>JASAUF010000652.1:5955000-8924032 GCA_030180095.1 Magnolia changhungtana
GCAAGATCGGATTATATCGGCAAGCCTCAAAGCGTACGCTCACAAGTCAGGTGTGAGAAAACAATGAAATGCAATATGATGATGATGTATACAATGAGTAAGGAGATTGAGAGGGGAATGAATATTGTACGATTCTAATGCCCTGATTTGATGAAACTGATTGAAGCTTAAACGGTTGGATGAACAGTAATGTCACAAGGTTAGTTGAGTGGCTCATATTTTGTAAGACCCGTACCCTAGTCCGTACAGTTTCGTAGGCTTCCGCGATCCTACCGGTCGAATTTCGGCAACCCTCGACCCATTTCCGACGTTGCGCACGATCCTAAGCCGAGTCCCGCATGCCGAAGTCGGCTCGACTCGAAACCTGTATCTTGGCGACCGCGCCGTCACCGCGATTCTAACGCCGCGACTCACGCACTGACCCGATATCCAAGCTAGAAGATGTCGGCCTGCGTTCAATTCGAATAAAACATCGCACGTTACGAACTTCGAGGGAATCTCTACGAGATGTCCCATCAATCAAATCAATCAATCAATGTCAAGTCACACCTACCCAAGTACAACAACCCATGCTTCTCTCTTACACAAGCAAGCCCAAGTCTACTCTCTCTCTCTCTTTTTCAACTCTACCCATGCCCATGACATCATCCCTCCATCCCTCCCTCTCCTTTTATTTTATTTCTTTTTTTCTTCTCTCTCATTCTCCCATTCTCTCCCTCTCATACGTCCAAGCAATCTCCAAGCTTCCCAAAAAAAAAAAATTCTCCAAAATCCTAAGTGTGGCCCACCTCCTCATCTTCCATCTCAACCGTCCGATCATCATCCGCACCGTTAAAACCCGATCGACGTCCATAAGAACCGTAGGTGAGGAGTTTTCAAGCCAAGGGAGCAACGAGGATCGCAACAAGGTGGGTGTAATACCGTTGCTTTCAGTTTTAAGGGCCCACTTGTTGTGGGACCCACATGATGTATGTATTGTTAAAGGGAGGGCCCATTAGTGGCGGGGTCCCTCCCTCCTTCACCGTCACTCTCTCTCTCTCTCTCTCTCTCTCTTCTTCTCTCTTTTACTCATTGGGTGTAGTGGGCCCCACCATTTAGAGTTCCATTTATACCATCCATCATGAATGGTGGGACCCACCATGAAATACCCTGATCCATAGCTCAATTGGTAGATTGAGTGGATATACCTCGTTTCAACACTTGAGGCCTTGGTATCTATCCCTAGTTGAGGTGGCTAATGTGGGTGGGACCCACCATGATGCACGTCCATGTGGGACCCAGGAATGTATTTGTTTTTTTGCGTGCCAAATCCGGGCGTCTCGGGACGCCTGGATCTGGCACGCTTGATTTGTAAAAAAAAAAAAAAAAAAAAAAGATGAAAAGAGGAAGGTTGGAGTGGGTCGCCTGTATAGGCCCCACCTTGATGTATGTGTTTAATCCACGCCGTCCATCCTCTTCCTTATAATGTTTTAGCCTTGAGCCAAATTTTTAAGGTGATCGATCACAGGGTGGGCCATACCCTCTAAAACTATGTGAAGACCTGCCAAAACATATAAAAGTACTTGGTGGGACCCACACGAGGATTGGATGCTGGTGAGACTCGGTCGGGACGGCCGTACTAGTGAGGCACACAGATTGGGCGGTCTCGGATGGTCCAAAATGGACCCCACTTACTTACCAAAAAAAAGGGAAAGCGTCTCGCCCTGCGCGGCGTGAGTGAGGCACGGACCACGGCCCTGCCAGTGGGCCCACATGATGTGTGAGTTTCATCCATGCCGTCCATCTATTTGATGAGATCGTTTTAAGGCCCGAGCCCAAAAATGAGGTAAATCCCAATCTCAAGTGGACTACGTTACAGAAACAAGATGTTCATGGGGTGGCCCCCATGAACGCATTGACAACAAATAAATATTGGGTGGGCCCCTCCTTGGGTCGATGTGGTGGCCATATGAACAGGTTGGACGGTAAATACACATCACCGTAGCCCTCCCCCCTGGCCCACGCAATCCTGTGAACAGGTTGCATGACAAATAAATATTACGGTGGGCCCTCCCTGGCCACGTGCCTCAAGAGTAGGTTGAATGGCAGGTAAACATTTCTGTGGGTTCCTCCACGTTTGTGTGACCTTATCAACAGATTGGATGAGGAAATAAACATTATGGCGGGCCTCACATGGGGCCCACTTTAGTATATATGGGCTAGTGTGTTTTGGCCCATCTTGGCATGTATATAAGCCCATTATTGAAGCCCACTGAAGCATGTGGGCTAGCGTGTTCAGCCCAACTTGATGTATATTCGGGCCATCATTGAGGCCCACTTGGCATATATGGGCCCATGTTGGTAGCCATCTGACGAGTTTTTTAGGTGCCCGTTGCTCGGCCTACCTCGATATATATAAGCCCACGTTCTGAGGCCCAAATTGATGTACCTGTGGCCCATTATTGAGGCCCACTTTAATATGTATAAGGCCTATGTGATTAGGCCCATTTGATACACATAAAACTTACGTAATTGGGCTCATTTTAATGCATTCTAAGGCCTATGGGTGATGACTCATTGCAATGTACCTAAGGCCCATTGGTGAGGCTCATTGGGATGTCCCACTTGATGAATATAAGGCCCATGAGATACGGCCCATTTGATATATTTGAGGCCCAATGGGATGTACCTAAGGCACATTGTCATGTGTGACTCCACCATGATTTATTGGTATTTTAGGCTAGCCGAGCCTTGGGGACAATGTTGGTTTGACGTCCACGTTGTACGAGTAATGTTGGTTCGATGTCCACATTATAACTCTCCTAAGGCCACTGATAAGCCCGTATCTATTTCATGTAGACCATATAGGCCCATCTTCATTGAGAGGATAGTTTATTGCTTTATAACATGTTTAGCACAATGACCCATGATTCATGATCATACGCATCATATGTATGCTTGAGATGAGGAGGAGTGTCTCGATCATAGATATGCCTTCTTGCAAACCGTTTACGGGCTCCCCGATATGTGGAGTTGCCCTACATGAGTGCACGGTATGCACGGAGATTGATGCATGTCCGTAGTATGATTCATGCACTTGCATCCGTATGATCGAGATATGCCCTAGCGACATCGTGGCCATAGCCTCCATAGATATATCGTGGGTGGTCGGTGGATACCAGGAAAATCTTGTTCTAAGCAATCGGGGCGCCATGATGTCCCTGGGTGAGAGTCCCGAACCCGATGGTACCAGAGGATGACTCCAATGTCGAGACCGAGTGGATATATGAGCGCATGAGGGCCGAATACCATGAGGCCGCGTCTCCCACTGTGTCGTGGTCGGTTGGAAAGGAGTGGTGGCCTTACTCACCCGAGAGCAGGGGGTATTACTAGGCTGAGTTTGACCGGCTCGAAATAGGTTCGCTATCGACGTGCCGCATAGGTATTGGCTGACTATTGGTCAGGCGGATAGTGAGGTTTCTTACGCTCACTTGGACTGTGCTGCTTGGAGGGAGACAGTGCCATTTGGAGTGTACTGAACCCCGGTGATTTTCCAGACTGAGAACCGTACTGATTTGATGCTCTAGTGAGGAGTTACATTGGTATGAGGATTGGCATGCTTGACTTACATATTGCATCGCATGGCCTTGGTATGGCCGATAGCATTCACATCTTGTACTACATAGCCTTGGTACGGCTAGTTGCATTTCGTACTCATCAGCATGATTTCGCATTACTCCCAGACGCATTCTGAGCACGTTCGCACACACTTACACCACCCTCTAAGCTTTCTATAAGTTTTATGCACGATTGATGCTTGCAGTGACGCCAGACGTTAGCTTGTAGTCTCGCCGTAGCTTGGAGTGCGCCGCCGAGCTTTGGAGTTTTGTTATTTGCACTACCTTGTATTTCCCTTTCTACGCACTGTATTCAAAGTTTTTGTTCATAGTGGATTTTGTGATGGTGTTCTTGTGGTTATTGTTCATGGGTTATGCTTGGTTATACTCATTACGAATCAAATGGATTATTAGAAATCCTCCTCAGTAGCATCCCAGTGATCTAACCTGGCGTATGGGCGCCGAGAGCCGAGAATGGGGTCCACTCTGAGGTCGTCGGCGCTCGGATTCTGGCGATCGAGAATTTTGTGAGCCCTAGGCCTCCGAGTTCGGGGCATGACGAAGTTGGTATCGAGCATAACTTGGGAATAACCGAGAATAACATCACATGTTTGCTATGAGTTTAGGGACGATTAGGTTCCGAGTGCGTAACCTTTCGATTGAGTTCCAACGCGCGATTCTCAAGATTAATTGGTGCCTTATCTTTTCCATAGGAAATGCCGCCCAGGAGAGCGACCCGAGCGCGCCCCGATCCACCACCTGAGGCTCCAGCCTTACCACCCGCGCCTCCCGTTCCACCCCCAGAGATCCCTACTCCTCTGCCTGAGGATGACTTTCCTTCGCCTGATGCCGGTGCGGATCCGACCGTGCCTGTTAGTGCCTCTCTCGAAAGCAGATGTTACAGCCGTGATACCAGACTTCAGGGCGGGGCGGCGACGCCTTGATTATTTCTTCGGCACTCAGCAGAGCAGGAGCGCGCGAGTGCCCTTCTTCGCGAGTTCAGACAGATGGATCCTCCACGATTTCAGGGCGAGCCAGATCCGACAGCAGCTGAGAGATGGCGCTCCGATGTGGAGAAGATTTTTGATATTATGTCATGTACGACCGAGCAACGAGTCCGATTGGCCACATTCCTTTTTCAGGGTGAGGCAGAGCACTGGTGGACCTCTGTTACCCGTGTCGCAGGACCTGATCATGTCTGGACATGGGAGGATTTTGTCAGCCGATTCGAGGAGCAGTACTTCCCTGACCACATTCGTCGTCAGAGAGCACGAGAGTTCGAGACTCTAGTACAGAGAGATATGTCCGTGGCGCAGTACGCAGCTTGTTTCGTGGCGCTGTCACGGTATGCGCCATATATGGTTGATGATGTGGGGCGGAAAGCCCGCCGTTTCGAGAGTGGCTTACGTTACGGTCTTCGAGGCCGTGTTATTGGGCACGAGCTCCCGACCTTCGGTGGTAGCACGGAGGGCCCAGATCTACGAGATCGAGTGGGCCGACTCTCGAGCGGCCGAGATCGAGGAGAGGCCGAAAGAGGCGGCCCGGCTCAAGAGCTCTCAAAAAGATCGACGACCACAGCAGGTATAGGGATCATCCACCCGCTAGAGTACCAAAGAAGACAAGTGACACCAAGAAGACCAAAAAGGCTGGGCTGCACCTTCGCGCCACCCCAAGAAATTGTTTCTGTGGACGTGTTTTGATGTGGCGGTTCCTGACACCGCATATCCGAGTGCCCCCGTCCTCATCTCAGTACTAGTTTGTAGGGCGCGCTAGCGGTCTCAGAATACGGCGCGACCACAAGAAGAATTTTCTCAAGATGCCAGAATAGCCGGCCCCATCGCCAGCCGACCAAATACTCACCACCGAGGCCCCAACAAAGAAGAGAGACACAAGATAGGCAAATAGCAGAGGCAAAGAACAAAGACCAGGGACCTCAGAGGGGACAGCACCTCCCCCCTGCCGGCTCAGCTAGGTTTTATGCGGCTCACAGACCCACGACCTTAGGAGGAGTCGCTGAGGGTATACTTCTGTCTCTTCATGCATCGCCCGAGTATTGTTTGATTTCTAAGGCCGCACTCATTCATGTCTCGAGGATTTTTGCCGATCAACCGGATTACCGACCGAGTCCGCTAGTGAGGGATTGACCGTATCGACGCCCTCGGGGGAAGATCGCAGATTGGGCCGTTTCTCCGTCCATCTCGCTCATTCTCGGGTCTGATATCTTTTACCGCCGACTTATTTGTGCCGCCGATGACATGATTTTGACGTTATCTTGGGCATGGATTGGCTTGCCGAGTACCACGCCATCATGGGACGTGCCCGCGAGGATAGTCACGTTCGCATACCCGCTTGCCGCATGATTTCGATTTGTTGCCGAGCCCCAAGGGGAGTCGTTGTCATGCTTAATGTCCTGCGTCGATGTAGAGCCCGTTGTCGATTGTATCGATCATATTTCGATTGTCTGCGACTTTCCCGACGTGTTTCAGGAGATTCCAGGATTGCCGCCTCGACGCCATATTGAGTTCGGGATTGATCTTGTGCCTGGTACCGCACCTATCTCGAAGGCCCCGTACCGTATGGCACCGATGGAGCTGCATGATTACAGTGACAGTTAGGACGAGTTGCGAGAGCTTAGATTTATTCGTCCGAGCGCTTCGCCTGGGGAGCGCCCAGACTTTTCATCAGAAGAAGGATGGCTCGTCGAGGCTGCGTCGACTACCGCGAGCTCAACCGGGTCACGATTAAGAACAAGTACCCACTCCCGAGGATAGATGATTTATTTGATCACGGTAGGTGCACAGTTCTTTTCGAAGATTGACCTGCGTTCCGGTTATCATCAGATTCGTGTCCGAGAGGAGGACATCCCGAAGACGGCCTTCCGGACGCGTTATGGTCATTTTGAGTTTCAGGTCATGTCCTTCGGACTGACCAACGCACCCGCGGTCTTCATGCAGTTGATGAACGAGGTCTTCCGTCCATATCTCGACCGCCTTGTTGTGGTCTTCATCGACGACATTCTCGATTTATTCGAGGACCCGTGAGGATCATATGCGCATTTGGAGATCGCTTTGCAGACCTCTCCGTGCCCACCACCGTATGCGAAGCTGGAGAAGTGCGAGTTCTGGCAGGAGGAGGTGAAGTTCCTTGGTCACGTGGTGACGAGGGAGGGTGTCGCAGTGGACCCCTCGAAGGTTGAGGCAGTGCGTCAGTGGAACCAGCCCACGACTGCGTCCGAGATCCGTAGTTTCCTTGGTTTGACGGGCTATTATCGGCGTTTTATTGAGGGCTTCTCCTGTATTGCTGCCCCGATGACCAGGTTGACTCGGAAGGGCGCAGATTTTGTTTGGACTGATGCATGCGAGCGAGCATTTATGGAGTTGAAGGACCGTCTGACGTCCGCTCCTGTCCTCACTCTTCCCTCTGGGAGTAATGGATTCGTTGTATTTACTGATGCTTCGCGTATTGGATTGGGTGCTGTCCTGATGCAGCATGGCAGGCCTGTAGCTTTCGCGTCTCGTCAGCTTAAGGTCCATGAGCTGAACTACCCTACGCATGATCTGGAGCTGGCAGTAGTCGTCTTCGCACTGAAGGTGTGGAGACACTATCTTTATGGGGTCAGGTTCGAGCTCTTCTCTGACCACAAGAGCTTGAAGTATTTATTCTCTCAGTCCGAGCTGAACATGAGACAGAGACGCTGGATGGAGCTTCTAAAAGATTGTGATTTTGACCTCCAGTACCACCCAGGTAAGGCAAACGTGGTGGCGGATGCCCTCAGCCGTCAGCCACGAAGACTGGTGGCACACTTGATGATTCAGGAGTGGAGGATGCTCAAGGATATCGCAGAGTACGACTTCGATTTTGGTGCAGTCTTCTATCGTTCGCCTATCGAGCCTGTCGATTCAACCCTCTCTTGTCGCAAGGGTGATCGAGGCTCAGCAGACGATGAGTCAGCACAGATTACCGAGCAGATGCGATCCGAGAGTCGACGGATTGCGAGATGGGTGCCGATGGTGGACTTCGTTTCGAGGCCGATTATGTGTCCCGGATATTCCAGAGTTGCGCGAGAGATCTTATGACCGAGGCACATCGATCGCGGTTTTCTATCCACCCTGGCTCGACGAAGATGTATCGTGACATGAGGAGACAGATTTTGGGCGGGATGAAGCGCCAGATTGCCAGTTTTGTGGCCGAGTGTGACACATGCAGCGTGTCAAGGCCGATCATCAGAGACCTCCTGGTCTATTGCAGCTGTTGAGCGTCCCGATGTGGAAGTGGGAACATGTGTCGACAGATTTTACTATGGGTTTGCCAAGGACTCAGCGCGGTCATGACTCCATTTGGGTTGTTGTGGATCGTCTGACGAAGTCGGCACATTTTCTCGCGATGCGTGCGACCTTGTCTATGGACCGGCTTGCGAGGTTATTTATCGAGGAGATTGTGAGACTGCATGGCGTTCCAGTCTCGATCGTTTCTGACCGAGATTCGAGGTTTACGTCTCAATTTTGGGGAGCTTGGAGAGAGCGATGGGACCGATTTGCGGCTCAAGATCACGCGATCATCCATGACCGATGGCGGACCGAGAGGGTCAACCGGATCCTTGAGGATATGCTTCGGGCTTGTGCGATTGACTTCGGTGGTTGCCTTTGGGATGAGCATCTACGATTGGGCGAGTTCGCGTACAACAACGCCATCGCGCCACCATTGTATGGCTCCTTTTGAGGCACGCATCATGGCAGACCGTGCAGATCTCCGAGTTGTTGGACCGAGGTTGGAGAGCGGCGTCTCCTAGGTCCCGAGCTTGCCAGGGGAGACTTCGAGGCTATTGATATCATCGAGGCGGAGGATGCGCACTGCTCGTCGGCCCAGAAGAGTTTGGCGATCGCCGGCGTCGTCCCTTGGAGTTTGACGTAGGGGACCATGTGTATCTCAAGGTCTCGCCCATGAAGGGCGTAGTTCGATTTGGAGTGAAGGGCAAGCTTGCCCCGAGATTTATAGGACCTTTCGAGATCATTGAGCGCATTGGCGTTGTGGCCTATCGGCTTGCCTTACCACCTCAGTTGTCTGGCGTCCACAACATTTTCCACGTCTCTATGTTGAGGAAGTGTGGGTCAGACATCGTCCCTGTTATTGATTGGCAGCCGTTAGAGGTTCGTGAGGACGCTTCTTACATTGAGCAGCCAGTTCGTATCCTTGATCGGAAGGAGCAGGTCCTCTGGACCAAGGTCATTCCCCTAGTGAAGGTTCAGTGGGGTCATCATTCTGTTGATGAGGCGTCTTGGAGCGCGAGGTCGAGATTCGAGAGCGCTATCCCCATCTTTTCGATGATTGACCATATATTGTATCTTGTATACTGTCTTCGATTTTCTATGACGATGTCTTGTTCCTCTTCTATTATGAGTTATGTTCTCTTGCGATGATTGGGTAAATTTCGAGGACGAAATTTTTATTTGGAGGGGAGAGCTGTAAGACCCGTACCCTAGTCCGTATAGTTTCGTAGGCTTCCGCGATCCTACCGGTCGAATTCCGGCAACCCTCGACCCATTTTCGACGTTGCGCACGATCCTAAGCCGAGTCCCGTATGCCGAAGTCGGCTCGACTCGAAACCTGTATCTTGGCGACCGCGCCGTCACCGCGATTCTAACGCCGCGACTCACGCACCGACCCGATATCCAGGCTAGAAGATGTCACTCGCGTTCAATTCGAATAAAACACCGCACGTTATTTAACTTCGAGGAATCTCTACGAGATGTCCCATCAATCAAATCAATCAATCAATGTCAAGTCACACCTACCCAAGTACAACAACCCATGCTTCTCTCTTACACAAGCAAGCCCAAGTCTACTCTCTCTCTCTTTTTCAACTCTACCCATGCCCATGACATCATCCCTCCATCCCTCCCTCTCTTTTATTTTATTTCTTTTTTCTTCTCTCTCATTCTCCCATTCTCTCCCTCTCATACGTCCAAGCAATCTCCAAGCTTCCCAAAAAAAAAAAATTCTCCAAAATCCTAAGTGTGGCCCACCTCCTCATCTTCCATCTCAACCGTCCGATCATCATCCGCACCGTTAAAACCCGATCGACGTCCATAAGAACCGTAGGTGAGGAGTTTTCAAGCCAAGGGAGCAACGAGGATCGCAACAAGGTGGGTGTAATACCGTTGCTTTCAGTTTTAAGGGCCCACTTGTTGTGGGACCCACATGATGTATGTATTGTTAAAGGGAGGGCCCATTAGTGGCGGGGTCCCTCCCTCCTTCACCGTCACTCTCTCTCTCTCTCTCTCTCTTCTTCTCTCTTTTACTCATTGGGTAAGTGGGCCCCACCATTTAGAGTTCCATTTATACCATCCATCATGAATGGTGGGACCCACCATGAAATACCCCGATCCATAGCTCAACCGGTAGATCGAGTGGATATACCTCGTTTCAACACTCGAGGCCTGGTATCTATCCCTAGCCGAGGTGGCTAATGTGGGTGGGACCCACCATGATGCACGTCCATGTGGGACCCACCGAATGTATTTGTTTTTGCGTGCGTCCGGCCGTCTCTGGACGCCGGATCTAGCGCGCCGCCGCTTGTAAAAAAAAAAAAAAAAAAAAAAGATGAAAAGAGGAAGGTTGGAGTGGGATCACCTGTATAGGCCCCACCTTGATGTATGTGTTTAATCCACGCCGTCCATCCTCTTCCTTATAATGTTTTAGCCTCGAGCCAAATTTTTAAGGTGATCTCGATCACGGTGGGCCATACCCTCTAAAACTATGTGAAGACTCGCCAAAACATATAAAAGTACTTGGTGGGACCCACCGAGGATTGATGCACTGAGACTCTTGCCTCGGGACGGCCGACTAGTGAGGCACACAGATTGGGCGTTGCCTGATCTGGCCCAAAATGGACCCCACTTACCAAAAAAAAGGGAAAGAAGATCATTGCCGCCCGCGCGGCGTGAGTGAGGCACCTGACCCACGGCTCCCTGCCGTGGGCCCCACATGATGTGTGAGTTTCATCCATGCCGTCCATCTATTTGATGAGATCGTTTTAAGGCCCGAGCCCAAAATGAGGTAAATCCCAATCTCAAGTGGACTACGTTACAGAGAAAAGTTGTTCATGGGCCGTCCCCCGAATGCGGGTCGCTGACAAAGAAATAAATATTACGGTGGGCCCCTCCTTGGCTGTGTGGCCATATGAACAGGTTGGACGGTAAATACACATCACCGTAGCCCTCTCCCTCGGCTCCACGCAATCCCGTGAACAGGTTGCATGACAAATAAATATTACGGGCCCTCCCTCGGCCACGTGCCTCAAGAGTAGGTGAATGGCGGTGTAAACATTCTCGTGGGTTCCTCCACGTTTGTGTGACCTTATCAACCGATGGATGAGGAAATAAACATTATGGCGGGCCTCACATGGGGCCCACTTTAAGTATATATGGGCTAGTGTGTTTTGGCCCATCTTGGCATGTATATAGGCCCATTATTGAAGCCCACTTGGAAGCATGTGGGCTAGCGTGTTCAGCCCAACTTGATGTATATTCAAAGCCATCATTGAGGCCCACTTGGCATATATGGGCCCATGTTGGTAGGCCATCTTGACGAGTTTTTAGCCCGTTGTCTGGGCCTACCTCGATATATGGCCCACGTTCGAGGCCCAAATTGATGTACATTGCGACCTATCATTGTTGAGGCCCACGTTAATATGTATAAGGCCTATGTGATTAGGCCCATTTTGATACACATAAAACTTACGTAATTGGGCTCATTTTAATGCATTCTAAGGCCTATGGGTGATGACTCATCGCAATGTACCTAAGGCCCATGGTGAGGCTCATTAGATGTCCCACTTGATGAATATAAGGCCCATGAGATACGGCCCATTTGATATATTTGAGGCCCAATGGGATGTACCTAAGGCACATTGCCATGTGTGACTCCACCATGATTTATTGGTATTTTAGGCGAGCCGAGCCTTGGGGACAATGTTGGTTTGACGTCCACGTTAGACGAGTAATGTTGGTTCGATGTCCACATTATAACTCTCCTAAGGCCACTGATAGGCCCAGACTGTTTCATGTAGACCATATAGGCCCATCTTCATTGAGAGGATAGTTTATTGCTTTATAACATGTTTAGCACATGACCCATGATTCATGATCATACGCATCATATGTATGCTTGAGATGAGGAGTGTCCGATCATAGCATATGCCTCTGGCAGATGCCATTTACTGCCCCGATATGTGGAGTTACCCTACATGAGTGCACAGTATCACAGGATTGATGCATGTCTGGTAGTATGATTCATGCACTTGCATCTGTATGATTGAGATATGCCCTAGCAACATCAGGGCCATAGCCTCCATAGATATATCGTGGGTGGCTGGTTGGATACCGAAAAATCTTGTTCTAAGCAATTGGGGCGCCATAGATGTCCCTGGGTGAGAGTCCCTAAACCCGATGGTACCAGAGGATGACTCCAACGTCGAGACCGAGTGGATATATGAGCGCATGAGGGCCGAATACCATGAGGCCGCGTCTCCCACTGTGTCGTGGTCGGTTGGAAAGGAGTGGTGGTCTTACTCGCCCAAGAGCAGGGGGCATTACTAGGCTGAGTTTGACCAGCTCGGAAATAAGTTCGCTATCGACGTGCCGCATAGGTATTGGCTGACTATTGGCCAGGCGGATAGTGAGGTTTCTTACGCTCACTTGGACCGTGTCTTTGCTTGAGAGAGACAAGTGCCATTTGGAGTGTACTCGAACCCCGTGATTTTCCGGGCATCGAGAACCGTATTGATTTGATGCTCTAGTGAGGAGTTACATTGGTATGAGGATTGGCATGCTTGACTTACATATTGCATCGCATGGCCTTGGTATGGCCGATAGCATTCACATCTTGTACTACATAGCCTTGGTACGGCTAGTTGCATTTCGTACTCATCAGCATGATTTCGCATTACTCTAAGATGATTGCATTCGAGCACGTTTGCACACACTTACACCGCCCTCTAAGCTTTCTATAAGCTTATGCACGATTGATGCGTGCGGTGACGTCAGACACTTGGCTTGTAGTCTCGCCGCACGGGAGTGCGCCGCCGAGCTTTTGGAGTTTTTGTTATTTGCACTACCTTGTATTTTCCTTTCTACGCACTGTATTCAAAGTTTTTGTTCATAGTGGATTTTGTGATGGTGTTCTTGTGGTTATTGTTCGTGGGTTATGCTTGGTTATGCTCATTACGAATCAAATGGATTATTAGAAATCCTCCTTGTAGCATCCCAGGATCGGAACCTGGCGTATGGGCGCTGGGAGCCGAGAATGGGGTCCTACGGAGGCTGTCGGTGCCGGATTCGGCGATCGGGAATTTTGTGAGCCCGGTCTACGAGTTCGGGGCGTGACATATTTGAACTTAGGTGGCTCAAGAGGCTTGGACTCTGGCTAGGCCTGACTAGACTAGGGTTGGGTTCTCTCTCACTCTCACTCTCACTCTTCTTAGTGAAGGGATGACTTGGTGGCTAAGGCTAAGGGACCTTTGGATGAGAATGAATGCTTCCTAAATCTAATGTATGGGAGTGTGTCTAAAATGAGAAGAGGAGGGGGCTATTTATAGCCTCTAACCCAGTTTTCTTATAATTCCCAATAATCATAGGGGAAAAAAGTGGTTAAAGGGCTGAGATTGGAGATTTTCACATGGTATCATCCAATGGGTTGGATGAGGTAGTAAAAGTTTAATTTCGGGTAAGGAGATAGGCATTAGAGTAAACACATTTCAACAACACACTTGGGGTTTGAAAAATGACAATTCCACATAATTAAGGAAGGTTTCCCCAAAGATGGGGAGTGCCATGTGGCATACGTCAACTTGGCCATTGTCGGTCCTCTCTTGGACTCCATGCTTTGGCAGGCAACATCCTCCAAGCGTGTGAAGGCTCTACTGTGAAGATCGTAGCTTTGAGGTTTCATCCATTTCTCCGATTGGGCTTGCTTTTGGGCTTGTGTTCAGGCCTGCTATTGGGCTCAACTAGGTGAGTTGACCGGGTTGTTGGGTTGAGTGGGCTGACCAGGTAAGTTGACTCGCCGAGCTGACTCAAGGCTCTAAGGTTTTAGATTCCTAGGGTTTAGGGTTATGCTAATTGGGTTGACCAGGTTTACTAGGTTGAATAGACTGAGTTTAGGGTTTGGTTGTCCATCCATCAGTTCAAGCTCAATCAACTTATCAGCCTCATATGGGGTGTTTACCGTCATAAACATTTATTGTACTCCAGTCATACAGAAAAGTAATATTTTTTTGGCACACACAATGAGACTAACAACTATCAAGCTGTCATAAATATTTATTACACATCGATCGTGCAAAAAATCTAATATTTTTTTGGCACGCCCAATGGGACTACAAACTACTTGGTTGCCATAACATCTTGTTGACAAAAATATATTTGTCGGCGCATTAATCATTCGAAATCATGAGCCGAAAGAGTGATCATAATATTTCAACAAACGTTGTTGTGGCTAACGAGCCTCCTACTCACGAGGAAGAGGTGTAAGTCCAACAAGTGTCTGAGCAAGGAGATCCACCACCTAGTCTGGTGCTTGTTCCTCTAAATTTAGACAAACCATCAACTTCTAGAGTTAAACCTCTTGAGATTTTGTCAGCCGGGATGGTTGGTATGAAAAGGGGGATTCGACACATCGCAGAATTATCTCAAGTTCAGGCCAAATACTCACGAATTTAGGTTAAGGCTTTTAATAGGTGGATGGTCGGTCATACTAAAAGTATGAATTGGTTGGTGGCTTTGTTTGCTGAAAGAGCAGGTGTCGCACCTTAACAACAAGCTAATACAAGTTCTGTTGGAAAGCGGTCACACTGAAAGCATGAATTGGAGGCTCCACCAACTCCTATGTCTCATTATTATGTAAGGTATCCATCTCGTCATGCATGACCGTTATTCACTTCTTAGCATCAGAACCATCTAATGCTTCTTGCAAGGTAGACGAATCTTTCTTATCCGTAATGAGGGTGAATGCAACATTTGATTCATCTCTATATTTGACTAGCAATCTGTAATCTCCCGATAAATTCCTTCTAAGTGGTAGCTGCTCAGGCTCTACCTGTGTATCAACATCTCGACATTAATGACCGTTGATTTCTCCAGTTCCTTATGTTTGTCCTTACGGAATAAGGAATCTTCATCAAACTTAATATCTCAGCTAATTATGATTTTCTATGTGACCCGGTCATATAACATGTACCCTTTCACACCATTACCATAGCTCAAAAAATACACTTCTTAGGCCTTTAGTCTATCTTATCTTTCTCAACTTACGGTACATAACAGTAAACATCACAACCAAATATACGCAACTATGAGTAGTCTACCTCATGGTTACTACACAATTCTTCAAGAATCTTGCAGTCTATCGGCATAGATGAGGACAAATTTGTTGGGGGCCTTGTACAAAACCTTAGGATCTAACCCTCCAGAACAAACCAGAATTATGGATAATAAAGCAATGAAAACAATCAATGCATCAATAACATACCACACAAGAGATTTTTACGAGGAAAACCCTTAAAGAGGTAAAAACCACGGGACCTCGTCCAGATCAACAATCCACTATGAAGTAAAACGTTATAACCTTCTTCACTCACGCAGGAGTGGATAAACAATAAGAGAAATAGAGAAAACAGAGAGATCTAACCAATTACGAGGACATAGAAGCGCTGAGATATAAATTGCATAGTAGATAACCTCCACGAGCAGAACATTCCTTCTATAAGCTTCCTCTCTCTCTTCCTCTCTCTCTCTCTCTCTCTCACCTTTTGATAGCCCTAAACCCTTTAGCAAATCCCTTGTAAAGCTTTAGAAAACCCTCTTGCATTACCTACAAAACCCTAGGCAACCCCTTTTATAGTTTAGGAAACTTCTCTTTCGCATCCCGGTTCGCACAAAATCACGGAACAAATTGCATAACCTATAACTAGTCCTGGAATTCCAGGACTGGTCGTAGCCTCCTACGACTGGTCATAGCTCACCTATGACTGGTCGTAGACCGCGGAGAAAAAACGTCCAAACTCGCTGGACTTTGAGTCGTATCACGACTCGAACCCACGACTGGTTGAACACCAGCCCACGACCGGTCGAACAGGGCTCACGACCGGTCGAAGACGGGTCAAAAATACCCATCAAATCTCTCCCTTTTTGACCCAGGAGGGATTCACCTTCTTCAAGCTAGCCAGGTTTCTACAAACCTCAAACTTACCCTTGAGCAAAGCCTTGGTCATCATGTCTGACCCATTATCGTCCATGTGGACCTTCTCAAGCTGTAACACATTTTGTTCCAAAGTATCCCTAATCCAGTGATTGCGAATCTCTATATGCTTCGACTTAGAATGCTGACTTGGATTCTTGCTCAATTATATAGCACTCTGACTATCGCAATAGACCACGTGCTCCTCCTACTTTAGGCTAAGTTCCTGTAAGAACCTCTTCATCCAAAGCATCTCTTTACATGCCTCTATGACTGCAATGTACTTGGCCTCTGTCGTCAACAATGCTACGACCTTCTATAGCTTGCTCTGCCAAGAAACTGCTCTCCCTGCAAACGTGAACATGAACCCCGATGTAGACTTCCTGGAGTCTATGTCGCCTGCCATATCTGCATTTGTGTAGCCTTTTAACACAGGTTTACCGTCACCATAGCATAGGCTCAACCTGGATGAGCCTCTTAGATACCGCAGTATCCACTTCACCGCTGCCCAATGCTCTTTGCCAGGATTGGCAAGGTACCGGCAGACAACACCAACCGCATATGCTATATCTGGGCGTGTACACACCATAACATATATCAAACTTCCTACCGCTGACGCGTAGGGTATCTTCTGCATCTCTTCCACCTCTGCCTTCGTCTTAGGACACTGCCTGTCGCTCAATCTGAAGTGACCATCTAGTAGAGTATTGACCGGCTTCGCTATATTCATATTGAATCGCTCTAAGAATTTCTCAATATACCGCTCTTGTGACAGCCAGAGCTTCCTGCTGCTTCTGTCACGGGTTATCTCCATTCCTAGGATTTGTCTAGCCGGGCCCAAGTCTTTCATCACAAAAGACTTGCCGAACTCCTGTTTCAGCATGTCGATCTTCTTGATGTCTTTTTCCATGATGAGCATGTCACCAACGTATAAGAGCAGCACTAGGAAATCACCATCTGAGAACTTACGCGTGAACACACAGTGGTCTGACTCCGTTCTGTCATACCCATGTTTCAACATAAATGAGTCGAACTTCTTGTACCATTGTCATGGAGCTTGTTTCAGCCCATACAAGCTCTTCCTCAGCCTACACATCATATGCTCATTGACCTTGACTTCGAACCCCTCTGGTTGGTGCATGTAGATCTCTTCTTCCAGGTCACCATGGAGAAAGGTAGTTTTAACATCTAACTGCTCTATCTTCAGATCCATGCTAGCCGCCAACCTAAGAAACACCCGTATGGATGTCATCTTCACCACTGGTGAGAATATCGCCTCGAAGTCTATGCCTTTCCTCTGACCAAAACCTTTCACCACAAGTCTGGCCTTGAATCTCGTCTGTAAATTCTTCTGCTCAATCTTTTTTTTTAACACCCACTTGTTGCTCAAAGCTTTCTTGCCCTTAGGCAATTTCACCATATCATAGGTGTAGTTCTTATGCAAGGATTCTATCTCCTCTTGCATAGCTTTCAACCACTCCCCCTTATGCTCGTCGGCTAGGGCCTCAGAATAATCTTCTGGCTCTCCCCCATCGGTTAGCATAATGTACTCATGCGGCAAGTACCTCTTGGACGGTTGTGTGTCCCTAGATGACCTCCTCACCTGTGGCTCAACAGGTGGATCAAGTGGGTGCTACTCCCCTGGTCCATCTTCTGAAGGAACTCTTTCATCCTCTGCACCTTGCCGTACTCCCCCGTCATCAGACACCACGGGAGGAGTAACCGGATTCATGTCCTCTAGTTCACCTGAACTAGGCTGGTTCTTCTCTGGCTTACCAATGTCTTCTATACACTGATCTTCAAAGAAAACACATCTCTGCTCCTGACGAGCTTCCTCTCGGTCGGATCCCACAACTTCTAACCAAATTTTTCATCACCGTACCCTAAGAACACACACTGCCTGATCTTCATATCAAGCTTGGACCTCTCGTCCTTTGGTACGTGAACGGATACCCTGCATCCAAACACCCTGAGATGACTATATGATGGATCATGTCCAGTCCATACCTTCTCAGGTACTTCTCCTTTCTAACAGAGACCTATTTATCAAATATACCACCGTGTGCATTGCTTCTCCCCAGAATCTTGGGCAATTTCGCATGGGATAACATGCATCTGATTCTCTCAACAATGGTGCGATTCATTTGCTCAGCTACACCATTATGCTGGGGGTCTTGGGAACCGTCTGCTCAAGCCGTATACCCAGGGACTTGCAGTACTCATGAAAGTCACCAATGTATTCACCACCATTATCAGTGCGGATGCACTTTAATGGTTTACCTATCTCTCTCTCGACCATAACATGAAACAATTTAAACACACTAAAGACCTCGTCCTTGGATTTTAAAGCATAAACCCAAACCCTCCTAGATGCATCATCTATAAAAGTAGCAAAATACAATGCCCCACTCAAGGTTTTTGTCCTCATAGGACCACAAACATTAGAATAAACCAAATCTAATGCATGCACTTTATTAATATGAGAAGCAGTTTTAACGAATGAAACTCTATGTTGTTTCCCTAATAAACAATCAAAACAGGTTTTGAGAGGTGTACCTGTCACGTCTGGAAGGAGCCGCTTCCTTTCTAGTAGTTAAAGCCCTTTTTCACTCATGTGGCCTAGACGCCTGTGCCACATGTCAATAGCTAAATCTTCCGTTGCATTCAACCCACCCTTACACATACTGACACTTATCTTGTACAGGGTGTAACACTTCTTCCCTTTGGCCACAATCAACGAACCCTTGATGAGCTTCCATCGCCCACCAGCAAACTGGCTTTCATAGCCATCATCATCTAGCCTTCCCGTCGACATCAAGTTGAAGCGAAGGTCTGGGATATACCTCACATCCCTGAGAACTAATGTGCAGCCCACATCAGTTTTCACACAAATATCACCGACTCCTACGATTTTTGATACGCCAGAATTTCCCATCTTCACAGTCCCATAGTCACCTGACTTGTAACTTATGAAGGAGTCCCTGTGTGGAGTCGCATGAAAAGAAGCTCCCGAGTCAACCTCCCAGTCGGTGTTCTGACTCGAAGCTGTGAGACATACATCATGATCTGCAGAAAGAATAACTATAACGTCACCAACTGAAGCGACCGCGGTGAAATCTGATTCATCTTCCTTCCCTTTTCCTTTCTTGTCGTTTTTCTTACTACGACATTCATGCTTGTAGTGGCCCTTCTTGCCACAATTCCAGCATTCAACATTTTTTCTGTTACTCGACTTACCTCTTGATTTATCTCGGGCCTTCCCACCCTTCCTGTTCTTTCCTCTCCCCCGTTCCTGTGTCACAAGAGCCTCTTGCTGAGTAGACCCCTGAGACTTCCTCCTTGTCTCCTCATTGAAGAGACAGCTAGTCACCTGTTCCATGGATATCTTTCCGTCTGGCGCAGAGTTACTAAGAGACACCACCAATGTCTCCAAACTGTCAAGCAATGAACTAAGCAATAGTAAAGCCTACAATTCATCATCCAGGACCATCTTCATAAAGGTGAGTTGGTTCACTATATTGCTGACCTCATTCATGTGCTCGGCCACAGAACCACCATCCTTAAATTTAAGATTCATAAGTCGCCTTATTAGAAAAATCTTATTACCGGCTGTCTTCCTCTCATACAACCCTTGTAATTTCAGCCATAGGCTAGCGGCTGAGATTTCCGTGGACACATGGTGGAACACTGAATCATCCAACCATTGTCTAACAAACCCCACCACCTTTCGATCCATCTTCTTCCAATCATCATCAGTCATATCCTTGGATTTTGCTGATATGCCTAAAATTGGAGAATATAAGTCCTCGCAATAAAGCAAGTCCTCCATCTTAGCCTTCCATATGGTCCAGTTAGAACCATTGAGGCTGATCATCCTTGATGAGCCACCTTCCATAATTCCAAACTGATCCTACCCGTTCAACAAACTTAGCTTTGATACCACTTTGTTGGGGGCCTTGCACAAAACCTTAAGATCTAGTCCTCTAGAAAAAAAAACAGCACTATGGATAATAAAGCAATGAAAACAATCAATGCATCAATCACATACCACACAAGAGATTTTTACATGGAAAACCCTTAAAGAGGTAAAAACTATGGGACCTCATCCAGATCAACAATCCACTATGAAGTAGAACATTACAACCTTCTTCACTCACGCGGGAGTGGATAAACAATAAGAGAAATAGAGAAAATGGAGAGATCTAACCGATTACGAGGACATAGAAGCGCTGAGATATAGATTGCATAGTAGATAACCTCCACGAGCAGAACCTCCCTCTATAAGCTTCTCTCTCTCTTCCTCTCTCTCTCACCTTTTGATAGCCCTAAACCCTTTAGCAAATCCCTTGTAAAGCTTTAGGAAACCCTCTTGCATTACCTAGAAAACCCTAGGCCACCCCTTTTATAGTTTAGGAAACTTCCCTTTCGCATCCCGGTTGCGAAAGGACTCAAATCTCCAGTTTCGCACAAAATTGCGGAACAAACTGCATAACCTACGACTAGTCCTGGAATTCCAGGACTGGTCTTAGCCTCCTACGACTGGTCGTAGCTCACCTACGACTGATCATAGACCGCAGAGAAAAAATGTCCGAATTCGCTGGACTTTGATTCGTATCACGACTCAAACCCACAACTGGTCGAACACCAGCCCACAACTAGTCAAGCAGGGCTCACGACCGGTCGAAGACGGGTCAAAAATACCCATCAAAATTCACCAGGTAACAAGTCGTGTTAATGGCCCCTGTTCATAAATCATTACCCAATTCAGCATTACTCAACATGCTTCGGGCTCACTCTAAGAGAATCCAATTCATCCATTCTTCTCAAGAGTGTGCCTCAATGTATTGTGCCTCACAATTTGCTCATCTTTGCAAAACTAATTGAATTCATTTGAAGTGAATTCGTCTCCATTATCAGTCCTTAATACATTCAATTTCTACCATGTCTGTCTTTTAACCATCGTCTTCCACACTTTAAATGTGGTAAAAACATCGGATTTATTTTTAAGAAAATAAACTCACACTTTCTTAGAGTAGTCATCGATGAATGAGACAAAATATGATGATCCCTAGCAGAAACAACGAGTGATGGGCCACATACATCTAAATGCATATACTTACGCACACCTTTACAAGCATGTTCTCTAGTCTTAAAAGTTAGCTTTAACTGTTTACTATATATACAATGCCCGCATATACTAAGTTTAATACTTTTAAAAATAGGAATCAAGCAATAATCAGAAATTACCTTCATATCGTGGTCGCTCATGTGGTCTAGGCGCGCATGCCACAATCGTGCCGATGTGGATTCCGCTATATACGTTGTAGCTCCACCCATTTCAGTATTTTCAATCAACATGTATGGATTATTGCTTCGCTACACTTTCATTATAAAAAGTGCGCCATTTCAAAACTTTAAGCACTACGTGAAAAATGGAAAAAAATGACAGATTTAGAGACGGTTCTGGACCGTCTCTAAAATTGCTTGGTTTAAAGATGCTTTAGAGACGGCCGTAAACCATCTCTAACCTTTTAGATGGCTCTTGACCGTCCTTAATTTTGTCTTAAAAATTTGAATGTCCACAAATTATTTAAGACGGTCAAAAACCGTCGTTAACTGCAAAAAAAAAAGACGGCCATTGACCGTTTGTAAAAGAGACGGTCTCTGACCGTCTTATATGCAGCCATTTGAGACGGTCAAAGACCGTCCGTATTAGAGACGGTCATTGGCCGTCTCTTATTGTTAATCTGAGACTGTCAATGACCGTCTCAATTAGAGACGGTCATTAGCTGTCTTTTACTGGTAATCCGAGACTGTCAAGGACCGTCTCAATTAGAGACGGTCATTGGCTGTCTTAATTTGAGACTGTCAAAGACCGTCTTAATTAGAGATGATCTTTGACTGTCTTATAGCGACTGGCAAATACTGTCTGCATTAGAGACGGTCCTAAACTGTCTCTAATGGTCAACACTTCTCAACAAAAAAATTGTGAATTTCAAAAAATAAAATAATTGAGAAGCTTAGAAAAATAATTAACAACGTTTAAGAAAATTTTAGATTTTGAAAGAAAAACTATAATTTTATAATAATCTAGATTTTGAAAAAAAAAAATTAAGAACTTTGAATAATGTTAATAATTTTGAAAAAAAAAAAGAAGATTTCGATAAAAAAATAATATCTTGAAAAAGAAAATATAAAAAAATTAAACAAAATTGTGAAAAAATTGACATTATAAAAATATATATTTTTTAAAAAAGAAAATTAGATTTTGTATTTTGACAAGAAAAATTAAAAAGTTATATAACAAGATTTCAATAAAAAAATGATATTTTGAAAAAGAAATTTTAAAAAATTAAATAAAATTGTGAAAAAATTGACAAATTGTAAAAAAAAATATTTTTTGAAAAAGAAAACTAGATTTTGTATTTTGACAACAAAAATTGAAAAGTTATATAACAAAAGTGAGATAAAAAAAAATGATATTTTGAAAAAGAAAATTTAAGAAATTAAACAAAATTGTGAAAAAATTGACGAATTGTAAAAAAATATATTTAAAAAAAAAAAAAAAAAAACTAGAGATTTTGTATTTTGACAAGAAAAATTGAAAAGTTAGATAACAAAAGTGAGATTTTGATAATGTGTTATATATCGCTTGTCGCCCCTATGTTTCTCCAACCCATTTTTGGGTCGGGTATAAAAAAATTGTATAGATTTAAATCTTAAGTGGACCACACCACTGGAAAGAATGATAATATAGTACCTCGCCATTAAAAATTATAAAGAGTCCATCGTAAGGTTTTAGTAATGTTTATTTGCAATCCAACTTGTTGATAATGTAAAGAAGATCTAAATGAAGGTAAACTACAAAAGGAAGAGAAAAGACGGAAGAGGAGAGCAGAGCAGAATAGAGCGAGAGAGCAAAATGAAATGGATCGAAAGAGAGACAGATACGATGGCACCCGAACCAGAAGATGTAGATATTAACAATGAGAAAAACCCTCCTCCTTTGGATGAAGACGACATAGCACTCCTTAAAACCTATGGTTTGGGACCTTACTCTTCTAGCATAAAGAAGGTGGAGAAGGAAATTATGGAAATAGCTACGAAGGTTAATGACTTGTGTGGAATAAAAGAGTCGGACACTGGGTTAGCTACATCCAGCCAATGGGATCTTGTTTTTGATAAACAAATGATGCAGGAGGAGCAGCCTCTTCAGGTTACAAGATGCACAAAAATAATAAATTAGAACTCTGAGGATGCAAAGTATGTGATAAATGTTAAACAAATTGCCAAGTTTATCGTTAGCTTGGGCGATAAAGTTTCGCCAACAAATGTATAAGAAGGGTTGCGTGTCGGTGTTGATCGAAATAAATACCAAATTCAAATTCCCTTGCCTCTGAAGATCAATTCGAGCGTTACCATGATGACAGTAGAAGAAAAACCAGATGTCACATACAATGATGTTGGTGGGTGTAAGGAGCAGATTAAAAAGATGCGAGAAGTTGTGGAACTCCCCATGCTCCATCCAGAGAAATTTGTGAAGCTTGGCATTGATCCTCCGAAGGGGGTGCTCTGCTACGGTCCTCCATGAACAGGCAAAACTTTACTAGCTAGAGTTGTAGCCAACAGAACTGATGCCTACTTTATTCGTGTTATTGGAAGTGAGCATGTTCAGAAATATGTTGGAGAGGGGGCTCGGATGGTTCGCGAGCTTTTCCAGATGGCGCGATCAAAAAAGGCTTGCATCGTCTTCTTTGATGAGGTGGATGCGATCAGCGTACAATGCTCGAAATTGTGAATTAACTCGATGACTTTGATGCTCGAGGAAATATCAAAGTTTTGATGCAACAAACAGGCCTGACACACTAGATCTAACATTGTTGCGTCCTGGACGGCTAGATCGTAAGGTTAAGTTTGGTCTGCCTAATCTAGAGAGCAGGACACAGATATTCAAGATCCACATGCAGACAATGAATTGTGAGAGAGATATCCGGTTTGAGCTTCTTGCTCGCCTCTGCCCCAACTCTACTAGGGCGGACATCAAGAGTGTGTGCACTGAGGCGGGCATGTATGCAATCTGAGTGCGGAGAAAGACAGTGACGGAGAAAGATTTCTTGGATGCAGTCAACAAGGTCATCAAAGGATATCGAAATTTAGTGCAACTCCCAAGTACATGGTCTACAACTGACCGAGACTGCTTATTGCTTTACCCTAGCCTTTCATGACTTGATCCTGTTTGCCCTGCAATGTGCTGGTTGCCAATTCATCTGTTGAAAATTGTGTAAAAGGGGCCTCGCCTGCCCTCTTTGTTTGGTTTGTTTTTTGGGATATCTGTAACTGTCTTTAGTTGGAGTTGCAAGAGCAAATGGTGTTCTCTGGTCTCCCTGGTACTGGCTGGCAACCCCAAATTTCTTAAGGTCACGAAAATAACTTAAATAGTTACACAAAAAGAGCCCTGTTGTTATTTAGGTTTTTTTTTTTTTAAAAAAAAAAGATGAAGGTAAACTACAAAGATCAAATTGATCCAAAACTTTTGTGGCCTTCAAAAGGTTTTTAATAGTTATTCATCATTGTTTTGATTGGTATATATGACCCACCTGAGATTTGAGTTCTTATGATTTGAAATCACATCCTAAAAAATGTGGAAAAATATGTGGATGGTGTCGATATACATAAAAGATATCAAGGTGGGCCCTACACGGTTAGAGTAACACCCATAAAGGAGTTACCTAAATAGTGAAATGGTACTATAAGGTCACCTCATGGGAACTTCCCATGGTACTATAAGGCCATATCTGGTAAACAATGGGACCAATGATCAAGATGGCCTGGGTTGCTATAGATGTATACCATGTATATAATGGATGCAGACATAGAATAGTCTTGCCATTCATCATTTGTTGTGAATGTTTAAGGTGTGCACAACATGTGTTTGATGAAATGTCTCTGCTGGAGAAGGTGGATTGCATACTTTGTAACTCAGCATGTGAGTAAACTCTATGGGGCCCACATGAGTTTTGGATGTGTATGAAACTTGGTCTGAGTCCTCATCCTAGTGGGACACACATAATGAATGGGCTGGATCTAAGAACCACATCTAGGTGGGCCCAATAAATTATTATGAATCTTTTAATGGGAGGGTAACCCTCTCAACTATAGTATGTGGTGTGGCCCACCCAAGTCATGGATTGACTTTATTTTTAAGCTCGTGGCCCACCATGGAATGGTGCATATAATTGGTGTGAGGTGCAGATCCAAAGTTCAAGTGGACCCGCCATAGAAAAGAGTGGGATAGTGAATAAATGAATAAATCATGGTGGGCCCCATAGGATTTACACAGTACGCTTAGGGTAACGAGTTACTCTATATGCAATCCGCTTCCATTCAGAAGCGTACATGGTTTAGCTAGTTACGTTGCCACTAGCCAGGTTGCTAGTAGTCGGTGCAATGTGGACCCCACCACGATGTATGTGTTTTATTCACGCCGTCCATCCATTTTAAAAGATAATTTTATGACTTAATCCCGAAAATGAGATAGATCTAAATCTCAAGTGGACCACACCATGGAATTTTTTTTGATTGAATGTCCACTGTTAAAAACCTCCTAGGGCCCACTGTAATGGTTATTTGACATCTAACCTATTGATAGATTAGGTGTAAAAATTTGGATGAAGTGAAAAAATATATATCAGCTCGATCCAAAACTTTTGTGAGCCCTACCATGATGTATATGTTTAATCCATGTAGTCTATCTATTTTTAAAGATATCTTACGGTATGAGACCAAAAATGAGATATATCCAAATCTTAAGTGGAACACATTCTAGGAAACAGTGTTGAATGAGCGTCAACCATTAAAACATTTTGGGGCCATAAAAGTTTTGGATGAAACTAATTTTTGTTTTTCCCCTTCATCTGGCCTTGTATGACCTAATCAACATATTGGATGTCAAATAAACAGTACAGTGGGTCTTAGGAGGATTTTTATGTGGTTCACAAATCTAGCCCATCCATTATGTGTGTCCCACTTGGATGAGGAGTCGGACCAAGTTTCATATGCATCAAAATTTCAGGTGGGCCCCATTAAGTGATTTTATATGTTTTAGGCATTTCTTCACATGATTTTAGATGGTACGGCCTACCTTGAGGGGCTCCGTGGGGCCCATTGGAATATGTGTTTGATCTAAACCGCCCATCAATTCTGATATATAATTTTAGTGGATGAGCCAAAAAATTATGTAGATCAAAGGTTTAAGTGGACCACACCATAAGAAATAATAAAAAATAAATTTCTATTGTTAATATGTTATGTAGTCCACTTACAGCTTTGATCTGACCCCTTTTTTGGATCAACTGTTAAAATAATCCATTAAAATGAATAGACGAAGTGGATAAATAATATACATCACAATGGGCCCCACAAGCCTTAAAAACTAAGCTTAAAAAATTGTGAAAATGATGTTTAGAAATGGATCCAACCGTCGAACCCATTTTTGTATATGAAAATTGTATATGAAATGATGTTTATAAAAAATCGTGAAAATTGTGAAAATGATGCTTATAAAAAATTGTGAAATCGTGAAACTTGTGAAAATGATGTTTATAAAAAATCGTGAAATTGTGAAAATGAAATGGTGAAAAATGATGTTTAGAAATGATGTTTATAAAAAATTGTGAAAATTGTGAAAATGATGTTTATAAAAAATCGTGAAAATGATGTTTATAAAAAATTGTGGTCCAACTGTCCGGAATTTTCTCATTTTGTGGTCCACTCGAGACTTAATTAGGGCTCATTTTTAGGAATCGATCCCAAAATGACGTTTAGAAATGGATGGACGGCGTGGATGAAACATATCCATCATGGTGGGGCCCATAGAGCCCTCCACTTTCCAAAGTTATGTGTACCGTTTTTGTTCTAAACAATGGTAAACGCACACTATTCGGATTTGAAATGTTTATCCGATTTAGAAGAGGTGAGTTTGTTCCCATTTTCATCGAGCGGGTGCTCTCCCGCTCTCTCCCTCTCCGCTCACTCTCCCGATCTCCCTCTCCACTCACTCTTCAGCCTTCTCTGCTCGCTCTCTCGATCTCCCTCACCACTCACTCTTTGGCCCTCTCTGCTTGCTCTCTCGATCTCCCTCTCCGCTCGCTCTCCGGCCCTCTTTGCTCGCTCTTTCTCGCTGCCTCTCCCTCTCCTCTGCTTCAGTTATCCAGTTTTTGTTGGCTGCATTAGGGTAAGCTTCTCCTTTGATTAAATCCAGATTTTCATTAACTAAAATCAGATGAAGCCATTTTTAGGCATCTCCCAAATGGACGCTTACTCCCAAATGTAGAGTAATCTCCTTCTCAGGCCTTTTTGGTTTTTTTTTTTTTTTTTTTTAAATCTTCTTGATGCTCTCCATCAAAGGTACTTTTTTTTTAATTTTTTAATTACAAATAATAATAATAATTTTAGATTCCTCTCCCTATCTCCGGTGAGATTCAACACGAGTTTTTTTTTTCTTTTTCTTTTTTCCAAACCCCTTTTTTTCTTTATCCTTTTCGTTTTCTTTTTTATATTTATTGTTTTTTTTTTTTTTTTTTTGTATTGTCAAAATCTAGATTCATTGAATCTATTGGCTTGGATTATTTCTATTTCATTTCAACATGCATTATTTGCATCTAATGTATTTTATTTACAAGATTATTGAAATTTGTTGGGGTATTTTGTGAATCTGATTAGATTACCTATATACATTAGCGTTTTTTGTGTATTTTTTGTTACATTTAGGCTTGCTTTGCATGTTATTGTTGTTGTTTACAATTACTGAGTGTTGGAGAATTTTCACTAACTGAATGCTGGCAGTGGTTTCTAGATGGTTAGAGAAAAGATGATGGATGTTCCATATTTAACGTGAATGTGTGGCCCACTTGATGAATGTATCAGACTGATTTTGGGGTACGATAGACATTATATGGTGATCTACATGAGTGGCCCAGAACTCACTTGTGCTATCCTTGAATATCCTTATGTATGTGTTGAGTATAGACCATTGGGTCTCCTTTCTCCAACCATCCAATTTTCAAAGTGGCCTACACAAGATGCATAGCCCACCCCACTGAAGGGATCATTGTAGCATGGCCTGGATCATTAAGGGGTAGTTTGGATGACAGTAACATCTCTTGTTGTAGAGTGTTTAAACCTGAAAAGATATTATGCATGGCAGGGCATGATGGTTGATATAGAGGGATGTTGTGTGGGGCTCACCATGATGTGAATAGTACATCCAATTCATACAGCATCCCTTAGTGCTCTCCAGCTGCCTAAAAAAACATTTGATTGATCATCGGCCGACCACATGACAGGGAACATTTGGGATGAGATGCCCACTATTAAAAAACTTGTGGGACCTACTATGATGGGTTCTGGACATCTAATCCATCTATCTAGTATGTGTATCCCTTCATGATCTCTTAGGGCTTTAAAAATTTAAACCTTTATTTTTTTAAGATTCTCATGAAGTTATCACCAAATGTTACATTTGCTGTGAATGCCCATTTTATACATTATAGACGTTTTAGAAGTTAGCCTAACACATAAACAACTGATAACTCCGAAACTGTCACGTGCACACGACATCCAATCCATCCAATATGTCGGGCATAACATAAGAATTACTATATGCAAAACTCAGTCACATCCACTCTTGAATTGAACTACATTGCATTATGCTATTTATCAATTGCTAGACATTGTTTTCTAGCTATCAGATGTGACCCTCTTGATTAGTAGATGTGGCTGAGTTTTATATTAAGCAATCCTCATGGTGGGCCAACCTATTGAAATGGTTGGATGTTGCATTCAGTTAATAGGTTAGGTGTAATCTGATGGGTGGATCATACTTGTGGTCCACCAATTGGTTGAACTTGAAGCCTCTAAATTAATTATCTATAAATACTTTTCTATTTAAAACTACCATAGCATGTAAACAATTTACACCTAAAACTATTTATAAGTATGTAGATAGATTAATAAGATATCTGGCAGTATGACTCTTAATACAATATCTTGTGAAGAAACGCTTGGCATTTTTTTTTAGGATTTCTTGAATTGAATTGAGCGTGTGTTTGTTTGATTTGGGATGCTTAGTGTTGGATCAGGTTTTAGAGCTGAAAATGGTAAAAAGCAGTGCTTGGTGTTTGAGATGATTGATTCCTGTGTTAATGTGAAGAAGGTTATTATCAGAAAGTAGAATGTTAGAATTGGAGATTCCTTTCGATTCCTGTGATCAGATTGCTTTTCTTTTGTTTTGGCTGGTTGGATGATTTTCATTTCAGAAGTTGTGGAAAGTCCTTGTTTGCAGGTTTCTTGGATTTAGGTGTTGATGACTTATGTTTTTATTTTAGGAAACAAACTTAATTTCTAATTTGGTTGTAGTACTATACCCACAATGAGAATCAAATACAATGAGGCTATGTTCTTTTTCTCTTTTTCTTTTTTTAGAGGTTGAGACATTTGGCCGATACAAGGCTTTAAATCGGTGTATTGGTATTGTATCTTTCACCACCAAAATGGCCCCGTATGGCTCCATATTGCCCCTGTTTTGGTACGATACATCCTTACCATTCATGGGTAATACCAGTACATATCAGTCAATGCATATCAGTTTTGGAGGACACTTTAAACCTTAGTCAGATCCCTTAAAATGC
This sequence comes from Magnolia changhungtana, assembly GCA_030180095.1. Taxonomy (NCBI): domain Eukaryota; kingdom Viridiplantae; phylum Streptophyta; class Magnoliopsida; order Magnoliales; family Magnoliaceae; genus Magnolia; species Magnolia changhungtana. Next base: position 5,984,519 of record JASAUF010000652.1, read on the forward strand.
AAATAATGGAATGTGTTAAAGGCTCCTATGTGCAAATCCACCCCAAATGATAATGTAGTGATAACAGGCCAGCACACATAATCTTAGATTAATCATCCCTGACTTCTCATTCTAGGTGGTGTATGCATGTGCCTACTTGCAATTTTTATTTTTATTTTTTGGCAAGACTAAAGATGCCCTTGTGTCTTACTAAAAAGTGTTAGAATTTCTAGTAAAATAAGATAAATAATTTAGTTGTTTCATTGTTTCTCTGGAAAAAGTTTGCGTTGACATGTTTTTGCTGTTTGTGTTTATAGAAAGGCAGTTGTGGGAAATTGTTTTGTAGTATAGCTTCATAGTGGTAGATTCTCAAGGAAATGTTGAGAACACATCCTCTAACATGCAATTATTTCCCACTGATATCTGTTATGGCTGGAGATACCATTAGTAATTAATTATTGAATTTATGTTATTGGGCAAATGGCTGGCCGCAGATGTAATAAATGTGGATAGCCACTTACTGAAAGTTATACACCCCTTGCAGATGATCCTTGGACAACATAAGTAAGAGCTATGCTTATTCACAGATGCATTGGCAGCTTTGTATTCATATGTGATAAAAGTTGTTCATTCTATTCCCTTAAAAATCTGTTGTCTTTTTGGTGCTTTCCTGTTCAAGATTAATTTCAAAGTAAGAAGTTGTAACCTCAAGCTTCAGTTCTCAGAACATTAGGAACTTCACCTTGCTTGCTTTACATTTTTTCTTCATGATGACACTATGCTGAACAATTCTTTAACTGAATAAAAAATTACATATTGTGGTGACACAAGATTGGATAATAAACATGTATTTTTATGAATAAATGGCACCATACACTTTGTTGCTATACATCATATACTACATCCGTGGGTTTTTTTTTATACCATTGGATCTGGTTGTAGTAAATTCTTGATAGTTGATAGTTTAGTATGGTTTTGAACTCGTTCCAAGATCCCCACCCTCATGTGCTATAGGTTGCTATTAATGCAAATGGGCAATTATCTCCAGATTTGGGGCCAAACCTTCAAGTTCAGTATCATCAATGGATGTTGCATGCATTAGCCTCAGCTATGGATGATTTCCAAAATCCTCGAGTACAGGTAAGTGGGTTTCTGGCATTGTGATTCATACTTAATAGAACATTGTCTGGTCATTATCTATTTCTTTTTTAGGTGCATTGAAAACTATCTATTGTCTGGTCATTATCTATTTCTTTTTTAGGTGCATTGAAAACTATCTATTGTCTGGTCATTATCTATTTCTTTTTTAGGTGGTTGTTAAGCCCAACTGAGTCATTGTCACACTGTCTAAAGCTTCAAAAGGGAATTGGGTTGACTTGCACTTCAATGAAGATAAGGTAAATGCCAAATTTCCATTTCCTTTTTCTTATTGTAATTACTATGAACAAGAAATAGGAGAAGTCAGCCCCTGTTTTAATTTTTCATTTCCTTATCTTGTGAACACAACACACAATCATGTGCTTGTGAACACAACACACGATCTTTCTTATTGCTTGTAACAGTAATAGTGGGCTGAAATTTTATAGGATAGCTATAAGACTAGCCATGCTTTATGGGATTGAATGTTGGGCAGCCAAGGAACAACGCATTCATAGGATGAGTGTAGCTGAAATAAGGATATTCAGCCACTGCTTCAAATGGAGGGACTGCACAAAGATTTGGTTAGGGAGACTACTGATGATGAACTAGCAGCTGTAACAAATATGAGAGTTACAAAGGTGAAAAGAAACATAAGGCGGTCGATAAGATAAGATAGATTGACAGTACTTGTTTCAATTTTCTTGGATGGATGATGAATGTAATTGGGAATGTAAATGAAAATAAAAAACTTATAATATATATTTATATATATATATATATGTTATCAATGGAGGATACCTTATTTAGGGGGACATGAAATTCTTGTAGCTTATGGTATAGTGCCCCATATTAGTTGTATGTTACTAGTATGTAGTAGATAATACTAGGTTCAATAGTAGATAATACTAGAAAATCCCTAAACCTAAACCTACACCTAATCCTAATCTACTCCTTAACCCGAATCCAAACCTAAACCTATACTTATAACCTAAAACTATTCTCAAATCTCAAAACCTATAACCTAAACCCGAATCCAAACCCGAACCCGAATTCCTAAACCTAAACCTAAACATATCACCTATAACCTATAACCTAAGCCTATACCTAAACCTAAAACCTAAAGCTAAAGCTAAACCTATAACTTAAACCTAAACTCAAATCCCTAAACCTTAACCTAAACCTACAACCTAAACTTAAACTTATAACCTTAACCCTAAACCTACACCTAAACCTACACCTATTCCTAATCTCAACTCCCTAACCTAAACCTAAACCTAAACTTGAAAACCCAAAACTAAACTCGAACCCGAACTTGAACATGATCCCGATTTCCTAAACCTAAATCGAAGACCTTAACCTAAACCTATTCTCAAATCCCAAAACTCAGTAACCTAAACCTAAACCTATAACCTATAACCTAAACTAAAACCTATAACCAAAACCAAAACCTATAACCTAAACCCGAACCCATTCTCAAATCCCATAACCTATAACCTAAACCTAAATCAAAACCTATAACCAAAACCAAAACCAAAACCTATAACCTAAACCCGAACCCAAACCCAAACCCGAACCCGAATTCCTAAATCTTAACTTAAACATATAACCTATAACCTATAACTTAAGCCTATACCTAAACCTAAAACCATACTTATAACCTAAACCTTAACCTATTCTCAATTCCCTAAACCTATAGCTTATAACCTAAACCTAAACCTTAACCTTAACCTAAACCTAAACCTTAACCTAAACCTATAACCTTAACCTAAACCAAATTCTATGACCTAAAACTTAAATGTATTCTCAAATCCCTAAACCTAAACCTTTACCTAATCCTAATCTCAACTCCCTAACCTAAACCTAAACCTAACTTGAAAACCCAAACCTAAACCCAATCCCAAACCCGAACCCGAACCCGATTTTCTAAACCTAAACCTTAACCTTTTCTCAATTCCCTAAACCTTAACCTATAACCTAACTTAAACCTAAACCTAAACCTATAACCTACACTTATAACCTAAACCTAAACCTAAGCTAAAACCTAAAAACCTAAACCTTAACAAATAACCTAAAACCTAAATCTAAACCTAAAACTTAAATGTATTCTCAAATCCCTAAACCTAAACCTACACCTAATCTTAATATCAACTCCCTAACCTAAACCTAAACCTAAACTTCAAAACCCAAACCTAAATCCGAATCTGATTTCCTAAACCTAAACCTTAACTTATTCTCAATTCCTTAAACCTTAACCTATAACCAAACCTAAACCTAAACCTATGACCTGCACTTATAACATAAACCAATAACTTAAACCTAAGCCTATAACCTAAACCTAAAACTAAAACCGAAATGTATTCTCAAATCCTTAAAACCTAAACCTAATCCAAATCTCAACTCCCTAACCTAAACCTAAACCTAAACTTGAAAACCCAAACCTAAACCCGATCCCGATCCCGAACCCGAACCTGATTTCCTAAACCTAAACCTTAACATATTCTCAATTCTCTAAACCTATAGCTTATAAGACCTAAAACCTTAACCTTAACCTAAACCTATAACCTTAAAACCAAAACCAATGACCTAAAACCTTAACCTATAACCTATAACCTATAACCTAACCTTAACCTAAACCTAAAACCTAAACCACTTAACCAATAACCTATAACCTAAACCTAAACCTAAAACCTAAATGTATTCTCAAATCCCTAAACTTAAACCTACACCTAATCCTAATCTCAACTCCCTAACCTAAACCAAAACCTAAACTTGAAAACCCAAACCTAAACCCAATCCCAAACACGAACCCGAACCCGATTCCCTAAACCTAAACCTTAACCTATTCTCAATTCCCTAAACATACGTATACTTATAACCTAAACCTAAACTTAAACCTTTACCTCAACCTATAACCTTAACCTAAACCAAAACCTATGACCTAAAACCTAAATGTATTCTCAAATCTCTAAACCTAAACCTAAACCTAATCCTAATCTCAACTCCCTAACCTAAACCTAAACCTAAACTTGAAAACCCAAACCTAAACCCAATCCGAACCCGAACCCGATTCCTAAACCTAAACCTTAACCTATTTTCAAATCCCTAAACCTAAACCTACACCTAATCCTAATCTCAACTCCCTAACCTAAACCTAAACCTAAACTTGAAAATCTAAACCTAAACCCGATCCCGATCCCGAACCCGAACCCGAATCCTATTTCCTAAACCTAAACCTTAACATATTCTCAATTCCCTAAACCTATAAAGCTTATAAGACCTAAACCTTAACCTAAACCAAAAAACCTAAAAACCTAAATTCTCTAAACCTTCCCTAAACCTAATATCAACTTATAAACTAAACTGAAAAAACCCTTAACCTAAACCGATTTCCTAAACCTAAACCTTAACATATTCTCAATCTCTAAACCTTAAACCTACACCTAATAAACCTAAACCCTTAACCTAAACCTAAACCTATAACCTAAACCAAAACCTATTTCCTAAACCTAAACCTTAACCTATAACCTAAACCTAAACTTATCCTAATCTAAATAACCTAAACCTAAACCTAAACCTGAAAACCTTAACCAATAACCCAACAACCTAAACCAAAACCAAAAACCTAAACCTGTATTTTCAAATTCCTAAACTTAAACCTACACCTAATCCTAATCTCAACTCCCTAACCTAAACCTAAACCTAAACTTGAAAATCTAAACCTAAACCCGATCCCGATCCCTAACCAACGCCGATTTCCTAAACCTAAACCTTAACATATCTCACTCAAACCTAAACCCTATAAGACCTAAACTATTAACCTCAACTAACCTAAACCTATAACCTTATAACCTAAACCTTAACCTAAACCTAAACTTAAACTTTAACCTAAACCTATAACCTTATTCTCAAACCCTAAACCTAAACCTAAAACCTAATTTATTCTCAACTCTCTAAACCTAAACCTAAACCTGAAAACCTAATCCTAATCTCAACTCCCTAATCTAAACCTAAACCAAAACTTGAAAACCCAAACCTAAACCCGATCTTAAACCTATAGCTTATAAGACCTAAACTAACCTTAACCGATTTAAAACCTAAACCTAAAACCTTAACCTATTCTCAAATCCCTAAACTTAAACCTACACCTATTCCTAATCTAAACTCCCTAACCTAAACCTAAACCTAAACTTGAAAACCCAAACCTAAACCCAATCTCTAAACCCGAACCCGAATTCCTAAACCTAAACCTTAACCTATTTTCAAATCCCTAAACCTAAACCTACACCTAATCCTAATCTCAACTCCCTAACCTAAACCTAAACCTAAGTTTGAAAACCCAATCCCGATCTCGAACCCTAACCCAATTTCCTAAACCTAAACCGTCACATATTCTCTCAATTCCCTAAACCTATACCTTTATAAGACCTAAAAACCTTAACCTAACCTAAACCTATAACCTTAAAACCAAACCTTAACCAATAACCTACAACCTAAACCTAAACCTAAAACCTAAATATATTCTCAAATCCCTAAACTTAAACCTACACCTAATCCTAATCTCAACTCCCTAACCTAAACCTAAACCTAAACTTAAAAATCCAAATCTAAACCCGATCCCGAACCCGAACCCGATTCCTAAATCTTAAACCTTAACCTAATCTCAATTCCCGAAACCTATAGCTTATAACCTAAACCTTAACCTAAACCTAAATTAAACCTTAACCTAAACCTATAACCTTAACCTAAACCAAAACCTATGACCTAAAACCTAAATGTATTCTCAAATCTCTAAACCTAAACTAAACCTAATCCTAATCTCAACTCCCTAACCTAAACCTAAACCAAAACTTGAAAACCCAAACCTAAAACCCGATCCCGAACCCTAACCCGATTTCCTAAACCTAATCCTTAACCTATTCTCAAAACCCTAAACTTAAACCTACACCTAATCCTAATCTAAACTCCCTAACCTAAACTTAAACTTAAACTTGAAAACCCAAACATAAACCCAATCCCGAACCCGTACCCGAATTCCTAAACCTAAACCTTAACCTATTTTCAAATCCCTAAACCTAACCCTACACCTAATCCTTATTTTAACTCCCTAACCTAAACCTAAACCTAAGTTTGAAAACCCAAACCTAAACCCGATCCCGATCCCGAACCTAAACCCGATTTCCTAAACCTAAACCTTAACATATTCTCAATTCCCTAAACCTATAGCTTATAAGACCTAAAACCTTAACCTTAACCTAAACCTATAACCTTAAAACCAAACCTTAACCAATAACCTACAACCTAAACCTAAACCTAAAACCTAAATGTATTCTCAAATCCCTAAACTTAAACCTACACCTAATCCTAATCTCAACTCCCTACCCTAAACGAAAACCTAAACTTGAAAATCCAAACCTAAACCTAAACCCGAACCCGATTCCCTAAATCTAAACCTTAACCTATTCTCGATTCCCTAAACCTATAGCTTAAACCTAAACCTTAACCTAAACCTATAATTAACCTTAACCTAAACCTAAATGTAAATCCTTAAACCCCTAACATAAACCTAAACTTGAAAACCCAAACCTAAAATCCTAATCTAAACCTTAAATTCTCCTAAACCTACATCCTAATCCCTAAACTCCTAACCTAAACCTAAACCTAAACTTGAAAACCCAAACCTAAACCCAATCCCGAACCCGAAACCGATTTCCTAAACCTAAACCTTAACCTATTCTCAAATCCCTAAACTTAAACCTACACCTAATCCTAATCTAAACTCCCTAACCTAAACCAAAACCTAAACTTGAAAACCCAAACCGAAACCCAATCCTGAACCTAAACCCGAATTCCTAAACCTAAACCTTAACCTATTTTCAAATTCCTAAACCTAACCCTACACCTAATCCTAATTTCAACTCCCTAACCTAAACCTAAACCTAAGTTTGAAAACCCAAACCTAAACCCGATCCCGATCCCGGAACCTGAACCCGATTTCCTAAACCTAAACCTTAACATATTCTCAATTCCCTCAAACCTATAGCTTATAAGACCTAAAACCTTAACCTTAACCTAAACCTATAGCCTTAAAACCAAACCTTAACCAATAACCTACAACCTAAACCTAAACCTAAAACTTAAATGTATTCTCAAATCCCTAAACTTAAACCTACACCTAATCATAATCTCAACTCCCTAACCTAAACCAAAACCTAAACTTGAAAACCCAAACCTAAACCCGATCCGAACCCGAACCCGAACCCGATTCCCTAAACATAAACCTTAACCTATTCTCATTCCCTAAACCTATAGCTTATAACCTAAACCTAAACTTAAACCTTTACCTAAACCTATAACCTTAACCTAAACCAAAACCTATGACCTAAAACCTAAATGTATTCTCAAATCTCTAAACCTAAACCTATACCTAATCCTAATTTCAACTCCCTAACTTAAACCTAAACCTAAACTTGAAAACCCAAACCTAAACCCGAACCTGATTTCCTAAACCTAAACCTTAACCTATTCTCAAATCTCTAAACTTAAACCTACACCTAATCCTAATCTAAACTTCCTAACCTAAACCTAAACCTAAACTTGAAAACCCAAACCTAAACCCAATCCCGAACCCAAAACCGATTTCCTAAACCTAAACCTTAACATATTCTCAAATCCCTAAACTTAAACCTACACCTAATCCTAATCTAAACTCCCTAACCTAAACCTAAACCTAAACTTGAAAACCCAAACATAAACCCAATCCCAAACCCGAACCCAAATTCCTAAACCTAAACCTTAACCTATTTTCAAATTCCTAAACCTAACCCTACACCTAATCCTAATTTTAACTCCCTAACCTAAACCTAAACCTAAGTTTGAAAACCCAAACCTAAACCCGATCCCGATCCCGAACCGAACCCGATTTCCTAAACCTAAACCTTAACATATTCTCAATTCCCTAAACCTATAGCTTATAAGACCTAAAACCTTAACCTTAACCTAAACCTATAACCTTAAAACCAAACCTTAACCAATAACCTACAACTTAAACCTAAACCTAAAACCTAAATGTATTCTCAAATCCCTAAACTTAAACCTACACCTAATCCTAATCTCAACTCCCTAACCTAAACGAAAACCTAAACTTGAAAACCCAAACCTAAACCCGATCCCGAACCCGAACCCGATTCCCTAAACCTAAACCTTAACCTATTCTCAATTCCCTAAACCTATAGCTTATAACCTAAACCTAAACTTTAACCTTTACCTAAACCTATAACCTTAACCTAAACCAAAACCTATGACCTAAAACCTAAATGTATTCTCAAATCTCTAAACCTAAACCTATACCTAATCCTAATTTCAACTCCCTAACTTAAACCTAAACCTAAACTTGAAAACTCAAACCTAAACCCGATCCCGAACCCGAACCCGATTTCCTAAACCTAAACCTTAACCTATTCTCAAATCCCTAAACTTAAACCTACACCTAATCCTAATCTAAACTTCCTAACCTAAACCTAATCCTAAACTTGAAAACCCAATCCCGAACCCGAAACCGATTTCCTAAACCTAAACCTTAACCTATTCTCAAATCCCTAAACTTAAACCTACACCTAATCCTAATCTAAACTCCCTAACCTAAACCAAAACCTAAACTTGAAAACCCAAACCTAAACCCAATCCCGAACCCGAACCCGAATTCCTAAACCTAAACCTTAACCTATTTTCAAATCTCTAAACCTAAACCTACACCTAATCCTAATCTCAACTCCTAACCTAAACCTAAACCTAAATTTGAAAACCCAAACCTAAACTTGAAAACCCAAACCTAAACCCGATCCCGAACCCGAACCCGATTTCCTAAACTTAAACCTTAACATATTCTTAATTCCCTAAACCTATAGCATATAAGACCTAAAACCTTAACCTTAACCTAAACCTATAACCTTAAAACCAAAACCTATGACCTAAAACCTTAACCTATAACCAATAACCTAACCTTAACCTAAACCTAAAACGTAAACCTTAACCAATAACCTACAACCTAAACTTAAACCTAAAACCTAAATGTATTCTAAAATCCCTAAACTTAAACCTACAGCTAATCCTAATCTCAACTCCCTAACCTAAACCTAAACTTAAACTTGAAAACAAAAACCTAAACCCGATCCCTAACCCGAGCCCGATTCCTAAACCTAAACCTTAACTTATTCTCAAATCCCTAAACCTAAACCTACACCTAATCCTAATCTCAACTCCCTAACCTAAACCTAAACCTAAACTTGAAAACCCAAACCTAAACCCGATCCCGATCCCGAACCCGAACCCGATTTCCTAAACCTAAACCTTAACATATTCTCAATTCCCTAAACCTATAGCTTATAAGACCTAAAACCTTAACCTTAACCTTAAACCTATAACCTTAAAACCAAACCTTAACCAATAACCTACAACCTAAACATAAACCTAAAACCTAAATATATTCTCAAATCCCTAAACTTAAACCTACACCTAATCCTAATCTCAACTCCCTAACCTAAACCTAAACCTAAACTTGAAAATCCAAACCGAACCGATCCCGAACCCGAACCCGATTCCCTAAATCTAAACCTTAACCTACTGTCAATTCCTAAAACTATAGCTTATAACCTAAACCTTAACCTAAACCTAAATTAAACCTTAACCTAAACCTATAACCTTAACCTAAACCAAAACCTATGACCTAAAACCTAAATGTATTCTCAAATCTCTAAACCTAAACCTAAACCTAATCCTAATCTCAACTCCCTAACCTAAACCTAAACCAAAACTTGAAAACCCAAACCTAAAACCCGATCCCGAACCCTAACCCAATTTCCTAAACCTAATCCTTAACCTATTCTCAAATCCCTAAACTTAAGCCTACACCGAATCCTAATCTAAACTCCCAAACCTAAACCTAAACTTAAACTTGAAAACCCAAACCTAAACCCAATCTCGAACCCGAACCCGAATTCCTAAACCTAAACCTTAACCTATTTTCAAATCCCTAAACCTAACCCTACACCTAATCCTAATTTCAACTCCCTAACCTAAACCTAAACCTAAGTTTGAAAACCCAAACCTAAACCCGATCCCGATCCCGAACTCCGAACCCGATTTCCTAAACCTAAACCTTAACATATTCTCAATTCCCTAAACCTATAGCTTATAAGACCTAAAACCTTAACCTTAACCTAAACCTATAACCTTAAAACCAAACCTTAACCAATAACCTACAACCTAAACCTAAACCTAAAACCTAAATGTATTCTCAAATCCCTAAACTTAAACCTACACCTAATCCTAATCTCAATTCCCTAACCTAAACCAAAACCTAAACTTGAAAACCCAAACCTAAACCCGATCTCGAACCCGAACCCGATTCTCTAAACCTAAACCTTAACCTATTCTCATTCCCTTAAACCTATAGCTTATAACCTAAACCTAAACTTAAACCTTTACCTAAACCTATAACCTTAACTAAACCAAAACCTATGACCTAAAACCTAAATGTATTCTCAAATCTCTAAACCTAAACCTATACCAATCCTAATTTCAACTCCCTAACTTAAACCTAAACCTAAACTTGAAAACCCAAACCTAAACCCAATCCCGAACCTAAACCCGATTTCCTAAACCTAAACCTTAACCTATTCTCAAATCCCTAAACTTAAACCTACACCTAATCCTAATCTAAACTTCCTAACCTAAACCTAAACCAAAACTTGAAAACCTAAACCTAAACCCAATCCCGAACCCGAAACCGATTTCCTAAACCTAAACCTTAACCTATTCTCAAATCCCTAAACTTAAACCTACACCTAATCCTAATCTAAACTCCCTATCCTAAACCTAAACTTGAAAACCCAAACCTAAACCCAATCCCGAACCCGAACCCGATTCCTAAACCTAAACCTTAACCTATTTTCAAATCCCTAAACCTAAACCTACACCTAATCCTAATCTCAACTCCCTAACCTAAACCTAAACCTAAACTTGAAATACCCAAACCTAAACCCGATCCCGATCCCGAACCCGAACCCGATTTCCTAAACCTAAACCTTAACATATTCTCAATTCCCTAAACCTATAGCTTATAAGACCTAAAACCTTAACCTTAACTTAAACCAATAACCTTAAAACCAAAACCTATGACCTAAAACCTTAACCTATAACCTATAACCTAAACTTATAACCTATAACCTAACCTTAACCTAAACTTAAAACCTAAACCTTAACCAATAACCTACAACCTAAACCTAAACCTAAAACCTAAATGTATTCTCAAATCCCTAAACTTAAACCTACACCTAATCCTAATCTCAACTCCCTAACCTAAACCTAAACCTAAACTTGAAAACACAAACCTAAACCCGATCCCGAACCCGAGCCCGATTCCTAAACCTAAACCTTAACTTATTCTCAAATCCATAAACTTAAACCTACACCTAATCCTAATCTAAACTCCCTAACCTAAACCTAAACCTAAACTTGAAAACCCAAACCTAAACCCGATCCCGAACCCGAACCCGATTTCCTAAACCTAAACCTAAACCCGATCCCAAACCCGAACCCGATTCTCTAAACCTAAACCTTAACCTACTCTCAATTCCCTAAACCTATAGCTTATAACCTAAACTTAAACCTAAACCTTAACCTAAACCTATAAACTTAACCTAAACCAAAACTTATGACCTAAAACATAAATGTATTCTCAAATCTCTAAACCTAAACCTACACCTAATCCTAATCTCAACTCCCTAACCTAAACCTAAACCTAAACTTGAAAACCCAAACCTAAAACCCTATCCCGAACCCGAACCCGATTTCCTAAACCTAAACTTAAACCTTAACCTATTCTCAAATCCCTAAACCTAAACCTACACTTAATCCTAATCTAAACTCCCTAACCTAAACCTAAACCTAAACTTGAAAACCAAAACCTAAACCCAATCCCAAACCCGAATCCAAATTCTTAAACCTAAACATTAACCTATTTTCAAATCCCTAAACCTAAACCTAAACCTACACCTAATCCTAATCTCAACTCCCTAACCTAAACTTAAACCTAAACTTGAAAACCCAAACCTAAACCCGATCTCTAACCCGAACCCAATTTCCTAAACTTAAACCTTAACCTATTCTCAATTCCTAAACCTATAGCTTATAACCTAAACCTAAACCTTAACCTTAACCTAAACTTAAACCCGAACCTATAACCTATAACCTAAATATATTCTCAAATCCCTAAACCTACACATACACCTAATCCTAATCTCAACTCCCTAACCTAAACTTAAACCTAAACTTGAAAACCCAAACCTAAACCCGATCCCGAACCCGAACCCGATTTCCTAAACCTAAACCTTAACCTATTATCAAATCTCTAAACCTAAACCTAATCCTAATCTAAACTCCCTAACCTAAACCTAAACCTTAACTTGAAAACCCAAACCTAAACCTAATCCCGAACCCGAACCCAAATTCTTAAACCTAAACCTTAACCTATTCTCAAATCCCTAAACCTGCACCTACACCTAATCCTAATCTCAACTCCCTAACCTAAACTCGAAAACCCAAACTTGAACCCGATCCCGAACCCGAACCCGATTTCCTAAATCTAAACCTATTCTCAATTCCCTAAACCTATAGCTTATAACCTAACCTAAACCTAAACTTATTTATATGTATTATGCGTGGATGAATGTAATGTGAATAAGATTGTTTGTGTTTCGATGGATGTAGTTTATGTATGGATTTACGTAGTTTGGGTTTAGATGGATGTGAATGTGATGAAATGTAGATAAGATTGTTTTTTTACTTATGAAGTTAAACTTATATGTATTATGCATGGATGAATGTAATGTGGATAAGATTGTGTTTGGATGGATTTACGTAGTTTGGGTTTAGATGGATGTGAATGTGAATGTGAATGTGATGAAAAATATATTGTATATCAGGTGTATATCAGGAAGATTGTGTTTAGATGGATTTACGTAGTTTGGGTTTAGATGGAATGAATGTGAATGTGAATGTGATGAAATATATTGTATAACAGTGTATATCAGAAGATTGTGTGTTTGGATGGATTTACGTAGTTTGGGTTTAGATGGATGTGAATGTGAATGTAATGAAATATATTGTATAACAGGTGTATATCAGGAAGATTGTGTATTTAGATGGATTTATGTAGTTTGGGTTTAGATGGATGTGAATGTGAATGTGATGAAATATATTGTATAACAGGTGTATATCAGGAAGATTGTGTTTGGATGGATTTACGTAGTTTGGGTTTAGATGGATGTGAATGTGAATGTGATGAAATATATTGTATAACAGGTGTATAACAGGAAGAAGACTGTAATAATAGGTCAAATTTGAAGTCCTTTAAGGGTCATCAGAGACGGCTTATAGCAGTCCTTTTAAAGGGCGGTCCATGACGGTCCTTTAAAGGCTCATACGAGACGGTTCATGACAATCCTTTTAAAGGACGGTCCATGACCGTCCGTTTAAAGGACGGTTTATCGCCGTCCTTTGAAGGCCCATAAGAGACGATCCATGACAGTCCTTTTTAAAGACGGTCCATGACAGTCCTTTTAAAGGACGGTCCATGGCCGTCCTTTTAAAGGACGGTCTCATAAGAGATGGTCTATGACAGTCCATTTTAAGGATGGTCCATGACCGTCTTTTTTTCGTCAATAAGAATGACGGTTTTCAACCGTCCTTTAAGTAATAGGACACGTCAAAATTTGACTGCCTATGTGACGGTCCATGACCATCCTTTTTGGTCATTTGAGACGGTTTTGGACCGTCCTTTTTTCGCTGTTTTGGCATAGTGAATGACCTTTTTATAACCAGTGAATTTACAATCAAGTGCATCAAGAGCCCTCAGATATATCAAATACTTCCTGTAGTTCAGAACGTGTCGAACATCTGTCAGAATACACTCCACCCCATCGAACATTTTGATGTGCACTGAATTGATTCCAACAACTTCACGGGCAATATCATTACCCATAAAAACTTGTCCACCATTATACTCGATGTATGCGGTGAACAAATCCATGTGAGAAGTCATGTGGTATGAGGCCCACAAATCTAGAATTCATTCGTTACTAAGGTAACCATATTTGAATGTGGTCAAGACATTACCACCATCCACTTCCTCGTATGATTGCGTTTCGTTGGCCTCTTTTGGCGCATTCTCTGATTTTTCTCTATTTTAAGCCTTAAGGTTCCTACAGTCCTTCATATGCATTATCATCCCACAATTCCAGTACTTCATATTACCATTCTGTTTTGATTCGGATAGTGATCGAGAATTGTTCGTCCCTTTTAGTATTCCTTTCCTTGGCAACCAACACATCCGTAGAGGTACCTTCATCATTGTCCCTCTTTCTCAATTGCTTCTCATGAAGGGCTAAGATGACAGTCTCAACATAGTTGGTATCCCTACCGTGGATCAGCATGTCTACCAGATTCTCGAAATATGGTGGAAGCGAATTCAAAAGAATTAAGGCTTAATCTTACTCTTTGATCTTAACTTCCGCATTCATCAATTTATGTAGCAATTTGCTAAAAGTGCTCAAGTGTTCATTAATGTCAGATCCCTCTGTCATATTAAGATTATAGAATTACTTCTTAAGATACAGACGGTTACCTAGGGATTTCTTTATTTACAAACTATCATGTTTTGTCCATACCCATATGGCGGTCTTTTGATCTAAGACATTATATAGGACATTGTCCGTTAGCACAATTATATCGAGATTGTAGCCCTATCATATAGTTCATCTCACTCTTCATCAGTCATAAATGCAAAACCTTTTGCCTTACCAAGGAGAGCGTTTCACAATCCTTACTGAACTAGGAGGCCTTTCATCTTAACCTTTCATAGTTCAAAGTTATTTCTCCTAGAAAACTTATCTGTTTCATACTAATTAATATTAGATTACTTAGACGACATGCTTTCAAATTCAAAAAACTCAAAAGCTCAACGTTCACTCTAATACCACTTGTTTAAGGGGACACGCGGAAGCAACCTTGAGTTAAAATCAAACAATAAGATATCAAATAAACCAAGCACATAGAGAACACAAGGTATTACGTAGAAAAAATCTTCGTAAGAAAAAATCACAGCACAAAGTGACAATGAATACACTATGATAAACAATATTACAAGAGATGGAAGAACTTACCGATCCAAGTATTAACCTAGAAAATCACACAAAACCCTGGCTTTAATCTCTATTTTATCACAAAAGCCCTAGACATGTTTTCAATGACATAATCCCCAATTATAAACCCTTAAATAAAGTTAAAACCGCAATTCCGCAAAACTACATTAGAGCTTCAATCGGATCGAGTGTCATCGACAACCCATCGATGGGATTGAAGCCATCTTTGATCGAATCGATTTAGACCAAAAAATTATCCAACGAGCAAAAGTTAAAAAAACAGGAGTTTATTAATGGGATCGAGTGGATTGTCAATAGGATAGAGTGGACTGTCGATGACATCGACAGACCTAATTACAGACAGATTGAAAACAACTGACAACATGACAATTGGGCCCATGGAGGTCAATCTCATGAAAAGCCGCCTAAAGTCGACCCCATTGGACCATTTCCCATATAAACAACTGACAACTGACCTAATGCTCACCTGTGCACTAGTTCTCACGAGAACTTGTGAGAACTTTTTCGGAACTCATCTCACTTAATATGATTGCAAAATCTGAACTGTCCATGTGATACAACACCCCATGAAACCCTTAAGCCCCAACTTTCACCCTAGTTCAAGACTTTTGTGGGCCGTGGCAAAAGAAAACAGTTTCCTCCCTTGATTTGTCTCTCTTTTGCCATAGTTCACGAAAGTTTTGTAGTAGCGTGAAAGTTGGCCCTGGAGATTTTATGAGGTGCTACGTCATAGAACTATTCAGATTTTGCGCTCATGTAATAGGAGATGAGTTTTGAAAAAGCTCTCTCTCTCTCTCTCTCTCTCTCTCTCTCTCTCTCTCTCTCTCTCTCTATATATATATATATATATATATATATATATATATATATATATAACCCAAAGAGACTTTAAAAAGTTTATACAAATTGCGATAACGAGATTTGCCACCTTTCTCCCCGCAACATGCGGGGAGCATCGAAGTCAGAATTTAAATTTTATATACGGATCGTGATCCAATTGGGGCCCCCCATGTGAGAATGTAGCACATTTATCTGAGATCTGGCCAGTTGACAGATCCCTAGCCATTCATCAACTAGTAAAAACTTTATCGGATCTACCTGTCGCTACTCTACCATGATTAGCTCCAAACCATATAGATGATTTGATACTTAAGAGATAAGATTGATTAAGATGAATCTTGACCGTTTAATTTACCGTTGGACCCACCGACTAAATAATTTATAGTGGCGTCCAAACAGCAAGTGTTTTTGTTAGACTCGGAAAAATGATTCTTATCATTTTAGTCAATCATAACTATGTATTAGAGATAATGATAGTTTGTTATCAAAATTAATTTTAATCTTTATACCAAGAACAAAAAATATTATCTCTAGTAATTACAATTAATTAAAATGAATTGAAATTATTTTCATGCGTACTCCACCAAACAGGCCCTTAAGATGCAAAATTATTTTATATCATCAAAATTCAATTGGCAACTCTGTAAAGTCATTCCAATGAAATTATTTTAATGGGTTCATATCCATCACACATGCGGGGTTCATGTACAGTTACAGCTATCAAAACCATCCAAATTGGAGGGTACAATGTGGACGAATCATATCTCTAAATCTACTCTAATCAAGATATCCTAACCATCCAATTGATGGCTATCAAATAAACGGTTGAGATTAAAATAATAAACTGTTCGAATTCAAGTGCGTGTCAGGTGGTTAAATCATTTTTTTTTTGTTGTACATCCACAATTGGTTCAGAGATTTGGATGGTCTGGATCGCCGTACAATAATGCATGCGTACGGCTAATGAGTCACCATCATCTCTTTAGCGGTGATAACCTTTTAAATGATTCTAACCTATCGTGAAGGCTGGTGTATCAATGTTCACACATAAGCTTACTGCTAACTTCTTTGTTTTTCCACCGTTCGATTGGTGGCCACTGATCCGATGACTAGATCATCCACCCTATTTTTTATTTCGTACCATTTTCTTCCACAGCTGGGGAAACAGGATGAACAGTTACAGATGATATGTTGCAATGCCACATGGGCTGTTAAAGAAATAGATCTACCATGTTTGGATGATGACACTTCCACCATATAATTTCTGAGAGGGGTGGATCACAGCTCAAGGGAGCAAAGGAGCATCTCTTTCCGTTTTACGAGGGTCGGTCCACGCGCCACAAGCCAGTCATCGGAATCCGGAGAAAATGACCACTGTAGACAACACCTTTTACCCAGCGATTTTTATGAAAGACTACAAACCTTAGTTACCAATCTAGATTAGCATGTGCGGACAGCGACGTTGAGGACGAAACTACCCCTCCTTTTCGCTGCGAAGACGTGCGCTGACGCTCCTCGAACTGAGAGTTGTACGAACGGCTTAAAAGGATTGGGGTCGGTGGTCTGTGGGCCCCACCATGATGTATGCTATTCATCCATGCCGTCCATATATTTTTCCATATCATTTTATGGTATACGGCCAAAAATGAGGTATATGCAAATCTCAAGTGTACCACATTACAGGAAACAGTGTTGAATGAGCGTCGACCATTAAAAACACTTTGGGGGCCCACTGTGATGTTCATGAGAAATCCTCCCCGTCTAAGTTCATTCATAGGTCACAAAGACCTGGATGAAGAAGAAAAACAAATTTCATAATGATCCAAAACTTCTATAACCCCTAAAAGGGTTTCAATGGTAGACGTTCAATTCCCCATTGCCTTTTACAGTGTGGTCTACTTGATAGTTAGATCTATCTTATTTTTAGTCTCAAGCCTGAATACGAGCTGGCCAAATAGATGAACGGTTTGGATATAACACATACCTCATAATAGGACCCACAAAAAGCGGTGGGATTACAACCACAAAAAAAAAAAAAAAAAAAAAAAAAAAAACGGTCGATATATCGACATCCAGTCGATATATCGAAAATGGTCCAGAAATTTCCAGTGAGTTTTCTTCAAAAATCTTGCAATTTTCGATTTTACCTTTAGCTACGGATTATAACCGTAGCCATAACTGCAGTCTGTGTCCGTCTTTGAAATTTTTTATTTATTTTTATTTATTTTTTATTTTTTACATAGAAAAATTTATTCTACCTACAATTTTCTTTAATACATATTTATATAAATAAGTATATATAAGCATATAAAATTTTTTCCCTCTTTTTTTTTCATTTATTTATTTAATCATTTAACAAGAATATCTTCTAAACCAAAATTAGTTACTTGAACGTATCACATATGATTTTGGGGTAAGAGAAGCTACTTTAGCCAACCAACCTAGTTATTTTCCAAGATTCCATCAGTCGATGGTTGAGCGAGGTAACGTAGAAATTGATGAGGCAACGTAGAAAATGAGCGAGGAACCTCACGACGATTGAAGCAACCTATGAATTGAGTAGTTAGAAATTTAAATCGATGAACGTAATGTGATTGAGGGAATAGAAATTGAAAGCGAGGCAATGTAGAATTGAAGCGATGGAACTAGAAAGAAAGCGAGGGAAGGTAGAAATTGAGCGAGGAAGGTAGAAATGACGGGCAAACATCAAAATAAAGTAGGAATTTAGAATTATGAGCGGGACAAATGAAATATAAGTGGCAAACTAGAAAAAAATGGCAAAAGAAAAATGAGCGGGCAAACTAAAAATGAGAGGGCAAGCATGAAAATGAGTGGGCAAGTACATGAAAGTGAGCGAAGAAAACTAAAAATCAGTGCAAACTAGAAAATCGGCGGGGAGACTAGAAAATCACGGGAGATGGAAAATCGGGCAAACTAGAAAATTAGCATGGCAAACATGAAAATCGGGCGGGAACACTAGAAAATCAAGAAGTCAACATGAAAATCACGGGGGAGACATGAAAATGAGCGGGGCAAACATGAAAATGAGGGGGACACTAGAAAAAACAATGGACAAACTACAAATTCAATGGAGGAGACTAGAAAATCACGGGAGATGAAAAATCAATGGCAAACATGAAAATCACGGAGACACTAGAAAATCATGGTGGTCAACATGAAAATCAATGGGGGAGACATGAAAATCATCGGGGCAAACATGAAAATCAATGGGACATTAGAAAAACAATGGAAGGGCAAACTACAAAGTCACGGAGGAGAGTAAAAATCAATGGGAGATCGAAAAATCAGTGAGGCAAACATGAAAATCAACGGGGACATTAGAAAACAATGGGCAAACAACAAAGTCACGGAGGAGAGTAAAAATCAGCGGGGAGATGAAAAATCAAGGGCAAACATGAAAATCAATTGGAGAAACATGAAAATCATGGGACACTAGAAAATCAATGGTGCAACATGAAAATCATGGGTAAGGCCCAAATATCATGGCCCACTGTTTCCCATGGTATGATCCACTTGATCTTTTAATATGCTTCAATTTGGGGCTAAACCCCTTAAAATAAATGGAAAAACGGATGAACGACATGGATATACTACATACATTCAATGTGGGCCCAACTCGAGTTTACTTTTACAATGGGAAGGTTAACTCAAGTCGCTTAATCCGATTACGCAGCTCCCTATACCCCACAATGATGTTTTATTTGTAATACATCATGTTCATCACAATATGTAATACCCCTCCGTTTTCATCAAGTTTATGTTTAGGTTAAGGTTACATTTAAGATTAGGTGTAGGAGTTTAGGTTAAGGAGTTGATATTAGGATTAGGTGTAGGTTTAGGTTTAGGGATTTGAGAATACATTTAGGTTTTAGGTTATAAGTGTAGGTTATAGGTTAAGGTTTAGAAAATTGAGAATACGTTAAGGTTTAGGTTTAGGGATTTGAGAATACATTTAGGTTTTTGGGTTACAATGCATTGCGATATAGGTTTAGGTTTAAGTTAGATTATAGGTTAAGGTTTAGGGAATTGAGAATAAGTTAAGGTTTAGGTTTAGGGATTTCAGAATACATTTAGGTTTTAGGTTTAGGTTTAGGTTTTAGGTTTAGGTTTAGAGATTTGAGAATACATTTAGGTTTTAGGTTTAGATTGGTTGGTTAATTGGTCACATTTTCTTCAAGTCCATTTTCTTAGATTCCATTTGGGCTTGGGTCTGATCACACATATACTCTTAGGTCCAGTTTGGTAAACTCCTAAAAATGAATTAATCTCTAAGATATTCAATAACAGTAATGGTAGCCATTTTTGTTATGATTCTGATTGTAACCGTCATTACATATTGTCGATATATCGACAAAACTAGAATGATTTTTTTTTACACACGCACACACATCCTCACACACTCACACTAGTGGAATTTCACCACCTATGGATACTTGAACACTTGACCGGGTGTTGAAACTCCTAAGGGCCCGTTTGGCCGGGTGGATTGGAAGGGATTTAATGGTATTAGGGTGGATGGCATGGATTTCTAGGTAATGATGGTGTTATCAATGGATTGTCTTGAGATCCATGGGATTGTTATATCTCTGGATTGCTACATCCAAGATGTTTGGCACGCCCGGCCAATCCGGGGATTAAACCTTCCCATCCCTTCCAATCCCACGAACCAAACACATCCTAGACAATTTTGAACGGATTAGGGTGGATTAGATGAGATTTAAAGGTATTGATGGTGTTGTCAGTGGATTGTCCTAAGATCCATGGGATTGGGATCAGATCACCGACTCTATTTGGCACCCTTGGCCAATCCGGGATTTAACTTCCAATCCCTTCCAATGTCATCCAATCCCTTCCAATCCGACCAGCCAAACGAGCCCTAATAGTCTACCACCCGAGCGGGGCAAACATGAAAATGAGTGGGGTAAACATGAAAATGCTTGCCCGACCGATTTTCTAGTTTAAACATTTTTCATGCTTGCCCTACTGATTTTCTAGTTTGCCTATGTTTTTAGTTTGTCTCAATTGTTTTCATGCTTGCCCATCGATTTTCTATTTTTTGCCGGTTTTTCATGCTTCTTTGTTGATTTTCTAATTTGACCACCTTTTTTTCATGCTTCCAACTGCGATTTTCTAGTTGCCCGTAGAGTTTTTTCATGCTTGCCCCTACTGGATTTTCTAGTTTGTCCATTGATTTCATGCTTGCCAGTAGATTTTCTAGTTTGTTCATTGTTTTTCATGCTTGCTCCACTTAATTTTCTAACAATTCGCATTGCTTTCTATTTGTCCCATTTTCATGCTTGCCATGAAAATTTTCTAGTTCACCCCGTAGTTTTCTATTTGCCCATAGTTTTTTCATGCTTGCCCCGATCAATTTCTATTTTGCTCAATTAGTTTTCATGCTTCTCACTGATTTTCTAGTTTGTTTTCTAATCGCTTTTTTTTGCTTCCTACTCAGTTTTTCTAGTTTGCCCACTGGATTTTTATGCTTGCCTCTACTGATTTTCTGGTTTGCCATTGTTTTTCATACTTGCCATGATTTTCTATTTGCCCCATTGTTTTTCTAGTTTGCCCATTACCGATTTTCTAGTTTTCTCACTAGTTTTTCATGCTTGCCACTTAATTTTCTAGTTTGCCCCACCATTTTTCTAGTTTGCCCCATCGATTTTCTAGTTTACTCGTAGTTTTTCATGCTTGCCCGTGATTTTCTAGTTTGCCGCTTAGTTTTCTGATTTGCCCCACCATTTTTCTAGTTTGCCCATTGCTTTTTCATGCTTGCACACGTCGATTTTCTAGTTTGCCGCATTATTTTTCATACTTCTCGCCGATTTTCTCTTTGCTCCATCTGCTTTTTTTCATGCTTGCCCGACCGATTTTCTAGTTTGCCCCGCCGTTTTTCATGCTTGCCCCGCCGATTTTCTAGTTTGCCCCGCCGTTTTCTAGTTTGCCCCGCCGTTTTTCATGCTTGCCCCGCCGTTTTTCATGCTTGCCCCGCCGATTTTCTAGTTTGCCCCGCCGAAAACAAAATTTTTAACGGTGAAAATCAGTATTCCCGCTGCTCTTTGTGATGTGGTCCATTTGATCTGGATATGCTCCGAAATGATCTCTAAATATGGATGAACGTTGTGGATATAATAAATACATAGTTGTGGGGCCATGTAACTTTGATATCTTTTGAGCCGTTCGTACAACTCTTGGCTGGAGGAGCGTCAACGCTCGTCTTCGAAAGGGAGGGGTATTTTCATCCTCAAATTCACTGTCCGTACGCGCAGGTCTAAGTTGCAAACCAAGGTTTGTCTTCTTTCATAAAAAACAGCTGGATAAAAGGTGGGGTCCACAGTCCTAAATTTCTCTTCCTGTAATTTGGTACACTTGAGATTTAGATATACCTTATTTTTTGGTCTCATACCATAAAATGATCTGGAAAAATATATGAACGGCATGGATGAAAAGCCTACATCATGGTGGGGCCCACGGACCACCGACTGTCCGCCACTAGCTGGTGGTAGGGGGAGTACCGAATCCGTTTCCGTCAAAAGGAGGGGTATTTTCATCTTGAAATTTCGACTCCGTACGAGGAGGTCCGCTGCTCTAAGTTTAGGAGATATGCTTGTTAAATAAATAGACAAAGAAATAAATTAAAAGATAGAAAAATATTTTTATATACTTATATATACATATTTACATAATTATGTATTAAAGAAAAATGTAAGGGGGAAAACATTCTCCTTGTAAAAAATAAAAATAAAAATAAATAAAAATAAAAAAGAGAAAAAAGTACATAGTACTACAGTTTTAGCTACGGTTATAATCCGTAGCGATAGACCCAACTCTGACCCGGTCGACCCCAACTCGCTGGCTACATTTTATTTTATTTTTTTCCTGTTGTGATTGCCACCGATTTTTGTGGGTCCCATTATGAGGTATGTGTTATATCCAAACCGTCCATCTATTTGGCGAACTCGAATTAAGGCTTGAGGTTAAAAATAAGACAGATCTAGCTATCAAGTGGACCACACTGTAAAAGGCAGTGGGAAATTGAACGTCTACCATTGAAACCCTTTCAGGGGTTACAGAAGTTTTGGATCATTATGAAATTTGTTTTTCCTCTTCATTCAGGTCTTTGTGACCCTATGAATGAACTTAGACGGGGAGGATTTCTCACAAACATCATAATGGGCTCCACCTGAGTTTCTAATGGTTGATGCTCACTCAACACTATTTCCTGTAATGTGGTACACTTGAGATTTAGATATACCTCATTTTTAGTCTCATAACATAAAATGATCTGGAAAAATATATGGACGGCATGGATGAAAAGTATACATCATGGTGGGGTCCACAGGCCACCGACCGTCCGCCATTAGCCGTGATAGGGGGAGTACCGAATCCGTTTCCGTCAAAAGGAGGGGTAATTTCGTCATGAAATTCGGACTCCGTACGAGGAGGTCCAAGTGGGTACGTGAAGTTTGTATTGTTTCAAGAATATCCAACGGATAAAAGGTGGGGTCCACAGTCGTAAATTTCTCTCGGAATCCGCGTGGCTTAAATGAGTACGTGAAAAGGTAGGTACAACTCAGGAGTACCCACAAGTGTACATTACAGTACCTTGATTCCTCTACAAAACCTTTTTTATTATACATATGTGAAATCCACTCCGTCTATCATGTTATAAACTCGATTATAGTACCTTTGTACAAACCTCATAAAATTTTAAAAATGCCAGATTCACAACCCAAATGGGCCACATGGTGTGAATGTAGAGGTTTTAGGCACAAAAGTTACATTGTTCCTAGTGTGTAGCCTATCTGAGTTCTCTATCCCTGATCATTTCGATTCGTGAAATATGAGTTCTCACCACATGGACGGAGCGGATGTCTCACATACGGCATGATGTGGGCTCCACATAGGTTGATAGTCACACGAAATATCTGGTACGGGTTATCCTCAAGTCCTACGCAAGGATAATGGTGCATGCAAAACCAAATAAAAATTTAAAGAGTAAAAAAACTAAATTTTTCCTTTTAAAAATTTTTTTTTTTAAAATTTTTAAAAGGAAGGAATCCGCTGGGATAGGACGTCCCTCCAAAAGGACGCTCCAGTGGTGGATGCCAACCAAGGAAAACGATAAATATAGCGTAAATTCTGCCTTAAGGTAGTATGTAACGTATGGATGGAAGTGGGTCAGGTTCTGACCGGGACAGGGAATCCAAAATTCTTGATCAAGCCCAACCCACCCATGGCCAACTATCCTATTATCTAACCTACTTGAAAATTCAGCAAGGTGGCCCTGACCCAACCTATTTAATTGTTAATGGGTCAGGCTCAACTGACCCCAAACCATCCCACGATGACCCAATTTAGATTTAGCAATGGAATATGATATTAGGGCCCGTTTGGGAGTGTGGATTTGGAATCCTAAATTCGGAGCCCCCTAGAATTGAAATCCTGTTATTGTGTTTGGCACCATATATTCGGAATCAACTTTAATTAAAAAGTAGCTATGCATAATATATTTATAGGGGTTTGAATTTAATTACTAAATTAACTTTAATATCTCTAATAATATTATATGCATGTAATGTTTGACACAATGGTAGTAATAAGCTCGCTGAAATATATAATTTTCCTGAAAATGATGAAATTTCAAGTCTCGAATGGGCCACAAGCACAAGATCACATCTGAGTGACTAACCAACGATCTTTAACCGTTGATTTACATGGACAATGTTTGGACAGCGCTAAGCATCCTATTAGGGCCTGTTTGGTTTCCCAATTACAATGGTGAATGGCTTAAAATGGATTATTTACTCGTGGTGTGGTGTGATCGTTTACATTTGACTGCAATGATGATTTTGCTACATTTTTTGTTTCACCCAAAAATCACGGTAAAAAATGAAAATTTTATAATACGAAAATTATAATAATTATAATTTACTATACCTTTATAATTTACTTATTTCCTTTACAAGAGTGTATTTGCCTCTCAATTTACGAGCCATAATTCTTGGTTAAAGAAACAATCGAAAATCATAATAATGACTCATTTACTTTACATTTCACAAGAGATTGGAAAACCAAACAGGCCCTTAAAGTAATTACGGTGATGCAATTGATAATCTAATTATTTTGGGATATCATTAGTAGGTCATGTGTCCAATAAATTAATAGTCTAGTGACACACATGTTACATATGCAACTCTTGAAAAGATTTTAGATGTAATCCAAGCTTTCAACATCGATTTCAACCTGTTAGTGGGGATTTGAAACCCCCGGTTACTTTATGGTGCTAGGGGATTTGAAACCCCCTCAAATCCCCCCAAAATCCATGGTGCCAAACGACCTTTATAAAGTTTATGCACGACCTAACATAGACAACATATATGTGTGTGCAGATACCTGTATGTGTGTACTTTTCTTTATTTTATTTTAGGTTTTGGGATGGATTGGATCATTCAGCCGAACTAGAGGTGTACACAAGTTGAACCAAGTCGAGCTTCAGCTCAACCGCTAGCTAACTCCGTCTCAAACTCGGCTCGGCTCTGTCCTCAAGCCTGATTGGCTAGCTCGGCTCGGTTCAGTCAACAGCTTGGACCAATTTGAGCCGAGTTCAAGCCAAGATCGAGTTGAGTTTGCCTATGTATCATTTTCACAAACACATGGACTGCACCTTCAAATTCGCTCTGTATGTAAAATAGCAACAACAATTTTACAGGTATTCCATCAAACACCTTGTAGGCAACATCAAAAGAAAGAAAAAATGGTAATTGTTTCATATGCATACCTTCCCTCCCACCAGCTGACACTTCATTGAGTCATTTCATCAAACACTTGGTGAGCAACATCAATATCAAAGTAACCAAGTCACTGAATTGGTTCGATCGGAGTTCGATTTGAGTTGGGGTACAATTCAAGTTGAATCGAGCTCGGGCAAGCTCGAACTCGGTTCAAAATTTTTTCGAGCTCAAAAAATCAGCTCGAACTCAGTTTCGAACCGAGTCGAATCGAGCTTTTTCGAGTTGAGTCGAGCAAGCTAACCGAGGTAACTCAGTTCCTATACAGACCTAAGCCCAACCAATTGGTAACCTATATGGGTGGATCGTGCCTGGTGAGGTCCGAGAAGGTTCAGAACAAGCCCAACCCATTACCCATTTAGCTTGTATGGAATGCACCACAAAAGCAGATTGGTTCAGTTGATCTACAGGATGAACAGACCCATTACCACCCCTATTTGAAGGAGCCTCAATCCACACCAACTTGGATTGAGAAAATTACATCCTCTCTTCCACATTTGAAAATAATATTAAAACGGTGCGTGGCCCGCATGTGTTGAACGCCACCAAGTAAATGGGCCTTTCCAAAGGGCCTTTCATAGCCCATGTTTTGCCGTTAAGAGGATCTTGCTTCCTAAGTCCATACATACATACATTTGCATGTTTGTGCAATGCATGCATGTGCGATATGTGAGATATCTGTGCATGTGTGTGAGTGTAATGTATATATGTCTAGTATGTGTGTGTGCATGAAAGCGCACGTAGTCACACACGTGTAATGTATGTGTGTTGTGTGTGCGCATAGGATGCCACCAAGTACATAGTTCAAGTTATATATATATATATATGAGGTCGGCTATTCGAGTTAGCCTCATACATGTATATATATATACATACATGTGTGTACCGGCACATATATGGAAAATGTATTGTAAGGGTGGCTTCATTAGAGCGTGTTGTGGGCCGCACGTGTGCACAACTCTAAAAGTAAAATTCAATGTGTACAGAGATTTTCTTGACTATGGATAGGTTTTGATCTATGCATATTGGATCTATCAAGTGGACCATCGATTAGGACCATGCATTAAACAACTTAGAATAATATTGGATGAAACGATTGTGGGCCATATATTTATGCCATTGACCTATTGGCCCATCATGGATGGACCATGCCTGGAAAATTCCCTGGACCAGTCAACTTTGGGGAGGTATGGTCCATCCATGATGGGTCCATTATGGTGAATGGCGATTAATCATTCATGGACCCCACATGTACAAGTCAGTGGCAGAAATGGGAAGCTCCTTGTTCCAATCATACAAGCAGGCACTTGGCCACTAATAATAACAATATGATGGGAGACATTTTACCCAATCAAGGCTAAATTTCATTAGTCGCCGGAATGGGTATATATCAATTTTGGACCTGAAATATGGTGTGTATGGAAAGAGGAGAATGTTAATTGAAGAGGCTCTTGGTCCTTTCAGCAAGGTCATTACCACTGGGATGAAGTGTAAATTAAAATAAATAAATAAATAAACAACAACGTATACGGATACAAAAATTTTATGGCCATACAAATATTTCAATGGTGGTAATTGAATTTTTATTATTTACTCGTGTAGTTCACTTGAGTTTTGGATCCTAGTTAATTTTTGTTGCAAAACGGATGGATGGGGTGGATTTCTCACAAACATCACGGTGGGGTATTAATAACTTCCTGGGAAAGCATTTAATTAGCAGAAATCCGTCCACCCTATTTTCGTTTTGTACCATTTGCCATCCACAGCTGAGGCAACAAGATGAACGGTTAAAGATGATCTATTACACTGCCATGTGGGGTATTAAGAAATGGCTCTACCATGTCTGGATGACGACAGTTCCACCATATAATTTCTGAGGGGAAAAGAGAATAAGGCTGAAAGTCGGGCGGGTTGGGTTGGGTTGGGTTGGGTTGGGTTGGGTCGGGTTGGTGCTCAACCCTAACCCTACCGAAGGTTCCTATACCTCGACCCTAACCCAACCCAACCTCGGGTTGGGAATTCTCAACCCAAGCCCAACCCAAGCGGGCTCGGTCGGGTTGATCAGGTTAGTCGAGTATGCATGTTAATATTTTCGTTATTACATTAGTTTATTATATTTTAATATAGGATTTATTTTTTGTATCTATGATTTTATTAATTATATATGTGATTATTCATCATAAAGAACTTCATTTTTTTCTTTAAAAAAAAAAAAAAACAAGGTAAAATATAGGATAACTACTCCTTTAAAAGTCATGTAGTATAGTAAACAATCTATTTGGGAGAGAGAAATCTGGCATATCTTGTTAGCCTGAGTCATTGGAAATGACGTGGACAAATGAGACCCGACATCATTAGTGTGCCTTCGACACAAACGATCCACACTCAATTATAATTTATAATTAACTTATATATTGATCGGGTTCAGGTTGGGTCAGGTAACCCGAGACCTCAACCTGAGCCTAACCCAAGTTTTATCGGGTTGGTATTTGTATAGCCCAAGCTTGAGGTCGGACACGATATATCTTGCCTGAGCCTAACCCAATGTCGAGTCGGTCACGGGTCAGTCAGGTTGAACCCGCCCAACTTTCAGCCGTAAAAGAGAAGGCAGTAATCAGCAAACAAGCATCTCTGTCTCCGTCTGCTTCATGTAGGTGGGTCGACGCGCGTGCCCACATGGGGGTGCGTGTGTGGCGGTGTATGTAAAGACCAAAAAAAAAAAAAAAAAAAACAAAAGAAAATCCAGTTGTCCGAGACCGCAAGTACGTGAAAAGTTGAATACACCTCAGGATTTTGCACAAGTGTACACCACACTTCCATGATTCGTCTGCAACCCTTGTTTTATTAAGCAACGCGTGCAACAGTAAAGCTCTGTAGGGCCCACCATGCTGTATGCGGTACATCCACTCTGTCCATCAGCTGATCTCCTCAATTCTAGGTCCCGTGGCCAAAAATCCTCTGATCCGCAGGTGTGGATGTCCACACCGCAGAGAATAGTGGGTATGTGAGGTCAACCATAAGTTTGTGTGCATGGCTACCATGGTGTGTACATTTCATCTGATGGCGTGAACCAGAGTTTTAAGTACTACATTGTTTCCAGTGTGTGGTCCATCTGTTTTTTTTTATCAGCATGATCTTTTGGATTTACTGTTGAAATATGGATTCTCACCCGATGGACGGAGTGGATGTTGCACATACGGCATGCATTATGTGAAACCACAGATGGGCTTATCTTTGAGGCAGGTAAACGATTGGCCGCTTATCTTTCTAACTGTCCATTTAGCGAGCAGCTACAATGTCAGGTATATGGTGATTTTCAGCCCATAGCTCATGTGGTATGTGTCTAATTTTAATTCAGTTTGAAGGTAAGTGATTTAAGAGTCACGGACAATTTCATGGCCAAGATGGACCAGAGAAGGCCGATCAAAGTGAAAGTGATCTAGACCGTCAGAATCGTAAAACAAGCATACACTACAAATCATAATGAGTTATTCTATGTATCATATATGATAGGAGGAGCTAATTTAGCCATCCAAACCAGCTATGCTGAATTTGTAAGATTTCATCGAATTGATGGTTGAAAATTCATTTTATTTCTGTTTTTACTATTTATAATAAGTTTTAGTTTAATCATATCTTTTGATCCATTGAGATTTAGGAGTTGTATCCAACATGAAAAGTGCTTACAAAAAATTAGGAGAATGACATGGTTAAGCTAAATATGACACTTACTATTTTTAGCTGAAAACCATGAAGTCTAATAGGAGTTATGACCATTTAAAAATAGTAAGTTTACTATTTAGAGTAACTCACGAATTTAGGGAGTTTGATTTTATTATGAAATTTCCTTGGGTTTATATCACTATTTAAGGGATTATAAATTCATTTTTTTATTATCAATCAATCAAATTTAAAAAATTTTAAAATTTATTTTTATGTTCTTATTTTCCTCGTGGATTCGAGGAATCTCAGTGAGGAGTCTAGAGAAGTTCTATGAATTTGGAGTAGTTATCCTTGAGGAAGACAGTGAACGACCTTATCATGTTCACCCCTTGCATCAGTGGGAAGGCAATGGGCCACGTTTTGGCTTGGTCGAGGTCAAACCAAGTTCAACCTATTTACTAAAGGCTGTGTGGAACATTGGATTAAGTGATATTAGGTTGTATGAAATTACATTTTGTCCAATGTAAACTCCACCTAGACGTTTAATGATGGGAAGACTAAGACTAATCAAAGTATACATCATTCAATCACATGAGGAGATAATGTCCGAATTCCCAGTGGATTTTGAAATCCACTACATCTGTGGTCCAACAGTGATATATGTGTTCTATCCATGCTATCCACCCATATACACCATTAGACATGACAATTGAGTTAAATATGCATGCGGGTAACCAACATTAGTTGTAAATATGCATTGATCCATTGATTACAATTTTATGGTCCACCAAAGGAAAATTTCATTCCTGAGGGAAGAATTGAACGGTCAAAATACCATACGCCCTAAATGGAACCTCAATCCCCTCTTCCAACATTTGGAAATATATTAAAGTGGCACGTGTGTTGCATGCATATTGGACGCCACAAGCAAATAAGACTGTCCAAAAGTCTATTTATCAACCGTGTTTTGCTATAAGAGGGTCTTGCTTAGTAAGTATGTGTGGGTGCATGCATGTGTTGTTATTTAAGAGTACGTGTTCTATATCGAAAGTAGTGCATTTATATAATCCTGAAAGAAAGTGCACGTGTATTACTATTTAGGGATTTATCATATGTTAGGAACCTTGGTTATTAAGTAATTTTATATTATTAGCAAGTGTTGGGAACGTGAGGAGTTTCTGTGCGCACATGACTCTGAACGTGGATTTTAATATATACAGATATTTACTGCATGCTTCTTTTCCCACTGTCCCCATAGCTATGCATTGCTTGATTATGGGTAGGTTTTGATCTATGCATTGGTGGACCGTGGATTCAGAACATGGATTGAACAACTTAGAATAATAATAACAGTAGTAATAATAATATAACAACAATAGTAATGATGATGATGTGGGACTCGTGTCAGTTTATCCAAGCCATTGACTTATTAGCCTTACTAGTTTATACAAGCCATTGACCTACAATCCCATCATGGATGGACCATGCCCAAAAAATCTCTTCGACCTGCTCCCTCTAATCTTCTCCGTTCTAGAATGCAAATACATGGTTAAGAAGAAATGTAGATTAATTAAATAATCCACATTGAATAGAGGAAATACTAAAGATTTGATGGCTAAGAACTTCCAATTTGGGAGGCATGGTCCATCCATGATAGGTCGATCTATTCCAAATACAGGCATCAGCCATTAATAATAATAATAGGATATACCCACATTTTGCCCAAACAAGACATGAAATTTCCTTGGTCACCAGATTTGGGTGGACTAATTTTGGACCCGAACGTGTTTCTCTAGAGAGAGGAATGCTAATTCAAGAGACTATTGACACACTTACGGCCCACCATGTGACTAGAGTTTTGTGAATATGATTATTTTATGATGATTACAGTTCTATTGAGAATAGTAAATGTATAAAAAAAAAAGTCTCAAATTTCTCTTCAACATTAGCAAAAGGAAAAAAAAATAATAATAATAATAATAATAATAATAATAATAATAATAAAAGAAGAAGAACCAAATATTCAAAGCAATATCCATTGCCCAAGTGTTGAACCATCAAGAAAAAATGAACCGAATGTTTTATATGTACCAACTGTTTAATGTTTAACATATATTTCAACTAGCACTAGAAGCATTATCCCTGTTAATATAAGACCGCCACATCTTATCTATAATGGATTCTTACAACTCTCCTATGGGTTCACATTGTAAAGTTACGCAACGAAATCGTGATGAACTTCCAACAACTTGATCCGTCCTTAGTTTTCCTTCATCTTTGTCCAAGTCATGAGCAAATTCTTTGGGCAACTCATCATTTTGTTAATCAAGGACAGCTCTCATCAACTTATAGAATATCATAGATTGAGTAACTGATATGAGGTCCCGAATGCTTTAACTTTAGCATGGTAATACTAACTCCGACAGACGGCACAAACACTAGGTATGTTTGGATACCCTGCATATACAAATTCATATTCACCCGTATTGTTAAAATGAAGCTTATGAAGAAAAAGGAGGGGTTCACATGGTGGACAACTAGATCAATTATTGATGTAGAGCAGGTCGCGGACAATTATATGGCAAAGATGGATCAGAAAAGGCCTGGTCGGCGAAAGAAGTGATCTGGACCATCAGACCTTAAATCAGGCGTATCTCACAATCCGGGATGAGTTAGCCGACGAAAAATATATGATTTTGGGGTAGAACGAGCTACTTTAGCCAACCAACCCTGCTATGCCAGGTTGCGACGCTCGGAATTGCGAGAAACTCCTGATTTGACGGTCGTTTCCCTGTTTCAATTTCGTTTTTACTATAAATAGTAAGTTTTAGTTTGCTTATAACTCTTCATCCGTCGGGCTTTAGGAGTTGCGCCCAACGTGAAAAGAGCTTAGAATAATTAGGAGAACGGGTTGGTAAAGCCAAATAGGACACTTACTATTTTTGGCCGAAAACCTCGCACTAGTAGACATCACGACCGCCTACATAAATAGTAAGTTTACTATTTATAGTAAGTCGCGAATTCTAGGAGTCCTAGTTGTAGTTTAATTCTGATTTCTTTTCCATTGCTTAGTACCCTTATTTAAAGGGTTGTGAACTCATTTTTATTCATTCATTAATCTATTTCAAATTTATTTAGAATTTATTTCTATTTTCTGCTCTCTTTTCTCGTGGATTCGAGAAAGTCTCTGTGAGGAGTCCAGAGAAGTTCCGTGGATTCAGAATAGTTATCCTCTTGAGGAAGACGGTGCTCGACCTCACATCCTCCCCTGCGTCAGTTTGGTATCAAAGCGAGGTTTCTCCTCGGATCGATGGCTTCTAACGACGGGTCGGGCAACAATCCTATGGGCGGTGCTCCAGGGAATTTACTTTTAATGGCAGCAGCCTTCGAAGTAGCGCAACAAGAGAATCGGCAAGCCATGCAAGGTCTGCAGGCTTCCATCGACCGCATAGCGGATCTCTTGGTGGAAAACCTAAGGCAACTCCGTGTTCCTGGTGGTAATCCTCCACCGCCAATTGCTGAAACTCGTAATTGCCCTGATCGCAGGATAATACCAGCAGTGCATCCAAGGGTCATTCTTGAGGAAGGGGGCTCCAGTGAGGAAGAAATCGACGACATAATTTTTCAACACTCCAGACATGGCGGCGATCGAGTAGATCGAACGGATCGAGAATTCAAGATGCAGGTTGATATTCCTAGCTTCAATGGCCAACTACACATTGAGGATTTCCTCGATTGGCTTTCTGAAGTTGAGCGATTTTTCGACTATATGGACATCCCTAAAGCAAAGAAGGTCAGGCTTGTAGCCTATAAGCTGAAAGGAGGAGCTTCAGCTTGGTGGGAACAACTGCAACTCGCATGAACCAAGCAGACGAAAGCACCAATCCGCACCTGGCAGCGGATGAAGCAGCTACTACGTGCCCGATTCCTCCCTAGCGATTACGATCAGGTATTATTCCAGCAATACCAAAATTGTAGACAGAGTAGTCGGTCAGTGAGAGAATACGCAGAAGAATTTTACCGCCTGGCGGCGCGTAACGATTTAGTTGAGACTGAATCGCAGCAAGTCGCCCGATTCAATGGTGGGTTGCGTATAGCTATCCAGGATCGGGTCCAGATGCAGTCCGTCTGGACGATAAATGATGCGATCAAGTTGGCTACTCGGGCAGAAGCGCAACTTGAACGTCCTAACACACGGACCTATCCTACTGCAAGGATCCCTGTGGCAGGTCCGCCCCAGGGAACTGCACAGCCCAAGGGGAAGGAGCCCGTAGGAGCACGTACTCAACCTCCTACATCTGAGAACAGAAATCAGACTAGACCCCAAAGGGACAAATCGACTGCTGCTGGTCCAAGTAGAATCCCGAATCCCTATGCTCGGCCAAGGCCCGACAACTGATATCATTGTGGCCAACCGGGCCACCTATCAAATACTTATCCCCAGCGAAAAGTGGCAAACATCGCCATC
Organism: Magnolia changhungtana; assembly: GCA_030180095.1. Classification (NCBI taxonomy): domain Eukaryota; kingdom Viridiplantae; phylum Streptophyta; class Magnoliopsida; order Magnoliales; family Magnoliaceae; genus Magnolia; species Magnolia changhungtana. The sequence continues at coordinate 6,018,640 of JASAUF010000652.1, forward strand.
AATGATGGTAGTGCTGACAACGCTTATAAAGATCCAGATATTGAAGAACAGGAGCATACCACCGAGGACGAGACAGATGATTCAGGTTGGGTTCAGCAAGATCATGGCGAGTCGCTCGTCGTGAGGCGACTATTATATGCGCCAAGAAAAGAAGTGCATCCACAGCGGCTAACATCTTCCGCACTAGGTGTACGGTGAATCGAAAGGTTTGTGACGTGATCATTGACAGTGGGAGCAGCGAGAATATCGTATCCAAGATCATGGTGGAAAAATTGCAATTGAAAACAGAGCGTCATCCCTCTCCATATACAATCGGTTGGATCAAGAAGGTTAGCGAAACAAAGGTAACTGAATGGTGCACCATATCTTTTTCAATTAGCAAACATTATAATGATGAAGTAGTATGCGATGTGGTTGATATGGAAGCATGTCACATACTACTCCATCGACCCTGGCAATCTGACCGTAACGCCACTCATAAAGGGCGAAATAACATATATATCTTCGTCAAGGACGGCCGGAAGACAATATTGGCCCCTATGGCTCCAGAAGGACCACCTGAAACTTCTAAAGTGGAGGGTCGTTTTCTCTTAACCATTCGGGACTTCGTGGAAGAATCCAAAGAAACAGGACAGACTTATACATTAATTGTGAAAGGGGAAGAACTCGAGCCTACCATCATCCCTGAAATACTAAGGCCCTTATTACATGAATTCCAAGAAATCTGGCCCGAGGACCTTCCCGATGGGTTACCCCCTATGCGAGATATCCAGCACCAGATCGACCTTGTCCCTGGGTCCAGTTTACCAATCGTCCTCATTATCGAATGAGCCCGAATGAGTACGAGATTCTGCAGGGATAAGTGGAGGAACTGATCCGTAAGGGTCTTATTCGAGAAAGCATGAGCCCATGTGCTGTACCAGCTCTCCGCTAACTCCAAAGAAAGATGAGAGTTGGCGCATGTGTGTCGACAGCCGAGCCATCAACAAGATCACCATAAAATACAGGTTTCCTATACCACGGTTGGATGATATGTTGGATATGTTAGAGGGTGCAAAAATATTCTCTAAATTAGACTTAAGGAGTGGCTACCATCAGATTCGAATACGGCCGGGTGACGAGTGAAAAATATCCTTTAAGACCAAGGAAGGATTGTACGAATGGATGATCATGCCTTTCGGTCTTTCTAATGCGCCTAGCACATTCATGAGGTTGATGAACCAAGTTCTGAAACCTTTCATTGGGCGGTTCGTTGTGGTTTATTTTGATGATATTTTGATATACAGTCAAGATGAAACCACCCATATGGAGCACCTCAAGAAGGTCCTTCAAGTGCTCACTGAAAATAAACTATACCTCAATTTAAAAAAGTGTAGCTTCATGACTGATAGCCTATTGTTTCTGGGTTTTGTGGTTACATCCACGGGCATTCGAGTGAATAAGGAAAAGGTGAAGACAATCAGAGAATGGCCAGTTCCCAAAAATATTCACGAAGTGCGAAGTTTCCATGGACTAGCGACATTCTATCATCGGTTCGTGAAAAATTTCAGTACCATTATGTCACCAATCACAGATTGCATGAAGAAAGGGCAGTTTCAGTGGACTGACGAAGTCGACAGGAGCTTTGCCGAAATCAAGCGCAGATTATCCACGACCCCGGTTCTTGTACTTTCCAACTTCGACAAACTTTTGAAGTCGAATGTGATGCCTCATATGTCGGGATTGGGGGAGTTTTGTCTCAAGAAGGTAGGCCGGTAGCCTTCTACAGTGAGAAACTTAGTGATGCACGCGGTCTACATATGAGATCGAGTTGTACGCGGTAGTCCAGGCACTGCGACATTGGCGACATTATTTGATTCAAAGGGAATTCATACTTTACACGGACCACCAAGCCCTCAAGTTTATTAATAGTCAAGCTAACATTAACCGTGTGCATGCTAGATGGATCTCATTTTTACAGGAATTCACATTCGTGCTAAAGCATAAGTCAGGGCAACAGAACAAAGTAGCCGATGCGCTGAGTCGCCGTGCAACTTTGTTAGTCACTATGAGCAAAAAAGTTATCGGGTTCGATCGCCTCAAAGACATATATGCCAACGATGACGACTTCAAGGACGCATGGGTTAGATGTCAGGAAGGTCACCCCGGTGACTTACATATACAAGACGGGTTCCTTTTTAAGGGAAATCGATTATGTATCCTAAAGAGTTCGCTAAGGGAACAGATAATCCAAGAGCTACATGGAGGTGGCCTCAGTGGACACCTTGGGCGAGACAAGACGCGAGCTCTTATGGAAGAACGGTATTACTGGCTGCAATTGGTACGTGTGTGGGAAAGGCAGTCCAACGCTGTTATATTTGTCAGACTTCAAAGGGGCAATCTCATAATACAGGCCTCTACACCCCGTTACCAGTGCCTGATGGCCCTTGGGAGGATTTATCTATGGACTTTGTGCTTGGTCTCCCACGAACACAACGCGGCATGGATTCGGTGTTCGTGGTAGTAGATCGTTTTTCCAAGATGGCGCACTTTATTCCATGCAAGAAGACTCTCGATGCAACACACGTGGCGAATCTATTCTTCAGAGAAATTGTACGGCTACACGGGGTTCCTAAGACTATTACTTCTGACCGTGACACGAAGTTCATAAGCCACTTTTGGCGAACTTTGTGGACTCGATTCGATACACGCCTTCAGTTCAGCAGCGCGTACCACCCACAGACTGATAGTCAAACTGAGGTTGTGAATTGCACGTTGGGAAACCTCCTTCGATGTATTTCAGGAGAAAAACCGAAGCAGTGGAATTTGGCCTTTTCTCAAGCAGAGTTTGCATTCAACAACATGGTGAACCGCTCGACAGGAAAATCCCCGTTCCAGGTTATCTACGGACGAGTACTTCGCCATACACTAGACTTGGTCCCTCTGCCCAAGCTCCCAGGCATGAGCATTGCATCAGAGCATATGGCAGACAAAATCATGGGCATTCATGCGGAGGTACAGAACAAGCTACATTGCTCAAATGAAAAGTACAAGGAGCAAGTGGACAAGCATCGGCGACAGAAAGTGTTCGAGGTGGGCGACCAAGTAATGGTCCATCTGCGCAAAGAAAGATTTCCGACCGGAACGTACAACAAGTTGAAGAATAAAAAGATTGGACTGGTACCAATCATCCGAAAGATCAATGACAACGCTTATGTTGTTGATCTTCCAGATGATATGGCGATCTCACGAACTTTCAATGTCGCGGACCTGACTGAGTATCATGAGCCAGCGCATAATGATAACTCGAGGATGAGTTCTTTTGAAGTGGAGGAGACTGATGTAGAGCAGGTCGTGGACAATTACATGGCAAAGATGGATCAGAAAAGGCCCGGTCGGCGAAAGAAGTGATCTGGACCATCAGACCTTAAATCAGGCGTATCTCACAATCCGGGATGAGTTAGCCGACGAAAAATATATGATTTTGGGGTAGAACGAGTTATTTTAGCCAACCCTGCTATGCCGGGTTGCGACGCTCGGAATTGCGAGAAACCCCTGATTTGACGGTCGTTTTCCTGTTTTAATTTCGTTTTTACTATAAATAGTAAGTTTTAGTTTGCTTATAACTCTTCATCCGTCGGGCTTTAGGAGTTGCGCCCAACGTGAAAAGAGCTTAGAATAATTAGGAGAATAGGTTGGTAAAGCTAAATAGGACACTTACTATTTTTGGCCGAAAACCTTGCGCACTAGTAGACATCACGACTGTCTATAAATAGTAAGTTTACTATTTATAGTAAGTCGCAAATTCTAGCAGTCCTAGTTGTAGTTTGATTCTGATTTCTTTTCCATTGCTTAGTACCCTTATTTAAAGGGTTGTGAACTCATTTTTATTCATTCATTAATCTATTTCAAATTTATTTAGAATTTATTTCTATTTTCTGCTCTCTTTTCTCGTAGATTCGAGAAAGTCTCTGTGAGGAGTCCAGAGAAGTTCCGTGGATTCGGAATAGTTATCCTCTTGAGGAAGACGGTGCTCGACCTCACGTCCTCCCCTGCATCAGTTTAGTATCAAAGCGAGGTTTCTCCTCGGATCGATGGCTTCTAACAACGGGTCGGGCAACAATCCTATGGGCGGTGATCCAGGGAATTTACTTTTAACGGCGGCAGCCTTCGAAGTAGCGCAACAAGAGAATCGGCAAGCCATGCAAGGTCTGCAGGCTTCCATCGACCGCATAGCGGATCTCTTGGCGGAAAACCTAAGGCAACTCCGTGTTCCTGGTGGTAATCCTCCACCGCCAATTGTTGAAACTCGTAATCGCCCTGATCGCAGGATAATACCAGCAGTGCATCCAAGGGTCATTCCTGAGGAAGGGGGCTCCAGTGAGGAGGAAATCGACGACATAATTTTTCAACACCCCAGACATGGCGGCGATCGAGTAGATCGAACGGATCGAGAATTCAAGATGCGGGTTGATATTCCTAGCTTCAATGGCCAACTACACATTGAGGATTTCCTCGATTGGCTTTCTGAAGTTGAGCGATTTTTCGACTATATGGACATCCTTGAAGCAAAGAAGGTCAAGCTTATGGCCTATAAGCTGAAAGGATGAGCTTCAGCTTGGTGGGAACAACTGTAACTCACGCGAACCCGACAGACGAAAGCACCAATCCGCACCTGGCAGCGGATGAAGCAGCTACTACGTGCCCGATTCCTCCCTAGCGATTACATTAGGTATTATTCCAGCAATACCAAAATTATAGACAGAGTAGTCGGTCGGTGAGAGAATACGCAGAAGAATTTTACCGCCTGGCGGCGTGTAACGATTTAGTCGAGACTGAATCGCAGCAAGTCGTCCGATTCAATGGTGGGTTGCGTATGGCTATCCAGGATCGGGTCCAGATGCATTCTGTCTGGACGATGAATGATGCGATTAAGTTGTCTACTCGGGCAGAAGCGCAACTTGAACGTCCTAACACACGGACCTATCCTATCGCGAGGATCCTCGTGGCGGGTCCGCCCCAGAGCGCACAAAATGGCCCAGGGGAAGGAGCCCGTAGGAGCACGTACTCAACCTCCTACATCTTAGAACAGAAATCAGACTAGACCCCAAAGGGACAAATCGACTGCTGCTGGTCCAAGTAGAATCCCGAACCCCTATGCTCGGCCAAGGCCCGACAACTGATATCATTGTGGCCAACCGGGCCACCTATCAAATACTTATCCCCAGCGAAAAGTGGCAAACATCGCCATCAATGATGGTAGTGCTGACAACGCTTATAAAGATCCAGATATTGAAGAACAGGAGCATACCACCGAGGACGAGACAGATGATTCAGGTTGGGTTTAGCAAGATCATGGCGAGTCGCTCGTCGTGAGGCGACTATTATATGCGCCAAGAAAAGAAGTGCATCCACAGCGGCTAACATCTTCCGCACTAGGTGTACGGTGAATCGAAAGGTTTGTGACGTGATCATTGACAGTGGGAGCAGCGAGAATATCGTATCCAAGATCATGGTGGAAAAATTGCAATTGAAAACAGAGCGTCATCCCTCTCCATATACAATCGGTTGGATCAAGAAGGACAGCGAAACAAAGGTAACTGAACGGTACACCATATCTTTTTCAATTGGCAAACATTATAAGGATGAAGTAGTATGCGATATGGTTGATATGGAAGCATGTCATATACTACTCGGTCGACCCTGGCAATCTGAACGTGACGCCGCTCATAAAGGGCGAGATAACATATATATATCTTCGTCAAGGACGGCCGGAAGACAATATTGGCCCCTATGGGTCCAGAAGGACCACCTGAAACTTCTAAAGTGGAGGGTCGTTTTCTCTTAACCATTCGGGACTTCGTGGAAGAATCCAAAGAAACAGGACACACTTATGCATTAATTGTGAAAGGGGAAGAACTCGAGCCTACCATCATCCCTGAAAGAATAAGTCCCTTATTACATGAATTCCAAGAAATCTGGCCCGAGGACCTTCCCGATGGGTTACCCCCTATGCGAGATATCCAGCACCATATCGACCTTGTCCGTGGGTCCAGTTTACCTAATCGTCCTCATTATCGAATGAGCCCGAATGAGTGCGAGATTCTGCAGGGATAAGTGGAGGAACTGATCCGTAAGGGTCTTATTCGAGAAAGCATGAGCCCATGTGCTGTACCAGCTCTGCTAACTCCAAAGAAAGATGGGAGTTGGCACATGTGTGTCGACAGCGGAGCCATCAACAAGATCACCATAAAATATGGGTTTCTATACCACGGTTGGATGATATGTTGGATATGCTAGAGGGCGCAAAAATATTCTCTAAATTGGACTTAAGGAGCGGCTACCATCAGATTCGAATACGGCCGGGTGACGAGTGGAAAACAGCCTTTAAGACAAAGGAAGGATTGTACGAATGGATGGTCATGCCTTTCGGTCTTTCTAATGCACCTAGCACATTCATGAGGTTGATGAACCAAGTTCTGAAACCTTTCATTGGGCGGTTCGTTGTGGTTTATTTTGATGATATTTTGATATACAGTCAAGACGAAACCACCCATATGGAGCACCTCAAGAAGGTCCTTCAAGTGTTCACTGAAAATAAACTATACCTCAATTTAAAAAAGTGTAGCTTCATGACTGATAGCCTATTGTTTCTGGGTTTTGTGGTTACATCCACGGGCATTCGAGTGAATGAGGAAAAGGTGAAGACAATCAGAGAATGTCCGGTTCCCAAAAATATTCACGAAGTGCGAAGTTTCCATGGACTAGCGACATTCTATCATCGGTTCGTAAAAATTTTCAGTACCATTGTGTCACCGATCACAGATTGCATGAAGAAAGGGCAGTTTCAGTGGACTGACGAAGCCGACAGGAGCTTTGCCGAAATCAAGCGCAGATTATCCACGACCCTGGTTCTTGTACTTTTCAACTTCGACAAACTGTTTGAAGTTGAATGTGATGCCTCATATGTCAGGATTGGGGGAGTTTTGTCTCAAGAAGGTAGGCCGGTAGCCTTCTACAGTGAGAAACTTAGTGATGCACGCGGTCTACATATGAGATCGAGTTGTACGCGGTAGTCCAGGCACTGCAACATTGGCGACATTATTTAATTCAAAGGAAATTCATACTTTACACGGACCACCAAGCCCTCAAGTTTATTAATAGTCAAGCTAACATTAACCATGTGCATGCTAGATGGATCTCATTTTTGCAGGAATTCGCATTCATGCTAAAGCATAAGTCAGGGCAACAGAACAAAGTAGCCGATGCGCTGAGTCGCCGTGCAACTTTGTTAGTCACTATGAGCAATAAAGTTGTCGGGTTCGATCGCCTCAAAGACATATATACCGACGACGACGACTTCAAGGACGCATGGGTTAGATATCAGGAAGGTCACCCCAGTGACTTACATATACAAGACGGGTTCCTTTTTAAGGGAAATCGATTATGTATCCTAAAGAGTTCGCTATGGGAACAGATAATCCAAGAGCTACATGGAGGTGGCCTCAGTGGACACCTTGGGCAAGACAAGACGCGAGCTCTTGTGGAAGAACGGTATTACTGGCCGCAATTGGTACGTGATATGGGAAAGGCAGTCCAACGCTGTTATATTTGTCAGACTTCAAAGGGGTAATCTCATAATACGGACCTCTATACCCCGTTACCTGTGCCTGACTGCCCTTGGGAGGATTTATCTATGGACTTTGTGCTTGGTCTCCCACGAACACAACGCGGCATGGATTCGGTGTTCGTGGTAGTAGATCGTTTTTCCAAGATGGCGCACTTTATTCCATGCAAGAAGACTCTCGATGCAACACACGTGACGAATCTATTCTTCAGAGAAATTGTACGGCTACACGGGGTTCCCAAGACTATTACTTCTGACCGTGACACGAAGTTCATAAGCCACTTTTGGCGAACTTTGTGGACTCGATTCGATACACGCCTTCAGTTCAGCAGCGCGTACCACCCACAGACTGACGGTCAAACTGAGGTTGTGAATCGCACGTTGGGAAACCTCCTTCGATGTATTTCAGGAGAAAAACCGAAGCAGTGGGATTTGGCCTTGTCTCAAGCGGAGTTTGCATTCAACAACATGGTGAACTGCTCGACAGGAAAATCCCCGTTCCAGGTTATCTACGGACGAGTACCTCACCATACACTAGACTTGGTACCTCTGCCCAAGCTCTCAGGCATGAGCATTGCAGCAGAACATATGGCAGACAAAATCATGAGCATTCATGCAGAGGTACAAAACAAGCTACATGCCTTGAACGAAAAGTACAAGGAGCAAGCGGACAAGCATCGGCGACAGAAAGTGTTCGAGGTGGGCGACCAAGTAATGGCCCATCTGCGGAAAGAAAGATTTCCGACCGGAACGTACAACAAGTTGAAGAATAAAAAGATTGGACCGGTACCAATCATCCGAAAGATCAATGACAACGCTTATGTTGTTAATCTTCCAGATGATATGGCGATCTCACGAACTTTCAATGTCGCGGACCTGACCGAGTATCATGAGCCAGCGCATAATGATAACTCGAGGACGAGTTCTTTTGAAGTAGAGGAGACTGATGTAGAGCAGGTCGCGGACAATTACATGGCAAAGATAGATCAGAAAAGGCCCGGTCGGCGAAAGAAGTGATCTGGACCATCAGACCTTAAATCAGGCGTATCTCACAATCCGGGATGAGTTAGCCGACGAACAATATATGATTTTGGGGTAAAACGAGCTACTTTAGCCAACCAACCCAACTATGTTGGGTTGTGATGCTCGGAATTGCGAGAAACCCCTGATTTGACGGTCGTTTCCCCGTTTCAATTTCATTTTTACTATAAATAGTAAGTTTTAGTTTGCTTATAACTCTTCATCCGTCTGGCTTTAGGAGTTGCGCCCAACGTGAAAAGAGCTTAGAATAATTAGGAGAACGGGTTGGTAAAGCCAAATAGGACACTTACTATTTTTGGCCGAAAACCTTGCGCACTAGTAGACATCACGACCGTCTATAAATAGTAAGTTTACTATTTATAGTAAGTCGTGAATTCTAGGAGTCCTAGTTGTAGTTTGATTCTAATTTCTTTTCCATTACTTAGTACCCTTATTTAAAGGGTTGTGAACTCGTTTTTATTCATTCATTAACCTATTTCAAATTTATTTAGAATTTATTTCTATTTTCTGCTCTCTTTTCTCGTGGATTCGAGAAAGTCTCTGTGAGGAGTCCAGAGAAGTTCCGTGGATTCGGAATAGTTATCCTCTTGAGGAAGACGGTGCTCGACCTCACGTACTCCCCTGCGTCAATTATCATACCTTTTTTTCTTCCCACTTTCACCAATCCAGGCTCTCCATTTTGTTAGCCATTGCTAATCAGGAGATCCTAGTTAGAGTGATCCAGGGCCCACATGATGGACCATTAGGATAAATGATATGGTCTTCTTTTGTATTAAAATATGGACATCCTACGGATTAAGTGATTTTTAAAGGGAACAAATTAATAAACAAAGGTGTAGCCTTTTGTATGAAAGATTGAATCTCATAGACTCCTAAGTATGGATATAAAAACGAGTGATGCATAGGATAGAATAAAAATAGAGAGAGAGAGAGAGAGAGAATCAAGGCACATCATCAAGAAGAAGATGCCAAAAGCTTTAAGGCATCCTTTGTAGGCATACATAGTTTGCCTTTTGAAAGACGCATTAACATATAGGTATTGCCTTTTTTTAGAACCCCACTTTACATATATCAAAAGTTCTATAGGATAATTTAGCAACAACCATCCTCATCATGAGACTGCTAATACTATTCGAGTTTGAATTTGTTCATTTGGAACCTGAGTTTTTCTTCCTTTAAAAATAAAAAAATAAAAAAAATTTCTTAAATGAAAGAATGAAATACTCTTTTTCTTAAGACCAAAAAGCACCACTCGATATTGATCCTATACAATGTGACAAATGAACATTTTGTGCAACACTTCTATACTAATGTAAGCACTCATTTATAGCTAGCCAACACTATGATAGTTATCCAGTACTATGACAACCTTTCTAATATACTACTCAAGCACGCCGCTGGTTGTGAACTCATTTTGATAACAAACAAACACAAGGCCATGTCATTAAGTGCAAATGTGATGTAGAGCGGGTCGTGGACACTTTCATGGCCAAAATGGCCAGATAAGAGAAGGCCCAATCAGAGGCAGAAGTGATCAGGACCGTCAAAGCCTTAAAACAGTCATATCTCGCAAACTGGAATAAACTTTTCGACGTATCATATATAATTTTGGGTATGAGAAGCTACTTTAGCTAGCCAACCCCGATATGCTGGGTTGCCCATGTAGGATTGGTAAGATTCCATCATATCAATGGTAGAAAGTCTCTTTTAATTTCATTTTTACTACAAATAGTAAGTTTTAATTCAATCTTAACTTTTGATCCTTTGAATTTTAGAGTCGTGCCCAACATGAAAATGGCTTAGAAAAATTAGGAGAATACGTGGTTACACTAAATTAGCCTAGTAGGAATCATAAATGTCTATAAATAGTAAGTCACGTTTTTAGAGAGTTTGAGTCTAAAATTTGTCCTAGGTTTGAGTTCTCTGTTTAAAGGATTGTAATTTCTTTTTCTTTTTTTTATCATCAATCTATTTCGAATTATTAGAAATTATCTATGTTTTCATCCCTCAGGTATTTGAAAAATGGTGGGCTGCAAATTGTGCTGCATGTAAACATGTGTAGAGAAGGTGCTTGAGGACAACAAACCTCTCCTAGGCATTCAAGTATAAAGAAGAGACCACATAAGGTGTATTCCACACCATTTTTTAAATGGTGGCCACTCATCCCCCTAAAATGTGGCACTCACGTACAGCAATCCAGGCCATGCACATCTTGGAAAACACAATAATTAATAAATCTTAACTGCCCCTATCAAATTGATGGCTAAAAGTAGTGACTGGTCCGAGTGCTAAGGGCAAAGTCAGACAGCTACCATCATCACTACTGGCTAGAGTTCCAAGGCCAAAGTCAGACAGCTACCATCATCTTCCCCAATTTAATATTTTTTGCTATGCCCCATCCACTATTGGGTCAGCGATTTGGACAGTTTTGGATTGAGGTGCAACCATGCCATGTGCATATATGAAGAGTCACAACCGTTATTAAAATGGTGGGTGTGTTAGGTTTTCCAATTTCGTATAAAATGCAAAATAAATCAAGAGTCAAATACACTTGTAAATAGGAATTATAGCTCATAAATCAAGAGTCAAATACACTTGTAAAGAAAATAGGTGAGGTAAATTGTAATCATCACATTTTCACATTATCAAACTACCATAACTACAATTTTTACCATGATTTTTGGGAGAAACAAACATCGTAAGAAAATCATCATTGCAGTCAAATGTAAATGATGTCACTATAGAATTGCAAGATAAAGTAATCATTGCCCATTTACCATTGTAATTGGAAAACCAAACAGGCCCTTAACTATCATTGGAGTCAAAACTGTCAAAAAAGATAAGATGTGATATTGCTACAACTACAATATTTAGGTCTTGATGCTTGCGATATAAAAAGTAAAAAATATTGCTACAATTGTAATATTTAGGTCTTCATGCTTGTGACAAATAAAAATAAAATGCAAAATTAAAGTATTCAACAGTTTTCCAGGTCTTTCCATCTAATAAATTTGTGCAAAAGATGGGAAGTTTGTGAAATTTCTACAGCTGAGAGAATATGAGTTGATACATGGGATTTAACCAAAAGCTGCTATCAATGAAGTGTGAACTGACCGTGGGTGTACTAACAAGCTAGCAAAAAAATAAAAATAAAAACCAAAAGCTGCTAGCAGTTTTGTCCAGATTTTTCCCATCCAATAAGGGCCGCCATAATGGTTTTCAATGAGAATACTGCTACTATTTTGTGTACTTCATAGTGCAATTATGTAACGCCCCGGATTTTTGCCAACCTGGGATTAGACGTCCTTAGGCAATGGGTCGATCCTAATACCTCATTAACTTGTCAGAACTGAATCCCAAAGTCTAAAGCCGCCTTTGAACCCATTTCCTTCACAAATCTCACCCTTCACCACCTTGATCTTCCAATTTTTCAAAGCACTTTTGCCCTAGACACTATCTTAAACTAGCTAAGTAGTATAACTTGGATCACTTTATATACAAACTACAAAGGCCTGAGTATCACCTCGACCAGAAATCACTTAGGACTAAATCCTTTAGAAATGAGACAAAGTAACTAGGTGTGAAACCAGATTAGCTACGAAATCCGTTTGAATCGCTTTAAATACGATCTGCAAGACCCAAAACTTGTAGAATCATTGACGCTAGGTTACCCTAAAATCTAGGATCAAACTCATTACCCGACTGCTCTCGGGAGCATGTTGAAACTCCGTATCTGATCTGGACCATACGTCGGGAGTCCGAACAATACGAGGTTAAGGACTTAGGACCGCCTTGCTGGGCTTGACAACCATCTCGGAAATCAAATCCAGTCGATGTCCCACGGCTGTTCGCTTGAGTCCGGAGCGAGTGAGTGTGAAAACACTTGTTTTCTTTAAAACTAAATATCTTGAATAGTAATCTGAGACTCGTCGGTTGCGGATCAGTTTTAAGCAACCAGACCGTCAGAATCTGACCAAATTATACCCTCGGATCAGGAAAAATTTCATACACATTTACATGTACTCGGAATCTCCGATCGAGATCCGCTGACCGTTGAACTGAAACTGGTCCGCCACGCGTGATCTGGAAATTTGACTAAAACAAAAACTTAATAGAATGTAGATCCAGCGTTAGTGAGCTTAAGTCCGACCTTTGGCTCAAGAAGGCCCGCCAGAAGTCCTCCGTTGAGACGAAACAGGTCCGCTTTGGACATAACCTAAGTATACTTTGTTCTCGAGTCTATTTCGGTGAGTTTTGAGACTATATAAGGACCTTAAACCCTCTCTCATAGCAGCCATACGAATTTGGATTTGAGAGAGAGAAAGTGAGGGAGATGTGGGAGGAACTCCCTGCTGCTGTTCCCTGCCGCTATTCGGGCTCCACCGCCTGATTCTCATCGCTTTCCCGACGATTCCGGCGTTGTTTCTAGGTAAGAAACCCTAACCCTAACCTGTTTGGGGGATTAGACAGTTGTAGGTTGGGAAATAGCTAACCTATTTCTTTCTCTAGGTTGCCAAACTCCCGTATACGGAAGCTTAGCGAACCTATCAACTCCGTTACGATTCTACGACACAAGGTGCGGACTTTAGGTGTATAGGTTGTGGTTTTCAACGCTTTCAATGTCAGATAATGATAGATTCATGATTTGCATGCAATTACACATGTACAAAGTGCTTTCCGTTTTCAGTTTCAATTAGAATTGTAGAATTTGGAATTTCACATACTCCAGGTATTCGTATAAAATACCGTATACGTATTTTTATGGAAATGTGTTTGACATGTTTATTTGTCGTATGGATATATGACGTATAGACAAAATACTTATTTGGCGAAAGGATTCGCCTAAATACATGTTTACTAATAAACACTATGTAGAAATACGGTATTGTAAGAAGTACCGTATACATGTATATTTTAGTGAGGTGTTTATCATGATTAATTGTTATATAAATATATTATGTACGTATAAATTAATTGCTTAGCGAAAGGAATTGCCGTATTACAAGTTCCCTTGTAAACACCATGTATGTTGAAATTGGGTATCCTAGAAAATACCCTATACGTATAAAATTAGCTGATGTAATTGTCATGATTATTTTCTGTATGAATATGATGTATACATATAAAATACTAGTTTGGTAAAGGGGATGACCCTAGTGCACTTTCCTCTAACATACGTCATGTATGTTGAAATAGTGCATTCCAAGTGTTGGTGAAATTGCTTGTGAGTGTAAGTGCTTAAGTGTTAGTGCCTTAGGTAGGTGCTGAGATGGGGTTCTCGACTACCTTAGAGTCATGTATGACACCCTCCAGGTGGTTGTTTACTCTAACCACTCACTTATGAAATATATGCATTTGTATCCCTATTTGTATAGTGCTTTGCAACATGCTTTGATTATGCTTTGTAACTTGTTTATTAAGATGCTTTATAACATGCCTTATAACATGCCTACTAGCATGCTTAAATTACTTTGTTTATCATGCTTTATTCCACATGCTATGGATGAGAATTGATTGTGTTTGGGGCTATGATTATAGTCCAGACAATCGGTACCAGAATTGAATTCGTGGTTGCGATTCATTTACCATGTGAAATGTGTTCGACGAACCCGAGTCGTACTTCGGTTGGCGATAGTGGTTGGCCACGCGAAGTGCTTATGCACTTCATGTCGTTCAACTTGTTGTGCGCTCAAGTTAGCCGAGCTCGTCAAGTAACCCGATTTGTCTAATGTGTGTTCACCATGTTTGGTCATTACTTTTTGAACCTAGGGTACCAAACTTACCAGTGAAATCCCTTTTAACCATGGTACCTCGATCCACTAAGACTCATGAGCCGGGCATGGTGGTATGGGACACCGTGGTCGAGCTGTCGGCCTACGTTAGGGCCACGTGCCTCCCCGTAGTGACCAGTGAGCAACTAGACTCGTGAGTCGATTATGGTGGTATGGGACACTATATTCGAGCTGTCGATACTTACGGCGAGAGCCGAGTATGGTGAGACCATTACTGCACTCGTCTTTGACGGGCGACGAGTCCTCTGTAGTATCTTCGAGTATACTCCAAGGTCCGTGATTGGCGGACGAGTCTTTCACAAAGAATCGGAGTATGAGTTGAGCCGAGTACGGTGAGACCCTGTATTCGAGTGACGACTAGTGATTAGTGATTCACCTGAGACACAGTGAGACCCGTACTCGGTGACGGTCAACAATTGAGCCGCATATGGTGAGATCTCAGATCCGTGCCGACGGTGACGAGCCCTTTGTGATGCCTTCGCTACGCCTCTCAAACCATAATATCGTATGAGATTAACTTGGACTGACGACCCTAAAATGGATCATGTTTGGGAATGATACAAGGGAGGTACCTTAGTTTCCCAATACTGCTGTTTGAAATGGACTAATAATAACTCGGTAATCATGATCATCATCGCACCGCATGTGCTTAGTAGATGTGGCGCACTGAGGGAGTTAAGCATTCGCGAACGTAAGATGATGTCGCATGAGGGTGGTTTGGCAAGGGCATACAGCATCATGTCATTTCATTCTCGCATTTAATAAGAGTAGTTAGAATTGTTTGATTTGTACTGCTTTATCATTACTGCTTGACTGAATTGATAACATGTTAACCTATGCTTTATTGTTCCACTGAGTTGATCACTCATTCCCACGATACGGGACGGTGTTCTGAACACCCACCAGACTTTGTCTGATTGTAGATGGCGACGCTATTTCTGAGGCGGAGCCGGACTTCTATGACGACGGGAATGCTTTCTCGTATATGCTGTTTTCTGGCGGCTTCGTGAGAGCCGTACCTTGATTGTTGAGGCTACAGGGATGTTGACTAGATCATACTACACAACTTGGTATAATTTACTTGTAATTATTTAACCTGGTAACTTTATCACACTCTGGAGACTCACCACAGTTTATATATTTTATCTATCTATCACAGTCTTCCGCTTGCAATTTAACTCTCTGGAGTAAGATATTCTGTTTTGGCTTAATCTCACTCATGTTCAATGCACAAATACAGTCAACATTTAATCATCATTCATTTTGTTGCATAAGTGATGTTCTGGAACTTGGGAGTTGAGTTTATGCTCGACCCCCGATTTTCAGGGCATTACAAATTATGTGCCATCCCTAGCGCACTACACCAAAATCGCTGATTTGCGACAGACTAAATCCGTCGTAAAACCAAATAAACGATGGACTTCATCTGTCGTGAGGTCCGTCGCTGTTTAGTGGGTCGTTTTTAGTTTTACGACGGATTTTATCCGTCGTTTAATATGCGACGGATAAGATCCGTCGCCTAATGGCGACGGATAAAATCCGTCGTAAAAATAAAAAAACCGTCGGTGAAATTCCAAAAATTGGTCGTCCCTATAAACATTAGCGACGGATAAGATCCGTTGCTATTATTAGTAAGCGACGGACCTCAAATTCGTCATAAAAATTTTAAAAAAAAACGTCGGTGAAATTCAAAAAAATTAGTCGTCCCTAGAAACATTAGCGACGGATAAGATCCGTCGCTAATTTTAGTAAGCGACGGACCTCAATCCGTCGTTATTTTCAATGTTCGAGCTTAGCGACGGATTTGGTCCGTCGCTAAAATATCTGCAAAAAATTATATATATACCAATAAATTATTATTAAAATTTTTTTAAATCTTGCACCTGATAGTCATTCAAAAATAATTCACACTATTGTTTGATAAGGATCCTATTCACAAAATTGGTAACAACTCAGTTCAATAAAAGAGGAAATGACCCAAGTGGCCCATGCAACAAAAATTAACTTCAACCCTCCTAACTAAACACTTCCCCCTACTAAACTAGCTAGGACCCATACAAAAGAAATTACCTGGAACTTCCAATCTGGCTATGCATTGTTTTGTATTGGCTACTTAGTATCGCTCTGTTCAACCTTCTTTTGAGCCCTTCCTACATATACTACAAGCAATCAAATTTAATCCAAGAAAAGACTAGTTTAGTCAACCCTTCATATATTTCAAATAACCACTCAAATCCATGGAAAGTGAATAGTTTAATCAATCTGAAACCAATTAACAAAATAAAATATTAGAATTCATCCTACCAATTAGATGTTAAGGTAAGAGCATTTCAATTGGTATGTTTCTTTGTAAGGCTTATTACAATCGTCGATTAGAAAATCCTAGTGGGAAAAGAAAGCATTTTCAGATACAAATTTTGTCATCTTCGGATACACTTTGGATTGCCACATTCACAAGAACAATATGCTAACATATGTACAAACTTCATAATATATAAATGCCAACAAAAGATTTTTAAAAACTTAAGAAAAATAAAGACAACAATTACTAATAAAACTATTAAAGCTCTTTTTCTTGGGGTAGCTTTCCCCTGTTGTTTTTCTTTTTTGTTTGATGTTTAGCTTTCCCCAATGTGACACTTGATCATATTAGAATATCCAATCATTGATATTCTTGAGTCGGTTCATCTATGGTTGGGCCCAACAGAGATATTCTAGTCACTGATGACAATGAGTATTGTCTTCCTTTTTTCTTTTTTTTGGTCGTAGGACCACATAACTTGGTCACATCAACACACTAGCCAGGTGGGTGTTGTATGCTACACCAGTCAATCTGCTTACATAACTACTACTTGTGATATGTCATGTCAGTCACCTTCATTCCCTTGTTATGTCATTTTATTCCCACACATCTACTACTTTTAATATCTATATAAAGGAGTTAAGCCCTTTGTTGTATTCATTCTCTCTAAGTTAGCCTTTTATATTTCAAACTTAAGTTTTTCAAGATATCAAGAGCAAGTTGTAACCTAGCTCCTTTTCTTACCTGTTGGTAGCTGCCTTTGGTGGTGGTGCAAATCAATATTAATTCGATCCTCATTTTAGGCATTCTTCTTTTGCTTTCTCATTTTCTTCTTTCCTCGTTTGCTTCTTTTTTGATAATTTGTTTAGGGTCAGTTTGGGCAGTGGGATTAGAAGGGATTAGGTGGGATGAGATTTAAAAAAGATTTTTATTACCCATGGCAGAGATTGTTCCCTATTGCCGTGGGATAAAATTAATGCTATGCTTTGTTAATAATACGAGGGTACATTGAATGGATATACCTACCATCATTTGAAATTACTGAATAACATGCATATGTTATATCTAAACCATTCATTTGTTTTGTAACCTCATTTTATGGCATGTGCCTAAAAATGAGGTAGATCCAAAACTTATGTAGCTCCAAAGAAGTTTTCAACAGTAAGTATTCAATCCGTGTTGCTTTCTATGGTGGGGTTCAGTTGAGCTTTAGATTTACCTAATTTTTTGGCCCATGCTCTAAAATAATCTCGATAAATGTGTGGATGGTGTGGATATAGCCCACACATCATGGTGGGACCTACACAACTTTCCAAACATTGAGTGAAATTGGCACGGACCCAATACAATTCCATTTAATGTAATTCCAAGCTTTTCCATTCTTCCCAAACATGAAGTGGAATTGGCACAGGACCAGATGAATCCCATCCCACCTAATCCCTTCTAATCCCACCACCCAAACTGACCCTTCAATCAGCTCCAAGTTAGTTAAGGATGTTGCATACTCATTCAATGAGGAAGAGGAGGGAGGAGGAAGAAGAGCGTCTAAAGGTCAAAGCTAAATCCAATGGAGCTGAGACATTCTTGTCGAAAGTGACTCTAAGGTCGGATAATGGGCGGTTCTACAGCTGGAGATGGCCGTGGTTCTACAAAAGCTTCAAGCGATCTCATTGCCTACAAGAATGTCAATGATATCCCACAGTCGAGGGAATTAATGATACAGATCGACCAAAAGAATGAGGCTGTCCTTTTGCCAATTCATGGCATCATGGCGCCATTTCACATTGCTACCATCAAGAGTGTTTCAAGCCAGCAGGATGGTAAAAATTGCTATAGGATGTGCCTTGGGAGTTTTAAATGATCGTCAGTACCATTCAAACTAAAAGGAAGTTTTATAGAATAGTACTGTAAGACCAACCACGCTTTAGGGAACAAATTGTTGGGCAAGGGAAGGCCCAAAAAGACGTGGATGGAGGTAGTAAGAAAAGACCCGATGACCTATGGTCTAACTGGAGGTATGGCCCTTGATAGAGTGGAACGGTGGAATAGGATTCATGTATGCGACCCTAATTAATTAGGATATGGCTTACATGATGACGATGCTGACGATTATTTCATATATAAATTGCAATATAATAATTTGCAATATATATATAACTATATTACATATACTTAGTATATGTATTGGAATTTGGAGCAACCGACATTATCCCACCCCCATTGTACCATGTATTAGAGGAACTAGTGGTGAATGGATGTTTGGTTTATCCAAAAGGTATCCAGTTTGAAGCTGAAAGGCATAAAAAGTGTTTCTTCCAAGTTCTTTTACTCGGTCTTCCACTCAAAACAAAATGTTTACTATTAATCCTAGTATTATCTACTACATACTAGTAACATACAACCAATATTGGGGCACCATACCATAAGCTACAAAATTTCATATCCCCCTAAACAAGGCATCCTCCATTGATAACATATATATATATATATATCATAAGTTTTTTATTTTCATTTACATTCACAAATACATTCATCATCCATCCAACTATTAACAACATTTACAAAAAAATAAATTATATCCAACCAACTCTTAATAATAATTTGTAAAAAATAAATTATTCACCATTGACTTTTAGAACTATGGTTGAAACATTTTTTTACTGCAAAGAGTGGAATCTACATCAATTAAGCCAACACTTAAACATGTTAATGAGGTGGCTGCAAAAATGATACTGCTTTCAGATATGATACCATAGACACCAATGACTGCTCCAGGCTTTGCATAAGCAACAATATAATCGCCAACTCTATCAAGGGATTTAAAAGTATATTTGCTATCACGACATCAAAATTTTCCATTTCACCCATGATTTCCAAGCTATAAGAGCTCAACCCTTCTACATCTCTGGTCATTGTTCCATTTGGTAAAGAGGGTGACATTGCTGAAAGCAAGGTACAATTGCATTTTCTCAGGTTCTATGTTGTTCAAAGCAAAGATTCGACGTGCGATGTTATTGCACGGGATCTCAGTATCAACTCCAACAGATAAAGCAAGCACCCAACTGCATTTAGCACAAAATTGGATAAGAAAGAATCTTTGCTCGCATGGTCTACAAAAAGGGTTTAGTGTTGATAAAGAGAACTAGTGTTTTGTCCTGCATATCACTAGAACTGTTTCCCATAAACTTAGATGTACCTATCTGGGTTCATTTGTGATATGCACCACAATATTCTACAAAGTATGACATGACATGAATTGCATTGGAATTTTCTTACAAAAGTATAACTACATCAAACTTTAACAAGTGCATGAGATAAGAGCCCCAACCACCGAACATTTCATAATCCTTATTCTACTCACGAAACATGGTGCGGGACTATATGTAGTTGAATTAGATTACGTTTGAAGTAAACAATATGTATCAACTTTCGGTCAAATAACTTCTTAATGGGTGATTGGCTATGGAACTTCTTCTTGAAGAAGAAAGAAATTCTCTGGCTTCTATGTGTGTTTGTTTCCTGCAATTATTATGTCTCCATGAAGGATATGGGCTATCTCTTTTGTGATAGTAATTTTACGGGTAATTGTGGCGTCATTTAGGCATCTATTTAATTTTCCCAATATATGATCCTTGCTTCAGCAGCGGGTTTTGTATTGGTTTTCTTCTTCATCTCAAACCAATCCTCAGCTTTATTACACATACCACTATCTTTCATTCCATGCAAGGTAATGGATATCTCAAAACAAAATCAAATTTGAAGGCAGATATACGTCTCCTGCTCGGGTCAAGTGGGCATCTGACGGTCAACATTTCAGTAAAGGAATGTTCTTTTGAGGAAAAGTTGTCCCTTTCATTGATGAAAACTAATATTCAGCAGTTCAAGGATCAACATGTAATTCCTGCTGTGGACTAAACTCCCAGTTTGTATCTTCAAGTTGGACATTGATGGTGCTTCTCAAGTCAATACAGGTGAGATGGGGTTGGTGGTGTGATCCATGATTGGAAGGCTATGGTGATTATGGCATTCTCATTTTTGTTGTCATTGTACTAACATGACTTGAAATTAGAGCATTATTTAACGTCTAAGATATTTTAGAGAATTGCTTAGTTTTACTTTGGTAGTTGAAAGTGGCTCAAGAGGGATTCATGGATATGATAAAGTGGTTCTCTCCAGATGTGTCACGCTTCCGTTGGTGGCAAAAATAAAAAAAAAAGTTTTAAGGTTTTCTTTTTCTTTTTCGTTTTTGTTTTCTGTTTCTTCTTGTTCTTTGTTTGTTGTTTGTTGTTGTTGTTGTTGTTTTTCTTCTTTTTTTTTCTCTTTCTTTTTTTTTTTCTTTTCTTTTTTTTTTTTTTTTTTGCATTGCTCTTTTTGGCATGTTCTTAGAAAATCAAATAGTGTTCAGATGCTTAGCAGATTGGAGCTGTGATTTGAGCTGTATTTCCACTTTTTTTATTGGGTTGAATAAAATTCTTTCCAAAGAAAAATCAAAATATTTCAGTGATAAAGCTGAAATTTTAGCATTGCTCTTTTTGGCATGTTCTTAGAAAATCAAATAGTGTTGCAGATGCATTAGCAGATTGGAGCTGTGATTTGAGCTGTATTTCCACTTTTTTTATTGGGTTGAATAAAATTCTTTCCAAAGAAAAATCAAAATATTTCAGTGATAAAGCTGAAATTTTAGCATTAGATGTTACTGTGGTTGGTTTGTGATCTTCTGTTCTATTGCAGGTTTTGTATTTAGTTTTCTTGGGAGGTAAGGTTTCCACAGCCTTTGTTAGGTGTATTGTTTATCTTTAATGGTGTGCCGTCCACCTTTGCCAAAAAAAGAAAAAAAAAAAAAAAAAAGAAGAAGGTTCTGCACAAACATGCAACTTACTAGGCTAATATTAATGCAATACAAATGCATCACTATTTTAATGTTAGTATTCAAAATTAAATGTTGACACACTAAATTTTGCAGATATTTCAAGGAATATGATACCAAAATGTGATTTACAGTGCTTATTGTATATGGCGAGCTTTATCTGTTTTTAATATGGTTTAACCATTTGATTCTTTTAAATTTAATAAGAACAGAAAAGGAAAGAGAAATGATCCAGTACCATCAATGTGTAGAAGTTAGCTATCAAGCAGTCAATCTCCATGCACATGGCACACATTTAAAAAATCCAGACAGTTTGTTTATTAGCCCTACGATGGATGAGTAATACCCATAAAAATTTACCAGTATAGTAATCCTAGCCTATTACTGGATAGAAACAGAAGTCCGACCAACAGTTCACATTGAACGAGAAAGTCCTACAATTGGCAACTAGGATTATATGACTGATCTGATTTTTGGCATATGGACCCATCCATGAAAGGCCTTAACAGATACACATTTTGGATTACATACATGTTTGCCATGTGACTAGACCACATCTTCAGATATGGTGCCAGCATTACAGTTAGCGCCATATCCTTTCGTAGAAAATCTAAAATGTGTTCAACGTTCAAAAAATTAGTACCAGAGGGCACATCAGCTGGTTCAGAAAATGATCTGATATCGGGTGTATCAGACTATCAGAACCAAAGAAAAATACATCCATTAAACAGAAAATGAAGAAAAATAAATTATGGGGGTTTCATAAACCCAACACCTAAAAAAACAGGGTGGTTTCCAATCATGGGGGTTCCGAATCTAGGGGTTTCCAATCATGGCGCTGGGAGAGAGAGATTGAGAGGTGAATGAAAAGGAAAAAAAAAAAAAGATGAATGAACGTTCCGATGGAAATGCATGCAAGAGATTTGGTAAGGATAGTACCTTAATGGAGGTGAAACGGAACGCAAGGCCTTCCGTTTAAGGGTGATGGTCGACGGACGATGACGCTCCAGCGGCCCGGGGAGGATTTCTCGATGGAAGATGAGGGAAAAGTGGAAGAGAGGGAGAAGAGGAGCGGGCGTGGGAAGGTTTCCTGTTGGAAATAAGATAAATTTTTCAAATCCATGTATTGTGAGTTTAACATAATTTATAAAACAAGCTCTATTAACGGTCGTACATGCGTGGGACCATTTTCTGCATGGTTAAGATTATTTTACATAATAAAATTATAAATATTTACTATTTGCACCTAGACTGATTATTTGGATGGTTTGGATAACTCTGAATCATAGCCACTATTGTTATGGACGAGTCACCACTATTTTACATAAAATACAAGACTCACATTGCAAAACTATAATTCAAAACGGTAAGTTGATGTTTGAACCTGGCATCGCTCTGTGGGCCCCACCATGATAGATTTATTTCATCCACGTCGTCCATCCATTTCACGACATCATTTTGTATGAGATCCCCAAAAATTATATTGAAATAAATCTTAGGTGGACCACACAATCAGAAAATATTATTAGCTGGACGTATGTGGGTCAACTGGAGCTTTGGATTTAAATCTTGAGTGGACCACACAATCTTTGGATTTAACTCGTTCTTTGGATATTGCCTTAAAATGATCTCTCCAAATGGATGGAAGGTGCGGATACAAACCGTGCATCATGGTGGGGCCTACGGAGTTTGGTGACGTCACTTCAGTATATGGTCTCCAGAGACGTACGCTGGCTTTCGCAGAAACTTCCCACGCAAGAATGTTGGGTGGGGCCCACTGAGATATTTTGGAGAAATACACTCCGTTCATCCATTTTAGGAGATCATTTTAGGACACGTGACCAAAAATTAGGTGGATCCAAAGCTCAAGTGAGCCACAAGAGAGGAAACAATGGGGATTCAGTGAGCACCGTTGAAACATTCTTATGGATATGAAAGTTTTGTATCAGGATATTTTTTTCAGTTCGTTTACTTTATCCCATTGAGAGTGACGTTATAAACGGTTTAGGTGGCCCAAAGACATCAGAATGGAGCCCAGGAAGGTTTCAACCGTACAAATTTCTTTCCCCAATTTTCCCTCTTGCATGTGTGACTCAATTGAGTTGTGGATCAACTCATTTTTTATCGCATCCTACAATGAGCTATAAAAACGTATGGATGGGGTGGATTGATCAAAAACATCGCAGTGAGCCCCACCCAGCATCCTTGCGCAGGAACTTGCTGCAAAATGCTTTCACAAGAAATTCGCGTCCCTAGTCTCCCCAGCACCAACCCCTTGGCTGGTGGTCAGTGCTCTGTGGGCCCCACCATAATGCATGTATTTCATCCATTACGTTCATCCATTTTAAAATATCGTTTTAGGAATTTATTCCAAAAATGAGAGGTATATAAATCTCGGGTGGACCATACCACATGAAAATAATAGTGATTGGATATCCATCATTAAAATCCTCATAAGGCCCACTGTACTGTTTATTTGACATCCAATCTGTTTATTAGGTCATATAGGCCTAGATGAAGGGGAAAAACAAAAATCATTTGGATTCAAAACTTTTATGGCCCCCGAAACGTTTTTAATGGTTGACGCTCATTCAACACTGTATCCTGTAATATGGTCCATTTCAGATTGGGATATACCTCATTTTTGGTCTCATGCCGTAAGATAATCTTTCAAAATAGATGGAAGGCATGGATGAAACACATACATCATGGTGGGGCCCAAAGAGCACCGACCACCAACCATTGGTGGGTGCCAAGGGGAGTAGCCAATCCGTTCCCCTTATTTGTAGCGTGGTCTATTTAATCTTTGGATATGATTCATTTTTTGGATAATTCTCTAAAATGATCTCAAAAAATAGATGAATAATGTGGATTGATTCCAAATTTTCAGTAAATCCAAAACTCAAGTGGACCATGCCACATGGAACGGTGTGGAATAATGATTTCCACGTTGATACCTTACTTGGGCCCACAATAATGTTTATTTCCCATCCAACCTGTTCATAATATAAAAAATATATGAATGAAGATAAAATACAAACATCAGCTTGATCCAAAACTTCTATAGCCTCCAAGAATTTTTCAATGGTAGAGGTTCAATCACATTATTTCTTATGGTTTGGTCCACTTAAGCTTTGGATATGCTTCCTTTTTGTTCTTTAGACCTCAAATTATCTGTTAACATGGATGAACGGAGTGGATAAAATAAATAAATAATGGTGGACCCCACAGAGTTTACTCTAGTAATAAGGGTAATGAGTAACTCACCTAAATATAGTAAATATAGTAGAGAGGGGTTTCCTTGAAACATTCATAATCATATATTAGGCCTGCCTAAATGTGATTCACATATCCAACCCACTCATTATGTGTGTCCCACTTAGATGAGGGGTCAAACCAAGTTTCAGTCGCATCCAAAACTCATGTGGGCCCCACCAAGTGCTTTTATATTTTTTAGGATGTCTTCATATGGTTTTAGATGGTATGGCCCACCTAAGTTTCGTATACGGATGATTTTTGAGATATCTCATAACCTAAAAGGGACACATCAAATGCATGGTGTTGATGTTCGATACACATCATGATAGGCCCCACAAAACTTACTAACATCAATTTTTAGGTTCTCATGATGTTACTAAATTGGGTCATAATTTTAACTAGAATATTTGGCCCATTTTACATGTCTGGTCCATTCACTCTACTTTACTGATCAATACCCTCAATTTGACTAGTTATTCACCTCGATCAAGCTACATATGAAGAAGATATTGGGCATACAAGATTGATCAACAATTTGAGTGAAATTTGATTTTAACGTTTAAAGGTTCAATTAGTGGATGTACCTAATAATTTATTAACAAATATTTTTTATTTCAGATAAATTTCAATTTCTATTTAAAAATAACATTTTTTTTAAATATATTTTTTTACTCTTAATTTTTCTTTGAAAACTTTTAACAAAATATCATTTTTATTATAAAATATTTCAAAAAAATTAAAATATAAATTCAGAATTTTTATTTTCAAAATCTCAAAAAATTTCCCAAATTTTAATTTTTTTTTCCCAAAAATTACAAAATTTGATTTTTTTCTTTAAAAGCATCATTTGGTTTTCAACTTTTCAATTTTCTTTTTTAAAATGATATATTTTTTTTCAAAATTTCATTGTTTTTATAAAATATTATGGTGGGGCCCACATTGTCAAAAATTTCACATTTTAATTTTTTTTTAATTTTCTTTTTCAAGATATTTTTTTTTCTCAAAATCAAATGCTTTTTTTTTTCAAATTTATCAACTTTTTTCAAATTTCTTTTTTCCCACAAAATAGATTTTTATTAAATCATTATTTTTATTTTTTCAAAATCTAATTTGTTTTCTCAAACATTGTTAAAATTTTTAAACTTCTCAATATTCTTTTTCATGTGATATTACAAATCATTTAAATATTAATTTTAAATTAAAAAATAAAAATAAAAATTTCACTCATTTGATATAAAAATAAAATAAATTTTCTTTTTACATTCAATCAATTGTTAAAAAATAATCTTAGATACAAATATGTACAATTAAACCCCTGATATTCTATTAAAAAACAATTATTCGATTACAAAAAAAAAAAAAAAATTCCTTTTCCACCATATTTCGATAAAAATGAAAAAAATTAATAAGGCAACAATCCTTTTACGACGGACATGAGGCCTTTTACGACGGACCTTGATCCATCGCAAAGGCAACCGAAAAGCACGCCATTTTGGTGTTTTTGGCGGGAATTTACGACGGTGACAAAATCAAGTTTTCCGACGGATTTTGTCCGTCGCCTACTAACGACGGACCAAAATCCGTCGTAAATACGTCGTAAATCAGATTTTAGCGATGGATTTTGATCTGTCGCTAAATTCAGTGACGTTCAGACTACGGTTTTTCGACAAAGCGACGGACCTTTTCCATTAGCGACGGATTTAATCCGTCGTTAAACCAAGAGGTTTTAGCGACGGACTAAGTCCGTCGCAAAAATACGTCGCAAATTCACCCTTTTGGCGTAGTGGCGTACATGCAGCAAACGTGTGCACAAAAGGACAACTTCATGGGTCCACCTCATTAATTATCATTATGATTTTTAAAATGTTCCAATAATCTAGTAAAAAAATAAAATAAATAATATTACCATGAGATTTTTTGGAACATCTGTGGATTTTAAAATATATTGAAATTGTCAACATTTTAACTCAAAAAATAGTAAAAAACCTTAAGCACTATCCCATAGATGCCTCGAAATGAGTTGATTTCATTTTTATTAATGGTAATTATGCAAGATTTCTAATACATAATTATTAATAATTAATATAAGATAAAATCATTATATATATGGCACATGAGGGCGGCCTCGTGAGAGCTTTATCTAAGGTTGAGTTTGTGGGCCCCACTTGTATCAATGGCCGACACCCACCCCATCAATCAGATGCACCCTTCCATGGTGGGTCATGAGCCTTAAAAATCATGCCAATCCATGACTTATGTGCACCACAACATGGTCATAGTTGAGAGGGAATACCCACCCGTTGAAACCTTCTTGATCATTTATACGGCTCACTTGAGTTGTAGTTCATACATTCAAACCATCCATTGTGCGTATCTCACTTGGATGAGGGGTTACCCTGAGTTTCAGTTGCATCCAAAACTCAATGGCCCCAATAAGTGCTTCTAGATGTTTTGGGCATACCTTCACATAGTTTCATATGGTGTGACCCACTTGACTTCCAAACACAGTTGATTTTTTAGATATCTCATAACTTAGAGCATACCCTACAAATGCACGGTGTGAATGTTGAGGGATGCATGGAATCCCGGGTTAGAATCAAATAGTAAGAGATCAAATACACCAAGCACACGGAGAACACAAGGTATTACATGGAAAAGCCCTCGAAAAAAAAAAAAAAAAACACGACATAAAGCTACACTACTATGATAAATAATGTTATTATTGTACAGTATTTCTAGCAATTCTGAAAAAGCCAATTGGAGGGTGACATGTGGCATCGTATGAGGAATGGGAAGTAGATAAAAAGATCCTTAAAATTTTGAAGCACTTTGTACGAGCTTACAGCTGGTGTAAGTTTAGCTCTACGCGTCACTGGATGGTCGACAGAATGTTGCAGTCGATATATAAGAAGCATGGTGGAGCTAAAAGATGACCGGGGGCAACCAATACAAAACCTTGACTCGTGAGTTTATGTTCCGGAGATTTTGAGCAAGGGACCGCGGTTACTACCAGAAAATTGGGCAAAGGCTACGGATAAAAGCCGTAGCCATATACCTTGGCTACGGTTTTAGTCCGTAGCATGACCGTAGTCGTAGGTGCCGTAACAGTAGGTCAAAAACCTATGGCTACGGATCTACTCCATAGCCATAGATAACAATAGCTACAGATATAATCCATAGCAATTATATCTGTAACGAAAAGTACATACAGATATAATCGTAGCAGCTGTATCTATGGCTACGAATTAGCCATAGATAACAATAGCTACAGATATAATCCATAGCAATTATATCTGTAACGAAAAGTACATACAGATATAATCGTAGCAGCTGTATCTATGGCTACGAATTTAATTCGTAGCCATAGATTACAATAGCTACAGATATAATCCGTAGCAGTTATATGTCAAATTTAATAACATATACGGTTATCAGATTACCAGTTACGGTCAATATCCGAACCATTGCCTACATTTAAAAAACAATTATAATCATTTATTCATTCAATTACCACCTGCATAATCATTCATTCATTCAATTACAATCAATTATAATCGTTCATTCCTTCAATTACAATCAATTACAATCGCTCATTCATTCAATTACAATTAGAATTACAATAATGCTGAAATTACAATTGTCCACGTCCACTCCTTTTCCTTTCAATTTCTTAGTGACCTCTGTAAAATTACTTCCACGGTCATTTATGTAGTACTTTGAAGAGTTGTCTCGAAATGCAACTCTAGTAATGACAAAGTCACTTCCTGCAATAGCTTCATATATTCCATCATCCTACAAATAGTCATGACATTCATAAATTGGAATGACCATTGGGGGAAAAAAAGACAAAGTGAAAGAAGTGCATCATGTATGACCATTTTCTTTTCTTTTTTTCTTAATGAATTAATTAAAACTCAAAGAGGAATGAAATCGACACAAAAGGAATGGTCTCACCATATCAATTATCTCCTGAAAGGGAACAGTCCAAGTTTTGGTGATTGGTGATTGGTAGAACACAAAAGTTGTGACATGAAGGAAAAAATAAAAAAGAAATACACATTTCAGCTTAAACCCCATGAGGAAACAAATGTTACTATTTTCATTCATGATTTTCATACCTTACTCCACTGAAAAACTTCACCATCATCAAACTCGAGAGTTAGAAAACCAACAGGATCAAGCTGGATTGAACAACCCCAAAATTTGCTTTTCAGATTACTGTCGCCCCAAAATTTCCATCCTCTACCTTCACGGTGGCATGCAATAATCATTGGATGAGGACTGACCTGTCTCAAAGTAAAATATCAAGTTACCTCCTTGACTCAAAACCAAATCAACAATGTGAAGTCTTATCAGATTACAAAACTCATCAAACCAAAGCATGAGAATTAGACCATCTAATCAAGATTGGCAGACTACGAAAATTTAAAACTATAAATGAAATAAAGGAAAGCATCAATTGATCAGTGAACAAACAAAAGATATGAGACTGGATGACATTCGGATCAACGTTACTGTCTATAAGATTAACAAATGTGCCGATCAATCCTAATAGCCACCTCATGATGGCCAATGGTCAAAAGTTCCAGTGATTAGATATTTTCAGCCATTTGATCTATAGACCAGTTTCGTAGATGGTTTCTCTAAACTTTTCTCGACATTTCAAAACAGGCGATGGATAGATGGTTATGAGCTTCTAATCAGCGCAATTTTTGGGCCAGATATCATTCAAGAGGTGGGCCACTAATTAGCATGGTTCCATTACCAAATTGCACCAATTCAAGGATTTATATAGTTGATACCATTCATTAAATTATATTCAACACATATAGTATCTTAAACCAAGATACAAGAAAGCAATTACCTTCAACAATTCCAAGAAACCCGTTACAATTAGAGTCCTGCTGCATCTTAACTTTCAGCTCTGTCCACACCAATCAGGCAAGTGTTAATAATGGTCTTAACCAAAATCTCACATTATCTTTAGAAGTTTCACCTAAAAATCGATGGAAAAAAATGAAAATGAAAACGAAAATACTTGTACCTTTTTATTGACAAGAAAGGTACCCTTCACAGCACAACCATTGTAGAACAACCTGACCTGGACAAGTAAAGGCTAGAGGATAGAGAAACAATAACAGAAGTTCCATCAAGAACAATTGATTATAAAGGGGATTTGGACTAGCATTAAAGAAAAGACATAGACATAATGTACATATTGGATCCCCAGTGATAGATTTGTGTAGTGTTAATGTTGAAGATTTCTCCACAACTTTAGCCTGATCCAGCATTCTCTAAAGGAAGAAAGACATTCAACTAAAATACGCCAAAAAACAAGCCAAAGATGGAGAAACATGAAGATAACAAAAATTATATAAGTGGTGATGGACAACTTCACTATCCTTGTAGCCGAGATTCTTTTTACAAATCGCCCTTCACCTACAAAACATGGATGGATTCACATATGGGAACAAAATGTAACTAAACCAACTCAAAATGATGTGCATTTTCAGATGAAGAATTATGCATGTCCTACTCATGAGCATGCTTAATATTGCCAATGCATGGGATTCAGCACATGTCAGGCCCACAATTTGGTTTATCGGATGGACCACATTTACTAAAATCTCAAATGGCTACAATGTTCACCATTGAGCATCATGGTGGGCTTCATCAAATCATAGTCTTAAGACATAGGCTCCACTCATATCTACCATATAAAATATATAAAAACCAAGAATAGAAAATTTTAAATTAAAATTCTCCTCAATTTCAATGAGACATGCAGGTTTTTATATGGCTGTCATAGAGTTTAAATCTTTGATTAACACTTCTCAACTGATAGATGTTTCCATTTTGAATTTCACTAATGAAACCAAAGACTGTAGGTTAGATTAAACAGATTTTAGATAGAAGTATATATTTTATTACTCCTTCCAGATCGCCCAAAGACTTACCATGAGGCAATATAACAAACTTCAAAAAGAAAGATAGCCACCCCACAAGAGGTGATATTAACTCCAAGAATCTCTTTAAGGGGTCCAAACAACAACTGATCGACCAACTACACCAGTACAAAGTCTGAATTGCAAAACATGAAACTAAAAACAGACCAAATGGTTTCTAGGCAGATCTCCTCGAGTATCCTCAAAACCAAATGATAGGTAAGTGGGGATAAGCAAAAATCCCTACCTAACCACACATTGGTAGGATGATGAGGGTCCAGTCGGAGAGATACCTGACCCACCATTTGTCTGTCAAGACTCTCTACTTGGATCTCTGCCTCATCTTTCGGCGCTTTCTCTTCAGCCTCCTCATATGCTTCTTCTTCCACTGCATTGAATCACCAAATTCCATTATTCGGAAAACAATTTAGCAAGGAATGACCAATACACAACATTAATCAATGCAACCAAACAACAAAGCTTCATTAAGCATAGCACACAGTCCAACATGTTCATCCTAACAACTGAAAAATTCAATCTAATCCACTCCTTTTGAACCGAGTGGATGATGCATATGCTGATGAAATAACATAGGCAACAAAAAAATAAGAAAGATATTCCAATATCATTCTGCTCATTATTTATCATTAATATAAATTAAGGTTTTAGAGCTTTAGAACCCATGAATGGGGCCAGCTAGCGAAATAGGTCAGGCCACTGGAAAAAAAACCATTGAGAAAGAACCTCTTGAGTGATCTTGATCAGGATTGGAACCAGCAACCAAAATGGCTCAGCTCCCAAAAAACCCATTTGGCGACAAGCCTATTGAGCCACTGGACCAGGACATCTGCCCTAGTCAGCAGATCAAATCCTTATTTGATCATTACATCCACTTGCTATACTGTGATGACATCATGGGCCAGACTACTTATACCGGTTGGTAACAAACCACCCATAAAAATAGGTCAGGACCAGTCCCTGAATCAATAAGCCTCTCACAACAAATCGGACACCTTACATTTCCCACTATACCATGAACGCTATTTTATTAGAAGTAACCCCACTAGGGGCATCCATGTAATAAAGCAACAACAAGCAGTTGGCATACAAAGACCAATAGCCTGTAGTAGCAACAAGAAATTTGAATTTTTGTTATTTAAAATAAAGAGCCAAATTGATGGAAACTTATTCATCTCACCTGAAACCTGTCACATAATGAATAACTGTAACAGCAATGATAACTATTAACAAGAGACGTACTAGATGTTTGAATCTGAAATATGCAGTTCCAATCCTCCCACATGCAACATCCACCTGAAAGAATGCGCATAACCGTCATGCTTGAGTAATCAATACAGGAATGTACAAGTAAAACCATAAAACCAGAGATACTCACTGCACTTTCAGGATCTCCTCTATAGTTAACGATCTCATTCTAAAGCCCTTCTCCCTCCTCCTTTACCCGGGCTTGGGATCGGCAATGCAAGGGGTTGCATTGGTGGAGTTAAAAAAGGGCTTAAGCTCCATTTGGTTTTCAAAAAAAAATGTTTTCATAAATACTAATGTGATGACCAAATGGAGCCTAAGACTATAAATAAGTTCAAATATAGAGTACAAAATTCATTCAATATTAAAAAAAAAAAACAACAACGAATCAACTAACATCTAGTGTAACTAGAAAGAACATGCAGACTATAACTATGTTAAACTATAGAGTGCCAAATTAGTTCAAAAACATGCACACACTACACATGTTCAATTATAGAGTACCAAATTTGTTTAAATTATTGAATTCTCAAAGTCTTCTTCCCCCATTGTACGAATGATCCCAGACCGGCCTCTCCAAGTATAGATGCGAACCCATTTTCTTTCCACAAAGGAGCATTGGGTTGTATAACCTCAGTCAGGACAACAACAAAAGCTCCATCCTCTAACGATTCGCAATGGACAGTTGCATTTAGATTAACTTCGTGTACTTGACCACGAGCAACTACACGTTTTGCAAAACCAAGCAAGTCGCATCTCTTACCGATATATATATATATATATATATATATATATATATATATATATATATATATATAATATCCGGCTACATTTACACATAAAATGGCATTAGTATTGTTAGCATTTATAATATAATTGTAAGCTCAATACAGTAAAAAAATTATACTTGCATACCGACGATGCCTGACTAGATTTAGCGATTGTTAGTGATGAGACATTTTGAGTATACTGTCCCTCTTTTTGTATATCCACCCACATTTTCTTCATCTCAAAAAAATCTTAAGTTAGACCAACCAATGATTTCTTCATCTCAAATATCTCTTGAGTTAGGCCCTCCCCTTCTTTTGTCATATTCTCTACCTTTGAACAAGTAGGGGCTAACTTCTTCAGTCCTATCTTGCTTATCGAGCAACCTAGAACCCGCATTAGCTCTCTACTGTCAGAACCAACTAAGTGTAAAACATTGTAAATCAAGTTATTAGGATAATTCATAATTACCATAAAACTTATGTAATTTTTAAATTTTATTAGTACCTATGTAAGGGCATCATCCACGCCGGTCATCTTAGAAGCAGGATTGCTACTATAAAGCTCATCTAGTTTTTCCTGTTAAAAAATATAAATGAATGTAATATAATTCAAAGTTATACATAGGCTTTTCATAAGGGTACTAGGTAGTGGTATGAGGGATGCACTTACAGCAAGGTCGGGATAATAGACAACTTTGTCCTTTCTTGTATGGGCTCTTAAGAAGACTTCACATCTACCTATCTCAGCATCAGAGGTAAGATTCTTCTCCATCACCATTAGCACATTATATATCGTTCAAATACACATCATTAATAGATTTAGATGAATGATAATTCAAATTTAAACTATAATAACTATTATTAAATACAAACAATCCTATGGCAAGTAATGGCCATGTTGTGCCTCCCAAGGCAGGCAGGTCCTTTTAGCTTGGCCCGATTAACTTTATTCATTGCGCTTGCCCTCTTGAATTCCTCGGTGGTATGTTGATTCACGAAGACCCTCCAATCCTCCATAGGGATACCTGGGGGGCAGGACCATCTCTCACAGTAATAGGATCCTTATTTTTAATATATTTTGTAGTCAATCTTTTCTTGTAATTCCTCCACATTTCATTGATGCGTTGTGTAACGAAATTAAGACTTGCATCCCAACTTTAACCCTCAAACTTATAAAACTGTGACAATCTTTTTGTGACCACATGAATGTGTTCATGAGGCACCTGGCGAAAGTCCAGGTATATCATTGGGATATGATAACGGGTGAGGACATCGACATGCGATGCAAAGTCTCTGTAATCGGAACAGTCCTCATTCAGTTGCCCGAATTCATTCGTCTTTAGGACTTTTTTCCTATCAGGTTACACAAGTAAAGAGACCCCCCTAGTAATTCCTCTCTTTCTAGATGAAGAAGAAGTTGGCACAATTACATAAAAAGAATAACAGTTATATATATACATCATTGATTACGGCCAATATATAAGAAAAAGGAAATTTACATATATAATTAAGGAGAAGTATCTTATTACCTTTGGTGTTGCTTGAATTTGTACTCCTAAGTAACTGCGCACACAATACCTCTGGTTGTGAATCCATGTGCCTATTTCTTTCCTAATATGAAAAAAAAAAACACTAATGGTTAAGAAATAATTTAGATCACAGATAAAGTATAAATAATTCACTATATTATCCAAACCTTGATTAGATTTCCTCCAATAAATATCATTTTTTTACATGATTAGAAAATACAAACAAATCAGTAGATTCTCTTTGATCGTTTTCTTTTCTCCGTTTTCTCGACTATAACACTGACGTCTTCAAATTCATTGAATATCATTAACTCATCAACAATTGCTAATGAGGTGAGATCCGGTCATGCATTGGCATTACTTATAGCCTTTAATCGTTCCGATAGAACGCACATCTCTTCTTAGACAAAAATCTTTTTTAGAACCTCCAAGACCACATGCCAGGCAGGATTTTTTGGATCTTTGGAGTAGAAAACTTGCGTGGCATACTCTGCAAGAATGAAGGGCTCGTCACCGACTTTGTCTGAATCAGAAGACTAGACAAATTTACTAATCTCAGATTCACTTTGACATCAACAGAAACACCATGATGTGTCACTTTCACCCAATCACACTTAAATAGGATGGGCTTGTACCCTGTTCAGTACTCTAATTGGATAATTCTACGAAGGACTCCGTAGTAAGGTTGATATTCATCTATTGTATTCATATCCTTAGCACTCGATCGGAAGGTTGTCATACCCTCTGTCCTAACCCCACTGTTTTGATTCGTTTTATTCTCCTCATAGTCCTTAGTGACAAAGAGGAAAATATTAATACAATACTTATTGTATTGCATAGAAAAAGCTAGAGGTCCTCTCAATACGTCTTTAAATTCTTTATCGTTAGATTCAATGAACTCTGATTGCCTCTTCAACCAAGATATGAATTCATCCTTGCTAGACACCCTGTTAGTCCTCTTATAGCATCGCTGCAAGAAATCTTTGTGCTTCATGCGCGATATTCGATAACATTGTTATATTGAAAGCACATAAAGTAAGGAATATATGTATATATGAGCTTATTGTACATACCCTTCCCACTCGTCGTAGTTGGGATGACTCTTCAATACCCATGTATGAGCTTGTTCATATTCGATACCCGCTAGGATAACACTTTGATCCGAACCTACTGACCAACGTCATCATCATTAGGGTCATCATCAACGATATCTTGCAACTTACGTAGTCTTGGAATGACTTCGTTAAACCGTTTTTCCAGCTTTTCCAATAGGCTTGTTTTCTGTTTTCCTTTATATCAGTTACAGAATATAACTGTCTCCTCTTGGATGTACTGCTCTGCAATACAACCCTCAGGTCGTGTCTTGTTATGGACATAGGCTTTGAATGTCTTCATGAACCTGACAAAGTTAATGATACATTATATATACATGCAACTATAGATGTTAAGCCGATTTATTCTTATTAAGTTCACAGCGTACCTTTCGAATGGATACATCCATCAATAGTATACAAGACCACATATGCGAGCCTCGTAAGCCAAATGGATCGACAAATGCATCATAATGACAAATATCGATGGCGGGCATATAGTCTCAAGCTAACATAACATCCTAGCTATGCCCCTCTTAAGAGTAAGGAGTGTTTGAAGGTCTACGGTTGTCAAGCACAAGGCATTAAAGAAGGTGCAAAAGCTTATAATTATAGAACGAATGACCTTCCTATCCCTAAATGCATGCTGGATGAGAACTGGGAGCAGATGTTGCATCAACACATGGTAAGAATCAGACTTCATTCCCTTTAAATCCATGCAATCTTCCTTTACGATAGTCCTCCAATTCGCACTAAAACAGATCGGAACACGCAGCTCATGCAAAGTATGGATGAAAAACTTTTTCTCTTCTTTTCTTAGACAGAAAGGACCTTGTTTCTGAATCACCTTGTTTCAGGTCCCTGCGTGCATTAACATCATCCTTAATTTTTTCAGGTGTGTTCAACATCAAGGCAACAAGGATTTCACATATATTTTTCTCAATATGCATAACATCAAGGTTGTGGCACACGAGAATATATTTCTAATACTTAAGATCAAATAATATAGACTGTTTAAAGAACCACGGTGATTCAACATCATCCGCTAGCTCTTGTCGGCCTCCATTAATACCCCTTATATTACTCTTCCCAGTCTTCCCCCACTGCATATTCAAGTTTGCAGTTTGTCTTTTGACCTCAATCCCATCCAAACGGATCAATTGACGTCATATCTCGACCTTCTTGTTGAACGTGCCATCATTTGTGTCCTTCCTAGCCTGTTTTGACATTAGCAACCATCGTCTGTGACCCATATAAAAGTTTCTTTCCATATTTGAGTCGCAAAGAATCTGTGTTGGGACTGCATACAGGACAACCATACTTACCCTTGGTCCTACAACCAGAAACGTTACCATATGCTGGAAAGTCATAGATTATCGAGAGTAGAATGGCACGCATGTTGAATTTATTTTCATTGTATGCATCGAATGTCGTGACGCCTTTTCTTACCATAACTTTTGCAGTTCATCAATCAATGGCTGTAAATAAATGTCAATATCCTTTCGCGATTGGCGTGATCCCTCAATGACCAAAGTCAACATAGTAAACTGAGGTTTCATGCAAAGCTTTGGTGGAAGGTTGTACATCACACACATAACAAGCCATGAACTATGCGATGTACTGAAAGAGCCAAATGGGTTAAACCCATCTATAGCCAGACCTAATCGAACATTGCGAGGCTCAGCTGAAAAATCTGTATACGTGTCATTAAGATTCTTTCATGCAATAGAATCAGCCAGATGCTCCATCTTTTCATGTTGAAACTTCCTGGTTGAGTGCCAAGACATTTCTTTCGCCAACCATGGTACACTGAACATTCTTTGTAGCCTTGGTGTTAAAGGAAAATACCTTAACACCTTGATAGGTATTTAAGATTGTTTTCTCTCAGAATCTATTTCAGTCTTGTACCTAGGAGTTTTACAATTTGGACAAATGTTTTCATCTCGTTCTCTCTCAAGTATAAGATGCAATCATTTGGACAAGCATGAATTTCACATAATCAAGACCCAACTTTGTAATAATCTTCTTCGCTTGGTAGTTATTAGTTGGAGCCTTGTTACCGGAAGGTAACACCTTCTTTAGTAGTTGAAGGAGCTCTGTAAAGCTTTTTTCACTCCATCCATGATTCACCTTTAATTTAAAAAGCTGTACAATGAAAGTTAACACGGTGAAATCTTGGGCCCCAAGGTATAACTCAGTCATTGGATCTCGTAGATTTGCTTCAAACTCATTACTTTCATTTTCTTCAAAGACGCCTTCAACTACAGGGGTCACATTCTTCTTATCTTGTACAACTTTATCTAGGTTATTACGACCAAGTTCTTGAATGATCGTGTTGTGAACCTCCTTTAAGTTCGGGACACTATGGTATTATTGGGAACGTGATTCACGTATAGTACACTTAGGTGATATATGCTCCCCATGCATGTTCCAAACCCTATAGCTTGGGTTGAATCCATTTTTCATTAGATGTATTTCCATATCATCATAAGAAACTGAAAAACGTGCACATCTGCAAGTGGTGCAAAAACTTGTTCACTTCCCAAGTATAGGGTTGTGATGTAGTAATAAAACTCGGTAAGACTGAGGTTAAATTCTAAGGGTCTGAAACCTATACATAATTTAAAACTAAGTAGAACTCACTACGCCAAAATAGCGAAAAAAGGATGGTTGAAAATTGTCTCAAAAGATGATAAAGGACGGTCTTCGACCATCGCAAGGGCCGTACTATTTTGGGGCGTCGTATTACTTAAAGGACAGTCATGAACCGTCATTTCTATGGACATTTAAAGGACGGTAATGGACCGTCTGTAAAGAAGGACGGTCATGGACCGTCAATAAATATAGAGGTTATAAGGTCTCTGATGAACCTTAAAAGGATGGTCCTGGACCGTCCTTAAAAAGGATGGTCATGAGCAATCTCTAATGAACCTTAAAAGGACGGTCATGAGCAGTCTTTGATGAACCTTAAAAGGACGGTCATGGACCATCTCAGATTTGAATATTTAGAAAAATATGGACAGCCTAAAAGCCATCAAAAAATTTCTTGCATTAAAAAGTAAAATAAAATGAAAATCAGCAATAATTTTCTTTTTGTGACTTTCATCTAATAAAAAATATTCAACCAACAAAACATTATAATTTAGAATCATGAAGAATTGCAGAAACTTCATTCACTACTTTTTTCTCCAAAAAAGTGTTTAAAATAAAACTGATCATTAAAATAAAAGTAATGCAAGCAAATAATGCAAAAAAGTGTTTCAATTCAAGTTAATAGAAACAACAACAAAAATTAAAGTTTTGTAAAAAAAAAAGGGGCATGTATTAAAAGGGATACATCCTGATTCCCATGCATGAGAGTCCAATGATGATGAGAACAACAATCGCAGCACAAGGGCCCATAAATACAGCAATGTTATCCTACAAAGGAATAAGATAGTATTAGTGTAATGCCCTGAAATTTGAGGGTTGAGTGGCAACTCAATTCTCGAGTTCCAGAACATCACTTATGCAACATAGATGATGATGATTGAATGTTGTCTTGGTCAGTGCAATAAACATGAGTGAGATTATACCAAAACAGTAATTCATACTCTAGATCAATTATATAAAGGCAAGCGGAAGACTGAAACTGTATATATAAGGTATGGAAAGGAACAAAACCATCTCGATCTCTAGAGTATGAACACTGAGTAACCATATACATGTATTGTTTCCGAATCAAAAGATCAAAATGTAACTAAAATAGATATATCCTGAAATCCCCGCAATCCAGTCAGCCTAAGCAAAGCCATCAGAGTACTACATGTATGAGAACTTGTCCTGGTCCTCATTGTAGTCTGGCTCCGCCTCCTGAATTGACGTATCATCTATACCTGAGATAGAATCTGGTTGGTGTGTACAACACCATCCCGTAACGTGGGAGTGAGTAGCTAACTCTGTGGAACAATAAAGCATAGGTTAACATGTTATCAATTCTGTCAAGCAATAATGATAAAGCAGTACAATCAAACAATCCTAACTACTCTTATTAAATGCAAGTATGAAATGACATGATGAATGCCCTTGTCAAACCACTCTCATGCGACACCATCTTGTGTTCATGAATGCG
Organism: Magnolia changhungtana; assembly: GCA_030180095.1. Classification (NCBI taxonomy): domain Eukaryota; kingdom Viridiplantae; phylum Streptophyta; class Magnoliopsida; order Magnoliales; family Magnoliaceae; genus Magnolia; species Magnolia changhungtana. The sequence continues at coordinate 6,058,218 of JASAUF010000652.1, forward strand.
TTCATCCCTCAGTGCTCCACATCTACCAGGCACATGCAGTGCGATGATGAGCATGATTACTGAGTAGTTATTAGTCCATTTCAAACAGCAGTATTGGGAAACTAAGGTACCTCCCTTGTATCATTCCCAAACATGATCCATTCTAGGGTCGTCAATCCTAGACAATCTCATACGATGGTGTGTTTCTAGGTCACTGCAAGGGCTGTTAGGGCTGTTACACGGAATCGTTGCACCACTCCCCCATCACCTTATCAATACAGGCCTAGTTTTTACTCTGTTAATATAGGAAGGCTCGTCGCCTCACCGCAGATTTAGAGTATGCTCAAGGTCACTACACCGGGTACGGTCAGGGCTACTAGGGCTGTTACACGGAATCGTTGCACCACTCCTCCATCACCCATCAAGTAGTGTAGGCCAACAGCTCGAATATAGTGTCCCATACCACCATAATCGGCTCATGAGTCTGGTTGCTCACTGGTCACTACGGGGAGGCACGTGGCCCCAGCGTAGGCCGACAGCTCGACCATGGTGTCCCATACCACCATGCCCGGCTCATGAGTCTTAGGGGATTGAGGTACCATGGTTAACGGGATTCCACTGGTAAGTTTGGTACCCTAAGTTCAAGCAGTAGCGATCAAACATGGTGAACATATATTAGACATATCGGGTTACTTGACGAGCCTGACTAGCTCGAGCGCACAATCAACTGAATGACATGAAGTGCATAAGCACTTCGTGTGGCCTAACCACTGTCGCCAACTGAAGTACGACTCGAGTTCGTCAAACACATCCTACGTGGCGAAATGAATCTCAACCACGATCTCAAGTCTGATACCGATTGTCTGGACTATAAACATAGTCCCAATCGCAATTAATCCATATTCAAAGTATGTGGAGTAAAGCATAATAAACAAAGTAATTCAAGCATGCTAACAAACATGTCATAAGCATGTATAAAGCATGTTATAAAGCATATCATAAAGCACCATATAAACAAGAATACAAACATATATATTTCACAAGTAAGCGGTTTAAGTAAACAACCTCATGAGGAAATCCTACATGTTTCTAAGGTAGTTGAGAATCCCATCTTAACACCTACCTAAGGCATCATCATCCAAACAGTTACTCTCACGAGTATTTTCACAAACACTTAGCATACACTATTTCAACATATATAGTGTATGTTAGCAAACATGTATTAGGGCGAGTCCTTTCGCTAAGCAAGTATTTTACACACATACAATATATTCATACCGCAAATAATCATGGCAAACACCTTTCCAAAATGTATACGTATATGGTACTTTCTACAATACACTATTTCTACATACATAGTGTATATTAGCAAAACATGTATTAGGGCGAATCCTTTCGCCAAATAAGTATTTTATCCATATGTCATATATTCATACAACAAATAATCATGTCAAACACATTTCCAAAATATATACGTATATGGTATTTTCTACGAATACCTAGAATATGTAAAATTCCATATTCTACGTCTTTAATCGAAACAGAAAACAGAAAGCACTTTGTACATGTACAATTGCATGCAGATCATGAATCTATCATTATCTGATATTGAAAGCATTGAAAACCGTAACCTATACACCTAAAGTCCTTACCTTATACCGTAGAATCGCAACGAATCAGCTAGGTTTGCCAAGCTTCCGTATTCGGCAGTTTGGTAGCCTAAAGAATGAAATAGGTTAGCTATTTCATAACCTACAACCCTCACAACTTCAAAACAGATTAGGGTTAGGGTTTCTTACCTAGAAATGAAGTCGGTATCGCCGGGAAAGTGATAAGATTGGAGTGGTGGAGCTTGTGTAGTGGCAGGGAATGGTAGTAGGGAGATTCTCCCACTTTTCACACTCTTTCTCACTCTTTTCTCTCTTCTCTCTCTAGGGTTTCTCTCAAATTCGTATGGTTGTGAGAGAGAGGGTTCTAAGGTCCTTATATAGCCTAAAAACTCTCCGAAATAGACTTGTGGTATACTTAGGTTATAACCAAAGCAGCACTTTTCCGGCTCAATGGAGGACTTCTGGCGTGCCTCCCTAAGCCAAAGGTCGGACTTAAGCTCACCAACCTTGGATCCAGGTGGAGTTAAGTTTTCATTTCAGTCAGATTCCCTGATCAAGCGTGGCGGACCAGTTTCAGTTCAGCGGTCAGCGGACCTCAATCTGAAATTCCAAGTACATGGATATGTTTATGAAATTTTTCCTGATCCGAGGGTGTATTTGGGTCAGATTCTGACGGTCAAGTTGCTTACAAAATGTCTGCAAGTAACAAGTCTCAGATTACTATTCAAGATATTTATTTTAGAAAGAAAACAAGTGTTTTCACTCCCTCACTCCGAACTTAAGCGAACAGCCGTGGGACACTGTTTGGGTTTGATTTCCGAGATGATTGTCAAGCCCAGCAAGGCGGTCCTAAGTCCTTAACCTTGTATTATTCAGACTCACGTTATGCGGTCCAGACCTGATACGGGGTTTCAATGTGCTCCCGAGAGCAGTCGGGTAATGAGTTTGATCCTAGACTTTAGGGTAACCTAGCGTCAATGATTCTATAAGTTTTGGGTCTTGCAGATCGTATTTAAAGCGATTCAAATGGATTTCATAGCTAATCTAGTTTAGCACTTAGTTAACTTTGTCAAATTTCTAAAGGACTTAATCCTACGTGATTTTTGGTGGAGGTGGTACTCAGCCATTATACGAAAATTTTCGAGTCGTTACAATCTACCCCCTTAAACAAAAATTTCGTCCTCGAAATTTGTACCTTTTCATACACCTCGAGAATCTGAGGGTAATTCTTTTTGACCTCGGCCTCTGTCTCCCACGTAGCCTCCTCTTCTGAATGATGCGTCCATAGTACCTTCACAAGTGGAATGACATTGCTACGCAGTACCTGCTCCTTCCTGTCAAGTATACGTGTCGGGCGCAGCTCATATGTAGCATCCTCGCTCAACTGTACCTACTCCCAACTGATAATATGTGAAGGATCATGAACGTACTTCTTCAGCATAGATACATGAAATACGTTGTGTACAGCTGCAAGTGGTGTGGGCAAAGCGAGACGATATGCCACAGCACCCACTCGATCCAGTATCTGAAACGGACTGATAAACCTCGATGTAAGCTTCCCCTTCTTTCCGAACCGAAGGACTCCCTTCATAGGGGAAACTCTAAGGAACACATGGTCTCCAACCTTAAACTCAAGCGGTCGCCGCCTCGTATTGGCGTAACTCTTCTGCCTGCTCTGCGTTGTAAGAAGTCGACGCCTGATACTATCGATCTTCTCTGAGGTCGCCTGTACCAACTCTAGGCTAACCAAACTACGCTCGCCAACCTCAGCCCAACAATGCAGTGTTCTGAAAGGATGACCATACAGGGCCTCATATGACGCCATACCAATACTCGCCTGGAAGCTGTTGTTGTAGGCGAACTCTGCATAAGGAAGACAGTCATCCCAACTGTCCTTGAAGTCCAACACACATGCTCGCAACATATCCTCCAGAATCTGATTCACCCGCTGTCTGCCCGTCAGTCTGAGGATGAAATGTCGTACTAAACTTCAACTTCACACCCATCGCTTCTTAGATACGAGTCCAGAAGATAGATGTGAACCAAGTGTCTTTGTTCGACACGATCTCAAGTGAAACTTCATGCAGACGCACAATCTCTCTGATGTACATCCTACCCAGCTCATCTGTAGAGTTCGGCCGATTTGGTCAACCGGTCCACAATCACCCAAATGAAATCGTGTCCCTTTCTTGTCTTCGGCAACCCTGATATGAAATCCATGGAGATGAAGTCTCACTTTCACTTTGCTATGGGCATGGACTGAAGCAGTCCAGGAGGTCGGCGATGTCCTGCCTTGACCTGCTGGTATGTCAAACAACGAAAAATGAACTCAGCGATGTGGGCCTTCATGTTATCCCACCAATACGACCGTCTCATGTCCTGGTACATCTTCGTGCTACCAGGATGCATCGCAAGCTTCGAGTTATGGGCAGACTAGAGAAGCTCATGTCTCAAGTCAGGTATGTCAAGAACGGATAGGCGACCACGGTATCGTAAACCCCCATCTGTGCCAACTCTCCACTCGGAGTCCTCGGCGTCGCTAGTTTGCTCTCGAAGATCAGACAACCGCATATCGCCCTTTTGGGCCTCGACAATCCTATCATCAATAAGTGGCCGCACACAAACGTGTGCGACACACTCAAATGGCTCCTCTACTGTGAGTTTTTGCTCGAAGTCCCACACGAACTCTAGCATATTCCACTCTGCTATCATCAGCGGAGCCACAAATGTAATCGCCTTCTTGCGGCTCAACGCATCTGCCACAAGGTTCGCCTTGCCCGGATGGTAGGAAACCTCGAACTTGAAGTCCTTCAAGGTCTCAATCCATCGGTATTATCTCATATTCAAGTCTCGCTGCGTGAATATGTACTTAAGGCTCTTGTGGTCACAAAAAAGCTCGAACTCCTCTCCGTAAAGGTAATGTCTCCAGAGCTTCAATGTAAAAATAACAGCTGCCAACTCCAGGTCATGTGTAGGGTAATTCTCCTCGTGCTTCCTTAATCGTCTCAAGGCATACGAAATCACCCTGTCCTTTTGCATAAGGACACAACCCAAACTAAAGCGAGACACGCCAGTGTATATCGTGTACTTCACCCCTTGCTCTGACAATACTACCACAGGGGCAGACGTCAACCTGTCCTTCAGCTCCTTGAAAGCTGCTTTCGCCTTCTCATTCCAGGCGAACTTTAAGTCCTTCCGCATTAACTGAGACAACAGCCTGGCAATCTTCAAGAAATCCCGAATGAAGCGTCTATAATACCCTGCCAGACCAAAGAAACTCCTCACCTTGGTAACCGAGCCAGGCTGCTACCAATCCTGAACCACAGCTACCTTAGCAAGGTCCACTGCTATCCCATCCTTGGACACCACATGTCCGAGGAACTTGACTTCCTCCTGCCAGAAGTCGCACTTCTTATACTACGCGAACAACTGGTTCTTCTTCAACGTATCCAACACCGCTCTCAGGTGCTCCTCGTGCTCCTCCCGACTCGTAGAGTATATCAAAATGTCATCAGTAAAGACGATGACGAATCGGTATAGGAATAGTCGAAGTACCCAATTCATCAGGTCCATGAACACGGCCGGTGCATTTGTAAGACCGAACGACATCACTAAAAACTCGTAGTGCCCAAAGCATGTCCTGAAAGCCGTCTTCTGCACATCCTCATCTCTGACAAGCAGCTGATGATACCCTGACTGCATATCAATCTTCGAAAAATACTTCGCCCCCTTCAACTAATCAAACAGATCATCTATCCTGGGCAAAGGATACTTGTTCTTCACCGTGACCTGGTTCAACCTACGGTAATCAATACATAACCATAGCGACCCGTCCTTCTTCTTCACAAATAGTACAGGTGCTCCCCAAGGAGACACACTAGGTTATATGAAACCCTTCTCTACTAGCTCGTCAATCTGCCTCCGCAGTTCCTCCATCTCACATAGAGGCATACGATAAGTCGACAATGAGATAGGTGTCGCATCAGGCGTAAGATCAATGGTGAAGTCGATCTCGCGCCGAGGAGGCAGACCAGGAATCATCGCAAACACACCTGTAAACTCCTGAACCACTGGCGTATCTTCTAATGTCGGACCATCAATCGGCTCTAATAAAGCAGTATAACACTCAACACGGCAGGGCAACTAACCTGCACTGGAAACGTGAAAGCTGTGCCGTCAGATCCATAGGCCGTCATGACTCGAACATCACAATCTATCTCAGCCTTCATCTTTGTGAGCCAGTTCATACCGAGAATAATGTCGTAATGCCATAGTGGAGCAACAATGAGGTCAACGAGCACTGTTCTACTATCCAAAACCATGGAGCAACCCTCACACACCCGTGTGACATCCGAAAAAGTCCCAGTAGCCGTAGTGAGTCTCATTCCCTTCGTGGGAGTAGTATGTAAAACTAGACGCTTAACTGCCCCACATGAAATAATAGAAATAGTAGACCCAGTGTCCACCAACAAGGAGATGGAAGTACCGTGAATGTGGGTCGTACCCTCAAAAGTCATCGGGGCCGTAATCGACGTCTCAGGTGCCTCAGCAACAAGCGTATGTACTCGAGCCCACTGCTGACGGTTCGACTGTGGAACCAAGGGCCGTTAAGGTGGCCTGAAGCGTGATACAGGAGGTCTGAAGGAAGGATGAGCAGGGGCAGTCTGTAGAGGTGGAGCTGATATGGCCTGAGGGTGAGGGCGATCCAGCCTCTGTGGTGGTGAGAACCCACTAACCCCCATACGTGAAAAATAGCTCTCTATAGGATGACCCAATTTTCCGCAGAAAGAACAGGTCACTCCTGGGCGTCGCATCGGAACTACTAGCGCCGCGGCCCTGGGGGGAGAGTCGATACGAGGCCTCTTACCTAAGAAAGGCCTGCTCTGCATCTCTGGTCATGGTCTCGTAACCATAGTACCACGAGAACGTGCCAGCCGATCAACATCCTGCTCGGCCATCATAGACATGTGAACCAGCTCCGCGTAAGAAGGTATACTGATATAGCACATATTCGACCATATATCAGGTCACAAACCCCCAGAAAAGTTGCGCATCCGCATCTGCTCATCAATAAGGATGGTCGGGACAAAGCGGCCTAACTCGGTAAAGTGATGCTCGTACTCAGTAACAGTCATGCCTCCCTGCCTGAGGCGTAAAAACTCATCCTCCCGCTCGTGTCTATAGGTCTGCGGGTAATACTTCTCATGGAACCGAAACTCAAATGCTGCCCAAGTCCACGCATAGTCTGCTGCGACAAACCGCAGTACACTGTCCCACCACAGACTGGCCTCCCTCTCGAACATGAAAGTGGCCAACTCGACCTGCTCTGCCTCAGTACAGTGCAACATCCATAGCATCTTGGAGATGCGGTCTAGCCAAAACTCAGCCGTCTGTGAGAACCCATGAATGTGGGAGACCTCAAGCGCTGGAATTGTTCGAGTAGGCCACGAGTACCAACATCTCCAGTAGGGGGTACAGCAGGCGCAGGGGGAGATATAGCCTCAGCCTGAGTAGGAGGCTCTGCGGTCTCTGGCCGTGTAGATGGTGAAAGTGGAACTGCACTGCCGCCCTAAGCCGATAAGGTCGTAAGAAGCTGCTGATGCTGCTGCAGCAGTAGCAGCATCATCATCTGCTCAAACCTGTCAGGAGGTGGAGCAGCCTGTGGGTCATGCTGTGTAGATGAGGATGCCCAGTGCTGCTCGTGAACCGGGAGCGTATAAGGTGGCAGTCCACCAATAGGACCAGAAGGAGGTTGATCAGAGCCAGAACCTGGGCCCGTAGGACCACCCCTGCAGGAAGGAGTCTGGTCCATCGAGAGCAATAGGGGTACCGTGCTCCTCGCAGATCTTCGTGGCATGCCCTATACAACATAGGGTACATCGCTTGTGAGATAAAGCATAACAACACATTATACAAGCACTTAAAGCATTCCACACATCTCATAGCAAAAGAGGCTGCATGTTTTTTATTTACCCAAAATTGTCATAATACATGGAATACAGAGTTACATGAATCATGACAGAAATTACATGCAAGCCAATTACATCCACAACATCAAACACTTAAAACATACTACTAACTACTACATCATCAACATGAAAGCATAAACCGCCTAATGCGGTAACCAAAACAACCACAAATAACAACTTGGCTGACTAGGCATCCGAATCAGGCGATGGAGGAGGAGCATTCTTGTCTTGTAGACAGCACATGATGGCTTTCAAGGTGTGAGACACCTTGATGAGCTTGGTTTGGACCCGCCTAACTTCCTGTTACAGGGTGGCTTGGCCCTCCTCGAGACAGGCTAAATGCGCATCTATGGAAGCCCGATCGGTGCCCTGTTCCTGAGTCGCAGGAGGTGAACTCTCCTCTGTATCCTGGGCCTCAGGTTTCACTTCTTCTTCTTCTATCTCATCGCCACACCCATCCTCAGTCTCTTCTTCTTCGCTCACCATTTCATCCTCACTCTCCTCATGTCGGGCCCGTCGTCGTCGTGCCCCAAGTACCATCTGATGGAGAGTACTTTCGTCGATTTAGTGGATCGGTGCTGGCCTTTCCACCCCCAGACTGTAGCCAAACTCCCATGCAATCCTGCATATGAGTCGACCGAAGGGAAGCGAATCAGAGCTCCTGGTGGAGCGTGCAATATTCATGATCTATCGTAACACGAATGTAGACACGCACAAGTTCACCCCCTGCCCCACTTGGTATAGAAAGTCTACCATGAGTCGCGTGCACTCACTGCGATTACTGTGTATGGGGTAGAGGTTGTACGTAAAGATATGATGTAGTAGGTGGAAGTCGTCTGACATGTGGGATGCTGTGGGGCTTTTTTCACTGCCACTCGGCCCAGTCGGCCACCACAAAGGTAACGTGTGAGACGATCCTTTTCACAACAGTCCCCAGATTTTACTCGCTAGCATGTACGTCACCAAAAGGCATATTCATAAGCCGCGCAATCACTCTCACATCAACAGTGACAAACAGATCCACCCCAACCAAGAGCCGGAACTGCAAAGGTTCCAGTGTAGGCTCACAAATGTTGGCGTAGAAGGCTCTAACAGTACCAGGATTGGCACGACCTCTGGCCTCAAATAGCGGACCCCAGTGGGCCGCCTTCACTTGCTCGAACAAGTAGTATTCACCGAAGAGTCGTCCATCCACCTGAGCTTCAAAGAGAACCCTGCGGTCCTCATACACTCCATAAGGTAGTGCCACCAACTGAGCTCGTTCGGCAAGGATTCGGGGATTAAGGTCCCGCTTCGTTCGAAATTCCCGGGCAAAGATCGAGCTAGTGGCGGTGTCTCTCAGCCGCCTTGAACATGTAGGGCGACTAGGCCCAGCCTCATCAGCAGCGCTCTTTCTCTTTCCCATAAGAGAAAGGACGGTGGAGATGGAGAAAATGGCCGAGACAATTGCGAGAAAGGCCATGGAAAATGAAGGAAAAAGAAAGAAAGGGCTAAAAATGTGGGTTCTCCACGGATAGGAGGCTCAACAGGCGTTGTAGAGGCCCAAAGAACAGTAAATAGGGAAGGAAAATGGAGAGGTAAGATGGGTGAGAAAACCCACATGATTTTTGAGCTCCAAATGGGGGTGTGGGAGCTCAAACAAGAGAAATGGAGAGGGGAGGGAGGAAAAGACGGATGTGGACGATGAGAATGGGTGAGTTACTATCGGAACTAGCAGAGAGGATGATTGGAAGGGCGATTTTGAAGAGAAACAGCAAGTTAAGAGAGAGAAAATGGCTTGGAAGGGAGGTTTGTGAAGGAGGTAGGGTTTTGGGAGAGGGAGAATGGACGGGAGCTGCATCAGGGGTTTATTAGACCCTTAAAGAGGATTTGTCATAGCCGCGGGCCCGGCCCAACCTAATTTTCGGCGAGGCCTCGCCGACCGGGCGAGGGCCTCGCTGACCAACTGTTCAGATCATGAGGTCCCACCCCATGGGCGAGATCCTCCTGTCCCTTAGGCCCCAAAAAACCTTGGGTCCCACCCTGGGTACCCCTAGATTAACGTGGGTAGGCCCCCAACCCCGATTTGCTCAATTTCGGGCAGTTTCGGGCACTTTCGGATACATACTTGCATTTACAGATCTTTAACTGTTGGGATGAGGCGTAATGTGATCTAGACACATCAATAGACGGTAAAGAAGTGATTTGGGATCGACTCGTGCGATCAGGATCGAGTACGAGCTCGATCAAAACGCTCATTTTTTATGAACTTCGCCAAACGGCGAAATCGGGAAAACCTAGGACTGTTTCTATACTTTTCTCGCACCCTCCTAAGTTGTTATGCATTAGCGTACATCGTGGGAACATAACACAGGTCCGGTTTAATCAAAATCACGCTCTGATACCAACTTGTAACGCCCTAAAATTCGAGGGTCGAGTAGCAACTCAACTCTCGAGTTCCAGAACATCACTTACGCAATATAGATGATGATGATTGAATGTTGTCTGTGTCAGTGCAATAAACATGAGTGAGATTATACCAAAACAGTAATTCATACTCCAGATCAATTGTATAAAGACAAGCGAAAGACTGAAACTGTATACATAAGGTATAGAAAGGAACAAAACCATCTCGATCTCTAGAGTATTAACACTAGCTGAGTAACCATATACATGTAGTGTTTCCGAATCAAAAGATCAAAATGCAACTAAAATAGATATATCCTGAAATCCCCGTGATCTAGTCAGCCTAAGCAAAGCCGTTAGAGTACTGCATGTATGAGAACTCGTCCTGGTCTTCATTGTAGTCTGGCTCCGCCTCCTGAATCAACGTATCATCTATACCTGAGATAAAGTCTGGTTGGTGTATACAACATCGTACCGTAACGTAGGAGTGAGTAGCTAACTCAGTGGAACAATAAAGCATAGGTTAACATGTTATCAATTCAGTCAAGCAGTAATGATAAAGCAGTACAATCAAACAATCCTAACTACTCTTATTAAATGCAAGTATGAAATGACATGATGAATGCCCTTGCCAAACCACCCTCATGCGACACCATCTTATGTTCGCGAATGTGTTCATCCCTCAGTGCTCCACATTTACCAGGCACATACAGTGCGATGATGAGCATGATTACCGAGTAGTTATTAGTCCATTTCAAACAGCAGTATTGGAAAACTAAGGTACCTCCCTTGTATCATTTCCAAACATGATCCATTCTAGGGTCGTCAATCCTAGACAATCTCATAAGATGGTGTGTCACTAGGTCACTTTGGCAAGGGAAATCGTTGCACCACTCCCCATCACCTTACAATAATCGTTTTGCACCACTCCCCATCACCTTATCAATACACCGGTATATGGCCTAGTTTATCCCCCATCACCTGTTATTATGGGAAGGCTCATCGTCTCACTACAGGGAGGCAGATTTAGAGTATGCTCAAGGTCACTACACCAGGATTCCAGCGGTAAGGGAAGGTTCGCAGTCGATCAAACATGGTGAACATACGCTAGAGGACAGCGATCTTAAACGAACGACATAATCGTTGCACCACTCCCCCATCACCCATCAATTAGTGTAGGCCGACAGCCGTTGAGAGGGTTCTAAGGTCCTTATATAGCCTAAAAACTCTCCGAAATAGACTTGTGGACAAGGTATACTTAGGTTATAACCAAAGCGTCACTTTTCCAGCTCAACGGAGGACTTCTGGCAGGCCTCCCTGAGCCAAAGGTCGGACTTAAGATCACCAACCTTGGATCCAGGTGGAGTTAAGTTTTCGTTTCAGTCGGATTCTCATATTTCAAAAGTGTGGTGACCGGTATTTTTACCTATTTAATACCTAGAATATGTAAAATTCATATTCACGTCTTTAATCGGCGGACCTCGATCTGAAATTCCAAGTACATGGATATGTTTATGAAATTTTTCTTGATCCGAGGGTGTATTTGGGTCAGATTTTGACGGTCAGGTTGCTTACAAAATGTCCACAAGTAACAAGTCTTAGATTACTATTCAAGATATTTATTTTGGAAAGAAAACAAGTGTTTTCACACTCCCTCGCTCCGAACTCAAGCAAACAACCGTGGGACAAGGTATATGCACGGAGGTTTGATTTCCGGTGGAGATGGTTGTCAAGCCCACATGGATATGTTTATGGATCCGAGGCAGTCTAAGTCCTTAACCTTGTATTATTCAAGGACTCACGTTGTGCGGTCTATGTCGGGGATTTCTAAGATGGTTGTCTGGTGGGTTTCCAATGTGCTCCCAAGAGCGGGGGTTTCAATGTACTCCAAGGGTAATGAGTTTGATCCTAGACTTTAGGGTAACCTAGCGTTAATGATTCTACAAGTTTTGGGTCTTGCAGATCGTATTTAAAGCGATTCAAATGGATTTCATAGCTAATCTAGTTTAGCACTTAGTTAACTTTATCAAATTTCTAAAGGATTTAATCCTACGTGATTTCTGGTCGAGGTGGTACTCAGCCATTGTACGGAAATTTTCAAGTCGTTACAATTAGATGTTAATGCACTTGATCAGATTGCACATAAAGTTCTGATTAGAGTTACAGTTTAGTAAAGGTTTACAGTGCCATGCATGGATGATAAGGAAGCTTAAAAGAACTAAAAAACTAAGCCCTTTTCTTTTCCTTTGCAACACATTATGTACAATCTTATTGAAACAAAGCAATAAATTAAAAGAGCTTATAGGTTTACATTAAGGTTACAGGTTTAGGTTATAGGTTTAGGTTTAGGTTATAAGTTTAAGTTTAGGTTTAGGTTAGGTTATAAGTGTAGGTTATAAGTTTAGGTTTAGGTTTAGGTTAGGTTATAGGTTACGGTTTAGGGAATTGAGAATAGGTTAAGGTTTTGGTTTAGGAAATCGGGTTTAGATTTGGGTTTGGGTTTAGGTTTAGCTTTTCAAGTTTAGGTTTAGGTTAAGGAGTTGAGATTAGGATTAGGTGTAGGTTTAAGTTTAGGGATTTGAGAATACAGGTTTTAGGTTTTAGGTTTTAAGTTTAGGTTTAGGTGTAGGTTTAGGTTTATGGATTTGAGAATACATTTAGGTTTTAGGTTTAGGTTTAAGTTTAGGTTTTAGGTTTAGGTTATAGGTTTCTTTAGGGAATTGAGAATAGATTAAGGTTTAGATTTAGGAAATCGAGGATCGGGTTTAGGTTTGGGTTTTCAAGTTTAGGTTTAGGTTAAGGAGTTGAGATTAGGAATAGGTGTAGGTTTAGGTTTAAGGATTTGAGAATACATTTAGGTTTAGGATTTTTGTTTAGATTAAGGTTATAGGTTTAGGTTATAGGTTTAGGTTTAGGTTATAAGTGTTAGGTTATAAGGTTAGGTTTAGGGAATTGGTTTAGGTTTAGGTTTAGGTTAGGTTATAGGTTAAGGTTTAGGGAAATTGAGTTTAGGTTATAGGTTTAGGTTTAGGTTAAGGTTTAGGTTATAAGTTAAGGTTTAGGTTTAGGTTTAGGTTATAGGATTAGGTTTTGGGATTTGAGAATAGGTTTAGGTTAAGGTTATGGAAATTGGGTTCGGGTTCGGGTTTGGGCTTAGGTTTTCAAGTTTTAGGTTTAGGTTAGGGAGTTAGGTGTAGGTTTAGATTTAGGGATTTGAGAATACGTTAAGGTTTAGGTTTAGGAAATCGGGTTCGGGTTCGAGATCGGGTTTACAAGTTTAGGGGTTTTTTTAGGTTTAGGTTTAGGATTTGAGAAGGTTATAGGTTATAGGTTTAGGTTTAGGTTTAAGTTATAGATTTTGGGATTTGAGAATAGGTTTAGGTTATAAGTATAAGTTTAGGTTTAGATTTTATGTTTAGATTAAGGTTATAGGTTTAAAGTTAGGTTTAGGTTTAGGTTTAGGTTATAGGTGTAGGTTATAGGTTTAGGTTTAGGTTTAGGTTAAATATAAAATCGGGTTTAGGTTTGGGTTTTCAAGTTTAGGTTTAGGAATTGATTTTAGGTTATAAGTTTAGGTTTTAGGTTAAGGTTTAGGTTTAGGTTAAGGTTTAGGTTTAGGTTATAGGTTTTGGGATTTGAGAATAGGTTTAGGTTAAGGTTATACCAAACGGGTTCAAGGGTTTCTGGATCGGGTTTAGGTTTGGGTTTTCAAGTTTAGGTTTAGGTTTAGGTTAGGGTGTTGAGATTAGGATTAGGTGTAGGTTTAAGTTTAGGGATTTGAGAATACGTTAAGGTTTAGGTATAGGAAATTGGGCTTGGGTTCGAGATCGGGTTTACGTTTGGGTTTTAGGTTTAGGATAAGGGTTTAGGGAAATAGATTCGGGCCCGAGTGGGGATGAGTTTAGGTTTGGGTTTTCAAGTTTATGTTTAGGTTTAGGTTATGGGAGTTGAGATTAGGATTACGCGTAGGTTTAAGTTTAGTGGATTTGAGAATACGTTAAGGTTTAGGTATAGGAAATGCCCAAAATGAGTTCGGGGAGTTTACATGGTTGGGTTTTAGGTTTAGGCAAAGGGTTTAAGGATTCAGATTTGGGTTCAAGATCGGGTTTAGGTTTTACGTTTAGGTTAAGGTTATTCTACGAGTTTAGGTTATAGTTACGGTTTACACTTAAACAAACATGTTATAAGTCATCACATAGGCGTTGAAGTAAATCCTTGGGTTATAGAGTTTAGGTTTAGTTAAATTATAAGGTTACTAGGTTTAGGGAATTAAGAATAGGTTAAGGTTTAGGTTTAGGAAATTTGTCAAAAGGGTATAAAATCAACAATCTGGGTTCGTGTTCGGAGGATCTAACTCACGTCATTTTAGGTTTAGAATTTCAAGTTTAGGTTTAGGTTGAGTTAAGATTAGGATTAGTGTAGGTTTTGGTTTAGGGATTTTTGAGAATACATTTAGGTTTTAGGTTTAGGTTTAGGTTTTAGGTTTAGGTTATAATACTTAGGTTTAGGTTATAGTTATAGCTTTAGGGAATTGAGAATAGGTTAAGGTTTAGGTTTAGGAAATCGGGATCGGGTTGTTTAGGTTTGGGTTTTCAAGATTAGGTTTAGGTTAAGGAGTTGAGATTAGGAATAAGGTGTAGGTTTAGGTTTAAGGATTTGAGAATACATTTAGGTTTTAGGTTTAGGTTTACGTTTTAGGTTATAGGTTTAGGTTTAGGATATAAGTGTAGGTTATAGGTTTAGGTTATAGGTTAAGGTTTAGGTTATAGGTTATGGTTTAGGTTATAGGTTAAGGTTTAGGTTTAGGTTTAGGTTTAGGTTATTGGTTTTGGGATTTTGAGAATAGGTTTAGGTTAAAGTTATGGAAATCAGGTTTAGGTTTGGGTTTTCAAGTTTAGGTTTAGGTTAGGGAGTTGAGATTAAGATTAGGTGTAGGTTTAGGTTTAGGGATTTGAGAATACGTTAAGGTTTAGGTTTAGAAAATCGGGTTCGGGTTCGAGATCGGGTTTACATTTGGGTTTTTGGTTTAGGTTTAGGTTTAGGTTATAGGTTTTAAGTGTAGGTTTAGGTTTAAGTTTTAGGTTTAGGTCATGGGTTTAGGTTTAGGTTAAGGTTTAGGTTTAGGTTTTAGGTTTAGGTTATAGGTTTGGGTTTAGGTTAAGGTTTTTAGGTTTAGGTTATAGGTTTTGGGATTTGATAATAGGTTTAGGTTGTAAGAATAGGCTTAGGTTATAAGTATAGGTTTAGGTTTAAGTTTTATGTATAGGTTAAGGTTATAGGTTTAGGTTTAGGTTATAAGTGTAGGTTATAGGTTTAGGTTTAGGTTAGGTTATAGGTTAAGGTTTAGGGAATTGAGTTTAGGTTATAGGTTTAGGTTATAGGTTAAGGTTATAGGTTAAGGTTATAGGTTTTGATTTAGGTTATAGGTTTTGGGATTTTAGAATAGGTTTAGGTTAAGGTTATAAGTTTAGGTTTAGGAAATCGGGTAGGGTTAGGGATTGGGTTTAGGTTTGGGTTTTCAAGTTTAGGTTTAGGTTTAGGTTAGGGAGTTGAGATTAGGATTAGGTGTAGGTTTAAGTTTAGGGATTTGAGAATACGTTAAGGTTTAGGTATAGGAAATCAAGTTAGAGTTCGAGATCAGGTTTACGTTTGGGTTTTAAGTTTAGGCTAAGGGTTTAGGGATTCAAATTCGGGTTCGGGATCGGGTTTAGGTTTTACGTTTAGGTTAAGGTTACAAGTTTATGTTATAGGTTTAGGTTTAGGTTATAAGTGTAGGCTACGGGTTTAGGTTTTGGTTAGGTTATAGGTTACGGTTTAAGGAATTGAGAATAAGTTAAGGTTTAGGTTTAGGAAATCGGGTTCGGGTTCGTGTTCGGGTTTAGGTTTGGGTTTTCAAGTTTAGGTTTAGGTTAAGGAGTTGAGATTAGGATTAGGTGTAGGTTTAGGTTTAGGGATTTGAGAATACATTTAGGTTTTAGGTTAGGTTTAGGTTTAGGTTTTACGTTTAGGTTATAGGTTATAGCTTTAGAAATTGAGAATAGGTTAAGGTTTAGGTTTAGGAAATCGGGATCGGGTTTAGGTTTGGGTTTTCAAGTTTAGGTTTAGGTTAAGGAGTTGAGATTAAGATTAGGTGTAGGTTTAGGTTTAAGGATTTGAGAATACATTTAAGTTTTAGGTTTAGGTTTTGGTTTTAGGTTATAGGTTTAGGTTTAGGTTATAAGTGTAGGTTATAGGTTTAAGTTTAGGTTAGGTTATAGGTTAAGGTTAAGGGAATTGAGTTTAGGGTATAGGTTTAGGTTTGGGTTCGGGTTTAGGTTTGGGTTTTCAAGTTTAGGTTTAGGTTTAGGTTAGGAAGTTGAGGTTAGGATTAGGTGTAGGTTTAAGTTTAGGGATTTGAGAATACGTTAAGGTTTAGGTATAGGAAATTAGGTTCGGGTTCGAGATCGGGTTTACGTTTGGGTTTTAGGTTAGGATAAGGGTTTAGGGATTCGTTTCGGGTTCGGGATCGGGTTTAGGTTTGGGTTTTCAAGTTTAGGTTTAGGTTTAGGTTAGGGAGTTGAGATTAGGATTAGGTGTAGGTTTAAGTTTAGGGATTTGAGAATACGTTAAGGTTTAGGTATAGGAAATCAGGCTTGGGTTCGAATAAGGGTTTACGTTTGGGTTTTAGGTTTAGGCTAAGGGTTTAGGGATTCAGATTCGGGTTCAGGATCGGGTTTAGGTTTGGGTTTAGGTTTTACGTTTAGGTTAAGGTTATAGGTTTAGGTTATAGGTTTAGGTTTAGGTTATAAGTGTAGGTTATAGGTTTAGGTTTAGGTTAGGTTATAGGTTACGGTTTAAGGAATTGAGAATATGTTAAGGTTTAGGTTTAGGAAATCAGGTTCAGGTTCGTGTTCGAATTTAGGTTTGGGTTTTCAAGTTTAGGTTTAGGTTAAGGAGTTGAGATTAGGATTAGGTGTAGGTTTAGGTTTAGGGATTTGAGAATACATTTAGGGTTTAAGTTTAGGTTTAGGTTTAGGTTATTGTCACGCTCCAAACCCGGAAATCGGATTCACAAGAATTCCAATTGCTGAATCTGGTGCTGATAGCCTCTGTAGTACCCCATTCTCGGCTCCTAGCGTCCATACGCCAGATTCCGATCCTGGGATCCTACAAGGAGGATTTTTTTTGTACATTTAACTCATAATAAGCATAACCACAAGATTACCCAATTCATAAAGGCAACATCATCATCACATATCCACTAATATAATCATTTGAGTACAATGCTGAAAGGGAAAATACATGATATCGAAAATCAAGCTCCAGAAGACCGCTGCACGCTCCAAGCTCAACACTGCTGCAACCTAACATCACCTGCACGCATCTATCGTGCATAAGCTTATAAAAAGCTTAGAGGGTGGTGTAAGTGTGTGTACAAGGTAGGTGCCAAGTATTCAATGCAATGTCAGAATAGGTGCAAGGTCATGAATCGTACGTTATCGAAGTAAGCGAAAATACTGACAAGTCCAAGAGTCAAATAATAACAGAATATATGATATAAATCAACTATACAAATGAGGAACAATATTAGAATACGAAATACAAATCAACTATACAAATGAGGAACAATATTAAAAGACGCAATACAAATCAACTATTAAAATACGCAATACAAATCAACTATACAAATGAGGAACAATATTAAAATACGCAATACAAATCAACTATACAAATGAGGAGTCATAAAGAGTCAAATACCAGATGCCGTATCTAAACCATATAAATGTCATATGCCGCGAATGAAATGCAATATGCGGTGCAAATGGAATGATCATACTGGAGTGTGAAGTCAGGATGATGGTACGTAGTATCGCAGGCTACGGGGTCCACCACAAGAGACTTCTATCCAAACCAGTCTCATACGTAAATTTGGATAGTCAGACTCAATGTGGTAAACTCCTGACTTCAGGTTAGTCGCGCGTCCAACCGAAATCCTTGCCATAACGAAGGTACACAACAATTAGTTGCGCACCACCAGCCCAAGTGAATAGTGAATGAATGAATGAA
Organism: Magnolia changhungtana; assembly: GCA_030180095.1. Lineage (NCBI taxonomy): Eukaryota > Viridiplantae > Streptophyta > Magnoliopsida > Magnoliales > Magnoliaceae > Magnolia > Magnolia changhungtana. The sequence continues at coordinate 6,076,207 of JASAUF010000652.1, forward strand.
TGAGCATGCAACTCCTACTCAATAAGTCCACATATCAGTACGGTTCCTCTCTGGGATCATCACCGGGGTCTATTACACTCTAAACCAGATTGCGGCCCCATCGTGCGCAACAAGGTGAGTGGAAGAGACCTCACTATCCGCATGCCAATATCGGGCCCGGCTCATCGATAGCAAACTCATTCCTCGAGCTGGTCAGACTCAGCCTAGCATTGCCCCCTCCTCTCGGGCAGGAAAGGTCGTACCCCCTTCTAACCGACCACGACACAGTGGGAGATGTGGCCTAACGGTATGCGGCCCTCATGCGCTCATGCATCCACTCGGTCTAGACATTGAAGTAACCTCTGGAACCAAGAGGGTTTAAGGACTTTCACCCAAGGATATCTATAGCACCCCATGTAGAACAGATTTCTGGTGTCCCATCTGGCCACCCACGAAATACCTGTGAAAGCTACAACCCTGATGTCGCTAGGGCGTACAGTAATCATAACACACAATGTAAGATACATTAGTCAAACAATCTAGTCATGCATCAATCATGTGCATGTCATGCTCTCATATGGGACAACTCCGCCTATCAGGGAGCCCTATGAACAACCTGCCCTATGGCATATGCAATGGTCAATCACATCTCATAACAACATGCAAATGATGCGTATGAGCATGTATTATGATGCTATGCTGTCACATACTCATAATTGGTATCAATAACCGGCATCAACCATCGGCCTCGACAATGTGAACATTTAACTAACATTGCCCCCAAGGAATGGCCACATAGAGCCAAACATATAATGGGCCCACAACCTCACACAAGACCTAATATACAACACGATAGGCCTTACTCAAGGGCCACATATACACAACAGGTGAACCCTGCTCATGGGCCTAATACATATCACAATGGACCTTGCCCCATAGGCCATATATGAATACGTCATAATGAGCCTTACCCATGGGCCATGAACACATCACAATGGGCTTTGCCCACAAGCCTCAAATATATGACATGTGGGCCCTACCATAGGTCTAGAATACATCAAATGGGTCATGCATTATGGGCCTACTACGTGTCATAATGGGCTTCAACTACGGGTCACATGTACATCATATAGATCATGACAATCGGCCTTGGCAATCAAAATCAGCCTCGCCAATCGAATCGGCATTCGGCTACGGCAATCGGAATTGATCGATAATTAGAATCGGCAAATCGGTCACAACCATCGGGATAGATCAATAATCAGAATTGGAAAATCGGTCACATCGATCAAAGTCGGCAATCGGTCATGACAATCGGAATCGATTGATAATCAGAATAGGCAAATCAGTCATAACCATCGGGATAGATCAATAATCAAAATCGGCAAATCGGTCACGTCGATCGAAGTCAGCAATCGATCACGACAATCAGAATCGATCAATAATCAGAATAGCCAAATCGGTCACAACCATCGAGATAGATCAATAATCAAAATCGGCAAATCGGTCACGTCGATTGAAGTCGGCAAACGGTCACGATAATCGGAATCGATCAATAATCAAAATCGATAAATCAGTCACAACCATCGGGATAGATCAATAATCAGAATCGGCAAATCAGTCACGTCGATCGAAGTTGGCAATCGGCCACAGCAATCGGAACCAATGATCGGTATCGACAATCGATACCGACAACTAGCACATAAACAGGGCGGGGTCCATAGATGAACAACTGATCAACCATAATCTAAAGATCGGCCCTCGGTCATGGGTATATCAAATCTAGTAACACGGAGCCATCCGTTCATGGTGAACGGGGCCCACTTATTTGGGTTAACCCACTAAGAGGATGACGAGAGTGGGCCTAACAAGGCCTAAGAGAAGGTCACAATGTGGACATTAAACCATCATTACCCATCAATGTGGATATTCAACCAACACTGCTCCCAAGAAGTGGCCTATATAGAGCTAAACATATAGTGGGCCCATGGCCTCAAACAATGGTCCAACATACATCACCATGCCCTCTCTCAAGGGTCTCATATGCATCACATTGGGCCCTGCTCATGGGCCTCAAATACATGTCACAATGGGCCACAACCCATGGGCCTCGAATACACAATAGGTGGGCCTTACACATGGGTCTCATATACATCATGGATGGCCTCAAATATACATCACAGGTGGGCCTTGCACATGCAACAAGCGGGCCCTAGAAACTGATGGACGGCAAGGATAAACATACATTATGTGGGGTCCATGTCCCACGAACGGCAAGGAATGAAACACATTCATCAAGGTGGTTCCCACCTATCAAACAGATGGACAGTATGGAGTGAAATGAATACATCAAGGCAGGTCCACGGCACCACTGGACGGTGCAAGAGAAACATGTACATCACGGTGGTGTCCCACTATCCCACGTCCGGATGGATGATATGTACAAACATCATGTGGGTCCCACTGAACTAGACAGTGTGCACCAGACTATGGATGGTAAGGATACAACATATGCATCATGAGTGGGTCCATGCACATGGCCCACCAGAGATTTGAATCTACCACATCAGATGGTATGGATGTGCAATTCAAGTGGGGCCCATAAAACACAAACGTCACTGTGCAACCCACCGTCTAGGGAGATAAAACTCATGTATCATGGTATATTCCACGGCTCAGATGGACGGTAGTGATAGAACACTTACATTATGGTGGAGGGTGGCATAGATGCTAAGGTGGGGCCTACTTAGCACCGTCCAGCAACTGGATGGTGCAGAAGAAACATACATCATGGTGGATACCACGGCAGTGGAGGGTGTGGATTTCACACATCAGAGAGGTGGGTCCCACATACACGTGGCCCACCAGATGTATATAAAAAAATATATACTTATTTATTGATTTATTATTATTATTATTATGTTATTACTATGTTATGCAGGTCGGTAGATCCAACGTCCAGTGATAGACGGCTGGATAAATGCATCAAGTGGCCACGGATGCCACACGTGTAAATGGTCCATGAGATGGACGGCATGAACAGAATACAAATATCAGTGGGGGTCCATAAAGAGGGACGGTCTGGATCAAAATAGACATCAGGTGGTCCACAAGACATTCGAATCGTCTCAAAGACCGTACAAAAATCTGGACGATGTGGATGGAAGCACATACATCACAGTCAGGCCCCACAGGACTGCTGGGATAAAACGCAGCCCATGTGGGTCCCACATGTCACGTGCGGCATGGCCAGCATGCTCAGCACATGCAGCACCGTCCCAGCTAGACGGTCAGACATACACAATATGGTGGGGTCCATACGGGCGGCTGGATGATGCACATCGTCATGGTGGCCCACGGAACTGCTGATGGAAGGGCTGGACGGTTACATCATGGGCCCCTCAATCATTAAAACGGATGGGCGGTTAGGATAAAACAATGCATCAAGGTGAGTCCCATGTGGGACCTGTCATACGTACATATACATTGTATATATGTAATATAATAATATATTATAATATTTATTTATATTCTTTTTTTTTGTCAGCAGGGCAATAGCGTCCAGCGTCCATTGATGGACGGCTGGATGAAATTCTTACTTATAGGTGGGCCCCACCCTCACACGAGCCACACGTGTGAGGTGGCCAACGTCCACGGAAAATGAACGGAAGGTGTGGATATACACGTACATCACAGTTAGTGGGGGCCACAAGACACCATCCAAGTACGGTGTCCAAAGCACCATCCGGATGGGACGGTGCACATCGAGATGGGCGGTATGGATATAAAACACATACCTCGTGAAGGACCTACGAGCTTCTTTGCCGATGGCGGCCCAGTTGTTCGGGCAAGCAGCGGATGAGTTGTTTGGATAGAAGCATACCTCATGGTGGGGTCCACCATTCCAACCAGGGGACGGCGTGAATACATAACATCAGGATAGGTCCCACCATATGTATGGCATGTATCAAGTGGGCCACACCCATCACAAGAGAGAGAAAGAGAGAGAAATAGGGAAAAAGTGAGAAATTAGTGGAAATGGGAGGAGCCCCGCCACTACGGGCCCTCCCTAATGCATACATCAAGATGAGTCCCACAAGTGGGCCCTTAATCAACAGTTGAAAACAAAATAATAATAATAAAAATCACCCACCTTAGATCTCTCCTTCGTTCTTCCGCCAATGCATGTTAAAGCTCCAAATGAACAATTTCAACGGTTGGGATCAAACTTGGATGGTGAAGATGGGAGATAGAAAGTGGGCCATACTAGCTTCTCCCCCATGGAAGCCATGGACGTGGGTTACTTGGAGAAAATGAGGGAGAGAGATTGTTGTAAGAGAGAGAGGAGTGGTGAGGTGGAGTGATGGGATGAGAGTGATGGTGAGTGATGGAGTGTGTAAGAGATGGGATGGAAAGGTTGTTGACTTTGGGGTTGCTTGGGGATGGATGAAAGTTGAAGTGTACTTGACATTAGGTATGATTGATGTGTACTTTGATTGATTGATGGGATTGATTTGACATTTGGTAGAGATTCTTTTGAAATTTGCACACGCGGCGTTTTCCTCGCACCGAACGCTTGCCCACATCTCCTGGCCAGAGAATCGCCTCGGCACGCGAGACGAGGCATCTAAACCGCGGCAACGGCGCGGTCGCACTGGTACAAGTCTCGAGTTGAGTCAACTCGGTTTGACGGTGTGTAACTCAGGGTCGGCGCAAACATCGGATAAAGGTTGAAGGTTGTCAGAATTCGACCGGGAAGACCGCGGAAGCCTACAGAAATGTACAACCTAGGATACGGGTCTTACAGTTATAGGTTTAGGTGTAGGTTATAGGTTATAGCTTTAGGGAATTGAGAATAGGTTAAGGTTTAGGTTTAGGAAATTGGGATCGGGCTTAGGTTTGGGTTTTCAAGTTTAGGTTTAGATTAAGGTGTTGAGATTAAGATTAGGTGTAGGTTTAGGTTTAAGGATTTGAGAATACATTTAAGTTTTAGGTTTAAGTTTGGGTTTTAGGTTATATGTTTAGGTTATAAGTTTAGGTTTAGGTTATAAGTGTAGGCTATAGGTTATAGCTTAAGGTTAGGTTATAGGTTAAGGTTTAGGAATTGAGTTTAGGTTACAAGTTTAGGTTTGGTTTTCAAGTTTAGGTTTAGGTTTAGGTTAGGGAGTTGAGATTAGGATTAGGTGTAGGTTTAGGTTTAGCTTTAGGTTATAGGTTTTGGGATTTGAGAATAGGTTTAGGTTATGACAATAGGTTTAGGTTATATGTATAGGTTTAGGTTTAGGTTTTATATTTAGGTTAAGGTTATAGGTTTAGGTTTAGGTTATAAGTGTAGGTTATAAGTTTAGGTTATAAGTGTAGGTTTAGGTTAAGGAGTTGAGATTAGGATTAGGGGTAGGTTTAGGTTTAGGGATTTGAGAATACATTTAGGTTTTAGGTTTTGGCTTAGGTTATAGGTTTAGGTTGTAGGTAGGTTTAGGTTTAGGTTATAGGTTTAGGTTGTAGGTTTAGGTTTAGGTTATAGGTTTAGGTTGTAAGTGTAGGTTATAGGTTTAGGTTTAGGTTAGGTTATAGGTTAAGGTTTAGGAAATTGAGTTTAAGTTATAGGTTATAAGTTATAGGTTATACGTTATAGGTTAAGGTTTAGGTTAAGGTTTAGGTTTAGGTTATAGGTTTTGGGATTTAGTTTAGGTTAATGTTGTAGGTTATAGGTTTAGGTTATAAGTTTATGTTAATGGTGAGCTATAGGTTTAGGTTTAGGTTTAGGATTAAGGATTTGAGAATACATTTAGGTTTTAGGTTTTTAGGTTATAAGTTTATGTTAATGTTGTAGGTTATAGGTTTAGGTTTAGGTTTAGGATTAAGGATTTGAGAATACATTTAAGTTTTAGGTTTAGGATTAGGTTATAAGTGTAGGTTATAGGTTTAGGTTTATGTTAGGTTATAGGTTAAGGTTTAGGGAATTGAGAATAGGTTAAGTTTTAGGTTTAGGAAATCAGGTTCGGGTTTTGAAATTTTGGTTTAGGTTAAGGAGTTGTGGTTAGGATTAGGTGTAGGTTTAGGTTTAGGGATTTGAGAATACATTTAGGTTTTAAGTTAAGGTTATAGGTTTAGGTTTAGGTTATAGGTTTAGGTTATAGGTTTAGGTTTAGGTTTAAGTTATAGGTTATAGCTTTAGGGAATTAAGAATAGTTTAAGGTTTAGGTTTAGGAAATCGGGTTTGGGTTTGGGATCGGGTTTAGGTTTGGGTTTAGGTTTTAGGTTTTAGGTTTTAGGTTTTAGGTTTTAGGTTAAGGTTAAGGTTTAGGTTTAGGTTTAGGGATTTGAGAATAGGTTTAGGTTTAATTTTAGGTTATAGGTTTAGGGATTTGAGAATGGGTTTAGGTTATAGGTTTAGGTTTAGGTTAGGTTATAGGTTATAGGTTTAGTTTAAGGTTATAGGTTAAGGTTATAGGTTATAGGTTTAGGTTTAGGTATAGGGTCGTGTTCGTGTTGTGTTCGGCTCGAGTTATATGTTTGCATTAAGGTGTAGGTTTAAGTTAAGTGAATTAAGTTTAGGTTAGAGGTTTAGGTTTAGGTTTAGGTTTAGGCTAAGGGTTTAGGGATTCAAATTCGGGTTCAAGATCGGGTTTAGGTTTAGGTTAGGGAGTTGAGATTAGGATTAGGTGTAAGTTTCAGTTTAGGGATTTGAGATTAGGATTAGGTATAGGTTTAGGTTTAGGGATTTGAGAATACATTTAGGTTTTAGGTTTAGGTTTTAGGTTATAGGTTATAGGTTTAGGTTTTAGGTTTAGGTTAAGGTTTAGGTTTAGATTTAAGTTATAGATTTAGGAACCGAGAATAGGTTAAGGTTTAGGTTTAAGAAATCGGGTTCGGGTTCTGGTTCGGGTTGGTTCGGGATTGGGTTTAGGTTTGGGTTTTCAAGTTAGGTTTAGGTTAAGGAGTTGAGATTAGGATTAGGTGTAAGTTTAGGTTTAAGGATTTGAGAATACATTTAGATTTTATGTTTAGGTTTAGGTTTTAGGTTTAGGTTATAGGTTAAGGTTTAAGTTTAGGTTTAGGTTATAAATTTAGGTTAAGGTTATAGGTTTAGGTTTGGGTTTAGGTTATAAGTTATAGGTTTAGGTTATAGGTTATAGGTTATAGGTTAAGGTTAAAGTTTAGGTTATAGGTTAAGGTTTAGGTTTAGGTTATAGGTTTAGGTTTAGGTTTAGGTTAAGGTTTAGGTTATAGATTTAGGGAATTGAGAATAGGTTAAGGTTTAGGTTTAAGAAATCGGGTTCGGGTTTGGGTTCGGGATCGGGTTTAGGCTTGGGTTTCAAGTTTAGGTTTTGGTTAAGGAGTTGAGATTAGGATTAGGTGTAGGTTTAGGTTTAAGGATTTGAGAATACATTTAGATTTTAGGTTTAGGTTATAAGTGTAGGTTATAGGTTTAAGTTTAGGTTAGGTTTTAGGTTTAGGTTATAGGTTACAGGTTTAGGTTATAGTGTGTAGGTTATAGGTTTAGTTTTAAGTTTAGGTTTAGGTTATAGGTTTTGGGATTTGAGAATAGGTTTAGGTTAAGGTTATAAGTTTAGGTTAATGTAATAAGTTTAGGTTATAAGTGTAGGTTATAGGTTTAGGTTTAGGTTAGATTATGGGTTAATGTTTAGGGAATCGAGAATAGGTGTAGGTTTAGGAAATCGGGTTCGGGTTCGAGATCGGGTTTAGGTTTGGGTTTAAGTTTTAGGTTATAGGTTATAGTTTTAGGTTATAGGTTAAGGTTTGGGTTATAAGTTAAGGTTTAGGTTTAGGTTTAGGTTATAGGTTATAGGTTATAAGTATAGGTTTAGGTTTAGGTTTAGGTTAAGGTTTAGGTTTAGGTTATAAGTATAGGTTATGGGATCTCGAGAATAGGTTTAGGTTAAGGTTATAAGTTTAGGTTAAGGTTATAAGTATAGGTTTAGGTTATAAGTTAAGGTTTAGGTTTAGGTTATAAGTATAGGTTATGGGTTTGAGAATAGGTTTAGGTTAAGGTTATAAGTTTAGGTTAAGGTTATAAGTATAGGTTTAGGTTATAGGTTAAGGGTTTAGTTATAAGTATAGGTTTTATTTGAGAATAGGTTTAGGGGTTATAAATTTAGGAGAATAGGTTTAGGTTATAGGGGTTTAGGTTATTAAGGTTAAGGTTTAGGTTAGGTTTTACATTTAGGTTATAAGTGTAGGTTATAGGTTTAGGTTAAGGTTAGGTTATAGGTTAACGTTTATAGAATTGAGTTTAGGTTATAGGTTTAGGTTTAAGAAATCAGGTACAGGTTCGGGTTTAGGGATTCAGGTTCAGTTTCGGGTTCAGATCGGGTTTAGGTATTCTCTAGTATTATCTACTATTGAACCTAGTATTATCTGCTACATACTAGTAACATACAACCAATATTGGGGCACCATACCATAAGCTACAAGAATTTCATGTCCCCCTAAATAAGGTATCCTCCATTGATAACATATATATATATATATTATAAGTTCTTTATTTTCATTTACATTCACAAATACATTCATCATCCATCCATCTAAACTATAACATCCGGATAGCTCCAACGCACATCCGGGTCTGCTCGTTCAATTTCGAGCATATACATTAGTTTTTGTTGATTCCATTGTATACATGCTAAAAATTATGTACATCTAAGCCATTTGGCCTTTCATACAATGCTCAGTCATTTCTGTTTTTCAGTTTGTATAGATGGGGCTAGTCCGACAAATAGTCGCTTGAGAAAGAAAACTCGGCAATGGTTTACATTCAACCTGGAAAAGGCCAAATATTCTATAGCTGGGATCTTCTAATCTCAGGATCCTTCCATATGTGGCCCATCTATGAAAAGTTTGGATTACTGAACCATGGACCCGACTTGTATAAACTGACTCGCCTGAACATCCTGTACAAACTCAACTTGAGCATTGTATAATGAGGCCTCAAACATTCAGGAACTTAGTTTGAGCATTCTATAATACCTCAAACATTCAGGAACCATCTGTTAATCAAATAAAAGAAGATACCGTGATCTCACTGCATTACACCATCTTTGCACCTTACAATTCGAATCTCACAACCCACCAATCAAAATGTCGCCTTCATCAACAAACAAACAAGCAGAGAGAGAGAAAAAAAACACTGATGATGTTGAAAACTCTCCTAGCTTGACTTTTTAAAAAATTTAAAAAAAAAAAAGCAGAATCTGATCTGAGCAAACGAAGTCTCGAAGTCTCTAAAACAAAATCAAAGCCTAATAGTAACAACTTATGACAAGTTTAATGACCAACAGCACCACCATAGCAGGGAGAGAGAGAGAGAGAGAGAGAGAGAGAGAGAGCGTGCTAAATAGACTGGATATAGAAATCGCATAGATCTTGCACCAATCCACTGATGCAACTAGCATTACCTTGAAATCCGCGCAATCCACTCTAATACCATCCAATCCCATCCAATCTGGCGGGCCAAACAGGCCCTTATTATACTGAGTTAACTCAGTAGGGGCCACCTTAAACCCTAAATCCCTAAATCCCCAAATCCCCAAATCCCTAAATCCACAAATCCCCAAATCCCTAAATCGATATTGAGATTGAGAGAAAGAGAGATACCTCACTGTCGTGAATGACCTTAAATCGAGCTTCAGAGAGAGAGAGAGAGAGAGAGAGAGAGCGTGCGTGGGTAGGGCGTTCGGCAACGGACCACAAGAGACGGAGAGGGAGGGATGGATTGGGGAACAGAGAGAGAGAGAGAAAGAGAGAGAGAGAGAGAGATTGGGCAACGAATAGAAAGAGGGAGGAAGATGAGAGAGCTGGAGCAAGATTGGTAAAGAGATAGGGTTAGGGAATGGCAGAGAGAGAGAGAGAGAGAGAGAGAAATGGAGGTATTTTTTGGCACGGCTCTATTTTGAGCGCGCGCCCATTTTTTGGTCGGTGCTCTATGGGACCCACCATGATGTATCTGTTGCATCCATGTTGTCCATCTCTTTTTACAGATCTTTTTATGGTATGAGACCAAAAATGGGGTATATCCCAATCTCAAGTGGACCACATTATAGGAAACAATGTTGAATGAGCGTCGACCATTAAAAAATTTTGGGGGGCACAAAAGTTTTGGATCAAACTGATTTTTGTTTTTTCCCTTCATCTGGGCCTATATGACCTAATCAACATGTTGGATGTCAAATAAACAGTGCAGTGGGCCTTAGGAGGATTTTAATGGTGGATATCCAATCACTATTGTTTTCATATGGTGTGATCCACCTGAGATTTATATCCCTCTCATTTTTAGGATCAAGCGATAAAATGATCTTTAAAAATGGATGAACAGAATGGATGAAACACATACATCATGGTGGGGCCCACAGAGCACCGACCATCAGTCACGGGGCTGGTGGCTGGGAGAGTAGCCAATCCGTTTCCCAATTTTGGTCGTGGATGGGGTAAAGACGGACATGGATGTCCTATCCGGAGCTCTGTGGGACCCACCATGATGTATTTTGTTTATCCATTCCATCCATTAATTTTAATAAATAATTTTAGTACATGATCCCAAAAATAAAGTAGATTGAAGGCCCAAGAGGACCACACCATAAGAAGCACATGTGATTTAATCTCCATGTTTCCTACCGTGTGGTCCACTTTAGCCTTCAATATACCTAATTTTTAGTCTCATGACCTAAAATAATATTTCAAAATAGATGGACGGTTTAGATATAAAACATATATTTTTGTAGGCCCTATAGAGCCCTTATAGAGCCCTATAATAATATTTCAAAATAGATGGACAGCTTTGATATAAAACATATATTTTTGTAGGCCCTATAGAGCCCTATAACCTAATCTTTTTTCTCAAATCATTATAAGGTATCATGCAAAACATTATGCAGGAACAAGGCCTGAGTGGACTACAAATTGGGCATTGCATTTCCACCATTAAAAACTTCTTAAGCGCTGGAGAAGTTTCAGATCAAGCTCATTATGTGTGTCCCACTTGGATGAGGGGTCAGACCTAGTTTCAGCTGCATTCAAAACTCATGTGGGCCCCACCAAGTTCTTTTATAATTTTTAGATGTCTTCACATAATTTTAGATGGTATGGCCCACCTGAGTTTCATATATGGATGATTTTTTAGATATCTCATAAGCTAAAGGGGACACATCAAAACTATGTGTATGTCCCACCTTATTCCATGTCTGTATTAACTTATAAACAAGTTGGATCTCAAATAAACATCGCGGCGGGTCCTAAGAAGGTTTCAATAGTGGGTGTCACTATCCCACTCTTTTATATGGTGGGTCCACTTGAACTTTGGATCTGCCTCATCAGTCAGATGCACCATTCCATGGTGGGCTACGAGCTTAAAAATAAAGTCAATCCATGACTTGGGTGGGCCACACCACATACTATAGTTGAGAGGGTTACCCTCCCATTAAAACATTCATAATCATTTATTGGGCCCACCTAGATGTGGTTCATAGATCCAACCCATTCATTATGTGTGTCCCACTTGGATGAGGAGTCAGACCAAGTTTCATACACATCCAAAACTCATGTGGGCCCCACCAAATGCTTTTATATGTTTTAGGGATGTCTTCACATAGTTTTAGATGTTATGGCCCACCTGAGTTTCGTATATGACTAATTTTTGGACTTAAAGGAGACACATCAAATGCATGGTGTTGATGTTCTACACACATCATGGTGGGACGCACACAGATTAATCTCATGGGAAGTTCCCATGAGGTGACCTTATAATACCATTTCACTATTTAGGTAACTCCTTCATGGGTGTTACTCTAACCGTGTAGGGCCCACCTTGATATATTTTATGTATATCGACACCGTCCATATATTTTTCCATCATATTTTAGGATGTGATTTCAAATCATAAGAACTCAATAATCTCAGGTGGGCCATACCAATCAAAACAATGATGAATAACTATTAAAAACCTTTTGAATGCCACAAAAGTTTTGGATCAATTTGATCTTTGTAGTTTACCTACATCTAGATCTTCTTTACATTATCAACAAGTTAGATTGCAAATAAACATTACTAAAACCTTACGATGGGCTCTTTATAATTTTTAATTGTGAGGTACTATATTATCATTCTTTCCAGTGGGGTGGTCCACTTAAGATTTAAATCTACACAATTTTTTATACCCGACCCAAAAATGGGTTGGAGAAACATAGGGGCGGCAACGATATACAACACATCATCAAAATCTCACTTTTGTTATCTAACTTTTCAATTTTTCTTGTCAAAATACAAAATCTAGTTTTCTTTTTTAAAATATATATTTTTTTACAATTTGTCAATTTTTTTCACAATTTTGTTTAATTTTTTAAATTTTCTTTTTCAAAATATTATTTTTTTATCTCACTTTTGTTATATAACTTTTCAATTTTTCTTGTCAAAATAAAAAATCTAGTTTTCTTTTTTTTAAAATATATTTTATTACAATTTGTCAATTTTTTCACAATTTTGTTTAATTTTTAAAATTTTCCTTTTCAAAATATCATTTTATTGAAATATTGTTATATTTTTTTTTCTTATCAAAATACAAAATCTAGTTTTCTTTTTTTTTAAATATATATTTTTTTACAATTTGTCAATTTTTTCACAATTTTGTTTAATTTTTTATATTTTTTTTTCAAAATATCATTTTTTATCGAAATCTTTTTTCTTTTCAAAATTATCAACATTATTCAAAGTTTTTAATTTCTTTTTTCAAAATCTAGATTTTTATAAAATCACAGTTTTTTTTTTCGAAATATAAATTTTTCATAAACATTGTTAATTATTTTTTCTAAGCTTCTCAACTATTTTTTTCTCAAAATTCATAATTTTTCTGTTGTCAAGAGTTGGCCTGAGCATTAGAGATGGTTTAGGACCGTCTCTAATGCATACGATCTTTAATGGTCTCAGATATAGACGGCTAAGGACCGTCTCTAATACAGACAGTCTTGAACAGTCTCAAATTACCAGTAAAAGACGGCCAATGACGGTCTCTAGTACAGACGGTCCTTGACAGTCTCAGATTACCAATAAAAGATGGCCAATGACTGTCTCTAATACAGACGGTCGTCTCAGATTACCAGTAAAAGACGGCCAGTGACCATCTCTAATAGGGACGGTCTTTGACCGTCTCAGATGACCGCATATAAGACGGTTAAAGACTATCTTTTATTCCAGATGGTCGATAGCCGTCTTTTTTCCGCAGTTAATGACGGATTCTGACCGTCTTAAATGATTTCTGGATGTTCAACATGTTAAGACAATGTTAAGGACAGTCAAGAGCCGTCTAAAATTTTAGAGACGGTTTATGGCCGTCTCTAAAGTGTCTTTAACCCAAGGAATTTTAGAGATGGTCCACAACCGTCTCGAAATCCATCCTTTTTTTTTTCCATTTTTCACATAGTGACTAGAACTAGACTAAGATGAAATCTAAATCAGGTAAAAGGAATGGAATAATTGTGAATATATTAATTAAAACTAATAAAAATAAAGGTGAAAACTAGGGTGCCAAGGATCCACTTGTAGCAATTGGGAAGTTACTTGTATTAATTCAAGGACAACTGAAATCAGAGTCCTATCCTATCAAGTTGGTAAGAAGAGATTTGTCAGATCTCTGAACTTCTCATGAATCTAATCATCAAAAGATTAGACTGGTGAAGATTTGGAAGTGATTCCGTCACCAAACCATGCCTAGGAGACTGGCAAACAACAGCAATTTACCAATCTCACAACCAATCGTAAGAGAATTGTGAAAGTTAGGAAGGGTTCCGTCACCCTACCATGCCCATGAGACGATGGTGAACAACAGGGTTCCTAAGTTCACAATCTCAATACATGAAAAGAGAATATCTCAAGAAATCACAAATCTATTGTAATTTGAGTCACAACAAACCATTAAAACTAAAAACATTCCTTAATAATCAAGTTTGAATCCATAAGAGTTCAATAACCATGAATCAAAGCAAAGCTACCATCCTAATCACGCTGCACGCTTCACCTCTTAGCCCTAGCTAAGAGGTTTAGCTAGACATGATCTAGCTAAAGATCTCTAAACAAATCAAAGGAAAAGAAGAAAGAAAATAAAGAAAAAGAAAAAACTAAGACTAACCTTATCTCTCCCCTTTGTGCACGGTCCAGCCTATCAGCCGTGGATATCTCCCTCTCTCTCTCTCTCTCTCTCTCTCTCTCTCTCTCTCTCTCTCTCTCTCTCTCTCTCTCGTCTTTCTTTTATAATACCACCAAGGTCGATCGGCTGTAGCAGTCGGTGAAGGAATCTCGTGCATGTAGACGGAAGCTAAATGTCTTTACGCAACAGAGAACCCCCCTGCGTAAGTTTTGTTTACGCAATCAAGAAGATGGTCCAACAACAACCCATTTTACTTGCTTTCTTCTCAAAGATATAATGTCCCCTGGGACGTTTTGGGGTGGCCTACATGATGAACGGATTAGATCTTCCATCAGACCATGGACATGATCGTGCAATAATCTCAAAATCGGTCAGTTTCGAATGCTCAAATAGGGCCTGCGTAACCAGACTTACGTTGTGACGTTGGTGGGGGCCATGATCAGTGTTGGTTGACACATCCTCATCTTCCATTGCACTCTCCTCGAAAAACCAATTGAAAATGGCTGGTTTTGGATTAGATTCGATGTGGCCCACTAGATTTCTCATTACACCGTTCGTCTTGCATTTAGACGGTTGAGATCCGATATTAGCTGTCTTTTGAAATTCCACCACCTAGGCCTTGGCTAATGGAGCTGTGGGAGTCCAATGGATGGTCCTAATCAAACCGTCGAATGATGATGGTGGCCCACAAAGGAAAACTGCGAGTCCCTATTTCTTTCACAAGAAGGAATTTGAATTGGAGAGGGAATGCTTAGTCAAGGGACGGTTTGACCATCTCTGCATTGCCGTGCTCGGCTAGTGCACTTGTGCGCTATGCACATGCCACACAAGGTGGGGTCCACTGTGATGTGTATCAAAAATCCGCTCCGTCCATTCATTTCTCTGCATAATTTAAGGTGTTAAGACCGTAATTGAAGCATTTCCAAATACCAGGTGGGCCCCAAATCAGGATTTTAGGGGCTGATCTGTCCATTAGGCCACTTTGACAAGGATCTAATGGCTGAAATTTGACGCGTACAGTTAATTTATGGTCCTTAGGCCATATATGAAGTTTTGAACCGAACGGATGGTTGGAACCCTGTGATCTTGCATTCTGGACTAATTTCGGGCCACTTGAACTTCAGTTTCTCGATTTTCTTGGATCTCTAGCATGTAAATCCTCGATCTTGGTCCGCTGGGGTCCGTCCCTTACCTTGGTGCATTTTGGGCATTAAATCCATGCTTTTAACATCCTGATCCAGTCCAAGCTCGTAAATATACCTTGCAGCATAAACACAGTTAAATTGGGCCGTTAAATAGTACCATGTTCATTAATCTAGACAATAAATGGGGTCTGATATGTAATATTTGACCCTCAACACAACCCCCAATCAGCATCTTGCTAGTCCCGAGCAAAGTATGTGAAAAATACATTGAGAATTAAAGGTCAATTTTGATAAACTCAAGTGATTTTTGAGAAACAATCCAAATCTTAAAATTCTAAGATTCATGAATGTTGGGCATTATTTTTCCTGGCCTCAAGCGCATGGTAAACTTCATAGTCAAGTTCAAAGTATTAATCCATCAATTAGAAAAATTTTAAACATTGAGTTCCATGGGTGTATAGTGTAATCTCAGCTTACCATCATTAAGAGATCCAATTGTCAATTTCCCTGATACATTGATGATCGAATGAGCATTCAGGACAACCAAAACCTAAACCAGAACTTGCCCTACAGTTTTTTTTTTTCATTCTTCCAGCTTTTGATTTTTCTGTCAAGGGGGAGGGGAATCGAATCTGCACCTATAGGGAGCAAACCTATGGTGAAGATCGTACACCTAACCCTTTCCTGATGACAACTATTTTTTAGCTGGGTATTCTTTTTCTTTCATTCATTCTTTCTGTTTTTCTCTCTTTTTTTATATATTATTCTTATTGAACATGATGGACAAATTCCCTAGGTTAGTTCCTTCCATGCTTAATGATCACCAAGTTACAATTCAATATCGAACTGAAACCTTAATGTGCAAGCGAGATGTGTAAGACTCGTATCTTAGTTCGTACCATTTCGTAGGTTCCCTCGGTCCTCCCGATCGAAGTGTGGTAACCTTTGACCTTTATCTGACATTTGCGCGCGATCCTAAGCCGAGTCCTGTTAACCTGAGTAAACTTAACTTGAGACTTATATCATTGCGACCGCACCATCACCATAGTTCCGATGTCGCGTCTCCCGCGTCGAGGCGATACAGGCCAGGTGATGTGGGACCGCGTTCAGTTCAAGAAAACGTCGCGTGTTTGCAATCCCAAGAGAATCTCTACAACATGTCCCGTCAATCAAGTATACATCCATCACTTCACATGTCAAGTACAAGCAACCATCCTCTCTCTTACACAAGTACTCCAAAGTCAACTCTCTCCCTTATACAAGTACATCCATCCATCACTCACCATCCCTCTCTCCCATCATCCCTCTCTATCATTCTCTCTCTCCATTTCAAGCAACTCTATGAGAGTCCAATGTCCATGGCTTCCATGGAGAAGCTAGTGTGGCCCACCTTCCTACCTCCCATCTCTACCATTGAAATTGTCCCCTTGGAGCTCTAAAGGCTATAGGCGGAAGATGAAAGAGGATCAAAGGTGGGTGTTTCTATAAGTTTAGATTTCTTATTTTGATGATGGGCTAAGTGAGGCCTACCGATCGATGGTATGGATCTCACTTTGGACCCTAGATGTGGCCGATGGCCCACCTTGAATCTCATGATCATTCCATGATGGGGCCATCCTCCATGGACCCCATCATGATGTGTACTTTCTAGTTTGAAAGGGGTAATCTAGACCTTCCATTTTAGTGGAGAAGGAATCTCCACCATTGATTTTTATTTTGGTGGGCCCACATGTATTGGGACCCACTTGATGTATGATTGGATGCATGGAAGGGGAGGGCTCATAATGGCGGAGCCCTCCATCGCATGTGTCTCTCTCTTTCTCTCTCTCTCTTCCCTTGATTGTTGGCCCCATGATGTATGCAATGTATCCACATTGTCCGCTTTCATGGGACCCACTTGATGGACGTGTTGGATCTACACCTTCCATGCCATGTGGGCCCTATCCTTTGGTGATGGAAAACACAATTATTAGATTGATCTAAATCAAGTGGGGCACGTCTATGTGGGACCCACCTTGATAAATATTCAAGACCGTCCATTCAGCGTCCCTGGATGTTGGACGTGGGTCGAGTGAACCATGGCAGACAGTAGGGTGTACACGGCACACGGACATGCCATGTGAAAAACAAAAATATCAGTTTGATTTAAAAACCTGGGTGGACCGCTCATGTAGGCCCCACCTTGATGTATGGGTCCAATCCACGCCATATATCTTGTTCCCCAACTCATTTTAGGCTTTAAGCCGAAAAATGAAGCTAATCCAACTTTTCGGTTGGCCATAGCATAGAGAACAGTATTCTTACCGTTAAAATGCACCCTGATGTTTCTATACACCAAAACACATCAAATATTGGGCTTGATGGGTCTGTCTTGAGCCATAAAAACTAATGGCTGGGTCGGATTCCCCTGATGCAGGCCCCACCTGGGAAAAACCACAAAAAAATAATTTTTAATATATATGTATAACATGCAGCAAAGCTACTACCATTGACACCAGAGGACGCAGCAGCATCCTGCCGCTGCGTGGACACTAGAGGCTAGGACCGTGGGTTCCAGCCGTGGGCCCCACCGTGCTATGTGTGAACATCAACACCATGCATTTGGTAGGCCCCTTAGGGCAGTGGGCCCTCCAAAAATCAGTCGTATACAAAACTCAGGTGGCCCACATCACTGGAAACAGTAGTGAATTGAACGTCTGCCATTGAAACCCTTTTGGGTCAAAGAGATTTTGGATCATTATGAAATTTATTTTTCCTCTGCATCCGGGTCTATGTGACCTTATTGATAGATTGGATGGAGATGAACGTTATGGTGGGCCCCACTAATGTATGTATGTATACCCACACTGTCAATACATTTGGTGGGAACCACCAATGCTGTATGTGTTCTATCCACACCATTCAGGCCTTGGACGGTGGGACCCACCATGATGCATTCGTTATATCCTTACTGTCCAACCATTTTCAGAGATTCTTTTATGGCATTAGAATGAGATAGATCCAAATCTTAGGTGAACACGTGGGATGGTGGGATCCACCTGTTGTATGTATTAGCCACGTGGGAACCCACCTGACATTTATGAAAAGGCAACACTATCCAGAGGCCTGCCCTGATATGTGTGTTGCATCCATGCTGCCCAGCACGTGGGTCCCATGTGATGTATGTATTTTATTCACACCGTCCATCATCTGGACGGTGGTACACTACCCTGATGTATGCTTTGGATCCACACCGTACATGTGTGGGTATCCACCATGAGGTATGTGTTTTACCCCAATCATCCATTATCTAGACGGTGGGTGTTTAGCATGATGTATATGTTGTTCCGCACTGTCCATTGTATGTGTGTTCCACCATGATGTGTGGATTTGATCCACACCGTCCATCAATGTGGACACCACTGTGATGCATTTATTATCTACACCGTCCATATGGACTGTGGGACCCACCATTGATGTATTTATTCTATATCCACATTGTCTGCCAGGTAGACCACTGCAGAAAATGGTGGAGGTTTGAACGTCTACCATTGAAACCCTTTTTGCGTGTAGAGAAGTTCGGATCAATATGATATTTATTTTCCATCTTAATCTAGGTCTTTGTGACCTTATGATCAGATTAGATGTAGAATATCCATTATGGTGGGCCCTACCCTGATGTATTTATGGCCCATCCATGGGGCCCACTCAGATGTATTTGTGGCTCATTGATATGGCCCACTAGTAGATGGTGCGGCCCATTGGTGTGGTCCGTAAATGCGGCCCACCTTGACGTATTGGTGGCCCATCCATTAAGGCCCACCTGGATGCAATTGCGGCCCATTTGATGAGGCCCGATGTGACGTATTAGGCCCATGTCATGCGTCACATTGTGATATATATTAGGCCTTTGTGTGAGGCCATGGGCCCACTATATATTTGGCCTTATATAGGCCACTCCTTGGGAGCAATGTTGGTTAGATGTCCACATTGATGGGCAATGATGGTTGGATGTCCACATTCTAACCTTCCCTCAGGCCTTGTTAGGCCCACTCTCATCATTCTCTTATGGATTAACTGAAATAAGTGGGCCCCATTCGCCGTAAATGAATGACTCCGTGCTATCGAATTTGATATAACCATAGGTGAGTGCCGATCTTTATACTTTAGTTGATCGGCTGATCATTTATGGACCCTGCCTTATTTATATGCTGATTATCGGTGTCGATTATCGATCGATGTCGATTGTTATGTCTGATTGACCAATTAGCGACGAGACCGAGTATCGAGGCCGATTCCGATTGTCGAGGCCAAGTATCGAGGCCGATTCTGAATTTCGAGGCCGATCGTATAGGCCGATTCTAATTGTCGAGGCTGAGTATTGAGACCGATTCCGATTGTCGAGGCCAATTGTATAGGTCGATTCTGATTGTCGAGGCCAATTGTATAGGCCGATTCTGATTGTCGAGGCCGATCGTATAAAGCGATTCCGATTGTCGAGGCCGAGTATTGAAGCCGATTCCAATTGTCGAGGTCAATTATATAGGTCGATTCTGATTATCGAGGCCAAGTATTGAGGCTGATTCTGATTTTCGAGGCCAATTGTATAGGCCGATTTCAATTGTCGAAGCCAATCGTATAAGCCGATTCTGATTATCGAGGCCGAGTATTGAGGCCGATTCTGATTGTAGAGGCCAATCGTATAAGCCGATTTCGATTGTCGAGGCTAAGTATCGAGACCGATTCTGTGTGTCGATTCCGATTGTTGAAGCCGATTTCGATTGTTGACACCGATTGTATAAGCCGATTTCAATTATCGAGGCCGAGTATCGAGGCCGATCGTATAGGGTCGAGGCCGATTGTATAGGTCGATTCCGATTGTCGAGGCCGAGTATTGAAACCGATTCCAATTGTCGAGGCCGATCATATAGGCTGATTTCGATTATTAAGGCCAAGTATTGAGGCCGATTCCGATTGTCGAGGCTAATTGTATAGGCTGATTCCAATTGTCGAGGCCGAGTATCGAGACCGATTCCATGTGTCGATTCCGATTGTTGAGGCCGATTTTGATTGTTGAGGCCGAGTATCGAGACTGATTCCGTGTGTCGATTCCGATTGTTGAGGTTGATTCCGATTGTCGAGGCCGATTGTATAGGTCGATTCTGATTGTCGAGGTCGAGTATTGAGATCGATTCTGTATGTTAATTCCGATTGTTGAGGCCGATTTTGATTGTCGAGGACGATTTTGATTGCCAAGGCTGATTATCAAGACCTATATGATGTATATACGACCCGTAGTTGAGGCCCATTATGATGTGTATTCGGCCTATGTGATGTATATGCGACCCGTGTTTAAGGCCCAATGTGATGTATATTCGGCCCGTATTTGAGGCCCATTGTGATGTGTACTCAGCCCATGTTTAAGGCTTAATGTGATGAATATGAGGTCTATGTGATGAGGCCCTTTGTGATGCATTTAAGGGGCAGGCGATGGAGTCCAATATGATGTATATTAGTCCCATGTGAGAGGCATAACATGATGCATATTAAGCTCTTGAGTGAGGCCCATGGTGTTGTATGTTAGGTCCTTGTGTGAGGCCATGGGTCCACTATATGTTAGGCCCTATGTGGGCCATCCCTTGGGGGCAATGTTGGTTACACGTCCACATTGTCGAGGCTGATCGTTGATGCCGGTTATTGATACCAATTATGAGTATGTGACAGCATAGCATTATGATACATGCCCATACGCATCATCTTCATGTTTGTTATGAGATGTGATTGACCATTGCATATGTCATTGGGCAGGTTAATATGAGACTCCCTGATAGGTGAAGATTGTCTCACATATACCCACGATATGCATAGGATGGATGTATGACTAAATTATATGACTCATGCATCTTGCATTGCATGTTGTGAGTACTATACGCCCTAGTAACATCAGGGCTGTGGCCTCCACAGGCATATTGTGGATGGCCAAATGAGACAGTGAAAATGTTTGGTTCTAGTATATGGGCACCATAGATGTCCTTGAGTGAAAATCCCTAAACTTTCACGGCCAGGAGATGCCCCAACATCAAGACCGAGTGGATATGTATGAGCGCATGAGGGCCGTATACCAGTAGGCCGCGTCTCCCACTATATCGTGATCGGTTGAAAGGGGGTGTGACCTTACCCGCCTGAGTGAGGGGGCAATATCTAGGTTGAGTCTGATCAGCTTGAGGAATGGTTCGCTATCAACGAGTCGAGCCTAATATTGGCAGGCGGATAGTGAGGTCTCTTCCACTTACCTAGTTGTGCACTCGGATAGGGGCCGCAAGCTGGCGTAGAGTGTAATAGACCCTAGTGATGATCCTAGAGAGGAATCGTACTAATATATGGACTTATTGAGCAGGAGGTGCATACTCATTCATTCACTATCCACTCGGGCTGGTGGTGTGCAACTATTTGTTATATGTACCTCGCAATGGCCAGGATTTCGGTTGGGGCACGCGACTAACTTGAGATCAGGAGTTTACCACATTGTGTCTGACTATCCAAATTTAGGTATGGGACTGGTTTGGATAGAGGTCCCTTATGGTGAACCCCGTAGCCTGCGATACTACGTACTATCATCCCAACTTCATACTCCAGCTTGGTCATTTCATTCGTATCGCATATTACATTACATCTGCATGCATATGGCATTTTAGGTTGCTATGTTTCTGCACTTATATGGCCTAGACGGACTTAGCAGGATTTACATATTGTATTGTATCATCGGCATCTAATATTTGGCTCTCTATGACTCCTCATTTGCATAGATGATTTGTATTGCGTACTCTAATATTGTATGATTTATAGACTTGGAGTATTTCCACTTACTCTGATATCGTATGATTTATGATCTTGACAGAATTCTAATATTATATGATTATGGCATTGTATTGAATACTTGGCACTTACCTTGCGCACACACTTACACCACCCTCTAAGCTTTCTATAAGCTTATGCACAATAGATGTGTGCAGATGGCTTAGGGTTGCAGTAGCGTCGAGCTTAGAGTGTGCGTCCGTCTTCTGGAGCTTTGATTTTTTATATATGTATTTTTCTTTCAGCACTGTATTCAAATGTTTATATTAGTAGATATATAATGATGATGTTGCCTTTGTGATTTGGGTATACTTGTGGTTATGCTTCTTATGAGAAAAATGTACGTTGGAAAATCCTCCTTATAGGGTCCCAGGATCGGAATCTGGCGTATAGACGCTGGGAGCCAAGAATGGGGTACTACGAAGGTTGTCGGCACCGGATTTAGCAATCGGGATTCCTGTGAATCCAATCTCCGAGTTTGGGGCGTGACAAGATGTGTCTTATGAACTCATGACTCAATCAATGTTTAAAACTTCTAATCATGAATTAATAGTTCAAACTTAATTGTGAAATCTAACAGATAATTGAATCTAAGAGTCATAAACTACCAACATCACATATCTTGTAAGTCTAAATCCAAGATGGCCGTCAAAATCACTTCGAATTCACAAGAAATTCTAGAAAAATGTAAAATTTTCACAATTTTTGCTCAAGACCAAGAAAACACTGATTAGGAAACCTAATCTCCCACCCCCAACCTAAAATCTATATTGTCCTCAATGTAAAAGATATATGAGCATGCAATGCACATGGGACAATGAAAGTAAATGAGAAGTGATGGGAAGATAGTACCTAGACGAAGGAATCAAGAAAGACGATTCTATAATGATCACAGCATGAAAGCCGGTCAGCACGAGAGTGAAGACACGGAAGCAAACTATCCTAAAACAATATAGGAAGCAAACTAACCTAACAGCATTAAGCAAACTATCCTAGTCCTATGAAAGCAGGGGAAAAGCTACTCAGTCATGCCGCAAAGTTCCTCTTCTGGCCAATATCTTGATAAGTTTCTTAGTAAGTTCCTCAACAAGATCATCCAAAAGCACATTTTGCAATAGGCTTGGATGCCCTAAGCATGACTTTTCAAAGAAACTTATGTACCTCATAAGAAATTTTTCGTTGAATTGCTTGAGGTATCCAGAGTATATACGATTCACCTGTGACAGAAGAAGTTTCAATGTTATTATCCCATGGTGAATCAGAGACTACAAGTAGATAAAGTTCAAAAAACTTCTCAGGAAGTGATGTAGTCTCAACACATTCCGAAGTATCAGACTTCGGTTCCATTGTCAGCTCTCCTCCTTTAATGGTAGACAGTGAGGATCTGGGGAGAAAGAGGCTTCAGAATAAGGGTTCTCTCAGTCCATGACAACTACAAAGATGTTGTCTTGCGAGGCATCCACTACTTCTTTTATCATAAGTTCATTTGAATCTGCAAAGTGTGCCAAGCAATCGTCCAAAGAGTTGGGATATTCAGCTGAGAGACTCATTTTTCACATTGAAGTGTGTGAGGATCTACCCAAAGATTCCATCGTCTTTAAAAGTAGATGGAGGTATACTCTCTTGCTCCAGCCCTACGCAAACAAATTGAGGGTCAGTAGATGAAGTATTGATGTGTGAACTCTGTTCATTGATACTACTTAGAAGAGCCATTAAATTGTAAAAACTTGACAGTTCAGATGGTGACCTCAACTAGGTGGTTCCAAATTCTAGAGTCGTATCGAGCAACTCGTCCATCTCTTGAATCATATCATCACGCAATTCAAGGGAATCATCCAAACATGTCTCATAAGATATAGAAGGGTCGGTTGTAAGGAACTCATCCACTTTTAAATTAGTCAGGTTAGATGAGTGGAGCGGCTCGTTATAACCGCTTATTTCGTGTACTTCTTGATCATTGACTTAGACCAAACTTGAGATTAATTCCAAGGAAACTAGGGCTACATATTCATTATCACTATCCCAATACTCATCATATTCTAGTTCAGTGCAGTGCACACTTGGGATGGGATCGCTTTCATCACATTCTATTCCCAGATTGGGTTGAGGTTCACATAAACTAATCTCTTTCTCATCATTGAAATCTAGTATGTCATGTGAGTGAAGTGTGTCATCATCATTATATTTGACAGACACCCACATCTCTTGACCATTCTTTTGAACAGTCATCGAGATCGACTCATCAGGAAATTGAACCGTATGCTCATTAATGGAATCCAACTCCTCATTCTAAATTTCAGAGTTCTCCACAATCGCATCATGTGAACTCCCTTGTTGAATATCTTTTATAAGTTCTTACAGTCTTTGGAGTGTATTTTGTTGGATGAGCTCTAGAGTTTGGAAGGAATTTTGAATTGAATTCTCTTGGATTGTTTCTAGTTGAATTTTAAAGGTAGAGGACCTAAGAGAATTATCACTTGACGTAAGTGCTTCCAAAGTTTTTATAGTTTTCACAAAACAGACCATGTTACGCTGAAAGGAATCCTCTTGGATCGTTTCTAATTAGATCTCAATGGTAGGGTATCCAAGAGAATACTCATTATAACATGTTGTTGGTTTATCTTCCCAATTTTGATGCTTCCACTGATCATAGTTATACAGGTCATAGGTAGGAGAGTTTGATGGTTGTTGGTACACATTATCACCCCAATAATCACGATGACCCTAATAATCATGTACCATTTTCTTAATCGGTGGGGTGTAATTATTCTCCCTCATATGATCGAGTATAGACTTCTTAATTGGTGGAAAATTATATTCCGGTCCGTTCTCAATCATGATTTCAGAAAAACTTTGAGACATAGGTTGTTTCCAAGCATAAGCATCTAACACTTTTTCACGGAACCTCTCGTTTTCTATAAATAGATTACCATACTCACATGCCCACTCTAGCCACTCTTGTTCGTTCATGGTGAAACCTTAATTTTGAATCTAACCCTAAAAAAATGAAAGAAAAGAGCTTACAACATTATGGAAAGTAAGAGGAAAAGTTAGAAAGGTGTTACCAAATAAGAAGTTCCTATGTTAAGATCCTGCAAAACAAAACAAACCAAGTTAGTAGCTAAGAGATAAGACCTAATCTAAGGAATAGAGAAAGTAAAGAAATTAGGATGAAGTTACCAATTTAGAAGATTTATCAGCAACCCTACAAAACAGGAAAGTTAGTTTTAAAAACCAAATAGAAAGAAAAATCTAAAACGAAAGTTAGTAAAATTCTAATCTTAAACTAATTCTAAAACCAATTAATTTCAAAGAATCATAGCAGTCGGTCCCTAGCAACGCCACCAAAAACTTGTTCACACCCCAAGTATATGGTAGTGATGTAGTAATAAAACTCGGTGAGACCGAGGTCAAATTCTAATGGACTGAAACATGTACGTCATTTGAAACTAAGTAAACTAGAACTAGACTAAGATAAAATCTAAATCAGGTAAAAGGAATGGAATAATTGTAAATATATTAATTAAAACTAATAAAAATAAAGGTGGAAACTAGGGTGCCAAAGATCCACTTGTAGCAATTGGGAAGTTACCTTGTATTAATTCAAGGACACAACTGGAATCAGAGTCCTATCCTATCCAGTTGGTAAGAAGAGATTTGTCAGATCTCTGAACTTCTTATGAATCTAATCGTCAAAAGATTAAACTAGTGGGAGACTATGGCAAACAATAGCAATTTACCAATCTCACAACCAATCATAAGAGAATTGCGAAAGTTAAGAAGGGTTCTATCACCCTACCATGCCCATGAGACGATGGTGAACAACAAGGTTCCTAAGTTCACAATCTCAATACATGAAAAGAGAATATCTCAAGCAATCGCAAATCTATTGTAATTTGAGTCACAACAAACCATTAAAACTAAAAACATTTCTTAATAATCAAGCTACAATTCATAAGAGTTCAATAACCATGAATCAAAGCAAAGCTACCATCCTAATCACGCTACGAGCTTCACCTCTTAGCCCTAGCTAAAAGGTTTAGCCAGACATGATCTAGCTAAAGATCTCTAAACAAATCAAAGGAAAAGAAGAAAGAAAATAAAGAAAAAGAAAAAAAACAAAGACTAGCCCTCTCTCTCTCCTTTGTGCACGGTCCAGCCTATCAGCCGTGGATATCTCCTCTCTCTCTCTCTCTCTCTGGATCTCTCTCTCTCTCTCTCTCTCTCATCTTTCTTTTATAATACCACCAAGGTCGGTCGGCTGTAGCAGCCGGTGAAGGAATCTCGTGCATGCGAACAGAAGTTAGATGTCTTTACGCAACAGAGAACTCCCCTGCGTAAGTTCTGTTTACGCAGTCAAGAAGATGGTCCAAAAACAACCCATTTTCCTTTCTTTCTTCTCAAAGAAATAATGTCCCCTGGGACGTTTTGGTGTGGCCTACATGATGAACGGATCAGATCTTCCATCAGATTATGGACATGATCGTGCAATAACCCCAAAATAGGTCAGTTTCAGACGCTCAAACAGGGCCTGTGTAACCGGACTTACGTTGTGACGTTGGTGGGGCCCATGATCAATGTTGGTTAAGACATCCTCACCGTCCATTGCACTCTCCTCGAAAAACCAATTGGAAATGGCTGGTTTTGGATTAGATTTGGTGTGGCCCACTGGATTTCTCATTACACCGTTCATCTTGCATTTAGACGGTTGAGATCTGATATCAGTTGTCTTTTGAAATTTCGCCACCTAAGCCTTAACTATGGAGCTATGGGAGTCTAATGGACGGTACGGATCGGACCGTCGAATGACGATGGTGGCCCACAAAGAAAAACCGCGAGTCTCTATTTCTTTCGCAAGAAGAATTTTGAATTAGAGAGAGAATGCTCGGTCAAGAGACAGTTTGACCATCTCTACATTGCCGTGCTCAGCTAGTGCACTTGTGCACTATGCACATGCCACACAAGGTGGGGTCCACTATGATGTGTATCAAAAATCTACTCCGTTCATTCATTTCTCCACATAATTTAAGGTTTGAGACTGAAATAGAAGCATTTCCAGATACCAGGCAGGCCCCAAATCAGGATTTTAGGGGCTGATCTGTCCGTTAGGCCACTTCGACAAGGAT
The DNA here is from genome assembly GCA_030180095.1 of Magnolia changhungtana. Classification (NCBI taxonomy): domain Eukaryota; kingdom Viridiplantae; phylum Streptophyta; class Magnoliopsida; order Magnoliales; family Magnoliaceae; genus Magnolia; species Magnolia changhungtana. The sequence goes on from JASAUF010000652.1 coordinate 6,103,446, forward strand.
CCAATGGCTGAAATTTGACGTGTACGGTTAATTTATGGTCCTCAGGCCATATATGAAGTTTCAAACCGAACGGACGGTTGAAACTCTGTGATCTTGCATTCTGGACCAATTTCAGGCCACTTGAACTTCAGTTTCTCAATTTTGTCGGATCTTTGGCATGTAAATCCGTCGATCTTGGTCCGCTGGGGTCCGTCCCTTACCTTGGTGCATTTTGGGTGTTAAATCCATGCTTTTAGCATCCTGATCCAGTCCAAGCTCGTAAATATACCTTGCAACATAAACACAGTTAAATTGGGCCATTAAATAGTACCATGTTCGTAAATCCAAACAATAAATGGGGTCTGATATGCAATATTTGACAAGGAACGGATTCTCTACCAGGAAGGTTTTCTTGTGCAAACTTTGAAAAACTTCTATTCTAGAAATGAAATGTGGGTCTGGAAAACTTAGTGTCATCCATTCCCTATTCATTACAGCCGAATCTCGATTAACCAAGGGGTCCATTTTTAACCTGCACCTTACCAAAAATTAAAGTTGAAAATTAGCCTAATTCACCATCGTCCTCAAAGTTGGAAATGAAGGAAGTGCTATCAGATGATTGAACCCAGACAGATATTATCTACCAAATCCAATGTATTAAGGAGTTTGCAATCATTGTATTTTTACAATAAATTAATAATGTAATTTGTAAGAAAAATCTTAAACTGCTTGCAGAGATGAAAAGGCTTACATGTAATTCTAATATATCAAGTACTTAAAAAAATTTTATTGAATAAACATGAATACAAGAAAAGAAAAACAGTAGGAAAGAGGCTTCTCTATTTAAGTCATCTTCACGTTACTGACCACACATACACCTCATTTGACATCAGTCTGCTGAGAATTAAACAGATCCATATGCCCATTTCATCTATTTCAACAGCACTAATGCCACATTACACAATTCCTCACAGAAAAACACTAGCTCAATAAAAGTTAGATCAAATATTTTTTATTTTTTAAAAAAGAAAAAGGTGGAGTGGTCCACCAAACCCCTCTATTTATGAAAGGCAGTATGCCACCAAGTACACGTGATTGTCACAGGTCCCACAAACAGTACAAAGATATTGTCCTTCCATCAATCAAAACACAGAAATTCCATTGGAGGGGCATTCCCATCTCTTTAAAATTGAAAAGAAAGAAATATCAGAAATAGAGCCTGCTGTACATCCTAACACACTATACCTTTGCTGGGAGTTTCCACTCAAGAGCACCAAAATCAAGCTCACCAAAGGGAAACTCCCTCCAGAGTTCCAACATTATCCATAGAGGAATGACCTGATACATCGGCAAAATACAATGAACTGAACGCATGCACAACGCTATCGGGCTGACCCATGTGCCTTGATCTAACTACCTAATTGGTGATCATCGAATAAATAGTCGAGATGAGATAATAGGCTATAGTCCAAACCCAACGAACGAATGTGCATCAACTGGGCATTTGGACTGTCCAACCAATTTGATTTCAGTGTTATGCTCCATCCACATGACCCACAAACTGAACGGTTTGGGCTGAGCTACATAAAACCCATATGTTTATTAGTTATGCGCATGTATCAGAGCAGTTGTCCTCTGTAGCGTATCAAATAGATCCTCTAATACATGGTACCCAAGGATGATACAATGTCCGTAGAAAGAAAGATGAAAAGCAGAAAATTTAACTCAGAACGAGAGACAACAAATCTATAGTAACTAACGGCCCCTTCGCATAGAAAAGATCGAAACCATATTTTGATCCATTTCAGCATCCGACGACCAGTAAAAATATGGGGCCCAGGGCTACACAACATTATTTCTTTTGCCATTTTTGTGGGAATAAACGCCACAAACACGATTTGCTTTTATGTGATTTCATCGATGGCAAGGCTTCTTTAAGCAAAAAAATGACAACGAAAATAACAATGTGGAGTCCTGTACCCCACATCATCAGTGGCCATCGGCAGTTGCAATCAATCAAAACTTCATTGGGATTTTTGATCCATCTCAGAGAGAGAGAGAGAGACTAACCGTTCTTCTTCTCCTTCTTCTTCTCCTTCTTGCAGCAAAAGGTGGTTTTGAAAACCCTAGCGAGAGAGACAGAGAGGTTGGGAAACAGAGAAGGAAATGGGGCTGAGAGATAGAGAGAGGGTGAGGGAGCGCGAGAGATCGAGAGAGGGTTGAGTGCGAGAGAGAGAGAGAGAGAGAGAGAGAGAGAGAGAGAGAGAGAGAGGGAAAAGGAGGGTGAGTCGGGGGCGGGCGAGAAGAGAGAGAGAGGGATTTGCTTTTGTGAAATAGGGTGCACGGGAAAGGTGCCGAGGAGAGGTGAGCGGACGGAATTTTAGGGGTGATTTATTTTAGGACTTGTGGAGCCCACCATTGTGTATGTTAATTATCCACTTCGTCCATTCATTTTAACAGCTCATTTTTAGGATTTATCCAAAAAATGAGTCAGATCTAAGATTTAGGTGGACCACACCAGATATTAACGATATAAATTTATTTTTTTATTCTTTCTCATGGTGTGGTCCACTTAGAATTTTGATCTTTCTAATTATTGGGCTCATGCACTAAAATAATATTTCAAAATTGATGGACCAATTAGATAAAATAAATATATTGCAATGGGCCCCATGGAGCCCCTTAAGCATCGTCAGTCTCTAATAAGATGCTATGGGGAGGTATGTTTTAGCTACAGATTAAGTAAGTTTTAGCTACGGATTAAATCTGTAGCTAATTAGCTACAGATTAAAGCCGTAGCCGTAGCCATAGACCTATATAGTCCGTAGCCTTTGCTCTTTTTTTGGTAGTGTAGGTCTTCATGCTTGTGACAAATTTTAAAAAAATGCAAAATTAAAGTATTCAGCAGTTTTTCAGGTCTTTCTGTCTAATAAATTTGTGCAAAAGATGGGAAGTTTATGAAATTTCTACAGCCGAGAGAATATGAGTTGATACATGGGATTTAACCAAAAGCTGTTAATAGTGAAGTGTGAACTGATAGTGGGTGTACAAACAAGCTAACAAAAAAAACCAAAAGCTACTAGCAGTTAGAGCTGTACACGAGCAGGTTAAGCTCGGGTACTCGATCGACTCGACTCGAAATACTCAACTCGATACTCGACTCGTCTGAGTTAAAGTCGAGTACGAGCGGGTTTCCACGACTCGTTTACATTATGAGTAGATTATGAGTCTAGAGGTACTCGACTCGTACTCGACTCATACCCGTATATATAAGCCCGCCTAAAAAAAACCCTACCCCACCCACCCGTCATTTTCAACCAACGAGTGCTCAAACCCTTCTTCCCTCCCCAGCCCGTTTGAAAAAAAAAAAACCCCCCCTCTCTCTCTCTCCCTCCCTCTCCCAGCGCCCGTCCGGACTCCGGTCGTCCCTCTTTTTCCCTCTCTCTCTCTCTCTCACTCGCCCCTGTCCCCTGTCCTGCGGTGCCAGACCCCGTCGCTTGTCCCTGCGGCCTGTCCGGTGATGGAGCTCGTCCCTGCCACTCGTCCAGTGCCACAGCTCGTCCCTGCCAGGCTGTCACTCGTCCGTCATCGCCCTGTCCTGCACGCAGCTGCAGGTCGTTCCTGCCTAGCTCACCCAGTAATGTGTGGGTTTAATTTTTTATTTTTATTTTTTATTTTTTATTTTTTATTTTTAGAAATTGTTTAATATATGTTAATATAGAAATTGTTTAATATAGTTTTGGGATTAACCTGATATTTATGTTTTCCCTAAATATTCGTTTTGCTATGAATTCCCTAGAGGGGGTGGCTAACAGTGAAGTGTGACCTAACAGTGGGTGTGGGTGTACTAGTCTAATGGGCTAACCAGAAAAAAAAATCATAATAATAATAATAATAATAATAATAATAATAATAATAATAATAATCCCAAATCTCAGGTATAGGGACTGCATAGTTCTATTCCTTCTAAGTCATAATAATAAAATAGCAAGCTTTTACATTTGGTGGGGCTAGGGACTGCATAGTTCTATTCCTTCTAAGTCATAATAATAAAATAGCTAGCTTTTACATTTGGTGGGGCTAGGGACTGCATAGTTCTATTCCTTCCAAGTTTGGGAAGGCAAGGTATTGTATGCTGTCATTTCATTAATGATAGTCCCATCACCTTTTTAAATCGGTGGCGACTGACAACTCTTCAACTGTACACATGGCCCATATGTACTTCTATTTAGACTGTTCAAACGAGTCACCCAATTGTTGATGGAGCATGACCAAAAATCAATATGAGAAGTATGATAATAACCATTGATTTTCCCATCAGATTTTCTATTTATATGTATGTATGTATGTATATGGTTTTGTCAACATCCTCACCTTCACGAGGACGTTAGCAATGTCCCCAATGCTTTAATGTGACACATGGCATGTTATATCATTGTCATGAGCTGTTCATTCATTCATACAACTGGTGATGAGCCATGGTGAAAAAAAAATAATCTAGTCATAGACAAAACAACGTGGGAAATGGATGGTTAAGATTTGAGTAGAAAAATAAAATAGGTCTATCACCATTCACCGGGCATAATTAAGGACCCACCATGACAACATCCACTATAGTTTACCCGAAAGGGATTGCCTGGCGACCCTAGACATATGGTAATATGTTTATATATGTTAATATATGTTAATATATATTAATATGTTAAAATTGTTAATATATGTTAATATAGAAATATGTTAATGTTACTATAGAAATATGTTAATATAGAAATTATTAATATGTTAATTATTGTCCTCTACTATTCAATTCACATGCCCTAATAGTTATGTTTTCCATGTTTCTTAATTTACTTTATAAATGACAATTTACTTGTTACTTTGTTAGTATTGAATGCTACCACTTTAAGATGCCTTTGGTTTTTCATTTGACATTTTGTTATTAGTTAGCTAGATGATGAATGTCGATTTCAGCATGCTCCTTTGTTTGCATAGATATGAATTATTTGTATTGTTCTACTTGTAGACTTGTAGTATAGGATAATCAGTTGCCCATTTGAGAATTTCTATATTACCATATATAGATTCAGTGTGTTCTTGGATGCATAGAAATTCTCAAATTGTCCCTTTTTTGACAGTTCAAGGTTAGATAGATTGTAATGTTTTCATTTATTTCACTTTAAATGCATAAGCCTGTTCTGGTTTCGTCTCTCCTTTTTCTCTCTGGATATATTTCATGTATTTATTTCCCTCATCAAATGTCCACATTTTTTGTTGATGATTAACAAGGGAATCAAATACAAGATTAATATATTCTAGAGAGGTAAGGGGAGATGCTGTCAAAATGTCGGCGTTGCATTTAAATTGAAAAATGAAGGATTACAATCCATCTAACTTTGAATGGGTGACTGATTTAGACAGTTAAGTAATTATGCACGTCTAACGGTCTAGCTGTCTAGGACCCTAGGTATAGCCGTATAACATATCAAGAACTTTATTTTATAAATGGCTAGTCAAGATGAAAGCCCAAATACCCCTGGAATGGGTGCATCGGCCACATCTCCTCTAACCGTAGAGGGAGATACACATATAGACACGTCAACTGCATGCAAAGGGAATAAGAAGAGATCAGCAATATGGGATCATTTCGAAGATGTGACAGTTAACGGTGTACAGAAGATAAATTACAATCATTGCAAAGGGTTATTCAGCAAGATTCCCGGAGGATCTACGATACATCTAATTAGACATTTGAAGACGTGTCCTAAGAAAGCAAGACTCCCTCCTCCCGGCCAAAATGCTATCATTTACGAAGTCAGAAAGGGACGACTCCCTAGGCGTAGACAAAGAGAAGCTGAATGAGTGTTATGCTATATTAGTGATTCTGGAAGAAAAACCTTTCAGAATGATAGAAAGTAATGGGTTTAGGGCTTTTTATCAATTCCTTAACCCTCAGGCCAAGAATGTCTCCCGCGTCACAGTGCAAAGAGAATGCATGAAGATGTACGATAAGGAGAAGATGAAACTGAAAGAAGTTTTGGCTTCAATTACCAGAATAGCTTTGACTTCTGATTTATGGACGACGTTCAATCAAAGAAAAGGATACGTTTCATTAACCGCTCACTATGTCGATAAGGATTGGAAACTATGCAAGAGAATTTTGAACTTCCGCAACCTTCCTCCTCCACCTACTGGTTTACTTATTTCAGATTGCATCTACAGTTGTTTAGAAGGCTGGGGCATTGAGAAGAAAATTTCAGCAATAACTTTAGACAATACTTCAGCAAATGATAGTGTCATTTCATGCTTATGTAACCAATTCAGGGCTACAGGAAATTTATTTTTTGAAGGAAAAATATTTCAAGTCAGATGTTGTGGCCATATTGTAAATTTGATTATACAAGAAGCGCTGAAAGCAATCGAGGACACTATAGGAAACATAAGAGAAAGTGTGAAATATATAAGGGGGTCGCCATTGAGACTGATGTATGGAATGACATCATCTAACGTTTGAATGTGTCATCTAAAAAAATGTTAAAGTTGGATGTTTGTACACGTTGGAACTCGACCTATGAAATGTTAGATGCGGCAATGGAATTACAGCTTGCATTTCCTGAATATGCGGCGAGTGACAAAACGTATTCTTGGTTGTCGAGCACAGATGATTAGGCCAAAGCACAACAAGTTCACACATTTCTCCACGTTTTCTACGATTGCACAAAGATTTTTTTTGGGAATCAGCAACCAACCACGAATCTGTTTCTTCCATCTCTTTGGAAGATTAAGGATGCTCTATAGAAAAATGTCAGTGCGGGTCCAAATTTCATAAGCCAAATGATAGTTGGTATCAAGACGAAGTTTAATAAATACTGGGACGAATGTCATCTGTTGATGTCCTTGGCAGTTGTTCTTGATCCCCGTTGTAATATAGGATTGGTTACCTTTATTTTCATGAAGCTTTATCCTACTGAAAGAGCGACAGCAAAGACGTCTAAGGTTCGTCAAGCCCTTGAAGATTTGTACAAATTGTATGTTAATACTTTACCTGCAGTGGGTGTTGAAGAAAGTAGAGATGCATATATTTCTGTACCTGGTAATCCGAATGTATTAAATGAATACATATCATACTTGGCACAAGCACGAATGGAAGTTGATACTAAGGAATTAGAGTTAGAAATATACCTCAATGAGTCAATCATAGTGCGAGCTGATTTTAATGTGTTGGAATGATGGAAGATGAGGGTTAGTGAATCAAAATACTCTACATTATCTGTGATGGCACGGGACATATTATCGATACCAATTTCAACAGTGGCATCAGAATTCGCATTCAGCACAGGGAGCAGGGTTGTGAGCAAGTATCGAAGCTCACTTTCGCCAAACACAATTGAAGCGTTGATTCGTATGCAAGATTGGTTGCGCCCGATATGGGAAGGAGATATGAATGATGATGATGATGAAGAAGAGATTGAGATTCATGACGAGTCTCTACCTGCAAATCAGTAATTATTTTCATTTTTTTATTCTTTTAGGTTAAATATTAAATGATCTGTAATATTATTTCATTGCAAATGCAAACATGAAAGTGTTGGTCCTTTTGGAGTCGTGGTTTGGAAGAGTTTGAATCTTTGATATTTATTTACATATGCCTGTTCATTTGCTTTTATTTTTGAATTTTGATACATTTATGTTTCTTTCTTTTGTTCCTATATTAAGTTCAAATTATTTATCAATATTCTAATTTTTTTATTAAAAATTGAGTGTAGATATGTCGTCATCAGACCCATCGACAAATATTTAGGAATATACTTCCCTAGTTGAATCACCAACAAGGTCTGAAAAAATAAAGATTAAGTGTGATTTGTGTGGCGCAAAGTTTGTGAACAAGACTAATCGCTTTCGCTTACACTTGTCGTGTCGAGGTGGTGATGCAAAACCATGCCCCAATGCCCCTAAGGATGTCCAAATTCATTTTCAAGCCTTGTTAGATTCAAATAGAAAACCTTCCACTCCATCCAAAACTTCTGCTGCTTCTGGATCTAGTACACGAATGACATCCACAACAGATGCAGAAGAGGAAGCCAGATTAAAAGCTTTGGAGGAAGAACAATTCCAACTCGCCTTAAAACGCAGTATGGAAGATGTTTCTAGACTTCAACGATATTCGAGTCAGAGACAACACGATGTTGAAGCAGGGTTGAGTTACTCGAGTACGACAAACAAGAAGAAGAAAAAGAGTAACAAATTCAAATTCCTGACTCGTCTCGGTGAATTTTATAAGGCGTTGGGTATTACATACAATTCTTCACATAAAACAAGTTTGAAAAATCTGGTTCAAAGTGTAAAAGAGCACGAAGGAAATATCTCTTCGCCTTCTGACTCAGAGGAAGTAAACCAATTTGTATATGAAAAAATAGATAACAGTTCCGATGGATCAGATGACAATACAGGAAGGCACTCCTCATATGGAGGTTATTAGTTATAAATTGTCATTTTGAACAATGTAATGTAATTATGTAAATATGTTAATGTAAATATCAAATTTTTTAATCATAAATTATGTGCATTTTATATATTTTATTGTTTCGTTTAACTTCGAATTCTAATTGATAATCGATTGAAATTCAAATTAATCGCAATTTATAACTCGAACTCGGCTCAAAGCTCAAACTCGTTACTCGAAAACCCTACTCGAATTGGGCTTAAATTCGGACTCACACTCGAACTCGCCTCGAAAACTCGCACTCGACTTGATTTCTACTCGTACTCGAACTCACCTCAAAAACATGGACTCGACTCAACTCATTTACTACTCGTACTCGACTCGTACTCAGGCGAGTAGAGTACGAGCAGGGAGTCCATGCTCGTTGGCCGAGTAGAGCTAAGTACGAGCAGTACTCGGGCGTTAAGAGCCGAGTACGAGTAGGGTGATACTCGACTTGACTCGACTCATGTACAACTCTACTACAGTTTTGTCCAGATTTTTCCCATCCAATAAGGGCCGCCATAATGGCTTCCAATGAGAATACTGCTACTATTTTGTGTGCTTCATAGTGCAATGATGTGTCATCCCCAGCATACATGCAGCAAACATGTGCACAAAAGGACAACTTCATGGGTCCACCTCATCAATTATCATCATGATTTTTAAAATGTTCCAATAATCTGGTAAAAAAATAAAATAAATAATATTACCGTGAGATTTTTTTGAATGTCTGTGCATTTTAAAATATATTGAAATTGTCAACATTTTAACTCAAAAAATAGTAAAAAGCCTTAAGCCCTATCCCATAGATGCCTCGAAATGAGTTGATTTCATTTTTATTAATGGTAATTATGCAAGATTTCTAATACATAATTATTAATAATTAATATAAGATAAAATCATTATATATATGGTACATGAGGGTGACCTTGTGAGAGCTTTATCTGAGGTTAAGTTTGTGGGCCCCACTGTTATCAATGGCCAACACCCACCCTATCAATCAGATGCACCCTTCCATGGTGGGTTATGAGCCTTAAAAACCATGCCAATCCATGACTTATGTGCACCACAACATGGTCATAGTTGAGAGGGAATATGTAAGACTCGCATCCTAGTCCGTACTGTTCCGTCGACTTCCGCGATTCTTCCCGTCGAATTTCGGGGACCTGCGACTTGTAATCGACGTTGCGCACGACCGTAAGTCATATCCTTTAGATTCGAGTTAGTTTAATCCGAGACCTGTATCATTGCGACCACACCGTCGCCGCGGTTCCAACGCCGCGACTCGCACGCTGATCCGATACACTGGCCAAGAGATATGAGCCAGCGTTTATTTCGAGGAAAACGTCGCACATTTGCAATCCCAAGAGAATCTTTACACCATGTCTCATCAATCAATCAATCAATCACTTTATGTCAAGTACACATCACATTTCACCCCATCCTCAAGCAACCACCAAGTCAACTCTTTCTCACCCTCTCTCTTACACACCCATACCTAGTCAAGTACACATCACTCCATCACTCACATCTCCCATCTCCCTCTCTCTCTTACAATAATCTCTCTCCCTCATTTCTCTCCAAGCACCACACATCCATGCATTCCAAGTGAGAGAAAAGAGAGAGTTTGTGTGGCCCACTTTCCCTTCCCAAGATCTCTCATCCTAGCCATCCATCTCCCATCTTCCACCATCAAAGTGAAGCACAAGGAGATAGGCTTTCTAACGGACTAAGAAGATCAAGTGGTGGGTGCTTCTATAGGCTAGATTTTTGTGTTTTTATGATGAGCCAAGTGAGGCCTACCGATAAATGGTATGGATCTCACTTTGGACCCTAAGATGTGGCTGATGGCCCACCTTGATTATCATTTGATGTATGATTGGATGTAAGGGAGGGCCCATAGTGTCGGGGTCCCTCCATCACACGTGTGTCCCACTCTTTTCTCTCTCTCTCTCTCACTCTCTTTTTTTATTTTCTTTCAAATGATGATGATGTGGCCATGTGGCCCACTTGGATGGCCCCCACCATGAGGCATGTATTATAGCTAAGTCATCTCTAAGTGGGGCTCATTTCATGTGTTGAACCCACACCATTCACCATTGGTGGTCCACTAGAGCAGGGCCCACCTTGAGCCGTCCAGCGTCCAGGGACGCTGGACATCACTGGGGAAAAAAATACAATTATAAGCTTGGTTCCAAGCTCGTGGGGTGGACCACTCATATAGGCCCCACCTTGATGTATGGATTCAATCCATGCCGTCCATCCTATTTACCAACTCGTTTTAGGCGTTGAGCCAAAAAATGAAGTTGATCCGGGTATTTGGCGGGCCATAGCATTGAAAACAATAGTCGTTACCATTGAAAAACCACCCGACATTTCGTTGCTCCAAAATATATTCAATATTGGGCTTGTATGACTTGTATTAAGCCATGGGACCCAACGATTGGGTCCGATTCACCTGATGCGAGCCCCACATGAGAAAAACCTCAAAAATATAGGTTTTCAAAAAAAATAAAAATAAAATAAAGAAGCAACCCATCGTTTTTCGCTAATGCACATGAAAGACCTACGATCGCATCAGAGCGGGCGGTTAAGCAAAGAACAACCCACTGATCCAGCCGTGGGCCCCACCTTAATGTTTATTTGACATCCAATCCGTCCATGAGGTGGACCACCCCCTGAGGTGGGTCCCCTCCAAAAATCACCTTGATCCAGATCTCAGGTGGCCCACACCACAAGAAACAGCGGTGATTGAACTCTACCATTGAAACCCTTTTTGGGGCCACGTAAGTTTTGAATCAATCTGAAATTTATTTCACCCTTCATCCAGGCCCATGTGACCTTATGAACGGGTTGGATGGAAAATAAACATTACAGTGGGCCCCACATGGGACCCACACAGATGTACGTGTTTTATATGCTCACCGTCCAGGCGGACGATGGCACCCACCGAAATGTATGTGTTTTATTCACGCCGTCCAGCAGGTTGCTGGATGGCTAGTAGGCCCCACAGTGGTGTATGTGTTTTATCAACGTAGTCTAGCCATCTGGCTGGACTGCTAGACACAATTGGTGGACCCCACCATGATACTTGTGTTGCATCCAAACCATCCACCATTTGACAAGCTTGTCTTAAGGCTTGGGGCTAAAAATAAGATAGATCTATTTATCATGTGGACCCCACTGTACAGTGAGGACTGAACATCCACCATTAGACCCTTGGGCTACCAAGTTCTTGATGACCCTATGAACAGATTGTTTGGGAAATAAATGTTATGGTGGGCCCTAGGAATTTCAATGGTAGAAGTCATTATCACCACTTATGTAAGGCCCATGTTATGGGGCCCATTCGATGTATTTGTGGCCGTTATTGAGGTCCACCTTGATGTATATATGGCCCATGTGTTTAGGCTCATTCAATGTATTTGTGGCCCATGTTACGAGACCCATTGTGATGTTTTCAAAGGCCCATGGGTTATGGCCCATTACAATGTACATAAGGCCCATTAATGTGGCTCACTTGATTTATATAAGGCCCATAAGATGCGGCCCATTTGATGTATCCAAGGCCTATGGGTCGAGGCCCAACGGGGTGTCCTTAGGGTCTATTGCAATGTGTGATTTCTCCATGGTTTGTGTATTGATATTAGGCGAGCCATGCCTTAGGAGCAATATTGGTTTGACATCCACATTATGAGAAAGTGTTAGTTAAATGTCTGTATTATAACTCTCTCTAGGGCCCATTAGTAAGCCCATACTTGTTGATAGTTCACCACTTTATAACATGTTTAGTATAGCTCCATGATTCATACCCATATGCATCATTTATATGCTTGATGTGAGGAATGTTTGATCATAGCATAAGCCGTTGGGCTGAGACATTTACGGGACTCCTTATGAGACGGAGTGCCCCACATGATCACGTGGTACGTGTGAGATTACTGCATGATTGTACGGTGTGACTCATGCATCTCGCATATGTGTGGCTTGATCACTGCATACCCTAGCGACATCAGGGTCGTGGCTCCACAGGCACATCGTGGATGGCCGTATCGGATACCGAAAATACTTTATTCTAGCACTATGGGCACTTAGGATGTCCTTAGGTGAAAGTCTCAGAACCTTTTTGGTACCAGGGGATGCTCCAATGTCTAAACCGAGTGGATACACGAGCGCCCGAGTGCCAAATACCAGTAGGCCGCGTCTCCCACTGTGTTGTGGTCAGTTGGAAGGGGGTGTAGCCTTATCCGCCTGAGTGAGGGGGTTATAAGCTAGGCTGAGTTTGACCAACTCGCAAATATGTCCGCTATCTACGAGCCGGGTAGGTATTGGCAGACTACTGGTCAGGCAGATAGTGTAGTCTCTTCCACTTACTTGACTTTGAAGCTAGGGAGGAGGCAGTCAGTGTGAGGTGTATTAGACCCCAGTGATATCCAAAGAGGAACTGTACTGATATGTGTACATGATGAGGACCGACATGCTTGTATTGCATCTCGCATATGGCATTCTGCTACGTAGGCCTTGTATTGCGTCGGTATGGCCGATAGCATTCATGTTTCGCATCGCATGGCCTTGGTACGGCCTATAGCATTCATGCCTTGCATCAAATAGCTTTGGTACAGCTAATAGCATTCATGGACTTACCACATATTTCTGCATTACTCTGATATTGTACACTTGGCATTTGCCTTGCGCACACACTTACAGCAACCTCTAAGCTTTTGTAAGCTTATGCACGACCATTGCGTGCAGGTAGTGTTGGACAGCAGCAGCGCTGAGGCAGGAGTGCAGATCAGATCATTTTGGAGCCTTTTAATCATCTTGTATTTTCCTTCCAGCATTGTACTTAAAAGTTTTTGATATAGTGGATATGTGGTATTGCTGTTTTGTGACTTGGTTATGCTTGTGGTTATGCTCCATTATAAAAAAAAATTCATACTGAAAATTCTCCTTGTAGGATCCCAGGATCGGAATCTGGCGTATGGGCGCTGGGAGCCAAGAATGGGGTACTACGGAGGCTGTCGGCGCCAGATTTGGCGATCAGAAATTTTGTGAGCCCGGTTTCCGAGTTTGGGGCGTGACAGAAGTCCCACCCGTTGAAACCTTCTTGATCATTTATACAGCTCACTTGAGTTGTAGTTCATACATTCAAACCATCCATTGTGCGTATCTCACTTGGATGAGGGGTTACCCTGAGTTTCAGTTGCATCCAAAACTCAATGGCCCCAATAAGTGCTTTTAGATGTTTTGGGCACACCTTCACATAGTTTCATATGGTGTGACCCACTTGACTTCCAAACACAGTTGATTTTTTAGATATCTCATAACTTAGAGCATACCCTCTAAATGCATGGTGTGAATATTGGGGGATGCATGGAATCCTGGGTTAGAATCAAATAGTAAGAGATCAAATAAACCAAGCACACGGAGAACACAAGGTATTACATGGAAAAACCCTTGCAAAAAAAAAAAAAAAAAAAACCATGGCATAAAGCTATAACGAATCTACTACGATAAATAATGTTATTGTTGTACAATATTTCTAGCAATTCTGGAAAAGCCAATAGGAGGGTGACATGTGGCATTGTATGAGGAATGTGAAGTGGATAAAAAGATCCTTAAAATTTTAAAGTGCTTTTTACAGGCTTACAGCTGGTGTAAGTTTAGCTCTACACATCACTGGATGGTCGACAGAGTGTTGCAGTCGATATATAAGAAGCATGGTGGAGCTAAAAGACGACCGAGGGCAACCAATACAAAACCTTGACTCATGAGTTTATGTTTCGGAGATTTTGAGTAAGGGACTGTAGTTACCGAGAGGGAATGTGTTAGGAACCCACTATGCCCTTATGGACGTACGGTCTTTACTTCACAAGATCTAACTAATTTCTAAGAAATATGACTAATTCTTGCATGAAGAAAATATAATGTGTTTAATGGCGGTGGTGATTGATCGATCCAAAATTTTTATGGTCAGGATCCAATTATATCGGCAAGTCGCATAGCATACGTTCGAAACAATCAAGTGCAGGGTGCAAAGTATGTATGTATGCGATGTTTGATATTATATGGATGCTTATGATAAAACGACGACCAAGCAGCTAAGGTTTCTAGTGGGCCTACTCTGATTATATCAGCAGGCCTCAAAGCATACGCCTGCTAGTCAAATACAAGAAAATGATGGAATGCAATATATATGCTAAAACGATGGCTAACTGGCTAAGGTTTCTGGTGGGCAAGATCGGATTATATCAGCAAGCCTCAAAGCGTATACTCATAAGTCAGGTGTGAGAAAACAATGAAATGCACTATGATGATGATGTATATAATGAGCAAGGAGATTGAGAAAGGAATGAATATTGTATGATTCTAATGCCCTGATTTAATGAAACTGATTGAAGCTTAAACGGTTGGATGAACAGTAATGTCACAAGGCTAGATTGAGTAGCTTATATTTGAACTTAGGTGGCTCAAGAGGCTTGGACTCTAGCTAGGCCTGACTAGACTAGGGTTGGGCTCTCTCTTACTCTCACTCTCACTCTTCTTAGTGAAGGGATGGCTAGGTGGCTAAGGCTAAGGGACCTCTGGATGAGAAGGAATGCTTCTTGAATCTAATGTATGGGAGTGTGTCTAAAATGAGAAGAGGAGGGGGCTATTTATAGCCTCCAACCCAATTTTCTTATAATTCTCAATAATTATAGGGGGGAAAAGTGGTTAAAGGGCTGAGATTGGAGATTTTCACATGGCATCATCCAATGGATCAAACGAGGTGGTAAAAGTTCAATTTTGGGTAAGGAGATAGGCATCAGAGTAAACACACTTCAACCACACACTTGGGGTTTGAAAAATGAGAGTTCCACATGCTTAAGGAACGTTGCCCCAAAGTGGGGGAGTCCCACGTGGCCTGCGTCAACTTGGTCATCGTCGGTCCCCTCTTGAACTCCATGCTTTGGCAGGCAACATCCTCCAAGCGTGTGAAGGCTCTGCTATGAACATTGTAGCTTTGAGGTTTCACCCATTTCCTCGATTGGGCTTGCTTTTGGGCTTGGGTTTGGGCCTGCTTTTGGGCTCAACAAGGTGAGTTGACCGGGTTGTTGGGTTGAGTGGGTTGACCAAGTGAGTTGACTCACTGAGCTGACTCAAGGCTCTAGGGTTTTAGGTTCCTAGGATTTAGGATTATGCTGATTGGGTTAACCAGGTTTACTAGGTTGAATACGCTGAGTTTAGGGTTTGGTTGTCCATCCATCAGTTCAAGCTCAATCAGCTTATCAGCCTAAGGTGGGGTGTCTACCATCATAAACATTTATTCCACTCCAATCATACAAAAAAGCAATATTTTTTGGCACACACAATGGGACTAACAACTATCAAGCTGTCATAAATATTAATTTATTGTACATCGATCGTACAAAAAAGTCAATATTTTTTTGGCACGCCCAATGGGACTACAAACTACTTAGTTGCCATAACATCTGGTTGACAAAAATATATTTGTCAACACAGTAATCATTCGAAATCATGAGCCAAAAGAGTAGTCATAATATTTCAACAATCGTCGTTGTGGCTAACGAGCCTCCTACTCACGAGGAAGAAGTATAAGTCCAACAAGTGTCTGAGTAAGGAGATCCACCACTTAGTCTGGTGCTTGTTCCTCTAAATTTAGACAAACCATCAACTTCTAGAGTTAAACCTCTTGAGATTTTGTTAACCGGGATGGTTGATATGAAAAGGGGGATTCGGCATATCGCAAAATTATCGCGAGTTCAGGCAAAACACTCGCGAATTTAGGGTGAGGCTTTTAATAGGTGGATGGTCGGTCACACTAAAAGTATGAATTGGTTGGTGGCTTTGTTTGCTGAAAAAGCAAGTGTTGCACCTTAGCAACAAGCTAATGCAAGTTTTGTTGGAAAGCGGTCACACTGAAAGCATGAATTGGAAGCTCCACCAACTCTCATGTCTTATTATTATGCAAGGTATCTATCTTGTCATGCATGACCGTTATTCACTTCTTAGCATCAGAACTATCTAATGCTTCTTGGAAAGTAGACGAATCTTTCTCATTCGTAATGAGGGCGAATGCAACATTCAAGTCATCCCTATATCTGACTCGCAATCTGCGGTCTCTCGATAAATTCCTTCTAAGAGGTGACTACTCAGGCTCTACCTGTGTATCAACTTTTTCAATCTCAACATCTGACCGTTGATTTCTCCGGTTCCTTGTGTTTGTCCTTGCGAAATAAGAAATCTTCATCAAACGTGATATCTCAGCTAATTATGATTTTCTATGTGACCTGGTCAAATAGCATGTACCCTTTCACACCATCACGATAGTCCAAAAAATACACTTCTTAGCCCTTTATCTAGCTTATCTTTCTCAACTTACGGTACATGAGAGTAACCGTCATAATCAAATATACGCAACTATGAGTAGTCATCTCATGGATACTGCACAATTCTTTAAGAATCTTGCAGTCTATCGCCATAGACAGGGTCAAATTCACTAGGTAACAAGTCGTGTTAATGGCCCCCGTGCATAATTCATTACCCAATCCAGCATTACTCAACATGCTTTGGGCTCACTCTAAGAGAGTTCAATTCATCCATTCTTCTCAAGAGTGTGCCTCAATGTATTGTGCCTCACAATCTGCTCATCTTTACAAAACTGATTGAATTCCTTTGAAGTAAATTTGATGTAGAGCGGGTCGCGGACAATTACATGGGAAAGATGGATCAGAAAAGGCCCGGTCGGCGATAAAAGTGATCTGGACCATCAGACCTTCAATCAAGCGTATCTCACAATCCGGGATGAGTTAGCCAACGTAAAATATATGATTTTGGGGTAGAACGAGCTACTTTAGCCAACCAACCCTACTATGCTGGGTTGCGACGCTCGGAATTGTGAGAAATCCCTGATTCGACGGTCGTTCCCTATTTTAATTTCGCTTTTACTATAAATAGTAAGTTTTAGTTTGACTATAACTCTTCATCCGTCGGGCTTTAGGAGTTGCGCCCAACGTGAAAAGAGCTTAGAATAATTAGGGGAACGGTTTGGTGAAGCCAAATAGGACACTTACTATTTTTGGCCGAAAACCTTGCACACTAGTAGACATCACGACCGTCTATAAATAGTAAGTTTACTATTTATAGTAAGTCGCGAATTCTAGGAGTTTTAGTTGTAGTTTGATTATGATTTCTTTCCCATTGCTTAGTACCCTTATTTAAGGGGTTGTAAACTCGTTTTTATGCATTCATTAATCTGTTTCGAATTTATTAGAATTTATTTCTATTTTCTACTCTATTTTCTTGTGGATTCGAGAAAGTCTCTGTGAGGAGTCCAGAGAAGTTCCGTGGATTCGGAATAGTTATCCTCTTGAGGAAGACGGTGCTCGACCTCACGTCCTCCCCTGTGTCTGTTTGGTATCAAAGTGAGGTTTCTCCTCGGATCGATGACTTCTAACGTGCTCGGGAATTTGCCTTTAACAGCAACAACTTTCCAGCGGCCAGAAGAAGAGAATCGACAAGCCATGCTCCAGGTTTCCATGGACCGCATAGAATCTCTTGGCGAAACCCTAGGGCAACTCCGTGTTCCTGGTGATAATCCTCCACCGCCAATTGTTGAGACTCTAATCGCCCGATCGCGAGGATAATACCTCGCCAACCGGTGCATCCAAGGGTCATGTCTGAGGACAGGGGCTCCAGTGAGGAGGAGATCGACGACATAATCTTCCAACACCCTAGACCAGGCGGCGATCGAGTAGATCGAGAATTCAATATACGGGTTGATATTCCTAACTTCAATGGCCAACTACACATTGAGGATTTCCTTGATTGGCTTTCTGAAGTTGAGCGATTTTTTGACTATATGGACATCCTTGAAGAAAAGAAGGTCAAGCTGGTGGCCTACAAGTTGAAAGGAGGAGCGTCAGCTTGGTGGGAACAACTGCAACTCCCACGAACCAGGCAGATGAAAGCACCAATCCGTACATGGCAGCGGATGAAGCAGCTACTACGCGCCCGATTCCTCCCTAGCGATTATGATCAGGTATTATTCCAACAATACCAAAATTGTCGACAGGGTAGTCAGTCGATAAGAGAGTACGCAGAGGAATTTTACCGCCTGGCGGCGCGTAACGATTTGGTCGAGACTGAATCGCAGCAAGTCGTCCGATTCAACGGTGGATTACATATGGCGATTCAAGATCGAGTCCAGATGCAGTCCGTCTGGACGATGAATGATGTGATCAAGTTGGCTACTCGGGCAGAAGCACAACTTGAACGTCCTAACGCACGGACCTATCCTACTGCACGGATTACTGCGGCAGGTCCACCTCAGGGAGCTCCACAACCTAAGGGGAAGGAGCCCGTAGGAGCACGCACTCAACCTCTTACGTCTGAGAACCAAGATCAGGGAAGCAGGCAAGCTAGACCCTAAAGGGGTGTCTCCACTGCTGATGGTCCAAGTAAAATTCTGAACCCTTATGCTCGGCCAAGGCCCGACAGCTGCTATCGTTGTGGCCAGCCTGGCCACCTATCAAATACTTGTCCCCAGCGAAAAGTGGCAAACCTCGCCATTAATGATGGTAGTGCTGATAACGCTTATGAAGATCCAGATGTTGAAGAACAGGAGCATATCGTCGAGGATGGGGTAGATGATTCAGATTGGGTTCAACAAGATCAAGGCAAGTCGCTCGTCGTGAGGCAGCTATTATATGCGCCAAGAAAAGAAGTGCATCCACAGAGGCATAACATCTTCCGCACTAGGTGTACGGTGAATCTAAAGGTTTGTGACGTGATCATTGACAGTGGAAGCAGCGAGAATATCATCTCCAGGGGCATGGTGGAAAAATTGCAATTGAAAACAGCGTCATCCCTCTCCATATACAATCGGTTGGATCAAGAAAGAACACGGTGTACCATATCTTTTTCAATTGGCAAACATTATAAGGATGAAGTAGTATGCGATGATATGGAAGCATGTCACATACTACTTGGTCGACCCTGGCAATCTGACCGTGACGCCACTCATAAAGGGCGAGATAACATATATATCTTCGTCAAGGATGGCCGAAAGACAATATTGGCCCCTATGGATCCAGAAGGACCACCTGAAACTTCTAAAGTGGAGGGTCATTTTCTCTTAACCATTCGGGACTTCGTGGAAGAATCCAAAGAAACAGGACAGACTTATACATTAATTGTGAAAGGGAAAGAACTCGAGCCTACCATCATCCCAGAAAGACTAAGGCCCTTATTACATGAATTCCAAGAAATCTAGCCCGAGGACCTTCCCGATGGGTTACCCCCTATGCGAGATATCCAACACCATATTGACCTTGTCCCTGGGTCCAGTTTACCTAATTGTCCTCATTATCGAATGAGCCCGAATGAGTGCGAGATTCTACAGGGACAAGTGGAGGAACTGATCCGTAAGGGTCTTATTCGAGAAAGCATGAGCCCATGTGTTGTACCAGCTCTGCTAACTCTAAAGAAAGATGGGAGTTGGCGCATGTGTGTCGACAGCCGAGCCATCAACAAGATCACCATAAAATACAGGTTTCCTATACCACGGTTGGACGATATGTTGGATATGCTAGAGGGTGCAAAAATATTCTCTAAATACTTAAGGAGCGGCTATCATCAAATTCGAATACGGCCGAGTGACGAGTGAAAAATAGCCTTTAAGACCAAGGAAGGATTGTACGAATGAATGGTCATGCCTTTCGGTCTTTCTAATGCGCCTAGCACATTCATGAGGTTGATGAACCAAGTTCTGAAACCTTTCATTGGGCGGTTCGTTGTGGTTTATTTTGATGATATTTTGATATACAGTCAAGACGAAACCACCCATATGGAGCACCTCAAGAAAGTCCTTCAAGTGCTCAGTGAAAATAAATTGTACCTCAATTTAAAAAAGTGTAACTTCATGACTAATAGCCTATTGTTTCTGGGTTTGTGGTTACATCCACGGGCATTCGAGTGGATGAGGAAAAGGGGAAGACAATCAGAGAATGGCCGGTTCCTAAAAATATTCACGAAGTGCGAAGTTTTCATGGACTAGCGACATTCTATCGTCGGTTTGTGAAAAATTTCAGTACCATTGTGTCACCGATCACAGATTGCATAAAGAGAGCAGTTTCAGTGGACTGACGAAGCCGATAGAAGCTTTGCCGAAATCAAGCGCAGATTATCCACGACTCCGGTTCTTGTACTTCCCAACTTCGACAAACTATTTGAAGTCGAATGTGATGCCTCATATGTCAGGATTGGGGGAGTTTTGTCTCAAGAAGGTAGGCCGGTAGCCTTCTACAGTGAGAAACTTAGTGATGCACGCAAGAAGTGGTCTACATATGAGATCGAGTTGTACGCAGTGGTCCAGGCACTGCGACACTGGCAACATTATTTGATTAAAAGGGGATTCATACTTTCTACGGACCATCAAGCCCTCAAATTTATTAATAGTCAAGCTAACATTAACCGTGTGCATGCTAAATGGATCTCGTTTTTACAGGAATTCACATTCGTGCTAAAGCATAAGTCAGGGCAACAGAACAAAGTAGCCGATGCGCTGAGTCGCCGTGCAACTTTGTTAGTCACTATGAGCAATGAAGTTGTCGGGTTCGATCGCCTCAAAGACATATATGCCGACGACGACGACTTCAAGGACGCATGGGTTAGATGTCAGGAAGGTCACCCCGGTGACTTACATATACAAGACGGTGCTCGACCTCACGTCCTCCACGTTTAAGGGAAATCGACTATGTATCCCAAAGAGTTCACTAAGAGAATATATAATCCAAGATTTACATGGAGGTGGCCTCAGTGGACACCTTGGGCGAGACAAGACGCGAGCTCTTGTGGAAGAACGTTATTACTGGCCGCAATTGGTACGTGATGTGGGAAAGGCAGTCCAACGCTGTTATATTTGTCAGACTTCCAAGGGGCAATCTCATAATACGGGCCTCTACACCCCGTTACCCGTGCCTGACGGCCCTTGGGAGGATTTATCTATGGACTTTGTGCTTGGTCTCCCATGAACACAACGCGGCATGGATTCGGTGTTCGTGGTAGTAGATCGTTTTTCCAAGATGGCGCACTTTATTCCATGCAAGAAGACTCTCGATGCAACACACGTGGCGAATCTATTCTTCAGAGAAATTGTGCGGTTACACGGGATTCCCAAGACTATTACTTCCGACCATGACATGAAGTTCATAAGCCACTTTTGGCGAACTTTGTGGGCTCGATTCGATACACGCCTTCAGTTCAGCAGCGTACCACCCACAGACTGACAGTCAAACTAAGGTTGTGAATCGCACATTGGGAAACCTCCTTCGATGTATTTCAGGAGAAAAATCGAAGCAGTGGGATTTAGCTTTGTCTCAAGCAGAGTTTGCATTCAACAACATGGTGAACCGCTCGACAGGGAAATCCCCATTCCAGGTTATTTACGGACGAGTATCTCACCACACACTAGACTTGGTCCCTCTGCCCAAGCTCCCAAGCATGAGTATTGCAGTAGAACATATGGTAGACAAAATCATGGGAATTCATGCGAAGGTACAGAATAAGCTACATGCCTCAAACGAAAAGTACAAAGAGCAAGCGGACAAGCATCGGCGACAGAAAGTGTTCGAGGTGGGCAACCAAGTAATGGTCCATCTGCACAAAGAAAGTTTTCCGACTGAAACGTACAACAAGTTGAAGAATAAAAAGATCGGACCGGTACCAATCATCCGAAAGATCAATGACAATGCTTATGTTGTTGATCTTCCAGATGATATGACGATCTCATGGACTTTCAATGTCGCAGACCTGACCGAGTATCATGAACCAGCGCATAATGATAACTCGAGGACGAGTTCTTTTGACGTGGAGGAGACTGATGTAAACCGGGTCGTGGACAATTACATGGCAAAGATGGATCAGAAAAGGCCCGGTCGGCGACAAAAGTGATCTGGACCATCAGACCTTCAATCAAGCATATCTCACAATCCGGGATGAGTTAACCGACGTAAAATATATGATTTTGGGGTAGAACGAGCTACTTTAGCCAACCAACCCTGCTATGTCGGGTTGCGATGCTCGAAATTGCAAGAAATCCCTGATTCGACGGTCGTTTCCCTATTTTAATTTTGTTTTTACTATAAATAGTAAGTTTTAGTTTGACTATAACTCTTCATCCCGTCGGGCTTTAGGAGTTGCGCCCAACGTGAAAAGAGCTTAGAATAATTAGGGGAACGGTTTGGTGAAGCTAAATAGGACACTTACTATTTTTGGCCAAAAATCTTGCGCACTAGTAGACATCACGACCGTCTATAAATAGTAAGTTTACTATTTATAGTAAGTCGCGAATTCTAGGAGTTTTAGTTGTAGTTTGATTATGATTTCTTTCCCATTGCTTAGTACCCTTATTTAAGGGGTTGTGAACTCGTGTTTATGCATTCATTAATCTGTTTCGAATTTATTATAATTTATTTCTATTTTCTGCTCTATTTTCTCATGGATTCGAGAAAGTCTCTGTGAGGAGTCCAGAGAAGTTCCGTGGATTCGGAATAGTTATCCTCTTGAGGAAGACGGTGCTCGACCTCACGTCCTCCCCTGCGTCTAAATTCGCATCCATTATCGGTCCTTAATACATTCAATTTTTGTCATGTCTGCCTTTTAACCGTCGTCTTCCACACTTTAAATGTGGTGAAAACATCGGATTTATTTGTAAGGAAATAAACTCACATTTTCTTGGAGTAGTTATTGATGAATGAGACAAAATATGATGACCCCTAGTAAAAACAACGAGTGATGGGCCACATACATCTAAATGCACGTACTCAAGCATACCTTTACAAGTATGCTTTCTAGTCTTAAAAGTTAGCCTTGACTGTTTACTATAATACAATGCTTACATATACTAAGTTCCATACTTTTAAAAATAGGAATCAAGCAACAATCAGAAAGTACCTTCATACTACGGTCGCTCATGCGGCCTAGGCGCACATGACACAATCGTGCCGATGTGGATTCCGCTATAGACGTTATAGCTCCACCCATTTCAGTATTTTGGAACAACTTGTATAAATTATTGCTTCACTACACTTTCACTACAATAAGTGTCCCCTTTCAAAACTTTAAGAACCTTTTGTAACCAGTGAATTTACAACCAAGTGCCTTAAGAGCCCCCAGAGATATCAAATACTTCCTGTAATCCGGAACGTGTTGAACATCTGTCAGAATACGCTCCACCCCATCAAACATTCTGATGCACACTGAACTAATTCCAACGACTTCACAGGCAATGTCATTGCCTATAAAAACTTGTCCACCATTATACTCGATGTATACAGTGAACAAATCCTTGTGAGAAGTCATGTGGTATAGGCTCACAAATCTAGAATCCATTCGTTACTAAGGTAACCGGATTTGAATGCAATGAAGACATCACCACCATCCACCTCCTCACATGATTGCGTTTTCTTGGCCTCTTTTGGTGCATTCTCTGATTTTTCTCCATTTTGAGCCTTAAGTTCCCTGAAATCCTTCATATGCATTATCATCCCACAATTCCAATACTTCATCTTGCCCTTCCCTTTTGATTCAGATCGTGATCGAGAATTGTTCCTCACTTTCAAGATTCCTTCCCCTGGCAATCAACACATCCGTAGAGGTACCTTCATCATTGTCCTTCTTTCTCAATTGCTTCTCATGAAGGGGTAAGATGACAGTCTCAACATCGTTGGTATCCCTAAAGTTGATCAGCGTGTCTATTAGATTCTTGAAATATGGTGGAAGCGAATTCAAAATAATTATGGCTTAATCTTACTCTTCGATCTTAACCTTCGCATTCATCAATTTATGTAGCAATTCGCTAAAAATGCTCAAGTGTTCATTAATGTCAGATCCCTCTATCATATTAAGATTATAGAATTACTTCTTAAGATACTGACGATTACCTAAGGATTTCTTTGTGTACAAACTATCATGTTTTGTCCATACCCCTATGGCGGTCTTTTGATCTAAGACATTATATAGGACGTTGTTCGTTAGACACGATTATATCGAGATTGTAGCCCTCTCGTATAGTTCATCCCACTCTTCATCAGTCATAGATGCAGGACTCTTTGCCTTGCCAAGGAAAGAGTTTCACAATCCTTATTAAATTAGGAGGCCTTTCATCTTAACCTTCCATATTTCAAAGTTATTTCTCCCAGTAAACCTCTCTATTTCATACTTTATATTAGATCGCTTAGACAACATGCTTTCAAATTCAAAAAACTCAAAAGTTCAACATTCACTCTAATACCACTTGTTCAGGGGGGGGCGCGGAAGCAACCCCGAGTTAAAATCAAACAATAAGATATCAAATAAACCAAGCACACAGAGAACACAAGGTATTACATGGAAAAATCATTGCAAGAAAAAATCACAGCACAAAGCGACAACGAATCCACTATGATAAACAATATTGCAAGAGATGGAAGAACTTACTAATCCGAGTATTAACCCTGAAAATCATACAAAACCCTGGCTTTAATCTCTATTCTATCACCAAAGCCCTAAACATGTTTTCAATGACATAATCCCCAATTATAAACCCTTAAATAGAGTTAAAACTGCAATTCCGCAAAATTACATGAGAGCTTCGATCGGATCGAGTGTCATCGATGGCCCATTAATGAGATCGAAGCCATCTTTGATCGAATCGATTTGGACCAAAAAATTATCCAACGAGCAAAAGTAAAAACGGGAGTTTATTAATGGGATCGAGTGGATTGTCGATGGGATCAAGTGGACTGTCGATGACATCGACAGACCCAGTTACAGACATATTGAAAACATCTAACCACATGAATATCCGACATAGATCACAATTGGGCCCATGGAGGTCAATCTCATGAAAAGCCACCTGAAGTCGACCCCATTGGACCATTTCCCATATAAACGAATGCTCACCTACGCACTAGTTCTCACGAGAACTTGTATGAACTTTTTCAGAACTCATCTCACTTAATATGAGTGCAAAATTTGAACCATCCATGTGATGCAGCACCCCATGAAACCCACAAGCCCCAACTTTCACCCTAGTTCAAGACTTTTGTAGGCCATGGCAAAAGGAAACAATTTCCTCCCTTGATTTGTCTCTCTTTTGTCATAGTTCACCAAAGTTTTATATTAGCCTGAAAGTTGGCCCTGGGGATTTTATGAGGTGCTATGTCACATGAACTATTCAGATTTTGCGCTCACATAATAGGAGATGAGTTTTGAAAAAGTTCTCACGAATTTTGGTAAGAGCTGATGCTTATATATATATATATATATATATGAGAGAGAGAGAGAGAGTCATGCTCCCGTGCGCACCTACGCACGTGCGCACCTTTGCGCACGTGCCATGGGTGTCTAATCTAAACAGTCCATGTGATGTGGAATCCCATGAAACCTCATGTCATAAATTTTCACCCCGATCTAATATTCTGGTGGGCCATAGCAAAGAGAAACGCAAATCAAGGGAGTAACTGTTTTCATTTTTCATGGCCGATCAAAGTTTTAGATCAAAGTAGAACTTGGGACCCGGGCGTTTCACGAGGTGCTGCTTCAAATCAACGGTTCAGATTTTGGATTCATATCACGTATGATGGGTTCTCAAAAAAGTTCGTACGTAGTACGTCCGAACTGGTTCGCAGGTGAGCGTTTCCCCATATATATATATATATATATATATATATATATATATATATGTGTATGTATATATATATATATGTGTATATATATATATATGTATATATATATATATATATATATATATATATATATGTGTGTGTGGGGGGGTCGAGTGTGGGCCCCACCGTGATGCGTGTCGACCATCAACACCGTGCATTTGATGGGTACCCTTTAAATTATAGGATATCCCAAAAATCAGCCGTATACGGAACTCAGGTGGGCCACACCATCTAAAATTATGTGAAGACACCGTTAAAACATATAAAAGTACTTGGTGGGGCCCACCTGAGTTTTGCATGCGCCTAAAACTTGGTCTGAACCCTCATTCAAGTGGGACACACATAATGGATGGGCTGGATTTGCAAACCACATCTCGGTGGGCCCTCAAAAATGGCTATGAATGTTTTAATGGTGTACGGCCCCCTCTCCACTTATGTATGTGGTGTGGCCCACAAAAGTCACGGATTGAATTGATTTTTGGGACCTACGCCCACGATGGAATGGTGCATCTATATATATATATATATATATATATATATATATATATATATATATATATATATATATATATATATATATATATATATATATATATAACCCAAAGAGACTTTAAAAAATTTATACAAATTGCGATAACGAGATTTGCCACCTTTCTCCCCGCAACATGCGGGGAGCGCATCGAAGTCGGAATTTAAATTTTATATAAGGATCGTGATCCAATTGGCCCCCATGTGAGAATGTAGCACATTTATCTGAGATCTGGCCAGTTGACAGATCCCTAGCCATTCATCGACTAGTAAAAACTTTATCGGATCTACCTGTCACTACTCTATCATGAGTAGCTCCAAACCATATAGATGATTTGATACTTAAGAGACAAGATTGATTAAGATGAATCTTAACTGTTTAATTTACCGTTGGACCCACAGACTAATCAAAATTAGTTTTAATCTTTATACTAAGAACAAAAAATATTATCTCTAAGTAATTACAAGTAATTAAAATGAATTGAAATTATTTTTATGCGTACTCCACCAAACAGGCCCTTAAGATGCAAAATTATTTTATATCATCAAAATTCAATTGGCAACTCTGTAAAGGAGAAAATGACCACTGTAGACAAACCCTTTTACCCAGCGGTTTCTATGAAAGAATACAAACCTTAGTTACCAATTTAGACTATCACGTGCGGACAGCGACGTTGAGGACGAAACTACCACTCCTTTTCGCTGCGAAGACGCGCGCTGACGCTCCTCGAACTGAGAGTTGTTTGAACGGCTTAAAAGAGAACAAAGTTACATGGCCGAACAGCTATATATTTATTATATCCACAACGTTCATCCATATCTCAAGATCATTTCGGAGCATTATCCAAAAAAAAATATCATATCCAAAGATCAACTGGACCACACCACAAAGAACAGCGGGGAAATTGATTTTCACCGTTAAAAATTTTGTAGGGTCCACCATAACATTTATTTTCCATCCAATCTATCCATAAGGTCACAAAGGCCAAGATGAAGAGGAAAAACAAGTTTCATAATGATCCAAAACTTACGTGACCCCTAAAAGGGTTTCAATGGTAGACGTTCAATCATCCACAGCCTTTAACAGTGTGGTCCACTTGATAGCTAGATCTGTCTTATTTTTCGTCTCAAACCTTAATACGAGTTTGCCAAAAATATGAACGGCTTGGATATAACACATACCTCATAATAGGACCCACAAAAAGTGGTGGGATTACAGCAGCAAAAAATTAAAAAAAAAAAAAAAAAAAAAAACTGTCGGTATATCGAAAATGGTCCAGAACTGTCCAGTTAGTTTTCCTCAAAAATCTTACAATTTTCGATATATCGGCTGTCTTTCGATATATTGAAAAAGGTGTTTTACCTTTAGCTACGGATTATAACCGTAGCCATACGCTATGCAATGTCAGGTTTCTATGAAATTTTTTATTTTTTTATTTTTTTTTAATTTTTTACATGGAGAAATTTATTCTACCTACAATTTTCTTTAATACATATTTATATAAATAGGTATATATAAGCATATAAATTTTTTTCCCTCTTTTTTTCATTTATTTCTTTAATCATTTAACAAGAATATCTTCTAAACCAAAATTAGTTCTTGACGCACCACATATGATTTTGGGGTAAGAGAAGCTACTTTAGCCAACCAACCTAGTTATTTTCCAAGATTCCATCAGTCAATGGTTGACCAAGGCAACGTAGAAATTGAGCGAGGCGGCGTAGAAAATGAGCGAGGAACCTACGATTTGAGCTGGCAACCAGGAATTGAGCGAGGTAAGTAGAAATTGAAAGCGAGGCAACGTAGAAATTGGTAGGAAGCTAGAAATTGAGCGAGCAACGTAGGAATTGGAGGAAGAAGTAGAAATTGAGCGAGGAAGCCGGAGAAATTGAGCGAGGATCTAGAAATTGAGCGAGGGAACGTAAAAATTGAGCGAGGAAGCAGAAATTGAGTTTAGGAAGCGAAATTGAGCGAGGCAACCTAGAAATTGAGCGAGGAAGGTAGAAATTGAGCGAGGCAACCTAGGAGTTGAGCGAGGAAGGTAGAAATTGAGCGAGGAAGTAGAATTGAGCGAGGAACCTAGAAATTGAGCGAGGGAAGCTCGAAATTGAGCGAGGGAAGGTAGGTGAGCGAGGAACCTAGAAATTGAGCGAGGCAAGGTGCAGAAATTGAGCGAGGAAGGTAGAAATTGAGCGAGGCAACCTAGAAATTGAGCGAGGGAAGGTAGAAATTGAGCGAGGCAACGTAGGAATTGAGCGAGGAAAGCTAAAAATTGAGCGAGGCAACCTAGAAATTGAGCGAGGGAAAGTAGGAATTGAGCGAGGGAAGCTCGAAATTGAGTGAGGGAAGCTAGAAATTGAGCGAGGCAACCTAGGAGTTGAGCGAGGGAAGGTAGAAATTGAGCGAGTGAAGGTAGAAATTGAGCGAGGCAACCTAGAAATTGAGCAAGGTAACCTAGAAATTGAGCGAGGGAAGGTAGAAAATGAGCGAGGCAACCTAGAAATTGAGAGAGGGAAGGTAGAAATTGAGCGAGGGAAGCTAGAAATTGAGAGAGAGAACCTAGCAATTGACGAGGGAAGCTAGAAATTGAGCGAGGGAAGGTAGAAATTGAGCGAGGCAACCTAGAAATTGAGCGAGGGAAGGTAGAAATTGAGCGAGGGAACCTAGAAATTGAGCGAGGGAAGGTAGAAATTGAGCGAGGGAAGGTACAAATTGAGCGAGGGAACCTACAAATTGAGCGAGGCAACCTAGAAATTGAGAGAGGGAAGGTAGAAATTGAGCGAGGCAACCTAGAAATTGAGCGAGGGAAGCTACAAATTGAGCGAGGCAACATAGGAATTGAGCGAGGGAAGGTAGAAATTGAGCGAGGGAAGCTAGGAATTAAGCGAGGGAATGTATAAATTGAGCGAGGGAAGGTAGAAATTGAGCGAGGGAAGCTAGAAATTGAGCGAGGCAACCTAGAAATTGAGCGAGGGAAGCTAGAAATTTAGCGAGGGAAGGTAGAAATTGAGCGAGGGAAGGTAGAAATTGAGCGAGGGAACCTAGAAATTGAGCGAGGGAAGGTAGAAATTGAGCGAGGGAAGCTAGAAATTAAGCGAGGGAAGCTCGAAATTGAGCGAGGGAAGGTAGAAATTGAGCGAGGGAAGCTCAAAATTGAGCGAGGGAAGGTAGAAATTGAGCGAGGCAACATAGAAATTGAGCGAGGGAAGCTAGAAATTGAGTGAGGGAACCTAGAAATTGACGAGGGAAGCTAGAAATTAAGCGAGGCAATGTAGGAATTGAGCGAGGGAAGGTAGAAATTGAGCGAGGCAACCTAGAAATTGAGCGAGGAAGCTAGAAATTGAGAGGAAGCCGTAAATTGAGCGAGGCAACGTAGGAATCACCGAGTGAGCGGAATTTAGAAATTGAGCGAGGCAACGTAGGAATTGAGCGAGGAAGCTAGAAATGAGGAGGAAGCCGCAGAAATGGCGAGGCAACATAGAAATTTAGCGAGGAAGAAATTAGCGAGGCAACGAAGAATTGAGCGAGGATCTTTAGAAATTGTTTGAGGAAGTAGAAATTGGAAGCGTAGGCAATGTAAAAATTCACGAGAAACCGAGAATTTGAGCGAGGTAACCTATGAATGAGCGAGGTAAGTTAGAAATTTAGCGAGGAAGCTAGAATTTGACAAGGAACTTAGAAATTCAAATGCAGGCAACATAGGATTTGAGCGAGGAAGCTACAAATTATGCGAGGAAGCTAGAAATTGAGCGAGGTAACCCAGATTTGAGCGAGGAACGTATCAGGTGTGCGAGGAACCTATGTTGCCTTGCTCAATTTCTAGCTTCTCTCGCTCAATTTTTTTCCTCGCTCAATTTCTATTTCCTCGCTCAATTTCTACCTTCCTCGCTCAATTCCTGCATTTCGCTCATTTCTTTCTACCTTCCTCGCTCGATCTCTAGCTTCCTCGTCAATTGCTATAGGTTCTCTCTCTCGATTTCTAGCTTCCTCGCTCAATTCCTACGTTGCCTCGCTCAATTTCTACCTTCCTCGCTATTTCAGGTTGCCTCGCTCAATTTCTACCTTTCTCGCTTCGATTTCGAGCTATACTCGCTCAATTTACGGGTTCCTCGCTCAATTTCTACCTTCCTCATTAATTTCTACCTTCCTCGCTCGATTTATAGGTTGCCTCGCTCAATTTCGCTTCCTCGCTCAATTTCTAGCTTCCTCGTAATTTCTACGTTGCCTCGATTTCTACTTTCCTCGCTCAAAAAGATTTCATCGCTCAACTACGTTGACTCGCTCATTGCTTCCCCTCGCTCAATAACTTCCTCGCTCAATTCCTACGTTGCCTCGATTTCTAGCTTCCCCTCGCTCAATTTCTACGTTGCCTCGCTCAATTTCTGGGCTTCCTACCGCTCAATTCCTGGTTGCTGGCTCAATCAGGTTCCTGCTCGTTTTCTACGTTGCCTCGCTCAATTTCTATCGCTCAACCATCGACTGATGGAATCTTGGAAAATAACTAGGTTGGTTGGCTAAAGTAGCTTCTCTTACCCCAAAATCATATGATTACGTCAAGTAACTAATTTTGGTTTAGAAGATATTCTTGTTAAATGATTAAAGAAATAAATGAAAAAAAAGAGGGAAAAAATTTTTATATGCTTATATATACTTATTCATATAAATATGTATTAAAGAAAATTGTAGGTAGAATAAATTTTTCTATGTAAAAAATAAAAAATAAATAAAAATAAATAAAAAATTTCAAAGACTGAGATCTGATTTATGGCTACAGTTATAATGTACTAAAGATAAATACCCGATATATAGACGAGTCGATATATCAAAAATTGTAAGATTTTTGAAGAAAATTCACTGGACAGTTCTGGACCATTTTCAATATATCGACTGGATGTCGACTCTCCAGTCGATATATCGACAGTTTTTTTTTTTTTTTTTTTTTTGTTGTTGTAATCCCACCGCTTTTTGCGGGTCCTATTATGAGGTGTGTTATATCCAAACCGTCCATCTATTTAATTGATTTGAGACTAAAAATAAGATAGATCTAACTATCAAGTAGACCACATTGAAAAAGGCAATGGGAAATTGACGCTTAATTTATTGAAACCCTTTTAGGGGTTTTAAGTTTTGGATCATTATGAAATTTGTTTTTCTTCTTCATCCAGGTCTTTGTGACCTATGAATGAACTTAGACGGGAGGATTTCTCACGAACATCACGGTGGGCCCCCAAAAAGTTTTTAATGGTCGACGCTCATTCAACATCAAGTTTCTGTAAGTACACTTGAGATTTGCATACCTATTTTTTGTCGTATACCATAAAATGATATGGAAAAATATATGGACGGCATGGATGAATAGCATACATCATGGTGGGGCCCACAGACCACCGACCATCCGCCATTGGCTGGTGGCAGGGGGAGTACCCACTCCTTTTAAGCCGTTCGTACAACTCTCAGCTCGAGGAGCGTCAGCGCACGTCTTCGCAGCGAAAAGGAGGGGTAGTTTCGTCCTCAACGTCGCTGTCCGCACGTGATAGTCTAGATTGGTAACTAAAGTTTGTATTCTTTCATAGAAACCGCTGGGTAAAAGGGTTTGTCTACAGTGGTCATTTTCTCCTCTGTAAAGTCATTCCAATGAAATTATTTTAATGGGTTCATATCCATCACACATGCGGGGTTCATGTACAGTTACAGCTATCAAAACCATCCAAATTGGAGGGTACAATGTGGACGAATCATATCTCTAAATCTACTCTAATCAAGATATCCTAACCATCCAATTGATGGCTATCAAATAAACGGTTGAGATTAAAATAATAAGCTGTTACATATGCAACTCTTGAAAAGATAATGAGTCACCATTTGGATTGGTGACCACTAATCCGATGACTAGATCATCCACCCAATTGTTTGTTTCGTACCATTTGTCTTCCACAGCTGGGGAAACAGGATAAACGGTTACAGATGATATGTTGCAATGCCACATGGGCTGTTAAAGAAATAGATCTACCATGTTTGGATGATGACACTTCCACCATATAATTTCTGAGAGGGGTGGATCACAGCTAAATGGAGCAAAGGAGCACCTCTTTCCGTTTTACGAGGGCCGGTCCACGCGCCACAAGCCAGTCATCGGAATCCGCGTGGCGTAAATGAGTACGTGAAAAGGTAAGTACAACTCAGGAGTACCCACAAGTGTACACTACAGTGCTTTGATTCCTCTACAAAACCTTTTTTATTACACATATGTGAAATCCACTCCGTCTATCAGGTTATAACATCGATGATATTACCTTCGGCCAAATCTCATAAAATCCAAATTTCATGTGGGTCTACGCCACAGGAAACAGTGGCTGTCTAACGTCATCCATAAAATCCTTTGTACGGCTACGATGGTGTGTATATTTCATCAAACCCGTTCATCAGATACAAGAATGAAGTAAGGCCAAAATAAAATTAAGAAAAAGCCTGATTCAGGGCTCAAATGGGCCACATGGTGTGAACGTAGAGGTTTTAGGCACAAAAGTTCATTGTTCCTAGTGTGTAGCCGATCTGAGTTTTCTATCCCGGTGATCATTTCGATTTCTTGAAATACGGGTTCTCACGACATGGACGGTGTGGATGTCTCACATACGGTATGATGTGGGGCAACATAAAATTAATTTTTTTATTTTTTATTTTTTTATTTTTATTTTTATTTTTATTTTTTGTAATAAAGGAAGGAATCCTTGGGAAAGGACGTCCCCCCAAAAGGACGCGCCAGTGGTGGATGCCAACCAAGGAAAACGATAATTACAGCTCGCAATTCTGCCTTTAAGGTAGTATGTAACGTATGGATGAAAGTGGGTCAGGTTTTACCCGGACAGGGAATCTAACATTCTTGATCAAACCCAACCCACCCATGGCCCACTATCCTATTATCCAACCTACTTGAGAATTCAGTAAGGTGGGCCTAACTCAACCTATTTAATTGTTAATGGGTCAGGCTCAACTGACCCCAAGCCATCCCACCATGACCCAATTTAGATTTAGCAATGGAATATGATATTAGGACCCGTTTGGGAGCGTGGATTTGGAATCCTGAATTCGAAACCCCCTCGAATTGAAATCCAATTATTGTGTTTGGCACCCTATATTCAGAATTAACTTTAATTCAAAAGTATCCGTGCGTAGTATATTTACAGGGGTTCGAATTTAATTACTAAATTAATGTTAATATCTCTAATATTGTATGCACATAATGTTTGGCATAATGGTTGTAATAAGCCTGCCGAAATATATAATTTTCCTGAAAATGATGAAATTTCAAGTCTCAAATGGGCCACAAGCACAAGATCACGTCTGACTGACTAACCAACGATTTTTAACTGTTGATTTACATGGAAAATGTTTGGACAACACTAAGCATCCTATTAGGGCCTGTTTGGTTTCCCAATTACAATGGTGAATGGCTGTAAATGGATTATTTACTCTTGTGATTGTGTGGTGTGGTGTGATCGTTTACATTTGACTGCAATGATGATTTTACTACATTTTTTGTTTCACCCAGAAATCACTGTAACAATGAAAATTTTATAATGTGAAAATTGTAAAAATTACAATTTACTATACCTTTACAATTTACTTTACCTATTTCCTTTACAAGAGTGTATTTGCCTCTCAATTTATGAGCCATAATTCTTAGTTAAACAAACAACTAAAAATTATAATGATGCCTCATTTACTTGGAATTTCACAGGAGATTAGAAAACCAAACGGGCCCTTAAAGTAATTACAGCGATGCAATTGATAATCCAATTATTTTGGGATATCATTAGTGGGTCATGTGTCCAATAAATTAATAATCTAGTGATACACATGTTACATATGCAACTCTTGAAAAGATTTTAGATGTAATCCAAGCTTTCAACATCGATTTCAAACCCCTTGTTTGTGGGGATTTGAAACCCTCAGTTACTTTATGGTGCCGGGGGATTTGAAACGCCCTCAAATCCCCCCAAAATCCATGGTGCCAAACGACCTTTATAAAGGTTATGCACAACCTAACATAGACAACATATAGTGTGTGCAGATACGTATATGTGTGTACTTTTCTTTATTTTATTTTAGGTTTTGGGATGGATTGGATCATCCAGCCCAACTAGAGGTGTACACGAGTTGAATCGAGTCGAGCTTCAGCTCAACCACTAGCTGACTCCATCTCAAACTCGGCTCGGCTTGATCCTCAAGCCTGACTGGCCAGCTCGGCTCGGTTCAATCAGCAGCTTGGGCCAGTTCGAGCTAAGTTTGTCTATGCAACATTTTCACAAACACATGGACTGCACCTTCAAATTCTCTTTATATATAAAACACTAGCAGCAATTTTATAGGTATTTCATCAAACACCTTCTAAGCAACATCAAAATAAAGAAAAAAAAAATGGTATTTGTTTCATATGCATACCTTCCTTCCCACCAACTGACACTTCATTGAGTCATTTCATCAAACACTTGGTGAGCAACATCAATATCAAAGTAACCAAGTCACCGAATTGGTTTGATTGGAGTTCGATTTGAGTTGGGGTTCGATTCGAGTTGAGTCGAACTCAGGCAAGCTCGAACTAGGTTTGAAATTTTTTCGAGCTCAAAAAATCAGCTCGAACTCAATTTCGAACCGAGTCCAATCGAGCTTTTTCGAGTCAAGTCGAGCGAGCTAACTCAGTTCCTGTACAGCCCTAAGCCCAACCAATTGGTAACTTATATGGGTGAATCGTGCCTGGTGAGGTCCTATAAGGTTTAGACCAAGCCCAACCCATATTACCCATTTAGCTTGTGTGGAATGCACCACAAAAGCAGATTGGTTTAAAACAGTGCGTGGGCCGCATGTGTTGAACGCCACCAAGTAAATGGGCCTTTCCAAAGGGCCTCTCATAGCCCATGTTTTGCCGTTAAGAGGATCTTGCTTCCTAAGTCCATACATACATACATGCACATGTTTGTGCAATGCATGCATGTGCGATATGCGAGATATGTGTGCATGCGTGTGAGTGTAATGTATATATGTCTGATATGTGTGTGAGCATGCAAGCGCACATAGCCACACGTGTGTAATGTATGTGTGATGTGTGTGCATAGGACGCCACCGAGTACATAGTTCAGGTTTGCTTATGTGTATATATGAGGTCGACTATGCGAGTCAGCCTCATATATATATATATATATATATATATATATATTATATATATATATATATATATATATATATGTGTGTGTGTGTGTGTGTGTTGACTTCATTAGAGCGTGCTGTAGGCCACAGGTGTGCACAACTCTAAAAGTAAATTTCAATATGTACAGCGATTTTCTTGACTGTAGATAGGTTCATATTGGATCTATCAAGTGGACCATGGATTAGGACCATGCATTAAACAACTTAGAATAATATTGGATGAAACTCGTGGTCCATATATCTATGCCATTGACCTAGTGGCCCATCATGGATGGACCATGTCTGGAAAATCTCCTGGACCAGTCAACTCTTGGGAGGTGTGGTCCATCCATGATGGGTCCATTATGGTGAATGGCGATTAATTATTCATGGACCTCACATGTACAAGCCAGTTGTAGAAATGGGAAGCTCCTTGTTCCAATCATACAGGCAGGCACTTGGCCACTAATAATAACAATTTGATGGGAGACGTTTTACCCAATTAAGGCTAAATTCCATTAGTCGCCAGAATGGTATATATCAATTTTGGACCCGAAATATGGTGTGTATGGAAAGAGGAGAATGTTAATTGAAGTGGCTCTTGGTCCTTTCGGCAAGGTCATTAACACTAGGATGAAGTGTAAATTAAAATAAATAAATAAATAAACAACAACCTATCCTGATACAAAAATTTTATAGCCATACAAATATTTCAACGGTGGTAATTGAATTTTTATTATTTACTCTTATGTAGTCTAGTTGAGTTTTGGATCTTCCTTGATTTTTGTTACACGTCCTAAAATGAGTTCGCGAAATAGATGGACAGGGTGGATTTCTCACGGACATCTCGGTAGCCTCACCTATAATATAATCCCAGTGCAAGAACTTCCTGGTAAAGCATTTAGCAGGAAATCCGTCCACCCTATTTTCGTTTTGTACCATTTGCCATCCACAGCTGAGGCAACAAGATGAACGGTTAAAGATGATCTATTACACTGCCACGTGGGGTATTAAGAAATGGCTCTACCATGTCTGGATGATGACAGTTCCACCATATAATTTCTGAGGGGAAAAGAGAAAGCAGCAATTAGCAAACAAGCGTCTCCGTCTCTGTCCGCTTCATGTAGGTGGGTCGACGTGCGTGCCCACGTGGGGGTGCGTGTGTAGTAAGAAAACAAAACAAAACAAAAAAAAAAAAAAAAGCCAGTCCTCGGGGGACGCAGATTTCCTGCGAAAGCCTTTCGCAGGATGCTCCTACGGTGGGAATTCGGATGGGGCCACCGTGATGTTTGTAAAAAATCTTTCCCTTCCATTAGTTTTGTGAATTCATTTCAGGACATGGTCTGTAAGCCCCACCATGATGTATACTTTTCATTCATGCCATCCATATATTTTTCCAAATCTCAAGTGTACCACATTACACGAAACAGTGTTGAATGAGCGTCAACCATTAGAAACCTTTTGGGGGCCACTGTAATGTTTGTGAGAAATCCTCCCCGTCTAAGTTCATTCATAAGGTCACAAAGACCTGGATGAAGAGGAAAAACAAATTTCACATGATTCAAAACTTCTATAACCCGTAAAAGGGTTTCAATGGTAGACATTCAATTCCCCACTACCTTTTACAGTGTGGTCCACTTGATAGTTAGATCTATCTTATTTTTCGTCTAAAGCATTAATATGAGCTCGCCAAATAGATGGACGGTTTGGATATAACACAGACCTCATGATGGGACCCACAAAAGACACAAAGCAAAAAAAAAAAAAAAATAGTGCCGCCTGTGTAATCTGGCTACGATTATGGCTACAGGTATAATCTGTAGCTATAGTGTATCCAAAAATGCAGGATTTTTTAGGCAAACTCGCTAGACAGTTTTTGGACTTTTTCAATAATATCGAAAGATTATCGATATATTGAAGCTACAGTCATAGCTACGGTTATAATCCGTAGCTATAGGGTCCTACTAACCCTAACTCACTGGCTTCTTCTTCTTTTTTCGTTGTAATTCCCACGGCATTTTGTGGGTCCCATTATGAGGTATGTGTTATATCCAAACCGTCCATCTATTTAACAACCTTGTATTAAGGCTTGAGACAAAAAATAAGACAAATCTAGCAATCAAGTGGACCACACTGTAAAAGGCAGTGGAGGATTGAACGTCTACTATTGAAACCCTTTTAGGGGTCATAGAAGTTTAGGATCATTATGAAATTTATTTTTCCTCTTCATCCAGGTCTTTGTGACCTTATGAATAGATTGGATGGAAAATATATGTTATGGTGGGCCCTACAAAATTTTAACGGTGAAAATCAATTTTCCCACTGCTCTTTGTGGTGTGGTCCAGTTGATCTTTAGATATGATTCTTTTTTATTTATTTATTTATAATGCTCACAAATGATCTCGAAATATGGATGAACATTGTGGATATAATAAATACATAATGTGGGGCCCATGTAACTTTGATCTCCTTTGAGCGGGGCGAACATGAAAATTGAGCAGGGCAAATTAGAAATTGAGCAGGGCAAACCGGAAATTAAGCGGTCAAATTAGAAATTGAGCAAGGCGCAAACTGCAAATTGAGCAGGGCAAACATGAAATTGAGCGGGGCAAACTAGAAATAAGCGGGGCAAACTGAATATTGAGCAGAGCAAACATGACATTGAGTGGGGTAAACTGGAAATTGAGTGGGGCAAACATGAAATTGAGCGGGGTAAACTAGAAATTGAGTGGGGCAAACATGAAATTGAGCGGGGCAAACTGAAAATTGAGTAGGACAAACTAGAAATGAGCAGGGCAAACATGAAATCGAGCGGAGCAAACTGAAAATTGAGCGGGGCAAACTAGAAATGAGCGGGGCAAACATGAAATTGAGCGGGGCAAACTGAAAATTGAATGGGGCAAACTAGAAATGAGCGGGGCAAACAGAATATTGAGCGAGGCAAACATGAAATTGAGCGGGGCAAACTAGAAATTGAGCGAGGTAAACATGAAATTGAGCGGGGCAAACAGAAAATTGAGCGGGGCAAACTAGAAATTGAGCGGAGCAAATCGGAAATTGAGCGGGGCAAACATGAAATTGAGCGGGGCAAACTAGAAATTCAGCGGAGCAAACATGAATTTCAGTAGGACAAACATGAAATTGAGCAGGGCAAATACAAAATTTAGCGGGGCAAACATGAAATTAAGCGGAGCAAATACGAAATTCAGCAGGGTAAACTAGAAATTCAGGGGGCAAACATGAAATTGAGCGGGGCAAACTACAAATTGAGTAAGGCAAACTACAAATTGAGCGAGGCAAACATGAAATTCAGTGGGGCAAACATGAAATTAAGCGGGGCAAACTAGAAATTGAGCAGGGCAAACATGAAATTGAGCGGGGCCAACGAGAAATTCAGCGGGGCAAACATGAAATTGAGTGGGGCAAATTAGAAATTCAGCGGGATAAACATGAAATTGAGCGGGGCAAACTAGAAATTGAGCTGGGCAAACATGAAATTCCACGAGGCAAACATGAAATTGAGCGGGGCAAATGGTGGGAAACAAAATATATCATGGTGGTCCACTTGAACTTGTTTCCTAAGGTGTGGTCTACTTGAGCTTTTGATTTTCTTAATTTTTGAAACAAAATATATTATGATGTTTGACTTTTATCCATTCTGTCCATTCATTTTTCCACGTCATTTTAATTCGTAAGCCCCAAATACATTAGATCCAAGGCTCAATTGGACCACATAGTGGATATTAAATTTCTACCCCTAAAAAATTCTTGTAGATCATAGAGGTTTTGGATCAAAATGATATTTGTGTTTTCCCTTCATTAATGTTTAAGAAACCTTATGAACCAATTAGATAACAAATAAACATGTTAGGCCTAAGAGCACTAGTCTGTCTAGAGCTCAGAACTGGCAGGGCAGTACCTAGTCCACCGTTAGGCTTTCTCAATATGTCAGCGCCTCAAATGATCGCGTTGTCTTGGAGAGGGAAAGGCCGATTGGGCGGTACAACATTCTTATAGGTACGTGTCGTTGGAAGAGGAGCACTGATGCTCCTCGATCTCCAAGTTGTACGAACAGTTCAAAGGAGATCAAAGTTACATAGCCACACAGTGATGTATTTATTATATCTAGATTATTTTAGAGCATTATCCAAAAACTGAATCATATCCAAAGATCATCTGGACCACACCATAAATAGTAGCAGCAATAATGATTTTCACCATTAAACAATTTATAAGGACCACTGTAATGTTTATTTTACATCCAATCTTTTCATAAGGTCACAAACACCTGAATGAAGAGTAAAAACAAATTTCATATTGATCCAAAACTTTTGTGACCCCAAAAAGGGTTTCAATGGTAGACGTTCAATCATCTACTGGTTTTTGCAGTGTGGTCCATTTGATAAATAAATCTGTCTTATTTTTCATCTCAAGCCTTAAGACAAGCTCCCCAAATGGATGCACGATCTGGAGATAATACATATCACGTGATAAGACCCACAAAACTCTCTCCCATAGCCACTCCCCTATATAAAATGCATTCAGTCCCTAACACAGACCTCATGTTTGCCCCGTTGAATTTCTTGTTTGCCTAGCTCAATTTCTAGTTTGCCCCACTGAATTTCTAATTTACCCCGCTGAATTTCATGTTTGCCTCGCTCAATTTTATGTTTACCCCGCTCAATTTCTAGTTTGCCCCAGTCAATTTCATGCTTGTCCCGCTCAATTTTTAGTTTGTCTCACTCAATTTCATATTTACCCCGCTCAATTTCATATTTGCCCCGCTAAATTTCTCGTTGGCCCTGCTCAATTTCATGTTTGTCCCGCTCAATTTCTAGTTTGCCCCGCTTAATTTCATTTTTGCCCCGCTCAATTTCCAGTTTGGCCGCGAAGTGATTGAAACTGACCACGAAGTGAATGAAATGGATTTTTGACCATCGACCCGATGGAATCTTAGAAAATAACTAGGTTTGTTGGCTAAATTAGCTTATCCTACTCAAAAATCACGTGGTATGTTAGGTAAATCTTTCTAGTTTAGGAGATATGCATGTTGATTAAATAGACAAAGAAATGAATTAAAAGAGAGAAAAAAATTCATATGATTATATATATATAAGTATGTATTAGAGAAAAATGTAGGTAGAATAAAGTTCTCCATGTAAAAAAATTAAAATTAAAAAATGTACAAATTGCAATGGACTATGGTTATGGCTATGGTTATAATCCGTAGCTATTGAAAATTACAGGATTTTTGAGGCAAACTCGCTGGACAGTTCTGGACCTTTTTCGATATATCGAAAGACCTTCGATATATATTGAAAAAGCAAGAGCTACCGTTATGGCTACGGTTATAATCCATAGCTATAGGCTCTAGGTTTTTTCTTTTTTTGCTGTTGTAATCCCCACTACCTTTTGTGGGTCCCATCATGAATCTGTGTTATATCCAAATGGTCCATCTATTTGGCGAGCTTATATTAATCTTGAGATGTAAAATAAGACAGATATAACTATCATGTGGACCACAGTGTAAAAGGCAGTGGGGAATTGAACGTCTACCATTGAAACCCTTTTAGGGGTTACAGAAGTTTTGGATCATCAGGAATTTTTTTTACCCTCTTCATCCATGCCTTTGTGACCTTATGAATAGATTGGATGGAAAATAAATGTTATGGTGGGCCCTACAAAACTTTAAACGGTGAAAATCAGTTTTCCCGCTGCTCTTTGTGAGGTGAAAATCAGTTTTCCCGCTGCTCTTTGTGGTGTGGTCCAGTTGATCTTTGGATATGATTTATTTTTTGGATAATGCTCCGAAATTATCTAGAAATATGGATGAACGTTGTGGATATAATAAGTACATAGCCGTGGGGCCATGTAACTTTGATCTCTTCTGAGCCGTTCGTACAACTGTCGGCTGGAGGAGCGTCAAATTCGCTATCTGTACGTCCAAGTTGCAAAACAAAGTTGGTATTGTTTCACAAAAACAGCTGGATAAAAGGCGGGGTCCACGGTCCCAAATTTCTCTGACCTTTTAAATTATTCTAAGGGTTCTTGAGGCGTATAAACCTCAGCTTCTTTTTTTTTTCGAACACGCACTCACGCCATAGCGGGATTTCACCAGACACTCACGCCATAGCGTGAAGGCTGGTGAATTAATGTCCGCACATAAGCTTACTGCTAACTTCTTTGTTTTTCCGCCGTTCGATTGGTGGCTACTGATCCGTTGACTAGATCATCCAACCTATTTTTTGTTTCGTAGCATTTGTCTTCCACAGCTAGGGCAACAGGATGAACGGCTACAGATGATATGTTGAAATGGCACATGGGCTGTGAAGAAATAGATCTACCATGTTTAGATGGTGACAATTCCACCGTATAATTTCTGAGTGGAGTGGATCACAGCTAAAGGGAGCAAAGGCGCATCTCTTTCCGTTTTACGAGGATCGGTCAACGCGCCACAAGCCAGCCATCGGAATCCGCGTGGCTTGCTAAAGAGGACGTGAAAACGTAGGTACACCTCGGGAGTACCCACAAGTGTACACTACAGTTCCTTGATTCCTCCACAAAACATTTTATTACACATAGTGTGAAATCCATTCCGTCTATCAGGTTCTAACAATCGATTCTAGTACATGTGGATAAAGTTAATCAAATCAAAAGTTCATATGGGTCCACACCACAGGGAACAGTGGGTTTCTAACGTCAGCCATGAGTTCCTTTGTACGGCTACGAGGGTATGTA
The DNA here is from genome assembly GCA_030180095.1 of Magnolia changhungtana. NCBI lineage: Eukaryota > Viridiplantae > Streptophyta > Magnoliopsida > Magnoliales > Magnoliaceae > Magnolia > Magnolia changhungtana. The sequence goes on from JASAUF010000652.1 coordinate 6,146,065, forward strand.
TATCTCATTAAACCCGTTCATTAGATACTAGAATGAATTAAGGAAAAAAAAAAACAGCCTGATCCACAATTCAAATGGGCCACATGGTATAAACATAGAGGTTTTAGGCACAAAATTTACATTGATTCCATTGTGTAGCCAATCTGAGTTTTCTATCCACAAGGACGGAGTGGATGTCTCACGTAAGGCATGATGTGAGCCCCACATAGGTTGATAGTCCCACGAAATATATGGCACGGGTTATCCCCAAGTCCTACGCAAGGACAATGGTGCATGAAAAATCAAATAAAAATTTTAAAAGTAAAAAAAATAATAATAATAATAATAATAATTTTTTTCTTTTTAATTTTTTTTATTCTTTTTTCTTTTTAATTTTTTTTATTTTATTTATTTTTTTTTTTTTAAAGGAAGGAATCCGTTGGTAATGGACCTCCGACCAAAAGGACGCTCAAGTGGTGAATGCCAACCAAGGAAAACGATAAATTCAGTTTGCTATTCTGTCTTAACGTAGTATGTAACGTATGGATGGAAGTGGGTCAGGTTCTGACCGGGACAGGGAATCCAAAATTCTTGATCAAACCCAACCCACCCATGGCCAACTATCCTATTATCCAACCTACTTGAAAATCCAGCAAGGTGGTCCTGACCCAACCTATTTAATTGTTAATGGGTCAGGCTCAACTGACCCCAAATCATCCCACCGTGACTCAATTTAGATTTAGCAATGGAATATGATATTAGGGCCCGTTTGGGAGCGATTTGGAATCCTGAATTTGGAGCCACTTGAAATAGAAATCCTGTTATTGTGTTTGGCACCCTATATTCGGAATCAACTTTAATTTAAAAGTATCAATGCATAGTATATTTATAGGCACCCTATATTCCGAATCAACTTTAATTCAAAAGTATGTATGCATAGTATATTTATAGGAGTTTGAATTTAATTACTAAATTAACTTTAATATTTCTAATATTGTATGCATGTAATGTTTGACACAAGGGTTGTAATAAGCCTGCTGAAATATATAATTTTCCCAAAAATGATGAAATTTCAAGTCTCGAATGGGCCACAAGCACAAGATCACATCTGAGTGACTAACAAATGATTTTTAACCGTTGATTTACATGGACAATGTTTGGACAGCGCTAAGCATCCTATTAGGACTTGTTTGGTTTCTCAATTACAATGGTGAATGGCTGTAAATGGATTATTTACTCTTGTGATTGTGTGGTGTGGTGTGATCGTTTACATTTGCATGCAATGATGATTTTGCTACATTTTTTGTTTCACCCAAAAATCACTGTAAAAATGAAAATTTTATAATGTGAAAATTATAATAATTATAATTTACTATACCTTTACAATTTACTTTACTTATTTCCTTTACAAGAGTGTATTTGCCTCTTAATTTACGAATCATAATTCTTGGTTAAAGAAACAACTGAAAATGATAATGATGGCTCATTTACTTTACATTTCACAAGAGATTAAAAAACCAAACAGGCACTTAAAGTAATTACAGTGATGCAATTGATAATCTAATTATTTGAGGATATCATTAGTGGGTCATGTGTCCAATAAATTAATAGTCTAGTGACACACATGTTACATATGCAACTCTTGAAAAGATTTTAGATGTAATCCAAGCTTTCAACGTCGATTTCAAACCCCCTATTTGTGGGGATTTGAAACCCCCAATTACTTTATGATGCTAGGGGATTTGAAACCCCCTCAAATTCCCCCAAAATCCATGGTGCCAAACGACCTTTATAAAGGTTATGCACGACCTAACATAGACAACATATAAGTGTGTGCAGATAATTGTATGTGTGTACTTTTCTTTATTTTATTTTAGGTTTTGGGATGGATTGGATCATCCAGCCCAACTAGAGGTGTACACAAGTTGAACCAAGTCGATCTTCAGCTCAGCCACTAGCGGACTCCATCTCAAACTCGGCTCGGCTCGGTCCTCAAGCCTGATTGGCCAGCTCGGCTCGGTTCAATCAGCAGCTTGGACCAATTCGAGCCGAGTTCGAGCCGAGATCGAGCTGAGTTTGCCTATGTATCATTTTCACAAACACATGGACTGCACCTTCAAATTCTTTCTGTACAGTTTTACAGGTATTTCATCAAACACCTTGTAGGCAACATCAAAATAAAGAAAAATTGTTATTTGTTTCATATGTATATCTTCCTTCCCACCAGCTGGCACTTCATTGAGTCATTTCATCAAATACTTGGTGAGCAACATCGATATCAAAGTAACCAAGTCACCGAATTGGTTCGATCGGAGTTCGATTTGAGTTAGGGTTGGATTCGAGTTGAATCGAGCTCGGGCAAGCTCGAACTCGGTTCGAAATTTTTTCGAGCTCAAAAAATCAGCTCCAACTCAGTTTCGAACCGAGTCAAATCAAGCTTTTTCGAGTCGAGTCGAGCGAGCTAACCGAGGTAACTCGGTTCCTGTACAACCCTAAGCCCAACCAATTGGTAACCTATATGGGTGGATCATGCCTAGTGAGGTCCGAGAAGATTCAGACCAAGCCCAACCCATTGCCCATTTAGCTTGTATGGAATGCACCACAAAAGCAGATTGGTTCAGTCGATCTACAGGATGAACAGACCCATTACCACCCCTATTTGAAGGAGCCTCAATCCATACCAACTTGGATTGAGAAAACATCCTCTCTTCCACATTTGAAAATAATATTAAAACAGTGCGTGGGCCGCATGTGTTGGACGCCAACAAGTAAATGGGCCTTTCCAAAGGGCCTTTCATAGCCCATGTTTTCCCGTTAAGAGGATCTTGCTTCCTAAGTCCAAACATACATACATGTGCATGTTTGTGTACTAATGCATGCATGTGCGATATGTGAGATATGCGTGCATGTGTGAGTGTAATGTATATATGTCTGACATGTATGTGCATGCAAGCGCACATAGTCACACGTGTGTAATGTATGTGTGATGTGTGTGCATAGGACGCCACCAAGTACATAGTTCAAGTTTGCTTATGTATATATATGAGGTCGACTATCCGAGTTAGCCTCATACATGTATATATATATATACATACATATGTGTGTACAGGCACATATATGGAAAATGTATTTTAAGGCTGACTTCATTAGAGCGTGCTGTGGGCCCCACGTGTGCACAACTCTAAAAGTAAATTTCAATATGTACAGAGATTTTCTTGACTGTAGATAGGTTTTGATCTATGCATATTGGATCTATCAAGTGGACCATCGATTAGGACCATGCATTAAACAACTTAGAATAATATTGGATGGACCATACCTGGAAAATCCCCTGGACCAGTCAACTCTTGGGAGGTGTGGTCTATCCATGATAGGTCCATTATGGTGAATGGCGATTAATCATTCATGGACCCCACATGTACAAGCCAGTTGTAGAAATGGGAAGCTCCTTGTTCCAATCATACAGGCAGGCACTTGGCCACTAATAATAACAATATGATGGGAGACATTTTACCCAACCATGGCTAAATTTCATTAGTCCCCGGAATGGGTATATATCAATTTTGGACCTGAAATATGGTGTGTATGTAAAGAGAGGAATGTTAATTAATTGAAGAGGCTCTTGGTCCTTTCAGCGAGGTCATTAATTACCACTGGCATTGATGGGGTTTTTTCCCCGTCTTCGACCGTTCCTGAGCCCCGCTCGACCGGTCGTGGGAGGTGCTCGACCGGTCATAGGTTCGAGCCCTGGCACGACTCAAAGTCCAACGAGTTTGTGCTGTTTTTTCTCGGAGGCTAAAACCAGTCCTGGAATTCCAGGACCAGTCGAAGGTGGGCTTCGACCGGTCGTGGACAGGCTTCGACTAGTCGAAAGTTACGTAGATTGTTCCTTGATTTTGGGTGAAACTACGGATTTGAGTCCTTTCGCAACCGGGATGCGAAAGGGAAGTTTCCTAAACTATAAAAGGGGCTGCCTAGGGTTTTCTAGGTATCACAAGAGAATGCAAGAGGGTTTCTTAAAGCTTTACAAGGGATTTGCTAAAGGGTTTAGGGCTATCAAAAGGTGTGAGAGAGAAAGGAAGAGAGAGAGGAAGCATATAGAAGGGAGGTTCTGCTCGTGGAGGTTATCTACTGTGCAATCTATATCTCAGCGCTTCTATGCCCTCGTAATCGGTTAGATCTCTCCATTTTTCTCTATTTCTCTTACTGTTTATCCACTCTTGCGTGAGTGAAGAAGGTTGTAACGTTCTACTTCATAGTGGATTGTTGATCCGGACGAGGTCCCGTGGTTTTTACCTCTTTGAGGGTTTTCCACGTAAAAATCTCTTGTGTGGTGTGTGATTGATGCATTGATTGTTTTCATTTCTTTATTATCCATAATTCTGGTTTGTTCAAGAGGGCTAGATCCTAAGGTTTTGTGCAAGGCCCCCAACAAAGTAGTAGACACCACCAATGTCTCCTAACTGTCAAGCAATGAACTAAGTGGTATCAAAGCCAAGTTCATTGAATGGGTAGGATCGGTTTGAAATTATGGAAGGTGGCTCATCAAGGATGATCAGCCTCAATGGTTCTAATTGGACCATATGGAAGGCTAAGATGGAGGACTTGCTTTATTGCAAGGACCTATATTCTCCAATTTTAGGCATATCAGCAAAATCCAAGGATATGACTGATCATGATTGGAAGAAGATGGACTGAAAGGCAGTGGGGTTTATTAGACAATGGTTAGATGATTTGTGTTCCACCATGTGTCTACTGAAACCTCATTAGCTAACTATCATGAAATTACAAGGCCTGTATGAGAAGAAGACAGCGGTAATAAAATTTTTCTGATAAGGCGACTTGTGAATCTCAAATTCAAGGATGGTGGTTCTGTGGCCGAGCACATGAATGAGGTCAGCAATATAGTGAACCAACTCTCCTCTATAAAGATAGTCCTGGATGATGAATTGTAGGCTTTACTGTTGCTTAGTTCATTGCCTGACAGTTGGGAGACATTGGTGGTGTCTCTAAGTAACTCCACGCTAGACGGAAAGATATCCATGGAATAGGTAACCAGTTATCTCTTCAATGAGGAGACAAGAAGGAAGTCCCAGGGGTCTACTCAGCAAGAGGCTCTTGTGACACAGGAACGGGGGAGAGGAAAGAACAGGAAGGGCGGGAAGGCCCGAGATAAATCAAGAGGCAAGTCGAGTAACAGGAAAGATGTTGAATGCTAGAATTGTGGCAAGAAGGGCCACTACAAGCATGAATGTCGTGGTAAGAAAAACGACAAGAAAGGAAAAGGGAAGGAAGATGAATCAGATTCCACTGCGGTCGCTTCAGATGGCGACATGGTAATTATTCTTTCTGCAGATCATGACGTATGTCTCATGGCTACGAGTCAGGACACCGACCGGGTGGTTGACTTGGGAGCTTCTTTTCATACGACTCCACACAGGAACTCCTTCACAAGTTACAAGTCAGGTGACTATGAGACTATGAAGATGGAAAATTCTAGCGTATCAAAAATCATGGGAGTCGGTGATATTTGTGTGAAAACTGATATGGGCTGCACATTAGTTCTCAGGGATGTGAGGCATATCCCAGATCTTCGCCTCAACTTGATGTCGATGGGAAGGCTGGATGATGATGACTACGAAAGCCAGTTTGTTGGTGGGCGATGGAAGCTCATCAAGAGTTCGTTGATCGTGGCCAGAGGCAAGAAGTGTTGCACCCTGTACAAGACAAGTGTCAGAATGTGTAAGGGTGGGTTAAACACAGCGGAAGATTCAGCTATTGACATGTGGCACTGGCGTCTAGGCCACATGAGTGAAAAAGGACTTCAGGTACTGGCAAAGAAGCGGCTCCTTCCAGACGTGATAGGTACACCTCTCAAAACCTATCTTGATTGTTTATCAGGGAAACAGCATAGAGTTTCATTTGTTAAATCTGCTTGTCATGTTAATAAAGTGCATGCATTAGATTTGGTTTATTCTGATGTTTGTGGTCCTATGAGGACAAAATCTTAGGTGGGGCATTGTATTTTGCTACTTTTATAGATGATGCATCTAGGAGGGTTTGGGTTTATGCTTTGAAATCCAAGGACGAGGTCTTTAGTGTGTTTAAATTGTTTCATGCTATGGTCGAGAGAGAGACAGGTAGATCATTGAAGTGCATCCGCACTGACAATGGTGGTGAATACATTGACAACTTTCATGAGTACTGCAAGTCCCTGGGTATATGGCATGAACAGATGGTTCCCAAGACCCCCCAGCATAATGGTGTAGCTAAGCTAATGAATCGCACCATTGTTGAGAGAATCAGATGTATGTTATCCCATGCGAAATTGTCCAAGACATTCTGGGGAGAAGCAATGCACACGGCGGTGTATTTAATAAACAGGTCTCCATTAGCCCAGTTGAATGGAGAAGTACCTGAAAAGGTGTGGACTGGACAGGATCCATCGTACAGCCATCTCAGAGTGTTTGGATGCAGGACATCCGTTGACGTACTAAAGGACGAGAGGTCCAAGCTCGATATAAAGATCAGGCAGTGTGTGTTCTTAGGGTACGGTGATGAAAAGTTCAGTTACAGGTTGTGGGATCCGACCGAGAGGAAGCTCGTCAAGAGTAGAGATGTGGTATTCTTTGAAAATCAGTGTATTAAAGACATTGGTAAGCCAGAGAAGAACTAGCCTAGTTCAGGTGAGCTAGAGGACATGGATCCGATTACTCCTCCCGTGGTGCCTGATGACGGGAGAGTACAGCAAGGTGCAGAGGACGAGGGAGTTCCTTCAGAAGATGGACCAGGGGAGCAACCCCCACTAATCCACCTGTTGAGCCACAGGTGAGGAGGTCATCTAGGGACGGACAGTCGTCCAAGAGGTACTCGCCGCATGAGTACATTATGTTAACCGATGGGGGAGAGCCAGAAGATTATTCTAAGGCCCTAGCCAACGAGCATAAGGGGAGTGGTTGAAAGCTATGCAAGAGGAGATAGAATCCTTGCATAAGAACCACACCTATGATAAAGTGAAACTGCCTAAGGGCAAGAAAGCTTTGAGCAACAAGTGGGTGTTCAGAAAGAAGATTGAGCAGAAGAATTCACAGACGAGGTTCAAGGCCAGACTTGTGGTGAAAGGGTTTGGTTAGAGGAAAGGCATAGACTTCGAGGAGATATTATCACCAGTGGTGAAGATGACATCCATACAGGTGTTGCTTGGGTTGGTGGCTACCATGGATCTGGAGATAGAGCAGTTAGATGTTAAAACTGTCTTCCACCATGGTGACCTGGAAGAAGAGATCTACATGCACTAACTAGAGGGGTTCGAAGTCAAAGGCAAAGAGCATATGGTGTGTAGGCTAAGGAAGAGCTTATATGAGCTGAAACAAGTTCCACGGCAATGGTACAAGAAGTTAGACTCGTTCATGTTGAAACATGGGTATGACAGAACGAAATCGGACCACTGTGTGTTCACGCGCAAGTTCTCAGATGGTGATTTCTTAGTTTTGCTATTATACGTTGATGACATGCTCATCATGGGAAAAGACATCAAGAAGATCGACAGGCTGAAACAGGAGTTGGGCAAGTCTTTTACGATGAAAAACTTGGGCCCAGCTAGACAGATCCTAGGAATGGAGATAACCAGTGACAGAAGCAGCAAGAAGCTCTGGCTGTCACAAGAGTGGTATATTAAGAAAGTCCTAGAGCGGTTCAATATGAATGCAGCAAAGCCGGTCAGTACTCCACTAGATGGTCACTTCAAATTGAGCGACAGGCAGTGTCCCAAGACGAAGACAGAGGTGGAAAGAGATGCAGAAGATACCCTACACTTCAGCTGTAGGAAGTTTGATGTATGCTATGGTGTGTACACGCCCAGATATAGCATATGCGGTTGGTGTTGTCAGCCGGTATCTTGTCAATCCTAACAAAGAGCATTGGGCAGCGATGAAATGGATACTACGGTATCTAAGAGGCTCATCCAGGTTGAGCCTATGCTATGGTGACGGTAAACCTGTGTTACAGGGCTACACAGATGCAGATATGCCAGATGACATAGACTCCAGGAAGTCTACATCGGGGTTCATGTTCACGTTTGCAGGGGGAGTAGTTTCTTGGCAGAGCAAGCTACAGAAAGTTGTAGCATTGTCGACGACGGAGGCCGAGTACATTGCAGTCACAAAGGCATGTAAAGAGATGCTTTGGATGAAGAGGTTCCTATAGGAACTTAGCCTAAAGCAGGAGGAGTACATGGTCTATTGCGATAGTCAGAGTGCTATACACTTGAGCAAGAATCCAAGTCAGCATTCCAAGTCGAAGCACATAGAGATTCGGTATCACTAGATCAGGGATACTTTGGAACAAAAGGTGTTACAGCTTGAGAAGGTCCACACGGACGATAATGAGTCAGACATGATAACCAAGGCTTTGCTTAAGGGCAAGTTTGAGGTTTATAGAAACCTGGCTGGCTTGAAGAAGGTGGATCCTTCCTGGGTCAAAAAGGGAGAGATTTGATGGGATTTTTTTCCTGTCTTCGACTGGTCCTGAGCCCCACTCGACCGGTCGTGGGAGGCACTCAACCGGTCGTAGGTTCGAGCCCTGGCACGACTCAAAGTCCAGCGAGTTCGTGCTGTTTTTTCTCAGAGGCTAAGACCAGTCCTGGAATTCCAGGACCAGTGGAAGGTGGGCTTCGACCGGTCCTGGACAGGCTTCGACTAGTCGAAGGTTATGCAGTTTGTTCCGCGATTTTGCGCAAAACTGCGGATTTGAGTCCTTTTGCAACCATGATGCGAAAGGGAAGTTTCCTAAACTATAAAAAGGGTTGCCTAGGGTTTTCTAGGTATCACAAGAGAATGCAAGAGGGTTTCCTAATGCTTTACAAGGGATTTGCTAAAGGGTTTAGGGCTATCAAAAGGTGAGAGAGAGAGAGAGAGAAAGAGAGAGAGGAAGCTTATAGAAGGGAGGTCCTGCTCTTGGAGGTTATCTACTGTGCAATCTATATCTCAGCGCTTTTATGTCCTCGTAATCGGTTAGATCTCTCCGTTTTTCTCTATTTCTCTTATTGTTTATCCACTCCTGCGTGAGTGAAGAAGGTTGTAACGTTCAACTTCATAGTGGATCGTTGATCTGGACGAGGTCCCATGGTTTTTACCTCTTTGAGGGTTTTCCACGTAAAAATCTCTTGTGTGGTGTGTGATTGATGCATTGATTGTTTTCATTGCTTTATTATCCATAATTCTAGTTTGTTCTAGAGGGCTAGATCCGAAGATTTTGTGCAAGGCCCCCAACAAAGTGGTATCAGAGCTAAGTTCATTGAACGGGTAGGATCGGTTTGAATTATGGAAGGTGGCTTATCAAGGATGATCAGTCTTAATGGTTCTAACTAGACCATATGGAAGGCTAAGATGAAGGACTTACTTTATTGCAATGACTTATATTCTCCAATTTTAGGCATATCAGCAAAATCCAAGGATATGACTGATCATGATTGGAAGAAGATGGACCGAAAGGCGGTGGGGTTTATTAGACAATGGTTGGATGATTCTGTGTTCCACCATGTGTCTACGGAAACCTCAGCCGCTAGCCTATGGCTGAAATTACAAGGGCTATATGAGAGGTAGATAGCCGATAATAAGATTTTTCTGATAAGGCGACTTATGAATCTCAAATTCAAGGATGGTGGTTCTGTGGCCGAGCACATGAATGAGGTCAACAATATAGTGAACCAACTCACCTCTATGAAGATGGTCCTGGATGATGAACTGCAGGCATTACTATTGCTTAGTTCATTGCCTGACAGTTGGGAGACATTGGTGGTGTCTCTAAGTAACTCCGCGCCAGACAGAAAGATATCCATAGAACAGGTAACTAGCTGTCTCTTCAATGAAGAGACAAGAAGGAAGTCTCAGGGGTCTACTCAGCAAGAGGCCATTGTGACACAGGAACGGGGGAGAGAAAAGAACAGGAATGGCAGGAAGGCCCGAGATAAATCAAGAGGCAAGTCGAGTAACAGAAAAGATGTTGAATGCTGGAATTGTGACAAGAAGAGCTACTACAAGCATGAATGTCGTGGTAAGAAAAATGACAATAAAGGAAAAGGGAAGGAAGTGAATCAGATTCCACTGCGGTCGCTTCAGATGGTGACATGGTAGTTATTTTTTCTGCAGATCATGACGTATGTCTCACGGCTACGAGTCAGGATACCGACTGGGTGATAGACTCAGGAGCTTCTTTTCATGCGACTCCACACAAGAACTCCTTCACAAGCTACAAGTCGGTGGACTATGGGGTGTGAAGATGGGAAATTGGCGTATCAAAAATCGTAGGAGTCGGTGATATTTGTGTGAAAACTGATGTGGGCTGCACATTGGTTCTCAGGGATGTGAGGCATATCCCAGACCTTCGCCTCAACTTGATGTCGATGGGAAGGCTGGATGATAATGGCTATGAAAGCTGGTTTGCTGGTGGGCGATGGAAGCTCATCAAAGGTTCGTTGATCGTGGCCAGAGGGAAGAAGTGTTGCACCCTGTACAAGGCAAGTGTCAGTATGTGCAAGGGTAGGTTGAACGCAGCGAAAGATTCAGCTATTGACATGTGGCACAGGCGTCTAAGCCACATGAGTGAAAAAGGGCTTCAGCTACTAGCAAAGAAGCACTCCTTCCAAACGTGACAGGTACACCTCTCAAAACCTGTCTTGATTGTTTATCAAGGAAACAGCATAGAGTTTCATTCGTTAAAACTGCTTCTCATATTAATAAAGTGCATGCATTAAATTTGGTTTATTCTGATGTTTGTGGTCCTATGAGGACAAAAACCTTGGGTGGGGCATTGTATTTTGTTACTTTTATAAATGATGCATCTAAGAGGATTTGGGTTTATACTTTAAAATCCAAGAACGAGGTCTTTGGTGTGTTTAAATTATTTCATGCTATGGTTGAGAGAGAGACAGGTAGATCATTGAAGTGCATCCGCACTGACAATGGTGATGAATACATTGGCGACTTTCATGAGTACTGCAAGTCCCTGGGTATACGGTATGAACAGATGGTTCCCAAGACCCCCCAGCATAATGGTGTAGCTGAGCGAATGAATCGCACCATTGTTGAAAGAATCAGATGTATGTTATCCCATGCGAAATTGCCCAAGACGTTCTGGGGGAGAAGCAATGCACACGGCGGTGTATTTGATAAACAGGTCTCCATCAGCCCCGTTGAATGGAGAAGTACCTGAGAAGGTGTGGACTGGATAAGATCCATCGTACAGTCATCTCAGGGTGTTTGGATGCAGGACATCCGTTCACGTACCAAAGGACAAGAGGTCCAAGCTCGATATGAAGATCAGGCAGTGTGTGTTCTTAGGGTACGGTGATGAAAAATTCGATTACAGGTTGTGGGATCCGACCGAGAGGAAGCTCGTCAAAAGCAGAGATGTGGTTTTCTTTGAAGATCAGTGTATAGAAGACATTGGTAAGGCAGAGAAGAACTAGCCTAGTTCAGGTGAGCTAGAGGACATGGATTCGGTTACTCCTCCCGTGGTGCCTGATGACGGGGGAGTACAGTAAGGTGCAAAGGACGAGGGAGTTTCTTCAGAAGATGGACCAGGAGAGCAGCCCCCACTTGATCCACCTGTTGAGCCACAGGTGAGGAGGTCATCTGGGACAGATGGTAGCCCAAGAGGTACTCGCCGCATGAGTACATTATGCTAACCGATGGGGGAGAGCCAGAAGATTATTCTGAGGCCCTAGCCGACGAGCATAAGGGGAGTGGTTGAAAGCTATGCAAGAGGAGATGGAATCCTTGCATAAGAACCACACCTATATATGGTGGCCTAAGGGCAAGAAAGCTTTAAGCAACAAGTGGGTGTTTAGAAAGAAGATTGAGAAGAAGAATTCACAGACAAGGTTCAAGGCCAGACTTGTGGTGAAAGGGTTTGGTTAGAGGAAAGGCATAGACTTCAAGGAGATATTCTCACCAGTGGTGAAGATGACATCCATACGGGTGTTGCTTGGGTTGGCAGCTAGCATGGATCCGGAGATAGAGCAGTTAGATGTTAAGACTGTCTTTCTCCCTGGTGACCTGGAAGAAGAGATCTACATGTACCAACCAGAGGGGTTCGAAGTCAAGGGCAAGGAGCATATGGTGTGTAGGCTGACGAAGAGCTTGTATGAGCTGAAACAAGCTCCACGGCAATGGTACAAGAAGTTCTACTCGTTCATGTTGAAACATGGGTATGACAGAACAGAGTCGGACCACTGTGTGTTCACGCGCAAGTTCTCAGATGGTAATTTCTTAGTTCTACTATTATACGTTGATGACATGTTCATCATGGGAAAAGACATCAAGAAGATCGACAGGCTGAAACAGAAGTTGGACAAGTCTTTTGTGATGAAAGACTTGGGCCCGGCTAGACAGATCCAAGGAATGGAGATAACCCGTGACAGGAGCAGTAGGAAGATCTGGCTGTCACAAGAGCGGTATATTGAGAAAGTCCTAGAGCGGTTCAATATGAATGCAGCGAAGCCGGTCAGTACTCCACTAGATGGTCACTTCAAATTGAGCGACAGGCAGTGTCCCAAGACGAAGGCAGAGGTGGAAGAGATGCAGAAGATACCCTACGCGTTAGCGGTAGGAAGTTTTATATATGCTATGATGTGTACACGCCCAGATATAGCATATGCGGTTGGTGTTGTCAACCGGTACCTTGTCAATCCTAGCAAAGAGCATTGGGCGGCGGTGAAGTGGATACTGCGGTATCTAAGAGGCTCATCCAGGTTGAGCCTATGCTATGGTGATGGGAAACCTGTGTTAGAGGGTTACACAGATGCAGATATGGCAGGTGACATGGACTCCAGGAAGTCTACATCGAGGTTTATGTTCACGTTTGCAGGGGGAGCAGTTTCTTGACAGAGCAAGCTACAGAAGGTCGTAGCATTATCGACGACAGAGGCCGAATACATTGCAGTCACAGAGGCATGTAAAGAGATGCTTTGGATGAAGAGGTTCCTACAGGAACTTAACCTAAAGTAGGAGGAGCACGTGGTCTATTGCGATAGTCAGAGTGCTATACACTTGAGCAAGAATCCAAGTCAGCATTCCAAGTCGAAGTACATAGAGATTCGGTATCACTGGATCAGGGATACTTTGGAACAAAAGGTGTTACAGCTTGAGAAGGTCCACACAGATGATAATGGGTCAGACATGATGACCAAGGCTTTGCTCAAGGACAAGTTTGAGGTTTGTAGAAACCTGGATGGCTTGAAGAAGGTGGATCCCTCCTGGGTCAAAAACAGGGAGATTTGACGGGGTTTTTTCCCCGTCTTCGACCTGTCCTAAGCCCCGCTCGACCGGTCGTAGGTTCGAGCCCTGGCACGACTCAAAGTCCAGCGAGTTTGTACTATTTTTTCTCGGAGGCTAAGACCGGTCCTGGAATTCCGGGACCAGTCGAAGGTGGGCTACGACCGGTCGTGGACAGGCTTCGACTAGTCGAAGGTTACGCAGATTGTTCCGTGATTTTGCGCGAAACTGCGGATTTGAGTCCTTTCGCAACCGGGATGCGAAAGAGAAATTTTCTAAACTATAAAAGGGGTTGCCTAGGGTTTTCTAGGTATCACAAGAGAATGCAAGAGGGTTTCCTAATGCTTTACAAGGGATTTGCTAAAGGGTTTAGCGCTATCAAAAGGTGAGAGAGAGAGAGAGAGAAAGAGAGAGAGGAAGCTTATAGAATGGAGGTTCTGCTCGTGGAGGTTATCTACTGTGCAATCTATATCTCAGCGCTTTTATGTCCTCATAATCGGTTAGATCTCTCCGTTTTTTTCTATTTCTCCTATTGTTTATCCACTCCTGCGTGAGTAAAGAAGGTTGTAACATTCTACTTCATAGTGGATTGTTGATCCAGACGAGGTCCCGTGGTTTTTACCTCTTTGAGGGTTTTCCACGTAAAAATCTCTTGTGTGGTGTGTGATTGATGCATTGATTGTTTTCATTGCTTCATTATCCATAATTCTTGTTTGTTCTGGAGGGCTAGATCCTAAGGTTTTGTGCAAGGCCCCCAACAGGCATGAGGATGAAGTGTAAATTAAAATAAATAAATAAACAACAACGTATCCTGATACAAAAATTTTATGGCCATACAAATATTTCAACGGTGGTAATTGAATTTTCATTATTTACTCTTGTGTAGTCCAGTCGAGTTTTGGATTTTCCTTAATTTTTGTTGCACATCCTAAAATGAGCTCGCAAAATAGATGGACGGGGTGGATTTCTCATGAACATCTCAATAGCCTCACCTATAATCCCAGTGCAAGAACTTCCTGGGAAAGCATTTAGCAGGAATTCCGTCCACCCTATTTTCATTTTGTACCATTTGCCATCCACGGTTAAGGCAACAAGATGAACGGTTAAAGATAATATTGAAAATTAGTGATTTTTTGAAAAATAAAAAGAGAAAATTCGAAATTTTCAAAATACCCATCAGCAGTTGATACGAGGGCGAATCAAGCTTTAAGGACAGCATATTTTATACATGATTCAACCTAGTGAAATATTTTATTTTTAATTTATTTTTTATATTTCGGTGTATCGAAACGTAAATTCCCAACAGATGATATATTCCACTGCCAGGTGGGTGTTAAGAAATGGCTCTACCATATAATGACCGTTCCACGATATAATGACAGTTCCACCATTTAAGTCTGGATGATGACAGTTCCACCATATAATTTCTTAGAGGGAAAGAGAAGGTAGCAATTAGCAAACAAGCATCTCAGTCTGCTTCACGCAGGTGGGTCGACGCGCGTGCCCACGTGGGGGTGCGTGTGTGGCGGTGTATGCAAAAAAAAAAAAAGAAAAGAAAAGCCAGTAGTCGGACGCCGCAAGTACGTGAAAAGTTGAATACACCTCAGGAAATTCCACAAGTGTACACCACACTTCCTTGATTCGTCTGCAACCCTTGTTTTATTAAGCAACGCGTGCAACAGTAAAGCTCTGTGGGCCCACCATGCTGTATGCGTTACATCCACTCCGTCCATCATCAGCTGATCTTCTTGATTCTAGGTCCAGTGGCCAAAAATCATCTGATCCACAGGTGCGGAGGTCCACACCGCAGAGAATAGTGGGTATGTGAGGCCAACCATAAGTTTGTGTGCATGGCTACCATGGTGTGTACATTTCCTCTGATAGACGGAGTGGATGAAGCAAAATGTAAAAGAAAGAAAAAAAAAAAAAAAAAATCAGCCTGATATACAACACAAAGTGGGCCACATGGTGTGAACTAGAGTTTTAAGCACTACATTGTTCCCAGTGTGTGGTCCATCTGAAATTTTTTTATCAGCATCATCTTTTGGATTTACTGTTGAAATATGGATTCTCACCCGATGGACGGAGTGGATGTTGCACATACGACATGATGTGAAACCACAGATGGGCTTATCTTTGAGGCAGGTAAACGATTGGCCGCTTATCTTTCTAACCGTCCATTTAGCGAGCGGCTACAATGTCAGGTATATGGTGATTTTCAGCCCATAGCTCATGTGGTATGTGTCTAATTTTATTTTAGTTAATTTGAAGGTAGGTGATCTAAGAGTCACGGACAATTTCATGGCCAAGATGGACCAAAGAAGGCCGATCAAAGCGAAAGTGATCTAGACCGTTAAAATCTTAAAACAAGCATATACTACAATCGGAATGAGTTATTCTATGTATCATATATGATAGGAGGAGCTAATTTAGCCATCCAACCGAGCTATGCTGAATTTGTAAGATTTCATCAAATTGATGGTTGAAAATTCATTTTATTTCCATTTTTGTTATTTATAATAAGTTTTAGTACGATATATCTTTTGATCCATTGAGTTGTAGGAGTTGTATCCAACATGAAAAGTGTTTACAAAAATTAGAAGAATGATATTGTTAAGCTAAATATGACACTTACTATTTTTAGCTGAAAACCATGAATTCTAGTAGGAATTATAACCATCTAAAAATAGTAAGTTTACTATTTATAGTAACTCATGAATTTGGGGAGTTTGATTTTATTATGAAGCTTCTTCCTTGGGTTTATATCACCATTTAAGAGATTATAAATTCAATTTTTATTATCAATCAATAAAATTTTAAATTTTTTAAATTTTATTTTTACGCTCTTATTTTCCCCGTGGATTTGAGGAATCTCTGTGGAGAGTCCAAAGAAGCTTCATGGATTTGGAGTAGTTATCCTTGAGGAAGACGGTGATCAACCCCATCACGTTCACCCCTCCATCAGTGGGAAGGCAATGGGCCACATTTTGGCCTGGTCGGGTCAACCCAAGTTCAACCTATTTACTAAGGGGTCGTTTGGCACCTTGGATTGAAGGGGATTGGAGGGGATTAGAGGGGGTTTCAAATCCCCTTGGTTGTTTGGCAGCATAAAGCAACTAGGGATTGCCAATCCAGGGGGTTTCCAATCCCCTCTTTGAGGGGGTTTGTAATCCACAGTGAGAGCTTGGATTACACCTGAAATCATTTCAATAGTTGCAGGTATAAATGTATGTCATCATACACTATCATTCTACTGGGCACATGGCCCACTAACGATGATCAACACCGTCCAAACATTGTTCATGTAGATCAGCACCGTCCAAATATGATCCAGCACCGTCCAAACATTGTCCATATTAATCAACGATTAAAAATCGTTGGTTAGTCACTTAGACATGATCTTGTGCTTGCGGTCCATCTGAGACTTGGAATTTCATCATTTTTAGGCAAAACATATATTTTAGCGGGCTTATCACAACCATAGTGTCAAAAATTATATATCTCACTAATTGAGGATATTAAAGTTGATTTAATAATTAAATTCAAACCCCTGTAAATATGTCATTTATTGGTATTTTGAATTAAAGTTGATCCACACTCCAGGGTGCCAAACACACACAGAGGTTTGCCAATCCAGGGGATTTCCAATCCTAGGGTTGCGAATCCAGGGGGTTCCAAATCCACGCTCCCAAACAGGCCCTAAAGGTTGTGTGGAACATTGGATTAAGTGATATGAGGTTGTATGAAGTTACGTTTTGTCCAATGTAAACTCCACCTAGTCGTTTAATGATGGGAAGACTAAGATTAAATATGCATGCGGTGAAATTTTGCCCACATTAATAATAACAATAGGATATACCCTTATTTTGCCCAAACATGACATGAAATTTCCTTGGTCACCAGATATGGGTGGACTAATTTTGGACCCGAACGTATTTATCTAGAGAGAGGAATGCTAATTCAAGAGACTGTTGGTCCCTTTTTACACACATACAGCCCACCATGTGACTAGAGTTTTGTGAATATGATTATTTTATGATGATTACAATTATATTGAGAATAGTAAATGTCAATAAGGCTATAAAAAAGTCTCAAATCTCTCTTCAACATTAGCAAAAGGAAAAAAAATAAAAAGAAGAAGAAGAAGAACCAAATATTCAAAGCAATATCCATCGCCCGTAAAAATGAACCATCAAGAAAAAAATGAACCGAATGTTTTATATCTACCAACTGTTTAATGTTTAACATATATTTCAACAAGCACTAGAAGCATTATCCCTGTTAATATAAGATTGCCACATCTTATCTATAATGGATTCTTACAACTCTCCTATGGTTTCACATTGTAAAGTTACGCAACAAAATCGTGATGAACTTCCAACAATTTGATCCGTCCTTGGTTTTCCTTCATCTTTATCCAAGTCAGGAGCAAGTTCTTTGGGCAACTCATCAATTTGTTAATCAAGGACAGCTCTCATCAACTTATAGAATATCATATATTGAGTAACTGATATGAGGTCCCGAATGCTTTAACTTTAGCATGGTAATACCAACTCCGACAGACGGCACAACCACTAGGTATGTTTGGATACCCTGCATTGACAAATTCATATTCACCCGTATTGTTAAAATGAAGCTTATTAAGAAAAAGGAGGGGTTCACATGTGGACAACTAGATCAATTATCATACCTTTTTTTTCCACTTTCACCAATCCAGGCTCTCCATTTTCTTAGCCATTGCTAATCAGAAGATCCTAGTTAGAGTGATCCAGGGCCCACATGATGGACCATTAGGATAAATGATATGGTCTTCTTTTGTATTAAAATATGGACATCCTACGGATTAAGTGCTTTTTAAGAAGAACAAATTAATAAACAAAGGTGTAGCCTTTTGTATGAAAGATTGAATCTCATAGACTCCTAAGTATGGATATAAAATCGAGTGATGCGTAGGATAGAATAAAAATCAAAAGATTAAAGAGAGAGAGAGAGAGAGAGAGAGAGAGAGAGAGAGAGAGAGAGAGAATCAAGGCACAGCATCAAGAAGAAGATGCCAAAAGCTTTAAGGCATCCTTTGTAGGCATACATATATAGTTTGCCTTTTGAAAGACCCATTAACATATAGGTATTGCCTTTTTTTAGAACCCCACTTTACATACATCAAAAGTTCTGTAGGATAATTTAGCAAACACCACCCTCATCATGAGACTGATAATACTTTTCGAGTTTGAATTTGTTCATTTGGAACCTGAGTTTTTCTATTTTTTTATTTTTTAAAATTTTTCTTAAATGAAAGAATGGAATACTCTTTTTCTTAAGACCAAAAAGCACCACTCGATATTGATCCTATACAATGCGACAATTGAACATTTTGTGCAACACTTCTATACTAACGTAAGCACCCATTTATAGCTAGCCAACACTATGATAGTTATCCAGTACTATGACAACCTTTCTAATATACTACTTAAGCACGCCACTGGTTGTGAACTCATTTTGATATCAAACAAACGCATGGCCATGTCATTAAGTGCAAATGTGATGTAGAGTGGGTCGTAGACACTTTCATGGCCAAAATGGATAAGAGAAGGCCCAATCAGAGGTGGAAGTGATCAGGACTGTCAAAGCCTTAAAACAGTCGTATCTCGCAAACTGGAATAAATTTTTCAACAGGTAGGAGAAGCTACTTTAGACAACCAACCCCGATATGCTGGATTGCCCATGCGGGATTTGTAAGATTCCATCATATCAATGGTGGAAAGTCTCTTTTAATTTCATTTTTACTAAAAATAGTAAGTTTTAATTCAATCATAACTTTTGATCCTTTGAATTTCAAGAGTTGTGCCCAACACAAAAATGGCTTAGAAAAATTAGGAGAATGCGTGGTTACACTAAATTAGCCTAGTAGGAATCATAAATGTCTATAAATAGTAAGTTTACTATTTATAGTAAATCACGTTTTTAAAGAGTCTGAGTTTGAGTCTAAAACTTGTCCTCGGTTTGAGTTCACTATTTAAAGGATTGTAATTTCATTTTTTTATTATCAATATATTTCAAATTACTAGAAATTATTTATGCTTTCATCCTTCATGTATTTGAAAAATCTTTGTGAGGAGTCCATAGAAGCTCCATGGATTCGGAGTAGTTATCCTTAAGAAAAAGGTGATCGACCTCATCACATCGTTCCTTGTGTCAAATTGACTGGACTAATGTGCTTGTTATCCTAACAACCAACTTTTCATAGACTGCTGGTTAAGAACCTTGTTTATGATGTGGAAGTGAGCAAGTTAAATTCTTGGCTACACAACATTTCTTTTTCTTCTTTTTTTCCTGTTTTTCTTTTTTTTCTCTTTTTTAACTAAGGGCCCTTGCATTTTTTTTTCTTTCTTTTCAACTTTTTACTTTTCTATTTATCTCTCTCTCATGTGATGGGTGGTCCATACCAAATAAGGCCCCATATGATGGGCAGTCCACATCAAAGCTCGGGCCCACACAGTGAATTGTCCACATCAAAAGTAAGCCCTGAATGAAGAATGGCCCACATCCAAAGTGGGCCCCACATGATAGAAAACTCACACCCACATTGAAGGTGGGGTCCACGTGATGGTCAATCCACACCAAAGGTGAGAACTAACATCGAAGGTGGGCACCATATGATGACATGATGGATTACCACATCAAGGTGGACCCTACATAATGGACAGTCCACATCAAAGGTCAGCCCTTAATGATGAATGGCCCACATCCAAGGCGGGCCCTGCATGATCGATGGCCCATATCAAAGGTCGGGCCCACACGATGAACGGTCCACATCGAAGGTAGACTCCACAGGAGGTGGACTTTAAAGGTATGACCTACATGATGGACAATTTATTTTGATGGTGAGCCCCAAGATGGAAGACCCACATCAAAGGCGTGGCCACATGATGGACAGTCCACATCAAAGGTGGGCTCCACATGATGGGCAATGAATATTAAAGGTAGGCTCACATGATGAACAACAACACTGGTGGGCCCTACATGATACCCATATAAAGGTAGTCCCACATGAGGACAGTCTACATTGAAGGCTGGCCCCTAAAAATGAATGCCCCACATCCACTGAGGCTATGGACAGCCCACTTTAAAGTTGGGCCGTTCATAATGGACGGTCCGTATTAAAGGTGGGTCCACATGATGGACCACCCACATCCAAGGTGGGGCCCGCACGATGGATGGTCCACATCTAAGGTGGGCCTCGCGAGGTGAATGGTTCACATTGAAGGTAGACACCACACAATGGACGGTTCACATAGAAAGGGCCAAGGCGGACCTTACATAATGATGGGCCCACATAATATGGGCCCACATTAAAGGTTGGGCCTATATGATGGACAGCGGATATTAAGGGTGGACTGAACAAACTTAAACGGGAAAGTACTTATGTGTGACTCTTCTACCCTTTGGCTGGTAAGTACGAACATACTCATTCGCATAGTAAAGTATAAACCAAGATACGCTACTTGAGGCATAAGTAGCTTTTGTAAACTTACGGCCCAAAAGCCCCCTACAACTGCCAAAAACTGTCATGACAAGGTGTGAGTGAATCAGCCCGAGTAAAATGGTGAGTTGAGTCCAGCCAATTGAATTATCGAGCCCATTCAACGAGTCGGCACGAATCAAAGCCGAGTCACTTCTAGATCCAGGTTTCGTGATGACTCGGCACAAAATCTCACCAAGGCGAGCTCTCACTCTGCTGAGTTTTGAGCCGAGTCGACGAGTTTTAGAAATACAGTGCATACATCATAAAAGCAGCTACACAGTACGAAGCATGGGTGTCATTGAGTGTTCAAGGTTTTCTCACCTAGGCAAATTGACTCGGCTGAGTTTATAGTCAATTCAACGAGTTTTAGAAATACAGTGCATACATCATCATAAAAGCAGCTAGACAGCACAAAGTACGGTTGTCATTGAGTGTTCAAGATTTCTCACCAAGATTTTTTGACTCGGCTGAGTTTTGAGTCGAGTCAACCAAGATTTCTCACCAAGATTAATTGACTCGGCTGAGTTTTGAGTCAAGTCAACGAGTTTTAGAAATATGGTGAATACATCATCATAAAAGCAGCTAGGCAGTGCAAAGCACAGGTGTTCAGTGATCAAGGTTCACAACGCTGGCAAGCTGCATTATTACCACACATGAATTACATTAGAAAGGAACCGTTGCCATAACCTTCGCTGTTCACATCTAAACCAGGCTTTCACACAGGCCCAACTAATGCATGTAGAATTTTCCATGCTGCCCCTGAATACCGAGTGCATCAAGGGCCATTTGAACGCACCTCCTTAAAAGGTTTCAGTCAACTCGGCCAATCCACATTTCAGCGCTCGTTGAGCAGGAGATGAGTGCATCCAAACGCACGACATGTCGACATCAACTACCTACCGTTTGGATAAAAAACCACACTTAGACCTCAAATGCTCCTTCAGAGGGTGCGTCCAAACATGCCCACAAATTTATGCTACTACCCAAATGCTGCTTTAAGCCATTTATGCAGGTTAGGTTAGCAGAAAATGAATTTTGGGTGGGGGTGTAAAAAGGTGAACATACAAAATTTTGATTAGAATATAAACAAGGGTGCATTTGATTGCACCAAATATCATGATATTTAGCACCAAACTAGACTGATTAATGATGAAGCATCATGATATTTGGTGCAACCAAAATGTGCCCTGAGAGAGTGGTGCAGAAATACAAAAGACGAAAGACTGATGGATAAGAAGCAGCTCTTACAGAGATCCAATAAAACGGATATCTAAAGAAGGAAAATAGAATCCTCTACAGCTTCAATGGAAAATCATTCTGCAGTATATTTGAAAAGTCCGCTGCCACGCAATTCAATTCTACAGGAACTATACAAGGGTTTAATTGCGCTAGTTGAAAGAACCTTCTATTCCGCTTATGCTATGCTGCTCGCCAGGAGATCTACTTATACTCTGCCAAAGTACAATCACTCCATGTCAGATAGGCAGAGGCTTGCTAGCCCCACCTACACTCCACACAATTTTACATTACACAGCATGTGCAAACCTGCAATGTCTGTTGGACATCCAAGCCATTAGGTGGGTCCACTAAGCAAATGACTCAGCATAAACCGTCATTGCTTTGGAACAGGTATTGTCTGCATCATCACCAGACCAGCCTAATTTTCGCACCAGATAATGTTCGCAGTAGGACCCACCTTATGCACAGCTCCACTGTCCCACACAAATGCTGGGGGCTGCAAATTGTGCTGCATGTAAACATGTGTAGAGAAGGTGCTTGAGGACAACAAACCTCTCCTAGGCATTCAAGTATAAAGAAGAGACAACATAAGCTGTAAGCTAAAAAGGGGGACAGAATCCCGTAATAGTTCCACACCATTTTTAAAATGGTGGCGACTCATCCCCCTAAAATGTGGCACTCATGTACAGCAATCCAGACCATGCACATCTCGAAAAACACAATAATTAATAAATCCTAACTGCCCCTATCAAATTGATGGCTAAAAGTAGTGACTGGTCCGAGTTCCAAGGGCAAAGTCAGACAGCTACCATCATCACTACTGGTCAGAGTTCCAAGGGCAAAGTCAGAAAGCTACCATCATCTTCCCCAGTTTAATATTTTTTGCTATGCCCCATCCACAATTGGGTCAGCGATTTGGACAGTCTGGATTGAGGTGCAACCATGCCATGTGCACAGATGAAGAGTCACAACCGTTATTAAAATGGTGGTTAGGGTGTGTTAGGTTTTCCAATTTCGTATGAAATGCAAAGTAAATCAAGAATCAAATACACTTGTAAACAGGAATTATGGCTCGTAAATCAAGAGTCAAATACACTTGTAAAGAAAATAGGTAAAGTAAATTGTAATCATCACATTTTCACATTATAAAACTACCATAACTACCATTTTTACCATGATTTCTGGGAGAAACAAACATTGTAACAAAATCATCATTGCAGTCAAACATAAGTGATGTCACAACAGAATTGCAAAAGTAATCATTACCCATTTACCGTTGTAATTGGAAAACCAAACAGGCCCTTAACTATCATGGAGTCAAAACTGTCAAAAAAGATAACATGTGATATTGCTACAACTACAATATTTAGGTCTTGATGCTTGCGATATAATAAGTAAAAAATATTGCTACAATTGTAATATTTAGGTCTTCATGCTTGTGACAAAAAAAAAAATGCAAAATTAAAGTATTCAGCAGTTTTTCAGGTCTTTCCGTCCAATAAATTTGTGCAAAAGATGGGAAGTTTGTGAAATTTCTACAGCTGAGAGAATATGAGTTGATACATGGGATTTAACCAAAAGCTGCTAACAGTGAAGTGTGAACTGACAGTGGGTGTACTAACAAGCTATCAAAAAAAAAAAAACAAAAGCTGCTACCAGTTTTGTCCAGATTTTTCCCATCCAATAAGGGCCGCCATAATGGTTTCCAATGAGAATACTGCTACTATTTTGTGTGCTTCATAGTGCAATGATGTGCCATCCCCAGCGTACATGCAGCAAACATGTATGGTGATCTTGACTGCTGATCTGCAGTCCATATAGATGAGCCATAGACCAATTCTTGTAGTGATTCAAGAGTTCAAACAATCTGATTGGGAGTTTTTCTTTTCTGAAGAGTACCAGAAACTTAACTACAAACTCCAAACAAAAGAAACATGGCAATCTCTACTAAAGACATTGTTCAAAGTATCCCCAATATTATCCGTATCTCCAGCTCAACGATATGGATAACACTAGTAGTATCAGAAATTCCACGTATCACTTTCATCACCAATATATCAGCGATATTTCAATAATATTGCCAATGTATCTAATGCAGGGGCATTTTCACACCGGGCTCGAGTGGGGTCGCCCATGGGATGCAGGGGCACACTCGGGGTGGGTGAGGCCCACGAGGAAGGTCTCGTGTTCGAGACTCCTCACCGGGGGTGATTAATGCGCATTTGGTTGGATGGATGGATGTGTGTGTGTTGGCATGTGCGTTTGTGTGTGCGCGCGCGCGTGAGTGCGTATGTGCATGCATGCATGGATAAATGGATCATGCATGTGTTTGTTGTATGTATGTGTATACATCAATGCATGGATGGATGGATATATCCACCATTTTCCCCAATGTTTCATTAGGTCGATGATAAATACTTTTAGGCCCCATTAAAGGGATACTTATTATTTGATTCCTAAATATGTAAAAACATCTTTTCACTATTTACTTGATTCTTAAATATGCAAATATGTGTATTTTAGCATCTCTTAAAGTATCATTGAAAAATTCCACCATTTTCCCCATATTTCTCTAATGTTTCCCCAAGTCAACATTACATGCTTTTAGACTCCATGCTTCTAGACTCCAGTAGAGAGAAACTTATTATCTATGCATCTTTTTTTGCAATTATTTTATTCCTAAATATGCGAATGTGTATTTTTGCATCTCCTAAAGTTTTATTGGTAAATTCCATCATTTCCTCGTGTTTCCCCAATGCTTCTCTCAGTCAGCGATACATTCCTTGTATCAACGATAATATCAGCAATATTGATACATGTTTCCATATCCCCAGCCAGTAATGCATGTAACAATACTGATACTATGAATGCTTATAGATGACCCCATTTGGGAATGTCAGAATTAGCTAGACGGAACATTCAACAAAAGGCTATGTTGCGCCCACCTTGATGTCTCTGTGACATTTGTTCCATCCATCAAATGCAGCAACTAGGTTAAAAGAGTCACATGGGCCGAAAAACACTCCTTACCTAACAAGTCTATGCAATCATTTTCATCTCTGCTCACATAGTGATGTTTATCCTGGGGGTAAGAATGAGATTGCAAATTTTGTTGAAAAGATGAATCACTGTGGCTTTGACACTAGATAACAGGCAAAACCAATCACACCTTCCACCATCACCCTCCCAGCAAACATAGAGGGAAAAAATAAAAAACCCATGTCCCTTAGATTTTGTTTCTGTTTCTGTTTCTGCTTCTGCTTCATTTCATTAACACTCCCCTGCCAGATGAAAAAACATGTCTGAATAATTCCAAGGCCCAGCAACCCCCTCGATGAACCATCACAGTCAAGTTTCCAACATCCCGGGGAGGGACAACCAAATCTACATCTTTCTTCTGGCTACATATTACTGCCTTCCAGTTTCTCATTGTCCATTACTGAAACCACTTAGAAACATTCCTAAAGAGCGCTCATTTGATCATATATTCTCTTAGTTACCACATCTATAAAACTTCCACATCACCGAAAGCTCTACTTTTTCTTTCCTTAAATATAAAAATTTAAATAAATAAATAAAAAACAGAGACCAATAGGATTGCATAAGTGGTACCGCAGAACTCTTCTCTAACATTGAATGGCACACTTCCCAACTAGGAAATAAGTCTGCCTTGGAACATTGAAAAGCCCAATCAATTCCAAAGGATTGGGGGAAAAACATCAAAAAGAAATCCAAATTATAGATACTTCCTCACAATGGATGAAAAGATAAGGCATCATCTCCTGTTGGTTTGCACATGAAATGCATATTTGAGAGTCTACACTTTTCATTGTTTACAAGTTCTCCATGTATCTTTTTACCCCACCATCCATCAAAATACTTCGGTTTTAGGGGTACCTCTTTCCCCGAAAATTGGCAATAGAAGAGTGACCACTACCACAGAATGATGAGAACTCACCACTAGTCCAATTCCACAACCATCCCTATTATGCCTAGACACCACTTCCTTTTGGAGATCCAACAAGTTACATTTCAAAATACTTGTGTTCAACCATGTTAAATGGGTATTCATGCTTCATTATCATGCGACAAAGATCCAAACGACTTCATTGTTGATCAAACTTAAAGTTCTTTAAACAATGTCTTTTCGCATACATTCTTGTTCAATGATGTTAATTGTTGAGAAATATCTGTATGCTTCTTCCTTGGACATCTTATCAAGTGCTTATTCACTATTACTACTCCCATAAACTCCCTGATGTTATGGTACAAATATCTGTCTAGATGCTGCACTCTCCTGTCCCACCAAAAAATCCTCCCACATTATTATTCTTTTAACAGAAACCACCATAGATGTAACAGCCCCATTGAAGACTTTACCAACAACGTATTTTACCAGTGACATCACCAGTTCTTTTGAAACAACCTCACCCACACCTGGATCCATTAGCTCTAGAGACTTTACTCAGATCTCACCCTCTAAGGCTAAAACCCATAGTGATACAGTGTACCTTCTCCAAATGGCTGAAGGATCATCACAAATGTCTACAATTTACTAAAAAGAGACTATTTGTCTCCTTGATTCTTCCTATATAACCAGCCTCCATCTAGCTTCAATCTTTTGAACCTCCACTTCATCAAATTATCCTTTTTTTTCTCACCCCTCCCCACAAGAAGCCCTCTGTGCACTGCTCCAACCTCTGCAACCCAACACCTGAATAAACTGGAAAATTAGAAAGCATGGACTTCATCAATGTAATTCCTGGACCCAAGTATAAGCAATGTTTTAAATATCATTATTGCATAATGTATCACACCCTTCGGATACGGATACATATTGGTTATCGCATGGGATGTATCGGTTGTATCGTGTGATGTATTGCTATTGTCGGGAAACATGGGAACATTGGAAAATTGGTTGAATTTTTCAATGAAACTTCAGGGATTGTTGAAAAAGACATCAACACACACTTAAAAACCAAAACATTATAACAACAACAACAAAAGAAAAACAAATAAATAAATAAAATAAAATATTGCACATAATAGGAGTTTCCTTTGTATGGGGTCCTAATATATACGCTTTCCAACTGAACTGATGCAAGTGTATTCAAAGTTTATTCATATAATTTATAAATGTAAGAAGACATGTATGGAAACATAAGAAATACATTCAAAAGCACAAGAAGAATCGCTAGATCAGGATACATACATGTTTAATTTTGTGTTTGGATACAAATATTGCAATTGATTTGCAAGAAATTGGGAAATTTCGATTTTTCTCAATTTTCCTCAACTTGACCCATCTCCCCTAAATTTCAAAATTGAAGTTCCAAATCCATGATTTTTCATGAAAAATATGAAAAATATGAAGAATCATAGATTTGTAACCATTTGACACTAGTTTAACGTGATTTACAACAAAAACATGGATCGAAAATCAAAAATGCTCACTAGATCGAAGAGGTGGGATATATTGCCACTACCTGTACGTTTCATATCACACAGGTGAGATACAAGATATATCGTGGGATATATCGTCGATATTTAAAACACCGAGTATAAGTAAATCCATCTGGAAATAGCTAAAATCTGAATTCAAATCTCTCTACCACCAGGTCCCAAATGGAAAAAGAATTTTTGCTTCCCAACAGGAAACTAAGGTAAGAGATAGTAACGGCTCTCTTTCGAATACCTCAAACCAATTGTTTATCTTTTGATGAAGGCCTCGACTGCCTTGATTCCAATCAAAGCGCTCTTACAGAGATTGACCTTTAATCCAGAGAACGCCAAGTAACATCTTAAGATGTATCTATGATTTCTACTTGCTCAACCAAAGTGTTGCAGAGAACAACAGTGTCATCGGCAAACTTAATGTGCGAGACAGACATCACCAGGTCACCTATGACAAAAACCTCATAAAAGCTTGCATTCCTCTGCTATCGAAACCGCACAGTAAGCCCTCCTAGTACAATAAAACAGCATGCTAACGGTCTAACTATTGCTCAAACAACTAGATGGTTAAACAGAAAATTTCCTGATGCCCATATTTACTAGATGAAATCAGATGGTCAAGATTGTTATAATAGTGTTTTGGAGCTATGGTCCGACCAGAAAAGAACATTTATTAGGAGAATCCATACAGGGGTACCAGTTGGGTGATGGATCAGTTGCTAATTAATCTAGAAAAGATGGTGAAGACACAACATAGCATGCATTTCACTTAACATGGTCCCTCCTAACATATATGGTATTGTAGGCTAGGAGAGGCAAAGTTGTCAAAATAAATAAACAAATACAGTAAACAAATTTGATGCCTGATATATATAAATAAATATAGTGTGAATTCCACATTTTCAGTCGAGGCACAAGCATTTGCCAGGTGAATTCTCCAGCCTGATGTGTCTGTTTCGCAAAAATGATATATACACTTCTCATGTAAGTGACTTTTTAAAGCCCTGAAGCTTTCTTTATCGCCTCCAAGCCAAGCGTATGCCTCTCATCTTGAGGCCCCTTTAAAACAATGCTCAAGAAAATCTTTTACCAACTGCTACTCAATCTCAAACCCTTTCCTTCACATTTTAAGATAATATAATACGAAAAGTTCCATTGCTTCCTCAAAACTTGTTGAAAAAAAAAAAAAAAAATCTACCTAGCGGCCTACCCACCCCCCTTCCAATATTGGCTCACCCTACAATAACAAGTTGATGCTCCTAAGGGCCCGTTTGGGAGCGTGGATTTGGAACCCCCTGGATTTGAAATCCTCTTATTGTGTTTGGTGCCCCGGATTCATAATGAACTTTAATCCAAAAGTAATGCAGGACAATTAACCACTTGCTCTAAAAGCTTGAACTGTTAGAGTATGGCGAATTAATCCTTTTATCTCATAGCCCAGGCCCCACATCTCATGGGTTTTAGGACATCGGCCGAACCCCCTTCATGGGCCCCAAATCACATGGGCCACCCACCCCGAGTGTGTCCCCGCATCCCACGGGCTACCCCACTCGAGCCCAGTGTCAATTGCGCATTAATCACCCCTGGTGAGGAGTCGCGAACACGAGACCTCCTCCGTGGGCCGCACCCACCCCGAGTGTGCCCCTGCATCCCACAAGTGACCCCACTCGAACCCAGTGTGAAAATGCCCTTGCATTAATCACCCCCGATAAGGAGTCTCGAACTCGAGACCTCCCTCTCTGATACCAATTTGATGCAGGACAATTAACCACTTGCTCTAAAAGCTCGAACTGTTAGAGTATGGCGAATTAATCCTTTTATCTCATAGCCCAGGCCCCACATCTCATAGGTTTTAGGACCTCAGCCGAACCCCCTTTGTGCG
The DNA here is from genome assembly GCA_030180095.1 of Magnolia changhungtana. Taxonomy (NCBI): domain Eukaryota; kingdom Viridiplantae; phylum Streptophyta; class Magnoliopsida; order Magnoliales; family Magnoliaceae; genus Magnolia; species Magnolia changhungtana. Next base: position 6,175,415 of record JASAUF010000652.1, read on the forward strand.
CCCCAAATCACATGGGCCACCCACCCCGAGTGTGTCCCCGCATCCCACGGGCTACCCCACTCGAGCCCAGTGTGAAATGCGCATTAATCACCCCTGGTGAGGAGTCTCGAACACGAGACCTCCTCCGTGGGCCGCACCCACCCTGAGTGTGCCCCTGCATCCCACAAGTGACCCCACTCGAGCCCAGTGTGAAAATGCCCCTGCATTAAAAAGTAGCTATGCATGGTATATTTACATGGTTTGAATTTATTTAAATCAACTTTAATATATCTAATTAGTGAACATATGTAATGTTTGACACAATGGTTGTAATAAGCCTGCTGAACTATATATTTTGCTCAAAAATGATGAAATTCCAAGTCTCGGATGGGCCACAAGCACAAGATCACGTCCGAGTGACTAACCAACTATTTTTAACCGTTGATTTACATTGACAATGTTAGGACAGCGCTGATCATCATATTAAAGTAACTATAGTGATGCAATTGATAATCTAATTATTTTGGGATATCATTAGTGGGCCATGTGTCCAATAGATTAATAGTCTAGTGACACACATGTTATACATGCAACTCTTGGAAAGATTTTAGATGTAATCCAAGCTTTCACCGTGGATTTCAAACCCCCTGTTTGAGGGGATTTGAAACCCCCAGTTACTTTATGGTGCCAAACAACCAGGGGATTTGAAACCCCCTCAAATCCCCCCAAATCCATGGTGCCAAACAACCCCTAAATCTACCATCTCGTCCGAATCCTTTGCCACAAACAACACCACAACCAAAGTCTTTGTTTGTAAACCTAGTTCACTGGTCTCACTGTTTGGAAATCTAACGGCCTGTTTGCTACTTGGGGAATTTTCTTCCCTGATGCTTATGTTTCCCAGGAAACCTAGAAAAGGGAAAATGATTTCCAGAAATAGTTAAATTCTATTTGGTTGAGACAATGGAATTGTTGGGAAAGTCAGAAATATGTTTGGTCAGCACTTGGAAAATCCAGGGTAAAGTTTGCAATTATATTTTAAAACATATCAGTGGGACTACTGTGAGAGCATGTGACTGATTCTATCCACTCACCAAGGGAGACACGTGAAGCATGGAATTGTGTGCCGTATACACATTATGGGGTCGTAAAGGTCATAACGGCCGTTATGAAAAAATTGACCTGTAAACAGTCTGTTAATATATATATATATATATATATATATATATATATATATATATATATATATATCATTTTTTTAAAAAAAAAGTTGTAAAGGCCTTGTAACAGTCCATTACAGGGCTGATACATTTTTTAAATTAAAAATAAACAAAAAGGAGACTGCAACGGTCCCCATAACAGCCGTTACACCCCGTGTCGTAAAGGTAATGGCGGTGGCGGTTATAGCCACCATTACCGTTACAGAATACCTTGGCATGGATGATTCTAAAGTATGAGGTTTGTCATTTTCATGCATGAATACGTTGGACAAATACAAGCCGTTCATCAAGCAGGCCAAAGGATGTACTGACCATTCACTTAACCATGCATTCATCAAGCAGGTTCCATGATGCACAGAACAGTGTAAATTTTAATTATGGAATGTTCACGAGTTAACATGTGACAGATCCAAGCCATTCATCAAGTGGTCTACATGAAACATGTACCACACAAAAGGACAGAATAAAGCTGTTCATTAAGTGGGCCTCATGGTTCATGGACCAAAATGTGATTTAAAGGACAGATCCAACCCATTCATGGAACAAGAAGAACGAACAACAAAATAAAAATATTTTGAAATAATTTTTTTAAAAGAAAAAAAATGGCAGCCGCTGAGGAGATTTTGTTAACGAAATAAGAAAATAAAAAATTAGTTGGGAATAAGACTTAGATGATGATGATGGTGGTGATAACGACATCAACACAATGATGACGAAATAAGAAAATAAATATCACAGAAATTGTTATTCATCTGCACCATGTGACAAATTTCAAAAAACAAAAAAGTTAAATTTCATGAATATTAAACAAAAATATTTTGTTAGTGTGCACACAGATTCGTATACACCTGAGGTGTACACAATACTGGTGGTGTACACAGATTCTTGTGCACCTGTGATGTACTGTATTAGGAGATTATGCTTAGGTTTCCTAATCTTAGTTAGTCTCTATCTCTTTCAGTTCCTTATTGTAATCTAATTGAAATTAGGGATGTAATTAGGCTTATAAATAAAGGTTTTCAGGGAAGAAGAGGAGGTACGAAGAACATCCTCTCTATTCCTCTTCAATCTCTCCATGTTCTCTTTCTTCATATTTCCTCTCATTTGCAATTATGCAGGGTTTGTGAGTTTCCCAGCTTCTCAGAATAATTATTTCCCCAATATAGGGAAATAATTCCCAAACTTAACAGAAAAGATGGGGAGAGTGGGAAAATAATTCCAACAAGAAGGGATGTGGGCAAATGGTCTTGAATGAACCGTGAAGAAAACTTTCCAAAAAGCTTTTCCCCAGCAAACCAAACATAGAAAACTTCCCAAAAAGCTTTTCCCCAGCAAACCAAACATAACAACTCAAGACCCCTCTACAAGCTTGTAGAAGGTAGTGAAGTTGTGAAACTAGAATACGCTCTCAGGACCCTCCATCATCATATTTTAAATTTTCAACTGTAACTTCCTCTAGATCATAAAAACCCCGCTTAGGTCAATTAATAATTTTACGTTCTTTTGAAAAAGAAAAGACAAATAAAACAAAGCACAAGGCAAAGATTGCCCAATGCATAATTGCGAGGGTAGGGACTACATTTTTAGCCTCATGAACTCCAAGACCTCTAGAATATTATAACACACTAGACCCCGTAGAGTTGACCAAAGAACCCAAACAGGAACAATTGTGCACATCCCCTCCCTTCTTCCCACCAATAAAGACGCATCCTGCAGAATCAAACCCATTCTTGAGAGGCTGAAAGCCATCCATGCATCCATATCCTAATGAACAATGCAGCTCCTCGAAATATTAATATGAGATGACCCTGAAACACATGACATGATTGCATCAAAATCATCAACTCCCTAGAAAAACAATAATCATATAATTAAACCTAAAAACCCTAATGGGGATATCAGAGGACCTACTCGGGTGTACCAAAGACAGAGACAACCCCCTACATCGGCGCAACTTTCTTTGTGGATGAGAGACGAGTTCCAGATGGGGCCCGCAGGGCCATTTTGAAGATCCCACATGCATTAGATGTGCATCAGGAAGACCACACTTTGGAATGATGCATGTGTGCTGCTTAAGAGATCATTTTAGTCATACATTTCTATTTCGTGTCAATCTAATCGTTGGATCTTGTCAATCAGGCCATCGGGCTACTAGATCTTTTAGTTCTGGGCCCCTTGGACTATGATCTTACTTTCTTTATATTTTTTGTTACTTTTTGGAGTCATTTAACGGTTGAAATTGATAATAAATGTTTTAATTTTCTTATTTTGGATGATGGGCTACTTCACTTGGCATAGTTGTAATTATACTGGATTTTTAATTCCTAATTTTTAATTATAAAAGCACGGGGGAGGTGGAGTTCCAACCCTAGTGGAGATTTGAGAACAAAAAAGAAGAAGAGAGAAGTTCTCTTGTGTGAAGGAATTGTCCTCCTTATTTTCTAGGGTTTTTTGAGAAATCATCCCTTCCAATTAAATTGTGGAAGGGTAGAAGCTTGTTTGGTGGTGGATTCCCCAAGGTACATCCTTCCTCTTTCTCTTTTTCAAAAGATATTTTTCTTCTTCTTCTCTTGTCTTCCTCTTTTCCTTTCCATTACAACCTTTTAAACCCTAGATCTTCAATTTCCTCTTTTCCCAATTTCTAAAACCCTAATTCCAAAATTCTCAATTCCCATGAACCCCAATTTTTCAAATTTCAGACTTTCCCCTTCCTAACCATAATCGTAAAACTTACAAATCCGTCCCTTGAGTGTGGAACGTGCCTATGCTAAATTGGAAGTTCTATCCTTCCATCGAACCTAGGTTTAATTGATTTATGTGATTTCTTAGCATGCAAGCATGTGATTTAGGTTAAATCAGATTTTATTTCATATTGTTTACTCTTAATTACTTGGTGGGTTAGCATCTTATGTTAATTGAATTAAAAGATGCTCACCAAGTAATTAAGAGTAAACAATATGAAATAAAATCTGATTTAACCTAAATCAGATGTCCACATGCTAAGAAATCACATAAATCAATTAAAACTAGGCTCGATGGAGGGATAGAACTTCCAATTTATCATAGGCACGTTCCACACTCAAGAGACAGATTTGTAGGTTTTATAATTAGGGTTAAGAAGGGAAAAATCTGAAATTTGGAAAATTAAGGTTCATGGGAATTGAGGATTTTGGAATTAGGGTTTTTAGGAAAAAAAATTGAAGATCTAGGGTATAGAAGGTTATAATGGAAGGGAAAGGATGAAGACAAGAGAAGAAAAAAAAAATACCTTTCGAAGAAGAGAAATAGGAAGGATGTACATTGGGGAATCCACCACCAAACAAGCTTCGACCCTTCCACAATTTAATTGGAAGGGTTTCTCAAAAAACCCTAGAAAATAAGGAGGAAAATTCCTTCACAAGAGAGTTTCTCTCTTCTTCTTTTTTCTTCTCAAATCTCCACTAGGGTTGGAACTCCACCTCCCCTATGCTTTTATAATTAAAAATTCGGAATTAAAAATCCAGCATAATTACAACTACGCCACTAACTTAAGTAAAGTAGCCAATTATCCAAAATAAGAAAACTAAAACATTTATTATTAATCTCAACAATCAAATAACTCTAAAAAATAACAAAAAATATAAAGAAAGCAAAATCATAGTACAATGGGCCCAGATCTAAAAGATCTAGTAACCCGATGACCTGATCGACAATATCCAACGATCGAATCGACGCGAAATAGAAATCATATTACTAAAATGATCTCTTAAGCAGCCCACATACATAACCCCAAAGTGGGGTCTTCCCGATACACGTCCAATGCATGTGGGATCTTCAAAATGGCCCCGCGGGCCCATCTGGAACTCGTCTCCCATCCACAAAGAAAATTGCGCTGATGTGGGTGGTCGTCTCCATCTCTGGTACACCCGAGTAGGTCCTCCGATGTCCCCATTAATTCCCCTCGGCTGAGGAGATTTCGCCTCTGGTGAAATAAAGTTGCGGTGATACTCGAGGAGATCTGGGTCTCGTCGCTGAAACTCTGCCTCTGTGATCCACGTAGTGTCTGATTTTCGTATGCCCTTCCACTTAACAAGGTACTCCTGATAACCGTCATGTCGTGTGGAAACCGCTTCTTCATCTAAGATATCCTCTATCTCCTCTCTTCTCATAGGTATGGATGGTATGGATGATAAAGGTTGAGAAGAGGGGTCAGGTAATGGCCATGGGTTTTAGGACAAGTCAAGGGCATCATCATCAAAGTTCATGTGAGGGTTAGGGGAAGGTCCATGAAACAGTATAAGATCTTCCACATTAAAGGTGGAACTGATACTCATGTTAGGTGGAAGATCTATCAAGTAAGCATTCGAACCCAATCTTTTCAAGATTTTATATGGTCAAGTGTTACGGGCTTGTAATTTTTTTATGGTTCTTTATGGAAACCTTTTTGCACGTATTTTAATCATGGCTTCATCACCCATAACAAACTCTTTAAACCTATGGTGCGAGTCAGCAATCATTCTGTATGTTTCAATACTTATATTGATTCTTTTTCTAATCTCCACATCCAAGTCATGCATATGTTTTGTAGATGCATGTGCAGACTCTGAAAGCTTATGGAACACAGACAAAGGTATGCAATCTATAGGGGTCCTAGGCTCATCTACTTGTCTTTCCAAATCCACTTCCTCCCCAGGACTCATTTGATCGTGGTGAAGGTTTGGCAAAGTCAATGCATGAATATCCCGCACGAGTGTAAGCTCATCCGGTATGTCTTCTAGAATAACAACAGTGGAGTTCTCCAATACCGGACTCACCTCAAATGGTAACTCTACACTAACCTCGGGTGTAACCTCAGGTGGCATCTCCATAATAACCTTACGTGTGACCTCACTTGCCACGTGAGCATACAATGTCAAATCAGTTTTAGTCTCTCTTTCAAACTCTTTGGCATTAACTATAGGAAGAAACTCAAGCTGGAGTTTTGTCACACCTTCAGTACCACATTTCTTGACGTCCTCCTTTTCCGAGGTGCTTTTGGGCAGGAGAGGCTTCAAGACAATCTTTTTGCCTCCATATAGAAACGAACACGTATTCGAGCAACCAAACAATGGTGCGTCCCTGTCATAGAACTAAAGCCTACCCAAAATGATGTGGCCTATATCCATAGGCCAAACATCGCACCACAACGTGTCCACATATGAACCAAACTGGATGAGAATGGGACAACGCTGAGAAACTAGAATCGAAGATGCCTCAACCTATGAGACTCGATAGGGCTGAGGGTGAGAAATGACTAGCATACCTAAGCGGCCCACAGTGCTAGAAAAGATCACATTGATGCAACTGCCACTATCAATGATCACCTTGCAGTTTTTGCCACCACACTTGGCATAAGTGTGGAAAATTGAATTCATGCGCCAATCATCACTTTCTACAATCTGACTTAAGGCGTGGCTAATAATTGCAAGTGGCACAATCTCAATTTGATCCCCGACTTGTGATTAGACATCTTCCCCAGTGTCGGGGTTCACCTAAAGGGAGGCTTCAAGCTGATTGACACGCACATTGATCACGGTCAATTGAGTTGCGGGGTCCTATTGTACGCTTCAACAGTCATCAGACGGTTGTTGATAGTATTAAGGGCCTCGACAATCTATTCTATATTCATAGTGGGATGTAGACCAAAGCCACGTCCCGAACAAGTGGACATGCACGAGGTAACTCTTAGGGGAAAAATTAAATCCTTGGGTAATGTTATGACAAAAACAAAACCAACCTAGAAATCAAGTTGGACACACTAGGGACACTAATCTGAAAAATCAGCAAGTCGCTACCCTCAGATATTATGTTGAAAATTCAGCAGGATGGTAATCCGAGGGTGCCAGACTGAAAATTCAGCAGGATGGTAATCTGAAAATCACAAACTGAAAATTCAGCAATGTGACAACATGATATTACTATGCTAAAATTTCAGCAATGGTATAAGTGGAAACGCTAGCTGAAAATTCAGCAATAGGATACTTCAAAAAAAAATAAAAATAAAAAAATAAAAAATAATAATAAATCAGCAATACGATCTTATATGCAATGTATGCTCTACTAACCCTAGATGTGACTCCAACCTAGATGTAACACAAAAATCCTATGCTAAACCTATGTCTCCAATACCAAATTTGATACAGGACACATAATTTAATGCTAACATGCAACGTGGAGATTATGAAAGAGTCCATAAAGTAATTTAATTAACAAAAAATGTTAACCCACCAAGAAATTACGAGTAAACAATATGAAATAAAATCTGATTTAACCTAAATTACATGCCCGCATGCTAAGAAATCACATAAATCAATTAAAACTAAGCTCGATAGAAGGATAGAACATCCAATTTAGCATAAGCATGTTCCACACTCAAGGGATAGATTTGTAGGTTTTATAATTAGGGTTAGAAAAGGAAAAATCTGAAATTTAGAAAATTAGGGTTCATGAGAATTGAGGATTTTGGAATTTGGGTTTTTATAAATTGGGAAAAAGAGGAAATTAAAGATCTAGGGTTTAGAATGTTGTAATGGAAGGGAAAAGCAGAAGACATGAGAAGAATAATAATAATTTGATGCAGGACAATTAACCACTTGCTCTAAAAGCTCGAACTGTTAGAGCATGGCGAATTAATCCTTTTATCTCATAGCCCAAGCCCCATATCGCATGGGTTAGGACATCAACCGAACCCCCCTCGTGGGCTCCAAATCACATGAGTACCGCCTCACACGAGTCACCTGCCTCTCACAGTTGGGGCTTGCCTCACACGAGTCGCCCACCCCGAGTTGATGCAAGACAATTAACCACTTGCTCTAAAAGCTCGAACTGTTAAAGCATGGCGAATTAATCCCTTTATCTCATAGCCCAGGCCCCACATCGCATGGGTTAGGACCTCAGCCGAATCCCCCTCGTGGGCCCCAAATCACATGGGTATCGCCTCACACGAGCCACCCGCCTCTCACAAGTGGGGCCCGCCTCACACGAGCCACCCGCCTCACACGGACCGCCCACCCCGAGTGTCCCCGCATCCCACAGGCTATCCCACTCGAGCCCTGTGTGAAATGCCCCTGCATTAATCACCCCCGGTGAGGAGTCTCGAACATGAGACCTCCCTCGTGGGCCCTAAATCACATGGGTACCGCTCACCCCGAATATGCCCCTGCATCCCGCAAGCAACCCCACTCGAGCCCGGTGTGAAAATGCCCCTGCATTATAATAATACATTTCGAAGAAGAGAAAGAGGAATGATGTACCTTAGGGAATTCACAACCAAACAAGCTTCTACCCTTTCCACAATTTAACTGGAATGGAGGGTTTCTAAAAAAACCCTAGAAAATAAGGAGGAAAATTCCTTCACACAAGAGAGCTTCTCTCTTCTTTTTTTCTTTCATAATCTCCACGTTGCATGCTAACATTAAATCATGTGTCCTGCATCAGACCCCACCATCGATGCATGGGTCTCTCCCCATGTAGAAACACCAAGAGAGACGGGCATTCAACCCTTCAATCGCACCTCCAAATCATCATCATAATCATCTACACCTAATCCACATTAATTGGGGCACGCTGCATGAATCATATACCAATATTCCACTTTATCAAACCATAAGTCATTAAATATTTTCTTATTACCTTCACCCACATCCTTTTTGGCCTTCCCCTTGCCCTTTTATACCCTTCAACTTGAACCACCTCACTCTTAACTGGGGCAGCTCTGTCTAAGTCTACTTCCCTCATCTTATTACCTTTTGGGCTACTCTTGAATTCCCTTGAATGCATTCATTTTCTATTTTTCCTCTTCTTGCCACTCATCTATCTCAACAACCTCATTTCCAGGGTATGCCGTATCCGTTACGATACGGCCGTATCGGCCGATACGTAACGGTAACGGCTGACACCGTTACGCAATACGGGGTCGAAACGGCCGTAATGAAATTTTGTGACCGTAACGGCCGTTACGGGGCCGTTACGGGCCATAACAGCCATTACGGACCCGTAACAGCGGTTACGAGCCTTGGAAAAAAAAAAAAAAAAAAACTTACCTTTTTCGTTTCTTTTCTTCTTCTTCTTCTTCTTTTTCTTCTTCTTCTTCTTCTTCTTCTTCTTCTTACAATGGGTCATGCAGCGCTATCTTCTTCTTCTTGACTCTCTCTCTCTCTCTCTCTCTCTCTCTCTCTCTCTCTCTCTCTCTCTCTCTCTCGGTTCGGTCCCCTCTCTCTGCTTTAGTCTTTTCTTTTCATTTTCTCTCTCTGTTCTTTTCTTTTCCAGCAAAACCGAACGGAATGGATTGGCTGTTTCACAGCCACGCAGTTTTCTTTTTTTTTTTGTATAATCTGCAGTGCACGCTGCATAGTGCACACTCACTATTTTATTGCATGCGGTGGGGCCCACCTTGATTTATGTATGGTAAATCCATGCCATTCATAATTTTTCAAGTTCATTTTAAAGCATGATCCTTGAAATGAAGAGAGCAAAATCTCAATTGGACCACGCAGTTGGGATTGAATGCCTGCCGTTAAAATCTTCATAAGGCCCATTTTGTGATCCACCTAAGATTTGGATCAGCCTCATTTTTTGGTCCATGCCCTGAAATAAGTGGGCAAAAAGGATGGACCACATAGATATACAACAAATGCCATTTCATATATATTTTATATTTTTTTTTATTTACGCATTAAATATGGCCATTTTTTTAAAATTCGAAAAATCATTTTTTAATGATTGTTTTGCTGTTTTAATCATGCCATGTGATGTGTTAATCATAGTAGAACATGTTAACGTGCATTTTACAGATTTGGAGTGCCATTTTATATTTTTTTATATTTTTTTCTATTTACACATTAATTATGGCCCTTTTTTTAAAATTCAAAAAATCATTTTTTAATGATTGTTTTGATGTTTTAATCATGCCATGTGATGTGTTAATCATAGTAGAACATGTTAATGTGCATTTTACAGATTTGGGGTGCCATTTTATATATTTTTTATATTTTTTTCTATTTACGCATTAATTATGGCCCTTTTTTTAAATTCGAAAAATCATTTTTTAATGATTGTTTTGATGTTTTAATCATGCCATGTGATGTGTTAATCATAGTAGAACATGTTAATGTGCATTTTACAGATTTGGGTGCCATTTTATATATTTTTTATATTTTTTTCTATTTACGCATTAATTATGGCCCTTTTTTTTAATGATTGTTTTGATGTTTTAATCATGCCATGTGATGTGTTAATCATAGTAGAACATGTTAATGTGTATTTTACAGATTTGGGGTGCCATTTTATATATTTTTTATATTTTTTTCTATTTACGCATTAATTATGGCCCTTTTTTTTTAAATTCGAAAAATCATTTTTTAATGATTGTTTTGATGTTTTAATCATGCCATGTGATGTGTTAATCATAGTAGAACATGTTAATGTGCATTTTACAGATTTGGGGTGCCATTTTATTTTTTTTTTATTTTTTCTATTTCCGCATTAATTATGGCCTTTTTTTGAAAATTCAAAAAATCATTTTTTAATGATTGTTTTGTTGTTTTAATCATGCTATGTGATGTGTTAATCATAGTAGAACATGTTAATGTACATTTTATAGATTTGGGGTGCCATTTTATATTTTTTTAATATTTTTTTCTATTTACGCATGTTCGAGAAATTCCTAAAAAATAATTGCAAATACCAAATGTAAGATACTTTCATATTACATTCATTTTAATATATCTATCATTGATAGTAGATAGTTAGAAAATTAAATATATGAATTTTGTAGTCAAATTCAGGTTATCTAGTTCATAAATTCATCAAACAGTCCGATACAACTTCTCACCAAAGAGTGGACCGTTACACCACCATAAACATGTTCCAATTTATAAATGAATGCATATTTGGAATGCTTAGAATATTCCAGATTTAATCCATATTTTTTTGGCAAAAAAAAATAAATTTGCGCCGTTACGGGCCGTTACGCCCCCGTATCGCGGTTACACCCCCGTATCCGTATCGGTTTTGGAGGTCACCATTACGCCAACCAATACCGATACGGGACACCTTGCTCATTTCAGCCACACTCATTCTATGAACATGTCATTCCTTGATACATGTTGTTCCTTGATTACCCAACATTCTATCTCATGAAGCATGGCTGGTCTTGTAGTTGTCCTATAAAATCTCCCCTTCAATTTGGTTAGTATGGCAATGATTACATAAAACTCCAAAGACACATTATCTACCCAGCTCTAATTCTATGAGCAATATCCTTCTCAATCTCTTTGTTCTCATGAAATATCGACCCAAGATATCAGACATGGTCGTTTTGTTCTTGGCCATCAATAACTAATTCCTCATTTCCACTCCTATTGGAACTAAAAGTATAACTCATATACTTTGTTTTTGTTTGGCTAATTTTAGAACCTTTAAATTCTAATGCACCCCTCCATAGTTTTAGCTTTGCATTTACCCCTCACCTTGACTTGTCAATCAAAAATGATATCTACAAACAACATACACCATGGGTTTCTTTTCTCTCGACGTGCGATTTTCTAATAAAGTTTCCATTACTTCTCAAAAAATAAAAAACAACATACACCACGGGACCTCCTCCTATAAATCTGTGGTTACTCATCCATAACCAATGCAAAAAGATACAGACTCAACACTGACCCCTCATGTAGGCCTACCGGCAGCTCACTTGTCTCTATACTAGTGACCTCAACTTAGAAACTGCTCCTCCACACATGACTTTAATCATGCCAATATCTCCTCTTAAGACTCCTTTCTTTCCTAACACTTGCCATATTATCTTTTTCTAACCAAACACCCACAGAATTATCTCTACCGACCCTAACTTATGCTTTTCCAAGATGCGGAAATTATCCTCTCCCTAAACTTCTCCATCAAGCCATCAACTGTCTATTAAGCAAATACCCTTGACGGTTGACTTTGCTAGCATAACCCTAGACTGATTTTCTAATTCATTCGTCTCATGCCTTAATCTTTCCAAATCGCAATCTCCCAGATTTCCATAGTATGGATCATAATTTAATCCTATAATAGTAGGTCTCCTTTGTTCTTATAAATGGGTAATACGGTAGTTTTCTCATGAATCCTACTCATACCTCTAAATATAAATGTAAATATTATGAGTTCATAAACCCCCTAAAAATTTCCTTCCCAACAGACCTCTTTTTTTGCAAAGAGCATTCTCACCCAACAAATCCCATTGTTTGCTAAAGGTTCCACACTACCATATCATGTGATAGTGTCAAAGGCCAAGAAGAGTAGTATCCAAGAGGGTTGCCTAGCTGAAAAGCAGACAGCTGCCGGCTTTTTGAGAAATGAGAATTATATAGGAACAAGAATAATCTTTGATTCTCTTTTGAAAAAAGAGAATTTGATTTCTTTGGAGTAACGAGACTATTTGAATTATTGGAGAAAGAATCACGGTAAAGGTGGGGCTCGAGAATTGATGTGTATCCAAATCATAGGAGCTAGAAATAACCAATATGCTCAGATTGTCATATGCCACTCCTTGGCTAAGTGGTACGCAGGCAGGCAATTCCCGACTTAGCCAGCTATTACACTATGAGGTGCTGTTGGCTGTTGGCCAAGGCGCTATCGCATTTTACTAATAAGCTTTGAAGACATGCTGAAAAACAATGAACATCACTGCATGGAACATCAGAGGGGTGGAGCAGCAGGAGATTTGGTGATGAAAAGGAAACCATATATAATCTTAATTTGGGAAACAAAAGCAGAGAGTCACTTAGATGGTTGAATCACAGAGACGTGGGGGAATCGAAACAATTGTTGGTCCATTCCATTGATAGGTAGAGTGGGTAGTTGTAACGTGGTCCAGAATGGGGAGGAATTACAAAAGGAAGAAGAAGAGGGGGTTTGGGGGGCTTTATCCTTGTCAATAAGTATTAAATCTCAATGCCAAGGAGACTTTCAGTGAGTGTTATCTAATGTCTATGGCCCCAACGACTATCATAAAAGTGAAGATTTCTTAGAAGAGTTCAATGAAATCCCAATGCAATGGCAGCTCCATGGTGCATAGCAAGAAATCTCAACATGGTGTGATTCTCATTTGAAAATTTGGGCAGGCTACAGAATATCAACAAGTATACAAAGATTTTCATATTTTGTGAATTAAAATGAACTTCTGGATGTCCCGTCACAATGAGGCTTATTTACTTGGTCTAACAACAATCAAGATCAACTAGAAATGCAAGTTAGATTGTTTCTTAATATCCAAGGAGTGGGACAATCAATACTTGGCCAAAACCACCTTAATTCTTCCAAAGCATATATCAGGCCATAATCCTTTCCTGGTAGAATCGGCAGGAAAACTTATGGCCCATCATTTTTTCATTTTAAAAACAGGCGTTTGCACAGAGGACTTCTAGATGTGGATGGTGGAATGAGTGCTGCTCTTAGGAGGCTTTTTTCATGCAGGAAGTTAGCTTTTACTAAGGCTCAGATTAAAAAAATTGGAACAATGAGACTTTCAGGAACTCTAGGGAGAAAAAAGAAGAAACCTTGGGGGACCAGCCAAGTTATATGCGTTGGAAGACACAGGCAATTTGCCTCCCACACTGAAAGCTAAGAGAACAATGTTAAAGGCATATGAAGATATTCCTCTTCAGGAAGAAATCTCATGGCATTGAAAGTCCAGAGCTCTTTAGCATAAAGAGGGAGGCAAAAATGCTTATTTTTTTTCACAGGCTCAGGCAAGAAGAGAAGATGCCATCATAGAACTAAAGATAAATGGTGCGCTTACTGAGGACACCCAAAAACAGAGGGGAATCACTGAATATTTTTCCAAATTATACTCAAAAGGAAATTTTTCCATGTCCAAACTTTGATTGTTTGGATTTTGCATCTATATCAACTGAAAAAGTAGAGTGGTTGGAGAGAGGACTCTCTGAAGAAGAGGTAAAGGCAGCATTTGTCTATGGAAGGTGATAAAGTACCCAGTCTCGATAGTTTCACCATGGCATCTACAAAGTGTGTTGGGATGTGGTCATGGGGGACGCTATGTTGGTTTTCAATGTATTCTTTGATAGGGGGTATTTCAATAAGTGGGCCAATGCTACTTTGATCTCCCTCATTCTGAAGTTTTTGGGGAGAGGGTGTGCACAATTTCAAACCTGTTAATCTAGTGGAGAAGCCTATACAAAAGTATGTCCTTGCTAACAAAATTAAAGAAGTTATGGAGTTGATTATATTTCCATCTCAAGGAGCCTTTCTGGGCATTTGTCAAATTCTGGTATCTTACAGCAAACTAATGTGTTGACTATAGATCTAGAAGTAGCGAGCCATGTATTTACTAAAGTCGATGTGAAATGAGTGTATGAGCATGTGGACTTTTTTTCTTTTTTGAAGAGCTATGAATGATTTTATTAGAAAGTGCTTGACAAAATTGACAAGACAGAAAAAATACAACTATAAAGAGAATTTAAATATCCAAAAAAGGGCGGACAACATTAATATCAACATGAAGACGCTCTATGGCCCAATCACATACATCCCTTTTTAGCCTTCCACAAAACTTGCTCCCAAGGATGCAGCTTGTTGTCGAAGCAGCGAGCATTACGTTCAGCCCATAAGTTCCAAAGGCAAGCTAGCAGGATCAGCCGCCATAGTATCAGACTCTCTTTCAGCAAGAGAACACCATGCCAGGCCCAAATCAATTGAAGCATAATCCATTTCACCTCGAATAGACGAAATATGTGAATCCATATCTGATTCACATAAGGACTGTGAATAATGAGATGGTCAATCGACTCCGCATTACTCATACAGAGTAGGCAAATGTTTGGAAGTGCATTACTCAGAAGTGTTTCGCAAAGGGCGGATCATATTGTAAAAAGATTTTACCAAGAAGGATCCGAAGGACGATGCCAACCATACCAAGAGTCACAAAGATCCAGATAAGGGGCATAATGCTGGAGGCGCAACAATAGGCTTGCGAAATCTTCAATCTCCGAGTTGAGCAAGCCCCTCCTACATGGAGGGCACCAAGCACCCCTCCCACCTTCAAAAGAGTAGCATCAGTCTATAGTGATGTTCTTCTCTAGGGATAATGACGCTAGGGATGGGAAGACCTCCATCAAAAGCCTATCCCCACACCATGAATCCTCCCAAAACCTTATACAGGACCCATTCCCACGAGAGATTGAAGAGGCGGCTAAGACTAACAGGGATACTGAATAGATGGCCTTCCAAATAGCCGATACCCGATAAATTGATGTCTTCTTGATCTCCCACCCTCTTTCCCATACTTTTTAGATATTACTTACCTCCAAAGCTTTTCCTTCTTCGACGCCGAATCTCCATTGCCACTTGCCTAGCAAAGCCACGTTCATAAAGTCGGGGTCTCTCAGTCCTGCACCCCCTTCGGCCAACGGTAAGCATAACTCGTCCCATTTTAGGAGGTGAAATTTTTGTTTTTTCAATGCACCATGCAACAAAAAATCCCTTTGCAGCTTTTCCAGTTTATCTATCACCAATTTCAGGCATCTATAAAGGGACATGAAATGCAATGGGACATTAGAGAGGGCCGATTTTATAAGGTTAATGCGCCCGGCTAACGACAAGTGCCTTCCTTTCCATCTTGATAATTTCCATTCAAATCTCTCAATCACCTTACTCCACAAGTGCTTTGAGGGTTTACCCAAACATAGCGGAAGACCCAAATTCGATGAAGGAAAGGATACTATTCTACATCCGAATATGCTTGTGAGACTAGATAGTTCATCTTTGGAGATCCCAATCCCAAGCATCTTGCTCTTACCCGTGTTGATTTTCAGCCCGGATACTTCTTCGAAACATCCCAAAATTTTGCGCATGTTGTCTTTCTTAACCGATTCCGGGTCACAAAATAGTAATGTATCGTACGCAAACTGCAAGTGGGAGATAATGGGCCTAGAATTTGAGCTACGAAATCCTAATATTAGATCCAGTTGTTGTCCTTTATATAGCATGCTGCTAAGGGCCTGCACTACAACTATGAACAAGAAATGAGACAATGTGTCGCCTTGCCCGAGTTCCCTCGAGGCCTTAAAGAAACCCTTTGGGGAACCGTTAACAATCATCGAAAATGAGGCGGATAGTTCATCCATTTTTCTCTACATCCAATCATGCCCAACATGTGTTTCAAGAAGTTCCAATCTACGTGATCATACACTTTTTCGATGTCTAACTTACATACAACCCTGTTTTTCCTTGATTCTTGAGTTGATGAATTTGTGTGCTCGCAGCGCGCTGTCTAGAATTTGCCTGTACGCAATGAAAGCGCCTTGACTTTCTAAAATGACTGAAGACAAAACCTTCCTAAATCTGCTTGCTAATACTTTAGCCAATATTTTATAGGGCTCCCCATTATACTAATAGGTCTACAATCGAATAAAGATTCTACGCCTTCTTTTTTGGGGATGAGAACAATAAAAGTGGGCCCCATGTGATAAGGACATCCGAGCATCATTCAGAGTTACCAGAGGAGAGCATTGGCTATAGTTCCAGCAACTCTATGGTTGGATGATCATTATATGGGGCCTGGATCAAGTACGTAGCCACGTTGGAAGACCCCACATGCATGTTTATGCATCTTGGAAGACCCCACACTAGAAAGATGCATATGGGCAACATATAGGAGCTTATTGGACACATCTAGACCGTTGGATTAAGTGGACGCTTTCATCGGACCGTTGGATTTTACATGTTGGATCATTCGGACTATTGGCCCATCTTGATCATTGGGCCATCTTGGTCATGGACATCATGGGACATTATTTTAGTTATTTTATTTATTTTATGAGTTGTTTTATGTTTTAGTTGATTTAGAGGATATTTTGGACATTTTAGAGTATTAAGGGTGCTATCAAAAGGGATATTAAAGTTTGGACGTGTGAATGCCCTAGCATTATTATCCACTGAAATAAACTTCTCTTTTTTGCTTTAAGCAAAGAAAAACCTCATGTGATTGGAGTTGGTGAAGCCATGGCGTGATTCCAACTTATATCTCTTATTCTCTTCCTAAAAGGTAATCTCTTCACTTTTCTATTTCTCTCTATTTCTTTCTTTTCCTTTTATTTCCACCAAAATCCCATCCCCATCATCTCTAAGCCATCCAAACCTAGACCGTACCCAAACCGTACAACCGTACGGACCCCCACCCTGCCCACACGACTGCAGGAACGTGACGGTACAGCCAACCCATTCCACACTTCTCTCCTTCTTTGATCCCTCATCCTTTCCCCTTAAATCTCATCACCCTAAGCCTAAAACTCTGACCTTAGAAACTAGATTCCAAAAATCCTACTTTCTAAAAACCCTAATCCCCAAATCCTAGCTTCCCGAATCATAAAACCCTAACCTAAAATCTCACAAATCTCTAAATCCTAATTACCAAATCCTAGCTTCCCTAATCCCAAAACCCTAATCCAATTCCTCAATTTCCTAGTTCCTAAAATTAATTCTAACCTACCAAAACCCTAACAAAGCCAAGTGATTCCCTTCAACTAAGATTAATCCCTATGCTAAATGGAAGCTCTACCTTCCACACGTCCTAATTGATTCAAATCTTCTATGATCCCATTGCGGGATTGTTGTTTGATTTGAACTCGAGCATATTTAATACTTGAATTCTTTAAATTTGTGATAGATTAGTTTTATTTTGTGCTTTGATTTCTCTAATTAATCAGTTCTTTGATTTTATTGCTTCATCTTATGTTAAACGACCCGTCCTACATCAGATTTTGGCACCAAAGACTAGGGTTTAGTGTGGTCTTCAAAATAGCATACGACTTTCATGTTGCATTTAGAGTAGGTTTTTCATGTTGTCGTGTCTAGGATTAGCAGTCTTCCCATTCTCATCACATTGCATCCAAAGTCTTTAGTTCTTAGGTTCCCCATTAGATCCTCGGTTTATGCCCACTCGCACTGGGCGTCGCTTTGGTCTACACACCACAATGAGTTTGGAACAGCTTACCGAGGCTATCAATGTTGTGAGCAACCATCTTGCAACTCTTGAGGCCCAAAGTAGAACCACCAATAGCCAACTAGCGGCAACCCACACTCATGTAACCCAGTTGGAAACTTCCCTCCAGGCAAACCCAGACGATGGGGAAGATGTCAATCTCAAGCGGGAGGTCAAGTGGGAGGACGTGGAAGAGGTCATAGCTGAGGTGTTGGCCGTGGTGGGGTGTGTACCCAGCCACCCCTTGGAGAGTATCAAGACCACCATGATCCTGATGAGCGAGTAATGAAAAGTGTGAAAATTGAGGCTCCAAACTATAATGGTCGCTTAGACCCCAAGGCCTTCCCCGATTGGCTAACAGACATGGATCATTATTTTGAGTGGTACGATATGCCCGATCGTCATCGGGTGAGGTTCACCAAGACGAAGTTGGTGGGCCAAACCAAGTTGTTTTGGAAGAATGTCGGGCGAAAGACGGAGAGGTCTAGAGATGACTCAGTCTCACTGTGAACCGAGATGAAAGACATCTTAAAGGAAAAGTACATTCCTCTCTCTTACCGCCAGAAGCTTTTGGATCAGTGGCAATCCTTTCATCAGGGATCAATACCCGTGACTGATTGCATCGCCAAGTTTGGTGAATATATAATGCGTTGTAACATCGAGGAAGACTCATTAATGACCCTTTCCCGTTTTAGTATGGACCTCCGACCCGAGCTTCATGAGCTAATTCCTCACGGCGTCAGCACCCTAAAGCATGCCTACCAAGTGGTACAAGAACTTGAGCAGTATCTGAAACCGCAATTCATGAGGCGATTCAAATTTCTTGAATCCAATGTCAGGGCCACACCCCAGGGAGGTAAGCCTAATTTTGGGAGTCAATCCAAAACCCCTACTGGTGCTTAATCCAATAATAGGGATATGAAGGGCAAAGGTCTAGCAAGTACCAGCTCGAGGGCAAGTGAGCAAATGCAATGTTACAACTGTCAAGGATATGGTCATTTCGCATACCAGTGCCCCACAAAAGAGCGAAATAAGGCCCTCGTGATTGGTGAGTTTGATGTGGATGATCAGGGCGATTGCAAAGGAGAAGAATATCAGCCCAGGATTGGTACTAACGATGAAGAAGATGTAGTTGAAACCATGCCACTTGCAGTTGTCAGATGCACCTTAGCCCATGCTAAAGAGAGTGAAGATTGGTGCAGGAATTCAATTTTCCACACTTACGTTAAGGGGGGCATTTGGATCATAAGTTGTTTACTTTTGCCACAAGTAGCTTATCTTAGTTTCTACTTATTAAGAAGATACATGTTTACCAAATTTATCAGCTTCTCCTCTCTTTCGTCTCTTCTAGTGCTTCTCTCCAGCAACTTTTGAAAAGTAGAAAAGCTTTTAAAAAAATTAACTGGAGTGATTAAGTACTTTTAAGTAAAAAAGTTACTTATAACTAATCGTAAACCAAACTTATCTGAAATAAGTCACTTATCTATTGTTGTAAGTAGAAAAAGTAATTTATTTGGTGGTATCCAAACGGGCCCTAAGTGTGGCGATAAAAACTGCAAGGTGATAATTGAGATAGCGATAGTTGTAGCAACGTGGTTCCCGCTTGGGTTTGAAACTCATTCATCACCGTCAGCCCTATCGAGTTTCATGGGTTTGTGTCATCGACACCGGTTTCTAAGCAGTGTCTTGTTCCCATTCAGTTTGCTTGCTTCCTACAAAGACACGTTGTGGTGCGATATTTTGCTTACGGATGTAGGCCACATCATTTTGGGCAGACCTTGGTTGTATGACCATGTATGAAAAATAATAATAATAAATAAATAAAGCTAAATTCTCTTCCACCCAAAAGCAACCCGGAGAAGGAGGATGTCAAGAAGGGTGATCCAAGAGATGTGAGGAAGTCTTAGCCTAAATCTCTCCACATAATAAACGCTAAAGAATTCGAAATGGAGACTAAAGTTGATTCTGGTGTTGGAGGAGTTTTGCAATGTTTTCCCTGATGACCTACTGGATGAGCTTCCACCATGCGGGACATTCAGCATGCCATAGATCTTGTCTGCAGGTCAACTCAACCAAACATTCCTTACTACCGAATGAACCATGAGGAGCATGCGGAGCTGAAGAGACAAGTTGATGAGCTTCTTAGAAAATGGTTCATTTAGGAGAGTTTGGGTTCATGTGCCATGCCAGCCCTCCTCATGTCTAAGAAAGATGGCACCTAATGCATGTGTGTGGACAGTCAGGCCATCAACAAGATCACAATCAAGTATCAGTTTCCTATGTTGCATCTTAACGACATGTTGGATATGATGGCAAACACCACGATCTTTTCCAAGATTGACATCAAAAGCGGGTATCATCAAATACGTATTTGACAAGGAGACGAATGGAAGACAGCCTTCAAGACGAATGATAGGTTATATGAGTGGTTAGTCATGCTGTTTGGCTTTACCAACGCTCCGAGCAGTGTTCAAGTTGTCGGTATCGCTACAAGTTTCGCTAACTGGAGATAAAGATATAATATCGTTATCGCCGATAATATCGCCGATAACCGAAAATGTAGAGAAAAAGGACAAAACATGGGGAAATTGATGGAATTTTTCAGTGAAACTTCAAGACATGCCTAAATACACATATTTACATATTTAGGAATTTTTTAAAAAAAAATTATAAAATTATGCATTAAATAATAAGTTTTCATTTAATGGGGTCCAAAAAACATGAGATACCTTAAGAAATCACTCCAATTATAATCAAAATGAGTTTATATAATACAAATGCAACTAGCATATAATAATTAAGACATGTATAAATTAATGAACTAAAAAAGTACACCTTTCTTGGTACATGGAATCTATATAATGGTATACTTGGTGATGTATGGCTTGGATATGGCACTTGTCTGTCATACTGGTGCATCCATCTAGTTTTCTAGATCATTTTATGGTATAAGCCCAAAAAATAGGTAGATCCAAATCTCAAGTGGACCACATCACAGGAAACAATGTTGATTGAATGCCTAGCCTTAAAAACTTCTTAGGGGCCACAAGTTTTGCATCAAATTGGTATGTGTGACCTAATCAACGGGTTGGATATCAAATAAACATTGCAATGGACGCTAGGAGGTTTTTAATGGTGGACATTCAATCACTACCGTTTCTTGTGGTGTGGTCCACCTGAGATTTATATCTGCCCAATGTTTTGGATCAAGATTTAAAATGATATGGAAAAAAATGGATAGACAGTGTGGATCAAATAAATACATCACGATTGGACCCACATAGTGCCAACCACTAGCCATCTGGCTAGCAGCAACATAACGAGCCAAACCACACCCTGGTTTAAGGACTTTGTTGTAACCACCGCAACGCATGTATTTTATCATGTTGCCAAGAACGAGGTGGCTACTGGACAGTGTTCCATGGGCCCACCATGATATATGTGAGAAATCCACCCCATTCATCCATTTCACCATATCATTTTAGTACATGGTCCCAAAAATGAGGTAGATCCAAATCTCCAGTGGACCACACTAAAGGAAACAGTAGCAATTGAATCCCACCATTAAAAACTTCTTAGGGGTCACAAAAAATTTTCGATCAAGTTGATAATTATGTTTTCACTTCATCAAAGTTTGTGTGACCCAATCAAGAGGTTGGATAGTAAAAAAATAAAATAAAATACAATGGCCCTAAGAAGTTTTTAATGGTGGGTGTTTAATCACCATTGCTTTATTTGGTGTGGCCCACCTGAGATGCGGATCTGCCTCATTTTTGGGCTCATGCCCTAAAATTATCTAGCAAATAATGACAGACCCCACAAAGCACCAAGCCACCGACCCTTGAGACCCAGACAAGTTGCACGCTTGTGCGCCGAGTAAATTTGTATGCTCAGTGGACCGAGTCAACTCTGTGGGGCCCACCCTGATTTATATGCTTTTATCCACTCGGTCCATTAATTTTACAAGATAATTTTAGGCCCGAGGATGAAGCATATCCAATGATCAAGTGGACCACACCACAATAGATAGTGTGAATTGAACTTCTATCATTGAAAAATTCTTAGGGGCCATAGAAGTTTTAGATCTGTGTAATCCTTGTGTTTTACCTTCATCGATGAATGTGTGATCTTATGAGCAGTTTGGATGATAAATAAACATCACTGTGGGCCCTAGGAAGTTTTCAACGGTAGGAATCAGTCCCCACTGCTTTATGTGGTGTGGTCCACTCCAGCTTTGGATCTGTCTCATTTTTAGGCTCATGACCTAAAATGATCTCGCCAAATGGATGGATTGTGTAGATATAACACATACATGATGGTGGGGTCCACGAAACTTGGTGACATCCACACGCCATGGAGGTCGACACGCACCACTCTAACACACATGATGCCTAATCCGCTTCCGCTCCCCGTAAAAGGGTTTCAAAGCC
Source organism: Magnolia changhungtana (assembly GCA_030180095.1). Lineage (NCBI taxonomy): Eukaryota > Viridiplantae > Streptophyta > Magnoliopsida > Magnoliales > Magnoliaceae > Magnolia > Magnolia changhungtana. Next base: position 6,198,046 of record JASAUF010000652.1, read on the forward strand.
CTTAACTCCCGAAAAACCAGTCCGATAGAAGACGGTTCCAGAAGGGAACCTTCAAAACCCTAAAATCTCGAAAAATCTCTCCAAATTTCCTAAGATTTCTCATATTCTTTGTCGAAATCATTATTTGATTTGAAATTTGTGATCTATTTGAAGAAAAACAAAATGGAAATTAGAGATTTTTAGACACTTAGTTAAGAACGGGACACTGATTGATCGATTGGCCCATTGTTACTTCCGATCAACGATCCTATTCTACAGGTACACACTTCCGAAAGTTTCTTCATCTTTTTTTCAGATTTTCTTAGTATTTACTCAACCCCCAATATTATCATCCCTTTTGTCGTTGAAAAGGGGTTGTTGGCTACAGTTATCCCTTAACAGGGTAGCGATTTCTGGTCGACAACTGTATTTTACGGAAAAATCGATAAAATCGCCGAATATTCGCCGATATTAGGAAGAGAATCGAAAAAAGTGAGTTTCGGTGTCGCAACTCCAGCGACACCAATAATATCGGCAATATTATGGATTTTTCGACGATAATATGAACACTGGCTCCTAGTACATTCATGAGAGTGATGACCCAAGTGTAAGGCCCTTTATGGGTAAGTTACTAATGGTATATTTTGATGACATCATCACTTATAGTACCTCCAAGGAACAACACATTCACCATTTTAGGCAAGTTTGCAGGGTCCTTAAGATAGAGAAATTATATGCCAACCTGAAAAAGTGTTCTTTCATGTCTGACAAAGTTATCTTCTCAGGGTTCATTGTTTCATCTAAGGGAATGCTTGTAGATCTCAATAAAGTCAAAGCCATAGTAAGTGGGCCCGAACCGCAGAACATTCATGAGATGCGTAGCTTCCACGGTTTAGCCACATTTTATAAGCGGTTCATTCGAGGCTTTAGTTCCATTATGGCTCCCATCACGAATTGCATTTAGAAGGGACAATTCAAATGGACTAATGCGGCCTCCAAAACGTTCAAAGAGATTAAGGACAAGATGAATGAGACTCTTGTCATGCGCCTTTCTGACTTTTCTAAAATCTTTAGGGTTGCATGTGATGCCCTATGGAGTAGGTATAGGTGGAGTGCTTAGCCAGGAAGGGCACTTTGTTGTCTATTTCAGTGAGAAGTTGAATTAGATGAAATAATGATACGCTACCTATAACAAGGAATTCTATGCGGTAGTCAATTCTTATGCCATTGGCGGCATTACCTATTAATGCAAGAGTTCGTTTTGTTTTCCGACGATGAGGCCTTGCGATATATCCACTCTTAAAATAAATTAAACCCAAGGCATGCCAAGTAGTTTGAATTTCTCTAAGAGTACACCTTTGTTCTGAAACACAAGGCCGAGGTCGAGAACAAACTTGTCAATGCCCTTAGTTGTCGAGTGGCGTTACTCCAATCCATGAGCGTGGAAGTCACTAGGTTCAAACAATTGAAAGGGAAATATCCTATCAACCCAGATCTAGGAAAGTGCACACGTCGCTTATGGATAATCAGTCGAGAAGTGCTAGTAGGTTTGTCCTAATCGATGGGGTTTTATTTAAAGGTGACAGACTCTACATTCGCCGCACCTCCCTGTGGGATTTTCTTGTTTGGAAGCTTCATGCCAAAGTAGCTAGTCATTTTGGTCAAGACAAGACTATTGTCGTTGTCGATGATAGATTTTATTGGCCGTCTCAAGCGGGACATTGCCAAAATTATTGGGCAACGTAGAACTTGTCAATTGGCAAAGCAAAAAAGACAAAACACTAGATTATATACACCTTTGCCAGTGTCACACGCTCTGTGGAAAAATATCAATATGGATTTCGTGTTTGGGCTACCCAAGACGATCAGAAAGCACAATTCCATCTTTATAGTGGTGGACCGTTTCTCTAAAATGACCCATTTTCTCCCATGTTCCAAAACTTCCAATGCCTCTAACATTGCCAAGCTTTTCTTTGGAGAGGTGGTTCGCTTGCATGGTTTACCAAAGACCATTGTATCTGATAGAGATGTGAGATTCATGAGTTATTTTTAGAAGGCATTTTGGCATGTGATGGGTACGAGATTGCAGTTCTCATCGGCATACCATCCCCAAACTAACAATCAAACAAAAGTGGTTAATCGAAGTTTAGAAAACCTATTACAATGTTGTGTGGGTTACCATATTAGGACTTGGGATTCAATTTTACCAGTCGCAGAGTTTGCGTATAACAATTCTATTAATGGGTCGATAGGCATGAGTCCTTTTGAAGTTGTTCATGGTTATGAGCCTAGAAAGCCTATAGATCTCATTCCCATGCCAGTCTCTCATAGACCATCAGAGTCCACAGATGCATTTGCATGACATATTCATGACTTGCATGCTAAAATTAATAAACGGATTGATGTGAGCAATGAAAAGTACAAAATATGTGCTAACTCTCATCAAAAGTTTAAGGAATTTTGAGGAGGGGAATATGTGATGGTTTGGATAAGGCCAGAACTCTTTCCGCAAGTGACCATAAAGAAATTACAAGCTCGTAGTGCAGGACCTTATAAAATATTAAAAAGATTAAGACCTAATGCATGTATCGTAGATCTTCCACCTAATATGGGCATTAGTTATACATTCAACCTGGAAGATCTTGTGTCTTTTAAGGGTCCAGCATCTCCATCCACTAGCCTTTCTCCTGACCCACACAATGACTTATATCCTGATCTATTCCATAACCCATGGTTCTTGCCGGATCAGCCTTCCCAGCTTTTGCCTCCTTCACTATCCATACCTACCAAGAGGAGAGATTAAAGGTATCTTGAAAGAACAAGTGGTTTCTACTAGACATGTAGGTTTTCAGAAGTATCTCGTCAAGTGGAAAAACAGGCCAGAGTCAGATAGCATGTGGATTACTAAAACCGAGCTTCAGAGACTAGACTGGAATCTCCTAAAATGTTACCGCAGCTTTATTTCGCCAAAGGTGAACTCTTCTCAACTGAGGGGAGTTACTAAGGACATCGGAGCACTGTTCGGAGTATACTAGAGGAGGAAAGCTTTGGCCCTAGTTCCAGCATCTATATGGTTGGATGATCATTATATGGGGCCCGAATCAAGTACGTAACCGCTTTGGAAGACCTTGCATGCATGTTTATGCATATTTGAAAACCCAACATTAGGAAGATACATATGGGCTGCATATAAGAGCTTATTAGACACATCTAGACCATTGGATTGAGTGGACGCTTTCATCTAACTGTTGGATTTCGTGCATTGGATCATCCGAACTGTTAGCCCATCTTGATCATTGGGCCATCTTGGTCGTGGATATCATGGGGCATTAATTTAGATATCATCAAACATTAGTTTAGTTATTTGCTTAGTTATTTTATTTATTTTATAGGTTGTTTTATGTTTTAGTTGATTTAAGGGGTATTTTGGATATTTTAGAGTATTAGGGTATTTATGTAAAAACACCCCAAAATGGGTATTAAAGCTTGGACGTGTGAATGCCCTAGCATTATTATGCATTGAAATAAAATTCTCTTTTTTGCTTTGAGCAAAGAAAGACCTCATGTGATTGGAGTTGGTATGAAGCCATAGAGTGATTACAACTTATCTCTCTTATTCTCATCGTTCAAGGTATTCTTTTCACTTCTCTATTTCTCTATATTTCTTTCTTTTACTTTTGTTTCCACCCAAATCCCATACCCATCATCTCCAAGCCATACAAACCTAGACTGTACCCAAATCGTACAACCGAACGGACCCCCACCCTTGTCTGTACAACCGTATGGCCAACCCATTCCCCCTTTCTCTCCCTCTTTGATCCTTCATACTTTCCCCTTAAATCCCATAACCCTAAGCCTAAACCTTAACCTTAGAACCTAGATTCCCAAAACCCTACTTCCAAAAACCCTAATCCCCAAATCCCAGCTTACCGAATCATAAAACCCTAACCCAAAATCTCCCAAATCTCTAATCCTAGCTTCCCTAATCCAATTCCCCAATTTCCTAGTTCCTCAAATTAATTCTAATGTACTAGAACCCTAACAAAGTCAAGTGATTCCATTGAATTAAGATTAATCCCTGTGCTAGATGGAAGTTCTACCTTCCATAGGTCCTAATTGATTCATATCTTCTAAGATCTCATTGTGGGATTGTTGTTTGATTTGAAATAGAGCATATTTAATACTTGAATTCTTTAAATTTGTGATAGATTAGTTTTATTTCATGCTTTGATTTCTCTAATTAATCCATTATTTGATTTTATTGCTTCATCTTAGATTAGACCATCCATCCCACATCACCATGCCTCTAGGAAGACAGCCCTTTGAATGGAATTCTTGAATGAACTCGACCATCTCCTTAACCGTATCCCAAAACAATTGGAAAAGGTGAATAAGGAACCCATCGGGTCCTGTGCCTTGTCGCTCCCCAATGTGTCTATGGCTTCCTTTATTTCTTTTTCCGAGATCGGCCTCTTGAGGGACTCCTTATCCAAATCTGATATGCTCCGGAATTATAAATTATCTAACATAGGGCGCTGTCGGACCTCACTAGATAATACTTGTGTTAAAAGTTGTGTAAAAATCCACCATGGCTGAACATATTGCTTCCTTTTCTTGTATTCTTTCTCCATTTACAGAGATGTTGCTGATGTTTATTCCTGGCCTGGGCACTAGCTATTCCGTGGAAGAAGGAAGTATTGTTGCCACCTTCCTTGAGCCACACAACTTGCGATCTTTGCTGCCAAATAATTTCTTCTTGATTTAGAAGCTTAAGAGTATTCTACCGAGAGAGATAATCTTCTGTTTTGATCATGTGGACTTCTGATATACATGTTGCAAAGAATGGGATTTTGTGATGAGTGAGTTACAAGGATTACCGGCCTGTATTTTTTTAGACGAACTTTACAGGCTTGTATTTCTTCTGTCTTTTTCTATTATAGAATTGTAGTTAATGAGTCCTCCTTTAAAAGCTTCTTTCAAAGCTCAAGAGGTTTAAGACAAGGAGATCCCCTCTCCCCTTTCTTAGTAACAATTGTGGCAAATGCTTTAAGCAGGCTCATTCAAAAAGCATCAAATACCACTTTGCTCCATTGGCTCTCCTAGCACCACCATCTCACATCTTCAATATACATATGAGACAATATCTTTTGCAATGCAGTGCTAGATCATATTGTGGCAATTGAAGTTATCCTCAGATGTTTTGAGGCAGTTTCAGGTTTGAGAATCAATTTTCAAAAGAGTGTTCTTGCAAGATTAGTGTTGAATATGGCATGGATTTGAATATCGATATCATATCGGCCGATATGGCCGTATTGTCCATATCAGCCCATCTTTAAAATAAAATATATATAAAAAAAGACCGTGTCAATCAGATACAACCCATATTGGCCGATACGTCATACATGTATCTCAGTCAAATCGATACAATCAAAAAAAGACAAAAACAGGTGCAATTTTCCATTTCCCCCCTTCTTCCTTCTCCTTTCAAATTTCTTTAGCTCAGTGATTGTTCTATGCCCATTTCCAACCAGATCTACAGCTGTTTGGAAGATCAAAACAAGACTTTTGGGCTTCAATTGAAAGATTGTCGCCTAATTTGAGGAACATAAAAAAATGGTAAAAAACCAAAATTTTTTATTCTTGTTATAATCATGTCCAATCAAAGCCTTAACCCTAAATTGATCAGATCATGCTTTATTTATGTTAAAATGGGAGATTTTTGCTTCTTCTTTTTTTTTAAGTTGGCAATCTTTGAAATTTCAAACATTTTCCTTTTAAATTTTTTTAAAACTAATTGTGGCAACAATGTATAAAGAGTGTTGTAATAGTATAGGTCCATAAATTTCACAGATGCATTGCTTAAAAAAATTACAAAACTAATTGTTTTCGATTTTCAGGCCATCTTTGGGATTTTCTAAATAAAAAAAACCCAAGGGTAAGTTGAGGGAAATGAATTGAATGTTAGATTTAAGTAAAAATATGCTTTTTTCGAACTTAAATCTGACATTGCTGCTGGATTTTAATTTATTTTTGTATTTTCAGGCCATTTTTTACCTTTTTATGCATTTTTTTGTTTTCTTTCCAAAATTTCTTTGGGGGAATGATAGATTTATGTTGTTTAGACATGGATCTAAGTTCTTTGAACATAGATATATATTTTACATGCTATAGTTTTAACTTTAACGTATTTTCACCCCTTCTTTGGCAATTTTCAAATTTTTTTATTTTTTCAAAAAATACGATTGGGGAAATAAAAAACTACTGTTTTTTAAACATAAATCTGTGTTGTCCAGGAATAGATCTACCATTTATGAGCTGTAATTTTGTTTTTTATGTATTTTGACCATCTCATAATTTTTTTTATTTTTTCAACAATCAATTTGGGGAGAGGGACATATGGATGAAATGGTAGGATGCATTTTCACCTCCTTTTCTAGTTTTTTTAATCGTTTTTGTATTTTTTATTTTTTATTTCTATTAAAGTTGGATGTTATCATCATATTTATTTTATTGTTTTTGTTTATTGTATGTTAGTTATTTTATGAATTCATGTGTTTAGTTGAATCTCTTTATTTTGAATCATTTGATAGTCCGATAGTTGGTAGATAATTGTATTAATAATATATCATATCAATTTATGACATGCGTCAACAATGTATACCAAAAAGACTCAACATCATAGTTTTCAACAAGTCAACCTGACATACAATACACTTAAGGCCTGTTTGGATCCTTGAAATACCATGGTAATGTGGTGGAAAACTCACATCATTACTCGTTGCCGCTGATTGAATAAAATCATCTGTCAAATCATGGTAATCCTTCCGAATTACCAGCGACTTGGATGGGCAAAGGTCAGTTGATGTGGCATAGTTTCGTGGGGCCCACCATGATGTATGTGTTATATCCACACCATCCATCCATCTTGCGAAATCATTTTATGGAAAGACATGAAAAATAAGGCACATCCAAAGCGGAAATTGACCACACCACAGAAAGCAGTGGGGATTGAACGCTTGCCATTGAAAACTTCCTGCAGTCCACAGAAGTGTTGGATGAAGCTGATATTTGTGTTTTCCCTTCATCCAGGTCTGTGTGACCTCATGAACAGATTGGATGGCAAGTAAACATCCTGGCAGGCCATAAGAAGGTTTCAACAATGGGCATCATTGTCCCACTGCTTTCTGTGGTGTGGTCCACCTTAGTTTGGATCTTTCTCATTTTTTGGGGTCATGCCCTAAAATGATATTGCAAAATGGATGGACGGTGTGGATATAACACATATTGAAGAATTTATATCCACATGTATCTAATCACAGTGAGCACTTTGCATGCCCAAGGTCGAAATTAAAGCTGCAAGAGTGATATTACATATGGCTTTACTTCCGACTACTATGGTAGTGATAATCATTACCCATTTACAACACATTACTGCTGTGATCGCTAATCCAAACAGGCCCACCAAAGATGATCCGATACACCATTGAATAAATGTTCAAAACACACACACACACACACACACACACAAAAAAAAAAAAAAAGGATAGATTCTTGGATATCTCATTTTTCCTATTTTTCTAATATTTTCCATATTTTTTTACTAAAGAAATTGTCTGATACAGTCTAATACGAGGCCAATACTAATTTGCGATGTCGTGTCGTATCGGTATTTGGCTAGGTCAATACGCCTGCCAATACCGATATTCGGAACCATGATATGGCAGCGATAGAAAACCTGGCATCTAATATCAATTGTAAGGCGGATGCCCTGCCCATAATATATTTGAGCCTTCCCCTTGGTGCAAATCCAAGTGGCAAAGTGAACTAGAATCCTGTCGTGGACAGATTCAAGAAGAGATTGGCATCATGGAACAGATCATGTCTCCCTTCACAGCCACAAAACATTGATAAAAGCTACCCATTCAAATTCTCCCACACATCAGCTTTCATTATTTAAATTTCCTGAAAAGGTCACAGGGTCTCTTCTCTTGGCTCAGCGGTAGACAATGTGTCTCACCTCTGAGGCCAAGGGTTCAAGAACCCATGCGTGCATGGGGTGGTAGTGTGTGTTTCTCACCTTTCAAAAAAAAAAAAAAAAAAAAAAAACTCGAGAAAGTTCAGAAAGATTTTCTTTGGGAAGGAAGGAAAGGTGGGCAAAAGTTCTATATTGTCAAATAGGAAGAGACAGTTATGCACACAAATATAGGGAAAGAGGAAGGAAATAATTCAGGGTGGAGAGGTTGAAAGGAGTTGTTCTTTCATTTATAAGGCTATAACTAAGTTTAGAGACTGGTCTATAGGGGTTGGGTCAAATTTTTTCCAACAGAGCAACGAAGTTCGCTTTCAAGAGATCTTTGGGTGGGAGATGTAAGATGTTCCCCTTGCAAATGCCTTTCTTAAAATCTATTTCCTTTCCAAAGAAACATTCTTGTGAACGATTGTTATGAAATTCTAGGGGACGGACTGGCTTGGGGTTTGTGTCTTAACTCCGAATCTAATTCAACTCCTCAATTCTCGGAAGGACTTGCATTTATGGCTTCTCAGGTGACTTTCAGAAAGTGTAGTGCTTTGGTAGTATTCTCAACTTCCAAGCCTATTTGTGCTAGAGTTTGAGGTTCGTGTACTCCTCAGGTGGAAGCTTTTTGTTGGACAGCAGTAGCAAACAAGATTCTAACATTGGATCATCTTCAAAGGAGGAAGTTTTCACTTCCTAATATGTGCTTTATCTGTTGGAAAGAAGAGTTGATGGATTGTATCTTTCTTCATTGTGAGGTAGCCTGGGGAATTTGGTCAAGTTCCTTCTATTTTTTCAACATATCTTGGGTGCCTTCGGCCTCCGTGTCTGATCTTATTGAAAGTTGGACAAGCGGCCCATTTAATCAACGAGGTAGATTTCTATGGCAATCATTCCCTTTGGCAATAATGTGGGATATTTGAAAAGAGAAAGAAATAGAAGAATCTTTGATAGCGTATCTTTGTTTGTTGATTATATCTAGTTTCTCGGTGTGAGCTGGGCTCTACTCAGTACAAGGAATTTAGTGGTTGAAAACATCTGACCTGAAATGAAACTGTAGGGAACTGATTCAGGGAGATGTTGCTCCCCTAAGAAAGTGATCTCCCAGTCTCCTCCCCCTAAGGGCAGGTGGAAGTTAATATCGATGACAGCTTTTCGGGCAACCACAGATATCTTCAGTTGAAGTTATGCATAACCACCAAAGGAAAATTAAATCACCATTCTCAGGCCCTTCTCTCTTTTTGCAATGCTCGTGATGCAGAAATATGGCAATTAAAGTGTGGCTGTCCTTCTTTTTGAATAATATTTGAAGGCCTCTTATCATTCAAGGAGATTCTAGAAATGTCATCACATGGGTTCAGGAAAGACCTCGAACACTTGGCGAAAGGCTTTCATTGACAATGAAATTAGCAATAGATGTTCACCTTTAGGTTCCTGTTTAGACATGTTCTGGGGGAAGCTAATTCCATTGCACATGTTCTTGCAAAGGAAGGAGTCTCTCACATAGTTTGCTTGTGGGCTCTTCCTATCCATGATCTTAATGCATTTTTGTATTTTTCCGCTGCTACGAATTAAAAAGTTAGCATTTAAAAGAACTTTCAGATCAACAACAGTACTGGTCCTTGTGAATCTTAGAAGCTCCCTAAACATAAAGAGGAGGTCCATCTTCAATAGTATCCAAATGGCCCCTTTGATTCCCTACAATGTTAACTGATCCCAAGCCCATCTCTCTCTCAAAAAATAATAATAATAATAATAATAATAACAATAATCCCAAGCCTATAGGGCAGCCCCAAAAACTGAATTCAGATGTCTTTTCAATTGACCACCTAATTAGCACTATCAACTTTTCACGGAGCCCAAAAGTTGCTACCAGTCAATTAAATTGGCTATACAAAGTAATTGTGGTCGTCTCAGCCACTGGAGACAATGATCAACATGTTTGCAAGGAATTGCGTAATCAAGTGCAAAATAGCGAATGAACAACTGATAAATCCAAACAGATGGAATCACGAGAAATTGAATGCATGGGGGAAAAAAGGTTAGCTACAAGTGGGCGATTTATGACAAATTGACAATCCTTAAGCATGTAACTACGAAAACCCATCCCCAATATCATAACAACTGTTTTTTTTTTAAGATAATATCACAAGTCATAACAACTGTAGCCCAGTCATTTTCCAAGAATTCCTCACTTTTCAAGCTATTTCATAACAACAAGCAAAGACATGTTAAAAAATCAAACCTCAATCATAGCAAATGCCATGCAAGGATAGAAAGTTCTTTGTATGATTACCTGTTGCCTTCACCATTGGCATCCAGATGAGGCCACTTGCATATGCACCAACTAGTAGAACGAACTCGCAAAGATTCTTAAGAAGCATCAAAGAAGGTTATATATGCCTTAGAATAATTACATTGCCAGAAGGTTAAGCCCAGAGCTTAAGCCTGCTACTTCTCTTTCTAAAGGTGCTTAGGCCCATCAATCAAGCAGAAGACAAGACTCTAGCTAAAAATGCTTTTATGCTGGAATGCCTCTTACTAAACTTTTTCAAGTACGGATCAGGCTCACAGCACCTTTTCTTTTGCAGCCTAGAAGAATCACCATCATCTCCAGATCGACACTGTGGCCCACTGCACTTTGATGAAACCTTGTTCATCGACCCATTTAGCTTCTGACATGATCCAGATCCAGAGTCCACGCAGTTGTCATCTCCGCTCGAATTAACAACCATATTAGAACAACTAGCCTGTTCTTCTTTCATTGGCATAATCTCTGACTTATCATCCTTAACAACAAATTTTTCAACAGGACATGCTTCCGGCCCAACCTCAGAACTCCCCATAACACCATGTTCAGCAACGGATGAATTTCGATCCAATGTACCAACACCCACTGAAGGCTCTGCATCTGTTTTATCATCATTCCTCGAAAGCTTGACATCAGTGCAAACTTCGAGCTTCCCACATACACTGTGGCTCCCGGAATCAGACCTGTTACATTCCCGGTTCCTGGGTCCCACCAACCCATTAAAATTCGATAGACCCAAGGCCTTAGAAATCCTCGGAGAGCTATTCATGGCCCGGTGCAACAGCAATGCCAACTCCTCATCATCAACAACCGAAGTGCTCCCGCTCTCCTCCCTCGCAGCAAACACGGCCAAATCCAGCGCACTCCTTGCCAGCTCAGCAGCCCTCCTTGCAGCAGCAGCCTTCTTCAATGCCGTCTCCTTAGCCCTTGCCGCAGCCTCCGCAGCCTTCGCCGCGTTCAAGTTAGCGTCCTTCACGACATCCTCCAACGACGACCGGCGCCGGGAGCAGGAATGCCCTGACGGCACGCCCCCCTTCGAGCCAACAGGCGACTTGGGGGCCCAGCAATCAATGCATGTGAATTTAACAGACATTGGCCGTGGGAGGGACCCACGGTGGTGGTTCGGGATGCATCCACGGTGGACGCGGTGATCACATTCCTGACAATCGAGGCCGTCCTCGTCGCGGGAAATCTTTGCCAAACAGTAAGAGCAGATTTGGGCGGATTCAACGCAATAAAGGCAATTAGGGCAGAGGAGAACGACGCGCCAGTTGCTTGGGAGGGTCTGGAGACGGTCAGCGCCTTCCTTGAGAATGCTGGAGCGGGTTTTGCAGGAGTGGCAATTTGAGAAATTTGGAAAGATGGAAGGTGTATTTTTGGAGAGTGTTTTGAGGGAAGGAGGTAGATTGGAGATGAGGCGCTTTCGTGGCGGCAGAGATGAAGAGAGTTTCCTTCTCAATCTCTTCTTTCTGCTGCAGCTGTTACTGCTCGGATCTTCTCCTTCCTCCTCTTTCGCCATTGTAGGCGGGAGAGAGAGAGAGAGACGTCGCTAGGGTTTTGAAGGGAGTGAAAGTGACACAATTGCAGAGGGTTTTGGTGGGGGGAGAGTCAGGGAGGATGAAAGTTCATTTTCCATCTGTCGCGATTCATGATCCTACGTGTGCGCCGCGGCAGGGGCTACACGCTGAGTGTTCCGATGATCAGAGCCGTCCTTGCTGTGGATTTTACTTGAAAGGATGATTGATATCATTTTGAATGGCTCGCATATCAAAGGTTAAGATCAATAAAAGCATTATGTAAATTTTAAATTTTTAAAATTAATAATAAATAAAGGCTTGTTTGCGGTCGTGATGAGAATGTGGACCTGGCTGCGACCCCCGGACCAGCCGTGTGGGTGGGACCCTGACTGTGGGGCCATATAAATGTATGCACTGTATATCCACGCGGTTCATCCGTTTTTCCACATTATTTTAGGGCATTTTTCAAAAATTGAAGCAGATAAAAATTTCAAATGGACCACACCACAAAAAATAATGATCATCACTCTTAAAAAGATTTTGTGATCCGCATGAAAGTTTTGGATCAGGCTGATATTTGTGTTTTCCCTTCATCCAAGTCTACATGGCCTTATCAACAGGTTGGATGAAAAAAAAAAAAAAAAAAAAAAAAAACATTATAGTAGATCCGAGGAAGTTTTTAGTGGTAGGCGTTCATTGACCATTGTTTCCGGTGGTGTTGTCCACCTGAGATTTTATCTGCTCCATCTTTTAAATCATGTATTACAATAAGCTGGAAAAACGGATGGACGGCATGGATATAAAACGCATACATCAAGGTAGGCCGCATAGTCACTGTCCCACGCACATATCCGGCTCGGGGTAGGTAAGTCGCGTCCCAAGTCATGGGAGCATCTCGAATGTGGGACCACGGCGATATACGCTGGGTCGGAATCGCGACGGAGGCAAAACGAACTCTTAGGGGGGAGTATACGTGTACTGTAGAACCACACCTTTAGAGCACACGTGGCAGGCTAATTTGAAAATCGGGACCGTCAACGTATATGACCCTCGAATGGATACTTTAATTATAAAAATCACCCTTATTAGACAATCTTATCCATCCGATCCGTGGGGCATTAACGAGACGGTGGAAAAAAGAACTATTAACAGTGGGATAAACAGTAGAAAAAGCAGTGGATAGGATTGCCTTACACGTTTATGTTTAAAATGTAAGCCATCCATCATGGTGCTAGCGTATAGGTGGACCCAATCGGTAGGTACATCATCATGCCACGTTCCTGTGGAGAGATGGTTATACCCAGTTCCTGATCTTCCGGCTTCTATCATCTCCCAAACTCAGAGAGGGAAATAACAGTTACGGACCTACCCGCGCCAGAGCGGGTAGCATATGTACGAGCTACGGGCTATTATTAGGTGGACCCACATCGTGTACCTCGTGCCTAAAAGAGTACGGCTGGTGCATCCCTCAACTCCCAAAACCGGGAAGTGGATTGGCTGGTGTACCACACACCAGCTGTATAGCTAAGTGGGTGTTACACGCGCAACATGCATGGTGACAAAAATTGAGAAGGACGGGTTGAGGGTAAGGCATAGAAGCAAGTGAAGGTTGCAAGCAAGAGACGAAGATGGTGTGAAATGAGAAGGTAAAAGATGGGTGTGCATTGCGCACATAGAAGGGCGTGTGGTTGAGAGAGAGAGTCCAGGCTTCTTGCATTAAAAACGAAACTAATTTCCAATCCATTCTTATATCTTTTTCGAATGCAAGTAATCTCGAATGATTAGTTTTCAATCCTTTCTTATGTCTTTTTAAAACTCAAGTAATCTCGAATGATTAATCCCGTTAAAATTGTCTACATTTGCTCCCGCATTGTTATAGTATAGGTTACAGAGAAGAGTGTATTCAATTAAGTTGTCAGTCCAACTGGTATAGATACGTGTTGTCCGAAGATGAGCGCCCACGCTCCCCAAGCTCTGAGTTGTACAAACGGTTCAAAGGAGATCAAAGTTACATAGGCGCCACAATGATGCATTTATTATAACCACACCATTCATCCATTTTTCGAGGTCATTTTAGAGCATTAGGAAAAAAAAAAAAAAAACAAACTTCAAAAAAAAAAAAAAAAAAATGAATCAAATCCAAACCTTAAATGGACCACAACAAAAATAGCAGCGGGGATAATGATTTTCACCGTTGAAAGGAAAAACAAATTTCATATTGATTCGAAACTTCAATGAAGCCCAAAAGGGTTTCAATGGTAGACGTTCAATCCCCCACTACTTTTTTCAGCGTGGTCCACTTGATCTTTAGATTTTTCTTATTTTTTGGTTCAATCCTTAATACGAGCTCGCCAAAAGAATAAATTGTAACATCCTGGATTTTCACTGTTTTGGATTTCTAAAAATTCTTAAATTTTTTTGTGTAATTAACTTATAATGTCACTTACTGACCATTAGCACTTAATGTTAGTTTAAATATAGGCGGAACCAGTAAAGAACCGCACAAGTCCGTTTAATCAACCGTAGGAAGCCAACGAATCCACTCGATCATTTGAACATCAAGCTTAGCCCCATGATTTACTTATATAGGGCCCAAATCTAACCGACGCATTGCTAACTAATCAAAACAAGCATAACTAAATTAAACATCTAACCGAAGCCGAGTTAGATAAGGCCCAGATCTTAACTAATAGACCAAATAACCCCGTTACTTTCTTGGGCCTAAAATCGACGATTTAAAGTAATCATGACCAAATCTCCACTTTTATTAGTTATAAATAGGCCACACTATGAACATAGTTAATCCAAACCCTAATCATTGCTCACGAGAAATTTCAATACCTAATTCATTCCAGAAATGCTCTGATTTCTCGAACAAGCTCTAGACCGCTCGTTGGTGGGTCACTAGTTCCAAAATTATGTAAGAATGGTCGTCTTACTAGGCTTGGCGTCCATCGCGGGAGTTGGACCTAGGTACTGTCCAGAACCGCTCAACTTGAACCAAAGGACGAGTGCATGAGAAGTGCAAATACCCTAAGGGAAGAAACTGAAACTTAAGTGAATTGGGTCGTCCACTCTCATGCAAAGTTGAGGATTTTGGACCGTCAGTTTACGACCAAACTTCACACGTGGAGTAAGGATATTTCCCTTCTCATATCCGTATAACCGCGGCCCCGATCGACCATCGGTGACCGTTGAACCAACTTCTAATCATATCTGTCGATCGGCGCATCCAAATGGCGGGCCGGACATATCCATACGTAGATCATCATTAGGGTTAACTATTCTACGGTGTATATCAATATGTACACCCCATAGTGGGCCCTAGAGGTTAGAAAGACCCTCCCATAAGGCTAGTATAGTAAAAACACAACCATTGAGGCCATTTACACCAAATCCGGCATTATAAAAGGGCTTCTTTTGGGCACCTCTCTCCCCATACAAATTCGTCCTAAATAAAGGAAAGAGAGAAGAGAGAAAATGGAGAAAGAAGAGAGAAAGACGGGAGAAAGGGAGAGTGAAGAAAGGAGAGAAAGTGGGCTATAGTTAAAGGTGGGGCCCCAGAGAAGTCGATCCTTGCAACTCCTTCATTCTTCCTCAAGAGATCTCACACCCACCACTCTAAATTCGAATTCCAACCGATTAGAGAGGTAAGCACCCATCTTCTTGAGATCCTTTTGTGTTGAGGTAGATATTGCATGTAATCCTAACATGCAAAGTTCCTTTGACTCAGGATCTCTACGAATCCACCGCGAGTTTGGCAACCCTAGATCGTTTCCTAGAGCTCTTAACGATTCATAAGTGCGGACTATTATTCTTAGGTGGCCTGGCACCAATTTTAATATGAATGCATGATATCGCTTGTGTTATTAGATAAACCTTGACTGTTGAAGTGTTATTGAATATTATCAAACTCATGGGTTAGTCAGGAATCTGAGGTGAGAGACGGTGGTCTCGTTGGTAAGACTATCCTAAGGCTAAACCCGTGGAATTGGGCGGGTGCGCGTGGGCGACAGTAGTTGGACTACATGGGTCACTTGTACCCGATGTCGTCTGTCACGTACTCGTCTGAACTCGTGCGGTCTAGTCTACTCACTGATCAACCATGTATGTTAACCCCGTCTGCTCACGCCTGTATGGAACCTGGAATACCTTCAACCATTGAAGTCCATTGATAACCAATTAAAATCGATCCTTGACTCGAGAGCAGGGCATGGTGGAATGGGACACTGTGTCCGAGCTGTCGGCCTATGCTGGGGTGACGAACCTCACCCGTAGTGACCGCGAGCGATCCATCTGCTCAGCACTCCCCATGTGCTTGAAGTCAGAGATGGGGAACCCGATGGGATCAAGGATCGTGGAGTCTTGGCCTCACACGTTGGGAGGCCCTGGCCTCTTAACCAGCTTAGGGCATTGACATCGTGGGGTGTACTAGTTTTCCCAATCTGCTGTTTGAATAGACTTAATTAAAAACTCGGCTAACACGATCACCACTGCATCGCATTAGTTAGGTTGGCGACTCGGCAGTCGAGGTCGCAATGAGGGAGTGTTGGTCATGCGTGATCGTTAGACGAAGTCGCTTGAGGGAGTGTTGTTGCGAGGGTATACATCATATCAAATTTCATGCATTTGCATTAACAAGATTAGTTAGGACTTTATAAATGTACGTCTTTCATTAGATTTATAATATAATTAATGTTTGTGTAACTTAAGACTAATAGCACCCACTGAGTTGATCACTCACTCCTACTCTGGGACGGTGTTTTAAAACATCAACCAGACTCTTCAGTTGCTGCAGGTAGTGATGAGTTCGAAGAGCCGAGCGGCGCTGGCATTGATGAGGAGGACGAGTTGTCCTACTTCCAATTGATGGGCAGTTCGCCATAGACTAGCAGCCTATTTTGGATCGCTGAGTGGTAGACTCAGCGCAACATTCTTTTAGACTTATCATTCTTTTCTATTTTTGTTGGGCGACGCCTTGTGCGACCCATTCATATATTTTGGTCATGTATAGATATATTTTGTGACTTCTATTTCAGTATAGTATACTAGTTGTGTTTGTGATTCATGTTTCAAGTAATTGCATATTACGCATTAAACTTAATTAAATGCAAAACCAGTAAAAGTGGTTATAAGTAATGCCCGGGAACTTGGGAGTCGAGTGTATGCATGACCCCCAATTTTCATGGTGTTACATAAATGGTGTGGATATAACACATGCCTCATGATGGGACCCACAGAACTTGCAGACGTTGATACACCAGCTATATAACTGGTGTGTGGCGCACCAGCCAATCCGCTTCTGTGGTTGCGGTGGACTAAAATCAACTCAGTCCTATGGATGTTAATTTGGGCACAGACTTCCAATTAAGAGTCTAACTCGAATGTTTAATTAATAACTAAGTCAGGTCAACTTGAAACTTAGAGAGACGAGTGATAGGTCAAGAAAATAATTTTTATAGAAAATGAATGGGTCTCGCATGCAACTAGTTGAATGGTCACCAATTATCTAACTATTACATATGCCTTTTTTTAAACAAAAGTAGTATGCAGTGTTTTAACTTAGATTTGTAAAGACTTGAGAACCTAATTGCACCGGTATCTAGTAAATTTATGTATTTAGCTTATGCAACTTTAAAAGTCACAAAATATGTTGAACGCAAACGGACAGCATAACGGCTTAGGTTCATTAATATAATTGTAGATCAAATGGTGTAATTACACGACCAAATCGATAGGCAAAACACAAAAACCGTCAATCCTCTTAAATAAACTACATAAAGAAAACGAGTCAATTTACTTACCTAATCTAACAGTGATGTTGGTATACCAACGCACTCGATCTCAAGCAATCAATTAAGTAGGCTCTTCATTATGTCGCAACTTGTACACCACATACCCACCACACATGTACCACACGTCCCACATGCACAAATCTTTCTTTCTCTCCCCCCTTTTTTTATCTTTCTCTCTTCAATGGTATGTCTACTCCCCTTTCAATAAGGGAGAGGCATTGGAGGTGGTTGTTGCCACATACAGGGTGGGCCCCACTAGGGGTTACCACCACTTGACAGATGTGCCACACATGGGGGCACATGCAACCTGTCATGTGTGGCACATGTAACAACCTAAACTTTCAATGGTGGGAACCAAATCCTACAGTTTCTCTGGTGTGGCCCACTTGAGTTTTGGATCACCCTCATTTATGGGCCCATGTCCTAACATGGTCAGGCCAAGCTAATGGACGGAGTGGATTTATAACAACATCACAGTGGGGCTCACCACATTTTTAAAAAAATTACAATGACGTGCGGAAGCACATCACCGCCCGAACCCACTCCTTCCCGACTTCCTCTCTCTTCTCCTTCCTCTGTATCACAACAAGGGCCTCGAACATGTCACCGACCACGAACCAACCATCCAAGTGGGCCTGGAGCAATTATCTGAACTATTCATTTGGCGGGTCCCGCCAATCCCATTCACCACGAACAAACCATCCCATGGGAGTTCTCTTCCACTTTGTTTATTCTCTTCATTAAAAGCGAGAGAGGGAGAGAGAGAGAGAGAGAGAGAGAGAGAGAGAGAGAGAGAGGGAGGTGAGGCTTGGGAGAAAACAAGAGGTCGAGATCGGATCAAGTCTTTCAAGTTATGTCTGAGCCGAGTCATGTTAGATTTATCATATTTTTCTCTCAACAAAGGTAGGTGATCATACTCGATTTGAATTTTCAGATTTTGTCATTTCCTTGGTTCATGATCTTCTTTTATTTTTTTTGTTATTAACATATTTTGGTTAAATTTAAATTCATATATAATTAAATAGAAATTAGATACTAATGTGGGTGCTCCTAACAATTTAGAAATTTAGAAATTTCATGTCTTTGGATTTTTATTGATAATTTTTTGAATTTTTGAATTATTATTTTTTTTTGTTGATTTTATCTAAATTATAATGATATGTTGGATTTTAAATTTGTATATAAAATATTCTAAATTAATCTAGTTTAATAAATTTGAAGTGCATTATAGTGATAGTTGAAATTTTATTGTTTATAAAAATCTTTTGATAAATTATTTATTTAATTATATATCTACATAAAATTTTAAATTGTAGTTCTTTTGGGGTAAATCAACCATTGAATATATAAAATTTTAAATCATATCATCTATAGTAATCTAAATTCCTAAATGTATTTAGATTAATTAGTGCAGTTGTTTTATTGTCTATAAGTTCAATTATTGTATATAGGTTATAAATATTTTTAAATTTATTATTTAGAAATCTAATTTTACTTGAATATTAAAATTTATTTATTTTTAAATTATTTACCCTTGATTATGAAATGAAATCAAAATCTATAATCTTTGATTTTATCTGATTAAATTAGCTTATTAATTTATTTTAATGTTGAAGCTTTCTAAGTAAATTGTTTAACCTTATTAAAATATAAGATATAACTTAATTAATTTCTAAATTTTTATATTTATTAACTTAAAGTTGAATCTAATTTATCAATTACTTTTATTATTTAAGTTCAAATTAAATTTGAGATTATTTCAATGTACCATCCAATCAATCAATCATATATATATATATATAGAGAAAAATGCTCACTGCGAACCGGTTAGCACGTGTCCATTGTCTGAACTTTTTTGATGACCCATCATACGTGATGAATCTCGTAAATTTGAACCGTTCATGTGAAGCAGAACCTCATGAAACCCCATATTATAAATTTTCACTTTGATCCGAAACTTTGGTGGACCGTGAAAAATGTAAACAGCTTCTTTCCTTGATTTGAATTTTCTTTGCTATGGACGGTATGGATAAAAGTTTTAGATAAAAGTAAAACTTGGTCTGGGGGTTTCATAAGGTGTGCTTCATAAAGTTAGAATTTACGAGATTCATCACGTATGATGGGAAAAAAGTTTTCCTTGCACGAACCGTTCACAGTGAGCGCTCATATATATATATATATATATATATATATATATATATATATATATATATATATATATATATATATATATATATATATATATATAAAGAGAGGAATGCTCACCTGCGCACCTTTGCACATGTGTCATTGTCCCAGAATCTTAATGGGCCACATGATGTGGCACCCCTTAAAACTCTATTGGCCCAATTTTCTGTCGGATTCAAAACTCTAGTGGTCCATAACAAATAGAAATACATATCAAGGGAGGAAAGCATTTCCTTTTGCCATGGCCCATCAGAGTTTTGTATTGGGCTGAAAGTTGAGCTAGTGAGGTTTCAAGGGGTACCGCATCACGTGGACCATTCAGATTTGAGGACCATGACACGCGTACAAAGGTGTGCAGGTGAGCATTCATATACGTATAAATATGTAGCATAGGTGAGCATTCATATATATAATGCTTAGAATTTATTAAGGTCGGGTGAAATTATTCTTAAATTTATTAACTTGCAATTAAACGATAGTTAATCAATATTATGTGGATTTTATTTAAGTAATTATGTTTCGATCTAGAGTTTATTATTATCAATTGTTGATATATATTATTTTAAGAAATTGCAAGCTGTTATAGGTAAAATCGGACTAACCCAACAATCAATAATAAAACAAAGGGATCATAGTAAACCCCAGAAAGGGGTGGAGTATTGACATCGGTATCGAGACTATCAGCTTCGCGGACCAACATCAACCATAAACCTTGACCTAGGAGGTCGGCCTCAACCATAGACCTCGACCTCTGAGGTCGGCCTTGAAACAGCGGTGGAGACCGCTTGAGTTGAAGTAGGAATATGTCAATATGTCCTAGAGGGGGGTGAATAGGACTTTTTAAAGATTTACGGGTTATTTAAAATCCTATCACTCTAATCCTATCATGTATGCAATTCTCAGGATTACTCAAATGTTACTCTACTGGCTTCCAAGCCTTGTAGAGGATCCAATCACAACCTACTTGTAAGATAAACAAGTTGTAGACAAGATTGTGAAGGATATGACTGTGTGTGTGTATAAGATGTGATCTTAGATAATCAGATATAAAGGCATGTAAGGAAATCACATAAATGAAAGACAATAATCATCTCAAACACAGTTATTTTTTATAGTGGTTTGACTACTTGTCTACTCCACTCCCGGCTGTCGCACTCAACCCTTGAGTGTATCGGAATTCACTAAGGAGGTTTTCCAGGGTTCACCTCAAACTTAAGGTTTTAAATCAGGTTCACCTTCAACCTTTACAGAGGTTTTACGTGGTTCACTTCAAACTCAGAGTTTTACTGGTTCACTCCTAACCAGATGTATATGCTCTCCATAGAGCAAGGGTCCACACAACGTACCCAGATTTTAGACCACACAGGTCAAGAACCTACACAAGGACCTAACAGTTTATGCCCTACACAAGAGCAAGGGTCCACACTATGCACCCACAACGTACACTCCCGCCGGAGGCCTCCTACGAGGGCTTCAAAGGGCGAGAACCACTTAAGACCCAATCCTAGAAAGGAATGATCACAAATGTCTTCTTGGACTCTAGATACTTACAGATAAGTTGATGAGTCCCGTTAAGCACAACGCCGAAGATCTCCTCCTCCTTGTTGACGAAGAGTCTTCTGCTCCCTTGATCAGCAACATAAAAGATATACCAAGACTAGGCTTAAGGTTGGGTCAAAGGGAAGATGAAATCCTACTCTCTAAAGATTTTCCTGTTAGGAAGATAGAGTAGATCCAATCTTATGCATTAAAAGCATCCCAACATAATGATTTGTCATTAAGGTAGTAGCTGGAGGATCCTTGAACGTGAAAGTTCATTCCCCAATCCACTCTATTGAATATCAATGGTGACGGTGGATTGGAGAATGAACTCCTTTGAGAGAAAGGGTTTTAGGTATAGGATATAAGTTGAAACACCCAAAAGCTCTCTCTTCTTTCTCTCAAAGCAACAAAAGACAAGTCCTCTATAAATAGGCAAAGAGTTCCAACGGATATAAAACGGTCACATTTATGACAAAGTTCGATATCATCGAGCAGGTTCGATATAATCGAACATATACTCTCGATAGCATCGATGGTCTGCTCGATGACTCGGACTCGATGTCATACGCTTTTGAAACTCTTTGCCAATAGGTTGATGAATCGAAGCTATTGTCGATGTCATCGGATTTCAAACTCCAATTCTATCGATGACAGGTTCGATCCATCGACACTTGAAGAATGAGAGAGACTTGACTTTGAGATATTTTAGGTTTTCATGAATGATCGGGGGAACCGTCGAAGTCATCAGAATTTGAATGTCGATGACATCGAGATCAGAGTCGAGGCATCGATAAATCCAGCTGATTTGTCTTTGATCTTGCTGAACAGATTATAGCTTCGTTCGATGTAATCGATCTGGTGTCGATACCATCGATATTTGAATATCGATTAAATCGAAGGGCCCCCGATCATAGTTAAAAATAACCTGAAATAACTGCTGTAAGAAATGCATGCCCACTGTCGATATCATCGATCGACCTCCAATCTTATCGATACTTGATTTCAGATCATATCGGACGGTCATCGATATATCGAAAGAATTTGAGATTTTCATTAAAAAACAGGGGCCCTGGAAATCAGCCTGTCGATCTTATCGAGCCACTCTCAATGGTCTCGAGTTTTGAATATCGATGATATCGATGTGTATCGATACATCGATAATTCGTCCAGATAAGTTATGAAGTCGCTGGACATATTTAGTGTTTTTATCGATGATATCGATATGTATATCGATATATCAATAAATCTGTCCAGATGAATATTTAGTTGCTGGACATTTTGGTCCTCTTATCGATAATATCGTTAAGGTATCGAGGACATCAACAGTGCAGGTCGATCATATCAAGGGTGCTTCGATAAAATCGATAGGGCGAGAAAAACTTAGAGATTTTTCTATTTTGTAAAAAGTTTTCTCACCATAAAACCCTAAGATGTCTATCTTGTTTTAAGGATTTTAATCACCTGGTGTTTTGGGACATGGGATGTGAGGCTATGATTTACCTATTGCGAGCTTCCACACATCCCGTTGAGGCAGACACTTGAAATAATCTTCCTATCGAGTTCAGTAGCCGGTCTGACTCACCACATACGTAACTTGATAAACCAGGGCACTAACAGGTGCACTTTTAGGCCTCATATACCACTCTCAACGTCGAATACTGACATCGACATCAAAATAGAAATATCCTTGCAATATATAAAGACATGATAAATCTAACGGGGTTATAGCAAAAAAACCTCACTGATCGAAGTAGAGTCAGAGATATTATTGGAATTAGAGTCCGACTCCAATATAGGCTCCTCGAATCAACTTAGATATGCAGACTACCTAGAAAGCCTATAAATACACACACTGTCATGGTAAAGGGACACACAAATACACCAATTGTACTACACTTACTATGAGTACATACACCTGACTTAAGCATTGGAGGGTCCCTAGCCTTAATTGACCCCCCCAGTGGATTCTCTTGTACCTCCATTAATTGTAGGTACTCAGCGGCTCGTGGGAGGTATGACAGGATCGACCAGATTTCAACATTAACAGTTTGGCGTTGTCTGTGGGAACGACAAGTTAAGTCATTCCAAAATTCATATTTATTCCCCTTCTGCCCTACAATGGCTAAAGGAAGAAAGCGGGCTTTGGTCGCCATTACTGTGTCAATCCCCACACCATATCAACAGCCTGAGGAGTCGCATTTGAAACATCGTACCAACCCCATTCTAGCGGTGGCCTCGATTAGGCCCTGCAACATAGTTGGACGACTCATCTCCCTGGAGAATCAAGTTGAGGCCCTGATCGGTAACGTGGATCGAATAATGCGGATATTGGAGAGACAACAACCGTTTCTCAACCAAGGCATGGAAGTGGAGGCAACAACCAAGCAATCACGACCTCCACGAGTACCTCACAATTCGTATGCGATAAAGGACCAACGAACACGATACATATTAGTCCTCACGTAAACAATGGGAACAACCGAGCTCGTCGAGTCCGACCTATGCCACGCTCTAGAGAAGAGAAGGTGTGGGAAGACTCCTGAGGTCATCGCAGAGAGTGAGGTCCCATAAGGGCAGAGCTAAAACAGATTCAAGATCAACTCGATAACATTCAGTGGGTAAACCGAGCGAAAGCTCCGGCCTTCGTTGAAGCCATGCTTGAGGAAGTTGAGCCCCCATTTACTGACGAAATTATGAGATATCAGCTATCGTCTATATTATGAATGCCTCAGATCACCCCCTACTCTGAATCCGGAGACCCGGCCGAACACCTGAAATCCTTAAAAGCTTCAATGGAACTTTACGATGACTGTGAGTCCGTGATGTGCATAACATTTTCCCTAACTTTGTCAGGAATTGCATGAAAATGGTACATGCAATTAAAGTTGAAGTCCACCAGCTCATTCACTCAACTTAGCACACAGTTCATTGGTGGGAAAGACAAAAGAAAGTCATTAACTCATCTTCTCATCGCATAGAGGGAGGATGAGTTATTAACGGATTGTATCATCCGATTTAATGCGGAAGCAATGTAGGTCAATGATTATTCTGACCAGATAGCTCTAACTGTCATGGTAGCCAATCTTAAACAATGAAAGTTCATCTTCTCTATTGGTAAGAACCTCCCGACTACCCTTGCTGACCTACTTAACCGAGCTTAAAAATATTATAATATTGAGGAGCTCTTTGGTTCACGAAGAACCACCCAAGGAGGAAACAACTCGGCTAATGATAAGAAGCGAATGGAGAAGGGGAGCCTTTTACTGCTAGTGCAAAAAGAAAGAAAGAGGACGACTAAAACTGAGGTCAACTGTAACGCCCTGAAATTCGAGGGTTGAGCAAGAGCCCAACTCCCGAGTTCCAACGCATCACTTATGCAACATAGATAATGATGATTAAATGTTGTTTATATTAGCACATTAAACATGAATGAGATTATACTAAATCAGCACATCATACTCCAGAGACAATTAAATTACGCAAGCGAAAGACTGTGATAAGTATATAAAACATATAAGTGGTAAGTCCCCAGAGTGTCAACATGTTGCCAGGTTATATAAATTACATGTATAGTTCCCAAAATTTCAAAATGATAAAGTGCAATGTTTGCTAATCCATATCCCTGTAGTCCCGTCGGTGCAACTCCATGTCTACATAGACCTGCCAGAGAGTTGTATGTAGGAGAACTCCTCCTCGTCATCATAAAAGTCAGGCTCCACCTCGTAAGCATAGCCATCATCTACAACTAAATCAGAGTTTGGTTGGTGTTTTAAAACACCGTCCCAAAGTGGGAGTGAGTGATCAACTCAGTGGTACTATAAGGCAAAGGTTAACATGTTATCAATTCAATCAAACAGTAATGATAAAGCAGTACAACACTTATATCCTAAGTACTCTTATTAATGCAGGAATGATATGCTGTAATGATGCATGCCCTCGCCTGCACTCCCTCAGCGATATCATCTCACGATCGTGGCATGCACCACTCCGGACACGTGCAATTTCTCGCCAAAGCACATGCAATGCGTTGCATGATCGTGTTAGTCAATACTTAATTAGGTTTATTCATATAGCAGGTTTGGGAAGCTAAGGTACCTCCATTTATATCATTTACCCAGACGATGATCCATCTAGGGTCGTCAATCCTAGTTAATTACATACGATAGGCAAGTTATAGGGCAGCGTCACCCCTGATTTAAAAACAATGGACAGGTAAGTTTGGGTCGATACGGGAGGCTCGTCACCTCGGTGTAGGCCTAGTTTATACTCAAGGTCACTACGGGAAAGGCTCGTCACTTAGCGTAGGCCGACAGCTCGAATACAGTGTCCCATACTGAAATGGTCAAGCTATATGTCCTAGAGGGGGGTGAATAGGACTGCCAAATTAAAATTAAAATAGCAGAATAAACAATAAAGAGATAGCCTTACAAAAATAAATCAATTTACAATGCTGAAATAAACTTAATCTCAATTAACAAGTATTGAGACGTTGATATGAATTCAGTTCTAAGGACAACCTTACACCATAAAAACTAAAGGTTTATAACAGGACAACCTTATTTCTAAAACGTCCTTTGTATCAAGAACTCAATAAAAATATATAGTAAGGAATTGAAATAAATTGCTGAAATTTAAATCTAACTTATTACAACATTCCCCACACTTGCTTGAAATGTAAATAATTATAACATTCACAACCTCACATACATTCCACAACTTTGAATAATAAAAGATAAAATATTAACCAAGCATTCAATCCACAAGACAAAGAATTATAGTGGTTCGCCTGTGTGTTCACCAACTGTTAAACAACAGCCACACAGAATGCTACTCCACTCCTAATATCCTCACACAGGGGATATTAGTGTTCACTAACAAAATAGGTTTCACAGGTTCACCTAAAACCTTCACAATTGTGTCTTTTTAACTTGGGCTTACACAATCCAAAAACCCCTCTTTCTGAGTTTTCTGGCTCTCCTCAGATAACCACACAAATGAAAATTTTCTAGCAAATCCCAAACAAAAACCAAAGGAAATTTTCTTTTACAGAATTGTAAAATACCTGGATTTCTCCTCTTGTAGCAGCCCGGAAGAACCAATCAGAGTAGAAGTTCGAATATGAAAGTTCAATGTCTAATATAAAATGGTTCTAAGTTCTAATTGATTTTAAGTTTAATCAACTTAGGGCTAGCTGTATTTGATTTTGATTTCGAGAAGAAAGAATTAAGAATTTCCCCTTTTTCTAATCAGATTGGAATGCAAATCAAAATTAAATAACAATAAGCTAACAAAAGGAAATAGAATTATGCACAATATAGCTTAAAAATAAACACAAACTTATCTCAGAGTGGAGCCTTGAATTCACTTAATTTTTCAATGAAAAACTCTAAAATTCGTGTGCTATTTATAGCTGCAGAAATTCATCTTCGACTAGTCCTAGGGTCACCACGACTGGTCGAAAGAGAAACAGATTTTCGAAATTTTGAGCGCGATTGGATCAAACGGTTGTATGACCGGTCGTAGGCAGTCCACGACTGGTCGAACGCAGTCCACGACCGGTCGAGACCTCTCTACGACTGGTTGTACGACACTTGATTTAGTCACTGGAGTTTGAGTCATACCTTTACGATTGGTCGAAGGTCAAGTCGAGACCATCCTACGACCGGTCGAGCAGACTCTAGGACTGGTCGTAGCCGAACTAGAAAATTCAATAAATTGCAACAATTCTAGGACTGGTCTTGGAACTTCTTAGACTGGTCGAACCAGTACCAGGATTGGTCGAACAAGGTTTAGGACTAGTCTTAGAATAGACCAAATTCAAGTATTGATATCAAAATGAATTATGAAGCCAAAGTGACCTACCCTAAGGTTAATCTAAGGTTTATCATACCTAGTTCGTGAAGTATGGACATTGAAAACTTCATTTGTTTAGACTTTGAACATTACGAAGCTTGAGTTCTTCTTGATGCATCTTGACAACTTCACAAGCTTTGAAATCAATGTCATTTTGAGTTACACTTGAGTCCCAAACAATGCTTGAATCTTGACCTTGAATACACGTGAACTTGAGCTTGAGTCTTACATGTGAACTTGAACTTCAGTCTTGAGCTTGAACTCTTCTTTAATATCTTCTATATTGTAGCTTGAACTAGCTTGAGGAATTCATCTTCTTGACATGGTGTCTCGAACAAATTTATCAAGGTATAAACACAAGACACATACAGAGGTTTTGACACACAAAATTTGACAACCAAAGAGGAATCAAACCATAACACTTACACATACCACCGTATTTGGTTCACAAGTTTAGGTTTGCTCACTGGACACTACAGGGAGGCTCATCACCCCAGCGTAGGCCGACAGTTTTACCACGATGTCCCATACCACCACGCCTGGCTCATGAGTCTTAGCGGATCGAGGTATCAAGGTTAAACGAGCCTTTTACTGGTAAGTTGGTACCTTAGGTTCAAGCAGTAACGTCCATACATGGTGAACATATATTAGGCCAATCGGGTTACTTGACAAGCTCGACTGGTACGATCGTACGTTGAATTGATCGACATGGAGCGCATACGCACTCCTCGTGGCCTAACCACTGTCGATAATCACCGTACGACTTGGATTCATCGAACGTATCCATCAAGGCTAAAATAGTTTGGTCACTGATCGTAAACCATTACCGATTACCTGGACTACATCGTCGCCCTAATCGCACTCCAAAATAATAGCATTCACGTGTGATAGTCAAAGACAGCATGTGACAACCAATCTAAATATAATTCTCATTTGAGCATTTTAACAAACATATAGTGTACATGTTAACATACATAGGCATTTCATTCATAAATCACGTAATAGTAAGGTAGGTTATGTGAAAGAATTTATACACGTAGATAAGGTAGTTGAGAATCCTATCTCAACATCCTTAATAATTACAATTCAACAAACAATTACTCATTCAGGCATTTTATCAAATACTTAGCCTACACATTACTACGTACATACCCTAATTTAGTTACAACTTATATTATAGCAAATCCTTTCACAAAGGAGTTGTTATACATACAACAAACATGTATTCAAGATTAACAGTCATGTCGAGTACAAATCATGATTCCATATTCATTCAAACATTTCAACAAACACGTGGAATGCATTATATTAATACACGGATAACATCGCACCTAAGCATATGTGATAGCAATCAAGTCAGTCATAAATCATTAACTGACATTGAAAGCCTTAAAAACCATAACCTAAACGTTTATAGTCCACACCTTTCACCGGAAAACACGTATCAAACTTAGTTTGTACACTAAGTCTTTGTCTACGGCACAACGACTACCTAAATCACAGAATAGGTTAGCTATTTCACCGATCTTCCTATTTAGATATCCAAAACAGATTAGGGTTAGGGTTTCTTACCCAAGAACGGAGTCAGAATTGCCGGTATAACGACACGAAAGCGGCGATTCAGCAAGTGGAGCAGCAGGGAAGAATCCGAGCAACTAACTCTCTCTGTCTCTCGCTTCTCCTCACTTTCTCCTTTTCTTTTCTCTCTTTTCTCTCCTAGGGTTTGAAATTCATATGGAATAAGAGAGAGGTGGGTTTAGGTCCTTATATAAGCTCGAAAGTGAGCTCAATGGCCCCAGGGCCATAGTATACTTAGGTTATAGTCAAAAGTTGGCTGTTTCGGGCTAACGGAGCTCATCTGGAAGCCCCTTTTTCTACATATGGTCTAGAGAAAGTCCCCTGACATTGGATCTAGGTCAGGTTAAGATTTCGGTCCGATCGGATTAGTGGATCAACCGCAGAGGACCTGTTTTTGTTCAACGGTCATCGTTACTCGATCAGGGCCACAAGTACACTGACATGTGTTGAAAATTTTTCCTCATCTAAGGGTGTAGTTGGGTTAGAATCTGACGATCTGAAACCTTAGAATTGGCCTGCAAGCGAATGACCCAATTCACTTAAATCTGGGTTCATTTTCTAAAGATATTTACCTTTCTCACATACTTCGCTTCGGGTTCAAGTTGTGCGTTTCTGGATACTACTAGGACTTAATTTCCGAGTTGGTTGTCAAACCCAGTAAGGCGGTCATAACCGTATAGTTTCGCGGTAATCGGACTTTCGATGCGTGGTCTAGGTCCGATAAGGAGTTTCAAGGTGCTCCGGGGAGCAATTGGGTTTTGAGATTGATCCTAGGTTTTTAGGTAACGTAGCGTTAGCGATTCTACTGGTTTGAATCTTGCAGTTCATATAGAAAGCTGTTCAAGCTAATATATCGATTAATTCAGTTTAACACTTAATTGATTTTTGTTTAATTTCTAAAGAATTCGGTATTGAGTGATTTCTGCCTGAGGTGGTACTCGGGTCTTTGTACTGATTTTTTCGAGAAGTTATAATCTACCCCCCTTAAAGAAAAATTTTATCCTCAAAATTAGTACATTTTTGTACTATTCGAGAATCAGAGGGTAGTTCTTGCGAACCTCGGCTTCTGTTTCCCAAGTAGCCTCTTCGTCAATGTGATGTGTCCACAACACCTTCACAAGTGGGATAACCTTACTGCGCAGTATCTGCTCCTTCCTATCTAGAATCTGTGTCGGTTGCAGTACATAAGTAGCATCCTCACTCAACTGTACCTGCTCCCATTTGATAATGTGGGAAGGGTCGGGAACATATTTCTTTAGCATCGATACATGAAATACGTTGTGCATGCCTACGAGTGGTGTGGGTAAGTGTAACAACCCGGATTTTCAGGACCCAAGTACACGATCCGTTTTCCAAAAATCCGAGTGTTAACCTTAAAGGATGGTCAAATATATTTTTTTCTTCTTTTATCAGAGTAAGCAGACGAGCGGAGGATGGACAAGTAAGCATAAAGGAAAATTCCATTATCGTTTAGAATATACAAGAGAATGCCCATAATGACTTATACAAACCAATGTCCCCATTCTTACAATTACAAAATGAAATAATATTACATGTGAAATAAAGTAAATTACAATAAATTTGAGATATGAAATCCTGTAGCAACCCTTAGCAAATATAATCATGCACCCTTATCAACCATAGCCTGCTCCTCATCAATATGAACATGAATGTCGTTGGAGCCACACACTGCTACATGCGGTTATATATTTGATGGATGAGTGGCCAACTCAGTGTGAACTCCCCTCAAGATTACACACCGCCGCATTAGGTAAGCATAGTTATAAAATAGCAAAGCAATCAAAACAATACATGATGCAAATCTTATTATGTGCATGGATGCGTGAAGTATGCAATCATCGCCCCGGGGATGCTCATCCGTGCGATCATCGAACCTGGGAAACATCATCCAGTCGGGTCCCCATGCAATCGTCGACCCGGGTAAAGCATCCAGACGGTCGGTGCCCCGGGTAAAACATCCAGACAGGCGATGTGACTGGTCATCAGCGCAACATTCAGCGTAATCGCGGGGCATGAAGATCCAAGTCATCATCATAATCGAATGACTGGTCATAAGCGCAACATTCAGACGTAATCAGAGGCAAAGTGATCCAAGTCATCGAGATATGCCATGTATGCATGATTAGCCAATCCGTTATTAATTCAATTACAACCGGCGGGTTTAATAAGCTCAAAGGTCACTACGGGAGCACAAGGCCCGGCGTAGGCCGACAATCCTCAGCATAGTGTCCCATTCCACCATCCCTGGCTCATGAGGCTACCACCTTAGGATGTTTAATGGAAACCCATCGACTAGTGGCCAATCATATTACAATATGTGGGGCTTACCATCGCATGGTTGCACAGTATAAAACATCGAACCCATGTAGGGAAAATATCAAATAAAACCACGTAGGGCGAGTATCAAAATATGCCACATAGGGCGAATATCAAAATCATACGATAAAGACCATCCTTAAAAACTATTGGGCACAACAACCCTAGATGGTAGGCCCACATCAATGATCCATCTAGACTACCACTCAAAAACCACCGAGTCGAAGGTCCATTATGATCACAAAGAGTCAAGTTACATCCCAAGTATGGGTGTACATTCATACGTGGGAATTTTCCACTAATGTACCAGTTTAGGTTCCGTAAGTAATCCACAAATAATCCACAAGCATGAACAATTATACAGGATAATCATAAAGCATGTAAGACAACAATTTAATTTCCACCAGCTAACACATGTGATTATAAAGAGAGATATCAATTATAAATTTAAATAAAAACTATAACTTAAGCTAACGAGAAGATGGAAAGCTCAAGGGGAAGAATCATCACCTGTATGGTAGTGTCTACGTACTCGATTCGAGTCTTCTTGTGGCTTACGGTTGCTCAAGGAATCTCTTAAGATTCACAGTTTACGTTGGTTAGATATTCCTACGTCTTGGATTAACGGATGTAACACGGTGAAGTCCCATGGGTGGTGTTATACATTATGAGGTGGAATTTACCGCACAGATGGACGGTTTGAATGAACCTTGCGTATGGTGGATTCCATATGTGACCAACGTGGGGGTGCATCTAATGGTTCAAATGGCACACCGACACCACACATGTTGGTACACACATGCCATGTTAGTCACCCCGCTAAGGATTGACATTAGGACCTCTAGTGTTGAAATGAGGTATCACCATCCTGTCTACCAGTTGAGCTATGGAGTTAAGTAATCATGTCCAGAATTGGGCATCCATAGGTGGATGATCTGGGGCTATCCATTGATGGACGGCCCGAAATCCATGACCCTTTGAGGAGTGGATGTGGGGTGTGTAGTAAGGTGGGCCATACTGACCTTGGATGGTCTGGATCACCGTTTAGGGGGACGGTGTGGATGTAACCACATGTACGTAGGTCCCAAGCGTGGGAGAGTTTCCATGTTCTGTTGGGTTGAGTTGGTCCCAAATACATGCGAGGTGGGGCCCCAGTCGCTGTCTTAAACGGGTGAACGATTTGGATTGCAACAGAGTCTGTGGTGGCCACCAACCGTCAGATCTTGTTTGGATGGTGCAGGTGGGATTATACCAACGGGGGTCTCACATGGGGCCTACCACATGCATTTACATATTATGTCAGCGTCACATGCCCCTAAGATATATATAAATATTACATATCCATGCATCTATTATAAATATTACATATCCATGCATCCATATAAATATTACATATCCATGCATCTATTATATATTTAAATAATACATTAATGTCACATGCATTACATATTTAATTATTATATCTTTCATACATCTGATATCATGCCACGTTGGTCCCTCATGGGTTCATCATACATATATACCATATATGTACATCACTTCAACGTGGGTCTTACGCGGATGTGGGGCCTATTTAATATATCTTATTATATATATTTTTCGGAGAGTATTCCAGCCATCCACACCACAGATGGATCCACACGTGTGGGGTCTGACGAAATGGTACCATCCATAGATGGACGGTTTGATTTTGGTGCGGCCCGCCATGGCTTGATGGCGCGGCCCACCAGCTGAAGTTGAAATGGATGGATGGTTCTGGATGCATTTCACATATACCACTCCTCATGCATCAGAGGTATACAATATCCTATGGTTTAAATATTTTAATATATATATCTTTTAAAGCAGGACGTCCAGGGCCTGAGGAAGTGGATGGACGGCCTAGACAAGCTTCCTCATCAAGGTGGGGCCACATACGTGGCCCACCAACTGTGGTATGGTGGGGTCCACCCGTTGACACAGTGTACGGCCCACCTGTACTTGAGCAGGGCCCACAACTTGGGCGTTCCATGGATTTTGGGTGAGGCCCACTCTGCAACCCATCTGCGTTTTTCAGGGTCCATGTGGGTAGGATGTGGCCCACCTCGTCTTACATCGGGGTGGCCCACTTGGCCTGATAAGAAGCCCCAAATAACGAATGAGGCCCCAGTCGATGCAGAAGTGTGCGGCCCACCGTCCGTAGCAGGTGCGGCCCACCCGTAATTTTCGCAGGCCCATGAGCGCCCACCACCCTTATATGTGAACAAGATCATCTTTTGCATGGGACCTGTTCTCGGACCTTCTGCTATGGTGGATTTAGGTCCGGTTTGGGACCCACTCACGCCCACCTCGAGGTCGGATGGAAGCCGATCAAGGGCCATTCGAGAGCTCTAACCGGCGTCCATTACTAGCCTAAATGAAGCTCGAAACAGGCCGTTTGATGGCTGTCGGACGATCTGGATTCATCTCCAAACGGAGCTCCAAATAGGCTTGTTTTCTCACCTTATCCAGTCCGATTTTTAGACTTAAATGGAGCCGTGGATTTGTTTCAAACTTTAGTCCCAAAGGGTCCCTTGTCAAGTGATATCCCGGTCCATATCGAGTCATCGTCGGCCATTTATCCTTGCTCAAAAGCAGTCTCGTTTGTCTCAACTTTTGGATCGACGCTCGGCCATTGTTTGTCTGTGTCGAGCTAAGAGTCAAGGCCATTAGTTGGCTCGGCTCCTACCCGAAACAGTGGTCCAAACGCTGCTCATCTTCGCCCTATGCATGGCCAATTTTTCTGCCATAACTCAGTCCAGAACAGAGGCATCTCTTGGCCTGGTTCATGGGCTAGAACGGCTGGGTTTGGAAAACCCAACATCACCTTCACAAACTTGAAATGAAGGTAATGGGAGACGTTACCTGAAATGGGTGGATATCTCCTTCTCTCAAGCTGTAACAGAGGCTCGGCCTTCTTCCTCACTTTCTCTCTCTTTCTTTTCTCTTGGCTTGAGTTTCCTAGGGCAACAGCGCCCTCCTTTATAGCCACCGAGGGAGAGGGACGGACGGTTGTGATCTTCCTTACCGTGGATGGCTGAGATTCGCCCTTCCTAAAAAGGAAAGTCGGTCTCTCTCTCCTTCCCTTCGCAGAGTTGGGCCGGGCTATATTTGGCATGGATTGGATGGCGGCGTTCAATCTCTTTCCTCCGCTTACCAATGCTCAAACGGCTATATTGTTATGTTAAGCCGGGCCCCATAGAGAAATTCAACGGATCAGATGGCCCGGAAAACGATCATGGTGGCCCACCTTGGAGCTCAAAGAGAGTCGGTTTAAATCTCCAGGTGGCGGGAGATATTTCTTGTTTGCAAACTGGTCAGTGTGGCTCCTTAGTACACATGCACCATGTAGGGGCCCGCTGAGATGTCAGTATCATAATCCATACTTTCCATTCGCATTGGGAACCCTTCATAGGGACCCTGACCCATTTTGGGTTGACAGGGAGACCTAGGTGGGCCATACAAGCTAATTCTTAGCCCCAACGGTGGTTTCTTTTGATCTAACGGCCGGATCTTCCCAAAATCAAAAGTCAATGGTTAAAAGAATCCAATGGACCATTCAGGCTAGAAGACAATGGTTAGATTGTGGGTTAAGTGACCTATCATGCATTAACTATCATGCTACCGTACTTGTAATATCATTATTTACTATTATTATTATTTAGAAACTATTTTCCTTATATATTTTGTCATATATAATTTATATTATCACAAATCGTTAATACATGTAAATTATATGAATGTCAGTAAGCATATATTAAAGTATGTATATATATACATATATGTTATTTTTTTATGCATTACAAATTTATAGTTTGTAATTTATACTAATGATATTGTAAGTATATGCATATGATATGGATTATAGTTACATATCCCTTTTACATGAAACTTCAATTATTTATAAATTATGTAAGTATCATTTCATAGTATATTTTTAGGTTGTACTATATTTATTTATTTTTTTATATTAAATTAAATCACGTGGTAACACTCGAGTACTGGAAAGTACGGGGTGTTACAGTAAGGCAAGGCGGTACGCTACCACACCCGCTCGATCTAGTATTTGGAATGGGCCAATGAATCTCGGCGTGAGTTTCCCCTTCTTTCTAAACCGAAGGACTCCCTTCATGAGGGGAACTTTCAGGAACACATGGTCCCCAACTTCGAACTCTAGCGGTCGCCACCTCGTATCGATGTAATTCTTCTGTCTACTCTGAGCTGTGAGGAGTCGACGCCTGATGATGTCGATCTTCTCTGAGGTCGCCTGAACTAAATTTGGGCCAATCAAACTCTTCTCGCCAACTTCTGCCTAGCAATGCGGTGCTTTACACGGACGACCATACAGTGCCTCATAGGGGCCATGCCAATACTCGCCTGGAAGCTGTTATTATAGGCAAACTCAATATAAGAAAGACAGTCATCCTAACTGCCCTTGAAATCAAGCACACAAGCTCACAGCATATCTTCCAACACCTGATTCACCCATTCCGTCTTCCCGTCAGTCCGTGGGTGGAACGCGGTGCTGAACTTCAGTTTCACACCCATTGTTTCCTGGATATGAGTCCAGAAGATAGATGTGAATCGCGTGTCTCAGTCTGACATGATCTCCATAAGAACTTCATGCATACGAACTATCTCCTTGATGTATAGCCTGACCAAATCGTCTGCTGAGTTCGAAACTCTAATAGGAAGGAAATGAGCCGATTTCGTCAACCAGTCCACAATCACCCATATGGAGTCATGTCCCTTCCTCGTCTTTGGTAACCCTCAGATAAAATTCATAGAAATGAAATCTCATTTCCATTCAGCTATGGGCATGGGCTAAAGCAGTCCAGGAGGTTGGCGATGCTCTGCCTTGACCTGCTAGCACATGAGACAACAGGACACATAATCTGCTATGTGGGCCTTCATGTTGTCCCACCAGTATGAGCACTTCATGTCTCGGTACATCTTCGTACTGCCAAGATGCATTGCCATTCTCGAATTGTGAGCAGCTTCAAGAACTTCCTTTCTTAAGTCATGAAGGTTTAGGACACACAGGCGGCCACGATAACCTAAACCCCCATCCCTACCAACTCTCCATTCTGAGTCTTCACTAACTCGCTTTCTCAACTCTGTCAACCCTCCATCTTCCTTCTGAGCCACAATGATTCGATCATCGATAAGTGGCTGAATACGAATATATACGATGCTCTTGAATGACTCCTCTACCGTAAGTTTCTGCTCAAAGTCTCGCACAAACTCTATCATATCCCACTCTTCTATCATAAGCGGAGTCGCAAATGTTATTGTCTTCTTACGGCTTAACGCATCTGCCACAAGGTTAGCCTTATCAGGATGGTAAGAGACCTCAAACTTGAAGTCCTTTAAGGTTTCCATCCATCACTGCTGCCTCATATTTAGGTCTCTCTACGTGAATATGTATCTGAGGCTCTTGTGGTCGCAAAAAATCTTAAACTCCTCT
This sequence comes from Magnolia changhungtana, assembly GCA_030180095.1. Taxonomy (NCBI): domain Eukaryota; kingdom Viridiplantae; phylum Streptophyta; class Magnoliopsida; order Magnoliales; family Magnoliaceae; genus Magnolia; species Magnolia changhungtana. The sequence goes on from JASAUF010000652.1 coordinate 6,234,644, forward strand.
CCGTAGAGGTAATGTCTCCAGAGCTTCAATATAAAGATGACGGTCGCTAACTCCAGGTCGTGTGTAGGGTAGTTTTCCTCATGTTTCCTTAACTGTCGCGATGCATAGGCGATCACCCTGTCCTTCTTCATAAGGACACAACCCAAACCAACACGAGACGCGTCGGTGTATATCGTATACTTGACCCATTGCTTTGACAATACTAGCATAGGTGCGGATGTCAACTTGTCCTTCAGTTCTTGAAAAGCTGCTTCTGCCTTCTCATTCCAGGCGAACTTAAGATCCTTCTGAGTTAGCTAAGACAATGGCCTGGCTATCTTGGAAAAGTCCCTAATGAATCGATGGTGATAGCCTGCCAAGCCAAGAAAACTCCTCACTTCAGTAACCGAACCGGACTGCTCCTAGTCCTGAACTGCGGTCACCTTAGCAAGGTCCACAACTATGCCTTCCTTAGACACCACATGTCCTAGGAACTTCACTTCTTCTTTCCAGAAGTCGCACTTCTTGTACTGCGTAAACAACTGGTTCTTTCTGAGCGTATCGAAGACTGTTCGCAAGTGTTCCTCGTGCTCCTACCGACTCTTAGAATATATCTGGATGTCATTTATAAACACGATGACGAATCGGAATAGATACGGTCGAAACACCCGGTTCATCAAGTCCATGAACATGGCCGGTGCGTTTGTGAGTCCAAACGACATCACAAGGAACTCGTAGTGCCCAAAGCTAGTTCTAAACGCTGTCTTCTGCACGTCCTCATCCCTGACGTGCAACTGGTAATACCCTGACTGCAAGTCGATCTTCAAGAAATACTGCACTCCTTTCAACTGATCGAATAGATCATCGATCCTGGGCAAAGGATACTTATTCTTCACCGTCGCTTGGTTCAGCCTGTGATAATCAATACACAATCGCAGTGATCCATCTTTCTTATTCACAAACAACACAGGTACTCTCCAAGGGGACACACTCTATCATATAAAGCCTGCATCCAACAGATCATCGATCTGTCTCCTCAATTCTTCCATTTCACATGGGGGCATATGATATGTTGGTAATGAAATGGGTGTCGCACCGGGCACAAGGTCGATAGTAAAATTGATCTCGCATCGGAGAGGTAATCCAGGTATCGTCTTGAACACGTCCCCAAAATCCTGAACTACTGGCGTGTTTCCTAATATCAGACCATCAATATGCTCTAACAAGGTGGCGTAGCAACTGATGCGGTAGTATTAACAGACCTGCACTGGGAATGTAAAGGTCGTGCCCTTCTATCCATGGGCTATCACCACCTTAGTATCACAATCGATTTCTGCCCTCATCTCGGTGAGCCAATCCATACCGAGGATCATATCGTAATGACATAGCGGGGCAATAATCAGGTCGACGATTACTGTTCTGCTCCATAAGTCTATCGAACAACCCTTACACATCTTGGTAGTATCAGAGAAAGTCCCTGTGGCGGTAAGGAGCCTCAACCCAACCATAGGATTAGTTTCCAACCTTAGTCACTTGACTGCTGCACATGATACTATAGAGACAGTGGACCTGGTGTCCACAAATAAGAAGACTGGTCTACCTTGAACATGTGTCGTGACTTCGAAAGCCATCGGTGCTGTAACTACTGCCTCGAATGCCTCAGCTGCAAGTGAGTGCACACGAGCCTTTTGAAAACGGTTCAGCTGCAGTACCATAGGCCGTTGAGGCAGCCTAAAATGAGGTGTAGGCGGACGAAAAGATGGATGTGCTGGTGCTGACCGTAGAGATGGGGCTACAATAACTTAAGAAAGTTGGCGGTCGATCCTCTGAGGTGGCGAGAAGCTGTTGTCCCTCATCCTGGTGAAACAATACATATCCGAGTGGCCTGACCTCTTACAGTAGATGCAATACAAGTCTGCTCGCCTCAGTTGAGTCGGTGGAGCTGCAAGCCTAGGAGGCGAATCTGCACGCAGCCTCTTACCAAGGAACAATCTGCTCGGCAACTCAGGTCGTGGTCTCAGACCAATAGGTACACGCATGCAGGATAATCTGTCTCCATCCTGCTCCACTCATAAAGACATGCTCACTAGCTTAACATAGTGGGGTATGCTAGTGTAACACATCTTTGAGCGTATCTCGAGTCGCAAACCCTCAGAAAATCATCACATTTTCATCGTACTTCGCCACTGTCATCCCTCCTTGTCGGAGGTGAAGGAGCTCTCCTTCCTTCTCATGGCGGTATGTGAGGGGGAAATACTTCCTGTGGAAGCGCGTCTCGAAGGTCTCCCACATCCATACGTAACCGACGACAATGGTCCTAAGGACATTGTCACACCAGAGGCTGGCCTCCTTCTCAAACATGTAGGTGACTAACTCCACCTATTTTGCCTCAGTGCAGTGCAGCCATGAGAGGCAGCGGCTTCAGCATCTTAGAGATTCGATTAAGCCAATACTCGTACTCCTCGGGTCCGTAAGTACCAGTAAAAGTATGAGGTCAGAAGCGCTGGAATCGTTCAAATAGGCCGCTAGCACCCACATTTCTAGCAGGGTGCACAAGTGGTGCAGGTGGAACCACACCCATGCTTTAGGTAAGGGCCCCTACGATGGTGGCAAAAAACTGTTGCTGCTGCTACTGTTGTTGCTGCATCAAGAATATCATTTGCTCCAACCTATCAGGAGGAGAAGCTGCCTGAGGCATGGGAGGCGTCGAGGTAGACACACGGTTCTGCTCAGGAACCGGTGGTGCAACAGGTGCCGACCCATTAGTGGGGCCAGTGGCCGGCTGTGAATCAGGCATAGTCTCGTGATTCGGGCCCGAGCCAGGGTCCGTATGGCTATCGGTGAGGGGAGGTGCCTGGTCAATTGAGTCGCCAAGTGTAATACGTGTCGTACTCTGAGTGGCATTAGGTGGCACTCCCTATATACAACATAGGGTGTAACCCGTGTCAGATTCAGCATAAGAACATACACTCATCCATACATCATTCACATTCCAAATCAGAAGAAATTTCACGCATTTCATTGACCAAAATTGTCACAATATATGAGATATAGATTCACATGAGTCATGACAGAAGATGTGTGTGAGCTAATTTAAACAAGCTTTAACCACTAAACATACTAACGATCAAACAAGTCTACTAAGGCTAGTACAAAGGAAGATTAACAGCAAAACAAACTAAAAGACGACTACACATGTGACTAGTTGTCTAAATCTGACGATGGTGGAGGAGTACCCTTATCCTGCAAACAACACAGGATAGCCCTCAAGGTGCGAGATACTTTGCTAAATTTCCATTTCACAAAGGCCTGACTCTCTTCAACCTTGGCTCGGGTCTTTATGATCTCCTGTCTCAGGGCGACCTGACCCTTCTCAATTTGTGCCAAGCGGGCTTCCAAAGCAACCCGATCACTGTCGCGCTCATGTGTAGCAGAAGGAGAGCCCTCATCTATATCTTGGGCCTCCTCTTCTTCCTCTTCCTGCTCTTCCTCTTCCTTGATTTCTTCCTCTATCTCATCTTCGCCTTCTTCCTCGCTCTCTTCCTCTTTACTTCCCGTCTCATCCTCACTCTCATCGAGTCAGGCTTGACGTTGTTATGGCCCCGTATTCATGTTGTTAAGAGTGGTGTCGTTGATTAAATGGATCGGCACAAGAATTTTTGTGCCAAGTCTATAGCTGAATTAACGAGAAAGCTTGCATATGAGTTGGTCGAATGAGAGTGAAATGGTTATCCTAAGAGAGCGTGCGGTCTGAACTATCTGTAGTAGCACATATGTAGGCAGGCACAGGTTGTCTCCCTGCCTAGTTCGGTACAGAAAGTCTACCATCAGACGCGTGCACTCGCTGCGATTGCTCCATCTGGGATACACATTGTGGGTGAAGATATGGTGGAGCAGGCAGAAGTCAAGAGTCATTCTGTACGTCAGGAGGTAATTGCCTGAATTTTAGTGGACCAGTCGGCCACAAAGGAATCATGTGTGGCGATTTTTTCATGCGCACTCCTAAGGCTCTTCTCACTAGCATGAACCTCCCCACGCGGCATCCCCATGATGCGGGCTATCAAACCAATATCAACTATGGCTTCCTGCCTTCCCACAGGAACTTTAAACTGTAAAGGCTCCAGCGATGACTCTCGTATATCGGCGTAGAAGTCTCGGACAATGCTCTCATTCGCACGGGACTTGCATTCAAATATGGGACCCCATCCGACGTCCAACAGGCGATCCATTGCCGGATAAAGCCCAAATAGTTTCTCGTCCACGTGTGCTTCAAAGAGGACCCTATGGCCCCACAATCTTCCATGTGATAGATACGCCAGTAGAGCTCCTTCGAGGGGAGCCTGGGAATTGAGATCCCGCTTCGTCCTTATCTCCCGATCGATACTTGTACTTGATGCGGTGCCTTTCTGCCTCCTTGAATGAGTAAGGCGGCTAGGCCCGGCTTCATCCATGGAAGCCCTCTTCTTCCCCATAAGAGAAAGAAGTGTGGAGAGAGAGAATATGACCGCCACGAGCTCAAAAAGAGCCATGAAAGTGAAATAAAATGGAGGGATTGGGTGGGTCGTTGGACCTTAAGAGTGTCAATGGAAGGAAATGAGGGAGATAAGATATGGGTTTTGATGAAGATGATGGAGGGGTGTATGTAAGGAAGGAAAAAGAGAAAATATGAGAATGAAGGGGAGATTTGAGAGAGAAAGATGAAATTTTTGGAAGATTGGAAAGCTTGGAGTGGTGTAAGGGAGGGAAAGGAAGCAAATGAGGTGAATAAAAAGGGTCTCATATGATTTCGTGGGGCCCACAGCCGTGTATACGTGTTAGCCTGATCGGCCCGCGCTCGGCCCGACAGGCCCAGTCCGAGCGATCGGCGAGGCCTCGCCGATCCGGCGATGCCATCGTCGGTCGTTGGATATCGGGGCGAGGACTCACCCCAGGGGCGTTGCCATCCCCCCAGGGCGTCGTATGTGTGCGGGGACCACTTTGGTTCCCCCAATTTGCACCGTTTAGGCCCCCGAGTCCGTTTGAGTCGTTTCGGGTCCCATTTCGTGTATATTCGCACTTTTTGGGTTGTTTGAGTGTGAAATAGGTTGAATTATGATCTAAATCCATCGATGGTTGGTCTGAAAAAGGATTGAGGCCATCTCGCATGATCACAGATGCCTACGGATCCAATTTCTACGGTCAGTTTCACCTATCGATGAAACTGGGAATCCTATAACTGTTTCTACGTTTCATCTCTCCCTCCTAAGTCAAAGTATGTCAGTATGTATCGTGTTACCATAACCCAAGTACAGTTTAATCCAAATCATACTTTGATACCAACTTGTAACGCCCTGAAATTCAATGGTCGAGCAGGAACCCAACTCTGAGTTCCAACGCATCACTTATGCAACATAAATAATGATGATTAAATGTTGTCTGTATTAGCACATTAAATATGAATGGGAATACACTAAATCAGCACATCATACTCCAGGGACAATTAAATTACGCAAGCGGAAGACTATAATAAGTATATAGAGCATATAAGTGGTAAGTGCCCATAGTGTCAACATGTCGCCAGGTTACATAAATTACATGTATAGTTCCCAAAATTTCAAAATGATAAAGTGTAATGTTTACTAATCCATATCCCTGTAATCCCGTCGGTGCAACTCCAGGTCTACATAGACCTACCAGAGAATTACATATAAGAGAACTCCTCCTCGTCATCATAAAAGTCAGGCTCCGCCTCATAAGCAGAGCTATCATCTGCAACTAAACCAGAGTCTGGTTGGTGTTTTAAAACACTGTCTCAGAGTGGGAGTGAGTGATCAACTCAGTGGTATTATAAGGCAAAGGTTAATATGTTATCAATTCAATCAAGCAGTAATGACAAAGCAGTACAACACTCATATCCTAAGTACTCTTATTAATGCAGGAATGATATGCTGTAATGATGCATGCCCTCACTTGCACTCCCTCAGCGACATCATCCCACGATCGTGGCATGCACCACTCTGGATACGTGCACTTCCTCGCCAAAGCACATACAATGCGGTACATGATCGTGTTAGCCAATACTTAATTAGGTTTATTCATATAGCAAGTTTGTGAAGCTAAGGTACTTCCCTTTATATCATTTACCTAAACGATGATCCATCTAGGGTCGTCAATCCTAGTTAATCACATACGATAGGCAAGTTATAGGACAACGTCACCCCTGATTTAAAAACAGTGGACAGGAAAGTTCGGGTTGCTACGGGAGGCTCGTCACCTCGGCGTAGGCCTAGTTTATACTCGAGGTCACTACGGAAAAGGTTCATCACCTTAGCATAGGCCGACAACTTGAATACAGTATCCCATACTACCGTATTCGACTCACGAGTTTAGGTTTGCTCATTGGATACTACGGGGAGGCTCGTCACCCCAGCGTAGCCCGACAGCTCGACCATGGTGTCCCATACTACCATGCCCGGCTCATGAGTCTTAGCGAATCGAGGTACCAAGGTTAAACGGGCCTTTCACTGGTAAGTTGGTACCTTAGATTCAAGCGGTAGCGTCCATACATGGTGAACATACATTAGGCCAATCGGGTTGCTTGACAAGCTTGACTGGTACGACCGTACGTTGAATTAATCGACATGGAGCGCATACTCCTCGTGGCCTAACCATTGTCGATAATCACCGTACGACTCAGATTCATCGAACGTATCCGTCGAGGCTAAAATAGTTCGGCCACTGATCGTAAACCATTACCGATTGCCTGGACTACATCGTAGCCTTGATTGCACTCCAAAATAATAGCATTCATGTGTGATAGTCAAAGACAACATGTGACAACCAATCCAGAAATAAATCTCATTTGAGCATTTTAACAAACATATAGTGTACATGTTAACATACATATGCATTTCATCCATAAATCATGCAGTAGTAAGGTAGGTTACATGAAAGAATTTATACACATAAATAAGGTAATTGAGAATCCTATCTCAACACCCTTAATAATTACAATTCAACAAACAATTACTCATTCAAGCATTTTATCAAACACTTAGCCTACACATTACTACGAACATACCCTAATTTAGTTATAGCTTATATTATAGCAAATCCTTTCATGAAGGAGTTGTTATACATACAACAAATATGTATTCAAGATTAACAGTCATGGCGAGTACAAATCATGATTCCATATTCATTCAAACATTTCAACAAACACGTGGAATGCATTATATTCAACATAGTTCATATATATGTGTAATACACGGATAACATCGCACCTAAGCATATGTGATAGCAATTAAGTCAGTTATAAATCATTAACCGACATTGAAAGCCTTGAAAACCATAACCTAAACGTTTATAGTCCGCACCTTTCACCGGTAAACACATATTGAACTCAGTTTGTACACTAAGTCTTTGTCTACAGCACAACGGCTACCTGAATCACGGAATAGGTTAGCTATTTCGTCAATCTACCTATTTGGATATCTAAAACAGATTAGGGTTAGGATTTCTTACCCAAGAACGAAGTCGGAATTGCCGGTATTGCGACACGGAAGCGGCGATTTAGCAAGTGGAGCAGCAGGGAAGAATCCCAACAACTAACTCTCTCTGTCTCTCACTTCTCCTCACTTTCTCCTTTTCTTTTCCCTCTCTTCTCTCTCCTAGGGTTTGAAAATTCCTATGGAATGAGAGAGGGGTGGGTTTAGGTTCTTATATAGGCTCAAAAGTGAGCTCAATGGACCCAGGGCCATGGTATACTTAGGTTATAGCCAAAAGTTGGCTGTTTCGGGACAACGGAGCTCATCTAGAGGCCTCTTTTCTGTATATGGTCCAAAGAAAGTCCCCTGACATCGGATCTAGGTCAGGTTAAGATTTTGATCCGATCGGATCAGTGGATCGACCGCGGAGGACCTGTTTCAGTTCAACGGTCATCGTTACTCGATCAGGGCCACAAGTACACTGACATGTGTTGAAAATTTTTCCTGATCTGAGGGTGTAGTTGGGTCATAATCTGACGATCTGAAACCTTAGAATTGGCCTGCAAGTGAATGACCCAATTCACTTAAATCTGGGTTCATTTTCTAAAGATATTTGCGTTTCTCACACACTTCGCTTCGGGCTCAAGTTGTGCGTTTTTGGATACATTAGGACTTGATTTCCGAGATGGTTGTCAAGCCCAGTAAGGCGGTCATAACCGTATAGTTTCGCTATAATTGAACTTTTGACGCACGGTTCAGGTCTGATACGGAGTTTCAAGGTGCTCCCTAGAGCAACTGGGTTTTCAGATTGATCATAGGTTTTTAGGTAATGTAACGTTAGTGATTCTATTGGTTTTGGGTCTTGCAGTTCGTATAGAAAGCTGTGCAAGCTAATTTGCCGATTAATTCAGTTTATCACTTAATTAAATTTTTTCTAATTTCTAAAGAATTCGGTCCTGAGTGATTTCTGCCAGAGGTGGTACTCGGGTCTTTGTACAAATTTTTTTGAAATGTTACACCAACGTACTAACCGACATCTAGAAAGTCTCTTTCATCGGTACGCTCCCATGAATACCAAGTCGGAATAGGTACTTAAGGAAGTTGAGCTGAACCAGTCAACCGAGCTCAGTAATAACGCTCATCGACCAACCTCAACCTCGACCTCAAATACCAAGGGTCGTATCGACTAAAAGACATGGAGGGTAAACTCTTACATCACCCATGGAATGTCGATCATCTAAAGATCTACTGCCCACGAGGAATTCCAACGGGTGAAATGATTGTGCTCGATTGATCGCCTCAGTAGAAGCTACTTGTATTAGACTAGAAGAAACCTCCCTCAGTTAAAGGGAAGAAGGTTCTCTCATTTATTTCTGCTATTTTACCTATGTGTTCGATTGTGAGTGACCTTCCTTTGTAAAAGGGAAAGAGGTGCTCGTGATACTACTACCGTTTATCCTCTACTATTTTATGAATTATAAAATAAAAGAATTTCTCCAAGTCAGGGGAAGAGAATTTATTTTAACATTATTATCCTAACTGTCTGAGCTATATGATTGATAACAAGGACTTCCCTCAATTTAAGGGAAGAAAGTCATTCTGTCGAATGCTCGGCCCACTACTATGTGGTTGACCTATTGATTCTATTGTGCACGACTTATCAATACATACTCGACTATCTTCTATAAATCTACATGCCTGACCTCCCACATGCTTGAAGCCTCTTACTTGCACGACAGGTCAAGGTCACGTCAGTCCAAACCTACTTACTTCCTGAGCCCTTGGAGATAGCGTTCGGAAGTAGGGGGCAGGTGTTATAGGAAAAATTGGACTAACTCAACAACTAAGAATAAAATAGATGGATCATAGGAAACCCCATAAAAGGGCAGAGTATCAACCTCGGCCTCGAGACCGTCAACTTCGAGGACTAACCTCAACCATTTACCTCGACCTCGGAGGTCAGCCTCGACCATAGACCTTGATTTTGGAGGTCAGCCTCGGATACCGACCTCGGCCTCGGGTATCAACTATGACCTTGGATGCCGACCTCGACCTCGGAATACAAATATCCTTGCAATATATTAAGATAGGATCAATCTTACGAGGTTATAACGGAATATCACGCTGATCCAAGTAAAGTCAGAGATATTCTTGAAATTACAGTCCAACTCTAATACGAGCCCCTTAAATCAACTCAAATACGCAGACTGCCTAGAAATCTTATAAATACACCCCCGCCAATGGTAAAGGTACACACAAATACACCAATTCTACTATACCTACTATGAGTCCATATGCCTGACTTAAGCATTGAAGGGTCCCCGGCCTTAACCGACGCCTCCAGTGTATTCTCTTGTACCTCCATTGATTTATGGAGAAATATTTTTTTTAAAAAAATAGTAAGACCAAGTAGGGCAATCGTGTCCCTTAGATGAAAGACTATAAAGCCAGCAAGTAGGTCATTCATGTCCCTTGGGTGAAAGACTCAAAAGACAGCGAGTAGGTTATTCGTGTCCCTCGGGTGAAAGACCCTATAACCCGATTATTCGGATCCTCCTCTATGTATGGTGTATGAGTACAATCATGTGAGCGGACATACGTCTGAAGTACAAGTACAACTGAAGCAGCAATCTGACCAGCTAATGCATAAATTGGTCCATCACCACCAGGTATCGGTGCATGGGCTGCAACGTGGCTATACACTGAGTACATGTTGTAATTAATAATGGATGTTTATTTTGTTATTTATGTGAATTCATGGATAGCATTACACATATATTATCTTTGCATTTCCTGTATTTGATTTTATCATAAACTATGTTGTTTACTTTTATTTCAAATTTATCTATTTGTTTCATGAAATATGTAAAAATCTATAAACTTCAAATTTGTGTATGAAACGATCCTACTAAGTTATTATACTCATGTTAATTTAAACCATACAGGTGTCGAATTGAATTATTTCGAGCAAGCGAACCTTTATTATTAACTTGCATTATTATTAGGTTTAGTTCAAAATTTTAAATATTAATGTAATAAGTTAAATGATTTAGTTTAAGCAGCCATTTAAGTTGTAGATGGTATGGTACAATGTTCGTTAATTAACTTTAAATTTATTGGTTATCATCCATTAATTTAAATGTACATAGCTCTGTAAAATTGAATATTCACTCATACATTAGTGATAATGTATTAATTTTAGCTAACGTGCTTGGAATTTAGATATTGAGTAGCCCTACTCGAATACCCGGATTATAGGGCGTGACAACACATGTATGCTATTAACGTTTCCCACTTAATCCCGTGGTGGGGAACATAATACTATGGGATATCCTCCAATATGACTGATCAAGATTGCATGCAAAGAGTAAGAATCAGGTAAGTAGGACCAGTCGAGATTCCATTGTCTCTGTACACAGGTGACTATACACTAAGTGACAACCACACCAGTGTATAACTTCCCAAGCTCTATGAAGCATGTCATAAACCCACATGACCACACCGGGTGAAGACAATCCTTGATTCAGGATCGCTCTACCAGCATACGCACTTATCCTCTTATTGAGTTAAAATCATAAATCCTTCTGCGAACATTCATGAAAGTCTTTCGAAAAGAAATTATTTACATACAATGAGAAGTTGTAATTCCTAGGGGATTCACATAGATGGGTCTTTATGAGGATTCAGACAATGGTATGCCTATAAAGGCTAAGTCTAATATATAGAAAATGGAGGAGTTCAAGCACATCTTCAAGGTGGAGGTTATAATTCTCATTTAGAGTGTCAATAATGAGGAAAATGACTTGGAACTCATTGATTTAGAGCGCATCAAAGAAATCAGATTTCAAGCTGAATTGTTGATGGACAGTTTACACATTATTATTTGATGTCATCGAGTGATCTTTAATGGTATCGAGGATATCCTTCGATGTCATCAAAGATTCCTCAATTCCATCAAGAAACTCATATAACTTTCTCGACATATTTGAGTTACCTACTCGAAAGAATCGAGTGGTCTTTGATTTCATTGAAGGCCCCTCATGGTCAGCTCGATACCATAGAAATTTGTTGTTTTAGGCATATGATTTTACAGCATCTTCGCACCCCTTATAGCCTTACTTATCATATTCCAATTACGTTTCTAAGGCTAAGGGATGATCAACAAGGTTTACCTATTGAGTCAATATCATTTAGAGGTTTAATGGTTGTTTTGGGTCAAGGGTTACAGTAACAAAGGTACCTCATTTATTTGTTTTTTGCTCATTGTGCTCTTGTCCTCATGTCTTCAGTCTTCAGCTTTTAAAGGCTCAAACGACTACATGACACAATAACTCATGTGATTGACAAACAAGATGTACAAATCACTGCACTAATAACATTATTTAATTTTCAATATCGAACTGGAGACACGTTCTTATGCTTAATTTAAAATATTTATCCATCAGAGTTTTAACTAGTTTCGAGTTATGTATCTTAAAATTTCTAAGATTTTCTCAATATAAGATACATGTGACAAGTCCAAAAACCTCTTCGAGCAATCTCTTATGATTTTTAAGCTTAATATAAAGTTTGCTGCACTACGATTTTTATTTTAAAATTCAATCATTCCTTGGTCGAGAAAAGTATTTTCATATAATTGATAGTCAGTAAAAATATCATCAACATATAAGGATGATTTCAGAAAATGTCTTCCAGATCGCTTTACGTATACACTATGATCTTCTTCACACAGAGAGAATTAAAATGAAGTGACGGCTTCATGAAATTTCTGAAATAGCGGTGAAGACCGCTTGAGTTGAAGTCAGAATATGCGAATATGTCCTAGAGGGGGGTGAATAGGACTTTTTAAAGATTTATAAGTTATTTAAAAAATCTTATCATGTATGCAACTTTCAGGATTATTCAAATGTAACTCTACTGGCTTCCAAGCCAAGTACAGGATCCAATCACAAACTAATCAATATATAGCAATATGCAACTTAGTCTATGTTGGATGTGACTGTGTGCGTGTGTGAGATGTGATCAGATATATGAATATGAATGCATTGTCATGAATCACGCATAAAGAAAGTAATCATAAACACAGTCATTTTATAGTGGTTCGACGATAAGTCTACTCCACTCCCGGCTGTCGCACTCAATCCTTGAGTGTACCAGATTTCACTAAGGAGGTTTCTCAGGGTTCACCTCAAACCTAAGGTTTTAAATCAGGTTCACCTTCAACCTTTACAAGGAAGTTTCTACTCGGTTCACCTCTAACACGCACTCACAGCGTACACTCCCGCCGGAGGCCTTCTACGAGGGCTTCAAAGGGTGAGAACCACTTAAGACCTAATCCTAGAAAGGAATGATCGCAAGTGTCCTCCTGGACTCTAGATACTTACAGATAAGTTGATGAGTCCCGTTAAGCACAATGCCGAAGACCTCCTCCTCCTTATTGACGAAGAGTCTTCTGCTCCCTTGATCCGTAACACAAAAGATATACCAATACTAGGCTTAGGGTTGGGTCAAGGTTAAGATGGAATCCTACTCTCTAAAGGTTTACCTATAAGGAAGGTAGAGTAGTTCCAATCTTATGCATTCAAGGCATCCCAGCATAATGATTTATCATTAAGGTAGTAGCTGGAGGATCCTTGGATGCGAAAGTTCATTCTCTAATCTACTCTATTGAATATCAATGGTGAGGGTGGATTGGAGGATGAACTCCCTTGAGAGAAAGGGCTTTAGATATAGAATATAAGTTGAAACACATAAAAGTTCTCTCTTCTTTCTCTCACGACAACAAAAGACAAGTCCTCTATAAATAGGCAAAAAGTTCCAACGGATATAAAACGGTCACATTTATGACAGAGTTCGATATCATCGAGCAGGTTCGATATCATCGAGCGTATACTCTCGATAGCATCGATGGTTGCTCGATGACTCAGACTCGATGTCATATGCTTTTCAAACTCTTTGCCAATTGGTCGTTGAATCGAAACTATTGTCGATGTCATCGGATTTCAAACTCCGATTCCATCGATGACAGGTTCGATCCATCGACACTTAAAAAATGAGAGAGACTTAACTTTGAGATATTTCAGGTTTTCATGAATGATCGGGGGAACCGTCGAGGTCATCAGAATTTGAATGTCAATGATATCGAGATCAGAGTCGAGGCATCGATAAATCGAGCTGATTTATCTTTAAACTTGCTGGACAGTTTATGGCTTTGTTCGATGCAATCGATCTGGTGTCGATATCATCGATATTTAAATATCGATTAAATCGAAGGGCCCCTGATCATAGTTAAAAACAACCTGAAATAATTGTTGTAAGAAATGCTCGCCCACAATCGATATCATCGATGGACCTCCAATCATATCAATATTTGAATTCAGATCATATCGGACGATCATCGATATATCGAAGAATTTTGAGATTTTCATTAAAAAACAGGGGCGCCGAAAATTTGCCTGTCGATCTTATCGAGCCACTCTCGATGGTCTCGAGATTTAAATATCGATATGTGTATCGATACATCGATAATTCATCCAGTTATGATGTGAAGTTACCGGACATAATTAGTGCTTTTATCGATGATATCGATAGGTGTATTGATACATCGATAAATCCGTCCTGATGAATATTTAGTTGCTGGACATTGTTGGTCCTCTTATTGATAATATCGTTAAGGTATTGAGGACATCGACAGTGCAGGTCGATCATATCGAGGGTGTTTCGATAAGATCGACAAGGCAAGAAAAACATAGAGATTTTTCTATTTTGAAAAAGTTTTCTTACCACAAAAATCCTAAGATGTCTATCCTGTTTTAAGAGTTTTAATCACTTGGTGTTTTGGGACATGGGATGTGAGGCTATGATTTACCTATTGCGAGCTTCCACACATCCGGTTGAGGCAGACGCTTGAAATAATCTTCCTATCGAGCTCTGTAGACAGTCTGACCCATCATTCACGTAACTTGACAAAGCAGGGTACAAGTAGGTGCACTTTCAATCTCCCCATTTGTCAATTACGTGACAAAATACCCGAAACACCGTAGAACACTTCTAGACACACCCTAAATTGTGTGTACATGCATTTACACAATTTTATAATTTTTCTACCCCTTACTTCAAAACTCCCCCTTTCTTGCAGTTGCGCCCCCTACACCTGCAACAACATAGATAGATACACAATTTTCTGCTTAAGGTGTTTTGACCTGTTCTCCTCCTTTTTGTCGATCATTTGCAAAGGTATAACAAAGTGATATTGACTGAAGTTTGAATTGCATTGGAGAACCAATCGGATAGATGTATACAGATGAAATCATTTCGCATCATTTTCAGAAGATATGAATGCAAATAAGATAAGTAATAAAGTCATATGCATTCCATATCAGAAATTTTGACAGACCAGGAGAGCTTAAAGAAAACAGAAATATGGCATTAAAGATATGAATCATACACAGCCATATTTAAAATGGAACCAAAATGTCCACACATACTACCACAGATAGCAATAATCAACCAGTTTTCCAAAAAAAAATATTCAGTCCAACCATGGACATATATACTTTTAAACAAATGTACCGGACTAATTAATTATCACACACACTCAAATAGGCATAGAATATTCAAAAAGATACTAATATTCATATGCAGAATTATGAGTGGAGTGTATGTAATAATGTGTAGTGATCATCATCATGGTGCAGAATATGAAGGTACCGTGTCATCCTGGCAGCAAGTCATCACGTCTACCAACTGCTGGATGGTTTGCTGCACACTTAGCACCATCCGTTCCAAGACAGTAAATCTCTTATTCATCGACTCCCTGAGTTGAGAAACATTGTGCTGAATAGCGCCAAGCTTGTCTAACTAGAGCTTAAACCTCTTTGCATGCCCAGATATTGATGTTGATGTTGATGGAGCATGTTGCGGTCTAAAGGCATCTTCTTCGGTCATCTCGGTCCCTTTAATAGGAGCGTCTCTAGCCCCATCTTCTCCCTCAACTTGGATTCCTTCCTCCAAGGGCTCCTCAGGATATTTGTGGAACATAAGATCCATCCTTCAGATGTTGCTTTTGTTGAAGGACTGGAGAGGAAGAACTGGATCATTTGTGGTTTGGAATCCTATGACATTACAGATGGTATTGATGATCCAGGGGTATGGCAGGAGAATGTCCCTAGCCCTATGAAAAGCATACACTAATTGATACACAATCAAGGTAGGCAGACAGATCTTGACCCCAGAGGCGATTGAATAGATTATCATAGTCATGAAGCCAGTGAGATCAGCTCTGTTGGAGCCCCTGGAGTAGATATTTGAAGCAAGAATACCATGCGGGACTCGATAGCGTGGTTCCATGAACTTGACTTTCAGAGCATTTCCTTGGTACCACTCGACATCGCGATCGTGACAGAGAAATTTAGTCACCTTGGACTGAACTTCAGGATCTTCCATGTCCATATCAGGGATTCCCACAGGGGATAAGATAAGATTGAATATTCCTGCAACCGACCCTGGAGTGATTAATACATCATCACCATCTACAGTGACGGAGATGGAGGGGGGATCAGATGTTAGAGAATGGCAAGCAGCAAAGAATTGGTAAGTTCGTTCAAGCTGATATGATCCTCCAAAGTCGAGAACTGGTGACCAATCTACAGCTATAAAAAGAGGTTTCAGAATATATGGGGTCAAACAACTTCTGTCGACTTTCCTTTCATGAATGACTTTCCTTCCTGCAAACCTTGTTAAGATGGGATTGACTTGCACTGCTGGAGGAGTCTGATCTTCTGACTGGGACCCACCTTGTTTTGACCGTGGCTTTGTGGGGATCCCAGGTTTGGAAGCATTTGCTTTAGCCTTAGAGGCAACCACCTTTTGTCGGGAGGTTTTCGAAGATTTCCCTTGTCCGGATGCTTTCCCTTTATCTTTTCCCATGTGGTTGGATTGACCTTGAACGGCTTGGGAAAGGCGACAAAAATAACTAACAAAAACGGCAAATACCCAAAAGGGAGGTGGACACGTGGTGTGTTTAGAAGGGTGTTACCGGATTTGTAGAAGGATTTAAGTGATCCGATGTGGCTTCTAGCAGTTTGGTCGGGAGAATTGAGCAGAGAAGTCGACCGAAAACCCTTGAAAAATAAATCCTCCTTTTCACTCTGCTGACTTTTATCGGGCGCCATCTGTCGATTTTATCGAACTTTCTTTCGATTTTATCGATGATCCTCAGTCGATATTATCGATAGAAGCCCCGATAGTATTCTCGATCAAGTGACTTTTCAAATTTCAATGAGATGTCGATAATATCGACATTTTATCGATTTGATCGAGAATACACATGACAAATCAGTAGGAGTATCAGTTATGAAAGTTTTTCAGATTTTAGCCACTAGACGACACTCACTTCAAGCATACTTTTAGCATTTCTATGAATTAGTAGTATGCTTAACAAAATTATGTATACACACCAAAATTATAAACATACGAATGTTTATATATAAAAGATGAAGGTGTGAAACCTCAGATATATCATTTGAAGTTCAACAAAAAAAAATCTCATTTTAGCACAGGTTCAGATTCCAATGTATGATATGAACTAATTCTTTCTTACCCATTTCATTTTGTTGATCAATTTGAGTGGTGATACAGGGGCATTGCTCTTATCCATATCTTTAAGAGGACTTTTGAAGTTTTGTATTTCTCTGGTTGATAATTTGTTAACATGATTCTGTTCAGAGTTAGGTTTAGTCCTCCTAGATGTTATGCATTCAAAATTGTAATGACCTAGATCACCACACAAATGACACACTGGAGTTGTTCTGATTTTACTCCCAGAGGCAGCAGATTTTTTAGATCTAGGTACTGCATTTCCAGCATTTGGCTTAAAATTTTCAAATCCTAGGCCGCTTTTATCCCTTCCAGGTCTTCCTATTCCTAACAGTTTTTCCAGTTTTTCGCCGCTCTGGGAAAACATAAAGTTTTGCTTGGCAATTTTTCTGGACTCTTCTAGATTAAACAGGAATGTGTGATTTTCATTTTGAAGGAGCATATTCTTATCTTTTAATTGCTCAACCTGTTTGCTTAGTTTCTCAGTCTCAGATTTAAGGAAGGTGTTAATTCTCTCAAGTCTATCATTATCTGAGTGATGTTGCTGTAAATCATTGATCAGATGTATATTGATTTCTTCAGTTTTGTCCAAGTTTGTTTGCAGCAATCGGTTTTTATTCTCAGATATTCCCAGTCTTTTAGCCACTTTGATGTTATAAGTATAGAGTTGATTGTAAGCATCTTGCAACTTATCCTTTTCTATTTCTTCTTCATTTTCAGTTTCTTCATCATTAGATGAAGATGATTCTGTGGCTTGCTGTTCTTTTTCATTTTCAGATTCGGTGGGAGTGATTAAAATAGTGGAGACCATAAGTATTTTCAATGATTTCTAATCTCCATTGCATTCTGAGTCACTCGATTCTGAATTTGACTCCTCAGTATCATCCCACGTGGTGGCCATAGCCTTGCCCTTGGTTTTTCTGTTTGGGCATTCGGTTGATAGGTGTCCATACTCCTGACAGGCATAGCATCGAGGTTCTTTGGTTCTTCTACCAAATTTGCCTGCAGAGAGTTTGTTGTTCACCTTTCTTCCTCTAGAGGGACGAACGCGATTCATTTGAAAGAATCTCCTGAATTTTTGTGCCAGTAAGGCCACTTCCTCATCATCATCCTCTCTTTCACTTTCACTGTCCTCATGAGTTGTTTTCTTTGAAGTTTTTAGGACAGTGTTTTTGGATTTTTGGGATTGAGTGAAGTGTAGTTCAAAAGTTTGTAACGAACCTACCAGTTCTTCTAGTTTCATCTCGTCTATGTTCCTACACTCCTCTATTGTTGTTACCTTGGGATTAAATCGTTCTGGTTGGCATCTTAGAATTTTCCTACAAATTTTCGGTACCGAAACTTTCTCACCCAATCCACCCATGAAGTTGCAAATAATGTTTAGCTTTGTAAAGAACTCCATAAATGTCTCATGCTCTTCCATTCTGAGATTTTCAAATTGTGAAGTCAAGAGTTGTAGTTTGGATCGCCTCACAGTACTTGTGCCTTCATGGGTTGTTTCTAGGAGATCCCATGCTTCTTTAGATGTCCCACACATGCTTATCTAATTAAATATATCCTAGGACATGGCATAGTAGATGACGTTCATAGCTTTAGCTTCAGAAGTCTATTTATCTTTATCAAACGTCGTCCACATCTCTTTGGATTTGGGTTTTGTGATAGTTGTGCCACTATCCAATACAACTTGATCCGTTGGTGGCACATATCCATTTTCAACTATATCCTAAACGTAATGATCCAAAGATCTCAGAAAGTAGTGCATCATAGCCTTCCAGTATGCATAATTTGAGCTGTCAAATACTGGAGGCCTGGTGACTGATGAGCCCTCTCCTTTAGCTATATTCTCAACTTCAGCCAAGATCACTCTCTAGGCGGTGAAGCCCTTAAAGAGAGATCCGCTCTGATACCAAGTGAAATAGCGGTGAAGACTGCTTGAGTTGAAGTCGGAATATGCCAATATGTCCTAGAGGGGGGTGAATAGGACTTTTTAAAGATTTATGAGTTATTTAAAAATCTTATCACACTGATCCTATCATGTATGCAACTTTCAGGATTACTCAAATGTAACTCTACTGGCTTCCAAGCCAAGTAGAGGATCTAATCACAAACTAATCAAGATATAACAATATGCAACTTAGTCTATGTTGGATGTAACTGTGTGTGTGTGAGATGTGATCAGATATACGAATATGAATGCATTATCATGAATCACGCATAGAGAAAGCAATCACAAACACGGTCATTTTATAGTGGTTCGACGATAAGTCTACTCCACTCCCGGCTGTCGCACTCAACCCTTGAGTGTACCTGATTTCACTAAGGAGCTTTCCCAGGGTTCACCTCAAACCTAAGGTTTTAAATCAGGTTCACCTTCAACCTTTACACGAAGGTTTCTACTCGGTTCACCTCTAACCCTGGAGTTTTACTGGTTCACTCCTAACCAGATGTTTATGATTTCCATAGAGCAAGGGTCCACACAATGCACCCAAAGGTTTCTACTCATTCACCTCTAACCCTGGAGTTTCACTGGTTCACTCCTAACCAGATGTTTATGCTCTCCACAGAGCAAGGGTCCACACAACGCACCCACAGTGTACACTCCCGCCAGAGGTCTCCTACGAGGGCTTCAAAGGGTGAGAACCACTTAAGACTCAATCCTAGAAAGAAATGATCGCAAGTGTCCTCCTGGACTCTAGATACTTACAGATAAGTTGATGAGTCCCGTTAAGCACAATGCCGAAGACCTCCTCCTCCTTGTTGACGAAGAGTCCTCTGCTCCCTTGATCCGCAACACAAAAGATATACCAAGACTAGGCTTAGGGTTGGGTCAAGGTTAAGATGGAATCATATTCTCTAAAGGTTTACCTATAAGGAAGGTAGAGTAGTCCAATCTTATGCATTCAAGGCATCCCAGCATAATGATTTGTCATTAAGGTAGTAGCTGGAGGATCCTTGGATGTGGAAGTTCATTCTGCAATCCACTCTATTGAATATCAATGGTGAGGGTGGATTGGAGGATGAACTCCCTTGAGAGAAAGGGCTTTAGATATAGGATATAAGTTGAAACACACAAAAGCTCTCTCTTCTTTCTCTCACAGCAACAAAAGACAAGTCCTCTATAAATAGGCAAAAAGTTCCAACGGATATAAAATGGTCACATTTATGACAGAGTTCGATATCATCGAGTAGGTTCGATATCATCGAGCGTATACTCTCGATAGCATCGATGGTCCGCTCGATGACTCGAACTCGATGTCATACGCTTTTGAAACTCTTTGCCAATTGGTCGATGAATCGAAGCTATTGTCGATGTCATCGGATTTTGAACTCCGATTCCATTGATGACAGGTTCGATCCATCGACACTTAAAAAATGAGAGAGACTTGACTTTGAGATATTTCAGGTTTTCATGAATGATCGGGGGAATCGTCGAGGTCATCAGAATTTGAATGTCGATGATATCGAGATCAGAGTCGAGGCATCGATAAATACAGCTGATTTATCTTTGAAATTGCTGGACAGTTTATGGCTTTGTTCGATGCAATCGATCTGGTGTCGATATCATCAATATTTGAATATCGATTAAATCGAAGGGCCCCCGATCATAGTTAAAAACAACCTGAAATAACCGCTGTAAGAAATGCGCGCTCACAATCGATATCATTGATGGACCTCCGATCAAATCGATATTTGAATTCAGATCATATCGAACGGTCATCGATATATCAAAGAATTTTGAGATTTTCATTAAAAACAGGGGCACCGAAAATCTGTCTGTCGATCTTATCGTGCCACTCTCGATGGTCTCGAGATTTGAATATCGATATGTGTATCGATACATCGATAATTTGTTCAGTTATGATGTGAAGTTGTTGTACATAATTAGTGCTTTTATCGATGATATCGATAGGTGTATCAATACATCGATAAATCCGTCCAGATGAATATTTAGTTTCTGGACATTTTTGGTCCTCTTATCGATAATATCATTGAGGTATCGAGGACATCGACAGTGCAGGTCGATCATATCGAGGGTGTTTCGATAAGATCGACAATGCGAGAAAAACATAGAGATTTTCCTATTTTGAAAAAGTTTTCTCACCACAAAAACCTTAAGATGTCTATGCTGTTTTAAGGGTTTTAATCACCTGGTGTTTTGGGACATGAGATGTGAGACTATAATTTACCTATTGCGAGCTTCCACACATCTGGTTGAGGCAGACGCTTGAAATAATCTTCTTATCGAGCTTTGTAGACAGTCTGACCCATCATTCACGTAACTTGACAAACCAGGGCACAAGTAGGTGCACTTTCAATTTTATGTACCTACATGACTATTTCAACTCATTAATATATTTTAAAATTTTAAAGACATTATTCGCCTAACCTTTTTCAACATATTCAGTAGGTTGTTGCATATAAATATTTTCTTACAAGTCTCCATTCAAAATGTTGTCTTCATATCCATTTGGTATAACTCTAAATCCAGGCATGTTACCATAGCTAACATCATGCAGATCGATGTAAACCTTGCAATCGGGGAGAAATTTTCTTCATAATCAACACATTCTACTTGCATGAACCCTTTTGCGACTAGACAAGCTTTGTATTTATCAATCGAACCATCTATTTTTCTTTTAATATTAAATACCCATCTATTTGTAATTGTCGTATGGCCAGGTGTAAGATCTATTAACTTCCAAACGTAAATTTTCATCATTGAATCAATTTTATCGCTACAAGTTTGAAGATATGACTAATGTCCTAGAGGGGTGAATAGGACTTTTCAATTTTTAACTAAATAATTAACATGCACTTACTTATAAATACTTATATAAAGTAATATAAACAAGTGTTTTATTATGAGAGATGACACTTATGTAACACCCCGTATTTTTCAATACTCGGGTGCTACCATTTAAATCCAATTTAGCATGAACGTGTGTGGGAACACATGTAACTTATATTACACATCATCATTCAGCAATTCACGATATGTCCATCTTAAACATTTAATGTGTACCGTGGTGATGATGGACTGTAAGACTTTAATTCAATCCGCCCTAGACCCTAATGGCTTTTAACCTTCTGAATTTGAGTTAGGACAATCCACAGTGCATCTGTAGAGTTTAAAGTCAATCCACCTCGGATTGACTCTTGATCGTTTATGGTAAGGTTGCGTCTCCAACCCATGATCTAAACTGGCAATTAGGCTTGCGGTATTCATCTTATCGCAAGGATAAATTAAACCTCAAATTTAGTTCTAAGCTAATGTGTATAACCTAATCCAACTATCCAACATGAATCTCGAGACCTAAATTAAGAAATCTATTATTCATCTCGTCTTTGAAACTCCATAAGATGATACATCACTTAATAATTACAATCAGTCCCTTTGATCACTAAAAATTTCTGATGCTTTTCACCTATAAACTAGGCTAGAGACCCTGAGAATCACCAATGATCATATTTAGAATTGACCTGACTGTCAGATCTTTTTAATAGACAGTATAATGTCACCATTTAAAACCTAAACTTCAACTAGTGTGGCTCCTTGGAGTAATGTAGCTGGCCATTTATCCATAAATTTGTGTCGTGGGCCATTCGGTCCACCTTTATCAGGCTTATGCCAATCAATGTCAAAACTCGTCACATAATCAAATAATCCAACCATCTAGTAATGGTAACCAATAATAAAATTTTCCCTAGAAGTGATTAAGGACTCTTAGGAACCTTAAAGGTCAGATTTGAAGATGATATGGCCGTCGGATTGACGAAAATCCACCAATATGACCCAAATCAAGTTGTGGGTCCCACCTAGGCTGTAGATCTACCTAATTTTCGATCAAGGGCTTTTCTTGGGAACCTCTGAATGGAATGGACGGTGTTGATTTATGCAACCACCTCTGTGGGCCCCATTTTAGGGCAGCGTGCGTACATAGAAGGTGTGCAACCGATTTGCACCAGATCCGTCAACATGGTCAAACCGTGTTGACCCGATGATTTCTCAAAGACTCCTTCCTCTTACGTTTCCCGCCTACAGAACTTTCAAAATGGATACCTTTTATGTATTTAGTTTGTGGCCCACCATTCACTGATCGGATGATCTAGATCGTTCATCAGGTGTGTCCCTCAAATTATGCCAAAACTCAGCACTTTGGCATGTTGAAACCCACAAATGTGCGCACAGTTTCAACTGAACAAGACTGACGTGCGGACGGAAGTATGTTTCCTGCCCCTTCAAAACCAATCCACCGTGATTAATGGGGGTTACCTTAAGCCAATATAGACCGTCCATCAAGTAGAGCACTCCCATTTAACCCAAGCAACGTTGTTCGTGCGCATCAATGCACACGTGTGTGCACACAGAAACACGTGCAAGGGAGTCGCTTGCGGTGGATCTTTCTAAAAATGGAAATCCTGCTCTATCGCTACCAAGCTAACAATCCGCGTGATCTCCTCTCCTTCGATCCCAGCCGTTTTCCCCATGTCAATCCTGGCCCCACGTCTAGCGCTAGAAAAGGTGGAACATCATCCTATTGATAGAGAAAGGTGGTCGAGAGCTTTCCTATTTAGGAAAGCAAGCTTGGCTCGATCCAGACCTCACGACTGAACACCTCAGCACCATCTCAACTGCCCGAGCTAGGGTAAAAACAACTCCATCCGAAAAAAAAAAAATCTCCCTCCAAGCGAGAAGAGAAGTCACGGCGGAATATCTCGCGAGTTACTACACTTGGGCGAAATGGGATAAGGAAAGTGGACCCCACATTGATCAATGGTCCCATCTGACCCATCCAAATGGTCCAGATCACCCTGATAGGCCATGAATGGAGATCGGCCATTAGCGTTCGCTTCATCTTCCCCGTCTAGCTGTAAAACCCACCATGATGGTGTGGGTCCCGTCTTAGATAAACAAACACTTATCTGGTGGGCCATGGTGGTGTGATTCCATCCCACGTGTTGGATTAGCACCATGCGAATGATAACAGTGGGTGCAAGCTCCTCAACCCAACATTGTGGCACAAAATAACGGTCATTCGATGCAATCCAAAAGCCAACCCTAGGCCTATAAAAGTCAGTGTTTTCCTCAGGATTCCCCACCGTGAATCCAGAGGTAGAGAGAGAATAAGGGAAAGAGCGGGTGTAGAGAGAGAGAGAAAATGAGAGCGAGAGCGAGAGGTGGCTGTCAGGTTGAGCGAGATTGACTCTTTGGGCTGAGAGCCGCCCGAGTTGGAGATGGGTCTAGTCCATTCCAGATCCTGTGAAAGGTCATGGAGAGAAAAGGAGAAGGTAAGAAGTAGGAGGCGGTGTAGAAGAGAGTCGTTGCTCATGGTGGCCACCACACTGACTCGAACCAAGACATCTACTCATTGAACTGAGTGCATCTGGACTGAATTTGGTTTGAGTCTGGTTCGGGCCAGGGGCTCTACTAGGCCTCCAGGGAAGTAGAAAAGTGGAAAAAGGAAGAAGAGAAAGGAAGGTAGAAGATTGCGAAAGAGGGAACACCGAGAGAGAGAGTGGGTCGCTGCCACAATCTCGCCCGAGATTAGGCCGAGTCAGACCGAGTCTGTCGAGTTTGGACTACATCTGAGTTGAGTCCAGACTCACCTGGTCATGCATGGAGTGAAGAAAAGAGAGATGAAGAGAAGAAAGAAAGTGTGTGCATGTGCCGCATCTACCCGGCCCAACTGAGTCACCAACTCGTGGGTTGTTATGGGTCGACTCTCCGCTGGGGTGTTGGCCGGCGAGTCTGGACTGAATCCAAGCTCAATTGAGTGTTGGCCTAGCCTAACAGAAGAAGAAGGAAGAAGAAAGAAGAGAGGAAGAAGGAAGAAGAAGAGGAGAAAGTGTGATGTCGAGTCGACTCGACTGCCATTTTTGCCGAGTTGACTCTGTCGAGTTGCATGGAGTTGGGTCAACTTAGTTGAGTTGAGTCGAGTTGGGTTGAGTCACAGAGCAGGTTGTCAGTTCGAATTGAGGCCGAGTTGAACTACTGAGTTAACCAAGGTGAGTCCACCTTCTCCTTTTAGATTGAAATTAATTCGATTATGGTTATCGATGCTACTATTATTATCAGTAATAGGATTATTAATATTGAGCATGATTAACCATTAATAAATTACCTATACCAATATTAGTTATTACAGACAAATTACAATTGTTAAATATAAGTGTTTTATTCTTCATTCTTAAATATTATCATGGATAGTAGAGCATACTACTTATTTTAATCACAGTAATTATTAAGGTCACAGCGACTAATATTAATTATATCATCAATGTTAATGATCACCATGAAATTATTAATCTTATTAGCATTATGGTCAAATGTCCATCGATTAACACTAAAATCCTAAATCTAAGCTTAGAACTAAACCCTAGGACGAAACCCTAAATCTAAGTTATCTGAGCCCTAGGTTATGATCTTAGCCATAGGAAGTGTATAAAACTTGTATTTGACTATACAATTTTACAATTCATCGTAGGATTTGATTTTAAGGGCACACGTGCTTCCTAGCAACATTAGTTGGCGATCTGACTTTATAAGGTGATGATTTTTTTTTCCATTTCCAAATTAGTTTAAGTAATAATCTTTATTAGAATCACAGATGTTATCTTATAGAATGCGATCTTTTATCAATTCTTAAGGCATGGCTTATAGTTGACAGTTGTGAACCATGATTTCATACAAGAACTACTTACATGATGGTTTTCATTTAAATTTAAATCGATAGTTCTTATCATGACTTATTGCGATTATTATGAATTAACTTATGTCTGGCATACCATAATTATATGCTTTATTATGGATTGTTGTGAGTCGCTTATAGATCTCTTTTCACTATACCTAATAGTGGGTGATCCCTCTTGTGTATGTGAACCCATGCTTAGTATGTAACAAGATAAAGTGTGGTAAGAAATGGACCCTCGATTTGGAGGTTATATGGGACATGGAACATTAATGTGGAATTTACCATCCACAAGTAATACGGCTAGAATGACTTAGAAATGACTTCTTTAACCGCTCTGATTTAACCTTACTTGACCCCTTTATCGTCTCGATTTAATGATCCGAGCACCCTTTAACCGCTGCGATTTAATATTTGTCCTACGTTTTAATGGTTGTCTTGCGTGACTTCGATGGCCTATGCCCATGCGATGGTGATCCCTACTTATTGAATTTGATTGGTCATTGGTTGACGGACATCCATTAAACATCCTAAGATGGGAAAACCTCGTGAGTCAGGGATGGTGGTCATGGGGGACTATGCCCAAGCTGTCGGCCTACGCTGGGTGATGAGCCCCTCGTAGTGACCATTGAGTTACTCAAACCGACTGATTGTAATAGGAATAATAATGGTTTGGCTAATCATGCATTTATAGCATATTGACGATGACGGATGGCTAATTTTGATGCTGTAACACGTGCCCTGAGATTTAATAGGGTATCGTTTCGATAGCTCCCAGACCATCGACTATCGACCTACATACGTGATGTATGATGACTTGGTCATTATATTGTACGAGTTATGCTACGCTGGTGATTAGTCTTATGCATGGGTGACGAGCCCAAATTCGACTAGATGAGCATCCCCAGGTCGATGTGCATTCACGCATCTATGTATCTAAGTAAGACTGCATCATGTATTATTGAATGCCTTGTTGTTTTTAACTATGCTTAGCTAATGCAGCGATGTGTAATCTTGAGAGGAATTTATACTGAGTTAGCCACTCATCCATCAAATATATAACCATACATGTAACACAGGTGGCTTAAAAGATACTCATGTCCGAAGTGATAAAGTACAGGGTACCTGTAATGCCCGAAAATTTGAGGGTCGAGCAAAGCTCAACTCTCAAGTTTCAACGCATCACTTATGCAACATAGATAATGATGTTTAAATGTTGTCCATATTAGTGCATTAAACATGAGTAGGATTATACTAAATTAGCATATCATACTCCAAAGTTAATGTAAATAAGCAAGCGGAAGATTAAACTAATTATATAAAGTATATACATGTTTCATAAAATCCAGAGTATGAACGTGCTACCGGGCTGAATGTATACATAATTTGTTTCAAAATAAACAAAATGACAAAATGTGAATGTACGACTGATCCATGTAATCTCGGCGACGCAGCTCTAGGTCTACACAGACCCGCCCGAGAGTTGCACATAGGAGAACTGTTTCTCCTCGTCTAAGAAATCCGGCTCTATCGCGTAAGCCTCACCATAACCTGCATCTAAATCAAAGTCTAGTTGGTATTTTAAAACACCGTCTCAAAGTGGGAGTGAGTGATCAACTCGGTGGTACTATAAGGTAAAGGTTAACATGTTATCAATTCAATCAAGCAGTAATGATAAAGTAATATAGCAAT
Source organism: Magnolia changhungtana (assembly GCA_030180095.1). NCBI lineage: Eukaryota > Viridiplantae > Streptophyta > Magnoliopsida > Magnoliales > Magnoliaceae > Magnolia > Magnolia changhungtana. The sequence goes on from JASAUF010000652.1 coordinate 6,262,068, forward strand.
CACTTCATAATTACTCTTATTAATGCAGGAATGATACGCAGTAATGCCCTCGCTGCGCTCCCTCAGCGACTTCATCTCACGATCGTGCATGACAAACTCCCTAAACGTGCGCTTCATCGCCAAAGCACATGCAATGCGATGCATGGTCGTGTTAGCCAAGTAATTGATTAGGCTTATTCATACAGTAAATTTGGGAAGCTAAGGTACCTCTCTTTATATCATTAACCTAAACAGAGATCTATCTAGGGTCGTTACGCCTAGTTAATCATATGCAAGTTGTAGGGCATCACCCCTGATGAAAGCAGTGGACAGGCAAGTTCAAGAGTTTACATTCAAGGTCGTTACAGGGAGGCTCACACCTAAACGTAGGCCGACAACTCGAATATAGTGTCCCATACCACCGTATTCGGCTCACGAGTTTGGGTTGCTCACTGAACACTACGGGAAGGGTCGTCACCCTAGCGTAGGCCGATAGCTTGACCGCGGTGTCCCATACCACCATGCCTAGCTTATGAGTCTTAGTGGATCATAGTATCATGGTTGGAACGGGCTTTACATTGGTAAGTGGTACCTTAGATTCAAGCAGTAGTGTCCATACATGGTAATCACACAATAGGCCAATCGGGTTATTTGACAAGTTCGATTGGTACAAGCACACATTGAATTAATCGACATGGAATGCATAAGTATTCCACGTGGCCTAACCACTGTCGATAATCATCGTACGACTCGAATTCATTGAGCGTATCCAATGTGGCGAAACTAGTTCGGCCACTCAATCGGGAACCGTTACCGATTGCCTGGACTACGTAATAGTCTCAATTATACTCGATTGGAATAGGTAGTCACATGTGATAACCATAACAGCATTTAACAAACAATTCAAACATAATTCTCATTTGAGCATTTTATCAAATATATTGAACAAGTTATTATACATATGTATTTCATCCATAAATCACATAGTAGTAATTTAAATTATATGAAGGATACTATAAATATGGATAAGGTAGTTAGAATCTTATCCCAACACACTGGTTAAAAGTGATTCATCAAACAATTTCTCATTCACACATTTTATCAAACACTTAGTCTACACATTACTACATACATAGACTAAATTAGTTACAACATATATTATGGCAAATCCTTCCACAAGGAGTTGTCATACATATAACAAACATGAATTATAGATTAATAATCATGGCAAGCACATATCATAATTTGCAAGGTCATTCAAACATTTCAACAAACACATGGAATTCATATTTGTTCAACATAGTTCATACGTGTGTAATTTATGGAAAATGCCGTAACTAAGATCATATGACAACAATCAAGTCAGACATAAATCATTAGCTAACAATGAAAGCCTAGAAAACTATAATCTAAATGTTTATAGTCCGCACCTTTCGTCAGAATACTTGATTTAAACGCGGTTCGAATCCTACGTTACCGTAAACAGAACAACGGGTAACTAAATCATGAAATAGGTTAGCTATTTCATAGATTCCTCTATTTGGATTCCAAAATCGATATTAGAGTTAGGATTCCTTACCCAAATCGAAATTAGAAAGGTTCGTGTAGCGATGGTGGGGAGGCGAAACGGCGTGTGGAGTCGTGAGAAAAGATCTCAGCAACGATCTCCAGGAATCTCCCTTATTTCCTTACTATTTTCTCTTCTTTTCTCTCTTCTCTCTCCTAAGGTTAGAGAAATTTGTATGGAATGAGAGAGAGAGGTGGTTGAAGGGCATTATATAGGCCCATAAATGATGTCAATGGCCCAGGGCCACGGTATACTTAGGTTATATCCAAAGGGTGTCTGTTTTCGATAAACAGGGCCCTTAGGAAGGTCCATTTCTCACCTAAGTCATGAAGCAAGTTCCCTGACAATGGATCTATACCAAGACTGTGTTTATGGTGTGATCTGATAAACTGATCGACCGTGAAAGACCCGTATCAGATCAACGGTCGTCGTTCCTCGATCAGGGCTACAAGTATACGGATAAGAGTAAGGAAATTTTGTTGATCCATGGGTAAAGTTGGTCAGAATCTGATGGTCCGAAGTCTTTAATTTCACCCGCAAGTGAATGGCCCAAATCACTTATGTTTCATGTCAATTTCTAAAGATATTCGCGTTTCTCACACACTTCGCTCAAGGCTCAAGTTGTGCATTTCTGGATACTATTTGGGCTCGATTCCTATGATGGTTGTCAAGCCCAATAAGGCAGTCATAACCTTATAGTTCTTCGGTAATCAGACTTTCGACGTGCGGTCCAAGTCCGATACGGAGTTTTAATGTGCTCCCGAGAGCAACTGGGTTTTGGGGTTTCTCCTAGGTTTTTAAGTACTGTTAAGCTAACCATTTTAATGGTTTTGGGTCTTGCCATTTGTATTAATAGTGGTTCAAACTAAATCCACTGATTATTTAGTTCAACACTAAATTAATTTTCATTTAATTCCTAAAGAATTCGGTTCTTAAGGATTTCTGCCTGAGGTGGTACTCGGGTTTTTGTACGGATTTTTCCAAGACGTTATAGTACCATTATCAAGGATGCATGGCTATATCTTCTAGGAGAAGCTACGCGATCTTGCGGCCCAAGTTTATATGCATTTTATTATTTCTCTTTTGTAAATTATGTAATTCTTGTATTTGTTAATACTGAGACATTGATTTGTATAAGTCATTATGGGCAGTCGCTTGGATATTCTGGATGTAATGCAAGTTTTCTTTTATGTTTGATTTGTCCATCTTTCGCTAAACTGTTAACTCTGAAAGAAAAAGGAAAAAAGAGAAAAATACCTGAACTTGACTATCTTTAAAGGTTAACACTCGGGTTTTTGGAGGGAGAGTCATAAACTCGGGTTATGAAAACTTGAGGCGTTACAACTTAAGAGTACATTGAAGAAACATTACATTATTTCGGCGGTATTTTCTATTTAGATGACTCTGAATATCTATTAAATTTGATGGAATTATGTGAATTATAATGAATATCAATATATTAAAACTCACGAACTTGGTATTTTGGTCCCGAATACCTTACTCGGGTACCCGAATTTCGGGGCATAATAAGTTCGTATTAGAGCCCGTATTTAAGATCAAACTATGGATTTAAGGAATATTTTAACATAAAAACCTTAACAATATCCTTGGAAAAAAACTTAACATGTCGTGTCTCGCTTAGATGTTAGTATACTAAAGCTTATTTGTTTAAATAAGCATAGGTCATGGCGGAATTCAACTTGAATGATGGAGCCTTATCAGGGACACCCTCTCCCAATGTTGTTGAAAATGGACCACTTATTTGCAGGATTCTTAGGGCTATAGGAGAACTTATGACCCTCGTAGGACATCAGGTCAGACAAAATTAGGCGCAAAATTCGAACCCACCGACACATGTTACCTATGAAGAGACTGGAGCCTTATTATAAAGATTCAAAATGCAGAGGCCACTTATATTCAAGGGCATCCCTAACTTAAGCGAGACAGAAGGGTGGGAGAAGCAAATTAAAAAGATCTTTATGGCTATGAAGTGCAACGAATACTAAAAAATGGAGCTAACCATTTACATGTTAGAGGGGGAGGCAGAGCATTGGTGGGATTGAATCGTTAAGGCGAATCTAGGAGTTGAAGTATGGACTTGGACCTTATTATATAAAGAATTTGATGAAAAATATTTTCCTCTTTATGTACAAAACTATAAGACTGAAGAGTTCATTAGTTTGGAGCAAGGTAATATGACAATGAGTCAATATGATACCAAGTTCATGGAGTTGTCACAATTTGCAATTTTTATAGTGTCTGACAAAACTTGTAAAGCACAAAAGTTTGAGAGTGGTTTGAGAGCATCTATTCGAAGTAGATTAGTCCCTTTTACGATTAAAAACTATGTAGAAGCTTTGGAGCGTCCTTAGTGGTAGAAAAAAATATTAATGAAATTTGGAGGAACTGCGATCAGAAGAGGGATTAAAAAGTAGTGTCAAAACTATTTCAACCGGATCTAAGATCACCTCATCTATACTCGCAAAAACCTCCTCAACTACATCCGAGACCACCTCAACAAGGGCCACCATCGGCATATCAGTTACCACCCTATTAGCCACAACAACAACATGGATTTTTACAATTTCAGAAGCAGAGACAGGGAGGCCAAGCACTTCCTCCTCAGTCTCAAGGTCACGTTTTTGTCTTAGTGTAACCTAGTGATGGCACGACTAACGCATACGATGACTTTGCGCAATAGTATGATGACCCAACACGAGGATATGATGACTCTGTTCAACCATATGATGACACGATGTATGAATTCGATAACCCAACACCCCTATGTGAGGATCCAACATTACTGACAGAGTCAACCACGTTACTAGATGCCGAAGTTATCGGGGATGTAGTCGAAGGTACCACTGTTATATTCACATCTTTAGTTAGAGTATTATTCGATTATGAAGCGTCATATTCATTTATCTCATATTGCCTCATATGCTCGTTGGGATTATCTCATTTTTCATTAAATAAAAAAGTTTATAGTTGTAACTATTTTGGGTAAATCAATAAACCTAAGTCGGATATGTAAATCCTACCCAATTATGCTTGAGAATGTACAGTTGCCAACCAATCTTATAGTTCTTACCGATGAGAGAATACGATATCATCCTAAGAATGGATTGCTTGTCCTTACATCGAGATAAAATAGATTACTTCAAGAATATAGTAACTTTAAACGTTGTTGGGTGACCGCCGCTATAATTCTTTAGGATGTGAAGGAGGGAAGCACAAGTTAGCCTATCAGCTCTTTCGGAAGCGAGCTTGTAGGAAGAAGGAATAAAACAAATCTCAATCATTTACGAATTTCTGGAAATATTTTGGAATATTCCAGGATTACATCCATTAAGGGAAATAGTTTTTGTATCGATCTTGTACCGGGGACCGCACCAATCTATAGAGCACCATATTGCATGACTCCGGTCGAATTGAAAGAACTAAATGAACAAATTTAATAACTCATATATCAAGGTTTTATTAGGCTAAGATATCACCGTGGGGAGCACTGGTTTTATTCATGAGGAGAAATGACGATTTTATGAATTTGTCCAACGACTACCGACAACTTAATAAGATGACCATTAAGAACAAGTACTCATTACTAATGATAGATGACTTATTTGATCAATTGAAGGGATCACGATATTTCTTTAAGATGGACTTATGATCTAGATATTACCAGTCGATGATTAAAGACGAGGATATACTTAAGACTACTTTTAGGACACGATATGGCCACTATGAATTTTTTGTGATGCCCTTTGGTCTGATGAGTGCCCCGACAGTATTTATGAATCTTATGAATAGGGTCTTCAAACCGAATTTGGATCAATTCGTAATAGTATTTATAGATGACATCTTAATATATTCCAAGACCCAAGAGGATTATTCTAGACACCTAATGATCGTTTTACAAGTATTAAAATAAAATTAGTTGTACGCTTAGTTGATAAAGCATGATTTTTGTAAAGATGATATGAAATTCTTGGGTCACATGGTTTCAAAGAAAGGAGTGTCTGTAGATCCATCAATGGTCAAGACAGTAATGAAATGGGAACAGCCCAAGAATGTGACCGAGGTGCGTAGTTTCATTAGTTTAACTGAATATTATAAGAAATTTATCAAAGGATTTTTTAAAATTGTTAGACCATTAACTTTGTTGACAAGAAAAGGCATGCATTTTAAATGAAATGAAAATTGTGAATTAGCTTTCTCGGAATTAAAAATTTTGATTAACTTTAGCTCCAATTCTATCCTTATCGACCGAAGGAAAAAGATTTGTAATGTATAGTGATGTGTCATACAAATGGTTGGGATGTGTTCTTATGCAAGGCGGTAGAATAATAGAATATACGTTAAGGCATTTAAAAACTCATGAACAGAACTATCTTACGCATGATATATAACTAGCAACGATGATATTTGCCCTTAAGATTTGGAGACATTATTTATACGGTGAGTAGTTTGAATTATATCCTGATTACAAGAGTTTAAAATATCTTTTTGACAAAAAAGAATTAAATGTATGGCAGAAGAGATGTATGAAATTCTTAAAAGATTACGATTTTAACATTTGTTATCATTTGGGTAAGTCAAATCTTGTGGGCGATGCATTAAGTAGGAAGATGCATAAACTTATGGTATCTCTAACGATTCAAGAGTGGAAGATGCATGATAAAATAAAAGATTTTAATCTTCAACTTGGAGCAGATAGTCCATGGGCTTATTTTAGCAACATAGTGGAACAGCCCACTCAGGTGCGTCAAGTGATAGAAGCACAAAAGAATGATACGTGGCTGCAAGCAAGAATAACGGAAGTGATAGGAAATGATAACTCATAATGGCAAGTAAGCCCCGATAATGGAATCAGACTTCAAGGATGATTATGTGTTCCATACATTCCCGAATTGAAAAATGAAATTTTAGACAAAGCACACCACTTGAAGTTCATAGCTCACCCGAGAGGGATGAAAATGTACTGTGATATTTGACGACAATATTGGTAGAATAACATGAATATAGAAATTGATAAATAAGTGTTTAGATGATATGTCTATTAACAAGTCAAAGTTGAGCTTAAAAAACCTTCATGGTTACTTCAGCCCTTACCAATTGTAAAATAAAAGTGAGAGTACATTACTATGAATTTTTTTAGAGAATTTTTGAGGACCGAACGCAATCACAATATCATTTGGGAGATTGTTGACCGATTAACCAAGTCTACACATTTTCTCCTTATTCATAGTTCTTCATCCCTAAATGAACTGAGCAAGCTTTACATCAAGGAGATCGTTAAACTGCATGGTATCCTCATATCTATTGTATCCAATTGAGACTCCGGATTAACATCACGCTTTTGGATGAGCTTTCAGGGTGCTCTTGAGACATCACTCGACTTTAGCACTGTTTTTCATCCGCAGACAAGCGGATAAACTAAACGAGTGAATCAGATATTTTAAGATATGTTTCACGCTTGTATCATCGAATTTAAAGGAAATTGGGACGATCATCTACCATTGATCGAGTTTGCGTATAATAATAGTTTCCAAGCTAGCATTGGTATGGCACCGCATGAAGCGTTGTATGGAAAACCATATAAATCACCAAACTGTTGGACTAAAGTTTGTGAGAGAAGCATGCTTAAATTAGAGATTGTATATGAAACGACCGAGAAGAAATATATCATTAAGGATCACCTACGTACGACATAAAGTCGATAGAAGAGCTACACAAATAATTGAAGGAAAGATTTAGAGTTCTTTATTAGTGACCGCGTACTACTCAATGTATCACCGATGAAGGGAGTCATGCGACTCGGTAAGAAAGGAAAGTTAGCACCGCGCTACATTGGGCCATTCGAGATCTTATATCGAGTAAGCGTCGTAGCCTACAAATTAGCTCTACCCCCATAGCAATCTGGCATTCATAACGTATTTCACGTATCAATGTTATGAAAATACGAGAGGGACGTGTCGCACATTATTGATCAATTGATGAGGGTTAAATATTGCATATTATCCTTCATTTATATCTTGGTTTTATGAATATAATACTGCTTAATGTCTTATTCTACTCATGTTTGTGTTGCAGGGTGAATTTAAAAGCTTGGATTGAAAAATGTGCTAAAAGCAAGAATTTGATGCTTAAAGATCACCAAGGCAAATAATGGATCTTAGGAGACAAAGATTGAAGATTTTAAGGTCTTGAGATTTAAGAAAACCAAGTGGATAAAGAAACAAATAGAAAGAACAAGTGCAGAATTCACATTGATTATGTTATCGATCACCTTTCAATGACATCGAAGCTACCATTCGATGACATCGAATACGGGTTGATGACATCGAATTGATGAATGGAAGTTGGGAGACGTTTTTCGATGACTCGAGGACCCGTTCGATGACTCGAAGACTTGCTCGATGGCATTGAAATCAGTTCGATGACATCGAATTTTCTATGGATTTTCGGTAAAACTTGCTAGACATATTGAACGTAAGGATCGATTACTCGAAGTCATCCTTGATGAAATCGAAGACATGTTCGATGACATCAAAGGCCTATTCGATGACATCGAATTTATTGAAGAAATTGAAATAACTCGCTAGACTGTTTTGGATGCATTATCGATTCCTCGAACACCATTCGATGACATCGAAGATACCTTCGATGACATCAAAGGTAGGTTCGATAACAAAGAAGGTTACATAGTCCAGATGAAGTTACATCATTGCAAAAAATGCATGTATTCAAGGCACATTCAATGACATCGAAGACAGTTCGTTGACATCGAATGACTTACGCAGAGTTGCACGGAGTATGTATAAATTTAAGGCGGTTTCTGGAATTTTCAAGGTCAGTTTGAAGCTTGGAGTTTTCCAATTATAAATAGGTGTCCCCAGGGCATCCCTAGGCATCATCTAGGGTTTAGAGGAGCAAAGCATAGGGGTGGAGAATCACAGCTAAGTGTTTTTCTTCCTTTCTTCTATAGTTTTAAATCCAATCATGTCTATGGATGGCTAAACCTCTTAGTTAGGGCTAAGAGGTGAAGCTTGTAGCGTGATGAGATGTTTCTATTGCTTTGATTCAAGTATATGTTAAACCTTATTTGATTTTATTTTGATTTTAAAGGAATACTTTCAGTTTTTAATGATTTATTGTGACTCAAATTATAGTAGATCTATAGTAGCTTTGAGTATCTTCTTTTCCTGTTTCGAGACTGTGGGATTGGTAAATCCTGTTGTTTGCCATTGTCACATGGGCATGGTTTAGTGATGGAATCCTTGCCAATTATCATAATTCTCTTCTTTTGATAATTAGATCAAAGGAAGTTAAGATTTGATCTTAATTGTTGTATCTTCCAATTGGATAGGATGAGACTCCACTTCCAATTGTGTTAGTTAAATCAAGTAATAGATCTCCATGATTGCTATGAGTGGATCCTTGAAAACCCTAGTTCCCACCTTTAAATTCAATAGTTTTTATCACTTTATTTATAATTAATCTTTTTACAATTTCATATTTAGATTCACATCTTTTTCTGGTTCTACTTATAGTTGCTTTTAGAATACATACGAGATTAGTCCCTGTGGATTCACCCTCAGTCTTATCGAGAATTATTACTACATCGAGACTCTACACTTGGGGTTGTGAACACCGATGACCACTAGAATTTCATGAAAATGTCACGTACGTATAACAATCAGTTCGTATCCTCGACATAAAGGATTAGGTACTTCAAACCAATATCATACCACTAGTAAAAGTGTAGTGGGGAAATCATGGAGAAGAATAAGCATCATGGGAGTGTAATGAGGAAATTTGAAAGAAATACCTAATTCTTTTTATACCATAGGTATATTAAATTTTGGGGATGAAAATTTCATTAAAAGCTTGTTTGGATTTGCGTATTGCATTGTATTGCATTGTATTCGGGTACTGTTCATGTATACATTGGACGGTTTGACGGATACATCCAAATCAATCATATACTAATCAATGTTTGGATTAGAGGTATTGGTTGGCATGGTATATAGTACCATATACAAATCAATGTTTGGATATGAGGTATTGTGTCTGGGTACTATACAATCATACAAATTTATATATCTACCAGTACGAATGGTCAACCTACGTTTGACCACCAACCCACGTGTGATATGTGGACCCCATGTGTAATCATGATGTCATCCACGCCCCATAAATAGAGTTTACGAAAGAAAACATACATTTTAATTTTAAAAAATGTAAATTAGAGAAAACGGGTAAAACTGATAATGACGGTTCAAGAAAAGAAAACAACAAAAAATAAAAAAATTTAAACAAAATAGAAAAAATAAGAGCCGAATATTACAGATGGGTCGGATGTCATCCACGCCCATGAAAACAAAATCACAAAAACAAAATTACACCACATACTTATATATATATATACATATATATATATATAACGACCTGATATTGAAAGTTCCAAAAGAATAAATAAAAAAAATTAAATAAAATATTACAAATGAACACTTCCGTAAGCACATACTTTCAAACAGTCCAAACAGTTCTTTGATGGTTGGGGGGCAGAAGATTATCCGCTACTGCGGATAGTCACATAAACAACGGCAAATAATACGAAGAGACCTAACAGCAAACCAATAAGGGGACGATCGATATGTGGGTCGTTCCCTAGACCATCAAGACCCACTCTTTCTTCATTGCCATCTTATGAACCATCGCCACCAATTACAGTTGGCGGTATGGGTGCAGCTACACATGTCCCGCTATCCACTGTCGTAGTAGTAGCTGATGCACGAACAACGCGACTTCCGTCTATTTCGTCCTCTGCTCTACTGATGGTGGTGGCCTGAATAATGTAGCAAACAATGCATAATCTATATTAACAATCTGATTGTAACATATGTAAATCAATCACCCTTTCTTGATTTGTTCTAACATACGAATACTTGTTCAAAGTTTCATCCAACCTTGTATTGATTTCATGCAAGCATGGCATCTTCGTATACCGTGAATGACTTACGTAAGCATCTGCTGAAGCCATGGACTTGAGTTTTGCACTCTTCTCATATCTCGTATATCCCGGGTGTTCCTACGTGAAACTTTCTCTTCATTTTCTCTGCAATTAGTAGACATATAAATTCTCAGTCGGAATAGTGAGTGATGAAATTATAATAAATTTTAAGGAGAATGATAATGCTGGCTGTATGAAAGTCTGTATATTACAAAGCAGTCAGAAGTTTATCATTAGATAAATAAATTCAACTACCTCCGTTTCACTTACATTATATCAATAAAACCTATCATGGAAAAAATCATACAAGAGCCTATCATTAAAACTGAGAATAAAAAAGATTAATATCAACAACAGCAGTACGAATAACATCCATATCTGTGAATGTTGTTTGTATGTAGAAAATGAAATTCAAACCTGTGAATCTGTAACATTCCTATATCCTGAATCAGAAAGTCAATGCATCATGTGAATATTAACTGTCAATAATACCCAATTGCATTAACTATATAAATGTAAAATAGAAGCACAGACCAATACTGCATATTATCATATCAGGATGAAACATGACAGACATGTAGCAATAAGAGGCTGAAACCGGCAATATTACAATGCAGTTTAGGTCATTTGAAACTACAAGCCAGCATTATTTGAAACTTAACACTATCTAGCAGTTCAGGTCAGGCATGAACCCATCCACCTACATAAAAATCCATATCCTATAGTAGTGAACATTATTTCAGATCAATCTACTATATGCGCAAATATATATCGTCTTAAGTTTTGCTGATCGAAACTGCAACAGAAATCATCCCACAATATTATAGTTAACACTATCCAACAGTTCAGGTCGGGCATGACTCAATCCACCTGCATAAAAATCCACATCCTACAGTAGTGAGCAGTATTTTAGATCAATCTACTATATGTGCAGATATATATCGTCATCAGTATTGTTGATCGAAACAGCAACAGAAATCATCCCACAGTATTATAGTTAATTCTTACATCACCCCAACGAGTCAAAATAAGCCTGTTTAAACCGAAACCATAACCACCCAGTAAAGACAAAAGGTTTTCTCCATGCCACTATTAACAAATCATTCAAAGTTTAAATGACCCGACATCACTCGAGGCCACACCGAGGAATGATAACTTTTTCTATCCATTCCTTTCTTCTTTCGTGTACCATCTTCATAAAATAACCCGCACTAATTACATCGAATTGCAGCACCCTTGCAGCCCGAATTTGATCCTCATTACTAAGACCTTCAACCTCCTCAAGTATCCTAAACAACCGCTGCACACGCGTCATGGTCTTGCCCTGCGCCATAGTTATGGTCAAGGTCTTTACAGCATCTGTGACTTCCCCCATCCTGTCCCCAATTTGCTCTCTCGGTTTCCCTTCCTATGACGGTTTACATCACTCCCAATTGTGTGACTATGGTGAGGTCCAGATGTTGCCTCCATAGGGCTTTTCTTATGCTTCTTACTAATATTTATAGATCCATCGCCTCTTCGAGTGCTGGGAGTAGGCCTCTGATGATCCTCATCATCAGATCAGAGTCTTATAGTAAAAGAAGCCTCGTCCTCTGAGCCGTCATCAGAAGAGATTTCATTACGGCGTCGTTTTCCTGAAATAGGTGAAGAGTAAGCAGTGCTAGCAAACGATCCATGTGCACACTCATTCCCGAAAATAAAGGCCAAATCATCTCATCTGTCAATGTATTTGCCTCGAACTCGATCGGCATAAGGGTGTGATAGTACACATAAAGACAATGTGTTAAACATGATGCAAATGGAAAGTATATTTACTAAACTGGAACTGTGAAAATTATCAAAATCCTACTGCAAGATACCCGTCCCATACATCATCGCTTGCGACAACCATCTTTGTGTCATGATCCCAACCAAAACCAGAGGCATTTAGCAGATCCTTGATAGCCTAGTACAACTTCTTTAAAGTCCTCAGACGATTAGATATGTGGCGATTTTCAAGTAAAATGTCACATGTATCATTTATTTCTTTGATGGTTGCCTTATAGGCCTCGGGTTTAAACCCCATATCACTTTTTAGGCCTAAATTTACTTGTTCAACCAATGCATCAACCAATGAATTGTCCATCTGGTCAGTCCATTGCACTCTACTAGTTTTATTAGTAGATACAATCTTACGCCTTGGAGTGGATATTCCCTTTGGTGATGGCCCTTTCCTTAAGGGCGTTGCTATTTTTTTCGGAGTTGAAAGAGGTTGTGTGGGTGATCTTGGACTTAGGGCTTGATGACCACCCCTATGTGACGGTGAAATTTCGACGTTTTTTATTCCTTAGATCTTTTGTCCCGCTTCGTAGAAAATTCATTTCACCTACAAACATAAGATATTAATAGCAATATAACAGGATCACAAGTATCATTCATATAGTCATGATTCATATACGAAACATGAAACCAGCCAAAAATGTTATCTAGTCTAATAAGCTACAGGAAAAGTAAATATTTGTTAAAATATTCCTGCTATACACATAGCAGATAAGTACAAAATCATCCCATAAAAAAACTAAGTACGTTGTCTGGTGCGTGGAAGACTGTCGTTCCACATTCCATCGGCTATGTCGTCTTTCTTTCTCGACCATTCTTCACAATTGCGGTCCGTCACCCGAGATAGAGCTCGCCCTTCCTCCAAAGTAAAAATCTCTACAGGTGATGGTGCAACATCTTTTGTACTGTCTCCATCGTCCTCTACTACCTCAGCCAGTCCGTCATCACCACTGACACGAATGAAATTATGAAGGACACAACAAGCAATAACAATTTTAACTTGTATCATAAACTTGAACTGAGGAGGAATACGTAGAATAGGAAAGCGGTCCTTTAAAAGCCCAAATGACCTCTCTATGACATGACAAAGTTGTGCGTGGCATTAATTGAATAGTTCTTTTTTATTAGCAGGATTCCTTCCAGTACAGAACTCATTCAAATGATATCGCACACCTCGATAGGGGGCCATAAACCCAGGCGAATGTGCATAGCCAGCATCAACGACATAATATTTTCCTACACATTGGAAGTTATGTTTCAGTTATGTTATGAACATAATCTCCAAAATTGTAAATAAACACCTCATATATAGGATTACCATGAGGAATAAGAAGACAGTCTGGACAACGGGTTAATGCATCTTGTAAGACATGTACATCCGATGCGGATCCATCCCAACCAGCAAGCACGTAGACAAATTTCATATCGAAAGTACATGCAGCAAGAACATTTTGAGATAGAAATCTTTTCCTATTTCTAAAAGTTGCGCACGTTTCTTTGGCAATGAAGTCAGAATATGGGTGTCATCTAGGGCCCTGATGCAGTCCTACAGTCAAACGTGGGCCACATGAACACTTCTTTCCTATTATGAAGTAAAAATCCTATGAATGACATCCAACACTTGTAATATATTACCTGAAAGTAAGCACTCCATAGCGGATTGTCGGATATTTCTTTGGGTGTGCACAGACCAGGAAACTTCACGTATTCTGGATATAGACTGATGATAGCATCCAAGACCGTAGTAAAGTGCCTGCTTACGGTCTCACCAGATCTTGTAAATCGATGACCAATCACACGATTACGTACATTGTGTCCAACAATATGGAGGAACATTACTTGTTCCTCCATAGTACATCTCCTGGTATCGGATAAGAGTTTCCAATCTCTCAACAATAAACATAATTCAAAGAAAGCATCACTGCCCATTCTCAGCTGTGCAAGGCACTCCACATCACTTTTTTTTATTATGCAATTGAGAAATTCATCCCTATCAATGCGGCATTCCTTATTCTTTCTCTTAATACAGTAACGACGATAATATTCAGCAGCGCCCATTACACATGCAGAAGCTGCAATGGCTGCTATTGCAGCAACTACTTCACTCTCAGTCCAATCATTAGCAGAGGACCTTTCATCACTATTTTCAGTACCATCGGAAGCCATAAGAAAATTGTAGAAGAAATTTATCTGAATGAGAATTGGAATGCTTTAATAAGATTGTTAATCATGTCGGGAGTGATATGTAAGAGTCACTATAGAGATCATAAGCAAGTATGTCATGAAAGATTTGTTAGGCAAAAGAGAATAGTTCTTTTTTCAGTTTGTAATTCAAATGAGTGAAGCAGGAATATCTGATTTTAGTTGAATTAGGCTTCTATTGGACATAAACATGGATGTCATCTGACTGTAGTTTATTAAAACATTGAAATAGTCGCAATTATGTAAGCAAATTTTTTATCTTAAATTTAATTTTTCCACATAATTATTTCTCGGCTATGTCTATCTGGTAATCAGTTATGTAAGCAGTACTGCAGAACTCAAACACCTTTAATTTAAGGAAGCATGAATATGTGACCTACACATCTTTGAAACCAATAATAACATTGGTTTCTATGGTCTCAAACCTTTAAAACCCTCTTTTCAATTCAGACAAAGCTGCATACGATAACCACATTTAATTCATTCAGCATATCAACTTCTCATATGAGACCAGGAAACACAATTTCATATGAAACCAACAATGGACAATCAATCATAAATTTATTATTCTCATTTCCAAGCTAACATGTATATGTTTAGAGAGCTATTGATGAACATCATGCAATCGGAAGAAAAATATCAATCTGAAAATCAATAATGACATACCTTATTCGCTGAGAAATGAGATTGTAATGAACTGTCAAAATTGTACTAACAAATGGAGAGACTTCTAATTTCTGCATCGACGCATGATTAAATTTAGGGGTTAGGCTTTGATACCGCCATAAACAGACATGAGGGTTAATGATATGGAGATTTAAAACATGTCTGTTTAGATGAAACATATTCTCATTTCACGTTTGATGTTAACAGTTATCATTCACAGACATGTCTGTGTTACCACAAAGGACCGAAAGCATGAAGCTATATGCACTATCAAACATGCATGCAGCTACCGCTGAATTTCTCAGTGTAGCCACATGTAACCAAGTAACCTTGTAGTTCAAAGTATGCAGATGAACAAAGATTTCAGGAACATCATACAACAATCTTCCCAACAGTTTACATGGAAACAGGTGTTTTCAGTCCATAACATGCAAAAAGAGAGTTTGCAATTTAGAGAAACAAGTGTTTTCGGAGAGTATTACCTTGCTAACAGCTCACCCATAAAAACTTAGAGCATGTTTGCAGAATAGGAAATCTTTCGAAATACAGGAAACCAACAGACGAAGGATGGTTTTTTATAAACCAACGCATTCCAAACCCCGATAAACTTACAAGCCACAGCCAAAATCATGTATCTGATTCTGTGGCGCATGGTCCTGTCATTTTCAGCTTCCCTCACATACCACCCCGATTTTGTAAAATCCTAATGTTGAATTCGTAGCCTCAGAGATTTAAGTTCATTTTCAACTTAACGGAGGCGTAGGCGTGGATAAGGAGTATATGCGATACAAATCTGTTGGTATATACAACAGACCGTATACACACTATGACAGTATGGAAACAGGACATGCATGTCTCTCAGGGCGAAACAACAGACATACAAATGCAAACCACTAACCCGTAGTGGTCTTTCCCTACCACCATCACCCTTTTTTGGAAGGTCGAGAATGATACCTGTAGGATTGCCCGGTGAAACCACGATGAGTTTTGCGATTGCTCGATTAGGAAGTCGTAACGTCGCAAGAAGATAATCCTGCCCACTGAACGGAGTAACTTGCGTGCGGTGGAGTCGATTTTCAACAGCAAGACGACATGCAGAAGATCGATGTTAACCGAGGGGGATGATAGTGTAGAGAAATCTCCTTCTCCCGTTGGAGAGAACCCTCTGGAGTTTTGAAAGTCTCGTCCGCAGCCGAATACAGTGCAATGAAAGGGCAGTACTGACGGACTGTAAGATATCTGCAGTACTCTACCTCCTTTTAAAAGTTTTAGCTCATGACTGTATTCGCGCGCATGGGATGGAGTGCTTATTCACTCTAATCCAAACACGGTAAACGTCACATCATACCCCCTAATACGATACAATACAATCGAAAACGCGTATCTAAACAGGCCCTAAAGGGGTAGAATGTAATAACTCAATTTTTTAATGCACGTGTGACCATCCACCATACACTCATGCATTCCTCTCACCCTATTATCCACCACACACGTGATCAAGGTATGTGATCACCCATTTACCCGTCCTTTTATAGCCTACATGATCAACCAACCAAATATATCACAACTTTCCACCCATTTATGATATAACTCACTTATTTGCATGCATATAGCATGAATATATATTAAGAGCATGTATGGTTAAGAGCATGCATTAAACATTTCTATTTTAATTAAAGTGTATGTTATAAATATCTTTTTAAATAAAACAAATGAAACACTCGCATGTATTAGCCACACGGGTGTGTGGATTTTAGAAAGTACAAGGCGCATGATCATGATCGGTGATCAATAATCTAGACCATCCATCATACCTAACCATTACGAAATGTCCAAGCTACAAGTTTAGCCGACCATTTATTCAATAACTTAGATCAATAATATACAACAGTTAAATTCATAAGGTCCGGCCCGAGCTTGAATCCCAACCATTCCAGAGAGAGAGAGAGAGAGAGAGAGAGAGAGAGAGAGAGACTATGGTGATGTTGTTGCTCATGCCAATGATTAACAATTTGAAGCTGTCTCTTTTTACAAGCTTAATAGATGGACAATTGTGGGAATGAGTAGGGATGATATCTTATATATAGACCTTTTTATGCTATGTTGTTTAACCTTGGTAATCAGATGATGGCATCGATAGATGGATTTGAGAGAACGAACAACCGTGATGGTTTTCCGTATCAAAAGGTTAAGAAGATGAGGAGAGATACGGAGAGAAATGAAGCTAATAGCAAATGCACGGTTTAATTATCTTTTATTTGGATGCATTTAGGGGAGAGAAGAGAGAGATGTGGGCTTTATACCATTTTGTGTTTTCCAGAGATCCATAGATTTCTAAGGGTTTTTCAAGAACAGAGAGCTAACCTTTTTAAGAGAGAGAGAGAGAGGGGGGGATCCTTTTAAATTTAGAAGTTCTTTTGTTATTTTAAATTTCAAGAAGATGGAAAATTTTTATTTAAAATTTAAATTTAAAAAATAATGGGCCGAACTGGGCTGACGGACTTTTGGAGAGCTAAGTCTAAGCCCGGCTCACTTCAGAAATAACCTCGAGCTTCAAGCCCAAACCTGACCCTTGAACGTTGTGTTCCAACCCAAGCCTAGCCCATTGACGATCCCAATCCTACCTAACTAACCCAATCCATTTAGCTCATTCACGCCCTTCAACCCAATCTATTAAATTCAAGTCACTCATCTAAACCCTAATTGATATCTAAGCAAATCAAATTCATTCAAAGTCATCATCTAACCAAAGAAAATCATATCAACGGTTTAAATCCTGTGGAGTAGAGTCGGGGTTTAAAATATCCAACAATCTCTTATACGAAGAGTGTTAGGTCTTTTCTTTCCTCTCCCACATCTCCATTTGTCGGTCACCTCAAGTGGTATATTTACTATTTTCTTTTACTTTGCATGTAATTAGTCACAACATTTATTCTCTCTCTAATCCCTTTCTTCTCTAAATATTTTTTGGATGTACGCTTAATGACTTGCTAGCTTCTCATATCCTGTTACATCAGAAATCTATGGTCGCTTGGTCCATTTTTCTGTTTCTTTCTTTTTTCTTTTTTTTTTTCTTTTAAGTAAATGGGAGCTGTCAAATTGCTTTGACGATCCCTCACTACCAATCCCAAGTTAGACATCCACAATTAGAAGGTGTTATCTTACAATTGACAAATTAGAAAATGAGTTCATGTTTCTATTATTTTTTACTTAGGTACATAGAATGTTGATGGCTCACCTTGATATTTCCTCACATCTATTGAATTAGACTCTAGTAGCAGTGGAGTGTTTGTCTGCAACTGACTAATGAAATTAGGTCAATTTTTCATTTCTTTCTGCATAAATAAATCAGACCAATCAATCCCTTAAAATCTGTTTAATCCCACAAAATAAAGACCGTACCCACGTACGGTTAGAGAAGGTGCTTAACACATTCCTTCTCCATCACCGAGGTTGTTTACTTGGAATCCTAAGTCACGAATTAGGAGTCATTATAAAGTAGGAAATCTTTAGATTCTCTAACTTTTAGAAATTTTGTAGGGTCTAGTCGACTGCTGAGATATTAGTTAATTGGCTAATGGTGGCTCTAAGTCTGACATTTCATATTCCGTAGTCAAAGCACAAGAGCACGTAGTCAAAGCCTGAAAAAGGGCCTCGTGGGCGCAATCCCAATGTTCATGCTCATGTGACGGAAAGTTAGAATCTCACACATGTATTACATTTTAACCTATGTACGTGCATATGATGTGTACGACTCTTTCACGTTTGTGGAATAACCGAACTTATATACTGAAGCCAAAGACCTTTAAGTCATGGCCTTAGGAGCCTTTTTGCTTGATCTTTTTTCATTTTCTCCTTTAAAAAAAAAAAAAACATCTTTGCTATATATAACACGAGCAATTTTTAGATATATTTATCTTTTACATTAATCAAACCTATGGCATATTTGCCGTTTTAATTCATTGTTAAAAGTAGCTAGTGCCCACCTCTCATTCTTTGTGTGTATGTGTTAAGAAGATGTATTACTAGGGAGCTTATGCTATAAAGACTATGTGAGGCCCATGATGATAAATATGTGTAGTTCACTTTATACATTTACTCTCGACACATGTTAGTATTTTGGTAAAAAAACAATGAATATCAAAATCTCGAGTAAGCCATGGAATCTAAAAGGGATGTGATAGGTTGCTCATAGTAAACCCTTTTCTATTTTTCTCACACTTTACCTGAGTGTATATTCACTTACGTGCAATCCCTCCCCCCCAAAGCTTGCGTCCATAACTCCTTTTCACATCTCCATGTGCAACAACCACTACTTCAAGTTGTAACAAAGAGAAGAGGGTAAGGAATAATAATCTTTGAGACGGATACACAAATAATCTTAAAAATTATGCAATGTGACAATGACCACAAAGGATGCTTGGTTCTAAAGACTTCATCTAACCTCTAAGAGCTCGTTTAGACTGCAGATCATTTTACTCGAGCTGTTTATGTCACAAGCAACTTATCTTTGTTTATATATATTGTTGAGTGTCAAATATTGCATATTTTCTCCCATTATATCTTAGTTTTATGAACATGATACTACTTAATGGTATATTTTATACGTGCTTGTGTTGCAAGGTGAACTTGAGAGCTTAAAGTGAAAATAATATTAAAAGCATGGATTTGATGCTCAAGAATCACTAAGTAAAAGAATGAACATTTGGAGATCAAGATTGAATATTTCAAGACCCCAAGAGTCAAGAAAACCAAGTGAAAAAGGAAGGAAGTGCGTAAATTAATACAAAATTTTACAAGATTTGTAATTAGATGACATCGAAGCCAGTCTTCGATGACGTTGAAGCCCTTAAATGACATCGAATAATTACAGAAAAATCAAGTTTGGTTGCTGGACAAATTGGATGGAGTCATAGATTCATCGAATGAATTTCGATGAATCGAAGCTAGTCTTAAATGACATTGAAGGCAGTTCAATGTCAATGAAGGGTTTACGCGGAGCCTACGCGGGAGTAAGCAATTTTGAAGCAGTTTCCGGATTTTTTAAACCAATTTGAATGAGAGAGTTCCTTGTTTATAAATAGGGCTTCCCAAGGCATTCTTAAGCATCATTCAAGGCATTTCAAGGAAAGATATAGGGTTTTTAGAGAGTTGTATCTAGGATTTTAAAATTTTTTTATAGTTTTAATTTATTTTTGTTTATATACTTTTTATTCTTTATTGTTACCTTTTATTTCTGCAAATTAATTATGTTTTTTAAAGTTTCCTCTAACCTAAGCTAGAAGAGAAGCAAATTGGTTTAATGTTTTCATAGTTATAGTGATTGATTGTTTTAATGATGAGAAGAATGACGTATGCATGTTATCAATTGTTTAGGTTTAGTTTTTTATCCTCGTGTGAGATCCATATGTTTTCATCATATGAGATCTACACTGATGGATAGGCTTACCCTGGATCAATTAAATTTCTTGAATAGGAGAGGTTCTCAACCTGTTACATTTCTTCTATTCATTATCTCATGGATATTGAATGTTTAAAATCACTGGCGCTTGAGAATATATATTAATGGTGCAAATCCATTATTTTCTAATCTTTTAATCATTTATTTAAAATATTTAAACTGTTTTATTTTCGGATTAGGCCGACCATAGTGCTCGGATCCTAGTTATGTTATCCAAGTCATCATGATTTTGGAACATTAACCTATGTGTGGAACTTTGAAGCTTGAATGTTATTTCAGTTCAGTTGAATTACATCCATTCAAAACTCCCAAAATCAAATAATCAGTTTAGTTTTTATTACTTAGTTTGTTTTACATTTGATTTTTTCATTATCGTAATTCATCTCCTTGTGGGATCGACCCTGTATTCACGGGATATTACTTATGTATCTCTACACTTTAAGGCAAGCAATCACCTATCCAATAGATAAGTGTGTTTTGTAAACAATATACTTATTGTTATGCCTATTTATGATCGTTGTCGGGAAACTCAATTGAAAATGACACGTGTTATAAAAAGAGATATATATAACATCCTAAAGATCTTCAAGGATGCTTTTACATTTGATTTTTTCATTATCGTAATTCATCTCCTTGTGAGATCGACCCTGTATTCACGGGATATTACTTATGTATCTCTACACTTTGAGGCAAGCAATCACCTATCCAATAGATAAGTGTGTTTTGTAAACAATATACTTATTGTTATGCCCTATTTATGATCGTTGTCGGGAAACTCAATTGAAAATGACACGTGTTATAAAAAGAGAGATATATAACATCCTAAAGATCTTCAAGGATGCTTGAAGTATTTTTTACAGAATCACAGCTGGTGGGATGACAAGACAAATAACGGTTGAAAGGAATTTAAAAGTAAACCATGCGTCTGATAGTCGTGAGTCATCTAGGAGATCGACTTAGTGACCTAGTGGAATGCGGTCAAGTTAACAACGAGGACTGAAGCAGTTACTATGATGTGTGGCAAGTTTAGAATGAAGTTTTCAGAAGGTCATATAGTGTTAAATGATTATGACAACCATCAGAACGTGGGAAACATCTAGAAGGTTAGTAGTGCCAAATAGTTATAGCAACCGTCAGAACTTGGGAAACATTCAGTGATCAGCTTAAAGCTGTAAATAGCAAAGTAATTCAGCGATAAAAATGGTCTCATATAGCCAAACTAAATCAAATTTATCTTTCAATTATCCTTTTAATTAATTGTCATTTCATTCCTTAGTGTAACCCGTTTACTTTTGCCAGTCAATTTCATTTAATAATGTAATCATTACTTTTACCTGTTATTTAGATTCCTTAGTATAATCTGCAATGGTAATCAAGTAACTATTAAACCTTAGTTGTAATCTGAGTCTGCGCTTATACATTGAATTCATTTCAGGCATTAAGCAGAGTTCACCACCTAGGAATATGTTTTGTAGCAGTTCTACGCGACTGACTATAAGAATTCTTTTCTCATTGTTAGTTTATTTGTATTGAAAAGTCATTTCATATGTAAGGTAAATGTATAACCCATTATCAGAGGAGGAACTTTACCCTACGACTATCGCCTTATTATTTTAACATGCTGTGCAGTTGGCTGAACAAGCGACTGATCTTATTTGATCTCGGTCACATACTACGTATCAGCCTATCTTAGCGCTTGGGGTCAGAGTTGTTCGATTTGAATTGAGTCGCACATTTCAATTATGGCACGCTCACGCTATCATATGACCGAATCTGTAATTTGAACGACAACAAAAATTTTACACGCTTGATGAGACTTGAATATACTTGGTTGTCATAAATATTTATTGTGTACCGGTCATGCAACAATTTTGGCTAGTGCCAACAACAACTTTTAGCACGATCAGTGGGACTAGAAGCTACTTGGCTATCATTAATATTCATTTTGCATGAGTTGTGCAAAATAACAACTTTTAGTACACTCGGTGGAACAGATAACACGAGCCGATATGAAAGTATTGAGAAAGTGAGATGATATATATATATATATATATTGTTAGATAATGATGGCTGGGCTATGTGATATGCAAATGGCTAATCAACATATAGCATAATAGTAGTGAGCTCAGGCCGAGCAGTCTCGAATTTGGGCCGAGACCTTCAACAAGTAGATGGCCAACCATGAGGGAAGCTTGAATATAATGTTTTCTGAAAGAACACCTACCGTGCCAAAAAAATGTGCCTTAACTAATTGTTGATATTAGTTCCGTTGGAAATATGGCGTCAGTACTGCTAGCATCGCAATTACTTCTTCTACAACAGAATATTCATCTAGCTCTAATAGAGGAGATATGAAACGCTCCACTGTCCGCCGAATTCAAGTGACCAGAACGGGAGGTCAGAAATTTCATATATAAAGAATGAAATTAAGATATTGCTTAAGGTGGGTGGGGGTGGGGGGGCAATCATTCCTTGGGAATCTATCGTATCACGAAATATAAAACTAAATAGGCCTTGAACCACCTCCAATGCCTGAATCATGTCGTTTGAATTGTGACCAAATTATTCAACTAGTTTATGAAGTAACAGGTCGTTTT
Source organism: Magnolia changhungtana (assembly GCA_030180095.1). Classification (NCBI taxonomy): domain Eukaryota; kingdom Viridiplantae; phylum Streptophyta; class Magnoliopsida; order Magnoliales; family Magnoliaceae; genus Magnolia; species Magnolia changhungtana. Next base: position 6,285,374 of record JASAUF010000652.1, read on the forward strand.
TGTGGCCGTTTTACTGCCTCCGTCAACCATAAGTCCTATTCGGAATGGATTGATCAACAATCTCCATTGTCATGGTTGATTTTACTATTTTTCGATTAGGACAACCGAGTTCGACCAAGAAGACTGATTTTGCTCTCTCTTAATTAAGATGGTCGAGTTCGACTAGAACGACTGAATTTGCCATTTTTCGATCACAATAGCCAAGTTCGTCCAATGCTGTTGAATTTGTTGTCTCTTAATCAATATGACTGAGTTCGACCAACATGGTCGATTTTGTCGTATTTCGATCAAGGTAGTCAAGTTTAGCCAGGACAGTCAATTTTACCCTTTTTTTATCTAGATGGTCGAGTTTGGCTAAGGTGGCCCACTTTGATATTTTTCGATTAAGATGACCAAGTTTGGCCAAGTTGGCCGACTTTTATGTTTTTCGATCGAGATGACCGAGTTCAACTATGACGACCGAATTTGTCGTTTTTCGACCAAGACGACCGAATTTATCATTTTTCGACCAAGATGATTGATTTTGACCAAAATGACAAAATTTGTTGTTTTTCGACCAAGGCGACTGAGTTTAATTAAGATGACAAGACAGTGAGCAATTGATATGAATTGAAAAGCAAAATAAAACAAACCAAACCAATAAAAAAAATTGTCTCATACTGTTCAAACCAAACCAATTTTATATTTCAGTTATCTATCATTTACATTTCTTAGAGTAATCTTTTATTGTTTGTCAGTTAATTACATTTTGTAGTATAATCCTTTACTTTTACCCGTTATTTATATTCACTAGTATAATCCATAATGAAAATCAAATAGTTGTTAACTTTATCTAAAATTTTAATCTATACTCTGGATACCTAGATTTAGTTCAAGAATCAATCAGAATTCTCCATGCAGGAAGGTGTTTTGCAGCCGTTCACTACGACTGACTGTAAAAATTCATTTATTGTTGTTTTTTTATCTGTATCGAGAAGTCCTTTCGTACTAAAGGCAAATGTGTAACCCATTATCAGAGGACGAACCCTATACTCTGACTATTGCCTTATCATTTAATATATTATGCGAGTAGCTGAATAGGCGACTAATCTTAGTTAATATTAATTAAATACTACGTATCTACTTATATTGGTGCTTGGGGTCATAGTTGTTCGGTTTGGATTGAACCACACATTTAATTCTTGTACGCTCTCATTTATCACGTGACCGAAATTGTAAATCAAACAACAACACTTATTAATAAAAAAGTAAAAAAGTTTGTTTGATTTTCAACATTATGTAAGTAATTTTTAAACTTTTATTTTTATTTTATTTTTATTTTTTTATTTCTCTTCATTTTTTAAATATATTTCATTAAAATTTCTTCTTCATTTAGGTTTTTTAAATATATTTCATTAAAATTTCTTACAAAAAAAAATATCAAAAAAATAAAAATAAAAATCATTTCACCATTAATCTCTCGCACCCAAATGACTGGATCGGAGAGATTGAGAGAGAGAGAGAGAGAGAGAGAGTAGTTTTTACTTACTCATTTAGGTTTCACCTTCAATACCACCGTAATGGATGGCCCCACCGTATTAATGGATGGTCATCATATGAGGCCAACCTAGAAAGAAAATAAAAAGACCGAGAAAGAAGGAGAGAGAGATTTAAAACTTTCATTATGTTAGGCCCACCTAGCCCTATCTTGAATGTGAACCTTCATTGGGTGCGACTTTACCTTTAATATGGACATCCACCTTATTTCGTGCACTTTTGTGGGCTATCCATTACACGGGGTTACCTTGGATGTGGGTTATCCATTATGTCAAACATTAGATGTGGAGCATCCATCGCATGGGCTTGCCTTTAATGTGGATTTTCTATCATGTAGGGCCTAACTTCCAAGTGGGCCTCTATTAATGCAGGGCTCACCTTAGATGTAGACCATTCATCATGAGGGGTAGACCTTTGATGTAGATTGTTCGTATAGAGTCCACCTTAATGTGGGACATCCATCACGTGGGGCCGACATTCAATGTTAATTGTCCAACACATGGGGCCCATCTTTAGTGTTCATCGCCCATCATGTAGCCCCACCTTGGATGCAGACCATCTATTATGTGGGCCCCACCTTTGAAACGGGTTGTCAATCATGTACGACCCGCTTTGGATGTGAGCTATTCATCATCAGAGGTTGACCTTTAATGGAGACCATCCACTATATGGGGCCCATTTGGATATGAGTCATCCATCAAGTGTGGCTCACCTTCAATGTCCATTGCCCATAATGTGGAGCCCACCTTTAATGTGTGGGCCTCACCTTCAAAGTGGGTTTTCCATCATAGGGCCCCACTTTGAATGTGGGCCATTCATCATTAGAGGCCATCTCTGGATACGGGCCATCCATTATGTGGACCTACATTAATGTGGGTTACCCATCATGTGGGGCCCACCTTTTGGTAGACCATCAATCATGCGGGCTTGACCTTCGATATGGACCATCCACCATGTGGGGCCACTTTTGATATGGACCCTCCATCACTAGGGGAGATGAGAGAGAGTTACTATTATACGTAACTTTAAAGGTGAGATCCTTTCTAAAATTAACTAGTCTGCCAAAAAATGAACTGGTTGTGAGGAATTTCTACACAAAAATTCTACAACAAAGTTTATTGGAAGGTTTATGTAAGTGACATTTATTTTACACACCTATTGAATAAATTAAGCTGATAATAAACTCAAGCGAGCTACACAAAAGAAATAATGGAGATAAAGGCCCATAGAAGCTTTGGATAGGTGTGCTTCTCCTTTTATCTATGGCAGTGATTGCCTTACAAACTTGTTGGAAGGCAAATAAACACCATCATGGCCCACAAGGGTTTCAACGATGGGCAAGCAATTCCATCCCTAACATTTTGTGTGGTTCGGCCCACTTCAATTTTAGATTTGCCTCATTTATGAGTTATGTCCCGATGAAACTAATAGAGAGAGTAGATGTTACACCAATGCCACGATGGATCCCACAGAGTTTTTAATTTCACAAGCTCCTTGGCACCAAATTCATGTTGCTTCTTTCGGATGTGGGTCCCAAAGTGATGTAAGTATTTTTTCCACGCAGTTAATAACTCTTCTCGATCATTTTAAGGTATGCTTTTAAAATGAAGTAGGTTCATAGCTCCAGTGGACCACACTAAAGGAAGCTGCAGTAAAAATGATACCTACCGTTGAAACCTTTATAAGGGATACTGTGATGTTTTTTCACCATCCAACCAATTAATAAGGTCACGTCGACATGGATGAATTGAAAAAACAAATATCATCTTGATATGAAACTTTTCCATCTCTCAAGAAGTTTTTAATGGTGGACGTTCAATCCCCACTTTGTGGTCCACTTAAGCCATGTACCTGCCTCATTTTTTGACACACTTTATAATGATCTGATAAAAACTATTAACAGGCGTGGATAAAATACTTACATTACTGGGGGACCCACAGAGCCCCGCCCGGACGGATTCCTGTCCGGGCGGGGGTAGGACGCAAGCCGAGTCCGCTTCTTTCGTGCATACGTGGCCAACTATCATCGGATTTTTAATCGAGAGAGATAAACAGTAGGGCAGACCGATAGTAGCCTGCTCTCGCACAAAGGTTATGCGATTCACATGCTTCCACACGTGTGCACCTGCGCATCATACGGTTCCCGCTCAGGAAGGTGATGGTGTATTAACTCAATACAGTTACATGCACTGAGTAAAATTTGTGGGGCCAACTGTGATTTAAATCTTTTATCCATACCGTACATCTGTTTTAACAGATCATTTTAGTGCATTAGCCCAAAACTAAAGTATATCCAAAACAAAATTGGACCACACTGCAAGAAACAGTGTAGATTGAACACCTACAGTTAAAAAACTCTTGGGGGCTACAAAAGCCTTGGAACAAAGCCTATTTTTTTTTTAAAAACTTCATCCATGTCTGATGTGTGCTTGAACTTATGATCGGGTTGGATGACAAATAAACATCACTGTGGGGCGTAGGAAGGTTTCAACCGTGAACATCATTATTTCCACTGTTTCCTGTCTCGTGGTCCACATTAGATTTGGATATGATTCGATTTTTGTCCCAAGGTCTAAGATGATATTTTAAAACGGATGTACGGCGTGGATAATACGAATACATCTATAGTGGGCCCCACAGAGTTTACTCAGTACACTTGAGCGTACCGAGTAACTCAGTACGCAATCGGCTTCCCCTACTGTGTATACTCATTTCTCGCAGTCTCTCTCTCTCTCTCTCTCTCTCTCTCTCTCTTTATCCAAACCCTATCCGTTTCCGCTTTTATTTGCGCAGTCGAGAGCGCAGGAAAAGTCTCTGTATCTCTTTGTCGGCTTCTCTTTTTCTCTCCTGACATTCCACGAACATTCCACTTTCTTCTCCACCTTCTCCTCTCTCTCCTTTCCATTCTCTGCTACAGCCATGGCCGATTGACGATTTTGCCCCCGAATCTTCTCAGATTCCAGTCCACAGTCCAAGATCCCCCTTCTGTCTGGCCCCACCTTCCTCTATCTGACCGACCGTTGATCTTTTCCTCTACATAGTATCTTTTCTAGTCTTTCTTTCTTCCTCTCGAGTTCCCTTTTTTCTGTTCTGGGTATGAGTTTTTCCCTCGTTTCCTTATCTGGGTTTTGGAGATTGTAGGGTTTTAGTCAACTGTTGGTTTTGGAAACAAGGAGAATTGTCGATGGAGTTGACGGAAGGCGTTGGGGAGAGCTCGTCACCCCCGCGGGCTTTCGGGGGCTTCCATTACTATGATGTCAGGAATGATGTCTATAATCGGTTGGTGGAGAATGGGACTGAGGATGTTGCGTCGAATCGGGGGTTTCGCGAGCTGTTGGATGCTCACTTCAGTCGGTTGCCGCCAAGGTATGTTTTGCTTTCTTGATGCCTCTTCTTGTGGAATTCGTGGGTTCTTGAATCTGCTTTGTGGGTTCTTGAATCTGCTTTGTTTGTAGCAGATTCTTAAGTTGAGTTTGATCCTGAATCCTCTGCAAGTGCCGCACTTGGAAATTTCATGATTGGGGTGTTTTTTGGCATATGATTGGATATAATGTTTGTTCATATCTGTGCTGGGGTTTTGATGGAATGTGGGGGTCTGTCGTGCAGTTATCATGTGAGGCTTGGATGGCATGCATGCTAGAGATCAGGGCGTTTTTTGGCATTTCATGATTCGGGTATTTTCACTGTTGGATCTTGTGTAAATGCAGTAGCTGGACATTTCATGATTCTGGTGTTTTTGGTGTTGGTTGGAATTTAGGGTCGCTTTAATGCTTGGGAAACAGAAGTCACTTCCCTGTAAGAGACTTATGGATGAAAGTCACTTACAACTTAAGAACTTACGGGTCATTTGGCGAGTGAGAATTGAAATCCAAATCACAATTACCATTTGGATTTGAATTGAAATTCAACTTCATGGGGGGTGTGAATTTGAATTGGTGTGAATTGAATTCCAAATCACAATTTCCATCATCCTTTAAAAAAAACAAAACAAATAAAAAATGCACACACACACAATTACCATGGAATCCATGTGATTTGGAATCGTTAGTCGGGTTTGGCAGCTTGTAATTGGAATCCATTGGAATCCAAAAATTGTATTTGGCAACTTGTAATTGGAATGCATTGGAATTCTGTAGTATATTCACACGAACCTGAATTTGATTAAGTAAATCAGCTTTAATGCCCCAAGCTTGTTAATATATGTGACATTTGACAGAATTATTGTAATAAGCCCATTGAAATATATACTTTGGCAAAAAATGAGGAAATTTCGAGCCTTAAGTAGGCCTTAAACGTAAGGATCTCAGATGATGTGACCTGCCAATGTTTTTAAGCCCTCCATTACATGGCCAACATTTAGATAGTTTGGATAAGTCTATTAGTGTGATTTTAGCGATGTGTCTAGCGTGCCACGTGTATGGCAGATTAGTAGCCTAGCGACATCTTTGTTACTTGCGCGACTCTCCTACCTTTAAAAAGGAAGCCATCTTTCCATTTACCACCAATTTACACCAATTTACAACAAAACATAATGATTTCAAAACACACCAAAAAGCGACTCATTTACCACCAATTCCATTTAACACCAATTCACACCAACCAAACGACCATACTTCTTCCAATGCACATGAATTCACCCCTGCCAAACAACCTTTACATGCATCCAAATGACCCCTTAGTGTTTTTCCTTATATGTGCTGGGGTTTTGATGGAACACGCGGCTCCGCCTACGCTTATGTGTAAGATTTGGGTAATTTATTACTCACTGTAAACTGTGAACATGCCTGGGGTTGAAAAATAAGGATGGTCCACAGAGCAGGCAAAAGGTCACACCTGTATGAAATGGGCGGTTAAAGAAAGGTCCAATGACCCAAATTGGACATTCATGTGCGGCTCATCTGATGAGCGTACTTCCCCAATTTTTGGTTTATGGCATGTTCACTACCCGATGAATGGTCCAGATCGATACATGTAATGTAAGCCATCTGAAGGTGGTGACAAGGCCCCTCATGGTAGCTGGAGGCGGGGCTTTGCATCCTATCAAAACACATCCATGTTGTCTAGATTTGATGGAATTTCCAAGTATGGCATTGTAATAGATTCAAGATTTGGTGCATGCATTTTTGGTTTCGGCTCCTGTTCTTAATGAGTTCCAGTGCATTGGTTTTGTGGCTTTGAATTTGTAAAAATTGATTGTGAATTGATAGTGAATTGTTGAAGCCTATTTTAATGGTGCTGAGTTAGATGATTTTTTATTGTCTTTTAATTATCGAAGCCTCTTCCCTTTTAAATTTCAAAATCGCCTTGACAACTATCAGCTGAGGATGTCACATCCCGAGTGTTTCCCCAAGTGCAAGTACATTGTGTAATGCTTAATACCCACCCCTTTTGTCAACGAGTTGGCCATTGCCCAAAATGTAGCTAAGATACTTGGAAGAGCAAAGAACACGAGAGACTTTAGGGCACAACTTCTGAGGTTAGTTACAAATGAGGACCGCTTTTCATATAGGGCTCGGGAGGGACCTTCTATTTACTTTAATAGATATGAACACTGTTCGAAATATCGATATTTTGTTACGTATCGCACCCTTGGGATACAGATACGTATCGATTATCGTAAGGGATATATCAGTTGTATTGCTGTTTTTGAAAACATGTGGAAACATTGGGAAATTGGTCGAATTTTTCAATAAAACTTTAGTGATCGTTAAAAAAGGCATCAATACACACTTATAAATCAAAACATTACAAACAACAAGTGCTCATAGTATGTTTTCTTCGTATGGGGTCCTAATCTATGCGCTGAGTGAATCGATGCAAGTATATTCAAAGTCTATTCATATAATTTATAAATGTAAGAAGATGTGTGGAAACACAAGCAAGACATTTAAAAGCAATAGAAGAATCACTAGACCAGGTTACATACATGTTTGATTTTTTTATGTTTGGATACAGATTGCAACCAATTTGCGGGAAATTGTGAAATTTTGATTTTTTCAATATTTCCGCAACTTGGCCCATTTCCTCCAAATCTTGAAATCGAAGCTCCCAATCCATGATTTTTCATGCTTTGTAACAATTTGACATTGATTTAACATGATTTATAGAAAAAAAGATTGAAAATCGAAAATGCTCACTGGATCAAACACTTGGGATATATCCCACCACTTATACGTTTTGTATTGCACAAGTGGGATACAAGATATATCGTGGGATATATCGACCGATATCGTCGATACTGAAACACTGGATATGATGGTGTCGTGAGGCCATCTACCAATTACCATTACTACCCTATTAAAACCTTCCGCAAGGGGACTTCAGAATATTTTAGAGATCTCTATAGCACTCTACATGCTTCTCCCATTCTCAAACGTTCTCCAAAATTCTCTACCCGCTATTCACAATCCTCTTAATCTACAAAAAAACAGATTTGCCTAAGTCCTTGGAGTAGCCTCTGCCAGGTTTGTGACATCATGCTTTCACCTCATTGACACGCTCATCCCTTAGTGATTGCTTGCTATTTGCATATTCTTTTCAATGGAAGGAAAGGCAAGCCGGTGAGATCAGGGATTGAGTCAAGCTCTTTCAGGGGAATTGAAGTAAATTTTTCTAAATTGGATTTGAAGAGAATGGGGGAAGGGGAGCTTTTTCTTCAAACAGTGATGTTTGAAAACGATAATATCAGTGTTGTTCTATGCGATTGCATATGCCATTTTGGGAGCACAAATTGCATATGCCATAGTTGCTTATGTGGTTTTATGACCATTAGTCATTATGCCATGGCATATGCGATCGCTCATGCAATTAAATATGCCATTATGCCATCATTTATGCGATGAGAAAATGTAAATTTTTTGGAGGGTTGTGCAATGGCACATGCGATTATGCGATTGCATATGCGCATAGGCTCCTTGGGTTGCATATAATCACTTATGCTAGTTGACAACAATGGATAATATTTTCCAATGGGAAGCTAGTCTTGCTGGCAGTGTGGAGGACTCTACATTGGCGGTCTTCTGTAATGGCAATGAGAGGACCCTGATGATGTAGGAAGATTGCAACAACTGTTTCTGAGCTTCTAGAACAAACCCCCTTTAAATCAACTTGAGGTCGTCTATGGGCCACCTTAATTGGGTGAAGGAATCAAAAGAAGAGAAAGAGGGAATTTTGAAGGGCCAAGTGATGAGCAATTTATCAGAGGAAGCTAGCTTCATAGACTTTAATGGGTTAGTCAAAAGGTGGTCTTCATAGTAAGGGCTGTGGATGTACCAATTGCACCGGTGGAAGGGGAAGTCCAACATATGTGTAATTCTTGAAGAAGCGAAAACAGGGAGAAAGTGATGATTTGTATGCCTACAAGAAACCAAGTTTGTGCTTACTGAGAAAGTGTTTGTGAGGAACATGAGGGGTCTTGGCTGCCATCTTAAATGAGCCATTGTGGCGCAAAAGCCGCGGTTTCAGAAAGTCTAGATTGCTGGGCTGCAAGGAACCAAAATAAATGAGCTGTCTGATGCTTTTGTCAGATTGGTCTAGGGTGGCAGAGGCAATTTGAAGTGGGAAGGTCTTGGTTTAGAAGTGTGCCTCGGGAGGAATGGTCTTGGTAGGGAACTCAGATTTGTTCATTGAGGATAACTGAGTTGGTATGTAGCCTTATTAAAAAAAAACTGAGTTGGTATTTTTTTTGTTTATGTTCTATTCAATTCTGTTCAAGATGGTTTCCCTTGGCTTTTATTGGCCAAACAATCTGATGACTAGGGGATTTTTTTTTTTTGGAGGAGCTGGATTCAGTGGTTAAAAAATGAGGACTTCCTTGGTGTCTGAGCCAAGACTTTAGTGTTATTGGATTCAGTTGGAGAGAAGGGAGAAGCAGTAGCATGATCATTAGAAGTATGCCGAAGTTTTCAGATTAGGTGGCGGGGAATGGGATGATTGATTTACCTATGAGTGGAACTTGCCTCACATGGTCAAATCATCAGGTACGTCAGATGGGTGCCTGTGATGTCAAAAATTGTTTCGATTTCTACTCCAAGAGAAAAAAAAAGAAGGTACGTCAGATGGGTGACCTATTATTCTTGACTTTATCATGGAATGATGGACCCCAAAGCTGTTCAGATATCAACTGACGTAGATGGAAGAAGTTTTGCCGTCACCACTACCATTATTCATCATCTAAGCCCGATCCCAACTAGTTGGGGTCGGCTACATGAATCGTGTTTTGCCATTCCACCAACTAGGGCCATAAAATCAGTTAGATCATAGGTCATGGAGTCTCTGTGGATGGAACACGTGTTTGTGGAAAATGTCAAAGAATCGTGGCATTATTTCAACCTGGTGGGAAATGCATGTCAAAGACTTGCACAAAAGCTGAAAAATTTGAAGCTTAAAAATCAAAGAATGGTGGAAGAATAATTTTGGTGAGATAGAAGAAGCAAAAGCTACCCTTTTAGAAGCAATTTAATGCTTTGATCATACTGAGGATTTGCAGGAGTTGCCGGAAAATGAAAAAAATCCAAACAGGTGGTCTTGAATGAGAATTTCAAAAGCAAAGTGCGGCGTGAAGAAATCAGATGGAAGCAACATTCTCGTAACAAATTGCTGAAGGGGGGTGGCAAAAATACCAAGTATTTTCATGGGGTGTAGTGGCCAGGTAGAAGAACCACATTCACTCTATAAGATTTTCATGTTGGATATATAACTACGAACATGTTTCATGTGTTCAAGCTAATCTGTTAGCCATATGGTGCGTCACTGCTTTTTTGCTTAGATTTTTTGAAACTCCATTCTCGGATTGTTCGAGGTCCTGCGGATATCAGATTAGATCAGGAAATTGTTGGAAGCGTGTAGTCCTGGGTTCAAATCTGAAAGGGGGAAGTCTTGTGGCAGTTTACTCTTCCTGTGGTTTGGTGGTTTATTTGGTGAGCCCATCTGTTATCCATGCTTCACCTTCCATTATTGAGGGAGACTCAGCAAATGCCATTAGATGTGTTTGTCATTGATTGACTATACATGGTCTATCTCGTCAGATAGAGAACTTAGGGCCTTAGTTGCATGATCCTTCTAACTAGGTGATGCTCCTACTTTGACATGCTTCAGACTCACGTTCCTGCTCCTGCTTCCTAGCTGTTCATACTTGCAACATTTTAAAACAAACACTTCTTGCTCGTACACCGAATCTGTTATCACTTCAATTTGCTCTGTGTAACTATAGTTAGGGCTATGAAGTGGCTTATCTTGGCAGCCTTTAATCATATAAACTGGGAATCTAATGATGTGGCTGATGACCTAGACTAGAAGGGTTCTGATCTCGAGAGTCTTGTGGTTGGAGACTCCCATCTGATTTTGTAATTTTCTTCACCTTTCTTTAATTATTTTTCTTTTACTCTTCTGGAGAGAGAGAGAGAGAGAGAGAGAGAGAGAGAGAGAGAGAGAGAGAGAGAGAGAGAGAGCTACAACTCATAACCTGAAGCGGTATGATCTTCATTTTTGTTTTAAAACCATATCGGTTGTTGCATGTTCTTTTGCTTAAGTTTTGGGGGCATGCTTCCTTTGCTGACCATTAAACTGGTTTTCTTGTGTACTCCTCATGTTTCAGTTATGGACTGGATGTGAATATGGATAGGGTGGAGGATGTTTTGTTGCATCAAAAGATTCTCTCAGAGGCAAAGGATCCTGAGAAAAGACCTGTCTTCCATGTTCGTTTTGTGGAGGTACCATTACTATTTACCACAAATAATTTTGAATTAGTCGTGATATTTGGCAATATGGGCATATTATTATCATGGTTCGGCATATGTTAAGCTAACATGGAAATAATGATGAGGTGGATGGAAGCCCATGTCAAAATTGTCCCTAAGCATTCATTAATGCAACCCACCCTTCGCAACCTAGATTGCATTGAGAATTTCCCCAAAAGCCCTTAGCATGTGGCTTCTATACTTTGTCAAAATTTTGGGTGGCATTCTTCAGTGTTGAAGACCGGGTTTCTAATCTCTTACTAGACCCATCGATTTGACGTGTAGAAATTCCCTGCATACTGTAGTCCATTCTGTTGTAAATCTAGTTGGATCTTGAGAGAACCTTCTACATGAGGTGTTGCTCTTGCTCTTGCTTCTGCCACACTTTGTACAGTTTATAACAATTGAGAACAACCATTTCCCCACTCCAGCATTGCAATCAATTCCATTTCCCTTTCACTCTTTGTGCAATTAACATGTAAATTCCTTTCTATATTTTTTGTTTGAAATTTCTAGACTTTGGAAGTAGGATACTTTTTATTTTTATCTTTTTATCCTTTTTTTTTTTTTGCCTGCCATTGGACACGTGAATGACATGGATAGCAAGAGAGAATCTTAATTGATTCTTTTGTATACATATTTTACATAGTTTCATTGTATTTTCATTTATTCAAACTCCGGCAAAGGAGGAAGGTTGACTTCAGGTGAGCATCTGGTCCTAAAGCTTTTGCCAATAATCATGAGATAACTGTTTCTCATCCGGATTGGCGAAACGGGATTCATGAGCTGACCCCAAATATGTAGGACAATGTATGTTTCCATTTGCTGGGATACATTTTTTCTACAATTTTGACTTAATGTTCATGAAAGATCAGCAGTGACATGTGTGATGTGTTAGCGTGCTGGTTTCTATTGCCATATTTGATATCTTTTGACCTTGTTTGACACTGATACATATGCATGTATTGAAGTACATAGTTTTTAGTGTATCTGAAACCTCATCTTGTTAATGGTCATGCAATAAACTGGTTGAGGGTCCTTAGGAAAATTATCTTGCACTGCCATCAATGTATGATTGTACATTTGTACTCAATCAATTTATGGTTTGATTAGTAATGCGATACTGGTTGTGGTGCGCCTACAGCCAATTTGAGGCAGTTATCTTATGGATCCAACATCTTCCTTTGTGATGAAGCAACTTTTTGTGGACTATGAATTTAAGAATACATTATAGGGGACTCTTACCCATTGCCTTGATGAATTTTGTATCCTTTCTTTTTTGTTTGCTTTTACAATATTTATTCGTCATCAATAGAGGAAATACAGTATAAACTGGTGAGGTTAGTGCTTGGATTTATCATGGTGCATGGTGGTGCTTTTGTCCCAGTGTAGGATCTAATGCAGAAGTGGTTTTCAAAGTGGGGCACCATGAAAATTAAGAGAGAACCAGAACATGAATAAGTAGCAATGGATTAGTTCGCACGATAGCCACATTACGTTCCTCAAAAGGATAATTGCCTCTCTTGGTGCAGCTCAATTTTGAGCTCAAGTTCTTCCTTGATCTAGAGGCAAACCCAATTAGTTGATCAACGAGTTCCTTTCACAACTCATAAAACATGTTACGAAAGTGAAACTGGGCAGTAGCATTGACCTCACAGCATAAACTTTTCTTAGAAGGATCAGCTTCCTGGATGCCAGTCAGTACCAACTTAGTAATTGGCAATGAAAATTCTCAAGAGAAGTTACCTTATCTCATCTAAAGCTAAATCCTGTTCAAATTTCTAATCAATTGGCAAATGTATGGTCTGAAATGGCATGTTGGCACTCACGGACTTAAAATAACCAGTATTAGGCATTCCATAAATCATAGTTTCATACCGTTCAAGAACAATTTCATTAAGCTTGTCCTTGCTGTGAATATAATGCCAAGCCTTCTTTCATCTTCAATTGTATTGGGGATCTCTCTTCTAGTTCAAACATTTCCTTTTAAGCATGTTCCTGGAAATTCTTTTGTTATGGTGGTCGCTTCTGCAAAGGAGAGAGTTATGAGGTTAGTGTGTTTTTATTTTATTTATTTTTTATTTTTTATTTTTTTTGTTGGGGGGGGGGGGTTGGTGTCCACTGTGTACCCTTTTTGTTTAGAAACCTAGCTTGCTGTAGGCAGTATTTGAAGGTCTTCAGGATCTTCCTAATAAGGTTGACTAGTTGAGGTTTGCTCAGCCGACACTCTTGTAGGAACCTGCCCATTGACTTGCCAACACATATGACATATGCCAATATGGCACACATATATGAGATCCAAGCTTATCATTTGTTCCCTTGTTGTCTGTGGGGGGGATGGACGTGATTGACACCGGAGCTCCTCTTAAGTGTTCTAGTCGGCGGAGCTACGCTCGGACGAATTTTCAACATTCTGCTTAACTCAAGTAAGGTGGGACATGATGTGCAAATCAAATGGACAGCTAAGATAATTCTTTCTAGCCATCTGTTTGTTTTGTACACCATGGCCCACTTGAGGAGTGTGATGGCTTCATTTTCACGCCAGAAGATCAAAACATTTTGTCCACATGTTGGAAAGCTTTGATCTCACATGTGTGCTCTATTGGAATGTGTGCCTGTGTGTAGATGGGAAGGGCTCTACCTGAGTGTGTGCTTCCAAACCTTTGATAGCACTATGACTCCTTTTATTTGTTAACTTCCGAAAAATTTACTGCAACGTCATCTTTTAGTTTTGAATATTCAATTTATGTAACAGAAATTCCGGGTATATGCCTATAGGAGCCTACTGCAATCTTAATTGTAATGCACACACATTTTCTCCCAAGCCATAGAAATATCAATCCTTTTTTGATCTACTGGTGTCCCCATCATTCTGTCATATTTATGTTCTCTCAGTTCTTTTTTGTTATGCTGGGTAGCACATTCGGACTAGAGCTGATGGAAATGATGTACAAGAATCCATAGGAGTCCTGTCTACTTCAAGAGGGTGCAATAATACTGAACATGAAGGAGATATGCCATCAAAGATCAGGTTTCCATCGCCGAAAAAACTTTTCAATTGAGTGTTGATGGCAATGTTAATATTCTCTTTCTACATGCATGCTGTTTCTTATGAAGTTTTCTATGTGTGCTTATTTACTCTGCTCATGCGTTGGAGGAATTCTTTCTTGTTTGATCATTGATAGCGCTTCTCTGAGTAGAAATAGGGATTGTGAGATTGACTTTGAACCTTGCTCGAAGCTTGAGGACTTGAATCTGGATGTAAGAAAGACTGCCGATGACATTGAGGAGAGAAATCTCACAGGGACCTTTTCTGGAAGGTATCTCTTTGAGCACTTAAGCCAGTGGTTGTATTCAAAATTCTTGTGGATCCTTTGTGAATCTTGATGATTAGAAATTACTTGGTATGAGACTTGAAGCTGCACTAACAATGGATGGAAGTTGCCTTTTTGTTTTCAATTAAATGACTACATCTGTGTTTGTATTCATATCAAAAGGTTTTAATTAGCTAAAAGTGGATGGAAGTTGTGTTTGTATTGCCACCCTGAAAATTTCCAACAGAAGGTACATAATGAGCTTTTTTTTTTGGGGGGGGGGGGGGGGGGGGGGGGGGGGGGGGGGGGGGGGATGGTGGGTCAAGCATCCATCTAATTCTTTCAATTTATACAAAGTTCTTGTACTATATAACACATTCAATGTGCGTAATATTTTCGTGCTTGGAATATTCCATGTTTAACTGATTCTCCTTTCTTTCTCTTTTCTCTTTTTTTTTTTTTTTTGTTAATGTTTTTTTGATCAATAACCAACATTTTATTGTACTTTGTAAAGAGCATTAGAAGAGAAAAACATGTGGAACACCCAATTTGTGAAAGTGAGGTCCATCGTGTAGTGATCCAAATTGCTTATTTAGCAGGTTCTCTTGTAGATGTGGATGGCCTAAAATTTTCTAGATTGAAAGGTCTTAACTCTTTAAACTTGTGGCCTACTAGAAGGCAGTGTTTTAAATAGCGGTAGCGTGTTGCGTAGCATTCAACCCTCTGTAGCGTGTAGCGAAATAGCGTAGCATGTAACGTAAGCTACACAATACTTCTATTTTTTAATTTTAATATATATATATATATTGAATAGTAAGAAAAAAGTAAAATATGTAAATGTCAAATCACTTACACACACGCACACCACAGTGGACCCACCATAGAAAACAATGCAAATCTACCCCTTCACGTCTCAATCCCCACGATTTTTGCAAAATGGATGGGTGGTCTCGTTGGGCCACCATAGAAAATAATGCACACCACCAGCGTGTGGCGAAATAGCTTGGTGTTAATACACAATGTTCTATTTTTTAACTTTTTAATATATATATATATATATATTAAATTTAAGAAACGTTTCATGGGTCACCACACCATCCATCTAACTTTTGTTAATAGGGTCACATCCACCCCTTCACGCAGTGGGTCTCTCGTGGGCCCCACGTGGGCCACACCATAGAAAATAATACACTTCCACTCCTTCACACATCTCAGTGGTGCCCACGTGGGCTATACCACAGAAAAAAATAAAAAAAAAGTATAAAGAACAAAAAACCGATAGTAACCGGCATTTTAAAAGGGAAAAAATGAGGAAAAAACTGAAAATACCAAGTTATTTTCATTGTACATTATTAAAAAAAAATTCAAAAAGGTCAAAGGCAGCGTACCTATTTTTGTCTCAAGATGAGATTGAATCGGTGAAAAGCGCAAATGTTAAAGCTCCCCCGCACCCGATCGGTTTATAAGAAGCTTCCACTTTTTGAACTCAAGATTGAAGAGCGGGGAGAGGAGCAACGTCAGCAACGTCGGTTTGCGTCTGGAAGCAGATTTTCGATTTCAAGATTGAAGGGTGGGGAGAGGAGCAGCGTCGACAACATCGGTTTGAGTCTGGAAACAGATTTTCGATCTCAAGATCGAAGGGTGGGGAGAGGAGCAGCGTCGGCTGCGTCGGTTTGGGTTTGGAAGCCCTTTCGAATAGGGTTTTTTTTTTTTTTAAAAATAAAATAAAAAACTTTAGTTGTTGCCTGTGGTGTGAGTTCACCACTGTTTATTACAGTGAAAAAAAAAAAACAGAACAGGTAGCACACGCTACCTGCGCTACACGCTATGCATCCGTAGCGTACGCTACGACCCCTGTAGCATGCACTACAGGGGAAATACACTATTTGCTATGCTACGCAATGCAACGCTACGCTACGCTACGCACGCTACTGAAAACACTGCTAGAAGGTTAAAAATTTAATAGTGCACCGGTCTACTTTAAACTGATTAGAGGGCGAAGTTCTTTTTTTTTTGGTTCCTATTTATTGATAATATCAGGTTGTCAACGGGCTGGGTATAGGGGTGCCCATACTTGTAGCCGCCACTCTCCCCCCCCACAAACACATCCACCCACCCACACACAAAAATTAACTCAAAAGATTGAATGTTATTGTAGAATAAAAATTGATTTTTCTTAAAAAAAAATATAAAATATAACACTGGCATGAAATTTTGGATTTCTTTTTTCTCTTTTACTCCATCACATGGTTCAAAGCTAAAAACTATTAAAGTGAAATTGCACAGTGGGAGTACTGGTAATTAAAATGTTAACCGTCTAAATTGTAGGCCCCAAATTAGATGTAGAATAAACCGAAAGTTAAGCTTGCTTGATCATTTGTTCATTGGATTGGTGAACATTTTTGTACAGTTAAAATAAAAATAATCCAATGGTCCAACAAACAAATCTCTAGGAATTGGAGATTAGGGCCGTTCCACCAATCTGATTTTGGGACTGTTACTTAGCAATAGTGGTTAATGCAATTTATTTGGTTTAATTTGAGATATTATTTGCCATGTGCAAAATTTTTGAATGCCAGCGTATTAAGCATCATACATGCGTTTCCAAATGACTCCCAATTTTGTAATGACTCTTGATTTGGTATGTAAATTCTGCACAGAGACTTTTGATTTGGTTATATAATTCTATATGGGTCCTATATGCCAACACTTGTACCACAACTGTTTTATATCTCAGGTGGGCCACATGTCTATTATGCCAAAATAGATAGTTGGTAGGTTTTACCTAGATGGTACACTATTTTAATATATGAAATATATATTATTTAGTTTTTCTGTTATTGGGTTCGGGTCAAGGTGTCCCGTATTGGTATCGGTTGGCGTAATGGTGCCCTCAAACCGTCTGACGGATCTGAAGCGTACGGCGATCGGGAGGCGTATGTAATGTAGCAATTAGCAATTTTTTTTTTTTGCCAAAAAAATATTTAAAAATATGGATTAAATCCGGAATATTCTAAGCATTCCAAATATGCATTCGTTTATAAATTGGAACATGTTTATGGTGGTGTAACGGTCCACTCTTTGGTGAGAAGTTGTATCGGATTTGTCGATGAATTTATGAACAGATAACTGAATTTGACTACAAAATTCATATATTTAATTTTCTGAATATCTAATTTATATACTTAACAATTTGATATCATTTCTCCTAATAGTTCTTTAAAAAAATGAAATTAAATTTAGGTAGATGGCGTTGCCAATTTGGGGCTGACTTGGAGGACCAATCCATGCCCCAAATCAACTTCAAATTCATGCAATTTATTGCCATTATCCCACTTATGAATTGATGGACATTTATTGGATAGTGAATCATGAAAAAAAAATTCAAAAGACCCTATTTTAAAATATAAGCGTCCACAAATTAACAATTAAACTATTCGAACAATTTGATTTTGGCATTATAAGTTAGCAATTACAGTCCATAATTTAATTGGTAAATTTTAAGTTAATACGTGTCTTGTGTACAATTTTTTAAGGGCCCAAATTAGGTGAGACTCGGATTGTGAAGTGTAGCACACGAGTGTCAAAGTTTTTTGGGCCCCACCCGTGATGAATGTGTTATATCCACACCGTCCATCCATTTTATTTTTGCCAAATAATTTTAGGGCATGAGCCCAAAAATGAGGCAGATCTAAAGCTTAGGTGGACCGCACCATAAGAAATAACAATAATTAAACGTCCACCAGTAAAAATTTATTGGGAGCTGCAAAAGTTTTAGATCAAGTTGACATGTGTGTTTTCCCTTCATCCGTGTCAGTGTGACCCTATTAACATGTTAGATGGAAAATAAGCATTACAGTGGACCCTAAGAAATTTTTAATGGTGAGCATTCTATAACCATTGTTTCCTATGCTGTGGTCCACCTGAGATTTGGATCTTACTAATTTTCTGAATCATGACCTAAAATGATGTGGCAAAATGGATGGACGGCATGGATAAAATACATACATCATAGTAGGGCCCACGTGGCACGTGTAACATGTGCCATGGAAGCGTGCGTGTTGTGTAACTCCGTAGTCCATTCATTAGATGTCAGCAATTCCTGTGGATCTGATCATGAGGTATGTGTTATATCTAAACCGTCCATTCATTTGACGAGCTCGTCTTAAGGCTTGACACAAAAAATAACACATATATAATTATCAAGTGGACCACACTGCAAAAAACAGTGGGGGATTGAGCGTCTACCATTAAAACCTTTTTTAGGATCATAGAACTTTTGGATCAATATGAAATTTGTTTTTCCTCTTGTCAGGTCTTTTTGACCTTATGAACAGATTGGAAGGAAAATAAATGTTATGGTGGGCCTACGAATTGTTTAACGGTGAAATCCATCATCTCCGCTGCTATTTTTGGTGTGGTCCAGAAGATCTTTGGATACGATTCATTTTTTAGGTAATGCTCGAAAATGATATTTAAAAATAGATGAACGGTGTAGATATAATAAATACATCTTTGTGGAGCCCATATAACCGATCTCCTTTGAACCGTTCGTACAACTCGGAGCTCGAGGAGTGTCGGGCCATTTGTCTTAGCGTGACACGTACCTATAGCGACTAATTTGGTGTGCGGTACACACTGCAAAAACAAAAAAAAAAAAAAAAAAACGAGGAGAGAGGGAAACCGAAAAGAAAAAAATGAGGGAAAGAAGAGAGAAGAAAAAAGAGGGAAAGGAAAGAGAGAGAGAGAGAGAGAGAGAGAGAGAGAGAGAGAGAGAGAGAGAGAGAGAGAGAGAGAGAGGAGAAGAGAAGAAGAAGAAGAAGACAACGACTGTAGCCGCAGAAGGGCCGCAACCGCAACCATAGCAGGGCTGCAGCTGTTCGAGCAGAGGAAGAAGAAGAAGAAGAAGAAAGAGAAGAAGAAGAAGAAGAAAGGTATGGTTTTTTTTTTTTTTTTTTTCAAGGCCCGTAACAGCCGTTACGGGCCCGTAACGGCCGTTACGGTCACATAATTTCCTAACGGCCGTTTCGACCCCGTATCGCGTAACGGTGTCAGCCGTTACGTATCGGCCGATACGGTCGTATCGTAACGGATACGGCACACCCTGGTTCGGGTGGGATTCTGGTATGGGTTTAGGTATACCCACACCCGGCCCATTTATTAATCAGGCTCAAGAAGATACCCAAACCCACACTCGCACTCGTTTAGCTATATACATACCCGATCCATGTTGGGCTGGGCTTGGGTACCGATTGGGTGCACTTGGCTCATTGACACCCTTATGTAATATGAAGTTTTATTAGGAGGAAAACATAGCTACAAACATGCTATGCTCTACAACAACAGAGTAGATAGTGAAGGAAACAAAAAACAAGACAGGGCCACAAAACTGAAAGGCAACAACTCAGTGGATCAGCAGGTGATTCACGTTTTCTTCACTATTGCAGGACATACACCAGGAAATTTGGTATTGCCATCCCTATGGCTCCTGACGTGGTCAATGGTTAAAATCTTATCAAGGCACACAGTCCACACGAAAGCTCTGACTATCATTGGGACAATGGTGTGCCATACTTTCAAAAAAGGTGCAAAATTTGACTTATCATCTCCAACTAGGAAGTTAGAAAGTGAGTTAACCAAGAAGCACCAATCCATTTCCATAGTCTACACTCTCCTATCCGGGTCCCTACAGGGAATGTAGATGCCCTTCAAAATCCGAGGATACTAAATAATTTTGTTGCCTAAATGTTGGAACCCGTGCATGATAATGGACCCTTTGTTAACAGCAGCCAAGTATAGGCTTCAAACATATCACAAAGAGGAGAACTAGTGCATCTAGTGTCTTCCTAGAAGCAGACTTTTGAGCCATCCCCAAGTTGGAATATGGAAGTGCTGCCACATAAAAATTGTGCCAATATCACCTCTCCGAATGGGGGAACTCAATCTTGTGGGGGCTGCCACCACATTCCCAACCGTTCTCAGTCATGCCATATTTCTCAACCAATATCGATCTCAGGAGTGAGGAATCACAGGAACTCAAATTCCACTTCCATTCTCCTAGTAAGATTAGTGGTGCGAACATCCCTGAGCCCCAAATAACCGCTCTTAATCGGTCCACACACCTCATTCCATGACACCAAGTGAAATTTATGGGCCTCATTGGAGTCATTTGACAAGAATCTCCTTTGAATGGACTCGATCTTATTGGCTACTTTGATCGGGTACCTGAAGTACAAGGGTAGGGACTGGAAGGCTAGCTAGAGCAGACTTAAGAGCATAATCTTTCTTCCCAGCAATAAAAGCTTGCCCTTCCTCATAGCTAGGTGCTCTGTAAACTTCTTGATCATCGCATCCTATTCCTCCAGGGCAGCTCTTTTTTGGGGTCAGTGGGATGCCTAGGTGTTTAACCAGAAAATCTGATACACGGATACACCCAATTTACACAGCGACAGACCGCACAGAACTGCCATCTAATTGACATTTGTGACACTGATTTTATGGACATCCACATTCAACCCCAAAATGATTTCGAAATGAAACAAGATGTTTCTAAACAATTATGCCGACCTAACCAACCCATCACCGGATAGCATTGTGTTGTCTGCATACCGAACAGGGATCACTCCAACCTGACCTTCCCCCCATCATCATTCCTCTGATACGATTGCAGTTGACAACATTCCCGATAAACTTCAATAATGATTAAATTATGATAGAAAATATCAGGGGAGAAAATGGATCGCTCTCCCTGATTCTTGCTTTTGAAGAAACCCAGAAACCCTTGGGGGTCTGATTGAGGAGGATAGAAAACTAAGAAGATGAAATTCAGGCCTTGATCAAGCACTGCTGCATGCTGCCAAAGCCACACACCCCAAGGGGTAGATTGGGACGTCTTGTTGACACAGCTGTATGCCTTCTCCACATTGACATTAACTAGAAACCCTTTTAACCCCTTTGGAGGATTCATCAATAAGTTCAGAAGCAACCAAAGGCCCATTGGATATAGATCTGCCCTGCACAAACACTTTGGGCCTACGGAATAATAGAAACTAGCAACCTTCATCTACCAGTCAATATTTCAGCCACGTTTTGTGATAAGAACTGCCAATAGGCTTATAAATCTGTATTTTGAAACAGATTCAACCATATCCTTCTGAGAAATGAATGAGATTCATTTATATACAGACTTCCGCTTTGTCATGAGATTCCTTAAACACCTCCAATTAATCTACCTCCCAGAATTTTTTCGAAAATACTAGAGGAGAACCATCTGGACCAGGGCATGATCACCATTAGAATAAAAAGTTGCTGCTTCCAGTTCCACTTACATTGTAGAATAACCAGCCTCCATCTTGAATGACTGCTCTGATGATATGGTATTAAAGAGAACACCTCTGAGCAATAGGTCTTTACGGAAATTCCTCAGAAAATGTTGTCAGAAAGTGATTAACAAGGTGGTGGTAAATCTCTTACTTTGCGTCTCTGGCAGAAGAAATGAAGTGGATTCTTCTATTGGTACTTGCAACCTTATGGAAATATGCTGTATTGCAACTACCCTCCTTTATACATTCATCACGAGCTTTTCATCTCCAAAACACTTCCTCTCCGTCGGACACTGAGAAGGAACTCAACTCAATCCTCTTGGCTGCATCACATGGAGATAGCATTCATGATCCCTCCTTAACACATTCAAGAGTTTCTTGCTCTTGAGTGAGAGTTGCTTTTGCCACTCCTAGATCACCAAACATGGTTTTGTTCCAATCTCTCAGCTTCTTTTTCGATAGTGCAACTTAGAAGTTAGAACAAAAGCAAACACTGGCAATCACTGCAACACAGAATAAGAGCCACCAGTCTTTCACTGTGGGCACAAACTCGGAGTGGTCCAGCCACATCTCCTTGAACTGAAAGGGTCTAGGACCCCACAACTCAAGCTTTACAAAATGCAAATGGGTTTGGGGTCGACACTACGAGGAAAAGCTTGTTGGTTGACTCCAGAAAAATATCCTTCCATGACATAGATGCGAGGAATCTATTGGACCATGTGTGTTTTTCCCCAGGAGAGGGAGATAACAGCAAAGTCATAAAGCACTTCATGCTTGTTATAATCCTTAAACTCCCACGCTTCTTGTGATTGAATCTGATGACATTGAGTCTCTATTGAGTCATCATTAGACATTTCGATGGCCTAGATTATTGCTTAGCTTGTCCCAACATTTAGACGAAGCCTTCAATTGTTAGGGCTGTACACCGTAGAAAGACCCTACTGCATCACACCACCACTGGCTAGAACAGAATGGGAAGTGCCTAGCATATAGAAGATGATGTGGCACACTTCAGGGATTTATAATTCCTAACGACCATGATACCACTAGATCTACCAAATGCATCTTACACATATGCAACCAAAATCAGGACCAACCCTGATGTGCCCAACATACGAGATTGGTAGATAATTCTTAGTTTCTTGAAACACAATTTTGTTAGATATCACTAGCCCTTTGATCACAATCCTCATGTATGCAACCCATACGTTCTTATATTCCGCTAATTATCATACACTAACATAGGATTGTTCTCTCCTCTGACCCTCCAATAGACCTTGTTGTGGTCATAATTTATATTGGACTTTAGGTTTTTGAGCTCCTTGATGCCCTTCGTTTTCTTCATGATAACTTGATCACTGTTGGACTAAAATTCTTCTTACTCTCCATGTGACTGAGGATCATCCTGAGTGTTCTTCCTTGGACTCTATATTCACAAATCAACTCAACAAACTTCTCTAAGCTACTTTTGACCCAAGGGGAATCATTCGAGGATCTTCCCCCCATAAGATGAAGCAACATGGTCGATGACTGTAAGTCTGTAACGAGCGCAGTCTCTGCCACCCAAAACTACATATACATAATCATCAAATGACACCTCCACTTCTACAAGTTTACAACTAACACTTTCCACCCTGTAACGGTCAGGATTGTTTTTTGTTCTAAAAAAAATCCGAAATTTTTTCCATTAAATTCAGAAAATTCTAAATATTCCAAATATGCATTCATTTATAATTTTGAACGTGTTTATGTGGGTTTAACGGTTTGAGAGCTGTGTCGGGTGGTTTAATGAATTTATGAACCTGACAGCCTAGAATTGACTGCAAAACTCATAGATTTAATTTTCTAACTATCTAATACCAATGATAAATATACTAGAATGAATTTAATATCAAAATATCTATGTTTGCTAATTTTTAAAAATTGATCGAAAATAGTCCAAAAAAAAAAAGAAAAAAAAAAAAGAAAATCAGTTGTATAATCTGTAAAATGCACATTCATATGTTCTAATTTGAATAACACCTCATATTCAACCATAACAACATAGATTAAAAATATAGAAGGTATAAATACCTAAATTTGAAAATTTTTCGAAAAATGGAGCATGGAGCAAAATCTTTGAAATAACTTGTGTTGATAATCAAATTCAAGCTAAGAGTGGTTGTAATTTGCAGTAGAATAGTTTAGAAAAAAATTTGGAAGAGAAAAATGCCAAAAAATGAGAAAAGTTGCAACTTAAAAAGACAAAAACTAGCCGTTTATGGTCGTCATGCCTTGACCGTTACGGGGCAGTAACGGTCGTCATGGGGCGTAACGGCTGATCCTAGCGAAAAATCGTGGGGTCATCGTTTCGACCCCCATATCTCGTAACGGACTCGGCCATTACCGTAACGTGTAAGCCGTTATGACTGATATGTAACCAATTTGGTACACCGTGATGACAAGTGATCATTGCACCATCTGATGCTTCCATAACTTGCTAGCTCGTCTCAACTACTACTTTGGGCATCGCTGGAGTCCTGAAAGCGTTGGATCTAATGGGCACTGTGCCTTGATTAGCTGAGAGTCAAAGTCGAAACAAGTATTCGGGATTGGAAGAGACCACCATTCAAGTGGCCATGGCTAGGGCACTTGGGCAATTAATAGAGACCATATTGATATTTTGTGGTGCTTGGACATACTGTAAATCGAAACAGGGCATATGAAATCAAAATGGGAATAGGAAGGAGTGTGGAAGAAACTGGTCAATTGTGGGGCTAAGGGGGGATTATTAGTTTATCGCCCCTAGTTTTACAAGAGGTCCATGGTGATGATGGCCTCAAACTAGTTCTCTGACATCTTCTCTCAAAATTAGACACATAGCAACCCTTGAAGCCACTACCTTAGGATCCGTGCAAGGAGAATCAGATATGCCACCATCTACCCTTGACAAGACATCTCCGAACCTTGAAGAGCATGTTGGCATAAACTCTCAATGACGTGTGGTTGGGACGACTCTGACCACTCCTTCGAGTTAGGTAGGTAGTCACAACTATTTTCCACTTGTACCTTGCTAGCCGAACAAATGACAAAATGCCGTGCCCTCGAGCTCCACGCCTCTCCCAATTAAAAGGGGCTAAAGTCCATTGGAAACACTGGCTAAATCACCGACGTGCTTGCTCTTGCTTGAAATGCCACGCTTCTGTCTAGTTGGACTATAAACTTGAATTAGGGGCCACCCAATACCACGTCGAAGATCACCCATGCCTCCATGTAAGCCTGACGCACCATTGACACCTTCTCTAACAACTTCAGCCTGCACATTGCGCAATCGGAGGGCCACTAATCGCCCTGGGAACACCTGATCTAATGGACACGACCCCCTTTGACGATTCTTGGTGGTGGCTCCTCTTCTTTGCACCTCCACCACTCTTCTTGAGGGGAGCATGTATTATGGAATTACAAAACAGCCCTCATAGGAAAAGCTAGCTCATCGAACTCCAAATTCAGAATCTTACCCCAGATGACATCTTCCTTCAGGAGAACCTTTATCCGAGCAAACGATAAGAATGATCTCTCTGACGTCATACTGTCGATCTCCAGCACCTTCCCAAAGTGAGAACCTAGTTTAACGAAGGCTGAATCGGTCCAAGCATGTGTTGGAAACCCCCCCAAAAAAAAAACCCGGACCCAAGCCCCTTCATTGCAAACCACATTAGAATGGCACCATTTCTCTACCTTGGACATAGATGAAGCATTCTGTAATTGAAGATCGCTTTGGAGCTAACATCTCCTCTATTGACCAAAAAGCGCAGCCTGCAAGGGCTTAGATTTTATCTGCACCTTCTGAAAATCTTTTCCCTCACTTCTCTCCCTCTGAAAAGCTCTCCCCCATCCCCCGGGATGCGAATTTCCTATAACCTTGCTCAAGAGAACCTGCAGAAGCTGTTGGGGCCCACTGTGATGTCCGTGTATAATCCATTCAGTCCATCTGTTTCGCCAGGTCATGTTATTTGGGTCACACCAGCCCAAAATCAGGTCATGTTATTTGGGTCACATCAGCCCAAAATGAGGCAGATCAACTGGGCCACACCATAAAAAAAAATGGGATTGAACACTCACAATTGAAAACATCTTGGGGGCCACAAGTTTTGGATCAGGCTGGTATTTGGGTCTTCCGTTAATCCCGTTGGGATAACCTTGTGAACAGGTTGGATGACATAAAAACATCAGTGGTCTGCTGGAAGGCTTCAATGGTGGGTGTTTCCATCCCCACTATATCATAAGGTGTGGCCCACTTCAGTTTTGGAACAGTCATTTTTGGGGCTGTATCCTAAAATGAGCTGGCGAAACTGATGGATATTGTGGATGTGACATGAACATTGCGGTGGGGCTCATAGAGCTTCTGCCTTCAGTGTATGGGGTTAGAGGAAATTCCCATCGTTTTCTTTCCAATCTCTCCGTGATTTCTCTCTCCCTTCCTCTCTGCCATACACCCTGGGCATCATAACAGCTGTTTGGGGCAACAATTATTTTAGTATCAAAATGTGTACAAATAATGCAGTAGTTGATGTGATTCGTTCAAGTTACCTAGTGATCTAGAGGCAGCAGACCTAGTTCTGTTGCATAATAAACATGTGTCAGAAAGAATGTGCGAATTACTAATCTACCCCTGAATGATACCTAGGAAATGAGAATAATATGAGATTTATGGTCTAAGACGTATGAATTATGGTGCTCTTATTTGTATAGCATAAAATTCAATACTTCGATGGTTGAATGTCTCATGCCCTGTTCACTCTTCACTGGGCTATCTCCTAGCTGCAGATGGTCAGCCCTTTTGTCTATTTTGGGCGTTTGATGAGCTTGTGCTGTTTCATTTGTGTGATGATGGTCTTGTTTACAAAGTCAAATATACATCAGGCATACTGACTGGTTTTGGTGAAAGTGGATAGTAATTTGCATTTTGTACTTCTTCCAGGTTTTATATGTAAAAAAGAACATGGCCTGGTGCAGTTTCATGAATTTCTGTTTTAATCCATCATGACTTACACATCTTCTATAATTTATGTTCTTATGAACAAATTCTCTAGCAACATCATATTATGTGTGTAGTTCCATGCATGGATACTAGTAAATAAATAATTTACAGAAAGCTAATGATGCAGGCAGGACGTGTCACATGTTCCAGTACATGAAATTATATTTTCTTCCATCGACAAGCCCAAGCTTCTTAGTCAGGTAGGTGGAAAAAGATTTTCACACCTTTTTTCAATTTCAGTTAACAGATTTCCTTACTAAATGGTGTTGTTCTTTGAAATTTTCTGCGTTAAAGCAAATACTAATAGTATTACTTTGAAAATGGGAGAATACTATGCACTTGCAATTAACAAGCCCTGTGGAGGAAGTTCTTATGACTTTCTGCCTTTCCTTCCAGCTTTCCTTGTTTTGATGATTTTCTTTTGCTTATTTGAAATTTCATGGCCCTTTGTATTCTGTCACTCAAGTACTTTCAACATCTCTCGATTATGTTTTAATTCAAATGTTGTCATATTCTTAATTTTCCAAATATTTCGTCGCTTGATTTTCAAACTTTATATGAAGCTTCTAACAGTGTGACATGGTTTTCCTAGCTCTCTGCTTTGCTTTCTGATATAGGTCTCAACATCCGTGAAGCGCATGTTTTCTCGACAACAGATGGCTACTCTTTGGATGTGTTTGTGGTCGACGGATGGCCTGTTGAGGTGGGTTTCTATATGTAAAATGACATATTCTGACATGTGCTTTGTTTTTCGTTTTTCTTTCTTTCTTGCAAATCAACCAATTGCAAAATATTAAAAAAAGCATTTTTATTTTATTTTAAAATTTTTTTTTTATTAGTGCAGTCTTTCTGTTCTGCAACTTACATTTTTCTAATCCGATCCTATTTTCTATTGAACAGTGATAGTCAAAACCATAACATTTTTGCTTCTAATTGTTATGGATTAAATCATCTAAGACTCTAGTTGGATAAAGGCATCACCTGATCAAGGGGCCTGACATAGAAATTTAAACTCAACTGCCGGTCTGTCTACTTCAGAAAGAAATTGAAATGTTGAACAGAAGTTGAAATTTTCACATGGATTGTGTAGCAGTTGTTCATGGCGTATTGTATTTAAACAGGACTGTCTAAACTTAATTCTATTTGATAAATAAGAATGAGCTGCTTGCAGAGACAACTCTCACTTTTTAAAATATTGGATTCATAATTAAGGGATTTTAGGCTTTTACTTTTGTTTTTTAATTTTTATCTCATTACACAAGTGAAGGGCATTTCATTGTAAGTGAACAGCCAGATTGTACAGCCATTCTTCTAAGTTCTCATCCTCTTTCTTCTTTTTCCTCCCTCTGTTTTCTCCTTTTATTTCCAACTCAGTGAACAACTGGGAGGCACCATCTAGAATATAAGAGTGCATCCTGTTCATTGTTTGTGCCAGTTTACATACTAGGTATTCAATAACTGTCACAGTGGCCGTTATGGCCACTGTTGTTACCCCATAACAGCAATTACTGTCAGTTTTTAACTGTAGTGGCCCTGTAACTGGCCATTATGGGGCTGTAACAGACTGCTTCGGTGCCATAACAACCGTTACGGGCCTTTTTTTCTGTAACGGCCATTATGGCCCTGTAATGGTAACAGTGGGTGTAGCGGTACCCACCATTACGATTATGTAATGGCCGCTACATAACCGTAACTGTTTTTGGAGACCATGCTTGAAATCTTTGGAACATGCGAAGTAAATGAAAGTATGAAACTGATTTAGTTGTCTCTTGCATTCCTGCTTTCCTGTTTTGGAACCCTGGTTTGTGGATTGTATGATGCCTGATGACAAGAAACTAATTGTTTTATCCGTTATTATTATTATTTTTTAAATGCTGTTTAGTTAAAAAGAAAAGTAAAGACTGCTAGAAACATTTATGGATTCTTTTTAATGCGTCCCGGAGTTGGAGAATGGCTTATCGTTGGAGGATGATGGCTGGATGAATTTAAAATCCAGAAAGGATTCCAGGATGCAGGCTTCAATATCTGTATTAGAATGCTGATCTCATTGGCATGCAGCCAAATTGACTCTCTGAAATATGTTTCTTTGCTCCACCATCTTCTTCCAGAGCTTCGTTTTATGGCTCATAAGTTTGCTACCCTGGTTGTTGGTACATTCCATTGTTCGTGTAAACGAGTATAGCGATTGTTCTCCTTCACTCAACATGCTTCTTTGTCTATAAAATTTTGTTCAAAAGACTCGTTAACCAGACTAATACGATCTTACCAGTATGCTGTATATTGTCGGTTTTTGTATCCTTACTTGAGCTACCTTTACTTGCCTGAATTCTATGGTATTACATGCCTCCCAATCCTAGGGTCCGACACTTGTGCTAGTTCCCTCCCCTTGCCGAGTTGTCATCAACAGCCTCCTTTTAACATTTTTTTATCTTCTGATAAAATGGGTAACCATAAAATTTAACCATGTAAACTGTATAACTCCGGAATTTAACTAAGCTGCCCTTATACAAATGTATAACTAGCACGTGAAAACTCAAGGTTCTCTGTGTCACATGATTTCCTGCAATTGTTGGTTGATCACAACTTCCTATTCTATTAGGAGCATGGTAGTTGTCAGTGATGGCATCTGCGTAATGTTCACGTTATATCTGCTTCATACCTTGTACGAGTGGATGTCTCTTTACCTTGATATTTTCTGTCCTCACAAGTTTCATATGACCTGCTTACTGATTATGATTTGAGTGCTCGCAAAACAGACTTAGATGTGTCAACATGGCAGTATAGATGCTTTCTTCATTTTTTTTTCCCAGGAGAAAGGGAATATGTTAGAAAGCAGCTGTATGCTTGAGGAATTCTTCCCATTTTTCTAAACACTTAGCTTGTTGGTTATCATGACTTCCAATCCTATTAGAAGCATGATTGATGTTCCCTGCCTAATGTTTGCATACGATATGTCTCACAACGTTATATGAGTGAATTAGTCTCTTTTATCGTGGTATTATCGATCCACATAAGGGCTTCTGCATTTGACCTGCTCATCCATTGTGATTTGGATACTCATAAAAAAAACTTAGATGCTCTTATTGGCCTTTCTTAGAATGAGTTCAAATGGCCTCGAGAACAGTTTAAATGCCTGAGAAATCCTTCCCATTCTCCTAAATACATTTGTACAATTTGGCATGTTATTTGCTTGCTTTCTCTCTCTTTGGATCTGATAGTCAATTTGTCGGGTATTGTTAGTATGGGTGCTGCATGGGTATCTTCAAGAAAAAGTTACTTTACAAATCATTAAGGAGCATTGTAATTCTATTTCATATGACAGGGATCTATGCCGAGCCCAAATGTTGCTGACTTTGCAATGATGTGGTCAGGACACAGATGGTTTACACAAAGCATTGGAGAAAGCAGTTGCTGGAAGTGAGGTGAGTATATTTTTTGTTGATTTTGATGATGATGCAATTTTTAGTTATTATTTTAGAATATAGTTATTTGTTAAACTCATCATCATCTTTGGCATTGGCTTCTTTTTATTAGCATCTTGGCAAAAGCTAACTGACCTGTTGCCTGCCTAACATCGACCCTCCTTTACCCGGTTGTTTAATTTTTCCCTACTTTCGTTGACTAGCTGATTTACAGGCTGAGTTATTGGTCCACTTTTACCTTCAATTTTTGTTCATTCTTTGTGGGCTTTATGTCGTTGAATGTTTGTTACGGCCAGTGTTCGAAGTATCGGTATCGCTACAAGTTTCGCTGGCCAGGGATACGGAAACAATATCGATATCGTCGATAATATCGTTGATAACCGGAAATGCGAGGAAACATGGGAAAACAGTGGAATTTTTAATGAAACTTCAGGAGATGTTAAAATGTACATATTTGCATAGTTAGAAATAAAAAAATTGCAAAAAGAATGCATACATTACAAGTTTCCATTTAATGAGGCTTTAAAAGTATGTGCTGTTGTAAGAAATCAGTCCAACCATCCCATCCGGCCTATTTAACCATCCAACCTTCTGTCCAAACATCCATCGATATTGCAAATATCAACAACAGATGATATTTCACCAAGAAATCATCAACGATTGGAAAGGAAACGAAAGATTGTGGTCTTAATATAGTGCGTGTTGTGATATCAATAATATAGAGATATTATCGATATTATCAATGACAAATTAAATACTACATACAACCACGTGCCCATGAACAAAAATTGAAATATATATATTTTTTCTAATAAATAAAATTTTGATGATATTAATACGTTGGCTATATTGTTGAAATATCGTCGATACACTTATGATACAAGCATTACCTAGAATTTACATAGTCGAAAATATTGACAATACATTGGCAATATTGATGCATGGGCAATACAAATGGCACCTAGAATTTACATAGTTGAAAATATTGGCGATTATATTAGCGATACAATGCTAATACCTGGAATTTCCGATACTACCGGCGTTATCGGTATCGCTACCAGTGTTATCGGTATTGCTGAGCCGGAGATAAAGATAATATCGGAGATAATTCGAGCACTGGTTATAGCCCTATTCTCCATAGACATCTTCGGGAGGTTATGCAGTCATTATAATGGCTGTACAAGCTACTGCACTACCATCAAAACTCAAACATCTCAGTGATTGATGATCATTAATTGCTTAGTGGTTAGACATCTATGTTCAATTTCTATGCCGATTATTCTAGTTTTCCCTTACTGTTGAATTTACAAATCAGTCCTAGATATTTGCATACTCAAAACTGCTAATGATTATGAGAAGAAATCATTTTCTAGTTTCTATTGTTTGCTTGGAATCATTATTTGAGTGAGTATGCTAGTATATTTGCAAAAACAAATTCTTTTGTACAATAGTTTATCTCCACTTTCCAATTCTTTATGAAAAGAAATTGAAGTATATGAACTGTTTTCTCTATTGAATGAATGGAATGAGTACAAAATTATGGTATATATAGGCTTCTCAAGTCTAACTTTGAAGATTCCAGAAATCCTTTCAAGCTTGTCCAGAGATGCTGGAGTCTACTCAATCCTATCTAAAAGACCTACATAGATTGACATGATAAGGGCTTTAAGGGGAATAGTGATGATATGGGATGTTTTGGCTGTCCAAAATGAGGATTAGTGGAAGGGAGAGTTTTTCATTTTAGTGGTCTTTAGAGACTTGGCAACAATGCTAAGTGGGTGACAACATCTGTTTATGGCCCCAATAATCTCAGCTTGAGGCAAGACCTTTGGAAGGACTTGGACTATTGTAGAATATGTTCCAGGAGTTCTATAACAAATCTATGAACCAAATAGATGCAGCTAAAGCCCACGAAAAAAAAAACCCACTTGGATGATACGACATAGAAATTGGAAAGGACTTTTTTCTTGATTTTTCTTTAGATATGGAAAAACACCATCACAGACTCGCAAAAAATCTTCAAAAAATCACCACTAATCTCCTAAAATTGAGATATCTTAGGATCCGTAGTTTCTTTTTCCCCATCAAGGAGACCATCTTTGTTCGGAGCTGACACTAGCTGCATGTCATGATGACGGCAACAGTAGTCCTACACAATCTTCACCTCGATCAGTAGCTCAACTTGCTTCGATACCATATAGAAAAGAAAAAGGAGAAAAAGAGAAGAAGGAAAGAAAGGAGAGAGAAGAAAGGGAAGAGATATGTATTAAGGCTAAAATTACTTATCTTTTGAAATTGTTAATGTACCTGATAAATAAGAAGGGAGTCCAATATGGTACTCTGCCTGACTAAATAAAGACTGCAAGACTATAGCAGAACAAATTCTACAATGTGGATGAGGTTGCTAACAAATGGCATCTCTTGTGGGTTCTTATACTTGATTTGGGGTTTGGTGCTGAAACAATTTAATATAGTCTGGTCCATGCTGCATTAAATTCATCAGTTATTTGATGCGTGGAAAATTAGTTAGGAAAAATCTATGGTACATGAGGTTGGTGGCAACCCTTTGGGAAAATTTGGTAGGAATGAAACAATCACATCTTCAATTGAATTTCCTTAACGGATACAGATAGCTCAATTAGAGTCAAACGTCTTGCTTTAGGGTGGGAATGGCAGGATGCGCCCCCCATATTGTATTTGGGGATGTTTCTCCCTGATTCTTTGTTTTTGCTGGGATGTATAGGGCCTTCCATCCTTTTCTCCCAAGGTGTTCCGTATCTGTTACGGTATGGCCATAAAGGCCGATACATATAGGTAATGGGGCGGTTTGTTTTTTGGGATCGTATCAGCCGTTACGGGGCATAACGGGCGTTACCCCAGTAAAAACAACCACTTCTTTTTTTCTATTTAAATCCATTTTTTCAAAATTTCACTTTTCTCATTCTAAAAACTTTCCTAGATTATTCTCCAACAGATTTCTGGCACTCTTACTTTAGTTTTTAGGATAAAAATCATAGATTGAAGCGATTTGGGCGAATAGAAGCTCCGAGGGCCATTTTTTTTTCAAAAAATTGAAAAAAGCGGTATTTTTACTTTCTTCTTTCCGATTTCTAGTTCTAATGCTTGATCATGATGTGTAAATATTAGAGATACATAATCGTGTTCATAAATTCACCACACAACTAGATGCAACACTATTACCAAAGAATGGACCATTACAGCACTATAAACATGTTAAAAAGAAAAAGAATACATATTTGGATTATTTACATTATTTTGGATTTTCTAAATAATTTTTTTGAGCAAATTTTTTTTTTCCCACCGTTACAGGGGTCATAACGGTTGTTACGCCCTTGTATCGGTAATGGTCGTGACCGTTATGACCACTGGTAATGATATAAAAAAGTTTGGCTGTAGCAGTACTATGAGAAGCATGAAGAAGTCTTCTGATTGGATCTTAAGGAACTCTCTTATTGATCTACTGCTTATAGGAGAGTCTTATATGTGGTCTAATAATTAAGCTAATCTAGTAATGTCAAGGATCACCAGATTCCTCATTTTAGGGGATTGAAAAGAATTTTATTCGGAAGTGCTACAAGTTGCGGGCCCTTGTTCAGGCTTGGGCCACTGCTTGTTAACTCTTTCGTCTGATATGGTTCTTTGGGGACTCATTCCCTTCTGATTTGAATAATGTTCCTGGAGAGAGATTTGATAAAAAATTAGAGAAATTGTGGAATGAAATCAAAGTGGATCGAAGCAAAGATCAGAAACTATTGCCCAAACTTAGACTCCTTGATGCAAAACTCAAAGAATGGAAGATGAAGAATCATTTTTGGGAGGTGGAGACTCCTTTATTGAAAACTCAAATGGAACATGAATCACTACGGAAAGGTGGAAGCAATGATTGCTAAAATTCTTGGAGATTTACAAACGAGAATGATGTCTGATAGCAATCCATCTTGCAAAAAGTGAACTCTAGAAAGAACATAAGCAAAATGTGAAGGAAGAAATTTTATGGAGACAAGTTTAGAGCTCCTTCACTTAAAAGATGGGGACAAACACAAAATTTTCTCCAGATGGCTAACTGTTGGAAGATGGGCGAACATGATTAAATAATTGGAGGGAACGGCATGGCATTCGATAAACCTAATGATAGATGTGATGGTGAACATGGACTTCTATCAAAAGCTGCACAGAGAGAGGATTGTTGAAGACCCACTTCTTAATATTGAATTTGATTGTATAACCGAAGAAAATGCGGCTTTCTTGGAAAGGCCGATTGAAGTTGAAGAAGTTAAGGATGCAATCGATCTTTGGGTCAAGACAAGGCACTTGGACCAAATGGGTACCCTTTGACATTTTTCAAGACATTATGGGAGGAACTTAGAGATGATTCGATGGGATTTATAAATGTCTTCTACCATAGGGGTTTTATTTTGAAAGAGATGGGAGCTTTCTTTTATTGCCCTTATTTCGAAGAAGAGGGTGCCATTCCCACCGTATGCCAGACTGTATTTGGGTGCATGCTATGCAGAGTTGACTCAGAGAAAGCTTACGATAATGTGGACTTAGATATCAAGATTTCTTATTTTTGGTTTGCAGTTGATACTTTTATTTTATGTGATATGGATCCTCATAAATGGTTAAATATAAATTGCATCTTAAGATGCGTTGAGTTAGTCTTAGGTCTCACAATTAATCTAGAAAAAAAAGTGGAAGCAAGATTATGGGTGTCAGTCTTGAGGATTGTGATGTAGTAGAGTTGGCAACGGTGTTGCAATGCTGGTGCCCCTCCAACCACTTATCTCAGTATATGCCGCTATGCATCGGAAAACAATCTAGAAGCTAACAAGAACCAATGGCACATAGGTGCACGACAATTGTCATCCTGGATAATGAAATACCTATCTTGGGGTGTGTGTATTACTCTCACTAAGGCAACTTTATCTGCTTTACCTACAGTTTAATTGAGGATATTGCCCTTGATAGAGTGGAATGGGCAGAATGAGATTCATATAACTGACCCAATTTAATTGTTATAAGGCTTAGATGATGATGGTGATTTAGGTGCACCCATTATGTGGTCAATCAATTGGAAAGGAGAGGACTCAATAGTAGGATTGGAGAATTTGAAATATCATCTATTGGCTCATGAAGTCTGGACTGCCTTTGTCGTGCTCTTTCACATCTCTTAGATTATGCTGAATTCGATCGAAATCTCCTTTTGGCTTGGCATAGGAGTTTCGGGAAGGAAAAGACTGCAATATGGCACCTCACCCTCATGGTGACTCTTTGGGCTGTGTGGCTGGAAAGGAATTGGAGAACTATCATAGAAAGGAAGTAGAGGAGTTTTTTTTTTTTTTTAATTAAATTAATTTTTTTAAATTTAAATTAATTAATTTATTTAAATCAAGTAAAGAGAGGAAGAGAAAAAAGAAGAAGGAAGAGATGAAAAGGTTGGTGTCTAACATTTTTTTCTAGAAGTAGCATAGTTTTTTGAAAGAGAAGCAAAATGAAGATGATAAATCGATGCCTCAGAAATAAAATTAGCAACACCAAAAGGAATTGAAAGACTCAAAAGAACAATTGGCAAATTGCATTAGGATTAAAGCCGAAGCAACCACATTCAATTTGGCTTTACTGAACACTTCACCAGGAGTGCCGGAGTGATTGCAAAAGCGTCTATTGTTGCATTCTGGCCAAATGGACCACAAGCCCTTGAGAAGAGAGAGACATTGTAGAATTTACCCTTTCAGGCCCATGCCTCCCACATGCCACATTAAAAAGGTGTCAATAAAGACGAATTTATTTGAGAGAAAAATATGAAGACGATTGAAAAGAGATTGAGATTTTCAGCGGAGAGAAAAACATTGGGGAAGCAGAACTAATGGAAGAAGATATTTAAGAAAGGGAGTGGAAAGAGGAAGAAAACCAAACTATGGAATGAGCTTATTAGGTCATGGGATCGTAGATTGATGAATCGTGAGTGGCAGAGGATGAAGCAGTTTATATTAGCGGGCCACTCGAGTGAAGAAGAGAGTTGGATTAGAAGATCGCTTTGATACCATGAAAAGAATACAAGTGTGTGAGCCCTGTCACCAACAAAAGTTATGTAACTATTGATGTAACTTTTTTTTTTTTTTTTTTTTGAAGAAATTTCCTATCATGCAAAAAAGAGTGTCTCCATGGTTCACAACAAAAAATAGTGATAGCCTGGTTTTGCCTATTCCTCTCAATAATCCTGGCCCTCGTCTAACGATCACAATGGATTCTCTTAGTTTAACTGATCACGGTAAAGAAATGTTGGTATATGAAAGGAGATAGAAGAGAACTACCTACTGACTCTGTGATTCATCACCATAACCCTTCTGAGAGCTCAGGTATTGATGCATCTAAACAATTGTATTTTGATCTTCCAATTGCATTATGGAAATGAGTATGTAGTTGCACAACTTACCATATTACTCGGTTTGTGTCCTATTAGAGATTGTCTGCATTTTACAGGTCCTTTCTTACATCTTTCACCTTTATTGCCATTCCCATAAAGGTTGAAATGACACGTAAACATCCATTATGGAGACTAGCCAAGGAAGAGGAAATGGCAGCCATGGAGAAAAATCAGACGTGGGAGATGACTGTATTACTTGAAGGAAAATGTCCAGTCTGCTGCAAATGGGTATTCTCTGTTAACCATCATTGGGATGGAAGTATTGCTCTCTCACCTTTTTTCTCGCCTGAAAAAGCTATTGAAGGTTTGAAACAATTGTTGAGAGCTTGGTTTGAGAAATTCAGCAATGCTCTTCTTAAATTCAGTGTTTTTATGTGTTCTGATCATTCAATCTTTTTTAAACATCATGGTGAAAAAATGTTTTTTTATAGTATACGCGGATGCTATGGTGATATCATGGAGTGTCGAGGACGACATTAAAGACTAAGAGGATCATTTGCATTGATGTTTTGACATCAAAGATCTCGGTCCATTGAAGTATTTTCTTGGGATTCTTGGTCAAAAAAGGGAATAGTTCTTTCCCAACTTTAGTATGCTCTTGATCTACTTCAGGAGACGGGCAATCTTAGCTACAAACCTATTCATACCCCTCTTGTTCCCAGCTGTAAAATCCAGTTGGATGATAGTGAACCTCTTCTAGATCCTCGAGTGTTTCAGAAGATAGTTGGAAAGCTGATTTACCTCACGATTACCCGTCTTTGGAGTTATAAGCCAATTCATGCATGCCCCTTGCTTAACCCACGTTCGGGCAACTGAACCATTATTCGCCACATCGAAGGAGTACCAGGGCATGAGATTCTTTACTCAGATGAAGGATACTTATGGGTCACAACTTATTCAAATGCATATTGGGCAGGAAATTCGGATGACAGACGATCAACTTCTGGATATTGTACTTTTATTCGTGGAAATCTTATCACTGGGAAAAGTAAAAAGCAGACAATAGTGGTTTGGTCCAATGCAGAAGCAGAATATTGACCAATGACCCACACTACATTTGAGTTTCTCTATCTAAAAAGTTGCTGATAGAATTATGATAAGGATCCTATGGAGATGGGGTGTGTATTCAGAAGGGCTAAAATGTTTGTAACGGGAATGTGTGAAGGTTTTTTGAAGCTGCTTGGTCGTA
The DNA here is from genome assembly GCA_030180095.1 of Magnolia changhungtana. Classification (NCBI taxonomy): domain Eukaryota; kingdom Viridiplantae; phylum Streptophyta; class Magnoliopsida; order Magnoliales; family Magnoliaceae; genus Magnolia; species Magnolia changhungtana. The sequence continues at coordinate 6,323,362 of JASAUF010000652.1, forward strand.
TTCCTTTTTTTTTTTTTTGTGGTAAATTGTATTCTTTCAGGCTTTGGCCTTTTATAATAAAATCGCTGTCTTAAAAAAAGGGAGATGTGGTGTGACAACCACGCCGCAATATATATATATATCTCCACAAACCCTATCTTTCATGAGCGAACTATTAGGGGTGAAGATTGCTGCAAAAGAAATTATTACTTCACATATCCACTCAAAAGAGCAGTTTGCAGATATGTTTACAAAATCTCTCCGTAAGGATCAACTGCCTTCTATTACAAGCAAGCTGGGCATGATTGATACATACACTCGCGCTTGAGGGGAGTGTTGAAGGAGTTTACCTTGTGCATACTCCTGCAGAGTACTATACAGATTTGGGTATCCTTTCTACTCAATGTACCATTCCCGTGTATTTAAATTCATCCTTATCATGTATTAATAAGTTCTCATCCTGTATATTCTGAAGTTAGAATAGCCTCTCCCTAGTAGTAACCTTCCTGAGCAGCGAAACATGATACAAGAATCTTCTTCATTCAAGCATCCATTCTTTGTTTTTCTGTTCCTCTGTGAGATTTACATCTCACTTCAATCCTACATAAAAGATACATAGTGCAAGAATACCCTCTTAGTATATAGAATTTACATAAAATACACTCATATGAATTACACAACAATTGTTGAACATAAATAACTATTTGGTAGCACTTTATATCTATGGTTTCATGTCTATTGTGTATTCTACTTTTCTTAGAATAGTATGTTGCAAACATTTTTTCTTAATACAACTTCAGTTTGGTTGTAAGAACGTCGATGTTTCTTTTCTGTCTGTCATGATATGACTTTAACATTGTTGATAGCAATGTACTCACCACTGTTCTGTTGAAAAATGCAGGGCTCCTGGTCTGGCTCGTCCCCTTCTCGTTCTGCCATAGAGAAGACACTCACCATCCAACCAAAACTTGGTGATTGGGAAATTGACAGGAGATTGTTGAAGATAGGAGAGAAAATTGCATCGGGATCTTGCGGAGATTTGTGAGTCAGGAACTATAACATGCTATTCGCATTCTTCCTCTTCTTACCTCACCCTGCTCTTCTTAGTTTCTGTCAAAACTAAAGATTTATGAATAACTTGCTTTGTTTTTGTACAGGTATCGTGGAATCTATCTGGGACTTGATGTTGCTGTGAAAGTTCTCAGATCAGAACACTTAAATGAAACTTTAGAGGTCGAATTTGCTCAAGAAGTCATGATTTTAAGGTGAATAGATGCGCAACCGTCATAGTATTCTTGGCTCATTGTTTCATCTTTGTCTTCCTATGGCACATTATGATTTTTGATGTGACACGAGACTGATAGTGGTACTGTTGACATGTAGAATAGTTCTAGGATGTGTTTTAACTTTATTATTAAATTCATTATTTGAAATCTTGACAATTTTCTTAAATTCTTGTCCTAATGTATATATGGTATGTGTATACTGTAAGAGTTATAAACATCAACAATTTTGTTGAATTTATCATGCTAGAAAGATTAAAAAACCCCGTTTGATAAAATTGCCAATTAATAGAATAGGTGACAAGACATGTTTTTACTAAAAAATCACATCACTAAATTTGAGTAGTATGTTATGAATGGGCTACCACAACCCATATCCTATCCTGTATTTTGGACAATGGAGAGTCGTGCTTGCTCCCATATCCATGTCTGTATCTGTATATCATATCTATTTCCTGGTTCCAGGGTTCTATGGTTTAACGATGAAATACTATTACCCATATTGGTGCAAGAAGATTTCGTTTTTCTTTCTTCCCAGGGAACCTATGGGCTTAAGTATTTGCAACATGAGCTCTTAACCATCATCTTATCTTATCTTTTCTCCCTACAGTTTGGGGATGGCTTTTAACTAGTATGTTGGTGAAAAGTTTGACCATCTGTTACCAACGAGATATCATCTCCCTTCCAGTTTTACTCGAGCTCTTGTAATCACCCATGGCAGAGACTCATCTTGACATTACTCATAGCAGGTAAGCACATGCGAAAAGTTGGCACTGATGTACACAAATATCTCTCCATCGAATTGAAAGTTGATTGGACATGCTGAAGTAGTTGGCTGCATGAATTAATAGGGATCTTACCTATACATTTTACCAGACACTACACACATGCCAACACAATCATGTCCACCACTGCACTTGAGCCTACCTACTGCCACTGTTCGAAATATTGGTATCGTGTTACGTATCTCACCCTTGGGATATGGATACATATCGGTTATTGATGGGATATATCGGTTCTATCGCACAATGTATCGCTGTTGTTGGAAACATGGGGAAACATTGGGAAATTGGTTGAATTTTTCAATGAAACTTTAGTGATCGTTAAAAAAGACATCAATACACACTTATAAATCAAAGCATTACGAAAAACAAGTGCACATAATATGTTTTCTTTGTATGGGGTCCCAATCTATGCGCTGTCTAAGTGAATCAATGCAAGTATATTCAAAGTCTATTCATATAATTTATAGATGTAAGAAGATGTGTGGAAACACAAGCAACACATTCAAAAGCAAAAGAAGAATCACTAGATCAGGTTACATACATGTTTGATTTTTATGTTTGGATATATATTACAACATATTTGCGAGAAATTGGGAAAATTTTGATTTTTTCAAAATTTCTGGAACTCGGCCCATCTCCTCCAAATCTCGAAATTGAAGCTCCCAATCTATGCTTTTTCATGGATTTGTAACAATTTGACACTGATTTAATATGATTTATAGAAAAAAAAGATCGAAAATAAAAAATGCTCTATGGATTGAACATGTGGGATATATCCTACTACTTGTGCGTTTTGTATCGCACATGTGGGATACAAGATATATCATGGGATATATTGACCGATATTGTCGATGCTTAAAACACTGCCTACTGCAAGTTACTGGAGAAGTCAAATTATCAAAAAATTAAGATCTCTAGCATGCGATGTTGGAGTTGCAAGATCCTTCTGACCAGGTGCCGTTTCCTCTCGGAATCCCGCTTCGGACTCCTGCCCCTGCTCCCGCTTCCTGTCCATTTATACTTGTTTACATTTTGAAACAGATGCTTCCTTGCTCTCACACTTGAATCTGTTGCCGCTTTGCTTCACACTTCATACAAGTATATGCCAGACAAGCTTGCTAGGCATGGACAACTTGAGCTCTTCTGATGCTGATAAATTAATGGAGCATTTCAAGCCAACTGCTAACATTTTCTATGCTATAGTGGATATAGTTAAGGTGCATGATTTATTTTTGTTGCTGTTTTCTTCTTTATTCATACCTTTGAATAATATTTTTGAATGTCTTTTTACCAGTTTAGGTTATGTGAACTTTAGGAAGCAATTTAAATTTGTTAACCTACAGTGTAATGTACTTGTCAAAAAAGAAAACTTATATTATGTAAACTGTCGATCTTTTACTGATTTCTGTATTTCAGATAATGAATTTCAAGAACTGAATGCTGAATATAGTTTGTTTCTGATACTTGTATATTTTCTTTCACTAGTGAATTTTAATATATGTCACAACTTAAATCGTTCTCTTTTTCAATTTTCAATGAGATATAAATATAGTAGGCCTCAACTAGTTTGTCAGATCCTGGAAATGTAAATTTATGTTGGTATGCAGGGAAGTTCAACACAAGAATGTTGTTCGATTTATTGGTGCGTGTACAAAGCTTCCAGAGCTGTGTATAGTAACAGGTTTGCTCTTAGAATATGTTATATTAGTTTAATTTTGGCTTTTATGTTCAAAATTTTGGTTTCTTTTAGGCATGCAAATTCCATTTACCAACAATGTTATATGAGCATGCAAATTCCAATCTTTGGACATAATACAACATGGTACTTAAAGAGGTTACTTGGTCAGTTTTGAGGAGGGAAGGGGTCCCTCAGAGATACATCAACATTATGCATGCAGGTGCAATTATAAGTTGGGGGGGGGGGGGTTCTTCTAGGGCCTGTCTGGTTAACTAAATGCAGCTGTAAATACAACTAAGTGGGCAATGGTGATGGTATATGGTTGTTCGGGTACTGAAGCAATTTCTCGGTCATTATCAGCCACAATACACTGACAGAGCTGTCAGCGTAAGTTGCCGATGAAAATATAGTAAATCTCCCTGATGCAACCAAATGGCCACACGTGCCGATTGATCAAGATTCGAAGAGCACACTTCACACATGTATACAAGAAGAGGACCACCTTCCTTTTTTAGCCCATCATCACTTCCCATTTCTCTCAAATTTCTAGATTAGGAAATCTGCTCTTTCTTTCATATCTTTATTTTAAGCAGAGAATAATTTTAAATATTTTCTTATCTAAGTATCTTTTTATTTTAGGCATTTCCTAAATTAGAATGCTTTGTTATTTAGGTGCTTTCCTATTTTCATAGATTTTTAGATTCCATATCTTTTATTACAGATTACAAGGTTGATTATAAATAGGACCTATGGCGTATGGAATAAGACTAGCTGATTATTGAGAGTCTACCACCCGGGCATCACTCCCTTGACCGGGAGTTCAAATGATTTTGCAACCTCCTGAGCTTAACACTATATACAGGCATTCAACACCCCCCCTCCCCCCCCCCTTCTTCTCTCTCTCTCTCTCTCTCTCTCTCAGTGAGAAAGTCCCTGCCTCCTTCCTTCCTCTTCTGTTGACCTCTACCATTTCGTCCACCATCCCCTTGCTGCCGTACTCTTCATCCTCACTGGCCTTAAACCTTCTACCTCCATTGAAAGGATGACGTGCATGTGCAGATCAGGGGCCATCCTTGTTTAATCCCCAGCACTGGCTCATTCCCCTGATTGCTTTGGTTGCAGAGCTTTCATTGGACTTGGAATGCGTCGTGTAGTAGTCAGCCCAGACATGGGTACAATGTGCTGCTGGAAAGGCTCTGTTGCACCCGACCGTGATGTGGGGTTTCTTCCACTCCGTCCCTTCATTTTGCTAGCCATTTTAGGGTCCCCTTCCACCCAGAAAGTGTCGTAGATCCAAATTCGGAACGGGGTATTACAGGCCAGGAAAAGTGATCATTGGGCGCCCACCGTTTGAAACATCCCTAGGGCCCTCTGTAACGTTTATTTGCCATCCGACTTGTTGATGAGGTGACACAGATTTGGATCAAAGGAAACCACAAATATCAGCTTGATCCTATTATTATGAACCCTCGAAGCAACTTTGATTGGTGAGTGTTCATTGACCACTGTGTCCTATGGTGTGGTCCACCTGAAGTTTTGATCATATTCATTTATTGTGTCGATGCAGTGAATTGAGATGATAAGGGATGTCGGCGTGGATTAAAATCATTCATAATGGTGGGGCCCACAGTGGACTACCTCTACACAGTCCTGAAGTGGGGGCCATGCAATACACTATACAATTGAAGTCTGCTTTCATGGCCCATCCAAACAGTCATTCTGTAAATCTTTATATAGAGGGGTGCGGAGCACCATAAGGTATGGGCCCACAGGAAGAGATGTTGCAATGACTAGCAAACCCTGTAGTATTCGTGTTATCTTATCCTGTGCTGTATTTATGGCCGGTAACCAAATGTTATAAAAAAAGGGTCAAAAGTACTCTGACAACGGCTAGCGGGTATTGTAATTTGTAATGATGACGATCTTACATTACTGAGGTATTTACCAAACCAAACAGGCTCTCACTATCATACTCATTTATTGTGTCGATGCAGTGAATTGAGATGATAAAGGATGGTTGGTGTGGATTAAAATCATTCATAATGGTGGGGCCCACAGTGGACTGCCTCTAGACAGCCATGAAGTGGGGGGCCATGCAATACACCATACAATTGAAGTTACAATTGAAGTCCGCTTTCATGGCCCATCCAAACAGTCAATCTGTAAATCTTTATATAGAGGGGTGCGGAGCACCATAAGGTATGGGCCCACAGGAAGAGATGTTGCGATGACTAAGAAAACCCTGTAGTAATCACGTCATCATATCCTGTCCAGTATTTACGGGCGGTAACCAAATGTTGTAAAAAAAGGGTCAAAAGTACTCTGACAAGGGCCAATGGGTATTGTAATTTGTAATGATGACAATCTTACATTACCGAGGTATTTACCAAACCAAACAGGCCCCTAGTGAGACATATGAGTTCTCTGTAGCAGTTGGTATACACTGGTTGTTGGTGTAAGTTTTAAAAATATCGTCAATCTGTTGGACTTGGATCTCAGTTTTCCCATGTGCGAAACAATATCTTCTTGGAATACACTTTTTCCAAGATATGAATGATATTGGCCAAGTGATCTTGTGATATTTTCCCATGACCCTGCGACCCATGATCCAGAGTTCAATCCTTCATTCAGGAGGGTTTTCTTCCTTCTGTTTCTTGTCGAATAAACTAGAAGCTGGAAATTAATTCTACAACAAGGTAATCAATAAAGGTAATGGTGGCCATAACAGCCACCGTTGTTACTGTTACAGCACAGTTATGGCCCTCATAACAGCCATTACAGCCATTTCCTAAAAAATTGTAATGGCCCGTAACCTGTTACAGTTCCCACTGTTACTGTTACACAATGGCTGTTACATAACTGTTTTTCGATACCCTGTTCGACAGTTCGTTATTGGATATTTTCTTCTCTATCTATGGTAGTTAAGCTGGAGTGATGAACCCACAATTGGTATCTATACTCTCTCTCTCTCTCTCTCTTTTTAATTTCCTCAATTTGAGTTCAATCCTTCCCTTTGCTATGTCATAAGAAAAACAATTATGAGTAACTTCTTCGGAATTTTGAATGCAAAAAAAGGAATTTGTTACTTTGATATTTCCTTTCAGTACACCATATTCTCTTGGGGTGTATAGGACCATGAATATTGATGTGGAACTCCATGATAAAAAAAGGGTTTCTCAACACCATATTCTCGTTGGTTATTTTCTTATTTCTTTTCTGAGTGAGGATGGGATTATAAGAAGTAATAGAAGTAAACAGAAATGTAGGGAGATAAACCTGATTTTTGTAATAAAATCGAAAGGGCTACATCATTCTAGAGGAGAGTTTCAAATTTAAAGATCCCCTCATTTGCAATGTATTGGCAATTTATTACTCTCCTCTTGACATGGGCAAATGAAATGCTTGTCCTTGAAGCTGAATCACGTATTTTGTTAGCCATACCAAACAATCTTTAAGGTTGGGTAACTCCCAAGTGCATTGATACCTAGGTATATTTTTGTTTCTTTAGTTTTTGTTGTATTGTGTGTTTTATTGCTTGAATGATGTGAACTCATTTTGATATATTTGCATCATCTATGGCTGACACTTCATGGTTTTCTCCTAAAAGATGGAGAAACTTTTGTGCATTGTTTTTTTTTTTTTTTAAATTTTATTTTATTATAATGAGTTCTAAGTTTGTAGTTGTGTCTTTTAACATTTTTAGTTTCAATGAAGAATTTCACCATTTCCCTAAAGTTGCCCGAAGTTCATCTCAAACTGTGAAACTTCTACTTGAGATATGCGATATTTCCTAATATATCCTGTGATATTTCCCATTCTTGGAGGTGCAATATCATGTGCAATATTGATTCACAAAACATTAGTTGGCATAAGATTGTACCTTTTGAACTTGCTATAGATGAATTAACTGTCAGTATTTAGGTAGAGATCCTTGGTGTATGTTATTTGTGGATGTTGTGTTGCTGGTTGACTAGAGTACAGAAGGGGCAAAAGCTCATTTGGAGGAAAGCTCTCAAGTTTGGTAAAAATTAACCAAAGCTAGACAGGGTATCTGAGTGAAGCTCTAGCATGAGGCAATGCTTTACTTAAAATTGATGGCCAGGTGACTCTTTACATAGATTTTGTAATCCAAAGGATGGAGAGATTTAAGGGATATTTCCCATAGGATTGGAGTTGGGTGGATCAAGTGGAGATGTGCCCTTGTAAGAACGTTGCATGCCAATGAAACTCAAGAGAACATTTCTAAAGTAGCTATTGAGTGGCTATGCTTTATGGGACATGGTGTTGAGCATTAGGAAATAGTGCAATGTACTCTTTTGTTGTGAGATAATATGTACTCTGGGTATATTCTTGTAATTACCATCTACAATAAGGGTACTGTTGTAATCTATAATTCTAGGAGCTTCCTTGGTAGTAAATCTTTTAGATATGCTTGAGAAGATCTCTCAGATATCTATCAAAAATTCGAGAAGATTTGTAGCATCTCCCTAGATAAACTTGAGAAAGCAATAAATACCATACCTTTATATTCATTGTTGTCAAACTTGAGAAAGCAATAAATACCATACCTTTGTATGCATTCTCATCATTCGATAGAGAAACAATGTCTATGCTTTAAGGTTCTTTTTTCGGTTTCAAAGAGCCAGGGTAGTTTATCTTCATCTTCTCTCAATCCCTTTTTCCTCCTCTTCCCCTTTTCCCTTTTCTTTTGTTCTTTCTTGGTGCCTCCCTAACCAAGCGTCTCTCTGTCCGTCTCTGTCTCTGTTTCTGTATGCCTCTTGTAATCTCTCTCTCTCTCTCTCTCTCTCTCTCTCTCTCTCTCTCCTGTCTTCTCTCTTTGTATGCCTATTGTAATTTGTATATAGTGTCAGCAACATCATCTAAGCCTTACCCCAACTAATTTGGGTTGGCTGCTGTTAGAGAGAGAATTCTTGCAATATAATTCTAGAAGCTTCCTATGTAGTAAATCTTTAGCTAGAGCTTGAGAGTATCTCTGGGATTTCTCTAGACAACCTTGAGAATGTTTCTAGAATTTCTCTAGATATACTTGAAAAGCCTATGAATATTGAATACTATACCTTCATATTCATATTCATTCTTATCAGTCAGTACTAGCAGGGAAAACAGTTATGCTTCAAGGTTTCACTGGGCAATTAGGAGGCAGAGTGTGTAGAGATGAGCATTTTAGAGATGTGGATGTTGAGATTGATGTATGGAAAAGAAGAAGAAGAAGAAAAGAATCAAGAATGAGTCATGTGAAGCAACCAAAGAGTAACCCCATTGGGTTATATAAATGATGGGGAGCTGATTGAGATGGTTTCTACATATTCCATGAAGATAAGATATGGCCTGATAAGGAGGGGAACTTTGATTCAGGTTGAAGGGATAGCAAGGAGGATGGGGGAAGATCTAAAATGACTTAGATCGAGGTGATGAGAAGGGACATCAAGGCTTGGATAATTACAGGTAGGGCCTTGGATAAGATTGATTGGTGAAACAGGATTTGTAAAGATGACCCCATATAACTGGAACTAGGCTATGATGGTGGTAGTAACACCTTATCAAGTTCCTCACCCAAGTATGGTTGTAGATGAAGTTGGTGATCACCTTTGATGGCATAACTGCTATGACTCATTCATCTTTCCAATTTCCTCTAGCATGAGCTCAATGGAATGTGCCGTGCAGGGAGTCCAGAGGAGGTGTTTCCTTGCTGCCATAAACTTTATATCAGTTGACTTAATACCTTGCTTTATATATAGATGCCATCTTTGACATGTCTAGATGACTATGGAACCCTGTCCCTGCGACAAGTGCGCCATAAAATATGCGAATAAATTCATAGCATCATAGATCTAAGGTGATATCTATGTGAAAATCATGTCACTACCATAATATGTTAAAACAAATTTAAATATGTGAAAAACTAGAAAAAAAGAATAAAGCATTTTTTGTAAATTAAATATTTTTTATTAAAAATATTTTAATTGTCATTGATCCATGGTCTTGAAGCCCAAATCCATGGATGTAGAGGTGGTTTTGAGTTAAAAACCACCAATTTACAAAAAAAAAAAGGATAAAAAGAAGAAAAGAAATGACATTTTACCTTAGATTTGACAAACACAAAAATAGTTTCTCCTCAAAAATTTCGGACTGTAAATCCAAAGATTTGGAAGTGTTTTTCTTGCAATGAACGGAAAGTCCCCTTAGTATTGTTTTCTCTTCTCCTAAGCTTTGGAATGAAGAAAAAACAGCTGAAAATGGGTGAAAACCCAAACATGTATTTATATGCGCCATACTGCATGCTTATCTTGACTTGTTCTGTATTTGGTTGACTGGTCCCTGTATGGACCAATGAGTCAGACCAAGTCGAGGCCAAGTCTCCTGATTTTGCTGTCCAGGTTCTTAACTGGGACCAGTTCCCAAACTGATTGGACCGAGTCATATCAGACGATATTTAAAACCATATGATGGCTTCCCTTCCCCTCTCTTCCCCAACCTGCTCCTGAGTCACTGGATGATACTTAAAACCATGCAATTGTTTCCTCTCCCATTTCCAACGATTTGCAAGTAATCCCTTCTCCACGTTCTTTTCTAATTTAACATAAACACTCAATTTAATTGTGGTACATTTTCTGACCCTAGATGTACTTTAAAGTTCCATGGCTTTAGTGCAACACAAGTGCTCAATGGAAAGCATTGTTCGCTTCAACATTGAGGTCATGGGTTGCTTACCTGTTGAAAAGAAAGAAACAATAGACATTGTAGGTTGACCAAGTTTGAATATGGGCTTACGGAAATTTTTTGATTTATTTAAAGAAGCATCTGGTTTTCTTTGCTTATCTCTTACGTGTTAAATAAGTTGGAAGAAATTCAGATACACACTTCTGATTAAATCTTTGTTAGAAGCTTCTGTAGAGCCTTTTGTTTTTGGATATCATTTCTGATCTCATGTTTTCTGCAGCATTGTAGATGATATGTCGTTAAGTAGACAAATCTCTATTATGTGCTTACTTTCATTTATCATCGAAATTGGATTTTTTTAATTGCTTTGCATATCCCTCTTCTATGCAGTTACATAAGGTGGTTATTTATTTGCTTGCAGAGTATATGCCCGGAGGAAGTCTGTATGATTTTCTGCATAAACATCATAATGTCTTGGAGCTATCTATGTTGCTGAAGTTTGCAATTGATGTATGCAAAGGGATGGAGTATTTGCACCTAAAAAACATAATTCACAGGGATTTGAAAACAGCCAACCTGCTGATGGACACTGATCGTGTATGTGACATTTTTTGATTGCTGACTGTGTTGGTTTGTAGCATTCTCTGCTGCTTGCTATTTGCATTTCTTTAGTGGCTATGGTTTCATGAAAAGTTGTTTTGTTCTTTTCTTTTTAAAAATAAAAAAAAAAAAAATTGTTACTTATGAAAGTCAAACATATTTTGAATGATGATAAACATTTTTTTCCATGTAAGTGTGAGATTAGATGTCGTTGTAAACCAATGCTTCAAAAGGATTTGATTTTGACGAACTGCAGATGACTATAGTTACTCAAAAGCAGTAATCTGCACATAGGAAACGTACTAGGTTTAATTTCAAATGCAACTTTTCCACGCGTGCATGCACACAACAGTGTGGCGGGATGCTTTAATATGACATACGATTTCCTAGTGTTAGAGTCTGAGCCCAAAATTTTCTTCTTTCATCTGTTAGAGAGACGCATTAAAATGACGCCTTGAAGAGGATGCTGGCCTAACCTTATCTGAGACACCATGATAAGAAAAGAGACAAGCTAACACATAAATCTCTCGAGTCCGTAAGAGGTTACATCTTTATTGACTGAGATGTCAAAGGATCAAAGCTTCATTTATGTAGATAGGATCACATCACACATCATTTTCTACAAAAAACTGACCTAGGAGGCTAAAACTAAAGAATGATTGGCGAAACAATATTTGTAAACCCGACCCATCTGGCTGGAACAAGGCTTTTATTATTATTATTATTTTGTAAGACAATGCAATTCTATTAAGGCCAAAAGGCACATGGAAAAACAACAAGAAACGAAACCAAAAACACCCTTAGAAAAAGAATCTGGTCACCCAATTTCTAATATACAACTTAACCTGACTAATAATCCTAGAAATAGTGCTAGATTTGTTGCGAAAGCAGCAATTATTCCTTTCGCCCCAAATGGGGCAAAAAATAGCAGGCAAAGAGGTCCTCCATCTGGCCCTACTCTTTCTACCAACACCACCAGGATGCCAACATCTGAGAAGACCTTTGATGTTGCATGGCATAACCCAACAAACATTAAAGGAAGACAAAGAGGCCGACCAAACAGCTGAAGCTAATGGATAGTGAATAAACAAGTGGTCAATGGACTCTGCATATCTGAATCATAGAAGACTGATGTTCGGGAGCGCTATAGCTCTTTTGGAGGTTATCGATGGTAAGGAACCTGTTCTTGCATATGAGCTGAACAATAGCAGAGTGAGATATTTTCCAATTTCTGATGTGAAAAATCTTGCAGAGTGGGAAACATTGAAATGAGGCCTTGAAGAGGATGTTGGCCTAACCTAGCTGAGACACCATGATAAGAGAAGAGATGAGCTAACACAAAAATCTCTCGAGGCAGCAAGATGCTATGTTTGTATTAATTGAGATTTTAAAGGATCAAAGCCTCATTTTTGTAGATAGGATCATGGTTCATTTTGTACAAAAACTGACGCAGGAGGCTAGGTCTAAGGAATGACTGGTGAAACAATATCTGTAAACCCAACCCATCTGGCTGGGAAAAGGCTATTTTTTGTTTTTTTTTTGAAAGATTGTGCAATTTTATTAAGGCCAAAAGGCACAAAGAAAAACATCAAGCAAACAAAGAAAATAAAAAGAAATAAAACCCAAAACAACCTTAGAGCTCAGGGCACCCAATCCTAATATACAACCTAACCTGATTATAACCTTAGAAATAAAGCCAGATCTGTTGCAAAAGCAGTGATTATTACTTTCGTCTCAAATGGACCACAGGGTAGCAGGGAAAGAGGCCTTCTATCTGGCCCTACCCTTCTCGCCGACACTGCCAGCATGCCAACATCTGGAAAGACCTTCGTTGTTGCATGGCATAACCCAACTGACACTAAAGGAAGACAGAGAGGCCGATAAACAAGTGGTTGACGGATTCTGTATCTCTGAAGCAGAGAAGGCTGATGTTTGGGAATGCCATAGCTCTTTTTCGGAGGTTATTGATGGTAAGGACCCTGTTCCTGCCTATGAGCCAAGCAAAAGCAACAACTTTGGGAGGCATGCTGTAGGACCAAACAACACTGGTGTGAGAAGAACTAGAAGGCCCGTCCTTTGAGAGAAACAAATGGAAGGACATCACCGAAAAAGAACCCGACTTATCCCTCAGCCACACCAGCGAGTCGCTAGCACCCAGAGAAGGATGGATCCCCTGCAAATGAGATAGAAGCTGAACTAGATCATCGATTTCAAAGTCATGAAGATTCCGACAGCATGGAGGAACCTACGCACCCTTGTTACCGGAATGTGAGAAACAACAATCGATCGAGACGTCAGAAATAAAGCAAGAGGCAGGGCAGGAAAATCCTCGCACAGCGGGGGACTCCCCACACCAGACATCATCCCATAATCTGACCCTTGACCCATCCCCAATAGCGAAACCCATCCTAGAGAACACCTTAGTAGCAATATGAGCGATAACTTTCCAGAGAAAGGACACCTATACAGTGATAATTCATTAATCCACCAACCCATGGCCGAATAGCCATACTTACCTGCTATAATTGACCTCCACCAGTTATCCTCTTCGACGTGAAACCTCCGCACCCATTTGCTGAAAAGGGCAGAATTAACCACACTAGACATCATCCCAAAATCTGACCCTTGACCCATCCTCAACGGCGAAACCCATCCTAGAGAGAACTGTAGTCGCGGTACGAGCAATAGCTTTCCAGAGAAAAGCGCCTTTTATATGGTGATGATTCATTAATCCGCCAACCCATGGCTGAATAACCATATTTACCTGCTATACTCGAGCTCCACCAGCTGCCCTCTTCTGCACCCAACCTCCACACCCATTTGCCCAAGAGGGTAGAATTAACCACATCAAGTTGGCGGATGCCCGCACCCCCTTCGGCAAAGGGTCTACACACCTCCTTCCAACTCAACAAGTGAAATTTACCTTTTGATGCTCCCCCTTGCCAAAGGAAATCTCTCCGATGCTTATCAATCCAATCAAGGACAGATTTAGGACAGCATAAAAGAGACATGAAGTAGACTGGGAGGATGGGCAGGGCTGCCTTGATCAGAGTAATCCTACCACCAAAAGATAGAAGGCGACTTTTCCATGGCGGCAACTTCCTTTTCGTTCTCTCAACCACCTTGTCCAAAAGGTGTTTGTTAGGCTTACCCAAACAGAGAGGCAGACCAAGATAGGAGGGTAGGGATCCAACTTGGCACCCAAAAATACCAGCCAAACGAACAAATTCTTCCTTAGGCAGCTGAATCCCAATGAGCTCACTTTTGGGCAAATTGACCATGAGCCCCAAGACAACTTCAAAACAGTTAATGATTTTTTTATATTATTTTATTTTAAAGATTGTTCACTATGGACACATCAAGTTCACAGAAAATCAGAGTATCATCAATGAACTGGAGACGTCTGATATGCTGGGGGACACATTCTCAACCACAAAGCCCCAAAGAGGTCAACAGCCTGGCCCTGACACATCCTGCTCAGAGCTTCAGAAACCACCAAAAAGCAAAAAATAAAATAAAATGAGAGCAGGGATCTCCCTGGCGCAGGCCTCTTGAAACTTTAAAGAAGCCAAATGGATATCTATTGATAACAACTGAAAATTTAGCTGAGGATACACATGCTTTAATCCACGACCTCCATCCCAACCGGGCGGGCCAACATATAATCAAGAAAGGTCCAGTTGATGTGATCATATGCCTTTTGCAGATCCAGGTTACAAAGAACACCTTGCCTACCAGCTCTATGGCAGGAGTCAAGGCACTCGTGGGCAATAAGAGCGCTGTCGAGGATCTGCTTCCCTGCAACAAAGGCACTTTAGAATAGGGAAATAACCCTGAGGAGGACAGCCCTAAGCCTAAGACTAAGGATCTTTGCAATGATTTTGTAGGCATTGCCAAAAAGGCTGATGGGCCTAAAATCCTTAAGGCGTTATGATGATGAGAAAAGCTACAGCGAACTGGTCAGGACGAAACCCACAAGAAATAACACAAGAAACTAACACAGACATAATAAAACTTGGGAAAATGGTGAGTTTGTATTCTCAAGAATGAATCAATGATAACTGCCCTGATTGTCTTTTAGCTTTGCTACCACTCTGCAAGGTGAACTGACGGCTGTCCGTGAAAAACCATTTAACCATTCAAGATGGCGTCCCATAAAACACAGGCCTGCATTATATTAACAACCGTGGGGAACATCTGGAAGCATTTAAGTGTTGCATATCTGCTGTATTTTGTTAGGGAATGAGTCTGTAATTCCAGAAGTCCAGAAGTATCATTAGCATAGTTTATTATTATTATTATTATTATTTTAAAACCTGTTCTGAGATTTAGTATTTCAAGAAAACCAATGGCATCTAATCTAACTGTCAGTCCTTAGTGGGAACCAATGGCAAATTTTCTACAGTATGGTCAAGGCAGCTTGACAGTCAACAATGTGGCGGGATTTATTAGTTTGGGATAAATGTTTGCAGGCTAAGCTTGATACTTACAATCATTATATAGTTAATCTGTTCTATTAAACAAGGCACTTCAAATTGGTCTAATAGATCTAACTTCAATTATTTATGAAGGTTGTAAAGGTGGCAGACTTTGGCGTTGCTCGGTTTGAAAGTCAAGGGGGTGTAATGACAGCAGAGACCGGAACATACAGATGGATGGCACCTGAGGTGTTGCTCTCTCTCTCTCTCTCTCTCTCTCTCTCTCTCTCTCTCTCTCTCTCTCCCTTCCCCCCCCATTGAAATTAAAAATTGCTTTAATTTCCTGAGTGAGAGTTCCCACTGGATACGGAGAAAGGGGGACATAAAATGTAGGACATGTAGCAATTATTTAATCATACTGGCCCAACCACTGTTGCAACGTTAACATTTAATTTAGTGGTTTTTGGTAAACTTGCAAATCAAATACCGTCCAATTCACCTCAAGATGATTAGAGCTGCCTTTAGATAATTTCTGTCTTGACATTTTGACCCTTCCTGTTGCATGAATCAAAGCAGGTCATGGTCATTATTTAGTGGGGCAATGGTGGAAAAGTTGGAAATCACAGCCCCATAGTTTTTCCTAGTCCTTTTATTTATTTATCTCATCTTTAAAAATTATCGTAGCTACCATTAGTGGTACTTTTGTATTTCATTCCTACTTGTTATCATGTTTATAAATTGTTATATTTTTGTGCTTCTTGTCATTTCATTAATGAGTTCTATTTATCTTGCACAAGGTTATAAATCATCAACCATATGATAAAAAAGCAGATGTATTCAGTTTTGCTATTGTACTGTGGGAGCTAGCAACAGCGAAGGTAGAACCCACACCCATTGTTAATTAGCGACTCAGTGGTCAATTAACAAAGCCTGTGAATAATCGTTCTTTGATAAATGATGGAGTTACGATTTTATGTTGCAGATCCCATATGATAACCTGACACCCTTACAAGCTGCCTTAGGAGTGAGACAGGTTTGTGATTTTGTCAAATGGATTATTTTGTCCAGTTCCTATATTTTAAAAAGAAAGAAAGAAAGAAAAGTTTAGTCACCTGAAAACTGTTGAAGGCCGTCAAGTCTTAATTGAATCTGGAATATCAAGAGTTGGAAGATACTTAATAGTTAAAAAACATTGTTGGTAATTCTTGGCGAAACCCAGACAAGTGGATGGACTCTTGATCAGTTCGAGTTTTTGTTTGAGTCGACTTGAAATCCAATTGAATTGATTTTTATTTTCTTTAATTTTCGTGAACTATTTTACCATAATAGGAACATACTGCATCATGAGATGGGACTTTTCCACATCTGACACATTGTCTTATGAGAATCTTGTATTATTCTCTGATCATAAAAATCAGATTTTCCATGCAATAGTTATCATCGCCGAAAATTTCTGACTTGTCTCAAGTTTGCATTAGTTAGGACTTCTGAGAACATCTGTACAGCACAAGCCATTTGCTACATAACATGTAAGGAACTTTCTTTTTCAGGTCATGCACCTTTTGTCACATGATTCCGGGGCATCGTTCCATTGGTCAGCCTAATTGGCACATATCTTCAGATATTATATCATTATCCAAATCTGGATCTCACATGTGAGATACAGGTCATTCAGGGACCCACCTTGTATGTGCCATGCCCCAAGATTCAGGCAGGTTTAGTCATCTGCTGGGCTGCAGGTGTATGAAAACAATGGATGGTTGAGATAAATTGATTTGTAGTCCACATTCTCTGTACATGTGTTGCACATGATGACCCACGAGTGGCTGTATTGAGCATGACTGCATGAGCTTTACAATACAATGTTGTGAGATAAAAGCTAGACATTCAAGTAGTTCCTCTTTTTCTATGACTGCACGAGCTTTACAACACAATGTTGTGAGATTAAAAGCTAAACATTCAAAGTAGTTCCTTTTCCTTTTTTGACATTCCTACCTGCCATAAAGAAGGCTGATCTGGTGCATATGCTTTCTAGGGTCTGCGACCGGAACTTCCTGACAACATGCACCCCAAGCTGTTAGACTTGATGCAGAGATGTTGGGAGGGAACTCCTACTGATCAGCCATCCTTCTCACAGATAACAGTGGAACTTGAAGAACTGCAAGAGGTTCAGGTAAAATCCTTTTCCTAGATTTCGCTTTACGCCCGACATTCATTCAAGTCTCCCTACATTTCGGCTTCCACTATTTTGGTAGGTAACTTGAGAGCGGCCAAACATACAGCTGATCTTCATATTGGCTCGTGCATTGTTTTATGCAACAGTTTCGGAACTATTACAAGTTGGTATTGCCGATGGAGTACCTGACGTGAGGCTTTTTGTTTTTTCTTTTTCTTTGCTTTTTTTTTTTTTCTGTCAGTTTTCCAAGTGCATCTGATGGCAAAGTTATAGAGGTGTACCAGTAAGATTAGGCAAATTGATGGGTTTGTGTTCCCCAGTCTTTTAGTGAAATGGTGAAATGGGTATTAGACGGTCAGTAATTAGTCTCAGCTGCTGTTTTTTCTTTCCATAAACATCTACATCATACGTTATGTGGGCCTTTATGCGAAAACCTTATTTCTAATATGATGAGCTTGTCCACATAAATATCAAACCAATGTATCGAACACAAAATATTAGAATTTGCTTGATAGATTAAGGCTGCATTTCAAAGTAACCCCAGATGACATTCCAAAGGACGCACCCCAAAGGCAGTGTACAGTGGAAAATGTTTAAGGGTGTGTTTGGTTGCACGGAGTATCATGAAATTTTGCGATTAATCCGTCTAATTTGGTGCAGAAATTCATGATATTTCATGAAATTTTTGGTGCAGCCAAACACTCCTTGAAATATACCGTAGAATTTCTGTGCCAATAAATCGATAAATGATGGTTAGCATTGTGTAAGGGGTAGACTCCAGTAGTACCATCCTGCGGTGGTGATGGGAGATGTGGGGTGCATGGCGTATTTGGAACATCCAACCTTTCCATCAGATGCTTCAACTCATGTTACATGTAGTTCCTGAAAATCAGATAGATCCAAAAGTCAGGTGGGCGGCAGCACACGGAATAAGTTGGAAGGGGATGTCCACCCTTGGTTTGCACTGCAGCTCGCCTGATTGCAAACCAGGCTCATTTTTGATCTGACCCTTAGTGCAAGCCAATGAAGGGTCTGAATGGTTGGGATTCCATATAAACAGCACGAGGGAACCCTCCTTGAGTCAAGGACTCAAGGGTGGGCGTCTCCTCTCAAATTGTTCCCTGTTGTGTGGCCCCACCTGATTTTTAGATCTCGAGGGTAACATGCACTGCTACATGATGGACGGGTTGGATATCATGCATGCATATCACATTGGTCCTACTCCTATATCAGCACTGTACCACCAGAGTGTGCCCCTTGTGTTTGTTGAAGAACTAAGACGAGCTGTTTGGTAGCAAGAAATGTTGGAGCCTGGTTTCCTTTGTCCAGGTTTATTGCTCCTTTGTGGCAAACTCATCCAGCGTTTGTTGAGAGAAATTGGATCTCTCTTCTCAACAAACGCTGAATGCGTTGCCATCAATGTCTGGGTTGCCCCATTTTTCGACTGTTACAAGTGTCTTCATTTGTCTCTACAATCCCCGTAGACCTGGATAGGCGTTTCTCTCCTCTCTTTCACCTCTTTTGACTATACAAAACTTCTTTTACACACTGAAGCTATGTGGGCCCACTATGTTGTACGCTTAAAAATCAACTCAGTCCATCAGGTGGGAACCCTTGTATTTACCCTACAATCATCAAATCAGACTCGGAAGAAAAAAAATAAAATCAGATGGTCCAAACCAAAGGGAGCTAAATGTCCTAGTTCATGGTGTAAACCCGCTGATTTTTTTATTTTTATTTTGGATCAGGCTGGTTTTCAATCTTTCTTTCATGCTCGTGAATTCCACCAGATGAACGGATTTGATGAAAGAAACACGCTATGGTGGTCTCACAAATAAACCTATGGTTGGTTGGCATCTGTCTCCATTGTTCCGTCTGGTGTGGCCCACCAAAATTGTGGATCTGACTTTTTTTTTTTTTTTTTTAATCCCCTGATGATCTTACATCGAGTAGATCACCTGATGGACGCAGCGGATTTATATACGTGCAGCATTGTAGGCCCTACTGTGTTTGGTGTTTAGCCCGGTGCCAATAACAACAGCTGTACGAGAGGGATGGAGACCAGATCATCTGCAACATCTTTTGGGGCAGCGTGTAAGCTTGTGGGGCCTACCATGTTTATGTAGAATTCGCTCCGTCCATCAGGTTTTATCCTCTATTCTAAGACTTGGGGCAAAGAAACAATAAGATATACAAGTGAGGTGGCCCATGCCAAAGCCAACAATGGGGATGGATGCCGACCATTGGTTTGTGTGGGGCTTGTATATACCCGACATGTTACGGCCAGCTTTAGTAAATAAAATACATGGAAACCAGAAAAGGTAGTTATGGAGCGTAGAGAGAAGATGGCAAGGATAGGAATGATACTTCTGTCAGATGATGTAAATGCCATAGCACTCAGGGACGAAGAATGTCTGATTGAAAGCCAAGCCTAAAGGTTCATTATCCCAGTGACACGTGGTAAGAAGATACATGCTATATATGCAAAATGACAGTACATGCAAAAAGAGTATGCCTTATCCAACATAACATTAAGGAGGTGGTATCCGATACACATGGCCAAATTTAATTGGACATGCAGAACTGTAGGCCACTAAGCGGTGCATTAAGTATAGAAGATAATGTAGTAGTTGAGAGGCCTCATTTCAAAACAGAAATGTAATAAGCCAAGGTTGTTAACCGATCATACCATTGATCCCATAAGCTAAGGGATCATACACAAAGCCACTGTCTAATTTAGGTCCATAAAAGCAGCAGAAAATAAAGAGCTTGGAGCCCTCGCTAATCTAATTAAACAAATCTCTTATTAACTCAACGATGCTTGTCAAATCTTTTCATCTAACATGTACATCTTTTCCACTTATGTCCAACATATCACCGCAATAAGTTGGATTTTTTTATTTTATTTTATTTTTATTTTATTTATTTTTTATTTATTTTTTATTTACACACACACACACCCCACACACGCACGCCTAGTGGAATTTCACCACATATGGGTACTCAAACCCTCGACCCGGTGTTGAAACTCGCGAGAGTCTACCACCCGAGTAAGAGCAAGGACCCTAATAAGTTGGATTTAATTTAGGTTATCTATGATTTTGTCATTGGACCCATAATCTCTTAGTCCTTACTCAGTGATTCTCTAGGACACAACCTGTTGGCTACACTACAACCATCTTACAACCCTCTAGATTTAGATAACCGTCTCACAACTATTCAAGTCTAGAGGATTGCTAACCATTCACAGCCGTGTCGCTTGCATAAGTTGTCGTCAGTAATATCTTTTGCTTTATTTATTTTTCAGCCAATTGTTTTGCATTCTCATTCAGATTAATAAGATCAATACTTGGCATTATATTTTCTATTTTTTCTTTAAGTGCTTACTTTGTTTGTGAATGCAACAAAGTTATTACTGTTGTGATAAAAGTCATTGTCTTCGAGGTAAAAATAATTCACTTGAAGGGTTAGCCCTCCCCTTCATAAATCGTCTGATTCCTTATTAATCGGTGGCTAAGTAGTCCGGCCAATTTTCATAAACTTAGTCCTAATTCTGTTATTTTGGCGCTTGGGGATATTCCACGATTTGACCACCCATTTCTCCAATGATCTTTCTTTCCCCCCTATAAACACACTTGTGGAATGTCTGATAATTTGAACACAATAGTTAAAGCAGTGAAAAGATGTTTGGTGGGGTGTGATTGTATCAAGGGGTGCTTGCCACATGTCATGCCTAAGATCGTTTATTTACACTGGCCCTTGTGGCAGGCTCTTAGCATGTGGGTTCTTTGCATTTAATCCTCGCCATGAAGAAATATGATCTCTAATACCCTATAAGAAATGTATTATAGGGTTAACCTAATGGGAGATTCCCATGCGGTCGAGCATAGTGGCCCCTCGATGATGTGTGTGCACTTAGTGAGCCATGGGCATAAATTAGGCCAATTCATGACTTACGTGGGCCATATCACAAACAAAAGTTAAGAGTGGATGCCCACCCATTGAAACCTTTGATTGTACATAGGGATAACTGAGATGTGGTTCAGATATCTTGTCCATCCTGTTAAGGTAGTGAAGACTCCCACACGTCTCCTTTTGAGATACGATCTCTCTCTCTCTCTCTCTCTCTCTCTACCTCTTGTTTGTAAGTATGAACATACATTTTTGTGAAGGCCTAGTACACGTTGTTTTTTATCACTAGATCTCTCTTGTGGGTGTGATATATATATGGAGAACATTTAGTAGAGAGACGCATTTCATAGTATCTATCTTCGTAAGATTCCTTGTATGGGTGGGAGACAGGTAAGTTATGTATTTTTGTTTCTCTTGTTTATAGTAAAGAAGAAAGCTCTGTGTTGCTGCTCTATGTAGTAGACATATTGTCGAACCACGTAAATCCTTGTGCCACTTGTCTTTTGTTTTGGCATTTTTGGCTTTTGTTTGGCCATTTTCTTTTATGCTTTGGTCTTGCTTACATTGATCATAACATTTTTCTTCAACAATTGATATCAGAGCCATAGGTTGAGAAACCTTTTAGCATCAGATTAGTGTTAGCGTCTGTTTCACAATTGTGTTTCAAATGGCTGGTTTGAGTTCTACTAGATTCGAGGTGCTAAAGTTCAATGGATTCAATTACGTGTTGTGAAAATTGAAAATGAACATGATAATGGTGAATGAAAGATGTGCAATTGTGAATCAAGGAAAGAAAAGAAGTCTGAAGATATGAAAAATGATGTATTTAAGGAGAAAAATCAATTAGCTATGATGTAACTTTTTGCTCTTGATGATTTGTTTTTGTTTAACGCATCCAATCAAATCATTGCAAAAAGTTTGCATGACAAATTGTGAAACCTAGATGAAGAGAAATCGATGTCGAACAAGATATTTCTTCGATGACAATTGTACAACTTGAAGATGAAGGAAGGGTATTCTTTGCAAGAATACTTTAGTGGGTTTAACATCCTGATTAGAAAATTCGCGGTAGTCGATGTGAAGATTGACGATGAAGAAAAAGTCGTACTTCTACTTTGTTCAATGTCAGATTCGTGGAATGGTTAAATTATGAATTTTAGCAATGGTCTAAATCTCACTATGGAGTCAGTCGTGCCCACATTGCTTACTGAAGAGTCTTGCAGAAAAATGTATGGAGAATCTGCCAGTGATGCTATGATGGTTAGAGAGAAAGGCACTAATGAGAGAGACCAGATGAACAAAAAGTAAGCATTGTAATTATGGAAAAAATGGTCACTTGTATAAAAATTGTATAATCAAGAAATTAAATAAGAAAAATTACAAACTTAATTCACATGATAAAACATCAAATTAAAAGGGTTTTCAGAAAATCGGGTCGAGAAAGACAATTTATTTGAGGACGGGAAAGTGTTATCCACAGTGATTCCAGGAGAGAAATCGAGCCATAAATGGGTCTTGATTCAGGAGCTTCATTCATATAAATCCACATAGAGATTGTTTCTCCACATATCAATCATGTGATGGTGGCACAATTTACATGGGTGATGATAGCATGTGTAAAATTGTGGGGATTGGAGATGTCAAGATTACTACATTTGATGGTATCATGCGTACAATTTCTGGTGTGCAACACATACCATACCTGCGAAAGAGTCTTTTGTCATTGAAAAAGTTTGATGAAGATGGCTATAAATTTTTGGTGAAAAGAGAGTGTTGAAAATTGTAGAAGGAACGATGGTGCTGGCGAAATGAGATTTAATGGGTAGTGTATATCATTTGATTAGAGATACTGTGGTTGGCGATGCTATTGTTGCTAATGCCGTGGCAAACTTTTCTACAATCTAGTATAGATGGTTGGCCACAAGAGCAAGCAATGATTAAATGTACTTCTTAATCAAATGTACTTCCTGGTTTAAAGTCTATTAATTTAGTTTTTTTTTAATGAGGATTATCTGTTTAGAAAGCTCCATGGAGCTCGTTTTCCCCATCCACTCTCAAAAGTAAGGATGTTTTAAATATAATCCATTTTGAATCTTGGGAAGCTCCATTCGAATTCTTGTCAGGTTCGAAGTACTTTATTTCCTTTATCGACAATTTTTCTAGGAATGTTTATGTTTACATGTTTAAAAAATGATGCTTTTACTTGTTTTACCAAGTTTAAAGCACTGATTGAAAATCAAAAGAAAAAGAAAATTAAGTGTATGAGAACTGATAATTGATGAGAATACACCTCGAAAGAATTTAAGGATTTTTGTAGTGAGCACGATGTTGAGAGGCACTACACGGTCCTTGGTACTACACAACTTAACGAAGTTGCAGAACCTATGAATCATACGCCTATAAATCTTGTTAGGAGCATGTTAAGTTTGATTAGGCTCGAGTAGTGTTTTTGGACAGAAGCTGTTAATACGGCTTGTTACTTGGTTAATCATTTTCCTATGACTGCACTAGATTGCAAAATCTCTGAAGATGTATGGTCTAAAAAACCTATTAATTATTCATTGCTTCATTATTTTGGTTGTGATATTTATGTATGGATTCTTAAAGAGTAGAGGACTAAGTTAGATGTTAGGTCCAAAAAGTGTATTTTTCTTAGTGATGCAGATGGAACAAGGGGGTATAGATTGTGGGACCATACTGACCACAGGTTAGTGATTAGCTGAGATGTGGGTTTTAATGAAAATTCATTGTAAAAAGATATATAATTGTTGAGCTCAGAGTCACGAGAGATAATTAAATTAAAATTTTTAAACAATGTTCAAAATTAGCCTACTATTTAGATGATTAACAAGTTGATGATGTCGCTAAAGATGAAGCCGATGAAGTGCAAGCATACGAGATACCGGGTGTTGAAACTCAAAGTGATCAAGGTCGATTGAAGAGAGCTACAAAACTTTCTGTTTGACTCAAGGATCATGTTACAACTTATGCTTGCATGACAGAAGAGCGCAAACCTTGTTCATACTGAGATGTATGTGAATTTGTAAATGTTAGCTAATGTAGATGGTCCATGAATGAAGCGATGAAAGCTCTATATAAGAACAAGACGTGAGAACTGTTAAATTACCCAAGAGGCGGAAGGTTAATGGTTGCAAATGAGTTTAGAAGGTGAAAAAAGATACTAATGAAAATGTTGAAAGATATAAAGCCTGATTAGTAATAAAATGGTATACTTAAAAATCATGTATTAACGTTAATATTTTTTTCTCCAATTGTCCGTTTAAGTACTATTCATATTGTGTTGAGTATGACAGTGGTGCTTGACTTAGAGTTTGAGAAGTTAGATGTAAAAATTACTTTTCTACATGGGAATCTTGATGAAGAAATTTATATGATTCAACTAGAAGGCTTTATTGAAGAAAATAAGAATAATCTAGTTTGTTGGTTGAACAGATTGCTTTACGATTTAAAACAGGTGCCATGGTGTTGGTATATGCAGTTTGATTTCTTCATTGTGAGCTTGGGATTTTAGAGATGTGTGTTAGACCATTGAGTTTATGTTCGTATCTATGGCAATTACGACTTTATTATCTTATTATTATATGTGGATGTCATGTTGGTTGCATGTACTAGTAGAGATACTACTGCAACATTAAAATGTCTTTTGACTAGGAAATTTTATATGAAGGATTTTGGTGCCATTAATTAAATTCTCAGAATGTTTGTACTTAGGGACATGAAGAACATGAAAGTCTGGATAACCTAGAAGGGTTATGTTGAGAGAGTCCTGCCCCGCTTTAAAGTGCAGAATTCTAACCCAGTTAGCATTCCATTCCTTGTTGGTTGCAAGTTGTCTTTATAATAGTGTCCTAGCACTCAAGCAGAGAAGACAAATATTTCTTAAGTACCATATTCATCAGTAGTAGGGAGTCTTACGTTTGCCATTGTGTGCACTATACCAGGCATTGTGTAAGCAATGAAAGCAATCAATAAATACATGACGAACTTGGGTAGAGATCATTGAGCTGTTGTGAAGTGGATCTTTCGTTACTTGAAGGGTACTTCTGAGGAGGTTATTTATTATAGCAGCAAAAATTTAGAGTTGGTTGGATTTGTAGATGCGGATCATATAGGAGATCGTGATAAATGAAGATCTAACACATGTTAAATTTTTTCTTTGGCCGGTGGTGTTGCTAGTTGGATGTCAAGATTGTATTTAGTGATAGCCTTAAAAAAAAATTATAGATGCAAAGTATATGTCAGATGCACAGGTATGCAAGGAAGCTATTTGGTTGAAAAAGTTGCTATAATAATTAAAATTCAAGTAGAAAGTAGTAGTGATTTATTGTGGTAGTCAGAGTATGTTACAATTGGCTAAAAATTCGGTATTTCATGCTCAACACATCGATGTTCATTATCACTTTGTTCGTGACGTGGTGGAAGATGGTTAGATCTCATTACAGAATATTCACACCGATGACAACATAACAAACATACTGGCAAAGCCAATTGAAAGGGAGAAGCTTGCTTGGTACACAATTTCTCTCGGGTTTGCTGTTACCTGCGGATTGGTGACGTTTAGCAGCTGTTATTCTGAGTGTTTTGCACACTATTAGAGAAACTAGTCTTCAAGTGAGGGAATATTAAGATGGTGGAGACTTTCACATGTCTCCTTTTGATAGACAATCTCTCTCTCTCTCTCTCTATCTCCTTCTCTCTCCACCACTTGTTCGTACATATGGATGTACATTGTTGTGAAGGCCTATTTCTTCTAGTTTTTTGCCACTTGCTCTCTGTTATGGGTGTGGTATATATATGGATGGCACTTTTTTTTTTAAAAAAAATTTATAAAGAGATGCATTCCATAGTATTTATCTTCGTGGGATTCCTTGTATAGGTGGGAGAGAGGTAAGTATTGTATTTCTGTTTCTTTTATTTATAGAGAAGAAGAAAGCTCTTTGTTGTTGCCCCATGGAGTAGGCATATCGCCAAATCACGTAAATCCTTGTGCTTTTTTTTTTTTTTTAATGCATACACTCTCTCCCCCCCCACATGTGCGCGTGCACTTACACCCCCACACACTCTCACGCACTAGCAACACAAGGGACGTTGGAACTCATGACCTCATGTTGAAACTCCAGAGTGTTTACCACTGAGGTACGACAACAAGTGCCTTGTGCTTCTTGTCTCCGTAGACACCCCACCTTAAGATGATAAGCTGATTGAGTTTGAACCAATGAGTGATCAACTAAAACCCCAATCTTAAACCTTAAACACAACCCAGTCAACCAAAACCCCAATCCTAAACCTTAAATACAACCTAGTCAACCCAGTCAACCCAGTCGATTTAATCCTAAACCCTAGGAACCTAGAACCCTAGAGCCTTGAGTGAACTCACCCAATTAACTCATCCAGTCAGCCTACCTAGTCCAATAACCCAGTCAATTCACTTAGTTAAGCCTAAAACCAAGCACAAACCAAAGCCCATAATCATGCCCAATCGGAGTACTATGGAAAGCCTCAACGCAACATCCTTCACAACAAATCCTCCACATAAGTGAGGGAGGCTGCTTGCTAAAGCAGGGAGTCCAGGTGGGGATTGGTGGTAACCAGCTTGCCGCCAACCATGTGGCAGCACCCTCTTTAGGTTGGCTTCCCTTAAGCATGTGGAGTCCCTCCTTTTCAAACCCCAAGTGTGCGACTGATGTGTATATACTCCGATGCCCATCTTCTTATCTAAATTTACCCTTTTAGCACCTCATCCAACCCATGAGATGATGCCATGTGGTGATCTCCAATCCTAACCCTTCAACCACCTTTTGCCCTTAGGATTACCAAGAATTACCAGAAAATCGGGTCTGGGAGCTATAACTAGCTCCCTCCCCATCCCATTTCAAGCATCTAGGAATAATTAAGTGCTGTGGAAAATCCTCCTCATCCATTAGAGCCTTAACTATTTAGCCATCCCATCCCTTCATCAAGGGGGGGGGGAGAGAGAGAGAGAGAGAGAGAGAGTCCAGCCTTGGTCTAACCTAGCCTAGCTAGAACTTGAGTCTCATGAGAAACCTAAGTCTTAATCCGAGTCACTCGATTTAGCCTTTATGACACCACCATTCATCTAACCATTTAAGCTTCAATCAATTTATCTGTGCCTAAGCATTAACATCATGTAATACTCATTCCCTTCTTAATACCTTTACTTCTCAAATACATCATTACTGCATTGCATTTCATCATTTTTTCGTATCTGATAGGCGGGTATATGATTTGTGGCTTGTTGATATAATCGAAGCCTGCTCACCAGAAACCTAGTCGGTTAGCCGTCGTTTTGTAATAAACATCAACATATCATCAAGCATCCCACGCATCACATTTCTACATACTTTGTACCCTACACTTGGTCAGTTCGAACGCCTGCTCTGTAGTTTGTCGATATGATCAGATCCCACCCATCAAAAATTCAAATTGATTAGCCTACATTAACATTACATTGCATTACATCTTTTGTATGTGAAAACTAATCTTATTCCTTAGTAATTGGTCAGATCTTATGAAGTAGAGACCGTACATCTATACGGACAAAGTAGCTGCATAACACCTTCCCTCTTTGTAACTGTGGTCCCTTACTTGGAATTTCTAGAACGCACACTCAAGAGTCATCTTAGGGTTAGGAATCTTCGAATTCTCAATCCTAAGCATTTTTACAGGGTTTAACTGACTGTAGGATCGAAATAATTGGTTAGTGGCGACTCTAGTCAAACATAACACCCTCTTAATCCTAAAAAAAGCCTTCGAGCGAGGCAACTCGTGACAAGCGATTTGATTCCACCACTTGGAATCCAACATTCACAGAATAACGACTCTACTGTGGATTAACTAGTGACGATAGTCTCAACCTGACTTAAAAAATAAGATCTTATAAATACCTGAGGAATATCAGTCCTCACACATTTACATTTGCATTTGCATCAACATTCATTAAAAAAAGAACAAATAAATTGTGCCTCTACGAGTCAGGAGTCCTAAAAAAAACCCTCTTATCGTAGCATAATCTGCACCAAATCAAAAATTTCTATGCCTAACTATGAGGAAGATGTTCAACCCTTCCACACACTCGATCTTGCAGAAGCTTAACCTACACAGCTACTACATGCAGAAGCCACGCCAATGGCCTGCATGCAGGAATTGACACAAGGCGTAAAAGTAATGAAGGAAATGTTTCTGCAATTCATGTAGGCACAAGCCACACAACTAGTAACCAAGCTGGCCTAGTTCAACAGACTTTGTCCAACTCCCAGTTCAAATCAAGCACAACCATCAGAGTCCACATAGGACCACCGACACCAGCCAATGTAGCCCTCAACCATGGGGCATTTCTTTTAGTACTTTCCTGCATCCGGGAGTCAATCTCAAAACAATCTCGCAACCATGATTCACAGTTAATTTCAAAACATCCTTGTAGTCAGGGCGTCCAATCAATTTTTAGCCAACCTCACAACTGGGGTTTCAAATCAATTTCAAATTAATCCTGCAAACAGGGTTTTTAGTCAAATTCTAGCCTACCTCGCAATTGGGGTTTTAAATCGATCTTAGAAACACGATCTCCAGTTAATATCTAGTACATCCAGCGAATCAGATCTCAAATCAAATTTTAGCACCAGCTTCCTCGACCAGAAGCCCAATGATAGCACTGATGAATTCCCATAATGGGGGTCAATGTCAAGTCCAGTTCAACCAGTGGAGCGTGACGAATACCCAACAAGGGGGTCACTTCCCATCATCTCAGACTCCCCTGACCAGGAGTCTTTTCAATTTCAATTTCCCACAATTGTGAACATGGTTATATTTTAACAAGCTTGATTGAAGAAATCGATCACTATGCCGAAGTAGCGGAACAAGACTTGCCACGAGAGACGTCAGTTCCTTAAATGAGCCATGCACAAATAAAGTTGCGGGAGTAGCTCCAAACCATGTGTAACGTCCCGTCCAACCAGCATAGTGTCTTGGGGCATCCACGTAGGATTTGTCGCAGGATCGTTCATTCAAAGTACTCGTGGTGGGGTACCACGAGTTAATTAACTTAAATTTAGCCCATTAGAGTAGACCAGTCTGGTTATGGTCTGACCAAGTGCGGGTTGCTAAGCCAGATGGCCTGTTTACACTTAATAACAGCCCGTGTGGGCCACCCAACGACCAAGGAGGGTCAGAAAAATCTAAAAATTTAGAAAACTGAAGATCTCAATGGGCTTGTGGTCCATCGCGGACCATGGACCCAGTGGACACCCAGGATTAGGATCTGGCACTTGCCAAATGCACCCCACTAATGCCAGAATTGGAATCTAGTGCTTGCAAATAAAACTTAGATACCAGAATTTTCAACCGTCGGATTTCTTCCAAATTTACGGTGAAGGTTTAATATATTTTTCTACGCCTGTCCATCAAATCTGGGACCCGATCGTGGAACAGTGACCATTGATCACGAATCAGACCCGTGCGATTAAACCCCATGTCCGATCGTTCCTAAAATTTGCATGGCCCTTCATCGGGCCATGAATCATCTATCCTGTAAGTTTCATGGCCAGAGGGCCACTAGAGCACCCCAATCACTGAAATGGGCCCCACAGGACCATTTAAAGTCGGAACCGTATGCTCACCCCCATACTCGTTCATCCGTTTGTTCCCAAACTTTGCATGACCCCTCATAGAGCCATAAGTCACCTATACATTTGGTGGCTAGAGGGGTGTTAGAGCCGTACCTACACCAATAGGAAGTCCTAGAGGACTGTTTTGAAAAATTGGGGAAACTTAAGGCCAATTGGCCCAAGTCTAAGAAATAAAGCCTTAACCCCTTATCTCATAACTCTCACCACAACTACCATTGCCAAGGGAGTAAAAAGAGAGCAAAAGAGTAAAGGAGAAGGAAGAGAAAGTGAAGGAGAGCTAAGGTGGACCTTAGATCGAGGTGGGGCCCAAGGGGATCAACCCTTTCAACTCCCTATCCTTCCTCCAAAGAAAACTCTCCACCACAACCTTAACAATTGTCCATGTGTCGTCTAGGTAAGATCCTTCACCCTCTTCTCTTAAAACCCATGTATTGAGAATGGTTGGGCATGGATCTCTAGCATGTAAGTGCTTACTTTAGGGATTCTGGCCGTTCGACCCCAAAATCCTCATTTCTAGGCCGTCTTGCAAGCCTTTAACGATCCGAAGGTGCAGACTATTGTTCTTAGGTAGCCTAGCACCAATTTTAGTATGAGCTTAACGATTTTGTTTACTTGGATGTATATTCCAAATTTTAGAGAAACCCTAAGAATTATATATTTGTTGGAGTCGTATGGATGTGCATGCTTAGCTCTCAAATTTGATATTAATCTTACCTCTCACATGATATTATGTATGGATGATAGTATGCTCATGTTTTCTTGATTCTTTTTTCTCATATGTGGTACTTCATTTTTTGTATGATTTATTACCCTTGTGCTCCTATTTCTTAAGATGGAGGAAGTGCTTAACTTCCTCACAAACCCATACACTCACACGCACCTTGTTTCTTAACAATGTTTACTTACTTGGTAGGAGTTTTCATTTTGTATGGTTGAGATGCATGAGAACATGGTATTGATATGTTAGTTGATAACTTGTATACTTGGCATGTTATGAATCACCACCCAATCCTTGCGTTTGTCAGGAATACGAGGAGAGCGAAGGCGGTCCCGTTGGTAGGACCGTCTTGAGGCTAAACCCATAAATTTGGGCTAGTGCGTGTGGGTGACAGTAGTTAGATTACATGGGTCGCTTGTACCCGATGCCGTTTCGCCACGTGCTTACCTGAACTCTCGCGGTTTAGCCTACTGTTTGACCAACCTTGTTTGTTAACCCTATTTGCTCACACATGTATGGAACCTGGAACACCCTACAACCGTAAGTGGCCCACCAATAACCGATTTCAACTGGTCTACAGTCTCGTGAGTTGGGCATAGTGGAATGGGACACTGTGTCCGAGCTATCGGCCTACGCTGGAGTGCTGTGCTTCCTCGTAGTGATCGCGAGTGATCCATTTTCTCTTGGCACTCTTCATGTGCTTGAAGTTTGGGATGAGGAACTTGACGGGATCACGGACCGCGGGGTCTCGGCACTACGCATCGGGGGGCCTTAGCCTCGTAACCAGTTTAGGGTATTGATACGTGGGGTGTATCAGATTCCCCAATATGTTGGATGAATGGACTTAACTAATAATTTAGCTAACACGATCGCATTGCATCACACTAGTTAGGGTGGCGACTTGGCAGTCAAGGTCTCTCTGAGGGAGTGTTGACCATACGCGATCCTTAGATGGAGTCGCTTGAGGGAGCGTTATGGCGAGGGCATGCATCATGTCATCCTTCATGCACATGCATTAATAAGAATAGTTAGTTATTTATGAATGAATGCTTTTCATTAAATTCATATTATAACTAATGCTTGTTACAACTTAAGACTAATAACACCTACTGAGTTGATCACTCACTCCCACTCTGGGACGGTGTTTTAAAACACCAACCAGACTCTACTGTAGCTGTAGGTGATGAGGAGTACGGGGAGCCTGGCAGCGAGGGCCTCGAGGAGGAGGACAAGCTGTCTCACTTCTAACTGATGGGCGGTTCTTCATCGGCTTGATTTGCAGGATTTAGATCGCTGAGTCGTGGGCTCAGCCCTATTTTTTTGGGACATAACATTCTTTTGTGATTTTATTGGGCGACACCTTGTGTGCCCGCCTTTATTCTTTTAGACTTGTATTTATATATATCTCTTTTATTCCAGTAGACTAGTTGTGGTTGTGTTTCATGATCCAAGAAATTCCAAGTTGTGCAATTAGACTTGATTAATCATAAAACCATAAAATTGATGATAAGCGACACTCGAGAACTCGGGAGTCTAGTGTATGCATGACCCCTGATTTTCAGGGCATTACACCATGCAAAATTGACTTCAAAGACAGTGAGGGGTCGATCTCCCCTCAACAAAGTTTAAGGACTTGTGTCCCTTCCCAGATGTATAAGTACCTTAGAACTTTAAGGTACCCAAATTTAAGAGATACAATGACAGTGAGTGTCTTATGGCACATCTCAAGGAATTCTTTACGGATTTGAATGCAATAACAGGGAATGAAGGAGCCCTGATCCGCATATTTCAAAAGTCTTTGAATGGCAATGTCCTAGACTGGTACATTTCCTTGTATTATCACCAAATCAAGACATGGGAGCAGCTCTCGCAAGCGTTCGTCGACAGGTTTGCCTACAATCTCAACATGGCTCCTAGGAGAGCAGACCTAACAGCCTTAAGACAATGAGGTAAGGAAATGTTATCTGCATATGTAGGACGATGGTGAGCAATAGCCATCAGAATGTGCACCCTGATCGACGACGAGGAGCAAATCTCTATGATTGTCCATTCAACGAACCCGTGCATCTTTGCGTATATGATCTCGCATCCTTATGCGAATTTTGCTCAACTAATCGGTAATGGAGAGCAAGGAGAGCAAGTAGAAGCGGAAATACGCACGGGGACGATCTTCCCGTGGCCTCATCAGGTTACTCCAACTAAATGTAACAAAAATGAAGGAAGATCATGGGATACGGGAGCGAAAATGGTAATGGTTCCACCCATTGCCTAGCAAAAATAAATAACATCAGTGCCACAGCTCAAGGAATCGATCATGCACCTCAATAAGGATGCCAATAGTACCGCCCTCAGCATCAACAACAGAGATATCAACCATCACCTCCACCATAGTAAAATCACAGCAATAACCTCCACAACCACAATAGGAGTAGCAACAATAGTTACTCATGAGAAATGCCTAGTACCCTCAATAGAACCGACTGATGACCAGGGAGTTTAGGAGATTCACCCCTCTTACACGAATGTACAACCAGATCATGGCGATGCTAGTGTAAAAACAACTCCTCACTCCCCTATAACCCAAAACACCTTCAAATCCTCTGCTGCTGAACTACGATGTGAACGAGTACTGAGTGTTCCACTAGAGATAAGGTCACTCGACAGAACGATGCTTCTCCCTGAAGCATGCAATCCAAGATCTCACTGGTAATCGAAAGATTTCCATCTGAACTCTTGGAATTGCTCTAGCAGCTCTCATAAACATTATCTAGAATCCCCTACCACAACATTGGTCGGACCTTAGTTCATCATGCGGTCCAACCATCAACTTCATAAAAAAGAAAAGCATCGATTGCTTCTTCTCTCCTATATGAATATCTACGCCATCTTAGAGGATTACTCAAATGCACTGTTGGTCTTACAAGGGGCATCCCAGACCCCTCTCCCAATAGCCAAGCCAGTCATCATTCAAGTAAGGAACACTCACTATTTCCCCTCACCATCTCTTATCAACATTTAGCTGTGGGAACTGATGGTATTGGAAGGCCACCCTCCAACTTCGAACTAGTCATTTTGCAAGAGGCACCCTCAAGCCACGGACCGATAGTCTTGGAGGGGGCTTTCTCCCCACATCCATCATCATTCCCACCTTTTAGGCAAGAGGGAGCTCGTAGAAGAATGCATCAGGAGTTGGTAGTCTTGGAAGGATCACCCTCATCATATGAGCCAATTGTCTTACAAGGGGCAGCCCAAGCAATCACCGATATATCACTTGGGGCACCTCTCCGCATACCATATTAGCTAGCTCATGACAGGAGGCCTCGTCGCCAACCCTCGGTGATGGAGAAAAGACCCTTTTTCATCCCATGGCAGCCTCTGACCACAAGAGCAGTCAAGCCAGAACCCAAGCCTCATATCATCTATGAGGATGAACCTCACCATATCCCATTTAATGTAGGCAATAAAGTGGTCTTACAGGAAAGAGCTCCATATGAAAAGAAGACGGTGATCATCCTTGCAACATCAGCACAACTGCCAATGTCCGAAGAACTAGTGACACTCAAGAAAAAGAGCCTCCATGCTACAAGTCGATTCCTTGGCACTATCCAGAGTGCATCGAAGTGGGGACGGACATTGTGTTTAAAGAGACATCGAGGAACAAAGGAGACCCCAAAGGTACTCTATCAGGGCTAGGATGAGAGACAACATATGATGTAACAACTCAGCTTAAGACCATCCCTACATAGATATCTGTATGGAGCTATTATGCACAGCACGAATGCACCAGGAGCTCTTTGCCAAAACATTGAGCAACGCTCATATCACCTTGGACACTCCACCTGAGATGATTGCACCAATGATTGGGCAACTCCTTACTCACAGGGCCATCACCTTTATGGATGAGGAGCTTCCTCCTAAAGGCCAAAATCATGGAAGGTCTCTCAACATAGCTCTACATTATGAGATCCTATGAGTTCCACTGGTCCACCTTGTCAATGGCTCAAGCCTTAATGTGTGCCCACTCAGAACTGTAGTTCGCCTCATAATCGTACCCTCACCCTTTCGGCCAAGCAACATGAACATTAGAGCCTTCAACAACTCTCACCGAATTGTGGAGGGAGAAGTAGATATTGAGGTGTAGATCGGTCCAAATATTTTGGTCATCACTTTCAAATTCTTGGATATATCTGCATCATTCAACATGCTACTGGGAAGGCCATGGCTTCATAAAGTCGGTGTCGTCCCTTCTACTCTCCATCTGTAAGACCCGTATCCTAGCCCGTACCGTTCCATATGCCTCCGCAGTCTTCTCGGTTGAATTTTGATGACCCGTGATCTGTTATCAGCATTTGCGTGCGATCTTGAGTCGTGTCCAGTATGTCAGAGTCGGCTCGACCCAAAACTTGCACCCTTGCGATATCGAGGCGATACCCGGGCCAAGAGAGGTGGGCCCGCGTTCAGTTTAAGGAAAAACACCGCGCATTTGCAAACCCAAGAGGATGCCCCATCAATCACATTGATCAAGTACACATCAATCACTTCACATGTCAAGTACAAGCAACCCTAAGTCAACTCTCTCTCTCTCCATCCATACTTAATCGAGTACACCCATCACACCCATCTCTCTCTCTCTTACACCTCTCTCTCTCATCTCTCTCTCTCATTCTCCAAAGCAACCCCATGAGAGTCCATCATCCAAGCTCCATGAGAGAAGCTTGGCATGTCCCACTCCCTATCACCCAATCCCACCCTCTAAAATCAATCTCGACCGTTGAATCGCACCCTTTGGAGCTCTAGGGTGTGTTGATGAAAGAAGAAGTCCAAGAAGAAGCATAGGTGGGTGATTTTGTGATTTGAGGGCCCACATATGGTGGGACCCATCTTGATCTATGCATTGTATCATGAAGGAGCTCATAGTGGCGGAGCTCCTCCCACCTTATTTAATCTCTCTCCCTTTTCTCTATCTCCCTTTCTCTCTCCTTTCCATTTTTTTGATGGCCCATTTGATGCGTGCGTCATAACCATGCCATCCATCATGGTGGATGTAGAGCCCATCTTGGTGTATGTGAGAAAATCCACACCATCCAACAATCTGGATGGTGAGACCCACCTGATGCATACATTACATCCAGGCCGTCTGTCCTTGCTGGACATGCTGGACGTGGGCCACCTTGTTGCATGTATTTTATTTGCACCGTCCGATCGTGGACCCACCTTTGATGTGTATATATCCAAACTATTCATTTGCTGGGTCCCAAGCAGTAGGCAGCAGCTGCTGCCCTGGACACCAGCAAGTTATGTGGACCCTACCACCATAATGCATGGGGTTTATATCCATGCCGTCTGTGTGAGTACATCACGTGGGGCCCACCTTGATGATGTATGAATCCACATCATCTGTACACTTTGATGGACAATCCAGATAGTGGGACCCCACCTTAAAGTATGTATTGTATCCACACCGTCCATATGGACAAGTGGTGTGGAACGTCACTATGATGTATGTGTTTTATACATACCATCCATTTATTTTGGGTATGGGCCCATCCCACATGTATGACACATGTGGTGGATGGGACCCACCTTAATGTATGTGTTCCTTATCCACACCGTTCGTGCATGGTCGGTGCTGGTGTTGGACGCTGATACCCTTCACTCACACTCACACACACACACACGTATATACCTATGTAACGTCTCAAATTTTTTTCAACTTGGACATGGACGCCCTTGGGAAATGGGTCTATCATAACACCTTATCGACTTCTTAAAACTTAATCCCAAAGTCTCAAATCCCCTTTCAACTCATTTCCTTCAAAAATCTCACCTTTCACCACCTTATTCTTTAAATTTTTTTAAGTACTTTCATATTACACACAAATCCTAAAGCTCAAATGATGAAGAACTATAATTAAACTAAAATTTATAATAAATAATAAATATATAAATAAAATAGGATTTTGACCATTAACCTTATGGAATATTACAAAATAAATAGGTTATTTAGATAGATCAACTTCTCTTACCCCAAAATCATATATTTCATGTCGAATAACTCATTCTGGTTTGAAAAATACACCCGTTTCAAAAGTCGCGTGACAGAACCACCACCAGACAGCATAGTGGGCGTGCGACGCCACCGCCCAGTCGGCGGCACGCCACCGGTGCACCGAATTTCGGTGGACCCTCACTACAATTTTCTGCACTTTTCAACCGACTTCGAAAAGTCTTATCTCGCTCAATATAACTCAAATTTAGGTGATTCAAAAGCTAGATTAAAGCTTGATAAGTCTAGTTTCATATAAAAATAAGTTAAAAATAAAATAAAAAATTAAATATAGTTAAATCTACGTTGATGTGACAACTATCCAAAAATTATTAGTTTGGATAGCTGCTACTTTTAGAATTTTTAGAATTTTTCTAGAATACAGAATCTAATGAAATTTGGTAGAAATAAAGCAGACTTGATGAAAAACTACTACAAAAATAATTAAAATAGCCAAAAAGGGATATAGAACTACCCTAGGGCCTTATTCTGTCGTAATTAGGGCAAAATTTAATTAAGTACTAAACTAAATAATTGGTGGATTTAACTTGAACCACCATTTCCACAAATGGCAAGACCCAAAATCATTAACACCACTAATTCAACGTTCCTTAAAAACTTAGGAGAAATCCTAAGAGCCTATTGCTCTTGGGAGTACATTGAAACTCTGTATCGGACCTAGGCCGTAGGTCAAAAATTCGATGACCGCGAAACTATAGGATTATGTCTGCCTTATTGGGCTTGACAACCACCATAGGAATTAAGCCCAAATAGTATCCAGAACCGTACAACTTGAGCCCTGAGAAAAGTGTGTGAGAAACGCGAATACCTATGGGAAACGAAAAGAAACTTAAGTGAATTGGGCCATTCGCTTACGGGCGAAATTGAAGACTTTTGACCATAAGTTTCTGACCAAACTTCACCCATGGATCAGGGAAATTTCCCTGCACATATCCGTATACTTGTGGCCCTGATCGAGTGACAACGATTATTGATCTAATACAGGTCTATCATGATTGATCGGCCTATCCAAACGCACTGAAATCGCATCTTGGCCTAGATCCATGGTCAGGGAACTTGCTCCATGACGTATCTGAACAATGGACCTCCAGATGGGCCCCGTTCATCAGAAACGGGCACCCTTTGGTTATGAAATAAGTATACCATGGCCCTGGGGCCATTTGCATCACTTCTGAGCCTATATAAAGCCCTTATCTCACCCCACCTCTCTCATATACGAATTTGCTCAAAACCCTATGGGAGAGAGAGAGAAGAAGAGAAAAGAGGAAGGAGAGAAGATAGATTCTGGGAGATCGTTGTAGGAATCCTCCCACACGACTCTACGTACTAGATCACCATTTTCTTTCACTATCCGACTCTCTTCCGGCTACGATTTTGGTACGAAACCCTAACCCTAATATCATTATGAAAATCCAGGTTGATAGTTGTCAAGCTAGCTAACCTATTACGTCGTGTAGGTGCTTAACGTTTCGTTTTCGGGAACGTAGTATTCAAACCGAGTTTGAAACGAGTATTTTGACGAAAGGTGCGGACTATAAATTTTTAGGTTATGGTTTTCAAGGCTTTTAGTGTCAGTAATGATTTATGTCTGACTTGATTGCTGCCATATTGTCTTAGATATGCCGTTGTCGATATAATATACATGTGTGAACTATGTAGTACAAAACACGCATCTCATGTGTTTGTTAAAATGTTTGTATGAACATGTAAATATGATTTATGTTTGCTATGGCTACTAAAATATGATTCATCGTTGTCTTATGCATGCTGACCTCTCTGTGTAAGAATTTGCTAAGATAAGTGTTGTAACTAACCTAGTCTATATATTGGGTAAAGGGTAACCTAAGTGTTTGATAAAATGTTTGAATGAATGTGAGATTGTGATTTGTGCTTGTCATGATTTCTAATCTAAGATCCATGTTTGTTATATGCTTTATAACCTATGTTGTGTAGGAAATTGCTATAGTTCATGTCGTAACTAATCTAGTCTATGTATTTAGTAATGTGTAGTCTAAGTATTTGATAAAATGTCTGAATGAGAAATTGTTGATGGATTGTATTTATCAAGGGTATCGAGATAGGATTCTCGATCACCTCATCCATATGTATAGTTCCTTCATGAAATCTGAATTTCGTCTACATGATTTATGGATGAAATGCAATGTTTAGTAACATATTCAATATGTTTGATAAAATGCTCAAATGAGTGTTGTAGTTGGATTGGTTGTTAAAATGCTTATATGATTATCACATGTATCCACATGCTGCATTTGAGTATGATTGGGACTACTACATAGTCCAGGCAATTGGTAACAGTCTCTGTTTGAGTGGCAGAATTAGTTTTGCCACATTTAATACGTTCGGTGAATCCGAGTCATACGATGATTGTCGATAGTGGTTAAGCCACGTAGAGTGCTTATGCACTCCATGTCAATTAATTCAGCGTGCACTCGTACCAATCGAACTTGTCAAATAGCCCGATTAACCTATTGTGTGTTTATTATATATGGATGCTACTGCTTGAATCTAAGGTACCCCTTCTAATGTGAAAGACTTGTTTCAACCATGGTACCACGATCCACTAAGACTTATGAGTTGGGCATGGTGGTGCATGAGACACGGTCGCCGAACTGTCAGCTTATGCTAGGGTGATGAGCCTCCCCGTAGTGATCAGTTAGCAACTTAAATTCGTGAGCCAAATATGGCGGTGTATGGGACACTGTATTTAAGCTATCGGCCTACGCTAAGGTGATGAGCCTTCCCGTAATGACCACGAGTATAAACTGTTATTTTTTTTGAACTTACCTATCCACCATTTTCATTAGGGGTGATGCCCTATAACTTGCCTATTATATGTGATTAACTAGGATTGATGACCCTAGATGGATCCCTATTTGGGTCAATGATATAAAGGGAGGTACCTTAGCTTCCCGAATCTATTGTATGAATAAGCCAAATCAATTACTTGGCTAACACGACCATGCACCGCATTGCATGTGCTTTGGCGAGGAAGCACACTTTTAGGGAGTTTGCCATGCGCGATCGTTAGATGAAGTCGCTGAGGGAGTGCAAGCGAGGGCATGCATCATTACCGCATATCATCCCTGCATTAACGAGAGTAGTTAGGAAATGCCTGTTGTATTACTTTATCATTACTGCTTGATTGAATTGATAACATGTTAACTTTTGCTTTATAGTTCTATTGAATTAGCTACTCATTCCCACCTGAGATGGTGTTTTAAAAACACCAACCGGACTCTATTATATATGCAGGTAATGACGAAGTCTATGCAGCTGAAATGGACTTCATGGACGAGGAGGAGCAATTCTCCTATGTTCAGCTATCAGGCGAGTCTTCGTAGACCTTGTTCTGATTCGACGGGATTATAGGGTTACATGGATTAGTTGGACATTTATACTTTGATATTTTGTAAATTTTGGAACCATACATGTATATATTCAGCCTGGTAACATACTCACACTCTGGAGGTTGTGAAACACTTATATACTTTATATATCTATCTCAGTCTTCTGCTTGCCTAATTACATTAACTCTGGAGTATGATATGCTGATTTAGTATAATCCCACTCATGTTTAATGCACTAATATGGATAATATTTAATCATCATTATTTATGTTGCATAAGTGATGCGTCGGGAGTTGAGCTTTGCTTGACCCTTGAAATTCAGGGTGTTATAACTTATAAATATATATATATATAAAATATTATATAATATAATATATATTATAATATAAATACATGTGGTGGGCCACACTACGTGGACCCACCCTGTTGCACCCAACCGCACATCCAGCGTCCAGACTCTTTGGACGTTGGATCAAACCTGCTATATATATTATATATAATATATTTAATGTATATATATATATATATAATATATTAATGTATATATATATATATATATATATACTATATATATATATATATACATACATACATATATATATATATATATATATGTTGGGTCCCACGTGGGGACCCACCTGTTTGAAATGGATGATGTCAGGTGGACCCCCTTTACATGGACCATCCATCCATCCAATCCAGACCATCCAGCGGTCTTGATGGGGACTTTTTTTTTTGCTCCAACCATTTAATTTCATGGGGACCACCGTGATGTATGGGTCTTAGCCACACCGTCTAGATGGTTGGATGGTGGGTCCTACCCACTGATGCATGTGTTGCATCCTAACCGTCCACCCCATTTGGTGAGCTCGCTTAAAGGCTTGAGACTAAAAATAAGACAGATCCATTATCACATGGACCTCATTGCAGGAATAGTGGAATTGAACGTCTACCATTGACACCCTTTTTGGGATTTACAAAAGTTTTGAATCAACATAATATTTGTTTTTTACCCTCCCTGTTCAGGTCTTTGTGACCTTATGAATAGTCTGGATGGGAAATAAATGCTATGGTGGGCCCTCTAAATTTTTAACTGTGGGAATCATTATCACCATTGCTATTTGTGGTATGGTCCAGATGATCTTTTGATATGATTCATTGATTAGTATAATTAGGGCTGTTCATGAGTCAAGCTAGCTCTAAAAGCTCGCTCGTCTCGGCTCGAGTTAGCTCGGATTGACTCGGCTTGAATGGACGATTCAAGCCGAGACAAGCTAATTATTTGAAGCTCGAGTTGAGTTCAAGCCAAGTTCGACCGGGGCATTTCAACTCGAACTCGACTCGACTCGAAGCTCAAACTTGAGCTTGACTCGGCTCGATTAATAAATATATTAAATATTGTATATATATTATATTAATATAAGTTTTAAGTTTAAACTTAAAAATAAAAAAATAAAAAACAAACCCTAGAGTCTCTACTCGACCGCACGCACCCCCTTCCCTTTCCCTTTCTTCTCTTTCTCTGTCCACTGCCAGCCACACGCCCGCCCGGACCACCACTACCAGTTTTCATTTCAGCTCCACAATAATATGATTTTAATCTCTTGAGATCTACTTCGTAGGTGAGAAACCCAAGAAATTCGAGACGGGTTCTTCTCAGATTTGTTAGAGCTTCAAGGAAATCCAATGATCTGATTGGCTAGAGCTCTTTACTTGGATTTCTGATCTGTGTTCTAATCTGTTTCTTTTCTAGTACTTGGATTTCTACTGGTGGAAGAAGATCAAGAGCAGATCAGTTCTTACAGGTTTCCTCATCCGATTCGAAGCTTTGTTTATTTTTTTCACCGGGTTTTGCTTTGATTCTCTTAAGATTTTTGAATTTTTCATCAATGGAGGAGGATCAAGAACAGAATCCATTACTCTCTCGCTCAACAAACTCAAGCTCGACTCGAGGTAAACTCGACTCGACTCGAACTCAACTCGACAGCTTTGGCAAACAAGCTAAGCTTCAATGTGGAGCTCGAGGCTAAGCTTGAGCTCGAGTACATCATGGACAAGCCAAGCCAAGCTTGGCCCACCTCGACTCGACTCGGCTCGATGCCCACCTCTAAGTATAATGCTCTAAAATGATTTCTATAGTTGGATGACTGGTGCGGCCCAAGTAGTGCAGCCCACTTGTTATATTTGAGAGGCCTAATGTGACGTATTCGGGGCCCATGGGTTGAGGCCCATTGTGATGTATTTGTAGCCCATGGGTTGAGGCCCATTGAGATGTATTTGGAGCCCATGGGTTGAGGCCCATAGAGATGTATTTAGAGCCCATGGGTAGAGGCCCATATGTACCGGCCCATCTGATTCGGCCCATTTGATCAGCCCAATTGATTCGGCCCACGATTGACCCATTTAATTCGACCCATTTGATGTAATTAAGGCCCATGATGATGTATATTAGGCCCTTGTGCTAGGCTGTGGGCCCCTATCCGATTGGCCCTATGAGCATCATTCCTTGAGAGCAATGTTGGTTAAAGGTCCACATTAGTGAGCAATGATGGTTGGACGTCTACATTGGCCTTGTTAGGCCCATCCTCATCATTCTCTAGTGGGTTAACCTAAATTATTGGGCCCCATTGACATTACTTGATCCATCATTGGTCATCCATCTATGAACCTTGCCTTGCGTTGAGGCCGAGTATCGAGGCTAATTCCGATTCCGATTGTCAAGGCCGAGTATCAAGGTTGATTTCGATTGTCGAGGCTAAGTATTGATGTTGATTTCGATTGTTGAGGCCGATTCCGATTGTCGAGGCCAATTCTGATTGTCGAAGCGTAATGTGACGTATATGCATTCCGTATTTGAGAGGCCCATCGTGATGTGTATTAAGCCCTTGAGTGAGGCCTGTGGTGTTATATATTAGACCTTTGTGTGAGGCCATGGGTCCACTATATGTTAGTCTCTATGTGGGCCATTCCTTGGGGGCATGTTAGTTAATTGTCCACATTGTCGAGGTCGATTGTCGATGTCACTTATTGATACCAATTATGAGTATGTGACAGCATAGTATCATGATACATGCCTATACACATCATCTGCATGTTTGTTATGAGATGTGGTTGACCGTTGCATATGTCATTGGGCATGTTGTTATGAGACTCCCTGATAGGCGGAGATTGTCTCACATGAGCACACGGTATGCGTAGGATTGATGCACGATTAGATTATATGAGTCATACATTGTGTTTTGTGATTACTATATGCCCTAGCAACATTAGGGTTGTAGCCTCCACAGGCATATCGTGGATGACCAGATGAGATACCGAAAATATGTTACTAGCATCGGGCCGCCATAGATGGCCCTGAGTGAAAATCTCTAAACCCTCTTGGTACCAGAGGATGCCCCAACGTCGAGTCCGAGTGGATATATATGAGCGCATGAGGGCCGTATACTAGTGGCCGCGTCTCCCACTGTGTTGTGGTCGGTTGGGAGGGGGTGTAGCCTTACCTGCCTGAGGGAGTAGGCATAGCTAGGCTGAGTCTGACCAGCTCATAAATGGGTCTGCCATCGATGAGCCAGGCCGGTATTGGTAGGCGGATAGTGAGGTCTCTTTCACTTACCTAGTTGCGGGCTTGATGGGGCGGCAAGCTGGTGTGGAGTGTACTAGACCCTGATGATGATCCCAGAGATATACAATATTTTTTACGGACTTTTCGAGCAGGAGTTGCATACTCATTCATTTATTCATCCATTATCCACTCGGGCTGATGGTGCGTAACTATTTGTTATGTGTACCTTCACAATGGCCAGGATTTCGGTTGGGGTGCGCGACCAACCTGAGATCAGGAGATTACCAAATTAAGTTTGACTATCCAAATTTAGGTATGGGACTGGTTTAGTTAGAAGTCTCTTGTAGTGGACCCCGTAGCCTGCGATACAATGTACTATCATCCCGACTTCACACTCCAGCTTGGTCATTTTATTCGCATCGCGTATTGCATTATATCCGCAGGCATATGGAATTTTGGGTTACTATATATGTTTCTGCACTCATATGGCCTAGACGGACTT
Source organism: Magnolia changhungtana (assembly GCA_030180095.1). Classification (NCBI taxonomy): domain Eukaryota; kingdom Viridiplantae; phylum Streptophyta; class Magnoliopsida; order Magnoliales; family Magnoliaceae; genus Magnolia; species Magnolia changhungtana. The sequence continues at coordinate 6,367,754 of JASAUF010000652.1, forward strand.
AGCAGGATTTATATATTGCATTGTATCCTCGGCATATGATATTTAGCTCTCTATGACTCCTCATTTGTATAGCTGATCTGTATTGCATACCCTGATATTGTATGATTTATAGACTTGCAGTATTTCTGCTTACTCTAATATTGTATGATTCATGATCTTGCCAGTAATTTTGATATTGTATGATTAAGGCATTGTATTGAATACTTGACATTACTTTGTGCACACACTTTCACCAGCCTCTAAGCTTTCTATAAGCTTATGTACAATAGATGCGTGCAGGTGGCATTAGGTTGTAGCAGAGTTGAGCTTGGAGTGTGGAGCTGTCTTCTGGAGCTTTGATTTTTGATATATGTATTTCCTTTTCAGCACTGTATTCAACTACTTATATTAGTGGATATGTGATGATGATGTTGCCTTGTGATTTGGGTAAACTTGTGGTTATGCTTATTACGAGTTAAATGTACATTAAAAAAAATCCTCCTTGTAGGATCCTAGGATTGGAATTTGGCGTATGGACGCTGTGAGCCGAGAATGAGGTACTACGAAGGCTGTCGGCATCGGATTCAGTGATAAGGAATTTGTGAGCATGATTTTCGGGTTTGGGGCGTGACACCATTAGTGGGTAAATAATATCCTAGATGATAAGGTAATCTCCATCTTGACTGAATCTGAGTTTATCATTCTAAGCAGCTATGATACACAAGAACTAGATGTCCCAGTCATTGACATCCAACACTCAAAGGAAGACATTCCTGACCACAGTTTCGAGATCGAGACAGTGAATATAATCACCAATCCATTATCAATGAGTGTTGAGTATGTCTTCTCACTGGCAGAGAGATAAAGCTTTAAGTACCATACAAATAATCACTTTAAAATAAGGGCCGTGGAGATGGCCTACAACAAAAGAAAGTGGGGACTGTGATACATGCCCATTCTCAAAGAGAAATGGAAGAAGATGAAATTTTGATGTACGCCAATCAACTTGGTCAGACCTGGGGCTCGTTGCAAGGATGAATATCAAAAGGATTGACCGCACTATATAAAGGCCTTCCTTTATGCATGAGCGAGGCTTTATGGCCTCCTATCCGGTGGGAAATAATCCTAGGACTAGCGGGGAAGGAACTGCCTATACTAAAAGAAGAAGAAGCATCAGACCAAAAGAAAAATCAAGTGCAACACCTCGAGGATCATCGGGATGCCTTGATACCCATCATCACAACCACTTTAACAATAAACCAGGGGCATACCCTACTTGTCTCAACATCAATCAATTGAGGGGACACCTCCCTGCTTTAGCAATTAACCAGGGGCACACCCTGCTAGTCTCAGCATTAATCAACCAAGGGGACAATTTCCCCACTCCAACATTCAACCAGTGACATACCTTGCCTGTCTCAGCATCAATCAATCGAGGGGACAACATCCCTACTCTAGTAATCAACTAGGGGTATTCCCTCCCTGTCTCAGCATCAATCAATCAAGGGGACAACCTTCCCGCTTCAACAATCAACCAAGGGCACACCTTACCCATCTCAACATCAATCAATCGAGGGGACAACCTCCCTGCTTGAGCAATCAACCAGGGGCACACCCTGCCTGTTTCAGCATCAATCAATTAAGAGGTCAACCTCCTTGCTTCAACAATTAACCAGGGGCTCACCTTGCTCGTCTCAACTTCATTCAATCAAGGGGACAACCTCCTTGCTTCAACAATCAACCAAGGGCATGCCTTGCCCACGCCACTTACACCATCAACTACACCAGCAACATCCACCAACATTCAGGGGTAGAGATCCCCATCATCCAGTCATGACTGCGGCAATCTAATTTATTGGACCAAGAAGTGGAAATGGCCAACCTTAGATTGGTTCGATGTGCAAATCTAAAAGTAATACCGGATAACAGAGCCAGAAGAGCTCTAATGCACAATAAATGATCCGGGAGAAACTGAGTACAACTCAAATCCTGAACCTGACCAAGGGCAAATCATGGTCATCATGCCAGACCATAACCCTCCATTCAATGCATCAACCCCTGCCTCTTCAGGGTAGGGAATGTAAAGTCTCAATTGGCCAACTACTCCCATAACCATAAAATCAGTCGGTGAGCCATACAAGGGCACTGGTCTAAAAAAAGCCAATTTAAATAGCATTTGGCACCCTGAGCCAAGTTAGAATCAGTCATGGTTCACAATATCGGCCTAATTAGGGTCCCTTGGAACCCAAAAATCTAAAAAAGAAAAAACTTCTTCAAAAACCAAAACAATAAGCATTCCGATTTCTTGAAAATTTTAAAAATAAAAAAACTTTTCAATTCTTCATTCAATAATGTGCCTAGTTCATCTGAAGTGCCGCATGAGTTTGAAGTTAACACATATGATTCCGACATCGAGTTGGACTCTGAACTTATGGGTATAGAAGAAGTCCAATGTGGGGAAGATGATGATCCGAACCTCGAACTTGAGAATTTTCTCAACAAATTCAAAAATAAAGCCAATGTTGTAGTCGATGACTTCGAGGTAATAAACTTGGGAACTCCCAAAGTCCCCAACCAGAATTCAAGCAGCAAATGATAGAATTCTTGAGTTCGAGACTATCCAATTTTGCATTCTCATAGGAATACATGGCAGGGCTCGATGAAGAAATTGTTGTATACCATCTGCCGACTAAACCAGAGATGAAGCCAGTATAGTAGAAGCTTAGAAGAATGAAGCCAAAATGGCCCCTGAAAGTTCACAATGAAGTCATTAAACAATACAATGTGGGATTCTTGGTAGTCTCTGACTACCCTGAATGGCTCACTAACATTGTACCAATGTTAAAGAAGGATGGAAAAGTCTGGATGTACATCAATTTTTGAGATTGCAATAAGGATAGTCCTAAAGGTGACTTCCCCCACAACAAATCGACACTTTGGTCAACAACATCATAGGGAACAAGATCTTCTCGTTCATGAATGGTTTCTCGGGCTACAATAAAATCAAGATGGTTGTTGAAGATTGCGAGAAGATTACATTTATCACACCATGGGCAACATTTTGCTATAAGTTTATGCCATCCGGTCTGAAGAATGCAGGAGGTACATACCAACAAGTAATGATAGGCTTGTTCCATGATATGATGAACAAGAAAATGGAAGTATATGTAGATGACATGGTCATCAAGTCTCGCATGATTGAAGGACACTTTGAAGACATGGAAAAGCTCTTCGATATGTTGGAAAAGAATAAGCCCCGTTTAACCATCAGAAATGCATCTTCGGTGCAACTAGTGGAAAAATTCTCGGCTTTGTTGTTAGTGATGAAGGCATCAGAGTTGACGAAATAAAGATAAGATCCATCATCGAAATGCCACCTCTAAGAATAGAAAAGGAAATTCGTGGCTTTCTTGAAAAAATTCAGTACATCGGTCATTCCATTACACAACTCACTCCCATCTGTGAATCGATATTTAAGCTCCTTCGAAAAAATTCACCCAAGGAATGGAATGATGATTGTCAAGTTGCTTTCGACTACATCAAAAGATATCTCATGAATCCACTAGTTCTAGTGCCACCAACTCCCAGATGACCTCTACTATTGCACATCTCTGTAGCAGCAGACGCCATCAGTTGCGTCTTCGGGCAACACAACGAAACATGAAGGAAGGAATAAGTAATAAATTATTGAAGTTGCAAGTTTACTGATTATGAGACCGGATATTTGGTACTTGAGAAGACATGTCTGGCCTTAGTTTGGGCAACTCAGTGACTTCGGTAATACATGATCTCATATCTTATCCTTCTCCTTACTCGCATGGATCCACTCAAATACTTATTCGAGAAGTCAATACTTATTGGAAGGATAACCAAATGGTAACTACTTTTGTGTGAGTTTGACATCACATATGTCACTCAAAAGGCAATCAAGGGGCAAACCCTAGCTAATCACCTTGTTGCCCACTCACTGCTAGATTATTTGCCACTGAAGACCTTCTTCCCTGATGAAGATCGCTTACTCATTGAGGAAGAAGAATGAAGAAAGGAAGATGAGTGGATGTTATTCTTTGACAGCGTAATAAATTCCAAGGGAAGTGGAATCAGAGCTATCCTCTACTCTCCCGACGATGGCCCAATTCCTATCTCCAAGCGTATAGTATTTGAGTGCACTGATAACATGACAGAGTACTAAGCTTACATTGTCGGTCTAAAAGAAGCCATAATCTTGGGCGTAAAGAAGCTACGAGTGTTTGGAGATTCACAACTTATCATTAACCAAACCAATGACGAATAGAACACTAAAGATGAGAAGTTGATACCATATCACGTATACCTCAAGAATTTGATCAAAGAATTCAAAGAAGTTACCTTCTCATACATGTCACAAGTAAAGAATCATTCTGCAGACGCTCTTGCCACCCTAGCATCGATGCTGGAAATTCCAACAGGAGCTTCAGAATGGGAGCTCATAGTTGAACTTCAAGATGAACCTACCCTCCACCTACAAATTAAAGAGGTTGAAGCCACTCCTATTAATAAACCCTGATATGCCAACATTAAACAATATCTGGAAAGCTAGGAGTATCCGGAAGAGGCTACATCGATCGACTGCCGAACCATCTAACGTTTTGTGGGGCAATTCACAATCAATGGTGAAATTCTCTACAAGAGATCCTATAATCAAGTTCTCCTCTGATGCGTTGACAAATATGCAGTTATAAAGATTATGGAAGAAATCTACGATGGAATGTGTGACCCACACATGAACGGACATATGATGACAAATAAGATTCTACGACTCGGCTACCACTGGATGACTATGGAACAGACTACTGTCGACATTTTAGGAAGTGTTTCAAGTGTCAAGAGCATGCAAATCAAATACATGCCCCATCCTTAAATCTATACAACTTGACTATGCCGTGACCTTTCTCTATATGGGGTATCGACATCATCAGAAAGGTAAAACCGAAAGCTTCAAACGATCACAAGTATGTACTCGTGACAGTTGACTACTTCACCAAGTGGATAGAAGCAACATCCTACACTACCATAACATCGTCTCAAGTAATTAAGTTTATAAAGAACAATATCATCAGCCGATACGAGATTCCACACACCATCATCATCGACAATGGTTCGCCTTTTGTCAACAGAAAGATGGATGAATTCCTCAAAAAGTTCAAGATTCAACACCGACAATTGACCTCCTACTGACCCCAGTTGAATGGATGAGTGGAAGTTGCCAACCAGACATTTATAAGGATACTCGAGAAGATGGTCAAGACATACAAAGATTGGTATGAGATGCTCCCATACACACTTTGGGCCTATCGGACATCTGTACGGTTCGCTACAGGTGTATCTCCTTTTGAGCTTATATATGTAATGGAAGCAATTCTACCAGTTGAAGTAGAAGTACCATTTTTTTTAGTGATACTTGAGAGTGAAGTTGAGGAAGGGGAATAGCTCAAAGCTAGATACAATCAACTGTGCCTTGTAGATGAAAAGGGCATGCATGGGCTAAGTCATTTCGATCGCTCGACCCTATAACAAGAGAGTCCAAAAGAGAAGCTCAAGGGGGGCGAGATGATCATGAAGTGCATTCTACAATCACATCTCCTAGATCCCTGAGGAAAATTCAAACCATCGTGGGAAGGATTGCTTATCATTAAAGAAGTACTTCCGGGAGGCGCCCTCTGACTCACCAACACGACGGGAAAGGATCTTCCGAAGCCAATCAACGCCGACAACGTGAAAATCTTTCATGAATAAGCCGATCTAATCTCATTTATAGTTACATTAGTAAAGCTGAAATAAAAAAAACACTAGGGCTAGTTATCTTGAAAATTGCCCCTTCCTGTCCACCAAAAAGTGCTTCGAATAGAGGATCGCAAAAAATAAAAATGAGAAAAAAGGAGTGAAAATACATAAAAAAGGAAATAAAGGCAAAATAAAGAGCAAGTAATCCAAAAAAAATGGAAATTGACCCCTAAAGCACAAATAAATTTGCTATTATAATTCAAGTGGTAGGCTAAGTGAATATACCTCATTTCAACCCTGAGGTCATGGTATTGATTCCCTAGTTGGGGTGGCTAATAGTGAAGTGTATACTGACAATGAGGTGTGTACTAACAAGCTAACCCAAAAAAAAATGTTGCCATTATAACTCAAGATAAAGTTGGAATAGTTGCCAGTCGATTGACAATGATGGAACTTCGACCCCTTAGCTGCTGCAAAAAAAGAAAAAGAAAAAAGAAATGTGCCTAAACAAAAAGGGTGGAGTGAAAACCCAAAATGACACATGAGTAAAAACAATGGGCACGTAGAGGGACTTGGTGAAAACCCGAAAAGGCACCAAGGGTAAAAACAACATAACTACCAAAGGGGTAGGCAAGATCAAATATTCAGGACATGTTGAAAACCCAAAAAGACGCCATCGGCAAAAATGATGGGAAAAGTCAGCTATAGTGAAAACCTGAAAGGGCGTTACATGTAAAAATGGCTCAAGAAAAGAAAAATTAAAAAGCAGGTACCAGAATACAAGTCTAAGATAGCTCAACAAGCAGCCCTGGTCAAGAACAAGATGAAATACAGTCGGAAATAAGGATTCTATAACATCGGACAGGTATATGAAGGCAATGGTTTCAACTGCATACTCCCCCAGGGAATAAAGAATTCTCTTAAGACATTACCCTAAGTCACAAGTCAAAACGCTAGTTGAGCCATAGTTTTGATTCCTGCACCCTATCATAAAAATCTAAACACAAGCACACATAGATGATACAAGGCACAAAGTTTTTCAAAATATTTTTTCCATTTCATTAAATCGTACTTACGAGCATGTCTTTCTTTTCTTGAAAAAAAATACAAAAGTTTTCCCAAGCCATTCATGTACTAGACAAAAGGAGCGTATGAACGACCCAAATCAAAAAATAAACTCTCAGCTCTCATCCTCACTAGGTAAGTACCACTCCCTAGCCTTATGCTCAGCTAACCTCTCTCTTAGCCTGCTGATCTCCATGTGCAGGTAGTACAACTCCTCCCTCTCAGACTGTCGAGCGACTCTCTCCTCTTCATCCCCCTAGCGGGAAGTCGAAAGCCATTGAGACATCTCAGCATATAAGTAACGCAACAAGGAGATCTCGAACAGAAAATGACTGTGGTTGGATGTGAGGAAATCATGATCAAATGATCGCTGACTCATATAAACTGACAATTGATTCAACATTAGGAAAATCAAGCTCCTCGATCTCTTCAGTCAGAAGCTAACCCAGAAGATGTTGTTAAAGGGACTGCTCGCCACCCATTGAAGATATGGAATGGTCGTTAAAGGTGGCCCCCATGAATCTAATCCGAGCGCATCAGACATCAAACAGCCATCTCGGAGTAACTGGACCCGAGAGCTAAGAACTTGGGTCATCCGTGGAAGGGGACAATGACCAAAGCCTGAGAAGGCGAAAGTTGAAATCTCTTGCCAGAATCTGAACTGGCATAAGAATTTGATCGGGTGATATGAAAAATACAACTATAACCCGACAATGATCAGATACTGTATATGGGCACTATATATGACCAGTGGAATCACAATCCAGGAAGATTCCCAACGGATCTCCAAACTCCACAACTGTGCAAACATCTAACGGTACAAAGACTCACTCATACCTATTGTATGATGAAGCCACCTTGTGATACAGCGAGGAATGTCAGCGCGAGGAATGGATCGAGAAAAACGAGTTGTCATCGCTAGCTGCTCCTAGAGCCACAACTATTAAAGTCAAAATGAGTAAAAAATCAGCAAGGGAGACCAGAAAAGAACAGATGCAAAAGGATGGTGATGCAAAGAAGGAAAAATACCCGGAGGAAGGTGCAATAACCTTACAGGACGCGCATGCGGCCTTGGGTACAATCGGTCAGCCCCTTGAACACCTCAGCACAAACTAACAATACGATACCCTTCCTGAAGTATGCACGACTCAACACCTCAAAGAGTAATGAAAGAGTAGATCTAGCCCCCTCCCCCAAAGAAAAAGAGCACGATGATCAAGAAAAAGATCATGGCTGTGAGGCACTCATATGATTGGGTAGACCTCGGAAAGCCCGATCCACCAAGAAGGAGTCATACAAAGCATCCAAGGAGAAAATGAATTCATCCCGAACATCAGCTGCATCCCAAATCAAATATGGAATGCCAAACCAGTGATGAGGGTCATTCGCCTTCACCTGATGCTTCCCCAAAACATGAGGGGAGTGATTTAAGGACAATCCAATCAAATGAGAAAGCTTCTCCAAGGATGGTCCCAACTCCAGATTGTTGACCAAAAACAAGTTCAATGCTGGAACCCAATCGTCCAAGGCTACCCATAGCATCCTCTAGTAAACAGGCTAAGAAATCTCACCAAAAGGGAAACCGACGGCTGCTAACTTACCATCAGTCTATACATTCTGACCTCACTCATGTGGGATTGGCTCTGGGGCTCGGGTAGGTGATAATGACATGTGACATCAGTCAGAGGCACCCCAGTCGCCGCCAGTACTTCAAATGGATCTCTCATTTGGCCAAAATGTGATCAACATCATCTAGATCCTTCCCCAAGTGACCAATCATGGAGATTTGGACCCAAAACAGGCCTATCAGACTCGAAATTGCTCAATTGATGATCAAGGAGGACACTGGATGATGTAAATCGTTGAAGCGACACAAAAACACGATCCATTCCACCAATCAACTTCCTCAAGCCCAAAAATATTAGAAGCAAGAATCAAATGATCGAGATGTGAAGTAAAAATGCACATTTCATTAATAAAGACCATTAGAATCGTACAAAATAAGAACAAGTGCATGGTCCTTCAAGGAGGAATACAAGAAATATCAAGAGGATGCATATGATGAAAAGAAGAACATAATGCAAGCTGAAGTGTCTAAAGGTAGCATATGTACTCATCATTGTATGAAACCTATCCGCTAGGGGCGTCATCACCGAAATGCTAGCGTATCGATGTGCTCATCGAGGAGGAAAGATTGGCCCTAAGCTAAACTGCTGATACCATGAAGCATAATCTCTATCGGGCATGGTGAAGTCTCGAGCTAGCATCCTAGCAAAGCTGCCCGCTGCAATAGGACCCAAACATACAGGCTTCGGAGTTGGCAAAAGGTGGACACAAGGAACCATGGTGAGCTAACCAAATAGTTGCTAGCCTAGATACCACCTGTAAGTGTCAGGATAATATAGGAAGCGATGCTGGTGAGACGCCTCAAATGCCATTCTGGCTGATAAAGTCAAAAACATGCAAAGTGTACAACGTCATCCAAAACTATGCAAAGGGTGAGAATCATTGGTCAGTTGACAAGCAATTAGAAATCAACAGTTGGTAGCTAAAGACCAATACATGCATCATTCATGGTGAGGCCATCGATGTCAACCCCCTAATTTTCTTTTGAGATGTGAGGGGCGGGATATCAATTTTCTAAGTGCCACAACACAAAACAACAACAAGGCAGGTTCAGATCTCTCAATGGTGGGGCCAGATGAGGGAAATAGTCATAAAAGCAAGTCAGAGGGTCAACATAAAAAAGGAGATGAGCACGGTCTTAATTCAGAGGAGCAAGAGATCAAGGCTAGAGACATGGAAATCACCTCAAGGAGCGACCAAAATTCGATGAGAGAGCTGATGGGATTTCCTCCCAGGACTCGACTGGTCGTGAGCCTTGCTCGACCAGTCGTGGGTGGCTCTCGACCGGTTGAGCGAGGCTCGACTCAAAGTCCAACGACCATCTGTTTATTTTTCCTAAGGTGCTCGACCAGTCGAGGAAGGTGCTCGACTGGCCGAGTAGGCCACTCGATTGGTCATGGACCCTGCACGATCGGTCGAGTGGGCCGCTTGACCGATCATGGACTCTGCACGATTAAGGATTTTTGAGGCCCTTTCGCAAGGGATGTGAAAGAGAGTTTCCTAAACTATAAATAGGAGGTACCTAGGGCTTTCTAGGTAATACAAGAGGGTTTCCTAAAGCTTTACAAGGGATTTGCTAAAGGGTTTAGGGCTATCAAAGGTGTGAGAGAAAGAGAGAGAGGAAGCTTGCGGAAGGGAGGTTTTGCTCGTAGAGGTGATCTATTATGCACTTGATTTCTCAGCACTTCTAAGTCTTTGTAATCGGTTAGATCTCTCCGTTTTTCTTTTATTCTCTTATTGTTTATCAACTCCTACTTGAGTGAAGAAGGTTGTAACGTTTTACTTCATAGTGGATTACTGATCTGGACGAGGTCCCATGGTTTTTACCTCTTTGAGAGTTTTCCACGTAAAAATCTCTTATGTTGTGTGGTTTATGCTTTGATTTATTTCATTGCTTTATTATTCCATAATTCTGGTTTGTTCTGGGAGGCTAGATCCTAAGGTTTTGTGTAAGGCCCCCAACAAAGTGGTATCAGAGCTAAGTTCATTGAACGGGTAGGATCGGTTTTAAATTATGGAAGGTGGCTCATCAAGGATGATTAGCCTCAATGGTTCTAACTGGACCATTTGGAAGGCTAAGATGAAAGACTTGTTTTATTGCAAGGACCTATATTCTCCAATTTTAGGCATATCAGCAAAATCTAAGGATATGTCTGATGATGATTGGAAGAAGATGGACAAGAAGGTGGTAGGGTTTATTAGACAATGGTTGGATGATTCCGTATTCCACCATGTGTCTATGGAGACCTCAGCCGCTAGCCTATGACTGAAATTGGAAGGGCTGTATGAGAAGAAGACAGCCGGTAATAAGATTTTTCTGATAAGGCGACTTGTGAATCTCAAGTTTAAAGATGGTGGTTCTGTGGCCGAGCACATGAATGAGGTTAGCAATATAGTGAACCAACTCTCCTCTATGAAGATGGTCGTGGATGATGAATTGCAAGCTTTGCTATTGCTTAGTTCATTACCTGACAGTTGGAGACATTAGTAGTGTCTCTAAGTAACTCCGTGTTAGACGGAAAGATTTTCATGGAACAGGTTACTAACTGTCTCTTCAATGAGGAGACAAGGAGGAAGTCTTAGGGGTCTACTCGGCAAGAGGCCCTTGTGACACAGGAACAGGGGAGAGGAAAGAACAGGAAGGGCGGGAAGGCCCGATATAAATCAAGAGCCAAGTCGAGTAATAGGAAGGATGTTGATTGCTAGAATTGTGGCAAGAAGGGCTACTACAAGCATGAATGTCATGGTAAGAAGAACGACAAGAAAGGAAAAAGAACGGAGAAGGAAGATGAATTAGATTCCACTACGATCGCTTTAAATGGTGACGTTGTAGTTATTCTTTCAGCAGATCACGATATATGTCTCACGGCTACGAGTCAGGACACCGACTGGGTATTGACTTAGGGGCTTCTTTTCATGCGACTCCACATAAAGACTTCTTTACAAGCTACAAGTCAGGTGATTATGGGACCGTGAAGATGGAAAATTCTAGCGTATCGAATATCTTAGGGGTTGGTGATATTTATGTGAAGACCGATGTGGGCTGCGCATTAGTTCTTAGGGATGTGAGGCATATCCCAGACCTTCACCTCAACTTGATATCGATAGGAAGGTTAGATGATGATGGCTATGAAAGCCGGTTTGCTGGTGGGCGCTAAAAGCTCATTAAGGGTTCGTTGATCATAGTCAGAGAAAAGAAGTGTTGTACCCTTTATAAGGTAAGTGTCAGTGTGTGCAAGGGTGGGTTGAATGCAGCAAAAGATTCAACTATTGACATGTGACACATGCGTCTAGGCCACATGAGTGAAAAAGGGCTTCATTTACTAGAAAGGAAGTGGCTCCTTCAAGACGTGATAGGTACACCTCTCAAAACATGTATTGATTGTTTATAAGGGAAACAACATAGAGTTTCATTTATAAAAACTGCATCTCATGTTAATAAAGTGCATGCATTAGATTTAGTTTATTCTGATGTTTGTGGTCCTATGAGGACAAAAACCTTAGGTGGGGTATTGTATTTTGTCACTTTTATAGATGATGCATCTAGGAGGGTTTGGGTTTATACTTTGAAATTCAAGTACGAGGTCTTTAGTGTGTTCAAATTATTTCATGCTATGGTCGAGAGAGAGACAGGTAGTGTAAGGGTTATGGTCTCATACTCCTTTGGTTGTCAAATTTTGATGTGTCAAAACATCTATCTGTGTCTTGTGCTTGTATGATGATTTTTATTCAAGACACTGCTTAAATACTTCAAGAAGCTATAAGTTGGATTCTTCAAGATGTTACAAGTTGAAGCTCAAGATGTTGAAGTTCAAGAAGCTACTATATTGATGTTCAAGTCTTAGAGAACGACTCATGACTTCAAGAGTAATAAGCAATGCATGTAGTAGTTGTTATGCTAATGAAGATCTCAAGTTTGAAGCTACAAGATCTCAAGCCTGATATGGTTCAAACAATCTATATTCGTTGAATGGTTGAAGTTCAATGTCCATACGACATGTTTCAGGTTTGAATGACTTTAGGTTGACCCTTTAAGTAGGTCATTTTGGATACATAAATCAAATGTTTATCTAACATAAGTTTGGTTTGTTCCAAGACCAGTCCTAGCTCTTGTTCGACTGGGCCCCAAGCATTGGTTCGACTAGTCCAAGAAATTCCATGATCGGGCCCCTAAGTAGTTGAAGATTTTTCGAATTTTTGGTACGCCCACGACCGCCCCTGAAGTCCTTCGACCGGTCGTAGGTTGGCTTCGACTAGTCCACGATCGGGTCGTGGAGCTACGACTCAAAATCCAAAGAACTTATTTCATGGTCCTACGACTGGGCCGTAGTATCTACGACTGGGTCGTAGGTGACCCACGACCGGTCGTAGGGTACTCACGACCAGTCGTGGAAACTTTCAAAGATCGCGCTCAATTTTTCAAAAATCTGTTAGAGCTACGACCAGTCTTAGGTTTCTAAGACCAGTCGTAGGAACGATTTTTTCTTCTATAAATTGAACACGAATTTCAGAGTTTTTATATCCTCAACTCCATTCCATTTCAAGAATTTTCAAGTAATCACTCTGAGATAAGTCTGTGTTTATTTTAAGCTAAATTGTGCTTATTTAATATTCCTTTTTGCTAGCTTATTTAATTTGATTTTGTTTCTCTATTCCAATCTTATTTGAAAAGAGGAATTATCTTATTCCTTCTTCTTGGAATCAAAATCAAATATAGCTACGCCCAACAAGTTAAAATCTAAAATCTATTAGAATTTAGAACCTTATGAATGTGAGTATTGGAAATTGAACTTTGATATTCAATCATCTACTCCGATTGGTTCTACCGGCCGCTAAAGGAGAAATCCAGGTATTTTACAATTTGTAAAATTCATTTATTTTTGGTTTTGTTTGAGGTTGAGCCGAGAAAAATCTCATCAGACCGGTTTTGTTTGAGGTTGAGTTTTAAAAATCTCATTGTATTGGTTGTCCGAGGAAAACCAGAAAACTCGTAAAAGGGTTTTTGAATTGTGTAAGCCCAAGTGAAAAAGACACAATTGTAAAGGTTTTTGGTGAACCGAGAAAACCTATTTGATAGTGAACGCTAATATCCTCGTGTGAGGATGTTAGAGTGGAGTAGCATTCGTGTGGTTGTTGTAAAACAGCTTGGTGTACACACACGAACCACTATAACTCTTTGTCTTGTGGATTGAATGCTTGCTTAATTTTCATATCTTTTATCATTCGATTGTGTGGAATGTACAAGTGGATGTGAATGTTGTAACTATTTACATTTTCAAGCAAGTGTGGGGATTGTTGTAATAATTTAGATCTTTACTCGCATTTATTTTCAATTCCTTGCTATTTCATTTACTTATATTAACATTGAGTCCTTGATTCAAAAGAGGTTCTAGAAATAAGGTTGTCCTACCATAAGCCCTTGTTTATTATGGTGTAAGGTTGTCCTTAGAACTGAATTTGTATCAATCTCTCAATAATTATTTATCAAGGTGATTTATATTTAGCATTGTGAATTGATTTATAATTGTAAGGGTATTGGTTTATTTTAGTTCTGCTGATTTTATTAAAATTTGGCATAGTCCTATTCACCCCCTCTAGACATATAGCTTGGCCTTTTCAAGTGGTATCAAAGCCTAATAGCTCATTTTTGTTGCTTTTTATTTGGATTTATTTTCTGAGCTAACGATCTAAGCTATATAAAAAGATGTCAAATTTTGATAGCCTTTCGATTACTAGGCCTCCACCTTTTTGATGGATCCAACTATGCCTATTGGAAAGCCGAATGAGAATCTTCCTCGATCAATGGATGAAAGTGTTTGGCTAGCCACAAAGGATCGAATGGAAACCTCCTACCATGGAAGTAACTCGGTGTTGATGGTTCAAAATCTATGAAAATTACACCATATTTCCAATGGACCACACTTCGTAAAAGTGAGAGTAGTGCTAATGCTAAAGCACTAAATGCAATCACTTACGCACTATCACCTAGGATGAGTTCAAAAGAATCATATCCTGTGATACTGCAAAGCAAGCCTGGGATATTTTAGAAATGACACACGAAGGTACTTCAATTGTCAAGAAATCTAAAGTCCAACTCCTCACAACTAAATTTGAAGAAATTCATATGGAGGAAAATGAAATGTTTATGGACTTTTACACTAGATTGAATGACATTGTAAACTCAATGTGGGGACTTGGCGAGAAGATCTCAGAAAGTAAAGTGTGTGCAAAAATACTACGCTCTCTTCCTGAACGGTTCAATTCAAAGGTAACCGCAATCCAGGAACTTCGTGATACGGACAATATGAAGGTAGAAGAATTAGTTGGTTCTTTGCAAACCTATGAATTAAGTTTTAAAGCTCCTAAAGGTAAGTCTATTGCTTTGAAGTCATCTAAAAGTATTACTCAAGAAAATTCAGATTCAGAAAAGTCTGAAGATGATATGGCCCTTTTGGCAAAAAAGTTTTATAAGATTTTCAAAAGTAAGAAAAGAGTCGACTTTCAAAAGGCAAATGAAAAGAAACGTTCTAAACCTAAGTCTAAATCTTGGAAGTCATTGAAAGATAGTCAATGTTACAACTGTCAAGAATATGGGCATTTAGCAAACAAATGTCCTAAAAAGGATAGATCCAAAAGGAAGGGTATGTTGGCTACTTGGGATGAATCGTCGATTTCAAGCCTCTTCTGAATCAGAAAATTCAGAAACCGAGTCTGGGCAAAGGAACTTAAGGCCCTTATGACTCTAGCCAAGTTTACCTTTTCAGATCACGATGATTCAACGAGTGAAGAAAATTTGGATAGTGATCATGAAAATGATGAAGATCTTCAAGATGCTTATAATGCCTTATATAAGGAAAGTTGTAAAATTGCTGTTAAACTTAAACTTCAAAAAGAAAAGTTTCTTAAACTTAAAGAATGTTTTGAAACTCTTGTTTTAGAAAAATCTCAAATTTCAGATTGTTTTGAAAAATCAAAGTGTGATTTAGAATTCAAAACCTCCCTAATTGAAAATTTGAAATCTGAAAATGAGAAACTTAAAAATGAAGTATCTTCTCTTCTGAGTTTGAAGGACACATGGAGATATGCCCAAGGTAATCCAAAATTAGAAAAATTATTATCCGGATCAAGAAAATGTGGCGATCGATCCGGGTTGGGCTTTGATAAAAATACATCTCCTAAACAGAAGAATGCTCCTTCCAATTTTGTGAAAGGAGAGACTTCTAACTCAAATGGAAAAGGTACTAATCAAGTTGTTTCTAAAAATACAAAACCTTTCAAAAACACAAAAAAACTATATAAATTTCAAAAATCGATTCGAAACCCGCTATTTGAAAAAATTGTTGATTTACTTAAGGAGCTATTAAAATCTAACTCAGAGGTCATTCTTATAACTATAAACAAAAGAAGACCAATTATTCTCCTAAACCCAAAACAAGATCGAAATGGGTTCCCAAGGTTACTTGTTTGGTTGCTCACACCGCTTTCAAAGCTACAAGCCATTCAAAATGGTACCTAGACAAAGTGGATGCTCCAGGCATATGACAAAGCGACAAAGCTCTATTCACCGATCTTAAAGATATGACTGATGGGTCGGTCACATTTGGTGATGGTAGCAACTGCAAGATAATTGGCAAAGGTACGGTCCAACTCTATAACCTTCCCTTATTTAAAAATGTGTTATATGTTGAGGGTTTAAAACACAATCTGTTGAGCATATCTCAAATATGCGATAACAACCATAATGTTAAATTTTCTAATCAAGGTTGTGAAATTACAAATGAAAAGGGTTCGTAATATTAACTGTCGCAGAACTTCAAAATCGCTATATAGTAAGCAATGGTAGCTCATCTAATCAAACGTGCTACATGGTCCATACCAATGAGACAGATTTATGGCATAAACGCTTGGACATGTACACTACCGAAATTTATACAGATTGAGCAAAAGTGAACTAATTAAAGGTCTACCTAAAATGCAAAAGTAGACAAGATTTGTGGTGAATGCCAAGTATGGTAAACAAACTAGAGCTCTCACAAAAGGTGAACTCCAATAACACCACAAGACCACTCGAGCTTCTCCATATGGATCTTATAGACCAACAAGAACGGAAAGTCGAGGTGGCAAAAAGTACATCTTAGTTATTGTAGATGATTATACAAGATACACTTGGGTTTCATTCTTGAGAGATAAATCGAAACCCTTGATGAAGTGAAAAAGATTATAAAACGGATTCAGATCGAAAAATGTTCTCAAGTCAAGCAAGATCCGTAGTGATCATGGATCCAATTCGAAAATAGCGGTTTTGAGAAATTTTGTAGCGATCGGGAATATCACATGAATTCTCAACATCTAAAACTCCTCAACAAAATGGAATTGTCGAGAGGAAGAATAGAGTGCTTCAAGAAATGGGAAATGTTATGTTAAATAGCATGAAGCTCCCTAGAATCTCTCGAAATTTGGGGCAGTTGAATACAACTGCTACATTATTAACCGTGTTTATATTTGTAAAACTAATAATAAAACGGCTTATGAAATGTGGTTTGAGAAAAAGCCTTCACAAATATTTTCGAATTTTTGGCAAAGAAGTGCTATATTTTGCGTGACCGTGAAAATTTGGGAAAATTCGACACTAAAAGTGATGAAGGGATCTTTTTAGGTTATTCTTTAAACAAATCGTGCTTATCGTGTTGTCAACAACAGGACCGGTGTGATTCAAGAGTCAATAAATGTTGTGATTGACGATCTTTTGAAGACACCTGTCCCTAGTTTAGATAATGATGAAGTTCTTATACTTGAAAAACAAGAAATTTCATCAAGTGAAACTAATCCTGAATTAAGGACTGTTAAAGATCATCCAACTTCTCAAATACTTGGAAACCCTCTCACAGGTGTGCGCACTCGTAGACAATTAGAGGACATATGTAACTACGTATGCTTTACATCCCAGATTGAACCGGGTAACGTAAAAGAAGCACTTTCAGATGAAAATTGGATTCTTGCAATGCAAGAAGAACTTAATCAGTTTGTCAGAAATGATGTCTGGCAACTTGTTCCTAGACCTAAAGATAAACATATTATTGGAACAAAATGGATTTTCAAAAACAAATCTGATGAACTGGGAAATATTATTCGAAATAAAGCAAGACTAGTTGTACAGGGATATACTCAAATTAAGGAATTGACTATAATGAAACATTTGCCCCTGTAGCTCGTCTTAAATCAATCAGACTTTTTATCTCCATTGCATGTTTTAGGAAAATTAAAATTTATCAAATGGATGTAAAGAGTGCCTTTCTGAATGGTGATTTACATGAAGAGGTATATGTTGAACAACCTATATGGTTTGAAGATCCTAAATTTACTGATCATGTGTATCGTCTTAAGAAAGCTCTCTATGGTCTGAAACAAGCTCCCAGAGCATGGTACGAAAAACTGACTAAGTTTTTACTGAGTCATAATTTTCAGATGGGGTGTGTTGATAAGACGCTCTTTGTTAAGAAATATAACGATGATATTCTAATGGTTCAAATATATGTTGACGATATTATTTATGGATCAACCTGTACTAACATGACTGTTGAGTTTGCAGATTTGATGAAGTCTAAATTCGAAATGAGCATGGTTGGAGAATTAAACTATTTCCTAGGATTGCAAGTAAAACAACAACCTGATGGAATTTTTATTTCTCAAACCAAATATGCTCAGAGTTTAATTAAGAAATTTGGATTTGAGAAAGGTAAAAATTTTGATACTCCTATGAGTACAACTGTAAGACTCTCAAAAGACTCTACAAGTAATGATGTGGATCCTAAATTGTATCGTAGTTTGATTGGTAGTTTACTTTATCTAACTGCTAGTAGACGAGATATTGCTTTGAGTGTTGGTATTTGTGCTCGTTATCAATCAAATCCTAAAGAATCTCACTTAATCTGGTGTTAAACGGATTATGCGTTATGTCGCAAGTTCTACTAAATTGGGTCTCGGTATCCACATGAGACTAATGTTCAATTAGCCGGGTACGCAGATGCTGACTGGGCTGGAAACATAGATGATAGGAAATCAACTAGTGGTGGTTGTTTCTACATTGGAAATTGTCTTGTTTATTGGTTTAGCAAGAAGCAAAGTTCTATATCGCTATCAATCACGAGGTGAATACATTGTCATTGAAATGCATGTACTCAACTTGTTTGGATGAAACGAATGTTAAGCGATTATGGAATTACTCAAGATTCTATGATTTTATTTTGTGATAATTCCAAAGGCAATAAATATTTCTAAAAATCCAGTTCAGCATTCACGTACTAAGCATATTGATATTAGATTTCATTACATTCGTGAATTAGTGGAAGATAAATTAATATATTTGGATTACATTCCAACCGAGACTCAACTGGCGGACATTTTCACTAAACCGCTCGACAAAAGCAGGTTTAATAAATTAAAGTTTGATCTCGGTATGTGCAATTTAAATTGAGTTTGCATAATTTTGTGTATCATAATGTACATAAGTTTGATGTTATATTTGCTTAAATTTAAAATTATTTAAAAAAAAAAATTTGCAAATTTTGTCGTACTCGACCTGTCGTGAGAATACACGACCGGTCGTGCCACGACCGGTCGAACATGTACACGACCTGTCGTAAATCTCGGGATTTCACTTAAAATTGGGGATTTTTGTCTTCTTCTTCATTTCTTCATTTCTCTCCAACGGTTCTAGCTACGACTGCCCCAACCCATCTTCATTGTTCTTCAAGGTTAGTGGTTCTTTTGCATTTTTTTTTAAAGATTCTTGCTATTAGTGTTTCAAAACTCATGTTTGTGGAATCTATTTGATCATTCATTGCAGGTTTTGGGGTTTTATCTTGAAAAATCTGTTTTATTTAAACCTCATTTCTTCCAACTTGTTGTTTCCTTGAATTCCTTCTTTGAAAATGGATGCTAGAGGTAAAAAGAAAACTACTCGAGGTCCATCTTCTTCTAGATCAGCTTCTATTGTTCAACGTCATCTTCGCTCTCCGAAAATGATCCTTCGATGCTCGAGATTTGCGTATGCGTAATGTAATTGTTGAGCGTCATGTTAATGTCAATCACATTGCTTCTTTTGGTATTCCTTCTTTGTTGGAATGTGGGATGGGATAACATCTTACATTGGGGTGGAGCTGCATACCAGTCCATTGCCCAATCCATGTTTGCATGTATCTGTGATTTTTCTCTTGATAATTTAACTTTTAAAGTTGATACTCAAGAAGGTTTGTTTGTAGTAGATCGTCATTTGATTGCGAGACATTATGGAAATACCTATCAATGATGAAAGCATTCCAATTAATATTTTACATGATAGTCTCTCTAATCGAACGAAGAATGCTTACTAGAGATTTATGTAATATGGATGTTCATTGGACTCATAAAGGTCATACACTTCCCTCAAGGTTTTGTTACCCAGACACAGAGTACTTCATAAGATATTCATCTCTAATCTTTATCCACGTTCTGGTAATAAAACCGAACTCACTGCTTTTATGGTTCGTGTTTTGCATTCTGTTGTCTCTGGTGCTAAAATATGTCTTCCTTCTTTAATCTGTCATTCCATTATTCTGTCGCGTCACCATCCTGGACATAGTGATATACCCTTTGGCTATTTATTGACTATGTTGGCAAATCATATGCTCATAGCTATGCCTACTAGAGAAAAACCCATCCATCATCTCCCTTTTAATAATTCCAATCTTAATAAGATGACTTTAGATTTGGCTAGAGGCCAAGTGGATGCTGGTAGCAGTGGTGCTGAAGCTAGTAATGCTGAAGCTTGTGATCTTCCTGAAGACGTGAATATGGATGACTTATTTGAAGAACTTGAGTCGACTTACTGATGATCCCGATTATCGCCTTTTCGATTTTGCTTGAAAGATTGAATTCTCTTCAAGAGTGTGTGGCTCAAATTCGTGTTACTCAAGACACACAATTTTCTTATTTGCGTAAATATATGAGGCAGATTGCTAAGGGTTTACACAAAATTGATCCATCTAATCCTCGCACCCTCTTCTCGGTTCGACCGAATTTTTTTGGTCCAGTAATATTTACCGATGTTTGCATGCATCTCAAAATCTCTTGTTGGTTATGCACAATTTTCTCTTGCATCAACTCCTATTTCCTTTACGGCTTCTTCTTCCTTTGTCATTTTATGTCAAAAAGGGGGAGAAGTTTGGTGAATGTCATTATATTTTGATGTGCTTCCTATTACTCAGGGGGAGTTATATTTTGATGTGCTTCCTATTACTCAGGGGGAGTTAAACTTCTCAAGAGTTATGGGAAAATGAATGATGCTAGTTATTGCTTATCATGTCTATATATCTGTGCATGCTTCTCACATGTTGTGTTTCTCTTGAAAATATTATTACTTGGGTGTTTTGTCACAAATTTGACAAAGGGGGAGATTGTAAGGGTTATGGTCTCATACTCCTTTGGTTGTCAAATTTTGATGTGTCAAAACATCTATCTGTGTCTTGTGCTTGTATGATGATTTTTATTCAAGACACTGCTTAAATACTTCAAGAAGCTATAAGTTGGATTCTTCAAGATGTTACAAGTTGAAGCTCAAGATGTTGAAGTTCAAGAAGCTACTATATTGATGTTCAAGTCTTAGAGAACGACTCATGACTTCAAGAGTAATAAGCAATGCATGTAGTAGTTGTTATGCTAATGAAGATCTCAAGTTTGAAGCTACAAGATCTCAAGCCTGATATGGTTCAAACAATCTATATTCGTTGAATGGTTGAAGTTCAATGTCCATACGACATGTTTCAGGTTTGAATGACTTTAGGTTGACCCTTTAAGTAGGTCATTTTGGATACATAAATCAAATGTTTATCTAACATAAGTTTGGTTTGTTCCAAGACCATTCCTAGCTCTTGTTCGACTGGGTCCTAGCATTGGTTCGACTAGTCCAAGAAATTCCATGATCATCCTAAGTAGTTGAAGATTTTTCGAATTTTTGAGTACGCCCACGACTGATCCCGAAGTCCTTCGACCGGTCGTAGGTTGGCTTCGACTAGTCCACGATCGGCCGTGGAGCTACGACTCAAAAATCCAAAGAACTTATTTTCATGGTCCTACGACCGGTCGTAGTATCTACGACGGTCGTAGGTGACCCACGACTGGGTCGTAGGGTACTCACGACGGTCGTGGAACGGCTTTCAAAGATCGCGCTCAATTTTTCAAAAATTGTTAGAGCTACGACCAGGTCTTAGGTTTCTAAGACCAAATCGTAGGAACGATTTTTCTTCTATAAATTGAACACGAATTTGAGTTTTTATATCCTCAACTCCATTCCATTTCAAGAATTTTCAAGTAATCACTCGAGATAAGTCCGTGTTTATTTTAAGCTAAATTGTGCTTATTTAATATTCCTTTTTGCTAGCTTATTTAATTTGATTTTGTTTCTCTATTCCAATCTTATTTGAAAAGAGGAATTATCTTATTCCTTCTTCTTGGAATCAAAATCAAATATAGCTACGCCCAACAAGTTAAAATCTAAAATCTATTAGAATTTAGAACCTTATGAATGTGAGTATTGGAAATTGAACTTTGATATTCAATCATCTACTCCGATTGGTTCTACCGGCCGTTAAAGGAGAAATCCGGTATTTTACAACCAGTAAAATTCATTTATTTTTGGTTTTGTTTGAGGTTGAGCAGAAAAATCTCATCAGACTTGGTTTTGTTTGAGGTTGAGCGAGAGAAAAATCTCATTGTATTGGTTGTCCGAGGAAAACCAAAACTCGAAAAAGGGGTTTTTGAATTGTGTAAGCCCAAGTGAAAAAGACACAATTGTAAAGGTTTTTGGTGAACCTCGAGAAAACCTATTTGATAGTGAACGCTAATATCCCCCGTGTGAGGATATTAGAGAGGAGTAGCATTCTGTGTGGTCGTTGTAAAACAGGTTGGTGTACACACAAAGCGAACCACTATAACTCTTTGTCTTGTGGATTGAATGCTTGCTTAATTTTCATATCTTTTATCATTCGATTGTGTGGAATGCACAAGTGGATGTGAATGTTGTAACTATTTACATTTTCAAGCAAGTGTGGGGATTGTTGTAATAATTTAGATCTTTACTGCATTTATTTTCAATTCCTTGCTATTTCATTTACTTATATTAACATTGAGTCCTTGATTCAAAAGAGGTTCTAGAAATAAGGTTGTCCTACCATAAGCCCTTGTTTATTATGGTGTAAGGTTGTCCTTAGAACTGAATTTGTATCAATCTCTCAATAATTATTTATCAAGGTGATTTATATTTAGCATTGTGAATTGATTCATAATTGTAAGGGTATTGGTTTATTTTAGTTCCGCTGATTTTATTAAAAATTTGGCATAGTCCTATTCACCCCCCCTCTAGGACATATAGCTTGGCCTTTTCAGGTAGATCATTGAAGTGCATCCACATTGACAATGGTAGTGAATACATTGATGACTTTCATGAGTATTGTAAGTCCCTGGGTATACGGCATAAACAGACGGTTCCTAAGACCTCCCCAGCATAATGGTGTGGCTGAGCGAATGAATCACACAATTGTAGAGAGAATCAGATGTATGTTATCCCATGCGAAATTGCCCAAGATGTTCTGGGGAGAAGCAATGCACATGACGGTGTATTTGATAAACAGGTCTCCATCAGCCTCGTTGGATGGAGAAGTACCTGAGAAGGTGTCGACTGGACAAGATCCATCGTACAGTTATCTCAGGGTATTTGGATGCAGGGCATCCGTTCATGTACTAAAGGACGAGAGGTCCAAGCTTGATATGAAGATCAGGCAGTGTGTGTTCTTGGGGTACGGTGATGAAAAGTTTGGTTACAGATCATGGGATCCGACCGAGAAGAAGCTCGTCAGGAGCAGAGATGTGGTTTTCTTTGAAGATCAGTATATAAAAGACATTGGTAATTCAGAGAAGAACCAGCCTAGTTCAGGTGAGTTAAAGGACATGGATCCTATTATTTCTCCCATGGTGCCTGATGATGGGGGAGTACAACAAGGTGTGGAGGACATGGGAGTTCCTTCAGAAGATGGACTAGGGGAGCAGCCCCCACTTGATCTACCTGTTGAGCCACAGGTGAGGAGGTCATCTAGGGACAGACAGTCATCTAAGAGGTACTTACCACATGAGTACATTATGCTGACTGATGGGGGAGAGCCAGAAGATTATTTCGAGGCCCTGACCGACGAGCATAAGGGAGAGTGGTTAAAAGTTATGCAAGAGGAGATGAAATCTTTGTATAAAAACCACACTTATGATATGGTGAAATTGCTTAAGGGCAAGAAAGCTCTGAGCAATAAGTGGGTGTTCAGAAAGAAGGTTGAGCAGAAGAATTCACAGACAAGGTTCAAGGCCAGACTTGTGGTGAAAGGGTTTGGTCAAAGGAAAGACATATACTTCGAGGAGATATTCTCACCAGTGGTGAAGATGACATCCATACGGGTGTTGCTTGGTTTGGTGGCTAGCATGGATTTGGAGATAGAGCAGTTAGATGTTAAAACTGCCTTCCTCCATAGTGACCTGGAAGAAGAGATACACATGCACCAACCAGAGGTGTTCGAAGTTAACGGCAAAGAGCATATGGTGTGTAGGCTGAGGAAGAGCTTGTATGAGCTAAAACAAGCTCCATGGCAATGTTACAAGAAGTTCGACTCATTTATGTTGAAGCATGGGTATGACAGAACGGAATCAGACCACTGTATGTTCACGCACAAGTTCTCATATGGTGATTTCTTAGTTCTGCTGTTATACGTTGATGACATGCTCATCATGGGAAAAGACATCAAGAAGATCGATAGGCTGAAACAGGAGTTGGGCAAGTCATTTGTGATAAAAAACTTGGGCCCAACCAAACAAATCCTAGGAATGGAGATAACCCATGACAGAAGCAGCAGGAAGCTTTGGCTGTCACAAGAGCGGTATATTGAGAAAGTCCTAGAGTGGTTCAATATAAATGCAGCGAAGCCGGTCAATACTCCACTGGATGGTCACTTCAGATTGAGCGATAGGAAGTGTTCCAAGATGAAGGCAGAGGTGGAAGAGATGTAGATGATACCCTATGCATCAGCTGTAGGAAGTTTGATGTATGCTATGGTGTGTACATGCCTAGACATAGCATATGCGGTTAGTGTTGTCAGCCGGTATCTTGCTAATCTGGGCAAAGAGTATTATGTAGTGGTGAAATAGATACTGCGGTATCTAAGAGGCTCATCCAGGGTGAGCCTATGCTATGGTGATGGTAAACCTGTGTTAGAGGGCTACACAAATGCAGATATGGCAGGTGACATAGACTCCAGGAAGTCTACATCGGGGTTCATGTTCACGTTTACAGGGGGAGCGGTCTCCTGGTAGAGCAAGCTACAGAAGGTCATAGCATTGTCGACGACAGAGGCCGAGTACATTGCAGTCACAGAAGCATGTAAAGAGATGCTTTGGATGAAAAGGTTCCTACAGGAACTTAGCCTGAAGCAGGAGGAGCACGTGGTCTATTGCGATAGTCAAAGTGCTATACACTTGAGCAAGAATACAAGTTAGCATTCCAAGTCGAAGCACATAGAGATTTGGTATCACTAGATCAGGGATACTTTGGAACATAAGATGTTACAGCTTGAGAAGGTCCATACGGATGATAATGGATCAGACATGATGACCAAGGCTTTGCTCAAGGGCAAGTTTGAGGTTTGTAGAAACCTGACTGACTTAAAGAAGGTGAACCCCACCTAGGTCAGAAAGGGGGAGTTTTGATGGGATTTCCTCCCAGGACTTGACCGGTCGTGAGCCTCACTCGACTGGTCGTGGGTGGTGCTCGACTTGTCGAGCGGGGCTCGACTCAAAGTCCAGCGACCATCTGTTTATTTTTTCTGAGGTGCTCGACCACTCGAGTGGGTCGCTTGAACGGTCATGGACCCTGCTCAACCAGTCGAGGTTACGTAAATTTATTCCGTGATTTTGTGCGGATTGCGGGATTTTGAGGCCCTTTTGTAAGGGGTGCGAAAGGGAGTTTCCTAAACTATAATAGGAGGTACCTAGGGCTTTCTAGATAATACAAGAGGGTTTTCTAAAGCTTTACAAAAGATTTTCTAAAGGGTTTAAGGCTATCAAAGGTGTGAGAGAAAGAGAGAAAGAGAGAGAGGAAGCTTGTAGAAGGGAGGTTCTGCTCGTAGAGGTGATCTATTGTGCACTTGATATCTCAGCACTTCTACGTCCTCGTAATTGGCTAAATCTCTCCATTTTTCTTTTATTCTCTTATTGTTTATCCACTCCTGCGTGAGCGAAGAAGGTTGTAACGTTTTACTTCATAGTGGATTGCTGATATGGACGAGGTCCCGTGGTTTTTACCTCTTTGAGAGTTTTCCACGTAAAAATCTCGTGTTGTGTGGTTTATGCTTTGATTTATTTCATTGCTTTATTATTCCATAATTCTGGTTTGCTTTGGGAGGCTAGATCGTAAGGTTTTGTGCAAGGCCCCCAACAAGAGCGACTGTCACGGCTAACCTTGTCCAAGTCATGATACAAACGAGCCAATAGAGCAACATTCCAATTATATGGGAACAACAAATCCTCCATCAAGAAGATCAATTTGGGGTTCATTCTTTCATTTTTGTGGCAGAATATGAGGGACCCCAAGAGAAGCATCACCATGGCTTTGGGCTTGAAAACGGTCGTTTGATCATCCTCGAGTATGACATGAGCAAAGGTAGTTATTAACCATCAAAGCTTCAGCTGATTATAATAGAATTCTGATTTGGGGGGGATAACACTAAGAAGGTTCATCCAGACGTCATCTTTGACAGTTGGTAGGATCTCAGTACTTGGCATGCATGCACCATAGGAAGGGAGATCCACATGCATAAAGACGTCTAATGGGGTAATCCCCCACTCACCAAAAGGTAGTTGAAAAGTGTGAGTGTTGTCCCACCAACACCCACAAACGGTAGTAGCCGACATCCTATTGGCTTGAGGAAACCAGATGGTGAGAAACCCAGCGAAGGGAGAGGCCTCCAAGATGGCATCCAGTCGGGGTTAATGGCCAGGAAATCCCCCCCCCCCCACCGAAAAAAAAAAAAAAAAAAAACCCTTGATAGAAGGCAAAGATAAACTAGGATGAGCCCTAGATTAAAGATGGTTATTTTCATGGCAAATATGAGTGGAATCGAGCTCGGACAAGAAAGGTGTGTTCATAGATTCCACTATGCATATCTACAAGGAAATGGGTCAAGGTAAGTATTCCATTTCATCTCCTTCAAACATTCAAATGACTAGCTTAAGTGGGACATGAAAAAGGTTCCACAAGACATATCAAGTCCAAACACATCTCATAGGAGCTTGTCCCATGCCCCACTTTAAGATATGTAATGTGGACAAAGTGGTGCTCGATGATAGAAGAAAAATCCATTCAGGATGCAAACTTCGAGCATGAGCCCACAAATGGTTTTAAGGTGGGAAATGGAACATCCAGAATCATGATGGACTCATCTCACCACCAATGGTAAACCTTGTTAAGTGCCACACTAGAAGACCAACATCTTTAAAACTATATGGCAATGATGAAAGAATCAAAGGTATACTAATGTGGCACATGAGAAGGGTCGAGTGCAAATCCATTCAAGCATCAAAGATTTCATAAGCCCATGTCAAAGGAAAAGTAAAAAAGGGAGATCAAGGATGGCCCATTTGTCACACTTACAAGTGGTTTCCTATGGACTAGTCAATGTCCATCTACGAATAAGGATGGCACATGCCACATTTACATGTACAAATGAACTTGAGAATTCCAAGTCAAGACCCATGTGAGGTGGCCAAGAGAACGATCTTCTCAAAGTGGACCCATAAAAGGGATTGGGCCATACATAAACATCAAGAAGCTAAGCTCTTACATGTGTTATAAGAGCTATTTAGGGCCCACCAAAGAAAATCAAAGGGCTTAGCTATGTTAGCCCAAGGTATTTGAGTTCAAAAGACACTAAAAGTGCAAGCAAATACAAGAGTCTCAAAATAATCATGGGTCACTTGCCTCACTTGGGCCAAACATGGAATTTCAAGTCCACTTGAACATAAGAGCATAAGGGCTTGTTTGGATGGGTGGCCTAGATGGGATTGGGATTGTACGGCTTTCAAGATGGCATCAATGGATTACATGCAATCCCATGGGATTGTTATATCCAGCGGCCCAGCTAGTGGCGTGTTTGGACAGGCGGACGGCTCATGGGATTGCATGGAGTGATCGTGTTTGGACGGGCATGGGATTGCATGGAGTGATCGTGTTTGGACGGGCATGGGATTGCATGTCATCCATGGGATTGAATTACCCCTGCATATAACAACTCACTTTCTCTTTCTCTCTCTACCATCATTATGGTTTTGAATAAGGTGATGAGAAGAACATCATCACCATCGTCACGACAGCCATCTTCATTATCATAGCCGTTTAACTGCTTTCTCATGGAAATGGCGTACCACCGTTACCATCTCTCCCACGAAATGGCACTCTCGCATTTTATAGAGCACTAGCAGCTCTCAGATAATGCTTCGGTGCTCCGCAACATCAGAAATGATAGATTAAAAAGTCTTTTGCAACTCCATGCACCAAGCCCTAGCTCTCCACCACATCGATCTTCAAGGGAGCAGCTATAAAAGAAGAAGAGAAAAAAAAGGAAGTATAAGGAAGATGTAGAAAGAAGGGATGAATGGAAGGAAAAGAAATCATGAATGGACCTTACCTTTACACTTACCTCTTGCCACCAAAGGAGCACCACCCTTGCTGTCCAAACTCCAAAGAAACGCAACTCAAAATTAAAAGGAAGGAAAAGATAATAAGAAAGAGGGCTTGAGAAGGAGAAAAGAAAGAGAGAAATTATGGGAATTAAGCACACTGGAAGGGCCACCATAGCCCCGAATATATAGAAGTGGAGCCATTGCATTATCCAACACCTGGAAGAAACCAGGGGGTAAATGGGGGACTAGCGATAGCCAGCTTGCCACCAGTCCCCCTTTTTGTGAAAGGACTTGTCCTAGTCTTCTCCCCTTGGGAAGAGAGGGAACTTGGGAAGACCTCCTGCAAGGAATCTTGCACGGTTTGAAGTGATGGAAGAGAGAAAGAGAGTATATGAGGGAGATGGTGGGAAAATTCAAATTTTAATTCAAAATCTAATATCTCATGAGAAATCGAGGGAAATTTAGAAAGAGTTTGGGGTAGAGAGAAAATCCCATGCATTTCAAAAAATTTAAAAATATTTTTCAATAAAACCAGTCATTGATCATGATCATCGATTCGCAATCCGATAGACTATATCATTTTAAAAAATCTCAAAATTATCCCAATAAAAACTGACATTGTTCACGATCATCAAATTGTGATTTGATGGACTGAACATTTTTAAAAATCTCAAAAGTGTCACAATAAAAACCGACATCAATTGTGACCATTGATTCGTGATCTGATGGACCAGATCATCTTTCAAAAATCATAAAATATTTTTAATAAAAATTGACATCTATCGCGACCTTAGATTTTAGATATGATAGACTGGATCATCTTTCAAAAATCTCACAAAAACTTTTCAATAAAAACCGACATTAATCGCGATGGTCGATTTAGGATCTGTTGGACCAGATCATCTTTCGAAAATCATAGAAATATTTCCAATAAAAACCAGCATTGATCCGACCATCGATTCGCGATCCAATGGAATGAATTATCTTTTGAAAATCACAAAAATATTCCTAATAAAATAACTGGCATCGATCGCAACCATCAACTCGTGATCCGATGAACCAGATTGTCTTGCGAAAATACCAAAAATATTTTCAAATCTCTAGAGAGCCACAACGCACAGGACAACAGACCTGATTGGTTGTAGTTTGGAATATTGACCACTAACCTTGCAGGACGATGAACTCGATTGGTTGTAGATCAAAATCTTGACTGCTAATTCATGGGGTGATAGACCCAATTAGTTACAAATTAGACTCTTGATCACTACCTCTAATTAGACTTGTGCCAATTGAACCATCCCCAACTGATCTTAATCCTAATTATAACAACCAAAACCCAAGCAATAAAGTACAAAATCCTGAAAATCCACAATCTTCATCACAACCATCATACGCTTTAGCATCTTACATGTTTTCAATAAAAATTATCTCATTTGAAGTCTCATATGCATTTCCAGTGGAAACAACCAATTAAGCTAAACTCATTTACAAAATCATCTTACAATAAAAACCCTTATGAAGTATCACTCCTTAAAGTGGGGTGACTTCATTTATAAAATCATCTTACAATAAAACCCCCATAAAGTATCACTCCTTAAAGTGGGGTGACTTCAAAAACACAAAAATATTTTCAGAATAAAAAATGCCAGGCTTCCGAGGCACTAAGAGATCTTCCATATCTCTAGGTCGGAGCCAGCGCAAAATCAATGAAGATCCGATATCTCGTGGGGATCCAAATGCACATCAAAGTATAATGACTGAACTCCAGTGTCAGATCCATCATATCATATGCTAATGCTAAGGAAAGACGATAGGAGAAGAATGGTAAGAAGAAATCATCGAAATAACGAAAAAGATAAATTATAACCTAAGTGTCAAAACTATAAGATTTTATGGAAAAATGTCATCCACACATACTTAGGGGTTGATACTTGTGAAACTTGATTAAATCCAAGTCTGTGTAGTGAGTTCCCCATAAGGCCACAGAAAGTGCATGACAACTAACCACTTTGATGATCAAGCAAAACAAGTACTCTTGGGGTGATATATGAAGCAATGGACATTTCAGTTTAAGTGAGTACCCTCGTAAGGCGGCATAAAGCACAAGGGATCTGTTGTACCTTTTCGATGTTAATGCCGATCAGGAGCAAAAGGGTTGTGATCGGCGGCTCGCGTAGGGACAATAACAACATTTTCCTAAGACCCTCATGATATATACGAGTTATCTACTTCCAAGCAACCAACTGACACGGACACAAAGACAAACAATGAATCGAGATTGCAATTCATAATTGACCGGTAAAGGTGGGGTGTCCACTCGTTTTAGCATTCGATTGTACACTACCTCTGTTATAGAGTGACATCTTTAAACATCCCACCCTAGGCCAATAAACTGATTGAGTTTGAACTAGTGGATATGGTCAACCAAAACCCCAATCCTAAACCTTAAACTCAACCTAATCGACCTAGTCCACTTGATACTAAACCCTAGGAACCTAGAACCTTAGAGCCTTGAGTCGACTCGACGAGTTAACTCGCCCAATCAAATCGCTGAGTCAACTTATCTTGTCAGCCTACCTAGTCCAACAATTCAGTCAACTCACCTAATTAAGCCTAAGACCAAGCCCGAACCAAAACCCCAAAATCAAGCCCAATCGGAGTACCATGCAAAACTTCTTTGTAACGTCCTTCATGGCAGAGCCTCCACATGAGTGAGAGAGGTTGCCTACCAAATTAGGGAGTTTAGGTGGATACTGGCGGCAACTAGCTTATCGCCAGCCACATGGTCTCCCCTCTGCCCTCTTTGGGGGTGAAGTCCCTCAAGCATGTGGAGTCTCTCTTTTTTAAACCGAAATGTGTAGCTGATGTTTATATACTCCGATGCCCATCTCCTTATCTAAATTTACCCTTTTACCACCTCATCCAACTCGTGAGATGATGCCACGTGACAATCTCAAATCTTAGCCCTTCAACCACCTTTTGCCCATTAGAGTGCCAAGAAATACCAGAAAATTGGGTCTGTGAGCTATAAATAACCCATTTCCCTTCCCATTTCAAGCATCAATGAATTATCAATTGGTGTGAAAAAGCCTCCTAATTCCTTAAGGCCTTAACTATTTATCCATCCCATCCCTCCATCAAGGGGAGAGAGAGAGAGAGAGAGAGAGAGAGAGAGAGAGAGAGAGAGAGAGTTGATCGCTTACCTCAAAGTGCAGAGGTTTGTAAGTAATATCCTGTGAATACAGGGTCGATCCCAAATGGAGATGATCTATGAGAATGAGAAAATCAAATGCAAACTTAACTAAGTAATGGAAACTAAACAAATGAAATGATTTTGAAGGTTTTGAAGGCATGAAATTTAACAGAATTAAAACAACACTCAAGCTTCAAAGTTCCATACATAAGTTAATGATTAAAAAATTATGATGACTTTGATAGCACAATTAGGATCGGAGCACTATAGTCGACTTAATCGGAAAATAAAATAATTTAAATATTTTAATAAATGATATAAAAGATTAGAGAATCATGGATTAACACCATTAATATATATTCTCAAGCGCTAGTGATTTTAAGCATTTAATATCCATGAGATAATGAATTAAAGAAATGTAGCGGGTCGAAAACATCTTCCATCTAAGAAATCTAATTAATCCAGGTTAAGTCTATCCACCAATACAGATCTCACGTGATGAAAACATATGGATCTCACATGAGGATAAAAAACCTAAACCTAAATAATTGATAACATGCATATATCATTCATCTCATCATTAAAAACAATCAATCATCATAAATTATGATATCATTAAACCAACGTGCTTCCCTTCTAGCTTGGGCTAGAAGGAATAAAAAAAACATAACTAAATTGCAGAATGGAAAAACAACAAGAAAGTGAGAAAATAAATTAATAAAGATCTAAAAACCCTAGATATTGCCCTTGAATGCTCTGAATGATGCTTAGGAATGCCTTGGGAAGCCCTATTTATAAGTGAGGAACTCCCTCCAAACTGGTTTGAAAAATTCGGAAACCGCTGCAAATTTTCTCACTTCGTGTAGGCTCCGCATAAACCCTTCAATGACATCGAACTACTTTCGATGTCATCTAAGATTGACTTCGATGTTATCGAACTGGTTTCGATGTCATCAAAAAATGTATTCAATTTGTCCAGCAACTAAACTTGATTTTTCTGTAATTCTTCAATGTCATCTAAGACTCCTTCGATGTCATCGAAGACTGGCTTCGATGTCATCGAACACTAGTTTGATGTTATCTAAGCTTAGATTCTACAAATTTCTGCACTAAGTTTTGCATTTCCTTCTTTTTTCACTTGGTTTTCTTGACTCTTGGGGTCTTGAAATCTTCAATCTTGGTCTCCAAAGGTCCATTCTTTACCTTGGTGATTCTTGTGCATTAAATCCACACTTTTAACGTTGTTTTCGCTCTAAGCTCTCAAGTTCACCTTGCAACACAAACATGTATAAAATATACTATTAAGCATTATCATGTTCATAAAATCAAGATATAAATGGGGAAAATATGCAATATTTGAGTCTCAATAAGAGTCCAACTTGTCTAGCCTAGCATAGTGAGAACCCAAGTCTCTTGAGCCATCTAAGTCCTAATCCGAGCCACTCGATCTAGTCTTTGTGACACCACCGTTCATCCAACCATTCAAGCTTCAATCAGGTTATTTATGCCTGAGCTTTAAGATCATGTAACACTCATTTCCTTCTCAGTCCCTTTGCTTCTCAAATATATCATTACCCCATTGTATTTCATTATTTTCCCATATCTGATTGGTGGGTGTATGTTCTGTGGCTTACTAATATAATTAAAGCCTGCCCACCAGAAAACTAGCCAGTTAGCCGTCGTTTTTTCATAAGCATCAACATATCATTGATCATCCCATGCATCACATTTCTATGTACTTTGCACTCTGCAATTGGTCGGTTGAAACGTATGCTTTGCAGCTTGCCGATATAATTGGATCCTAGCAACTAAAAATTTAGATCAATTAGCCATCATTAACATTACATTGCATTATATCTTTTGCATATGAAAATTAATCTTATTCTTCATAAATTAGTTAGATCTTGTGAAATAGATACCGTATATATATACGGGTAGAGTAGGTGCCTAACACCTTCAATCTCTATAACTGTGATCGCTTACTTGGAATATCTGAAATGCAAACTCATGAGTCATCTTAGGGTTAACTCTAAGTATTTCTATAGGGTTTAATTGACTGTATAATCGAAATAACTGGTTAGTGGCGAATTTGGTCAAACAAAACACTTCCATAACTTCAGAGAAAGTCAACGAGCGAGGCAACCCATGAAAAGAGAGTCAACTCCCCCCACCCACAATCCAAGTCCATGGTCTTTTGTTCTGATTTGGACTTTTTGGCATTTGTTTGGCTATTTTCTTTGGTATTTTTATCTTTGCTTACATTGATAACGTGGTCACATTTCTATGCAACACATCCATTGTGTGCCCAACTTCAACGAGGAGTCGCACCAAATTTCAGGCCGTTTCCAAAGTCACGTGGCTCTAGCTAAGCGTTTTAAGATGTTTTAGGAATGATTCCACGTAGTTTCATATGGTGGTGTGGCCCACTTGAGTTCTGCGTACAGCTGATTTTTGCGACATCACATGACAACCCACTAAATGGACGGCGGGGATGTCCAACTAACAACATGGGAAGCTTCTTATTGTACCTTTTCCTTACCGAAAAGATGAACTCATTTCTAGGTGGACCATCCACACGGCCCTTCTTCCTTTCTGCACAGGCTATTTACACCAATCATAGACTCAGATGATCAAATACGCTCAATCTTTGGTTCATGATACAGCCGAATCGAATCCCATAATTTGAACGGTTAATTTGAAGTACATGAAATTTAAATGTAATTTCTAAGCGCTCGTGTATCATTCATCACATTCTGCCAGAGTATGGAACTTTTTGTCCGTTATATTACGAGAAATTTGCGAGAATACGACCCATTTATGGCCCATTGAGGAGGCTAAGCCCACCTCATTTTCCCTTGCGAGAATACGCCCCAGCTGTACGGACGCCTTTTCCAAAGGTCGAAAATGCCCCTGCTTTTTCCTCCAAGCGGATCGGCTGGTGCTCGAAGACCCGTCGACGCTCCTCGAACTCCTACGAAGCGGTTCAAAAGAGATCAACGTTACATGGGCCCCACAGTTATGTATTTATTATATCCACAACGTTCATCCATATTTTGAGATCATTTGAAGCATTATGCAAAAAAAAAAATCATATCCAAAGTGCAATGGACCACACCACAAAGAGCAAATAGAAAATTGATTTTCACCGTTGAAACTTTGTAGGCCCACCGTAACATTTATATTCCATCCAATCTATTCATAAGGTCACAAATACCTGGTTGAAGAGGAAAATTTTTTTTAATAATGATCCAAAACTTCTATAACCACTAAAAGGGTTTAAATGGTAGACGTTCAATTCCCCACTGCCATTTAAAGTGTGGTCCACTTGATAGTTAGATCTGTCTTATTTTCCATCTCAAGCATTAATATGAGTTCGTCAAATAGATGGACGGTTTGGATATAACATAGACCTCATGATGGGACCCAAAAAAATAAAAATTCGACATTGAAAAAAAAAATCTAAATTTTATTTTTTTGGATACAGATTTTTAGCTACAGATTATAACCGTAGCTAAGTCAATCAAAATCCGTAGCTAAAGAGGCCTGTCCAGGGTGGGCGCGCCAAGCTAGCGGCCCCCCGCACGGCCGCGCCACTCGCTGACCTATCCGGCGGGACCGCGCCTGTCGCGGGGCCACGCCCGGTAGGCCCTATGGCTACGGATTATAGCCGTAGCCATTGATCGTAGTATTTTTTTTTTTTTTTTTTTTTTTTTTTTTTTTTTTTTTTTTTTTTTTTACATGGAAAACTTTATTCTACCAATAATTTTCTCTAACACATATTTATATAAATATGTATATATATAAGCGTATAAATTTTTTTTTTCCTTTTTCATTTCTTTCTTTATTCATTTGACAACAATATCTTCTAAACTAAAATTAGTTACTTCATGTACCCTATATGATTT
This sequence comes from Magnolia changhungtana, assembly GCA_030180095.1. Lineage (NCBI taxonomy): Eukaryota > Viridiplantae > Streptophyta > Magnoliopsida > Magnoliales > Magnoliaceae > Magnolia > Magnolia changhungtana. The sequence continues at coordinate 6,403,034 of JASAUF010000652.1, forward strand.
TGGGGTAGGAGAAGCTACTTTAGCCAACCAACCTGGTTATTTTCCAAGATTCCATCAGGTCGATGGTTGAAAATCCATTTCATTCACTTAGCGGCAATTTCATTCATGACCGTGAAGTGAAGGGGCATGACTATGAAATGCACCGGAAATGACCGTGAAGTGCATGGAAATGAGCGTGAAGTGAGGTGAATGGACTGTGAAATGCGTGGAAATGACCATGAAATGAAGGGGCATGACCGTGAAATGTGCCGAAATGACCGTGAATCAACACGGAATCGACGGGAATGACCATGATATGCATGGAAATGACCGTAAAGTGAAGCGATTGGACCGCGAAATGCACGGATATGACCGTCAAGTGAAGGGACATGACCGTGAAATGTGTCGAAATGACCGTGAATCAACACGGAATAGGTAGGAATGACCGTGATATGCATGAAAATGACCGTGAAGTGAAGCGATTAGACCGCGAAATGTGCGGAAATGACCATGAAGTGAAGGGGCATGACCGTGAATCAACACGGAAGAGGCGGCAATGACCGTGAAGTGTAGTGATTGGACCGAGAAATGCATGGAAATGACCGTGAAGTGAAGGGGGCGTGGCCGTGAAATGCGTCGAAATGACCGTGAATCAACACGGAATAGGCGGGATCAGGATCGGGTTTAGGTTTGGGTTTTCAAGTTTATGTTTACCTTTAGGTTAGGGAGTTGAGATTAGGATTAGGTGTAGGTTTAGGTTTAGGGATTTGAGAATACGTTCAGGTTTTAAGTTATAGGTTATAGCTTTAGGTTAAGGTTATAGGTTATAGGTTATAGGTTTAGGTTTAGGTTTAAGTTTAGGTTTAGGTTAAGGTTATAAGTTTAGGTTTGGGTTTAGGTTATAGGTTATAGATTTAAGTTTAGGTTATAGGTTTAGGGATTTAAGAATAGGTTTAGATTATAGGTTATAGGTTATAGGTTAAGGTTTAGGTTATAGGTTAAGGTTTAGGTTTAGGTTTAGGTTTAGGCTAAGGTTTAGGTTATAGATTATAGGTTATAGATTTAGGTAATTGAGAATAAGTTAAGGTTTAGGTTTAGGTTATAGGTTACTGGGGTATAGGTTTAGGTTTGGGTTTAGGTCATAGGTTATAGGTTATACGTTTAGGTTAAAGGTTAAAGGTTTAGGTTTAGGTTATAGGTTAAAGGTTTAGGTTTTGGGATTTGAAAATAGGTTTAGGTTAAGGTTATAAGTTTAGATTAAAGGTTTAGGTTAATGTTATAGGTTTAGGTTTAGGTTTAGGTTATAGGTTTAGATTTGAGAATAGGTTTAGGTTATAAGTATAGGTTTAGGTTAGGTTGTAGGTTAAGGTTTAGGGAATTGAGTTTCGGTGATATGTTTAGGTTATAGGTTATAGGTTTAGGTTAAGGTTTAGGTTGTAGTTATAGATTTTGGGATTTGAGAATAGATTTAGGTTATAAGTATAGGTTTAAGTTTAGGAATTCGGGTTGGTTCGGGTTTATGTTCGGATTTAGGTTATAGGTTATAGGTTTATGTTAAGGTTTAAGTTTAGGTTATAGGTTTTGGGATTTGAGAATAGGTTTAGGTTATAAGTATAGGTTTAGGTTAGGGTGTAGATTAAGGTTTAGGGAAATGACCGTGAAGTAAAGGGGCATGACGTGAATCAACACGGAATAGGCGGGAATGACCATGATATGCATAGAAATGATTATGAAGTGAGGCGATTGGACCGCAAAATATGTGGAATTGACCGTGAAGTAAAGACGCGGGACCGCGAAATGCATCGAAATCACCATGAATCAGGACGGAATATGCGAGAATGATCGTGATATGCATGGAAATGGGGGTGAAGTGAATCGATTGGACCGCAAAATGCACGGAAATGACCGTGAAGTGAAGATGTGGGACCGTGAAATGCGCGAAATGACCATGAATCAACAGAGAATATGCGGGAATGACCGTGATAAGCATGAAAATGGGGGTGAAGTGAAGCGATTGGACCGCGAAATACGTGGAAGTGACGTGAAGAGAAGACGCGAGACCGTGAAGTGCGTCGAAATGACCGTGAATCAACACGGAATATGTGGGAATGACCGTGATATGCATGGAAATGGGGGTGAAGTGAAGCGATTGGACCGCAAAATGCGCGGAAGTGACCGTGAAGTGAAGACGCGGGACCGTGAAGTGCGTCGAAATGACCGTGAATCAACACGGAATATGTGGGAATGACTGTGATATACATGGAAATGGGCGTGAAGTGAAGCGATTGGACCTCAAAATGCATGGAAGTGACCGTAAAGTGAAGACGCGGGACCGTGAAGTGCGTCGAAATGACCGTGAATCAACACAGAATATGCGGGAATAACCGTGATATGCATGAAAATTGGGGTGAAGTGAAGCGATTGGATCGTAAAATGCGCGGAAGTGACCGTGAAGTGAAGACGCAGGACCGTGAAGTGCGTCGAAATTACCGTGAATCAACATGGAATATGCGGGAATGATCGTGATATGCATGGAAATGGGGGTGAAGTGAAGCGATTGGATTATAAAATGTGTGAAAGTGACCGTGAAGTGAAGACGCGAGACCGTGAAGTGCGTCGAAATGACCATGAATCAACACGGAATATGCGGGAATGACTGTGATATGCATGGAAATGGAGGTGAAGTGAAGCGATTGGATTACAAAATATACGAAAGTGACTATGAAGTGAAATGCACATAAATGACCGTGTATTGGCCGCATGCATTTCGCGTTCCAATCGCTTCACTTCACCCCCATTTCCATGCATATCACGATCATTCCCGCATATTCGGTGTTAATTCACGGTCATTTCGACGCATTCCACGGTCCCGTGTCATCACTTCACGGTCACTTCCGTGCATTTCGCGGTCCAATCGCTTCACTTCACCCCCATTTCCATGTATATCACGATCATTCCCGCATATTCCATGTTGATTCACGGTGATTTCGACGCATTTCAAGGTCCTGCGTCTTCACTTCACGGTCACTTCCGTGCATTTCGCGGTCCAATCACTTCACTTCACCCCTATTTTCATGCATATCATGATCATTCCCGCATATTTTGTGTTGATTCACGGTGATTTCGACGCATTTCGCGGTCCCACGTCTTCACTTCATGGTCAGTTCCGCACATTTCGCGGTCCAATCGCCTCACTTCACAATCATTTCCATGCATATCACGGTCATTCCCGCATATTCCGTGTTGATTCATGGTGATTTCGACGCATTTCACGATCCCGCGTCTTCACTTCACGGTCACTTCTGTGCATTTTACGGTCCAATCGCTTCACTTCACCCCCATTTTCATGTATATCACGGTCATTCCTGCATATTCCGTGTTGATTCACGGTCATTTCGACGCATTTTGCGGTCCCGCGTCTTCACTTCACGGTCACTTCCATGCATTTTGCGTCCAATCGCTTCACTTCACCCCCATTTCCATGCATATCACGATCATTCCCGCATATTTCGTGTTGATTCACGGTGATTTCGACGCATTTTATGATCCCCCGTCTTCACTTCACGGTTATGTGCATTTTACAGTCCAATCGCTTCACTTCACCCCCATTTCCATGCATATCACGATCATTCCCGCATATTCCGTGTTGATTCACGGTCATTTCGACGCATTTTGCGGTCCCGCGTCTTCACTTCACGGTCAGTTCCGCACATTTTGAGATCCAATCGCCTCACTTCACAATCATTTCCATGCATATCACGGTCATTCCCGCCTATTCCGTGTTGATTCACGGTCATTTCGACGCATTTCACGGTCATTTTCCTAAACTTTAATCTATGCCCTAACCTAAACCTATTCTCAAATCCCAAAACCTATAACTTAAACCTAAACCTTAACATAAACCTATAATCTATAACATAAACCTGAACATAAACCCGAACCCGAACCCGAATTCCTAAACCTAAACCTATACTTATAACCTAAATCTATTCTCAAATCCCAAAACCTATAACTACAACCTAAACCTTAACCTAAACTTATAACCTATAACCTAAACATATAACCTAAACTCAATTCCCTAAACCTTAACCTACAACTTAACCGAAACCTATACTTATAACCTAAACCTATTCTCAAATCTAAACCTATAACCTAAACCTAAACCTAAACCTATAACATTAACTTAAACCTTTAATCTAAACTTATTACCTTAACTTGAACCTACTCTTAAATCCCAAAACCTAAACCTTTAACCTATAACCTAAACGTATAACCTATAACCTAAACCCAAACATAAACCTATACCCGTAATCTATAACCTAAACCTAAACCTTAACTTATTCTCAATTACCTAAATCTATAACCTATAATCTATAACCTAAACCTTAGCCTAAACCTAAACCTAAACCTTAACCTATAACCTATAATCTAAACCTATTCTTAAATCCCTAAACCTAAACCTAAACCTAAACCTAAACCTTAACCTCTAACCTATAACCTATAACCTTAACCTAAACCTATTACCTATAACCTAAAACCTGAACGTATTCTCAAATCCCTAAACCTAAACCTACACCTAATCCTAATCTCAACTCCCTAACCTAAACGTAAACCTAAACTTGAAAACCCAAACCTAAACCCGATCCTGATCCCGTCTATTCCGTGTTGATTCACGGTCATTTCGACGCATTTCACGGTCACGCCCCTTCACTTCACGGTCATTTTCATGCATTTCACGGTCCAATCACTACACTTCATGGTCATTTCCATGCATATCACGGTCATTGTCGCCTCTTTCGTGTTATTCACGGTCATTTCGGCGCATTTCACGGTCATGCCCCTTCACTTCACGGTCATTTCCGCGCATTACATATTGCATCGCATGGCCTTGGTATGGCCGATAGCATTCACATCTTGTACTGCATAGCCTTGGTACGGCTGGTTGCATTTACGTACTCATCAGCATGATTCTACATTACTCCGGCATTGCATTCTGAGCACGTTCGCACACACTTACACCGCCCTCTAAGCTTTCTATAAGCTTACGCACGATTGATGCGTGCAGGTGACGCCAGGACGCGGCTGTAGTTTCGCCGTAGTTGGAGCGTGCCGCCGAGCTTTTGGAGTTTTGTTATTACCACTATCTTGTATTTCCCTTTATACGCACTGTACTCAAAGTTTTTGTTCATAGTGGATTTTGTGATGGTGTTCTTGTGGTTATCGTTCGTGGGTTATGCTGTGGTTATGCTCATTACGAATCAAATTGATATTGGAAATCCTCCTTGTAGCATCCCAGGATCGGAACCTGGTATATGGGTGCTGGGAGCCGAGAATGGGGTACTACGGAGGCTGTCGGCGCCGGATTCGGCGATCGAGAATTTTGTGACCCCGGTCTCCGAGTTTGAGGCGTGACACAAAATCATCTTACAATAAAAACCCTTATGAAGTATCACTCCTTAAAGTGGGGTGACTTCATTTATAAAATCATCTTACAATAAAAACCCCCATGAAGTATCACTCCTTAAAGTGGGGTGACTTCAAAAACACAAAAATATTTTCAGAATAAAAAATGCCAGGCTTCCGAGGCACTAAGAGATCTTCCATATCTCTAGGTGGGAGCCAGCGCAAAATCAATGAAGATCCGATATCTCGTGGGGATCCAAATGCACATCAAAGTACAATGACTGAACTCCAGTGTCAGATCCATCATATCATATGCTAATGCTAAGGAAAGACGATAGGAGAAGATTGGTAAGAAGAAATCATCGAAATAACGAAAAAGATAAATTATAACCTAAGTGTCAAAACTATAAGATTTTATGGAAAAATGTCATCCGCACATACCTAGGGGTCGATACTTGTGAAACTTGATTAAATCCAAGTATGTGTAGTGAGTTCCCCATAAGGCCACAGAAAGTGCATGACAACTAACCACTTTGATGATCAAGCAAAACAAGTACTCTTGGGGTGATATATGAAGCAATGGACATTTCAGTTTAAGTGAGTACCCTCGTAAGGCGGCATAAAGCACAAGGGATCTGTTGTACCTTTTCGATGTTAATGCCGATCAGGAGCAAAAGGGTTTTATTTTTTTAGATGGACGGTTTGGATATAACATAGACTTCATGATGGGACCCAAAAAAATAAAAATTCGACATTGAAAAAAAAAATTTAAATTTTATTTTTTTTGGATACAGATTTTTAGCTACGGATTATAACCGTAGCTAAGTCAATCAAAATCCGTAGCTAAAGAGGCCTGTCCAGGGTGGGCGCGCCAAGCTAGCGGCCCCCCGTGCAGCCGCGCCACTCGCTGACCTATCCGGTGGGGCCGCGCCCGTCTAGCAGGGCCACGCCCAGCGGTGAGCCCTATGGCTGCGGATTATAGCCGTAGCCATTGACCGTAGTGCATTTTTTTTAAGTTTTTTTTTTTTTTTTTTTTTTTTTTTTTTACATGGAAAACTGTATTCTACCAATAATTTTCTCTAACACATATTTATATAAATATGTATATATAAGCGTATAATTTTTTTTTTCCTTTTTCATTTCTTTCTTTATTCATTTGACAACAATATCTTCTAAACTAAAATTAGTTACTTCATGTACCCTATATGATTTTGGGGTAGGAGAAGCTACTTTAGCCAACCAACCTAGTTATTTTTCAAGATTCCATCAGGTCGATGGTTGAAAATCCATTTCATTCACTTAGCGGTCAATTTCATTCATGACCGTGAAGTGAAGGGGCATGACTATGAAATGCGCCGGAAATGACCGTGAAGTGCATGGAAATGAACGTGAAGTGAGGTGAATGGACCGTGAAATGCGTGGAAATGACCATGAAATGAAGGGGCATGACCGTGAAATGTGCCGAAATGACTGTGAATCAACACGGAATCGACGGGAATGACCGTGATATGCATGGAAATGACCGTAAAGTGAAGCGATTGGACCGCGAAATGCACGGAAATGACCGTCAAGTGAAGGGACATGACCGTGAAATGCGTCGAAATGACCGTGAATCAACACGGAATAGGCAGGAATGACCGTGATATGCATTGAAATGACTGTGAAGTGAAGCGATTAGACCGCGAAATGTGCAGAAATGACCATGAAGTGAAGGGGCATGACCGTGAAATGCATCGAAATGACCGCGAATCAACACGGAAGAGGCGGCAATGACCGTGAAATGTAGTGATTGGACCGAGAAATGCATGGAAATGACCGTGAAGTGAAGGGGGCGTGACCGTGAAATGCGTCGAAATGACCGTGAATCAACACGGAATAGGCGGGATCAGGATCGGGTTTAGGTTTGGGTTTTCAAGTTTAGGTTTACCTTTAGGTAAGGGAGTTGGGATTAGGATTAGGTGTAGGTTTATGTTTAGGGATTTGAGAATACGTTCGGGTTTTAGGTTATAGGTTATAGCTTTAGGTTAAGGTTATAGGTTATAGGTTATAGGTTTAGGTTTAGGTTTAAGTTTAGGTTTAGGTTAAGGTTATAAGTTTATGTTTGGGTTTAGGTTATAGGTTATAGATTTAAGTTTAGGTTATAGGTTTAGGGATTTAAGAATAGGTTTAGATTATAGGTTATAGGTTATAGGTTAAGGTTTAGGTTATAGGTTAAGGTTTAGGTTTAGGTTTAGGTTTAGGCTAAGGTTTAGGTTATAGATTATAGGTTATAGATTTAGGTAATTGAGAATAAGTTAAGGTTTAGGTTTAGGTTATAGGTTACAGGGTATAGGTTTAGGTTTGGGTTTAGGTTATAGGTTATAGGTTATACGTTTAGGTTATAGGTTAAAGGTTTAGGTTTAGGTTATAGGTTAAAGGTTTAGGTTTTGGGATTTGAAAATAGGTTTAGGTTAAGGTTATAAGTTTAGATTAAAGGTTTAGGTTATAGGTTTAGATTTGAGAATAGGTTTAGGTTATAAGTATAGGTTTAGGTTAGGTTGTAGGTTAAGGTTTAGGAATTGAGTTTCGGTGATATGTTTGGGTTATAGGTTATAAGTTTAGGTTAAGGTTTAGGTTGTAGCTATAGGTTTTGGGATTTGAGAATAGATTTAGGTTATAAGTATAGGTTTAAGTTTAGGAATTCGGGTTCGGGTTCGGGTTTATGTTCGGATTTAGGTTATAGGTTATAGGTTTATGTTAAGGTTTAAGTTTAGGTTATAGGTTTTGGGATTTGAGAATAGGTTTAGGTTATAAGTATAGGTTTAGGTTAGGGTGTAGATTAAGGTTTAGGGAAATGACCGTGAAGTGAAGGGGCATGACGTGAATCAACACGGAATAGGCGGGAATGACCGTGATATGCATAGAAATGATTATGAAGTGAGGCGATTGGACCGTAAAATATGTGGAACTGACCGTGAAGTGAAGACGCGGGACCGCGAAATGCATCGAAATCACCATGAATCAGGACGGAATATGCGAGAATGATCGTGATATGCATGGAAATGAGGGTGAAGTGAATCGATTGGACTGCAAAATGCACGAAAATGACCGTGAAGTGAAGATGTGGGACCGTGAAATGCGCGAAATGACCATGAATCAACAGAGAATATGCGGGAATGACCGTGATAAGCATGAAAATGGGGGTGAAGTGAAGCGGGACCGCGAAATACGCGGAAGTGACGTGAAGAGAAGACGCGAGACCGTGAAGTGCGTCGAAATGACCATGAATCAACACGGAATATACGGGAATGACCGTGATATGCATGGAAATGGGGGTGAAGTGAAGCGATTGGACCGCAAAATGCGCGGAAGAGACCGTGAAGTGAAGACGCGGACCGTGAAGTGCGTCGAAATGACCGTGAATCAACACGGAATATGCGGGAATGACCGTGATATGCATGGAAATGGGGGTGAAGTGAAGCGATTGGACCGCAAAATGCACGGAAGTGACCGTGAAGTGAAGACGCGGGACCGTGAAGTGCGTCGAAATGACCGTGAATCAACACGGAATATGCGGGAATAACCGTGATATGCATGGAAATGGGGGTGAAGTGAAGCGATTGGGACCGATAGTAAAATGCGCTGAAGTGGACAGAGTGAAGTGAAGACGCGGGACCGTGAAGTGCGTCAAAATTACCGTGAATCAACACGGAATATACGGGAATGATCGTGATATGCATGGAAATGGGGTGAAGTGAAGCGATTGGATTGTAAAACGCGAAAGTGGTGAGTGAAGTGAAGACGCGGGACCGTGAAGTGCGTCGAAATGACCATGAATCAACACGGAATATGCGGGAATGACCGTGATATGCATGAAAATGAAGGTGAAGTGAAGCGATTGGATTACAAAATATACGAAAGTGACTATGAAGTGAAATGCACATAAATGACCGTGTATTGGCCGCATGCATTTCGCGGTCCAATCGCTTCACTTCACCCCCATTTCCATGCATATCACGATCATTCCCGCATATTCGGTGTTAATTCATGGTCATTTCGACGCATTCTACGGTCCCGTGTCATCACTTCACGGTCACTTCCGTGCATTTCACGGTCCAATCGCTTCACTTCACCCCCATTTTCATGTATATCACGATCATTCCCGCATATTCCATGTTGATTCACGGTGATTTCGACGCATTTCACGGTCCCGCGTCTTCACTTCACGGTCACTTTCGTGCATTTCGCGGTCCAATCACTTCACTTCACCCCTATTTTCATGCATATCATGATCATTCCCGCATATTTCGTGTTGATTCACGGTGATTTCGACGCATTTCGCGGTCCCACGTCTTCACTTCATGGTCAGTTCCGCACATTTCGCGATCTAATCGCCTCACTTCACAATCATTTCCATGCATATCACGGTCATTCCCGCATATTCCGTGTTGATTCATGGTGATTTCGACGCATTTCACGATCCCGCGTCTTCACTTCACGGTCACTTCCGTGCATTTCGGGGTCCAATCGCTTCACTTCACCCCCATTTTTATGTATATCACGGTCATTCCCGCATATTCCGTGTTGATTCACGGTCATTTCGACGCATTTTGCGGTCCCGCATCTTCACTTCACGGTCACTTCCATGCATTTCGCGTCCAATCGCTTCACTTCACCCCCATTTCCATGCATATCACGATCATTCCCGCATATTTCGTGTTGATTCACGGTGATTTCGACGCATTTTATGATCCCCCGTCTTCACTTCACGGTTCCGTGCATTTTGCAGTCCAATCGCTTCACTTCACCCCCATTTCCATGCATATCACGATCATTCCTGCATATTCCGTGTTGATTCACGGTCATTTCGACGCATTTTGCGGTCCCGCGTCTTCACTTCACGGTCAGTTCCGCACATTTTGAGATCCAATCGCCTCACTTCACAATCATTTCCATGCATATCACGGTCATTCCCGCCTATTCCGTGTTGATTCACGGTCATTTCGACGCATTTCACGGTCATGCCCCTTCACTTCACGGTCATTTTTCTAAACCTTAATCTACGCCCTAACCTAAACCTATTCTCAAATCCCAAAACCTATAACTTAAACCTAAACCTTAACATAAACCTATAATCTATAACATAAACCCGAACCCGAACCCGAATTCCTAAACCTAAACCTATACTTATAACCTAAATCTATTCTCAAATCCCAAAACCTATAACTACAACCTAAACCTTAACCTAAACCTATAACCTATAACCTAAACATATAACCTAAACTCAATTCCCTAAACCTTAACCTACAACCTAACCTAAACCTATACTTATAACCTAAACCTATTCTCAAATCTAAACCTATAACCTAAACCTAAACTTAAACCTATAACATTAACTTAAACCTTTAATCTAAACTTATTACCTTAACTTGAACCTACTCTTAAATCCCAAAACCTAAACCTTTAACCTATAACCTAAATGTATAACCTATAACCTAAACCCAAACATAAACCTATACCCCAGTAACCTATAACCTAAACCTAAACCTTAACTTATTCTCAATTACCTAAATCTATAACCTATAATCTATAACCTAAACCTTAGCCTAAACCTAAACCTAAACCTTAACCTATAACCTATAATCTAAACCTATTCTTAAATCCCTAAACCTAAACCTAAACCTAAACCTAAACCTTAACCTCTAACCTATAACCTATAACCTTAACCTAAACCTATTACCTATAACCTAAAACCTGAACGTATTCTCAAATCCCTAAACCTAAACCTACACCTAATCCTAATCTTAACTCCCTAACCTAAACGTAAACCTAAACTTGAAAACCCAAACCTAAAACCGATCCTGATCCCGTCTATTCCGTGTTGATTCACGGTCATTTCGACGCATTTCACGGTCACGCCCCTTCACTTCACGGTCATTTTCATGCATTTCACGGTCCAATCACTACACTTCACGGTCATTTCCATGCATATCACGGTCATTGTCGCCTCTTTCGTGTTATTCACGGTCATTTCGACGCATTTCACGGTCATGCCCCTTCACTTCACGGTCATTTCCGCGCATTTCGTGGTCTAATCGCTTCACTTCACGGTCATTTCCATGCATATCATGGTCATTCCCGCCTATTCCGTGTTGATTCATGGTCATTTCGACGCATTTCACAGTCATGCCCCTTCACTTGATGGTCATTTCAGTGCATTTGGTCCAATCACTTCACTTTATGGTCATTTCCATGCATATCACGGTCATTCCCGCCGATTCCGTGTTGATTCACAGTCATTTTGGCGCATTTCATGGTCATGCCCCTTCACTTCACGGTCATTTCCGCGCATTTCACGGTCCATTCGCCTCACTTTACGCTCATTTCCATGCACTTCACGGTCATTTCCGGCGCATTTCACAGTTATGCCCCTTCACTTCACGGTCATGAATGAAATTGACCGCTAAGTGAATGAAATGGATTTTCGACCATCGACCTGATGGAATCTTGGAAAATAACCAGGTTGGTTGGCTAAAGTAGCTTCTCCTGACATCACCATCATTACCTTTAAGGTCTGTTTGGCCAAACCAATCCCACGGTATTAGGAGGAATGGGATCGCGAGATCCCGGGATATGTATGATGAGCCAAACAGACCTTGTGAACTTGTCCCGGGATATAAGCAATCCCATGGATCTTAAAACAATCCACTGACATCACCATCATTACCTTAAAATTGATCCCATCCCTTGGTTGGAAGGAGTGGAAGGTAAAATCCCAGGATATGCCTGATGTGCCAAACAGACCAGTGAACTTGTTAGGGATATAGCAATCCCATGGATCTTAAACCAATCCACTGACACCACCATCATTACCTTAGGGCCCGTTTGGCCAGGCGGATTGGAAGGGATTGGATGGTATTGGAAATTAAATCCGGGATTGGTCGGGCGTGCCAAACAGACCGGGTGATCTGATCCTGGGATATAACAATACCATGGATCTTAAGACAATCCACTGACATCACCATCATTACCTTAAAATTGATCCGATTCACGGTTATTTCGGCGCATTTCACGGTCAATTCCCTTCACTTCACGGTCATTTCCATGCATTTCACGGTCAATTCGCTTTACTTCATGGTCATTTCCATGCATATCACGGTCATTCCCACCTATTCCGTGTGATTCATAGTCATTTCGGTGCATTTCACGGTCATGCTCCTTCACTTCACGGTCATTTCCGCGCATTTCACGGTCCAATCGCTACACTTCACCATGAAATGCGTTGAAATGACCGTGAATCAACACGGAATAGGTGGGATTGACCATGAAATGCATGAAAATGACTGTGAAGTGAAGTGCATTGACCGTGAAATGCATGAAAATGACCATGAAGTGAAGAGAATTGACCATGAAATGCATGGAAATGACCGTGAATCAAAACGGAATCACCGGGATTGACCGTGAAATGCATGTAATTGATCGCGAAGTAAATGAAATGAGCAAAATTGACCGCGAACTGATTGAAATTGACCGTTAAGTGAATGAAATGGATTTTCAACCATCGACCTGATGGAATCTTGAAAAATAACTAGGTTGGTTGGCTAAATTAGCTTCTCCTACCCCAAAATCATATACGGTACGTCAAGTAACTAATTTTGGTTTAGAAGATATTCTTGTTAAATGAAAAAAGAAAGAAATGAAAAAAATGTGAGAAATTTTTTTTTATATGCTTATGTATACATATTTATATAAATATGTATTAGAGAAAATTGTAGGTAGAATGAAGTTCTCCATGTAAAAAAATAAAAAATAAATAAAAAAATAATTTTTTTTTTCATAGATTGGCACAGACTACAGTTTTGGCTACGGTTATAATCCGTAGCTATAGGGGTCATCAGATGGGCGTGGCCACGCCAGATTGGCGCGCCCCCGCCGGATAGGGCAGCGAGTGGCGCGGGCATCCTAGTTCGGCGCGCCCACCCCGGACAAATCCCTTTGGCTACGGATTGTGGTAGATATGGCTACGGTTATAATCCGTAGCCAAATATCTGCCTCCAAGAAAATAAAAATCTTTTTTTTTTTTTTTTCTTTTTAACATTTATTGTTTTTGGGTCCCGTCATGAGGTCCATGTTATATCCAAACCGTACATCTATATGGAGAGCTCATAATAAGGCTTGAGACAGAAAATAAGATAGATCTAACTGTCAAGTGGACCACACTTTAAAAGGCAGTGGGGAATTGAACGTCTACCATTGAAACCCTTTTAGGGGTCACAGAGGTTTTGGATCATTATGAAATTTGTTTTTCCTCTTCATCCAGGTCTTTGTGACCTTACGAATATATTGGATGGAAAAATAAATGCTACGGTGGGCCCTACAAAAGTTTCAACGGTGAAAATCAATTTTGTGCTGCTCTGTGGTGTGGTCCAGTTGATCTTTGGATATGATTTTTTTTTTTTGGGATAATGCTCCGAAATGATTTCGAAATACGAATGAACGTTGTGGATATAATAAATACATAACTGTGGGGCCCATGTAACGTTGATCTATTTTGAACCGTTCGTAAAACTCGGAGTACGACGAGCGTCAGCGCTCGTCTTCCCGCTTGAAGGAAAAAGCAGGGCATTTTCGACCTTTGGAAAGGCGTCCATACAGCTGGGGCGTATTCTCGCAAGGGAAAATGAGGTGGGCTCAGCCTCCTAAATGGGCCATAAATGGGTCGTATTCTCGCAAATTTCTCTTATATTACCGGACTAGAAAAAGAAACAACCAATCTACAGCTGGGATTTCGTGACAAAAATCACTTATTTTAAGTACCCGCGCGTGCACGGATGGCTACATCACTGTACTTGTATCCTTCTCTACACGTACAACCTACCTTTATTATTATTTTTTCTCCGTTATTATTATTATTATTATTATTATTATTATTATTTTTTATTTATGGAGAGTCAAATGATACTCGGGCTAGGCATGACGCTTGATGCGCAAGCACTTAGAAATTGCACACGTAGAAATATTTATTAACGCAGATTAAACTGACGAAATTGTGGAGCTCAACATCGCTAAGTTTCTAAAAATCAGATTGGTTGAACAATCCTAACCTCTGATTCGTCTATATTTGTTTTCTCAAATTAGGATATTTTTCATTTTTAACCGTCCAATAAATGTCCAGCAATCTAATGGTTAGGTAATCAAATAAGCGTAAGTTTTGGTACATGGCACATCTAAACTGATATCTATAATTTGAACGCTTTATTTTGAATTGATTTTATGATATGCAATTTTCCAATAATTTTTTACCGCCCGTATATTATCCATGATACTCTGCCAGAGTATCAAAGTATTGGTTTGGCTTAGGTGTGGCACCGGCCTTACCCGAGACGGTGCGGCCCTTATTGTGGGATCCATCTTTATGTATGTATTTTATATCTACACCTTCTATCCGTTTTTCCATACCATTTTAGGGTATGATCCCAAACATGAAGCAGATCCAGTTCTTATGTGGAGGGTGATTGATCATTAATGGGCCACCAAAGTTTTGAATCAAGCTGATATTTGTATTTTACCTCAATCCGGAAATATTAAGGTGGACCCTAGGAAATTTTTTAATGGTTGAACGTTCAATCACTGCGGTTTCATAGTTCCAACGATACTTGATCTTATTCGGTTTTGGGCAGGCATGAAATGATCTTTAAAAACTGATGGACGGCGTAGATATCTAATAAATACTTCAAGGTGAGCCCTGTGGAAGGGCCGCACCTAATCTGCTCCTGAAGCAGCGGATTGCGTACTGAGTAAGCGTAGTGAATAAACTGTGGGCCTACCGTCATTAATGCATTTTATCCCCCTTCATCCGTACATTTTACCAGACGCGGATTGCGTCCTACCCCCGCCCGGACGGTAATCCGTCCGGGCGGGGCTTTGTGGGAGCCACCGTGATGTAAATGTTTTATCCACGCCGTTAATCGTTTTTCTCGTATTATTTTAATGTATGATCCAAAATATTAAGTAGGTTCACAGCTTCAATAGACCACACCAAAGAAAGTTGCAGTGATAATGACACTTACTGTTGAAACCTTTCTAACGTTCACCGTGATTTTTTTTTTTTTTTTTAAACCATACAACCTATTCATAAGGCCATGTAGACGTGGATAAAAACCAAATATCAGCTTCATCCGAAACTTCTCTAGCACCCAAGAAGCTTTTAATGGTAGACTTTCAATCTCCAATTTGTGGTCCATTTAAGCCTTCTCCCTGCCTCATTTTTTTGAATCATAGCTTAAAATGATCCGAGAAAAACGATGAACGGCGTGGATAAAACACTTCGATCAAGATGGCTCCACAGAGCCCTAATTTTAGGGCTTTATTCAAAAAATAAGCATATACAAAACTCAAGTGGACCGCACCATCTGAAACGGTATGAATTGAACGTATATTGATGAAAAGTTCTTGAGATCAAACTGATATTTATGTTTTCCCTTAATCCATGTATTTGTGATCTTATGAATAGGTTGGATGACAAATAAACATCACTTTGGGCCTTAGGAAGGTTTCAACGGTGGAAATCAATATTTTCACTCTTTCCTTGTGATATGGTCCACTTAAGATTTGGATATGCTTGAAGTTTAGGCTCTAGCCATGAAATGATATGGAAAAACGGATGGATGGCATGGATAAACCACATGCATGCATTCACGGTGGGCCCAACAGAGCTTACTCAGTATGATAAGAGCGTACTGAGCCGATTTCATCCGCTACATAAAGTATATTTTTTAGTTTATTTTTAAATTGGTTGAAGTACATGGAGCTAGCTATGTGTGAAGAGACTAGACATGAATATTACCATCCCACCATCATCGTAATCATCCATGGGAAAAGTTCCCCTTCCAACTTCAACAATTAGCTAAGCCCATGCGCGCGTATAAGACAGCTCATATATACACACGTGTGATCTCATGGAACATTTATGTGAGATCCAATCTATCCATAATAGTACTAACATCATGTATATTCTCTAGACCAAAAACTAGGACTGCTGGTAGTCATGTGGCCACAATTAACTTAACGGATGTATGGTTGTGAAAATTTTCCTAAGTTATCTAACTCATCCGCTTATTTCTAATACTTCCTGGGTAGAAAAACTTGATCTTTTTTCAATAATATCTACACGGTGAGGCCCACCTGATGGATGGATTGGATACTGTACCTTCCTGCCACTCTGGAAAATATGGTGGCGTGTGCATTAGCAGCCTCGTATACGCGAGTGGGCTTTGCAAAGCTACGCGTTATACGTGGGGGAGTTAGTTGGTACTCCGGCTACTAAGGAAGCTTGATGCGCAGGCACTCACAGATTGTACACGACATTCACAATCGCAAAATCAGTTCGGTCGAACGATCCTAACCTTTGATTTCAAGACACCTGCTTGTTGAAACTTAGCCGCCTAAAAAAAGCCCACCAATCAGATAGTCAGATTGTCCGATAACCCTAATTTTTTGTTCATAATACATCTAAAATGGGACCCAAAATTTGGACGGTTTAACTTTAATTGCTTGCATTCCATATTAGTGCTTGCGTATCATCCATCACAATCTGCCGGAGTACCAAAGTTATTCTCCTGCTGCCTGGAGGATACCCGTTACTTAATCTACTCGAGCGAGTAAACTGTGCACCCTTGTCTCCCACGTGTGTCAACTTGCACGTGGTTGAGAGATTCAAGCCACACGTTAGGCCAGACCGACGGTGCAGATTTCTGGTATGGTGTGAAGGTTAGGTAGGGAGGCTTCTAAAAAAATAACTGTACGACAGACTGATGAACGGTCTAAATTCAACCTACAAGTGTGGCAGATATTGTGGTCACATCAGCCTCATGATTCGGTTGATTAATCCACCTGGAGGCACGGTCTGACGGGATGGCTGGATGTTCCACACGTGTGCCTCATAACCACACGTGACGGCAAAAATCTCCTCAAAATCATGAACGGCGAAAGAAGACGTGGTGCAAGTACAGCACCACCCGACCAAAAATCCCCATACTCGGCCCCGGCCTTACCCATGACAGTGCAGCCATTGGATTGGGGCCCACGTTGATGCATATATTCTATATCCACACCGTCCATCCGTTTTAAAAGACTATTTTAGAGTATGAGACCAAACATTAAGTAGATATAAATCTCAGGTGGACTATACCATAGAAAAAGGTGGTGATTGAATGCCCTACCATTAAAAACTTCCTAGGGCCCACCGTAATGTTTATTTTCCATCCAACCTGTTAATTATTTCACATAGATACGGATGAAGGAAAAAAAGAACAAAGTACGCTTGATCCAGAACTTTTGGCCAAGCTTGAAGCTTTTATTGACCACTAATGGTCAATCACCACTGTTTCTTACGGTATGGTCCACCTAAGAATTGGATTTGCTTGATTTTTTGTATTATGCTCTAAAATAGTCTGAAAAAACGGATGGATGGAATGGATATAGACTATATGTATCAAGGTGGGTCCCACCGTAAGGAAAGCACTGTCTTGTGTGGGCCCAGGGCAGTACTGAATCCGCTCCCACCAATGTAAAATGGGAGTTATTTGATACTCAGGCTAGGTATAATGAATGATACGCAGGCACTCCAATATTGCATACGTGTCACATATAAACTCAAATCAAAACCGACTAGATTGTGAATACTACTTCCACTAACTCACATCCCATGATCAGGTTGGTTAAACAATTTGAACCTCTGATTTGCAGAAATGGGACCTTTGGATATTTGTCATTTTAACTGTCCAATAAATGTCCAACAATCTCATGGTAAGATAATCCGATAACCTCATTTTTTGCTTCATGATACATCTACATTTGATCCCATAATTTCGAAGGTTTAATTTGACTAATTGTATGCCATGTGTGCAATTCCTAAGTAATTTCTAAGTGCCTGAGTATCATCCATGGCACCCTGCGAGAGTATCCAAGTTTCACCATGACAACATGATGCAATTTTACTACGTATCATGGTGAAAAATCTGGTTCTCGCGAATTTCTCAGGAGATTATAAAATTTTGAGCTTTTCTTCTTTCGGAAAACAGAAAATAAATAATTCATTATAAATCCATAAATAACTTTAAAAAAATGAAAATCTAATTATATAATGAGTCAGTTAAATTTTAAGTATTTTTTATGTTCATTTCGGGATAATTTCTTAAAAAATACGAGAAACTCAGAACAACCTAGATTTTCAAAATATCTCGATAATACACGAGATTTTGAAAATCTTGGCGATATTTGCCACCCCTGCTACATTTCCCTTCCCATGAAAAACATAAAAAAAAAAAAGCTCTGACGGCCCCCACAAATCTTACTTCCCAAACCACACCAAAAAAAAAAGAAGTAAAAAAGCCTCCATTTACATAAAACCCTTGTAGAGTAGTAAAAGACACTTAAACAGAGGTAATCTTCAAGTGATGAAAAGGACACTTAAGATCAAGGGCTCTGATGGCTTAGCAATCCAACTGCATTGTGCTGCTTGGAAGGACCTGATGGTGGTATTGGAACTGCTCTTGGAAAGAACCCAAACAAGTAGCCTACTTCCTTAGACGAGCCTGGCTTCACATACAACCGCTCACTCCTTGATCCATCACACCTTGTATTGCATGCAACCAAGATAAACACTACAATGAGTAACCTTGTACAAACACCCATCTCTCCAAACCCTCCAGAGAGAGAGAGAGAGAGAGAGAGAGAGAGAGAGATATGAGGCTGTGGAGAGAGAGATGTATGTGGGTGTAGAAAGAGAGAGAGAGAGAGAGAGAGAGAGAGAGAGAGAGAGGTGGATTTGGAAGAGGAAGATTGCACCGAGATGGAGATATACGTGAGGTGACAGCTTTGCAGTGGGTGTTTTGATTTTCAGAAGCTAAGGAGAGAAAATCATGGGAGAATTAAATGCAAGGTGGTGTTGGTTATAGCGGGCGTTGGTGAGATATATGGAAAAAAAACAAATTATAATAATACTCTGGTTGAGTGTGATATTTGATACGCGTGCGCTATAAGCAACTCAAATCAATCTGTCCGAATGGTCCCCAGTTTGGATGGATCATAGCCAAAGAATGCCATGATCTAGTGCAAATGTTTTCACTATATTTATGTGGGCCCCACCATAACATGTTCATGACATCCGCTCTGACCATCATGCATGCCATCTCTTCTTTGCCCAAATGTTTAAAAATCAGGCCAATCCATCCCTGAGGTAAGCCACACGAGCAGAACAGTTTGGAGGGGGATAGTGTCCCATCTCAAGTGTTCCCTGTGGTGTGGTCGACCTGAGTATTGGATTAGCCTTATTTTTTCTGCACACGGCCCACTTAAGGGGCTGCCCATGATGGTCGGACCAGATTTCTTTAACACATCATGGTGGGTCCCACTCAAATATAGTAAACACCGCAATTGTGATGAGAACGTAATTGCGACGATAACGTTTGCACTTGATCTTTTTCTGTCACCATTTAGTGGACAGTTGAAATAAAAAAATAGCCTACTGGTCTCAATTGCAGCAAAGGTGTCCAGCAATCAGAGGACAAGATTGCTCAACGGATGATGACCGACGTACGGTATTTCTCTAAACTTGGGCAGTTTAATTGTCTTAATATGCACCACGTGTACAAATTTTCAGGCTGCCTGTATATTAACATCACACTCTCCCAGAGTATATATATATAAAATACAATTTTGGTGAGAGAGATTTTTCATACTTACTGGACGTCGACCAAGGTTTTTACCTGGTGTACTTTGTCTATCACTTCTGACAAGTGCGACCCATGTTCTGTTATCTGACCATTAATTTTCTGGGCCCCACAGGATGTACTATGATGATGGCTACTACACATGGCCCAAGATGGTGACTATGGTTTCCCATTCCCAATCTGATTCATACACAGTAGTATGCATGACAGACGAACGTCTGGGTTTCTGAGGCATGGGCCCATTTATCAGAAATGGAGTGGGGCCCATCTATCAGAAATGAAAACCGACCATATCATATGCCTCCATCAAGGACAGAATAGGGTTGAGCGGGTCTTTAGGAGACTGGGATAAAGCTGATGGAAAGGAATTAAATATAGGCGCTCACAGACTTCTCTGTTAGTCTAGCAGCATCTTGAAAATGGTGGTGATACATCCTCATCACATTTGGCAATGATTTATGGCTATCCAGACCATCCAGATCATGGGTTTCATTGTGGATAGAGCATATCTCTAATATCATACTGATAAAATAATCCTAACCATCCAATTAATTTTCTATCTAATGAACGGTTGTTGAAAGCAAAATAATGGGTGATCCGAATTTGAAGGAAAATAATAAGTAGATGGTTAATAATATCTTCTTATACAACTGTTTTTTTTTAATCCTCCATAGGCCGCTGGACCAGCTATTCTACCTGGATTGCATCCATTCCTTAAATGGTGTAAAACTAACATAAGTGTAAATCAAGAAAAACGAGAGGAAGACCGTAAAATGTCTTGGCCGAAGTGGACAGAAGATTTCAACCGACAGCCCGGTGCTTGATGGCCCACCTCGCAAAATCTGCACCAATCAGATAATTCTGTCCGTACAGTTAATGGCGTTTCGTTGTAGAAACTGAACTATCGGTTAGTTTTCACTGATCCATTCCGTCAGAAGGTGGGTCCCAGGTACCGTGTGGTGGCAATGTAGGGCAATCGCAGGGTCTACCACTCCTTTTTTAGAAAAAACAAAATACAAAAAGAAAGAGATAAAAAGTCCAGTGATGGAAGTTTTTCTTATTTGATACTCCGGCTGCGTACGAAACTTGATAAGCATGGAACTCAGATTAAACTGACTAAATTGTGGAACCCACTGAGTCTAAGTCAGAGTCAGAAAATCAGATTACTCCAACGATCAGATTCGTTGATGAGCGACGCTCGTTTTTTGAAATAAAACAACTGGATACTTTTCATTTCAAACCGTCCAATAACTATCCGCCAATCCAATAGTTAGATAATCGAATAAGTGTAATTTTTGTCCATGCTACATATAAACTGGTATACCATAATTTGGATGGTTTATCTTGAATATTTTGCATTCTAATTAAGAGATTTCTAAGTGATATTTTTGGCAGCCGGTTTATTATCCATCACACTCTAACAGAGTACCAAAGCTTTTCTGGAAAAAGGGTTGCCTATGTCTAGCAGGCAGGTGAGATGGTGGCCCCACATGAATTAATGGCCGACTAAGGAAACGGAGCTGTGTGTTTCAGCCCCAAACAGGAGTACCTGTCTTGTGGGTTTTGTAGGATTTGATGTTTTCTACATCTCCCTTGTTTTTTTTATTTATATTTTTTTATGATTGCAATTGCAAAAGGAGAAAGGACATGACTCTAGTACTTTGGACGGTTGCAAACGGACGTAGAAGGTGCGTGGAGGGTTATATGAATCCCATGCAACTCCAACTTCTTTGGGTCTCACTTTGATGTTTGTGTTATATCCACTCCGTCCATCCGTTTCTCCACTTATGTATTAAAAAAGAACTGGAACACAAGGGAGACCAAGAACTCAAATGGGCCACACCACAAGAAAAAATGAGACGGAAATGGCTACCTTTTAAACCTTCCTTGGCCTAATATTGATGTTTATATGACATCCAAAACCTTCATAAGGTGACTCCCACCTGGATGGAAGGGAAAAATATCAGCTTCATCTAGAGCTTCTCTGGCCCTCAAGAAAAATTGGGCGGTGGGGGTTTCCATCTCCACCGTCTTGTGGTATGGCCCAACTGATTTTTTTGATTTTCTTCATGTTTTGGCTCGTGTCCTAAAATGAGCTGGAGGAACGCATGGACGGTGTGGATATAATACAAACATCACGCTGGGCCCCACGTAGCTGCGGGTTAGAGGCCCCGTGTTATACGGGCAATGCGACCATTGCGCCCCTGGCGCACTGCAGAGGATTACAGCAGTCACCAACGACCTTCATTTATGGGGGTAGCGGATTAGGTGATATCCCGGATCCACGGAGGTAGTTGGGACCCCTGACTGGACGCGGATTGGCTACTCCCCCTGACACCAGCCCCGGAGCTGGTGGTCGGTGCTCTGTGGGCCCCACCATGATGTACGTGTTTCATCCATTCCGTTCATCCATTTTTAAAGATCATTTTAGGGCTTGATACCAAAAATGGGAGGGACATAAATCTCAAGTGGATCACACCACAGGAAAAAAAATAGTGAGTGGATATCCATCATTTAAATCCTCCTAAGGCCCGATTTACTGTTTATTTGACATCCAATCCGTTGATTAGGTTATAAAAACCCAGATGAAGGGATAAAACAAATATCAACTTCATCCAATACTTTTATGGCCCCCATGGTCGAAGTTCATTAAACATTGTTTCCTGTAATGTGGTCCACTTGAGACTGGGATATACCTCATTTTTGGTATCAAGCCCTAAAATGATCTTTAAAAATGGATGAATGGAATGGATGAAACACATACATCATGGAAAGCACCGACCACCAGCTCGGAAATTTGGTGTCGGGGGAGTAGCCAATCCGCGTCCCCCCTGACTGTAGGACTCATAGTGATGTACGTGACTTAAATCTACACCTTCTAACCATTTCGAAAGCTCATTTTAGGACATGCATGATCTAAAAAGTAAAGCTGACTCAAATCTTAGGTGGACCACACCATAGGAAACAGTCGTGATTGAATCCCCACCATTACAAACTTCATGAATGTTCACTTGCCATCCAACCTGTTGATAAGGTCACAAACACCTAGATGAAGAGACCATACAAATATCATCTTGATCCAAAGTTTTTTAGCCCACAGGAAATTTTCAATGGTCAATCGACACCTTTTCCTGTCATATGTGCACTAAAGTGAGCTTTCAATACAGATGGGCAGCATGGATTTAGTCACATACAGTATAGGGCTCCACAGTTAGGGTCCCACCCACCTCGGTGGATCCGGGTCTCACATAATCTGCTCCTGGAGATAGGCATCGAGTTGAGTCGGATAGAGTTAGGGCTGACCCGGCCTGACTCATTTTGAAATAAACCTAACTGAAACTTGACTCGGTACCGAGTCCAGCATGCCTGACACGATCCGAGTCTAGCATGCAAGACTCAATCCGAGTTCAGTTCTAGCCTGGACTAACCCAAACCGAGCACGACCCGACCACAGGTACCAAGTCGGGCCCACCCGAAATACACAGCCGTCCAGCGTCCCTGGACGCTGGACGTTTAATGGAAAACACAAATGTTAGCCTTGGTTCAAGGCCATTTGGGTGAGCCACGTATATAGGCCCCACCTTGATGTATGTATTCAATCCACACCGTCCATTCTATTTGCCGACTCATTTTAGGCGTTGAACCGAAAGATGAAGCTGATCCAATCTTCTTGAAAACAGTGATTTTCACCGTTCAAACTTACTTTAATTTTTCTATGTACCGAAAGATGCCCAATATTGGGCTTGATGGATGGGTTATGTGTTGCATAATCCATTGACTGAGGTGGATTTACTTGATGTGGGACCCACGTGCGAAAAAGCACAAAAAAACATCATTTAAAAAAAAAGAAAAAAAAATAATAAGGCGGCCTCACACTTGTCTGCCGTGGCAGTTAGGCCAAGCGACAAGGCGGCTGCTCTGTGTCGGCGGACGAGCAAGGACCCACGGTCCCAGCCATGGGCCCCACATTGATGTGTGTTGCCATCCAAACCGTTCATTAGGTAGGCCCCTTCCTCAAGTGGCTCCCCTGCCAAATATCAGGCCAATTTAAGTCTTAGATGGCCCACATCATAGGAAACAGTGGAGCTGACTGTCTGCCCTTGAAAACCTTTTTGGGTCCACAGAAGTTTTGAATCGGTGTGAAATTTGTTTTTTTCTATTCATCTGGGTCCACGTGACCTCATCAACGGTTTGGATGGAAAGTAAACCTTATGGTGGGCCCCATGTGGGACCCACAGTGATTTATATATTTTATTCTCACCGTCCACTGACGGTGGACGGTGAGACCCCCATGATTTGTGTTTTATTCACACCGTCCCCCTGGACGGTGTGTGGGCGTGTGTGCATGCGTTTGTATATTTATATATAATATTATATTATATATATAGTATTGTATATATATCCTATATACAAATTATATATTATATTATACATAATATATATAGGATGGTGGGCCTTCATGTGGACCCCACCATGATACATGTGTTGCATCAAATCTGTCCAGCCACTTTGAAAACTCATTTTATGGCATGGGCTAAAGAATGAGTGAGATCCATAGTCCAGTGGGCCCCACTCTTGATGTTTGTGTTATATCTAAACCGCCCATTTTATTGGTGTGCCTTGTATGTGGACCCCACCATGATGCAAGTATGCATCCAAACCTCCATCCATTTTAAGAGTTCCTTTTGTGGCATGAGTTGAAGAATGGGTTAGACCCATGGTTCAAGTGGGTCTACCACCGTTATTTGAAGTGGGGATCGGTTGATCCTTTGATATGATTCATATATATATATATATATATATATATGTATGTATGTATTGGTGGCCATTGTTAAGGCCCACCTTGGCATTCATAAGGCCCATATGAGGAGGCCCATATTGATGTAATTGTGGTCGTTGTTGAGGCCCACCTTGGTACATGTATGAGGCCCATTTTGATTTATTTGTGGCCGTCCATTGAGGCCAACCTTGGTATATATATAAGGCCCATTTTGATGTATTAAAGGCCCATGGGTCGAGGCCCAATAGGATGTACATAAGGCCCAGTGAATATGATTCCACCATGGTTTATGTAGTGATATTTATGACGGGCCATGCCTTGGGAGCAATGTTGGTTTGACGTCCACATTGTAAGAATAATGTTGGTTAAATGTCTGCATTATGACCCTCTCTAGGGCCCATTGATAGGCCCATACTTGTTGTGTGTAGGCCGTCTAGGCCCATCTGCATTGTAAGGATAGTTCATTACTTTATAACTTGCTTAGTATAATTCCATGGCTCATGCCATACGCATCATATGTATGCTTGATATGAGTAGTGACTGATCATTGCATACGCCATTGGACAGACTATTTACAGGACTCCTTATGAGACAGAGTGCCCACATTATCGCGCCGTGCGCGTAGGATTGCTGCTTGACTGGATAGCGTGACTCATGCATCTCACATATATGTGACCTGATCATTGCATGCCCTAGTGACATCAGGGCCGTGGCCTCCACAGGCACATCATGGATGGCTAGATGGGACACCGAAAATATTTGGTTCTAGCACTATGGGGCACTTAAGATGTCCTTGGGTGAAAATCCCAGAACCTCCGAGGCCAGGAGTAGCACCAACGTCTAGACCGAGTGGAACATGAGCGCCCGAGTACCGAATACCAGTAGGTCACGTCTCCCACTGTGTTGTGGTCGGTTGGGAGGGGGTGTGGCCTTATCCGCCCGAGTGAAGGGTTTATAAGCTAAGCTGAGTATGACCAGCTCGTAAAAGGGTCCGCTATCGACGAGCCGGGTAGGTATTGGCAGACTACTGGTCAAGCGGATAATGAGGTCTATTCCGCTCGCTGGGCTGTGCAGCTAGGGAGGAGGCAGTCAGAGTGGAGTGTAATAGACCCCGGTGATTTCCCCAGAGAGCAACCGTACTGAGATGTGGACTTATTGAGCAGGAGTTGCATACTCATTCATTCATTCATTCATTCACTATCCGCTCGGGCTGGTTGTGCGTAACTATTTGTTACGTGTACCTTCACATGGCCAGGATTTCGGTTGGGCGCGCGACTAACCTGAGATCAGAAGTTTACCACATTGTGTCTGACTATCCAAATTTAGGTATGTGACTGGTTTGGATAGAAGTCCCTTGTGATGGACCCCATAGCTTATGATACTTTGTACTATCATCCCGACTTCACATTCTAGCATGGTCATTTCATTCGCACCGCATATTACATTGCATCCGTAGTACTTAGCATTTTGGGTTACTATGTTTTTGCACTTATATGGCCTAGATGAGTTTGATGGTATTCATGGCTCGTCAGGATTTGCATATTGCATTGCATCCTCAGCATATGTTATTGTCTTATTATGTTTTACATCGCATAGCCTTGGTACGACTGATAGTGTTCATGGACTTACCAGTGTACTTCCGCTTACTCTGATGTCATATGATTCATGATCTTGTTAGTATTTCTGCCTATCCTAATGATGTATAATTTATGTGCTTTATGGTATCTTGACACTTATCTTGTGCACACACTTTCACCACCCTCTAAGCTTTTGTAAGCTTATGCACGATAGATGCGTGCAGGTGACATTAGGCTGCAGCAACGTTGAGCTTGGAGCATGCAGCTGTCCTTTGGAGCTTTGATTTCGATATATGTATTTCTCTTTTAGCAGTGTATTCAAATGATTATATTAGTGAATATGTGATGATGATGTTGCCTTTATGATTTGGGTATACTTGTGGTTATGCTCCATTACAAAAAAAAAATTCAAACAGAAAATCCTCCTTGTAGGATCCCAGGATCGGAATCTGGCGTATGGGCGTTGGGAACCGAGAATGGGGTACTATGGAGGCTGTCAGCACCGGATTCGGCGATTGGAAATTTTGTGAGCCCGTTTTCCGAGTTTAGGGCGTGACGTTCATTTATGGGAGGAGCGGATTAGGT
Source organism: Magnolia changhungtana (assembly GCA_030180095.1). Classification (NCBI taxonomy): domain Eukaryota; kingdom Viridiplantae; phylum Streptophyta; class Magnoliopsida; order Magnoliales; family Magnoliaceae; genus Magnolia; species Magnolia changhungtana. Next base: position 6,430,069 of record JASAUF010000652.1, read on the forward strand.
GATATCCCGGATCCACGGAGGTAGTTGGGACCCCTGACTGTAGGGCTCATAGTGATGTACATGACTTAAATCTACACCTTCTAACCATTTCGAAAGCTCATTTTAGGGCATGCATGATCTAAAAAGTAAAGCTGACTCAAATCTTAGGTGGACCACACCACAGGAAATAGTCGTGATTGAATCCCCACCATTATAAACTTCATGGACTCCACCGGAATGTTCACTTGCCATCCAACCTATTGATAAGGTCACAAACACCTAGATGAAGAGACCATACAAATATCATCTTGATCCAAAGTTTTTGTAGCCCACAGGAAATTTTCAATTGTCAATCGACACTTTTTCTTGTACTATGGTGCACTAAAGTGAGCTTTCAATACAGATGGGCAGTGTGGATTTAGTCAAATACAGCATAGGGCTCCACAGTTAGGGGTCCCACCCACCTCGGTGGATCCGGGTCTCACATAATCTGCTCCTAGAGATAGGCATCGAGTTGAGTCGGACAGAGTTAGGGCTGACCCGGCTTGACTCGTTTTAAAATAAACCTAATTGAAACTTGACTCGGTACCGAGTCCAGCATGCGTAACATGATCCTAGTCTAGCATGCAAGACTCAATCCGAGTTCAGTGCTAGCCTGGACTAACCCAAACCGAGCACGACCCGACCACAAGTACCAAGTCGGGTTGAGTTATCACCGGGTTAGGTGCAACGGGTATCCACGGGCTAAAATCACAGCTCGGAACTTAAGTGCACCCGTCGAAATTGTAGTCTCTCCATCCACTTGCTACATGGCATCTCATATCTGAAATGTCAAATCAGATTTATTTATTTATTTTTAATATGTACGAGTTGGGTTTCAAATCAAGTAAGTACCAAGCAGGATTTTGGGTCGAGTTGAGTCTATTTGAGTTATTGGGTGACCCAAAACTCAATTCGGTTTGAGTTCACATTGGAAGAAGTCTACTCACCCTCTTCGTTTAGGTTCAGTTGGGTCTAAATGAGTCGGATGAGTCAAGTCTCGTGCCTAGCTCTATCAACTCCCATTTATGAGTGGGGAAGAAAAACTTTGATACTCTAGCAGGGTGTGATGGATGATACGCAAACACTTATGAATTACTTAGAAGTTGCGTACTTGGAATAGGAGTACTTCAAATTAAACAACCTGAATTATGGGTGTTCATCCCTATTGTCGCTATTTCCTGTGGGAACCAATCAGAGCAAGTTACATGTGATCTAGATGGATCCACGTGGTGTATTGGCCCCCACATTAATGGTGGAAACTTCAGCAAACCCTCCATTAATGGAGCGACTTAAATCAGCCCCAACTACCACCTCTAAGCCTTCATTAGCCCCACCATTACTATCCCTCATCAATGAATCATCTAAGCCATCAATGGGAGGAATCTCACCATCATCCAGGCCAAAAGGAGAATCTGATGCATGGGACCCACCCACTCCAGCAATAACATCATTCAACAACCCATCTTGGGTGGCCCATGAAGAGAATGACCAAGGTAAAGAGAGGACAAAAAGGGAGACGAAGACAAGACAAATCCATGATTAGGGGCCGAACGTTCTGAGCAAAGAATGTGCTGAAGAGATAGGAAAAAGGGATGTTGGGTCTGAAGCATAATGAGGCAAAGCAGCTAGACAGAAGGGAGACCAGGTTGCCGCCGGTCCGTACTTTCTGACCCCGCTTCTATGGGGTTGGCTTTGGGACTTGTGATAGGTGAAAATGATAGGAGACATCAGCTGGAGGCACCCTGGTTGCCACCAGTACTCCAAATGGACCCCTACTTTTGCTGAAATATGATTAACAACGTCCAAAACTGATGTAGAGCGGGTCATGGATAACTTCATGGCCAAGATGGACCAGAAAAGGCCCATTCGGAGAGGGAGATGATCTGGACAGTCAGAACTTAAAACAGACGAATCTCGTAAACCAGAAAGAGTTATCGGATGTAAAATATATGATTTTGGGGTAGGACGAGATACTTTAGCAACCTAACCCCGCTATGCCGGGTTATGCAAGCCGGATTTGTGAAATACCATCAGATTAATGGTCATTTCCCTGTTTTAATTTCATTGTTACTATAAATAGTAAGTTTTAGTTTGATTATAACTCTTCATCTTTTGGGCTTTAGGAGTTGTGCCCAACATGAAAAATGCTTAGAATAATTAGGATAACAACTTGGTGAAGCTATATAGGACACTTATTATTTTTGGCCGAAAACCATGTGCACTAGTAGACATCACGATTGTTTATAAATAGTAAGTTTACTATTTATAGTAAGTTGAGAATTATAGGAGTTTTAGTTGTAGTTTGATTCTGAAATTTCTTGAATTGCTTGGTATCCCTATTTAAAGGGTTTTGAACTCATTTATTTTAATCGTCGATCAATTTTGAATTTTATAGAATTTATTTTCTATTTTCTTGTTCTTTTCCTCGTGGATTCGAGAAGTCTCTATGAGGAGTCCAGAGAAGTTTTGTGGATTCAGAACATTTATCCCCTTGCGGAAGACAGTGCTCGACCTCACGTCTTTCCCTGATTAGTTTGTGTAAGTGCTATGTTGTATAAAGCACACATTTGTTTATCAAATTTTGTTTAGACAAAATAACTTATGAAGTGGTCCGTCTAATGTGGATCAAGATGGAAAGTTCAAGTCTCGAGTCAAGCAAATTCTACTATGGTTCAAGACCTTACTGAAGTATAAGTCATGAAGTAGATCAAGATGGAAAGTTTAAGATTTACTGAGTTCAAGTTCTACTAAACTTCTAGTAGAAGATAAAGCTCCATCTTTAACTACACGTTCTATTGAAGAATCATGCAGAAGAACAAGTTTTAAACTTCATTGTTCAGCCTTTTCAGGTATAATAGACCCTAAAAAGACCTTAGACTCAGGTGCTTTCTAAAGACAAACATATATGGGTTTTTATGCTTTTATCAACCTTAAGTTTGACTAGTCTAGGCTTAAGTTCGACTAGTTTAAGCTGTGACTCAACCAGTCTAAGAAAATCTTCGACCAATCTAAAGTTTAAATTCCAAAAAAATGAATTTTTCTGTTGCTTTCTTGACCGGTTGAGTAGATTGCGCGACCAGTCAAAGAAGGGCCTTCGACCAGTCGAGGGTTGCTCGACTCGAAGTCCAACAACTAAAATCAGGCACTCTCGACCTGCGAAGCCCATGTTCGACCAGTCGAACAAGGTCCTCGACCAGTCAAGCAGGGCCTTCCACCAGTCGAAGAACGGTTTTATCCGATCGCGCCTAAAATTTGAAATTTTGTTAGATCTTAGACGAGTCGAAGCAGCAACTTTTCATCTTATAAATAGAGGCCTTCTCTCAATTTGAAATTACTAATCTAAGCTAGTAAAAATCTTCATCAAGAGAGAGAGAAGTCCCCACTATCTTTGAGCTATTGCATGGTATTTTAATATTTTGTTTAAATAGCTTATTGTTTTAATTCCCTGATCTCCTTTTCATGAATCTTATTTTTTTTAAAGAGTGTAATTACTCTTCTTTGAAATATTAAGGAATTCAAAAAAGTAGCTTTTAGTTTGAATTAATTTAAAATCAATTTAGAACCTAAAACCCTTATTTATGTGACTGAACATTGAACATTCTACTTCAAGAGAAGTGGTTCTATGGGCTACATCAAGAGATACGTCTTCAAAGTGAAGATAAATATATTTCTATTCTTTGTATTTTGGTTTCTTTGAGATTGCTAGAAAATCTCTTTTATTGGTTTTGACTGAGATAGCCAGAAAATCTCAGTGTGAGGTTTTTGTTTATGATAAGCCCTTTAAAATCACAACTGTATCAGGTTTTAAGTTGACCTTGTGAAAACCTTGTTGCGCAGCACGCCAACAACGCAGTGAGCCTATATCCAATCTCAGGCCTCACCCACAAACGATAAACAAGAAGAAATATAAACTAGAAACAGATCAAAGCAATCCAAATAAACCACAAGACAAGATATATGTGGAAAAAATCCTAAACTAGGGTAAAAAACTATGGATGCAAACTTCTACTATGAAGAATAACGAAGATTACAAGGCAATATACTAACCTCTCCCTTAGAAGTATAGAGAAAATCCCTTGCCCACACCTTAAAAATATTTCTTATTACTTTCCAATTCTCACCTTAACCCTAGAATAGCCCTAGGGACCCCAATTTATAGTTTTGGCAACTTCCCTTTCATACCCTTGCGAAAGGCGACTCGAAAATCCGTAGTCCGTATCAAATTCGTAAACCAACTCGCATAACTCGACCGGCCGAGTGGCGATCGCACGACGGCCGAGCAGCAGAGACCCCATGATCGGTCGAGCATGGTCCACAACCGATTGAGCATCTCTAAACTAAAAATATTATGCCCGTTGGACTTTGATTCGAGCCAGTCTACGACTGGTCACGACCGGTCGAGTAGGCTCCACGACCGGTCGAGCAAGGGCCACGACCGGTCGAGCAAGGGCCACGACTAGTCGTGGGCGGCCCCAGATGTGGCTCCACTTCTCAACAATCTCCCACTTGGAGACATATTGTCATAAACCTTTGTCTTCTTCATCCAGAGTACACCACCTCCCCATCTTCAAGCCTAAAGACCAATTAAAATTGAACAGAGCTTCAGCTTCTCCCGTGTGACTACCTTGGTCAGCGTATCCACAGGATTCTCACTTATATGAATCTTTTCTAGAGAAATCGATTCATCTTCCAGTAACAAATGTATGAAGTGATATCTGATGACAATATGCTTGGTCCTGGAATGAAAAATTGAATTCTTAGCCAAGTATATTGTACTCTGACTATAACTGTGCGCTTACAATCTGCTTGCTTCTTACCCAACTCCTCCATAAAACCTTGCATCCACACCATCTCCTTGCACGCTTCTGTAGCAACAACATATTATGCTTCCATCGTACTGATAGATACTATCTTTTGTAACTGAGAGACCCAACTGACTGCAACACTACCCAGAGTAAAGACATAACCTGTAGTGCTTCTACAGCTGTCGATATCTCCTGCCAAATCTGAATCCACGTAGCCCTGTAGCTTGATTTCTGATCCACCATAGCACAACCCTACATCCTTAGTACCTACCAGGTATCTGAGGATCCACTTCACAGCTTCCCAATGTTCCTTCCCGGGGTTGGTCATGAACCTGCTAACAACTCCCACTACTTGAGCAATGTCTGGCCTCGTGCTCACCATAGCATACATGGGACTCCCAATAGCTGATGCGTATGGGACTTTAGCCATGTAGTCCCGTTCCTCCCGCGTTTTTGTGCCTTGCTCCTTAGATAGCTTGAAGTAGTTGGCTAATGGAGTGCTAACCGGCTTAGCATCTCCCATATTGAATTGATCAAGTACCTTGGCTATGTAATCTGCCTGTGATAAAACCAGTTTCTTATTTTCCCTGTCACACTTTATCCTCATGCTTGAGATTTATTTTGCTGCTCCTAAATCCTTCATGGCAAATTCTCTAAACAGTTGTCTTTTGAGATCTGAGATATCCTTCATGCTTGAACCAGCCACAAGCATGTCATCAACATATAGAAGAAGGATGGTTTATAACGTATCAAACTTATTCAAATAGCAACAGTGGTCAGCATGACATCTCCTGTAACCGTTTCTCGACATGAAACTGTCGAACTTCTTGTACCACTGCCTTGGGGCTTGCTTCAGGCCATATAGACTCTTCTTCAGTCTGCACACCTTGTTCTCCTTTCATGGTGCCATGTATCCTATCAACTGATGCATATATATCTCTTCTTCAAGGTCCACATGAAGAAAGGCTGTCTTAATATCTAGCTGCTCTAAATATAAGTTCTCTGTAGCCACTATACTTAAGACCATGCGAATCGTAGACATTTTCACCATAGGTAAAAATATTTCAGTGAAATCGATACCTGCCTTTTGTTGAAACCCTTTCACAACCAATCTAGCCTCGTACTATTTCGAATCATCGTGCTTCTCCTTCAGTCTATAAACCCACTTGTTATGAGAGCTTTCTTACCCTTAGGTAAAGTGACTAGCTCCCATGTACGATTAGACTCAAGAGAGTCCATCTCATCATCCATGGCCTGCTCCCACTTAACCCATGTATCTGACTATAATGCCTCTTCAAAACACTCTGGTTCGCCATTATCTGTCAGCAGTAGATAATGTAAGGAGGGTAAGTATCGGATCATGGTCTTCTCTCCTGAGTAGACCTCCTCACAAGTGGTGTATGCAGCTATGACTCATAATGCTCCTATGCATGATCATCCTGTGGCACTGTAACACTCGTGTCCGGTAACTCTTCCATCTCTATGAATTATTTCTCCTCGGCCTTATTTTCCTGCACACTATCCTTATGCATCACTTTTTTCATTGAAGATTATGTCCTTGCTTTTGATGATTTTCCTATTTTTTATATCCCAAAACCTGTAGCCAAAATCATGCTGCCCATAGCCTATAAACGTGCACCTCCTGGACTTTGCATCCAGCTTATTTCTGTGCTCTGCATCAATGTGAACATATGAAGTGTAACCGAACACTCTAAGATGTGCAAGGTTCACTTCTTTTCCAGTCCACGTTTCTTTTGGTAGCCCACCATCCAATGGTGCTGAGGGACTTCTATTGATGAGATATGCGGCAGTATTCACAACATCTACCTAAAAAATCTTGGGCAACCCTGCATGTAACCTCATGCTCCTAGTGCGCTCAAGGATGGTCCTGTTAACGCGCTCAGCCACACCATTCTACTGCGGTGTCCCTGGAATCATTTTTTGATGTTTGATTCCATTTGCTGCACAATACTCCTCAAACCTCTTATCATAGTACTCTCTCCCATTATCAGATCTGAGACATTTTACTGTTTTACTTGTCTCGTTTTCTACCATAACTTTCCACTTCTTAAATATATCAAATACATCAGATTTATATTTTAAGAAATAGACCTACAGTTTTCTACTAGCATCATCAATAAAGGAAATAAAATAACGTGAGCCACCAAGAGATAATACCTGTGCCGGTCCTCACACATCAGTGTGTACAAGCTCCAACTGATGCGTCTTTGGAGCGTGTCCCATCTTTTTGAAACTTACCTTCTTCTGCTTACCATACACGCAGTCCTCATAGAATTCCCAGTCAATAGACTTCAGCCCTGGTAGCTTCCCTTTTGACAATAACACTTTCATCCCTTTCTCACTCATATGTTCCAACCTCTGATGCCATAATTGCCCATTCACTCCAGTTGATGCGACGCGAGTGAACTATGCGATCCTGAAGTCATGTACAAAGTACCTTCCTTCTTGCCTCGAGATATCACAAAGGCACCTTTTGTGATCTTCCAGGAATCACTTGTGAATGTCGTCACATAACCGGTATCAGCCAACTGCCCCACTGAGATCAGATTCCTTCTCAAACTCAGTACATGTCTGACATCCTTCAATTTCAGTGTCGTTCTGTCTTTCTGATTTATATGAACGTCTCCTTTTTCAACAATACTACATGGCTCATCATCACCCAGGTAGACTCTCCCGAAGTCACCTAGCACATAATCACACAGAACTTTCTTACACGAAGTGGCATGAAACGAAGCACCTGAGTCTATAACCCAAGACTCATTCCTTGCATCAAGAGACAAAATTAACGCCTCTGTGTCACTCTCCTCAGATAGATTCACTGAATCCTTCTCGCCTTGAGAGCTTCCTTCTTGTTTCTTAAGCGCCCTGCAATCGCGTTTCATGTGCCCCTTCTTACCGCAATGCCAACACCCGTCTTTATCTTTCGGTCCCTTGGAATTTTTCCTCGACTTAGAATGCCCGTGTTTATTGCCTCCTTTATTCAGCGATCTTCATCTTCCTTCAACGTTTAGAGCATTCCCTGAATCCCCTAAAACTCCTGATGCCTTCCTTCTATATTCTTCACTGAGAATTAGACCGGCCACATCATCAAATTTCAGCTTTGTCGACCTTGAAGAATTGCTCACAGCAATCACCAAACCATCCCAACTGTCTGACAGACTGGATAAGATCAATAACGCCCTGACCTCATCCTCAAAAATAATGCCAACGGATTCCAACTGGCTCGTGACTGTATTGAACTCGTTTAGATGTTCAGCCACGCTCCCACTATCTGACATCTTCATATTGAATAGCTGTTTCATAAGATGAACCTTGTTGGACGTAGAGGGTTTTTCATACATAGTGGCTAGGGCTTCCATTAATTTTTTTTTTTTATAGTTTTCATCTTGGATATATTGAAGGCGATGCTCTTAGACAAAGAGAGTCGGATCGTTCATAAAGCCTTCCTATCCAGTAAAAATCATTTATCATCTGTCATCTTTACTGGTTTCTTCTCTTTTCCTCCTAAAGGAATATAGAGGTATTTCTGATACAGATAATCCTCCATTTGCATCTTCCAGAAGGTAAAGTTTGAACCATCAAACTTCTCAATTCTAGTTTTCCCTTCTTCCGCCATCGTTCCCAATAGAACTAAACCAATAGCTCTGATACCAGTTATTGTGCAGCACGCCAACAACGCAGTGAGCCTAGATCCAATCTCAGGCCTCACCCACAAACGATAAATAAGAAGAAATATAGACTAGAAATAGATCAAAGCAATCCAAACAAACTACAAGATAAGATATACGTGAAAAAACCCCAAACTAGGGTAAAAAACCACGGATGTAAACTTTCACTATGAAGAATAACGAAGATTACAAGGCAATATACTAACCTCTCCCTTGGAAGTATAGAGAAAATCCCTTGCCCACACCTTAAAAATATTTTTTATTGCTTTCCAATTCTCACCTTAACCCTAGAATAGCCCTAGGGACCCCAATTTATAGTTTTGGCAATTTTCCTTTCGTACCCTTACGAAAGGCGACTCCAAAATCCGCAGTCCGTATCAAATTCGGAAACCAATCTGCGTAACCTCGACTGATCGAGTAGATTGCACGATCGGTTGAGCGAACCCCACGACTGGTCGAGCATGGTCCATGACCGGTCGAGTATCTCGGAACCAAAAATCTTATGCTCGTTGGACTTTGAGTTGAGCCAGTCCACCACTGGTCACGACCGGTCGAGTAGGCTCCACGACCGGTCGAGCAGGGGCCATGACCAGTCGTGGGCAGCCCCAGATGTGGCTCCACCTCTCAACAAACCTTATTTATAATAAAAGCCAATATCACGTGGTTTGTGATTATTGGGAGTGGAGTAGGTGTGGCTATTTGAGAACAGTTAGTGTACACATCGAACCACTATAATTCTTAGTGTTTGTGGTGAATGTTTACTTTTTGCATGTGGAGAATGGTTGTAATTTATTTATGCAAATATGGTGAATGCTTATAATAGATAGCTTTATTAGTTCTTATTTTGGTATGAAATCTTGATCCTTATGATTGTTTGTGAAATAAGGTTGTCTTGTCTAAACTTTGTTTTGGGTGTAGGTTATCCTAAGAACTAAGTTTGAATCAATTTTTTTAATACTAGTGAGAGTTTATTTTTTGATTTATTTATCATATTAGTAAGTTTATTTTTATTTGGCATAGTCCTATTCACCCCCCCCCCCTAGGACTATTAAGCTCACCCTTTTTAGTTTGGTATCAAAGTGAGGCTTTTCCTCGGATCGTAACGACGGGTTGGGGCAACAATCCTGTGGACGGTGCTCCATGGGATCATCTTTTAACAGACGAAGCATAGCGAGAGAATCGACAAACCATGCAAGGGCTGCATGCTTCCATCAATCGCATGACTCTGTGTTCATAGTGGTAATCTACCACCAGCTATTGCTGGAACTCGTAATCATCCTGATCACGGAATAGTTCTAGCAACGAACCAAAGAATCATTCCTGAGGAGGGAGGATCTGGCGACGAGGAGGTCGATGACAAAGTCCTCTAATATCCCAGGCAAGGTGCCGATCGAGTCGATCGGATAGATCGGGAGTTCAAGATGAGGGTTAATATTCGTATCTTCAATGACCAACTACACATTGAGGATTTCCTCGATTGAATTTTTTAAGTTGAGTGATTCTTTGACTATATGGATATCCCTGAAACCAAAAAGGTCAAGCTTATGGCCTACAAGTTGAAAGACGGAGTTTCAGCTTGGTGGGAGCAACTACAACTTGCAGGGACGAGACAGATGAAAGCACCAATCTGCAAATGGCCGCTGATGAAGCAATTACTACGCACACAATTCCTCCCTAGTGACTATGATCATGTACTATTCCAACAATATCAAAATTGTCGGTAGAGTAGTCAGACAGTGAGATATTATGCAGAAGAATTTTATCACTTGGCGACGCGTAAGAATTTGACCGAAACTGAATTGTAGCAAATCGCCCGATTCAACAGTGGATTGCGTATGACGATCCAGGATCAGGTCCAGATGCATTCCGTTTGGACGATGAATGATGCAATCAAGTTAGCTACCCGAGTAAAAGTGTAACTTGAACGTCCCAACACACTAACCTATCCTCCTGCTAGGGTTGCCGAGGCAGGTCTGCCCTAGGGAACTCCATAACCTAAGGGGAAAGAGCCCGTAGGAGCATGCACTCAACCTCCTACACCCGTGAACCGAGATCAAGGAAGAGGGCAAACTAGGCCCCAAAGGGGCTATCGACTGCTACCGGCCCAAGTAGGATCCCGAACCCCTATGCTTGGCCAAGGCCGGACCATTTTTTTTTGTGGTAGCCGGGTCACCTATTAAATACTTGTTCCTGGTGACAAGTGGTGAACCTCGCCATCAATTATGGTACTGCTGAAAATGCTGATGAGGATCCAGGAATTGAGGAACTAGAGCATGCTACAGAAGACGAGATAGATGAGTCAGGTTGGGTTAAGTAGGATCATGGCGAATCACTCGTCGTGAGACGACTATTTTTGAACCAAGGGAAGAAGTACACCCACAATGGCATAATATCTTCTGAACTAGGTGTACGTTGAATCAAAAAGTCTGCGATGTGATCATTGATAGTGAGATCAGTGAGAACATCATCTCCAAGGTAATGGTAAAACAATTGCAATTGAAAACGGAGTGTCATCCATCCCCATATACAATTGCTTGGATCAAGAAGGTCAGTGAAACAAAGGTAACTGAACAGTGCATCATATCCTTTTCAATTGGTAGATATTATAAAGATGAAGTATTATGCGATGTGGTTGACATGGAGGCATGTCATATACTACTTGGTCGACCTTGGTAATCCGACCGTGACGCCACTCATAAAGGGCGAGACAATGTGTATATCTTCGTCAAGGACGGTTGAAAAACCATATTTGCCCCTATGGATCCAGAGGGACCACTTGAAACTTCTAAAGTGGAGAGTCATTTCCTCTTAACCATATCGGACTTCGTAGAGGAATCTAAAGAAATAGGACATGCCTATGCACTAATTATAAAAAGGAAAGAACTCAATCCCGCTAACATCCTTGATGAACTAAAACCCTTACTGCATGAGTTTAAAGAAATTTGGCTTGATGACCTTCTCGATGGATTATCTCCCATGAGAGATATCCAACACCATATTGACCTTGTCCCTGAGTCCAACTTTTCCAATCGTCCTCACTATCGAATGAGTTCGAAGGAGTGTGAAATTCTACAGGGGCAAGTTGAGGAACTGATCCGTAATGGTCTTATCTGAAAAAGCATGAGCCCATGCACTGTATTTGATCTATTAACTCCTAAGAAAGGTGGGATTTGGCGCAAGTGTGTCAACAGCCGAGCCATCAACAAAATCACCATAAAATACAGGTTTCCCATACCATGGCCAGAAGATATGTTGGACATGCTTGAGGGCGTGAAATTATTCTCTAAATTGGATCTAAGGATCGGCTACCATCAGATTTGAATACGGCTGGGTGATAAGCCTGAACTAAATCTTGGGTGGACCATACAATGAGAAAACACTAGTGATTGGACGTCCACCATTAAAAACCTTTGCTTCGCCAATGGATTATTGGGTTTCACCGATGGCTAAAATCTGTCGAGGAAACCTTCAAACGGCCATCTGTTTTTCCCTATTTTTCGATAGTGAGAAGACAACTTTTAAGACTAAGGAAGGGTTGTATGAATGGATGGTCATGTCCGTCGGTCTTTCGAACACGCCTAACACATTCATGAGGTTGATGAACCAAGTTTTGAAACCATTCATTGGGCGGTTCATTGTGGTTTATTTCGATGATATTTTGATATACGTCAAGATGAAGCCACCCATTTGGAACACCTCAAGAAGGTCCTTTAAGTGCTTATTGAAAATAAATTGTATCCTGATTTTAAAAATGAAGCTTCATGACTGATAGCCTGTTGTTTTTGGGATTTATCGTAACATCTACGGGCATTCGAGTGGATGAGGAAAAGGTGAAGGCAATCAGGGAATGGCTGATTCCCACAAACATTCACGAGTTACGGAGTTTTCATGGCCTGGCGACATTCTATCATCGGTTTGTAAAGAATTTTAGTACTATTATGTCACCAATCACAGATTGCATGAAGAAGGGGCAATTTCAGTGAACTGACAAAGCTGGCAGAAACTTTGCTGAAATTAAGCACAGGTTGTCCATAACCCTGGTTCTTGTACTTCCCAATTTCGACAAACTATTTGAAGTTGAATGTGATGCCTCATATATAGGAATTGGGATGGTTTTGTTTCAAGAAGGTAGGTTGGTAGCCTTTTGTAACACCCCATACTTTTCTGTACTCGGGTGTTACCATGAGAACCTGACCTAGTATAAATACAATCCCGATTTATGTGAACATTCATACTCTGGCCAAATCCAACCGTTAGGGGTGACTTGCATTCGTAGATCGGGCCATCCGACCCTCTAAACATAGGATCGACGGTTAGATCTCTACTTATACTGCCTTTAGGACATCTAGAACTACGGAGGAAGGAAGTTGAAATGATTGTGTTGATAAGTCATAAAATCCAACAATCAAGATGGTGGAGCAACTACGAGATTCGAGATCGACCGTCCAACTGAGATGTAGAGGAATCTAATTGTAGAAGTGATCATCAAATTTAGAGCTATAGATCTACTTCAAAGTCAGATGGGTGGCCTACCTTAAACTGGTACCATAATAATTCATTAAAATGTGATATGATGGTATATATGTATTATAATACAAAATAATTCTATAATCATTTGTAATAGTACATATGTTACTTGAATTATTTAAATTACGTATATTATTGAAGCTATATATAGAATAAATTGTACGCCCACACATCATTATATAATTTATTTATATTTACATTTTTAATTTTATACTATTGTATATATATATAAAATATATATTACTTAATATTAATTTTACTATACTATATGTGCATGTATAATCACAAAAATGCCTTGTAAACGTTAGTGATTGTATATAAATACTTATAACTATTAATGTGTTGTACTAAATAAATATAGAAATATATTTTTATTATATAATCCAAGACATTATTTACTAATATTATTATAATGAATGTATAAAGATATTACATAAATTAACTATAGTACACTTGGAATATTCTTAATGATAATTATGAAAAAATATATATAATATTACCAATTAAACTTTATTAATTAATAAACGATTATTATTATAAAATATAATATGTTAGTAATTATATTCAAAAATAAAATAATGTAATATATATGTATGTATACGTATTTATATATAAGATGGTACTTATATAAATGGGTTGTGAACCTGAATGGCCCACTAGATAGGTGAATGGTCCAGATCGCGGGTGTGGACCTCATATCACTGTAAATCGACGGTGGTTGGCACTTATGGGCCACGATTTAGATGATATGGCCCACTTAAGCCATGGATCCACCTCATTCTTGGGGCCGGGCCCTAAATTGACCTGACAAAACTGATGAACGGTGTGGATCAGATCACATACATCACTGTGGACCCCACAGTTACTACGTATGCACAGCGGTATGCGCACCTGCTGTGCACTGAACCAGGGAGACCAGTCAGAGCTGCTCTGACCGAAACTCTCCAAACAGAGTCGGGATCCTCTGTTATCAGGTTAACAGAGAATTCCTGTTACCCTAATGGTTTGGTGTCCGAAGCTGTTTTTTATTATTTATTTCTTTTTTTAGTGAGTGGTGACGTGGACCAATGAAGATTAGGGTATCAGGAATTCTCTGTTGACCTAATAACAGGGTATTCGGACTCCTTCAAATAAGGGAATTCCCTCCCACGCGCAGCTGAATTTGAACGGACGGATACTCGTCCATTTGTAACCGTTTTGGCCCACCATCAGCGGACACTTGGAAGATCCAAACCGTCCATGTTGTAGAGGACCTAAAACTATGCAAACCCTGCCTAATTTTCCCCACTGTCTTTCACACGTGAGACCATGATCACAGGCACAAGCAGGCTGTTTGTCCTTCTTCTCTTTCCATAAACGGAAAGCTCGGTTTTCCTCCACGCTGGCGATCCGCGTGCGCTAGCTGGGGGTTCATCTAGACTGTCCGAAATGAACTAATCTTGACCGTCCACTCACTGTTCACGTGAAGCAGGGTTTTCCATGGAAAACCGACGCCAACGCCCACCGTTTTGCTAGCTATTTCAAGATACCTGGCAATCGTATTAGATCCTGGCCGTGCGTCCTCCATCCGATGGTGCTGGGAGATTTAGGGCATCGAAATAGAGGACTTATATTGCAAAGTTTGCACTGTCTGATCCTCTATAGCCACACCAGCGAAACTCAAGCCATTTTTCTTCCACCGTCGAACCCATTGAGAAAAGCTCGTTGGAGCTTCGATCTTTCACATCCTCAAGCTTCCTAATGTCCCTCTGATCAATCCACAACGACCGGATTTAAGAAAACTCCATCGGGTGGCGATCTGCCATTGAAGCCGAAGCTTCTTCCCCGAGTGCAACCTCTTCTCCGCTGCTATCATAACCCATTCCGAGTTTTAGGTCTCGTGAATGGTGCTCGAGCTGAGTTCCGGCTCGGTCCGAGTCTCACTAAGGAGAAGAAAATGGTGAGAAAGAGAAAAATGAGAGAAGACAGAGAGGGAAGTGAGACTGCTGCTGCTACCTTTATTGCACCAGCGTGACTCGGACTGAGTCCGGTCTGAGTACTGGCCTGACTGAGTCAGAAGAAGAGAAGAGAAGTAGAGAAATGAAAGAAAGAAAGAAGGGAGGAAGAAAGAAAAAAAATGAGAAAGGAGAGAGTGTGGGCGGTTGTTGCGGTCGCACCAACCCAACTCGACTGAGTCATGTACAACTCAGTTGCTGGCTTGGTCCTTGTTTCCTGGGCATTCCAACAATATGGGTTGAAGAAGGAAGAGAAGAAAGAAGAGAGAGAGAGAGAGAGAGAGAGAGAGAGAGAGAGAGAGAGAGAGAGAGTTGGGGAGTCGAGTCAACTCTCTGCTGAGTTGAGTCCGAGTTGACTCGGTCCAGATTCTTGCTGGACGTTCCAGCAATTTATATATATTAAAAAAATGAAAAAGAGGAAAAGAAGAAGAAGAAAGGGAAAAGGGAGAGGAAGAAGAGAGTGTGTTTGAGTCGAGGGCCGCCACACGAGTTGACTCGACTATCTTGCGGGATTAATCCTGATTGGAGATATTCAAAGGTGAAGTTGACTCCCTAATCACCTTCTAGTAGTTCAAAATATATTTTACATACATATTGCAATAATGATAAGGTAGGTTATTAATATGCTTGTGTTGGTTGAGTATAGGTATTCAGTAGATGCTACTTTAGATCCCTCTTGTTGAAGTCAAGTCAGTGTGGACAATGCAATTGGATTGAAATTGATTCCATCTAAAGGTGAGGACTCACCCTTTGAGCTTCCCACTTGATTTCATCAATCTAGATATAGATGATGGCATGATTCCCTTAATTGAGCTTCTCACTTCACTTTTGAATATGCAAATTTGTTGTATAGTTAATTCACATGTTGGATGATAAATGTTTCTTTTAAATTATAACATGCATGAATGGTTCGATGACAACATGCTATCCTTTATTGTATATGTATTAATTTATTTATATGCTATCACTTGTGCTTGAATGATGAACTGAATGGAACTTACCTTGGACTTAAGATCTTGCGGTCCACATTTGCCCTTTATGGCTTGGATGTGTCATTGGTGCCCTTTGTGGCTTATTGGTTATATTTACGTATCTTGTTGATTTCTTAGCCATCTTGTGGTGTTCAGTCGTACCTTGATTTTTGGGTGGAGCGGGTGTTCGATTAACAATTTTCTAGCCATCTTGCGGTGTTCACGTACGATATGATTTCCAGGTGGTCTAGAGTTTGTGTGTTGTTGGTCTCTTCATCTTGTGGTGTTCAGTCGTACCTTGATTTTCGGGTGGAGCGGGTGTTCGCTTAGCGATTTCCTAGCCATCTTGCGGTGTTCAAGTACGATATGACTTTCGGGTGAAGTAGACGTTGTGCATTGTTCTCTCTTCATTTGTGGAGTTCAGTCGTACCATGATTTCAGGGTGGAGCGGGTGTTCACTTAGCGATTTCCTAGCCATCTTGCGGAGTTCACGTACGATATGATTCCCGGGTGAAGTAGAGGTTTAAAGATTAATTTTCTGTTCACCTTATGGATTTCACTTGTACCATGATTTCCAGGTGGAGCGGGTGTTCACTTAGTGATTTTCTAACCATCTTGCAGTGTTCACGTACGATATGACTTCCGGGTGAAGTAGACGTTGTGCGTTGTTCTCTCTTCATTTGTGGAGTTCAGTCGTACCATGATTTCCAAGTGGAGCGGGTATTCGCTTAGCGATTTTCTATCCATCTTGCGGAGTTCACGTACGATATGATTCCCGGGTGAAGTAGAAGTTTAAAGATTGATTTTCTATTCACCTTATGGATTTCACTTGTACCATGATTTCTGGGTGGAGCGGGTGTTCGCTTAGCGATTTCCTAGCCATCTTGCGGTGTTCACGTGCAATGTGATTTTTGGGTGTAATAGAAAGTCGTGTGGTTGATTATTTCATTACCTGAACATATATCTTGATATTGTGATTGCTATTATGTTTGCTTATGATGAGATTCTATTGATTTGCTAAGTTTTTTTGAGTGTATGATCATGATTATGAAATGTCCTGTTTAAGATACCCATTTTCATGACTTGCAAGCTGTATTGGATTATGAATGATGAGTGTGCAATCTTAGAGGGTGTTCCTCACTGCGATAGCCATTGACGCTATCAAACCGTAACAGTTGATGCAGGTGTAGAGCAGGGTGCTAGAGCAGATTGGGTAGCTGGGGAGCTAGGCAGGGTCCATGCAGCCTATATAGAGCTACATCACTAAATGATACATTTTTGTTCCTGTTTAATGAACTTTGTATTTGGAATTGTATAAGTCCTATATGGGCGCCACATTTGGAAATTTGGTGATAATCAGAATGTTTTTATTTAATGCATGGTTTATTCTAGCTTTGTTGCTGTTAACGCTGATTAATGATAAACGGTTCAAATTTACACTGGATTTTGTAAGCTAACACTCGGGTTTTTGAGAAACAGGTTATATACTCGGGTCCTGAAAACACGGGGCGTTACACCATTTTAGTGAGAAACTTAGTGATGCACGTAAGAAGTGGTCTACATATGAGATCGAATTGTACGCAGTGGTCCAGGCACTGCGACATTAGTGGCATTACTTGATTAAAAGGGAATTCATTCTTTACACAGACCATTAAGTTATTGAATTCATTAATAGCCAAGCTAATGTTAACCGTGTGCATGCTAGGTGAATTTTATTTTTGTAGGAATTTACGTTTGTGTTGAAACATAAGTCTGGGCAATAGAACAAAGTAGCTAATGCACTGAGTCGCCGTACAACTTTGTTGGTACTATGAGCAGTGAGGTTATCGGGTTCGAGCGCCTCAAGGATCTATATGTCGATGACGACGACTTTAAGGACGCATGGGTTAGATGCCAAGAAGGTCATCTCGGTGATCTACATATGCAAGACAGGTTCCTTTTCAAAGGGAATCGATTGTGCATCCACAAAAGTTTATTAAGGGAGCAGATCATCTAAGCGCTACATAGAGGTGGCCTCAGTAGACACCTTGGAAAGGACAAAACGCAAGCACTTATTGAAGAATGGTACTACTGGTCATAATTAGTACATGATGTGGGTAGAGCGGTGCAGTGTTGTCATGTTTGCCAAGTCTCTAAGGGGCAATCTCAGAATACGGGCCTCTACACACCGTTACCTGTACCTGACGACCCATGGGAGGACCTATCAATGGACTTCATATTGGGTCTCCCATGAACACAGTGTGGCATGAATTTGGTGTTCGTGGGGGTAGATCGTTTCTCAAAGATGGCTCAGTTCATACCATGCAAGAAGACCCTCAACGCGACACACATAGCAAATTTGTTCTTCAGAGAGGTCCTGTGGCTACATGGGGTCCCTAAGACTATCACTTCTGATCGCGATACGAAGTTCATTAGCTACTTTTGGTGGACTTTGTGGAACCAGTTTGGTACACGACTTCAGTTTAGCAGTGCCCACCACCCACAGATTGACGGGCAAACTGAAGTTATGGTCGCACGTTGGGGAACCTCCTTCGATGTATTTCAGGAGAAAAGCTGAAGCAGTGGGATTTAGCCTTATCTTAAGCAGAGTTTGCATTCAACAACATAGTAAACCACTCGACAGGGAAGTCCCCATTCCAGGTTATTTATGCCTGAGTGCCTCGCCACACACTTGACTTGGTCCCTTTGCCCAAGCTCCCAGGTATGAGCGTTGCACCAGAACATATGACAGATAGGATCATGGGTATTCATGATGAGGTCATGGGTATTCATGATGAGGTATAAGATAAGTTACATGCCTCGAACGACAAGTACTAGGAGCAAGCCAACAAGCATCGACGACAAAAGGTGTTCGAGGTAGGCGACCAAGTTATGTTTCATCTATGCAAGGAGAGATTTCTGACCAGGACGTACAACAAGTTGAAGAACAAGAAGATTGGACTGGCGTCGATCCTCCGAAAGATCAATGACAATGCTTACGTTGTTGATCTTTCGAGCAACATGGAGATCTCGCGGACTTTTAACGTCGTGGACTTGACAGAGTATCATGAACTGAAGTAGGACGAGAACTCAAGGATGAGTTCTTTTGAAGTGGAGGAGACTGATGTAGAGTGGGTCATGGATAATTTCATGGCCGAGATGGACTAGAAAAGGTCCGATCGGAGACAGAGATGATCTGAACCGTCAGAACTTAAAACAGACGTATCTCGCAAACCGGAATGAGTTATCGGACGTAAAATATATGATTTTGGGGTAGGATGAGCTACTTTGGCTGCCCAACCCTACTATGTTAGGTTACGCAAGACGGTTTGTAAAATACCATCAAATCGACTATCGTTTCCCTATTTTAATTCCATTTTTACTATAAATAGTAAGTTTTAGTTTGATTATAACTCTTCATCCGTTGGGCTTTAGGAGTTGCGCCCAAGATGAAAAGTGCTTAGAATAATTAGGAGAACATCTTGGTGAAGCCAAATAGGACACTTACTATTTTTGGCCGAAAACCATGTGCAATAGTAGACATTATGACCGTTTACTATTTATAGTAAGTTGTGAATTCTAGGAGTTTTTGTTGTAATTTGATTCTGAAATTTATTCAATTAATTAGTATTCCTATTTAAAGGGTTGTGAACTCATTTATTTCAATCACCAATCAATTTCAAATTTTATAGAATTTATTTTTATTTTCTTGTTCTTTTCCTCGTGGATTCGAGAAGTCTCTGTGAGGAGTCCAGAGAAGTTTCATGGATTCGGAACAGTTATCCCCTTGAGGAAGATGGTGCTCGACCTCATGTCCTTCCTTGCATTACAAAACCCTCTAAGTGACCAATCACAAAGATGTGGGCCCGAAATAGGCCTGTCAGACCCGAAAGTGCTCAAATGATGATCAAGGTGGACCCAAATGATTCGGACCATTAAAGCATCACCAAGACATGATCCATGCCATCAACAAACTTCCTTAAGAACAGAAACATCAAGAAAATGAATTAAGTGACCTAGATATGGAGCAAACAGATATATTTCATTTATGAAGACGATCTAGGCCGTACAGGTACAAGTGTCTGATCCTTCAGAGAAGAATACAAGAGAAATCATGTACGAAGCTGCTGAAGAAGGATCGAATGGCTGCTGAAGCCCCTATAAATGACCCATGTAGTCATCATCATCAACTCTCTCTTGCTGCCCTGCATATATAAAACTCATATGTCAAAGGAGCCATCACCGAACCACCAGCATATTGGTGAGCCTGTCGGGGAGCAAAGAGAGGAGGAAAGATCGACCCCATGCCAAACTGATGGTATGACGAAGTATAATCTCTATAAGAACGGATCGGCTCTAGGGGTGGTGACAAAGGCACATATAGAACCCCATTAGCTTAACGAATAGTCGCTTGCCTAGATACCATTTGTAGGTATCAAGATCGAAAAACATGCGACAATGATGAGATGTCTTAAAAGCCACCTCTGTCGACAAGGTCGAGAACATACAGAGACGAGTGTATGACGTCATTTAAAACTGCACAAGGGTCAGAAATCATCAATCGATCAAGTAGAGTAATCAGAAGACAATAGTCAGAGATCAACACGTACATCGTTTTGGGTGAGGCTGTCGATATCGGCCCGGCCAGTTATCCTCTGATATTCGTGGGACGACATAGAGATTTTCTGGCTGCCACAGCATGAAGCGACAGCGAAGAGGATCCCGATCCTTCGAGGGTGGGGCAAGATGGGGAAAATGACATAAAAGCATGTCTGAGGATGAAATAAAAAGAAAAGTGAGGATGGTTATCATTCAAAGGATTAAGAAATCTAGGCTAAGGATGTGGTAGTCACCTCGATGATGGACCAAAACCCGGTCAAAGGGTGACTGTCATGGCTAACTTTGTCCAGGCCGTGGTATAGACGAGCCAAGAGAGCCTCATTCCAGTTGTACGGGAACGAGATGTTCTACAGCAGAAGGATCAATCTAGGGTTCATTCTCTCATTACCATGGTAGAATATGAGAGAGCCCAAGAGGAATATCACCATGGCTTGGGCCTTGAAGATTGTTGTCTAATCATCCCCTGGGATAATGTGTGCGAAGGTAGCCATCAGCCATCGGAGTTTCAACTGGTTATAATAGAACTCCAAGCTGGGGGAAATGGAACCAAGGAGATTCATTCAGTCAACATCCGTAACGGCTGGTAGAGTCTCAACATTTGGTATACGCGCACCATAGGAAGGAAGCCCCACGTGCATAAAGACATTTAGTGGGGTAATCCCCCACTCACAGAAGGGAAGTTGGCACATGTGAGTATTGTCCCACCAATGCTCACACAACTCCACTACCAACATCCTACTAGCCTGAGGAAACTGGAGACTTAAGAAGCCTGCAAATGGGACAACCTCTAAAATTGCATCGAGGCAAGGCTGAGGACTGGGGAACCAATCCTCCTAGTTCTCATGAGTCCCTCTTCCTTGGATAGAAGGCAAGGCCACATCCAGATGAGCTCCTAAGGAAAGATGGTTGTTCTCATGAGGGATGAAAGCCAGGTCAACCTCAGATGATGACCAAGTACTAGCGGAGCTATGGGAACGTCGAGGAATATCTACAAGAGTGGATCAATGTAAGTATCATATCCCATCCTCCTTTTTACTCTTTAGATAACTAGCTTAAAGTGAGACATGGGAAAGGCTCCACTAGTTAACACGTCCAAAAATGCATGAGCTTGTCCCATGACCGACTTCAAGATAGTAAGTGTGGACAAGATTGCACCGACCCAATGATAAAGAGAAAATCCCATTAAGGATACAAGTACAAATATGAGAATGTAAGTGATCGTAAGGTAGAAAATGACTCACCCTAAAGGGTGGATTTTGTCAAGTGTCACACCAAGGGACCAATCCTCTCTAAAACATACATGAAAAATGATGAAAGGGCCAAAGGTCTATTAGTGGGACAATTGAGAAAGGCCAAGTGCAAGCCTATTCAAGCATTAGAAAATTCAAGTCCAGAACGCCCCATTTCCTTCACGTACAAGAGCTTCTTATGAACTAAGGCATGATCCAAGTTCAAACAAGAGTGACAAAGTCACACGGTTACATGTGCAAATGAGATCAGGATTTTCAAGTCAAGGCCTAAAAGTGGCTCACATCAAAGCAAACAATATTCCCAAGGTGAGCCCACTTGGGCCTCACACATGCTTTAAGAAGCTAAGCCTTTAACTAACTTTGACATGGGCCACAAAAGTTGTTCAAGGCCCACCAAAGAAGGCAAGAGGACATATATTTCTTGGCCCAAGGAACTTAAGCCCATGAAAACAAAAGGAGCAAGCCAACCAAAGAGTCCCTAAGGAGGGATGGGTCACTTGTCTCACTTGGGCCCAATACGAAATCCCAAGCTCATTTGAACACAAGAGCACACTGAGGATCATTTTTTCTTGTCCATAGGATTCTCAAAACATACTTGGGATACCACAGAGAATTTTGAAGGCCAAAAATTTGATGTGAGGCATTCCATCTCAATGGGCCTAATCACTTGTGAAAATGAAAAAGAAAAGATAAGAAGAGCATGGAAACATGAGAAATGAAAGCATGGAAATGGGAACCAAAATGAAGCTTGGGCCCACCCAAATGCACATGGGGCCCAAGTAATCACTTTGGATCCATTATTTACATGGTACAAAAACTCCCAAAGAAAACAATACTCCTTACATGTAGCTTCATGCACATGAAAGAAAGCATCATTTTGTACATGGGGAAAGACAAGCAAAAAAGCAAAATACAAATGAAAATCTAGAAAAGAGCAACTCCATGCACCACCTTAAACTTGAAATATCACTATTGTCCACCACATGATACCACACTTTAAAACCTCCAGGAAGCACCTACAAGAAGAAAGAGAGAAGGCATGAGAACACATGGAGAGAAATGGGACAAATGGAGGAAAGCGAAAGCATAAATGAACCCTACCTTTTACCCTTACCTCCTAACACCAAGAGGGCATCACCTTGATAACCAAAGATCCAAACAAAGCCCCTACTTGAAGCTAAGAGATTGAGAGAAAGAAGGAGAGGAAAAGAGCTTGAAAGGGAGAAAAAAAAGAAAGAAAGAGGAGAAAACTTGAAGTATAGCACGCTGGAACAAGCCACCTCTATTAAAATATATAGAGGAGGAGGCCACACGCCATTATCCGGAACATGGAAGAGACCAGTGGGCAAAGGGAGGACCACCGATAGCCTGGTTGCCGCCACTCCCCTTTTGCTAATGAGACTTGGCTTAGCCCTCTCCTTTGGAAAGAAATGGACCTTGGGAAGACCTCCTTGCAAGGAATCTTGCACGGATTGTCCATTGTGAGGTGATGAAAGAGAGAAAAGAGCGAAATGATGAAAATAATGAGAAAAAGTTAAATTTTTATCCCCAAATCCAATAACTCATGAGAAATTGAAGAGAAATTGGAAGGGTGATGTGGAGGAAAGAGAAAATCCCATGCATTTTTAAATTTCACAAAAAATTAATTTTCTCAATAAAAACTGGCATTGATTGCGATCATCGATTTGCGATCCGATGGACCAGATCATTTTTAAAAACCTCACAATTTTTTTAAATAAAACTAGCATCGATCGTAACTGTTGATTCGCGATTCAATGGACCGAATCATTTTTAAAAACCTCACAATTTTCCCAATTAAACCGCCATCGATTGCGACCATTGATTCACGATTTGATGGATTGGATCATTTTCAAAAACTTCCTAAAATTTCAATAAAAACTAGGATCGATCGCGACCGTCGATTCATGATCTAATGGAGTGGATCCTTTTCACAAAAAAAACTAAATACCAACATTAGTCGTGACCATCGATTTGTGATTCGATGGACTAGATTCTTCTAATAAAAACCAGCATCGATTATGACCATTGATTCATAATCCGACAAACTAGATTTTTTAAAAAAAAGCTAAAATATCAGCATCGATCACATCGTTGATTCATGATCCAATGGACTGGATTCTTTCCAATAAAAACCGACATTGATCGCGACCATCGATTCACGATCCAATAGACTTGATTCTTTTCAATAAAAACTAGCATTGATCACGATCGTTGATTCACGATCCGATGGACTTGATTCTTTAAAAAAAAAAAACCAAAACACTAGCATTGGTTGAAACCATTGATTCGCGATCCAATGAACTAGATTCTTTATAAAAAAAAACTGAAATCGAGCGCGATCGTCAACTCGTGATCCGATGGACCAGATCATATTTTAAAAATGCGTAAACATCTCCCCAGAGAGACAGCCCAGACAACAGATCCTATCAGTGATGGATCAGAATCTTGACCACAAAACAGTGGGATGACGGATCTGATCATTCATGGATCGAAATCTTGACGACAAAACAATGGGACGACGAGTCCGATCAGTCATTGATTGAAATCTTGACCACAAACACAATGGAATGACGGATCTGATCAGTTATGGATCAGAATCTTGACCACAAAACAGTGGGATGACAGATCTGATCAGTCACGGATCAGAATCTTGACCACAAAATAATGGGACGACAAATCCGATTGATCATATATTAGAATCTCAACCAAAAATACAGTGGGATGATGGATCCGATCAATCATAGATCGGAATCTTGACCACAACACATCAGGACGATCGACCTGATCGATCATAGATCAGAATCTTGACTACAACACATCGGGACAACAAACTTGATTGGTGGCAAATCGAAATCCTAACCACCATCCATGGACAGACCTCCATCATTCGTAAAAACCAGAGTGGATCATAGTCAACTTTCCGGATCGGCCCAAAAACAATCATGTTTGTTTACCCTATGAGATGATGGAACCGATCAACTATCTCTAGATCAGATTCTTGATCACGACCACTAATTAGACTTGCATCAAATGAACTATCCCCAACAGATCTTGGTCCCAATTGTGATAACCAAAATCCAAGCAATAAAATACAAATCTTAAAAATCCATAAAATCCCGGACTAAGTCAATCACCATCATGACTACGCATGCGCCCTAACCCTTGTATATTTTCAATAAAAACCAGTGTATTTGAAGTCCCATAGGCATCCCCAGTGGACACGACTAGTAGCTGGACATACTTCAAAATCATCTTGCAATAAAATCCCCACGGAGTATCACTCCCCAGAGTGGGGCGACTTTCAAAATCACAAAATATTTACATAATAAAGCGTTAGACTTTCGAGGAAATAAAAGTTCTTTCATATCTCTAGGTGGGAGTTAACACAAAATTAAATAAGATCTGATATGTCATAGTTTCTTAGGAGATCATCAGATCCAAATGCACATCAAAGTAAGATTAGACTAAACTCCAGTGTCAGCTCCATTGTATCAAATGCTAATGCTTTGAAAAGATGATATGCCAAGATTAGTCAAAAGAAATCATTCAAACGATGAAAAAGATAAATTATAACCAAGTGTCAAAACTAGAAGATTGCATGGAAAGAGGTCACCCACACATACCTAGGAGTGGACGCTTGCAAACTTTGATTGAGTATAAGTTGGCATAGTGAGTTCCTCATAAGATTGCAGAAAGTGTAAGACAGCTAACCACTTTGACGATAAAATAAAATAAGTACTCTTGGGATGGTCTGGAAAGCATCAGACAATCCAGTATCGAGTCATTATTCTTGTATGGTTGCAGAAAGCATAGGGGCTTTACTATACCTTTTCGATGTAGTACCGATCAGGGGTGAAAGGGTTGCGATTGGCAGCCCCACACAAGAACAATCGCAACGTTTTCCTCAAACCCTTACGATATATGTGAGTTATCTATTTTCGGGCAAATAGCTGATACAGACATAAAGGCAACAAATCTAGATCCTAATTAATGACTAACTGGCAAAGGTGGGGTGTCCACTCACTTTGACATTTGGTTGCACTCAATCTTTGCCAAAGAGAGGCATCCTACCCCAAGTTAATAAGCTGATAGAGTTTGAATGGATGGATGGATAACCAACCCAATCCTAAACCCTAACCTTAAAATTCTAAACCCTAGGAAACCCAGTCCTAAACCTTAAACTCAGCCCATTCAGCCCAGTCATCCTGACCCGAAACCCTAGGAACCTAAAACCTTAAAGCCTTGAGTCAACTCGGTGAGTCGACTCAGCTGGTCAACTCATTAAGTCAACTCACCCAGTCAACCTACCCAACCTCACAAACCAGTCAACTCAACTAATTAAGTGCAAAACCAAGCCCAATCATGGAAATGGTCAAAACTTCAAAGAAGCAACCTTCACAACAAATCCTCCACACGCTTGGAGGATGCTGCCTGCCAAAGCAGGGAGTCCAAGTGGGGACTGGCGGCAGCCAGGTTACTTCCGGCCACGTGACACTCTCCCTCTTTAGGGCAACATCCCTCAAGCATGTGGGTTTCTCCTTCTTCGAACCTTGAGTGTGCGGTTGAGGTACATTTACTCCGATGCCCATTTACTTACCCAAAATTACACTTTTACCACCTCATCCAACCCATAAGATGATGCCATGTGGCAATCTCCAATCCTAGTCATTCAACCATATTTTACCCTCAAGATCACTTGAAATTACCAGAAAATCGAGTTAGGAGACTATAATAGCCCCTCTCTCCTTCTCATTTCACACAGCCAAACACACACCAATTCCTTCTCATTAGAGAACACACACACCAAGCATCCCTTAGCCATTTAGCCATCTAGCCATCCTCCAATTAGGAAAGTGAGAGAGAGCCCAACTCTTATCTAGCCTAGTCTAGCTAGAGTCCAAGCCCCCTCAGCCACCCAAATTGAAATATAAGCCACTCAATCTAGCCTTACAACATTATCGTCCATCCGACAATTGGAGCCTCTATCAATTTCATTAAATTGGTGTATTAGCATCATCAACATTCATTTATTTCTAAACCCCCTGCTCCTCATATATATCAGCATCATAGTGCATTTTAATCATTCTCAAGTATCTAACTGGCGTGCGTATGCTCTGTGTCTTGCCGATATAATCGAAACTTGCCCATCAGAAACCTTAGCCAGTTAACCATTGTTTTAACATATATACTGCATTCCATCTTTTTTTATCACATCTAACTGGCAGGCGTATGCTCTTAGACTTACCGATATAATCGCAATAGATCCACCAGAAACCGTAGCCGGCTGACAGTTATTTTATCATAAGCATCCCATACATACATACACTCTGCACTTGATCGTTTCGAATGTATGCTTTGCGGCTTGCTAATATAATCGGAACCTGCCCATCAGAAATTTGGATCGATCAAACACCTTTATTATTGCATCGCATTTATTTCCTGCACGCAAGAACTACCCTTATTCTTCATATATTAGTTAGATCTTATGAAGTAAAGACCGTACATCTGTATGGGCAGAGTGGGTGCCTAATACATTCCCTTTCTGTAACTGCGGTCCCTTACTCGGAATCTCTAGAATGTAAACTCACGAGTCATCTTAGGGTTGATGATATTCAGATTCTCAATCTTAAGCATTTCTATGGGCTTTAATTGACTGTAGAATCATAATAATGGTTTAGTGGCAAATCTGGTCAAATATAACACTTTTACCCCCATAACTGTAAAACCTGTATCCTAGTCCGCACTGGTCCTTCGATGTTCGCGGTTGTTCCGGTCGAATTCCGGCAATTCTCGACTTGTATCCGATGTTGCGAGCGATCTTAAGCCGAGTCCTGCCTACCGAAGGTGGCTCGATCCGAAACTTGTATCCTTCCGACCGCGCCGTCGCCGCGGTTCCAACGCCGTGACTCGCGCACCAAACCGATACCTAGGAGGGAAGATGTCAGTCTGCGTTCATTCCGAAGAAACGTCGCACATTGCGAATATCGAGAGAATCTCTACGAGATGTCCCATCAAATCATGTCAAGTACAAACCATGCCATGTGTACATGCAACCCATCCCTCCCTTTTTAAAAGTCAACTCTCTCTCTCCTCTCACCATCCCTCTTTCACCCATTTTCAAACCAAACCTTACCTCATTAAATACAACCACCCAAATCAACTCATCCATATTATTCCATTCTCTCTCTCTCTCTTTCTCATTTCTCAAACCTCCCAAGCAACACACACATCCAAGCTTTCTCCCTCTCAAACATCAAGTGTGGCCCACTTTCCCCACTCTCTCATCTCTCATCCCCACCTTCCATTCATCATCTACACCGTCGAACGTGTTGGCAAGGAGCATAGGAGGCTAAAGAACCAAGGAGAAGACTGATAGGTGGGTGATCTAATCGTCGAGTTTGTTATTTGAGGGCCCACATATGGTGGGACCCATCTTGATGTATGCTTTATATTTAGGGAGGGCCCATAGTGGCGGGGTCCCTCCCCTTCTTATCGATCTCTCTCTCTCTCTCTCTCTCTCTCTCTCTCTCTTTCCCATTTTGTGGACCCACTAGATGAGTGGGTGGAATCCACACCGTCCACAGATCTGGACGGTGAGACCCACCCCGTGTGCATGTTGTATCCAGGCCGTCCTTCCTGGACAGGCCCTGGACGAAGGGAGAAAACAAACCACTTGTGTGGCCCGCCCGCGTGGGAGTGATGTATGTGATCTGTCCACACCGTCACTGGATGGTGTGACCCACCTGACATCCATGTGAAATCCAGACTGTCCGTTAAAAGACGTCCAAAGCTGTACAGAGCTGCACGTTGATGAATATATGTTATATAATATAATAATATATATACACCTGGTGGGCCACATGGGACCCACCAATGCATGGTTTTTTTCCACCGTCCATCCTCTCTTTTTGCTGTCCAGGGCCACCGTGATGTATCCGTTCTATCTGCGTCGTCCATCATCTGGACGGTGGGCCATCCCACCCAATGACGCCACCCAGTTCTACGGATCCCAACATGAGGTATTTTTTTTATCCCCGCCGTTCATCTGAATCGTGGTAACCTGCCACGTTGCATGTGTTTCATCCACACCGTCCAAAATGTCTGGACCGTGCTAGACAATTGGTGGATAGTGCTATGGACTCTACCGTGTTATATATATTTCATCCACACCGTCCATAATGTTTGGACGGTACCGGATGATGTTTGGGATGTGTTGATTTCCATGGGTAATGTTTGGCGGTGCCGAATAACATGGACAATTGTTAGACGGTGTTGATTTGCACGTCCAATGTTGCATAGAGCTGGTCATCATTCATGGCCATGTGCCCCATAGAATGAAAGTGTACAGTGATACACGTGTTGTACCTACAACTAGTGAAATGATTTTTGGTGTATTCATGATCTATTTGGCGAGACCCATATATGTGGCCCATTTGATGCATACGAGACCCATGTGTAGGGCCCACCTGTTGTGTATTCGAGGCCCATGGGTTGTGGCCCATTGTGATGTATTTGAGGCTCATGGGTGAGGCCCATTGTGGTGTGTATTCGGCCTATGTGAGGTATATGCAGCTCGTATTTGAGGCCCATTGCGATGTGTATTCAGCCCATGTGTAAGGCCCAATGTGATGTATATGAGGCCTATGTGATGAGGCCCATTGTGATGCATTTGAGGGTTAGGCGATGAAGCCCAACATGATGTATATTAGGCCCATATGAGAGGCCCATCGTGATGTGTAGTAAGCTCTTGAGAGAGGCTTATGGTGTTGTATAATTGGCCCTTGTGTGAGGTCCCATAAGGGCCATTCCTTGGGGAGCAATGTTGGTTAAATGTCCACATTGTCGAGGTTGATTGTCGATGTCGGTTACTGGTACCGATTATGAGTATGTGATAACATAGCATTATGATACATGCCCATATGCATCATCTGCATGCTTGTTATGAGATGTGGTGATCATTGCTATGTCATTGAGCGTGTTGTTATGAGACTCCCTGATAGGCGGAGGTTATCTCACATGAGCGCACGATGTGCGCAAGATTGATGCATGACTGGATTGTATGACTCATGCATCTTGCATTGTGTGTTGTGATTACTATATGCCTTAGCGATATCAGGGCCGTAGCCTCCACAGGCATATCGTGGATGGCCAGAGGGGACACCGAAAATGTTTGGTTCTAGCATACGGGCGCCATAGATGTCCCTGGGTGAAAATCCCTGAACCTCCGTGGCCAGGAGACGCCCCAATATCGAGACCAAGTGGATGTATATGAGCGCAAGAGGGACGTATACCAGTCGGCCGCGTCTCCCACTGTGTCGTGGTCGGTTGGGAGGGGGTGTGACCTTACCCGCCTGAGCGAGGGGGCAATGTCTAGGTTGAGTTTGACCAACTTGAGGAATGGGTCCGCTATCGATGAGCCGGGCCCGATATTGGCAGCCGGATAGTTAGGTCTCTTCCACTTACCCAGTTATGCGCTCGGATAGGGGCGACAAGCTGGCGTAGAGTGTAATAGACCCCGGTGATGATCCCAAAGATGAACCATACTAATATGTGGACTTATTGAGCAGGAGTTGCATACTCATTCATTCATTCATTCACTATCCACTCGGGCTGGTGGTGCGCAACTATCTGTTATGTGTACCTTCGCATGGCTAGGATTTCGGTTGGGCGCGCGATTAACCTGAGATCAGGAGTTTACCACATTGAGTCTGACTATCCAAATTTAGGTATGGGACTGGTTTGGATAGAAGTCCCCTGTGATGGACCCCATAGCCTGCGATATTACTTACTATCATCCCGACTTCACACTCCAGTATGGTCATTCCATTCACACCGCATATTACATTACATCTGCGGCATTTGGTATTTTGAGGCACTGTGTTTCTGCATTTATATGGTCTAGATACGATTGACGTTATTCGTGGACTCATCAGGAATTACATACTGCATCGCATCCTCGATATTTGATATTTGGCTCTTTATGACTCCTCATTTACATAGCTGTTCTATATTGCGTATTCTGATATTGATTGACTCCTGCTCTTGTCAGTATTTCTGCTTACTCTGGTAATTCATGATCTTGTTAGTAATTCTGCTTATTCCGATATTGTACGATTTATGGATTACTAGTATTTTCGGTACTGTATGATGATGGCATTGTATTGAATACTTGACAGTTACCATGTGCACACACTTACACCACCCTCTAAGCTTTATATAAGTTTATGCACGATAGATGCGTGCAGGTGACGTTAGGTTGCAGCAGCATTGAGCTTGGAGCATGCAGCTATCCTCTGGAGTTTTGATTTTCGACTTATGTAATTCTCTTTCAGCATTGTACTCAAATATTTATATTAGTGGATATGTGATGATGATGTTGCCTTTGTGAATTGGGTAATCTTGTGGTTATGCTTCATTAAAAAAAATTTTATACTGAAAATCCTCCTTGTAAGATCCCAGGATCGGAATCTGGCGTATAGACGCTAGGAGCCGAGAATGGGGTACTACGGAGGCTGTCGGCATCGGATTCGGCGATCGGGATTCCTGTGAATCCGATTTTCGGGTTTGGGGCGTGACAATAACAAAAGCTATTGAGCGAGGCAACTAAGTGGAAAGAAGAGAGTAGATCTCCCCTACCATCAGGAAATCCTCTCCTCCAACGTCCACACTATCCTACCAGATAGCAAAGGTGTCCATTACTTAGGATGATTTGGATAGCAGGAGAGATTGAGAGTTGGGCTGGCTGACTGAAAGGTGGAATGGAGAAAGTGATAGAAATCAATGCGGTCGATGATCGGTTGAGTGAAAGAAGGTTGATTGCAGGTTGTTAGAGTAAATGGGCAGGGAATGCATTAGACTAAGTTAAATTGACGAGTAAGTTAGTTTGGGCAGTATTGTTCAATCTTGACCTTGATGTTTTTATTAGTGTCAATTGTACCACCATAAGGAAGATCCCTACAAACAAGGTAGCTCTCCCATGCAAGGTGCATCTGAGACACTTCTTGATTGTCCTCTTGATCGTATTGGCTAGTGAACCAATAAGGGCCGTATTCTCCATCATGAAAGGGAATGAACGATCAAATCCATTTACCTCTATCTAAAGAAAAGAATAAAGTGCTCATATATTTAGAAAATGTCTGAGTTTTTTTGGAAAGAATTGATGATGCGTTCGTCGTAGAAAGAATAAATAGCTTCGGAGTGAAGGGAATGATGTACATGGAAATAACAGAAGTATTCATATATCCACATCTGCAAAAGACACAACGATTCTCATGCAAGGTACATGCCATTGGTGGTGACCTCATAGATACCTATTTACAGGTAACCAAGTATGAAGGTGCCAAAGCAAGTTTTCAACCCTGTGTGAACACCTCAGCCAGTTGAACATATTCATTCTTGACCTGGAGAGCATTTACACAGAGTAAATGTTGGCAGATTCAGAGTAATAGGAATGGCATATGTTCTTCATAATCGACCAGTCCTTTGTGTTTGCGATACGTCTGCATGAAATGGGAATAAGCCTTGCCAGCTTTATTCGTGAATCGCTTGGTTTCTTTTTGAATGAAATCAAGGAAGATGGCTTTGTCGAAAGGAAGAAGTTGAGTTAGAGTCGTAATGTCCAAAATCATTGAACTCATGGGGCCACAGTCGAAGAAGAAAGTATTGGTGGATGAGCTCCAGAATGTTGAAGCTGCTGTAAGAAGAGCACGATTTAATGAATAGTCATGGATGGATAGCTTGATGCATTCATAAATGGCCAAATTTCTCAATGTTTCCTCATATCAAGATGAGACACTAGCAAACCAAACATCCTATTCTGGAAGTGGTTTCGGCATGATTGAGAATTCTTCAGAGCATTGATTGGTTCGAGGATGGATTCATATTGAATTAGTAGAGTTTGGCCTGGGCAGATGGGAAATAGGGGATCCATCAAGCTAACCTCTTCGGCATCTATTGCGGGAGAGAATGCTGGTCCCATATAAGAATAATCTCCTATAGGTGATTTGAAAACTATTTTGTTGGAATATTTTTTAGAGAGAGAGTTCATCACTGTAACAAGATCATCCTAATGAAATGGTGGAGAGGAATGTTAGGGGCCTTGCACAAAACCTTAGGATCTAGCCCTCCAGAATAAACCAGAATTATGAAATAACAATGTAATGAAATAAATCAAAGTATCAACCACACACCACGTAAGAGATTTTTACGTGAAAAATCCTCCAAGAGGTAAAAACCACGGGACCTCGTCCAGATCAACAATCCACTATGAAGTAGAACATAACAAACTTCTTCACTCACGCAGGAGTGGATAAACAATGAGAGAAACAAAGAAAAACGGAGAGATCTCACCAATTATGAGGACATAGAAGCGCTGAGATATAGGCTGCACAGTAGATAACCTCCACGAGCATAATCTCCCTTTTACAAGCTTCATCTCTCTCTTTTTCTCTCTCTCTCACCTTTGATAGCCCTAAACCCTTTAACAAATCCCTTGTTAAGCTTTAGGAAACCCTCTTGTCGTACCTAGAAAGCCTTAGGAACTCCTATTTAAAGTTTTAGGAAACTCCTTTCCGCATCCCAGTTGCGAAAGGACTTGCGACACGAAATCCGCTCAAAATCGCGAAATAAATCTGCATAACCTTTGTAAGTGCTATGGTCTCATGCTCTTTTGATTGTCAAATTTTGTGGTGTTAAAACCTCTTGTGTGCCAAAACCTCTATCTGTGTATCTTGTGCTTGTATGTTGATATACATATGATTCAAGATGACATCACAAGGGTTCAAGACATGTATGGTGCTTTGCTTCAGGGAATGCAAGGTTATGTACTTTGTCCTCTTCTGTAAGCATCAATGTTTAGAGCTACATCGATAAGAAGAGTGTTTGTTCAAGACTCAAGTGTATTTAAAGACTCAAGTGCAATTCAAGTTGAAGTTTAAATTCAAGCTGTAGAAGATCTCAAGATATAGCTACATCAAGTAAAGATCTCAAGCTTCAAAGGTTAACCATTATTTGAAAGAATGAAGTTCAATGTTCATACTTCATGTCCCAGGTATGATAGACCTTAGTTTGACCTTAGGGTAGGTCATTTTGTATACATAATTCAAGATAAGTCTTCTTACATAATTTTGGTCTGTTCTAAGACTAGTCCTGGACCTTGTTCGACTAGTCCTAGACCTGGTTCGACCAGTTCAAGAAATTCCACGACCAGTCCTAAGTTATTGAAGATTTTCAGAATATTTTGCTTATTCTACGACCAGTCTTGGAAACCGTTCGACCGATCGTAGGGGTGTCACGACTCGTCCTTCGACCAGTCCTAGAACTACGACTCAAACTCCAGCAACTAATTTTGGTTACCTACGACCAGTCATGGGTCAGCTATGACCAGTCGTAAGTGGTTTAAGACCAGTCGTAGAATCCTAAGACCAGTCGTAGAACGGATTTTTTAGATTGTGCTTAAAATTTCAAAATGCCATTGGTGCTACGACCAGTCGAAGGGTTCCTAAGACCAGTCGTAGACGCGATCTTTGCATCTATAAATTGAACACGAATTTCAAAGTTTTTCATCGATTAATTTGAGAAAATCCGAGCCTCCACTCTGAGATAAGTTGTGTTCATTTTTAGCTATGTTGTGCATATTTAATATTCTTTTGTTAGCTTATTTATATTTAATTTTATTCCTATATTCCAATCCTATCTGAAAAAGAGGAATTGCTATATTTCTTCTTCATTGGAATCAAAATCAAATAGAGCTACGCCCAATTTGGTTTAATTTAAAATCAATTAGAACCTAGAACCATTTCTTAAGTAAGTATCGGACATTGAACGTTGATTCGAACTTCTACTCTGATTGGTTCTACCGGGCTGCTACAAAAGGAGAAATTCAGGTATTTTACATTTATTGTAAATTCATTATTTTGGTTTTGTTTGAGATTCGCCAGAAAAATCTCATTGTGTTGGTTATCTGAGGAGAGCCAGAAAACTCAGAAAGTGTGGGTTTTTTGATTGTGTACGCCCAAGTTAAAAAGACACAATTGTGAAGGTTTTAGGTGAACCTGTGAAACCTATTTTAATAGTGAACGCTAATATCCCCTGTGTGAGAAATTAGGAGTGGAGTAGCAAGCTGTGTGGCTGTTGTTTAACAGTTGATGAATACACAGGCGAACCACTATATATCGGTATGTTTTGTGATTTGAATGTTCTTTTAATTTCTATATCTTTAATCATTCAGATTTGTGGAATGTATATGTGGATGTGAATGTTGTAATATTTACATTTCAAGCAAAGTGGGGAATGTTGTAATAGTTTAGAATTTATTTCTCGCTATTTCCTTTATTTCCTTTCTGTTTGAGTTTTGATATTCAATTTGTTCTAGTAAGGTTGTCCTGCCATAAACCCTTAGTTTTTATGGTGCAAAGGTTATCCTTAGAACAACGTTAGTATCAAGCTCTTTTTAAGATTGCTTTACATTTTAGCTCTTTGATTTATTTAAAATACTGTTCTTTATTTTTGTAAGGCTATCGTACTTCAATTCCGCAGTTAATTTTTAATTTGGCACAGTCCTATTCACCCCCCCTCTAGGACATATAGCTTAGCCTTTTCAAGTGGTATCAAAGCCTAATAGCTTATTTTTTATTTCTTTATTCTTGGATTCATTTCCTGAGCTAACGATCTAAGCTATATTTAAGATGTCAAATTTTGATAACCTTTCAGTCACTAGGCCTCCACCCTTTGATGGCTCCAACTATGCCTATTGGAAAGCCAGGATGAGGATTTTCCTCAAATCAATGGATGAGAACATGTGGCTTGCCACAGTGATTGAATGGAACCCACCTACCACTGAAGTGACTGATATCGATGGTTTAAAATCAATGAGAGTAACACCATTTTTCTCATGGACCACTCTTCAGAAAAGTGAGAGTAGTGCCAATGCAAAAGCACTAAATGTAATCACTTGCGCACTATCACCAGATGAGTTCAAAAGAATCATATCCTGTGATACTGTAAAGCAAGCATGGGATATATTAGAAATGACACACGAGGGTACTTCAATTGTTAAAAAATCTAAAGTCCAACTCCTCACAACCAAATTTGAAGAAATTCATATGGAGGAAAATGAAATGTTTATGGACTTCTACACTAGATTAAATGACATTGTAAACTCTATGTGGGGTCTTGGCGATAAAATCCCAGAAAGTAAGGTGTGTGCAAAGATACTACGCTCACTACCTGAACGGTTCAATTCTAAGGTAACTGCGATCCAGGAACTTCGTGATACAGACAATATGAGGGTAGAAGAACTAGTTGGTTATTTACAAACCTATGAATTAAATTTTAAAGCTCCTAAAGGTAAATCTATTGCGCTTAAATCTTCAAAATGTATTTTCAAGATTCTGATTTAGAAAATTCTGAAGATGATATGGTCATTCTTGCTAAAAAGTTTTACAAGATTTTCAAAAGTAAAAAGAGGGTTGATTTTCAAAAATAAATGATAAGAAACGTTCTAAACCGAAATCTAAAACTTGGAAATCTTTGAAAGATAGTCAATGTTACAACTGCCAAGACTATGGGCATTTAGCAAACAAATGTCCTAAAAGGAACAAACCTAAAAAGAAAGGTATGTTGGCTACTTGGGACGAATCTTCTGGCACTGAAGCCTCTTCTGAATCAGAAGATTCTGAAAACGAGTCGGGCAATAAAGTTAAGGCCCTTATGACTCTAGCCAAGTTCACTTTTTCAGATCATGATGATTCAATTAGTGAAGAAAATCCGAATAGTGATCATGAAAATGAAGAAGATCTTCAAGATGCTTACAATGCCCTATACAAGGAAAGTTGTAAAATTGCCGTAAAACTAAAACTTCAAAAAGAAAAGTTTTTAAAACTTAAAGAAAATTTTGAGTCTCTTATTTTAGAAAAATCTCATATTTCAAATTGTTTTGAAAAGACTAAATGTGATTTAGAATTTAAAACCTCCCTGATTGAAAATCTTAAATTTGAAAATGACAAACTTAAGCTTGAAAACTCTTCACTTTTGAGTTCAAAGGATACATGGAGGTATGCCCAAGGAGATCCAAAGTTTGAGAAACTTTTATCCGGATCTAGAATATGTAGCGACAAATCCGGATTGGGCTATGATAAAAATGTACCTTCTAAACAGAAGAATACTCCTCCTAAGTTTGTGAGAGGAGAAACCTTTAATTCAAAAGGGAAAAGTATTAATCAAAGTTTTTCTAAAAATGTTAAAACTTTTCAAAAACTTAAAAGCAATTATGTCAACTATAAAACTCAAAACCAAAACCCTTTAGCTGAAAAAATAGTTGATTTGCTTAAGGAGCTTTTAAAATCTAACTCAGTTGGTCACTCGTACATCAATTACAAATACGAGAAGACCAACTATACTCCTAAACCCAAAACAGTAATGAAATGGGTTCCTAAAGTTACTTGCTTGGTTGCCCACACTGCTTTTAAATCTACAAGTCATTCGAAGTGGTACTTAGATAGTGGATGCTCAAGGCATATGACAGGCGACAAGGCTTTATTCACCGATCTTAAAGATATGACTGATGGGTCAGTCATATTTGGTGATGGTAGAAATTGTAAGATTATTGACCAAGGTATGGTTCAACTCTATAACCTTCCTTTATTTAAGAATGTTTTATATGTTGAGGGACTAAAACACAACCTGTTAAGCATATCTCAAATATGTGATAATAATCATAGCGTGAAATTTTCTAATAAAGGTTGTGAAATCTTGAACAAAAAGGGTTCTGTAATATTAACTGGTAGCAAGACTTCTGAAAATTACTATATTATAAGCGATGGTAGCTCATCTAATCAATCATGCTACATTGTCCTTACCAATGAAACTGAATTATGGCATAAACGCCTTGGACATGTATATTAATGTAATTTATACAGATTGAGCAAGGGAGAACTAATAAGAGGTCTACCTAAATTACAAAATATAGACAAGATATGTGGTGAATGCCAGTATAGCAAGCAAACAAGGAGTTCTCACAAAAAGGTGAACTCCAATGCCACATCAAGACCACTCGAGCTTCTCCATATGGATCTTATAAGACCTACCAGGACGGAGAGTCGAGGTGGCAAAAAATACATCTTGGTAATCGTGGATGATTTTTCTAGATTCACTTGGGTAGCCTTCTTAAGGGATAAATCAGAAACCCTTGATGAAGTTAAAAGGATTTTCAAACGTATCCAAACTGAAAACGGTTCTCAAGTTTGTAAGATCCGTAGCGATCATGGATCTGAGTTCGAGAATAGCAATTTTGAGAAATTCTATAATGATTAGGGAATATCGCATGAACTCTCTGCACCCAAAACTCCTCAACAGAATGGAATTGTGGAAAGGAAAAATACAGTGCTTCAAGAAATGGGAACTGTAATGTTGAATAGTATGAAGCTCCCTAAAAATCTTTGGGCTGAAGCGGTGAATACTGCCTCCTATGTTATTAATCGGGTTTATATATGTAAATCTAATAATAAAACCGCTTATGAAATGTGGTTCGATAAAAAGCCCACTGTCAAATATTTTCGAGTTTTTAATAGCAAGTGCTATATTTTGTGTGACCGTGAAAATCTGGGAAAGTTTGACACAAAAAGTGACGAAGGAATCTTTTTAGGATACTCTTTAAACAGTCACGCATATCGTGTATCGAACAAAAGGACCGGTGTTATTTAAGAATCAATTAATGTAGTCATAGACGATCATTTGAATACACCTGCCCCAAGTTCAGATAATGATGAAGTTCTTCTAATTGACAAACATGATACTTCATCAAGTCAAAACAATTCTGAATTAAGGACTGTTAAAGATCATCCAACCGCTCAAATTCCTGGAAACCCTCTCACTGGTGTGCGCACTAGTAGACAACTAGAAGACATGTAATTACGTGTGCTTTACATCCCAGATTGAACCGGTAAATGTAAAAGCTCTTTCTGATGAAAACTGGATAATAGCTATGCGGGAAGAACTTAATCAGTTTGTTCAAAATGATGTCTGGTATCTTGTTCCTAGACCTAAAGATAAACATATTATAGGAACTAAGTGAATTTTCAAAAATAAGTCTGATGAACTTGGTAATATAATTCGAAACGAGGCAAGACTGGTTGTACAAGGGTACACTCAAATCGAAGGCATTGATTACGATGAAACCTTTGCTCCAGTTACTCGCCTTGAATCAATCAAACTTTTTATATCCATTGCATGCTTTAGAAAATTTAAAATTTATCAAATGGATGTAAAGAGTGCTTTTTTGAATGGTGATCTACATGAAGAAGTATATGTTGAACAACCTATAGGGTTTGAAGACCCTAAGTTTACTGATCATGTATACCGTCTTAAAAAAACTCCATATGGTTTAAAACAAGCTCTTAGAGCATGGTATGAAAAATTGACTAAGTTTTTACTAAGTCATAATTTTCAAATGGCTAATGTCGATAAGACGCTTTTTGTTAAGAAACATAACGATGATATCTTAATGGTTCAAATCTATGTTGATAATATTATTTATGGATTAACTTATACTAACATGACTGTTAAGTTTACAGATTTGATGAAATCTAAGTTCGAAATGAGCATGGTTGGAGAATTAAATTATTTCCTTGGGTTGCAAGTAAAACAACAACTAGATGGTATTTTCATTTCTCAAACAAAATATGCTATGAACTTAATCAAAAAGTTTGGATTTGAGAATGGTAAGAATTTTGATACTTCTATGAGTACAACTTTAAGACTCTCAAAGGACTCTAAAGGTAAAAATATAGATCATAAATTATATCATAGTATGATTGGTAGTCTACTTTACTTAACTGGTAGTAGACCTGATATTGCTTTAAGTGTTGGGATTTGCACTAGATATCAGTCTAATCCTAAAGAGTCATATCTTTCTACTGTCAAGCGAATTATGCGATATGTCGTAAGTTTGGGTAAAATGGGTCTCTGGTATCCATTTGATACTAGTGTTCAATTGGCTGGGTATTCAGATGCTGATTGGGCTGGAAATATTGATGATAGAAAATCAACCAGTGGTGGTTGTTTCTATATTGGAAACTGTTTGGTTTCTTGGTTTAGCAAGAAGCAAAGTTCTATATCGCTCTCAATCATTTGAAAGGTGAATATATCGCAATAGAAATGCTTGTACTCAGTTTATTTAGATGAAACGTATGTTAAGCGATTATGGAATTGCACAGGAATCAATGATATTATATTGTAATAATTTCAGTGCTATAAATATATCAAAAAATCCAATCCAGCATTCATGTACTAAGCACATTGACATTAGGTATCACTATATTCATGAATTAGTGGAAGATAAAATAATATCCTTGGAATATATACCTACCGAGACTCAACTTGCCGACATTTTCACTAAACCGCTCGACAAAAGCAGGTTTAATAAATTAAAATTTGATCTCAGAATATGCATTCTAAATTGATTATTCATGCATATTTGTATCATAGTGTATATATATTTGATAATTTATTTGTTTAAATTTCATTTTTTTTATGGAAAATGCATGTTTTTGTGTTTTCACGACCAGTCGAGGACGTGATCGACCAGTCGTGGTACGACCGGTCGAGGACGTGATCGACCAGTCGTGGTACGACCGGTCGAGAACTGTCCTCAACCAGTCGTGTAGCGCGTT
Source organism: Magnolia changhungtana (assembly GCA_030180095.1). Taxonomy (NCBI): domain Eukaryota; kingdom Viridiplantae; phylum Streptophyta; class Magnoliopsida; order Magnoliales; family Magnoliaceae; genus Magnolia; species Magnolia changhungtana. Next base: position 6,470,614 of record JASAUF010000652.1, read on the forward strand.
GAAATCTTTTAAAATTGAGGAAAATTTTCATCTTCTTCATTTCCATTTCACTCTCCAACGAGCCGAGGTGTGGCTAGTCAAACCCACCTTCCTAGATCTTCAAGGTTAGTGCATCATTTGTGTTTCTCTTGTAGATTCTAGTTCTTATTACTTCATTTTCACTCTTGGAGTAATCTAGTTTGAGATTCATTGCAATTTTGTAGCTTTTTCTTGAAAAATCTGATCTAGCAAAATCCATTTTTCACATCTTTTGTATCTACTAGATCTTTTGATTTTCATTCTGATAATGGATGTTAGGGGAAAGAAGAAAACTTCCCGTGGTCCATCTTCTTCGAGATCAGCTCCTCTTGTTAGGTGCTATCTTCGTTCACCTGAGGATGATCCCTCTGATGTACGGGATTTGCGTATGCGCAATGTCATTGTTGAACGGTCTGTCTGTATTGAACACATTGCTCCTTTTGGTATTCTACCTCTACTCCAAGCTGTAGGATAGAATAACATTTTACATTGGGGTGGGCCTGCATACCAATCTATTGCACAGGCCATGTTTGCATGTATCTCAGAGTTCTCTTTTGAGAATTTAACTTTTAAAATTGATACTATAGAAGGTCTCTTTGAAGTTGACCGTCATCTGATTGCAGGGTTAATGGATATACCTGTCAATGAGGAGGGTATTCCTATTCATAATTTATCTAAAAAACCCTCCAAATCTGAAAAGCGTATGCTAACCAGAGATTTGTGTAATATGAATGTGCAATGGACTCATAAAGAGAATGCACTCCCCGCAAAGTACTTGTTACACAAATATAGGGTACTTCAAAGGATTTTTATTTCTAACCTGTATCCTCGTTCTGGTAATAAGACAGAATTAACTACCTTTATGGTTCGTGTTTTATATTCTGTTATTTCTAGTCCTAAAATTTACCTTCCTTCCTTGATATGTCATTCCATTATTCATTTTCGTCTCCATCCAGATCATAGTAATATTCCTTTTGCCTATCTCTTAACTGTTTTAGCTACTCACATGCTCGTGGCTATGCTTGTTGGAAAAGCTCCCATCCATCATCTCATTTTTAATAATTCGAATATTAACAAAATGAAATTAGAATTGGCTCATGGCCAAGTGGATATTGATAGAGCTGAGGTTGGGGATGAAGAAGCTGGTGATCTTCCTCCTGACGACGTGGATATGGATGATATTTTCGATGAACTTGAATAAGATTTTGGAATTAATCCAGACTTTGAGACATCTGAGTTTGATGCTTGTCTTCGTGCTTTAGAAGAGAAGGTAGGGAATATGAATATTACTCATGATCTTCAGTTTAAATATATGCGCAAGTATCTTAGGGCGCTTGAACAAGGGAATGCAAATCTTGATCCTACCATTCCTGCTCCTTCTTTAGGATCCGATTAAGTGTTTTCATTCTTGGTATGTAATAACGTTCATACTTATGTTAAATTGTGCACCCTATTTGGTTTGTTAACTTTTTAGTTATACAAGTAACTGGATTGTGAACGTTTACTTACTTATATATTGTCGGGTTACTTCATCTATTCCTCCAATAATTATCCTTTACTTTGTTTCTTCCTTTGTCATATTGTGACAAAAAGGGGGAGAAGGTTTGATTACTTATGGATATGAGTAGTTATATTTTGGATGTGTGCTGCTACTTAGGGGGAGTATAGTATATAAACAATGAGTTTGTGCTATTTAATGACAACTGGTGTGATGCCCCGGTCACTGCTTCATGTGGACGGGCACATGTGGGCGGGCCCTCAAGTGTGGTTGTGAACTACTGTGTGGCCGACAGTGCTAATCTTGTCCGGGTTAGCTACTATTGCGATTGATCAGTAGCGTAACTTATCCCACATCGGAAGAGTTGTCTGGAGTTGTGGTGGTTATATATTGGGTTCCTTCCTTAATAGACATGACACGTTTTAAAGCCGTGAGCTTCGGCAAAGCGAACAATATCATGTGCTGTGGGGGTGAGCCTTACAAATGGTATTAGAGCCGAGGACGGCTTTACCCTCGGTGGGGGATAATGTGACGCCTCGGTCACTGCTTCATGTGGGCGGGCACACATGTGGGCGAGCCCCCAGGTGTGGCTGACAGGCTACTGTGTGGCCGGCAGTGCTCGTGTCTTGGGTGAGCTATCGTTGTTGCGATTGATCGTAGCGTAGCTTGTCCCACATTAGAAGAGTTGTCTGAAGTTATGGTGGTTATCTGTTGGGTTCCTCCCTTAACAGACATGACACGTTTTAAAGCCGTGAGCTTCGGCAAAGCAGACAATATCATGTGCTGTGGGGGTGAGCCTTACAAATGGTATCAGAGCCGAGGACGGCTCTGCCCTCGGTGGGGGATAATGTGATGCCCCGGTCACTGCTTCATGTGGGTGGGCACACATGTGGGCGGGCCCCAGTGTGGATGACAAAGCTACCTTGTCCGGGCGAGCTCATGTTGCGATTGATCAGAAGCGTAACTTGTCCCACATCGGAAGAGTTGTCTGGAGTTGTAGTAGTTATATGTTGGGTTCCTCCTTTAACAGACATGACGCATTTTAAAGCCGTGAGCTTCGGCAAAGCGGACAATATCATGTGCTGTGGGGGTGAGCCTTACAACTGGTGCATGATTCGTTAATATGCATGTTGTGCTTCTATTATTGAAGTATGTTTTGTCATAAATTTGACAAAGGGGGAGATTGTAAGTGCTATGGTCTCGTGCTCTTTTGATTGTCAAATTTTGTGGTGCCAAAACCTCTATCTGTGTGTCTTGTGCTTGTATGTTGATATATATATTATTCAAGATGACATCACAAGAGTTCAAGACATGTACGGTGCTCTGCTTCAAGGAATGCAAGGTTATGTACTTTGTCCTCTTCTGTAAGCATCAATGTTCAAAGCTACATCGATAAGAAGAGTGTTTATTCAAGACTTAAGTGCATTTCAAGACTCAAGTGCAATTTAAGTTGAAGTTTAAATTCAAGCTGTAGAAGATCTCAAGATCAAGCTACATCAAGTAAAGATCTCAAGCTTCAAAGGTTAACCATTATCTGAAAGAATGAAGTTTAATGTTCATACTTCATGTCCCAAGTATGATAGACCTTAGTTTGACCTTAGGGTAGGTCATTTTGCATACATATTTCAAGATAAGTCTTCTTACATAATTTTGGTCTGTTCTAAGACTATCCCTGGACCTTGTTCGACTAGTCCTAGACCTGGTTCGACCAGTTCAAGAAATTCCACGACCAGTTTTAAGTTGTTGAAGATTTTCAGAATATTTTGCTTATTCTACGACCAGTCTTGGAAACCGTTCGACCGATCGTAGGGTTGTCACGACTCGTCCTTCGACCAATCTTAGAACTACGACTCAAACTCCAGCAACTAATTTTAATTACCTACGACCATCCCCGGGTCACCACGACGGTCGTAAGTGGTCTAAGTGGAATCCTAAGACTTGTCATAGAATCCTAAGACCAGTCGTAGAATGGATTTTTCAGATCACGCTTAAAATTTCAAAATGTCGTTGGTGCTATGACCGGTCGAAGGGTTCTTAAGACCAGTCGTAGATGCGATTTTTACATTTATAAATTGAACACGAATTTTAGAGTTTTTTATCGATTAATTTGAGAAAATCTGAGCCTCCACTCTGAGATAAGTTGTGTTCATTTTTAGCTACGCTGTGCATATTTAATATTCTTTTATTAGCTTATTTATATTTAATTTTATTCCTATATTCCAATCATATTTGAAAAAGAGGAATTATTGTATTCCTTTTTCATTGGTATCAAAATCAAATAGAGCTATGCCCAATTTGGTTTAATTTAAAATCAATTAGAACCTAGAACCATTTCTTAAGTGAGTATTGGACATTAAACGTTGATTCGAACTTCTACTCTGATTGGTTCTACCGGGCTGCTACAAAAGGAGAAATCCAGGTATTTTACATTTATTGTAAATTCATTATTTTGGTTTTGTTTGAAATTCGCCAGAAAATTCTCATTGTGTTGGTTATTTGAGGAGAGCTAGAAAACTTAGAAAGTGTGGGTTTTTGGATTGTGTAAGCCCAAGTTAAAAAGACACAATTGTGAAAGTTTTAGGTGAACGTGTGAAACCTATTTTAATAGTGAACGCTAATATCCCCTATGTGAGGATATTAGGAATGGAGTAGCAAGATGTGTGGCTGTTGTTTTACGGTTGGTGAACACACAGGCGAACCACTATATATCAGTGTGTTTTGTGATTTGAATATTCTTTGTATTTCTATATCTTTAATCATTCAGATTTTTGGAATGTATATGTGGATGTGAATGTTGTAATATTTACATTTCAAGCAAAGTGGAGAATGTTGTAATAGTTTAGAATTTATTTCTCGCTATTTCCTTTATTTCATTTATTTCCTTTCTGTTTGAGTTTTGATATTCGATTTGTTCTAGTAAGGTTGTCCTGCCATAAACCCTTGGTTTTTATGGTGCAAATGTTGTCCTTAGAACAACGTTAGTATCAAGCCCTTTTTAAGATTGCTTTACATTTCAGTTCTTTGATTTATTTAAAGTACTGTTTTTTATTTTTATAAGGCTATCGTACTTCAATTCCGCAGTTAATTTTTAATTTGGCACAGTCCTATTCACCCCCACTGTAGGACATATAGCTTAGCCTTTTCAACCTCGACTGGTTGAAATGAGTTTACGACCGGTCGAGATCCACCTACAACCGGTCGAGCACCTCCTTCGATTGGTCGAGCACGCCGGAGAAAAATAGTCCACAGTCATTGGACTTTGAGTCGTGCCACGACTCGACTCCACGACTGGTCGACCACAGCCTTCGACCGGTTAAGCAGGGCTCACGACCGGTTGACGACGGGTCAAAAAATCCATCAAATCTCTCCCTTTTTGACCCATGAGAGATCCACCTTCTACAAGCCAGCTAGCTTTCTAGAAACCTCAAACTTGCCCTTGAGCAAAGCCATGGTCATCATATCTGACCCATTATCATCCGTGTGGACTTTCTCAAGCTGTAAGACCTTCTGTTCTAAAGTATCCCTGATCTAGTGATACCGAATCTCTATGTGCTTTGATTTGGAATGCTGACTTGGATTCTTGCTCAAGTGTATAACACTCTAATTATCGCAATAGACCACGTGCTCCTCCTACTTCAGGCTAAGTTTTTGTAAGAACCTCTTCATCCAAAACATATCTTTACATGCCTCTGTGACTACAATATACTCGGCCTCTGTTGTCGACAATGCTATGACCTTCTCTAACTTGCTCTGCCAAGAAACCGCTCCCCCTTCAAACGTGAACATGAACCCCGATGTAGACTTCTTGGAGTTTATGTCACCTGCCATATTTGCATCTGTGTATCCCTCTAACACAGGTTTACTGTCACCATAGCATAGGCTCAACCTGGATGAGCCTCTTAGATACCGCAGTATCCATTTCACCGCTGCCCAATGCTCTTTGCCAAAATTGATAAGATACTGGTTGACAACACCAACCGCATATGCTATGTTTGGGCATGTACACACCATAACATACATCAAACTTCCTACCGCTAACGCGTAGGGTATCTTCTGCATCTTTTCCATCTCTGCCTTCGTCTTATGACACTGCCTGCCGCTCAATTTAAAGTGACCATCCAGTGGAGTACTGACCGGCCTCGCTGCATTCATATTGAACCGCTCTAGGACTTTCTCAATATACCGCTCTTATAACAGCCAAAGCTTCCTATTACTTCTGTCACGGGTTATCTCCATTCCTAGGATCTATTTAGCCGGGCCCAAGTCTTTCATCGCAAAAGACTTGCCCAACTCCTGTTTCAGCCTGTCGATCTTCTTGATGTCTTTTTCCATGATGAGCATGTCATCAACGTATAAGAGCAGAACTAAGAAATCACCATCTGAGAACTTGCAGGTGAACACACAGTGGTCCGACTCCGTTCTGTCATACCTATGCTGTAACATGAATGAATCGAACTTCTTGTACCATTGCCGTAGAACTTGTTTCAGCCCATACAAGCTCTTCCTCAGCCTACACACCATATGCTCTTTGCCTTTGACTTTGAACTCTTCTGGTTAGTGCATGTAGATCTCTTCTTCCAGGTCATCATGGAGGAAGGCAGTTTTAACATCTAACTGCTTTATCTCCAGATCCATGCTGGCCGCTAACCCAAGCAACACCCGTATGGATGTCATCTTCACCACTAGTGAGAATATCTCCTCGAAGTCTATGCCTTTCCTCTGACCAAAACCTTTCACCACAAGTCTAGCCTTGAACCTCGTTTGTGAATTCTTCTGCTCAATCTTCTTTCTGAACACCCACTTGTCGTTCAGAGCTTTCTTGCCCTTAGGCAATTTCACCATATAATGGTGTGGTTCTTATGCAAGGATTTCATCTCTTCTTGCATAGCTTTCAATCACTCCCCCTTATGCTTGTTGGCTAGGGCCTCAGAATAATCTTCTGGCTCTCCCCCATCAGTCAACATAATGTACTCATGTGGCGAGTACCTCTTGGACGACTGTCTGTCCCTATATGACCTCCTCACCTGTGGCTCAACAGGTGGATCACCATCTTCTGAAGGAACTCCCTCGTCCTTTGCACCTTACTGTACTCCCCCATCATCAGGCATCACGAGAGGAGTAACCGGATACATGTCCTCTAGCTCACCTGAACTAGGCTAGTTCTTCTCTGGCTTACCAATGTCTTGTATACACTGATCTTTAAAGAAAACCACATCTCTGCTCTTGACAAGCTTCCTCTCGGTCGGATCCCACAATCTGTAACCAAATTTTTCATCACCGTACCCTAAGAACACACACTGCCTGATCTTCATATAAAGCTTGGACCTCTCGTCCTTTGGTATGTGAGTGGATGTCTTGCATCAAAATACCCTGAGATGACTGTACGATGGATCCTATTCAGTCCACACCTTCACAGGTACTTCTCCATTCAACGGGGCTGATGGAGACCTGTTTATCAAATACACTGCCGTGTGCATTGCTTCTCCCCAGAACGTCTTGGGCAATTTTGCATGAGATAACATGCATCCGATTCTCTCAACAATGGTGCAATTCATTCACTCAGCTACACCATTATGCTGTGGGGTCTTGGGAACCGTCTGTTTATGTTGTATACCCAGGGACTTGCAGTACTCATGAAAGTCGCCAATGTATTCACCACCATTGTCAGTGCGGATGCACTTCAATAATCTACCTGTCTCTCTCTCTCGACCATAGTATGAAATAATTTAAACACACCAAAGACCTCGTTCTTGGATTTGAAAGCATAAACCCAAACCCTCCTAGATGCATCATCTATAAAAGTAACAAAATACAATGCCCCACCCAAGGTTTTTGTCCTCATAGGATCACAAACATCAGAATAAACCAAATCTAATACATACACTTCATTAACATGAGAAGTAAATTTAACAAATGAAACTCTATGTTGTTTCTCTAATAAACAATCAAGACAGGTTTTAAGAGGTGTACCTGTCACGTCTGGAAGGAGTCGATTCCTTGCTAGTAGCTGAAGCCTTTTTTCACTCATGTGGCCTAGACGCCTGTGCCACATATCAATAGCTGAATCTTCCACTGCGTTCAACCCACCCTTGCACATGCTGACACTTGCCTTGTAAAGGGTGCAACACTTCTTTCCTCTGGCCACGATCAATGAACCCTTGATGAGCTTCCATCGCCCACCAACAAACCGACTTTCATAGCCATCATCATCCAACCTTCCCATCGACATCAAGTTGAGACAAAGGTCTGGGATGTGCCTCATATCTCTGAGAAATAATGTGCAGCCCATATCAGTCTTCACACAAATATCACTGACTCCCATGATTTTTGATACGCCAGAATTTCCCATCTTCACAGTCCCATATTTACCTGACTTGTAGCTTGTGAAGAAGTCCCTACGTGGAGTCGCATGAAAAGAAGCTCCCGAGTCTATCACCCAGTCAGTGTCCTAACTCGTAGCCGTGAGATATACATTATGATCTGCAGAAAGAATAACTACAATGTCGCCATCTGAAACGACCGCAGTGGAATCTGATTCATCTTCCTTCCCATTTCCTTTCTTGTCGTTCTTCTTACCACGACATTCATGCTTGTAGTGACCCTTCTTACCACAATTCCAGCAATCAACATCTTTTCTGTTACTCGACTTGCCTCTTGATTTATCTCGGGCCTTCTCGCCCTTCCTGTTCTTTCCTCTCCCCCGTTCTTGTGTTACAAGGGCCTCTTGCTGAGTAGACCCCTGAGACTTCCTCATTGTCTCTTCATTGAAGAGACAGCTAGTTACCTGTTCCATGGATATCTTTCCGTCGGGCGCGGAGTTACTTAGAGACACCACCAATGCCTCCCAACTGTCAGGCAATGAACTAAGCAAAAGTAAAGCCTGCAATTCATCATCCACGACCATCTTTATAGAGGAGAGTTGGTTCACTATATTACTGACCTCATTCATGTGCTCGGCCACAGAACCACAATCCTTGAACTTGAGATTCACAAGTCGCTTTATCAGAAAAATCTTATTACTAGCTGTCTTTCTCTCATACAGCCCTTGTAATTTCAGCCATAAGCTAGCGGCTGAAGTTTCTGTAGACACATGGTGGAACACAGAATCATCCAACCATTGTCTAATAAACCCCACTGCCTTTCGGTCCATCTTCTTCCAATCATCATCAGTCATATCCTTGAATTTTGCTGATATGCCTAAAATTGGAGAATATAAGTCCTTGCAATAAAGCAAGTCCTCCATCTTAACCTTCCATATGGTCTAGTTAGAACCATTGAGGCTGATCATCCTTAATGAGCCACCTTCCATAATTCAAAAATCGATCTTACCCGTTCAATGAACTTAGCTTTGATACCACTTTTTTAGGGGCCTTGCACAAAACCTTAGGATCTAGCCCTCTAGAACAAACCAGAATTATGAAATAATAACGCAATAAACTAAATCAAAGCATCAACCACAAACCACACAAGAGGGTTTTACGTGGAAAACCCTCTAAGAGGTAAAAACCACGAGACCTCGTCCAAATCAACAATCCACTATGAAGTAGAACGTTACAAACTTCTTCACTCACGCAGGAGTGGATAAACAATGAGAGAAACAAAGAAAAATGGATAGATTTCACCAATTACGAGGACATAGAAGCGCTGAGATATAAGTTGCACAGTAGATAACCTCCACGAGTATAATCTCCCTTCTATAAGCTTTCTCTCTCTCTCTTTTCCTCTTTCTCTCTCTCACACCTTTGATAGCCCTAAACCCTTTAGCAAATCCCTTGTAAAACTTTAGGAAACCCTCTTGTCGTACCTAGAAAGCCATATGAACTCCTATTTAAAGTTTTAGGAAACTCCTTTTCGCATCCCAGTTGCGAAAGGACTTGCGACACGAAATCCGCTCAAAATCGCGGAACGAATCTGCGTAACCTCGACTGGTCGAACCGAGTCTATGACCGGTCAAGATCCATCTACGACCGGTCGAGCACCTCCTTCAACTGGTTGAGCTCCCTGGAGAAAAATAGTCCACAGTTGCTGGACTTTGAGTCATGCCACGACTCGACTCCACGACTGGTCGACCACAGCCTTTGATCGGTCGAGCAGGGCTCACGACCGGTCGACGACGGGTCAAAAAACCCATCAAGGAAGATGATGAGGCAGTCATGGCTTGAGGATGAGAGTGAGAAGAGAATTGAAATGTTCAAAAGGGGAAAAGTAAGTGTGGGATGAAAGAATATCAAAGCGGCGCTTATTTCGGCCGAGGTGATAGAGAATTTATTAGGGCATCATTATGATTTTATTGGGAGTGATGTGGGAACACGTGTCATAATGGGGTTTCGCTCTTGTCTCGAAAAAGGTGGTTACTGCTGATATATTAGGATGGATCAGCTGGAGACAGTTATCGAGATGTTGCCACATGTAAGTAATTAATGTGGCATTAATGACGACGGGTCACACGTTTCTTTCACCTTTTTTTTCAAAGGCAAAGCGACGTGGGGGGCAATGTTCATCCCGATTATCGCCATTTCCTGTGGAAACCAATCAAAGCAAGTGACTTGTGATCTGGATGGATTCGCATGGTGTATTTGAAGCTCTGCGAAAACATACGGAGAGGATTGTGTTGATGGTATAGTTGGAATGCATCAAGTGAGGTTGCAATGTTGTGTAAGTGGTCGATGGAGGATCGATCGTGTAGAAGCGGTTACAAGACAGATGGCAAGCGTTGAAGCAAAGTAGGCCATAAAGTGTCCAACAGTATCTGGATGGCCAAGGTAAAGCTATAAATAGAAGAGGAATGCAGCTGAAAGATTTCGTCTCATACGTCTCATACCAACCTAATAAAATTCAAACATTATATTTCAATAATCCTTTCAATTACTTGTCCTTTTACATTCTGTACTATAAATCGTTTTACTTTTTCAGCCAAGTTAATTACATTTCTTAGTGTAATCATTTACTTTCTGCTTGTTGTTTATATTTTTATAGTATAATCCATAGTAGTAATCAAGCAGCCAGTAGTCCTAGTTATAATTTGAGTTTAAGCTTATATGTTGGATTCAGTTCTTCATTAGGAGATATGTTTTGCAACTATCCTTCTTGACCGACGGTAAGAATCACTTTCTTATTCCTATTTTATCTCTATCAAAAAGTCATTTCGTTTGAAAAGCAAATGTGTAACCTATCATCATCAGGGGATGAACTCTACCCTTTGAATATCGTCTAATCTTATCTATATACCGAGCGAGTGGTTGAATAGGCAGCCAATCTCATTAGATCTCAATCATACACCAAAGCTAGGGATCATAGTTGTTTAGTTTAAATTTAACCACAAATTGATTTAAATTGAGCCACAAATTCAATTCTGGCATGAGCAACAATGGTCCCAGTTTAGATGTGTCATGTGGAGATGGTACAAAACTAACGTTTATTTGATTAGCTGACTATCGGATTGGTGGACAAATATAGGACGATTAGAAATGAAAGATATCCAGCGGTCCACAAACAAGTGTCCTCAAATCAGAGGTTAGCATTGTTCAATCTATCTTAGTTTTCGCAACTTATACGGTCTAATTTGAGTCATTTTGTGCTGCGTGTAGAATTTCTTAACGCTGGCACATCAAGCGTGATATGCAGCCGGAGTATCAAAAAGAGGAGAAAGGAATGAGAGGGTTTTGTGGAATCAGTGTTGGATAAAGAGGGACTTGTATTGTAAATCATGGCCATGTGGAGTGGCCCACCAATGGCCCACCAATGGCCCACCTTCACAAATACAGTTATTAAGTAGAGATGTTGATGAGATGTTACCTGTTAGCTTTTGACCGTCCGATCGTAGTTGGCTTCTTACATTGACGGTGTCCATTGGCCTTCGATCATACAACCCAAACCGCTGATCATATGTAGTGTGCCATCCTGACCGTTGGATTAGGGAGGTGAATGCAAGCTATTTTTCTCTGGTATTCAATTCGGATGACCACTGTAGGAGAAGTGTAGACCTTTGGCTTTGTACGTATAATGTCCTTTAGATCATAAACCCTTAGATCCGTTGGATCTCACTAGCACAAATCAGAGCATTAGATTAATGCCTTCGAATGGCATCACAGCCAACACATCACGCAAATCAGAATGTTAGATTATCGCCCTCAACTACCATCATTGCATCAGATCACCACATCTTCTATCTACGGTCAAGGAAAGCAGGGCTTATCTTGTCAAGATCTTCTATATGTAGGTGGGCCCAAGCATAATCATAGCAGTTTCTTTCATATTTTTTGAGTGTGATGGGAAGGCCCACCACCCACCATAAATGTTTGATTGCTGACCGTCCGAGCAGGGACCATGCGACCACTGCCCATCCTCATTGGGCCCACTACCATGATCGTGTGAATGCTAACCCATCATTGCTGGACCCATTCTGCTGACTATTGATGGCCAAGTACTAACCACAAACCATAGATATCCAGGTGGTCCGGCAGCCCAGTTGGCTAGCCGGGACTCCGCCCGATCAGTGAGCCAGGCAACTGGGTCATCTCCGGTCTATTTTCCAGCCATTAGTTCACAGTGGCAAGGGCCAGCTATTTAACAAAGTCTATGGACCACATTCATTGCGGTCCACAATCTTATATTTTGAGTTGGGCCATTTCTTCTCTTTATCTCACTTAATTCCTTTTAAGAGCAAGTTTAGATCTTTATAACATCCTTTGATAACTAAAAGTCGTACATATGCTTCATGGATATCTGGATAGCTTGGACTTGCCTTGCATACATGTACAAAGGTGCTGGGCCTTTGTTTTAAACCCATTATAACTATTTGCTTAAGCTTGTATGTATCTCGTTACGGGTCTTGATAACGATGATGATTGATAGATGGACACACTAGAAAATGTGTATACGATTTGTTTTTGATGAAATGGGATAAAATGAGGATTGAGAATACGTTGTTTTTTGATGATCTTGGAAGTGGGCCTCGTTTGGTTGAAAGCTATTCGGCTCTGTTTATTTTTTAGATGATATTTGAAAATTTTCCATGTTGGGGGTGTACGTTGGATATTAGAGATATGATGGGAACATTGCTAGTTAGCTTATTTGGTGGGTTGTGACCAGTAGGTAACAAGATGCACCCAACGTCAAGGGTAATTTTTTACTATAGACCCAACGGACCACCCACATTTTTTTATTTGACCCAAACAAAACCTACTTACCAAACTAGACCTCTACCTGTACGGATGAACCCATAAAGACAAAAATACCCCTACTTTTTCCAGCTGCTTTACCCTAAAGACTAAAGGTATTTTTGTCCAAAACTCTATTTCCCTACCCTAAAAATTTGCTTTAGTAGCATAAGTTTTCTGGTGTCAAAAAAAAAAAGAAAAAAGGCATGCATGGAAGAGTCTATAGTGCTAATTTTTTCCAACGCCAATGAAAGGGTGCTGTGCGTGCGTGACAAGCATGAGATCTACCAGTGAAAAGGGCAAAATCATCATATGGCACAAGAAATTTTCACTTTTCTAATATGGGTTGTGAGATTTCTGTTAGGTGGGCTCCATGTGATCAATAGCTTAGATGATCTAACCGTTGGATATTTAAATTGAGCATATCAATAGATCCTACTACAGTTGTGATCAATATAGATAATGTGCTTAGACCATAGTCTTTATATGCGGTAATTTAGACAGATATAGAATCCTACCACTTCTATCATACACAGGTAGGGCTGAAAGTTGGGGGGGTTCAACCCGACCGACCCGACATTGGGTTGGGCTCGAGCAGGATGTATCGAGTCCGATCTTAGGCTTGGGCTATACAAACGCCAACCCGATAAAACTTGGGTTGGGCTCGGGTTGAGGTCTTGGGTTGCCTGTCAATATATAAGTTACTAATAAATTATAATTGAGTGTGGATCGTTTGTGTTGAAGTAGGCATAGAAAATTCCAGTGTCACTGGGTCTCATTGGTCCACATCATTTCCGATGACTTAAGCTAATAAGATATGCCAGATTTTTCTCTCCCAAATAGATTGCGTCCTACACAACACAACTTTTAAAGATATAGCTATCTTATATTTTAGCTTGTTTGTTTAGAAAAAAATGAAGTCCTGTACTATAAATAACTACATATATAATTAATAAGATATAGATACAAAAAATAAGACGTGTATTGAAATACAGTAGACTAATGCAATAATGAAAATATTATCATGTATCCACCCGATCAACCCGACTGAGTCCGCTTGGGTTGGGCTTGAGTTGAGAATTCCAAGCCCGAGGTTGGGTTGGGATGGGTTAGGTTTGAGGTACAAGATCGTTGGGTTGGGCTAGGGTTGAGCACCAACCCGACCCAACCCGCCCGACTTTCAGCCCTACATACAGGGCACTTCTTTTGTCAGTGCCGGACTTGGTGTGCATAGCACCTTGCTCGACGGAATCTACTTCCATGAGCCATATGGCCTTCACAAGAACATGTGGTAAGCCACCAACTCACTTTCTCTTGTTGTGCGGCCCACCTTTGCATTGGATCTGCCTGAATTAAAGTGGAAGAAGCTAATTACTTCAGTATTAAATCTTTTTGCATGCGGCTTATGCGAAAAATCCCATTAGAAAATAAAGTGGAAGAAGCTTATTACTCAGTATTAAATCGAATCCAGCTGGAGCCATAAAGATTAGAAAGCTGCATAAGCTCGTATTCAAGGCCCACCAGGAGTCCGGAATCACCCAACCGGAGGCCCAGCTCCAGGACACGCTCATTCACAAGAGTAATCCAAATTTCCCAATTTATACTTGATAACAAGCTTGTATGTTTGGCACCCAGAAGCAGATCCTGGTTCGAAGAGGGGACGGTCTAAAGTTTAGACAGAAACCAAATATGTCATTTATTTATTTTCCTTTCCTTCACCATTTATTTATTTTCTCAAGGAATTATGATATAAAAGTCAACTCAGGGCAAGAGTTCCGATCTATCATGACATAGCCATGAGGTGCTCAATGGACCTTTATGATCTTATAAAATCTCTTCAAGGCATGACGCAAAAACACTTTTTTTTAGTGTAACTTAGTACATGTATATCTCAGCGTATTAAGTGCCTAGATGGGTGTACTTTATATGCGGTTTACACTCATTTTCAGTGCTCTAACTTGCCCCATGAAAAAGTGTCACGTAGTACCTCAATGCGTTTGGTATATACTGAAAGCGTACTCGCACTTACAGAGATCTTCTTTTGATTTATTTGCAGAGTTAAATATTTCACTTTTAATGTAATGGTAGAAATCCTTACGCACAACACTGAAAGGGTGAATCATTGCATGACACATGGCCACTATTAACATGCCCATTTATGGGGAAATGAAACGATCATATATACAAGAGACCTGTTGAGAGATTCGATCTTATCTCGAAATTAATGACAAAGTCGTCTCTTGTAGTCCTTCTAAAATGAAAGATTTTCTGACGTTGTAGGGAAGGACATGAGGTCGATCACCATCTTCCTCAAGGGGGATAACTGTTCTGAATACTGTTCTGAATCCATGGACCTTCTCTGGACTCCTCACAGAGACTCCTCGTATCCACGGGGAAAAGAACAAGAAAATAGAAAATAAATTCTATAAAATTCGAAACTGATTAATGAATGAAATAAACAAGTTCGCAACCCTTTAAATAGAGATACTAAGTAATGGAAGAAATTTCAGAATCAAACTGCAACTAAAACTCTTAGAATTCGCAATTTACTATAAATAGTAAACTTACTATTTATAGATGGTCGTGATTTCCACCAGTGTGCAAGGTTTTCGGCCAAAAATAGTAAGTGTCCTATTTCGCTTCACCAAGCTATTCTCCTAATTATTCTAAGCAATTTTCACGTTGGGCACAACTCCTAAAGCCCAATGGATGAAGATTTATAATCAAACTAAAACTTACTATTTATAGTAAAAATGAAATTAAAATAGGGAAACGATTGTCGATCTGATGGTATTTTGCAAATCCATCTTGCATAACCTAGTGTGGTTGGGTTGGGTGGCTAAAGTAGCTCGTCCTATCCCAAAATCATATATTTTATGTCCAATAACTCATTTCGGATTGCGAGATATGCCCGATTTAAGGTCTGATGGTCTGGATTACTTCTATCGTCGTCCGAACCTTTTCTGATCCATCTTGGCCATGAAACTATTCGCCACCCACTCTACATCATTTTCACAGCTACATTTAAAGAAGTAGTAGTGATTGGAAAGATGCTGAACATTAAGGAATCGAGGCCTTGTTTAAGCCAACTCAGTTTGGGTCGAGACCTAAGTTTGGGAAGAGACTTCCATTGGGTAATCTCAAGCCATCCATTGATAGGGACAAAGGCAATGGGAGAGTTGGACGAGAAGATGAGATCTAGTCTGTCCAATAGTTTGGAGATAGGAAAAGATGGACGTAGATGCCCCTTGAGTCCTATCTCGATCAAGAACCTGGGAGGCTTGGGATGTGTTGGATCATGTCTGCCCCATCATTCACAACATCCAAAGCTATCACGTAGTGAATGGTGAAAATGCGAAAGGAAACTTTATCTAAACCATCTGATGCCTCTTGGTTCCTTTGGCCAATTTCGTTTAAGTAAGATGTCATTAGAAGACGCGAAGTGGCCAAGATTGATATGGATTTAGTTTCAGATTAACTAAAGGGGTTTCAATAGATTTAAGCTTGACCCCTCAACGAGATCTGAGAAACCAAGGAGCCCGAGTTTAGCTGGAGTCCTCTTGCCCAATCCAAGCCGCTAGTACTAGAGTAATCAAAGGGATTTCCATATCTGAGCCAGTGACGTAAGCACAAGGGTTTTCATTGCCTTGGCGATCTATAAAAGGAGCAGCTGAAGTTGAGGCCTGACACCCAATGCCAAACACATTAGTCTATCTTTTATTTATTGTTTCCTTTTCTTAGCTTACTTTAACTACTGCCTAACAGCTCCTGCTACAGTACCTTACGAGTAGAGTTAGTTTAGATCATGATTTTTTTCAAGTTTTGATTGGTTGGTCACACCCACCTTGATTTGTTTGTTCCGATAGGCGTATCAAGTATTTATCACTTTTCATTTTGTTTATTCATTTGGTTGTCTCGCAAGTTGTTGGTTGTAATAAACATTTATTTTATAATAGTTAATAAAATCGACAACGTTTAACCTTTATTTAATTTGAATGTATATCTCTGTTTATTTGAAAAGTGATTTGAACTTAAAGTTTAGTGAAAGAACAAGTCCTTAAAGCCATAGACCCATGACTACTATCACAAGGCAAAAAGAACTCATTCGGAAGGATTAGCCTCCTTTCCTTTCACTAATCATCTGAGCGGAGCAATTTGGTCTATCAAGAGGACTTTGGATCTTTGATCCCAGTCTCCAATCTGTTCGTCTTGGTGAAGGTGATATGAAACATGTCGCAGATTCGTTCATTACTAAGATGGACTAAAGAAAAGAAGCCAAGTCGGATTGAACACACTCGGCATAGTTCAACCGCTCGATCATTGTGGTTGACAGGTCGAAATTCCACTAGAATTATAAAAAATTCTAGAATTTTCACTAGACGTTTTTTCTTATTTTGACAAGTCGATAGATTTGATCGACCATTCAAAATCCTGTTTGACAGGTCACCAGATCGGGTCGATAAGTCAAAAATCACAAAATTTCTAGTTTAAATATATGGACACCTTTTGGCTGTTTCGACCTGTCAATGACAAGTCGAAGGATGCAAAAAATTTACATATTTTCCTGAATTTGTTTGCTAGTTTGATTTGAACTCTTTGATTATATTTTAGGGTTTGTTTAATGCTACTTAAGGGTGTTAAACTCATTTTTATTGTTACCTATTAAATAAAATTTCTTAGAAATTTCTTATTTTTTGTCATGGTTTCGAGAAACCTCTCTTGGATTCAAGAGTGCCTTGTGGATATATTTAAGGTGTTTATTGCTTGAGGAAGATAGTGATCGACCTCATCACGTCCTTCGCTGCATCAGAAGGGGACACCAATAATTCAATCAACCCTTGAGTCAGCCAAACTCTGGCATGCTTGTGCATCCTTACACACACATGTATCCAATCTAGACCCTCGGTTATATGAGTGATTTTGTTTGATTGAATTGGAGTGCAACACATGCTACATGAAATGTTACATTATTATAAATCAAAGAATCATTCATTAGTCACTAAAAATTAATAGATACATCCCAACACCTAATTAAAGCTCAAGAAGTCAATGAAAGCATTGAGAGGAGAAATTCATCAATTGGGACCTTGAGAAGTAGGAATGGTAGATTTATAGTTTTTGGAGGATTTCAAGGAGAATCATGTGAGTTTTGTGGAATTCTTTATTCTAGTTTTTAGAGTAAACTTGCAGAGGTTGGAGCCGAATTTGTGAGGATTGTCATCACGTCCAAGTGCAGTATGGATTAAGTAGGTGAAGCGTACTTACCGGAGGGAAAAAAAAACTACATGAGTATTTGTGTAGATCTTCTTGGGCAAACAAATTCATAAACCACCTCATGGATTAACAGTAAAAAATTACTGATTATGGATTTGTAGTAATTCTATGAAAAAAACTTTCTTGGTTGTAAAATTTCTATGTAAGAATTTTTACTGACTAGAAACGGGTGATGGATCAGATGCGTCATTCTTGGTCCGTGGCATGTTAGCTGCATGATTGATCCAAGCTATTTTCTCACATATTCTAATTTTTAATCAAAAGTACTTGAGCTCAATCTTGACCTAAAAATTGATAGGTCAATATATGTGAGAAGGTCCAAGCTAAGTCCAAAGTCGCTTGAGACTCATCGGGTCTGGTGGGCTAACTGGCCCATTTTTGGATCGAGTTGGAAAATCATGAGCCATGCATAGATCTCTGTGTATGTGGCGCAGGAGGGACATGATGAGGTCCATCATTGTCTTTCTTAGGGGATAGCTACTCTAAATCCATGAAGCTCTTTGGACTCCTCACTGAGCTTCCTCAAATCCACGAGGGATAAAAGCATGAATAATTTCTAATAAATCCGAAATAACTTGATTGATGATTAAAAAAAAATGAAATTACAACTCTTTAAATAAGAAACTCAAACTTAGAATGAAGTTTTAGACTTAGACTCCAACTCAAACACCCTAAAAACATGACTTACTATAAATAGTATTCCTATTAGACTTCGTGGTTTTTTGGCCAAAAATAGTGAGTGTCCAAATTGCCCCAACCATGTTATTCTCCTAACTTTTCTAAGACATTTTCATGTTGGGCGTGACTTCTACAACTCAAAAGATCAAACGTTATACTTGAACTAAAACTTACTATTTATAGTAAAAACAAAACTAAATGGAACTTTTGACCGTCGATTTGATGGAATCTTACAAATCTGGCATAGGTAACCTGGCGTAGTAGGGTTCTTAGTTAAGTTTTTTACCCTAAAATCATATATAATATGCAGAAAAACTCATCCCAATTTGCGAGATATGACTGATTTAAGGTTTTAACGGCCCAACTCCTTTCCGCCTCCAATCGGGCTTTCTTTGGTCTGTCTTTGCCATGAAAGTGTCTACGATCCGCTCTACATCAATCCCCTTCACTTCAGAAAAAACTCACCTCGAGTTCTTGCCTAGCGTTGGTTCATGATACTCGTTTAGGTTTACAACGTTGAAAGTACACGAGATCTTCATGTCATCTATAAGATCAATATTGTAAGCATTGTCATTGATCTTTTAGAGGATCGGTACCAGCCCAATTTCTTGTTCTTCAACATGTTGTAAGTCCCAACCGAAACTCTCTCCTTGTGTAGTTGAATCATAACATTGTCTCCCACCTTGAACACCTTATGTCGTCGATGCTTGTTGGCTTTCTCCTTATACTTGTTGTTCGAAGCTTATTACATGGCTCGCATGTCACATCTCGGCTCTAGAAACCCGAGTTCACTTGCTTTAGTCGCTGAGTTGAGGGTGTGACTTGATGGAGATGGGATAATATTATACACATAACTATAATAATCATCACAAATAGTAAACTTAATTAATCATCATGCATTCAGTCAAAAGTATCAATTATCTACTAGTTGTTATAAATCATTATTTAAAAGTAATATATATAAAATGAAAAATCATTATTCTTGAGCAAATATTTAATAGAGCTTCTCAAAGTCATTACTCCACACGCGGAGACTCCAGTTCATTTCCCTGTCTTGGATAGTTTTCCAATTAATAGAATGAGCTAACAGCCCAACAAGTACTTGTATGCATGATTCACAACATAGGCATGATATAAGTGCATATACAAGAATCTTAGTATACCACATTACCACAAATAGTTTCTTTAGTGAACAACCAGGGCCATAGCTACGTACAATGTCCAGCCTGCCAATACCCATCCGACCGAGATCCATACAAGCCTAACATGTGTAGGAGTTTACTCGCATCCCACCTGAATGATGGCTTGAGGTATCTCACGTACCATATGTAACTATATAGTCTAGTAATGAGTGACTCACTCTAGAGATGACCAAACTCCTTCCCTAACTGTGGCCATAGTCCAAGGAGGAGGTTTTATTAGTACCAACTCGGGTTCTATTGGAAACTTTTCCTGAAAATTTAAGAGATAACTCGATCCCCGAGTTGTCTGGTGTTCTCAGAATGACACATCAAATACAAGCGGTTACATACTTAAACAAATATTAACAGATTATAAAATTTAAGCAAAAATAAGCATGTAAAGTTATGCAATGCATGCGAGAAAATCCATCCGCAATAGTGACTACTTACTCATAATGTTCATTCATCATTCGATCATTTTGACATTTTGATAATTTCCTCATTGATCGAATGATTGCACTTGGGTTTACGATTCATAGAAAGTAATTTTTTTTAAAGACATAACTAGGATACAAGCATTAAGTTAATTTCTTCCTTAGTGTTCATTTTCTTAGAACACTTGTAAAAATGAGTAAGATTTTAAGATTGTTGCATTCCAATGATATATATCAACTCCGAAAAGATGGGTAACAGGCCTAGGGCTGAATCAAAACTCTTTTCTTATGATCTGTACATTATCTAAGAGAGTTCTAAATCTGGTAAAAAAATGTTCACAAGATGGACACCCTAGATTAAAAAAACATTTGGCATGATGCAAATGAATGAATACATCCTACTTTATGGTCCATGAAAATGAACCGTCGGGATCCGATACTTAGGATCCATTGAGATGAATGTAGATGCTTAATCATCCATGTAGTGAATAGTTCAGATGAGATGCACACATTATACACAAAAGATGGTCCAAATGTAAGGCGAAGGCCCATCATCAGAGTCTTAAATGTGTAAAAGGTCACTAACAGGGACCAACAAATATGGGCTTAAGGCTCAACATTGTGACCCCAACACATGATTTGGATAAGGATTGACCCACTCGGTAGACCATTTAACAAGGCCCACAACAAATCCAAGGGGTCTGAAAAAAGTTTACTAAAAAAAGAATAGGCAACAACCTAGTGGCTACTGCCGAAAAATGAGAGAGAAGAGGGGAAAACCCTAGCCTCAATCTGATGTAGCCCTTGGTTTCCATCCCTTGATCAACAATCAGACTTGGGAATCGGTCGTTGCTCTATAGGAGTCTACGGTCCACACAAAGCCAGATAGGAGTAAACTGATTGAACCCAATGATTGACAACCCCAAGTGCAGGGTTGCCATGCAGTAATAACTTGGTGAGATCGAGGTCAATCCAATGGGAGATTGGTGAGAATACACTTAGAACTAATCAAGTTATTTGGGTTTTTAATCCAGTTGAGTAGAATGGTTTTTAAACAATTAATAAAAAGGACTAAGCATTAAGGAACCCCCAATCAATAGAACTTGAATTTAATTCACCTTCTCAAGTTGATAACTCAACTAAAACTAGATTATAATTCATTCTAGTTGGAAGATAAAGCAATAGAATCAATCACAAGCATCCAACATATATTAGAATTACAATAGGGTTGATCTCTCATGAAGATCTACCTAATCAATTGCAGGAAATCAAAAGCATCTAATGTAGCTGGAGGTGACAATAGATCAATCAACTTTACAGGTTTTTCCTTCTCCAATGTAGGAATTCAATCACATCCAACCACAATTCGGCATAAAAACTAAAACTTTCATTGAAAAATAAATTAAATATCAAATATTCATTCCTTAGCCTTAGCTAAGAGATTAATCGGGCATGATTAACATCTTTAAAAATAAATAAAAAGAAAGCATGAAAAACAATTTAAAATAAAGGATTAAAGTAGAGGGATGGTTCCATATAAGCCCTGACGCCTTTAGGTCTCTCTCTTAAGTCCTAATTCATACCTAGAATAGTCTAAAACACCTCCTTGAATAGGAAAAATCTGCATCAACTTGGTAACAACTTCAAAATTTTGTACTTCTGTCATGGTTCGACGACACCGAATTGGTCCTTTAGTTGCATCGAAGTCACATTGATTCCTACCAAATGTCTCTTCCAGTTGCAACCGAATTTTCTCAGATATGTCCAAACTCTTTGTCTCCTCTAGGTCGCATTAAACCCTCCATCGGTGGCACCAAACATCACTTCGGTCGCACCTGATAGTCAAGCCGAATTAAGTCTGGAAATCATTGTTTCTCGCTGGACTGTTTTTCTCACTTTCAATTAGACCAAACTTACCTTAGGTGGGACTAAATAGCTTGTTATTTCTATACGAGGTATAATAGACTACGTCTTGACGTTTGAAAAGTCGAATGACAAATTGGTAGGCTATGTGCATGATGATTACGCAGGAAATATGGGCAATAGAAGTTTGACTTTGGGCTACTCATTTGTGTTAGTAGGTAGGGTGATCAATTGGATGTCGAAGCCTCAGTTTGTAGTTACTTTTTTCACAACCGAAGCTAAGTATATGGTGGTAATGGAGTCGGCTTTGGCAAGAGGCCGTGCTGGTTTATTGTGACAGCGAGAGCGCTACCAATTCGGCTAAAAATTTTGTTTATCATTCACGTACTAAACACATTGATGTTCGTCACCATTTTATCTGATAGGTGCTTGAGGAAGGAGGCATGACTCTGGAGAAGATTCACACGAGCGTGAATCCGATGGACATGCTTACCAAGGTGGTTCCTGCAAAGAAGTTGAAGTTATGTGCGACTTCTTTGGGCTTGGCGAAGCTGTAA
The DNA here is from genome assembly GCA_030180095.1 of Magnolia changhungtana. Taxonomy (NCBI): domain Eukaryota; kingdom Viridiplantae; phylum Streptophyta; class Magnoliopsida; order Magnoliales; family Magnoliaceae; genus Magnolia; species Magnolia changhungtana. Next base: position 6,493,276 of record JASAUF010000652.1, read on the forward strand.
AAGGAGGACGGAGTTTGCATGAGAAGTGACAATAGAGCTATGATGTAAGGTAGAGATGAGAGAAGAGGACAAGAAATTACATTTTGATGATTAAAGACAGGGTGGAGATTCATTCGATGCCATCAAGCACCGTTCGATGTCATCGAACAGTGCTTGATCCCATCGAGAATTTTTAAATTTTCTCCAGTTGGTCGCTGGATTAATTGGGTACTTTTTCGATGCCTTTGAAGATGGTTCAATGACAATGAAAATCAATTAGATGGCATCGAAGATGGCTCAATGCAATCGAATAAGATCCACTTTTCAAGTCTTGTGTCTGGACTGTTTAGGTATTAGTTCGATGCCATCGAAATGGTTTCGATGTCATCGAAGGATAAGTTTCGATGACATCGAATGAATTCACACTGATTTTCACAAAGTTGTGATTTTGCGTGATTTGTTTCCTATTTCGATTGTGATTCTTCCAAAGACTATATATTGTAGCGTAATCAAGATTGGGAAGTATTTAGGACTTTCTAATTCGTTCTTGGGTTTCAAGGGTGTAGCAAAGGGTTTGATTCCAGGTTTGTTCCGATCGGGTAAGCTCTTCTAATGTAGAGTGGGTCGCGGACAGTTTCATGGCCAAGATGGATCAGAAAAGGCCCGGTCGACGACAGAAATGATCCGGATCGTCGGACCTTAGATCAAGCGTATCTCACAATCCGGAATGAATTAGCTGACGTAAAATATATGATTTTGGGGTAGAACGAGATACTTTAGCCAACTAACCCAGCTATGCCAGGTTACGACGCCCGGAATTGCAAAAAATCCCTGGATCGACGGTCATTTCCCTGCTTTAATTTCGTTTTTACTATAAATAGTAAGTTTTAGTTTGATTATAACTCTTCATCCATTGGGCTTTAGGAGTTGCGCCCAATGTGAAAAGAGCTTAGAATAATTAGGAGAACGGTTTGGTGAAGTCAAATAGGACACTTACTATTTTTGGCCGAAAACCTTGCCCACTAGTAGACATCACGACCGTCTATAAATAGTAAGTTTACTATTTATAATAAGTCGCGGATTATAGGAGTTCTAGTTGTAGTTTGATTCTGATTTCTTTCTCATTGCTTGGCACCCCTATTTAAAGGGTTGTGAACTCGTTTTTAGTGATCAATTAATCAGTTTCGAATTTATTAGAATTTATTTCTATTTTCTGCTTTTTTTCCTCATGGATTCGAGAAGTCTCTGTGAGGAGTCCAGAGAAGCTCCGTGGATTCGGAGTATTTATCCTCATCACGTTCATCTCTGCGTCAATTGGTATCAGAGCTAGGATTCCTCTCGGGCCGATGGTAAACAACGAAGGTATGAATCAAAATCTTGTGGACGGTGATCCAGGGATTCGTTATCTTTCAGAAAGAATGGAAGCTTTCCACCGGGAGAGTCAGTTGACCATGCAAGGGCTGCAGGCAACTCTCAATCGTCTTGCGGATGTGCTACTTCCACCCCGAGCCCTAGGTGGTGTTCCACCACCTATGGTTGCTCCACCACCCATGGTGGTTCCACCACGCATGGTTATTGTACGACGCAACCCCGATTTCCATAGAGTACTACCAGTGGCAAACTGTAGGGCTACGCCAGATGATTCAAGTTCTAGCGACGGTGACCTTAATGAGGATTTTGCCTGACGACCAATCCATGGAGGCGATTACTTAGATCATGCCAAAAGAGACTATCGAGGTAAGACTGAACTTCCTAGTTTTAATGGTTTATTACGTATAGAAGATTTCCTCGATTGGCTAGCCGAAGTAGAGAGATGTTTTGATTATATGGACGTGCCAGATCATAAACGGGTAAAATTGGTAGCGTTTAAGTTAAAATCTGGTGCTTCTGCATGGTGGGAACAATTATAACTCTCACGAGCCCACCAGAACAAGGCGCCCATCTCATCATGGCTGCGGATGAGACGTCTTCTTCGATCACGATTTCTCCCCAGTGATTATGAGTAGATATTATTCCAGCAATACCAAAATTGCCGATAAGGAAACCGAACTGTCACAGATTACACTGAAGAATTCCAGCAGTTGGTTACACGAAACGATTTGTCAGAATCTGAGTCACAAAAGGTAGCACGATTTATAGGTGGGTTGCGACCGACAATTCAAGACCGAGTTCAGATGTACCCAGTCGGGACCGTGGATGAAGCAGTTCAATTGGCGGGTAGGGTAAAAACACAACTTGTAAGAGTTCCTGCTCATCCCTATCCTTCAACTCGACCCCCCATGACGGGTCTCACACGGGATCCAGTGCTGGCACGAGGAAAAGATCCAGTAGAAGAACGTCCTCAACCTCCTACAACCGTAAACCGTGATACGTGGAGTGTCTCATCCAGACCTCAACGTGCAGCACCCACAACAGCGGGCCCGAGTAGGATTCCAAATCCTTATGCTCGGCCAAGGTCGAACAATTGTTACCGCTGTAGCCAGCCAGGCCACTTATTAAACACTTGTCCTCAATGTCCCGCAGCACACTTGACTATAAACGAAGGGGGCATTGAAGATGAGGCTGCAGAAGAAGACCATGGCTATGATGAACATGAACAAACCACTGAAGAAATAGCAAGTGACAATGAAATGACGAGCGAGAATCGTGGCGAATTTTTAGTTGTGAGGCGATTACTGTATACCCCACAAAAGGAATTACATCCACAACGACACAATATATTTCGTACTCGGTGCACTGTCAACGGAAAGGTCTGTGATGTGATCATAGACAGTGGTAGTAGCGAGAACATCGTCTCAAGAGTGATGGTGGACAAGTTGCGGCTACCAACGATGAAACATCCTTCCCCGTACTCAGTTTGGATAAAAAAGGTGAATGAGACCAAGGTAATTGAACAATACACTATCTCATTTTCAATTGATAAAAATTATAAGGATCAGATACTTTGTGACGTGGTCGACATGGAAGCTTGCCACATGCTACTTGGTCGACCCTGGCAGTCAGACCGTGATGCGACCCATCGGGGATGAGACAATGTCTACGTATTCGTCAAGGATAGTTGAAAAATAATCTTTGTCCCTATGGTACCAGAGAACTACCCTGAAGCTTCTAAAGTGGAGAGTAGTTCTCTCTTGACCATTCGGGATTTCATGGAGGAATCCAAGGAAACCGGCGAGGTGTACGCCGTAGTGGTGAAGGGCGAGGAAGAAGAACTCTTAAACATCCCTCCAAGTTTAAGACTGTTGCTAAACGAATTTAAAAAAGTCTGGTGTTGAGGGTCAAATATTGCATATCAGACCCTAGTTACTGCTTGGATTTACGAACATAATACTGTTTAATGCCTGGTTTTAATTGTGTTTTGTTGCAGGATTCAATCAGGAGCGTTGACTGAAATCTGATAGTAAAAACATGGATTTGGCACTCCAAAGTCACCAGAGCAAGGGACAGACCCCAGTGAACCAAGATCAACGCCCTAGATTTGAGAAAATCGAGAAACTGAAGCTCAAGTGGCCCGAAATTGGTCCAGAATGAAAGATCACAGGGTTCCCACTATCCGTTCAGGTCGAAACTTCATACATGGCCTGAGGAACATAAATTAACCGTACACATCAAATTTGAGTCCTTGGATCAATGCGGAAGTGGCCCAAAGACTAGATCAGCCCCTAAAATCACGATTTGGGGCCCACCTGAAATCTGGATATACTTCAGTTTTTGTCTGAACACGTTGAATGCGGTGACAAAATAGGTGGTCGGATTGGATTCTTTATAAATAGCACAAGTGGACCCTTGTATGCACGAGTGTGCATAATGTGCACCTGCACTCGACGTGCGCAGCAGCAAAGAGTTGGTCAAACCGACTCTTGACCGCAAATTTCAAAGAAGGAAATTTCTTCTTTCAGCGGTTACGTAGGCCGTTCGGTGGGAGATCGTGTGGCCCACTTTCAGTCACCATGCTAGTAATCCGGACCATCCATTCGCGCCAGGAGGTCTAACCGACCGTACAAAGAAGTTCTTCCCAACCCCATGCTCGCATACAAAAAGAAATACCGACCGAGTGCAAGTCGGACGGCAGATTGTAAAATCAAGTGGGCCACGTCCGAAACCACCCAAAATGGACCAGATCAGACCGGTTTTTTGAGACCAAGATAATGGACGACATGGATTTTCTAATCACGAAGGATTATGGGCTCCACAGATCACGCACAGCGATACGCAAGGGCTCTGTTCGCAACAGAGCCTGCGGGTGGCTGTTTGTGGGCCACCATCACTGATCACAGGTCTGATCCAGACCGTTAATTAGCTTCGCATGGCCTCTATTGCCACTGCCTAGGTGGTAGAATTTCGGACTGCAGCGGAGGATTTTTTTTTAACCGTTCAAACGCGAGTTGAACGGCAGCAAGAAAAGCTCTGTGGGCCACACCAAAACTGAAAAGAATTCGACCCTTCCTGACCGAAATTCAGAGGATAATGCGGTGTACGGAGTGGATTCGTCAAAATAATACTGAAGTGGGCCCCACCAGAGTCGCAGTGCGATCAGCGCACGCCGCACGCGCGCCAAGGCCCGACGCACCGCTTTTGCGGGATGTGATGTAATTTCAACGATGATCCGATGGTTGATCTGCACCGTTCATCATGTAGGCCACTCCGAAACACCTCAGGGAACATATTTCTTTGAGAAGGAAGCAAGGACCGAGGGAGTTGGAAGACTGTTTTCCTGGCTACGTAAAAGCCTTCGCAGGCAGTTTCTAAAACGGATGTTTACCGACTCCAGCACTCCAGCACGGACTCCCCCTTGGACGGGCTTCCCTTGCTGTCGTTATAAAAGAGAGAGAGAGAAGAGAGGAGGTGGGACCAGGATCTGGGGATCGAAAGCAAGGGGAAGTGGAGACGTGAAGAGAGAGAGAGACAGGGAGTAAAGTTTGGTTTTGTGATTGTTTTCTTCTTCTTTTCTCTATTTTATGAGATCTAGCCCATTCATGTGTGGCTAAATCCTCTTAGCAAGGGCTAAGAGGTGAAGCTTGTAGCGTGATGGGGACGCCTCTTTGCTTGTGCCTTTGTTTAGACTGAATTTGATGTTGATTTGGGTTTTATTAAAGGAATGTTTTCAGTCTTTAATGGTCTGTTGTGGACCGAAATTACAATGGGTCTGCAATGGCTTTGAGCATGTTCTTTTCCTCTTTATGTTTATGACGTCAGGAAGCCCTGTTGTTCACCATCGTCTCTTGGGCATGGTTGGATGTCGGTACCATTCCTAACCTTCATACATTGATTGGTTGGTAATTAGTTTAATTCTGTTGTTTGCTTTGTCTCCGGGCATGGTTTGGTGATGGAATCCATTCTAATTCATATACCTTTCATCTTTTGAAATCTATATCAATGGCAGTTCAGTTAATTTTCCTGATTTGTAATACAGGCATAAGATCTCCCTGATCTCTACAAGTGGATCCTCTGAATCCCTAGTTTCCCTTCTCTGATTCTTCCTAAGTTTTAGATTAATATTTCATCATTATTCCTCAAATCATAATTGGTTTAGATTTCATCTTAGCCTAGTTCTAGATCTAGTTATTTTTAGATAACGTACAGGTTTCAGTCCCTGTGGATTCGACCTCGGTCTTACCGAGTTATTACTACATCACAACCCTATACTTGGGGAGTGAACAAGTTTTTAAGGCGTTGTCAAAGTGGGACGGATACGATTTTCTGAAATTAATTAGATTTAGAGTTAGTTTAAGATCAGGATTTTACTAATTTTAATTTTAGATTTTGTTTTCTATTTTGATTCATAGATCTAACTTATTTTCTATTCTGTAGGTTGTTAAGATAGAACTTCTAATTTGGTAAACTCTTTCTGATTTTCTAGATTTTCTAACTCTTTAGATTTAGTTTGCTTTAGAAATTTCTTCTATTTAGAAGCTAACTTATTTTGTTGTGTTTTATAGGTTTTTAACATAGGAACTTCTAGTCCGGTAACATCTTTCTAACTTCTCATTTACTTTTACGTATTCTTTGTAGGATTTTGCTTTCTTCTAGGATTAGATTCGAGTTAGAGTTTCACCATGTATATGCACGAGTGGGAACGCCAATTATCTTTGAGAAGAATAATCTATATTGGGATGATGATTATGATAGAAATCCACCAATGTCTCAAAACTTTTTCGAAACTATCATCGAGAATCGACCGAATACAAAGAGCCACCGTTAAGAAGTCCTTACGCGACCATATACGGAGAACAATTCCACCCCATGGACCGTACGTGAATGTTGGGGTTATCATAACTATGGGAGTGAGAATTACTATCACCCATCTGAGAAAAAGAAAACAATGCGTGATTATATTATGAGTGATAATAAGTATTACCAACCATCGATTCTCCCACCTATGATCCGTATGACTATAATCGGTGGAACTATCAAAGCGGGAAGATGAACCAACAACATGTAATGATTATTCTCTTGGATCCCATACCTTTGAGATCCAACCGAAAACGATCCAAGAGGATTCATGTTTTAATCTAGAACAATTCAACCAACATGTCGCGAAGCGATGAAAGCAATGGAAGCTTGACGCTACGGAAAGGATAGAAGCGGCTCGTGCATCCCAACTACAATCCAATCCGGAAATACAATGCCAGGAAAGTGATCCTCACTCGCTTTTGACCAATCGGAATTTGGAATAAGGAGTTGGATTCCATTAACGAGCACGTGGTTCAATTTCCCAATGAGCCGATCTCGATGACATTCAAAAGAATGGTGGAGATACATGGGTGTCTTTCAAATACAGTGATGATGACACATCTCCCTTACTTGACACACATGAATTCAATGATGAGGTAGAGGTTAGTTCATTCGAACCTCAACCGAATTTAGGAATAGATTGTGAGGAAAGCGATCCCATCTCAAGTGTGTACTGCACTGAATTGGAAGTCGAGAAGTATTGGGATGAGATTCATGAGAGCACAACCCAAATTCCCTGGAATCAATCTCAAGTATGGTCCAGGTCAATGCTCAAGAAGCACACGAAGTGATCGGTCATACTGAGCTACTCCACTCACCTAACATGTCTGATTTAAAAGTGGAACATGAGCTCATTAAAACCGACCCTTCCAACTTCTGTGAGACATGTTTGGACCACTCTCTTGAATTGAATGATAATGTGATTCAGGAGAAGGACGAGTTGCTCGCTACGACTCTAGAATTTGAAACCACTCAATTAAGACCACCATCTGAGCTGTACACGTCCCGACGGGTTCAACGCCTCTTCGAGTAGTATCAATGAACAGAGTCCGCACTTTAATACTTCGTCTCATCGACCCTCTATCCGTCTCGTGCGTGGTAAAAGCAAGAGAGCACACCTCCATTTACCTTTAAAGACGATGGATTCCTTGGGCACATCATCACGAGCTCTAATGTGGAAAATGAGTCACTCTCAGCTGAATGTCCCAATTCTTTAGATGATTGCTTGGCACACTTTGCAGATTCAAATGATCCCATGATAAGAGACTTAGTGAATGCCTTGCAAGATGATATCTTGGTAGTCATCACTGACCGAGAGAACCCTTACTCTGAAGCCCCTCCTTCCACAGATCCTGAATGTTTACCATTAGGGGAGGAGGAGCTAAAAATTGAACCGAAGTCTGATACTTCGGAATGTGTTGAGGCTACATCACTTTTTGCGAAGTTTTCTAAACTTTATCTACTTATAGTCTCTGATTCACCATGGGATACTAACGTTGAAACTTCTTCTGTCACAAGTGAATCGTACATACTCATAGTTACCTCAAGCAATACAATGGAAAATTTCTTATGAGGTACGTAAGTCTCTCTGGGAAAGTCATGCTCCAGGGCACCCAAGCCTTTTGCAAAAAGGGCTTTTGGATGATTTTGTTGAGGAACTTACTGAGGAACTTATCAAGATACTGGCCAGAAGAGGAACCTTGCAACATGAGTAGTGAGTTCAATGTTTGTGGGTAACATTGCTGTAAACCCTCACGAGACTACAACTCGTCCACTAGGGGCAACCTAGGGGTTTAAAGGCTTGTTGCATATGCTAAATGCAATCGAGAGCACCTGCGAAAGTGGTATAGGTAGGATTTTATTTCTTGTTATTTTTGTGTTACTTTTTTCTCTCGTGCTCACCCGCTCTCATGTTGAGATCTCTTGGAAAGTCTCTCACGATTCATCATTCAGGTACTATCTTCCCATCACTTCTCTTTTACTTTCGTTGTCCCATGTGCATTCCATGCTCATATCTTTTACATTGAGGACAATGTAGATTTTAGGTTGGGGGTGGGAGATTAGGTTACCTAATCAGTGTTTTCTTCGTCTTGAGCAAAAATTGTGAAAATTTTTAAATTTTTTCTGGAAATCCTTGTGAATTTGAAGTGATTTTGACAGATATCCTGGATTTAGAATTTCAAGATACGTATTGTTGGTAATTCATGACTTTTGGATTCAGTTATCTGTAGATTTCACAGTTAAGTTTGAATTATTAATCCATGATTAGAAGTTGTAAACATTGATTGAGTCATGATTTCACATATCACATCTCACTTACACATTGAGATTTCAGTTTGATATTAAATGATTAATTTGGTAATCACTGAGCATGAAAGAACCAAGCTTAAAAGATTTGGCCATCGGGTATAAAAGAGAATTACACCATGGGTTTGCTCCTATAGGTGTGGATTCGATTTTCCATGATTAACAGTTAGGACAGAATTTCAAGGCGACTAGTTTCACCATAGGTTTGCTCCTATAAGTGAAAATTTGATTCCCATCTTGACATTTAAAAAAAAAAAAAAAAAAAAAAAACCACTAGAAAATGAAAGAATGATCTGTGGGGCAAAGTTCTGGTTTATGTGATGGTTGTTATGAATTTTCTGATTGATTACTAATGATATCATGAAATCGACAATTTGATCTCTTAATGATGTTAGGCTGAGAGTTCACTATACACCCATGGAACTCAATGTTTAAAATTATTCTAGTTTATGGATTAATATTTGAACTTGATTATGAGATTCACCGTGCATGAGAGGCCAGGAGAAATTGATAATCACCATTCATGAATCTTAAAGATTTCTCATATCTGGATTGTTTTTCAAATATCACTCGGCTTCATAAGAATTGTCTCGTAATTCTCAACTTATTCTTCGCATATTTTGCTCGGGACTAGCAAAATGCTGGTTGGGGGTTGTGTTGAGGGTCAAATATTGCATATCAGACCCTAGTTACTGCTTGGATTTACGAACATAATACTGTTTAATGCCTGGTTTTAATTGTGTTTTGTTGCAGGATTCAATCAGGAGCGTTGACTGAAATCTGATAGTAAAAACATGGATTTGGCACTCCAAAGTCACCAGAGCAAGGGACAGACCCCAGTGAACCAAGATCAACGCCCTAGATTTGAGAAAATCGAGAAACTGAAGCTCAAGTGGCCCGAAATTGGTCCAGAATGAAAGATCACAGGGTTCCCACTATCCGTTCAGGTCGAAACTTCATACATGGCCTGAGGAACATAAATTAACCGTACACATCAAATTTGAGTCCTTGGATCAATGCGGAAGTGGCCCAAAGACTAGATCAGCCCCTAAAATCACGATTTGGGGCCCACCTGAAATCTGGATATACTTCAGTTTTTGTCTGAACACGTTGAATGCGGTGACAAAATAGGTGGTCAGATTGGATTCTTTATAAATAGCACAAGTGGACCCTTGTATGCACGAGTGTGCATAATGTGCACCTGCACTCGACGTGCGCAGCAGCAAAGAGTTGGTCAAACCGACTCTTGACCGCAAATTTCAAAGAAGGAAATTTCTTCTTTCAGCGGTTACGTAGGCCGTTCGGTGGGAGATCGTGTGGCCCACTTTCAGTCACCATGCTAGTAATCCGGACCATCCATTCGCGCCAGGAGGTCTAACCGACCTGTAACGACCTGAAAATTTCCGTACATTGGGTCGAGTACCACCTCGACCAGAAATCACGTAGGATTAAATTCTTTAGAAATTTAACAAAGTTAACTAAGTACTAAACTCAATTAGCTATGAAACTGTTAGATCGCTTTAAATACGATCCGCAAGACCCAAAACTTGCGTAACAAGTGACGCTAGGTTACCCTAAAGTTTAGAACCAAACTCATTTCCGTCGCGCTCTGGGAATGAAACGAAATCAGATTAGGTCTAGATCGCACATCTCGGGAGTCCGATTAACCCGAAGCTAAGGAACTAGGACCGCCCCACCGGGCTTCACAATCATCTCAAAAATCCCTTATCCGATGTTCCACGGCCATTCGTTTCGAATCTGAGCGAGGTAGTGTGAAAAACACTATTCATAAGCCAAAATAAATATCTGGAATAGTGATCCGGCATCGTTCGTTGACGCGTCAAGATAAGCAACCCGACCGGCCGAATCGAGACCAAATTACACCCTCGGATTAAGAAAAATTTCAGGAACATTTACATGGACTTGAAATTTCTGATCGTGGCCCACTGACCGTCGAACTGAAAGTGGTCCGCCACGTGCGATCTGCGTATCCGAATGGGTCAAAAATGTAATCCCACGTAGATCCATTGGTGGTGAGCTTAAGTCTGACGTTTGGTTCAAAGAGGGCTACCAGAACTTCCCTTTTGAGCTGTAAAAGCGTCGAAAACCCTATATAGGCAGTACCCCATGAACCCGAGTCTATTTTCGTAATGTTTGAGGCTATAAAAGGAGCTTAGATCAGCCCCTCTCACAGCCATACGAATTTTGCAAGAAACCCTAGAGGAAGAGAGAGAAAAGAGAGAGAAGAACTTGGAGATCGTTGCCGATCTTCCTCCACTTGCATTGGCTTGCTACACGGCCTACACCGCCTTATTCTCGGCATTTTCCCGGCGTTTTCCGCCTCATTTGAAGGTAAGAAAACCTAACCCTAGGTCTGATTTGCGGTGGAATCGAAGTAGGATGTATACCGACTAACCGATTCCGCTCTTTAGGCTAGAAATCGCCCGTAGACGGAAGATCCATCACCCTTGCTGATTCGTTCCGTTTCCAAAGGCAAAGGTGAGGACTTTAAGCTTATAAGTTACGGTTTTCAACGCTTTCAATGTCAGATAATGGTAGATTCATGATCTGCTTGCAATTGCACATGTACAAAGTGCTTTCCGTTTCCTGTTTTGATTAACGGTGTGAAATATGGAATTTCACATATTCTAGGTATACGTATAAATACCGTATACGTATTTTTTTTAGACAAATGCTTGACATGTTTATTTAATGTTTAATTATATAACATATGAATAAAATACTAGTTTGGCGAAAGGAATCGCCAAATTATATGTTTACTTGTAAATGCGCCGTATGTCGAAATTACGTATTGTAGAAATACCGTATACGTATTTCTTTTGGAATAATGTTTGACATGTGTATTTAATGTATGATTATACAATACATGATAAAAATACTAGCTTGGCGAAAGGAATCGCCGAAATCTATGTTCCTTTGTAAACACTATGTATGTCGAAATTGGGAATACGTGAAAGTACCCTATACGTATAAAATTTGCTGATGTGTTTGCTATGTTTATTTGCTGTATGAATATGATGTATATGTATAAAATACTAGTTTGGTAAAGGGACAACCCTAGTACACACTTCCCTAGTATACGTCATGTATGTCGAAAGATTGCATTCCAAGTGTTGGTGAAATCACTTGTGAGTGTAAGTGCTTAAGTGTTAGAATCTTAGGTAGGTGCTGAGATGGGATTCTCGGTTACCTTAGAGTCGCATAGGACACTCTCCATGTGGTTGTTCACTCTAACCACTCGCCTACGAAATGTAAGTATTTGTATACTTATTTGCATAATGCTTTATAACATGCTTTTGAATATGCTTTGTGACTTGTTAATAACATGCTTCATGTTATGCTTTATATTATGCTTGCTAGTGTTCTTGAATTACCATGTTATCATGTCGTATTTCACATGCTATGGGTAGGGTTTGACTGAGCTTGGGACTATGTTTGTAGTCCAGGCATCCGGTATCAGATTTGAAGATGTGGTTGGGATTCGTTCCGCCACGCACGATGTGTTGGTGAACCCGTGTCGTACTTCGGTTGGCGATAGTGGTTGGCCACACGAGGTGCTTCTGCGCCTCATATCGCCCAACTTGTTGTGCGCTCGAGCTAGCCGAACATGTCAAGTAAACCGTATGCCTTATGTATGTTCACCATGTTTGGTCGCTAATGCTTGAACCTAGGGTACCAAACTTACCAGTGTAAATCCCGTTAACCATGGTACCTCGATCCGCTAAGACTCATGAGCCGGGCATGGTGGTATGGGACACCGTGGTCGAGTCGTCGGCCCACGCCGGGCTACGTGCCTCCCGTAGTGACCAAAGTGAGCAACCCAACTCGTGAGCCGATTATGGTGGTATGGGACACTATATTCGCGCCGTCGGCCTACACCGATAAGGTGATGGGGAGTGGTGCGTCTTTTGTGTACATGTTTTCGGCCTACAGCTTCTTTGTAGTGACCGCGAGCATATTCTCGAAGTTGCGGCGTGCCTTAGGGTTCGCCGCGACATATAGAATATGAACTAGGCCTGTTTCTCGTATAGTTGTATCGTGATGAATCGTTTAAGGGGTGATGGGGGAGTGGTGCAACCTTTGTGCGTACGTACTGGGCAGCCTCTGCGAAGTGACCTAGAAAACACACTATCGTCTCGATATTAACTAGGACTGACGACCCTAGATTGGGATCATGTTTGGATATGATACAAGGGAGGTACCTTAGTTTCCCAATCCGTCGTTTGAAATGAACTAATTAAAAACTCGGTAATCATACTCATCATGCATCGCATGTGCCTGGAAGATGTGGAGCACTGTGGGATGTAAGCATGCGCGAACGTGAGATGGTGTCGCTTGAGGGAGTATGTCGGAGAGGGCATCCATCATACCTGCATTCATACTTGCATTAATCAGAGTAGCTAGGAGTGTTTGATTTACTGCTTTATCATTACTGCTTGACTGTATTGGTAACATGATAACTTATATCTTACTGTTCCACTGAGTTAGCTACTCACTCCCACGTTACGGGACGGTGTTGCGCACACCAACCAGACTCTGTCTCAGGTTTAGGCGATCCGGCTATTCTGGAGGCGGAGCCCGATTACGACGAGGACCAGGAGGAGTTCTCGTATATGCAGTTCGCTGGCGGCTTCGACTAGGCTGCCGGGACTGTTGGGATTTACAGAGATTGTACCTAGTATTTTGACATTTTGTTTATATAGACAGACATGTATATTGTGACTCAGAAGGATTCATACTCTGGATAATGAATCATTTATTTTGTTTCTTCACATACATATATATATACAGTTCAGTCTTCCGCTTGCTTTTATACAACTGATCTGGAGTATGAATTACTGTTTTGGTATAATCTCATTCATGTTTATTGCGCTAACTCAGACAACATTTAACCATCATTGTGTATGTTGCATAAGTGATGCGTTGGAACTCGGGAGTTGAATTCATACTCGACCCCCGATTTTCAGGGCGTTACAAGTTGGTCCTGCTCAGTGTGAGGATGTGCCCCTGCCTTCACCCGTGGTGCCTCCTACTGGAGATGTCGGCACACGCGGTCTACTCGAGCGATTTCAGCGCTTGAGGCCTCCTTCGTTCGTGGACACTCATAGGCCCGAGGAGGCAGAGTTTTGGCTTGACCGCATCTCGAAGATGCTTCGGATGCTGCATTGCTCAGAGGCAGAGCAGGTAGAGCTGGCCGCCTTCATGTTTGAGAGAGAGGCGAGTTTATAGTGGGACAGTGTGTTGCGGTCTGTCGCAGCAGACTACGTATGGACCCGGGAGGCGTTCGAGTCCGGCCCATGAGAAATACTACCCGCCGACTTACCGACATGAGCGGGAGGACGAGTTTCGCGCCTCGGGCGAGTGGGAGGCATGACTATTACAGAGTACGAGCACCGCTTCACCGAGTTGGGCCGCTTTGTCCCGACTATACTAGTGGACGAGCGATGCGGATGCGTCGATTTTCATTGGGCCTGCGACCGGAGATACGGTCGAAGATATGCTGCCTCACTATACCTACATATGCAGCACTGGTTCACATGTCTATGACGGCAGAGCAGGATGTGGACCGGTTGGCCCGATCACGTGGCATTATGGTTGCGAGGCCACGACAGGAGATACAGAACAGGCCTATCCTAGGCAAGAGGCCTCGTGTTGACTCGCCTCCTAGGATCGCAGCGCCAGGGGCTCAGGCGAGGCGCCCTATTGTGACCTGCACGTACTGCGGGAAACATGGTCATCTTATTGGGAGTTGCTTCGCGCGGATGAAGGACAGTGGGTTCTCTCCTCCACAGATGATGGGCCGTTCTAGCCCACAGGCCATATCAGCTCCACCGCTACAGACAGCTCCGGCACATCCTTCCTTCCGACCTCCTGTGCCGCGCTTCAGGCCGCCACAACGACCCTTGGCTCCTCTCACCGAACCGCCAAGAAGCAGGCTCGCGTTCATACTCAGAGCGAGGCACCGAGATGTCGGTTTCACTCCACCGACGGCCTTTGAGGGTACGGCTTTTATTCACGACACTCCCGTCTCTTTATTGGTGGGCACTGGGTCCACTACTTCTATTATTTCTTGTGGGGCGGTGAAGCGCCTATCCTTGCATACGATTCCCACTAAGGGAATGAGACTCACTACGCCACGGGACTTGTTCGGATGTCACACGATTATGCGAGGGTTGCTCGGTAGTTTTGGGTAGCAAAGACACGTTGCTCGTCGACCTCATTGTTGCTCCGCATGGCACTACGACGTTATCCTTGGTATGGATTGGCTCACCAGATGAGGGCGGAGGTAGATTGCGACACTCGGATCGTGACGGCCTATGGACCGACGTGCACGCCTTTCACGTTCCGGTGCGGTCGGCTGGCCCCGTCGAGTTGATTGTTATGTCGCTTTGCTTGTGCCGACTGATGGTCCGACAATAGATAGTACGCCGTGGTTCGAGACTTTGCGGCGTGTTTGAGACTATCCCGGGTTTACCTCCTCGGCGTGAGATTGATTTTACGATAGATCTTACGCCTGGTGCGACGCCCATCTCGTTGCCTACTTCATGTGAGATGGAGGAGCCGCGGACACAGATTGATGTACTTGTGGAGAGAGGTTTTATTCGACCTAGTGTGTCTCCTTGGGGAGCACCTGTGTTGTTCGTGAAGAAGAAGGACGGGTCGCTCGGTTGTGTATTGATTACCGTAGGTTGAACCAGGTCACGGTGAAGAACAAGTATCCTTTGCCCAGGATTGACGATCTGTTCGATCGTTGAGAGGGGCGAAGTATTTCTCGAAGATTGATCTCCGCCGTGGTACCACCGTTGCGCGTGAGAGAGGGGACGACAAGACGGCCTTCAGACGTGCTTTGGGCACTACGAGTTCTTAGTGATGTCGTTCGGCCCGACGAACGCACCACCGTGTTCATGGATCCGATGAACCGGGTATTTCGCCCTTCCTCTACCGGGATTCGTCATCGTCTTCATCGATGACATCTTGATATACTCCACGAGTCGGGAGGAGCACGAGGAGCACTCATGCGAGCGGTATTGGAGACACCGAAGAAGAACCGGTTGTTTGCGCTAGAAGATAAGAAGTGCGACTTCCGGCAGAGGAAGTCAAGTTCCTGGGACATGTAGTGTCCAAGGATGGGATAGCAGTGGACCTTGCTAAGGTAGCAATGCTGCAGTTCGGGATTGGCAAAGCACCGAATCGGTTAGCATCGAGGTGAGGAGTTTCCTTGGCCTCGGCCGGATACTACTGAGACGTTTCATTCGGGATTTCTCGAAGATCGCTGTGCCACTGTCTCACCGACTCGGAAGGACCTGAAGTTCGCCCGGAATGAGAAGGCGGAGGCGCTTTTAAGGAGCCGAAGGACAAGTTGACGTCCGCCCCGTGCTAGTATTGCTGTGAGCAAGGGGTGAAATACACGGTGTACACCGACGCGTCTCGCGTTGGTTTGGGTTGTGTGCCGATGCGTAAAGATAGGGTGATATCGTATGCCTCGAGACAATTAAGGAAGCACGAGGAGAATTACCCTACACATGACTGGAGTTGGCGGTCGTCATCTTTGCATTGAAGCTCTGGAGACATTACCTCTATGGTGAGGAGTTCGAGCTTTTCCGCGACCACAAGAGCCTTAAATACATATTCACGCAATGAGATTTGAATATGAGACAAGCGCCGATGGATGGAGACCTCAAGGACTTCAAGTTCGAGGTTTCCTACCATCCCGGCAAGGCGAACCCAGGCGACGCGTTGAGCCGCAAGAAGGCGATTGCATTTGCGGCACCGCCGATGATAGCCGAGTGGGACATGGTAGAGTTTGTGCGGGACTTCGAGCGGAGACTCACCGTCGAGGAGCCATTTGAGTGTGTTGCGCACGTCTCGGGTGCGACCACTTATTGACGACAGGATTGTTGAGGCCCAAGAGGGCGATACACACGGCCGCCTCGAGCTTCGAGAGCAAAGCAGCGACGCCGTGGACTCCGAGTGGAGAGTTGGATCCGATGGGGGTTTACGATTTCGTGGCCGCCATGTGTTCCGGATGTGCTCGACTTGAGACGCGAGCTTCTCGAGTCCGCCCATAATTCGAAGTTTGCGATGCATCCCGGTAGCACGAAGATGTACCAGATATGAGACGGACGTATTGGTGGGACAACATGAAGGCCCACATTGCCGAGTATGTGTCTCGATGCCCGACGTGCCAGCAGGTCAAGGCGTAACATCGCCGACCTCTCGGACCGCTTCTTGCACCATGCCTATAGCGGAGTGGAAGTGGGACTTCATCTCCATGGACTTCATATCGTGTTGCCGAAGACGAGGAAGGGGCACGATTCCATTTGGGTGATTGTGGACCGGTTGACCAAATCGCCCATTTCCTCCCTATCGAGTTACGAACTCGCAGACGAGCCGGCTAGATCGTATATCGGGAGATCGTCCGTCCGCACGGGTTCCTTTTGGAGATTGTGTCGGACAGAGACACGCGGTTCACATCCATCTTCCGGACTCATATCCAGGAGGCGATGGGTGTGAAGTTGAAGTTCGCATCGCGCTTCATCCTCGGGACCGATAGGCGCACGTGAGCGGGTGAACCAGACTCGGAGGATATGTTGCGAGCTTGTGTGTTGGACTTCAGGACGTTGGGATGACTGTCTTCCGTACGCAGAGTTCGCCACAACAACAAATTTTCTTCCAGCGACTATTGGCATGGCACCATATGAGGCTCTATATGGTCGACCTTGTAGAGCACCGCATTGTTGGGCAGAGGTTGGAGAGCGTAGCCTGATTGGCCCTGAGTTGGTTCAGGCGACTACAGAGAAGGTAGACATTATCAAGCGTCGATTACTCACAGCGCAGAGCAGCAGAAGAGTTACGCCGATACGAGGCGGCGACCGCCGGAGTTCGAGGTCTGGTGATCATGTGTTCCTTCGGGTTTCCCCTATGAAGGAGTCCTTCGGTTTGGGAAGAAGGGGAAACTCACACCGAGGTTTATCGGTCCATTTCGAATCGGATCGAGTGGGTAATGTGGCTGATCGTCTCGCCTTGCCTACACCGCTTGCTTCCGTACACAACGTATTTCATGTATCTATGCTGAAGAAGTACGTTCCTGATCCTTCGCATATCATCAGATGGGAGCAGCACTGGTGAGCGAGGATGCTACATATGTGTTGCGCCCGACGCGCATCCTGACAGAAAGAGCAGTGTATCGCGTAGCAAGGTCATCCCACTTGTGAAGGTACTTTGGACACATCATTCGAGGAGGAAGCTACCTGGGAGACCGAGGCCGAGGTCGGGAAGAACTACCTCGGATTCTCGAGGACTACGAAAGGTATAAATTTCGAGGACGAAATTTTTTGTTTAAGGGGGTAGATTGTAACGACCGAAAATTTCCAGACATCGGGTCGAGTACCACCGACCGTAAATCACGTAGGATTAAATTTTTAGAAATTTAACAAAGTTAACTAAGTACTAAACTCAATTAGCTATGAAATCCGTTAGATCGCTTTAAATACGATCCGCAAGACCCAAAACTTGCGTA
Source organism: Magnolia changhungtana (assembly GCA_030180095.1). Classification (NCBI taxonomy): domain Eukaryota; kingdom Viridiplantae; phylum Streptophyta; class Magnoliopsida; order Magnoliales; family Magnoliaceae; genus Magnolia; species Magnolia changhungtana. Next base: position 6,511,337 of record JASAUF010000652.1, read on the forward strand.
ACAAGTGACGCTAGGTTACCCTAAAGTTTAGAACCAAACTCATTTCCCGTCCGCTTCGGAATGAAACGAAACTTCAGATTAGGTCTAGATCGCACATCGGAGTCCGATTAACCCGAAGCTAAGGAACTAGGACCGCCCACCGGGCTTCACAATCATCTCAAAATCAGCCTTATCCGATGTTCCACGGCCATTCGTTTTAATCGGAGCGAGGTAGTGTGAAAAACACTATTCATAAGCCAAAATAAATATCCGGAATAGTGATCTCGCATCGTTCGTTGACGCGTCAAGATAAGCAACCTCGACCGTCGAATCGACCAAATTACACCTCGGATTAAGAAAATTTCAGTGAACATTTACATGTACTTGAAATTTTCGATCATGTCCACCGACCGTCGAATCGAAAGTGGTCCGCCACGTGCGATCCGCGTATCCGAATGGGTCAAAACGTAATCCCACGTAGATCCATTGGTGGTGAGCTTAAGTCGACGTTTGGTTCAAAGAGGGCTACCAGAACTTCCTTTGAGCTGTAAAAGCGTCGAAAATCCTATATAGGCAGTACCCCATGAACCCGAGTCTATTTTCGTAATGTTTGAGGCTATAAAAGGAGCTTAGATCAGCCCCTCTCACAGCCATACGAATTTTGCAAGAAACCCTAGAGGAAGAGAGAGAAAAGAGAGAGAAGAACTTGGAGATCGTTGCCGATCTTCCTCCACTTGCATTGGCTTGCTACACGGCCTACACCGCCTTATTCTCGGCGTTTTCCGGCGTTTTCCGCCTCATTTGAAGGTAAGAAAACCTAACCCTAGGTCTGATTTGCGGTGGAATCGAGGTAGGATGTATACCGACTAACCGATTCCGCTCTTTAGGCTAGAAATCGCCCGTAGACGGAAGATCCATCACCCTTGCTGATTCGTTCCGTTTCCAAAGGCAAAGGTGAGGACTTTAAGCTTATAAGTTACGGTTTTCAACGCTTTCAATGTCAGATAATGGTAGATTCATGATCGCTTGCAATTGCACATGTACAAAGTGCTTTCCGTTTCTGTTTTGATTAACTGTGAAATATGGAATTTCACATATTCTAGGTATACGTATAAATACCGTATACGTATTTTTTTTGGACAAATGCTTGACATGTTTATTTAATGTTTAATTATATAACATATGAATAAAATACTAGTTTGGCGAAAGGAATCGCCAAATTATATGTTTACTTGTAAATGCGCCGTATGTCGAAATTACGTATTGTAGAAATACCGTATACGTATTTCTTTTGGAATAATGTTTGACATGTGTATTTAATGTATGATTATACAATACATGATAAAAATACTAGCTTGGCGAAAGGAATCGCCGAAATCTATGTTCCTTTGTAAACACTATGTATGTCGAAATTGGGAATACGTGAAAGTACCCTATACGTATAAAATTTGCTGATGTGTTTGCTATGTTTATTTGCTGTATGAATATGATGTATATGTATAAAATACTAGTTTGGTAAAGGGACAACCCTAGTACACACTTCCCTAGTATACGTCATGTATGTCGAAAGATTGCATTCCAAGTGTTGGTGAAATCACTTGTGAGTGTAAGTGCTTAAGTGTTAGAATCTTAGGTAGGTCTTTGAGATGGGATTCTCGGTTACCTTAGAGTCGCATAGGACACTCTCCATGTGGTTGTTCACTCTAACCACTCGCCTACGAAATGTAAGTATTTGTATACTTATTTGCATAATGCTTTATAACATGCTTTTGAATATGCTTTGTGACTTGTTAATAACATGCTTCATGTTATGCTTTATATTATGCTTGCTAGTGTTCTTGAATTACCATGTTATCATGTCGTATTTCACATGCTATGGGTAGGGTTTGACTGAGCTTGGGACTATGTTTGTAGTCCAGGCATCCGGTATCAGATTTGAAGATGTGGTTGGGATTCGTTCCGCCACGCACGATGTGTTGGTGAACCCGTGTCGTACTTCGGTTGGCGATAGTGGTTGGCCACACGAGGTGCTTCGCGCCTCATATCGCCCAACTTGTTGTGCGCCGAGCTAGCCGAACATGTCAAGTAAACCGTATGCCTTATGTATGTTCACCATGTTTGGTCGCTAATGCTTGAACCTAGGGTACCAAACTTACCAGTGTAAATCCCGTTAACCATGGTACCTCGATCCGCTAAGACTCATGAGCCGGGCATGGTGGTATGGGACACCGTGGTCGAGCCGTCGGCCACGCCGGGCTACGTGCCTCCCCGTAGTGACAAGTGAGCAACTCAACTCGTGAGCCGATTATGGTGGTATGGGACACTATATTCGCGCCGTCGGCCTACACCGATAAGGTGATGGGGGAGTGGTGCGTCTTTGTGTGTATGACTCACAGCACCCTTTCAGAGGACCGCGAGCATATTCTCAAGTTGCGGCGTGCCTTAGGGTTCGCCGCGACATATAGAATATGAACTAGGCCTGTTTCTCGTATAGTTGTATCGTGATGAATCGTTTAAGGGGTGATGGGGAGTGGTGCAACCTTTGTGCGTAATACCACAGGACCTCTGCAGTGACCTAGAAAACACACTATCGTCTCGATATTAACTAGACCGACGACCCTAGATTGGATCATGTTTGGATATGATACAAGGGAGGTACCTTAGTTTCCCAATCCTCATTGTTTGAAATGAACTAATTAAAAACTGCAGAATCATACTCATCATGCATCGCATGTGCCTGGAAGATGTGGAGCACTGTGGGATGTAAGCATGCGCGAACGTGAGATGGTGTCGCTTGAGGGAGTATGTCGGAGAGGGCATCCATCATACCTGCATTCATACTTGCATTAATCAGAGTAGCTAGGAGTGTTTGATTTACTGCTTTATCATTACTGCTTGACTGTATTGGCAACATGATAACTTATATCTTACTGTTCCACTGAGTTAGCTACTCACTCCCACGTTACGGGACGGTGTTGCGCACACCAACCGACTGTCTCGTGTTTAGGCGATCCGGCTATTCGGGAGGCGGAGCCCGACACGACGAGGACCAGGAGGAGTTCTCGTATATGCGCCACGGGCGGCTTCGACTAGGTCACGGATCATGGGATTTACAGAGATTGTACCTAGTATTTTGACATTTTGTTTATATAGACGACATGTATATTGTGACTCGTATGATTCATACTGGATAATGAATCATTTATTTTGTTTCTTCACATACATATATATATACGATTCAGTCTTCCGCTTGCTTTTATACAACCGATCCGAGTATGAATTACTGTTTTGGTATAATCTCATTCATGTTTATTGCGCTAACTCAGACAACATTTAACCATCATTGTGTATGTTGCATAAGTGATGCGTTGGAACTCGGGAGTTGAATTCATACTCGACCCCCGATTTTCAGGGCGTTACACGACCGTACAAAGAAGTTCTTCCCAACCCCATGCTCGCATACAAAAAGAAATACCGACCGAGTGCAAGTCGGACGGCAGATTGTAAAATCAAGTGGGCCACGTCCGAAACCACCCAAAATGGACCAGATCAGACCGGTTTTTTGAGACCAAGATAATGGACGACATGGATTTTCTAATGACGAAGGATTATGGGCTCCACAGATCACGCACAGCGATACGCAAGGGCTCTGTTCGCAACAGAGCCTGCGGGTTGCTGTTTGTGGGCCACCATCACTGATCACAGGTCTGATCCAGACCGTTAATTAGCTTCGCATGGCCTCTATTGCCACTGCCTAGGTGGTAGAATTTCGGACCGCGGAGGATTTTTTTTTTAACCGTTCAAACGCGAGTTGAACGGCAAGAAGAAAAAGCTCGTGGGCCACACCAAAACCGAAAAGAATTCGACCCTTCCCGACCGAAATTCGGAGGATAATGCGGTGTACTGAGTGGATTCGTCAAAATAATATCGAAGTGGGCCCCACCAGAGTCGCAAAGGCGATCGCCGCACGCTCGCCAAGCGCCCAGACGCGGTGCCCCGCCTTTGCGGGATGTGATGTAATTTCAACGATGATCCGATGGTTGATCTGCACCGTTCATCATGTAGGCCACTCCGAAACACCTCAGGGAACATATTTCTTTGAGAAGGAAGCAAGGACCGAGGGAGTTGGAAGACTGTTTTCCTGGCTACGTAAAAGCCTTCGCAGGCAGTTTCTAAAACGGATGTTTACCGGGCTCAAAGACTCCAAAGCCACAGACTCCCCCTTGGACGGGCTTCCCTTGCTGTCGTTATAAAAGAGAGAGAGAAGAGAGGAGGTGGGACCAGGATCTGGGGATCGAGAGCAAGGGGAAGTGGAGACGTGAAGAGAGAGAGAGACAGGGAGTAAAGTTTGGTTTTGTGATTGTTTTCTTCTTCTTTTCTCTATTTTATGAGATCTAGCCCATTCATGTGTGGACTAAATCCTCTTAGCAAGGGCTAAGAGGTGAAGCTTGTAGCGTGATGGGGACGCCTCAGGCTTGTGCCTTTGTTTAGACCGAATTTGATGTTGATTTGGGTTTTTATTAAAGGAATGTTTTCGGCCTTTAATGGTCTGTTGTGACCGAAATTACAATGGGTCCGCAATGGCTTTGAGCATGTTCTTTTCCTCTTTATGTTTATGACGTCGAAGCCCCGTTGTTCACCATCGTCTCTCGGGCATGGTTGGATGTCGGTGCACCTTCCTAACCTTCATACATTGATTGGTTGGTAATTAGTTTAATTTCGTTGTTTGCTTTGTCTCCCGGGCATGGTTTGGTGATGGAATCCATTCTAATTCATATACCTTTCATCTTTTGAAATCTATATCAATGGCGATTCATTAATTTTCCGATTTGTAATACGGGCATAAGATCTCCCGATCTCTACAAGTGGATCCTCCGAATCCCTAGTTTCCCTTCTCTCGATTCTTCCTAAGTTTTAGATTAATATTTCATCATTATTCCTCAAATCATAATTGGTTTAGATTTCATCTTAGCCTAGTTCTAGATCTAGTTATTTTTAGATAACGCATGTGTTTCACCCTCTGTGGATTCGACCTCGGTCTTACCGAGTTATTACTACATCACAACCCTATACTTGGGGAGTGAACAAGTTTTAGCGCAATTCTTTCGGGACTGACGGATACGATTTTCTGAAATTAATTAGATTTAGAGTTAGTTTAAGATCAGGATTTTACTAATTTTAATTTTAGATTTTGTTTTCTATTTTGATTCATAGATCTAACTTATTTTCTATTCTGTAGGTTGTTAAGATAGAACTTCTAATTTGGTAAACTCTTTCTGATTTTCTAGATTTTCTAACTCTTTAGATTTAGTTTGCTTTAGAAATTTCTTCTATTTAGAAGCTAACTTATTTTGTTGTGTTTTGCAGGTTTTTAACATAGGAACTTCTAGTCTGGTAACATCTTTCTAACTTCTCATTTACTTTCTGTATTGCTGTAGGATTTTGCTTTCTTCTAGGATTAGATTCAGAGTTAGAGTTTCACCATGTATATGCACGAGTGGGAACGCCAGTATGCTGAGAAGAATAATCTATATTGGGATGATGATTATGATAGAAATCCACCAATGTCTCAAAACTTTTCTGAAACTATCATCGAGAATCGACCGGAATACAAAGAGCCACCAGTTAAGAAGTCCTTACGCGACCATATACGGGAGAACAATTCCACCCCATGGACCGTACGTGAATGTTGGGGTTATCATAACTATGGGAGTGAGAATTACTATCACCCATCTGAGAAAAAGAAAACAATGCGTGATTATATTATGAGTGATAATAAGTATTACCAACCATCAGATTCTCCCACCTATGATCCGTATGACTATAATCAGTGGAACCATCAAAACTGGGAAGATGAACCAACAACATGTAATGATTATTCTCTTGGATCCCATACCTTTGAGATCCAACCAGAAACGATCCAAGAGGATTCATGTTTTAATCTAGAACAATTCAACCAACATGTTGCGGAAGCGATGAAAGCAATGGAAGCACCGAATTCGCGCTGGAAAGGATAGAAGCAGCTCGTGCATCCCAACTACAATCCAATCCAGAAATACAATGCCAGGAAAGTGATCCTCACTCGCTTTTGACGAAATCTGGAATTTGGAATAAGGAGTTGGATTCCATTAACGAGCACGTGGTTCAATTTCCCAATGAGCCGATCTCGATGACTGTTCAAAAGAATGGTGGAGATACATGGGTGTCTTTCAAATACAGTGATGATGACACATCTCCCTTACTTGACACACATGAATTCAATGATGAGGTAGAGGTTAGTTCATTCGAACCTCAACCGAATTTAGGAATAGATTGTGAGGAAAGCGATCCCATCTCAAGTGTGTACTGCACTGAATTGGAAGCTGAGAAGTATTGGGATGAGATTCATGAGAGCACAACCCAAATTCCCCTGGAATCAATCTCAAGTATGGTCCAGGTCAATGCTCAAGAAGCACACGAAGTGATCGGTCATACTGAGCTACTCCACTCACCTAACATGTCTGATTTAAAAGTGGAAGATGAGCTCATTAAAACCGACCCTTCCAACTTCTGTGAGACATGTTTGGACCACTCTCTTGAATTGAATGATAATGTGATTCGGGAGAAGGACGAGCTGCTCGCTACGACTCTAGAATTTGAAACCACTCAATTAAGACCACCATCTGAGCTGTACACGTCTGACAGTTCAACGCCTCTTCTGAGTAGTATCAATGAACAGAGTCCGCACTTTAATACTTCGTCTACTGACCCTCTATCTGTCTGTGCAGGGCTGAAGCAAGAGAGCACACCTCCATTTACCTTTAAAGACGATGGATTCCTTGGGCGAGATCATCACGAGCTCTAATGTGGAAAATGAGTCACTCTCAGCTGAATGTCCCAATTCTTTAGATGATTGCTTGGCACACTTTGCAGATTCAAATGATTCCATGATAAGAGACTTAGTGAATGCCTTGCAAGATGATATCTTGGTAGTTATCACTGACCGAGAGAACCCTTACTCTGAAGCCCCTCCTTCCACAGATCCTGAATGTTTACCATTAGGGAGGAGGAGCTAAAATTGAACCGAAGTCTGATACTTCGGAATGTGTTGAGGCTACATCACTTTTTGCGAAGTTTTCTAAACTTTATCTACTTGTAGTCTCTGATTCACCATGGGATACTAACGTTGAAACTTCTTCTGTCACAGGTGAATCGTACATACTCTGGTTACCTCAAGCAATACAATGGAAAATTTCTTATGAGGTACGTAAGTCTCTCTGAAAAGTCATGCTCCAGGGCACCCAAGCCTTTTGCAAAAAGGGCTTTTGGATGATTTTGTTGAGGAACTTACTGAGGAACTTATCAAGATACTGGCCAGAAGAGGAACCTTGCAACATGAGTAGTGAGTTCAATGTTTGTGGGTAACATTGCTGTAAACCCTCACGAGACTACAACTTGTCCACTAGGGGCAACCTAGGGGTTTAAAGGCTTGTTGCATATGCTAATGCAATCGAGAGCACCTGCGAAAGTGGTATAGGTAGGATTTTATTTCTTGTTATTTTTGTGTTACTTTTTTCTCTCGTGCTCACCCGCTCTCATGTTGAGATCTCTTGGAAAGTCTCTCACGATTCATCATTCAGGTACTATCTTCCCATCACTTCTCTTTTACTTTCGTTGTCCCATGTGCATTCCATGCTCATATCTTTTACATTGAGGACAATGTAGATTTTAGGTTGGGGGTGGGAGATTAGGTTACCTAATCAGTGTTTTCTTCGTCTTGAGCAAAAATTGTGAAAATTTTTAAATTTTTTCTGGAAATCCTTGTGAATTTGAAGTGATTTTGACAGATATCCTGGATTTAGAATTTCAAGATACGTATTGTTGGTAATTCATGACTTTTGGATTCAGTTATCTGTAGATTTCACAGTTAAGTTTGAATTATTAATCCATGATTAGAAGTTGTAAACATTGATTGAGTCATGATTTCACATATCACATCTCACTTACACATTGAGATTTCAGTTTGATATTAAATGATTAATTTGGTAATCACTGAGCATGAAAGAACCAGCCTAAAAGATTTGGCCATCAGGGTATAAAAAGAGAATTACACCATGGGTTTGCTCCCTATAAGTGTGGATTCGATTTTCCATGATTAACAGTTAGACAGAGCTGGGCGACTAGTTTCACCATAGGTTTGCTCCCTATAAGTGAAAATTTGATTCCCATCTTGACATTTAAAAAAAAAAAAAAAAAAAAAAAAAAAAAAAAAACCACTAGAAAATGAAAGAATGATCTGTGGGGCAAAGTTCTGGGTTTATGTGATGGTTGTTATGAATTTTCTGATTGATTACTAATGATATCATGAAATCGACAATTTGATCTCTTAATGATGTTAGGTGAGAGTTCACTATACACCCATGGAACTCAATGTTTAAAATTATTCTAGTTTATGGATTAATATTTGAACTTGATTATGAGATTCACCGTGCATGAGAGGCCAGGAGAAATTGATAATCACCATTCATGAATCTTAAAGATTTCTCATATCTGGATTGTTTTTCAAATATCACTCGGCTTCATAAGAATTGTCTCGTAATTCTCAACTTATTCTTCGCATATTTTGCTTGGGACTAGCAAAATGCTAGTTGGGAGTTGTGTTGAGGGTCAAATATTGCATATCGGACCTAGTTCTTCGCTTGGATTTACGAACATAATAATTGTTTAATGCCCTGGTTTTAATTGTGTTTTGTCAGTAGATTCAATCAGGAGAGCGTTATTTGAAATCGATAGTAAAAACATGGATTTGGCACTCCAAAGTCACTGAGCAAGGGACAGACCCAGATGAACCAAGATCAACGCCTAGATTTGAGAAAATCGAGAAATCGAAGCTCAAGTGGCCCGAAATTGGTCCGAGAATGAAAGATCTGGGTTCCCACTATCCGTTCAGTCGAAACTTCATACATGGCACGAGGAACATAAATTAACCGTACACATCAAATTTGAGTCCTGGATCAATGCGGAAGTGGCCCAAAGACTAGATCAGCCCCTAAAATCACGATTTGGGGCCCACCTGAAATCTGGATATACTTCAGTTTTTGTTTGAACACGTTGAATGCGGTGACAAAATAGGTGGTCGGATTGGATTCTTTATAAATAGCACAAGTGGACCCTTGTATGCACGAGTGTGCATAATGTGCACCTGCACTCGACGTGCGCGGCAGCAAAGAGTTGGTCAAACCGACTCTTGACCGCAAATTTCAAAGAAGGAAATTTCTTCTTTCGGTGATTACGTAGGCCGTTCGGTGGGAGATCGTGGCCCACTTTCAGTCACCATGCTAGTAATCCGGACCATCCATTCGCGCCAGGAGGTCTAACCGACCGTACAAAGAAGTTCTTCCCAACCCCATGCTCGCATACAAAAGAAATACCGACCGAGTGCAAGTCGGACGGCAGATTATAAAATCAAGTGGGCCACGTCCGAAACCACCCAAAATGGACCAGATCAGACCGGTTTTTTGAGACCAAGATAATGGACGACATGGATTTTCTAATGACGAAGGATTATGGGCTCCACAGATCACGCACAGCGATACGCAAGGGCTCGTTCGCAACAGAGCCTGGGCATGGCTTTTGTGGGCCACCATCGATCATCAGTGTCGATCCAGACTGGATTAGCTTCGCATGGCCTCTATTGCCACCGCCTAGGTGGTAGAATTTCGGGATGCGGCGGAGGATTTTTTTAACCGTTCAAACGCGAGTTGAACGGCAAAGAAGAAAAGCTCGTGGGCCACACCAAACCGAAAAGAATTTGACCCTTCCGACCGAAATTCGAGGAGGATAATGCGTGTACTGAGTGGATTCGTCAAATAATAACATCAAGTGGGCCCCACCAGAGTCGCGGTGCGATCGGCGACGCCCCAAGGCGTCCCGGACGCATCCGCAGCCTTTTGCGGGATGTGATGTAATTTCAACGATGATCCGATGGTTGATCGCACTGTTCATCATGTAGGCCACTCCGAAACACCTCGGGGAACATATTTCTTCGAGAAGGAAGCAAGGACCGAGGGAGTTGGAAGGGCTGTTTTCCGGCTACGTAAAGCCTTCGCGGGTAGTTTCTAAAACGGATGTTTCGACTCCAAGACTCAAAGACGGACTCCCCTTGGACGGGCTTCCCTTGCTGTCGTTATAAAAGAGAGAGAAGAGAGGAGGTGGGACCAGGATCTGGGGATCGAGAGCAAGGGGAAGTGGAGACGTGAAGAGAGAGAGAGACAGGGAGTAAAGTTTGGTTTTGTGATTGTTTTCTTCTTCTTTTCTCTATTTTATGAGATCTAGCCCATTCATGTGTGACTAAATCCTCTTAGCAAGGGCTAAGAGGTGAAGCTTGTAGCGTGATGGGGACGCCTCTTTGCTTGTGCCTTTGTTTAGACTGAATTTGATGTTGATTTGGGTTTTTATTAAAGGAATGTTTTCAGTCTTTAATGGTCTGTTGTGACTGAAATTACAATGGGTCTGCAATGGCTTTGAGCATGTTCTTTTCCTCTTTATGTTTATGACGTCAGGAAGCCCTGTTGTTCACCATCGTCTCCTGGGCATGGTTGGATGTCGGTACCCTTCCTAACCTTCATACATTGATTGGTTGGTAATTAGTTTAATTCTGTTGTTTGCTTTGTCTCCTGGGCATGGTTTGGTGATGGAATCCATTCTAATTCATATACCTTTCATCTTTTGAAATCTATATCAATGGCAGTTCAGTTAATTTTCCTGATTTGTAATACAGGCATAAGATCTCCCTGATCTCTACAAGTGGATCCTCTGAATCCCTAGTTTCCCTTCTCTGATTCTTCCTAAGTTTTAGATTAATATTTCATCATTATTCCTCAAATCATAATTGGTTTAGATTTCATCTTAGCCTAGTTCTAGATCTAGTTATTTTTAGATAACGTACAGGTTTCAGTCCCTGTGGATTCGACCTCGGTCTTACCGAGTTATTACTACATCACAACCCTATACTTGGGGAGTGAACATCTGGCCTCAGGATTTACCCGATGGATTGCCCCCCATGAGGGACATCCAACATCACATAGACCTCATCCTTGGGGCTAGCCTGCCCAACCGCCCTCATTATCGGATGAGTCCAAAGGACTGCGAGATACTTCAGGGGCAAGTGGAAGAATTGATCCGTAAGGGTCTCTTGAGAGAGAGCATGAGCATATGTGCCGTACCAGCATTATTAACGCAAAAAAAGAATGGAAGCTGGTGCATGTGTGTCGACAGCCGGACAATCAACAAAATTACCATCAAATATCGGTTCCCAATACCACGGTTGGACGACATGCTCGACATGCTAGAAGGGGCCAAGGTATTCTCTAAACTAGATCTGAGGAGCGGGTACCATCAGATTCGTATCTGACCCGGTGATGAGTGGAAAACGGCATTCAAGACTAAGGAAGGGTTGTATAAGTGGCTGGTCATGCCTTTCGGACTATCGAACGCACCAAGTACTTTTATGCGTTTGATGAATCAAGTGTTAAAACCGTTTACTGGTCGATTTGTGGTAGTATATTTTGATGACATATTGATATATAGCCAGGATGAGGCGGAGCACAGGAAACATCTCAGGCAGGTGCTACAGGTCCTACAAATTAACAAGTTGTACCTCAACTTGAAGAAGTGTAGTTTTGTAACTGACAGCTTGTTATTCCTAGGGTTTGTTGTAACGTCCATAGGCATTCACGTGGACGATGAAAATGTGAGAGCTATTAGGGAATGGCCAATCCCGACGAACATTCATGAGGTGAGGAGTTTTCACGGGTTGGCGACTTTCTATCGTTGATTCGTGCGAGATTTTAGCACCATAGTCGCGCCTATAACAGATTGCATGAAAAAAGGATCGTTCCAGTGGACCGATAAAGCTGACAAGAGCTTTCATGAGATTAAGCATTATTTGTCTACAACACCGGTCTTGGTGCTTCCTAATTTTGATAAATTGTTTGAAGTTGAGTGTGACGCTTCATACGTCGGAATTGGGGGAGTATTATCACAGAAAGGCAGACCGGTAGCCTTCTACAGTGAGAAGCTCAGCGAAGCCCAAAAGAAGTGGTCAACTTATGAGCTTGAGTCGTACGCAGTTGTTCAGGTGCTGCGACATTGACGGCATTATCTGATTCAAAGAGAATTTGTTCTTTATACTGACCATCAAGCATTAAAGTTTATTAATAGTTAGACTAACGTGAATCGTGTGCATGCTAGATGGGTTGCATTTTTACAGGAATTCACGTTCGTTCTGAAGCACAAGTCAGGGCAGCAGAACAAGGTGGTTGATGCACTTAGCCGTCGTGCATCACTACTTGTTACGATGAGCAACAAAGTGGTCGGCTTCGACTGTCTCAAGGAGCTGTATGCCGAGGATGAGGACTTCAAAGATTCTTGGGTGAAGTGCCAAGAAGGTCACCCCAGTGACCTTCATATATAGGACGATTTTCTCTTCAAAGGGAATTGATTGTACATCCCTCAAAGTTCTCTAAGGGAGCAGATTATTCAGGAGCTATATGGAGGTGGCCTCGATGGACACCTTGGGCGAGACAAGACGTGAGCTCTTGTGGAAGAGAGGTATTAGTGACCGCAATTAGTACGTGATGTGGGAAAAGCCGTACAACATTGTCATGTTTATCAAACCTCCAAGGGACAATTTTAGAATACGGGCCTGTACACCCCGTTACCTGTGCCTGACGGTTCTTAGGAGAATTTATCAATGGACTTCGTGCTTGGTCTCCCACGAACACAACGCGGCATGGATTTGGTGTTCGTGGTGGTAGATCGTTTCTCCAAGATGGAGTACTTTATCCCATGCAAGAAGACCCTCGATGCAACACACGTGGTGAATCTATTCTTCAGGGAGGTCGTACGGCTACACGGGGTCCCCAAGACCATTACTTCTGATCGTAACACGAAGTTCATTAGCCACTTTTGGCGAACTTTGTGGACTCGATTCGATACATGACTTCAATTTAGCAGTGCTTACCACCCACAGACTGATGGGTAGACTTAAGACCAGTATCCTAGTCCGTACTGTTCCAAAGGCTTTCGCGATCCTTCCGGTCGAATTCCGGCAATCCTCGACCTAAAGCCAACGTTGCGCACGATCCTAAGACGAGACCTGTATGCCAAAGTCGGCTCGACCTGAAATCTATACCTTGGCGACCGCGCCGTCGCCGCGGTTCCAATGCCGCGACTCACGCACCGACCCGATACCCAGGCTAAAAGATGTTGGCCCGTGTTCAGTTCGAGGAAAATGCCGCGCTTTGCAAATCCCAAGAGAATGTCCCATCAATCATGTCATAAGTCAAGTACTCCATCCCATCAAATCAAGTACAAGCACCCATCCCCCTCTTACATCACCCTTACCTAAAGTCAACTTTCCCATCACCTCACCATCTCTCTTCCATCACTCCTCTCCCATCATCTCTCTCTCTCTCTCTCTCTCTCTCTCTCTCTCTCTCTCTCTCTCTCTCTCTCTCTCTCTCTTTCGTTTTCTCTCATTCTCCAAGCAAGCATCCCACGTCCAAGCAAGCTTCCATGGGAGAGCTTGTATGGCCCACTTTCCTATCTCTCATCTCCACCATCTAAGTTTGATCCCGACTGTTGAAATTGTTCAATTGGAGCTCTAGCATGCATTGGCAGGAGATGCAAGGAGAAATCTAAGGTGGGTGAATCTTCTTTGTTTGTGGGTGTTTTCTAGTGTTCAATTGTGTGGCATTGATGATTAGAGGGCCCACTTGTATGTGGGACCCATTTTGATGTATGGTTGTAATCTTGAGGGGCCCATAGTGGCAGGGTCCCTCCATCTCGTCTCTCTCCTTATCTCTCGCTCTCTCTCTCTTTTATTTTCCTTGGTGATGATGATGATGTGAGTAGCCCACCTATGACGCATGTATTATATCCATACAGTCCATTTTGGGATGTATGGACCCCACCTTGATGAATGGATTAGATCCACACCGTCCATCATCTGCTGGACGTGGGGCCACTAGATGTGAGTGTTTTATCCACCGTTCACAAAGGTGGACCACCATGATTTATGTATTTTATCCACGCCACTGTCCATCCGGGGGCCTACCTTGCTGCCCATTTGGACCCCACCTGATGACCGCATGGCCCACATTTATGTGAGTTACATCCTCACCGTACACGTGTAGCAGGTCCAGATCCAGCACCTATGTGGACTGCACCTTAACAGCAGCAGGGACGCAGCCGTGCTCCTATACCTTCAGGCCATCTCGCTGGATGAGGGCGAGTCACAACCTCAGCTCGGTCATGAGCTGGTGGGCCATCTACGTGGACACCACCTCAATGTATATGTTGTATCCTCACCGTCCAAGTGCTGGACGGTGGGTCCCATCTGATTCAGGAGCTACCCCAAGCCGGCATCTGCTGCATTGGCATCAGCAGAGGGGCTGATACTGAGGTATGTATTATATCTAATACCGTCCATCCATTACTGGTGGGTCCCACACGTGTGGACCCACCAAATATATATATGTATTGTGTAATCACACCGTCTGTCCAGACGGTGAGACCCACCACTGATGTGTGTGCTTCATCAAGGCCGTCCGCCCGTGATGATCCAAACCGTCCAGCCACCTGGACGTGGTCGTGGACCCCACTTTGATGTAAACGTTTCATCCGTCCATCCATCTTATGGTGGACCATTTCAATTTAGAATAAAATAATATAATATATAAGTATATATATGTATATTATATATATAATAGTATATTTGGTGGGCCACACCACGTGGCCCCACCTGATGTATATGTATATTATATATATAATATATATTTGGTGGGCCACACCACGTGGCCCCACCTGATGTATATGTTTCACCCATCCCATCCACCGTCCAGACCCCTGGACGGTGGGACTCCCGTGATGCATGTGTTGTACATACATGCTGTCCGGCATGTGGAGCCCACATGTGATGTATCTGTTTCATCCCAGCTGTCCATCATTTGGACGGTGGGACACCACCGTGAGGTATCTATTCAATCTTCACCGTCCACCTATTCGGACAGTGCTAGACCATAGTTGGATGGTGTTAATTCACATGGACAATGTTTGGTTGGTGCTGATTTTATGGATAATGTTTGGATGGTCCTGATTTACCTGGGTAATGTTTGGACCGTGCTGATCATCGTTAGTGGGCCATGTGCCCCATGGAATGATAGTGTACAATAATACACCTACAACTAGTGAAATGATATTTGGTGTAGTCCAAGCCCATTTGAGGCCCATTGGTGCAACCTATCCATGGGACCCATCATGATGTATTTTTGGCCCATGTGCGCGGCCCACTTGTTTTGTATTTGAGGCCCATTGTGGTGTATGCGTGATTCATTTGGCGAAGCCCATATATTGTGGCCCACTTGATGTATATTGACCCGCATGAGAGGCCCATTATAATCTGTTCATATTGTGATGTATTGAGGCCCATGGGTTATGGCCCATTGTGACGCATTCAAGGCCCAGGTGGTGCGACCCATTGTGATGTATTTCTGGCACATTTAGTAAGGCCCAATGCGATGAATGTGCGGACCGGTGTAACTTGCATGTAATGATATTTATATGGACCACTCCTTGAGAGCAATGATGGTTAAATGACCACGTCGTGACTGATTTGCCAATTCTAATTATCGATCGATCCCGATTGACGTGGCCAATTTGCAGATTCCGATTGTCGAAGCCGATTATCATGACTGATTGCCGATTCCGATTGACGCGACCGATTTGCCGATTATGATTATCGATCGAGTCTGATTGTCTTGACCGATTGTCGATTTCGATTGACGTGGCCGATTTGCCGATTCTGATTGTTGAGGCCGATTATCGTGGCCGATTACTGATTATGATTGTTATGGTCGATTGACCGATTATCGATCGAGGCTGATTACCGATTATGATTGTCGTGGCCGATTGACCGATTACCGATTGTGGCCGATTGCTGATTCCGATTGTCGAGGCCGATTTCCGAATTGTCAAGGTCAATTGTCAAGACCTATATGATGTATATACAACCCGTAGTTGAGCCCCATTATGGTGTGTATTCGGCCTGTGTGATGTTTATACGGCCCGTATTTGAGGCCCATTGCGATGTGTATTTAGCCCGTATGTAAGGCCCAGCATGATGTATATTAGGCCCATGTGAGAGTCCATCGTGATGTGTAGTAGGCTCTTGAGAGAGGCCCATGGTGTTGTATAATTGGCCCTTGTATGAGGTCATGGGTCCACTATATGTTAGGATCTATGAGGGTCATTCCTCGGAGGCAATGTTGGTTAAACGTCCACATTATCGAGGTCGATTGTCGATGCCGGTTGTTGATGCCGATTATGAGTATGTGACAGCATAGCATCATGATACATGCCCATACGCATCATCTGCATGTTTGTTATGAGATGTGGTTGATCATTGCATATGTCATTGAGCATGTTGTTATGAGACTCCCTGATAGGCGGAGGTTATCTCACATGAGTGCACGGTATGTGCAGGATTGATGCATGACTGGATTGTATGACTCATGCATCTTACATTATGATTACTGTACGCCCTAGCGACATCAGGGCCGTAGCCTCCACAGGCATATCGTGGATGGCCAGACGGGACACCAGAAGTTTAGTTCTAGCATACGGGCGCCATAGATGTCCCTGGGTGAAAATCCCTAAACCTCCGTGGCCAGGAGACGCCCCAACGTCGAGACCGAGTGGATATATATGAGCGCATGAGGGCCGTATACCAGTAGGCCGCGTCTCCCACTGTGTCGTGGTCGGTTGGGAGGGGGTGTGACCTTACCCGCCTGAGTGAGGGGCAATATCTAGGTTGAGTTTGACCAGCTTGAGGAATGGGTCCGCTATCGACGAGCCGGGCTAGATATTGGCAGGCAGATAGTGAGGTCTCTTCCACTTACCCAGTTGTGTGCTCGAATAGGGGCGACAAGCTGGCGTAGAGTGTAATAGACCCTGGTGATGATCCCAGAGATGAACCGTACTGATATGTGGACTTATTGAGCAGGAGTTGCATACTCATTCATTCATTCACTCACTATTCACTCGGGCTAGTGGTGGGCAACTATTTGTTACGTGTACCTTCGCATGGCTAGAATTTCGGTTGGGGGCGCGACTAACCTGAGATCAGGAGTTTACCACATTGAGTCTGACTATCCAAATTTAGGTATGGGACTGGTTTGGATAGAAGGCCCTTGTGATGGACCCCATAGCCTGCGATACTACGTACTATCATCCCGACTTCACACTCCAGCATGGTCATTCCATTTGCACCGCATAGCGCATTACATCTACTGCATATGGCATTCCGGGTTACTATGTTTATGAGTTTATACGGTCTACATACGACTGACGGTATTCATGCACTCATTAGGAATTGCGTACTGCATCGCATCCTTGGCATCTGATGTTTGGCTCTTTATGACTCCTCATTTGCATAGATATTTTATAATGCGTATTCTGATATTGATTGACTCATGGACTTGTCTGTATTTTTGCTTACTCTATTATCGTACGATTTATGACCTTGTTAATAATGTTGTTTACTCGGATAATTTATGTTATTGTCAGTATTTCTGCTTATTTCTGATATTGTATGATTTATGGGCTTGCTAGTATTCCCGCTTACTCTGATTACTCTGATATTGCGTACTTGGCACTTACTTTGTGCACGCACTTACACCACCCTTTAAGCTTTCTATAAGCTTATGCACGATAGATGCGTGCAGGTGATGTTAGGTTGCAGCATTGTTGAGCTTGGAGTGTACAGCGGTCTTCTGGAGCTTGATTTTCGATTTATGTATTTCCCTTTCAAGATTGTACTCAAATGATTATATTAGTGGATATGTGATGATGATGTTGCCTTTGTGAAATGGGTAATCTTGTGGTTATGCTTATCATGAGTTAAATGTATAAAAAATCCTCCTTGTAGGATCCCGGATTGGAATCGGCGTATGGACGTAGGAGCCGAGAATGGGGTACTACGGAGGGTCGCTCCAAGACCGTCGCTATTTGGATTCCTGTGAATCCAATTTCTGGGTTTGGGGCGTGACACAGACCGAAGTTGTGAATCGTACGTTAGGAAACCTCCTTCGCTGTATTTCAGGAGAAAAACCGAAGCAGTGAGATTTGGTCTTGTCTCAAGCAGAGTTTGCATTCAACAACATGGTGAATCGTTCGACAGGGAAATCACCGTTTCAGATTATCTATGGACAAGTGCCTCGCCACACGCTTGACTTGGTCCCTCTGCCCAAGCACCCAGGCACGAGCATTGCAGCAGAACATATGGCAGATAAAATCATGAGCATCCATGCAGAAGTGCAGACTAAGCTACATGCCTCGAACGAGAAATACAAGGAATAAGCGGACAAGCACCGGTGACAAAAAGCGTTCGAGGTGGGCGACCGAGTTATGGTCCATCTGCGCAAAGAGAGATTTCCGACCGGGACGTACAACAAGTTGAAAAATAAGAAGATTGGACCCGTCCCAATCATTCGAAAGATTAGTGACAACGCTTATGTTGTTGATCTTCTCGACGACATGGCGATCTCACGGACTTTCAACGTCGCGGACCTGACCGAGTATCATGAACCAGCGCAGGATGAAAACTTGAGGACGAGTTCTTTTGAAGTAGAGGGGACTGATGTAGAGCGGGTCGCGGACAGTTTCATGGCCAAGATGGATCAGAAAAGGCCCGGTTGACGACAGAAGTGATCCGGACCGTCGGACCTTAGATCAGGCGTATCTCACAATCCGGAATGAATTAGCTGATGTAAAATATATGATTTTGGGGTAGAACGAGCTACTTTAGCCAACCAACCCAGCTATGCAGGGGTGCGATGCCCGGAATTGCAAAAAAACCTCTGGATCGACGATCGTTTCCCTGCTTTAATTTCGTTTTTACTATAAATAGTAAGTTTTAGTTTGATTATAACTCTTCATCCGTCGGGCTTTAGGAGTTGCGCCCAATGTGAAAAGGCTTAGAATAATTAGGAGAACGGTTTGGTGAAGTCAAATAGGACACTTACTATTTTTGGCCGAAAACCTTGCACACTAGTAGACATCACGACCGTCTATAAATAGTAAGTTTACTATTTATAGTAAGTCGCGGATTCTAGGAGTTCTAGTTATAGTTTGATTCTGATTTCTTTCTCATTGCTTGGTACCCCTATTTAAAGGGTTGTGAACTCATTTTTAGTGATCAATTAATCAGTTTCGAATTTATTAGAATTTATTTCTATTTTCTGCTCTCTTTCCTCGTGGATTCGAGAAGTCTCTGTGAGGAGTCCAGAGAAGCTCCGTGGATTTGGAGTATTTATCCTCATCACGTTCATCCTTGCATCATCTTCTCTCTTGTAATTTTCTGCTTTCATAGTGATATCCATCGCTTTGTGCCATGGTTTTTTCCCACTAGGGTTTTTCTACGTTAAATTCAGAATATATGTGTTGTGCTTGCTTGGTGCTATTCGATTACGTTACTTGTTTAATATCTGTGTGCTTCGGTGGTCCCCAACATTTACTGCTTGCTTGCCTTTGGACGCTAGAGGATTGGTCATGTGCTTGTTCAAGAACCGCCATAATTACGAGGGTGGAAGGAGGTGGTGATGGGAGTTTGAGATAGAGAAGGTGCTTAAATCGATATATAGCGGAGAAGGGAGGACAGGGAAATGGAGGGAGCGTTCCGTGTCAGAGCAGGTGCTAATTTCAAACGGTCAGAGTAGTTACGGTCCACGTCCGCCCATTGAACAACTTCCAACCCTTCATGTGGGCCCAACAGAGTCGGTCTAGGGTGCGGCAGGACGCAACGCGCTTCTGGCTGGAGACTTGCTTCTACGTTGATCGTTCTTCATCAGACTTCCTGAAACTTTCGTGAAATTTCCATCCTGTTGTGGAATTCTCCACAATGATCCTCAGATCAGAGGTTGGGATTGTTGGATGAATCGTAGTTTTGGAATTTCGCTCGGAAGATGGCTTCCGCAACTTTTTCAGAGTCTAATTTGGGTAGTTGTGGTGTTGCGTGTAGAATTGGGAGCGGATTAGGTGAGACCCCGGACTCAACCAAGACACTGTTGCCCTTACCGTAGGGCCCACCTTGATGTATGTATACTTAATCCACACCGTCCATACGTTTTTTCAGATCATTTTAGGGCATTACCGCAAAAATTAAGCAGATCCAATTATCAGGTGGACCATACCATAGGAAACATTGGTGATTTGACCATTAATGTGCCGGAGCCCGCTGTGATGCATGTGCTCTAAATCCACACCGTCCATCAGTTTTGACAGCTCATCTGTTCATGAACCCAAAACTAAAGCAGATTCAACTCTTAGGTGGACCACACCACAGGAAACAGTGGTTATTGACCACTAAAAACTTCTTGTGGGCCACAATTTTCGGATCAAGCTGCCGTTTATGCGGTCCCATCATCCAGGTCTTTGTGACCTTATCAACAGGTTGGATGGCAAACAAACATTCGAGTGGTCCCAATAAGTTTTTAATGGTGGGTATTTAATCACAATTGTTTCCTGTGGTGTGGTCCACCTGAGATTTTGATCTGCTTGATTTTTGGAATCATGCCCAAAAAAGGACAGTGTGGATGCAAGCTATTCCTCTGTTGTAGTCAACCATGATGACCACTGTAGGAGAACCGTAGATCTATGGTTTTGTAATTAAAATATTTTAAAAATAAAATAAAATAAAATAAAAAAATGACCACAATGTTGAAACCCACAGGTCTACCACTGAGCCATATGGCTTTATACTTAAAAAGTACTCAGATCATAATCTTTAAATCCGTTGGATATCACCAGCGCAAATCAGAGCGGTAGATTTATACCTTCATATGGAATCAGAACCTTACATCAACAAATCCCAGCAAATCAGATTGTTAGATTATCGTCTTCAATTGACATGATCACATCAGATCAACATATCTACGATCCACATGGATATTGTGACCACTGGTTCAACGTAAGCAGGTCTTATCTTGTCATAATCTTCTATCTAATCATAATCTTCTATGTATGTATGTGGGCACAACCACCATCATCTTTTTAACATTTTATAGTGTGATGGGTCACGTGAATCCTGTGGGGTCACGTGACCACTGTCCATCGACATTGGGCCCAATACCATGATCGTGTGAATGCTAATCAATACAAAGATCTCAAATTGCCCATGAAAGCAATTTGAGATCTTTGTACCAACGTTTGATCCCCAAAAGTACCATACATACGTGGAGGCTGTCACAAATGGTCCATGAATATATGGACAGCATGTGAGAACCCGATATCCTATTCGAAGCACTTTTAGCTGGGTTATTTGGTGGGATAGGGACACGGATTCTGTTCAAAGGCCGTTGGATGTAACCGTTTAGTGATCATGAAAAGGCATCACGTACAAGTGACAGACGTGAGACCTACGGTGAAAAGGCAAAATGATTATTTTATATAAAAAATCTTTACTTTTCCACGGAGGGTCTCATGCGTATCATGTGTTGGGGATATCACGGTAGCAACTCCGAATTCAATCAAACAAGATGAAATCAAACTCAAACCAAAACACTAAGAGAACACATGATTTTTACGTGGAAAAATCTTTTCAAGAAAAACTATGGCACAAAGCGAAAAGCAATTCACTATGAAATAATATTGCAAGAGATGGATGGACTTACTGATCCGAACAACTCTAAAATCATTTCTCAAAATCCTAGCTTTCCTCTGGAACACCTTAGGAAGGTCTTAAGGTTCACTTAGAATTTCCTAATCCCGATTACACTCGATATATAATATCACAACCGGAATTAGAGACAAATTGCGCACTTATGCAATTCTGCGTGCGTCGTTGATGGGACTTTCGATGCCATCGAAGACTATTTGATGATAACGAAGCCACCTTTGATGGCATCGAGTAGTTGAAGACTAGTTGATGATATCGAAGCCACCTTTGATGGCATCGAGTAGCAAATCCAAAACCATCCAGCGAGCAGCTGGAATTTTTTCAGATTTTCTCGATGGCATCAAGTGGTCTGTCTATGGCATCGATAAAACCTTGATCTCAAATAGATTAAAGACATCTGACAACAATATCCACCATGGATTCATACCACATGCTTCATTGCTCTACCATGTCATCATCATTTCTACCAGCCTTTCATCATAGCTTCATTGTTGTTTCTCGTGTACACCCTATCTTCATTGTACAAAACTTGAACTTCTCTGTATGAACCACATTCGTAAGCATGTCAATCGGGTTCACGCTTGTATGGATCTTTTCTAGAGTCACACCACTTTCTTCAAACACCTGTCGGATAAAATGATGACAAATATCAACATGTTTAGGTACATGAATGATAAACAGAGTTCTTCGCTAAATTAACCGACACAGCCTTCTGCTGAAGCTCAAGCTAATTTATCATTCATCTCAACCAAACACATTCTTCGAACGCCTTTGTCACTGCAATATACTCAGCTTCGATTGTGGAAAGTATAACCATAGACTGAAGCTTCGACATCCAACTGATCGCCCTATCCGCTAACACAAACGAGTATCCGAAAGTTGAACTTCTATTGTCCATATTTCCCGTGTAATCGACATCCAAATAACTTACCAGTTTGTCCTCTGACTTTTCAAACGTCAAGACATAGTCCACTATACCTCGTATATACCGAGGTAGTCATTTCATTGATTCTCAGTGTTGCCTGTCAGAGTTAGTCGTGTATTTGCTCACGATACTCACTGCATGTGAAATATCTGGTCTCATAAAGTATATGACATACATTAAACTACCAACGACGCTCGAATAGGGCACACGACACATTACGTGCTTTTCTTTATCTGTAGTAGGACATTGTTCAGAAGAAAGCCTAAAGTAAGTAGCATGGGGTGTTAGTGCAGGGAGGGACGTGATGAGGTCGATCATCGTCTTCCTCGGGGGATAACTACTCTAAATCCACGAAGCTCTCTGGACTCCTCACAGAGCTTCCTCAAATCCATGAGGAATAAAAACATGAATAATTCCTAATAAATTTGAAATAGATTGATGATAAAAAAATGAAATTACAACTCTTTAAATAAGGAATTCAAACCTAAGACAAAGTTTTAGACTTACGACCTGTTTGTTAACTCTAAATTTTTGTACTTAATGCTGAATTTGGAAAATGTTCCATGTTTAGTGGTGTTTGTTAATGCAGAAGAAGGAAAGCGCTCCACCATTTTACGTTGAAATTTTTCCGTGATAGGAGTCTAGCTTAATGGGGAATTAAGAATGCACTCCGTGATTATTTTTTTAATCCAAAATTGTCCTTTGTGACAAAGATTTTCTCCCTTACGTTATACACATCCCAACTTTTAATATGGGGCACTTCTCTGAGCCCACCATGATTTATGTGTTAGATCCACATCGTCTATTAACTTTTCTATATCATTCTAAAGCATGATCTAAAAAAGGATGCACATCCAAAGCTCAAGTCAACCACACCACATAAAGTAGTGGGACAGGAACGATTACCGTTAATACCTTCCTGATGTCCACCGTGAAGCTTATTTGCCATTAAATCTCTTTATAAGGTCCCACAGACTTGGATGAAGGAAAAACACAAAAATCAACTTGATCAGAGCCTTATGTGGCCCCAAGAAGTTTTCAATGATAAGCACCCAATTCCCACAGTTTCTTGTAGTGTGGCCCACTTAAGCCTTAGATTTGCCTTGTTTTTTGTCTTAATTTCTAAAATAATATTAAAAAATGAATGGACAGCATGGATAAAACATATATATCATGGCAGGCCCCACAAAGCCCTTAATTGTCCATATTTAGGTAGATCTTGGTGGGGTAGTACTGTAACGCCCTGAAATTCGGGGGTCGAGTATGAACTCAACTCCCGAGTTCCAACGCATCACTTATGCAACATACACAATGATAGTTAAATGTTGTCTGAGTTAGAGCAATAAACATGAATGAGATTATACCAAAACAGTAAATCATACTCCAGTTCAATTGTATAAAGGCAAGCGGAAGACTGAAATTGTATATTTAAAGTACGCAAGGAAACAAAATTTTTTTGAAACATCAGAGTATGATCGCTAACTGAGTGCCCATATACATGTACTGTTTTTAGAGTCAAAAATCAAAATACACTCTAAAGATGTGTCCTGTAATCCCCGCGGTGCAATCAGCCTAAGCAAAGCCGTCCGAATACTGCATAAACGAGAACTCGTCTGGTCCTCGTCGAAATCGGGCTCCGGCTCTGAATCGAGTCGTCAGCGTTCTATACTGCGGACAGTCCTGGTTGGTGTTGCAAACACCGTCCCGTAACGTGGGAGTGAGTAGCTAACTCGGTGGAACAATAAAGCATAGGTTAACATGTTATCAATTCAATCAAGCAAGAATGATAAAGCAAAGACAAATCAAACAATTCTAACTACTCTTATTAAGTGCGAGAATGAAATGACATGATGTATGCCCTTGCTAAACCACCCTCATGCGACATCATCTTACGTTCGCGAATGCTTAACTCCCTCAGTGCGCCACATCTACTAAGCACATGCGGTGCGATGATGATCATGATTACCGAGTTATTATTAGTCCATTTCAAACAACAAGATTGGAAAACTAAGGTACCTCCTGTATCATTCCCAAACATGATCCATTCTAGGGTCGTCAATCCTAGTTAATCTCATACGATATTATGGTTCGAGAAGCATAGCGAAGGCATCGCAAAGGGCTCGTCACCCGTCGGCGCGGATACGAT
The DNA here is from genome assembly GCA_030180095.1 of Magnolia changhungtana. NCBI lineage: Eukaryota > Viridiplantae > Streptophyta > Magnoliopsida > Magnoliales > Magnoliaceae > Magnolia > Magnolia changhungtana. The sequence continues at coordinate 6,536,102 of JASAUF010000652.1, forward strand.
CTCACCGTATGCGGCTCAATTGTCGACCGTCGGCAAGTACATGTGTCTCACCATACTCGGCTCAATCACTAGCCGTCAGCTCAAGTACATGTCTCACCGTACTCGGCTCAACTCATACTCTAGTTGCTGTGAAAGAATCGTCGCCAATCAGACCCTTGGAGTATACTCGAAGATACTACAGAGGACTCGTCGCCGTCGTCAAGACGAGCACAGGTCTCACGCGTACTCGGCTCTCGTTGTAAGTATCGACAGCTCGAATACAGTGTCTCATACCACCGTATTCGGCTCACGAGTTCGGGTTGCTCAATGGTCACTACGGGGAGGCACATGGCCCCAGCATAGGCCGACAGCTCGGCCACGGTGTCCCATACCACCATGTCCGGCTCATGAGTCTTAGCGGATCGAGGTACCTTGGTTAACGGGATCGCCACTGGTAAGTTTGGTACCCTAGGTTCAAACAGTAATGACCAAACATGGTGAATACACATTCGACAATCGGGTTACTTGACGAGCCTAACTAGCTCGAGCGCACAAGTTGGGCGATATGAAGCGCAAAAGCACTCCGTGTGGCCAACCACTATCGCCAACCGAAGTACGACTCGGGTTCGCCAGACACATTCCTTGTGGCGACATGAATCTCACCACAATTTCCAACTGTACCGAATGCCTGGACTATAAACATAGTCCCAAACTCATACAGTTCTCATCAATAGCATGTGGAGTTAAGCATGATAAACAGCGTAATACAACATGTTAGGAAGCATATCATAAAGCATGTTATGAAGCATGATATAAAGCATGTTGTAAAGCATGTTGTAGAGTACTATACAAATAGGGACACAATTACGTATACATCACAAGTGAGTGGCTAAAGTAAACCACCACATGGAGGGTATCCTACATGTCTCTAAGGTAGTCGGGAATTCCATATCAGCACCTATCTAAGGCATTAACACTTAAACATTTACACTCACAAGCGTTTACACAAACACTTAGAGTACACCATTCCAACATACATGACGTATGTTCGCAAAATACGTATTAGGGCTATCCTTTCGCCAAGCGGTTGTTTTATCCATGTATACCATAATCATACAGCAAATAATCACGACAAATGCATTTCCAAAATTTACACATATACGGTATTTCTAGAATACACAATTTCTACATACGTAGTATTTACAAGCGAGCATGTATTACGGCGATTCCTTTCGCCAAACTAGTATTTTATCCATATGTTGTATAATCATACATTAACTAAACATGTCAAACATTTTTCCAAAAAAAAAATACGATACGGTATTTCTACGTATACCAAGAGTATGTGAAATTCCATATTCTACAGCGTTAATCGAAACAGTAAAACGTAAAGCACTTTGTACATGTGCATTTGTATGCAGATCATGAATCTATCATTATCTGACATTGAAAGCGTTGAAAACCGTAACCTATACACCTAAAGTCCTCACCTTTGCCCTTGGAATCACAACGGATCTGTAAGGTTTGGTGAGCTTCCGTATTCGGGAGTTTTCTTGCCTAAAGAGCGGAATCGGTTAGCCTTTTTCACAACCTATAGCCTATCTACTTGAAATCAGACCTAGGGTTAGGGTTTCTCACCTTCAAACGGAGTGGATACCGCCGAGAAAGCGCCTGGAAAGAGGCGGTGTAGGCCGTGCGATAATCGAAAGCAACAGGAGGAAGTTCTCCCACAAATCCCAAGCTCTTCTCTCTCTTCTCTCTCTCTCTCTCTCTCTCTCTCTCTCTAGGGTTTTATCCCAAATTCGTATGGCTGTGAGAGGGGCTGTTCTAAGCCTCTTTTATAGCCAAAAACCTCCCCAAAATAGACTCAGGTTGAAGGGTTACTGCTAATAAAGGTATTTCGTCACTTTTCCAGCTCAAAAGAGAGGTTCTCGGTGGCCCTCCTTGAGCCAAACGTCGACTTAAGCTCACCACACATGGATCCATGTGGGATTACGTTTTTCGACTCGATCGGATTCCCAGATCGCACGTGGCGGACCACTTTCGGTTCAACGGTCATAACACGATCCGAAATTCCAAGCACATGTAAATGTTCTGAAATTTTTCTTAATCCGAGGGTGTAATTTAGTCCGATTTCGACTGGCCCTGGTTGCTTATCATCGATGCGCAAGCAATGGTGCCGATCACTATTCCAGATATTTATTTTGTAAAGGGAATAGTGTTTTTCACACTCCTCGCTTCGGATCCAAACGAATGGCCGTGGGACATCTACTGGACTGATTTTTGAGATGATAGTCAAGCCCAGTGAGGCGGTCCTAGTTCCTTAACTTCGTGTTAATCGGACTTCTGATGTGCGATCTAGACCTAATACGAAGTTTCGTTTCATTCCCGAGAGCAGCCGGGAAATGAGTTTGGTTCTAAACTTTAGGGTAACCTAGAGTCACCGATTTTGCAAGTTTTGGGTCTTGCAGATCGTATTTAAAGCGATCCCAACGGATTTCATGGCTAATCGAGTTTTGCACTTAGTTAACTTTGTTAAATTCCTAAAGGATTTAATCCTAATTGATTTCTGGTCGAGATGGTACTCGATCCAAAGTACGGAAATTTACGGGTCGTTACAAGTACACAATCCCTTCCTAAATTTGGGATGCGAATTCTGCACAAATGCTTTTCGCAGGAACTTTCTATGCTGGAATCTTAGGCGAAGCCCACCGTTATGTTTGTGATAAATCTAATATGTCCATCCGTGTTTTGAGATCATTTTAGGACTTGAGACAAAAACTGAGGAGGATACAAGACTTAAGTGGGCCGCACTAAAGGAAAAAGGCAGGTAGGAAAATTCCTACCGTTGAAACCTCCCCAGGGTCGACAGTGATGTTTACATGCCACCAATACCGTTCATACTGTCATTCCTAGTGAGATGAACTCAAACCACAAATATTTGCATGATTGAAAACTTTTGTGGCCTCACGAATATTTTAATTATGAGCATCCAATCTTCACATTTTCAGCCCATTTTCAGACATTAGTTAATAAACAAGTTATTCTAAATTCACTATTAGTTTTCTGACTTCAGATTCAGACTTTGGATTTCATATTTAACAAACAGGCCCTTAGACTCTAACTTAAACGTCCTACAAAATGTGACTTACTATAAATAGTAAACTATTTATAGATGAGATCAATTCCTAATAGACTTTGTGGTTTTGGGCAAAAAATAGTAAGTGTCCAACTTGGCCCAACCATGTTATTCTCCTAACTTTTCTAAGCTCATTTCATGTTGGGCACCACTTCTACAACTCAAATGATCAAAAGTTATAGTCGAACTAAAACTTATTGTTTATAGTAAAAATGAAATTAAACAAGACCATCGATCTAATTGAATCTTGCAAATTTGGCATGCACAACCCAGCGTAGCAGGGTTGCTTGGCTTAAGTAGGTCCTACACTAAAATCATATATAATATATCGAAAAACTCATCCTGAATTGCTAGATACAATTGATTTAAGGTCTTGACAATCTAGCATGCACATGGTTCACGTTAGCCTTACTATTAATAAACTTTAAATCTTGATGGTCAGTGTAGAGAACAAACTCTAAATAAGATAACGCAGCCAATGTCACAATGCTTGAACCAGTATGTACAGCTCAAGCTCATATATCGACCATTTCTTTCGGGTTTCGCTGAGCTTCTCGATATAGAAGGCTACCGATCTACTTTCATGTGATAACACTCCTCCAATTTCGACATATGAGGCATCACATTTTTTAGTGTAATGAGTCGACCCACTACCCACCATGAATATGTGACCGCCGCCTGTCCAAGTAAGGCCCATTGTGAATCATGTGGGGCTCACGTGACCACTGCCCATCCACATTGGGCCCATTACCATGACCGTGTGAATGTTAACCCATCATCACAGAACCTAGTGTATTTGACCATTGATGGCCAAGTAATAACCACAAACCATAAATATCCACGCAACCCGATCGGTTTAGCCAGGTCGCTGCCCAACAAGTTGATTTTTTTATGCTAATGGGTATTCCCTGGTATATTGTACAACCATCACCTGATCTTGTTTACACGTTGAGCAAGTGGCTAAATAGGCGGCCAATCTCATCAACTCCCATCTTTCTTCGGCGTTAATAAAGTTGGCATGGTGCATGGGCTCATGCTCTCTCTTAGAAGACCCTTACAGATCAATTCCTCCACCTGCCCTTAAAGTATCTCACTCTTTCAGACACATCTGATAGTGAGGGTGGTTGGGCAAGCCAGCTCCTAGGACAAGGTCTATGTGATGTTGCATGTCCCTCATGGGAGGTAATCCATCGTGTAACTCTTCGGGCCAGATTTATTTGAATTCGTTCAGCAACGACCTTAAATTTGGAGGAATGTTTAAGGGCATTGATTCCTCGCCCTTTACCACTACGGCGAACACCTCGTTGGTTTCCTTAGGTTCCTCCACGAAATCCCGAATGGTCATAAAGGAGCTCCCCTCTACTTTAGAAGCTTCAAGGTGGCTCTCTAGTGTCATAGGGGCAATGATTGTGATGCGATTGTCCTCGATGAAGACGTAGGCATTGTCTCATCCTCAGTGGGTCGTATCATGATCTGATTGCCATGGTCGACTGAGCAAAATATGACATGCTTCCATGTCTATCACATTTCAAAGTACTTGATCCTTATAATTCATACCAATTGAAAATGAGACGATGCATTGTTCAGTTACCTTGGCCTCATTCACCTTTTTTATCTAGCCAATTAAGTTAGGGGTGTCGTAGGTAGCCACGACTTTTTCACCATCACCTTTGACAGGATGTTCTCACTACTTCCACTGTATATGATTACATCACAGACCTTGTCGTTGACAGTACACTGCGTGCATAATATATTGTGTCGTTGCGAGTGCACCTCCTTAGATTGTACAATAATCATCTCATGACCAAGGATTCAGCATGATCCTCGACCAACCATTTTTTGTCACTAGCTCCTTCAGTAGTTTGTTTATTCTCATTAAATCCAGGGCCTTCTTTTGTTGCCTCAACTTCAACGCCCCTTCATTAATGGCCAAGTGGGTTGAGGGGCGTTGAGGGCAGGTGTTTGTATAATGGTCCGATTGGCCATGACAAAAACAAAGGTCCGGCCTTGTCCGACCATAAGGATTTGGAATCATGCTTAGACCCACTACTGTGGACATTGCACGTTAAGGCCTAAATAAACCACTCATCGTGTCACGGTTTGCAGTTGTAGGAGGATGATGACATCCTCCTACTAGTTCCTTTCCTTTGGTCAACGTCGAATCCTACGTGGGAACCGTCATAGAGGCCCGAGTTAAAGGATAAGGCCAAGTAACTCTTGTAAGTTGTGTTTCTGCCTTACCCAACCGGGTGCATATGAACTCAATCCTAAATTGTCAGTCATAAACTGCCTACAAACCGCGCTACCTTCTACGATTCAGTCTCCAAAAAATCATTCCACGTTGCCAACCGCTGGAATTATTCGGTGTAATTCATGACGATTTGATTTCCCTACTAGCAATTTTGAGACTAATGAAACAACACTTGTAACAACCCTTTTTTTGGTGGGAACCAACCCCACCGTCCTCTTTTGTGTGGCCTACCTGAGTTATGGATCAGCCTCATTTTTTATAATTAAATTTTAATATAAACTTAACAAATATTTTTTTTTATTGTTCTGATATTAAATTAAAATTTAATAAATTTATATAAATAAAGTATTTTTACAATTTAAGAATTAATTTATATTTAAAATTAACTTTAGATGAAATTGATTTAAATCAATCAAATTATAATATAATTCATTAAATAAATTCCAAAGCTGATGAATTTGATTATTTTAATAACAAAATTTATTTAAATTATTAATTTCTAAAAGTTTAGAATTAAAATTAGAATTAAAAAAAAAATTAAATTATACTTTCAATAATTTATTAATTAATCTAATATATTTAATTATATATATATATATATATTTTGAATATTAAATTAAAATTTAACTATGAATCAAACCGATTTAATTCAACAATTGTTTCAAGGTATATTTCAAAATTTCAACAATTAAACTAAATAATTAAATTTAAAAAAAAATTAATCAAATAAATAATTAATTTAAAAAGTATTACTATTAAAATTTTGGAATAAAATAACATAACAATTTTGGAATAAAGGATGTGAGTAACGGAATGGAAGAGTGGGGAACATGGGACAGTTTCGATTGTTTGGAGGGTTTGATGCCCGTTACCATACGAAAAAGAAGGAAGAATGGAGAGAGTCGAGGAGTGGGTTGGTTCGGGCGGTGACGTGCTTCCGTACGTCACTGCGAATAATTCTTTTTTTAAAAAAAGAAGTGGTAGGTCTCACTAATGATGTCATAAATCCACTCCGTCCATCATCTTGGCCTGGCCATGAGAGGACATGAGGCCAAAAATGAGGTTGATCCAAAACTCAAGTGAGCCACACAAAAGAGGACGGTGGAGTTGGTTCCCACTAAAAAAATGGTTGTTACATTCTACCTCCTTTAACGAAAATTTCGTCCCCGAAATTTAACATACCTATCATATAAAGAGATGAGGGTACTTCTCTTGGATTTCATCCTCTCGCTCCCACAAAGCTTCATTCTCGCCATGATGTCCCCACTGAACCTTCACGAGTGGTATTGTGTTTGTTCGAAGTACTTGTTCCTTTCTGTCAAGAATGCGAATAGGTTGTTGTATATATGAGAAGTCCTCCCGGATTTCCAGTGGCTCCAGGTCAATGATATGTGACGCGTCTCTTTCATACTTTCGAAGCATAGATACATAACATATGTCATGGACGCCAATAAGTTGAAGAGGTAAGTTGGCTACGAGGCCTACTCTCTACAAGATTTCGAATGGTCCGATATAGCGTGGTGCCAATTTTCCTTTCTTTCCGAATCTCATAACTCCTTTCATCGGGGATACCTTTAGGAACACATGGTCTCTTATGGCAAACTCCAAGTTCCTTCGACGATTGTTAACGTAGCTCTTATGGCGGCTCTAAGCGGTACGTAAACGTTCTTTAATGACGGCAATCTTCTTGGATGTCTCTTGCCCTAGTTCTGGTCCCAACAATGTTCTTTCACCCACTTTAGTCCAACAACTTGGTGATCTGCAGGGTCTTCCGTATAAAGCTTCGAATGGCGCCATGCCAATACTGGACTGAAAACTATTGTTGTAGGGGAATTCTACTAAATAGAGGTGGTCATCCCAATTTCCCTTGAAGTCAAGAATGCAGCTACGAAACATGTCTTCTAGGATTTGATTTACCTGCTCCGTTTGTCCGTCAGTCTACGGATGAAAAGTTGTGTTGTAGCCTAGCGTCGTTCCCAAGGCCTTCTGAAGACTCTTCTAAAAGCGTGATGTAAACCTAGAGTCTCGATCGGATATAATGGACATATGAATGCCATGAAGCCTAACGATCTTCTTGATATACCATTTACTTAACTCATCTAGGGATGAAGAAATACGTATAGGAAGGAAGTGTGCTGACTTTTTAGCCTATTAACGATCACCCATATTGCATCATGATGATGACTTGTTTTCGATAGTCCGAAAATAAAATCCATCGATATGTGCTCCCACTTCCATTCTATGACCCGTAATGGTTGTAAAAGTTCTGACGACTTCTGATACTCCACTTTAACATGCTGGCAGGTAACGCACTTTGCAACGTAGTTAGCTATCTCCCTCTTCATATTACTCCACCAATATTGACGCCACACATCACGGTACATCTTGGTTCCTCCTGGGTGGACGATGAATTTTGTACAGTGCGCCTCATCTAAGACTTCTTATTTTAATTTAGATATGTCTGGAACACATAACCTCCCTCACAATCTGGTCCCACCATCAGATCCTACTCGCCACTCCGAATTATCCTTTCCCGCTTCTTCTGTTATTTTCTCTTGTAGCCATGCATCATTCTTCTGTGATTCTATTATTCGTCGCACCTAGAAAAGAAAATCCTGAATAACTACATCCTAATATAAGAATTAAATGGCTAATTTAAATGGATACTTAAGAGATTACTTACTAGAGTGGGCTGCACCACTAAATTACTGATATAAGCCCGAGGTTCATCGATACAAAGTCTAACATCAAAATCTTAAACTATATCAAGCATCTCCCATTCTTTAATAATTAAACTTGCCACCAGTTTACGTGTCTTCTTGCTTAAACCATCGACTACGACGTTCGCCTTACCTGGATGATAGCAGATGTCGAAATGATAATACTTCAAGAATTCCATCCATCTCCTCTACCGTATATTTGGGTCATTTTTGTCAAAAAGATACTTTAAACTCTTGTGATTTGAGTACAGTTCAAACTGCTCACCATAAAGATAATGCCTCCAAAATTTTAAGGCAAACACTACAGTTACAAGCTCTAAGTCATGAGTGTGATAATTATACTCATGAGATTTTAACTGCCTTGACGCTAATGCTATTGCTTTACTACTTTGCATCAACACGCATCACAACCCTTGATAAGATGCATTAGTATATACCACAAATCTTTCCCCTTCAGCTGGTAAGGAAAGTACTGGGCTTCTGTTAATCGATTCTTCAACTCAGAGAAAGCTTGCTCGCAATTTTCATTCCATTTAAAGGAAGTGTCCTTCTTGGTCAAGTTAGTCAATGGTCTTGCTATCTTAAAGAATCCCTTAATGAACCTTCTATAATAGCTAGCTAATTCGAGAAAATTGTGCACTTCTATCACATTGGTAAGTTGCTCCCAATTTAACCTTTTTCTGATATCACGTGCTCCAAAAACTTTACTTCATTATTCCAAAAGTCACATTTTGAAGCTTTAACATACAATTAATTATTCTTTAGAGTATGTAGAGCTATTCGAAGGTGCTCTGCGTGATCTTCTTGCGTCTTTGAGTAAATTAAAATATCATCTATGAACACTATCATAAATCGATCCAAAAATGGTTTGAAGACCCTGTTCATGAGGTTCATGAATACTGTTGGACCGTTCGTTAGTTCGAAGGGCCACTAGAAATTCATAATGGTTGTACCGAGTCCTAAAGGCAATTTTGGTTACATCTTCATCTCTAATCCTCAATTGATGATATCCAAACCGTAGGTCTATCTTTAAAAAATATTCAGTTCTCTTCAACTGATCAAATAAATCATTTATCCTCGGCAGCGGATACTTGTTCTTGATAATCGCCTTATTAAGTTGACGGTAATCGATGCATAGCCTCAAAGATCCATCATTCTTTCTTACAAATAATACTAGTACATCCTACGGTAACGTACTAGCCCTAATGAAGCCTTGGTCTTGGAGCTGTTGAAGTTGCTCCCTTAATTCTCTCAATTCAACAGGAGTCATACGGTATGGTGCTATAAAGATTGGTGCAGTCCCAAGTACCGGATCGATTGTGAAATCAACATCTCTCTTTGGAGGTAATCCAAAGATATTTTGAAATACTTCTGGAAATTAGTTAACAATCGGAATTTATTCTACTCCTTGGGGTTCAACTTCCGAGATGGCTGACAAACTAACCAGTGCTCCCTTCTTTCACATCCCATAGAATTGTAATGGTGATCACCCATCGATATTCAATTTGACTATCTTCCTAAAATAATTGATTTTAGCTCGATATAGAGATAACCAATCCATCCCCAATGTAATGTCATATTCTCGCATCGACATAAGTATAAGATTAGCTGGTAAATTTACATTCTCGATTATGATTAGACAGGATTTACAAATCTGACTTAGGTCCACTAAATTACTAAGGGAGTTTGCTACCATTAACTTTTTATCTAATGGAGTAGGTGATAACCCAAGAGAGTAAAAAAGGTAGTAAGAAATAAATAAATGTGATGCCCCAGAGTCAAATAACGCTCTAGCTAAGGATGAATAAATGACAATGGTACATTTAACTACATCATTGATAGCCTTGATGTCAGGCTGAATAATGTCATTTGTTGGTGGTGTTGGATCCTCATACAGGGGTGTGTCGTCATCATAAGTCTGGGTCGCTTCTGTAAATGCTATATCGTAAATCTAGCACCCAGGGTTGTCAAATTTTGTTGTGCCAAATCATTTAGATTCTGTATCATGTATTGATGAGATGTATAGATCGACTTCGTGCATTTTAAAGTTGTCCAAGTCTTCATCGAACTTCTCTATGTATTCAAGTTGAAGAAGCGTTGTCGAAGTTGAAGATTTCAAGCTCAAGTACAAGTACAAGTTCAAGTTTAATCTTCAAGCTTCTTCAAGCTCAGTACTTTAAAGACTCAAGAACTCAAGTCTTTACTCAAGCTCACGTTCAAGATTTGAATACAAGCTTCACGTATTTCAAGTGTATGAGTTAGTAAAACGAGTGATGTTTCAATTTTTCAAACTCACAAACTAGGTATGGTTGACCCTAAATTGACCATAGGTTAGGTCATATTCATTACATATGCTATGTGGGTCATTTCATAAGTTTATAGGTCATTTCCTCGACTAGTCCAAGCTCTAGCTCAACCAGTCCGAGAGTTTTTTGACCAGTCTAAGATTTGTTGCAAATTTTCAGAATTTTCTATTGGACCCTCGACCAGTCGTGGAGACTGCTCGACCAGTTGAGTGAACAGTGCTCGACTGGTCGTGCAGGCTCGACTCAAAGTCCAACAAGGTTTTTTGGTCCCACTCGACCAGTCGAGTGTATTGCTCGACCAGTCAAGCAGGCCACTCGACCAGTCAAGTAACGACCTTATCTTATCGGGCCAGAAATTTTGAAATTTGGTTGGTCCTTTGACTAATCGAACCGACCCTTAGACCAGTCGAGAGAACAGTATTTTCACCTATAAATAGAGGACGAATCTCAGAGTTTTTCATTCATTCCAAGCTATATCAAACCATCACTCTGTGAGATAAGTTCCTGCATTTCTTAAGCTTTATTGTGTTCATTTTAAATTCTCTTAAATAGCTTTTTGCATTTGATTTTATGATCTGCATTCAACTCTATTTCTTTAAAGAAGAGAATTGTGATTTTATCCTCTTTGAGATCAGAATCAAATCAAGCTAGCCCAGGCTAAATTAATCTAAAAATCATTTAGATCTAGAACTTTTCATTTGTGAGATTGGATATTGAACATCTTCATCTACATCGAATTGGTTCTACCGGTCTTCTTCAGAAGGAGAATTTTCAGATAAGTACCGTTTAATTTTTGTGTATCTTTTGTCGTTTGTGAGGTTGTGCCAGGAAAATCTCATTTTTGGTTTTGTCTGAGGTAATCCAGAAAATCACTGTGTGGGGTTTTTGTAATTGTGTAAGCCCATCTAAAGACACAATTGTGAAGGTTTTAAGGTGAACCTTAGAAAACCTTTTTCATAGTGAAAGCCAATATCCCGTGGGTGTGGATATTGGGAGTGGAGTAGTTGCGTGGCTGTTTTTTAACAGTTGGTGTACACATGAACGAACCACTATAATTCCTGGAGTTGTATGGATGTTTGGATTTTCTTATGTGTGTGAATGTTGTAATTTATTTTACGTAGTTGTGGTAAAAGGTGTAATTTACTTTATGCACTTGTGGTGAATGTTGTAATACTTTAGCTTATTTCATTTGTCTCTTTATTAGTTTAGGTTTTTGATACTTATAAACATTCTAGTAAGGTTGTCCTGCCTTGGATTTTGGTGTTAGGTTGTCCTTAGAATTAAGTTTGTATCAACCTCTCAAGACTAGTGCATTTGAGGTTGCTATTTACTTGTGCTATTTTATTATTTAATTGTGTTATCTATCTTCATATTCCGCATTTATTTTTAATTTGGCATAGTCCTATTCACCTCCCCCCAAAAGACGTTAAGCTCGGCCATTTCAGCTTCATCCCCAAACTGTGCTGGAACATCATAACTCTGAATTGGACCTTTGTATTACTACGCCAAGTTCTCGTATGACTGCAGTGTGTTGTCTCCTGACTATACTACGGCATAGACTCGGCCTTGGGCTTGTGGTTGTGGCGCCTGACCTCCCTGCCTCGACTGTTAGTACCGTTGAGATCTAATTTGCGGTTGTTGCTGCTGAGATGGTCTCTGATATACTAATGAAGGTCCTTGTTGTGGTGGCCTTTTCAAGTGGTATCAGAGCCTAATAGCTACTTTTTATTATTTGGATTCATTTCTTAAGCTAACTGATCTGAGCTTATAAGATGTCAAATTTTGATAGCTTCTCAATTACTAGGCCTCTACCTTTTGATGGCTCCAATTACGCTTATTGGAAAACCAGAATGATGATCTTTTTAAGATCCATAGATGAGAGCATGTGACGAGCCACAGTGACTAGATGGAATCCACCCACAATTGAAGTTCTAGGCACTAATGGAACTAAATCTGTTAAAGTTACACATTATTTTTCATGGACCACACTTCAGAAAAATGAGAGTAGCGCCAATGCAAAGGCTTTAAATGCAATCACTTGTGCACTATCACCGGATGAATTCAAAAGAATTATATCTTGTGACACTGCAAAGCAAGCCTAGGACATTCTAGAAATGACACACGAGGGTACGACTATAGTCAAGAAATCTAAACTTCAAATCATTACCACTCGGTTTGAGGAGATACATATGGAAGAAAGTGAAACTTTCATGGACTTCTATACTAAGTTAAATGACATATTCAACTCTATGTGGGATCTTGGTGATAGTAAACTTACTATTTATAAATAACCTCTATTCCTACTAGACTTCATGGTTTTCGGCCAAAAATAGTAATTGTCCAATTTGGCCAACCACGTTATTCCCCTAACTTTTCTAAGCCCTTTTCATGTTGGGCATGACTTCTACAACTAAAAGGATCAAAAGTTATACTCAAACGAAAACTTACTATTTATAGTAAAACTTAGTAATTATAATAAAAAAGAAATTAAACGAAATTATACTAAAAGAATCTCACAAATACAGTGTGTGCAACCCAACGTAGCTGGATTGGTTGGCTTAAGTAGGTCATCATAGCCCAAAATCATATATAATATGTTAAAAAACTAATCCCAGTTTGCGAGATACAACTGATTTAAGGTCTTGACGATTCAGATTATTTCTGCCTCCTATCGGGCCTTATCCATCTTTGCCATGAAAGTGTCTGCGACCAGCTCTACATCAGGTGTGCTAACCGGTTTCACCTTGTCCATACACAACTTAACCAAGACCTTCTCAATGAATTATGTCTGTAATAACCGTAACCTGCTCTTTTGTCTGTCTCTATAAATATCCATGCCAAGAATCTTCTTTATAGCCCCTAGATCTTTCATTTCGAATGTCATTGACAACTGAATCTTCAACGTATCGATCTTAGGCATGTTATGGCTGGTAATAAGCATGTCATCTATGTACAATACTAATATGATAAATTGTCCATCATTCAATGTCTTGTAATAGACACAATGATCATATTCACTTCTAGTAACACGCTAACCCAATATGAAAGTATCAAACATTTTGAACCAATGCCTAAGCAACTGCTTCAGGCCGTATAATGACCTCCTCAACCTGTAAACTTTATTCTCTAACCCTTTTACTTTGAACCATTTTAATAGTTGCATGTAAATCTGCTCTTCCAACTCTCCATGTAAGAAAACAATTTTCACATCCATCTGTTTCAATTCCATGTTGTATTGGGCAACCAGTGCCAACAAAAATTTGATGGACACCTACTTTACTACAGGCACGAAAATTTCGCTGAAGTCGATACCCTCCTTTGACACATATCCTTTCGCGACAAATCTCACCTTGTATTTATCATGTTTTTCTTATAAATCCACTTGTAGCCAATCGTTTTACGTCCCACTAGAAGCTCTATCAGCTCTCATGTCTCATTCTTATACAGAGAGTTCATCTCATCATGCATGGCCATCATTCACTTTTCAGCATTTAGGTCATCTAATGCTTCTTAGAAGGTAGACAGATCATCCTAATCCGTAATGAGGGCGAATGCAACATTCAAGTCATCTCTGTATCTAGCTAGTAATCTACGATCTCTCGGCAGATTCCTTTTGAGAGGTGTTTACTCCACCTGCGGCTCGGGCTCTACCTATGTATGAACTTTTTCAATCTATATATCAACGACCTCTGATTTCTCTGATTCATTGTGTTCTTCCTTATGGATTATGGACCACAGAATCCTCATTAAACCTAACATCTCGGCTAATTATGATTTTCCGAGTGACCCGATTATATAACTCGCATCCCTTCACTCCATCATCATAGCCCATAAAAGTACACTTATTCACCATTTAGTCCACCTTATCTATCTCAATTGATGGTATATGAGAGTAAGCATCGCAACCAATATCCTACAACTGTAAGTAGTCGACATCATGACCAATCCACACTTCTTCTAGAATCTTACAGTCTATCGACGTAAACATGGATCGATTCACCAGGTAATAAGCTGTGTTAACGACATCAGTTTATAACTCCTTGCCCAATCCAGCATTACTTAACATGCTTCGAGTTCTCTCCAAGAGAGTGAATTATTCATTTAGCTACACCATTTTGTTCAGGTATATGTCTCACTATATTGTGCCTTATAATCCTCTCATCTTTACAAAATTGGTTGAATTCACTTAAGGTTGAATTCCTTTTAAGTGAATTCACCTTCATTGTATATCATTATAACCTTCAATTTTTGTCATGTTTGTTTCTTAACCATTGCCTTCCACACTTTGAATGAAGGGAATATATCGAATTTATTTTTTAGGAAATAAACCCACACTTTCCTAGAGTAATCATCTATGAAGGAAACAAAAAACGATGACCCCCTGGCAGAAACAATAGCGACGAACCCCATATATTTGAATGCATATACTTTAGTACACCCTTACAAACATGTTTTCCAGTCTAAAAAGTTAGTTGTTATTGTTTACCATATATACAATGCTCACATATATAAAAATTAACTCTTTAAATACAAGAATCAGAGAATGATCAAAAAGTACCTTCATACCGTGCTCGCTCATGTGGACTAGACGTGCGTGCCACAAACGTGCGGATGTGGACTCCACTACAAACGATGCAGCTCCACCCGATACAGTATTCCTGATCAACCTGTAAAGGTTACTGCTTCGTTGTACTTTTGTTATTATAAGTGCCCCTTTAGAAACTTTAAAGACCCGATCAAAACCTGTGAATTTGCACCCAAGTGCCCTAAGAGATATTAGGTTCTTTCCAAAGTTTGGAATGTGTCTCACCTCTATCAGGATACATTCCACCCCATCAAACATCATAATGTGCATCGAACCAACACCAACAACCTTACAATCAATGTCATTTGCCCATAAACATCTGTCCACCATTGCACTCGTTGTAACGGTGAACCAAGCTCACTGAAAAGTCATGTGGTAAGAGGCCCCCGTATCTAAAACTCACTCATTATTGAGATACCCGTATTTGGAAGCGGTTAGAACATCCCCACCATCAACTTCCTCATCGGATTCCACTGTGTTAGCTTCCTTTGATGTGTTATCATACTTCTATCCATTCTGTGCCTAAGGAATCTAACAATCCTTCTTCATGTGTCATGTTATCACATAATTCCAATATTTCATCTTGTTATTCCCTTATTTAGATGCGGTTAGAACATCTCCACCATCAACTTCCTCGCCAGATTTCACTGTGTTGGCTTCCTTTGATGTGTTATCATACTTCTATCCATTATATGCCTAAGGATTCTAACAATTTTTCTTTATGTGTCCTATTTTCACATAATTCCAGCACTTCATCTTGTCATTCCCTTTTCGATTCAAATCTAGACTGAGAATTCCCCTTCTACTGTTCAAAATTCTTTTCCCTAGCAACCAACACATCTGTATAGATACCATCGCCATTGTCTTTCTTTCTCAATTGTTTCTTATGAAGGACTGAGATGATAGTCTCAACATTGATGGTATCCCTACCGTGGAACAACGTATCTATCAGATTCTTAAAAGATGATGGAAGAGAATTCAAAAGAATTAAGGCTTGATATTCTTCTTCAATCGTAACCTCTACATTCGTCAGTTTATACAGCAATTCACCAAAAGTGATCATGTGTTCATTTATATCAAACCTCTCTATCATCTTAAGATTATAGAACTATTTCTTAAGATATAAACAACTACCCAAGGATTTCTTCATGTACAAACTATCAAGCTTCATTCATATCCCTGCAATGGTCTTTTAATCAAGGAGAATGTAGAGAATGTTGTCCGCTAGACACAATTGA
Source organism: Magnolia changhungtana (assembly GCA_030180095.1). NCBI lineage: Eukaryota > Viridiplantae > Streptophyta > Magnoliopsida > Magnoliales > Magnoliaceae > Magnolia > Magnolia changhungtana. Next base: position 6,552,320 of record JASAUF010000652.1, read on the forward strand.
ATTGAAGTTGTAGCCATCTCATCAAGTTCATCCCACTCTCCATCACTCATAAATGCATGACGTTTCGCCTTACTAAGGAGAGAGTGTTGCAATCCTTATTGAACTAAAATGCCTCTCATCTTCACCTTCCATAGTTTAAAATTATTTCTACCGATGAACTTCTCAATTTCATAGTTCACATTAGACTCTTTCGTTGACAAGTTTCAGATTAGAACTCAAAACCCTAATGTTAGCATTGATACCCCTTGTTAGGGATCTCGCAGAAGTAAACCCGAATTCAAAAAAAAAAAAAAAAGACAAAATCAAACACAAACCAAAACACACAGCGAACGCACGATTTTTACATGGAAAAACCGTTTCAGGGAAAATCCATGGCACAAAGCGACAAGTGATCCACTATGAAACGATATTATAAGAGGTGGATGGACTTACCAATCTGAACAACCCCTAAATGATTTCTCAAAATCTTAGCTTTGCTCTAGAATACCTTAGGAAGATCTTTACATTCACTTAAATTCACTCACAGCCAGAATTAAAAACAAATCATGCACTTACGAAGTTCCATGCGCCCCATCAATGGAACTTTCAATGGCATGACAGCCATCAAAGACCAGTTGATGACATCAAAGTCACTTTCAATGGCATCTAAGTAGCAACTCCAAAATTGTCCAGCAAACAGCTAAGATTTTTCTGAATTTTCTTGATGGCATCGAGTGGTCATATCGGACAACATCATGCACATGTGACACTCTTTCACTGGCGTTGGCAACTTATTCTGCTTCCTTGGATAGATGCCCTTCACGAGAATATGTGGTGTCTAATATTGGTACATTAATAGAAACCATGGTATCAGAAATATTAGACTCCTTGGAATATTTATCTTTTAAAAGACCATCTTCCTAAGGGCCCGTTTGGATACCAAATAAGTTACTTTTTCTACTTATAGCAGTAGATAAGTAACTAATCGGAGATAAGTTTGGTTTATGATCAATTACAAGTAACCTTTTTTACTTAAAGTTACTTAATCACTTCAGCTTAATAAATAGAAACCAAGAAGATAAACTACTTAAGGCATAAGTAGCTTAAGTTAAGATCCAAATGCCGCCCCCTAAGCAAATAGATTATCCAGTGCATTTTTAAGTCGTCTCATAAGTCTCACAAGGATAAGGCTGATATGGATAACGTCTTCTACAAGTTCTCTAGGATTTCACGAGATTTAAAGGTCAATCGTAAGTTTGGAATAATTACATCTGCAAAAAGTTGGTGCCGCTGAAAATTTATTTTCTTCTCTGGAGAGCTCTTTGCGACAAGATTTTGGTTGAGTTATGAGTGCTACTTTTGGAGGTAGCTTTAAGGCTCATTTGGCAGCGTGGATTTGAACTTCTGTGGAATCGAGTGGATTTTCATTCATAGAAAATCGAGTGGATTTGAAATCAGATAATTGAGGTGGAAGTTCAAAAAGAGCTTTTTTGGAGAATTTGAATTCCTCCCAAATCCAAATTCCAAACAAAAGCAGAAATTTTAATATGATTTAGTTTAATGTGTATCTTTTTCATTTTAAGCATCCCTATTAAGCCCCTAAGAATAGGTGGGTAATCCTTACTAACTGGGGAAGGATTCACATCAATCCGATTACAGGATTTGGAAATGGAAAATCTATTTGTGGTACAATAGGGAGGTGTAAGCAATGAGATGGGCCATTGGTCGTAAAAGGCCCATCTTTAGTTGCCCACTCTCCCAAATCACTTTGACTGGATGAACCTAACCATCTAATTAATGTTTTAGAAAATGGACGGTCCATATTAAACAAAGTAGAAAGGTAGAGGTATTGATGTGGACCATCATCTATCAAGTGTGGCCCACCTTTGATTGCCCATCCCTCTAAAACCAATATTTTCTTACCAGGAATAAAATGAGCACTTGTATAGGAAATGTAAAAACAGTTTCATATGAAAATTCAAGAACACAAACGTTAAATAATAATTTCAAAAAAAAAAAAAAAATCCCATTTTCATATGCAAACAAAAAAATTACATATCCAAACAAGCAGAAACAAATGAACCCCTCTACCCTTTGTCATGTGACCCACTAGTCTTCCTGTATCGCCAATGGCCACATAACAAGAAATTCGTTGCAGATGGTTTTCTCCCTCTCATGCTAGTCGTGTTATAGCTAATGCTTTATGTGGAATCACAATGTCAGCAGTGATACATCAACATATTGTCCCTTGGGAATTCTTCAAGCTCTAACAGATGGGACCAAACTACTTTTCAAAAAGATCTGCTTCCCAAGACACTACCATTCTTCTATTTCATAATGAATACAATTACACAAACAAGAGTACCTCCACCCTCTTGGAATGCCAACTTAATAATTTCACAAAAACAAGGGGAAACAAAGGAAAATTAATATAGTGTGGACGACTATTCCATTCCATGATGAACACAAATTACATGAAAAAGAGTGCCTCCACTCTCCCATGTCATGCCAACTTGCTAACTTCACAAAGACAGAAAAGAAGAGAACCTCACAAAGACAAGTAAAAAAAGAATAAAGGAGAGAAGGAAAATCAAAGAGAGAGAGCAGAAGAAGAAAAGGACACCTAGCTTTACAGCCCACCCCACGGGACCCAAACAACTTCATCAACCCAAAAGTCACAAGCATGGCTAACCAACCTCCCACCAACGCCCTCCCCAACCTTGCACCCAGCCCTCCAAACACCATCAAGGCCAAGGTCACTATGGCAACCTCCAGCCTCACCTTGTGTGACCATATAAATACAGCCACCAAGAGCAGCGACATTGCCCCCGCTAACAATGGCAACCGTTATCCGTTATGGGGCCATAACAGCCATAACGGCCATTGTGGAACAAAAAAATGACCCATAACAGCCATTACAATCCCCATTACAGCCTGTTACACCCCATGTAAAGGCCAGAACAGCCCCGTATCAGTCCATTATGGGACCGATACAGGTTTTTTGGATTTTTTTTTTTTTTTAGTGACCGTAAAGGCTGTTATGAGGACCGTAACAGCCCACATCATAAAGTAACGGTGGTGGCCGTTACAGCCACTGTTACCATTATGAAATACCTTGGATCCAACGATGCAGCTGCCAGCACCGAGTTAGGCAACTGCACACCTCTGTTCTCTTCCTCGCTCTTGCCACTTCCCTCACCATTTCCTTCTCTCTTCATCTAGGCCACCTCTATAACCAGTTGTAAGTAGAAGGACACGAACTCTCCTATTGCCATGTTGTAGGCCCCGGCAAACCCGAAGATGATCATGGCCTTTGCATCATCCTTCACGGCTCTAACTCCCATCATCGGGAGACCATGGATACCAACCCATCGTTGGCTCCTAGGACGGTAACTTGTAGCCTTTGCGCCCTTTGGGAGTAGTTGATGTCGGCATAGGCCGCCTGCCTTCGGCGTCCAATGATCAGTCACGTGATTGTTCAAAGACTGCCATGATCACAAAGGTGTGAGTAGGAGGAGGAACTGGTGCTGGGAGTTAGAGAAGGAGGTGGACTGGCAGAGATGCCCTGCTCAAGGGATTTATGGTGCGACATTCTACTGTAGAATGGATGGTGATGGGCACTGTTGTTTGTGGCTGGAAAGGAAGAAGATAAGAGATGGGTGTTTGGTTCTCAACGGCAACAACCGGAACGGAGGCGGTGGCCGGAGAAGAAAGAGAATAAAAAAGGAAGGGTTAGGGTTTGCAAAACCGTATCTCTAATACCATGTAATTAGGTTAATTGAACTTAAGATTTTCTTCACACCCCTGTAGGAGGTCTGCATTAGATAATATAGAAACTCGTATGAAAGCACTTTAAAGTTTCTTATTTGGTGGAATAGGAATGAGAAATGCACCCAGCAAGGCATAAGCCAAGCATGGATGTGGCACGGTGCAGTGTCGTGCGCGCCCAAGTATATTTGCAAGCCTAAAAGTTTTTTTATTGCCTTTTGAAATTTTGTTTTGCAATAGTTGACAGAATGGTTGTTTGTTTTGTATTTCCGAACAGAGCCGGAAAATGAAAATGTTTCTTTAAAAAAAAATAACAAAAAGATTTCTTTAAAATAATAATAATAATAATAGCCATAACGGTTGGGAGGGGTGCATACACACCCATTCGAGGTAACCTTTGAAGTCTATATAAGGGACTTCTCTGATTCCAAATTTTAATTAATTTTCAATCTTTTGGCTCTCTCCCTCTCACTTCGAATCTCTACAACAATTTCATTTGGTTCAGTCTTCGAGTTAGACATACAGTAACGGTTCGGATCTTCGTATATCAAGTACACCGACGCGACAAGACAACATTCAAAGGAATCATGGAGATCGATCGTCTAGTATTCTTGTTGCACTACGAACATCGTCCAAAGGAGGACAAATCAATTTAAGCCGAGTGACTTTCGTCACGCCTCGAATCAAATAAATTTTCCAAATTCCTCCTGATTTAAATTTCTAATTTAAAAAAAAAAATAAATTTTACAATTAATTTTAATTTTGAATTTTCATAATTACGGATTTACAAATCCAATAATTCCTAAAATCTTGAAATTGATTTACTAATTTGTACATCTACAACAATGGCAAACGTAATAGTAAACCCGACCACCAAATTATCTAAAAATCAAATCATTTTCTGGGAACCATTTTAAAAGGTGATAACTGAAACTCACATTTGCTTTAGATACATTAAAAGTATCTTATGTGTTATCTGATACTTTTAGATATGAGGCCAATAAAGAAATTGTTGTAAGGGATGACCACAACTGAGGAAATTATATTTTGAATTCCCTTTCTAATGAACTGTATGACATATACGGTACATATGAAAGAGCTAAAAAAATTTGGTTGGCATTAGCTAGGAAATATGTATTAGAAGAAGCCGGTGCCAAAAAGCACATTATTTCCTCTTTCAGAACTTTACTATGTTAGATAATAAACCCGTATCTGATAAGATACTTGAGTATCAAAGTTTAGTGCACGGACTTATATCTTACGGATTAAAAATGGTTGATGTTTTCCTTGAAGGTATTTTAATTGAAAAACTCCCTCAATCTCGAAAAGAATACAAAAATAATATGAAACACAAGAAAAATCGAATGTCCATGTAAAACATTATCGTACATATCTGAATAGAGGAAGCCAATCGTATAAGAGATTAAAAAGAAAATGCTAATGGCACTACTTCAAATTCTAACATGTTTAAAACAAATCAGGAGAATAAAATGATCAAATGATTTTGTTCTCACTGTGGAAATGCAAGTCACTTATTGATCAATGTCAATACTTAAAAGGAACACGTTTCCACTATGGAAAATCAGGCCATTGTGCTGAACAATGTAGGCTCAAAAATAAGAAAGGGAAACCAGTAAGAAAAAAGAAAGGAAAATGTTTTTATTGTGGAAAACCGGGCATCATATTAGAGAGTGCAGGCACAAGAAGAATGCTTCTGAAGCTTCGGCCAATCTAATTGAACAAGATGGACAAGATGAAATAGTTGCGATGATATCTGAAGTGAACCTTGTCAACACAATGCATTGAATTACTAAATACCGGGGCTACACCTCACATTTGTAAGGATCGAAGCATGTTTGCTTCCTACCAAGTTGTAGGGGATGAACAAGCGTTCATGAGAAATGATCGAGCATCCTCAATAATCGAAAAAGGAAAAGTAATCTTAAGGCTTACTTCTGGAAAGACCCTTACACTAAATAATGTTCTACATGTACCTGACATCAGAAAAAATTTAGTTTCTAGCTCCTTCCTAAATAAAGTTGGTGTCAAATTGATTTTCAATTTAGAGAAGGTTGTACTGTCCAAGAATGGGACATTTGTTGAGAAGGGTTACTATTGTTATGGACTATTTGTACTATATGTATCTTCTATTGATATTAATAAGATGAATTCTAGTTCTGCTTACATAGTTGAGTCATAACTTGAATATTCTACAATCACTGGTAGCCTAATGTACCTAATGAATTGCACAAGGCCTGATATAGCTTATGCAGTAAATAGATTGAATAGATACACTCATAACCCTAATCATAATCATTGGAATGTTTTATCTAGAATATTAAGTTATCTAAAAGGTATAATCATATATGGTATACATTACATTGGTTTTCCCGCTATATTGGAAAAATATAACGATGCTAACTAGATTACAAATTTAGATGAAACAAAATTCACAAGTGCATATGTTTTTGTTTTGGGTGGAGGAGTTAAGTCTCTTGGAAATCCACCAAATAGACTTTTATTGCTCGGTCTACTATGGATTCCAAGTTCATTGCTTTGGAAAAGGTTGGAACAGAAGCAAAATAGATTAGAAATCTATGGGCTAATATACCTTTGTGGCCAAAACCTGTTTCGGCTATATCTCTACATTATAAGAGCAAATAATAAGATCTATAATAGCAAATGTAGACACATTAGACCCTGGCATAACATAGTAAGACATTTACTACATGATGGAATAATAGTCATTGATTTTGTGAGATCAGAGAAGAACTTGACAGATCCTCTAACTAAAGGACTTAATAAACAACTAGTCATAGATATATCAAAGGGAATGGGGCCGAGTCTAATATCATGATCTACCAATGTTGGTAACCCATCCATATGCCATATACTTGTTGGTGGTATATTCAATTACTGTGTACACTTGATGAAATTCAATTCACCTCTACTAGTATGGAGGTGAGGCCACTTCTTATAAGGACTTGAACGAATTCTCTAAAGCACTAGTGGAATCCAGGTAAAGATATATGGCCAAAAAGCATCAAACCACGGAACCATCTGTACTAGAACAATTGTGTGAGTGACATGTGTAGTCATTTTACATTAATAGGATTTTGATTTAAGACTGTTTGGCATCTGACTCTTGTGAACCTATCTTGTCTATTTTAAGTATCGATTCAAGTCTACTAAACATCGATATAATGCATAATTATTTCTATCTAACCCCAAAGTCGTTATTTTAAAACATGTGGGGGATTGTTGTATTTTTTGGTGTTTCAAAATAAGTAAATTTAAGTGATTTGAAAAATTCTCTCTAAAATTTCAAAAAGCAACAAAGGCGTTTTGTCTCGTAGTAGTGTGGGTTTAGTCACACATTGAATAGGTAACAAGAAAAATTTATATTTATATGAATAAGATTTTGCATAGGGCTTAAGCCCCTTTCAGAGGGCATGTGAATTTGATTGTTGGGGGGGTGGGTTATGCCATCAGCCCCAATCTATGCCATGAACCACACATGCGTTTATGCCGGGTCGGGCCATGGACGTAGACGTGGCGAGGTGCGGTGTCGTGCATGCATGCATGAGTATACTTGCAAGCCTAGAAGTTTTTTATTGCCTTTTGAAATTTTGTTTTGTAACGGTTAACCAAAACGATTATTTGTTTTGTATTTCCAAACAAAGCCAGGAAACAAAAAAGGTTTCTTTTTAAAAAAAAAACCAACAACCATGACTATTGCAGGGGTGTGTATACACCCATTCGAGGAAACCTTTGAAGTCTATATAAGGGACTTCTCTTATTCTGAATTTTAATTAATTTTCAATTTTTTGGCTCTCTCTCTCTCACTTCAAATCTTTGCAACGATTTCATCTGGTTCAGTCTTCGAGTTAGACATACAATGACCGTTTGGGTCTTCAGACATCGAGTGCGCCGATCTGACGAGACAACATTTGAGGGAATCCTGGAGAGTGATTGTCCAGTATTCCTATTGTATGAACATTATCCAAAATAGGACAAATCAATTTCAAGCCGAGTGACTTTCGTCGTGCCTTGAATCAAATAAGTTTTCTAAATTCCTCCTTATTCAAATTTCAATTTTACAACTATTTTTAATTCCAAATTTTCATAATTATGGATTTATAGATCCAAAAATTGATACATTGTGGCCCACAAAAAAAAAATGTTTTTAATGGTCAATAACTACTATTTCTTGTCGTGTGGTCCACTTGAAATTTGTATCTACTTCATTTTTTGGGACCATGTCCTAAAATAAACCGATAAAGCAGATGAATGGCGTGGATATACAATGCATACAACGAGGTAGGCCCTATGGTCAGGATTCCACCCATATCGCTGGTTCCAGGGTCACAACCAAGCAGTGTTTCGAAGTAAGCTGCTTCCATGGGATAGATGGCCTTTCCAAGAAGATGTAGTGTCTAATGTGAAAGCCATTGATGGAAGTCTCTCTATCATTATATATATATATATATCTTGGATTCATCTTTTAAAAGACTAATCAGATTTTTGAAGACATTTTTTAAGTCCCTACTTTTTACTAATGTCGTCTCATAAGTCTCATAAGGATGGGTTGATATGTATGACATTTCCTAATAGTCTGCTTCAAAATTGGGGGTAGGGTAGCATTAAGTCTTGTTTGGCTGTGTGAATTTGAACTCCCGTGGAATTGAGTGGATTTCAAACCAGAGCTTTGATGTGATTTAGGAATTCAAAATGAGCACTTTGGAGGATTTGAATTCCTTTCAAATCCAACTTACTTCAATTCCTAACAACCAAACCCCCAAAAAATAGCAAATCCCAGATGATCACAAATTACATGAACAAGAGCTCCTCCACCCTCTAATGTCAGGCCAACCTGCTAACTTCATAAAAATAAAAATAAAAAAGGGGTAAAGCAGAAGAAGAGAAGGACACTTATCTATCTTTAGAGAAGATGAGACCCAAACAACTTGATTAACCCAAAAGAGACAAGCATAGGTAACCAACCAATCACCAACATCTTCAAACGAGACCTCCCAAACTTAGCAACCAGCTCTCCAAAAACCATCAACGACAAGGTCACAGCTCCAGCCACCACTCCTAGCCTCACCTTGTGTTGTTTTATAAATGAGGCCGCCAGAATCGGCACCATACCCCCCACTAGGAATGCCAGAGCCGACACCAGAGCTGCCTGCACTGTGCTATGCAATTTCCTGTTTCCCTCCTTCATATCAGTATTCTCTCTCTTCATCTGGGCCACCTCTATACCCATTTCCCAGTAGACCTGGAGAAACTTTCTCATGGCAGTGCTAAAGGACCCCGCAATGAGAACGGCGAACCCGGAGATGATCATGGCTTTTGAGTCTTCCTTCAAGGATCCGATTGCCGTCATCACCGAGGCCGTTAACAACAGCCCTTCGTTGCCGGATTGCAGCCATTGCGAACTCTTCGAGTAGTTGATGTCGGTATCGGATGCTTGTCTTTGGACGCCGGAAGGTTGATCATGCGATTGTTCAACAACCGTCATAATCAGATAGGTGGAAGGATTGGGAAGAGCTAGTGATGCAGATGGAAATCGACTGCGGCAGAGGCCCCAAGGGTTTTCTATCGTGGAAGAGTTTACTGTCTAGGGCACCGACAGGACGCGGATTTTCTGCGAAAGCCGCGGAAGTTTCTGCGCAAGGACCCACGGCAAATCGGATTGCGTACTGCGTTACTCAGCACGCTCTTATCGTACTGTGTAAACTTAGTTGGGCCTACCGTTAATATATGTGGGTCGTGAATATATGTGGGTTATCCACGCCGTCCATCCGTTTTTCCAAATAATTTTAAGGGGTTGAGATAATTTAAAGATCAAGTGGGGGAATAAGATTTCCACCGTTGAAACTCTAATACCCTTTAAACATATCTAAAGATCAAATGGATCTAAAGATCAAATGGATCGTACCACATGAAACAGTGGGAATAATGATTTCCACCGTTGAAACCTCTCTAATCCCCTTTATTTGTCATCCAACATCTTAATAAGATCACACAGAACATCGATGAAGGAAAAACACATATATAAGCTTGATTCAAAACTTCTGTGGCCTGTAAGAATGTTTAAACGGTACGTTCCATTTATACTATTTGACGTCGTGTGCTCCATTTGAGGTATGATACGCCTCATTTTTGGGAAACTGATTGGCTAATCCCCTGCCACCGGCCCCGTGGCTGGTGGTCGGTGCTCTGTGGGCCACATTATGATGTATGTAATTCATCCACTCTGTTCATACATTTTTACAGATCATTTTATGGCTTGATATGAAAAATGAGATGGATATAAATCTTAGATGGACCACACCATATGAAAACAATAGTGATTGGATATCCACCATTAAAATCCTCCTAAGGCCCACCATACTGTTTATTTGACATCCAATATGTTGATTAGGTCATACAGGCCCGGATGAAGGGAAAAAAAATCAGCTTGATCCAAAACTTTTATGGCCCCCCAAATGTTTTTAATGGTCAACACTCATTCAACACTATTTCCCGTAATGTGGTCCACTTGAGATTGGGATACATCTCATTTTTGATACCATTCTGTAAAATGATCTTTAAAAATAGATGGACGGCATGGATGAAACATATACATAATGGTGGGGCCCACAGAACACTGACCACCAGCCACTAGGGGTGTCAGGTAGTAGCCAATCCGTTTCCCATTTTCGGGCTCAAGCACAAAAATTACCTAGTAAAATGGATGGAGGGAGCGGATAAAATAAGAGGGAGCGGATAAAACAAGTAAAACACGGTGAACCTCACAAATTTTACTCAGTACGCTAAGTCCACTGAGTTACTCAGTACGCAATCCGCTTCCAATGCTCGGTGGGGCCAATACAATGTAGGTGAGAAATCCATTCGGTCCATCCATTTTTAAAATATCATTTCATGACGTGCGATTAAAAAAATAAGGTGGATACAAAACTCAACTGAACTGCTAAAATTGGGGGAAAAAAAAAATTTCCTAAAATTGAAACATTCCAGAGCTATACTTTAATGTTTATATGCTATTCTAACCCTTATAAGGTCATTTCGAGTAGATGAAGTGAGAACGTAAAAGTGATAGTCTGATACAAAACTTTCTATGACTATAAGAATGCTTCAATGGTGCTCATATCAATGCCCACTGTTTCCTATAGTATGGCTTATATGAGTGTTGGATACATTTAATATTTGGTCACACGTCTTAAAATGAGCTGGAAAAAAATACACCGACATGAATCTCTCTCAAACATCTCGGTGGGCCCACCAGCATCCTTCCACACTAACTTTATGACAAAGCTTTCATAGGAAATCCACGTCCCGCACCAACTGGAAATCGGATTGCGTACTGAGTTACTCAGTATACTTTTATCGTATTGAGTAAACTCTGTGGGGCCCACTGTAAATTTATGTGGTTTATCCACACCGTCCATACGTTTTTCCAGATCATTTTAGGGGTTGAGCCCAAAACTGAAGTATATCAAAAGCTCAAGTAACTATACCAAAGGAAACAGTGGAAGTATTGATTTCCACCGTTGAAACATTTCAAAGGCCCCCAGTGATGTTTATTTGTCATCGAAACTGTTCATAAGATCACGCAGACATGGATGAATGGAAAATACAAATATCATCTTGATCTAAAACTTCTGGGGGCCCCCAAGAACTTTTCAACGATAGACTTCAATTCACACTATTTCAGGTGGTGTGGTCCACCTAAACTTTGGATATGATTAATTTTTGGTTTGAAGCCCTAAAATTATATGATAAAGAGGATGTACGGAGTTGATACAATGCATGAATGACAGTGGGCCCAATAGAGTTTACTCAGTACGCTTAGCGTGCTGAGTTGCTCGGTACGCAATCCGCTTCCCACCAACTGGGGAGAGCAGATTTAGTGGAAGCAGATTGGCTGGTGTACCACACACCACCGAAATCAGACTGCGTATTAAGTTACTCACTATGCTATTATAGTAGTGAGTAAACTCTATTAAGCCCACTGTGAATGTATGTGGTTTATCCACACCGTCCATCCATTTTCTCAGCTCATTTAAGGGGTTGAGACCAAAATTGAATCATATCCAAAGCTGAAGTCGACCATAGCATGGGAAAAGTGGGAGTAATGATTTCCACTATTGTAACCTTGTTGGGCCCATCAGTGATGTTTATTTGTCATCCAACATGTTCATAAGATCACAAAAACATGGATGCAAGGGAAAACACAAATACAATCTTGATCCAAAACTTCTGTGGCCCTCAAGATTTTTTCAACGGTAGATGTTCAATTCACACTGTTGCCCATGGTGTGGTCAATTTGAGCTTTAGATATGCTTTATTTTTGGGCTAAGGCCCTAAAATTATTTGGTAAAATGGATGGAAGGAGTGGATAAAATATATAAATCATGGTAGACCCCATAAAGTTTACTCAGTATGCTAACGCTTAGGCCTGTTTGTTTTCCTATTTACCACCCTAAATGGTTTTCAGAATTTACTTTTCAAGAAAGAAAAAAAAAAAAAAAAAAGTGGAAACGAGCTAATGAAATTTGTGGGTCCCACTATGATGTACGTGATCAATCCACACCGTCTATCTATTTTAACAGATCATTTTAGGGCTTGTGCCAAAAAAAAATTGCCATGGACCACATCGCAACAAACAAGGGAATATTGACGTCCATCGTTGAAATGTGAAGCCATCCGTGGGTCCCACACCAATGTGTGTTTGTGATCCAACCTGTTCACATGATCGCATAGACACGGATGAAGGGAAAACACAAATATTAGCTTTGTGCAAAAATCCTATTGCCCACAAGAAGTTTTCAATGGTGGGTACTTAATCCCCTTTTTCTTGTGTTGTGGTCCACTTGCACTTTGGACTTGCCTCGATTTTCGTTTCATGCCCTACAATGAATGAGCTGTTAAAATGAATGGACTGCTTGGATCATACACATATTATGGTGGGCCCCGCAAAATTTTAAACTTTTCCTTGTAATTAGTGTCCAAGTCAAATTAAAGGTAAATGTGTATTCTCAGTGTATTTCATGTGAGAAATAATGATTACTTATTTACTTTTATTTTCATCCGTAAATAAGAAAGCAAACATCCCCTTAGCACACGGAGTTACTCACTACGGAATCCGTTTCCCACACCATCGACCTAGCTGCTATGTTGACATCATTAAGTTTTGTGGGTCCCACCATTAGGTATGTGTTATATCCAAATTGTCCATCCATTTGATAAGATCGTTGTAAGGCTTGATTCGAGAAAAATAACATAGATCCAAAGATCAAGTGGACCACATTGTAAAAAGCAGTGGGGGATTGAATGTCTACCATTGGAACCCTTTTGGCGGTATTTGGACACCCATCTCAAACGAGGACAAGCTACTCTTTAACTTTAGCTTGACTTCAATAAATTATCTCATACTGACTTAGAAATCATTGAAAATCTAAACGAGCCAAACTAAGAGCGTACTCGGCACGTCCTGAAGATAACCAATGGACTCGATTGGCACTACAAGAAACACCACTTTTAGTGACGAAAATTTTCGTTGCTAAAAGTCAAATTTTCGCAACTAAAACCTTTTAGCAACGAAAATTTTCGTCGATAAATTCGTCGCTAAAAGACCGATGTATAAGGCTTTTATCAGCGAAAAATTCAAATCGTCGCTAAATGCAAGCTTTTTAGCGACAAAAATTTTCGTCACTAAACAAATTTTTCAAGAACTTTAGCAGCGAAAAGTTTTGCTGCCAAAAAAATTTTCAAGACTTTTAACAGCGAAACTTTTCGCTGCCAAAAAAACTTCAAAGACTTTTAGCAGCGAAAATTTTCGCTACCAAAAATATTTTTCAACGGTACCAAAAAATTGTAAAACTTTTTAGCAGCAAAACTTTTCGCCGCAAAAAACAATTTCCAAGACTTTTATGAAAAATATTACATGAAAAAAAAAATTCAAGACTTTTAGTGTGAAAAGTTTATTTTGAAGAAATTACAAGACTTTTTAGCGTAAAAGTTTCCGTAAAAAACTTCCAAGACTTTTTAGCAACGAAAATTTTCGCCCCCAAAAAATATCTAAGACTTCAGCAGTGAAAAGTTTCACTGTAAAAAAAAATTCAAAGATTTTAATAGCGAAAATTTTCGTCGCCAAAAAAATTTCCAAGAATTTTTAGTAGCGAAAATTTTCGCTGCTACAAAAATTCGTTCCACTTTTAGCAATGAAAATTTTCGTCGCTAAAAGTCTCCTTTTTTTTTAATATACAGCTCAAAATTCTGCACAAAATTCCTGATATACACCTATTAACAATATATTTCATCATATTCATCCTAATATACACCTATTATATAATATATTTCATCATATTCACATTCACATCCAGCTAAACCCAAACATAAACTAAATTCATTCAAACACAAACAATCTTATCCACATCACATTCATTCACGCATAAATACATATAAACTTAACATAATAAACAAATATACAAAAAATCACAAAGATGAAGGCGGAGGTGGTGGGGTATCGGTGGGTAAGCATGCAGCGAAAGCCTGAAACATTTCCGTCATCTGTCGCTCATGCTCCACCCGCATCTCCTCCATCCTCCTCTCCTACTCCTCCCTCTGCCTCACCAGATGATCCTCCATCCTCCTCTCCTGCTCCTCCCTCTGCCTCGCCAGATGATCCTCCATCTTCCTCTCCTGCTCCTCCCTCTGCCTCGCCAGCTCCTTCATCATCTTCCTCTCCTGCTCCTCCTTCTGCTTGTCCAGCTGATCTTTGATGTCATCGACGATGACCCGTAGCTACTGAACCTCTCTCTCTGCGATATCAGCTCGGCGTACGGCGCTGTCGCCAATGACGATGGATCGGCTAGAGGCAGCTCTAGCGGGTGTCATGAGCTTGGCACCATGGTCAAACCCACGCACATATCCAGAACAGGTGCCAAGCACCTGACTCAGGATCTCTAGCTCACTCCGCTGAGTACCATCGGGAGTGGGCTAACTGCGTAAGGTGTTCATCTCCTCCTGTAATGAAAACATATGAATTTTCATAATAAATGACATTATTATAATTTAATGCAATTAAATTTTACAATGTAAGGATTTTTACCCAAATCTCGCTGGCTCTAGGATGTACCCAAGATCCCGTCGTCTGCCGACAGTGAGTCCCTTTGTAGAAGTCTACTGGTTCGGGCTCCTAGCTAGTGACAGAATCTCGCTGCGCAATCGAAAGGACAATAGAGTTAATATAAATGCATGGAAAGAATATATAAACGTAATAATTACCAGTACTTTCTTACCATGTCGTGACGAAGTCGTACGAATGACTTTGAACCAGCTACATGGTTCACTTCTAACTTTCCTCTATTGTCAGAATTTATTTTGCTCCTTTTCTGAACACATTATTCATAATACATTGTTATTAATTACGAATTTAATTATTACGTTAAGATATCGTAAATATGTAAATATTACCTGAAAAGAATCAGACGAAAACCTATCACAAAGTATCCGCCAGTCTCCATCGGTCACGTGCAGCGGTGCGGACTGTATGGCCTCCTCGTGGCTCACGCACCGCTTGTACTGCTGGTGTAACCTAGTGCGGTAATCCATGAACCGCTCCTTCATCATGTCGTCGACGGCATGAGAGATGTGCGAAACACTCAAATCAAAGTCAAATTTATCCTGCAATTTCATAAATAATAGATTAAGGCAATAAACTTATTAAAAAAATAACTTAACCGTAAATGAACATTTATAAATAAATTTTAATTTACTAAAATTTACCTGAAGGCGCTGATGGATGAGCTGCCGAACATCATCTGTCACGTCTCTCCAACGGGGGGTGGTGGGGGGAATCAGAGATTGGCATAAGACACTGACCTCTGACGTAAACAATATGGCATTGTTCCCAACAGGTCTAATGCAGTCCTGTGGGAACTCTACCGTCACCCTACCCTCACATGTAAGTCGCTCTAAAAGTAACCCACGCGTAGGTCAACGTCCTCGCCGGCTGGTCGATGACGCTATTACAACAGAATTATGTAAGTCTAAACATAAACAGAAATTATTAAAAGAAATATATGTCTAAACTTACATGCAGTACCCGGTGTATACACGACTGAGGGATCAGACGCCTGCAATGCAATATGCGACGGCGATGCTGGCTCCGTCGCATCACGGGTAGAAGGGGTAGATCCAGTGCGCGAACGACGTACTCTCTCACCTGGTGCCATCATTGAATATGTGCGAGCTACGAATTTATAAATTTAAACAATGTCAATACAAGTGGAATATACTAAAACATTATACAAGTAGTGTTGACGATACAATGCATTTGTGCTATGCTCAGAGAGATGATTAAAATATGATTAGACCATTACACTATAATGCAAGTATAATATAATAAAACTGTAAACTTTTATTTATAACCATTGAAAATTTCATTACACATTGTCATTGTATATTAAATACACATAGCTTTGGGAATTGAGAATAGGTTAAGGTTTAGGTTTAGGAAATTAGGTTCGGGTTCGGGATCGGGTTTAGGTTTGGGTTTTCAAGTTTAGGTTTAGGTTTAGGTTAGGGAGTTGTGATTAGGATTTGGTGTAGGTTTAGGTTTAGGGATTTGAATATACATTTAGGTTTTAGGTTTTAGGTTTAGGTTTTAATTTATAGGTTTAGGTTATAGGTTTTGGTTTTGGTTTTAGGTTTAGGTTATAGGTTAAGGTTATAGGTAAAGGTTAGGTTTAGGTTTAGGTTATAGGTTATAGCTTTGGGAATTGAGAATAGGTTAAGGTTTAGGTTTAGGTTTAGGTTTAGGAACCGGGTTCGGGTTCGGGATCGGGTTTAGGTTAGGGAGTTGAGATTAGGATTTGGTGTAGGTTTAGGTTTAGGGATTTGAAAGTAGGTAAAGGTTTAGGTTTAAGAAATCGGGTTCGGGTCTGGATCGAGTTTAGGCTTGGGTTTTCATGTTTAGGTTTAGGTTTAGGTTAGGGAGTTGAGATTGGGATTTGGTGTAGGTTTAGGTTTAGGGATTTGAGAATAGGTTAAGGTTTAGGCTTAGGAATCGGGTTCGGGTTCGGGATCCTGGTTTAGGCTTGGGTTTTCATGTTTACGTTTAGGTTTAGGTTAGGGAGTTGAGATTGGGATTAGGGTGTAGGTTTAGATTTAGGGATTTGAGAATAGGTTAATGTTTAGGTATAGGTTTAGGTTTAGGTTTAGGTTTAGGTTTAGGTTAAGGTTATAAGTTTAGGTTATAGGTTATAGGTTAAGGTTTAGGTTTAGGTTTAGGTTTTAGTTTATAGGTTTAGGTTATAGGTTTAGGTTTTGGTTTTAGGTTTAGGTTAAGGTTGTAAGTGAAGGTTTTGTTTAGGTTAAGGTTATAGGTTTTGGTTAAGGTTTAGGTTTTGGGTTTATGTTAAGGTTATAGGTTAAGGTTATAAGTTTAGGTTAGGTTTAGGTTTAGGTTATATGTTATAGGTTATATAGCTTTGGGAATTAAGAATAGGTTAAGTTTAGGTTTAGGAGATTGGGTTCGAGTTCGGGATCGGGTTTAGGCTTGGGTTTTCATGTTTAGGTTTAGGTTTAGGTTAGGGAGTTGAGATTGGGATTTGGTGTAGGTTTAGGTTTAGGGATTTGAAAATAGGTAAAGGTTTAGGTTTAGGAAATCGGGTTTGGGTTCGGGATCGGGTTTAGAAGTTTAGGTTTAGGTTTAGGTTGGGGAGTTGAGATTGGGATTGGGATTAGGCTTAGGTTTAGGGATTTGAGAATACATTTAGGTTTTAGGTTTAGGTTTAGGTTTTAGCTTATAGGTTTAGGTTACTGAGTTTAGGTTTTGATTTTAGGTTTAGGTTAAGGTTATAGGTTTAGGTTATAGGTTAAGGTTATAGGTTTAGGTTTGGTTTAGGTTTAGGTTATAGGTTATAGCTACGGGAATTGAGAATAGGTTAAAGTTTAGGTTTAGGAAAGCGGGTTTGGGTTCGGGATCGGGTTTCGGTTTGGGTTTTCAAGTTTAGGTTTAGGTTTAGGTTAAGGAGTTGTGATTAGGATTTGGTGTAGGTTTAGGTTTAGGGATTTGAGAATACATTTAAGTTTTAGGTTTTAGGTTTAGGTTTTAGATTATAAGTTTAGGTTATAGGTTTTGGTTTTGGTTTTAGGTTTAGGTTATAGGTTAAGGTTATAGCTTAAGGTTAGGTTTAGGTTTAGGTTATAGCTTTGGGAATTGAGAATAGGTTAATATTTAGGTTTAGAAGCGGGTTCGGAGTTCGGGATCGGGTTTATGTTTAGGTTTTCAAGTTGAGTTTAGGTTTAGGTTAGGGAGTTGAGATTAGGACTTGGTGTAGGTTTAGGTTTAGGGATTTGAAAATAGGTAAAGGTTTAGGTTTATGAAATCGGGTTTGGGTTCTGGATCGGGTTTAGGCTTGGGTTTTCATGTTTAGGTTTAGGTTAGGGAGTTGAGATTGGGATTTGGTGTAGGTTTAGGTTTAGGAATTTCAGAATAGGTTAAGGTTTAGGTTTAGGGAATCCAGTTCGGGTTCAAAATCTGGCTTAGGCTTGGGTTTTCATGTTTATGTTTAGGTTTAGGTTACGGAGTTGAGATTGGGATTAGGTGTAGTTTTAGGTTTAGGGATTTGAGAATAGGTTAATGTTTAGGTATAGGTATAGGTTTAGGTTATAGGTTTAGGTTTTGGTTTTAGGTTTAGGTTAAGGTTATAAGTTTAGGTTATAGGTTATAGTTAAGGTTTAGGTTTTAGTTTATAGGTTTAGGTTATAGGTTTAGGTTTTGGTTTTAGGTTTAGGTTAAGGTTGTAAGTTAAGTTTTTTGTTTAGGTTAAGGTTATAGGTTTTGGTTAAGGTTTAGGTTTTGGGTTTATGTTAAGGTTATAGGTTTAGGTTAGGTTTAGGTCTAGGCTATAGGTTATAGGTTATAGGTTATATAGCTTTGGGAATTGAGAATAGGTTAAGGTTAAGGTTTAGGAGATTGGGTTTGGGTTCGGGATCGGAGTTTAGGCTTGGGTTTTCATGTTTAGGTTTAGGTTTAGGTTAGGGAGTTAAGATTGGGATTTGGTGTAGGTTTAGGTTTAGGGATTTGAAAATAGGTAAAGGTTTAGGTTTAGAAAATTGGGTTCGGGTTCGGGATCGGGTTTAGAAGTTTAGGTTTAGGTTTAGGTTGGGGAGTTGAGATTGGGATTGGGATTAGGTTTAAGATTAGGGATTTGAGAATACATTTAGGTTTTAGGTTTAGGTTTAGGTTTTAGCTTATAGGTTTAGGTTACAAGTTTAGGTTTTGGTTTTAGTTTTTAGGTTTAGGTTAAGGTTATAGGTTAAGGTTATAGGTTTAGGTTCGGTTTAGGTTTAGGTTATAGGTTATAGCTTTGGGAATTGAGAATGGGTTAAGGTTTAGGTTTAGAAACCGGGTTTGGGTTCGGGATCGGGTTTAGGTTTGGGTTTTCAAGTTTAGGTTTAGGTCTTAGGTTAGGGAGTTGTGATTAAGATTTGGTGTAGGTTTAGGTTTAGGGATTTGAGAATACATTTAGGTTTTAGGTTTTAGGTTTAGGTTTTAGCTTATAGGTTTAGGTTATAGGTTTTGGTTTTGGTTTTAGGTTTAGGTTATAGGTTAAGGTAAGGTTAGTTTAGGTTTAGGTTTAGGTTATAGGTTAAGGTTAGGTTTAGGTTTAGGTTATAAGTTATAGCTTTGGGAATTGAGAATAGGTTAAGGTTTAGGTTTAGAAACCGGGTTCGGGTTCTGGATCGGGTTTAGGTTTGAGTTTTCAAGTTCGGGTTTAGGTTTAGGTTAGGGAGTTGAGATTAGGATTTGGTGTAGGTTTAGGTTTAGGTTTAGGTTTAGGTTAGGAGTTAAGATTAGGATTTGGTGTAGGTTTAGGTTTAGGGATTTAAAAATAGGTAAAGGTTTAGGTTTAGGGGAAATCGGGTTAAGGGGTTTGGGATCCGGGTTCGGGAGGTTTAGGCTTGGGTTTTCATGTTTACGTTTAGGTTTAGGTTAGGGAGTTGAGATTGGGATTAGGTGTAGGTTTAGGTTTAGGGATTTGAGAATAGGTTAATGTTTAAGTATAGGTTTAGGTTTAGGTTATAGGTTTAGGTTTTGGTTTTAGGTTTAGGTTAAGGTTATAAGTTTAGGTTATAGGTTATAGGTTAAGGTTTAGGTTTAAGTTTAGGTTTTTAATTTTAGGTTTAGGTTTAGGTTTAGGTTTTGGTTTTAGGTTTAGGTTAAGGCTATAAGTTAAGGTTTTGTTTAGGTTAAGGTTATAGGTTTTGGTTAAGGTTTAGGTTTTGGGTTTATATTAAGGTTATAGGTTTAGGTTTAGGTTTAGGTTAGGTTTAGGTTTAGGTTATAGGTTGTGGTTATATAGCTTTGGGAATTTGTAATAGGTTAAGGTTAAGGTTTAAGAGATTGGGTTCGGGTTCGGGATCGGGTTTAGGCTTGGGTTTTCATGTTTAAGTTTAGGTTTACGTTAGGGACTTGAGATTGGGATTTGGTGTAGGTTTAGGTTTAGGGATTTGAAAATGGGTAAAGGTTTAGGTTTAGGAAATCGGGTTCGGGTTCGGGATCGGGTTTAGAAGTTTAGGTTTAGGTTTAGGTTGGGGAGTTGAGATTGGGATTGGGATTAGGTTTAGGTTTAGGGATTTGAGAGTACATTTAGGTTTTAGGTTTAGGTTTTAGCTTAGTTTTTTAGCTTATAGGTTTAGGTTTTGGTTTTAGGTTTAGGTTAAGGTTATAGGTTTAGGTTATAGGTTAAGGTTATAGGTTTAGGTTCGGTTTAGGTTTAGGTTATAGGTTATAGCTTTGGGAATTGAGAATAGGTTAAGGTTTAGGTTTAGGAAACTGGGTTCGGGTTCGAGATCGGGTTTGGGGATTTGTGAATAGGTTTAGGTTTAGGTTTAGGTTTAGGGATTTGAGAATAGGTTAAGGTTTAGGTTTAGGTTAATGTTAGGTAATAGGTTATAAGTTTAGGTTATAGGTAATAGGTTAAGGTTTTAGGTCATAGGTTTTGGCTTAGGTTAAGGTTATAGGTTAAGGTTAAGGTTTAAGTTTAGTTTTCGGTTCAGGTTTAGGTTTAGGTTATAAGGTATAGATTTAGGGAATTGAGAATTGGTTTAGGTTTAGGTTTAGGGAATCGGGTTCGGGATCGGGTTTAGGTTTGGGTTTTCAATTTTAGGCTTAGGTTTAGGTTAAGGTTTAGGTCTAGGTTATGGGTTTTGGGATTTGAAAATAAGTTTAGGTTATAAGTATAGGTTTAGGTTGGGTTATAGGTTAGGATTTGAGAATATGTTTAGGTTTAGGTTTTAGGTTATAGGTTAAGGTTTAGGTTAATGTTAGGTTATAGGTTATAAGTTATAGGTTAAGGTTTTAAGTCATAGGTTTTGGTTTAGGGAATCGTTTATAGGTTAAGGTTAAGGTTAAGGTCTAGGTGTAGGTTAGGTTTTGGGATTTGAGAATAGGTTTAGTTTATAAGTATAGGTTTAGGTTGGGTTATAGTTTAGGTTAAGGGTATGGTACCTACAAATACAGACATAAACACGGCCTGTCCAAATGGCCAGGCCCTTCCAATGATGTCCATAGAAAATTGACAGCTTCATCATGGTCATAACAGCGGTTCCCACCTTCCAAGGACCCCCGCTCATCCGGATAGCTCCGACGCATATCCGGGTCTGCTCTATTAATTTCGAGCAAATACATAAACACGGCCTGTCCAAATGGTCAGGCCCTTCCAATGTTGTCCATAGGAAATGGACAGCTTCATCATGGTTATAATAGCGGTTCTCACCTTTCAGGGACCCCCGCTCATCCGAATAGCTCCGACGCACATCCGGGTCTGCTCTATTAATTTTGAGCAAATATATAAACACGGCCTGTCCAAATGGCCAAGCCCTTCCAATGTTGTCCATAAGAAATGTACAGCTTCATCATGGTCATAACAGCGGTTCCTACCTTCCAGGGACCCCCGCTCATCCGGATAGCTCTGACGCACATCCGGGTCTGCTCTATTAATTTTGAGCAAATACATAAACACAGCCTTCACACATGTTCAAGTGAACTAAGTCAAGCATCATTCATACATGTTCAAGTGGATTGATTTAAGCATCATAAGCAAATGTTCTAGGGGGCTGATCTTAGCATCATTACCACACATCCAAGTCTATTCATTTAAGCATCATAAACACATGTTCTTGCCAAAGATCTTAGCATCATTACCACACATCCAAGTTGATTGATTTAAGCATCATAAACACATGTTCCAGTGGACTTATTTAATCATCATCTATGATAGCATTTGAGGGGGATGTGTCAAAAAATGAGGTAGATCCATGGAGCACACCATAAAAAGAGTTAGGAAACTCCACCGTTGAAACTTCAATGAGCCCACAATGACATTTATTTGGTCTCCAACCTGTTCATGAAGCCACACAGATATGAAAGAAGGAAAAACACTAGTATGCGATTGATTCAAAACTCCATGTCTGCTTAAAAGTTTTTAATGGCAGACGTTCAACCTACACTGCTTTCTATATTGTGGTCCACTTGAGCTTTTGATCTGCCTTATTTTTGGATCCATACCCTAAAATGGTCTCATAAAATGGATGAACGGTCTGGATATAACACATACATCATGGTGAGACCCACAAAACAAAGTCATCAGCGGGAGTAGCACACCACGCAATCCATCTCGGGTACTTCGGTCGTGATCATAAATCTTGACTGTGGGCCCAACTTCATGTATGTTACCTACATCCATGCCGTCCATCCATTTTAACTTATTTGTGGCTACTGTTATTTTTATTTGTGGCTACTATAATTTTTATTTGCCATCCACCATTAAAAACTTATTTGTGGCTACTGTAATTTTTATTTGCCATCCAAACTGTTGATAGGGTCACAAAGAACTAGAAGAGGAGATCACACAGACATCAACTTGATCTAATACTTTTATGGCCCACAAGAAGTTTTTGATGGTCAATCACCACTGTTTTCTGTGGTGTGTTCCAGCTAGATCTGCTGCAACTTTTTTCCTCATGCCCTAAAATGAGGTGTAAAAACAGATGGACAACATGAATGTAAGGTACATACATTAAGGTGGGCCCCTGGCACCGTGGAACCTTACAAGCATAATTTTCAGCCCAATACAAAACTCTGGTAGGCCATAGCAAAAGGAAACAGTTAATTTTCTCCATTAATTTGCATTTCTCTTTGCTATGGCTCACTAGAGTTTTGGATCAGGTTGCCCTCAAAGTTTCAGGGGGTGCCGCATCATAAACGCATTATTCATACAAAATTATTACAGATCAACATCAAAAGAAGAGCAGATAGATTTAAAAATACCTGAAACCACTAACTAAAATCCCTAAAACCAATGGCATTTCATGTTCATAAAGGCAATACGAAGCAAGGAAAAAATGAAAACCAGAAAAAACAACATTGTGTGAAGAGAATGTGACAGATGATTGAAAATGAAAAAAGGACCAACATACCTTGTTCATTTTCCTCCTCTTCTTCCTCTTTGGCAGCACCTAAAACTTCAAAGAGTGAAGAGAGATGGAAGAGAGAGAGAGAGAGAGAGAGAGAGAGAGAGAGAGAGAGATTGGGGAATGAACGAGAGAGGGAGGAAGAAGAGAGTTGGAGCAAGATCGGGGAGAGAGAGAGAGGGTTAGGGGGCGTGCGCGCGTGAGAGAGCGCGAGAGAGAGAGAGAGAGAGAGAGAGAGAGGGAGTGGGATTTGGGGGTCTTTTGGGCAGGCTGCTGTTTTGGGCGCGCTCCCAAATTTTGGCTGGGGTCGGGTATGGCGTTGTGGGCCCCACCATGATGAGTGTCAAACATCTACCCCATCAGTCAAATGCACCAACCCATGGTGGGCCTAGGTATTAAAAATCAAATCAATCTATGACTTGTATGGGCCACACCACATACAAAAGTTGAGAGGGGTTACCCTCCATTAAAACATTTCTAATTAATTTTTGGGCAAATCCAGCCCATCCATTATGTGTGTACCACTTGGATGAGGGGTCATACCAAATTTCAGATGCATCCAAATTTCAGGTGGGGCCCCCCAAGTGCTTTTATATGTTTTAGGTGTGTCTTCACGTGATTTTATATGGTATGGCCCACCGAAGTTCTGTATACGGCTAATTTTTGGGATATCCCATAATTTAAAGGGGACTCATCAAATGCATGGTGTTGATGTTTGACACACATCATCTCGGCCTGTATGACCAAATCAACAGATTGGATGTTAAATAAAAAGTATAGCGGGCCTTAGGAGGGTTTTAATGGTGGATATGAATCATTTAATTAATCTTTAGATATGAATCATTTTTTGGATATGAATCAGTTTTCGGATAATTCTCTAAAATGATCTCGAAAAATGGATGAACAATGTGGGTTGATCCCGATTTTTTTTTAAATCTCCACATCTGGAGACCTGCCACACCTGACCTGACTCGACTCGACTTGGTACCTGTGACCAGGTCGGACTCAATTTGGATTAGTCCAGGCCAGACCTAAACTCAGATCGGGCCAGGCATGCTGGACTTGGTACCGAGTTGGGTCGAGTTCAGATAAGGTCTATTTCAAAACCGGGTCGAGTCAGGTCAGCCCTAACTTGGTCCGACTCGACTCGTTGCTCCGTTCAACACGCTGTGTATCAGGGCAGGTTTTTGTTTTTAATTATTGCATCACGAGTTGGGACGAATGACTTTTGTCGTGGGTTTGCTCCTCACAGACACGAGTTTAATTCCCCTCCCCGTGGATTACATTTATGTATGAAAGATGACTAAGCATGCTGTTAGTTTATTTACATGTATGTGTATAGATCAATAGACATTTTACCTCTTAAAAATAAAAATAAAAAAACTACCGACTTGAAAATATCTGTACTAAGCTCAAAATGAAGAAAATCTAAAGGATCCATGGAATGCTTACCCTTGAAAACTTCCTGGGAGCATAAAATTTTTTGAACCATCTTCATCACCATCCTTGGAGTTCCGTATACAGTTGATCTTTAGAGTGAAATCAGGAGAGAATGGAGTGTTAGAAAATTTAGCCTCTACTTTAAATGTTCTCTAATATCATGGTATTTCTTTCTAAATTGCGCGATCCAATGGAGGCGCTCATAACTCCCTCGTTTGATGTTGGATTGGGTCGATTTATGGTCATCTGAAATGTACTTTAGCGCACTTTCATTCCTGAATGCAATAGTCATATTTTTGGGCATCCGTACGTGGGATCGTAGTCGTCGATACTGAATTTCTCCTTCAACACCTTTTCCAACAGTAACCTTCATAACTCTCTCTTCAGTGGTCGAATTTAGGCTATTTTTAGCGCATTGGAATGGTAACTTGAGAAACTTTAAATGAGACCAGAATTGAGTAATTTCAAGACCGTTCGATATCCCAAAAGCACGTTAGAACTCTTCGATCGTCGTTTTGCAATTTGGATTGTTAATCTTTTCAAATCACGCGTTCCAACGGAGGTGGTCATAACCCCCTCGTTTGATGTTAGGTTGGGGCAATTTTTGGTCATCTGAAAGGTACTTTAGCGCACTTTCATTCCCAACAGCAATCGTCATATTCTGACACCATTTGTGCATCCTTAAGTGGGATTGCAGTCGTAGCTACTGAATTTCTCCTTCATCTCCTTGTCCAACAGTAACCTTCATAACTCTCTTCAGTGGTATAATTTAGACTATTTTGAGCTAATTGGAATGGTAACTTGACAAGCTTTTAATGAAACCAGAATTGGGTAATTTCGAGACTGACATATGGTATTTTCGATCATAACCATTGTTACATACTAAATGAATATTTATTTAAAAATAATTTGACCAAGCTTATAACAGTAACAATTTACAATATGACTTGTTACAAGGGGACATTAAACCATGATTTAAGTTACAAGTGCTTATTTTGGTGCTGCACTATGAAGTGTGACATGGTTGTTATGAAAAGAATATAAGAAATCATCTCCTAATTATTAGTAAGATGCTAAGAAATAAATTGTATGCCCACATGTAAATCTATCTTATTAAACAACACCAAGAACCAACCCAACCACATACAACCTTCCATTTGTTTCTTCCATTAGTTGGAAAATCCAAATAAATTCTACTTGGTAGGAAGTCTCACTCTGCCCTGTAGAAAGCTACGTCCTATCAAACTCAATCTTGTTTTGAGTGACATGTCATTATGGGTATAATTTCACACTCCATGTTAGTACACACACATCTCAATAAACACACTCCATGTTAGCCACCCCCAGTCGGGATCGATGCCAAGACTTAAGTGTTGAAACGAGGTATCTCCACTCCGTCTGCCAGTTGAGCTATGGATCTGGGTGTCCCACAATCATGAATTGGTGCGGGAACTTTTACCTTAAAATAATGAAATGGATGGATTTTAGAGTCAAGTTATATCACGGTGGGGCCTACATCTCACACATGTCCCCTCTCTTTGACATGAATCAATGAATTGGCAAGTTTGTGATTCATGAATGTGAACGTTCCCCAAAAAATAATAATAATTATTAGTATTAAAAAGACGAACGTTCACATTCACGAATCACAAACTTGCCAATTCATTGATTCACATGCATCAAAAGAGGGGCACATGTGTGAAAGGTAGGCCCCGTGATGAATATAACTTGTCCATCCAAATCAGACCAATTCATTAATTAGGTAGTTCGCACCAATTCATGATTGACCTAACCCATTTGGAAGCCCAATTCAGATTGTGAGATCCATGCCGTCCATCCAGTTTTGCATATCATATTAGGCTTGATACGAAAAATGAGAGGGATATAAATCTCAGGTGGACCCCACCACATGAAAACAATAGTGATTGGATATCCACAATTAAAACCATCCTAAGGCCCACTGTACTTTTTATTTGACATCCAATCTGTTGATTAGGTCATACAGGCCCAGATGAAGTGAAAACATGATATCAGGTTGATCAAAAACTTTATATGGCCAACAAAAGGTTTTTAATGGTCGACGCTCATTCAACACTGTTTCTTATAATGTGGTCCAATTGAGATTGGGATAAACCTCATGTTTTGTCTCATACCATAAAATGATATGGAAAAATAGATGGACGGTAGGGATGAAAAACATACATCATGGTGGGGCCCACAGAGCACCAACCACCAGCCCTTGCACTGGTGTCAGCGCGAGTAGCCAATCCGTTTCATGAGAGAGAGACAAACCAGTTTCTCTCTCTCTTTGTCCTCTCTTACTCTCTCAATCTCTCTCTCGGTCCTCTCTCAACGGCGCCCTCTCTCTGTCTCTCTCGATGCTCTCTCTCACTCTCTCTCTCTCTCTCTCTCTCTCTCAACCACGCCCCCTCTCTCTCTCAACTGCACCCTCTCTCTCTCTCGGTCCTCTCTCTCGCGCACTCTCTCTCTCTCTCTCTCTCTCTCTCTCTCTCTCTCCTCAGAGCTCGAGAACCCTATTTTCGGCGTGGACTCGTGATCGGGGCTCCAACTCAAATTGGAAGTTGTTCTCTTCTTGCTGTAAAATCGGTTGGCCGTGAGGTATCTCTCACTCTCGTTCTCTCTCTCAATCTCGATTGAAACTAGTTGGAGATTTAGGGATTGGGGGATTTAGGGATTTAGGGATTTGGGGATTTAGGGATTTAGGGATTTAAGGATTTGGGGATTTAGGGTAATCAGGTTTTCAGTTTGTATAAGTGGGGCCATGGTTCACTGATCCAGATCATCGGTCTGTTGTGTTGTAGATGGTGCACCATGGATGCACCAAACTAAAAAAATCCCCCAAGATTGAGAGATCCTAGCCACCAATGTGTAGCTCTTTTCAGCGAATGTGGATAGTTCCTCTTCAATACATATAACTGATGGATATCTTAATCACTCAAGCTGAACCTTAGCTACTAAAAAAGTAGGAAGTGGGTGTGGGAGTGGATGCAGATCCTAGAAATAAATAACCATTTTCAAGCCCAAAGTTTGTAGGAATTGTGAGATTATGAAGCAGGAAAAAATGGTAGAAGATTTTTTTGCAACTATAGGGTGAGCTACAACACAACAGATGAATATATATATCTTGGCAACGAACATGACATGTAGATAGGATGAAATTTCTGTTTCTGAACTAGAACGACATGTTTTTTTTTTTGGATGATAGATTGTGAAATATGATAAGGTCACATAGAAGTGAATGAAGGGTAAAATATAAATATTAGCTTGATGGCGTCAAGCAGTTTTAAGCAGTAGGCAATCAATCCTCACTATTTATGTGGTGTAGTCTTCTTGAGCATATGTGATTTGAATAAATTCTTATTATTTTTTCTTTTCCTTTGAAAAAAAAAAGAAGATCTAAATGAACTCATTTTAGATATAGTAGTCAATCTCTACTTTTGAACATGGTGTGTTTGATGAAATTCATAAGAGGAGCCTAACCAATGTGGAGTGCAATGATTTGTGCAACTTAATCATTTCAATTGCTGAGTCTATATGGTAATTTATCATGCTCAAAGATTGAAAGCATGTGGCCCATCCTATGTTAACGTCAGATCTCAAATGTGTTTGCTTGTGGTTGGCAAAGGGATTGAAGTGTGTATGGGCTTAGAAATTTACAGAAAATTACTGGTGTAATTAGCAATCCAAATAGGCCTTACATAGCTGCATTGTCAATCAGGATGGTTCATCTAGTTGACCTTCATATGGATGGAGAGAACACTTAGTGGATGATTCTTGCCATCATTTTTTTTTTGGGTGACTTTGCTGCACTGAATGTTGGTGGTTAAAGACCATAAACTGGATGGCTAGGATCATTCCCTCCATGTGTTTTTCAATTCGCTTCCCATCTATGTTAAGGCCTGATAGTTGAATAGTCTCTGCCAGGTGTACCCTAGAGGGAAGGCTGTCTCTACTATATTCAGGTTCTACTGCATCAACTGCATTGTTTGAGTTAGAATTATCCTTCATATGAAGAAGTTGTTTTTGTCATTTGGTGAGTTTTGAAATGAAGGATTCAATTATAGTACGCTTCTCTATCTCCTTCAACACATACGTCTAATTTTACGGTTTCTGGACTGTGTATGAATTGCCACTTCATAGGGTATGGTCATGAAGGAAATCATCAAGGATGGAATATGATTAGCCAACAAGGGTAGTTGCCCATTGATGTACGTAGCATTTATTTCGGTCCAATAAAGTCAATTCATCAGAATCCTTTGGGAACATTGAAAACCATAGACAAGAAATTGGTTTCCATAGAAATCTACTTTCTATATATGTTTGATATATATAAAAAAAAGTAGCTATGGTAACCATTTTCCATTTCAAAGTTTAGCTTGAAAGAAAAAACATGGATATTAATTTCTTTCAAGAATATGTTAGTTGTCGATTTTCACAGTTACAAGAGAATTCATATCATGTTACTATTGACCTTTTAACATTTTCATAGAAAACAACTATGCTGAACAAACAAGATAACATAACTTGAATTTATTTCCAGGGTTTTCTTGACAATAGGATTCATCATTCATCTATAATTTTCCTACCTTTCCAAACAAAGATAAAGGAAGGAAAAATGCAATTTTTATCCCATGTTTTTAAGGCACACACCTCTTTTTTCCACTTTTGGAAATGAAATAATACCAAGAGATAGAAAACTATTTGTCATTGAAAGAGAAGAAAAGAAAAGAAGAGAAAAAAAAAAAAACCCTTGTGGCATCATACCTTGAGTAAGTTTGAGAAGATGATCTATATATATATATATATATATATATATATATATATATATATATATATATATATAGACCAAACATATTGAAAACACAACACATACATATACACAGACTTATCTTTGTCATTCTTTTCTAGGTAGGGATGAACATTAAGCAAATTCTTACTCCATTATGAATTTCCTTGCGCTCTTATACCTGTTTTTTACATTATTAGATAGGATGAAGTGTTGCATCAGTAAACATACAGTTTGAAGGGATTCATTTGATTTGCTTTTGGCAGCTATTCACATCCATGCATATGTATGATTATGTGAAAGCACAATTTGAAACAATTCATTCCATACGCTTACAGGGTGTTAAAATCCATGCATGTGTATACGTGTAGCCAGGCATTTATGTTTCTCAATTGAAACCATCCAGATAAATAAGGCCCATTATAAGTCAGTGACAACTTGAAAACCATACCAACTGAATGATCCTAGGTGTTAAACTGTGGAAATCAAAAGGAATGGTAAATGAAAAAGAATTAGTGGTCTAAATTAGACAAACAAATGTCCAATATTGGTGAGTATTTGAAGAGATGGTGAGTATCTGCCATCCAAAATGAGGATTGCTATGGTAAGGAGAGGGATCCATGTCATAGTAGGCGGGAAGCAAAGGGGGCACCGTGATGTTTGTGAGAAATCAACGGATTGGGTTAAGACATGGATTAAAAAATGATGCCTTATTTTTTTTCCTTATCTTGTTTCTTTATGACCCGTATGAATGTAGTTTGATGGTTGTTATAGTCTGTGTGGCTGTTTGGCTAGGGGTAGATCTTCTTTATGGGTTTTGCTTCCCCTATGTGTTGGTTCAGGATCACCATCATGGGCCTACATGTACAGATGATCCAAAGATTGGAACCGTTCATCATATGTGTAACTACCATATATGAGCTAATAGTGCAATGACAACACCCCAAGACTGACCCTGACATTTAATTTTGTCAAGTTACTGTGATCCATTTCAATTTAGCTTCACCAATCTCACATACGTATGTCTTAGCATGTGTGTCCATATATAGTCAAGACATGTTCTTGTAAAAATGATAGTACACAACTACACATTATCCACAAATACATAATCCACAAATACTACACAAGGGATTTATATATATATATATATATATATATATATATATATATATCTTACTACATATAGATTGTCACACCATTTTAATCCTTGGTTTTCAATGACAGACGGGGTCCATGGTCCAATAATCTAAACCCATGCGTGTTTGTCCCAACAGTAGATGGACTACGCCTAACAATCTCCTCGATATGACAATCCCAACCTATCAATTTCTAGCTTTTATATAAAAGGTTACGTTGTCTTCTCTCACTTATGTACTATTTCATGTTATAAAATTTTCAAGTAAATTATACGAGGTTTACAGTAATCTTGGAGATTAGAAAATTTTCAAGTATGTGCATTTCAGTCTGAGTTGTTTCTCTAATGACGATATCATTGGGAGGGTTAATACGAGGGATGGGTTGATTGCAAGAGGCCAATTAAAACTATATTGGGTTATCTTGCTGGTCCTGAAATGATTATGTCTGGCAAGATAACCCAATACAGTTTTAATCAGGCCTCTTGCAATCAACCCATCCCTCGTATCAACCCTCTTAAGGCTATCGTGATTAGAGAAATAACTCAGACTGAAATGCACATACTTGAAAATTTTTTGCACTCTAAGATTATTATAAACCTCGTACAATTTACTTGAAATTTTCATCAGCTGTAGGTCATATGGTATAAAGAGTTTGTCCGTCTCTATTAACCAAACATAAAACACGAACTCAATGATAAATTTTTAGCCTATAAATCTTGTGTATATGCAGAAAAGCAACAGAAGTGGTTAATGCTTTTAATCATTCAATGTCCAACTACTATCCATTGTAGGGACTGCCTGATGAATAGTCTTCAAGATTGGTTTTCATTCATAAAAAAATAGATGCCTACCTTATTTTTAAATGTATTTACTCGAAATTGATGGAGCAGACCCGGATGTGCGTCGGAGCTATCAGGAAGAGCGGGGGTCCCTGGAAGGTGAGAACCGCTGTTATGACCATGATGAAGCTGTCCATTTCCTATGAACAGCATTGGAAGGGCCTGGCCGTTTGGACAGGCCGTATTTATGTATTTGCTCGAAATTAATGGAGCAGACCCGGATGTGCGTCGGAGCTATCCGGAAGAGCGGGGGTCCCTAGAAGGTGAGAACCGCTGTTATGACCATGATGAAGCTGTCCATTTCTTATGGACAGCATTGGAAGGGCCTGGCCATTTGGACAGGCCGTATTTTTGTATTTGCTCGAAATTAATGGAGTAGACCCGGATGTGCGTCAGAGTTATCCGGATGAGCGGGGGTCCCTGGAATGTGGGAACCGCTGTTATGACCATGATGAAGCTGTCCATTTCTTATGGACAACATTGAAAGGGCCTGGCCATTTGAACATGCTGTGTTATATCTGTATTTGCAAGGACCACAACCTTAACCTAAACCGAACCCACACCCGATTTTCGAAACCTAAACCTTAACCTATTCTCAATTCCTAATGCTATAACCTATAACTTATAACCTAAACCTAAACCTATAACCTAAACCTAAACCAAAACCTATAACCTTAACCTAAACCAAAACCTATAACCTAAACCTTAACCTATAACCTATAACCTATAACCTATAACCTAAACTTATAACCTTAACCTAAACCTAAAACTAAAACCTAAACCTAAACCTAAACTATAACCTAAACCTATAAACTATAACCTAAACCTATTCTCAATTTTCCCAAAGCTATAACCTAAACCTAAACCTAACCTAAACCTATAACCTTAACCTATAACCTTAACATAAACCTAAACCTAAACCTTAACCAAAACCTATAACCTTAACCTAAACAAAAACCTAAACTTATAACCTTAACCTAAACCTAAAACCAAAACCTAAACCTATAACCTAAACCTATAAACTAAAACCTAAACCTAAACCTAAACCTAAACCTAAACAAAAACATATAACCTAAACCTTAACCTATAACCTATAACCTAAACTTATAACCTTAACATAAACCTATAACCTAAACCTATAAGCTAAAACCCTAAACCTAAACACAAAACCTAAATGTATTCTCAAATCCCTAAACATAAACCTAATCCAATCCCAATCTCAACTCCCCAACCTAAACCTAAACCTAAACTTCATAACCCGATCCCGAACCTGATTTCCTAAACCTAAACCTTAACCTATTCTCAAATCCCTAAACCTAAACCTACACCAAATTCCAATCTCAACTCCCTAACCTAAACCTAAACCTAAACATGAAAACCCAAGCCTAAACCCGATCCCGAACCCGAACCCGATTTCCTAAACCTAAACCTTAATCTATTTTCAAATCCCAAAACCTAAACCTACACCAAATCCTAATCTCAACTCCCTAACCTAAACATAAACCTGAACTTGAAAACCCAAACCTAAACCCGATCCCGAACCCGAACCCGGTTTCTAAACCTAAAGACTAACCTATTCTCAATTCCCAAACCTATAACCTAAACCTAAACCTAAACCTAAACCTATAACTTAACCTATAACCTAAACCTAAAACCAAAACCTAAACCTATAACCTAAACCTATAAGCTAAAACCTAAACCTAAAACCTAAATGTATTCTCAAATCCCTAAACCTAAACCTACACCAAATCCTAATCTCAACTCCCTAACCTAAATCTAAACTTAAACTTGAAAACCCAAACCTAAACCCGATCCCGTACCCGAACCCAGTTTCCTAAACCTAAACCTTAACCTATTCTCAATTCCCAAAGCTATAACGTATAACCTAAACCTAAACCGAACCTAAACCTATAACCTTAACCTATAACCTTAACCTAAACCTAAAACCAAAACCTAAACCTATAACCTAAACTTATAAGCTAAAACCTAAACCTAAACCTAAAACCTAAATGTATTCTCAAATCCCTAAACCTAAACCTAATCCCAATCCCAATCTCAACTCTCCAACCTAAACCTAAACCTAAACTTAAACTTAAACCCGATCCCGAACCCGAACCCGATTTCCTAAACCTAAACCTTAACCTATTCTCAAATCCCTAAACCTAAACCTACACCAAATCCCAATCTCAACTCCCTAACCTAAATGTAAACCTAAACATGAAAACCCAAGCCTAAACCCGATCCCGATTTCCTAAACCTAAACCTTAACCTATTCTCAATTCCCAAAGCTATAACCTATAACCTATAACCTAAACCTAAACCTAACCTAAACCTATAACCTTAACATAAACGCAAAACCTAAACCTTAACCAAAACCTATAACCTTAAACTAAACAAAAACCTAAACTTATAACCATAACCTAAACCTAAAACCAAAACCCAAACCTATAACCTAAACCTATAAACTAAAACCTAAACCTAAACCTAAACCTAAACCTATAACCTAAACCAAAACCTATAACCTTAACCTAAACAAAAACCTATAACCTAAACCTTAACCTTAACCTATAACCTATAACCTAAACTTATAACCTTGACCTAAACCTATAACCTAAACCTATAAGTTAAAACCTAAACCTAAACCTAAAAAACCTAAATGTATTCTCAAATCTCTAAACCTAAACCTAATCCAAATCCCAATCTCAACTCCTCAACCTAAACCTAAACTTAAACTTCAAAACCCGATCTCGAACCCAAACCCGATTTCCTAAACCTAAACCTAAAACCAAAATCTAAACCTAAAACCAAATCCCAATCTCACCCTAACCTTAACCTAAACCTAAACCTAAACATGAAAACTCAAGCCTAAACCCGATCTAGAACCCAAACTCGATTTCCTAAACCTAAACCTTAACCTATTCTCAATTCCCGAAGCTATAACCTATAACCTAAACCTAAACCTAAACCTAACTAAACCTATAACCTAAAACCCTTATAACCTAACATAAACCCAAAACCTAAACCTTAACCTAAACCTATAACCTTAACTTATAACCTTAACATAAACCCAAAACCTAAACCTTAACCTAAACCAAAACCTATAACCTTAACCTAAACCAAAACTCGTAACCTAAACCTTAACCTAAACTTATAACCTTAACCTAAACCTAAAACAAAACCTAAACCTATAACCTAAACCAATAAACTAAAACCTAAACCTAAACCTAAACCTAAACCTATAACCTAAACCAAAACCTATAACCTTAACCTTAAACAAAAACCTATAACCTAAACCTTAACCGATAACCTATAACCTAAACTTATAACCTTAACCTAAACCTAAAACCAAAACCTAAACCTATAAGCTAAAACCTAAACCTAAACCTATACCTAAACCTTAACCTATTCTCAAATCCCTAAACCTAAACCTACACCTAATCCCTAATCTCAACTCCCTAACCTAAACCTAAACCTAAACTTGAAAAACCCAAGCCTAAACCCGATCCCGAACCGAACCCGATTTCCTAAACCTAAACCTTAACCTATTCTCAAATCCCTAAACCTAAACCTACACCAAATCCCAATCTCAACTCACTAACCTAAACCTAAACCTAAACATGAAAACCAAGCCTAAACCCGATCCGTAACCCGAACCCGATTTCCTAAACCTAAACCTTTACCTACTTTTCAAATCCCTATACCTAAACCTACACCAAATCCTAATCTCAACTCCCTAACCTAAACCTAAACCTCGAACTTGAAAACCCAAAGCTAAACCCGATCCCGAACCCGAACCCGGCTTCTAAACCTAAACCTTAACCTATTCTCAATTCCCAAAGCTATAACCTATAACCTAAACCTAAACCTAACCTTAACCTATAACCTAAACCTAAACCAAAACCAAAACCTATAACCTAAACCTATAAGCTAAAACCTAAACCTAAAACCTAAAACCTAAATGAATTCTCAAATCCCTAAACCTAAACCTACACCAAATCCTAATCACAACTCCTAACCTAAACCTAAACCTAAACTTGAAAACCCAAACCTAAACCCGATCCCAAACCCGAACCAGTTTCCTAAACCTAAACCTTAACCTATTCTCAATTCCCAAAGCTATAACCTATAACCTAAACCTAAACCTAAACCGAACCTAAACCTATAACCTTAACCTATAACCTAAACCTATAACCTTAACCTAAACCTAAAACCAAAACCTAAACTCGTAACCTAAACCTATAAGCTAAAACCTAAACCTAAACCTAAAACCTAAATGTATTCTCAAATCCCTAAACCTAAACCTAATCCCAATCCCAGTCTCAACTCTCCAACCTAAACCTAAACCTAAACTTCTAAACCCGATCCCGAACCCGAACCCGATTTCCTAAACTTAAACCTTAACCTATTCTCAAATCCCTAAACCTAAACCTACACCAAATCCCAATCTCAACTCCCTAACCTAAATGTAAACCTAAACATGAAAACCCAAGCCTAAACCCGATCCCGAACCCGAACCCGATTTCCTAAACCTAAACCTTAACCTATTCTCAATTCTCAAAGCTATAACCTATAACCTATAACCTAAACCTAAACCTAACCTAAACCTATAAACTTAACTTATAACCTTAACATAAACCCAAAACCTAAACCTTAACCAAAACCTATAACCTTAACCTAAACAAAAACCTATAAGCTAAAATCTAAACCTAAACCTAAAACCTAAATGTATTCTCAAATTCCTAAACCTAAACCTAATCTCAATCCCAATCTCAACTCCCCAACCTAAACCTAAACCTAAACTTTAAAACCCGATCCCGAACCCGATTTCCTAAACCTAAACCTTAACCTATTCTCAAATCCTCGAACCTAAACCTATACCAAATCCCAATCGAACTCCCTAACCTAAACTAAACCTAAACATGAAAACCCAAGCCTAAACCCGATCCCGAACCCAAACTCGATTTCCTAAACCTAAACCTTAACCTATTCTCAATTCCCAAAGCTATAACCTATAACCTAAACCTAAACCTAACCTAAACCTAAACCTAACCTAAATCTATAACCTTAACCTATAACCTTAACATAAACCCAAAACCTAAACCAAAACCTATAACCTTAACCTAAACCAAAACCTATAACCTAAACCTTAACCTAAACTTTTAACCTTAACCTAAATCTAAAACCAAAACCTAAACTTATAACCTAAACCTATAAACTAAAACCTAAACCTAAACCTAAACCTAAACCAAAACCTATAACCTTAACCTAAACAAAAACCTATAACCTAAACCTTAACCTATAACCTATAACCTAAACTTATAACCTTAACCTAAACCTAAAACCAAAACCTAAACCTATAAGCTAAAACCTAAACCTAAACCTTAACCTATTTTCAAATCCCTAAACCTAAACCTACACCGATCCCAATCTTAACTCCCTAACTTAAACCTAAACCTAAACTTGAAAACCCGATCCGAACCCGAACCCGAACCCGATTTCCTAAACCTAAACTTTAACCTTAACCTATTCTCAAATCCCTAAACCTAAACCTACACCAAATTCCAATCTCAACTCCCTAACCTAAACCTAAACCTAAACATGAAAACCCAAGCCTAAACTTGTTCCGTAACCCGAACCCGATTTCCTAAACCTAAACCTTTACCTATTTTCAAATCCCTAAACCTAAACCTACACCAAATCCTAATCTCAACTCCCTAACCTAAACCTAAACCTGAACTTGAAAACCCAAACCTAAACCCGATCCCGAACCCAGTTTCCTAAACCTAAACCATAACATATTCTCAATTCCCAAAGCTATAACCTATAACCTAAACCTAAACCTAACCTTAACCTATAACCTAAACCTAAAACCAAAACCAAAACCTATAACCTAAACCTATAAGCTAAAACCTAAACCTAAAACCTAAAACCTAAATGAATTTTCAAATCCCTAAACCTAAACCTACACCAAATCCTAATCTCAACTCCCTAACCTAAACCTAAACCTAAACTTGAAAACCCAAACCTAAACCCGATCCCGAACCCGAACCGGTTTCCTAAACCTAAACCTTAACCTATTCTCAATTCCTAAAGCTATAACCTATAACTTAAACCTAAACCGAACCTAAACCTAAAACCAAAACCTAAACCTGTAACCTAAACTTATAACCTATAACCTAAACCTATAACCTGTAACCTAAACTGGTAACCTAAACCTATTACCTATAACTTAACAGTAACCGAAACCTTAACCTATAAGCTAAAACCTAAACCTAAACCTAAAACCTAAATGTATTCTCAAATCCCTAAACCTAAACCTACACCTAATCCTAATCTCAACTCCCTAACCTTAACCTAAGCTTAAACTTGAAACCCAAACCTAAACTCGATTTCCTAAACCCTAAACCCTAAACCCTAAACCTATTCTCAAATCCCAAAACTTATATTTATAACCTGAACCTAAACCTAAACCTAAACCTGGAGGAGCTGGCGAGGCAAAGGGAGGAGCAGGAGAGGCAGAGAGAGGAGCAGGAGAGGAGGATAGAGGATCAGCTGGCGAGACAGAGGAGGATGAAGGAGGAGTTCTTGAGGCACAGGGAGGAGCATGAGAGGAGGATGGAGGAGATGCGGGTGGAGCATGAGCGACGAATGACGGAGATGTTTCAGGCTTTCGCTGTACGCTTACCCACCGATGCCCCACCACCTCCGCCTTCATCTTTGTGATTTTTTGTTTATTTGTTTATGTTAAGTTTATATGTATTTATGCGTGAATGAATGTGATGCAGATAAGATTGTTTGTGTTTGGATGAATGTAGTTTATGTAGTTTGGGTTTAGATGGATGTGAATGTGAATATGATGAAATGTGTATATCAGGATGAATATGATGGAATATATTGTTAACAGGTGTATATCAAGAATTTTGTACAGATTTTGAGCTGGAATATTTTTTTTTTAAAAAGAAACTTTTGGCGACGAAGATTTTCATCCCTAAAAGATATGTTAGTTTATTTTTAGTAGCAAAAATATTCATTGCTAAAAGTCTTGTACGGTACAAGACTTTTAGCAGCGAATATTTTTGTTGCTAAAAACAGAAGGATTTTTTGTACAAATCTAGTGCTAAAAGTTGAAAATTTTTAGCAGCGAAATCTTGTATAGTATTTTTAAGCGACGAACATTTTCGCCGCTAAAAGTTTATGTTGTTTGGGTTTAAATGGATGTGAATATGAATATGATGAAATGTGTATATCAAGATGAATATGATGGAATATATTGTTAACAGGTGTATATTAGGAATTTTGTACGGATTTTGAGCTGGAATATTTTTTTTTTAAAAGAAACTTGTGGTGACGAAAAGTTTCGTCGCTAAAAGATATGTTAGTTTAGTTTTAGCAGCGAAAATTTTCACGGCTAAAAGTCTTATACAGTACAAGACTTTTAGCAGCGAAAATTTTCGCTGCTAAAAACAAAAATATTTTTTTAAGGTTAAAAGTTGAAAATTTTTAGCTGCAAAAAGTTTCTTTGCTAAAAGTTTTATATAGTGTTTTTTAGCAACGAAACTTTTCACTGCTAAAAGTTTATGTAGTTTGATGTCAATATGAATATGATGAAATGTGTATATCAGGATGAATATGATGGAATATATTGTTAACAGGTGTATATCAGGAATTTTGTACGGATTTTGAACTGAAATATATATTTTTTTAAAAGAAACCTTTGGCGATGAAAATTTTCGTCACTAAAAGATATGTTAGTTTATTTTTTAACGAAAATTTTTTTTTAAAAAATACAAGACAAGACTTTTAGCAAGAAAAAAATTGTACCCAGGGCTATGCAATGCAATACATGAGTACTGACCACCATACTAAGGTGATGCAACATAAGGCTTATACAGCCAATGCTAATGTAATGCGAAGTAATGACAATCCTTATATCCAATCCACACATCAAGTACAGTTCCATCATAAGGAATCCACGGGGGTCAAGTACAGTACAGGATGATTGCCGCTCTCCAAGACCCGCATAGTCAAACGAGTGTAAGAGACCTCACTGCCCGCCTGTGGACAGCCGATCACCAGCGAGGCTCGACGGTAGCGGACTCATTTATGAGTTGGTCAGACTCAGCCTAGCTATGCCCCCTCACTCAGGCAGGCAAGGCCAAACCCCATCTCAACTGACCTCGCAACAGTGTGAGTCGCAGCCTAATGGTATAAGGCACTCGGGCGCTCATGATTTCCACTCGGTCTTAGCGTTGAGGTGTCTTCTCGGTACCTTGATGGTTTAGAGGCTTTCATCTAGGGACATCCTATGCGATCCAAATACTCAAGTATCATTTTTGGTGTACACACACGGCCATCCACGATATATCTGTGGAGGTTACGGCTCTGATGAAGCAAGGGCGAATATCCACATACTATGCAATGCCAGATGCATGAATAACACAATCACCCATGCATCAATCCCAAGCATCCATCATGCTTAAGAGGAGAAACTCCATCCCTCGGGGAGATACCAACATGTCCTACACAATGGCACAACCATAGTCAATCATACCTCAACCAAGCATGCATATAATGCATATGGAAGTGGACCATGAAGATGAATAGGGGTGCCAATGAGGTGAAGATGAATTCTCTACCTAACCATAAAGGGTCTAGGTATTTAACCAATTCCTCATAAGGAATATAACCTCTAGTGGAGGCCCATTTACCTAGGGTAACCCACTATACTAAGTATACAAGCTACGGGCCTAAATAATATAGAAATGAGACTAGCAAGAGTTTAAGGTGGGCATTCAACCACACTTAGATACAAACAGGCCTATAGGGGTCCATAATGGGGACATTCAACCACCATTTCCTAAAAGGCATAACCAACCATAATCCATATAGCTACAAGGCCCAAGGCCCACATCTAAACCACATACATAAGCCTCAAATAAAGGCATAAGAAAAGGGTCCAATATTACCTTCAACAACATGGGCCCAAAGAGGGGAATCAAGGCCCAATGCCCAAGTCCCAATGGCCATAGAATCCATGCATTTAGTTAGACTTGGTGGGCAGCCTATGAACACAAATACATGGCCCAAAAACAAGTCTAAGTTGGGTGAAATGAGCCTCACAACATCAGCTCAATAACTGATAATTTAAGTGGGATTCAAGCGCCCAATTCCACCCTCACCTCAGCCCACAAGTCCAGCAAAATGGTGGAAGTAGCCCATACATATTGCTGGGCCAAGCTGGGATGTCCCAGCCCAATCTGGGCCTACTGAGTCCCAAAAATCTGATCTATATTTGGGTCCACAAGTGATCATCAATGGTGACCCAAAAATGCATTAATTAAGCCCAAGAATATTCTAAAATATAAGGTAGCAACAAATACCCAAATTTCTCAATATGGTGGGCCCCACATCCAATAAAAATCAAGCAATAAGAATGTTTATTTGGGGCCCTTGCTGGACTTTCAGCCCACCCAATATCCTGGGCCTGCTGAAGTCCAAAAACTTGTCAAATCATATGGAAATTAATCCCATAAGGGCCAGCATTATTCATAGGGGGCCCCACCAGATGGAGGAAGGAAATTTGACACAAAAATCAAGTGGGTCTGCTGCTAGACTGCAAGTCCAGCAGCAGCCCAGAAGCAATAGGTGCCCCAAGGGCCTGGGCGGTCCAAGGCTTAGACGACCTGACCCATATACATGCAACAAGGTGGGCTCCACACGTCCTAAGGTGGGCCCCACAGGGAACATCCACCTAGGGTGGACCCTTCCCACGTAGGCCACCCAATGAAGGGACGGCTGGGTGAAACACATACCGATGGTGGGCTTGCACGCTGGACGCCCAACCATGCCGGACATCAGCCTAGCTGGACATCCAGCAGGGGCGCTGGTCCAGCTCAATGGCCCCACAATCATGGCCCAATGGGCCCTCTATAATATCAGAGGTGGGCCCCAAAAATCATACACTAAGTCCAGTGGACTGGGGCCCAAAGATTTCTACAACAAAAAAAAGGACAGTAAGGTTGGGAAGAAAATTCTGCTACATACATGTTGCTGTCCTCAATTTGGGCACTCCATTGAAGTGGGTCCAGGGCCTTTAAAATTCTAGAAATTGGGGGCCAAGGTTCCTCAATATGTATACAACAAGATGGAGTACAGAAAAGTGGCCCACCTATAATAGAAATATTTATGAATTATGGTTTTTATCAGACAATATTGCTAGACTGCACAACAAAAAATCTGGCAGTCCAACCATCTTGGCCCACTCTTTTGGATGCCCAAATGAGGTCAGTTGAAGCTGAAAATTTGCATGCATGTAGGTGGGGTCCACACCATCAAGAATAACCTATCACATGGGACCAAACACCCCACCAAATGTCCAAAAATCTGGGCTCAAGATGACCTAAAATCTGTCCAGACAGTTTCTGGACAGCAACATATAACTGAAAATAAATAAATGTAATCACCATTTAAAAGGGGGATTCATCCCATAAAATGTGTGATATGGACACCCCAGTGGGCCCCACAAACATCCAGACCTTTTCCATCACAAAATACCATTTGCATGTGCCCTTTTTGGGTGTATTTAGGGCCCCACGTCCATGGAGTGGACTGTCATGGACGTCCACTCCCCTTGGACGGTCCGGATGGTTCTGAGTCACAAGGTGGGCCACACGCATCAAGATCAGAGATATAAATAAGAAAAAGTAAGAAGATTCGGCCACAAGGGAAGGGGCTCCGCCACATCGAGGCCCTTCCCTTCATCACACAATCATACACATCCAATATTCCAAGATTACAAGGATCTACATGATCATAGGACTTTCTACTTAAGATCTATGGTGGAGATGCAATCTCCACCAAGGATCAAGGCCTAGATGACCCAAGGATCCCTGATCAAAGAAAGAAAGGCCATGTAGGTGTCCATGGAGAATTGCCCTTGCATGGAACATGCATGGCCCTTGCATGGAACATGCATGCACAAAAGATGAGTTATGAGCCACATCCATAGAGTCATGGGGGCCACCACCATCATTTGATGGGCCCCACAAGCTCCAACATGAAAGAAATGGGAATAACAACTAAGAAATTAAAGAAATCAGAATTTGTAACTACATGCACACCCACCTCAATGATCTATCTCCAAATTTACACCACCATGATCCTCAAGCTCTAAGGAAGAGGTTTCTAAGGTGAAGATGGGCTAGAGAAGGTTGGATTGGAGGGGATTAGAGGGAGAAGGGGCTGGAGAAAATGGAAGGGTGGGGACAGTTTGGGGTTCTCTAGTAAGGGAGAGAAGGAAAGAGAGAGAGAAATGGGAGGGAAAAGAAGAGCTTGGGATGATGTAGTTAGAGACAATGATGGTCTCTCTAAAAGCGGCTACCTAGATTAGAGAAATGAAATCATTGGGCTAGGGAGATACAACCAAAGCTTGCATAGGGTCTAGGTTCTAGCTATAGGCTTTCTAGAAATCCTAAGCTGAGTCATGACATCACCACATAAAAAAATGTGCATGGCCATGGTGGGGTCCACCAATCACACATCAATGGTCCATATCGAGCGTGGCTCATAACTTGTGATATACACATCAGATTCACGCACGGGATGCAGCGTTGGAACCGCGGCGCCGATGCGGACGTAATGGCATAGGTTTCGGGTCGATCCGAGTCAGGTCGACGTGACCGAACTTGAGGATAACCGGAAACACTATCTGTAGGTCGCGGGTTGTCGGGATTCGACCGGTAGGACCGCCAGACCTAAAGGAATAACGCGCACACACGGGTTAGGGTCTTACACCATCGCCAAGCCCAGAGAAGTTGCACAGAACTTGAACCTCTCTATAGGAACGATCTAGGTGAGCATGTCTGCGGGATTTGAATCCAGGTGCCCAACCACCTTGCTCATGTCTTCTCAAAAGAAAAGACATAGTCTTCTTACCATCTCACCACTATCCAATATTACTTGCTGATGTACTTACTCATAACACTAATAGCTTGTGAAATAACCGGTCTAATCCAGACTACAACATCCACTGCCAACTGCATTTAAATAAGGCTCATGAGATATCCTGCTTTTCCTCGTCTGTTTTGGGACATGTCCTGAGGAAAATTTGAGGAGAAACGTGTCGGGAACGCTCTCTGGCTTTACCTGGTCCATCACATCCTTGATCAATACCTACACATAAGGTATTCCTCATGTGATTGCCAAAGCATACTCCTCCTTTAGTCTTAATGCCAAGAACCATCTTTGCAACCCCCCGATCCTTCATCCTGAATATCCCACTTAACCGAGTCTTCAGTATATTGATATCAGACATGTCATAATTAGCGATCTATATGTCATCAATATACAATTCCTGACTTAATATGAAGGAATCAAACCACTTGCCTAGGCGATAGGTCGTACCACGACCTCCTGCAAACTTTTTTCTCAACCCCTTTAACTTCGAAATGCTCTAATTGCTTCATGTAAATCTGCTCTTCCAGTATCCCTTACAGAAGTGCAGACTCCACATCCATCCTTCTAACTCAAGATCGCATTGGCCAACCAATGCCAATCACGAATCTAATAGACACTTGCTATACCGTCGGTGCGAATATCTTTGAGAAGTCAATCTCTTTTCTCTGAGCATAACCCTTCGCTACCAACCTCGCTATGCATTTATGTTGTATCCTCCTGAAGATCCACCTGCATCCAACCACTTCCCAGCCCACTGGAAGCTCCACTAGCTCCCATGTGTCGATCTGGTACAACGAGTCCATCACATCACCCATAGTCACCTTCCACTTCTCAGCACCAAGCTCACCTAGAGCCGTCTGAATAGAAGTCAAATCCCTTGTGATATTGGAGTCGTCTATATACCTCGTCGATATCCTGCGATTATGCTGTGTGATTCTTCTCATAGGTAGTTGTTCCACCTGCTTTGTATCCTTATCTGCGCGTCTCAGCCTTCCTGTCCTGCTTGCTCATGTGGCTATGCCCATCATGCCACACGTGTAGAGGTGAAATCCACTACATCCACTGCAGCTCTACCTTTTGAAGTGCTCCCAATCAACCTGTAAACATTATCAAGTCGTTGCGCTTTCATGATTATCCGTGCCCCCTTATATACCTTAAGAGCACCATCAATACCTATGAACTTGTAGCTCATTGCCTCAAGTATACTAAGAGAAATCAAATTCTTCTTCATATTAGGAACGTGCCTCACATCGGTCAAGGTACGCTCCATGTAAGACCCGTAACGTAGACCGTACTGTTCTGTCGGTTTTCGCGATCCTTCCGGTTGAATTTCGGCAATCCTCGACTCATATCCGACGTTGCGTGCGATCTTAAGCCGAGTCCTGCCTACCGAAGGCGGCTCGATCCGAAACTCATACCTTAGCGATCGCGCCGTCGCCGCGGTTCCAACGCCGCGACTCGCGCACCGAACCGATACCTAGGTGGGAAGATG
Organism: Magnolia changhungtana; assembly: GCA_030180095.1. Classification (NCBI taxonomy): domain Eukaryota; kingdom Viridiplantae; phylum Streptophyta; class Magnoliopsida; order Magnoliales; family Magnoliaceae; genus Magnolia; species Magnolia changhungtana. The sequence continues at coordinate 6,597,233 of JASAUF010000652.1, forward strand.
CCAGTCAGCGTTCGGTTCGAAGAAATGCCGCACGTTGCGAATCTCGAGGGAATCTCTACGAGATGTCCCATCAATCAAGTCAAGTACACCACCTTACCTCCATGCCGCCTCACCCAACAACAAGTACAAGTGGCCTCTCTCCCTTTTCCCACAAGTCAAACTCTCCCTCCCCTCACCATTCCTCCTTTTTCACATTTTCAAACCCAACCATACATTATTAATTACAACACCACTCCCTCCATCCCTTCTTCCTTTAATTTATTTCTTCCTCTCTCTCATTTTCTCATTTCCTCTCTCTCACACGTCCAACCTCCTCTAAGCAACCCAATTTCTCAAAAACTTCTAAGTGTGGCCCACCTCCTCATCTCCCATCTCAACCGTTGATCCACCATCCTCACCATCAAAAGTCCATCATCTACCGTCAAAGACAAGCTAAGGAGCATAGGAGGCTAAGAGAGTAAGAAGGAGTGCAAGAGGTGGGTGATCCACCGTTAAATTTCTTTTCTTAGGGCCACTTGTTGGTGGGACCCATTTTTGATGTATGAATTGTATCATGTGGGGCCCATAGTGGCGGGGCCCCACCATCACCGCCTTTTCTCTCTTGTCTCTTTCTCTATCTCTCTCTTTCTTTCTTTTCCCCTTGAATGTTGTGGACCCCACCAAAGTATGTTAAATCCACTTCATCCATCGACGGTGTGGTCCACCGCATTTCAGGTGAAACCCACCCTTCATTTATATATATGTAGTAATATATTATATTATATTATTATAATATATATTAATATATATATGTGTATGGTGGGCCACGTGCATGTGGGACCCACCATGTGGTCTGTGTATGTGGGACCCACCATGAGGTGGTGTATGCCATGATCCAGGCTCTGAGACGCCGGACGTGAAGGACGCTACATGCGAAAAAAAAAAAAAAAAAAAAAAAAGTTAAAGTTACTTTTAGTGTGGGTCGCTCATGCAGCCCCACCTGATGTATGATATCGATCCACACCGTCCATTCTGATCTTCAGATCATTTTAGACGTTGAGCCGAAGTTTCAAGATGATCCGATCACCAGGTGGGCCATACCCTCTAAAACCATGTAAAGACACGCTAGAACATATAAAAGTACTCGGTGGGACCCACCTGAAGTTTGGATGCATGAAACTCGTTCTGGACGGGTAGAACAGTGGGACACACATAATGGGTGGGCTGGATTGTGAATCACATCTCGTTGGGCCCCAAAACAATAAAAAAATAAAAATAAAAAAATAAATTTCAAAGCAAAGAAGAATGGCAGTCTTTCGTTGAAGAACGGCCAGCTGACGGACGGACAAAGTTAGGCCTCACGACCCACTGTGGACCCCACCATGATGTATATTTGATATCCACACCGTTCATCGGGTGGGCCACTCGAGGTGGACCCACTCCAAAAATCAACCATATACGGAACTCGGGTGGGCCATACAAGATCTAAAATCATGTGAAGATGTACCTAAACATATAAAATCACTTGGTGGGGCCTACACCGAAATTTGGATGCGGCCAGAAACTTAGTCCGAACGGTCGATTAGGTGGGACACACATACCGAGTGGGTTGGATTTGTGAACCACCTTATGGTGGGCCCAGCCCACGTGACCCTCATCAACGGGTTGGTGGCAAATAAATATCACGGTGGACCTCTCGGCCGTGTGGCCCTACGAACAGTTGGGTGACAAATAAACATTACCGTGGGCCCCCCGGCCCACGTGACCATACGAACAGTTTGGATGGAAAATAAATATTATAGTGGGCCCTGGCCCACTTGTTCTTACTGAAGATTTGAATGGAAAATAAATATTATGACGGGCCCCCTGTTCATGTGACCTTATCAACAGATTGGATGGGGAAATAAACATTATGGCGGGCCTCACATGGGGCCCACTTTAGTATATATGGGCTAGTGTGTTTTGGCCCATCTTAGCATGTATATAGGCCCATTATTGAAGCCCACTTGGAAGCATGTAGCTAGTGTGTTCAGGCCCATCTTGATGTATATTCGAGCCATCATTGAGGCCCACTTGGCATATATGGGCCCATGTTGGTAGGCCATCTTGACGAGTTTCTAGGCCTGTTGTCGGGGCCTACCGATATACATAGGCCCACGTTCGAGGCCCAAATTGATGTACCTGTGGCCCATTGTTGAGGCCCACTTTAATATGTATAAGGCCTATGTGATTAGGCCCATTTGATACACATAAAACTTACGTGATTGGGCTCATTTTAATGCATTCTAAGGCCCATGGGTGATGACTCATTGCAATGTACCTAAGGCCCATTGGTGAGGCTCATTGGGATGTCCCACTTGATGAATATAAGGCCCATGAGATACGGCCCATTTGATATATTTGAGGCCCAATGGGATGTACCTAAGGCACATGCCATGTGTGACTCCACCATGATTTATTTATTTATTGGTATTTTAGGCGAGCTAAGCCTTGGGGACAATGGTGGTTTGACGTCAACATTGTACGAGTAATGTTGGTTCGATGTCCACATTATAACTCTCCCTGAGGCCACTGATAGGCCCGCATCTGTTTCATGTGGGCCATATAGGCCCATCTTCATTGAGAGGATAGTTTATTGCTTTATAACATGTTTAACACGGCCCATGATTCATGATAATATGCATCATATGTATGCTTGAGATGAGGAGTGTCGATCATAGCATATGCCTTCTGGGCAGATTTACTTGGCTCCACATGGCGGTGTTGCCTCTACATGAGTGCGTGCTTCACGCGGGGATGGTTGCATGATTGGTAGTGTGGTTCATGCATTTGCATCCGTATGATTGAGATATGCCCCAGCGACATCGGGGCCATAGCCTCCACGGATATATCGTGGTTGGGTTGGTTGGATCTGGGAAAATCTTGTTCCAAGCAATCGGGGGCGCCATAGATGTCCCCTGGGTGAGAGTCCCCGAACCCGATGGTACCAGAGGATGACTCCAACGTCGAGACCGAGTGGATATATGAGCGCACGAGGGCCGAATACCATGAGGCCGCGTCTCTCCACCGTGTCGTGGTCGGTTGGAAAGGAGTGGTGGCCTTACTCGCCCGAGAGCAGGGGGCATTACTGGGGCCGAGTTTGACCCACTCGAAATGGGTTCGCTATCGACGTGCCGCATGTGTATTGGTCGACTATTGGCCGGGCGGATAGTGAGGTTTCTTACGCTCACTTTGGCTGTCTTTGCTTGGAGAGAGACAGTGCCATTTGGAGTGTACCGAACCCGGTGATTATCCGGTGACCGAGAACCGCATGACATGAAGAGTTGGATGAGGATTGACATGCTTGACTTACATATTGCATCGCATGGCCTTAGTATGGCCAATAACATTCACATCTTGTACTGCATAGCCTTGGTACGGCTAGTTGCAGTTTGTACTCATCAGCATGATTTCGCATTACTCCGGCATTGCATTTTGAGCACGTTCGCACATACTTACACCGCCCTCTAAGCTTTCTATAAGCTTATGCACGATTGATGCGTGCAGGTGACGCCAGGACGCAGTTGTAGTCTCGCCGCAGTTGGAGCGTGCCGCCGAGCTTTTGGAGTTTTTGTTATTTGTACTACCTTGTATTTCCCTTTCTACGCACTGTATTCAAAGTTTTTGTTCATAGTGGATTTTGTGATGGTGTTATTATGGTTATTGTTCGTGGGTTATGCTTGGTTATGCTCATTACGAATCAAATGGATTATCAGAAATCCTCCTTGTAGCATCCCAGGATCGGAACCTGGTATATGGGTGCCGGGAGCCGAGAATGGGGTACTACGGAGGCTGTCGGCGCCGGATTCGGTGATCGGGAATTTTGTGAGCCCGGTCTCCGAGTTCGGGGCGTGACACTCCACCCCATCAAACATCTTGAAACGCACTGTACCAACAACCACAACATTACAGGCAAAGCCATTGCCCATAAACACTTATCCACCATCGTACTCCCTGTAACTATTGAACCAACTCTGATTAGGAGTCATGTGAAAAGATGCCCATGTGTCTAGCATCCACTCATCCTTATAATCATTGTATGGTCATTTGATCGTAGACATAGACAAAATATCACTATCACATCTACTCGATCCATTTGACGTAGTAGCATTGGCCTCCCTGTATGAAGACTTAGAATCTTCTCCCTTAGATTTAGTATTTGTACAATCCTTCTTCACATATCCTTCATTCCCACAATTCCAGCAATTTACCTTTCATTTGCCCTTGCCCTTGGATTTAGATTTAGAATCTGAAGAACCTGCACCTTGTTCAGAATTCCTACCCCCTGTAAACAGTGCATTAGAAGATATCCCCATGTCGACGTTAAGTTTTCTCATAGCCTTCCCTTGAAGGGGTTGAGATAACGGTGTCGACACTCAGGGTTTTATTCATGGAGCACATTGTATCCTTGAATGACTTATAAAACGCCAAAAGAGAATTCAGCAACATACATGTTTTATCTTCATCTTTCATCACTTCCTCCATATCCAGCAATTTGCAAACTAATTTATTAAAGATGCTGATGTGAGCCTCAAGATCTCCACCCTCTGCCATTTTAAAATTATACCACTGCCGCTTCAAGTGTAGAGGATTTTCAAAGGATTTTTTCGCATAAACATCATCTAACTTCGCCTATAACTTAGCCACAATTTTCTCCCTCATGACATTGTAGAGAACCTCATCCGTGAAACATAAACGGATTGATGATAAGGCCTTCTTATCAAGAGTATTCCATTCATCATCAGTCATAATAGACTTCTGCTCCTCAAGAGTACTAACTTCGCCTTGCTTGATTAAGGAACTGATCATTTTGATTTTCCATAACTCAAAATTATTTTTCCCTGAGTACTTCTCAATCCCGTACCTAGTACTTGTCATTATTACTAATCCCTCAGATTCAGATATGTGACCTAACGATTGCTCTAATACCACTTATTGGGGATTTGTACTACGGAATCACACAGATATGGATCTAGGATAGCAATCCAATGGCACCAGCAAACACAAGAGAACACAAAGATTTTACGTAGAAAACCCTTGCAGGAAAAAACCACGGCACAAAGCGACAGATCTCCATTATGAAAATAGAAATTACAAAGAGAGAGGACTCACCCGATCCGAATAACCTCGAATCTTACCCTTGCTACACCTTTTAGAAACCCTAAAATCCTTTTAGGAACCCTTGAAAAACTTTTAGGAAGCTTTAACATAATTTAGAATAGCCCTAAGGACCCTTATTTATATTTTAGGAAACACCCCTTTCGCATCGACCTTAGAACAGTCCAGAAACCGCTTCAAATTTACGCAGTCCGTGCACAGTCTGCATAACCCTCGACTAGTCGAGCCAGGTCCTCAACTGGTCGAAGGGCACCCTCGTCTGGTCGAGTCAAGCCCTCGACTGGTCGAGCAGCAAAAAACACAGCTGCTGGACTTTGAGTCGAGCGGGCCTCGACTGGTCAAGCTAGGCCCTCGATCAGTCGAGCAGCGCGGTCGCATACAGATTTAAGACATCTGTTTACAACATTCTTGTGCTCCCACTTTTGTATTTTTTGTTAATTTGGTGGAATTTAGTACATACATCAGGAGCTATGGAGCTCACCTTTATATATGTCCTTTATCAATTTTCTTCATTTGTTTTTCCATTTCATTTTATGGCATGAGTTAAAAAATGAAGCAAATTCAAAGCTCAAGTGGACCACACAAGAAGAATAAGTGGTGATTGAAGACCCACCATGAGGGCTACAAAAGAAGGTTTTGGATGAAGCTGATATTTGTGTTTTCCCTTCACCCAAGTTTGTGTGACCTCATCGATTGGCTCGCCTTAGGAGGTATCACTAGTGGTGTCATTGTTCTTGTTGTTTCCAATTGTCTGGTTCACTTGAGCTTTGAATCTGCCTCATTGAACTGAGTTTTGATCCCTGAGGAGCTTGAGTTCCTCAATCTTTCCAAATTTTAAAAACTCATCTTCAAGCTGTTCCTTTGTGACAGATGAACTGATTGCTCCAACCCAAAGAAGCAAATCCTCTGCATTGACAGCATCAAGCAAGCAATAGCCTATGGCATAAATCAATCATACATTGAGTAGGCCTTATCTTATGACTATGGGTCAAAATGAGATGAAATTTGATTCGAATGATATTTTCAATGTGCTCTTTGAGATAGATTAGTTAGATTTTACATATTTTATTCAAATCTGACCAGATTGATTGTGAACCATTCGTCGGTTGTTCATGGCCGTTAATAGAATGTTCTGGACAATGATTGTTCTGAAATCAAATTAAGTTGAAAATTGCTATCTTGCCCAATTGGAATACTTTGAAAACATTCATTGTGTTAGACCACTACCGAAGGGGTGGCTCGATCATGGATATCTTCAAGATATTGGACAGTTTCTTTTTCGAATTACATTAAGGAACAGCGGATTTAAGCACTGAGATCACCTCTGGATCAGATGGAACTTGGTTGCCCTTCAATGGGGAGCGTGTCTTCCTCATTTTACCATTCAAAACCTGCAAGAGGAGGTTGGAATATGGTCTGATTCTTGCTGGACAGAGCAGAGTTGCTGCAGCTTAGAGTAAAAAGGAGAGAAATGAGTAAAAGAGAGAAAAGAGCCTAAAAAGTGCATTGATACAGCTAAAAAAACAGAGTGTTGCAGGTAGTCACACTTTAGATCTGTCATATCCTATAAATCATGTTGGACAGGTTATCACGTGGACCATCAAGTACTTCAAATGTAAGTCCATGACCATCCCTTTTCTATGGACAAGCTTGGCCATTCGACTGATGGATAAACTAGATTTCAAACCAACATGGACACCTCATGGCAATTAGAGGACACTTTTTTTCTTCTTTTTTTTAAATTTTTTTTTTTTTTTTAAATCACACAACATACACCTTATAGCTTGCCTGGCAAATGACCTTGATCATGCATGCGATGTGGTCATGCAAGTAGGCGACTAAGTGCAGCAACTTAATGGTACCATTCCTCCATGTGAAAATCCAAGAGTATTTGCTCACATCAAAATGAATTCACCTTCACATCATTTGTAGGGTCTTGGACATTCTTTAAGTAAGACTCGATGTGAGCGTGACCTGACCCCAAAAATCATTCATATCCAACCATCAAAAGGCCAAACTGTTGTCATAACTAGAAATGGATGGGTAAGGAAAAAGAAAGATGAGTGCAATATATATATATATATATATATATATATATATATATATATATATATATATATATATATATATATATATATATATATATATATATATATATATACATGCTCACCTAAGCACCTACACACGTGCGCACCTTTGCACATGTGTCATGGGTGTCGAATCCGAACGGTCCATAAGATGCAGAATCCCATGAAACCTTAAGGGACAAGTTTCACCCTGATCTAAGATTCTGGTGGGCCATAGCAAAGAGAAATTCAAATCAAGGGAATAAACTATTTGCATTTTTCATGGCCCACCGAAGTTTTGGTTCAAAGTAAAAATTCGTGGGGTTTCATGAGGTTCCGCTTCATGTGGACCGTTCAGATTATGGCGAGACTCATCGATATGATGAGTTCTCAAAAAAGTTTGTATGTGTAATACGTACTGAACCTGGTTTTGCAGTGAGCATTTCCGAGATATATATATATATATATATATATATATATATATATATAGAGAGAGAGAGAGAGAGAGAGAGAGAGAGAGAGAGAGAGAGAGAGAGAGAGAGAGAGAGCCGTCAAGGGGGAACAGGCCCAAGGGATGGGCACAAAGTTAAAAGTCAATGCCATTTTAAAGCAGGCCAGGCTTAGACTTAGGTATCCATAGCCCAACCATTAAGGGTTTGGGCTATTTTATTTTAATATTCCCTTCTCCTTTTCTCTTCCAATCAACACCTCCCCCCTCTCCTGCATGTTGTTGATTGATATATTAAATATGTAAATCAACATGTTTGTCAATAACAGTTCAATGCCATCGAGCAAACTTCAATACCATCGAAGTCCTGCTCGATGACATTGCAAAAATCCAAAATTTTCCCAGTTAGTTGCTAGACACTCCGGGTGTCATGTTCGATGCCATCGAAGGAAGTTCGATGCGATGACATCAAAGTCATGCTCAATGCCATCGTGAAAATTTGGAATTTTCATGTTGAGTCATTGGAACGTTTTGGTGTTAGTTCGATGCAATAAAAAACTGTTCAATGATATCAAGGGCTATTTGATTGCGCAGAGTTATGCAGAGTTGCGTATCTACAGGATTTGTTTACGATTTTGATTGTGATTCTCCCAAAGGCTATATATATGAGTGTAATCAGGATTAGGGTGTATCAATGAGCTTTTCAATTCATTCTTAGGGTTTTCAAGGGCTTGTAAGGAGAGATTTGAGGCTTGTTCGAATCGTGTATTCTCTTTATCTCTTCTAATTTATTCTTTCATAATGATGTATGTCGCTTGGTGCCGTTTTCCCGAAAGGATTTTTTCACATTAAACTCGGAGTCTTTGTGATTGAATTTGATTGTGTGATTGTAATACTTTGCTTAATTCATCTATGTGTGCTTCCGCAGTCCCCCAACACATGTAACATGCAATCCTAACCTTTCAATATGGCCTGCAAACATATGTTCAGGAGGCCCGTGTTAGATATTAGAGATATCCTCGTGGAAGTACTTCTAGCTAGCTTATTTGGCGGGATAGGAATGAGAATTGCATGCAACGAATTTTTATTTCACTATAAGTCCCTTGCCTATCATGCACAAGTGGTATCGGTGCCCTGTTGGATGTAATCTTCTTCCGTGGGATAGATGGCCTTCGCAAGAATACGTACAATCTAATGCGCATGCCATTGACAGAAGTCTTGGTGCCATACAAAATATTGTAGCTCTTGGCATGTTCATCTTTTAAAAGATTAATCTCCCCAAGACATTTCTAAGTACAATGTCGTCTCTTAAGTCTCATAAAGATAGGTTGATATGGATAACATTTCCTAATAATTGTTTATGAGTTGAATTAACACATGAAAGAGTGTGATGAGGAAGATCACTCTCTACCTTAGTGTGCAAAACCTTGAATCGATACGGTTATTTTTAAAATCCACAAGAAGACCCAAAAAGAAGGAAAAAAAAAAAAAATTCAGAATTTTATTAAACAATAATGCTCAAACTTATCCTAATTACATCACTTATATAGAAAGCGAAACTCTAATTATGAGTCTTAATTCGACTAAATTAAAATTTACCTGAAATAGTAAAATTTAATAAAAATCGAAAGTCTAATTTAATGATGTCGAATGATTCCTAACATGATTAGAAGCAAATTCCAAGGGCATATTTGAGAGCGTGGATTTGGAAATCCCTGAATTTGAAACCCCCTTAATTTGAAATCCTTTTATACTGTTTCGCACCCTGAATTCAAAATCCCATGTAATCCAAAAGTACCTATACATGGTATATTTACACGGGTTTGAATTTAATTACTAAATCAACATTAATATCTCTAATTAGTGTATGTATGTAATGTTTGACACAATAGTTGTAATGAGCCCATTGAAATATATATTTTGCCTGAAAATGATGAAATTTCAAGTCTTAAGATAGGCCACAAGCACAAGATCACATTCAAGTGACTAACCAATGATTTTTAATCGTTGATTTACATTGACAATGTTTGGACAACGCGACATCATATTAAAGTAATTAAGTGGTGCAATTAATAATCTAATTGTTTTGGGATATCATTAGTGGGCCATGTGCCCAATAGATTAATAGTCTAGTGACACACATGTTACACATGCAACTCTTGAAAAGATTTTAGATTAATCCAAGCTTTCACCTTGGATTTCAAACTCACTCTTTGATGGATTTGAAACCCCCAGTTACTTTATGGTGCCAAACATACAAGGGGATTTGAAAATCCCCTTAAACACCACCCCCTAATGATCCCTAAGGGCGTGTTTGGATTCGTGTATAGTATTGTTCAGAAAGTAAAACTGTCCCATCAACGTATTAGTGGTCCTGTAGCGGTAATGTGTCTGCAAATTGCAAACCACTCACAATGTTTGGATAAGAGTGCACTTGTAATTTGAGGAAACCATCGTTTCCAAAATCAGTGTTTGGGAATGGAGTGTTCATCAACCGCACTGCTTCCCAAGCATCAAACAGGTATGGAATTAACGTTGACTTGCCCGTGAAAAGGAAATAGTATATAGACATCCGACCCTCATATGATGTATTTATAGCCAAATCTCTAATTGGGCCCCACCATGATAATGTAAATAAAACCAGTTCCGTACAATTATCTTAAATCGATTATGGTTAAAATCAACTCGATCAAAAGTATATCCATACAACATGATAGAAAAATTACAATATTTGTGGCTGTTCGACGGTCGAGATTTCAGTTACGCCTCCGGGCCACTACCGTTATGGATCATCATTAATATTCTCCCCAAATCGATTCAATATGCATGTATTTTGCACCTTCTATAACTGAATCGCTAGGCAATACCTGTATCTATCAAATCACTCACAAGAATGTCTGGAGGGAAGGAGGAGAGAGAAACGAAAGCTTCAGCGATGGCGGGCCGATCCTATGTGAAGCATCAACCGGATTAGGTGGTGGAGGTCTCTGGAACCGGACACGGCAGGACGATCTTGACCATGGAGGGTTGTTGAAGCCTAAGATAACTAGCGTGAAGAGGAGAGAGTAGTGGTCTCTTGTGGTCCGCTGGATACGAAATGGAAATGAGGTTTTTTTTTTTTTTTCAAACTTGCGTCTGCTATGGCGATGCAGTGCAATGAAAGCGTGCACTACACCGCAGCCTGCACTGTACGCCAATAAATGAGACGCGTGGTTTCAATAAAGTGGGTCGGCGTGGTACTCGGCCTGCCAGTGTACCACATGGCGATGTTTGGAGAGAGTTGCAATGAAGTGAATTGTATATTTTCTTAAATTTTACAGTATTATACGATATAGGCAAGTGAATTGTATATTTTATTAAATTTTACAGTATTATACGATATAGGCAAGTGAATTGTATATTTTATTAAATTTTACAGTATTATACGATATAGGCCCGTAGCCCTAAGAAGATTGCATATATGTCCAAACTAAAACTTACTAAAAATAGTAAGTTTCTCCTAAAATTGTGATTTTGAATTAAAGTGTTTTTTTTTTTTTTTTTTTTTTTTTTTTTTTTTTTTTTTTTGCAAAACGGAAGCTTTTTCCAACTGATTTGTGCATCAGTAATAATACCTTGATCAAAAGTTACCGCCAATTTAAATGAATTTCTTCAATCCGAATGTGCCTGGTCCAGTTAAATCATGCCCTATGTAAGATTGGACCTGGATCCGACATATAAAGTCCGCCTCCGTTCGAACTTCCTTCAGCCCAGCTGTGCCAAGAATAGGTCTGAGGCCTGCTGTGCACCGTGAATCTGCTTGGAATTTGGTGAATTTATCCTCTTATTTGGAAAGCTCTGTCTCAAGATTTTGGCCGTGCGAATTTGAACTCTTGTGAAATTGAGTGGATTTGAAATCAGAGCTTTGATATGATTTCGGAGTTCAAAAAGAGCACTTTGGAGGATTTGATTCCCTTCAAATCCAAATTCTTTTAATTCCTACTAAGCAAACCCCCAAAAAATAATAATACCAGATGATCATAGATTACATGAACAAGACTCTCCACCATCCAATGGCATGCCAAACTCGCTAACTTCACAAAGACAAAAGAAAAAGAAAAAGAAAAAGAAAAAGAAAAAGAAAAAAAAAAAAAAAAAAAAAAGGGAAAGAAGGTTGGAAAAGCAGTAGAAGAAAAGCATACCTACAGAAGAAAAGAAGCAGACCTATGTTTACAGCACATGAGAATCAAACAACTTCATTAACCCAAAAGTGACAAACATAGCTAACCAACCACCTACTAACAACCTCACACAAGACCTAACAACCGGCACCCTCCCCAACTTCGCACCCACCACTCCAAACACCATCAACGCCAAGCTCACCGCTCCGACCACCACCCTTAGCCTCACCTTGTATGGCTTTATAAACGCAGCCGCCAGAATCGGCACCATCGCCCCCACTGAGAAAGCCAGAGCTGACACCAGAGCCACCTGCACCGTGCTACTCAACTTCACTTCTCCCTTACATTCCTCTCTCTTCATCTGGGCTACCTCTATACCCACTTGCCAGTAGACTCTGAAAAACCTTCTTATGGCAGTGTTAGAGGCCCCTGCAATGAGGCCGGAGAACCCGGAGAGGATCATGGCCCTTTTGTCCTCCTTCAAAGCACCGACTCCCATCATAAGCGAGGCCGTGAACAGCAGCCCTTCGATGGCGGATCGCAGCCATTGCGCCTTCTGAGAGTTGTTGATGTTGGTATCAGCTGCTTGCCTTTGGACTCCAGAAGGCTGGTGATTTGATTGGTCAAGGACTGCCATAATCACATGGGTGAAAAAAATTGGGGGAGGATCTGGTGGTGGGAGTTAGTCGAGATGGAGAAGGAAGTCGCCGCTCCCAGAGACCCAGGTTATTTATAATGGAAGAATCTAGAGCACGGATTGGGTGAGTTTTAGGTGTAACAGTTTGCTAGGTGAGTGCCTGACCGTGGGGTCCATTTGATGTATATGTTGTACATCCACGCCACTTATCAGCTTTTTGCAACTGATTTTAAGGCATGGTCCAAAAATGAGACGGATCTAAGTTTTAGGTATACCACAATGTGGAGATTGATTTCCCCCGTTAAGAACCTTTTGGGGTACAAAAGTTGGGAGTAAATTAGGTGCGGAAATAATTAGCAAAGTAGACAGTACCTTTTAGGGTAATTAGTTTTTTTCGTTGGCGGAAAACTTAGACGATGGAAGGCGATTTTTAGGGTACAGACGGACCAAAATACCCTCGATTAAGGTTAGAAGCAGTGAAAAAGGAGGGTTATTTTCGTCCCAAAATAGGTTCTCCGTACGGTCGGTGGTCTATTTTGGTTATCTAAGTTTGTGGTCAGTTGCGTTGGGTCGAATAGGTGAAAAGTTGTGCCTATAGTAAAAAATTACCAATCCATTTGGATAGATCATTTGAAGATATGAGTCAAAAAATAAGGAAGATCCAAAGCTCAAGTGGACCCTTAAAAAAAAAAAAAAAAAAAAACAAGATTGAATGCCTACCATTAAAAACTTTGGGCTTGGGAAGTTTTCGTTCAAGCTAATATTTATGTTTTCCCTTATTCCATGTCTTTATTAACCTATAAATGAGATGGATCTTAAATAAACATCATGGTGGGCCTTAGGAAGGTTTCAACTGTGGTTGTCATTGTCCCCACCATTTCCTGGGGTGGGGTCTACTTGAACCATGGATCATTTGTTAGCTCATGCCCTAAAATAAACTCTCCAAACGGATGGATGGCGTGGATACAACACACACATCATGGTACAGCCTAAAGAAAGGATGAGGATTTCCTGGGAAAGCCTTTCGCAGGAAGTTCCTACCCTGAAAACTAAGATGGAGCCCACTGTGATGTTTGTAAGGAATCCACTTTGTCTATCCATTTTTTGAACTCATTTTCGGATATTAAACCAAAATTGATCAAGATTCAAGACTCAAGTGGGCCGCACTAAAAGAGAAGGTGGTTAGGAAAATTTCTACCGTTGAAACCTTCCTAGGGTCGACAGTGATGTTTACATGCCATCTATATCGTCATTCCTACTGGGATTAACTGAAAACACAAATATTAATATGATTCAAAACTTCTGTGGCCCCACGAATATTTCAACTGTGGACGTTCAATTCTCATGTCATCAACCCACTTAAGCAATGAATCCGGTTCATTTTTAGCCTAATATCCTAAAATTAACACAAAAAATAGATGAACATGGTGGATTTCTCGTAAATATCACAGTGAGCCCCACCTGGGTTCCAGCGCAGGAACTTCCTGCGAAACGCTTTCGTAGGAAATTGGCATCCCCCAAAGAACGTGCTGACATCACTTCTTGAGTTCAATAGTTAATCCGCGCTCCCACCTAATTGGCAGATGGGTTTAGATAAGATGGAATTGCATTTGGTACTGTGCAAAATCCATCATGTTAGTGTGCAAAATCCATTCTCCCTGGGGGAGGATGAGGAGGGTTGGATTAGGTGGGATGAAATTGCATTGCAAGATTTTTGTCAATTTTGAAATTCACTGCAAATGTGGCTGACGCAGGGATGAACACGATATGTCAATCGACTTATTGAATCCACAAGTAAAAAAAACAAGGAAAATAGAAAATAAATTCTCTAAAATTCGTAATTTGACTGATGAATGAAATAAATGAGTTCCCAACCCTTTAAATATGGATACCGAGCAATGAGAGAAATTTCAGAATCATACTACAACTAAAATTCCTAGAATTTACAACTTACTATTTATGGTCGTGATGTCTACTAGTACACAAGGTTTTTGGCTAAAAATAGTAAGTGTCATATTTGGTTTCACCAAGCTGTTCTTCTAATTATTCTAAGCACTTTTCACGTTGAACACAACTCCTAAATCCCAACGGATGAAGAGTTATAATCAAACTAAAACTTACTATTTATAGTAAAAACAAAATTAAAATAGAGAAACGACCGTTGATCTGATGGTATTTCGTAAATCCAACTTGCGCAACCCAACATAGCAGGTTGGGTGGCTAAAGCAGCTCGTTTTACCCCAAAATCATATATTTTACTTATGATAACTCATTCCGGATTGCGAGATACGCCCGATTTAAGGTCTGACAGTCTGGATCACTTCTGTTGTTGATTGGACCTTTTCTGATCCATCTTGGCCATGAAACTGTCCGCGACCCGCTTTACAGGAGTGGCCCTACATTAATGCATGTGTTTTATTCATGCCGTCCATCCATATGTCCTTTACACGTGACATTATGGTTATGTGTTGGTGGGATTTTACTTGATCCTGTGTTTTCCCCATAGCAAGAATTCTATTCCCAACATAGGAATTGGATGGCCAAAATACCATGATATTTCCGATCATGCAATTATTGTGTAATAATAGTGTTAATCACATCTAATACAATTCCATACCATTTAATCCCACGGACTAAGTAGGCCCAAGGGCCATCCTTAATGAATGTGTTCTATGCCTATGTAGTCTATCTATTTTGCCTGATTATTTTAGAGCACACGTGAAAAAAAAAAAGAAAAAAAGAAAAAAAAAAAAAGAAAGTAAATACAAATCTCAAGTGGCTTATATATTATATGAAATAGTGGTGAACACCCCTATCATTAAAAACTTTTATTTTTCGCGTAATGTTTAATTTTCATCCAACTTGTTAATAAGGTCACGTAAGTATAGGATCTTTGCTCATACCTTGGTCTTAGACTTATAAGACTTTCAACATGAGGTCATGGGATTGAGTACTTACTGTGGTTGAGGTGTGAGTGCATGAAAAAAATAATCATATAAATCATAGACGAAGGTTTTTTTTTTTTTTTTTTTTTTTTTTTTTTTTTTTAAATAAATAAATAAAACCACTTGAAACAAGGCTTTTGTGGCTCATTAATGGTCAATCACCACCGTCTCCTATGCTATGGTTGGATTAGGAATTGGAACTGCTTTATTTTTTAACTCACGCCCTCCATGTGGATGCATGGGTGGGTTCCAAATTAAGGGCATACCATCTTGGGTGAAGTTGAGGCCCACCTAATCTGCTCCTATATAAGTTTGAATTAAGCTGCTATTTGTGTTTTTCTCTTGGTTTAGATCTACGTGACCTTAATCAACATGTTGGACGTCAAATAAACACTTAAGCCTTAAGAATTTAGCGGTGCGCATTCAATAACCACTGTTTTTCTGTGATGTGGTCCACTTGAGATTTATATCTACCTCTAAAATAAGCTGAAAAAAAACTGATGAATGGCACAGATATACAACATATATATCAAGGCAGGACCCACAGTTAAGGCTTGGCCAACTAATCTGCCGCCCTTGCTTCACCTAACCTGCTCCACTACAGAGATGAAGTACACCCTATCCACGTGAAAATGATCGGGAACTTCCCTCGGTGCCATAAGCTTCCCTAAGGGGTTGTTTGATCTTCAATTTCCCACGGTAAATACATGGAAATTGACAAGAACGACTGCCTCCATCTGTTTAATGAAGATGAAAAGTCCCGAGAATTCTCTCTTGAAAATTGATCAGGAAAAAAGCCTGATGTTACGGAATTTAATTCGTGGGCCCACTATGATATACGTAATTTATCAATGCCTTCCATCCGTTTTGATAGCACATTTTAGGGCAGGAGCTCAAAAATGGGACAGATCCAAACATT
Organism: Magnolia changhungtana; assembly: GCA_030180095.1. Taxonomy (NCBI): domain Eukaryota; kingdom Viridiplantae; phylum Streptophyta; class Magnoliopsida; order Magnoliales; family Magnoliaceae; genus Magnolia; species Magnolia changhungtana. Next base: position 6,613,544 of record JASAUF010000652.1, read on the forward strand.
TGAATGTTACATACTTCTGGAAAAAAAATGGTCCTAAAGATGTTGACTGTTGAAAGTTGTTCTCTCTAAGGCCCACATTGATGTTTATTTGTCATCCAACTTGTTCATAAGGCCACAATCATTTTTTTAAAGACACAAGGTGTTTCGCCCTTTTTTAGGCAAAACTATTCCTTGCCCACACATACAATCACCTATTAAGGCGAGACCATTCACAGAGTCATGGATAAAGGGAAAACAAAAAAATATCAGCTTGATCCAAAACTTCTAAAGCTCGTTGACAAGCTTTCAATGATAGGTGTTAAATTTCCAATGTTTCTTTTGGTGTGGTCCACTTGAGCTTGGGATTGTTGATCGCTCAATTTTTATTTTTATTTTTTTTTTAATTATGTGGGCGTGCTGGAATCGATACAGCGGCTCAATCTAAATCGATCAACTTTGACTCCCAAGCGCCAAAATAAGCATATATGTCTAATATGAATGTATATGACCAGATTCTGAGAAGATTGGTGGCTTACTTAGCCACTTGTAGAAGTTTATAACGATCAAGTGATAATTGGAGGGTGGGGTTCTTCCTTAGAAGATGAGTTATTTTGTGCCTTTCACAAGAAAAGATTTTTAGAATACCAGTGCAAATCAAACAAAAAGAAAAACTCACAATCAGTCATTAGGAGCAATTGCAAAAATGCGTATCTTAAAAAAACTGCTTGATATTGGATAAAGAACAAATCTAGCATATGAGTGTATACTTAGATTACAACTATAGATTATAGTTAAGAATTACCACTACTAAATTATTGATACTCTTAGGATAAGCTGAGATAAAAGTAAATTGATAGATTTGTTTGTTTGGTTTGATTGGTGTGAGACAATCCTTCCTTGTCCCATTTTTCTACTATGTATAGATTTCTACCATGACTTATTTATCTAGATCCTTCTTCCATTACTGCAACAGTTACAACAGTTGAAAAGTCTCTCTCTAGATCATTCTCTTGTTACGTTTCTCTTTTGCGACTATTCCTCTTCCGAACGCCTCTCAGCTGCTTGCTTTACTTTTGTCGACCAAGGTTTTGTTTTGGTTGCCCTCGGCTACCTTTTATATCTTAAACAGCTCAACCACACTTCTTGTATATCAACTGTAACATTTTGTCGACCATCCACTAACGTGTAGAATTAGACTTACGCCAACTGTAAACCCGTAAAAAGCACTCCAAATCTTTGAAGATCTTTTTATCCACTTCGTATTTCTCATACAATGTCACATGTCACCCTCCTATTGGCTTTCTCAAAATTGCTAGAAATAGGGACAACATTCCTCCCCTCCCGTTGCTTCGCCTTTGGTGAAAAGGTGACAACGACGTTGTTCCGTTGTCCGATACTATAAATGTAATCGGTTGTTAATCCACGTGTTGTTTCCCTATTGATTTTACTCAACCAATGTCATATCAAGAGATATTCTTTGCCTCACGCTTCTAGGCTATCTATGCGACACGTCGCTTAAAACGTATCATACGAGGAGTCATGATCACATCTTTGTTAATGCACATATATCATGACTGATACATAAGCAACTTTGAAGTCAGTGCTTCACCCCTCTCATTCTTTCTTCTCTCTTTGGCATTAATACTTCTCGATTTCCTCTTCTCAAATCATTGCTATGGCTACATCTTCTTCTTCTTCTGTCCAGCTTTCCATTTGAAATCCTTCATTAAAGACATTGATATCTTGTCATCCAAAGTGATTTATGATCTCCTCTTCAATACTCTAACTGACCTAGACACTACAGTGTTGACACTTTGTCCTGCTTTCCATCTGGCAGTCACTTATGAACACCTTCGCTAAATCGAATACAGTTTTTCGAAGTGCCTTAATGAAGTTTTGCTTGTTCAATCAGATGGTCTTCTGAATCCTTCCAATGCATTCAAGTCCCAGCGACAATGGCTGAAACCAATGAATGCATGGGCTTAGTGGTTTGCTCATGTTGAAGTACAATATGGTGATACGTGGAAGCAAGTAGGAATTTATGAGTACATTAAACTTTCTCTGCACGAATTTTCAACCAATCCCTTCCTTCTTGCAGCAACATCAACCTTTCGAAGTTGATCGATCAATACATTCCATTTCAGATGCGGCCCCATGGGTCCATCGGTCATGGATGTATGTGCATTCACTCACCTTCATCCTTTTAATGAATCTGTCTACCGAGGCTTCGCTTTGAAAACTCCACATCCCTTCACTCTCCAAGCCAAGACCAGCAAGGCATACTTTTCCTTCATGGCTCTTTGACGTAAGTCTCGGGATGAGATAGATGAACAAGAACATACAGCGTTTCTACTGATGTGGATTTGCCGTTTTCCGTTATGTGTGAGCACTCTATAAATCACTAAGGAATATATTCACTTGGCCGAGGCGCTTGCTCAGGGACATAAACTTGCCCTTGACCCTTTCGTGCTCTATCACCCTTACCGTAGCATGTATGAAGCAACCACTATAGGATTCTACCAATCTGGTGGGCCTATCTGCTTGTTTAAATGTGATTTTAACAGGGGGTTTGCAGTTTACATGCTACACATGCATTTGTGTATAAATTACATTGTAACAATGAAATCAATCTTCCATGGTCATTTTAAACTTTCCATTTTCATTCAAATTGCTATTCAAGGGATGATGATGATCCAGTTTTGAGTTGATAAACACTAACCCCTCCAAAAATCAGAGAAAGCTAAATAACTGATAATTCCTCCCAGCACGAAATTGACAGATTTTTTCTAAGGTGATGGATGGACTATTTTCCAATATGAAAAATATAGATCATGCGCAGATTCAACACACAGGTCCAAGTAGGGTTTGCAAGTGTATATAAGATTTTCTAGTGTCAGAAGATTGGGAAGAGCAGTATCTGGGTGTTAATCAAATGATCATCCCTCAGCCTGTTTTGGACAAATGCCAAATAACTCTAGATACGAATGAGGATTTATGGGGTCCCACTTCCCTTTTGCTTCAATCTTATGTGGCTTGAGTAGGAAAGCTCTATTGATAAGGTGAAAGCCTGGTGAGGATCTTTTAGTGCTGAGGGGTGGGCTGGTCACAGGCTAAAGATGAAACTGAAGAAACTAAAAAGGCTGCATAACGGGATAGAGGAGCATCTTGGCATTTGGTCATCATAAAAGTGCCAATTCTTCAGGAAATCCACAACCTTGATTGCAGAGAAGAAGCAGTGACATTGACAACCAGTAAAAAATGAAGAGAAAATCTATCAAGTTTGATTATAAGATAAAGGTCTGAGAAGAAGAAATCATGCAGGGCAAAAGATCTAGAGCAGTTAGGTTTAAGGGAGGGAATAGAAATACGAAATTCTTCCATAGAATCATGAGTACAAGAAGGCAAAACAGAATTAGCAGTCTTGTTGTGGATGGTGGGGGGTGCAGTGGAGTTTTACTCTGAGCTTCTATCTGATGAAGGTTGGAATTGTCCTTGGCTTGATAATTGCAATTTAACTGCATTAGTGAAGAAGAATCTAATTGGTTAGGAAGGTTGTTTGTGGAAGATGAGGACAAGCAAGAGGTGTTAGATCTTGGAACAGATAAGGCATCTGGTCCGGATGGCTACCCCATCACATTTTTACAAGTGTTTTAAGAGGAAACAAAAGGGGGCCTTTTGGAATTTATTTCATAACTTTATCATAGAAGAAACATATCAAAAGAAATGGGAGCATCCTTCATTGGGCCAATCCTAAGAAGGGGCAGAGAACTTAAGGGACTTCAGACCAATCAGCTTGATTGCTAGTCTGAATAAAATTCTAGTAAAAGTCCTTGTGGGGAGGCTAAGGTCAGTGTTGGAGGTTATCTCTGTCGCAGGGGCCTTTTATGCATGGTAGACAAAAATAGATGGAGCTCTAATTGCACATGGTGCATCAACTCCTGGCACAAAGCCGGGCATTATTTGCAAGTTTGACTTGGCGAAACCATATGATATCATGAACTAGGACTTCTTGCAGCATGTGCTCAGGAGATTGGGATCCAGAATTAGATGAAGACAATGGATGTATGCTTGTGTTTCTTCACCAACTTATTTTGTTCTCATTAATTTTTTGAAAGGTTGATATTTTATTAAAAGGCATAGACGAGAGATCTACATCAAAGAGAAACAAACAGAGCCAACTAGGCCAAAAGACTATGGATAAAATAAATAAATAAATAAATCTTGATGCAATCAACCCTTGCTATAATATCCATATTCTCCCTACTAAAGAGTAAAGACTGCCTCTAGCTGCTTGCACCGATTACAAAAGCCTATATCATTCCTTCTTGTCCAAATGGCCCACAGACCGGCAAGAAGAGCAAGCCTCCACAGCTTCCTCCCTTTGTTGCCAGCGCCACCACCATGCCAAGCGAGAAACACTTGACTAATCCTTTTAGGCATCGCCCGATGCACCTGGAACAGACTTAAGGATTCTATCCCAAATTTCCTTGGTGAATACACAATGTGAAAAGAGATGGTTAACAGTTTCAGTATCTCACAGGCACATAATACAACCATACGGAATAATCATTTGCCTCTTCTGCAGATTGTCCACCGTAAGAACCTTATTTCTACCCACCAGCCAAGCAAACACTGCTACCTCCAGGGGACCACCATAAGACCAGATGAAAGCCATGGGAACCTCAGCTAACCTGCCCCCTTGAAAGCCTGTAAGGAACTAATTCAGAACTTTCTGGACTTTTCCCATCTCCAAACCCAATTATCCTCATCTGATTGGTATAGGAACCTATTCTGAAGCAGAGATAGCAACCTAATCATATCCTCTAATTCTTCCTCCGATGGCTTCCTTCTGCATATAGGAGTCAAACAGTGGAACTACCAGTTGTGGAACAACACTGCGAGACTAAGATGCTCGGATCCAGCACTAACCTGGCCAAGGAAAACCAATTTGAGCGGTCTATCACCCCATCCTCCCAAAAATGGGTGCAAGAACTGTCTCCTGGAATAAAGTTGACCCTTTTTTTAATCTACTTGCAACCCTCACAACTGCCTTCCAAGTAGATGAAACTTTTGTGAAGGGGAGAGTCCCTGGTGAACCACCCTCTAATCATGGTTCCATATTTACATGCAATCACCTCTTTCCATAAGCTAGTGTCTTCCATCCAAATCTCCACAACCATTTACCCAAGATGGCCAAGTTCATTTACCTTAGGTCCCTTAACCTCGCTCCGCCCTTTGAAACCAGTTTGCAAACCTCCTTCCATTGAATCAAATTAAATTTGTGCTTACTTTCTGCTCTGGCTGAAGATGGGAAACAGGATTCATGTCGCCTACCCCAATTAATTGGTATAAGGCTTGGATGATGATGATGATTCAAAGGTATTTTGGTTATATTCATGTTGCATATAAATGGATATCAGTCCTCAATTTAATAATTATGAATGCACATTCTGCAGAGCAAATTTCTTTTAAGCACTGTAGATATTTCTAGATTGTGGGCCCTCTCATTCTCTCCCAAAGGCTTTTTTCTCTCTACATGGTATCAAAGCAAAGCAAAAAAAAAAAAAAAAAAAACTCCAAGTTTCTCTTCTCGTCCTCCCTTCTTGATCTCGCTCTTTTATCTCTTTCGGCTTCTTTTTTCTCTTCCTTTTGTTCTTCTTTTCAGACTTTTCGCTCAATTTGAGAGTCGTTGCAGCCTAAGAAACGATTGAAAGTGATTAACGAGGAGGGATCTTACAGCAGTTTCTGATTTTCTTTAGAGTTGTTGGACATTTAGTTTTGATAAGGTTTTGGAGCGCTTTCTCTCAGTTTTTCCATCAACTGGTTTGTGGCAGCCAGGATTTGCTGGATAATTTTGTTTGGACATTTTTTTAGGTTTTTTCATCCTGATTTACAGCAAGCCTTTTCAGGCTAGCAATCAGTTATTTGAGATTGTTTTTTTTAAAGATTATCACGATCTATTGATATCAGGTGACTATAGCAGTTTTTTTTAAAAAAAAAATTGATTAGAGTGAAGTCTTGATATTTAGTACTCATGTAATTGTTTGGGATTAAATATAACTTCATCATCAACATCTGAGACAGTTGATCCCATCACCTCCAAGATGGAGAGGTTGATTGTTCATTCTAAGAATCCTGGGTTGCAGATCACAACTCATAAACTTAAGTCCAATAATTATCTTCCATGGTAAAAAATTGTTGACATGTTTGTTGAAGGAAAACAAAAGTTGGAATATATAGATGACAGTATATCGAAGCCTCCTGTGACTGATCCTTCTTATGAAGAGTGCAAATCGAACAATTTCTTAGTTATGTCCTTGCTCCCGAATTCTATGGAACTAGAGGTTAGTAAAGAATCTTTTTACTATCTGTTGCACGCGAGATTTAGTTTACTAATGAATTGTATGTTTATTAGAATAACATGGACCGAAGTTACGACGTTTATCAGGAGATTCGTTATTTGAGACAATGAGAAATTAGTGTCTAATTATTATGCTAAGATACAAGGTTTGTGGCAGTAATTGTCTTTCTTGGATGATCTTCAATCTATTTATTCTACAAATTCATATGTATATAAAAGAAGTGTTGAGGAAAAAAATAAAAAATGGGGGACATTTGAATTATTGGCAGGTCTTAATTTTGATAAAATCTCACGATTTACAATATAGTTTGCAATTCGATACAATTCAACCCTTATTATGATTTGGGATACAATAACGATTTTGACAACATTGTCATATGTAATTTCTTGTAAGCACGCATTTGATACTCTGCAGAATTATGTGAAAAAATTGGGGCCAGCATATAGACCACAGGCTAGGCAGAGAGCCTTTGGCATATCCATCAAAAGCCATTACCAACGCCCTGGACTTCAGTTGAAGGCATTGGTGGAACCAAAGGTCACGAGCTACTCAAAAATCCATCAGCAGTAGATACAATCATAAGTACAGATTTAAAAGCCATCTGGACAGTCTTTAATGTTTTATCAAAAAACATTTGAGGATAGGGATGGTATGTCAATGACATGGAATGGGAGTATGGGACAGGTTTAAGTCCTGGTCCTACTCGCATGTCAATGAAGGTAGTTCCTTTTGCTTCTCTTATAGAATTGTAATAGGCCATAATCCCGGGAGGAACGTCACTTCGATCTAAACTTATCATGGTCTCTGCAGTCCTTAGGGGACAAACATTCAATCCCGCATTACATGTTGACCAATTATTCTCATTAGGATGTAGTGTTCTACAAGCATGTTTCATGTGTAACAGAAAATAAAATAGAAAATGAACTTCCAATCAAAATATACAAGGAGAAACTGTGTTGTGCAACAGAAAATATACAGTAGAAACTTATTATATCAAGCAATAAAATGGAAATATAAATACTTACATAGAAAAGCTTAATAAGGATAAACAGCAAGGAGTAAAGTTTTAAAATGTCTCCAGCGCTGCATAGATTTCGTGAGCCAAAATGATGGCATTGATCAGGCAATATCCACAGCAAAATTGGGACGACTACTGAATTTAGAATAATTATACTGCAGTTGAGAATTTAAAAGAGTTTAACCAAAATATGCACAAGATGAACAAGATCTTCCAACATCCAATGAATAATTCAAATATATAGGAGAATGCTCACATGGTACAAGTACTACCGCTGTTAGTGATGGTAGCTGGCTATTGTGGGGCCCATGTGATGTGTGTGCATCAGATCTGCCCCATCCACCGGGGTCATCCTTTGATGTTAGGCCATGGTGCCGAAAATCAACCTAGCTAGAAAATCATGTGGGCCATGCAAAGTGGACGATCAAGAGGGGATGCCCAACCAATAAAAACTCCCCAGAATTTTGTGGGGCCCACCATGTCACGCATATGTATCCAAGCCATTTATGAGAGACACGCCTCCAAGATGAAGGGTTTGCCATTGTTCCCTATGTTGTGGCCTGCTTAAGTTTTGGATCAACCTAATTGTTGGGCTCTACATTGAACATGAAGAGGCTAACATGATGGACAGTGCAGAAAATATGCACGCACCATGTGGGCCCCACAAGAGCGTGGCAGCACCACAAGTTGTGGTCATATTGGTACTATGTGAGTGCATTTGGGTGCAGGTGGGCACGAGTGTGTGTGTGTGTGTGGTTATGCATGCCCCACTATACATATGGGAAAATAATTCCATGCTAACCTTTGCATTTTGGTGCAAATGGTTTTTTTTTTTTTTTTTTTTTGTGGGCCCCACCATGATGTGTTGATGGCATCCACTCCAACCATCAAAAGCGCCCTCCCTCATTTGGCCATGGACTAAAAAAACAGGTTAATCAATTACTTAGGTGGGCCATAAGACAGGAAACATTTGAGGTAGAATGCCCACCCTTTGTTGGAAAAGGGTCCCTCCATGCAACTGTTGAGACGTCGAACCACATCTGGGGCTGCGCACGACCAGTCGTGGCCCCTGCTCGACTGGTCGAGGAGTCCACTTGACCAGTCGTGGATTGGCTCGACTCAAAGTCCAGCGAGCATAGTTTTTTGGGTTCTGAGGTGCTCGACCGATCAAGGATCATTCTCAACTGGTCGAGGTTACGCAGATTGGTGTTGCCTTTCGCAAGGGTGCGAAAGGGAAGTTGCCTAAACTATAAATAGGAGTCCCTAGGGCTTTTCTATGGTCAAGGTGAATATTGGGAAATACTTCTAAGGTGTGGGCAAGGGATCTTCTCTGTACTTCCCAGGGAGAGGTTAGTATATTGTCTTGTAATCTTCGTTCTTCATAGTGGAAGTTTGCAACTGTGGTTTTTTTATCCTAGATTGAGGTTTTTCCACATATATCTTGTCTTATGATTTGTTTTGGATTGCTTTGATCTGTTTCTAGTTTATACTTCTTTCTGTTTATCATTTGTGGGTGAGGCCTGAGATTGAATCTAAGCTCACTGCATTGTTGGCGTGCTGCGCAACAACTGGTATCAAAGCTATTGGTATAGTTCTATTGGGAGCGATGACGGAAGAAGGGAAAACTAGAATTGAGAAGTTTGATGGTTCAAACTTTGTCTTCTGGAAGATGCAGATGGAGGATTATCTGTATCAGAAGGACCTCTATATTCCCTTAGGAGGAAAAGAGAAGAAACCAGAAAAGATGACAGATGATGAATGGTTTTTACTGGATAGAAAGGCTTTAGGAACGATCCGACTCTCTTTGTCTAAGAGCATCGCCTTCAATATATCCAAGGTAAAAACTACAAAAGAATTAATGGAAGCCCTAACCACCATGTATGAAACGCCCTCAGCATCCAACAAGGTTCATCTTATGAAACAACTATTCAACATGAAGATGTCAGATGGTGGGAGCGTGGCTGAACATCTAAACGAGTTTAATACAGTCACGAGCCAGTTGGAATCCGTTGACATTGTTTTAGAGGATGAGGTCAGGGCATTATTGATCTTATCCAGTTTGCCAGACAGTTGGGATGGTCTGGTGATTGCTGTGAGCAATTCTTCAGGGTCGACAAAGCTGAAATTTGATGATGTGGCCAGTCTAATTCTCAGCGAAGAATCTAGAAGAAAGGCATCAAGAGTTTCAGGGGATTCAGGGAATGCTCTAAATGTTGAAGGAAGAGGAAAATCGCTGAATAAAGGAGGCAATAAACACGAACATTCTAAGTCGAGGAAGAAGTCCAAGGGACTGAAAGACAAAGACGGGTGTTGGCATTGCGGCAAGAAGGAGCACATGAAACATGATTGCAAGGCGCTCAAGAAACAAGAAGGAAGCTCTCAAGGCGGGAAAGATTCAGTGAATCTATCTGAGGAGAGTGACACAGAGGCATTGATCTTGTCTCTTGATGCGAGGAATGAGTCTTGGGTTATAGACTCAGGTGCTTCATTTCATGCCACATCATGTAAGGAAGTTCTATGTGATTATGTGTCAGGTGACTTTGGGAGAGTCTACCTAGGTGATGATGAGACATGCAATAATGTTGGAAAGGGGGACGTTCATGTCAATCAGAAAGACGGAACGGTTTTGAAATTGAAGGACGTCAGACATGTACCGAGTTTGAAACATAACTTGACCTCAGTGGGGCAGTTGGCCGATACTGGTTATGTGACGACATTCACTAGTGATTCCTGGAAGATCACAAAAGGTGCATTTGTAATATCTCGAGGCAAAATGGAAGGTACTGTGTACGTGACTTCAGGATTATATAATTCACTCGTAGTTGTATCAACTGGAGTGAATGGACAGTTATGGCATCAGAGGTTGGGACATAAGAGTAAAAAGAGGATGAATGTGCTATTGTCAAAAGGAAAGCTACCAGGGCTGAAGTCTATTGACTTGGAATTCTGCGAGGACTGCGTGTATGGCAAGCAGAAGAGAAGAAGACGGGATATGCTCCAAGGACGCATCTGTTGGAGCTTGTACACACTAATGTGTGGGGACCGGCACAGGTATCATCTCTTGATGGCTCACGTTATTTTGTTTCTTTTATTGATGATGCTAGTAGAAAATGTGGATTTATTTCTTAAAACACAAATCTGATGTATTTGATGTATTTAAGAAGTGAAAAGTTATGGTAGAAAACAAGACAGGTAAAATAGTAAAATGTCTCAGATCTGATAATGAGGGAGAATACTATGATAAGAGATTTGAGCAGTATTGTGCAGCAAATGGAATCAAACATCAGAAAACGATTCCAGGGACACCACAACAGAATGGTGTGGTTGAGCGCATTAACAGGACCATCCTTGAACACGCCAGGAGCATGAAGCTACATGCAGGGTTGCCCAAGACCTTTTGGGCAGATGCTGTGAATATTGCCGCATATCTCATCAATAGAATTCCCTCAGCACCATTGGATGGTGGGCTACCAGAAGAACGTGGACTGAGAAAGAAGTGAACCTTGCACATCTCAGAGTGTTCGGTTGCACTTCATATGTTCACATTGATGCAGAGCACAGAAACAAGCTGGATGCGAAGTCCAGGAGGTGCACGTTTATAGGCTACGGGCAGCATGATTTTGGCTATAGGTTTTGGGATGCAGAAAATAGAAAAATCATCAGAAGCAAGGACGTAGTCTTCAATGAAAAAGTGATGCATAAGGACAGTGTGACAAAAAATAAGGCCAAGGAGAAAGAATTCGTAGAGATGGAAGAGTTACGGGACACGGGTGTTACAGCCCCACAGGATGATCATGCACATGAGCATTATGAGGCAGAGCCGCATACACCGGTTGTGAGGAGGTCCACTCGGGAGAGGAGACCCACGGTCCGATACTCACCCTCCTTACATTATCTACTGCTGACAGATAATGGTGAACCAGAGTATTTTGAAGAGGCATTACAGTCAGATACACGGGTTAAGTGGGAGCAAACTATGGATGAGGAGATGGACTCTCTTGAGTCTGATCGTACATGGGAGCTAGTCACTCTACCCAAGGGTAAGAAAGCTCTTCATAACAAGTGGGTTTACAGACTGAAGGAGGAGCAAGATGGTTCCAAATGGTACAAGGTCAGATTGGTTGTGAAAGGGTTTCAACAAAAGGCAGGTATCGATTTCACTAAAATATTTTCACCTGTGGTGAAAATGTCTACAATTCGCATGGTCTTGAGTATAGTGGCTACAGAGGATTTACATCTAGAGTAGCTAAATGTTAAGACAACCTTTCTTCATGGGGACCTTGAAGAAGAGATATATATGCATCAGCCGACAGGATACGTGGCACCAGGAAAGGAGAACAAGGTGTGTAGACTGAAGAAGAGTCTATATGGCCTGAAGCAGGCATCGAGGCAGTGGTATAAGAAGTTCGACAGTTTCATGTCGGGAAATGGTTACAGGAGATGTCATGCTGACCACTGTTGTTATTTGAAGAAGTTTGATACGTCATATATCATCCTTCTTCTGTACGTTGATGACATGCTTGTGGCTGGTTCAAGCATGAAGGACATCTCAGATCTCAAAAGACAGCTGTCTAGAGAATTTGCCATGAAGGATTTGGGAGCTGCAAAATAAATCCTAGGTATGAGGATAAAGCGTGACAGGAAAAACAAGAAACTGGTTTTGTCACAGGCAGAATACATAGCCAAGATACTTGATCGATTCAATATGGGAGGTGTTAAGCCGGTTAGCACTCCATTAGCCAATCACTTCAAGCTATCTAAAGAGCAAGGTGTAAAGACGCAGGAGGAACGGAACTACATGGCTAAAGTCCCATACACGTCAGCTATTGGGAGTCTCATGTATGCTATGGTGAGCACGAAGCCAGACATTGCTCAAGCAGTGGGAGTTGTTAGCAGGTTCATGAACAACCCCGGGAAGGAACATTGGAAAGCTGTGAAGTGGATCCTCAGATACCTGGTAGGTACTGTGGATATAGGGATGTGTTATGGAGGATCGGAAATCAAGCTACAAGGCTACGTGGATTCAGATTTGGCAGGAGATATCGACAACAAAAGAAGCACTACAGGTTATGTCTTTACTCTAGGTAGTGCTGCAGTCAGTTGGTTCTCTCAGTTACAGAAGATAGTATCCATTAGTACGACGGAAGCAGAATATATTGCGGCTATAGAAGGGTGTAAGGAGATGGTGTGGATGCAAGGTTTTATGGAGGAGTTGGGTAAGAAGCAAGCAGATTGCAAGCTGTATAGTGACAGTCAGAGTGCAATGCACTTGGCTAAGAATTGAACCTTTTATTCAAGGACCAAGCATATTGCCATCAGATATCACTTCATACGTTCGTTACTGGAAGATGGATCGATTGCTCTAGAGAAGATTCATACAAGTGAGAATCCTGCAGATATACTGACCAAGGCAGTCACACGGGAGAAGCTGAAGCTCTGTTCAACTTTGATTGGCCTTTAGGCTTGAAGACGGGGAAGTAGGGCACTCCGGATGAAGAAGACAAAGGTTTATAGTGATGTCTCCAAGTGGGAGATTGTTGAGAAGTATAACCACATCTGGGGCCGCACACGACTAGTCGTGACCCATGCTCGACCGGTCGAGGAGTCCACTTGACCGGTCGTGACCCTTGCTCGACCAGTCGAGGAGTCCACTCGACCGGTCGTGACCAGTCGTGGACTGGCTCTACTCAAAGTCCAGCGACATAGTTTTTTGGGTTCCGAGGTGCTCGACCGATCGAGAATCATTCTCGACCGGTCGTGCAGTCTGCTTGACCAGTCGAGGTTACGCAGATTGGTTTTCGAATTTGATATGGACTGCGGATTTTGGTGTCGCCTTTCACAAGGGTGCGAAAGGAAAGTTGCCTAAACTATAAATAGGAGTCCCTAGGGCTTTTCTATGGTCAAGGTGAATATTGGGAAATACTTCTAAGGTGTGGGCAAGGGATTTTCTCTGTACTTCTAAGGGAGAGGTTAGTATATTGCCTTGTAATCTTCGTTCTTCATAGTGGAAGTTTGCATCCGTGGTTTTTTACCTTAGATTGGGGTTTTTCCACGTATATCTTGTCTTGTGGTTTGTTTTGGATTGCTTTGATCTGTTTCTAGTTTATACTTCTTTCTGTTTATCATTTGTGGGTGAGGCTTGAGATTGAATCTAGGCTCACTGTGTTGTTGGCGTGCTGCGCAACAGCAACAATGTTATCGTATTTCTCATCGTCCTAACCATCTAAGTCTTTTGGCCCAAGGTAGATCCTTGTTTCTTTCCTTGACTCAATTGATATTCCCTCTACCAACCGACAAGCGTCTAACAGAGCATGTTGGAAGGAAGTAATGGATGCACAAATTAGTGCCTTGTAAGAGAATGATACAAGAGACCTTAACCTTAGCCTTCTATTATATATGAGTGTTCTATATGTAACTTAGACTTGATGTAGATTCTGCTGTATAAAGCAAGATTAATTGCTTCAAGCTACAAACAAGACTATGGCATTGATTATGAAGAAACTTTTGTTCTAGTAGCCAAAATGACCATCGTACAACCATAATTACTCTCTTAGCTATTCACAAATGGACTCTTTTTTCTTCTTTTTTTTTTGAAAGCCACTAACATATCGACAAGTTCCAGATGGATGTGAAGAATGCCTTCCTTCTTAGTCATCTAAGGAAGACTAGACATGCAACCTCCCCCTCTGTACCTCCATGACAAGAAATCGTTGCATAGCTTGAAGCAAGCTCCTCACACATGGTTTGAATGGTTCCAACATGTATTCTTGATGTTAGATATGTACAAAAGCTCTCATGAGTCATTACTATTCATAATTTAACCTTCAAGGTCCCAATGGGATTACTCCTTTTGTATGTGGACGGCATCCTCATCATGGGAGATAATCATACGATACAAATCATGAAAAAGCTTCTCAATCAAGCATGCAAGATCCAGGATTTTGGGCCACTAATATACTTCTTGGGTTTAAAAGTTCAGTACTCATCCCTTAGGTATGGTTGTTGATCAAAAGTAGACTTGATCAACCAGCTCCCCATCATTTTCTCTTATTGGTTTTACTTTTATTATAATCTCATTCTTAATTATATCATCTTTGTTGAATTGTTGAATTAATGTACTTTTGTGAAAAGGTTCATGTCTCTTGAAGAGTCACATGTCCCTTAGTTGAAAAGGTTCATGTCTCTTTGTTGAAGAGTCACATGTCCCTTTGTTGAAAAGGTTCATGTCTCTTTGTTGAAGAGTCCTGTCCCTTAGTTTATATATATATATATATATATATATATATATATATATATATATATATATATATATATATATATATATATATATATACTATAAATATGTGTATGGATTTCATTTTCATATATGAAGAAGTACTACAACAAAAATTAGTTTTCTCCTATTCCCTTCTAAGTTATTTTTACTCAGTAAAAAGGCTACAATAGCCTACAAAGTGGTATCAAAGCTTAGTTTCGGGTCTTGACTGGGTGTTAGAAACTTCTACAGAAGTAGAATCAATGGCAACGAATGGTGCAACGATTCATCCCGCAATTCCCATTTTTGGAGGGGAGAACTTTGATCATTGGAGCATCAAAATGAAGACCTTGTTCCAATCTCAAGGGCTATGGGAGATTGTTGAAACTGGTTATCCAACTACAACCGATCTCACATCTCTCTTAGCCATACAACAAGAACAACTGAAGGAGAATAAAAAGAAAGATGTGAAGGCCCTCTTCTTCATCCAACAAAGTGTCTCTGATTTTATCTTCTCTAGAATCATTCCATCTCAAACTTCAAAGCAAGCTTGGGACACTTTACAACAGGAGTTCAAAGGTACGTAAAGTGATTGTCATCAAGTTACGAACTCTACGGAGGGAATATGAAAATCTGAAAATGAAAGACTCGGAAAAGATGAAAGATTATCTTTCACGAGTGATTGAAGTAGTGAATCAGATTAGGATCTATGGAGATTCTATTTCTAATGAAAAGGTGGTTCAGAAGCTTTTAATAAGCCTCTCTGCAAAATATGATGTTTTTGTTGCCACAATAGAGGAATCTAAGGACCTTTCAACCTCATCATTGGTTGAGTTGATGGGCTTTTTAGAATCACTCAATCACATGAACGAAGATTGTCGAGGCGTGAAGAAAAATCAGTTGAAAGTACGTTTCGAACAAAACTTTCAATTGGTTCACAAAGTTCTTCCGAGAAGACACAAGCTGGTATTGGAAAGAATCAAGGCAATTACAAGAAAGGTGAAAAATCGATGCAAGGGAAATGGCAAAATCGAAACAAAGGTAAAAATTCAAATCATACCTGCGATTTTTGCAAAAAGTCTGGCCATATTGAAAGTGAGTGCTGGAATCGAGGCAAACCTTAGTGTTTTAACTGTAAAAAGTTTGGACACGTAAAGAAGGATTGTCGTTTCAAGGACAATCAACATGCTGCAAACTTCTCTGAAGAAAAAGTTGAAGAAAACATGTTTTTTGCATGTCAATACTCACTCACTCAAACTGGTACTTGGACAGTGGATGCAGCAATCATATGACAGGGGATGATCGGATATTCACAAATATCGACTCATCCGTCAGATCTTAAGTCCGTATGGGAAATGGTACTATTGTGGAAGCAAATGGAAAGGGGACAATTGCCATTGAAACCAAGAAAGGGGTCAAGTATATAAAAGATGTTTTACTTGTTCCTAACTTGGATCAAAACTTGCCAAGTGTTGGGCAACTTGTTCAAAATGGGCACTCTATATTCTTCGAAAATGATTCTTGCATTATCTATGATAAGAATGACACAAATCAAGTGATTGTTAAGGTGAATATGGAGAAAAATCGTAATTTTCCTATTAAGTTGTGATATTCGATCGATTGTGCACAGAAAATTGAGACACTTGATGAATCTTGGCTTTGGCATAAAAGACTGGGGCATTTGAGCTTTCATGGATTGAAGTTGATGGATCAGAAGAATCTGATAGATGGTTTACCGTCTATCAAAATTAAAAATGACATTTGCTCGGGTTGTGCATTGGGAAAACATCATCGTGCACCTTTCTCAAGAAGCACGTGGAGAGCAAAGGCGCCCTTGGGGTTGATCCACACTGATATTTGTGGAAAAATGCTAACTCCATCACTTAGTGGAAGCTTGTATTTTATCATCTTTGTTGATAATTATACAAGAATGATGTGGGTGTACTTCATAAAGCAAAAGTCAGAAGCTCTTTCGATCTTCAAGGGATTCAAATCACAAGTTGAGAGACAAAGTGGTTTCAAAATCAAGACGCTAAGAAGTGATCGTGGCGGCGAGTATGTCTCTAAGGAATTTGAGACATATTGTGAAGAAGGAATCGAGACGCAACTAACTGTTGCTTATACACCCCAGCAAAACGGCGTTGCAAAATGGAAGAATAGAACAATTGTCGAAATGGCCCATTCTATGTTGAAGGAGAAAGGCATCCTAAATATTTTTTGTGCTGAAGCTGTGTCTACAGCTGTTTACTTGCTCAATCGGAGTCTTACAAAAGCTGTGGATGACAAAACATTGATTGAAGCATGGTCAGGTCACAAGCCTTCTTTAAACATCTCAAAATTTTCGGTTGCATTTGTTATATTCATATTTCATCTCAAAAGCGTCAAAAACTTGATGAAAAATCTGAAATTTGTATTTTCATTGGTTATAGTACTTTATCGAAAGGTTATCGAGTATATAACCTTGAGACGGGGGAGCTAATGATTAGTCGAGATGTTTTGTTCAGTGAAAGTACAGGATAGGATTGGAAAAAGAAAACTATACAAGAACAAGCCGTTCTTATACAAGAAGATGAGCTGAAAAGCACTCAAGATGTGGAAGAAGAAACAGAAGCAGAAAATGATGAAGAAGATTATGGACCCACAACTCCATTCTCTTCACCAGAAGCTACTCCATCCGCATTATCAAGCTCTCCATTAACAATTTCAAGTATTTCATCTGAATCGCCCCCGAGAAAAATGAAGAGTCCAAGAGACATCTACGAGCGTTGCAATTTTTCGGTTGTAGAACCGGAAAGCTTTGAAGTTGTAGCTCGAGAAGACAATTGGGTGAAAGCTATGGAAGAGGAAATTTGCATGATTGAGAAGAACTCTACTTGGGAGTTAGTTGATCGTCCAAGCGGCAAAGATGTTGTTGGAGTAAAATGGATTTACAAGTCTAAACTCAATTCAGATGGCTCAATCCAAAAATATAAGGCAAGGCTCGTTGCAAAAGGTTTTACACAACAACCAGGCATCGATTATAATGAAACCTTTGCACCGGTTGCTCGATTGGAGACTATACGAACCCTCATTGCACTTTCAGCTCAAAGGAAGTGGTCCATTTTTCAGCTTGATGTCAAATCAGCCTTCTTGAATGGTGTCCTCGATGAAGAAATTTATGTTGATCAACCACAAGGATTTGTGGTGGAGGGCAAAGAAGATAAAGTCTATCGGTTGAAGAAAGCGTTGTATGGACTAAAGCAAGCGCTGTGTGCTTGGTATAGCCAAATCGATGGTTATTTTGCCAAGAATCAGTTTCATCGGAGCAAGTGTGAGCCTACCTTATATGTCAAGACTGAAGGTACATCTATTCTCATCGTATCATTGTATGTTGAACTCAAGAGAAATGATCATAGTATGCTCCATCAGTTCAAACTCGATATGATGAAGACATATGAGATGAATGATCTTGGCATGATGCATTATCTTTTGGGAATAGAAGTTTCTCAAGACGAAAATGGAATCTTCATTTCTTAAAAAAGGTATGCTGAATCTATTCTTGCAAAATTCAACATGGAAGGATGCAACCCAGTTACTACTCCTCTTGTAGTAAATGAGAAGCTAATAAAAGACGATGGTTCAAAAAAGGTGGATGAATCATTGTACATAAGTATCGTTGGAAGCCTCTTGTATCTCACTACTACTAGGCTTGATATTATGTTTGCTGCAAGTTTATTCTCGAGATTCATGAATTGTCCAAAGCAAACTCACTTAGGAGTTGCAACAAGGGTGTTACGATACATCCAAGGATCGTTGGATTATGGAATCATGTATACTCCTATTCTAAACTCAAAATTGGTACGATATACAGATAGTGATTGGGCAGGATCCATAGATGATATGTAAAGCATATCGGCATACACTTTCTCTCTTGGATCCGGGATAATTTCTTGGGCGTCAAAGAAACAAAGTACCGTTGCTCAATCTACAACAGAAGCAGAGTATGTGGCGGCATGTCTTGCAGTTTCTCAAGCAATATGGTTACGAAGAATTCTTGAAGATATTGGCGAAAAGCAAAATGAAGGAACTACTATATATTGTGACAACATGTCAACCATTTCAATTGCAAAAAATCCAGTATATCATAACAAGACGAAGCATATTGCTATCAAGCATCACTACATCTGCGAAGTTATTGAGAGTGGCGAGATCAAGTTGACGTATTGCAAAACGAAAGAACAAATGGCTGACATATTCACCAAGGCACTCCCTAAAGAAAGTTTTTGTCATCTTCGAGAGATGTTGGGAGTAATTCAGAAAGTGCATTAAGGGGGAGTGTTGAATTAATGCACTTTTGTAAAAAGGTTTATGTCTCTTTGTTGAAGAGTCACGTGTCCCTTAGTTGAAAAGGTTCATGTCTCTTTGTTGAAGAGTCACATGTCCCTTAGTTGAAAAGGTTCATGTCTCTTTGTTGAAGAGTCATGTCCCTTAGTTTTTTTTTTATCTACTATAAATATGTGTATGGATTTCATTTCCATACATGAAGAAGTACTACAACAAAAATTAGTTTTCTCCTATTCCCTTCTAAGTTATTTTTACTAAGTAAAAAGGCTACAATAGCCTACAATCTTAGTTTTTCCATATACACATCTCAACATCTCCATTTCTGCAATGCCCATCCAAAAATATCCTTTACTTATGTTACCTCCTAATCACCCAACTTTTCCTCATTTCACATAGCTGGTTGTTACCTCGTAATCACCCAACTTCTCGTTTCACATAGTTGGTTGACACATAGAAATTGCATTCCTCTAATTCTATTAGAAATATTCCCATTAGTCACTCCATCATTTTGAATTATAAGCCCAACATAAAAGAACTAGTCATGTCGAGAAATCTCCTGGCATCGATTTGAACTGAAGCCTCACATTCCAAATACAATGCGCTTCTAATATTTAAACCTCTAGACTCCAGAACTTTCCTCCAAACCTCCAATTTAGCATTCGCCCGCTCTCTAGTATCGTGCACTTTTAATATATAACATCCGCCCGCTTCCAAATAAGATGCACTTCTAATATTTAAACACCCCATTCTGCAAAAATGCAAAAATCCTTTTTAAAAAATGCAATCGAAAGTAAAAACACATAGGGAAGAATTACTAAAGGATACCTTCCTAAGAAGATCAGCCCGTTCAAGAGAAAGCACTGCCCAGTACATTTCAACGGCTCCTGCGAACTACAGAGGGGGGAAAACTCAAATTAAAGAGGGAAAGAGATATCGTTCAAAATCCAGTCAGGAATCTATGAAGAACAGGGAAAGAGATGCACACCGGCTATAGAAGAAAAAGACCCTGTGAAGACAATAAGCCTCTCTGAAGCCCGCAAGCCATAGAAGCCCCGTTTGCTTAACGTACACCCCCGGAGCATCCATTGAGAGAGAGAGAGAGAGAGAGAGAGAGAGAGAGAGAGTATTTTGAAATCGGAGAATTTATATGATACGACTTGTATCTGCACAGTATACGTGGCTTTTAAAGTATGATAATTGGGCCCCTGAATCGGTAATCCAGACCATTGCTCTAACTTGTGTCCCACCATGGACAAACAATGTATTAAAGATCTCCTAGATTCAGAGATCTTAGCGATCTATGTTGTTAATTTTTCCAGTTTCATGTGGACCATTTTTGTATTTGTCTTCTTCACGGTCACATATCCTAAGGCCGAGATGATTCTATTAGGGGTCGTTTGGACCAGGGGATTGAAAGGGAGTAGGTCATAATGAGGTGGATTGCACAGAAACCGATGCTTTTAAATGCAAGTCAGTGGATTGTCTCCAATCCCACTGTATTAAATGATCCAGCGTCCAATGGATGGGTCTGTTTGGACGGCCGAGCGTATCCAGAGATACCACGGTCACAGTCTGTTTGGCCGGGCATGGGATTGCATGCAATCCCATGCATTCCAACGGTTGGTGTGTTTGGCACGTTTACACTTGCTGAGAAACGTAGTGGCCCCACAATATTTGGTGCAGTGCTAGGAAACGGATTGGCTACTCCCCCTGACACCAGCCAATGGATGGTGGTCGGTGCTCTGTGGGTCCCACCATGATGTCTGTGTCTCATCCACGCCGTCCATATATTTTTACAGATCATTGTACTATATGAGACCAAAAAGGTGATTACTGTAATGGCCATCTTGGTTACACAATAACTGAGATTTATAACAGATTTTTTGTGCGAAGAATTACCTCCCGCCACCACTCCCGCCATTTCAACCCGTCTTCGATCCCATCCCGCAGTCCATACGATGGACTGCGGACAGGATTGAGATGGGCTCGAGGCGCAATCTAGAGAGAGAGAGAGAGAGAGAGAGAGAGAGGACGAGATGCCCGGATCGTCGAATCCAGCAGTAAATCCTCCTTTCCTGCCATCCGCCTTATCTCCTCGCCCTGCCAAACATGTTGTCGCCCGTACACCCTTGGGTTAGATGAGTGAAACCCATCTACTACGACCTACTCCCTTTCAATCCCGCCGTCCAAACGGGCCGTTATAAAGAGTTTTGGGCATTGTACATCCACCCCGTGAAATAGAAACGGATTGGCTACTCCCCCTGCCACTAGCCCAGCCCGGTAGCTGATGGTCGGTACTCTATGGGCCCCACCATGATGTATGTGTTTCATCCATTTTTAAAGATCATTTTAGGACTTAGAGCTCAAAAATGAGAGGGATATAGATCTCATGTGGACCACACGACGGGAAAACAATAGTGATTGGATATCCACTGTTAAAATCCTCCCAAGGCCCACTGTACTGTTTATTTGACATCCAATCTCTTGATTAGGTCATACAGACCCAGATGAAGGAAAAAAAAAAAAAACAGAGATAAGCTTGATCCAAAACTTTATGGCCCCCAAAAAGTTTTTAATGGTCCATGTTCATTCAACACTGTTTCCTATAATGTGGTCCACTTGAGATTGGGATATACCTAATTTTTGGTCTCATACCATAAAACGATCTAGAAAAATAGATGGACGGCATGGATGAAACTCATACATCATGGTGGGGCACACAGAGCACCGACCACCAGCCATTGGCCAGTGGGATTCACTTGATGCTTGGATCAGTTTTTCTGAGCTCATATTCTAAAATGATCTGAAAAAATGAATGAACGAAACACGGACATTACGGTGGCTCACAGAGATGGATCAGATTTCTAACGTTGACTTCGCGTTTAGATCGTGCCTCGTAAGAAGAAGAGAGTTTTATACTCTAGCGGAATATAACCATGTATAATCATGTGTACAGGCAACGCACATATAGCATACTTTTAAATAAATCTTAACCCTAAAATTGTCCCCTACTCAAATTGGAAGGCTGAACCAAAAATAATTGTGTTTGTTATTGTTGTACCTTTAAAAAAAAATAAAATAAATAAATAAATAAATAAAAAATCCATTTTTAGAATAGCGATTAGTAAAGAATGTGTCATTGGAAGAGAAGTATAAATCACGTTTAGGATCTTTAAAGATATTTCGAGTATATGTTGCAGAGTTATAACTGATGCTGATCAAAGTATTATATGTCATAATAGTGTAATTGAGAAGCTCAAATGTAAGACGTGGTCGAGAAAAAATGGTGTTGAGGCTGGAACAAGAGTCCAAAAAAAGTCTAGAAGACCGAAGTGGTGCCAAAGCCATTGCTATCGACTGAATGCAGAGAGGAGAAACATCTAGATGACTACAATAAGAAGATCTAAATAGGAGAGTTTTATACTCTAGCGGAATATAACCATGTATAATCATGTGTACAGGCAACGCACATATAGCATACTTTTAAATAAATCTTAACCCTAAAATTGTCCCCTACTCAAATTGGAAGGCTGAACCAAAAATAATTGTGTTTGTTATTGTTGTACCTTAAAAAAAAAAAAAAAAAAAAAAAAAAAAAAAAAAAAATCCATTTTTAGAACAGCGATTAGTAAAGAATGTGTCATTGGAAGAGAAGTATAAATCACGTTTAGGATCTTTAAAGATATTTCGAGTATATGTTGCAGAGTTATAACTGATGCTGATCAAAGTATTATATGTCATAATAGTGTAATTGAGAAGCTCAAATGTAAGACGTGGTAATTAGAAAAAATGGTGTTGAGGCTGGAACAAGAGTCCAAAAAAAGTCTAGAAGACCGAAGTGGTGCCAAAGCCATTGCTATCGACTGAATGCAGAGAGGAGAAACATCTAGATGACTACAATAAGAAGATCTAAATAGGAGAGTTTTATACTCTAGCGGAATATAACCATGTATAATCATGTGTACAGGCAACGCACATATAGCATACTTTTAAATAAATCTTAACCCTAAAATTGTCCCCTACTCAAATTGGAAGGCTGAACCAAAAATAATTGTGTTTGTTATTGTTGTACCTTTAAAAAAAAAAAAAAAAAAAAAAAAAAAAAAAATTCCATTTTTAGAACAGCGATTAGTAAAGAATGTGTCATTGGAAGAGAAGTATAAATTACGTTTAGGATCTTTAAAGATATTTCGAGTATATGTTGCAGAGTTATAACTGATGCTGATCAAAGTATTATATGTCATAATAGTGTAATTGAGAAGCTCAAATGTAAGACGTGGTCGAGAAAAAATGGTGTTGAGGCTGGAACAAGAGTCCAAAAAAAGTCTAGAAGACCGAAGTGGTGCCAAAGCCATTGCTATCGACTGAATGCAGAGAGGAGAAACATCTAGATGACTACAATAAGAAGATCTAAATAGGAGAGTTTTATACTCTAGCGGAATATAACCATGTATAATCATGTGTACAGGCAACGCACATATAGCATACTTTTAAATAAATCTTAACCCTAAATTGTCCCCTACTCAAATTGGAAGGCTGAACCAAAAATAATTGTGTTTGTTATTGTTGTACCTTTAAAAAAAAAAATAAAAAAAAAAAAAATAAAATAAAAAAAAATCCATTTTTAGAATAGCGATTAGTAAAGAATGTGTCATTGGAAGAGAAGTATAAATCACGTTTAGGATCTTTAAAGATATTTCGAGTATATGTTGCAGAGTTATAACTGATGCTGATCAAAGTATTATATGTCATAATAGTGTAATTGAGAAGCTCAAATGTAAGACGTGGTCGAGAAAAAATGGTGTTGAGGCTGGAACAAGAGTCCAAAAAAAGTCTAGAAGACCGAAGTGGTGCCAAAGCCATTGCTATCGACTGAATGCAGAGAGGAGAAACATCTAGATGACTACAATAAGAAGATCTAAATAGCAAAGTAATACGAAAAAGCAAACTATCTCATACCAACCCAATCAAATAAATAAATAAAATCTATCTTTCAACAATCCTTCATGTTCTTTAACATAATCAATCATTTATGTTCCTTAGCATAATTAGCCTTTTACGTTCTTTAACATAACCAAGTAGCCAAATCTTACATTAAGAGTAGCAGTAATAATTAGCTATAATCCAAGTCTGGACTCATATGCTAGACAATTTTCATTACAATACAAGCATTTCTTCTTTCAAAAAAGTGCTTTGTAGTTATTCCATGTGGTCGATTGTAAGTGTTTCATTTTTGTTTGCTTTTGTATTTAAAAGTCCTTTCATACGAAGGCAATATGTGACCCATTCTCAGATGACAAACTATACCCTCTGATAATCACGTGACTATTTTTAAAAACATCTTATGAGTGGTTGAATAGACGACCGATCTTCTCATATCTTGGTCATATACGCACAATTCTGATGTATATGCTTATTTTGGTACTTAGGATCAAAAGTTGTTCGGTTGAAATTGGGCCGCATAGTCGATTCTAGCACGACCGTAAATACTACACGTGACTGAATTTTGTTTGTGTCTATCGTTGCCAATTCTTGCGAAAGCCAATCAAAGCAAGTTACGTATGATCTGGATGGATTTGCATGGTGTATTTGGAGATCTGCGGGAATATATGAAGAAGATCATATGATGATACAGTTGGAGCACATCGAGCAATGCCACAATATTTGCTTAAGCAGTCAATTGAAAAACTATCGTGCAAAAGCGGTTACAGGATATATGGCTGAAGTAGAAGCAAAAGAGCCCATGTAATGCTCAAACGGTTATAATAACTGTCAGAATGTGAGAAGGATCTAGATGACCAAGGTAGTGTTATAAATAGCAAATGAATTTAGTAAGAAAATTTTGTCTCATACTAACCTAATCAAACCTAATATTATCTTTCAATTATCCATCATTTTACATTCCTTAGTGTAATAACTCTACTTCCTGCCAAATCAATTACATTTCCTAGTGAATCTTTTAATTTTCGCTCGATGTTTACATTCCATAGTGTAATCCGTAACGTTAATCAAGTAGCTGGTAATCTTAGTTGTAATTTGAGTCTATGTTCACACATTAGATCAAGTTCTCCATCCAGGGCGGTGTCTTGTAGCCATTCTCTGCGATTGATTGTAAGAATCCCTTTCTCATTTCTCTTTTATTTATATCGAAAAAGTCCTTTCGTACGGAAGGCAAAGGTGTAACCCACCATCAGAGGATGAACCCTACCCTTTGAATTTCGTCTGATCCTATTTACACATTAAGATAAAAAAATTCTAGGTCTTAGGCAAAATGATAAGGTGGAATCTAGTTTCTTTCTAGCTTTAAACTATGGTCTCTATAATTTTTAAAATAGTGGTTGACGATAGTTAGAGCATAGAGAATTGAGATAAAGAGAAATGCTTCAGTGATCCTAAACTATAGTACTCCTAATTGCATCGGTTCACCAGAGCAGTCCAGTTAGATCAATCTGAACTGTCTTATTGAGAACAAATTTCATTGACTAGCATGCAAAAATCACACTAATTGTCTGATTCATCCATCCTTGATTTGGACTTATTTTCCATACCCATCCCTTTTCCAAGCCATGGATGGGATGGTCATCATGATTGCCTGACAAAATTGATTTTTAGAATCATAAAGAAATTGATAGCGAGCCCTAACAAATAGATGGATCAAATCGTTCATTAGACCTATTTTTGTGTATATAATCTTGATCGTCTATATTAAAGGCCATTGATCAAATGACTAACATTTGCCAAATTGGTGTAATGTTTGTCTTGTAGGCAATAAAATTTGGATTGAACCTAATGAGCCGTTTGGGTCAATGAATTGAGTTTTCTATGTGTCACGATGCAATTAGGAGTGTTGTAACTGATAGTGCTCTGAGAGCACTGGAGCATTTCTCAAAGAAAAATGCTGATATGTTTAGATGGTTTCCATTTAGGTACAGGTTGGTTGTATGTAAGGTGGCCGCTGAGCGCATGCTCATGGCTCCTAATACTTCAAGTAGTAACTCTAAGATAGTCAACCGTTCACATTCAACAATGCATGCTAGCATATGAAACGATTTGATTTTGGAGCTAGTGTTATAATTGTATTGCGGAATTGATGAATGGTTTATGCATCAATATTGGAGATTCAATGTTATAATATTAAAGGTGTACTTCGGAAGACATTCCCAATGCCTCGATGTCACTGACCGGAATTCTAATCTTCTGTATTTTATCCCTTAAGGAGAACCTCTCAATGAAATTAGGATTTTCTCTCTCTATATTAGTGAGGAGATCACAACAAGTATTTATAGGAAAGAGGGTCAGAGAAGCTTATTTATCGCACTTCTCTCCTCTAGGATCTCTACACCGTAGGTTTCCATATCTAGTTTAATAATCGTGTATAAGGACCACGGTTTCCCGCCCCAAAGTTATTTGTAATGATCACAATTGTAGTGGAGCCCACTGAATCGCTCAATTTGGATAATCCAACAATTATATCTAAATCGATGATCATGTGTGGCCCACCGGATAAGAGTCTTACAGCTAGGCCTCAATTTACTAGAAGCTCGCTAATGGAGGTTTGGATTTCAGCACACATTTGCCTAATTTTATCCCACTGCCTATGCAGTGCAGCAACTGTGCTGGACTGGATGGAACCTATGGGCCTGAATTCTTCCAAGCCTGGTAACTAATTATGCTAAAGACATACCCAACACCAATTCCTACTTTGAAGTGGCATACCTGCCCTCAGCCCAAGTCCATTCCATTAGGTAACTGATGGCTGAGACTTGTACAGGTCCTCAGCTTGTGGGATGATGGATTGGGACGTGAAGTGGGTGGGCCCGTCTGGCCCACTTGTGATTGAACTCCTTTCCAGGAAATGTCTTGCAATGCACAAACACATATGCATGCATATAGAACTCTTTAAGGAATGCATATAGAACTCTTATAAGGATAAGTCCCAATCATAACTTTGGTATCTATGGAATTGTGAATCATTTCCATGTCTGCCGTTTGGGAATAACTTCATTGCATTACAAAAAACCTGTGCCAAAAAAAAAAACAGAAAAGAAAAGAAAACACAGCTACTCACCACACATTGTCCAGGCATTAACTTTCTGATTGTGGGGTCCACGGATGATAGATCCAAACCTACAAGATTTTATGGTACGCACCCAGAAGAATAACAAAGCATCATTTTTTTGCAAGGAGAAATAACAAACATCGTTTCTTCTACTTACAGGTAGGTGTGCATACAAACAAGGTTTTCAAAAGCTAAAACATCATTTCTTTAGAAAGGTGTAAACAGCATCCTATTCTTACCAATGGAGCTCAAATCCCAATAGGCCAAATAATTGGACCATTGTAGATGGCTGATATCTGCAAGAATCCAATCGATAAACCTCTGATCAATTGACATATGCATGCTGGCAAGTGGGCCCTTTGTCATAATACATGTAAAGAAAAAAAAAAAAAAAAACTTGGTTGCACCAAATATCCTAAGATAGATACTAAGTAGCTATAAAGCACTTCAGTAATTTAGCTTAGAAGGCTCTAATCCTTGCACACAAAGCGTACAAAGAATAGTGCCAAAATGGCTGCTTTGAGTATGACTGGCCAGGGAATCCCATAACTTCCTTTCCGAAAAAGCCCCTTCACAAAAGGCAAGAAGCTGAGCAACACCCACAAGCTACAGAGTATCTCCCCAGGCCCGGACCCAGATGCACCAAAGACTGGTCGTGCTGGTTGCACCCGTAGCAAGCCCACCACAAGTGCCGATGTGTGCACAAACACGGAGTCACTCCGGGCACGAAGATTGGAGAAGAGTCGAAGGTGAACCGTCCAGCGTCGCTGTCAAGATTAGAGTCATGGCTATTTTCATCTTTTCTTGTAACCTCAAAGACAGCAGGTGATATGCCTAGGAGATTGAGACAGAAGCCTATGGCACCGAACAACCATGCAGACACGGTGATTATTCTTGACATTCTCTGATTGTTCCACCATCCACGGAAGGAATAACCAAAACTGCAGTATTCTACCAGAGTATATATGTTGTAAATGGCGAAAAGGGCAATGGGGATCAATATTGCAGGTTCTGATACCTGCAAGTGTGAAATAAGTGCATTTTTAGAAAATATGGAGAGACGCTAGCTCGGTATTTTAAGACCTGGACCAGTCGGGCGGGTTGGAAGTCCAACATTTGTACTACTTTTTGGATTGGAACGATCAGCCTTTTGGTTTGTTCAATTTTGTAAAATATTTTTTATCAATTATGTGCCTCTGTTATTCGCATGCTACTTGATAAGACTCTAATCAAGCCTTTTGGTTTGTTCAATTTTGTGGCCTATTTGATAAGGCCGTTTTCATAGTGCGAAATGAGGTGTGCGTGTGCACACACGCCCAATTAAAGGTTTCCGTGCCAGATTTCTCACTGGCGCACATGCATATAGACTTGGGCATAGTTCAATATACTTGACAAGAGTCAATGTTGAGCAAAGATATATAAGCCCATTTTCTTCTCCCATTCTATTCGATAGGAGAGAAAAAAGTACAAAAGGACAAAAAACCAAACAAACACTTTAGCTTTAAAAAAAAGACAGAGATTTTATTAAAATACACATAATATTGGACACATCATACATGGACCAATTTGTAAAATCACAAATGACCTAAGCATTTGCTTGGAAGAATGAAGAATGACAGCACTGTTCATTTTTTCTTAAGTATCCATTTGTATGCCGCCAATTTCAATTGGCTTCTGCCTGTTTGGAAAGAGAGAATCCAAAACGTGGATACTACAAAGCCCTGTGGAATCTCGGGAATTCCCATGGGACATACCTGGGATCTAATTTTGGTAGGCCTCGATGAAATAGTTCTAGCTTAAAATCGGGCTGCTCCAATGAAGGAGTGGACCATGCATACATGTCAATGATTGTTGATTCACGTGTATGATGCTGACTGTTGTTCATCTTTTTCAACCTAATGCTTCATGGGCCTACTCTCGATTGGCCCGTTCTCAAACACGCATGCCACACATACGAGGGGCTTGTCTTTGACGAATGGACGCTGCAGACAGAACGCCTCTTTTAAAAATGCTGATGCCAGCCAGGTTTGCTAGAATAGATCCCTATGTTTTGAGATAGGATGCCTTGGTATTCAGCTTCTGGATTGGGTTCTTTTCAATGACCCAAGTTGTTTTATACAATTAGCTTCACTTGGATAGGGTTGCCTTAATAAATAATAATAATAATCTTGCATTGAAATATTTTAACACTTTATTCGAAGTTTAAGGAGATTGTCCTTCCGAGCTTGGCATGGAGGGGACTTAGGCAAATTAAAAAGGGAAGGTCATTTGTAGATTGGCTCTATTGGCTGGTATGTGTCAATTTGGAAGGAAAAAAATAATCGTTGTTTCAGAAATTAGAGTAGACTGGTCTCAACTTGCTTTGATAGAACACGGTAGTTAGTCCAGGGTGGGCTATCTCTGTAAATATTGTAGATTTTAATTTCTCTTTTGCAGCTTTTTGGTTTGTTTTGTAATTTTTTGTAATTAGCTTTGTCAGATCAATAAATCAGATTGGCCTGATTTATGAGACAAGGCATTTATAACTCCCTTGAGTTCACCAAGCTTGCATGGTGCTGTGTGCTACTAGAAAAGCTTTGTGGGCCCACCATGATGTATGTGTTTTATCCATGCCATCCATTCATTTTTAATAGCTCATTTTAGGGCATGAGCCCAAAAATGAAGTAGACCCAAATCTAAGCTGGGCCATACCATAGGAAACAATGGTGATTGAACACCTGCCATTAATAACTTCTTGGGGGCTACAAAAGTTTTGGATCAAGCTGATAAGTGTTTTCCCTTCATCCAGGTCTGTGTGACCTAATCAATATGTTGGATGGCAAATAAACATTAAAGTGGGCCCTAGGAAGTTTTTAATGGAAGACGTTCAATCAACACTGTTTCCTGTGGTGTGGTCCACCTGAGACTTGGATCATCTACATTTTTGGGCTCATGCCGTTAAATGAGTTGGAAAAATAGATGGGCGGTGTGGATATATAAAACAACTGCATCATGGTAAGGCCCACAGAGCTTTCCCAGTGGCACACAGTTACCAACGACAGTGTTGCGTACCAATCCAAGTCCTCACCAAACACTAACGACGGGCCTGTTTGGATTTATGTATAGTATTGTTCTACATTGTATTTTTGTACGACAAAGGTATACGACATAGAAGAGTACGTATTCTTTCATTTTCCAGAAGAAAAGCAGACTGTTTGGATTAGAGTAGATTCGTATGAGTATATCAAGGCAATGGATTAATCGATGTTTGGATAAGACATATAATGGCGTAGTGCATAAAGTCCAAAATGATTTGATAATATTTTTCACGTGTACATAACTGTCACTAGTGCCCCCAGTTGAACCGGTCCGTGAAAATGAGAAGGAAATGACAATGAAGGTGTAAATCTGGATATGAACCACTGGACTATTCGAAACTGAAACTAAATTTTCCAGTGCAATGCAATGAAGGCGTTGCACTGTTCGATGGACTGGTCCCTGACATTACAAACGTCTCTAATAAGTACACTGGCTTGGCGATGTATTTGAGGGTGGCATAGATGCCGGATTAGAATTCAGAATCAAATACTTTGAAAGCATTATTTTATTTATTACTACAATGTAAAACAATTTGAGCCGTAAATCCAAACAGGCCTTAATATATTCTTTTCCAGTCAATTGTACAATTCAACAATAAGACACTAATATAGCACATGCTAGTGGCACACATCGAACATTTGAGAGGCCATGTGGTGGGTCATTTGAGTGCTCAATGAAGGAGACAAAGGAATGTAAAATCAGTGCACAGTTAAGAAGTTGTTGACAATAAATAATATCCCATTTATTAAGTATGCATGGGAAAGGATTCAAGGGAAGAAGGATAGGAGCTCCCATTTATTAAGTATGCATGGGAAAGGATTCAAGGGAAGAAGGATAGGAGCTTGGGAACTTTGATATTGTGTCATGGGAATTGGTTAGGAGGTTATTAGTAGGTGTTTACCAAAAAGCTAATTATTGACTTTCTAGGTTTCCAGGGTCATTTAGCTTTAATGTCAAGTGATTTTGCTGTAATCTTATCAGGTTGATTTTCAAAACCCCATCGTGGTGAAATCCCATTGTGGTGTGGGTGCATGGGCATACGTGTGAAAATAATAATAATAATAATAAAGAAAAAGCTAGTTGTTGACTTTCTTGGCTTCTAGGGTCATTTAGCTTTAATGTTGCGTGATTTTGTTGTAATCTTATGAGGTTGCAAGGTTATTGAGTAGGCATTTATTCTTGGGAACCAGTGTAATGTAAAAGGGGCTCTAAAGTTATATAAGAGTCAAGAGAAAAATGAATTTAAAAATTCAGTTCTAATTTTGAATAAGTTGTCCATGTTTTAATAAAGCTTTTTTCACTTATAATGAGTGCTTATATATGAAATAAGAATTTTGTTCTTTCCTCTAAGCTCTGATGAATTTTTCACTTATTTTAGCATCACGTCACCCACAAAATAAACAGTGTGAATCTCGTGCACTTTTGCCACGAAAAAGCGAGAGAAAATACCTTAGGAAGGAAAGTTGTGTTGGTGAGCAGACAAAAGGCCACTAGGAGAGAGTAGCATAACTCTGGGAGTGAGCGGAGGGCCCATATGGTTGGGATCATGTACCCCAAACACTGTCGGAGCCGTAGCTTCATGGTGAAAGTGACAATCAATGGACTGTGCTTCCCGATGAGAATTTGTAGAAGGCCGGTGGCCCACCTCTTGTGCTGGGTCATGCAAGAGGGCCCACCTGAGGGTGCACACCCAAGAAACGCTGGTGGCTTTGGACTACAATACGTTGACTCCCAACCCCTGCCGTGTATTTTCATTCCCGTGATGACATCTTCATTTGTGGATCCGTACACTAGGCCCACCTGCACAAACCACCTCATGAACAGTTCCATAAGATTTTCTGAAGAGAGGAATGAGGACTGGTCAGGTATTGCCTGACCAGGGCTTTCCTGCCAACATCCATGCCATATATAAGATCACCTGACACAAAAATCAGGCCTGTCCAGTCATCGGGTGGTCCAGAACTATACATTGAGTCAGACCCTTGATCAATAACTATATGTCAAGCCAGACTTTTGGTTGTCCATTAATTCCAATGGTGTGGCTAAGCTTGAGAAGTGGACTAGCCTGATTTTTGTGAAAACTAATCTTCATGAAGGGGCCTACCATTTGCATCGACTGAGTTTTTAGGAAGCCAGCATGTTCACAGGATACTTCTAGCCATACGGTCAATTCTTGAGAGGACTCGTTTGATCCTCTAACCCGAGAACAAAGTGTTTCGTATTCATTATGATCCGACTGTAAAGCTCGATATATATAGATAATGGCCATAACTGTTACGCGATATGGAAGTAAAAGAAGATAGTTTTTTGGGATCATATCAGCTGCTACGTGTGAAAAATGACCACCTTTTTTCTATTTAAATCTATTTTCTTCTTATTTTTTCACTTTTCTCATTTTAAAAACTTTTTTAAATTATTATTTTACAGCAGATTTTAATTACCCTTATTATAGTTTTTAGGATTAAAACCATAGATTAAAGCGATTTGTGTGAATAGAAGCATTGATGGCCTTTAAAAAAAATTTTGAAAAAGTGATATTTATGCATTTTTTTTTTTTTTTCAATTTCTAGTTTTAATGCTTAATTGTGATGTGATATTAGAGATACATACCATATTCATAAATTCACCAAACGACCAAATGCAATACTCTTATCAAAGAGTGGACCGTTACACTACCATAAACATATTCAAATTAAAAAACAAATACATATTTGAAATATTTACATTATTCTAGATTTTTTAAATATTTTTTCAGAACTTTTTGAAAAAAAAATAATTTCGGGGATCATAATGGTTGTTACGCCCCCGTATTAGCCATTACGGCCGATGCCCGTATCAATAATGGTGGTGATTGTTACGACCACCATTACTGATAAGAAATACCTCACCCGAAAAGATTCATGCTTATTTTGCATTTGCAGGTCCATCGGTTTAGTGATCCTGACTAACTCAACCATTCATCAATTGGTTGACTAGTTGAGTAGATTGACTCAATTCAACATGACTTTGCAGGGCCCAAATCTAGTTAGTCCCTGGTTTTTTTTTTCTTCCTATTTTCTTTCTGTTTTAAGTGAGGCCCTTTGGATTTTAAACTCTAAGAATGCCAACGTCTTGTTTACTTTAGTTATTTTATAAATTATAACAATTATTAACTATTTTAAATAGTTGTTCATATCTTGAGTCAAGTCAAGCAAGCTATCTTGACTCCCAATGTTTACTTTAGTTATTTTTAGGTTTTTGAACTATGTTGCAAATAGATGTATGTTTGTAAAAAGACCCAACATTGGTGGCTAGGATCTTCAATCATGATAAAATTTCAAGGCATATGTCCATTCATGTTAGTTTGAATCAGACCAATGGTTTGAATTACAGTTTGAAAACGCGAAAGCTCAACTAAATGAGCCACACACATCTATGAACTTTTGTTGAGTCTTTCCAAGTTTTTAATGTCGAGACTAGTTTTCTCGAGTTATGACTGAATCAAGTTTTTCTTCAATCATGGTGAAATACTAAAATCTGGTCGACTCAAGACAACTCAACTCAAGTGAGCACACCCACTGATAATATTGATAATTGAACCATTAAACACCTTGAAAAATCCAACTATGCACACACAAGTATATGCTCGTGAGCACACCCACTGATAATATTGATAATATCTCAATGTTATCGATATGGCAATATGCATGACATTGAGGCCACAATCTTTTGTTTTCTTTCCAATTGTTGATGACTTCTTGGTGAAATATTGTGTGTTATTGATATTTTGCAATATTGAAGGATGTTTGGATGGAAGGTTGTATAGTTAAATAAGCCGGATGGGATGGTTAGACTGATTTCTTACAACATCACATGCTTTTAAGGTCCCATTAAATGGAAACTTGTTATGTTTGCATTCTTTTTACATTTTTTTTTTAAAAAAAATTTCTAAATATGCAAATATATACATTTTAACATATCCTAAAGTTTCATCGAAAATTCCACCGTTTTTCCCATGTGTCCCGGCATTTCCAGTTATCAGCAATATTATTGACGATATCAATATTGTTTCTGTATCCCTGGCCAGTGAAACTTGTAGTGATATCGATAGTTCGAATACTGCTAGGGACTCAGTGTAGTTGGTTCGGATAAGCAAAGAAATGAGCCAATTCATGCTGTGGATTAGTCCTATATACGACTAGATTGAGTATTTTTACAACCCATCGGCGTTTTGCATTTACTATCCATCAAATTGCAAAAACATAGCCTAAGTCAATTCTTTGTAGAAGTTGCTAAAATCAGGAGCAATCCTTGGTATAGGTGAAGGGGTTTTCTTTCCTTTTATAATAATGTTTTCAAGATTTCATATTTACTTTATACTCTTTCTAACTTAATTTCCTTAACTGAATTGTATTTTATTATTCTCCTTCTTTAAAAATCATAATATTCTTCTTCTTTATAAGCCCAATACTTCTTTTTCTCACAACATTCAATACTAGAGCGGTAAAAGCATATTCAACAAAAAACTACACTTATTTAAAGGAATTATGCTCTTGGTATTTAGGTTTTGTGCTACGAAATAACAAAATCTTAGACGAAATAAGTCTTCCAATCAAAGGAGATTTTCTTGTTGAATAAGTAATTTTTTTCTTATTACTTCCAATGGTATTAGTTGGTCAACCTAGTCAAGATCTCCTAGTCAATGCAAATTTTGAGCTATGGACACTCCACAGCAAGGCCTGCTTGATGGATAGTTCAAATCTAATCCTTTTTTGTTATGTATATTATTTGCATCAAGGATACCAAAGAGAGACATAGCTCATTCATCATTTTAATACATTGACCTTCTCTTCTAGAAACACTTTCTCCTCTTCAAAAACTACTGTTATGCCACTTGGGACCACTCCATTATGCTAATAAGAAGTTTTAACTGATGTTGTGCACTTGGCGTCTACTCCAAGCCATTGGTAATGTTGTTGTTGCTTTGTCGTTGTTGTGCTAATCAATCAAGTTCTTTCCTTCTTTTTTTCTTCTAAATTTGAACTAAAATTCGTTTAAAAGTAGTTAAAAATTAGGAGACTAGGCAAGCCACCACACTGACTTATCTGAGCCTTAAATCATTGATGGATTGATCAGATTACAATTCCTAGTTTCCTAACAATGTATGAAACAATTATGAAAGTGCTTTCTACATAAGAAAACTGAAAAAACAGAAGATTATTTAGTGAAGTCTTAATTAAGGAGAACCATGTCCATACTCACCTCTTGACCCCAACTAGTATTGAATTCGTACTGGCATCCAGAGACCTCATTAGCCGCCTTAAGGGCACTTGAAAGATCACGCATGTTAAGCTTTTCTTCACTTGTACCCAATATTATTTTAGCAACCGATTCTACAAACTCTTTCGAATATCCAAACCTTCTTTGTAGATCTTCTTTGTGCAATTTCCATGACAAGAATTTGAATATGAAGAAAAGTTATTAAGGTATAGTTGGGTGCACAATCAAATTGAATTGCAATTATTAGTCTAGTAAAGATGGAAATAGAAAAATCGTAATTAACTCAGAATTATAGGTGGTATCCTCCCACCTTTTGGTAAAAAAAAAATTTTTATTTATTTATCCAAATGTGATCCAAATAGAAAAAAGAAATTGTGGTTCGTTTCCTTACCTTTCATTGAATTAAGATTTGCCTTTTTAATTTCTTCATCATCAGGTGGAAGCCCACCATAGATGACTTTTCTTCTATGAAAGCATCCTGTCCCACCATACAGTGGGCCTTGAATTCCCGCCATCCCATTCATCAAAAGCTACACAAGGCATTGTGCAAAGAAAAATTATCAAAGATTTAATTGGAAACATGAAAAGAGAGTACATCAGACCTTTTAGTCTTGTTGTTGTTAGCATGTGTGTGGCCATAAAACCCTTGGTTGTACTATATAGAATCTATTATATAAAAAGTTATTTTCAAATCAAATTTTAAATATACAAACAGAGAGATATTAGTTGATTGTGCCAATTTTATGCTACAACACAAAAACAGAGATCTCAAGAGCTCATAGTGATCATTGTCTCAATTCTGCGTTATCATAGATTTGATTGCGCATTATAAATATTACTTGTGGCCTTATTCTAGAAATAAAAGTGCATGTAAATTCTATGGATATTTGATTATACACTAACATATGTTGATGAGCTCATCACCAAATGCTAATTGCTTGTATATGATTATGAATGATTATTTGGTTCTTATTATATCACCAAGATATGCATGCCGCTGATGGTGAGGCATAGTTATCAATGCCAATAAGCCTTGAATCCTAAGTCAAGAAAAAAAGGTATGATGCCTTAGGGGCAGTGTTCGAAATATCGATACTATCGGCCGATATATCGGCCGATATTATCGTTATCGCACCCCTGCGAGACGAAACCCTCGCGATAACCCCCGGAAGATACCAAAAAACCCAAAATCCAGATATCGGCCGATATATCGTCGATATCGCTTAATATATCGGCAATATCACGCGGAAAAAAAAATTGAATCAGAAAAAAAAAAAAAAAAAAAAAAAAAAAGAAGAGAGAGAAATCGAAGAGTACCTGTAGGCTGCAGCGAAGATCGGTGATCGGAGGTGGGCCATTCGCTGATCGGAGAGCGTCCGTGGAAATTTTTCCGAGATTCCGGCGAGAAATCACGCCGGATTGAGGAAACCTCGCCGCCAATGTTGCTCCGGAAGGCATGCGTTTGTGAAGGAGAGGGGCGCGGATGGGTGAAAGGGGTCGCGCGGAAGGGTTAACGAAATCGGGACGCGTACTAAGCTACTCGAACACTCTCATCGTACTGAGTAAACTCTGTTGGGCACACTGTGAATTCATGTGATTTATCCACACCGTCCATATGTTTTTCCAGGTCATTTTAGGGGTTGAGCCCAAAACTAAAGTATATCAAAAGCTCAAGTACACCATACCAAAGGAAACAGTGGAAGTATTGATTTCCACCGTTGAAACATTTCTAAGGCCCCCTGTGATGTTTATTTGTCATCCAAACTGTTCATAAGATCACGCAAACATGGATGAATGGAAAACACAAATATCATCTTGATCTAAAACTTCTGTGGACCCCGAGAACTTTTCAACGGTAGACTTCAATTCACACTATTTCAGGTGGTGTGGTCCACTTAAAATCTAGATATGATTAAATTTTGGTTTAAAGCCCTAAAATTATATTATAAAGCTTATGTACGGAGTTGATAAAGTGCATGAATGATGGTGGGCCCCACAGAGTTTACTCAGTCGCTGAGTTACTTAGTACGCAATCCGCTTCCATGAAAATGCAATCCGTACGTGTGCGTTACTCAGTACACTCTTATGGTACTCAATAAACTCACTTGGGCCCACTTTTAATGTATGTGGTCCATCCACGCCGTCCATCCGTTTTTAATGATCATTTCAGATGTTGAGCCCAAAATTAAACTATATACACAACTCAAGTAGACCACATTACAGGAAAAAGTGTTGAATGAGCGTTGACCATTAAAAATGTTTTTGGAGCCATAAAAGCTTTGGATCAACCTGATATTTATTTATTCCCTTCATCTGGGTCTTTAGAACCCAATCAACAGATTGGATGTCAAATAAACAATACAGTGGGCCTTATGAGGATTTTAATGGTGGATATCCAATCATTATTGTTTTCTTGTGGTGTGATCCACCTACGATTTATATCCCTATAATTTTTTGTATCAATCCCTAAAATGATCCGTAAAAATGGATGAACAGAATGCATGAAACAAATACATTATTGTGGGGCCCACAAAGCATCGACCACTAGCATTAAAACTTAATGCTTTGTGCATTTTAATGCAACTAAGCTTATTATTTGGTGTGGTCCACTTGAACGTTGGATCTGCCTCATTTTTGTGCTCATGCCTTAAAATAATATGAGAAAAGGGATTGACGACTTGGATGTATAGATACATCATGGTGGGCCCGCCCACAGAATCGCCCATTCGAAGCTAAGGATGGGCAGGGTTAGTACGCAATCTGCGTCCAGACACGAGTAGCTTGACTGGCTACCGAAGTGACGCACCAAGTTCTGGGGGCCCACCGTTGAAACCTTCCAAAGGTCCACTATGATGTTTATCTGAAATCCAACCTATTTATAAGTTAAGACAAACATGAAAGAAGGGAAAAAACAAATTTCAGCTTGATTGAAAACTTTTGTGGCCCTTTGAAATTTTTAATAGTGGGCATCACTCTCCACTGTTTTCTTTTCTGTGGTGGGGTCCACTCGAGCTTTAGATCTGACTCATTTTTTTTTTCTCATGGCCTAAAATGATATCTCCAAATAGTTGTGTTTTCATACATGACTATGATATATTTATAAATATCATGCATCCAAGTTAAACATCGCATAGCTTAGGACCCTATACAAAGGAAACTTATTATGTGCATATATTTTTTTTTTGAAATGTTATGATTTAAAATTGTGTATTAAGGGCTTTTTTAACAATCCTCAAAGTTTCATTAAAAATTTCAACCATTTTCTTAATGTTTTCCCATATTTCCCAAAAAGTGCGATAAATTATGCGATACAAACGATATATCCCATGCGATAACCGATACGTATCTGTATCTTAAGGGTGCGATACATAGTGTGATACCGATATTTCGAACACTGCTTAGGGGTAGTTTGGATGCTTGTAAAATCCTCTTGTAAGGGTACACAGCTAAACATATTATAAGGGCAGTTTGGATGACTTTAAAGAACTATCCCCTACCCCCCCCCCCCCCTTTTGTCTCCTTACTTGGCTCTGACTAGGTAAGGAGGTAGGTTTTACACGATGCATGACTGGAATCATCTAATCCATCCATTATGTGAGACCCTTGTATTCACCATGCATAAAAAAGATAAATCTTATGGGCCACAAGAATGTGAACAATATCAAATTGCCCCTAAGATCCCTAAGGGCTGCCCATTGAAGTTTTGAAATAGGCTACTTTTCCTGTGAGTCACACCTAATGAATGGGTTTGATGAAAGATACTATAGTCACCCCAAACAAACCTATGGTTGTTGTCTCATGCCTGTCATTTCCTATGGCATGGCCCACTTAATTTATTATGGATTTGGCTAATTTTTTCTTCAACGCCTAGCATTGAGGAGTACACATGGTGAATGGATTAGATGCCACGTAGACAACATGGTGGGCCCAGAGAGCTCAAGTGTTTTGTGGGCCTTATTTTTGGAGGACCTACTCAACCAAAAACCACATCTCACATTGAAGAGAGCAGTGGATCTCATCCAGCTAATTCTACATTTATAACTTAACAACCATGTATGTTTGGAGAAACGATTGCGCTTACTCAAAAAGAGTATTCTAAGTTGCTAAAAAATCTACATGATCATCTTGTTCCTACTACTTTTTGTTGTTACTTTCATTCCTACGGTTACAATCATGACCTCAAGTATGGCCTAGTAAAATCTAAGTTTCCTACTCCATGGGTCATTAACTCTCGGGCATCTGACCATATGTGTAATGCCTCACATATTTCATCATACTTGATCCAAGCAAATGCATAGGTTTACCATTAAATAATCATACAAATTCGATTAGATACCCTTAGGAAGCTAATGAATATGTTCGATCACCTAAATCTTGGGCCAAACCTTGTGATTTATTCATTTATAGCCAAGATATAGGCAACTCACCGTCAATTAAATAGAAGAATTGTAGCTTAATGAAGATCCACCTAAAATCAACGTAACTAATGGATTATATCTTGACTATCTTATGTACATATCCTAAATTGATCAAATTATAGCCTAAGAATCAATGGCTTGGGAAATAAGGGCCAAATCACTATTTTCGTTAATCTTGTGGAGACCAAATGGTAAACTTAGATAATCCAGACCCTATCTATCATAGGCAAGAAACCCTACTTTCAAATCACTTTAGAAACGACCGAATTAACCAAACAAGCTCTAGACCGCTCGTTAATGGGCCATCGACCACGAAGTTATAGAAAACATTCGTCTTAGCAGACTTGACATTCCATATGATTTGGATGGTTCAAATCGTATGTTGAATCGTTCAACTTGGAGCTACAAGAGATCACATGAGATTGCGTGAAGAAACTTAGTAGAGGATGAAAGTTTCCTATATATATATATATATATATATATATATATATATATATAACTAGTTACAGTAATTTGAAATTATTTAATATTGAGACATTCAGACCGTTGGTTCATGATCAAATCGAAGATATTAACCTTAACTACCGTTCTGCGAATATCTCTATATCCACGACCCCGATCGACAATCAACGACCGTCGAATTGATCTCCTAATCATGTTCGTCGATTGACATCTCCAAATTGCGGGGTGAGAATAGCCTTACATAGATCGCCACCTGGAGTAACCATTTCATGGCTTAGATTGACTTGTCCACTACAAAGTGGACCCTAAAAGCTAAAATCAGCCTACTCTTCTATTAATAAACCATTAGTCTCATTTCCAGGGCAACCAAATCCCTAAATATGATTATAAATACCTTCTTTTTTAGCAATCTCCCTTTCCATATGAATTTTTCTTAATTAAGAAATGTTAGAGAGTGTTAGAGGGGGATAGTTGTATTGAGAGGAGAGAGAGAGAGAGAGAGCTAGAGTTTGGGGATTTTGTGCTAGAAGGGAGGTATTGCTGAAATTCCTCCATAAGGGTTGCCAAATCCTCCACCTAATCAACTCATACCTGAAATTGGAGGTATGTAATTGATCTTCTTAGACTGATGGTCAAGTATTTGTGAATAAACCTAATTGACTTAACATGAAGTTGTGTTAGACTGATATGTGCTTATGACTATGTACATGATAATATGTATATGGATTGTTGTGGATCAAGCTCTTTTATCAGTGGACTGCCTATCTTTCAAATGACCATCACAGGCTTATTCAGTCGACCGAGCCATAACACGGTCAATCAACAGTAGTCAGGGCTACACCGGTTGTTTTACGCCCAATGCTGGCTCATGCACTTGCAATCATTTTCCATTTAAACTGATTTGCCTGCTATAGGACTTGAAATTGTTTATTTATTTTTGGAACGGTGGATATTTTATTAACAAAAGCTGCAACCAAAGAATACAAGAAACAAAACCTAGAAAAGAAATTACAACTCTTGCCAACAATCAGGAAAATGGATAATACCTTTTCGCCCTACACCTCCAGAAGTTGCCCTGCCTGATTCCTGAAGCACCAATTATTCCTTTCTAGTTAAAGGAACCAAATACCCACTATTAAGCATAGAAACCAAACTTTTTTCCTTGTCTTTCCTAAACTGCCTCCATGCCACATCAAGAATAGGTGAGCAATAGTTCTCGGTCAAACCCATGAAATGCCAACAATTCACGAATGCATTCTAACATCCTACTAGCAAACGAACATTGTATTAAAATTTGATCCACCAATTCCTCATTTTGATAGCACATTAAACATACATTCGAGAGTATCATCTTTCTCTTGCGAAGATTATCGACCGTAAGAACTTTATTGCAAGCCATAAGCTAATCTAGAGCCACAACCTTTGGAGCACCATAATCCACACATAGGCTGACGGACTGACCC
Organism: Magnolia changhungtana; assembly: GCA_030180095.1. NCBI lineage: Eukaryota > Viridiplantae > Streptophyta > Magnoliopsida > Magnoliales > Magnoliaceae > Magnolia > Magnolia changhungtana. The sequence continues at coordinate 6,655,220 of JASAUF010000652.1, forward strand.
CATCATTGGGCCCTCCACCACTAAGCAATCTGAAAAAGGAGTTCACTCAGAACTAACAAATTTCTCTAATAACCAAATCAACAAATTCGATTCTGATAGTATTGGATGAATATTAGAGTGCAACTACAACAACTTGACCTATTCATCGGTCTCAGCATCATCTAAATTTCTTCTGCATGGCAGAACCCAAATAACTTCCTCACCATGAAAACTGAAACAGTTAACAACCACAGTATTTGCCTCTACTGGAAGCCTTGTTAGACACGAGAAAGCCACACTCAATCTCTGCTCTCCTAACCATATATCCTCACAAAACCTAATTTTTAACCCATTTTCCAAGAAGAATCCTACCCCTTCCCACACCTTACCTTTTAATAAGGCCATTGATTTTCAAAGATATGAGGATTTGTATGACAATGAGGAACGAGTCCACTATCCCCCTCCTTTAACCTCATACGTCCTACCCACCACTTCTCTCCACAAACACCCTCTTCCACCCCAATCCTCCATAACCCTTTTCGTAGCAAAGCTAAACTCGCAATCTCTAAGCTTCTTAACCCAACCCCTCTTGATCCCAAGGCTTACAGACATCCTCCCATTTCATAAGAGATAAAATCTATGTTTTTCTTTTGCTCCCTTCCAAAGAAAGTCCCACCTACTATTTTCCAATTTGACTAAAACAGATTTCAAATATTTAAAAGAACACATGAAATATGTTGGAAGATTCAACATCTCCACCTTGATTAGGGTCAATCTCTCTCTTAGAGATAAATGTCTACTCTTCCATTGAGATACCATTCTTTCAAATATTTCTATAACCTTATCTTAAAGGTCTTAGCTAACTTTTCGACACATAAGAGAAGACCAAGATAAGTAGATGGGAAAGATCCTTCCCTACACCCGAGTAAACTAGTAAAAGAGGCCATTACTTGCCTCCTTCCAAAACCACTTCAAAGTATATTAGAATCATCGACAGATTTTATTCCTCAGCCTCACCCCAATTACTTGCTTTTACTGATTTTTTTTTTTTTTTTGTGCGCACGCACGCACACACACACACACACACAATTCATCAATGACTTTGAACATTTCATTTTGATCCAAATACACTAAGGAATATTTTACCCCATTAAAATCTAATTCTAATTGCTATAAATACACAATTGATTATTTAAAGTTTTCTATAGTATACACGTTCCGACTCTACACTATCCTTCAGAAAACTTATTTGTGCGAGTTTAATCGTGATGAAAATTTAACCAATACTTATTCAACCCAGTTGAACCATACATTATCAATCTCAGTGCCAAATTTATAAGATCAACTGTCAATCAGAATTTTCATCATACCCGCTGATGACCCGCCTAAAAATCAGACAACGACCATCATTATGATCCACAAATGACCCCCAATGAATTTATCAGTTCACTTTTCACATTGGCCCATGTCTGGACCTAGTTCCAAAGTCAACATATCCTCAAGGAAGAATCCTACAGAATCTTTAGTTTCTAAAACCAAAAAGGTTTTAATAAGTTTATATACCCTATATCGTACACCCTCCACTCGATAGATCACAATTCGATAGTCAATTTGAGAAACTGATCACACATCTACACCTAGACACATCTAGACACCCTAAAGAGCCCTCGTAGACCCTCAATTTGAGATTTTAAAAGCGAAGTAACCGTAAAATTTCAAGTTCAATCCGTTAAAACCATCTGATCTATAATAACGAATTAAAACCACCTTTTGACGATCTAAACCACACATTAGGCAGGCCATTGAACACCATGATAGTCGACCAAACTGCACCTACCCCCTGGTTGTTCACACATAAATCATAATGTAGATGTGTAGTACGTGTGCATGGAAGAAAAACTGGAAACACCAATTTTCCCTCAAGTAGAGACAATGCAAACCCCCGCCCCCCTAATTTATTCGTCAGAAGAATTGACCCATCTATGATCCGAAAGAGTTCATCTTCATAAGATCTATACCGTCCATTCGGAAGATCATAACTGCCCCGATGTAGAATCACTCGGGTTAGCTACCAGGAGCTAACATGTGATCTTCTAAAATCTTTTTCTCATTTCTTTGATTCTTTACATCGAAAGTCATAGAAATCACAAGAAACCTAACAGATCCCCACCGTTAAGATTATGGGACCCACTATTACGTTCCAACATCGAAACCCAATCAGAAGAACCAATACAATGACTCATGTTCTCTCATTTTTCTTTTTCGTGTTCGTTGATAAAATGTGGCAGGTGGAAGCCACCAACCAAACCAATAAAAACCTGATTTCTTGCATCCTAAGCTTAATATCATCGATCTGAACCGTCCAACATAAGTGAAACAGAAAAATCCGTCATGTGTGAAGATGCGCCAATAGATCCACCCATCTTCTTCGTTAAAGAATTACAACCACAAGTTCTTAAACGACCCGAGATCTAACATACAATCCGTTCATAGAAAAGACCACATGATCACCATATGATCATCGGTTTCTCAAACCAAGATTAAAAACCAATGGTTAGATACAAAAGAAAAAAAATAAAAATGAATGTAAGCAGCGTTGGAACTTTCGAGCATAAGAGTCGTTTGTAAATCCTTTTGAATGTGTGATTCTAGAACCTTTGAGAGACGCTAAGAGAACCTTATAAAAACCTCTCAACTAAAAGGGAGAGAACACACCGAAATCAAGAAAGAGTATTCCAGCAACAAATCAAGAGAGGGAGAGAGAGAGAGAGAGAGAGAGAGAGAGAGAGAGAGAGAGAGAGAGAGAGAGAGAGAGCCGAGTCGAGTCGGGTTCAGGTCAGCAAACAGCGAGTTGTCTCGTGTTGCTTTAACATTGTAAACTAAGATTAATACATAGTCCATTTAATTTCAGTTTGTTTATACCAATTGCTAGTTTTTATGAAATTCTAAATTCTCATTTTATCCCATTGACGTACAAGATTGAAATTCTATTGTATGAAAATTTAACTTGTTATTTTTCTAGTTTTTAACCATGATTATTTCTAAGAACACGAGTTATTGTCTTCGATTTTGAAATTATTTTATGAAAGTCGTATTTCATGTTGATTTTAGCAAATTGTGTAGAAATTGTTAATTATGTTGCATATTGAGAATCTTGTAATTATTTGAGATTTCAATTGTATTTTTTATGCCAAGGAAAGGATGAAAGTTGAGAGCTTGGTTTATTTCGAAAAGCAATGGGAAGCATTTGTATGATTTCAAGAAAATTCATATATTCCATATTAAGAACTCCAATGATCTACATTGAGACCCTTGGGTGAAAACCCCCAATTCTTATTGGTACCTTTTTGGTTATTCCATTGATCGAGGCCGGTTGGGTGAGCACTCAGGTGTGTGCAACATACCACTTACATAGGCCAAGTGGAGGCTTCATTAAGGTCGGTTGGGTAGGTACTCAAGTGTGTGCAGCAGGCTAGCTACACAGGCCAAACAAAGGTTGTTTTGCTTGACTATGCTGAATTAGTCCCTCATCGAGAGCCGAGTGGATTCACTTGCAGGAGGGCAGATGCCTCTCGCGACCAATGTTGAAGTTAATAGTGTTAGCTAACTGATTTAAAATGGCCTCAGATATTCTAATGATAACCGTTTTGAGACAGTTGATCATACTTGCATATCCTATCTTGCATACACGTTTCTAAAAGCATGGTTTATATATTTATTTTTAATTAAAACTTGATAACTTTTATTCCTATGAAATTTTCTTTACACGCTTTTGAACTTTGAGTACATGTGATAAACTATGCGAGGCTATATCTCACTGGGCTTTGTAGATCACTCTTTTGAGACTATTCAGTTTCAGGTGCAGAGTTAAGAGGAGACTTTCCTAGATGAGGAGGAATACTGGAGATTTACTTCATAGTTTTTTTTCTTTTTTGTAATTGAATGATTGATGTACTAAGGTCTCTATAGCTGACAATTTAATTTAATTATTGACGAGTTGATTAGTAGGTCAGTGAATGACGATTGATTATTTAAACATGGATATTATGATTGTGGATAGGGTTGTACACAAAACAAGTTAGATCGGTTAGCTCGCTCGACTCGACTCAAAAAGGCTCGATTCGACTCGGTTCGAAACTGAGTTCAAGCTGATTTTTTTAGCTCGAAAAAATTTCAAACTGAGTTCGAGCTTGCCTGAGCTTGACTTGACTCGGATTGAACCCCAACTCAAATCGAACCAGTTCGGTGACTCGGTTACTTTGATATTGATGTTGCTCATCAAGTGTTTGATGAAATGACTCAATGAAGTGTCCGCTTGTAGCAAGGAAGGTATGTATATGAAAAAAATACCCTTTTTTCTTGATTTTGATGTTGCCTACAAGGTGTTTGATGAAATACCTGTAAACAGCTGGTGTTGTTTTACATACAGTAAGAAATTGAAAGTGCACTCCATGTGTTTGCGAAAATGCCATACAGGCTCGATCTTGGCTCGAACTCGGCTCAAACTAGCCCGAGCTGCTGATCGAACCAAGCCGAGCTGGCCAGTCAAGCTCGAGGACCGAGCCGAGCCAAGTTTGAGCTGGGGTCAGCTAGTGGCAGAGCTGAGTCGAGTCGAGCTATGCCAAGCTCAACTCGGTTCGACTTGTGTACACTTCTAACTATGGATGATAATTTAATATCGATTAATTTCTTAGTATAAGTAGTAGATGAATGTGAATGTGAATGCGAATGCAAATGGGAAAGTGGATATACATGCGATGTGAATTGTTTAAGCATTCATTCATTATTTATCTCACCCCCTCAAATTCGGAATTAGAGTTATTATACTCGAATACCGGATTTTGGGGCGTGACACACAATAAGAATTTATGAACATGGTTGTATCTCTCTAATATTTACACATCATAATCAAGAATTAGAACTAGTGATTAAAAAAAAGCATAAATATCACTTTTTTGATTTTATTTTTTTTAAAATGGCCTTTGGAGCTTCTATTAACCCAAATCACTTCAATCTATGGTTTTAATCCTAAACACTATGGTAAGAGTTATCGAAATCTATTGTAGAATAATATAGGAAAGTTTTTGGAATGAGAACAGTGAAAAAATGGATACAAATAGAAAAAAGTGATCATTTTTTTTACCGTAGGGGGTAACTGTCTTTATACCCCATAACAGCCGATGCGGTCCTAAAAAGCCAACCGCCCGTTTCACTCCCATATTGCGTAACAGTCACAGTCGTTACCTATATGTATCATCCTTTATGACTATGTCGTAACGGATAAAAAGAACCTTTGAAAAACGCTTGCTGACGTAGAGGATTAAGACACGCATGCTGTAACGACCTAAAAATTTCCGTACCTTGGGTCGAGTACCACCTCGACCAGAAATCACGTAGGATTAAATCCTTTAGAAATGTAACAAAGTTAACCAAGTACTAAACTCCATTAACCATGAAATCCGTTAGGATCGCTTTAAATACGATCTGCAAGACCCAAAACTTGCAGAACAAGTGACGCTAGTTTACCCTAAAGTTTAGAACCAAACTCATTTCCCGTCTGCTCTCGGGAATGAAACGAAACTTCGTATTAGGTCTGGATCGCACATCGGGATTCCGATTAACCCGAAGCTAAGGAACTAGGACCGCCCCACTGGGCTTAACAATCATCTCAAAAATCAGCCTTATCCGATGTTCCACGGCCATTCGTTTCGAATCGGAGCGAGGTAGTGTGAAAAACACTATTCATAAGCCAAAACAAATATCTGGAATAGTGATCTGGCATCGTTCGTTGACGCGTCAGTATTAAGCAACCGACCGTAGAATCAGACCAAATTACACCCTCGGATTAAGAAAAATTTCAGAACATTTACATGTACTTGGAATTTTCGATCGTGGCCCACCGACCGCCGAATCGGCGAAGTGGACCGCCACGTGCGATCTGCGTATCCGAATGAGTCAAAAACGTAATCCCACGTGGATCCATTGATGGTGAGCTTAAGTCTGACGTTTGGTTCAAAGAGGGCCACCAGAACTTCCCTTTTGAGCTGGAAAAGCGGCGAATATCCTATATAAGCAGTACCCATGAACTAAGTCTATTCTCGTAATGTTTGAGGCTATAAAAGGAGCTTAAAGCAGCCCCTCTCACAACCATACGAATTTTGGGAGAAACCCTAGAGGAAGAGAGAGAAAAGAGAGAGAACGACTTGGAGATCGTTGCCGATCTTTCCTCCTCCCGCTTTGGCTTGCTACACGGCTCACACCGCTCTGGGCAGACGCTTTCCGGCGTTTTCCACCTCATTTGAAGGTAAGAAACCCTAACCCTAGGTCGATTTGAGTTGGAATCGAGGTAGGATGTATACCGACTAACCGATTCCGCTCTTTAGGCTAGAAATCGCCCGTAGACGGAAGATCCATTACCCTTGCTGATTCGTTCCGTTTCCAAAGGCAAAGGTGAGGACTTTAAGTGTATAAGTTATGGTTTTCAACGCTTTCAATGTCAGATAATGGTAGATTCATGATCCGCTTTGCAATTGCACATGTACAAAGTGCTTTCCGTTTCCGTTTTTATTAGCGGTGTGAAATATGGAATTTCACATATTCTAGGTATACGTAGAAATACCGTATACGTATTTTTTTTGGATAAATGCTTGACATGTTTATTTAATGTATAATTATATAACATATGAATAAAATACTAGTTTGGCGAAAGGAATCGCCAAAATATATGTTTACTTGTAAATGCTACCAGTATGTTGAAATTACGTATTGTAGAAATACCGTATACGTAGTTCTTTTGGAATAATGTTTGACATATTTATTTAATGTATGATTATACAATACATGCTTAAAATACTAGCTTGGCGAAAGGAATCGCCGAAATCTATGTTCCTTTGTAAACACTACGTATGTCAAAATTGGGTATACGTGGAAGTACCCTATACGTATATAAGTTGCTTGATGTGATTGCCATGTTTAATTGCTTTGTATGATTATGATGTATATGTATAAAATACTAGTTTAGTAAAGGGTCAACCCTAGTACACACTTCTCTAGCATACGTCATGTATGTTGAAATAGTGCATTCCAAGTGTTGGTGAAATCACTTGTGAGTGTAAGTGCTTAAGTGTTAGAACCTTAGTTAGGTCTTTGAGATGGGATTCTCCGCTCCCTTAGAGTCACATATGACACCCTCCATGTGGTTGTTCACTCTAACCACTCACCTATGAACTCTAAGTATTTGTATCCCTATGTGTATAGTGCTTTATAACATGCTTTATAACATGCTTTACAACATGCCTTATAACATGCTTTACTTCATGCTTTATAATACATGCTTTACCTCATGCTTTACTTCATGCTTCTTCACAACCGATTGAGTTTGGGACTATGCCTATAGTCCAAACATTCGGTACAGAACTTGCGGTTGTGGTGAGATTCATATCGCCACGATGGACGTGTCTGGCGAACCCGAGTCGTACTTCGGTTGGCGATAGTGGTTGGCCACACGGAGTGCTTTTGCGCTCCATATCGCTCAACTTGTGGTGCGCTCGAGCTAGTCAGGCTCGTCAAGCAAACCGATATGTATATATGTATGTTCACCATGTTTGGTCGCTATCCTGCTTGAACCTAGGGTACCAAACTTACCGAGTGGCAATCCCGTTAACCATGGTACTCGATCCGCTAAGACGCATGAGCCGGGCATGGTGGTATGGGACACCGTGGTCGAGTTTGTCGCCTATGCCGGGGTCATGTGCCTCCCGTAGTGACCATTGCGCAACCAAACTCGTGAGCCGATTATGGTGGTATGGGACACTATATTCGTGTCTTTGTCGATACTTACGGCGAGAGCCGAGTACGGTGAGACCGTGCTCGTCCGACGGCGACGAGTCCTCCGTAGTATCATCGAGTATACTCCAAGTGTCTCGTGATTGGCGCGACGAGTCTTTCACAAGTAACTCAGAGTATGAGTTGAGCCGATACGGTGAGACCAGTACTTGAGCCGACGGCAGTGATTGAGCCAAGTACGGTGAGATATGTACTTGAGCCGACGGCCACAATTGAGCCGCATACGGTGAGATCTCAGTATCCGCGCTGACGGTGACGAGTGAGCCCTTTGCGATGCCTTCACTACGCTTCTCAAACCATAATATCGTATGAGATTAGCTAGGATTGACGACCACTAGAATGGATCATGTTTGGGAATTATACAAGGAGGTACCTTAGTTTCCCAATACTTGGTTGAAATGGATTAATAAAAACTTGGTAATCATGAGCATCATCGCACCGCATGTGCTTTGTAGATGTGCGCATCGAGGAGTTAGCATTCGCGAACGTAAGATGATGTCGCTTGAGGGTGGTTTGGCAAGGGCATACAAACATCATGTCATATCATTTTTGCACTTAACAAGAGTAATTAGAAATGTTTGATTTGTCTTGCGTTATCATTATCGCTTGATTGATTTGATAACATGTTAACCTATGCTTTAATGTTCCACCGAGTTAGCTACTCACCCCACCACGGGACGGTGTTTGCAACACCCACCGACTAATCGCAGTGTAGATGGCGCCTCTGTTCGGGAGCCGGAGCTCGACTTCGAGGAGGATCGGGAGGAGTTCTCCTTTATGCTAAGACTAGCTGGCTATGCTTAGGCCATTACCGCATCGCGGGATTTACAGGGCCTCTTTGAGGATTGTATTTTGATTTTTGACTTAGAAACAATACGTGTATATTGGTACTCAGTTAGTACTCATACTCTGAAGTTCACAAAATTTTGATACTTTACATATTTTGAATATAAAATTTCAGTCTTCCGTTTGCCTTTATACAATTGAACTGGAGTATGAATTACTGTTTTGGTATAATCTCATTCATGTTTATCATGCGCTAACTCAGACAACATTTAACCATCATTGTGTATGTTGCATAAGTGATGCGTTGGAACTCGGGAGTTGAGTTCATACTCGACCCCCGATTTTCAGGGCGTTACACATGCGCCATATCAACTGGTAATATGCCAAACTTTGCTAAATATACTCCTTCGACTTCATCTCGATTCTCCATGGATAGCCCATCTATCTCTGACTGCTGATTATCCTCTGCTTCCTCTTGTCGCATCCTCACCCAAACTTTCACGTCTCCAACTCTGATGAGCATTTTCTCTAGCGTCTACTGAACCTTCATCTTCTTAATTTGAATCCTTACGAATTGGAGCTGCTCACAACCAATAGATTGTGGATCTATCAACACTACCATCCCCAGACACCCTTCAATCCCCATGAATACTCCATTAATCCAAACTTCTAGTGGAAGGTCTCATATTTAGAACTAATTTGTTAGCAGAAGAGATCCCTCCCCGACTACACACAAAACAATATTGATAAAAAGGAGAAAATACACAAACCACAACATATAGATTTATGTGGTTCCCTTTTGGTAAGTCTATGGATTCACATTGATCCACTATGCTCAATGGCAAAAACGAAGAAGCTTCTCTTAATACAATGACGGCTCTCTCTCTCTCTCTCTCTCTCTCTCTCTCTCTCTCTCTCTCACATGATAGAATATATATTACCTCAAACGAACTAGAGTTTACATAAAAACTCCATGTGAAAATATGAAATTGCCCTCTGAGCCGAGCAGGGAGCTTAGTGCAGAGTTTGACCCATGAAAGTAATGGTTAGATGAACAGTACGCCTCTGATGATCAGGCTCCATATATCATAACACAATTTATCTCCCACCTTAAGACAAACCAATCCTCCCATCTTTGAATTTGTCACACCATATCATCCCGATGTAAATTATAGGATGTGAAGAACCTATTAGCCTCCAGCTGGGGGCAAAATGAGATGTATAATGTATCTTCTTTCAAGAATTTTATCACTGTATCTTTTGGATCAACGCAACACTTTTAATTTAACCAGTCCCTAATTTCTTCTTCGAAAGTTCTTAGTCTTACCATAGCAACAAAGAAAAACTCAAATGATTTCATCGATTCTTTCAAAATATTTTCATAGCTTATTACTTCTAGTCCCTCCTTCGATTCCACTCACCAGGCCCCTTTCCTTTGTTGTGATTTAGAAACCCCCTTACCTATATCCATCGTTGCACCAATACTAGATCCTCTGCCACCACCTCTTTTTACGATTTACTAATTCCCTTCACATGATACTCCATTACAACCTTCAAAAACGATCCTAATGTCTCCTTCCACATATTAACACCCATTTGTTTGTTTTCCAACTGCCTCACTCCTTCCCTATTCTTCCTCTTTGGGCAAAAATGGATTTTTTGAACACCCAATTTCCTACCTCCAAACATTTCTCCATCTAATAGCTTCACAACCTTTTCCACTTATGCCTCCTAACTCATTCAGATGAATGCAAATCCACAATGAATTAAAGCATTCCTGACTCTAGGGATGATGACTCCATAACCTTCCCCGCCCTTTTAAAAACTCATTCAAAGTTGATTGGAGCCCAACCATTCAGAAAACCAACCATAAATAGCGTTGGATACTTTGGTAAATCACTCACCCCCCATCCCCCCTTTCAATTAATCATTTGTTTTCTTCCTCAAACCTCTGTCCATCCCCCATGACTATCCTTCTTAGTTACCCCTATATTTTTTGCCCTTTAAATATCCTCTGATTTCATTGAATGATCAACAAACACTATATTTCCATCCTTTCGAATCTCCTCTTATTCTAGTGCATGATTAGCAAATCTTGACGATGTAGGTTAGACATTGCTTTTCGAACTCCCAATTTTGAAACCTATTTTTTCCACTCCATTTTCAAATAATGAAAATACAAATAAAAATATGAGGACTCGAATTTGTTTGCATGTTCCCATCACCATTTGAACCACATCGACCTCTCACTTTATATTATGTCAGGCCTTCTGACAGGACTTTTTTTTTTTTATGTGCAGAGCCTTCTCATGAAACTTTTTCCCTATTCTGCCAGGCCTTTTGACCATATTTGCTTTCCTACTGTGCCTGCCCTTTGGTCAAACATATTTTTGCACCTCGTCTTCTTGGCCTAACCTATTTTGTTTTCACTATTGGGCATCTGAATTTTTCAATCTTACCATCTTAATTTGATATTTGGATTTCATTGCTTAACTGAATATGCAAATTTTAATCATTGTGCACTCCTATGCTCCAGAAGCAATTGGTAATTGTTGTCTTTAAATCTATTTTGGTAATTGTCATTCATCGAATTAGATCTATTCTTACAATTGCCAACTTATGTTGTAACCTTCCTTGCTTGCCATTCATGCTACCCGTCACTACTCGTCACTACTCTGACTATGTTGATATGAAAGTTTTATTGTATTTCTAAATAAACATGTTAATATTCTATCATTTCAAACTCAAGTTACTCCTTGAGCCCCTTAACTTTAAAGTGGGGGTTGTTAGAACAGTCGACGGACTAGACAGCTGTACAATGTTTTATGTTAGATCCTACGAGTAGATTACATTAGATCCTAGGTTATTTTTAAGTCATCTCCTAAGATTTGATAAGATAGACCCTAAATGCAAAATTTTCAACAATGTAGCCTTTAAGTTCAAACTCTCCACCCCCATCCTAATGAGAGAGAAAGAGAGATGATCATTCAGCTATGAAGTATTTTTTTAGTCAGGCAACAAGATGAACCATGACTGATTGGTCAAATAGGTCTAGTTTTGATAGAATTGTGATTCATTATATCTTTGAAAGTTTTAAAGCATATAAAGAAAGGGAAAGGTGATAGTGGCTTACATACGTGCACTAAGATTAGCATACTTGTTCCAAACGGATCATCCTTATGACAGTCATAAAATTCTTGTGGGAATTGCACAAACCCGCTCTCTCTTTCTTTCTCAAATCCAAACAAAAGGCACATTGCATGAAGGACCGCTTGTGGGTTGTTAGTAAACATGTCACAGTCCATGTTCAATATAAATGGGGCATTTGTCATTATTCCCGAGATTCTCATCTGCAAACAACAAAATAATATTAATATTTTTTTTGAAGAATGAAAATTAATAGTAATAATAATTTCAATAACAACAATAATGACAAGAATGTTAAGAGAATGATCACATGGAGTCAAGCTCCATGGGGCCACTGTGATGGGTGCATGATGCTCACCTTATCCACCAAGTGCACCCCATGTTTGGCATTGGGGACAAAAAATCAAGCCAATCCATAACTTACGAGGATCACATGTATAATTTGGGATCTAGGATGAAGACGATGGTAGTCACTAATGTATGGAGTGGATGTCATCATGGTGGGGGGCCATAGAGCTCGTATCCATGGTAACCTAGCATGGAGTTGACTCCATGTGGCCATTCCCATAATGATAAGAGCTTTTTTTTTTTGTTAGCATGTTAGTGCACCCCACTGTCAGTTCACACTTCACTGTTAGCCACCTAATGATAAGAGCTTGGATCCAATACAAAGCCTTGGATGACAAGATTAATGTACTAAATGCATTTAAGTGCTTCCAAGTGCGCCTAAGTTCATTAATGGGTATCTAGTGTTGTCTAGGCATGTCTATATGCATCTAAGCACATTGTACTTAGATGCATTTTGTATGTCAAGCTGATTCACGTTTAAAAGCTTTGTATTTGATCTGGCCTCTAATAATAATGAGGCCAGATCAATATAAAGCTTTGTACTTTTGACCAGACATCGAAAAGTGCGTTTAGTTGATGACTCACATTTTAAAAAAGCCTAAAGTACACTCTAAATATATTAAAAATTGATCATATGTTGTTTCAAATCTTAAGGTTAAGGACTCTCCTAAAAACTAATTGTGTGAAAAAATCATCTAAAATTACTGGTGTTATATATAGATATTATAATTTTGTTATAGTTTTGGTTCATTTCTAACACTTTCAAGTGATGTTCATTTTTTTTTCTTGCTAAATATTATTGTTAGGTGAATATGAAATTGTTAACGAGTCCATGTTGGTTATGGTAGAAAGGCATAACGCGGTATTAAATCTTGGTTTTGGTGAGGTGGTGACACAAACGCAAAAGCTACCTTAGGACCACCAACATTTGTCACCTCAATATTATGAATTTGGACAATATGATGATTTCGGCACATAATCAAATAATTAGGATGATCGTTGATTTTTTTTTTTTTTTTTTTGTGGAGCAGTAGCAGTAGCAGTAGCAGAAGCAGCAGCAGCAGTAGCAGCAGCAGCAGTAGCAGTAGCAGCAGTAGCAGCAGCAGTAGCAGTAGCAGCAGTAGCAGCAGCAGCAGCAGCAGCAGCAGCAGCAGCAGCAGCAGCAGCAGTAGTAGCAGAAGCAGCAGTAGCAGCAGCAGCAGCAGCAGTAGCAGCAGCAGCAGCTTAGTAGTAGTAGTAGTAAAATGATAGTGACTCAATGACCATACTTATGACATAGTTGTACATCAACCTAGGCCATCAATTATTAACCAACTACATATGAAGCATAATCTAAAAATTACACTAAAAAGATCATAGCAACCATCTGATTTTTTTTCTCTTAGAATTTAGACTATTGAATTCTACTTTTGACATCCACTTCATAACCATCAATAAGATGGATGGGATTGTTTAATCAGTGAGAATTTAGACATATTCTCGATCCACAATGTGAACCCAAACTGGATAGTCTGAATGATCGCACATCAATGCCACATTTGAAGACAATGACCTACCGCGGGATCAATTATAAAAAAAAAAAACTATCGTAGAAAAACTGTTGTTATTATTATTATTATTGATGATGATGATGTTGTTGTTATAACAACACCATCATCTCCATTATCATAATTATTTAAACTATGGGTAGATTCCACTAATGTAATAATTACCAAAACATTCAACGCCCCTGCTTTGAAATTGTGATGGTGCTTTGGCCTCTTCTCTCTTGAAACATAAATAATATGTGGCAACCCATCTGGATCATTGTCTTTGTTTTCCCATATCACCTGTAATATTTATAACACAAATATAAACACCAATTATGCGAAATGAATTATATGATATGTTTCATAACTTTGTCAAGTAGATGATTTCAATTCTGACAAGCGAGCCCTTGGTTCAATGCTCCATAATTTATTTGTTGAGTCCCACCATGGATGAAGATTGCTAATAGAATATCCTTGTAGAAAATATTAAGACCCTTTTCATGCAGACATCAACTATTTTTGTACTTCTATTCCTAATTCTCTATATATAGCCCACAAATTGAAATATTAAGATTTTTCCAATGAAGTAGATTTTTAAGAAAAATCCATTCAAGTAGAACATAATCAGCCAATGGTCTTGATTGTTGCATCACAATTTGAATAGTTGGAATTAAAAATCGGTGCATACTATGCAAGATTAGGGGTGCAAATTGGTTGGGTAGACCTAATGCGTCATTGGACTTGACCAACAATCATTAGATCTAAGTCTAAAATTTACATCCATGGGTGGACATGGGGTCCAAAAATTCAACTCAAACTATTAATTGGGCTAAGTATGGGTCCTCTCATAATCAATTTGACTCTGCCCTAAATTTTAAATGAGTCCAATTTAGATCAAACTAAAATGAAGCTAAATCATACCTAGACCCTTGTGAAGACCCAAGTAGTTAATTAAGCACATGATTTTTTTTTTCTTTGTTTTCTTTTGGGTTAGGCTATAGCAATAGTTTACCACATGTTTTTCCTAAAAGGTCGTTACCCAACCACCACTTTTGACAATTTGAACCATGCAAATCGTAGGCCCCATTGTCGATGTAGAACATACTAAAAGCCACACTAATTTAACTACACTGAGTATTAGATTTTACCTATTGAATATGAACCACTAGCCATTTTATTTGTTGTCATCAAAATTGCTTGTCAACGCTAATTGATGGTATGGAATATTATTTATATAAAAACCCAATTGTAATTTCTATACTTGACCCATACCTGACCTAAACCTAACCAATGTGATAAATGGATCGGGTTCTAGGTTAAGAAGGCCCAAACCCAACCCATTACATTAATGGGTTGACAATTTTTGAGTTTGATCGGACCTAGATCCAAACATAAATTACAATGGGTTGTATTTAGGTCCAAAATTTTGACCCAAATCTTGAATGGGCTAGGTCTAGGCATTGTCGATTAGATATAACACATTTCAACTCACAAAATATACAGAAAACATTATATATTTCATATTTTAAATGAAACATTCTTATAAAAACTTGCTACAAAATCATGCAACCAATACCTTTACTATACTTGCATGATTTCCACGTTCAATTTCATAGAAATCCATGAAATCATTGTTTAGATTGCATGGGATGGATTTTTGAGCTGCCTCTGAAATTTTTTGGCTTAGTTCTTCATAATCATCCTGCATACAAAGATGAAAAGACATTTTAAAACCAATTTCAAGTGTCATTAAGACAATGGTTGTAGTTGAGTTGCTTACCATAACATATGTCCAAATAGAAACATTAGATTACATTATGTTATTGTGGCTTGTGCACCACGGACATGGATTGGACCAAATGAATAATCTACATCAATGAATATCAATTGCTAGCATGTCCATTGAACATCAAAGAACAAGCCTGGTAATTGTCAGCAAAATCCCAAGGAGAAGTTTCCTAAGACCCGAGAATTCTAATGGGAGATATGAGTCTTTCAAACCATGGATATATTTTTTAGATTTTTAGGATTGCTCAAAGATAATGACGCCAATAGGGTCTTTCCTTATATGAGGGAGTGCAAAAAAAAAAATTTAATATAAAGATGAAGATTTTGTAATAAAGCAAAATAGAGAGTGGCATATTTACTTTTTCTTTTTTTTTTTTTTTTTAAAAAAAACTGGGGGAAGGTAGGAGAAATTGAGCCTAAGAATATTATTTCTGGCTTCTCAAAGAAGAGGCCTACAGTTCATCTTCCTCTTTAAGGTTTGAAGGTTTACACGTTCTAGCAATGGCATCGCAATACAGAAAATTTTACCACAGCATGATAGGCCCTAGATGAAAACAAATTGTTTTAATTTGAAGAGCCAAAGAAGAAAAATGTCAAGGGCGATTGGATGGCTGTGTTATCAATAAAAATCAAAGATCAGTCCAAATATTCCTCATCAAAATCATTATAACTATCAATACTAAGAATTAAAATGGGAGGTTGGTGGGTTTTTCAGGTTTTCTTGGGTTAATTAATGATTGCTAACCCCCTTAGCCACTAATCCACCATCCCAACTATCATATCTTCAACACTACCATGGTGAAATGATCCTCAGAATTTTAGAAACGCTAATCCTCCTCTAATATTATGTTAATTATCTTCAAAATTATTTTTGAAATTTTTTTTTTTTTTAATAACTGGGGGAAGGTAGGAGAAATTGAGCCTAAGAATATTATTTCTGGCTTCTCAAAGAAGAGGCCTACTGTTCATCTTCCTCTTTAAGGTTTAAAGGTTTACACGTTCTAGCAATGGCATCACAATACAGAAAAATTTACCACAGCATGATAGTTGTCTATGTGACTGCAAAGGCCCTAGATGAAAACAAATTGTTTTAATTTGAAGAGCCAAAGAAGAAAAATGTCAAGGGCGATTGGATGGCTGTGTTATCAATAAAGATCAAAGATCAGTCTAAATATTCCTCATCAAAATCATTATAACTATCAATACTAAGAATTAAAATGGGAGGTTGGTGGGTTTTTCAGGTTTTGTTGGGTTAATTAATGATTGCTAACCCCCTTAGCCACCAATCCACCATCCCAACTATCATATCTCCAACACTACCATGGTGAAATGATCCTCAGAATTTTAGAAATGCTAATCCTCCTCTAATATTATGTTAATTATCTTCAAAATTATTTTTGAAAATAAATATTATTGATAGTATTACTATAAAAATAAAAAATAAAAATAAAAAAAAAACTAATTATGGGCTTGATTAACAAGTTACTATAGAAATTAATTTAGATCTCCTCCACAAGTAGCTTGAACATGGGCCTCATGGCCATTGATCCAACATTTGTGGGCAACTTCTTACACCAAACCACTGACAACCCAACCTATATTTTTGATGTTGTGCTTGGATCCAGTAAAACTTAATACACAACATGCACTTAGGTGTGTTTTAGTGTCTCACTGCATTTAAGTACATTTAAGTGTTGTCCAAGACTCCAAGTATGCTCAAGTGCATCTTGTACTTAGACGAATTTACATGCACTTACAAACTATATTAATTAGATGCACTTACTTGCAATTAAATGCACTTACACCCACTTGCATGCCCTTTGGTGCACTTTTGTACATTAAAATTGGCACTTAATGCACCAAGGTTTGCATTTCATCCAAACTCACTTTTTGTAGTACCATAACAAGTAGTTGTACCATTTGCTACAAAACCAAATAAGGTCACTATTTATGGGTTGGATGTGAATACTAGCTCTTACTATACATACAAACATACATACCTATAGATATGCATGCAAACATATAAGTATACGAATGTATACAATGTCAATATGAGATACATGTGTTTGGACAAGATCTGACGGCACTAAATTAACGGCATAGAAGTAGCCACGTGGCAAGCACGATATCTTCACAACGTGTGTTGAATATACGAAAGACAACTCATTGATGAGCAAATCCTTGAAGAGTCATGGTGTTGATATAATTCATGGATAAGGGCGAGTAACTGTCACACCCCGAAATTTGGAACTCAAGTACTGTGACTATAATCCTGAATTCCAGGGTGTAAACTAAGTTTTATACATTATTACATTCATATTAATATTTAAATCATCATCATTACCATTCGAATCATTATTCAAACATATCAAACCATAATTAAACATTTAACTATGGTAATTCAAATTCATAAAACTAAATCCTAATGTTTACTATGCCTACCTCTCACTCCATTTCTCAATTATATGTCTATTAAATAGCTTTTGTAAAATAAAAATAAAAATATCTAATCACTAAATTCAAAAGAAAATAGCTGCTAGTTTTGACTTATATCTTATGATATTTGAAATGATCAATTTACTTCAATACTTCGCCTGTTTAATGGATATAAATATGATGGACAATTAGATGATGGGTTAAAATTGAAGTAATTAGATGGTTAGGACCTTAATCATGTATACATATTATTATATAGTCAGTTTTATTAACGGATAAGCACAAAGGTGGTTTTTGAAGTATCCAATGTAAGCTTATCCACCGTTAGATTCTCATGTGACTTGTACACATGTGTGGGATTTTTAGATCAGATGTATTCAGATGTGTTCAAGTGGATATGAAGATCTTGTAGTCGATTTAGTATGATCGGGTGGCCCAAAAACGAAGTGGACGCTCAAATATCTTTATCTAGTGATGATTAGTTGTTTAGACGATTGATTTGATAAAGAATCAAGAATACTAGGATTTATAAGGGTCTGAAGTTCATGATAGTGTACATGTATTTCTAAGGAAAAATCTGTGCACTAAATTAGATACGCAGGAAAGTACTCATGTACCTACTTGTGCACGGAAATCTTCAGGATGTTATAGTAACCTTTAGGGTTATGTTAACATCAGGGCACATTCGAGAGTCCGTTATCATTATAAGGGTGCATTCGACAGACGCAAGGCACGATCGAATTGAGGTAACTGTTACTTTACAGATGATGATATGTGATTTTGTCACATGAGTAGCAATTATTCTCATGACACCTAGGAGCCTATAAATAGCAGAGAAGAATTCAAAGAAAGGATCACATCATTAATTCTAAACCCAACTATAAACAATCGATCCAGTACAATGCTGCTTATCTAGTCCTTCAGAACACTTATTATTTACATTTCTCTTTTGCCATGGAACCCTTAGCTTCTAAGAGTAACTCAGTTTGTCCCCGCTTCAAGCTGGACTGACTTAATCGTAACTAGTAGCTATAATTCCTTTCTATCTGTGCCTGCATGCCAGATCTAAAGGAAAACTATAGTCTTAAGAATCATCCACCTATGCTCAGACGTTGGGTCGGTGGTAACTTGTAACTTTGGCATTGCCCATTCCTCACTCATCAGCGTGCTGCTTAGTCAAGCACTTCGTTGCTCTCAACCAGGTCAGTGATCCCATTTTAGTGGTAAGTCTCAATTTTTTGCCTCCATTTTCACTTTTTGTTTAATCATACAATTGTTGCACCTTTGAAAGTTGTTGGTTTTCAAGGCAAAAAAAAAAAAAAAAAAAACTAATTAGAGGAAAACCCCCAACATCTATAAATTTTCCGATTAGCGCAATGACATTTGACCGAATAGATGGTTGGTCTCCATATCATTCGACCAAGCAGTGCTCTATCTTGAAGCCAGGGGTCAGTGGCATTCAGTTTGAGTTGGACCACAAATTGGTTCTGGTATGCCCACAAATATCTCACTTGTACCATGTGGCCAAATTTCAGACTAATAACATGTCTTTATTGTAAAGGAAGAGTCATATACAGTAGAGGTCTCAAGTCTTCTTTATTGTAAAAGACTATAAGTGGTGTTTGAATCACAAGTTACTTTACATGAGCTACATATGCCACAAGTAGCTTATCTTAGTTTCTACTATTTCAACAAATAAGTGTCTGGTAAATAACATACTTATCAACTAAAAAGTTAAAAAGTCTATTTGGTTTCAAATATCACATAAGTACGTATTCGTCAAGTTTTCTTCATCCACCCTTAATATCCACCATCCATTAATGTGGGCCCAACATTTGATTTGGATCATTCATTATTTTGGGCCCAACTTAACCATGTTTTCAATGTGAACCGTCCATCGTGTAGGGCCTACCTTCAATGTGGACCATCCACCTTGCAGGGCCCACCTTCGATGTGGGCTATCCATTATGCAAGGCCCACCTTGGATGTGGGTTGTCCATCAAGCGAGCCCACCTTTAATGTGAACCATCCATCATGCAGGGCCCAACTCAAAGTGGATTGTCCATCAAGTGGACTTGCCTTGGATCTGGATCATTCATCATTAAGGGCCAACCTTCGATATGAACTATCCTTACGTGGAGCCCACCTTTAATATCCATTGCCCATCATGTGGAACCCAACTTTAATATCCATTGCCCATCATGTGGAGCCCACCTTTAATATCCATTGCCCATCATGTGGAGCCCACCTTTGATGTGGACCGTCCAGCATATGGGGCCCATCTATAACGTGGGACATTCATCATTAGAACCTTTAATGTGGACCATCCATTATGTGGAGGCCACCTTTGATGCAGTGCAAACAATCTACCTTGGGCCGACAACCTAATCAAGTTAGATGGAATTCCCAATCCAAACCCTAAACCCTATGAACCAACCCTAAACCCAGTCAACTTAGTAAAAACATAACCTCACGAGAAACCTAGTCAAGACCGCACAACTCACCGAGTACTCTCGTCAAGTCAACCCACCAAGTCAACTCATTTGACCAACTCACGTAGTCAGCCCACCTAGTCAACTCACCTTGTCAAACCAAGCCCAAGGTCCAACTTAGTTCAAGCCCACATTCAAAGCCCAATCGAAGCATAAAGTGAGATAAGAAAGCAAGCCCATTTGGTCAGAGCCCCCCACACGTGTAAGAGAGCTCACCTGCTAAAGCATGAAAGCCCAAAGGGCCACTTGCCATATGGTATTTCTCTCGTTTTGGCAGATAGCCCCATCTGTGTGCTCTGTCCTTTTACAAGCCTCATACGTATGACAATATGGATTAACTCAAATACTCCCTTTCCAAAATTACAACTTATGTTATCTATTCAACCCATGAGATCTTGCCGCATGGAAATCTTAAATCTCAGCCATTCAAACCCTTTTTAACTAAAGCTTGCAAGAATTAAATGAAAATTAGGTTGGGAGGCTATAAATTGCCACTTTTCCATCACATTTCAAGCATCCCTCACTCCTTCAGAAATCCCTTAAGCCCTTAGCCTAGTCATTCCATCCCTCCACCAAGGAGAATAAAGAGCCATATGAAATAATTCAACCCAGGTTAAGCTTAACCCAACCCAATCTATAGCCTCCTGAGACATTAAGATCTCTATCCAAGTCACTCAATCTAATCCTTGCGATACTACTGTCCATCCAGCCGCTCAATCTTCAATCAACTTCATCAAATCTTAGCATTAGCATTGTGCAACACTTATTTCCTTTTCAACCCCCTTTTTCATCAAATTTATCATTTCTGCATTGCATTACATCTTACACTCAGTCAGTATAAATGTATGCTCTATAGCTTACTGACTTAGTCGGATCCCGCCCACTAGAAATTTTGACTGACTGGTTATTTCCTTTGGCAAGTGGAGGGGTTAGGGTAAATTTATCAAGCTCGAACCTAAGCATGTCATAAGCTTTGTATTCAACACAACATTCCACATACCATTGCGTTGTTTGTGCATGAGAACCAATCCCTAACCCTCAAGAATAGTTAGATCTTTTGAAGTAGAGATTGTACGATAGTATGGGTAGACCGGGTGCCTAACACCTTCCCTCTCTGTAATCGTGGTCCCTTACCCTGAATCTCTAATCACAAACCAAAGAATCATCTTAGGGTTGAGAATCTCCGAATCCTCTCTCCTAGCATTTTTATAGGGTCTAGCCGACAATAGAAATGAAGTAACTGGCTAGTGTTGACTTTGATCAAACGTAATACTCTTTTAATAACATTTGTAAAGCCCTTGGAAAAGCCACCCGTGGAAGCACGAGTCAATTCCACCCCCAAGATTTAGCATCCACATGTAGATTGTCCATTATGTTGGCCATCCATCATGTGGGCCCCACCATTAAAATAAAATTTCCATCATATGGGGCCTACCTTCGATGTCCGCCACCCATCATGTGGGGCTTACCTTTGATGTGGATACTCAATCGTGTGGGCCTCACCTTTGATGTGGGTCGTCCATCATGCAGGGCACACCTTGGATGTGGGCCATTCATCATTAGGGGCGGACCTTTGATGTGAATCGTCCATTATATGAGGCCCACTTTGATATGGGTCATTGATCATGTGGGGCCCACCTTCAATGTTATTATCCGTACCCAACGAGGTTTGGGCAAATAGTCTTCACCGTGGGTTTGCTCCCTATAGGTGAGGGTTCGATTCCCCTCCTTGGCTTTACCCGATACACATGGTTGTGGGTGATTGCGTGTATCCGCGGGGATTAGTCTCACCTCAAAAAGAGGTGGGGATACCCTGTGTCTTCAAAAAAAAAAAAAAAAATTGTTATTGTTCGTCATGCGGGGCCACCTTCAATATCCACCACTCCTCATGTGAAGCCCACCCTTGATGTGGATCATCCATCATGTGGGCCCCACCTTAAATGTGGGTCGTCTATCATCCTGGGCTGCTTTGGATGTGGGTCATTCATCATTAGGGGCCTACCTTTGATATGGACAATCCATTATATGGGCTCACCTAGATTTGGTTTAGCCATAATGTGGGGCCCATCTTTAATATGGACCATCCATTGTATGGGCCCCACCTTTGATGTGGACCATCCATCATATGGATAGAGAAATTAAAAATTGAAAAGAGGACTAGGAGGCTGCATCAACTCACAGTGCCACCTCAGCCTGAGGAGGCCACTTGAGGAGACCAAAATCAACAGAGGGGGGATAGGCCTTAAAGGACCAAATGATGCAGGACATGAAATGTAAATATGATATGCAAGATTTCAGGCTTAGATCATATCAATTCAGAAACAATTACACAAATTCCACATCCCACATAAAAATCCAAACGTTCAATTAAAGGGGAATCTATGCGGGTCCAGGCCTACACATGATAGGGCTGGATCAATAAAAATTATGAAGCAAACGATACTCGAAGATAAGAAATAATCCTCCACACAAACATAGTAATCAGTCCCTAATCCAAGGGATTCACCAGTTTCAAATTAAGGAACCCTAGGGAAAGAAAAGGGGCATATAAGTTAGGGAAAACGTAATCTAGGGCTAGGTTTCATGAAAAAAGGCTATGAGAGGATAAAAGAGGATAAAAACCTGAGGCAAAAGACGATCCCAATTATGAACAGCGGGCCTGGGGCGCTCGCACGTGCACAGGTATTCGGCCACACGTGCGAGGGGGCGTCATTTGCAGAAAAGCTCTCCTTGGCCCTGGTCGGCCAGGGGGAGGCTCCAAAACCCCGAAGTTTCGGGTCGATCCGAGCTACGGCTTGTGCGTGGTGCTCCGCCGAAGTGTCAGCTCACTTACGAGCCGAAATCTGGAAACTTGCTATAATGAAAAACTCTGATGCAACAGAAGGATGAATTCAAAGTATGGATGTTGGGGGAAGATGGAAAAAAAGATGATGGGGGATGGGGATGAATCGGGGTCGATGTGGCTTCGCACCATGGTAGTTAGTCCTTCGAAAAGGGAGGGCTTCGCACCCACTTTTGAATTCTTCCACAACTCACGAAGAAAGCAGAAAAATAAAGCAGGAATTTTTGTTAAACTTGAATGAATAAAAGAACTACAAGGGGTGCCTATTTATAGGGAAAACCCTATACCCCAAAAACTCGCACCATGTGCACAACCTATTACTTGGTGATGAAGTAAACTAAAATAAAAACCAAACACAGAAATCTAAAGCGTTCACCATGTTCTAAATAATAACAATAAGCAAAACCTAAAAAATGAAATCAATCCGACGAGTGGGCCATGATCATGAGATCCCATGATGGGCTTTTCTTGACTATCAGGCCCCACTTTTCTGAACCAAAACTTGTCTTCTAGCTGGGAGGCCCTCCCTAGACGTCGTCATCAAGCCAGATCGATGATGGGATCCTCCTTCTGCGTACATACGTGCATAAGGGTGTTGGTGTGCAGCCGTGCGTGTGCACGATGTCCTTATCAACTCTCCCCGGCTACGAAGATTTTGCCACTGGTGAAATAAAACTCCTGAACCGCTCTAGGATGTCAAGATCAAGTCGCTGGAGCTCCTCCTCAGTGAGCCATGTGCTATCTGAAGCTGGACGTGACTTCCATTTAATGAGGTACTTCTGAAACCCGCCATCCGACGTGGAAGTTATCTCATGGTTCAGGATATCCTCTATTTCCTCTCTTGGGGTGTGAAGGCTAGGTATGGGAGGTAGAGGCTGGGATGAAAGGTCGGGAAGAGGCCATGGATCAAAGGGTAAGTCTGGGGAATCAGGATGGGTGGGCCAAGGGCCAGACAAAGTATCAGTGGGTCCCTGAAAAGCAATTAGATCCTCCACATTGAATGTGGAACTAATTCCCATGGAGGATGAAAGATCTACCTCATACGCATTGAGACCGTTTTGCTTTATAATTTTGAAGGGCCCAGCGCTACGCGCATGTAACTTACGAACGGCTCCTGGAGGGTACTGCTCGGGCCTGATGCGGACCATCACAGAGTCTCCAATATTGAACTCTTTGAAACGTCTATGTTGGTCTGCAGAAAATTTGTATTGCTCATTACTAGTAGTGATCTTTCGCCTGATTTCTTGATGCAATGAATGTATGTGATGCGCAAAAGACTCTGCAGACTCTGATGGCCTATGGGATAATGACATGGGGATAAGATCAATAGGCTTCCTAGGCTTGTAACCAGTAACGACTTCAAAAGGACTTAGACCTGTGGACCTATTGACAAAACTATTGTATACAAACTCGGCTATGGGTAGTACGGCGTCCCATGTCCTGGTATGCTCCCCCACTAAACATCGAAGTAAACTCCCTAGGCTCCTATTAACCACCTCAGTCTGGCCATCGGTCTGAGGGTGGTAGGCAGAAGAAAATTGGAGCCTAGTATTCATCATGTGCCATAGTGTCTTCCAAAAGTAACTCATGAATCTCACGTCACGGTCAGACACTATGGTTTTTGGTAACCCATGCAGTTTGACGACCTCACTAAAGAACAGTTTGGCAACATGAGAGGCGTCAGAGGTCTTAGAACAAGGAATGAAGTGGGCCATTTTAGAGAAACGGTCCACGACAACAAATATGGAGTCATGCTTTCGAATAGTCTTGGGAAGTCCAAGCACGAAGTCCATACTGATGTCCTGCCAAGGGATGAATGGAACTGGCAAAGGTGTATATAATCCTGTATTTTGTTTCCTCTGTTTTGCAAGTTGACAAGTACGGCATTGCCCTATAATTTTGGCCACGTCCTGCTTGAGGCTTGGCCAATGAAATCTATCCTCCACTAGGGCAATGGTCTTGTCACGACCAAAATGACCCGCAACCCCTCATGAATGTAACTCCCAGACAAGAAAATCGAGAAGGGAGGTGGGTGGTATGCACAAGCGGTCACTCCTAAACAAATATCCGTCCAAAATCAAATACTCACTGTTAGCTCCTGATGGACTCTCTAATAAAGACGTATACACAACCCCAAAATCCGAACACTCAAAATACTCTTCTTTGATGCGCTCAAGGCCCGTAACTTCAATACTCATGGAGTTGAGTAATGCGACTCGACGACTAAACGCATCGGCAGGCTTATTCTCTACACCGGCCTTGTGCTTAAGCACAAAAGTGTACTCTTAAAGGAATTGAACCCACTTAGCGTGCCTGGGGCTTAATTTCTTCTGGGAGTTCAAGTATCTTAAGGCCTCGTGGTCTGATAATAAGACGAATTCTTGTGGTAATAGGTAATGTCGCTAATGGCGTAGTGATTGCACTACCGCATAGAATTCTTTGTCATAGGTGAAATATCTTTGCTTCGCCTCGTTCAGTTTCTCACTAAAAAAGACGACAGGGTGCCCTTCCTAGCTAAGTACTCCTCCTATGCCGACTCCTGAAGCATCTCATGCAACTTCAAAAGCTTTTGAAAAATCTGGAAGTTGCATGACTGGAGCTTCGGTCATCTTGACCCTTATCCCCTTGAAGGCCTTCGAGGCGGCCTTTGTCTATTGAAACTCTCCCTTTTTTATGCAGTCTGTGATGGGAGCCACAATGGAACTGAAGCCTCGAATGAACCGCCTATAAAAAGTGGCTAAGCCATGAAAGCTACGCACCTCCTGAATATTGCGGGGTTCAGGCCAATTAACGATGGCCTTGACCTTCTCAGGATCCGCCAATACGCCCTCAGCTGACACAATAAAACCTAAGAAGACCACACTATTAGACAAGAACGCGCACTTCTTTAGGTTGGCGTACAACTTCTCGGCCCTAAGGATCCCACAAACCTGCCTCAAATGGTTGAGGTGTTGCTCCTTAGTCATGCTATAAATCAAGATATCATCAAAGTATACAACTAGGAACTTCCCCATGAAGGGTCTCAACACTTGGGTCATCACATGCATGAAAGTGCTTGGGGCATTAGTTAACCCAAAAGGCATAACTAGCCACTCATATAGCCCATCCTTCGTCTTGAAGGCCGTCTTCCACTCATCGCCAAGGCGTATATGGATTTGGTGATACCCACTTTTGAGGTCAATTTTTGAGAAGATAGTAGCATTGGCCATCATATCTAGCATGTCATCAAGACGTGGTATGGGAAACCGATACTTGATTGTGATTTTGTTGATGACCCTACTATCAACACACATCCTCCATGTGTCATCCTTCTTAGGTGTAAAAAGGGCGGGTACGGCACACGGACTCATGCTCTCTCGAATGAAACCCTTCTCTAAGAGTTCATCAATCTGCCTCTTCAACTCAGTGTGCTCCTTCGGGTTCATTCTATGATGCGGGAGGTTTGGTAGAGTTACCCCAGGGATTAAATCAATGGCATGTTGTATATCCCTCATAGGGGGAAGCTCATTCGGTAAATCATCAGGAAAAACATCATGAAACTCATGTACTACCTGAATGGCCTCGGTGGGTAAGTCTACCCTAGTCTCTGGTACACTCTCCCTAGCCACAAGGGCGTATATCATCGAGTCCGCCTCCATTTCACGCTCAAAGTCTTTGGCATTCAAAATATGGAGCGGTTTGAACTTGGACTTCGACTCTTTCACTTCTTTTGGGCCACTCACACTACTCTGTGTGGTGAACTCTTTTCCAGTTGTATTGTTGAGTGGTAGAGGATTTAACTTGACCTTCTTGCCCTCAAACCAGAATGTACACACATTTGAACGACCAAATATGGTAACATCTCTGTCATAGAGCCACGGCCTACCCAGAATGATATGGCCCACATCCATAGGAACAACATCACACCAAATTGTGTCTTTATAAGATCCGAACTGAATAGGGACAAGACAGCAGTGCGAGACTGGAATGGATGTCTCATCAACCCAGGAGACTCTATAGGGCTGAGGATGGGCTTCCGGCTTCAAGCCCAAACGACTCACAGTGCTAGTCGATGCCACGTTGGCACAACTACCACTATCCACGATCATCTTACAGTTCTTTTCCCCACATTTTGCATAAGTGTAGAAGATCATGTTGCGGCGCCAGTCATCAGTGTTATTGGCTTGAGCTAGGGCGCAACGCACAATTGCGAGGGTCACAGACTCTTGTGCTCCTTCTTCCTCATCACTAGGGGTTCCGACTGGCTCATATTCCTCCTCCTCACTATCACTCTCTGGGGGCACTACTTGTACTTGCCCATCAATAAGGAGTACTTTGGTGCCCTCTCTGGTGCCGCACTGGTGAGCAAAATGACCAAACCTTTGACACCTAAAAGACCTAGTGGCCCCACTTTCACGTGAATTAGACCCGACAATCTCTTTACCCTTATCATCCTTAGGTCCTGAAATTTGAACATTAGGGGAAGGTTTGTTTTGGAATCCCGTGTTAGGTCTAGCCCCAGAGGGGTTGGCCTTAGTACCAGATTCGCGAAAGTCAAACCGCCTTCCCACAGATGCTTTAAGGTATTGCTCGACATCTAACACTACTTGGTACAACTGTTCGATAGTGTCTATATCTTTGGCGAGCAATTCTCTCCTAATCTCAGGACGGAGACCCGTTTTAAAACGAGCAAGGGTGAGTACGGGGTCCTCATCAACCTCACAGCGAAAGTACTCTTCGAATTTCTCAATATAGTCAGCAACACTCATGGGACCCTGTCGAAGAGATTGCCACTCCTCAATCAACCGCAGGCGATAAGAGAAAGGGAGGTACTTCTCTTTAAGTGTTTCTTTCATTTCACCCCAATGGACTATTGGGAGTTCCCTCGCTATTTCTTTCTTTCGCTCAACCGTCGCCCAAAACCTCTTTGCTAAACCCACAAGCTTCATCTTGGCGAATCGAACTCGTCAAGCATCCGACATATCATACCACTCAAAATAGTAGTCCATATCCGCCAACCAATCTAAAAAAGCTTTAGGGTCTAAGTGGCCATCAAAAGTAGGGGCATCTACTCTAACTCCCTTGAGGAGTTGCGCATCTGGGTCATATTGGTCATGATGTCCCACACGGGGTGGGTGCACAGGTGCGCGCCCATGACCAACTCCTTGGCCGCCTCCATTCCTTGGTCTAACCTCCTGACCACCTGCTTGAAAATAGGCATCTTCCCTAATGGTGGGGTTTGCCCTGAGAGAGGCCTCTATTTGAATAACGCGATCATCAAATTGGTTAAGGCGTTAATCTATGCGTTGTTTCAAGCGCTTAGACATAGACTCAAACTGCTGGGTTAACTTGGCCATTGATTCTTGTAGTTGCTCCATGTTTAGAGTAGGGTGCAAACCAAAACCGCGACCCGTACATGTGGGCATACACAGGCTAACTTAACCTAACGACCTGTTATGACAACTATATGCATCTAAAAAAACTAAATGACCCTATGAGACTTTATATGAAGGCGATTATACACCGTTACTAAAATTCAGCTATATATGATGGACTGAATGCATGACAGACTCAAATAAACTAAACCCTAAATATGTGGTGAATTTCACAAGAACCCTAGGCTTTTATACCAAATTTGATGCGGGACATGAAATGTAAATATGATATGCAAGATTTCGAGCTTAGATCATACCAATTCGTAAACAATTACACAAATTCCACATCCTACATGAAAATCCAAACGTTTAATTAAAGGGAATCTATGCGGGTCCGTGCCTACACATGATAGGGTGAATCAATAAAAATTATGAAGCAAACAATACTCGAAGATAAGAAATAATCCTCCACACATACATAGTAATCAGTCCCTAATCCAAGGGATTCACCAGTTTCAAATCAAGGAACCCTAGGGAAAGAAAAGGGGCATATAAGTTAGGGAAAACGTAATCTAGGGCTAGGTTTCATGAAAAAAGGCTATGAGAAGATAAAAGAAGATAAAAACCTGAGCCAACGACGATCCCGCGTATGAACAGCGGGCCTGGGGCGCTCGCACGTGCACAGGTATTTGGCCGCACGTGCGAAGGGGCATCGTTTGCAGAAAAGGTCTCCTTGGCCCTGGTCGGCCAGGGGGAGGCTCCAAAACTCCAAAGTTTCGGGTCGATCCGAGCTACGGCTTGTGCGTGGTGCTCTACTGAAGTGTCAGCTCGCTTACGGGCCGAAATCTGGAAACCTGCTATAATGAAGAACTCTGATGCAACAGAAGGACGAATTCGAAGTATGGATGGTGGGGGAAGATGGAAACAAAGATGATGGGGGATAGGGATGAATTGGGGTCGATGTGGCTTCGCACCACGGTAGTTAGCCCTTCGAAAAGGGAGGGCTTTGCACCCACTTTTGAATTCTTTCACAATTCACGAAGAGAGCAGAAAAATAAAATAGGAATTTTTATGAAACTTGAATGAATAAAAGAACTACAAGGGGTTCCTATTTATAGGGAAACCCTATACCCCAAAAACTCGCACCATGTGCACAACCTATTACTTGGTGATGAAGTAAACTAAAATAAAATCAAACACAGAAATCTAAAGCATTCACAATGTTCTAAATAATAACAATAAGCAAAACCTAAAAAATGAAATCAATCCGACGAGTGGGCCACGATCATGAGATCCCATGATGGGTTTTTCTTGACTATCGGGCCCACTTTTCTAAACCAAAACTTGTCTTCTAGCTAGGAGGCCCTCCCTGGACGTCGTCATCGAGCCAGATCAATGATGGGATCCTCCTTCTGCGTACATACGTGCGTAGGGGTGGTGGTGTGCAGCCGTGCGTGTGCACGATGTCCTCGTCACCAAACTTAGCGGATTCAACAGATGATAGAGACCTGGAGTTAGAAACACCATCCACTGACTCCTCCCAAAAGTGGTCAGAGATTGTAGGTGCCCCAAAATCCTCCCTAGAAAACATTGGAGAGAATTTTAAAGAAAAAAAAGAGAGGAGGAATGGAGAGGAAGAAAGACACACAAGAAGAAGAACACTTTGGCACAAGGACTCTTAGGGGGTGTTTGGCGCATGGTATTGGGAAGGATTAAGTGGGATGGGATTCAAAAAATGTAATTATTACATATAACAGGGATTGTCCCCTGTTACCATGGGATAAGCCTAATTCCATGCTATGTTTGTAATACGGTGGGATTCGCTCTTTGGTTTGCTGTACACGGTGTTTTCAGTAGCGCTCGTAGCGTACGCTACGTAGCGTAGTGTAGCGAAATCGCTACGTAGCGCATCAAGTAGCGTATATCCCCTGTAGCATGCACTACAGGGGTCGTAGCATACACTACGGCTTTGTAACGTGTAGCACAGGTAGCGTGCGCTACCTGCGTGGTATTTTTATTTTTGTTTTTTGTTTTTTCAGTGCAGGAAACAGTGGTGAACTCACACAACAAGCCAAACTTAACTTAAAAAAGAAAAAACCCTATCCCAAAGGGCTTCCCCACCCAAACCGAAGCAACCGACGCAGCTGCTCTCCCCACCCTTCCATTTGGAGGCCAAAAATCCTCTCACAGGCCCAATCAGATGCTGCCAACGCTGCTCCTCTCCCCACCCTTCAATGTTGAGGTCAAAAAACTATTGCCAAGCGCAAACCGACGCTGCTGACGTTGCTCATCTCCCCACTTTTCAATCTTGAGTTGGAAAAATTGCTTCCAGACGCAAACCGATCGCTGTGGAGCTTCAACATTTGCAGTTTTCACTGATTCAATCTCATCTTGAGACAAAAATAGGTACGCTCCTTCCTTTTTTTTTGAATTTTTTCGATCTACAATGAAAATAACTTGGTATTTTCAGTTTTTTCCTCATTTTTTCCCTTTTAAAATGCTAGTTACTGTTGGTTTTTTGTTTTCATACTTTTTTTTTCTGTGGTATGGCCCACGTGGGCCCCACTGAGGTGCGTGAAGGGGTGGATTTGCATTATTTTGTATGGTGGACCCACTGTGGTGTGCGTATGAGTGTAAGTGGTGTGCATATGTTGATTTTTGTGATTCATTGATTTATTTGTGACGTGTTTTTTTTTTTTGTCAAGTAGTGAACTAAAGAGAGAAGAATGTTTGAAGAAGAGAGAGAGAGAGAGAGAGAGAGAGAGAGAGAGAGAGAGATTTTGCATGGAAATATGTGGCTGATAATCCACTTGGACAATCTCATAGAAATTATGTACTATGCAAATTTTGCAATCAAAGATGTACGGGAGGCGTGACTCGCCAAAAGCATCATTTGGCCGGAACCCACAATGGGATAAAGCCGTGCCCAAAAGTGACAGAAGAAGCCAAGGAGGAGTGTAGAAAGGCTTTAAAGGAATATCATGATGGAAAAAATAAAAGAAATGAGGTGTTTCGAGATATTGGGAGAGGGGGATCGACATATCTTTCTGGTTCTGGCTCTGTAAGTGATAGCGCTAGTGCGGGTAATGATGCTTTCATTGGCAGCCAACTTGGTAATGGATCTTCTGGTAATCAACTAATGGCAAGAGCAAGGGGTCCTATGGATCAATTTGTTAGTAGTGAGCAATGTCAATTCACATTGAATTCAAGGTGGAAGAAGGAAGAAAGAAAAGAAGTATGCAGGATAATTGGAAGATTTTTTTTTTGGGAATGCTTTGTCATTCAACCTGTGTAATAGCCCATACTTTTCAGCATTGTGTGAGAATATTGGCAAGTTTGGACCGGTATTGAAGCCACCATCCATGCATGAGATGATAACATGGATACTAAAAGAGGAGGTTGCTAATACTGATAGTTTAATGAAAGCATACAAAGCTTCCTGGAAAACTTATGGATGTTCAATTATGTCTGATGGCTGGACGGATGGAAAGAATAGAAGCATCATTAATTTTTTGATTAATTCTCCGATCAGAACAATGTTTTACAAGTCTATTGATGCTTCAGATTCAATAAAAGATGGGAATTTGTTATTCAAATATCTTGATGAAATTGTGGAAGAAATTGGGGAAGAAAATGTGGTCCAGGTTATCATGGATAACCATTCAAGCTATGTGAGTGCTGGGAAGAAGTTAATGGATAAGAGGAAAATGATATATTGGACTCCATGTGCTGCACATTGCATAGATCTGATGTTGGAAGATATTGGAAAAATGAAAATATATTCTGAAACGCTTGAAAAGGCAAGGACAATGACCAAGTTTATTTATAGGCATGGAATTGTATTGAGCATGATGAGAAGCTTCACGAATAACCATGAGCTTCTACTGCAATTGCAATAACACGCTTTGCAACATCATACATCACCCTTCGAAGTATTTACAAGCAAAAGAATGGTCTTATAGCCATGTTTGCATCGGAACAATGGTGCTCATGTTCTTGGGATAAAAAACCTGAAGGAATAAAGGTACGAGCTATTATAATGTTTGATCCGAAGTTTTGGCCTCATGTTGCCTTATGTGTTAAGAGCACCATGCCATTGGTAAGCGTTTTAAGAGAAGTAGATTCGGAAGAGAGGCCAGCAATGGGGTTCATTTATGAATTGATGGACTTGGCGAAGGAGAAAATTGCATTTAATTACAATGATGTAAAAAAGAGATATGTTCCAATTTGGAACAAAATAGATGAAAGATGGACTCCTCAGCTTCATCGTCCTCTACATGCAGCCGGGTACTATTTGAATCCTCAAATACGGTACTCAGATAAGTTCTCTACACACCCTAAGATAAAAAGGGGGTTGTTTGAGTGCATGGATAGGATGATCCCCCATGAAGAGCATGTTGATGCTGATATTCAGTTGGATGAATACGACAAGAGAAGAGGGGATTTTGGCTCTCGCCTTGCAATCGAAACCATGACAAAGCGTTCCCCAGGTAATTTATAATTTTATGTTTTGATATTTTCATTGTTATGTAAATTATATTTTTATAATTGGTGAAAGTATTTAATTAATTTATAAATTATAACTAATTTATGTAGTTGATTGGTAGGAACGCTTTGGAGATAGAACTCCACAGCTTACAAAGTTTGCAGTACGAGTTTTAAGCCTCACATGCAGTGCTTCTGGCTGTGAGAGAAATTGGAGTACTTTTGAGCGAGTGACTTTTGTACCATTTAATATTCTAAATTGGCTAATTTTTATTTAGTGGATTAGCAAGTCTTTGATAATTGACTGACATATATCATCACATGATTAGATCCACACAAAGAAGAGAAATCAGCTAGAGCAACAAAAACTCAACTCTCTAGTATATGTGATGTATAATATGAAACTAAGAGAAAGAAGCATGAAGAGAAGGGCGGCAATGGATCCAATATTGGTGGACTACATTAAATCGGATGATGAATGGATTGCTGAGAAAGAAGGCCCTGTTCTCCCAACTGATCCATCGTGGCTCGAAGATCAAAATATGGCCTTTGATATTAGTGCCATTACAACTATTCCGGAGTCTGATGATCCAGTTGACAGCAATGCACCATCAACATCTAATATTTCTTAAGGAGTTTGCTCCCCACCTTCCTCAAAGAAAAGAAAGGCAACTACTTTAAGTGTTTATAGTTATAGACTAAGTTACATGAACATTTTTAACAAAGAAAGTAAAAGACCAATGCATCTCTTTTTCTTTTTTTTTTAAATGTGTAGATGGTCCCATAGGAAGATTTCTTACTCCTATAAGAGAGGAAGGAGATATAGGAACGAGTGTTCATGGTGTGGATGATGTACATGCAAATGTAGATGCTAATGTTGATGATGAAAGGCCTAGACCTGGTGACAAAGTGAATGAGGATGACGACAACGACGATGACCTATTAGATATAGATGACCTTTAGAGTTTAGACACTAGAGTCTAGAGACTAATTATTGAGAATTTGAGATGTTGATTTTGATGAATGTGACATTTGTATTGTACTTAATGCTCTTAACTTTGGGATTTTTATTTTAAAGAATGTGATATTTATATATTTTGCTTTTTTCTTACTATTTAATATTTATCATATATATATATATATTTTAAAATTAAAAATAGTATTGTGTAGCTTACGCTACACGCTACGAAGAGGTAACGCTACGCAACATGCTACCGCTATTTAAAACACTGGTTGTACATTGAATAGATATACCCACCATCATTTGAAACTATTGAGAATAACACATATGTGTTATATCCAAACCATTTATCTATTTTGTAACCTCGTTTTATGGCATGTCCCTAAAAATGAGGCAGATCCAAAACTTGTGGGCCCAAAGAAGTCTTCAACGGTAGGTGTTCAATCCCCGTTGCTTTCTACGGTGGGGTTCACTTGAGCTTTAGATCTACTTGATTTTTTAGCCCATGCTCTAAAACGATCTCGAAAAATGGGTGGACGGTGTGGATATAGCCCACACATCATGGTGGGACCTACACAACTTGCTAACATTTAGTGGAATTGGCACGGGACCAAATGCAATTCCATCTAATCTAATTTCAAGTTTTTCCATTCTTCTCAAACATTGAGTGGAATTGGCATGGGACCAAATGCAATTCCATCCCACCTAATCCATGCGCCAAACGCCCCCTTAAGTAATAGAGGAAGTAGGAGACAGGGAAAGCATGGTTGAAGCACTAGCAAGTCAGCGAGCTCAAATTTCTTAAAAAAATTAATGAAAAAAAAAGAAGAGAGAGAGGACGTGGATTAGATACTGACAAGGTCAATAGCCAAATCACTACTGAAGTGACGTCACCAAGCTCAGTGAACCCTACCATGATGCATATGTTATATCCATATCGTCCATCCATTTGGAGAGATCATTTTATGGCATTAGAAAAATAATGAGATAGATCTAAAGTTCAAGTGGACCCACCACAGAAAACCGTGGGAGAAGTAACACCCACCATTGAAACATTTATAGGGCCCACCATGATGTATTTTTGAAATCCAACCTATTCATAAGTTAACATAGAGATAGATGAAGTGGAAAAAAAAAATTCATCTTGATCGGAAACTTCTATGGCCCCTAAGAAGTTTTGAACGGTGGATGTCACTGTCCCCATTGCTTTTTATGGTGGGGTCCACTTGAACTTTAGATCTATCTCATTATGTTTCTAATGCCATAAAATGATCTCTCCAAATGGATGGACGGTATGGATACAACACGTGCATCATGGTAGGGTTCACTGAGCTTGGTGACGTCACTTCAGTGGTGATTTGGCTACTGACCTTGTGAGTATCTAATCCACGTCTGACTCATGGTATTTATAGGATTCTCCGGTGCCACAATTATTTCTTATTGCCGTACAGTACCGCTTGTCAACATGAGATTCGGGGCGACTTTTAAACTGATGCGCCCCTCCATACAGCAACACTGGGTTCGCCTAAGCAAAAGCCCGACTGCCCGGTTGAAACTTTCACCCTCTCTAACAACTTTCAGACTATCTACCCTCATCTCCTATTGCTCTTAACATTTAGGGCATGTTTGGCCAGCCGAATTAGATGGAATTAGGAGGGATGGGATCGTTTTTAAGGTAACGATGATCATGTCAGTGGATGGGTTGAAGTTCCATGGTATTGCTATATCCCGGGACTGAAAGTGATGGGCTGTTTGGGCGTGTTGGAAAATTCAGGGATTATAGGTGTGAAGGTGTTTGGATGTGGCATGGGATCGGACTAATCCAGGATTGTTTCCAAATTAGAAGCATTTACTCGTGGTACGCTGGACGGACGCGGATTGCCTCCTACCCACGCCTGGTTTGGAATTCCGTCCGGGCAGGGATCTGTGGGGCCCACCATGATGAAATTTTTTTATCCACGCCTTTCATAGTTGTTGCTCAAATTCTTATAAGATATGATGCAAAAAACAAAGCAGGTCCAAAGCTTTTGTGGCCCCACAGAGGTTTCAATGGTGGGCGTTCAATCCCCACTGTTTCCTGTCATGTGGCCCACCTGAGTTATGGATCTGCTCTCTTTTTGGGACTCCTAGCCCATTTTGAGCTTGCAAAACTGATGGACAGAGTGGATTTCTCACGGAGATTGCAGTGGGCCCCACATAGCTACTGCTAGCAGGAACTTCCTGTTGGTGGGGCACACGCAAGTCACGTCCGCAGGCGAATGCAGACGAGAGAGAACAAAAATGGCCAGAACATATCAAAAGGAGGAGAAAATCAATGACCGTCTCCAACAACTATGCAATCCACATTCAAAAGCAAAAAATGAAAAATAAATAAATACAAAAGAATTTTTATTTATTTTTTATTTTTTAAAAGGAAAACAAAATGCAGCGAGCGAATGCAAGCAGGGGAGCTTACACAGATAAGCAACCCTAGAATTAATCGATTCGATTTCATTGGCTACACGAAGAATCGGAGCAATCTCCACAAGCGACGATGGCACGACTTCACTGTTGAAGATTGAAGAATCCCCCAACGCGCCAGCATTCTGCGTCCTCTGCAGCCGCCTCTGCGGCATCTGTTCCGAACCAAGGAGGGATTTCGCATTCCCTCCGTATCCTCCATATCCGGCGACGAATCGAAGGAGGGATTTCGCAATCCCTCCGTATCCTCGGCTACGATGGAACTGGACTGACTGAATCCATCGCCGTCCAAACAGGCATCAAATGGGGTCAGGAGGGATTTTACAGTTCTATCCCTCTAGATTCCGCGGGCCAAACGCCAGTTTAAAAGGTAAGGCTGAAAGTTGGGCAGATTCAACACGACTGACCCGACATTAGGTTCGGTTCCGGCAAGGTATGTTGGGTCTGATATCAAGCTTGGGCTATACAAACACCAACTCGATAAAACTATGGTTGGGCTTGGGTTGCTTGATCCAACCCGAACCTGATCAATATATAAGTTACTTATAGGTTATAATTGAGTGTGAATCGTTTGTGTCGAAGGCACACTAGTGATGTCGGGTCTTATTTGTCCATGTCATTTTCAAGGACTCAAGCTAACAAGATATACCGGATTTCTCTCTCCCAAATAGATTGCATGCTATGCTACATGACTTTTGAAAGAATAGTTGTCGTATATTTTAGTTTTTTTTTAAAGAAAAAAATGAAATTCTTTATAACGAATAATCATATATATATAATTAATATAATCATAGGTACAAAAAATAAATCCTATATTAAAATATAATAAACTAATGTAATAACGAAAATATTAATATGTATACCCAACCAACCCGATCAACCTGACCGAGCCCGCTTGGGTTGGGCTTGGGTTGAGAATTCTTAACCCAAGGTTGGGTTGGGTTGGGTTGGGTTGGGGTTGAGGTATAGGAACCTTGGGTTGGGTTAGGGTTGACCACCAACCCGCCCCTATTAAAAGGGACGCGGATTGCGTCCTACCCCCGCCCAGACGGTAATTCGTTTGGGCAGGGCTCTATGGGGCCCACTGTGATGTGTTTTATCCATGCCGTTAATTTCTTTTCTCATATCATTTTAAGATATTTATGTAAAATTGAAGCAGGTCCACACCTTCAGTCGACCACAATGGAGGTAGCTGCAATGATAATGACACCCACGGTTGAAACCTTTCTAAGGGCCACCGTGATGTTTTTTTATCATCCAACCTATTAATAAGGTCACGTAGACGTGGATGAAGTGAAAAAACAAATATCATCTTGATCCAAAACTTCTCCTGCTCCCAAAAAGTTTTTAAGGTGGAAATTAAATCCCCACTTTGTAGTCCACTTAAGCCCGGTACATTTCTCAGTGTTTGTCTAATACCTTCAAACGATATAAGAAAAGCGATTAATAGCTTGGATAAAACACTTACATCATGATGGACCCCACAAAGCCCAGATGGATTACCATCCCGGCAAGTAGGACGCCATCCGCATCCGTTTAATAGGCTGGTCTTAGTCGTGGCAGATTGCGTCCTACCTACCCGTCTCTAGCTCCGAACGGGCAGTTCTATGAAAAGCCCACTATGATGTATTTATACATCCAAGTTATTCATCCCTTTTCTCGTATCATTTTAAGCTTTGGAGACAAAAATGAGGCAGATCCAACACTGAAGTGGACCACACCAAATAATAAGCTTTGTTGCTTTAACTGCCAGTTACATTAAATGTAAGAATCATACGTGATATAGTACTGGATCTGCCTTATTTTTGTGCTTGATCTGAGAGATGGAATGGGCGGCTTGATTGGATGTACACATACATATGGTGGGCCCGCCGACGGAACTGCCCATTCGAGGCTAGAGACAAGTGGGGTTAGGACGCAATCCGCGTCCGATCTTATCTAGCTCTCTAGACAAGTACACGAAGTTATGTCTTATATGCTGTACACGAATTTATGTCTTATATGCGTTTCTATGTACCTATATATATATATATATATATATATATATATATATATATATATATATATATATGGGAAAAGGTACTATGCGCTCGAGCGTAAAGCGGTCGTCCGTACGGTCGAGCTGATGTGGGCCCTACCGTGATGCTGTTCGAAAATCTACCCCCTCAGTCAGATGCACCATTCCATAGGGGGCCCACACGGCTGAAAATCAAGTCAATACGTGACTTTTGTGGGCCACATCATGTACAGAAGTTGAGAGGGGCTATGCACCATTGAAACATTCAAAACCATTTGTGAGGACCTTTTGAAACGTTTTTTGATGATCAACACCGTCCATCATGTGTGTCCCACTTAGCTGTAATTTAAACCAAGTTTCAGGTGGTATCCACAACTCAGGTGGGGCCCACCAAGTGCTTTTGCATGTTTTTGCGTGTATACTTATGTTTTCCGATGGTATGGCCCACCTGAGTTACGTGGACGGCTGACTTTGGGCCGTGTGGGCCCACCCTGGGCTCGTGCATCTGGTGGACGGTGTGGATCTTCGAACGGCATCACGGTGGGGCCCACGCTTTACGCTCGAGCGCATAGAACCTTTTCCATATATATATATATATATATATATATATATATATATATATATATATATATATATAGGGACAGCTCAACCTCACGGATGACTGCTTTACGCAAGTGATCGAGCGCATAGTACCTTTTTGCATTTATATATATATATATATATATATATATATATATATATATATATATATATATATATATATAAGGGAAGTGACGTTAGCAACATATCACACTACAGTCACACCCAAATGGATTTGGTTACCTTCATTTTCCGCCATTCGTTCAAAAAATCCGATGAATCTCCTGCGAGTTTTTCAGGTTCCTTTGAGAAATACATGAAAGGAGCTCTCACTCCAACACTGTATTTCTTACAAAAAGGAACCCATAACTTGGCAAACTTGGAAGCTTCGATTAAAGCATAGAAGGTGATGATTGACCCACCATCATCCGAAACATAGCAAGCCAGCTTGTTAGCAGGATAATCAACCGCCAGCAATGAAATCACAGTATTCATGGTTTTGATGGGTGGCTCGAGCGAGCTGTCTGCAGTCGTAACAAACATGTCCAAAGCAGGAAGTTCTTCGAACCTACGAAAGAAAAGCAAGGTAAAAGAAATTGAAAGAGAACATGTAAAAGAAGCTGCCATTGCTAATTCATCCTTTTATGAAAGTTTTTTTGTTAGTACCTCTTTAAGAAGCGGTCTGGGTATGTTTTGTAATCGACAGTGTTCCATCTGGTGCTCGTGTTCAAGATCCAGATGAAGGTAAAACAGGTCTCGCAAAGTAAAGCGAGTTGCCAAACGAAGCTATGACCGTTAAGGTTAAGGAGGCGATATAGGAGGAGAGAGATGAGGAGGAATAAGATGACAAGATCGGCAACTCGCCTTATACTATTATTATGAGGGATTTTCTCTTGGAGAGGAAGAGAGATGGGGTTAGCCATAATGGATGGATTTGTGAGCCTTTGTGTCATTGTGTGTCCTTTATATAAAGGTTACGTTAGTGTGACGAATTCTAGTAATATTTAAGACGCTGCTGAGTCATCTTTCCTGGTTAGTTTGTTAAACGTGTGAAAACGACTTCAAAAGTGTATTAAATGCAGGGATGCACATTGGTACCACCGGACTGGACCCAGAGCTAGACCTACCGGACGCGTGGACTGCCAGATGAGCCACGCCACAGATGGCTCTTGCATTTAATGCTTTGTGCATCTAATGCAACTAAGATTATTATTTGGTGTGGTCCACTTGAGCATTGGATTGGCATCATTTTTATGTTCATGCCTTAAAAATGATATTAAGTTGAGTCAAGCCGATTTTTTGAGCTCGAAAATGAGTTCAAGCCGAGTTTAAGCCGGCCCAGCTCGACTCAACTCAGATCGAATCCAGCCTGAATCGAACTCGGATCAAACCAATTTGGTAACTCGGTTACTTTGGCGCCATTGATGTTGCCTCACCAACTGTTTAATAAAATGACTCAACGAAATGTGGTTGGTGGCAAGGAAGGTTTGGTTGGTGGCAAGGAAAGTTTGGTTGGTGGCAAGCAAGGTATGTACATTAAACAAATGCCTTTTTCCTTTGTTTATTTTTTTAAAAAAATTTTATTATTATTATTATTTTTTATGTTACTTCGAAGGTGTTTGATAAAACACTTGTAAAACCATTGCCTCTGTTTTTAAAACAGTAAGTTTTTTAAGTTGCAGTTTAGGTGTTCGTGGAAAATGCCTTAATGGCAAACTCGGCTCGAACTCGGCCCAAGTTGGCCCGAGCTACTGACTGAACCGTGCCGAACTGGCCAGTTAAGCTCAAGGACCAAGCCGAGCCGAGTTCAAGCTGAGGTCAGCCAGTGTTCAAACCAAGTCGAGCTGAGGCCAGCTCGACTCGATGTACACCCCTAATGGCCCTAAGAGGGTTTCAACCATCAGAATCATTGTCCTTGCTACTTTATGTGGTGTGGTTCACATGTGCTTTGGATCTGTCTTATTTTTAGGCTCATGGCCTAATGTGATCTAAAAAAAATGGATGAATGGTAGGAATATAATACATATGTATATCATGTTGGGGCCCACAAAACTTGGTGACGATTATACACACCCACGCAGTTAGCTTCCCATATTCTCTTCCACTTGAACCTCTCACTCCAGTTGTGGTAAATCATGTGGGATTGGGAGACTCCCGTGAATTTAAATTTCTATCGTGTGTAGTTTTCAAAGCCTTAATCCAAGGCCAACAAAGGTAAATAACCAAACAGTAACAAGGTTTGAAAAAGTGAATTTTCTAATTCAATCTCATCAAATGCCATCTAATACAGTGCACCAAACATGCTATGTCCTTTAATACAAAACTTAGGCTATTGTGATGAGTTTGTTTCTTGAAAGATAAGATTTTGCTAGAAAGTTGAGATTTTTTGGAATGTGGCCAAACTGCATCCCTCATGTTTTTACTCATGTTCTGAGATGAACGAATGAGATGGATTTCTCACAAACATCAGTGGCCTCACCTAGCTAATGGTGGCGGGATGGTAGGAAATCCATTTCCTTAAATCAATGCCATCCATCAGGTTTACCACCCCTGTTTTGCAATATGTTCCAAAAAATAAGGCAGATTCAACACTCAGGTGGGCCACCTCAAAAAAAAAAAAAAAAACTCCTAAACACTCTAAATTCCTGTGGTACGGCCTCCAAAGTAGGAAATACCCGGATTGCTGGGTAATTCTTTAATCTGCATGAGGCGCGCTAGATGAATGACTTGGTGGAATTCTTTATTCCGGATGAGACATGCAAGATGAATAAATTGGATGGCCTATAAACACCACAGATAGCATTACCCAAAACTAGTGGTGGTCGTTCCATCCCTACTCTTAAATGATTTAACCATATATATATATATATATATATATATATATATATATATATATATGAAAATCATAATAATTTTGTAATAACATCATGACAAATTAAAATCTACGAGACTTTGATCATCCCTATCAAATTCTCATGAAAACATCAGAACATATTCTGTCGCAACGTGGAAAAATATCACTTGAAATGACATACTTCCTTGGCAAGTCAGTATCCCTGATGAAACGTGGAAACGGATTGGCTACTCCCATGCCATCATCTCCATGGCTGGTGGTCGGTGCTCTGTGGGCCCAACCATGATGTATGTGTTTCATCCATTCCGTTAATACATTTTTACAAATCATGTTATGGCTTGATCCCAAAAATGAGAGGGATATAAATCTCAGGTGAACCACACCACATGAAAACAGCAGTGATTGGATATCCACCATTAAAATCCTCCTAAGGCCCACTATACTGTTTATTTGACACCCAATCTGTTCATTAGGTCAGGCCCAGATGAAGAGAAAAAACAAAGATCAGCTTGATCCAAAGCTTTTATAGCCCCCGAAATGTTTTTAATGTTGGACCCTCATTCAACACTGTTTCTTGTAATGTGGTCCACTTGAGATTTGGATATAACTTATTTTTAGACTGATATGGTAAAATGATCTGTAAAAATAGATAGACAGCATGGATGAAACACATACATCGTGGTGGAGCCCACATAGCACCGACAACCAGCCATTGGCTGGTGTCGGGGGGAGCAGCCAATCCGTTTCCATGAAAATGAAACGTAAGCTTTCTCAGCTGGTCTGAGCGTAGGAGGGTGACTTTCTAGCTCCAACCGCCACAGGGTGGGAATTACTTTCTGACAAACACAAAATGGTCTACGGAAGCGATTGGCTAGTGTGTATGGATGTCCTTAAATTCAGGTATACTTTATATTCAAGCCGTCCATCCATTTAGCGAGCTTGTTTCAAGGCTTGAGACAAAAAATAATACAGATCCAACTATCAAGTGAACCACACTGCAAAAAGTAGGGAAGGATTGAACGTCTACTATTGAAACCCTTTTTGGGGTCGCAGAAGTTTTGGATCAATATGAAATTTATTTTTCTTTTTAATTCAAGTCTTTGTGACCTTATTAACAGATTGGATGGAAAGTAAACGTCATGGTGGCGTATGAATTATTTAATGGTGAAAATCATTTTCTACTTCTATTTGTGGTGTGGTGCATATGATCTTTTTTGGATAATGCTCTAAAATGATCTTTAAGAATAGATGAATAATGTAGATATAATAAATATATCACTATAGGTCCCATGTAACTTTGGTCTCATTTAACCGTTAGTACAACTCGGAGCTCGAGGAGCATCAGCGACTCAACGCTCGTCTCCGCGGAAGTGGATTGGCTAGTGTACCTCACACCAACTATATAGCAAGTGTATTTACGTCAATAAGTTTTGTGGGTCCCAACATAAGGTATATGTTATATCCAAACTGTCCATACATTTTAGGAGCTCATCTTAAAGCCTGAGATGAAAAATAAGACAGATGAAACTATCAAGTGGACCACACTGCAAAAAGCAGCGAGGGATTGAACGTCTACCATTGAAACCCTTTTGGGGTCACAGAAGTTTTGGATTAATATGAAAAAAAATTTCCCTCTTCATATAGGTAATTGTGACTTTATGAATAGATTGGATAGAAAATTAACATTATGGTGGCCCCTATGAATTATTTAACGGTGAAAATCATTACCTCCACGGCTAGTTGTGGTGTGGTCCAA
The DNA here is from genome assembly GCA_030180095.1 of Magnolia changhungtana. Classification (NCBI taxonomy): domain Eukaryota; kingdom Viridiplantae; phylum Streptophyta; class Magnoliopsida; order Magnoliales; family Magnoliaceae; genus Magnolia; species Magnolia changhungtana. Next base: position 6,698,878 of record JASAUF010000652.1, read on the forward strand.
CTGATCTTTAGATATGATTATTTTTTTGATAATGCTCTAGAATGATCTCTAAAAATAGATAAACAGTATAGATATAATAAATACATCACCAGGGCCATGTAACTTTGATCCCCTTTGAACCATTCGTACAACTCGGAGCTCAAGGAGCGTCAGTGCTCGTCTTTGCATGACACGTACCTACAACATCTATATAGCTGGTGTGTGGTACACTAGCCAATTCACTTCCGCTTTCAAGACAATGGATTGCGTACTACTGCGCTGTCCTGCCAGCTCGAACAGCAGTTTCATGAGCGGGCCCACCATGATGCATTTGTACATCCAAACTGTCTATCCCTTTTCTCAAATTATTTTAAGCCATCAAAACAAAAATGAGGCAAATCCAACGATCAAATGGACCACACCCACATATGACTCTTGCATTTAATGCAACTGACATTTAATGCTTTGTGCATTTTAATGCAACCAAGCTTATTATTTGGTGTGGTCCGCATGATCGTTGGATCCGCCTCATTTTTATTTTGATGGCTTAAAATAATCCGATAAAAGGGATAGACAGTTTCGATGTATAGATACATCAGAGTGGGCCGCTCATAGAACTGCCTGTTCGTAGCTAGGGACGGGCGGGGTAGTACGCAATCCGCATCCACCTGTAGCAGCTGTATAGCTGGTGTGTGGTACACCAGCCAATCCGCTTCCTCTCTTTTCCTCTCATCATTTTTTTTCTTTTTAATCTTAAGAATCGAATATGTCAAATCATCTGTATAATCTTGAAATTCATACCGACTTTTCCAATTCTCGACGCGTCACTTCATCACACGTCTGACAAATGGTGTGAACAGCGTACCATTTGTGGATGCAGATTTGTTCTATAAGCTTATCATCCATCCATTTTTTTTCCTTATTACTTGATGCTACGAGACAAAAAAAAAAAAGGTGGATCCAAATCTCAGGTGGACCACATCACAGGTTTCCTGTTGTTTGAGCGCCCACTATTAAAATTATCTCAGGCACCACAAAAGTTTTGGATCAAACTCATATTTAGGGGTCGTTTGGCACCTTGGATTGGAGGGGATTAGAGGGGGTTTCAAATACCCTTGGTTGTTTGGCAGCATAAAGCAACTCGGGATTGCCAATCCAGGGGGTTTCCAATCCCCTCTTTGAGGGGGTTTGTAATCCACGGTGAGATCTTAGATTACACCTAAAATCATTTCAATAGTTGCATGTATAAATGTATGTCACTGTACACTATCATTCTACTGGGCACATTGTTGAGGGTCAAATATTGTATATCAGACCCCTATTATTGCCTGGATTTATAAGCATGATACCGTTTAATGGCCCGATTTAATCGTGTTTGTGATGCAGAGTGTATTTACGAGCATGGACTGAAAAAGGGTGCTTAAAGCATGAATTTAATGCTCTGATGACACCAAAGGCAAGGGAGGGACTCCAGGGAACTAAGATCGACAGACTTACACTCCAGAGATCCAAGAAAATCAGGCCGTTCATGTTAAATGGCTCTGAAAGTCAGCCAGAATGCAAGATCATAGGGTTTCCACCATCCGTTCGGCTCGAAACTTCATACATGGCCTGAGAAACATAAATTAATCGTACACGTCAAATTTCAGCCGTTGGATCCTTAAGGAAGTGGCCCAAAAGTCAGATCAGCCCACTAATCATCAGTATGGGGCCCGCCTGATATCTGGATGTGCTTCAATTTAAGTCTTAACTCGTTAAATTAACTGAGGAAATGGATGGATGGAACGGATTATCTTCAATACATCACTGTGGGCCCCACTGTGTAGTGCATGTGTACGGTGCATGATAACAACCGCATGCACCTAACTAGCCAAGTCGGTCAGCAAGCACTGACCCGACTTGGTTTCCTATTTAAGCTCTGCTGCGAACAGGGGAATGCCGCACGATGCTTGTGGGTCCCACCCATTATCCATATCAATAATCCGGACCGTCCATGGTGTCTGGAGGAGAGCTGTGACCTACACCTAGGTGAAAAATCTCCAAGAAGAAGCATGTACGAAATTCCATCCGTTCAAACACCAGACGAATGGTCGGGTGAGATTTCTGTGGGCCGCATTGAAACAGTTTTAAAGTCACCCATATATGACTGGATTTGCGTGGGGAATCCAGTGTACGGGTCAAATTTCCCATATGATTCCAATCAGGGGCCCACCGACTTCCGCTGCGGAAGCCTTACGCATTGCGTGCGTCGGAAGAGCCGGCCGATCCGGGCCACTTTACAGTTAAGATTAGGATCGGTCTGACCATCTGGACCGTCCAAAATCTCTCCATGGGACTACCGGCCAATGCCAAGAAGTCTGATTGGAAAAGATCGTGCATCGGACCTGTATCTCGCCAATTCTCGGTCCTATGCATCAAGTCCTCACAGCCGGCTTCAGGTTTCTAAAACTGTTGCTGCAGAACATACGCACGAACTGACTTGTATGAAGTCTCCACGTCTCAGCCGACCTCTAGCAGCCTATAAGAAAGAGATAAGGAAAAAAGGGAAGGCATCGAAGCTTTGACGGACGTGAGAGAGAGAGAGAGAGAGAGAGAGAGAGAGAGAGATTTGTTTACTGTTTTTGTTTGTTTTACTGATTTATTTTGAGAGATTAGCTTACTGATGTCAGGCTAAACCTCTTAGCTAGGGCTAAGAGGTGAAGCTTGTAGTGAGATGGGGGATTCTACTCTACGCATTTACTTTTATTTATGAATTGAAGTTGATTTTAGTTGATTATTAAGGGAATACTTTCAGTTTTTAATGGTTTGTTGTGACTAAAATTACAATAGATCTGCGATGGCTTTGAGTATTTCTTTCTTCTTTTTATGTGTATGACGTCAGGAAGCCCTATTGTTTACCATCGTCTCCTGGGCATGGTCGGATGACGGTACCCTTTCCTAACCCTCATAGCATGTTGATTGGTTGGTAATTAGTTTAATTTTATTGTTTGCTTTGCCTCTTGGGCATGGTTTGGTGATGGAATCCATTCTAATTCATATCCCTTTCATCTCTTGAAAACTATATCAACGTCAGTTCAGTTAATTTCCATGATTTGTGAAGCAGGCGTAAGATCTCCCTGATCTCTACAAGTGGATCCTCTGAATCCCTAGTTGCATACCTCTGAATTCATTAAGCTTTAGTTAATTATTTCACCATCATTCATTCAAATCACCCGATTTAGATTATATCTTATTCCGATTCTAGTTCTAGTCAGTTTCAAAAGACGTACAGTTTCAGTCCCTGTGGATTCGACCTCGGTCTTACCGAGTTTTATTACTACATCACAACCCTATACTTGGGGAGTGAACAAGTTTTTGGCGCCGTTGCCGGGGACTGACGGCTACAATTTCTGAAATTAATTAGTTTTAGAATTAGATTAAGATTAGGGTTTTACTAACTTTAGTTTTAATTTTTTTTTTCTATTTTGATTCTTAGAAACTAACCCAACTTTCTTATTTTGCAGCGATTCTGAGATAGGTTTCTAATCTGGTAAAATTCTTTCTAGATTTCTTCCTTTCTATTTTTTAGGATTTCCTTTTTAGCAAGTTTCTAATTCTAACACTTTTTCAATTCCAATTTTGTTTCCTATTTCCTTTTTAGAATTTTCTATTTGTAGGCATTCTGTTTAGAGACTAACTTTCCTGTTTTGTAGGCTTTTAAGATAGAAATTTCTAATTTAGTAAGCCTTTCCTAAACTTCTACTTTCTATTTTTCAAATTTCTTTCATTACTCACTTACTCCCTAGTTTAAAACTTTCCTAATTTGCTTTAGAAATTTTCTGCTTTCTAATTTAGGAATTCTTCCTTGTTTCTTTTATTTCTATTTCTATCTTTCTTTTTCTTAGGATATTATTTTTAGAAACTAATTGTTTTGTTTTGTTTTACAGGTCTTTAACTTAAGGACTCCAATTTGGTAACTTCGTTCCAAACTTCTCTTTCTTTCTAGTTTCTCATTTTCTTTCTTTCTTAGGATTAGGTATAGAATTTGATTGAGGGTTACGAGTGTTTCATGCCCAAGTGGGCTTGTGACAACACTCGATGTCTCTTGACTGAAGGAGGTTTGGTTGGGGGGTTGACTATCCACCGTAGGACTAAACACCACTCGAAATCCCCTGAGTTAACTGAAGTGATGGCCGAAAACCAACCTCTTCTACCTCAACCCAGGGTAGAGGACACTCAAGATGAGAATGAGGTGCATCAAGCACCCCCGTCTCGTACTCTACGAGATTATTTACAACCGGCAGGGGTGAGTACGCCCTCATACATGATTTTTTCTGAAAATACAGGACAGATGGACATCAAGCCAGGGGTTATCCAACTCCTTCCTAAATTCCATGGGCTTGAATCGGAGGAACCGTATTTTCATCTGAAAGAGTTCGATGAGATAATAGCTACTCTATACTTTTCTAATGTTTCTGAGGATACAATCAGGCTGAAACTCTTTCATTTTTCCTTGAAAGAGAAGGCTAAGACGTGTTTACATTCACTACATCGTAGATTCATTGGCACATGGAATGATATGCAGAGGGAATTCATAAAGAAAATTTTCCCACACCATAAAACGATTACCCTCAGAAAAGCAATCATGAACTTCGCCCAAAAGGAAGATGAAACATTCTACATATGTTGGGAAAGGTTCAAGGATCTTGTCAGTTCATGCCCACAACACGGTTTTGAAACGTGGCGCATTACAAATTTTTTCTATGATGGACTGACATCTTCTATGCGCCAACTGATCGAGACAATGTGTAATGGAGAATTCATGAATAAAGAGGTCGATGAGGTATGGGATTACCTCGATAGACTTGCCGAAAATGCACAATCATGGGACCACTACCCAAAATCAAACACCACGTCTAGGCCAACTCAATCTAAGGAGAAAGGTGGAGTATATCTCCTGAAAGAAGAGGATGATTTAAATTTTAAAGTGACTAATCTCATACGAAAAGTCGAGGCCATGGAAGGAAAGAAGGATAAGGTTAATGAAATTGTTTACGGCATCTGTGATTGCGACATTCACACAACTGAAAATTGTCTTACAATATCTGCTTTTCGAGGAGTGTTGAATGAGCAAGCTAATGCCGTAAATAACTATCAAAGACCTTTCAATGGATCTACCTCTAATACATACAATCCTGGTTGGAAAAATTATCCAAATTTTAGTTGGAGAAATGGACAAACTGCTACCCCCAAGGTTTCTTTAATCAACCCGCACAACAACAACAAGAGAAATCTCAAGAGGATCCGGTGTCAAAACATTTTGAAAAGCAAGATCTTTTCAATCAGGGTATGCTACAAGCCTTGCAAGACCTTAACAAAATACTACAAGAACTTAAGGCTGAAAACGCGATTGGGAATAAGGGGAACCTCTCAGCTTAACCTCTTCCCAATCTAAAGATGCAATATGAAGTTGGTAACCCAAGCTCCTCAAATCAAATGGGGCACGCTAAATCCATCACCACTCTTAGGAGTGGGAAGATCATTGATAAAACCCTTCCGGTTAGGCTCGAAAAGCCTCAAGAACTAAAAAAAGACAACAATGATGGATCTGGTGATGCCCCACAAAAATTAGAACCGGAACTTCTAGAAAAGCCAGTTTCTTTATTTCCCCAACGGTTGGTCGCACCAAAACCTCTTTCCAACTCTTAGGATATTCTGGAGGTATTGAAACAAGTGAAAGTCAACATCCCTCTACTTGATGTCGTCAAATAGATCCCTTTGTATGCCAAATTTCTGAAAGACCTATGCACGACCAAAAGACGGCAGAGTATTCAAAAGAAGATCTTCTTGACTGAGAAAGTGAGTGTCATCCTGAAGCAAGACGTGCCGCAGAAATTCAAGGATCCCGATAGCCCAACCATATCATGTGTAATCGAGAACCATCGAATTGATCACGCACTCCTTGACTTAGGAGCGAGCGTCAATCTGATTCCCTACTCAGTATACAAACAGTTAGACATGGGTGAATTAAAACTCACCCTTACCACACTACAACTTGCTGATCGCTCTGTTCGTGTACCAAGAGGGATAATTGAGGATGTGTTAGTCTAGGTCGATAGATTTTACTACTCTGTAGTTTTATCATCCTGGACACCGAACCCATCAATAACATGAGCACTCAGATTCTCGTCATTCTTGGTCGCCCATTCCTTGCCACGTCAAATACAATTATCAATTGCAGGAATGGTGTCATGACTATGCCTTTTGGGAATTTGACATTGGAGTCAAACATCTTTTTCAATAACGGCAACAACTCAGAGAATGATGACGATTTCCACGAAATTAACATGATTAACTCTTTCGTTGAAGATACGACACCTCTAACCTTATCCTCCGACTCTCTAGAAACGTGCCTGGCCTACTCCCATGATTTTGATGATGACATGATTAGGGAGATGTGTGCCTTACTTGATACTGCACCGGTACTTGAAGTTAACCGGTGGAGGCCACAATTTGAAGAATTACCACAAACCGATGTAGTGCCTCTACCGTCTAACCTTAAGCCACGGAAGCTTGACCTAAAACCTTTGCCCTCTGATTTGAAATTTAGGTCAAGATGAGACATACCCGATGGTGATTTTTGCCCACCTTGAGAAAGAACAAGACAGTATGCTCATATCTACTCTCCTGGAGCATAAGGGAGCCCTTAGATGGACGATAGCGGACCTCAAGGGAATCGACCCCTCGATTTGTACTCACCGCATATATCTTGAGGATAATGCAAAGACCGCTCGGCAACCACAACGTATACTAAATCCAAACATGAAGGAAGTGGTTAAGGCCGAGGTTCTTAAACTATTGGATGTGGGTATCATATACCCTATATCTGATAGTCGATGGGTGAGTCCAACTCAGTTGGTTCCTAAGAAGTCCGGGATCACCATCGTAGCCAATGCCAATAATGAACTTGTACCGACTAAAGTCACTATTTGTCGAAGGATGTGCATTGACTACAGGAAATTAAATACCGTCACGAGGAAAGACCACTTTCCTTTGCCCTTCATTGATCAGATCTTGGAAAGTTTAGCTGGTCATTCCTATTACTGTTTCCTTGACGGGTATTCAGGCTACAACCAGATAGAGATCGCCCCTGAAGATCAAGAAAAGACTACGTTTACATGTCCATACGGCACCTTTGCTTACCGAAGGATGCCATTTGGGCTATGTAATGCCCCTGCCACCTTTCAGCGATGTATGATGAGTATTTTTTCTGACATGTTGGGGCAATGTTTAGAGGTCTTCATGGACAATTTCTCTGTCTTCGGTCCATCTTTCAGTGAGTGCTTGGAAAGTCTTAAATGTGTGCTAAAAAGATGTGAAGAAAAGAACTTGGTACTTAATTGGGAGAAGTGCCATTTCATGGTTCATAAGGGAATTGTCCTTAGACATATCATCTCCTCCAAAGGAATCGAGGTGGATAAGGCAAAAATTGATCTTATCTCTAACCTACCTCCACTCAAGAACATACGGGACGTGCGATCCTTCTTAGGACACGCTGGGTTCTACAGAAGATTCATAAAGGACTTTAGTCTCATCTCTCGTCCTCTATGTAATCTACTTCAAAAGGATGCACCATACGAGTGGACTAAACCATGTCAGGAAGTTTTCACTAAGCTTAAGGGCATATTGACTAGTGCACCCATTATACAGTCACCTGATTGGAGCATTCCTTTTGAACTTATGTGCGACGCGTCTGATTATGCTCTTGGGGCAGTTCTAGGCCAGAGAAAAGATAAGAAACCCTACGTTATTCATTACGCAAGTAAGACTCTAAATCCTGCCCAAGTGAACTACTCCACTACGGAAAAGGAACTCTTAGCCATAGTATTCGCCTTGGACAAATTTAGGTCATACTTGATTGGATCCAAGATCATTATTTACACTGATCACGTAGCGCTTAAGTATCTTCTGTCTAAGAATGATGCTAAGCCCCGCCTGATACGATGGATCCTCCTACTCCAGGAATTTGACCTAGAGATTAAAGATAAAAAGGGAGTAGAGAACGTAGTGGCTGATCATCTTTCTTGCCTTAATCTCTCTGATTCCCTTGAGACGACGCAAATTAATGATATGTTCCCTGATGAACAGTTGTTCAGAGTCTCTCATTCACCTTGGTTCGCTGATATCGCTAATTATCTTGCCATAGGTTCCATACCGACACATTGGACTGCGCAAGATAAGAAGAAATTTTTCACCGAGGTGCGCAACTTCTTCTGGGATGATCCATACTTGTTTAAATATTGCCCAGAACAAATCTTAAGGAGATGTGTGCCAGACGATGAGCATCAGAGTATCATCTCCTTTTGTCACTCACAGGCCTGTGGTGGTCACTTTTCTGCTAAAAAGACCATGGCCAAGATTCGTAGTGTGGCTTCTATTAGCCCACTATGTTCAGGGACACTCATGATTTTTGCAAGGCTTGTGAGCGTTGTCAAAAATTGGGAGCATTGTCCCGTCGAAATATGATGCCCTTGAATCCCATCCTTATCATAGAAGCATTTGATTGCTGGGGAATTGATTTCATGAGACCTTTCCCCCAATCCTTTGGAAATCTGTATATTTTGCTCGCTGTAGATTATGTCACTAAATAGGTTGAAGCAATTCTGTGTCGGAATAATGACCATCGCACGGTCATTAAATTCCTAAAAGAGAACATCATTTCTCGATTTAGAACGCCTCGAGCTATCATTAGCGATGGGGGCTCACACTTTTGTAATAGACCATTTGAGAGTTTAATGAAGAAATACGGTATCTCTCATAAGGTGAGCACCCCATACTACCCACAGACAAGTGGGCAAGTTAAGATTTCCAATAGGGAGATCAAACACATTTTGGAGAAAACGGTTAACCCTGATCGTAAGGATTGGTCAATTCGATTGACCGATGCCTTATAGGCATACCGTACTGCTTTTAAAACCCCTATTAGAATGTCTCCCTTTAGACTTGTCTATGGGAAAGCTTGTCACTTGCCTCTGGAGTTGGAACATAGAGCCTACTAGGCGATCAAAAGTTTGAATTTCAATCTGGACAGCGCTGGCTTGCTACGCAAACTTCAGTTGAATGAACTCGAAGAAATCCGGAACGATGCGTATGTGAACTCGAGAATTTATAAGGACAGGATGAAGGCATTTTATGACTAACATATTCTACGAAAATCATTCACGCCAGGCCAGAAAGTCCTCTTATATAACTCTCGATTACATCTCTTTCTAGGTAAGCTTCAATCTCGTTGGACCGGCCCTTTTACTATTATCACTGCATATCCTCATGGGGCCGTCGAGATAAGAGACCCTGACAATGGTAAGGAGTTTAAAGTAAATGGACATCGCTTAAAGACATTTGTCGAGAAATTTGATTCAGAGGACATGTCTATGCCTCTGACTGATCCTGTTTACCAGGAATGATCTCCTAGTCTGATGGAGGTATAGGTAGGTTTCCTGTTTGCATAGAACTAGGGTAGTTGCTTTGGTCTGGCTGAAGACGTTAAACTTAGCGCTCCTGGGAGGCAACCCAGCTTTTCAATTTATTTCATTTTCCTAGTTAGTTAGTTCAATGTTTGTGGGTAACATTACTGCAAACCCTCACAAGACTACAACTCGTCCACTAGGGGTAACTAAGGCTTGTTGCATATGCTAAATACAATCGAGAGCACCTGCGAAAGTGGTATAAGTAGGAGTTTATTTTTGTTATTTGTGTTTTACTTGTGTTGGTTTCTCTCTTGCGCTGACTTACTCTCTCGCTGATATTTTTAGAAAAGTCTCTTGATTTGTTATCCAGGTACTATCTTCCCATCACTTCTCTTCTACTTTCGTATCCCATGTGCATAGAATGCTTACATCTTTCACATTAAGGACAATGTAGATTTTAGGTTGGGGGTGGGAGATTAGGTTCTCTAATCAGTGTTTTCTTGGTCTTGAGCAGAAATTGTGAAAATTTTTAAAATTTTTTTTTGAATTTCTTGTGAATTGGAAGTGATTTTAACGGCCATTTCGGATTTAGAATTCTAAAGATATGGAGTGTTGGGGATTGACATTCCTTGGACTTAGTTATTTGTTAGACTTCACTGTTAAGATCAAACTGTTAATCCTTGATTAGAGGTTTTAAACATTGATTGAGCCATGCTTTCACAAAATACATCTTGCTTGCACATTAAGGTTTCGATTCGACATTGAACTGTAATTTGGTAATCACTAAGCATGTAAGGAATCAGCCTGAAAAGTTTGCCCGTTATGATAAAAAAAAAATATACCTAGGGTTGAGCGAATGGTCTCCACCGTAGGTTTTCTCCTTATAGGTGAAGGATCAATTCCCCACAATTGACATTTGGAAAATATTGGGCGACTGGTCTCCACCATAGGTTTGCTCCCTATAGGTGTGGATTTGATACCTTTCATTGACAATACTTTTAATGGAAAAATCAAAAGCTGAAAGAATGAAAAGATGAATTATGAGGCAGGTTTTGGTTTCAGTTGTCATGAATTATCTTATTAGTTGCCCATGATATCATGAAATAGAGAAGTGAATCTTAATGTTGCTAAGCCGAGATTACACTATTCACTCATGGAACCTAATTTTTAAAATTTCTAATCGTTGGATCAATATTTGAACTTGATTATGAAGTTTACTGTGAGCTTGATTCCAGGAGAAAGTAATGCCCAATATTCATGAATCTTAGAATTCTGGTATCTCGATTATTCTTAATTAATCACTCATGTTACAGGAATTGTCTCATATTTCTGAAATTATTTTTCGCATACTTTGCTCGGGACTAGCAAAATGTTGGTTGGGGGTTGTGTTGAGGGTTAAATATTGCATATTAGACCCCTATTATTGCCTGAATTTACAAGCATGATACCGTTTAATGGCCCAATTTAATCGTGTTTGTGATGTAGAGTGTATTTACGAGCATGGACTGAAAGAGGGTGCTTAAAGCATGAATTTAATGCTCTGATGACACCAAAGGCAAGGGACGGACTCCAGGGAACCAAGATCGACAGACTTACACTCCAGAGATCCAAGAAAATCAGGCCGTTCATGTTAAACGGCTCTGAAAGTCAGCCAGAATTCAAGATCACAGGGTTTTCACCATCCGTTCGGCTCGAAACTTCATACATGGCCTGAAAAACATAAATTAACCGTACACGTCAAATTTCAGCCGTTGGATCCTTAAGGAAGTGGCCCAAAAGTCAGATCATCCCACTAATCATCAGTCTGGGGCCCGCCTGATATCTGGATGTGCTTCAATTTAAGTCTTAACCCATTAAATTAACTGAGGAAATGGCTAGATGGAACGGATTATCTTCAATACATCACTGTGGGCCCCACTGTGTAGTGCATGTGTACGGTGCATGATAACAGCCGCATGAACCTAACTAGCCAAGTCGGTCAACAAGCGCTGACCCGACTTGGTTTCCTATTTGAGCTCTGCTGCGAACAAGGGAACGCCGCACGATGCTTGTGGGTCCCACCCATTATCCATATCAATAATCCGGACTATCCATGGTGTCTGGAGGAGAGCTGTGACCTACACCTAGGTGAAAAATCTCCAGGAAGAAGCATGTACGAAATTCCATCCGTTCAAACACCAGACGAATGGTCGGGTGAGATTTCTATGGGCCGCATCGAAACAGTTTTAAAGTCACCCATATATGACTGGATTTGCGTGGGGAATCCAGTGTACGGGTCAGATTTCCCATATGATTCCAATCAGGGGCCCACCGACTTCCACTGTGTAAGCCTTACGCATTGCGTGCGTCGGAAGAGCCGGCCGATCCGGGCCACTTTACAGTTAAGGTTAGGATCGGTCCGACCATCTGGACTGTCCAAAATCTCTCCACCGGCCAATGCCAAGAAGTCTGATTGGAAAAGATCGTGCATCAGACCTGTATCTCGCCAATTCTCAGTCCTATGCATCAAGTCCTCTCACAGTAGGGTTTAAAAGCATTCTTTGTGAGAACATACGCATGAACCGACTTGTATGAAGTCTCCACGTCTCAGCCGACCTCCAGCAGCCTATAAGAAAGAGATAAGGAAAAAAGGGAAGGCATCGAAGCTTTAACGGACGTGAGAGAGAGAGAGAGATTTGTTTACTGTTTTTGTTTGTTTTACTGATTTATTTTGAGAGATTAGCTTACTGATGTCAGGCTAAACCTCTTAGCTAGGGCTAGGAGGTGAAGCTTGTAGTGAGATGGGGGATTCTACTCTACGCATTTACTTTTATTTATGAATTGATGTTGATTTTAGTTGATTATTAAGGGAATACTTTCAGTTTTTAATGGTTTTTTGTGACTAAAATTACAATAGATCTGTGATGGCTTTGAGTATTTCTTTCTTCTTTTTATGTGTATGATGTCAGGAAGCCCTGTTATTTACCATCGTCTCCTGGGCATGGTCGGATGACGGTACCCTTTCCTAACCCTCATAGCATGTTGATTGGTAATTAGTTTAATTCTGTTGTTTGCTTTGCCTCTTGGGCATGGTTTGGTGATGGAATCCATTCTAATTCATATCCCTTTCATCTCTTGAAAACTATATTAACGTCAGTTCAGTTAATTTTCATGATTTGTGAAGCATGCGTAAGATCTCCCTGATCTCTACAAGTGGATCCTCTGAATCCCTAGTTGCATACCTCTGAATTCATTAAGCTTTAGTTAATTATTTCACCATCATTCATTCAAATCACCCGATTTAGATTATATCTTATTCCGATTCTAGTTCTAGTCAGTTTCAAAAGACGTACAGGTTTCAGTCCCTGTGGTTTCGACCTCGGTCTTACCGAGTTTTATTACTACATCACAACCCTATACTTGGGGAGTGAACACACATGGCCCACTAACGATGATCAGCACCGTCCAAACATTGTTCATGTAGATCAGCACCGTCCAAAATTTATCCAACACTGTCCAAACATTGTCCATATTAATCAATGATTAAAAATCGTTGGTTAGTCACTCAGACATGATTTTGTGCTTGTGGTCCATCTAAGACTTGGAATTTCATCATTTTTAGGCAAAACAGATATTTTAGCGGGCTTATCACAACCATAATGTCAAAAATTATATATCTCACTAATTGGGGATATTAAAGTTGATTTAGTAATTAAATTCAAACCCCTGCAAATATGCCATGTATAGGTATTTTTGAATTAAAGTTGATTCACACTCCAGGGTGCCAAACACACCCAGAGGATTGCCAATCCAGGGGGTTTCCAATCTTGGGGGTTGCGAATCCAGGGGGTTCCAAATCCACGCTCCCAAACAGGCTTTTTCCCTTCATCCAGGTCTGTAACCTAATCAATGGGTTAGATGTCAAATAAACATTACAGTGAGCCATGGGAGATTTTTAATGGTAGGCATTCAATTACTACTGTTTTCCTATGGTGTGGTCCACCTGAGATTTAGATCTGCCTCATTTTTTGGATCAAGCCATAAAATGATTTGGAAAAATGGATGGACCGCATGGATAAAACAAGTACATTATAATGGAGCCCGCAGAGCACCCACCAGTGTCACTAGCCAAACCTCGGCCCTGCACTGCACAATTTGGAAGATTTTAATGATGGTTTTAGCTGTACAATTTGGAAGATTTTAATGGTGGGTTTTAGTTGTGTAGCCCATCTGAGTTTTAGATTTTCTAGGTAACTTAAGGCAACATTTTCATTTAATTAAGAACCATTAGTGGGTTTTCTATTAAGTTGAACACTATCTATTTTTTGGAGAGTTGAAAAACTAGAAAAAGCACCATTCAGTTTTGCACTAAGCAGTGCTTGGAGAGCAAGTAATGTTGCGAGGAAGTCAAGCAAATGGGTTAATATTAAAAAGAGTAAACGTCCGAGCAAGAGACTGAGTAGCTGCCGGATTTGGTAAAAGCTCTCTTAGGACGTAGTTTTCCTCCCCATCACTCATCATATTTAAAGGGTGTGGAGGGTCTGTGTCCTCAAGGCACAAAAAAATTCTGGGCCGTCTAATTTTCACTCCTAAATAAATTGTTTACTACATAATACAACTTACAATGTGTGAAACTTTTTTCGACTTCACCATAATTTATATGTTAAATTTATGAAATTGTGTGAATTATCTATCACGACATGTGAAAGTTTAGCAGAGCTCAGAATTATAGCTAAGTCATAAAGAGGAGTGAATATGACCACTTAAAAATTATACGTCAATTAAAATCAATAACACTTAGGCTTTCAAGCCAAGGGATCCAAATGCATAAGCTACAAATGGTACGACAAGTTGAGCCACTAGTCTATGTACGAGATATATATATATATATATATATATATATATATATATATTGTATATGCGTGTGCAATCAATTAAATGCCTAGTGTACAATTCATTCAAGCATTCACATAATTCAATCGATTAAACCCATAAGTATGAATAGAAATATGTACAAATTACGATCACAAATACAAAGATATATAGTAGTTTGACTACTTACCTTTTCCCCTCCGGGTGGACACACTCTTCTCGAGTGTACCGAATTTCACTATCTTAGAGGTTTCTAATAGGTTTACCTCTAACCTTTACAATGATTTTTAATATGCTCACCACAAACCTTCGGTCCTATACAAGAACTTACACATATACACTCATGTTGATAGAACATATATACACTCGTCTTAGTGGACCACGTTTTCACCCGTGCCAATGGCTCCTGTGGAGACTTAGTTGGTTTTCTATCAGCTAACCAACAACCACTGCAATCCTAATCCAAAGACCTACGTATACTCTCGTCAGAGGCTGCCACGGAGACTAACACGTACATACTCTTGCCTGATGGTGATCCTACATAAGAACCTACACGTTTACACCCGTCTCAATGCCTTATGTACACACCCATATCCAGTTGCAATACAGTCCTGTATAAGGACTTACGCGAGTTTAGGTCATAAACCATATACTCAATCTTATACAAGGAAAGAGTATGCAAACTCTAAAAATGACAACCTTACTTATCAGATTGAGCTCCATTGTAATGCAATTTTTAGAGTGTCTTCTTTTCTTGAATCCTCTTCTCTTATGCTCTCCTAATCTTTGAAGTCGGTATTCTTCTTCTTCTTCCTTGAATCGACTACCTTGCACTTGATGCTCCGATGAGGTTACCAAGGTAATGAGAGTGAGGTTGAATCCCCAACGACTATGAGATGGTTGGTTCCAATTGAATTATAAGGCAGAAAACTTGTTTAACACTTTTGCCTACATTCAATCGATCGATCGAAGATCAATCTAAAATAGGGCAGAAAGCTTGCTGGACATTTTTGCGCACTTTTGATTGATCGAGATAGATTAAATGTTTGCTTAATTGATCGAAGATCGATCGAACTTGTGCATATGTTTTTCTTTCCTTTACACATGATCTAGCCGACACAAACTTAATGACTAAGGATTTTCCTATATAGAATAAGTCATATAAGATAGGCTGTTTTAGACCTAAAAGGGTCTAGGGCTAAGATTACCAAGGCACCTCATGATTTAACTATTGTCTTCGGCCTTGATACTTCAAGTCTTCGAGTCTTTAATCTTCAATGTCTTCCTATGGAGGCACGATCGACTCAAGACACCCTAGCTTATGTCAATGACAAAAGCAAAGTACTAACAATCTTTCCATTTGTCAATTACATGACAAAAACTGACATATACCTTGTCATGCTCTATACCAATGACAAATCAAAATAACTAAAAAATATTACATATCAAATATAAAGATTTACAACTCAATTACAAACAAGACATGACATGTAGACTCTCATTATGCTCCCCCTCAAATGCTCCCACTAACTTCATCACTTTCCTGCAACAAAATGGAACCTGCAAAACAATATTCCACTTATTTTTGGTGGGACTTGATCTTTCTCTCCATTCTTGTCAGTAAATGACAAAGAGTAATTCCATAAATATATACCAATAAGCAAAGAAAATGAAAAGCTCTATAAGTCACAATTTACCTACGAGCACATATTAACAGGGGAATATGAGGTGCATATAAACATTAAACAACATGGAGCATATATAATATGATCATTCAAAAGATATACCTATCAAGCAACATGAACAATGATACAACTTTCAAGCTAAACTACCAGAAGGCTAATGAGACTAAATGTCCCTCGATTTTTGCCAAGTTAGATTTAAAAAATTCTCAGAATTTTTTTGCTAAAATTATTTTATTTTATCCCCTAGTGATCTCTAATACTAAAACCTAATCTATACGTGGGTTTTATCGGTAAAGAACCACACAAATTTGATTAATCTACCATAGAAAGCTAACTAATATACTTGATCACCAAAACCTTGGGCCTAAGCTTGTGATCTATTCATCAAAGGACCAAATCTAGATGACCCACCACTGATCGATCAAATTAACCATAATTTAATGAAGATCTACCTAAAACCAAGATAATTGTACAAATGAATTGAATTGACCAAATTACCCTATGACCTTCAAATCAATGGTTTATTGTAATAGGGGCTGCATCACCATTTCCGCTAATTGCGAATAACTCACATCGTGAACTTAGGATACAAACCTAGCTTATTGCACCTAATAAATTTTGCTATTTAATTTATTCTAAAAATGCATGAATTAACTAAACAAGCTTTAGACTGCTCATTTGTGGATCGCCGAACATGACTTGACATCCATCACGGGACATTGAGTGTTGAAGGTCAAATATTGCATATTAGACCCCAGTTATTACCAGATTTTATGAGCATGATATTGTTAACGTCTTCTTTTAAGCATGTTTGTGTTGCAAGGTGAATTCACGAGCTTGGACTAAAAAAAGATGCTAAAAGCATGGATTTAATGCTCATGAGTCACCAAGGCAAGGGACGGATCCCAAGGGACCAAGATCGACGGATTTACATGCTAGAGATCCAAGAAAATTGAGAAACTGAAGCTCAAGTGGCTTGAAAGTCAGCCAGAATGCAAGATCACAGGGTTCCCACCATCCATTTGGCTCGAAACTTCATGCATGGCCTGAGGACCATAAATTAACTGTACACGTCAAATTTCAGTCATTAGATCCATATGGAAGTGGCCTAACAGAGATATCAGAGGACGCTAGCCATTAAAGAGCATCTTGACAATCCATAAGCGATCAAGGCTCAAACTTAGGCGTTAGAAAGAGCGTAAAAAATAACAAGTCCTGGTGAAATTTTGTCTCATTTGCACAGTGTAATCAGGAGATACGGACGGCAGAAGTTATAGCAAAAGAGAAGGGAAAATTTGTAAATACGTGTGCATGGCATCATGCATATGTGAAGCAGATTATATTTTTAATAGTGAATATTGTCCACACATCGATTGAGCGTGTGGCCCACCCTGATTGTAAGCCTAAATGCTCATGTGAGAATTGAGCTTTTCATTAGGTGGGGCACGCTTTTTAGATCATGTGGCCTAAAAATAAGGCTGCTTCGCTATCTAGATGGGTCACAATGTACAAAAGAAATGGATGGCTTTAGAAATTATGTTACCTGACCATTTCTATGGCGCATGTCGGCCTATATGAGGAGTAAAAAGGCCCAATTTTTATAATAGGTGATCTAATCCATGGAGACCAGTTTATGGAGAGTTTAGATGTAGTGGACATTTGCAGTATTTACATATGAGCCTGCATGAGGATGGAAGGCTTTCATAGGTATGTGGGCCTTTGATGGGCCTGAGAGATTGACAAACGGTCTAAGTGAAATCTCATGCCGGTTTGAAGATTCAGCCCAATAAAAACCCAGACCATGAACATATGGTGAATGTTGGCACAGTCTGAGCTCGGGCGAGGATGTGCTGTTATAGGTCGAGTTGTCAAAGCCCATCTTTACCGAAAAATATAAAATTTAATATAAGATAGTTAATATAATAGCATACCTATTGTAAAAATGATTATTGACAGACTTAGAGTACTGTTAATGTTGCGTATGGACAGCTAAAATCGAAAGCTGACTTGTGGGCCAGTCATTGTGGCCCAGTCTTTCTGGGAGCAATTTGGAGTGCTCGGCTCAACAAAAATGGAATTTTTTAAAGGCCCCAACTCCAATCATGTTTGGGGAAAAATGATTTCAAATTGATCTTAGATCATGTCTTACCAAAGGTTTGAAATGTAGGGGTGACAGTGGGCTGGGCCGAACCGTGAAGAGCCATTGCTTGGGCGCCTAAACTTGGTCCAAGGGCTGGGCTCAAGCTTGAAATCTAGGCCTGGTGTCAGTGTCAATTTGGGTCAGGCTGTGGCTAATGATGAATGGTCCAACATGCCTATTGGTCCAGTCCGTTGTATAATAGTGGGCCACTATTATACATTAAGAATAATCGTAGATGTGGTATTTTTTGTATCCGGGTCATGTTTCAATGATACAAACCTTTTATATGATGAGATTGGTCATTGGTGAAAGGTACACAGATTCTTTGATTGACTAATTTCAACGATTGATAGTATAAATCATTTTCCTTACAAGGCCGGGCTCAAGGGACTAGGGTTGGGCCTTAGATTATAGGATAGTCAAGGACAATTTCATGGATGGCTAGGAAAGAATTTAGGGTAGAAAGTTCAATCCAAAGGCCTATCTTGCACTATAGCTTCTCATGTTCATAATTTTGTAATGGGTTATCTATTTTGTGTGTATAATATGTTGTTAGAAAGCTATTAATGAGTTCTACGTGCTAGCCGATATTAAATGCCTTTGGCCTTTAAGGCTTAAAAAAAGGTTATTTTAGGAGTTAAGTTTAAATTTAAATTTAAAATTTACTATTTTTGATAAAATTAGGAGTTTTATCATTTTTAGGGTAAGAGAGTCCTAGAATAGCTTAAACTCCTTGTTTGAATAATGAAAAAATTAGTTCAAAAGTGGCTTAATAATTTTAATATTTTTACTATTTTAGGAGTTTGGGAAACTTACAACTTTGTGGCTTAGGATCTATTGCAAATAGAGTCTATTCAAACTTTTTATCAACAACATCAATTTTATCTCTCATTTTTAGAGATGATTCTCCTCTTGTGGATTCAAGGTTTGTTCTTGAGAAGAAGACAATTATATCCACGCAACCACTACATTATTTGATACTAGAATGAGATTTTTCCTCTAATTGCTTGATGGATCCATAAATGAATTAACTGATGGATTTATAGACGATCTAGAAAAGGTTCCAATTACATTAGAATACTAGTTGATGGATGGATTGACAAAAAGGATCAATGGATCGGGCAATTGGATAGCTAAGGAGATGGACACTCTCATAGTTATCACGATGAAGATTAATGCTCTTTTACCTTCTAAAAAATAACCAAAGTGCATATATCTTGAGCCAATAGCGACAATGACAACACCCAGATTAATGGATGTTGAGCGATGAATGAAGCCACAATCAACGATGAGTCAAATCTTCTACAACAAATTTATATATTATTACAAAAGAGGTGGAAAATAATATACTAGGCATAAATAATTGCTAATAACTGGAAGGTAAGATATCATCTTATAAAGTTCCATGTTATGAATGAAATATCAATCCGACACAGGCATCCATTGTTAATTGTCATCAAAACCAAAGATGTACTACAAAAGCGGATCATTGCAAGGTGCTACTAGTATATAAAACCTAGGGACGGGTTTAATTTTTCAAGTGGAGGGATCTGATTTAGGAGAAAAGTCCAGATGGATCTCATGGATGATCACGTACGATTAAAACAAAATTGGGCTAAAAAGTTCGATCCAAGGGTCTAGCGTGCACTATAGCTTACATTAATGGTGGTAACTTTGTGGTTGGTTATCTATTTCTTGGGTATAATATGTGGCTGGAAAGGTATTGACGAGCTTTACATGCTAATTAATGTAAATGACCATTGGCTATGGAATGCTTTAAAAAAAAAGTAGGTTATTTTAGGGGTTAATTTTAAGTTTTAAATTAAATTTACTATTTTTACCATATGTGCTTCATGTTCATTTTTTATTTTATTTTTTAAAAAATTTTTACATCTGGTCTTTTTTCTGTCAATGTTCTAACTAAATAGGTGCATTATTCTATTACATTCTTTCTAAATTCTTATATTGTATAGGATCTTCAGAATGGAAGGATTGGCATTGACATGAGTCTCAAGGGTTGTATGAGGTGTACTTTATGGTTTGTTTATGCACACACCCACGTGTGTGCAGGAGTATAAAAAGAAAAAGGACTTCTCAAGTTGTTGTAATAATTGAGAAATTTCATTCATCTTGGAAGGAATATAAAAATTCTCTGAACTATAAGAGAATGGACTTCACATATATAGTTATAGAGGTGGAGGATAGAAACCATGACAAATATTCTATGAATTTAGAATTTGTAACTAAGGCCCACCTTGTTGAGAAGAACCAAAAGGGTTAAGAAAACCAAAGGTCACAATCACAAAAGAAAAAGGATACATGGCCAAATAAATAAGAAAATAGAAAATGATACTTCAATAAGGACAGTAAAAAGAATGAAGGATAAGAAATGTAGATTTTGCAAAGGTGATGAGAAAGAAAAGGACCATGCACCTGTTGTGTAAGAGTTTGTGCGGGTCAATATTGAAGCACTCATTGCTTGTCGCTCAAATGAGTTGTATATTGATTTAGGTACCGTTAAGTATCTTTGTTTCGACCGCAATGTTTTTTTCCTCCTGTGAGAAGGTAGAGGATGTGGGGGACATTTTCATAGAAAATTCATCCAAGGCAAAGGTCATTGGCAAAGGAAATGTGAGCCTAAAGATTTCTTCTGAAAATGCGTTGACTCTTTTTGATGTGTTGCATGTACTAGATTTTCGGAAGAATCTTGTCTTTGTTTTTACTTATCTCAACAAGAATATGTTTAAGTTATTTTTTGAATCTGGAAAATGAGGAGGCACACGCCGACATGCATTTATTACGCCGCTCGGATGCACCTCGAGATCCAAAAGCTACATACTTTTTCTTTATAAAGGCATCTCATCTCATTTGCAAGAGCAATCTGAAAAAATCTACACACTCTTTAATTTTTCTAAGCATTCTCTCTAGAGAAGTCAGTTCAAGCTTTTTTGAGTTTGTGTGGCTGTGATCGAGAATGCACCAGATCTAAGCCGTTTATCTTGGAGGAAAGTTGTTGTATCTTGGTGTAGACTTATTGGGAGCTAATGCATTATGGATCGTCTTTCTATGGGGACAAATCTATCTTTAAGATGGCGACAGTAACATGCCTGGTGACTCTCTAAATTCTTCTATTATTATTCCTAATTTATTATATTTTAAAGATATTTGCTATATCCCTATATTTTAAAGTCAACATTTTCATTCACATTAGTGCCATATTTTAAAATCAACTCTAAACCCATGCTTGGGCTAAATCACCCAAGCATGGGTCCTTGTGCACACCAATAAAACAAAACATGGTCTGTGTGGTGATATTAAAACTTACACTCAAGTGGAGTTGGAGCATCCCATCGAACGAGATATTGGGCCCACCATTATGTCATTTTGATTCTTAGGTGGCCCACCATTGCATCATGCCATTTTCATGTGGCCCACGGTTCCAGAAAATTTTAATGAGAATTCAACTGTTGAATAGTACGGGGGATATTATTCAAGGTTTGCGCACCATATTCAGGTGAGTTGGAAGATGGGACAAGCTAAATTTAAAAGACACGGACAGTTATAAAACCGTTAGAATAGTATGATCGAGCAGATATTTGGGGCAGCCTGGGAATGTTCATGGTGGGCCGACTCTAAGAGCCATGCAGATCACGTTTAAGGTGGGTAAGTAGGATTTGCTCAATCAAATAAAGGAAAGATCTCCTCACCCACACGCGTGTACTCATTCCTCTAAGTGCCAGCAAGGTGGCCCACCTATCATGGGTAGTTATTCCTCGCATCATATATGAACTATCCATGTTCTGGTTGCCAAAAAAAGTAACTTACACTGAGTGGGTGTATACGTACATCATTGAAAAGAAGATGTGTCACATTCAATTACAAAAATCATTAGTCTAAAATATCCTATTGACTCCTCACCCACACGTGTGTACTCATTCCTCTAAGTGCCATCACGGTGGCCCACCAATATTGGGTAGTTATTCCTCGCATCATATATGAACTATCCATGTTCTGGTTGCCAAAAAAAGTAACTTACACTGAGTGGGTGTATATGTACATCATTGAAAAGATGTATCACATTCAATTAAAAAAATCATTGGTCTAAAATATCATATTGATTTTAGTGGACCATCAGACCAAAAACATGGATGGTTAGATCAACGGACCATCTCTGCTTGTGGGGCCCATTGTGTAGTAGGTGAATTCAACTTTTGACCAGTCTGTTGAATTCGTTTGTTTCGGACCATATCTACATTAATCTTTTTAGACATATCTTTGTTTTTCTGGTTTGTGTTCGAATAGTAAATTGTTATTGTAGATAAGGATAAGATCTATATTTAGAGAAAAATCAAGTAGAAAAACGGCATGTCCATGCACGCATGCATGCTTATAAATACATGAACTTACTCCTTCTAAAGCCATATCGAATTCTCTCTTTCTCCTCTCACTTGCTCCACATGAAAATGGCAGCCATTACTCTCTTTATCTTCTTCTTCTGTTTTAATCATCTCTACAAATTCTAGAAACATACCTCCAATCCATTCTCATTCTCTAGCACCATCGATTCTCTTTCTCCTCCACAAGACTTGACAACCACCGAGGCCCGTCATCATCTTCGTAATCCTCATCATGACATCGCTGTGGTAATTTCACCCATGTTTGTGACTCTTCAAGATTTTCTTCTTTAGGTCTTCACATGGCGAATTTGCATTTTGTGATAAATCACTTCCATATAGTATCGAGCAAAGGACTTGGTTGATAGCATGACAATTTCGGAGAAAGTGGCTCAACTAGGGAACAAGGCGTATGGGGTGTCTAGGCTTGGACTTCCGATGTATGAATGGTGGTCGGAGGCTCTCCATGGTGTGGCGAACACTGGCCCAGGTACCCATTTCGATAAAAATAGCATCCCAGTGGGCGACGAGCTTTCCAACCGTTATTCTCATGGCGGCATCATTTAACGAATCTCTATAGAAAACCATAGGGCAGGTAAATATGTTAAGTTTTTTTTTTTTTTTCTTTTTTTTTTGAAATCTTATAAATAGTATTGATTAATACAAACACTTATTGTAAGATGCTCGATTTTATTGGACCCACCAATGGCAGTTGCAAGACCAACCTTGGTAATGTAAATTTGTTGATGCAGTGAGTTTGAAACGTGATAAAATATTTATTTTTTACTTGATTGTTCTTAATCTATCTGTTGATCAAGTGGGTCACACATGCACAAAGTAACGGACATCTTAGAGGCATGAAACCAATGCTCTACATTGAAGATGGATCGATTGCTTAACTAAGAATTGGAAACATGTACACATAACGCTAGGTTGGGTTAGGCATGGCCAGGCCATGTTGGGCTAAAATGACTTGAGCCCAAGCCTAATCCAAAAATTGATCGGGTCATGCATCCTATCGCGGAGATTTTCCCCATCTCCCATCACTTATGAAATGTTTGGATAACTAGAACGTGGGTCCTACATGTACAGTTTGTTGGGCTGAATAAATGCTAGATGGAGCACTATATATTTCATGAAATACAAAATAATGAATATTTCCCAAATAAGCTACTGGAGTTCTTATGGTAATGATATCGTTCTTCTTTCCTTGCATATTGAAGGTTGTTTCTACAGAGGCAAGGGCCATGTACAATCTAGGGTTAGCTGGATTGACATTCGAGTCCTAACATCAATGTTGTTAGGGACCCCAGATGGGGTAGGTTCACGAGACCCCGGTGAAGATCCGCTCGTTGTGGGCCGCTACTGTTGGAATTACGTTAGGGGCTTGCAAGACGTTGAGGGCTGCAAAAATCCCAAGGACTTGAACTCTAGGCCACTCAAGGTTGGTGCATGCCTTGCAAGCATTATGCAGCTTACGATGTCGACAACCTGGTTAGGCGTTGACCGATACCACTTTGATGCAAGGGTAATCACTAATCAATCTAATTAAAGCTCTTCCCTTCACTAGTTGGACCAAATCATGAAAAGACAGCAAGCCAAAAAATAAGGCAGGCCATTCAATAAGTGGGCTGCAGTTGAGTGATAAAAGATAGGCAAGAAAAGGAAACCAATTGCCCTAATTCAATGTGGCCCACTAATGAGCTGTCTCAGGCAAGGCAAGTTTAAGATGGGGTATACCTGATTAATGGCCTAAATATTGCTATGTAATTAGTTCTTCCTCATAAATGTATCTTTTAAATATTTTTTCTTAAGGTGACCGAGCAAGACATGGTGGAGACATTCCTCCGTCCATTCGAGATGTGTGTGAGGGAAGGAGACGCGTCAAGCAGCGTCATGTGCTCTTACAACCGTGTCAATGGCATCCCCACATGCGCCGATCCAAAACTCCTATCTCAAACCATAAGAGGAGAATGGGATCTTCATGGGTAACGATGCTTTCCTCATTTTTTAACAGCTATGTTGGTATTTCTCATTTCAATCACATAAACAAATATGGTTTTGAAGTATCCACATATAACTACAAAAATCAATATTTTTAAAATTTTCCAGTAACTTAATTAGTTAATTTAACTTGTAATATTATACTTCCTATTGTTAATCATTTCCTGATATATTTGGCATTTCTTAGCATGATCCGATCATTGTGATTTTTTCACGAGCATTGCCCATTGTTGTGTGGAATGAATGGAAAACCCAGATCGATCGATGATTGGATTGTCCAACATCTTTAAATCAACTAGTTGCATCATGGGTTTGAGCTCATCTTACATATTAAAAATAAAAGGTAAAAAAAAAAAAAAACATTTGCTCCATAGCCTACCATGCAACTAATAGTCTTAGAACCTTTCTCATGCATGTAATATGATCATGGATGAGGAAATCTATTCTACCCATTAGTACACAATACAGTAGCGTTAATGTTTATTAAACTTGTAATGTAAGTAATATTTAAATCTCAAAAATTTTCACAGGTACATTGTTGCCGATTGTGATTCAATAGAGGTCATTCATCATGGTCACAAATGGCTTAACGACACAACTGAGGATGCGGTTGCTCAAGTACTCTGAGCTGGCAAGCTCCTAATCTCAATAACCTAACTTGCGTTTAAGCGTTTTTTTTTTTTTGAAATGTATATTAATTTTCTTTTTTGAATTTTTGTGTAACTCAGGGATGGATTTGGATTGTGGAACCTACTATACTAAGTTCACTGAATCAGCAATCTTGAAAGGAAAGGCCAGAGAGAGTGATGTGGACAAGGCATTGAGGAACCTCTACATCATGTTAATGAGGCTTGGATTCTTTGATGGAAGCTGACCTACGCATCTCTCGGAAGAGATGATGTGTGTTCAAGGGAGAACATGGACTGCAAACAAACCGCAAGGGAAGGGATTGTTTTGCTCAAGAATGAGGGTGACACCTTCCCTTGAGATTAACAAATACAAGAAGCTTGCAGACTTTGGTGGGCCCACATGCTAATGCATTTGACCATGATCGGAAACTATCTTTGGTGTTCTTTTCGGTTGCCATGATTTTGATTTTGCTCAACAAGATTTTCCCATGTTCTTTGTGGTCTAAACATTACTAAGGTGTCCACTTAATATATCTCATGAGCTAATTAGATTATTCTAGTGAAATTCAACTATCTCAATTTTCTGGATAAAGTGGGCCGGGGACAGTTAGGATCGTTTCTGGAAGAGACAATCAGTCACCCAGGTTTGAGCCCCGGCTCTTTAGGCTTGGGTTTCCTTTTTCCCCTCCTCGTGGGATGTCCTTTTCTTTTTCCTTCTTTTCATTTCCCTGCTAGCTTATGATAGGCTTCGCCCAGGTCCTTTTTCTCCTACGAAAACCCGAATGACCATTTACATGCATATTTTGCCTCAAGGATGAATGAAAGAGAGTTTTCTAAAAAAAAAAAAACACTCTCAATTTTCCCGTGATCGTTCCAAAAATCGGAATTCATTTTGGATTTCCTTCTTAATCAATGATAAGTACTAATTGGTCAATTACCAATGTGGTGTCCATCATTGAACGTCTATGGTTGACTTGATTGGGCTAGTGAAGATGGACCTATCACTTGGTCGCATTACCAACCATACACATTGCTTAGCTTGGACCACCCAACCCAATAAAGGCTTAGAAAATTCCCTACGAAACCATCTCTGTTAGGAGGGGTACTTTGGTTTTTGGGTACCGACCTTACTATATAATACTATCGTCTGGAATGCATTACCAATGCATCATACATTCATACATTGGTTTGGTGTTACACAGGCATTCCATGCCACTACGTGACTCCCTGGATGCCTTTCTGCACTGACGCAGTTCATCACGAGATGGGGTGTGTTGATGTGGCATGCAAGAACCAGTCTTTCATCAATCAAGCATTGGCAGCCTCAAAGGAAGCAGATGCAACCATCATTTTTTGGGTTAGATCTATCCATCGAGGTAAAGCTTGGACCGGACTAATCTCCTCCTTCCAAAGTTACCGGACTCACCGATCACCGATGTCGCCAATGCCGCCGTAGGTCCAAATCATACTCATCATACTTTCTCGCAGAGGCGTCGACATAACATTCGCTAAGACCAACCCTAAGATTAACGCCATCATCTCTTTGGGTACCCCGGCCAAGAAGGCGGTCGGCGATCACGAGATATTGTCTTTGGGCATTACAATCCGTGGGGAGGCTACCGATCACTTGGTACATCTGCAGACTACGTAACCAAGCTTCCAATGACTTCCATGCAAATGAGACCGTTGATAACTTGGGCTACCCTGGGAGGACCTACAAATTCTTCGATGGTCGGTGGTCTACCCATTTGGCTATGGGCTCAGTTACACTCAGTTCAAGTACAAGCTCACATCTGCACCATCATCTGTTATAAAGAAGTTGAAGGCGCACCAACATTGCCATGACATTAGCTTAAAACCCAATGCATTTGTGCCATCATGCCCGTCTGTGTTGATCGAAGAGACAAGATGTGGCGATGCAATCAACGTTGAGATTGAAGTGAGTAATGTGGGGCATCGAGATGGGTCCCACGTCATCTTGGTCTACTCGAAGCCGCCTGTCGATTTGGTTGGAGGCCCTGTTAAGCAAGTGGTAGAGTTTAAACGGGTGTTCGTACCTACTGGTGTGACCAAGACGGTGAAGTTCTCGATTGACGTCTGTAAGAGCTTGAGTGTGGTGACAGATACAGCTTACCTTGTTTTGCCAGCAGGGGAGCACACGATCATGGTTGGTGATGGAGATGAAGTTGTATCATTCCCAGTCCACGTTAGCCTACACTCTTAGTCATGAAGGGGAATGAGAATATACTTCTCACAAAAAACTTCCCCTACCCTAGCATTGCATATGTAAATCTATAGTTGAATATTGTTGAGAGAAAAGGTCTTCTTGCCTCTTTTTCGCACATACATCTTCTCCACTTATCTTTATGTTCATCACCTATGGACAACGTGACTGATGTTGTCGTGCCCCAGACTTGGTAACCGGACTCACAAGGAACCCGATAGCCTGGGATTACGCCGCAATGACCTCCGTAGTACCCCATTATCGGCTCCTAAGGCAGGTTTCGATCCTGGGATCCCACAAGGAGGATTTTCATAACCGTATAACCATTTCCAATACGAGCATACCCAAGATCACATCAAGTAAATTTCAGAAATAATAAAAGGACACGTTATAAAATCCACTATAAATTTGAATTTTTACAAGTACATAGCTGAAATGAAATACATCTGATAATGAAGGAAGTAGGAAGAAGATCTGCAACACTGGGGGTCCTCGGCGCAACTCTAATCCAAGCTCAGCTATTACGATGCTGACCTAGGATCCCCTGCATGCATTAATCGTGCATAAGCTTATAGAAGCTTAGAGGGTGGTGGAAGTGTGCGACAATGGTGCTCAGAAGAAGTGGAGAATGCAGGAGGGAGTCATAATCAATACTAATACCACTAGCATTACCAAGGCTGTCATGAGTGCATGGAGCTATACCAAGGCAGTACAATCATGCAGGAATAGAATAGGATTAACATACATATTTATAAGATACATTAATATATTATTTGATTAAGCTATTGTATGCATGATAAACTGAAAAAATAAGGTCGGAAAATTAAGTTATTTGCTGAAAACGTAAAGTGTTGAATTGTAATTTTAAAATAATTTTGAGGTATTCTAATCAAACGCGAAAAGAAATGTCAATGGACAGTCACTTTCTGCATTCAACCTTTTAACATTATGTGAAGGGAGGGGGAGCTAAAAAAAAAAAACCTATATTTTCAGTGAAACTTAATTTAAGTACTTAATAATTTAAAATTTCCAAACGATCTATATCATATAAAATCATTGAAAAAATTAAATTTTAATGATGAGTGTTGAAAATAAGTTTTATCAAATGGCCCTAAGACTATCTTAATCTAATCAAGATTATACTAATATACTCCAACACAATTCACGCAAGATCGATGCATGGAGCACTACTAAAATGGTTAAGAATTTCCTATCTAGTTAGGGTTTTTTGTAAGCCTACATGATCATGTGAGAATTGAGCTTTTCATTAGGTGGGGCACGCTTTTTAGATCACGTGGCCTAAAAATAAGGCTGCTTCGCTCTCTAGATGGGTCACAATGTACAAAAGAAATGGATGGCTTTAGAAATTATGTTAGCCGACCATTTCTATGGCGCATGTCAGCCTATATGAGGAGTAAAAAGGCCCGATTTTTATAATAGGCGATCTAATCCATGGAGACCAGTTTATGGAGAGTTTAGATGTGGTGGACATTTGCAGTATTTGCATATGAGCCTGCATGAGGATGGAAGGCTTTCATAGGTATGTGGGCCCGTGATGGGCTGAGAGATTGACAAACGTCTAAGCGAAATCTCATGCTTAGGTTTGAAGATCCAGCCCTAATAAAAACCCGGACCATGAACATATGGTGAATGTTAGCGTGATCTGAGCTCGAGCGAGGATGTCTTTCATATAGTCGAGTTGTCAAAGCCCATCTTTCTTGAAAAATATAAAATTTAATATAAGATAGTTAATATAATAGCATACCTATTGTAAAAATGATTATTGATGAGACTTGAGTAACCTTGTTAATGTTGCATATGGACAACTAAAATCGAAAGTCGACTTGTGGGTAGCCGTCATTGTGCCCAATCTTTTCGGGAGCAATTTGGAGTGCTCGGCTCAACAAAAATGGAATTTTTAAAGCCCCAACTCCAATCATGGTTGGGGAAAAATGATTTCAAATTGATCTTAGATCATGTCTTACCAAAGGTCTGAAATGTAGGGGTGACAATGGGCTGGGCCGAACCGTGAAGAGCCATGGCTTGGGCGCCTAAACTTGGTCCAAGGGCTGGGCTCAAGCTTGAAATCTAGGCCTGGTGTCCAGGCTGGGTTGGGCCAGGGCTAATGATGAATGGTCCAACATGCCTATTGGTCCAGTCCGTTGTATAATAGTGGGCCACTATTATACATTAAGAATAATCGTAGATGTGGTATTTTTTGTATCCGGGTCATGTTTCAATGATACAAACCTTTTATATGATGAGACTGGTCATTGGTGAAAGGTACACAGATTCTTTGATTGACTAATTTCAACGATTTATAGTATAAATCATTTTCCTTACAAGTCCAGGGCTCAAGGGACTAGGGTTGAGCCTTAGATTATAGGACAGTCAAGGACAATTTCACGGATGGCTAGGAAAGAATTTAGGGTAGAAAGTTCAATCCAAAGGCCTATCTTAAACTATAGCTTCTCATGTTCATAATTTTGTAATGGGTTATCTATTTTGTGTGTATAATATGTTGTTAGAAAGCTATCAATGAGTTCTACGTGCTAGCCGATATTAAATGCCTTTGGCCTTTAAGGCTTAAAAAAAGGTTATTTTAGGAGTTAAATTTAAATTTAAATTTAAAATTTACTATTTTTGATAAAATTAGGAGTTTTATCATTTTTAGGGTAAGAGAGTCCTAGAATAGCTTAAACTCCTTGTTTGAATAATGAAAAAATTAGTTCAAAAGTGGCTTAATAATTTTAATATTTTTACTATTTTAGGAGTTTGGGAAACTTACAACTTTGTGGCTTAGGATCTATTGCAAATAGAGTCTATTCAAACTTTTTATCAACAACATCAATTTTATCTCTCATTTTTAGAGATGATTCTCCTCTTGTGGATTCAAGGTTTGTTCTTGAGAAGAAGACAATTATATCCACGCAACCACTACATTATTTGATACTAGAATGAGATTTTTCCTCTAATTGCTTGATGGATCCATAAATGAATTAACTGATGGATTTATAGACGATCTAGAAAAGGTTCCAATTACATTAGAATACTAGTTGATGGATGGATTGACAAAAAGGATCAATGGATCGGGCAATTGGATGGCTAAGGACATGGACACTCTCATAGTTATCACGATGAAGATTAATGCTCTTTTACCTTCTAAAAAATAACCGAAGTGCATATATCTTGAGCCAATAGTGACAATGACAACACCAAGATTAATGGATGTTGAGCGACGAATGAAGCCACAATCAACGATGAGTCAAATCTTCCACAACAAATTTATATATTATTACAAAAGAGGTGGAAAATAATATACTAGGCATAAATAATTGCTAATAAGTGGAAGGTAAGATATCATCTTATAAAGTTCCATGTTATGAATGCAATATCAATCCGACACAGGCATCCATTGTTAATTGTCGTCAAAACCAAAGATGTACTACAAAAGCGGAGCATTGCAAGGTGCTACTAGTATATAAAACCTAGGGACGGGTTTAATTTTTCAAGTGGAGGGATCTGATTTAGGAGAAAAGTCCAGATGGATCTCATGGATGATCACGTACGATTAAAACAAAATTGGGCTAAAAAGTTCGATCCAAGGGTCTAGCGTGCACTATAGCTTACATTAATGGTGGTAACTTTGTGGTTGGTTATCTATTTCTTGGGTATAATATGTGGCTGGAAAGGTATTGGCGAGCTTTACATGCTAATTAATGTAAATGACCATTGGCTATGGAATGCTTTAAAAAAAAAGTAGGTTATTTTAGGGGTTAATTTTAAGTTTTAAATTAAATTTACTATTTTTACCATATGTGCTTCATGTTCATTTTTTATTTTATTTTTAAAAAAATTTTTATCTGGTCTTTTTTACTGTCAATGTTCTAACTAAATAGGTGCATTATTCTATTACATTCTTTCTAAATTCTTATATTGTATAGGATCTTCAGAATGGAAGGATTGGCATTGACATGAGTCTCAAGGGTTGTATGAGGTGTACTTTATGGTTTGTTTATGCACACACCCACGTGTGTGCAGGAGTATAAAAAGAAAAAGGACTTCTCAAGTTGTTGTAATAATTGAGAAATTTCATTCATCTTGGAAGGAATATAAAAATTCTCTGAACTATAAGAGAATGGACTTCACATATATAGTTATAGAGGTGGAGGATAGAAACCATGACAAATATTCTATGAATTTAGAATTCGTAACTAAGGCCCACCTTGTTGAGAAGAACCAAAAGGGTTAAGAAAACCAAAGGTCACGATCACAAAAGAAAAAGGATACATGGCCAAATAAATAAGAAAATAGAAAATGATACTTCAATAAGGACAAAAAAGAATGAAGGATAAGAAATGTAGATTTTGCAAAGGTGATGAGAAAGAAAAGGACCATGCACCTGTTGTGTAAGAGTTTGTGCGGGTCAATATTGAAGCACTCATTGCTTGTCGCTCAAATGAGTTGTATATTGATTTAGGTACCGTTAAGTATCTTTGTTTCGACCGCAATGTTTTTTTTCCTCCTGTGAGAAGGTAGAGGATGTGGGGGACATTTTCATAGAAAATTCATCCAAGGCAAAGGTCATTGGCAAAGGAAATGTGAGCCTAAAGATTTCTTCTGAAAATGCGTTGACTCTTTTTGATGTGTTGCATGTACTAGATTTTCGGAAGAATCTTGTCTTTGTTTTTACTTATCTCAACAAGAATATGTTTAAGTTATTTTTTGAATCTGGAAAATGAGGAGGCACGCGCCGACATGCATTTATTACGCCGCTCGCATGCACCTCGAGATCCAAAAGCTACATACTTTTTCTTTATAAAGGCATCTCATCTCATTTGCAAGAGCAATCTGAAAAAATCTACATACTCTTTAATTTTTCTCAGCATTCTCTCTAGAGAAGTCAGTTCAAGCTTTTTTGAGTTTGTGTGGCTGTGATCGAGAATGCACCAGATCTAAGCCGTTTATCTTGGAGGAAAGTTGTTGTATCTTGGTGTAGACTTATTGGGAGCTAATGCATTATGGATCGTCTTTCTATGGGGACAAATCTATCTTTAAGATGGCGACAGTAACATGCCTGGTGACTCTCTAAATTCTTCTATTATTATTCCTGATTTATTATATTTTAAAGATATTTGCTATATCCCTATATTTTAAAGTCAACATTTTCATTCACATTAGTGCCATATTTTAAAATCAACTCTAAACCCATGCTTGGGCTAAATCACCCAAGCATGGGTCCTTGTGCACACCAATAAAACAAAACATGGTCTGTGTGGTGATATTAAAACTTAAACTCAAGTGGAGTTGGAGCGTCCCATCGAACGAGATATTGGGCCCACCATTATGTCATTTTAATTCTTATGTGGCCCACCATTGCATCATGCCATTTTCATGTGGCCCACGGTTCCATAAAATTTTAATGAGAATTCAACTGTTGAATAGTATGGGGATATTATTCTAGGTTTGCGCACCATATTCAGGTGAGTTGGATGATGGGACAAGCTAAATTTAAAAAGACACGGACAGTTATAAAACCGTTAGAATAGTATGATCGAGCCAGATATTTGGGGCAGCCTGGGAATGTTCATGGTGGGTCGACTCTAAGAGCCATGCAGATCACGTTTAAGGTGGGTAAGTAGGATTTGCTCAATCAAATAAAGGAAAGATCTCCTCACCCACACGCGTGTACTCATTCCTCTAAGTGCCAGCACGGTGGCCCACCTATCATGGGTAGTTATTCCTCGCATCATATATGAACTATCCATGTTCTGGTTGCCAAAAAAAGTAACTTACACTGAGTGGGTGTATATGTACATCATTGAAAAGAAGATGTATCACATTCAATTACAAAAATCATTGGTCTAAAATATCCTATTGACTCCTCACCCACACGTGTGTACTCATTCCTCTAAGTGCCATCACGGTGGCCCACCTATATTGGGTAGTTATTCCTCGCATCATATATGAACTATCCATGTTCTGGTTGCTAAAAAAAGTAACTTACACTGAGTGGGTGTATATGTACATCATTGAAAAGATGTATCACATTCAATTAAAAGAATCATTGGTCTAAAATATCCTATTGATTTTAGTGGACCATCAGACCAAAAACATGGATGATTCCGATCAACGGACCATCTCTGCTTGTGGGGCCCATTGTGTAGTAGGTGAATTCAACTTTTGACCAGTCTGTTGAATTCGTTTGTTTCGGACCATATCTACATTAATCTTTTTAGACATATGCTGTTTTTCTGGTTTGTGTTCGAATAGTAAATTGTTATTGTAGATAAGGATAAGATCTATTTTTAGAGAAAAATCAAGTAGAAAAACGGCATGTCCATGCACGCATGCATGCTTATAAATACATGAACTTACTCCTTCTAAAGCCATATCGAATTCTCTCTTTCTCCTCTCACTTGCTCCACATGAAAATGACAGCCATTACTCTCTTTTATCTTCTTCTTTCTGTTTTAATCATCTCTACAAATTCTAGAAACATACCTCCAATCCATTCTCATTCTCTAGCACCATCAGATTCTCTTTCTCCTCCACAAGACTTGACAACCACCGAGGCCCGTCATCATCATCGTAATCCTCATCATGACATCGCTAGCAGTAATTTCACCCATGTTTGTGACTCTTCAAGATTTTCTTCTTTAGGTCTTCACATGGCCGAATTTGCATTTTGTGATAAATCACTTCCATATAGTATCAGAGCAAAGGACTTGGTTGATAGCATGACAATTTCGGAGAAAGTGGCTCAACTAGGGAACAAGGCGTATGGGGTGTCTAGGCTTGGACTTCCGATGTATGAATGGTGGTCGGAGGCTCTCCATGGTGTGGCGAACACTGGCCCAGGTACCCATTTTGATAAAAATAGCATCCCAGGGGCGACGAGCTTTCCAACCGTTATTCTCATGGCGGCATCATTTAACGAATCTCTATGGAAAACCATAGGGCAGGTAAATATGTTAAGTTTTTTTTTTTTTCTTATTTTTTTTGAAATCTTATAAATAGTATTGATTAATACAAACACTTATTGTAAGATGCTTGATTTTATTGGACCCACCAATGGTAGATGCAAGACCAACCTTGGTAATGTAAATTTGTTGATGCAGTGAGTTTGAAACGTGATAAAATATTTATTTTTTACTTGATTGTTCTTAATCTATCTGTTGATCAAGTGGGTCACACATGCACAAAGTAACGGACATCTTAGAGGCATGAAACCAATGCTCTACATTGAAGATGGATCGATTGCTTAACTAAGAATTGGAAACATGTACACATAACGCTAGGTTGGGTTAGGCATGGCCAGGCCATGTTGGGCTAAAATGACTTGAGCCCAAGCCTAATCCAAAATTGATCGGGTCATGCATCCTATCGCGGAGATTTTCCCCATCTCCCATCACTTATGAAATGTTTGGATAACTAGAACGTGGGTCCTACATGTACAGTTTGTTGAAATTTGAATAAATGCTAGATGGAGCACTATATATTTCATGAAATACAAAATAATGAATATTTCCCAAATAAGCTACTGGAGTTCTTATGGTAATGATATCGTTCTTCTTTCCTTGCATATTGAAGGTTGTTTCTACAGAGGCAAGGGCCATGTACAATCTAGGGTTAGTTTGGATTGACATTCTGGAGTCCTAACATCAATGTTGTTAGGGACCCCAGATGGGGTAGGATCACAGAGACCCCAGGTGAAGATCCGCTCGTTGTGGGCGCTTCTGTTGTGAATTACGTTAGGGGCTTGCAAGACGTTGAGGGCGCAAAAATCCCAAGGACTTGAACTCTAGGCCACTCAAGGTTGGTGCATGCTGCAAGCATTACGCAGCTTACGATGTCGACAACCTGGTTAGGCGTTGACCGATACCACTTTGATGCAAGGGTAATCACTAATCAATCTAATTAAAGCTCTTCCCTTCACTAGTTGGACCAAATCATGAAAACAGCAGGCCAGAAAATAAGGCAGGCCATTCAATAAGTGGGCTGCAGTTGAGTGATAAAAGATAGGCAAGAAAAGGAAACCAATTGCCCTAATTCAATGTGGCCCACTAATGAGCTGTCTCATGCAAGGCAAGTTCAAGATGGGGTATACCTGATTAATGGCCTAAATATTGCTATGTAATTAGTTCTTCCTCATAAATGTATCTTTTAAATATTTTTTCTTAAGGTGACCGAGCAAGACATGGTGGAGACATTCCTCCGTCCATTCGAGATGTGTGTGAGGGAAGGAGACGTTAAGCAGCGTCATGTGCTCTTACAACCGTGTCAATGGCATCCCCACATGCGCCGATCCAAAACTCCTATCTCAAACCATAAGAGGAGAATGGGATCTTCATGGGTAACGATGCTTTCCTCATTTTTTATGACTATGTTGGTATTTCTCATTTCAATCACATAAACAAATATGGTTTTGAAGTATCCACATATAACTACAAAAATCAATATTTTTAAAATTTTCCAATAACTTAATTAGTTAATTTAACTTGTAATATTATACTTCCTATTGCTAATCATTTCCTGATATATTTGGCATTACTTAGCATGATCCGATCATTGTGATTTTTTCACGAGCATTGCCCATTGTTGTGTGGAATGAATGGAAAACCCAGATCGATCGATGATTGGATTGTCCAACATCTTTAAATAAACTAGTTGCATCATGGGTTCGAGCTCATCTTACATATTAAAAATAAAAGGTAAAAAAAAAAAAAAAAAAAAAAACCATTTGCTCCATAGCCTACCATGCAACTATAGTCTTAGAACCTTTCTCATGCATGTAATATGATCATGGATGAGGAAATCTATTCTACCCATTAGTACACAATACAGTAGCGTTAATGTTTATTAAACTTGTAATGTAAGTAATATTTAAATCTCAAAAATTTTCACAGGTACATTGTTGCCGATTGTGATTCAATCGAGGTCATTCATCATGGTCACAAATGGCTTAACGACACAGGTGAGGATGCGGTTGCTCAAGTACTCGAACTGGCAAGCTCCTAATCTCAATAACCTAACTCGCATTTGAGCGCTTTTTTTTTTTTTTTTTTGAAATGTATATTAATTTTCTTTTTGAATTTTTGTGTAACTCAGGGATGGATTTGGACTGTGGAACCTACTATACTAAGTTCACTGAATCAACAATCTTGAAAGGAAAGGCCAGAGAGAGTGATGTGGACAAGGCATTGAGGAACCTCTACATCATGTTAATGAGGCTTGGATTCTTTGATGGAAGCCCAGCCTACGCATCTCTCGGAAGAGATGATGTGTGTTCAAGGGAGAACATGGACCTGGCAAACAAACTCGCAAGGGAAGGGATTGTTTTGCTCAAGAATGAGGGTGACACCTTACCCTTGAGATCCAACAAATACAAGAAGCTTGCACTGGTGGGCCCACATGCTAATGCGACTGCAGCCATGATCGGAAACTATCTTTGGTATTCTTTTTCGGTTGCCATGATTTTGATTTTGCTCAACAAGATTTTCCCATGTTCTTTGTGGTCCTAAACATTACTAAGCAGGTCCACTTAATATATCTCATGAGCTAATTAGATTATTCTAGTGAAATTCAACTATCTCAATTTTCCTGGATAAAGTGGGCCTGGGGACAGTTAGGATCGTTTCTGGAAGAGACAATCAGTCACCCAGGTTTGAGCCCCGGCTCTTTAGGCTTGGGTTTCCTTTTTCCCCTCCTCGTGGGATGTCCTTTTCTTTTTCCTTCTTTTCATTTCCCTGCTAGCTTATGATAGGCTTCGCCCAGGTCCTTTTTCTCCTACGAAAACCCGAATGACCATTTACATGCATATTTTGCCTCAAGGATGAATGAAAGAGAGTTTTCTAAAAAAAAAAAAACACTCTCAATTTTCCCGTGATCGTTCCAAAAATCGGAATTCATTTTGGATTTCCTTCTTAATCAATGATAAGTACTAATTGATCAATTACCAATGTGGTGTCCATCGTTGAACGTCTATGGTTGACTTGATTGGGCTAGTGAAGATGGACCTATCACTTGGTCGCATTACCAACCATACACATTGCTTAGCTTGGACCACCCAACCCAATAAAGGCTTAGAAAATTCCCTACGAAACCATCTCTGTTAGGAGGGGTACTTTGGTTTTTGGGTACCGACCTTACTATATAATACTATCGTCTGGAATGCATTACCAATGCATCATACATTCATACATTGGTTTGGTGTTACACAGGCATTCCATGCCACTACGTGACTCCCCTGGATGCCTTCTCTGCACTCGCAACAGTTCATCACGAGATGGGGTGTGTTGATGTGGCATGCAAGAACCAGTCTTTCATCAATCAAGCAGTGGCAGCCTCAAAGGAAGCAGATGCAACCATCATTTTTGCTGGGTTAGATCTATCCATCGAGGCCGAAAGCTTGGACCGGACTAATCTCCTCCTTCCAGGTTACCAGACTCAGCTGATCACTGATGTCGCCAATGCCGCCGTAGGTCCAGTCATACTCATCATACTTTCTGCAGGAGGCGTCGACATAACATTCGCTAAGACCAACCCTAAGATTAACGCCATCATCTGGGCTGGGTACCCCGGCCAAGAAGGCGGTCAGGCGATCACAGATATTGTCTTTGGGCATTACAATCCAGGGGGGAGGCTACCGATCACTTGGTACACTGCAGACTACGTAACCAAGCTTCCAATGACTTCCATGCAAATGAGACCAGTTGATAACTTGGGCTACCCTGGGAGGACCTACAAATTCTTCGATGGTCCGGTGGTCTACCCATTTGGCTATGGGCTCAGTTACACTCAGTTCAAGTACAAGCTCACATCTGCACCATCATCTGTTATAAAGAAGTTGAAGGCGCACCAACATTGCCATGACATTAGCTTAAAACCCAATGCATTTGTGCCATCATGCCCGTCTGTGTTGATCGAAGAGACAAGATGTGGCGATGCAATCAACGTTGAGATTGAAGTGAGTAATGTGGGGCATCGAGATGGGTCCCACGTCATCTTGGTCTACTCGAAGCCGCCTGTCGATTTGGTTGGAGGCCCTGTTAAGCAAGTGGTAGAGTTTAAACGGGTGTTCGTACCTACTGGTGTGACCAAGACGGTGAAGTTCTCGATTGACGTCTGTAAGAGCTTGAGTGTGGTGACAGATACAGCTTACCTTGTTTTGCCAGCAGGGGAGCACACGATCATGGTTGGTGATGGAGATGAAGTTGTATCATTCCCAGTCCACGTTAGCCTACACTCTTAGTCATGAAGGGGAATGAGAATATACTTCTCACAAAAAACTTCCCCTACCCTAGCATTGCATATGTAAATCTATAGTTGAATATTGTTGAGAGAAAAGGTCTTCTTGCCTCTTTTTCGCACATACATCTTCTCCACTTATCTTTATGTTCATCACCTATGGACAACGTGACTGATGTTGTCGTGCCCCAGACTTGGTAACCGGACTCACAAGGAACCCGATAGCCGGTTTTGGCCGCAAAGCCTCCGTAATACCCCATTATCGGTTCCTAAGGCAGGTTTCGATCCTGGGATCCCACAAGGAGGATTTTCATAACCGTATAACCATTTCCAATACGAGCATACCCAAGATCACATCAAGTAAATTTCAGAAATAATAAAAGGACACGTTATAAAATCCACTATAAATTTGAAATTTTACAAGTACATAGCTGAAAAGAAATACATCTGATAACGAAGGAAGTAGGAAGAAGATCTGCAACACTGGGGGTCCTACAAGCAACTCTAATCCAAGCTCAGCTATTACGATGCCGACCTAGGATCCCCTGCACGCATCAATCGTGCATAAGCTTATAGAAGCTTAGAGGGTGGTGGAAGTGTGTGACAATGGTGCTCAGAAGAAGTGGAGAATGCAGGAGGGAGTCATAATCAATACTAATACCACTAGCCTTACCAAGGCTGTCATGAGCGCATGGAGCTATACCAAGGCAGTACAATCATGCAGGAATAGAATAGGATTAACATACATATTTATAAGATACATTAATATATTATTTGATTAAGCTATTGTATGCATGATAAACTGAAAAAATAAGGTCGGAAAATTAAGTTATTTGTTGAAAACGTAAAGTGTTGAATTGTAATTTTAAAATAACTTTGAGGTATTCTAATCAAACGCGAAAAGAAATGTCAATGGACAGTCACTTTCTGCATTCAACCTTTTAACATTATGTGAAGGGAGGGGGAGCTAAAAAAAAAGAACCTATATTTTCAGTGAAACTTAATTTAAGTACTTAATAATTTAAAATTTCCAAACGATCTATATCATATAAAATCATTGAAAAAATTAAATTTTAATGATGAGTGCTGAAAATAAGTTTTATCAAATGGCCCTAAGACTATCTTAATCTAATCAAGATTATACTAATATACTCCAACACAATTCACGCAAGATCGATGCATGGAGCACTACTAAAATGGTTAAGAATTTCCTATCTAGTTAGGGTTTTTTGTAAGCCTACATGCTCATGTGAGAATTGAGCTTTTCATTAGGTGGGGCACGCTTTTTAGATCATGTGGCCTAAAAATAAGGCTGCTTCACTCTCTAGATGGGTCACAATGTACAAAAGAAATGGATGGCTTTAGAAATTATGTTACCTGACCATTTCTATGGCGCATGTCGGCCTATATGAGGAGTAAAAAGGCCCGATTTTTATAATAGGCGATCTAATCCATGGAGACCAGTTTATGGAGAGTTTAGATGTGGTGGACATTTGCAGTATTTGCATATGAGCCTGCATGAGGATGGAAGGCTTTCATAGGTATGTGGGCCTGTGATGGGCCTGAGAGATTGACAAACGGTCTAAGCGAAATCTCATGCCGGTTTGAAGATCCAGCCCAATAAAAACCCAGACCATGAACATATGGTGAATGTTGGCGCAGTCTGAGCTCGGGCGAGGATGTGCTGTTATAGGTCGAGTTGTCAAAGCCCATCTTTACCGAAAAATATAAAATTTAATATAAGATAGTTAATATAATAGCATACCTATTGGAAAAATGATTATTGACAGACTTAGAGTACTGTTAATGTTGCATATGGACAGCTAAAATCGAAAGCTGACTTGTGGGCCAGTCATTGTGGCCCAGTCTTTCTGGGAGCAATTTGGAGTGCTCGGCTCAACAAAAATGGAACTTTTTAAAGGCCCCAACTCCAATCATGGTTGGGGAAAAATGATTTCAAATTGATCTTAGATCATGTCTTACCAAAGGTCTGAAATGTAGGGGTGACAATGGGCTGGGCCGAACCGTGAAGAGCCATGGCTTGGGCGCCTAAACTTGGTCCAAGGGCTGGGCTCAAGCTTGAAATCTAGGCCTGGTGTCCAGGCTGGGCTGGGCCAGGGCTAATGATGAATGGTCCAACATGCCTATTGGTCCAGTCCGTTGTATAATAGTGGGCCACTATTATACATTAAGAATAATCGTAGATGTGGTATTTTTTGTATCCGGGTCATGTTTCAATGATACAAACCTTTTATATGATGAGACTGGTCATTGGTGAAAGGTACACAGATTCTTTGATTGACTAATTTCAACGATTGATAGTATAAATCATTTTCCTTACAAGGCCAGGGCTCAAGGGACTAGGGTTGGGCCTTAGATTATAGGACAGTCAAGGACAATTTCACGGATGGCTAGGAAAGAATTTAGGGTAGAAAGTTCAATCCAAAGGCCTATCTTGCACTATAGCTTCTCATGTTCATAATTTTGTAATGGGTTATCTATTTTGTGTGTATAATATGTTGTTAGAAAGCTATCAATGAGTTCTACGTGCTAGCCGATATTAAATGCCTTTGGCCTTTAAGGCTTAAAAAAAGGTTATTTTAGGAGTTAAATTTAAATTTAAATTTAAAATTTACTATTTTTGATAAAATTAGGAGTTTTATCATTTTTAGGGTAAGAGAGTCCTAGAATAGCTTAAACTCCTTGTTTGAATAATGGAAAAATTAGTTCAAAAGTGGCTTAATAATTTTAATATTTTTACTATTTTAGGAGTTTGGGAAACTTACAACTTTGTGGCTTAGGATCTATTGCAAATAGAGTCTATTCAAACTTTTTATCAACAGCATCAATTTTATCTCTCATTTTTAGAGATGATTCTCCTCTTGTGGATTCAAGGTTTGTTCTTGAGAAGAAGACAATTATATCCACGCAACCACTACATTATTTGATACTAGAATGAGATTTTTCCTCTAATTGCTTGATGGATCCATAAATGAATTAACTGATGGATTTATAGACGATCTAGAAAAGGTTCCGATTACATTAGAATACTAGTTGGTGGATGGATTGATAGAAAGGATCAATGGATCGGGCAATTGGATGGCTAAGGAGATGGACACTCTCATAGTTATCACGATGAAGATTAATGCTCTTTTACCTTCTAAAAAATAACCGAAGTGCATATATCTTGAGCCAATAGTGACAATGACAACACCCAGATTAATGGATGTTGAGCGACGAATGAAGCCACAATCAACGATGAGTCAAATCTTCTACAACAAATTTATATATTATTACAAAAGAGGTGGAAAATAATATACTAGGCATAAATAATTTCTAATAAGTGGAAGGTAAGATATCATCTTATAAAGTTCCATGTTATGAATGAAATATCAATCCGACACAGGCATCCATTGTTAATTGTCGTCAAAACCAAAGATGTACTACAAAAGAGGAGCATTGCAAGGTGCTACTAGTATATAAAACCTAAGGACGGGTTTAATTTTTCAAGTGGAGGGATCTGATTTAGGAGAAAAGTCCAGATGGATCTCATGGATGATCACGTACGATTAAAACAAAATTGGGCTAAAAAGTTCGATCCAAGGGTCTAGTGTGCACTATAGCTTACATTAATGGTGGTAACTTTGTGGTTGGTTATCTATTTCTTGGGTATAATATGTGGCTGGAAAGGTATTGACGAGCTTTACATGCTAATTAATGTAAATGACCATTGGCTATGGAATGCTTTAAAAAAAAAAGTAGGTTATTTTAGGGGTTAATTTTAAGTTTTAAATTAAATTTACTATTTTTACCATATGTGCTTCATGTTCATTTTTTATTTTATTTTTAAAAAAAATTTTATATCTGGTCTTTTTTCTGT
Organism: Magnolia changhungtana; assembly: GCA_030180095.1. Classification (NCBI taxonomy): domain Eukaryota; kingdom Viridiplantae; phylum Streptophyta; class Magnoliopsida; order Magnoliales; family Magnoliaceae; genus Magnolia; species Magnolia changhungtana. Next base: position 6,741,360 of record JASAUF010000652.1, read on the forward strand.
CAATGTTCTAACTAAATAGGTGCATTATTCTATTACATTCTTTCTAAATTCTTATATTGTATAGGATCTTCAGAATGGAAGGATTGGCATTGACATGAGTCTCAAGGGTTGTATGAGGTGTACTTTATGGTTTGTTTATGCACACACCCACGTGTGTGCAGGAGTATAAAAAGAAAAAGGACTTCTCAAGTTGCTGTAATAATTGAGAAATTTCATTCATCTTGGAAGGAATATAAAAATTCTCTGAACTATAAGAGAATGGACTTCACATATATAGTTATAGAGGTGGAGGATAGAAACCATGACAAAAATATTCTATGAATTTAGAATTCGTAACTAAGGCCCGCCTTGTTGAGAAGAACCAAAAGGGTTAAGAAAACCAAAGGTCACGATCACAAAAGAAAAAGGATACATGGCCAAATAAATAAGAAAATAGAAAATGATACTTCAATAAGGACAGTAAAAAGAATGAAGGATAAGAAATGTAGATTTTGCAAAGGTGATGAGAAAGAAAAGGACCATGCACCTGTTGTGTAAGAGTTTGTGCAGGTCAATATTGAAGCACTCATTGCTTGTCGCTCAAATGAGTTGTATATTGATTTAGGTACCGTTAAGTATCTTTGTTTCGACCGCAGAATGTTTTTTTCCTCCTGTGAGAAGGTAGAGGATGTGGGGGACATTTTCATAGAAAATTCATCCAAGGCAAAGGTCATTGGCAAAGGAAATGTGAGCCTAAAGATTTCTTCTGAAAATGCGTTGACTCTTTTTGATGTGTTGCATGTACTAGATTTTCGGAAGAATCTTGTCTTTGTTTTTACTTATCTCAACAAGAATATGTTTAAGTTATTTTTTGAATCTGGAAAATGAGGAGGCACGCGCCGACATGCATTTATTACGCCGCTCGCATGCACCTCGAGATCCAAAAGCTACATACTTTTTCTTTATAAAGGCATCTCATCTCATTTGCAAGAGCAATCTGAAAAAATCTACATACTCTTTAATTTTTCTCAGCATTCTCTCTAGAGAAGTCAGTTCAAGCTTTTTTGAGTTTGTGTGGCTGTGATCGAGAATGCACCAGATCTAAGCCGTTTATCTTGGAGGAAAGTTGTTGTATCTTGGTGTAGACTTATTGGGAGCTAATGCATTATGGATCGTCTTTCTATGGGGACAAATCTATCTTTAAGATGGCGACAGTAACATGCCTGGTGACTCTCTAAATTCTTCTATTATTATTCCTGATTTATTATATTTTAAAGATATTTGCTATATCCCTATATTTTAAAGTCAACATTTTCATTCACATTAGTGCCAAATCAACTCTAAACCCATGCTTGGGCTAAATCACCCAAGCATGGGTCCTTGTGCACACCAATAAAACAAAACATGGTCTGTGTGGTGATATTAAAACTTAAACTCAAGTGGAGTTGGAGCGTCCCATCGAACGAGATATTGGGCCCACCATTATGTCATTTTGATTCTTATGTGGCCCACCATTGCATCATGCCATTTTCATGTGGCCCACGGTTCCATAAAATTTTAATGAGAATTCAACTGTTGAATAGTACGGGGATATTATTCAAGGTTTGCGCACCATATTCAGGTGAGTTGGATGATGGGACAAGCTAAATTTAAAAAGACACGGACAGTTATAAAACCGTTAGAATAGTATGATCGAGCCAGATATTTGGGGCAGCCTGGGAATGTTCATGGTGGGCCGACTCTAAGAGCCATGCAGATCACGTTTAAGGTGGGTAAGTAGGATTTGCTCAATCAAATAAAGGAAAGATCTCCTCACCCACACGCGTGTACTCATTCCTCTAAGTGCCAGCACGGTGGCCCACCTATCATGGGTAGTTATTCCTCGCATCATATATGAACTATCCATGTTCTGGTTGCCAAAAAAAGTAACTTACACTGAGTGGGTGTATATGTACATCATTGAAAAGAAGATGTATCACATTCAATTACAAAAATCATTGGTCTAAAATATCCTATTGACTCCTCACCCACACGTGTGTACTCATTCCTCTAAGTGCCATCACGGTGGCCCACCTATATTGGGTAGTTATTCCTCGCATCATATATGAACTATCCATGTTCTGGTTGCCAAAAAAAGTAACTTACACTGAGTGGGTGTATATGTACATCATTGAAAAGATGTATCACATTCAATTAAAAAAATCATTGGTCTAAAATATCCTATTGATTTTAGTGGACCATCAGACCAAAAACATGGATGGTTCCGATCAACGGACCATCTCTGCTTGTGGGGCCCATTGTGTAGTAGGTGAATTCAACTTTTGACCAGTCTGTTGAATTCGTTTGTTTCGGACCATATCTACATTAATCTTTTTAGACATATGCTGTTTTTCTGGTTTGTGTTCGAATAGTAAATTGTTATTGTAGATAAGGATAAGATCTATTTTTAGAGAAAAATCAAGTAGAAAAACGGCATGTCCATGCACGCATGCATGCTTATAAATACATGAACTTACTCCTTCTAAAGCCATATCGAATTCTCTCTTTCTCCTCTCACTTGCTCCACATGAAAATGGCAGCCATTACTCTCTTTTATCTTCTTCTTTTCTGTTTTAATCATCTCTACAAATTCTAGAAACATACCTCCAATCCATTCTCATTCTCTAGCACCATCAGATTCTCTTTCTCCTCCACAAGACTTGACAACCACCGAGGCCCGTCATCATCATCGTAATCCTCATCATGACATCGCTAGCAGTAATTTCACCCATGTTTGTGACTCTTCAAGATTTTCTTCTTTAGGTCTTCACATGGCCGAATTTGCATTTTGTGATAAATCACTTCCATATAGTATCAGAGCAAAGGACTTGGTTGATAGCATGACAATTTCGGAGAAAGTGGCTCAACTAGGGAACAAGGCGTATGGGGTGTCTAGGCTTGGACTTCCGATGTATGAATGGTGGTCGGAGGCTCTCCATGGTGTGGCAAACACTGGCCCAGGTACCCATTTCGATAAAAATAGCATCCCAGGGGCGACGAGCTTTCCAACCGTTATTCTCATGGCGGCATCATTTAACGAATCTCTATGGAAAACCATTAGGGCAGGTAAATATGTTAAGTTTTTTTTTTTTTTTTTTTCTTTTTTTTTGAAATCTTATAAATAGTATTGATTAATACAAACACTTATTGTAAGATGCTCGATTTTATTGGACCCACCAATGGTAGATGCAAGACCAACCTTGGTAATGTAAATTTGTTGATGCAAAGTGAGTTTGAAACGTGATAAAATATTTATTTTTTACTTGATTGTTCTTAATCTATCTGTTGATCAAGTGGGTCACACATGCACAAAGTAACGGACATCTTAGAGGCATGAAACCAATGCTCTACATTGAAGATGGATCGATTGCTTAACTAAGAATTGGAAACATGTACACATAACGCTAGGTTGGGTTAGGCATGGCCAGGCCATGTTGGGCTAAAATGACTTGAGCCCAAGCCTAATCCAAAAATTGATCGGGTCATGCATCCTATCGCGGAGATTTTCCCCATCTCCCATCACTTATGAAATGTTTGGATAACTAGAACGTGGGTCCTACATGTACAGTTTGTTGGAATTTGAATAAATGCTAGATGGAGCACTATATATTTCATGAAATACAAAATAATGAATATTTCCCAAATAAGCTACTGGAGTTCTTATGGTAATGATATCGTTCTTCTTTCCTTGCATATTGAAGGTTGTTTCTACAGAGGCAAGGGCCATGTACAATCTAGGGTTAGCTGGATTGACATTCTGGAGTCCTAACATCAATGTTGTTAGGGACCCCAGATGGGGTAGGATCACAGAGACCCCAGGTGAAGATCCGCTCGTTGTGGGCCGCTACTGTTGTGAATTACGTTAGGGGCTTGCAAGACGTTGAGGGCGGCAAAAATCCCAAGGACTTGAACTCTAGGCCACTCAAGGTTGGTGCATGCTGCAAGCATTACGCAGCTTACGATGTCGACAACTGGTTAGGCGTTGACCGATACCACTTTGATGCAAGGGTAATCACTAATCAATCTAATTAAAGCTCTTCCCTTCACTAGTTGGACCAAATCATGAAAACAGCAGGCCAGAAAATAAGGCAGGCCATTCAATAAGTGGGCTGCAGTTGAGTGATAAAAGATAGGCAAGAAAAGGAAACCAATTGCCCTAATTCAATGTGGCCCACTAATGAGTGTGTCTCATGCAAGGCAAGTTCAAGATGGGGTATACCTGATTAATGCCTAAATATTGCTATGTAATTAGTTCTTCCTCATAAATGTATCTTTTAAATATTTTTTCTTAAGGTGACCGAGCAAGACATGGTGGAGACATTCCTCCGTCCATTCGAGATGTGTGTGAGGGAAGGAGACGTCAAGCAGCGTCATGTGCTCTTACAACCGTGTCAATGGCATCCCCACATGCGCCGATCCAAAACTCCTATCTCAAACCATAAGAGGAGAATGGGATCTTCATGGGTAACGATGCTTTCCTCATTTTTTAACTATGTTGGTATTTCTCATTTCAATCACATAAACAAATATGGTTTTGAAGTATCCACATATAACTACAAAAATCAATATTTTTAAAATTTTCCAGTAACTTAATTAGTTAATTTAACTTGTAATATTATACTTCCTATTGCTAATCATTTCCTGATATATTTGGCATTACTTAGCATGATCCGATCATTGTGATTTTTTCACGAGCATTGCCCATTGTTGTGTGGAATGAATGGAAAACCCAGATCGATCGATGATTGGATTGTCCAACATCTTTAAATAAACTAGTTGCATCATGGGTTCGAGCTCATCTTACATATTAAAAATAAAAGGTAAAAAAAAAAAAAAAAAACCATTTGCTCCATAGCCTACCATGCAACTATAGTCTTAGAACCTTTCTCATGCATGTAATATGATCATGGATGAGGAAATCTATTCTACCCATTAGTACACACAATACTGATAGCGTTAATGTTTATTAAACTTGTAATGTAAGTAATATTTAAATCTCAAAAATTTTACAGGTACATTGTTGCCGATTGTGATTCAATCGAGGTCATTCATCATGGTCACAAATGGCTTAACGACACAGCTGAGGATGCGGTTGCTCAAGTACTCCGAGCTGGCAAGCTCCTAATCTCAATAACCTAACTCGCATTTGAGCGTTTTTTTATTTTTAAATGTATATTAATTTTCTTTTTTGAATTTTTGTGTAACTCAGGGATGGATTTGGACTGTGGAACCTACTATACTAAGTTCACTGAATCAGCAATCTTGAAAGGAAAGGCCAGAGAGAGTGATGTGGACAAGGCATTGAGGAACCTCTACATCATGTTAATGAGGCTTGGATTCTTTGATGGAAGCCCAGCCTACGCATCTCTCGGAAGAGATGATGTGTGTTCAAGGGAGAACATGGACCTGGCAGCTGAAACTGCAAGGGAAGGGATTGTTTTGCTCAAGAATGAGGGTGACACCTTACCCTTGAGATCCAACAAATACAAGAAGCTTGCACTGGTGGGCCCACATGCTAATGCGACTGCAGCCATGATCGGAAACTATGCTGGTATTCTTTTTCGGTTGCCATGATTTTGATTTTGCTCAACAAGATTTTCCCATGTTCTTTGTGGTCCTAAACATTACTAAGCAGGTCCACTTAATATATCTCATGAGCTAATTAGATTATTCTAGTGAAATTCAACTATCTCAATTTTCCTGGATAAAGTGGGCCTGGGGACAGTTAGGATCGTTTCTGGAAGAGACAATCAGTCACCCAGGTTTGAGCCCCGGCTCTTTAGGCTTGGGTTTCCTTTTTCCCCTCCTCGTGGGATGTCCTTTTCTTTTTCCTTCTTTTCATTTCCCTACTAGCTTATGATAGGCTTCGCCCAGGTCCTTTTTCTCCTAGGAAAACTCGAATGACCATTTACATGCATATTTTGCCTCAAGGATGAATGAAAGAGAGTTTTCTAAAAAAAAAAAAAACTCTCTCAATTTTCCCGTGATCGTTCCAAAAATCGGAATTCATTTAGGATTTCCTTCTTAATCAATGATAAGTACTAATTGGTCAATTACCAATGTGGTGTCCATCATTGAACGTCTATGGTTGACTTGATTGGGCTAGTGAAGATGGACCTATCACTTGGTCCCATTACCAACCATACACATTGCTTAGCTTGGACCACCCAACCCAATAAAGGCTTAGAAAATTCCCTACGAAACCATCTCTGTTAGGAGGGGTACTTTGGTTTTTGGGTACCAACCTTACTATATAATACTATCGTCTGGAATGCATTACCAATGCATCATACATTCATACGTTGGTTTGGTGTTACACAGGCATTCCATGCCACTACGTGACTCCCCTGGATGCCTTCTCTGCACTCGCAACAGTTCATCACGAGATGGGGTGTGTTGATGTGGCATGCAAGAACCAGTCTTTCATCAATCAAGCAGTGGCAGCCTCAAAGGAAGCAGATGCAACCATCATTTTTGCTGGGTTAGATCTATCCATCGAGGCCGAAAGCTTGGACCGGACTAATCTCCTCCTTCCAGGTTACCAGACTCAGCTGATCACTGATGTCGCCAATGCCGCCGTAGGTCCAGTCATACTCATCATACTTTCTGCAGGAGGCGTCGACATAACATTCGCTAAGACCAACCCTAAGATTAACGCCATCATCTGGGCTGGGTACCCCGGCCAAGAAGGCGGTCAGGCGATCACAGATATTGTCTTTGGGCATTACAATCCAGGGGGGAGGCTACCGATCACTTGGTACACTGCAGACTACGTAACCAAGCTTCCAATGACTTCCATGCAAATGAGACCAGTTGATAACTTGGGCTACCCTGGGAGGACCTACAAATTCTTCGATGGTCCGGTGGTCTACCCATTTGGCTATGGGCTCAGTTACACTCAGTTCAAGTACAAGCTCACATCTGCACCATCATCTGTTATAAAGAAGTTGAAGGCGCACCAACATTGCCATGACATTAGCTTAAAACCCAATGCATTTGTGCCATCATGCCCGTCTGTGTTGATCGAAGAGACAAGATGTGGCGATGCAATCAACGTTGAGATTGAAGTGAGTAATGTGGGGCATCAAGATGGGTCCCACGTCATCTTGGTCTACTCGAAGCCGCCTGCCGATTTGGTTGGAGGCCCTGTTAAGCAAGTGGTAGAGTTCAAACGGGTGTTCGTACCTACTGGTGTGACCAAGACGGTGAAGTTCTCGATTGACGTCTGTAAGAGCTTGAGTGTGGTGACAGATACAGCTTACCTTGTTTTGCCAGCAGGGGAGCACACGATCATGGTTGGTGATGGAGATGTCGTATCATTCCCAGTCCACGTTAGCCTACACTCTTAGTCATGAGGGGGAATGAGAATATACTTCTCACAAAAAACTTCCCCTACCCTAGCATTGCATATGTAAATCTATAGTTGAATATTGTTGAGAGAAAAGGTCTTCTTGCCTCTTTTTCGCACATACATCTTCTCCACTTATCTTTATGTTCATCACCTATGGACAACGTGACTGATGTTGTCGTGCCCCGACTTGGTAACCGGACTCACAAGGAACCCGATAGCCGGTTCGCCGCAGATGACCTCGTAGTACCCCACATCGGCTCCTAAGGCAGGTTTCGATCTGGGATCCCACAAGGAGGATTTTCATAACCGTATAACCATTTCCAATACGAGCATACCCAAGATCACATCAAGTAAAATTCAGAAATAATAAAAGGACACGTTATAAAATCCACTATAAATTTGAAATTTTACAAGTACATAGCTAAAAAGAAATACATCTGATAACGAAGGAAGTAGGTAGATCCGCACACCGGGGGTCCTCTACGCCAATCATATTGATCCTAGGATCCCCTGCACGCATCAATCGTGCATCCATTTCCATGTACGATGCTCAAGAAGTGGAGACGAGAGGAGATACAATCTAGTACGAATCATCATCGCGTGGAGCTATGAAGATAATCAATAGAAGATACATTAATATATTATTTGACGTTATAAAATGGATGAAAAAGTTTGAATTGTAATTTTACAATGGTTACAACAAGAAAAGTTTAACTTCTTAAACGCTCAATTAAAGCCTGCAAAGCACCTTCGCCTGAATAACTTGGTACCACAATTGACTAGTTCCAAGGAAGTCACTAGATTAAAAGAAATCTAAATGCTAAGTTCGATTAGCCATGAAATCCAAGGAGAAGACCCAAAACAAGTGGTAATAGGTTACCCCTAAAGTTTAGAATGCTTCCCGAAAGACATAGGTCTAGATCCGACCATGGGCTTAACAAAGAGTCCGATGGTATGATGACTATTCCCATTCCTAAATATGTTGGAATTCCATTTGATAAGCCACGTGGAAAGCATCATGTTGGATCGATGGAAAGTGATGACGTGTGTGGGAATGATCGAGTCAAAAACGTAATCCCACATAGATCCAAGATGGTAAAGTCGACGCCACACGTGCACGGTTATGAGAAAATCCTATATTACAGACCCATGAACCTAAGTTCACAGCCATACGAATTTTCTAGAGGGAGAAGAGAAAATACGATTTCCCTCTGATGGCCCTTGAAGGCGTTTTTGCGTTTTCATCCCATTAAGAAACCCTAAAGGTCCATGTTTTATATGGAGCATGAACAAAGGTATGTATAAGTTGCGGTTTTTTCAACGCTTTCAATGTCGATAATGGTAGATTCATGATCTTCATACAAATTTTATGAATACATCTTCGTAAATCCATGATAAATAATTTAAATAATTCTTTGAAAATAAATCGTATGTTGAAATTAGTGTATGTTAGAAATAAGTATTTCTTCTTCCTTGACATTTTTAAAATATGAATTTACTTATTTCGAAATGAATCGCCAGTAATTGTATACACTATGATGTTGAAAATGCGTATTCTAGAAAATACGTATAAAGTGTTGTAAAAATGGCTTAATACATGTTTTGCTAAATAAGTATTTTAAAGTGTATTCTAAGTATTTGAATGAGTTAGAATTCTCAAACGTCATGGATAATTGAGAAATGTCAACCCCTTTTGACGAAAATTCACACTATATTCTAAGATAACCTTGGTTTTTAAACCATTGATGCGATGATGATACTCCCTGAAAGGAGCTTATAAAACAACCTATATTTTAAAGTGAAAAATTAGTTAGTAAATAATGTTTCTATAAAATCCTATAAATTTGAAATTTAAATACATGAGTACATAAAAAAATAATCGAATGATGAAGGAAGTAGAAGAAGAATACTTCGGTTAACAGGGGTCCTCAAACTCTAAGACAAGCAAATTACCGGTGAAAACCCTAAATTACGATGCGCGACTCTAGGATCCACACAAGCATCAAGTGCCTCCCCGAGTGCATGCATAAGCTTATAGAAGCTAGAGGGTGGTGGAAGTTATGTGTATGAACTAAGATGTGAGAAGAAGTGGAGATGTGCAAGAGAGGAGAAAACACACCAATCAATACTAATACTAGCTAGCCTTACCAATTTGATTAAGCGCATGGAGCTATATACGAAGGCAAGATTCAATCATGCGAGGAATAGAATAGGATTAACATACATATATTTATAAGATACATTAATATATTATTTGATTAAGCTATTGTATGCATGAGGAGAAAATTCAGATCTAAAAAAATAAAACCGTACTTGTAATTATTTAACCAGTAACGTTATCACACTGGAAAATTATTAAGTTATTGTTGAGTGAAACGCTAAAGTGTTGAATTGTAATTTTAAAATAATTTTGGGGTATTCGAAAGGTATTCTAATCAAACGCGAAAAGAAATGTCAATGGACAATCACTTTCGCATTCAACCTTTTAACATTATGTGAAGGGAGGGGAGCTAAAAAAAAAAAAACCTATATTTTCAGTGAAACTTAATTTAAGTACTTAATAATTTAAAATTTCCAAACGATCTATATCATATAAAATCATTGAAAAAATTAAATTTTAATGATGAGTGCTGAAAATAAGTTTTATCAAATGGCCCTAAGACTATCTTAATCTAATCAAGATTATACTAATATACTCCAACACAATTCACGCAAGATCGATGCATGGAGCACTACTAAAATGGTTAAGAATTTCCTATCTAGTTAGGTTTTTTGTAAGCCTACATGCTCATGTGAGAATTGAGCTTTTCATTAGGTGGGGCACGCTTTTTAGATCATGTGGCCTAAAAATAAGGCTGCTTCACTCTCTAGATGGGTCACAATGTACAAAAGAAATGGATGGCCTTAGAAATTATGTTAGCTGACCATTTCTATGGCGCATGTCAGCCTATATGAGGAGTAAAAAGGCCTGATTTTTATAATAGGCGATCTAATCCATGGAGACCAGTTTATGGAGAGTTTAGATGTGGTGGACATTTTGCAAGTATTTGCATATGAGCCTGCATGAGGATGGAAGGCTTTCATAGGTATGTGGGCCTGTGATGGGCCTGAGAGATTGACAAACGGTCTAAGCGAAATCTCATGCCGGTTTGAAGATCCAGCCCAATAAAAACCCAGACCATGAACATATGGTGAATGTTGGTACGGTCTGAGCTCGGGCGAGGATGTGCTGTATATAGGTCGAGTTGTCAAAGCCCATCTTTACCGAAAAATATAAAATTTAATATAAGATAGTTAATATAATAGCATACCTATTGGAAAAATGATTATTGACAGACTTAGAGTACTGTTAATGTTGCATATGGACAGCTAAAATCGAAAGCTGACTTGTGGGCCAGTCATTGTGGCCCAGTCTTTCTGGGAGCAATTTGGAGTGCTCGGCTCAACAAAAATGGAACTTTTTAAAGGCCCCAACTCCAATCATGGTTGGGGAAAAATGATTTCAAATTGATCTTAGATCATGTCTTACCAAAGGTCTGAAATGTAGGGGTGACAATGGGCTGGGCCGAACCGTGAAGAGCCATGGCTTGGGCGCCTAAACTTGGTCCAAGGGCTGGGCTCAAGCTTGAAATCTAGGCCTGGTGTCCAGGCTGGGCTGGGCCAGGGCTAATGATGAATGGTCCAACATGCCTATTGGTCCAGTCCGTTGTATAATAGTGGGCCACTATTATACATTAAGAATAATCGTAGATGTGGTATTTTTTGTATCCGGGTCATGTTTCAATGATACAAACCTTTTATATGATGAGACTGGTCATTGGTGAAAGGTACACAGATTCTTTGATTGACTAATTTCAACGATTGATAGTATAAATCATTTTCCTTACAAGGCCAGGGCTCAAGGGACTAGGGTTGGGCCTTAGATTATAGGACAGTCAAGGACAATTTCACGGATGGCTAGGAAAGAATTTAGGGTAGAAAGTTCAATCCAAAGGCCTATCTTGCACTATAGCTTCTCATGTTCATAATTTTGTAATGGGTTATCTATTTTGTGTGTATAATATGTTGTTAGAAAGCTATCAATGAGTTCTACGTGCTAGCCGATATTAAATGCCTTTGGCCTTTAAGGCTTAAAAAAAGGTTATTTTAGGAGTTAAATTTAAATTTAAATTTAAAATTTACTATTTTTGATAAAATTAGGAGTTTTATCATTTTTAGGGTAAGAGAGTCCTAGAATAGCTTAAACTCCTTGTTTGAATAATGGAAAAATTAGTTCAAAAGTGGCTTAATAATTTTAATATTTTTACTATTTTAGGAGTTTGGGAAACTTACAACTTTGTGGCTTAGGATCTATTGCAAATAGAGTCTATTCAAACTTTTTATCAACAGCATCAATTTTATCTCTCATTTTTAGAGATGATTCTCCTCTTGTGGATTCAAGGTTTGTTCTTGAGAAGAAGACAATTATATCCACGCAACCACTACATTATTTGATACTAGAATGAGATTTTTCCTCTAATTGCTTGATGGATCCATAAATGAATTAACTGATGGATTTATAGACGATCTAGAAAAGGTTCCAATTCCATTAGAATACTAGTTGATGGATGGATTGATAGAAAGGATCAATGGATCGGGCAATTGGATGGCTAAGGAGATGGACACTCTCATAGTTATCACGATGAAGATTAATGCTCTTTTACCTTCTAAAAAATAACCGAAGTGCATATATCTTGAGCCAATAGTGACAATGACAACACCCAGATTAATGGATGTTGAGCGACGAATGAAGCCACAATCAACGATGAGTCAAATCTTCTACAACAAATTTATATATTATTACAAAAGAGGTGGAAAATAATATACTAGGCATAAATAATTTCTAATAAGTGGAAGGTAAGATATCATCTTATAAAGTTCCATGTTATGAATGAAATATCAATCCGACACAGGCATCCATTGTTAATTGTCGTCAAAACCAAAGATGTACTACAAAAGCGGAGCATTGCAAGGTGCTACTAGTATATAAAACCTAAGGACGGGTTTAATTTTTCAAGTGGAGGGATCTGATTTAGGAGAAAAGTCCAGATGGATCTCATGGATGATCACGTACGATTAAAACAAAATTGGGCTAAAAAGTTCGATCCAAGGGTCTAGTGTGCACTATAGCTTACATTAATGGTGGTAACTTTGTGGTTGGTTATCTATTTCTTGGGTATAATATGTGGCTGGAAAGGTATTGACGAGCTTTACATGCTAATTAATGTAAATGACCATTGGCTATGGAATGCTTTAAAAAAAAAAGTAGGTTATTTTAGGGGTTAATTTTAAGTTTTAAATTAAATTTACTATTTTTACCATATGTGCTTCATGTTCATTTTTTATTTTATTTTTAAAAAAAATTTTATATCTGGTCTTTTTTCTGTCAATGTTCTAACTAAATAGGTGCATTATTCTATTACATTCTTTCTAAATTCTTATATTGTATAGGATCTTCAGAATGGAAGGATTGGCATTGACATGAGTCTCAAGGGTTGTATGAGGTGTACTTTATGGTTTGTTTATGCACACACCCACGTGTGTGCAGGAGTATAAAAAGAAAAAGGACTTCTCAAGTTTCTTTGTAATAATTGAGAAATTTCATTCATCTTGGAAGGAATATAAAAATTCTCTGAACTATAAGAGAATGGACTTCACATATATAGTTATAGAGGTGGAGGATAGAAACCATGACAAATATTCTATGAATTTAGAATTTGTAACTAAGGCCCACCTTGTTGAGAAGAACCAAAAGGGTTAAGAAAACCAAAGGTCACGATCACAAAAGAAAAAGGATACATGGCCAAATAAATAAGAAAATAGAAAATGATACTTCAATAAGGACAGTAAAAAGAATGAAGGATAAGAAATGTAGATTTTGCAAAGGTGATGAGAAAGAAAAGGACCATGCACCTGTTGTGTAAGAGTTTGTGCGGGTCAATATTGAAGCACTCATTGCTTGTCGCTCAAATGAGTTGTATATTGATTTAGGTACCGTTAAGTATCTTTGTTTCGACCGCAATGTTTTTTTCCTCCTGTGAGAAGGTAGAGGATGTGGGGGACATTTTCATAGAAAATTCATCCAAGGCAAAGGTCATTGGCAAAGGAAATGTGAGCCTAAAGATTTCTTCTGAAAATGCGTTGACTCTTTTTGATGTGTTGCATGTACTAGATTTTCGGAAGAATCTTGTCTTTGTTTTTACTTATCTCAACAAGAATATGTTTAAGTTATTTTTTGAATCTGGAAAATGAGGAGGCACGCGCCGACATGCATTTATTACGCCGCTCGCATGCACCTCGAGATCCAAAAGCTACATACTTTTTCTTTATAAAGGCATCTCATCTCATTTGCAAGAGCAATCTGAAAAAATCTACATACTCTTTAATTTTTCTCAGCATTCTCTCTAGAGAAGTCAGTTCAAGCTTTTTTGAGTTTGTGTGGCTGTGATCGAGAATGCACCAGATCTAAGCCATTTATCTTGGAGGAAAGTTGTTGTATCTTGGTGTAGACTTATTGGGAGCTAATGCATTATGGATCGTCTTTCTATGGGGACAAATCTATCTTTAAGATGGCGACAGTAACATGCCTGGTGACTCTCTAAATTCTTCTATTATTATTCCTGATTTATTATATTTTAAAGATATTTGCTATATCCCTATATTTTAAAGTCAACATTTTCATTCACATTAGTGCCATATTTTAAAATCAACTCTAAACCCATGCTTGGGCTAAATCACCCAAGCATGGGTCCTTGTGCACACCAATAAAACAAAACATGGTCTGTGTGGTGATATTAAAACTTAAACTCAAGTGGAGTTGGAGCGTCCCATCGAACGAGATATTGGGCCCACCATTATGTCATTTTGATTCTTATGTGGCCCACCATTGCATCATGCCATTTTCATGTGGCCCACGGTTCCATAAAATTTTAATGAGAATTCAACTGTTGAATAGTACGGGGATATTATTCAAGGTTTGCGCACCATATTCAGGTGAGTTGGATGATGGGACAAGCTAAATTTAAAAAGACACGGACAGTTATAAAACCGTTAGAATAGTATGATCGAGCCAGATATTTGGGGCAGCCTGGGAATGTTCATGGTGGGCCGACTCTAAGAGCCATGCAGATCACGTTTAAGGTGGGTAAGTAGGATTTGCTCAATCAAATAAAGGAAAGATCTCCTCACCCACACGCGTGTACTCATTCCTCTAAGTGCCAGCACGGTGGCCCACCTATCATGGGTAGTTATTCCTCGCATCATATATGAACTATCCATGTTGTAGTTGCCAAAAAAAGTAACTTACACTGAGTGGGTGTATATGTACATCATTGAAAAGAAGATGTATCACATTCAATTACAAAAATCATTGGTCTAAAATATCCTATTGACTCCTCACCCACACGTGTGTACTCATTCCTCTAAGTGCCATCACGGTGGCCCACCTATATTGGGTAGTTATTCCTCGCATCATATATGAACTATCCATGTTCTGGTTGCCAAAAAAAGTAACTTACACTGAGTGGGTGTATATGTACATCATTGAAAAGATGTATCACATTCAATTAAAAAAATCATTGGTCTAAAATATCCTATTGATTTTAGTGGACCATCAGACCAAAAACATGGATGGTTCCGATCAACGGACCATCTCTGCTTGTGGGGCCCATTGTGTAGTAGGTGAATTCAACTTTTGACCAGTCTGTTGAATTCGTTTGTTTCGGACCATATCTACATTAATCTTTTTAGACATATGCTGTTTTTCTGGTTTGTGTTCGAATAGTAAATTGTTATTGTAGATAAGGATAAGATCTATTTTTAGAGAAAAATCAAGTAGAAAAACGGCATGTCCATGCACGCATGCATGCTTATAAATACATGAACTTACTCCTTCTAAAGCCATATCGAATTCTCTCTTTCTCCTCTCACTTGCTCCACATGAAAATGGCAGCCATTACTCTCTTTTATCTTCTTCTTTCTGTTTTAATCATCTCTACAAATTCTAGAAACATACCTCCAATCCATTCTCATTCTCTAGCACCATCAGATTCTCTTTCTCCTCCACAAGACTTGACAACCACCGAGGCCCGTCATCATCATCGTAATCCTCATCATGACATCGCTAGCAGTAATTTCACCCATGTTTGTGACTCTTCAAGATTTTCTTCTTTAGGTCTTCACATGGCCGAATTTGCATTTTGTGATAAATCACTTCCATATAGTATCAGAGCAAAGGACTTGGTTGATAGCATGACAATTTCGGAGAAAGTGGCTCAACTAGGGAACAAGGCGTATGGGGTGTCTAGGCTTGGACTTCCGATGTATGAATGGTGGTCGGAGGCTCTCCATGGTGTGGCAAACACTGGCCCAGGTACCCATTTCGATAAAAATAGCATCCCAGGGGCGACGAGCTTTCCAACCGTTATTCTCATGGCGGCATCATTTAACGAATCTCTATGGAAAACCATAGGGCAGGTAAATATGTTAAGTTTTTTTTTTTTTTTTCTTTTTTTTTTTGAAATCTTATAAATAGTATTGATTAATACAAACACTTATTGTAAGATGCTCGATTTTATTGGACCCACCAATGGCAGATGCAAGACCAACCTTGGTAATGTAAATTTGTTGATGCAGTGAGTTTGAAACGTGATAAAATATTTATTTTTTACTTGATTGTTCTTAATCTATCTGTTGATCAAGTGGGTCACACATGCACAAAGTAACGGACATCTTAGAGGCATGAAACCAATGCTCTACATTGAAGATGGATCGATTGCTTAACTAAGAATTGGAAACATGTACACATAACGCTAGGTTGGGTTAGGCATGGCCAGGCCATGTTGGGCTAAAATGACTTGAGCCCAAGCCTAATCCAAAAATTGATCGGGTCATGCATCCTATCGCGGAGATTTTCCCCATCTCCCATCACTTATGAAATGTTTGGATAACTAGAACGTGGGTCCTACATGTACAGTTTGTTGAAATTTGAATAAATGCTAGATGGAGCACTATATATTTCATGAAATACAAAATAATGAATATTTCCCAAATAAGCTACTGGAGTTCTTATGGTAATGATATCGTTCTTCTTTCCTTGCATATTGAAGGTTGTTTCTACAGAGGCAAGGGCCATGTACAATCTAGGGTTAGCTGGATTGACATTCTGGAGTCCTAACATCAATGTTGTTAGGGACCCCAGATGGGGTAGGATCACAGAGACCCCAGGTGAAGATCCGCTCGTTGTGGGCCGCTACGCTGTGAATTACGTTAGGGGCTTGCAAGACGTTGAGGGCAGCAAAAATCCCAAGGACTTGAACTCTAGGCCACTCAAGGTTGGTGCATGCTGCAAGCATTACGCAGCTTACGATGTCGACAACTGGTTAGGCGTTGACCGATACCACTTTGATGCAAGGGTAATCACTAATCAATCTAATTAAAGCTCTTCCCTTCACTAGTTGGACCAAATCATGAAAACAGCAGGCCAGAAAATAAGGCAGGCCATTCAATAAGTGGGCTGCAGTTGAGTGATAAAAGATAGGCAAGAAAAGGAAACCAATTGCCCTAATTCAATGTGGCCCACTAATGAGCTGTCTCAGGCAAGGCAAGTTCAAGATGGGGTATACCTGATTAATGCCCTAAATATTGCTATGTAATTAGTTCTTCCTCATAAATGTATCTTTTAAATATTTTTTCTTAAGGTGACCGAGCAAGACATGGTGGAGACATTCCTCCGTCCATTCGAGATGTGTGTGAGGGAAGGAGACGTCAGCAGCGTCATGTGCTCTTACAACCGTGTCAATGGCATCCCCACATGCGCCGATCCAAAACTCCTATCTCAAACCATAAGAGGAGAATGGGATCTTCATGGGTAACGATGCTTTCCTCATTTTTTAACAGCTATGTTGGTATTTCTCATTTCAATCACATAAACAAATATGGTTTTGAAGTATCCACATATAACTACAAAAATCAATATTTTTAAAATTTTCCAGTAACTTAATTAGTTAATTTAACTTGTAATATTATACTTCCTATTGTTAATCATTTCCTGATATATTTGGCATTTCTTAGCATGATCCGATCATTGTGATTTTTTCACGAGCATTGCCCATTGTTGTGTGGAATGAATGGAAAACCCAGATCGATCGATGATTGGATTGTCCAACATCTTTAAATCAACTAGTTGCATCATGGGTTCGAGCTCATCTTACATATTAAAAATAAAAGGTAAAAAAAAAAAAAAAAAAACCATTTGCTCCATAGCCTACCATGCAACTATAGTCTTAGAACCTTTCTCATGCATGTAATATGATCATGGATGAGGAAATCTATTCTACCCATTAGTACACAATACAGTAGCGTTAATGTTTATTAAACTTGTAATGTAAGTAATATTTAAATCTCAAAAATTTTCACAGGTACATTGTTGCCGATTGTGATTCAATCGAGGTCATTCATCATGGTCACAAATGGCTTAACGACACAGCTGAGGATGCGGTTGCTCAAGTACTCCGAGCTGGCAAGCTCCTAATCTCAATAACCTAACTCGCGTTTGAGCGTTTTTTTTTTTTTTGAAATGTATATTAATTTTCTTTTTTGAATTTTTGTGTAACTCAGGGATGGATTTGGACTGTGGAACCTACTATACTAAGTTCACTGAATCAGCAATCTTGAAAGGAAAGGCCAGAGAGAGTGATGTGGACAAGGCATTGAGGAACCTCTACATCATGTTAATGAGGCTTGGATTCTTTGATGGAAGCCCAGCCTACGCATCTCTCGGAAGAGATGATGTGTGTTCAAGGGAGAACATGGACCTGGCAGCTGAAACTGCAAGGGAAGGGATTGTTTTGCTCAAGAATGAGGGTGACACCTTACCCTTGAGATCCAACAAATACAAGAAGCTTGCACTGGTGGGCCCACATGCTAATGCGACTGCAGCCATGATCGGAAACTATCTTTGGTATTCTTTTTCGGTTGCCATGATTTTGATTTTGCTCAACAAGATTTTCCCATGTTCTTTGTGGTCCTAAACATTACTAAGCATGTCCACTTAATATATCTCATGAGCTAATTAGATTATTCTAGTGAAATTCAACTATCTCAATTTTCTGGATAAAGTGGGCACTGGGGACAGTTAGGATC
This sequence comes from Magnolia changhungtana, assembly GCA_030180095.1. Classification (NCBI taxonomy): domain Eukaryota; kingdom Viridiplantae; phylum Streptophyta; class Magnoliopsida; order Magnoliales; family Magnoliaceae; genus Magnolia; species Magnolia changhungtana. The sequence continues at coordinate 6,759,910 of JASAUF010000652.1, forward strand.
GTTTCTGGAAGAGACAATCAGTCACCCAGGTTTGAGCCCCGGCTCTTTAGGCTTGGGTTTCCTTTTTCCCCTCCTCGTGGGATGTCCTTTTCTTTTTCCTTCTTTTCATTTCCCTACTAGCTTATGATAGGCTTCGCCCAGGTCCTTTTTCTCCTAGGAAAACTCGAATGACCATTTACATGCATATTTTGCCTCAAGGATGAATGAAAGAGAGTTTTCTAAAAAAAAAAAAAACTCTCTCAATTTTCCCGTGATCGTTCCAAAAATCGGAATTCATTTAGGATTTCCTTCTTAATCAATGATAAGTACTAATTGGTCAATTACCAATGTGGTGTCCATCATTGAACGTCTATGGTTGACTTGATTGGGCTAGTGAAGATGGACCTATCACTTGGTCCCATTACCAACCATACACATTGCTTAGCTTGGACCACCCAACCCAATAAAGGCTTAGAAAATTCCCTACGAAACCATCTCTGTTAGGAGGGGTACTTTGGTTTTTGGGTACCAACCTTACTATATAATACTATCGTCTGGAATGCATTACCAATGCATCATACATTCATACGTTGGTTTGGTGTTACACAGGCATTCCATGCCACTACGTGACTCCCCTGGATGCCTTCTCTGCACTCGCAACAGTTCATCACGAGATGGGGTGTGTTGATGTGGCATGCAAGAACCAGTCTTTCATCAATCAAGCAGTGGCAGCCTCAAAGGAAGCAGATGCAACCATCATTTTTGCTGGGTTAGATCTATCCATCGAGGCCGAAAGCTTGGACCGGACTAATCTCCTCCTTCCAGGTTACCAGACTCAGCTGATCACTGATGTCGCCAATGCCGCCGTAGGTCAGTCCATACTCATCATACTTTCTGCAGGAGGCGTCGACATAACATTCGCTAAGACCAACCCTAAGATTAACGCCATCATCTGGGCTGGGTACCCCGCCAAGAAGGCGGTCAGGCGATCACAGATATTGTCTTTGGGCATTACAATCCAGGGGGGAGGCTACCGATCACTTGGTACACTGCAGACTACGTAACCAAGCTTCCAATGACTTCCATGCAAATGAGACCAGTTGATAACTTGGGCTACCCTGGGAGGACCTACAAATTCTTCGATGGTCCGGTGGTCTACCCATTTGGCTATGGGCTCAGTTACACTCAGTTCAAGTACAAGCTCACATCTGCACCATCATCTGTTATAAAGAAGTTGAAGGCGCACCAACATTGCCATGACATTAGCTTAAAACCCAATGCATTTGTGCCATCATGCCCGTCTGTGTTGATCGAAGAGACAAGATGTGGCGATGCAATCAACGTTGAGATTGAAGTGAGTAATGTGGGGCATCAAGATGGGTCCCACGTCATCTTGGTCTACTCGAAGCCGCCTGCCGATTTGGTTGGAGGCCCTGTTAAGCAAGTGGTAGAGTTCAAACGGGTGTTCGTACCTACTGGTGTGACCAAGACGGTGAAGTTCTCGATTGACGTCTGTAAGAGCTTGAGTGTGGTGACAGATACAGCTTACCTTGTTTTGCCAGCAGGGGAGCACACGATCATGGTTGGTGATGGAGATGAAGTTGTATCATTCCCAGTCCACGTTAGCCTACACTCTTAGTCATGAGGGGAATGAGAATATACTTCTCACAAAAACTTCCCCTACCCTAGCATTGCATATGTAAATCTATAGTTGAATATTGTTGAGAGAAAAGGTCTTCTTGCCTCTTTTTCGCACATACATCTTCTCCACTTATCTTTATGTTCATCACCTATGGACAACGTGACTGATGTTGTCGTGCCCCAGACTTGGTAACCGGACTCACAAGGAACCCGATAGCCGGTTCTGGCCGCAATGACCTCCGTAGTACCCCATTATCGGCTCCTAATGGGTTTCGATCCTGGGATCCCACAAGGAGGATTTTCATAACCGTATAACCATTTCCAATACGAGCATACCCAAGATCACATCAAGTAAAATTCAGAAATAATAAAAGGACACGTTATAAAATCCACTATAAATTTGAAATTTTACAAGTACATAGCTAAAAAGAAATACATCTGATAACGAAGGAAGTAGGAAGAAGATCTGCAACACTGGGGGTCCTCGGCGCAACTCTAATCCAAGCTCAGCTATTACGATGCCGACCTAGGATCCCCTGCACGCATCAATCGTGCATAAGCTTATAGAAGCTTAGAGGGTGGTGGAAGTGTGTGACAATGGTGCTCAGAAGAAGTGGAGAATGCAGGAGGGAGTCATAATCAATACTAATACCACTAGCCTTACCAAGGCTGTCATGAGCGCATGGAGCTATACCAAGGCAGTACAATCATGCAGGAATAGAATAGGATTAACATACATATTTATAAGATACATTAATATATTATTTGATTAAGCTATTGTATGCATGATAAACTGAAAAAATAAGGTCGGAAAATTAAGTTATTTGTTGAAAACGTAAAGTGTTGAATTGTAATTTTAAAATAATTTTGGGGTATTCTAATCAAACGCGAAAAGAAATGTCAATGGACAGTCACTTTCTGCATTCAACCTTTTAACATTATGTGAAGGGAGGGGGAGCTAAAAAAAAAAAACCTATATTTTCAGTGAAACTTAATTTAAGTACTTAATAATTTAAAATTTCCAAACGATCTATATCATATAAAATCATTGAAAAAATTAAATTTTAATGATGAGTGCTGAAAATAAGTTTTATCAAATGGCCCTAAGACTATCTTAATCTAATCAAGATTATACTAATATACTCCAACACAATTCACGCAAGATCGATGCATGGAGCACTACTAAAATGGTTAAGAATTTCCTATCTAGTTAGGTTTTTTGTAAGCCTACATGCTCATGTGAGAATTGAGCTTTTCATTAGGTGGGGCACGCTTTTTAGATCATGTGGCCTAAAAATAAGGCTGCTTCACTCTCTAGATGGGTCACAATGTACAAAAGAAATGGATGGCTTTAGAAATTATGTTAGTGACCATTTCTATGGCGCATGTCGGCCTATATGAGGAGTAAAAAGGCCCGATTTTTATAATAGGCGATCTAATCCATGGAGACCCAGTTTATGGAGAGTTTAGATGTGGTGGACATTTGCGAGTATTTGCATGAGCCTGCATGAGGATGGAAGGCTTTCATAGGTATGTGGGCTGTGATGGGCCTGAGAGATTGACAAACGGTCTAAGCGAAATCTCATGCCGGTTTGAAGATCCAGCCCAATAAAAACCCAGACCATGAACATATGGTGAATGTTGGCGCAGTCTGAGCTCGGGCGAGGATGTGCTGTTATAGGTCGAGTTGTCAAAGCCCATCTTTACCGAAAAATATAAAATTTAATATAAGATAGTTAATATAATAGCATACCTATTGGAAAAATGATTATTGACAGACTTAGAGTACTGTTAATGTTGCATATGGACAGCTAAAATCGAAAGCTGACTTGTGGGCCAGTCATTGTGGCCCAGTCTTTCTGGGAGCAATTTGGAGTGCTCGACTCAACAAAAATGGAACTTTTAAAGGCCCCAACTCCAATCATGGTTGGGGAAAAATGATTTCAAATTGATCTTAGATCATGTCTTACCAAAGGTCTGAAATGTAGGGGTGACAATGGGCTGGGCCGAACCGTGAAGAGCCATGGCTTGGGCGCCTAAACTTGGTCCAAGGGCTGGGCTCAAGCTTGAAATCTAGGCCTGGTGTCCAGTGGTTTGGCAGAGGGCTAATGATGAATGGTCCAACATGCCTATTGGTCCAGTCCGTTGTATAATAGTGGGCCACTATTATACATTAAGAATAATCGTAGATGTGGTATTTTTGTATCCGGGTCATGTTTCAATGATACAAACCTTTTATATGATGAGACTGGTCATTGGTGAAAGGTACACAGATTCTTTGATTGACTAATTTCAACGATTGATAGTATAAATCATTTTCCTTACAAGGCCAGGGCTCAAGGGACTAGGGTTGGGCCTTAGATTATAGGACAGTCAAGGACAATTTCACGGATGGCTAGGAAAGAATTTAGGGTAGAAAGTTCAATCCAAAGGCCTATCTTGCACTATAGCTTCTCATGTTCATAATTTTGTAATGGGTTATCTATTTTGTGTGTATATATATGTTGTTAGAAAGCTATCAATGAGTTCTACGTGCTAGCCGATATTAAATGCCTTTGGCCTTTAAGGCTTAAAAAAAGGTTATTTTAGGAGTTAAATTTAAATTTAAATTTAAAATTTACTATTTTTGATAAAATTAGGAGTTTTATCATTTTTAGGGTAAGAGAGTCCTAGAATAGCTTAAACTCCTTGTTTGAATAATGGAAAAATTAGTTCAAAAGTGGCTTAATAATTTTAATATTTTTACTATTTTAGGAGTTTGGGAAACTTACAACTTTGTGGCTTAGGATCTATTGCAAATAGAGTCTATTCAAACTTTTTATCAACAGCATCAATTTTATCTCTCATTTTTAGAGATGATTCTCCTCTTGTGGATTCAAGGTTTGTTCTTGAGAAGAAGACAATTATATCCACGCAACCACTACATTATTTGATACTAGAATGAGATTTTTCCTCTAATTGCTTGATGGATCCATAAATGAATTAACTGATGGATTTATAGACGATCTAGAAAAGGTTCCAATTACATTAGAATACTAGTTGGTGGATGGATTGACAGAAAGGATCAATGGATCGGGCAATTGGATGGCTAAGGAGATGGACACTCTCATAGTTATCACGATGAAGATTAATGCTCTTTTACCTTCTAAAAAATAACCGAAGTGCATATATCTTGAGCCAATAGTGACAATGACAACACCAAGATTAATGGATGTTGAGCGACGAATGAAGCCACAATCAACGATGAGTCAAATCTTCCACAACAAATTTTTATATTATTACAAAAGAGGTGGAAAATAATATACTAGGCATAAATAATTGCTAATAAGTGGAAGGTAAGATATCATCTTATAAAGTTCCATGTTATGAATGAAATATCAATCCGACACAGGCATCCATTGTTAATTGTCGTCAAAACCAAAGATGTACTACAAAAGCGGAGCATTGCAAGGTGCTACTAGTATATAAAACCTAAGGACGGGTTTAATTTTTCAAGTGGAGGGATCTGATTTAGGAGAAAAGTCCAGATGGATCTCATGGATGATCACGTACGATTAAAACAAAATTGGGCTAAAAAGTTCGATCCAAGGGTCTAGTGTGCACTATAGCTTACATTAATGGTGGTAACTTTGTGGTTGGTTATCTATTTCTTGGGTATAATATGTGGCTGGAAAGGTATTGACGAGCTTTACATGCTAATTAATGTAAATGACCATTGGCTATGGAATGCTTTAAAAAAAAAGTAGGTTATTTTAGGGGTTAATTTTAAGTTTTAAATTAAATTTACTATTTTTACCATATGTGCTTCATGTTCATTTTTTATTTTATTTTTAAAAAAATTTTTACATCTGGTCTTTTTTCTGTCAATGTTCTAACTAAATAGGTGCATTATTCTATTACATTCTTTCTAAATTCTTATATTGTATAGGATCTTCAGAATGGAAGGATTGGCATTGACATGAGTCTCAAGGGTTGTATGAGGTGTACTTTATGGTTTGTTTATGCACACACCCACGTGTGTGGGAGTATAAAAAGAAAAAGGACTTCTCAAGTTCTTTGTAATAATTGAGAAATTTCATTCATCTTGGAAGGAATATAAAAATTCTCTGAACTATAAGAGAATGGACTTCACATATATAGTTATAGAGGTGGAGGATAGAAACCATGACAAATATTCTATGAATTTAGAATTCGTAACTAAGGCCCACCTTGTTGAGAAGAACCAAAAGGGTTAAGAAAACCAAAGGTCACGATCACAAAAGAAAAAGGATACATGGCCAAATAAATAAGAAAATAGAAAATGATACTTCAATAAGGACAGTAAAAAGAATGAAGGATAAGAAATGTAGATTTTGCAAAGGTGATGAGAAAGAAAAGGACCATGCACCTGTTGTGTAAGAGTTTGTGCGGGTCAATATTGAAGCACTCATTGCTTGTCGCTCAAATGAGTTGTATATTGATTTAGGTACCGTTAAGTATCTTTGTTTCGACCGCAATGTTTTTTTCCTCCTGTGAGAAGGTAGAGGATGTGGGGGACATTTTCATAGAAAATTCATCCAAGGCAAAGGTCATTGGCAAAGGAAATGTGAGCCTAAAGATTTCTTCTGAAAATGCGTTGACTCTTTTTGATGTGTTGCATGTACTAGATTTTCGGAAGAATCTTGTCTTTGTTTTTACTTATCTCAACAAGAATATGTTTAAGTTATTTTTTGAATCTGGAAAATGAGGAGGCACGCGCCGACATGCATTTATTACGCCGCTCGCATGCACCTCGAGATCCAAAAGCTACATACTTTTTCTTTATAAAGGCATCTCATCTCATTTGCAAGAGCAATCTGAAAAAATCTACATACTCTTTAATTTTTCTCAGCATTCTCTCTAGAGAAGTCAGTTCAAGCTTTTTGAGTTTGTGTGGTGATCGAGAATGCACCAGATCTAAGCCGTTTATCTTGGAGGAAAGTTGTTGTATCTTGGTGTAGACTTATTGGGAGCTAATGCATTATGGATCGTCTTTCTATGGGGACAAATCTATCTTTAAGATGGCGACAGTAACATGCCTGGTGACTCTCTAAATTCTTCTATTATTATTCCTGATTTATTATATTTTAAAGATATTTGCTATATCCCTATATTTTAAAGTCAACATTTTCATTCACATTAGTGCCATATTTTAAAATCAACTCTAAACCCATGCTTGGGCTAAATCACCCAAGCATGGGTCCTTATGCACACCAATAAAACAAAACATGGTCTGTGTGGTGATATTAAAACTTAAACTCAAGTGGAGTTGGAGCGTCCCATCGAACGAGATATTGGGCCCACCATTATGTCATTTTGATTCTTATGTGGCCCACCATTGCATCATGCCATTTTCATGTGGCCCACGGTTCCATAAAATTTTAATGAGAATTCAACTGTTGAATAGTACGGGGATATTATTCAAGGTTTGCGCACCATATTCAGGTGAGTTGGATGATGGGACAAGCTAAATTTAAAAAGACACGGACAGTTATAAAACCGTTAGAATAGTATGATCGAGCCAGATATTTGGGGCAGCCTGGGAATGTTCATGGTGGGCCGACTCTAAGAGCCATGCAGATCACGTTTAAGGTGGGTAAGTAGGATTTGCTCAATCAAATAAAGGAAAGATCTCCTCACCCACACGCGTGTACTCATTCCTCTAAGTGCCAGCACGGTGGCCCACCTATCATGGGTAGTTATTCCTCGCATCATATATGAACTATCCATGTTCTGGTTGCCAAAAAAAGTAACTTACACTGAGTGGGTGTATATGTACATCATTGAAAAGAAGATGTATCACATTCAATTACAAAAATCATTGGTCTAAAATATCCTATTGACTCCTCACCCACACGTGTGTACTCATTCCTCTAAGTGCCATCACGGTGGCCCACCTATATTGGGTAGTTATTCCTCGCATCATATATGAACTATCCATGTTCTGGTTGCCAAAAAAAGTAACTTACACTGAGTGGGTGTATATGTACATCATTGAAAAGATGTATCACATTCAATTAAAAAAATCATTGGTCTAAAATATCCTATTGATTTTAGTGGACCATCAGACCAAAAACATGGATGGTTCCGATCAACGGACCATCTCTGCTTGTGGGGCCCATTGTGTAGTAGGTGAATTCAACTTTTGACCAGTCTGTTGAATTCGTTTGTTTTCGGACCATATCTACATTAATCTTTTTAGACATATCTTTGTTTTTCTGGTTTGTGTTCGAATAGTAAATTGTTATTGTAGATAAGGATAAGATCTATTTTTAGAGAAAAATCAAGTAGAAAAACGGCATGTCCATGCACGCATGCATGCTTATAAATACATGAACTTACTCCTTCTAAAGCCATATCGAATTCTCTCTTTCTCCTCTCACTTGCTCCACATGAAAATGGCAACCATTACTCTCTTTTATCTTCTTCTTTCTGTTTTAATCATCTCTACAAATTCTAGAAACATACCTCCAATCCATTCTCATTCTCTAGCACCATCAGATTCTCTTTCTCCTCCACAAGACTTGACAACCACCGAGGCCCGTCATCATCATCGTAATCCTCATCATGACATCGCTAGCAGTAATTTCACCCATGTTTGTGACTCTTCAAGATTTTCTTCTTTAGGTCTTCACATGGCCGAATTTGCATTTTGTGATAAATCACTTCCATATAGTATCAGAGCAAAGGACTTGGTTGATAGCATGACAATTTCGGAGAAAGTGGCTCAACTAGGGAACAAGGCGTATGGGGTGTCTAGGCTTGGACTTCCGATGTATGAATGGTGGTCGGAGGCTCTCCATGGTGTGGCAAACACTGGCCCAGGTACCCATTTCGATAAAAATAGCATCCCAGGGGCGACGAGCTTTCCAACCGTTATTCTCATGGCGGCATCATTTAACGAATCTCTATGGAAAACCATAGGGCAGGTAAATATGTTAAGTTTTTTTTTTCTTTTCTTTTTTTTTTTGAAATCTTATAAATAGTATTGATTAATACAAACACTTATTGTAAGATGCTCGATTTTATTGGACCCACCAATGGCAGATGCAAGACCAACCTTGGTAATGTAAATTTGTTGATGCAGTGAGTTTGAAACGTGATAAAATATTTATTTTTTACTTGATTGTTCTTAATCTATCTGTTGATCAAGTGGGTCACACATGCACAAAGTAACGGACATCTTAGAGGCATGAAACCAATGCTCTACATTGAAGATGGATCGATTGCTTAACTAAGAATTGGAAACATGTACACATAACGCTAGGTTGGGTTAGGCATGGCCAGGCCATGTTGGGCTAAAATGACTTGAGCCCAAGCCTAATCCAAAAATTGATCGGGTCATGCATCCTATCGCGGAGATTTTCCCCATCTCCCATCACTTATGAAATGTTTGGATAACTAGAACGTGGGTCCTACATGTACAGTTTGTTGGGCTGAATAAATGCTAGATGGAGCACTATATATTTCATGAAATACAAAATAATGAATATTTCCCAAATAAGCTACTGGAGTTCTTATGGTAATGATATCGTTCTTCTTTCCTTGCATATTGAAGGTTGTTTCTACAGAGGCAAGGGCCATGTACAATCTAGGGTTAGCTGGATTGACATTCTAGAGTCGTAACATCAATGTTGTTAGGGACCTCAGATGGGGTAGGATCACAGAGACCCCAGGTGAAGATCCGCTCGTTGTGGGCCGCTACGCTGTGAATTACGTTAGGGGCTTGCAAGACGTTGAGGGCAGCAAAAATCCCAAGGACTTGAACTCTAGGCCACTCAAGGTTGGTGCATCTTGCAAGCATTACGCAGCTTACGATGTCGACAACTGGTTAGGCGTTGACCGATACCACTTTGATGCAAGGGTAATCACTAATCAATCTAATTAAAGCTCTTCCCTTCACTAGTTGGACCAAATCATGAAAACAGCAGGCCAGAAAATAAGGCAGGCCATTCAATAAGTGGGCTGCAGTTGAGTGATAAAAGATAGGCAAGAAAAGGAAACCAATTGCCCTAATTCAATGTGGCCCACTAATGAGCTGTCTCAGGCAAGGCAAGTTCAAGATGGGGTATACCTGATTAATGCCCTAAATATTGCTATGTAATTAGTTCTTCCTCATAAATGTATCTTTTAAATATTTTTTCTTAAGGTGACCGAGCAAGACATGGTGGAGACATTCCTCCGTCCATTCGAGATGTGTGTGAGGGAAGGAGACGTCGAGCAGCGTCATGTGCTCTTACAACCGTGTCAATGGCATCCCCACATGCGCCGATCCAAAACTCCTATCTCAAACCATAAGAGGAGAATGGGATCTTCATGGGTAACGATGCTTTCCTCATTTTTTAACAGCTATGTTGGTATTTCTCATTTCAATCACATAAACAAATATGGTTTTGAAGTATCCACATATAACTACAAAAATCAATATTTTTAAAATTTTCCAGTAACTTAATTAGTTAATTTAACTTGTAATATTATACTTCCTATTGTTAATCATTTCCTGATATATTTGGCATTTCTTAGCATGATCCGATCATTGTGATTTTTTCACGAGCATTGCCCATTGTTGTGTGGAATGAATGGAAAACCCAGATCGATCGATGATTGGATTGTCCAACATCTTTAAATCAACTAGTTGCATCATGGGTTCGAGCTCATCTTACATATTAAAAATAAAAGGTAAAAAAAAAAAAAAACCATTTGCTCCATAGCCTACCATGCAACTATAGTCTTAGAACCTTTCTCATGCATGTAATATGATCATGGATGAGGAAATCTATTCTACCCATTAGTACACAATACAGTAGCGTTAATGTTTATTAAACTTGTAATGTAAGTAATATTTAAATCTCAAAAATTTTCACAGGTACATTGTTGCCGATTGTGATTCAATCGAGGTCATTCATCATGGTCACAAATGGCTTAACGACACAGCTGAGGATGCGGTTGCTCAAGTACTCCGAAAGCAAGCTCCTAATCTCAATAACCTAACTCGCATTTGAGCGTTTTTTTTTTTTAAATGTATATTAATTTTCTTTTTTGAATTTTTGTGTAACTCAGGGATGGATTTGACTGTGGAACCTACTATACTAAGTTCACTTGAATCAAGCAATCTTGAAAGGAAAGGCCAGAGAGAGTGATGTGGACAAGGCATTGAGGAACCTCTACATCATGTTAATGAGGCTTGGATTCTTTGATGGAAGCCCAGCCTACGCATCTCTCGGAAGAGATGATGTGTGTTCAAGGGAGAACATGGACCTGGCAGCTGAAACTGCAAGGGAAGGGATTGTTTTGCTCAAGAATGAGGGTGACACCTTACCCTTGAGATCCAACAAATACAAGAAGCTTGCACTGGTGGGCCCACATGCTAATGCGACTGCAGCCATGATCGGAAACTATGCTGGTATTCTTTTTCGGTTGCCATGATTTTGATTTTGCTCAACAAGATTTTCCCATGTTCTTTGTGGTCCTAAACATTACTAAGCAGGTCCACTTAATATATCTCATGAGCTAATTAGATTATTCTAGTGAAATTCAACTATCTCAATTTTCCTGGATAAAGTGGGCCTGGGGACAGTTAGGATCGTTTCTGGAAGAGACAATCAGTCACCCAGGTTTGAGCCCCGGCTCTTTAGGCTTGGGTTTCCTTTTTCCCCTCCTCGTGGGATGTCCTTTTCTTTTTCCTTCTTTTCATTTCCCTGCTAGCTTATGATAGGCTTCGCCCAGGTCCTTTTTCTCCTAGGAAAACCCGAATGACCATTTACATGCATATTTTGCCTCAAGGATGAATGAAAGAGAGTTTTCTAAAAAAAAAAAAAAACTCTCTCAATTTTCCCGTGATCGTTCCAAAAATCGGAATTCATTTAGGATTTCCTTCTTAATCAATGATAAGTACTAATTGGTCAATTACCAATGTGGTGTCCATCATTGAACGTCTATGGTTGACTTGATTGGGCTAGTGAAGATGGACCTATCACTTGGTCCCATTACCAACCATACACATTGCTTAGCTTGGACCACCCAACCCAATAAAGGCTTAGAAAATTCCCTACGAAACCATCTCTGTTAGGAGGGGTACTTTGGTTTTGGGTACCAACCTTACTATATAATACTATCGTCTGGAATGCATTACCAATGCATCATACATTCATACGTTGGTTTGGTGTTACACAGGCATTCCATGCCACTACGTGACTCCCCTGGATGCCTTCTCTGCACTCGCAACAGTTCATCACGAGATGGGGTGTGTTGATGTGGCATGCAAGAACCAGTCTTTCATCAATCAAGCAGTGGCAGCCTCAAAGGAAGCAGATGCAACCATCATTTTTCTGGGTTAGATCTATCCATCGAGGCCGAAAGCTTGGACCGGACTAATCTCCTCCTTCCAGGTTACCAGACTCGCTGATCACTGATGTCGCCAATGCCGCCGTAGGTCCAGTCATACTCATCATACTTTACTTTGCAGGAGGCGTCGACATAACATTCGCTAAGACCAACCCTAAGATTAACGCCATCATCCGGGTGGGTACCCGGCCAAGAAGGCGGTCAGGCGATCACAGATATTGTCTTTGGGCATTACAATCCAGGGGGGAGGCTACCGATCACTTGGTACACTGCAGACTACGTAACCAAGCTTCCAATGACTTCCATGCAAATGAGACCAGTTGATAACTTGGGCTACCCTGGGAGGACCTACAAATTCTTCGATGGTCCGGTGGTCTACCCATTTGGCTATGGGCTCAGTTACACTCAGTTCAAGTACAAGCTCACATCTGCACCATCATCTGTTATAAAGAAGTTGAAGGCGCACCAACATTGCCATGACATTAGCTTAAAACCCAATGCATTTGTGCCATCATGCCCGTCTGTGTTGATCGAAGAGACAAGATGTGGCGATGCAATCAACGTTGAGATTGAAGTGAGTAATGTGGGGCATCAAGATGGGTCCCACGTCATCTTGGTCTACTCGAAGCCGCCTGCCGATTTGGTTGGAGGCCCTGTTAAGCAAGTGGTAGAGTTCAAACGGGTGTTCGTACCTACTGGTGTGACCAAGACGGTGAAGTTCTCGATTGACGTCTGTAAGAGCTTGAGTGTGGTGACAGATACAGCTTACCTTGTTTTGCCAGCAGGGGAGCACACGATCATGGTTGGTGATGGAGATGAAGCTGTATCATTCCCAGTCCACGTTAGCCTACACTCTTAGTCATGAGGGGGAATGAGAATATACTTCTCACAAAAAACTTCCCCTACCCTAGCATTGCATATGTAAATCTATAGTTGAATATTGTTGAGAGAAAAGGTCTTCTTGCCTCTTTTTCGCACATACATCTTCTCCACTTATCTTTATGTTCATCACCTATGGACAACGTGACTGATGTTGTCGTGCCCCAGACTTGGTAACCGGACTCACAAGGAACCCGATAGCCGGTTCTGGCCGCAACAGCCTCCGTAGTACCCCATTATCGGCTCCTAAGGCAGGTTTCGATCCTGGGATCCCACAAGGAGGATTTTCATAACCGTATAACCATTTCCAATACGAGCATACCCAAGATCACATCAAGTAAATTTCAGAAATAATAAAAGGACACGTTATAAAATCCACTATAAATTTGAAATTTTACAAGTACATAGCTGAAAAGAAATACATCTGATAACGAAGGAAGTAGGAAGAAGATCTGCAACACTGGGGGTCCTCGGCGCAACTCTAATCCAAGCTCAGCTATTACGATGCCGACCTAGGATCCCCTGCACGCATCAATCGTGCATAAGCTTATAGAAGCTTAGAGGGTGGTGGAAGTGTGCGACAATGGTGCTCAGAAGAAGTGGAGAATGCAGGAGGGAGTCATAATCAATACTAATACCACTAGCCTTACCAAGGCTGTCATGAGCGCATGGAGCTATACCAAGGCAGTACAATCATGCAGGAATAGAATAGGATTAACATACATATTTATAAGATACATTAATATATTATTTGATTAAGCTATTGTATGCATGATAAACTGAAAAAATAAGGTCGAAAAATTAAGTTATTTGTTGAAAACGTAAAGTGTTGAATTGTAATTTTAAAATAATTTTGAGGTATTCTAATCAAACGCGAAAAGAAATGTCAATGGACAATCACTTTCTGCATTCAACCTTTTAACATTATGTGAAGGGAGGGGGAGAAAAAAAAAAAAAAACCTATATTTTCAGTGAAACTTAATTTAAGTACTTAATAATTTAAAATTTCCAAACGATCTATATCATATAAAATCATTGAAAAAATTAAATTTTAATGATGAGTGCTGAAAATAAGTTTTATCAAATGGCCCTAAGACTATCTTAATCTAATCAAGATTATACTAATATACTCCAACACAATTCACGCAAGATCGATGCATGGAGCACTACTAAAATGGTTAAGAATTTCCTATCTAGTTAGGGTTTTTTGTAAGCCTACATGCTCATGTGAGAATTGAGCTTTTCATTAGGTGGGGCACGCTTTTTAGATCATGTGGCCTAAAAATAAGGCTGCTTCACTCTCTAGATGGGTCACAATGTACAAAAGAAATGGATGGCCTTAGAAATTATGTTAGCTGACCATTTCTATGGCGCATGTCGGCCTATATGAGGAGTAAAAAGGCCTGATTTTTATAATAGGCGATCTAATCCATGGAGACCAGTTTATGGAGAGTTTAGATGTGGTGGACATTTGCAGTATTTGCATATGAGCCTGCATGAGGATGGAAGGCTTTCATAGGTATGTGGGCCTGTGATGGGCCTGAGAGATTGACAAACGGTCTAAGCGAAATCTCATGCCGGTTTGAAGATCCAGCCCAATAAAAACCCAGACCATGAACATATGGTGAATGTTGGCGCAGTCTGAGCTCGGGCGAGGATGTGCTGTTATAGGTCGAGTTGTCAAAGCCCATCTTTACCGAAAAATATAAAATTTAATATAAGATAGTTAATATAATAGCATACCTATTGGAAAAATGATTATTGACAGACTTAGAGTACTGTTAATGTTGCATATGGACAGCTAAAATCGAAAGCTGACTTGTGGGCCAGTCATTGTGGCCCAGTCTTTCTGGGAGCAATTTGGAGTGCTCGACTAAACAAAAATGGAACTTTTTAAAGGCCCCAACTCCAATCATGGTTGGGGAAAAATGATTTCAAATTGATCTTAGATCATGTCTTACCAAAGGTCTGAAATGTAGGGGTGACAATGGGCTGGGCCGAACCGTGAAGAGCCATGGCTTGGGCGCCTAAACTTGGTCCAAGGGCTGGGCTCAAGCTTGAAATCTAGGCCTGGTGTCCAGGCTGGGCTGGGCCAGGGCTAATGATGAATGGTCCAACATGCCTATTGGTCCAGTCCGTTGTATAATAGTGGGCCACTATTATACATTAAGAATAATCGTAGATGTGGTATTTTTTGTATCCGGGTCATGTTTCAATGATACAAACCTTTTATATGATGAGACTGGTCATTGGTGAAAGGTACACAGATTCTTTGATTGACTAATTTCAACGATTGATAGTATAAATCATTTTCCTTACAAGGCCAGGGCTCAAGGGACTAGGGTTGGGCCTTAGATTATAGGACAGTCAAGGACAATTTCACGGATGGCTAGGAAAGAATTTAGGGTAGAAAGTTCAATCCAAAGGCCTATCTTGCACTATAGCTTCTCATGTTCATAATTTTGTAATGGGTTATCTATTTTGTGTGTATAATATGTTGTTAGAAAGCTATCAATGAGTTCTACGTGCTAGCCGATATTAAATGCCTTTGGCCTTTAAGGCTTAAAAAAAGGTTATTTTAGGAGTTAAATTTAAATTTAAATTTAAAATTTACTATTTTTGATAAAATTAGGAGTTTTATCATTTTTAGGGTAAGAGAGTCCTAGAATAGCTTAAACTCCTTGTTTGAATAATGAAAAAATTAGTTCAAAAGTGGCTTAATAATTTTAATATTTTTACTATTTTAGGAGTTTGGGAAACTTACAACTTTGTGGCTTAGGATCTATTGCAAATAGAGTCTATTCAAACTTTTTATCAACAGCATCAATTTTATCTCTCATTTTTAGAGATGATTCTCCTCTTGTGGATTCAAGGTTTGTTCTTGAGAAGAAGACAATTATATCCACGCAACCACTACATTATTTGATACTAGAATGAGATTTTTCCTCTAATTGCTTGATGGATCCATAAATGAATTAACTGATGGATTTATAGACGATCTAGAAAAGGTTCCAATTACATTAGAATACTAGTTGATGGATGGATTGACAGAAAGGATCAATGGATCGGGCAATTGGATGGCTAAGGAGATGGACACTCTCATAGTTATCACGATGAAGATTAATGCTCTTTTACCTTCTAAAAAATAACCGAAGTGCATATATCTTGAGCCAATAGTGACAATGACAACACCCAGATTAATGGATGTTGAGCGACGAATGAAGCCACAATCAACGATGAGTCAAATCTTCTACAACAAATTTATATATTATTACAAAAGAGGTGGAAAATAATATACTAGGCATAAATAATTGCTAATAAGTGGAAGGTAAGATATCATCTTATAAAGTTCCATGTTATGAATGAAATATCAATCCGACACAGGCATCCATTGTTAATTGTCGTCAAAACCAAAGATGTACTACAAAAGCGGAGCATTGCAAGGTGCTACTAGTATATAAAACCTAAGGACGGGTTTAATTTTTCAAGTGGAGGGATCTGATTTAGGAGAAAAGTCCAGATGGATCTCATGGATGATCACGTACGATTAAAACAAAATTGGGCTAAAAAGTTCGATCCAAGGGTCTAGTGTGCACTATAGCTTACATTAATGGTGGTAACTTTGTGGTTGGTTATCTATTTCTTGGGTATAATATGTGGCTGGAAAGGTATTGACGAGCTTTACATGCTAATTAATGTAAATGACCATTGGCTATGGAATGCTTTAAAAAAAAAGTAGGTTATTTTAGGGGTTAATTTTAAGTTTTAAATTAAATTTACTATTTTTACCATATGTGCTTCATGTTCATTTTTTATTTTATTTTTAAAAAATTTTTATATCTGGTCTTTTTTCTGTCAATGTTCTAACTAAATAGGTGCATTATTCTATTACATTCTTTCTAAATTCTTATATTGTATAGGATCTTCAGAATGGAAGGATTGGCATTGACATGAGTCTCAAGGGTTGTATGAGGTGTACTTTATGGTTTGTTTATGCACACACCCACGTGTGTGCAGGAGTATAAAAAGAAAAAGGACTTCTCAAGTTGCTGTAATAATTGAGAAATTTCATTCATCTTGGAAGGAATATAAAAATTCTCTGAACTATAAGAGAATGGACTTCACATATATAGTTATAGAGGTGGAGGATAGAAACCATGACAAATATTCTATGAATTTAGAATTTGTAACTAAGGCCCACCTTGTTGAGAAGAACCAAAAGGGTTAAGAAAACCAAAGGTCACGATCACAAAAGAAAAAGGATACATGGCCAAATAAATAAGAAAATAGAAAATGATACTTCAATAAGGACAAAAAAGAATGAAGGATAAGAAATGTAGATTTTGCAAAGGTGATGAGAAAGAAAAGGACCATGCACCTGTTGTGTAAGAGTTTGTGCGGGTCAATATTGAAGCACTCATTGCTTGTCGCTCAAATGAGTTGTATATTGATTTAGGTACCGTTAAGTATCTTTGTTTCGACCGCAATGTTTTTTTCCTCCTGTGAGAAGGTAGAGGATGTGGGGGACATTTTCATAGAAAATTCATCCAAGGCAAAGGTCATTGGCAAAGGAAATGTGAGCCTAAAGATTTCTTCTGAAAATGCGTTGACTCTTTTTGATGTGTTGCATGTACTAGATTTTCGGAAGAATCTTGTCTTTGTTTTTACTTATCTCAACAAGAATATGTTTAAGTTATTTTTTGAATCTGGAAAATGAGGAGGCACGCGCCGACATGCATTTATTACGCCGCTCGCATGCACCTCGAGATCCAAAAGCTACATACTTTTTCTTTATAAAGGCATCTCATCTCATTTGCAAGAGCAATCTGAAAAAATCTACATACTCTTTAATTTTTCTCAGCATTCTCTCTAGAGAAGTCAGTTCAAGCTTTTTTGAGTTTGTGTGGCTGTGATCGAGAATGCACCAGATCTAAGCCGTTTATCTTGGAGGAAAGTTGTTGTATCTTGGTGTAGACTTATTGGGAGCTAATGCATTATGGATCGTCTTTCTATGGGGACAAATCTATCTTTAAGATGGCGACAGTAACATGCCTGGTGACTCTCTAAATTC
This sequence comes from Magnolia changhungtana, assembly GCA_030180095.1. Classification (NCBI taxonomy): domain Eukaryota; kingdom Viridiplantae; phylum Streptophyta; class Magnoliopsida; order Magnoliales; family Magnoliaceae; genus Magnolia; species Magnolia changhungtana. The sequence goes on from JASAUF010000652.1 coordinate 6,777,842, forward strand.
TTCTATTATTATTCCTGATTTATTATATTTTAAAGATATTTGCTATATCCCTATATTTTAAAGTCAACATTTTCATTCACATTAGTGCCATATTTTAAAATCAACTCTAAACCCATGCTTGGGCTAAATCACCCAAGCATGGGTCCTTGTGCACACCAATAAAACAAAACATGGTCTGTGTGGTGATATTAAAACTTAAACTCAAGTGGAGTTGGAGCGTCCCATCGAACGAGATATTGGGCCCACCATTATGTCATTTTGATTCTTATGTGGCCCACCATTGCATCATGCCATTTTCATGTGGCCCACGGTTCCATAAAATTTTAATGAGAATTCAACTGTTGAATAGTACGGGGATATTATTCAAGGTTTGCGCACCATATTCAGGTGAGTTGGATGATGGGACAAGCTAAATTTAAAAAGACACGGACAGTTATAAAACCGTTAGAATAGTATGATCGAGCCGATATTTGGGGCAGCCTGGGAATGTTCATGGTGGGCCGACTCTAAGAGCCATGCAGATCACGTTTAAGGTGGGTAAGTAGGATTTGCTCAATCAAATAAAGGAAAGATCTCCTCACCCACACGCGTGTACTCATTCCTCTAAGTGCCAAAGACGGTGGCCCACCTATCATGGGTAGTTATTCCTCGCATCATATATGAACTATCCATGTTTATGTTGCCAAAGTAACTTACACTGAGTGGGTGTATATGTACATCATTGAAAAGAAGATGTATCACATTCAATTACAAAAATCATTGGTCTAAAATATCCTATTGACTCCTCACCCACACGTGTGTACTCATTCCTCTAAGTGCCATCACGGTGGCCCACCTATATTGGGTAGTTATTCCTCGCATCATATATGAACTATCCATGTTCTGGTTGCCAAAAAAAGTAACTTACACTGAGTGGGTGTATATGTACATCATTGAAAAGATGTATCACATTCAATTAAAAAATCATTGGTCTAAAATATCCTATTGATTTTAGTGGACCATCAGACCAAAAACATGGATGGTTCCGATCAACGGACCATCTCTGCTTGTGGGGCCCATTGTGTAGTAGGTGAATTCAACTTTTGACCAGTCTGTTGAATTCGTTTTTTTCGGACCATATCTACATTAATCTTTTTAGACATATGTTGTTTTTCTGGTTTGTGTTCGAATAGTAAATTGTTATTGTAGATAAGGATAAGATCTATTTTTAGAGAAAAATCAAGTAGAAAAACGGCATGTCCATGCACGCATGCATGCTTATAAATACATGAACTTACTCCTTCTAAAGCCATATCGAATTCTCTCTTTCTCCTCTCACTTGCTCCACATGAAAATGGCAGCCATTACTCTCTTTTATCTTCTTCTTCTGTTTTAATCATCTCTACAAATTCTAGAAACATACCTCCAATCCATTCTCATTCTCTAGCACCATCGATTCTCTTTCTCCTCCACAAGACTTGACAACCACCGAGGCCCGTCATCATCATCGTAATCCTCATCATGACATCGCTATGATAATTTCACCCATGTTTGTGACTCTTCAAGATTTTCTTCTTTAGGTCTTCACATGGCCGAATTTGCATTTTGTGATAAATCACTTCCATATAGTATCAGAGCAAAGGACTTGGTTGATAGCATGACAATTTCGGAGAAAGTGGCTCAACTAGGGAACAAGGCGTATGGGGTGTCTAGGCTTGGACTTCCGATGTATGAATGGTGGTCGGAGGCTCTCCATGGTGTGGCGAACACTGGCCCAGGTACCCATTTCGATAAAAATAGCATCCCAGGGGCGACGAGCTTTCCAACCGTTATTCTCATGGCGGCATCATTTAACGAATCTCTATGGAAAACCATAGGGCAGGTAAATATGTTAAGTTTTTTTTTTTTCTTTTTTTTTTTTGAAATCTTATAAATAGTATTGATTAATACAAACACTTATTGTAAGATGCTCGATTTTATTGGACCCACCAATGGCAGATGCAAGACCAACCTTGGTAATGTAAATTTGTTGATGCAGTGAGTTTGAAACGTGATAAAATATTTATTTTTTACTTGATTGTTCTTAATCTATCTGTTGATCAAGTGGGTCACACATGCACAAAGTAACGGACATCTTAGAGGCATGAAACCAATGCTCTACATTGAAGATGGATCGATTGCTTAACTAAGAATTGGAAACATGTACACATAACGCTAGGTTGGGTTAGGCATGGCCAGGCCATGTTGGGCTAAAATGACTTGAGCCCAAGCCTAATCCAAAAATTGATCGGGTCATGCATCCTATCGCGGAGATTTTCCCCATCTCCCATCACTTATGAAATGTTTGGATAACTAGAACGTGGGTCCTACATGTACAGTTTGTTGGGCTGAATAAATGCTAGATGGAGCACTATATATTTCATGAAATACAAAATAATGAATATTTCCCAAATAAGCTACTGGAGTTCTTATGGTAATGATATCGTTCTTCTTTCCTTGCATATTGAAGGTTGTTTCTACAGAGGCAAGGGCCATGTACAATCTAGGGTTAGCTGGATTGACATTCTGGAGTCCTAACATCAATGTTGTTAGGGACCCCAGATGGGGTAGGATCACAGAGACCCCAGGTGAAGATCCGCTCGTTGTGGGCCGCTACGCTGTGAATTACGTTAGGGGCTTGCAAGACGTTGAGGGCAGCAAAAATCCCAAGGACTTGAACTCTAGGCCACTCAAGGTTGGTGCATGCTGCAAGCATTACGCAGCTTACGATGTCGACAACTGGTTAGGCGTTGACCGATACCACTTTGATGCAAGGGTAATCACTAATCAATCTAATTAAAGCTCTTCCCTTCACTAGTTGGACCAAATCATGAAAACAGCAGGCCAGAAAATAAGGCAGGCCATTCAATAAGTGGGCTGCAGTTGAGTGATAAAAGATAGGCAAGAAAAGGAAACCAATTGCCCTAATTCAATGTGGCCCACTAATGAGCTGTCTCAGGCAAGGCAAGTTCAAGATGGGGTATACCTGATTAATGGCCTAAATATTGCTATGTAATTAGTTCTTCCTCATAAATGTATCTTTTAAATATTTTTTCTTAAGGTGACCGAGCAAGACATGGTGGAGACATTCCTCCGTCCATTCGAGATGTGTGTGAGGGAAGGAGACGTCAGCAGCGTCATGTGCTCTTACAACCGTGTCAATGGCATCCCCACATGCGCCGATCCAAAACTCCTATCTCAAACCATAAGAGGAGAATGGGATCTTCATGGGTAACGATGCTTTCCTCATTTTTTAACAGCTATGTTGGTATTTCTCATTTCAATCACATAAACAAATATGGTTTTGAAGTATCCACATATAACTACAAAAATCAATATTTTTAAAATTTTCCAGTAACTTAATTAGTTAATTTAACTTGTAATATTATACTTCCTATTGTTAATCATTTCCTGATATATTTGGCATTTCTTAGCATGATCCGATCATTGTGATTTTTTCACGAGCATTGCCCATTGTTGTGTGGAATGAATGGAAAACCCAGATCGATCGATGATTGGATTGTCCAACATCTTTAAATCAACTAGTTGCATCATGGGTTCGAGCTCATCTTACATATTAAAAATAAAAGGTAAAAAAAAAAAAAAAACCATTTGCTCCATAGCCTACCATGCAACTATAGTCTTAGAACCTTTCTCATGCATGTAATATGATCATGGATGAGGAAATCTATTCTACCCATTAGTACACAATACAGTAGCGTTAATGTTTATTAAACTTGTAATGTAAGTAATATTTAAATCTCAAAAATTTTCACAGGTACATTGTTGCCGATTGTGATTCAATCGAGGTCATTCATCATGGTCACAAATGGCTTAACGACACAGCTGAGGATGCGGTTGCTCAAGTACTCCGAGCTGGCAAGCTCCTAATCTCAATAACCTAACTCGCATTTGAGCGTTTTTTTTTTTAATGTATATTAATTTTCTTTTTTGAATTTTTGTGTAACTCAGGGATGGATTTGGACTGTGGAACCTACTATACTAAGTTCACTGAATCAGCAATCTTGAAAGGAAAGGCCAGAGAGAGTGATGTGGACAAGGCATTGAGGAACCTCTACATCATGTTAATGAGGCTTGGATTCTTTGATGGAAGCCCAGCCTACGCATCTCTCGGAAGAGATGATGTGTGTTCAAGGGAGAATGGACCTGGCAGCTGAAATTGCAAGGGAAGGGATTGTTTTGCTCAAGAATGAGGGTGACACCTTACCCTTGAGATCCAACAAATACAAGAAGCTTATTGGTGGGCCCACATGCTAATGCGACTGCAGCCATGATCGGAAACTATCTTTGGTATTCTTTTTCGGTTGCCATGATTTTGATTTTGCTCAACAAGATTTTCCCATGTTCTTTGTGGTCCTAAACATTACTAAGGTGTCCACTTAATATATCTCATGAGCTAATTAGATTATTCTAGTGAAATTCAACTATCTCAATTTTCCTGGATAAAGTGGGCCTGGGGACGAGTTAGGATCGTTTCTGGAAGAGACAATCAGTCACCCATGTTTGAGCCCCGCTCTTTAGGCTTGGGTTTCCTTTTTCCCCTCCTCGTGGGATGTCCTTTTCTTTTTCCTTCTTTTCATTTCCTGCTAGCTTATGATAGGCTTCGCCCAGGTCCTTTTTCTCCTAGGAAAACCCAAATGACCATTTACATGCATATTTTGCCTCAAGGATGAATGAAAGAGAGTTTTCTAAAAAAAAAAAAAAAACTCTCTCAATTTTCCCGTGATCGTTCCAAAAATCGGAATTCATTTTGGATTTCCTTCTTAATCAATGATAAGTACTAATTGGTCAATTACCAATGTGGTGTCCATCATTGAACGTCTATGGTTGACTTGATTGGGCTAGTGAAGATGGACCTATCACTTGGTCCCATTACCAACCATACACATTGCTTAGCTTGGACCACCCAACCCAATAAAGGCTTAGAAAATTCCCTACGAAACCATCTCTGTTAGGAGGGGTACTTTGGTTTTTGGGTACCAACCTTACTATATAATACTATCGTCTGGAATGCATTACCAATGCATCATACATTCATACGTTGGTTTGGTGTTACACAGGCATTCCATGCCACTACGTGACTCCCCGGATGCCTTCTCTGCACTCGCAACAGTTCATCACGAGATGGGGTGTGTTGATGTGGCATGCAAGAACCAGTCTTTCATCAATCAAGCAGTGGCAGCCTCAAAGGAAGCAGATGCAACCATCATTTTTGCTGGGTTAGATCTATCCATCGAGGCCGAAAGCTTGGACCGGACTAATCTCCTCCTTCCAGGTTACCAGACTCAGCTGATCACTGATGTCGCCAATGCCGCCGTAGGTCCAGTCATACTCATCATACTTTCTGCAGGAGGCGTCGACATAACATTCGCTAAGACCAACCCTAAGATTAACGCCATCATCTGGGCTGGGTACCCCGCCAAGAAGGCGGTCAGGCGATCACAGATATTGTCTTTGGGCATTACAATCCAGGGGGGAGGCTACCGATCACTTGGTACACTGCAGACTACGTAACCAAGCTTCCAATGACTTCCATGCAAATGAGACCAGTTGATAACTTGGGCTACCCTGGGAGGACCTACAAATTCTTCGATGGTCGGTGGTCTACCCATTTGGCTATGGGCTCAGTTACACTCAGTTCAAGTACAAGCTCACATCTGCACCATCATCTGTTATAAAGAAGTTGAAGGCGCACCAACATTGCCATGACATTAGCTTAAAACCCAATGCATTTGTGCCATCATGCCCGTCTGTGTTGATCGAAGAGACAAGATGTGGCGATGCAATCAACGTTGAGATTGAAGTGAGTAATGTGGGGCATCAAGATGGGTCCCACGTCATCTTGGTCTACTCGAAGCCGCCTGCCGATTTGGTTGGAGGCCCTGTTAAGCAAGTGGTAGAGTTCAAACGGGTGTTCGTACCTACTGGTGTGACCAAGACGGTGAAGTTCTCGATTGACGTCTGTAAGAGCTTGAGTGTGGTGACAGATACAGCTTACCTTGTTTTGCCAGCAGGGGAGCACACGATCATGGTTGGTGATGGAGATGAAGCTGTATCATTCCCAGTCCACGTTAGCCTACACTCTTAGTCATGAGGGGGAATGAGAATATACTTCTCACAAAAAACTTCCCCTACCCTAGCATTGCATATGTAAATCTATAGTTGAATATTGTTGAGAGAAAAGGTCTTCTTGCCTCTTTTTCGCACATACATCTTCTCCACTTATCTTTATGTTCATCACCTATGGACAACGTGACTGATGTTGTCGTGCCCCAGACTTGGTAACCGGACTCACAAGGAACCCGATAGCCGGTTCTGGCCGCAACAGCCTCCGTAGTACCCCATTATCGGCTCCTAAGGCAGGTTTCGATCCTGGGATCCCACAAGGAGGATTTTCATAACCGTATAACCATTTCCAATACGAGCATACCCAAGATCACATCAAGTAAATTTCAGAAATAATAAAAGGACACGTTATAAAATCCACTATAAATTTGAAATTTTACAAGTACATAGCTGAAAAGAAATACATCTGATAACGAAGGAAGTAGGAAGAAGATCTGCAACACTGGGGGTCCTCGGCGCAACTCTAATCCAAGCTCAGCTATTACGATGCCGACCTAGGATCCCCTGCACGCATCAATCGTGCATAAGCTTATAGAAGCTTAGAGGGTGGTGGAAGTGTGTGACAATGGTGCTCAGAAGAAGTGGAGAATGCAGGAGGGAGTCATAATCAATACTAATACCACTAGCCTTACCAAGGCTGTCATGAGCGCATGGAGCTATACCAAGGCAGTACAATCATGCAGGAATAGAATAGGATTAACATACATATTTATAAGATACATTAATATATTATTTGATTAAGCTATTGTATGCATGATAAACTGAAAAAATAAGGTCGGAAAATTAAGTTATTTGTTGAAAACGTAAAGTGTTGAATTGTAATTTTAAAATAATTTTGAGGTATTCTAATCAAACGCGAAAAGAAATGTCAATGGACAGTCACTTTCTGCATTCAACCTTTTAACATTATGTGAAGGGAGGGGGAGCTAAAAAAAAAAACCTATATTTTCAGTGAAACTTAATTTAAGTACTTAATAATTTAAAATTTCCAAACGATCTATATCATATAAAATCATTGAAAAAATTAAATTTTAATGATGAGTGCTGAAAATAAGTTTTATCAAATGGCCCTAAGACTATCTTAATCTAATCAAGATTATACTAATATACTCCAACACAATTCACGCAAGATCGATGCATGGAGCACTACTAAAATGGTTAAGAATTTCCTATCTAGTTAGGTTTTTTGTAAGCCTACATGCTCATGTGAGAATTGAGCTTTTCATTAGGTGGGGCACGCTTTTTAGATCATGTGGCCTAAAAATAAGGCTGCTTCACTCTCTAGATGGGTCACAATGTACAAAAGAAATGGATGGCCTTAGAAATTATGTTAGCTGACCATTTCTATGGCGCATGTCGGCCTATATGAGGAGTAAAAAGGCCTGATTTTTATAATAGGCGATCTAATCCATGGAGACCAGTTTATGGAGAGTTTAGATGTGGTGGACATTTGCAGTATTTGCATATGAGCCTGCATGAGGATGGAAGGCTTTCATAGGTATGTGGGCCTGTGATGGGCCTGAGAGATTGACAAACGGTCTAAGCGAAATCTCATGCCGGTTTGAAGATCCAGCCCAATAAAAACCCAGACCATGAACATATGGTGAATGTTGGCGCAGTCTGAGCTCGGGCGAGGATGTGCTGTTATAGGTCGAGTTGTCAAAGCCCATCTTTACTGAAAAATATAAAATTTAATATAAGATAGTTAATATAATAGCATACCTATTGTAAAAATGATTATTGACAGACTTTGAGTACTGTTAATGTTGCATATGGACAGCTAAAATCGAAAGCTGACATGTGGGCCAGTCATTGTGGCCCAGTCTTTCTGGAAGCAATTTGGAGTGCTCGGCTCAACAAAAATGGAACTTTTTAAAGGCCCCAACTCCAATCATGGTTGGGGAAAAATGATTTCAAATTGATCTTAGATCATGTCTTACCAAAGGTCTGAAATGTAGGGGTGACAATGGGCTGGGCCGAACCGTGAAGAGCCATGGCTTGGGCGCCTAAACTTGGTCCAAGGGCTGGGCTCAAGCTTGAAATCTAGGCCTGGTGTCCAGGCTGGGCTGGGCCAGGGCTAATGATGAATGGTCCAACATGCCTATTGGTCCAGTCCGTTGTATAATAGTGGGCCACTATTATACATTAAGAATAATCGTAGATGTGGTATTTTTGTATCCGGGTCATGTTTCAATGATACAAACCTTTTATATGATGAGACTGGTCATTGGTGAAAGGTACACAGATTCTTTGATTGACTAATTTCAACGATTGATAGTATAAATCATTTTCCTTACAAGGCCAGGGCTCAAGGGACTAGGGTTGGGCCTTAGATTATAGGACAGTCAAGGACAATTTCACGGATGGCTAGGAAAGAATTTAGGGTAGAAAGTTCAATCCAAAGGCCTATCTTGCACTATAGCTTCTCATGTTCATAATTTTGTAATGGGTTATCTATTTTGTGTGTATAATATGTTGTTAGAAAGCTATCAATGAGTTCTACGTGCTAGCCGATATTAAATGCCTTTGGCCTTTAAGGCTTAAAAAAAGGTTATTTTAGGAGTTAAATTTAAATTTAAATTTAAAATTTACTATTTTTGATAAAATTAGGAGTTTTATCATTTTTAGGGTAAGAGAGTCCTAGAATAGCTTAAACTCCTTGTTTGAATAATGAAAAATTAGTTCAAAAGTGGCTTAATAATTTTAATATTTTTACTATTTTAGGAGTTTGGGAAACTTACAACTTTGTGGCTTAGGATCTATTGCAAATAGAGTCTATTCAAACTTTTTATCAACAGCATCAATTTTATCTCTCATTTTTAGAGATGATTCTCCTCTTGTGGATTCAAGGTTTGTTCTTGAGAAGAAGACAATTATATCCACGCAACCACTACATTATTTGATACTAGAATGAGATTTTTCCTCTAATTGCTTGATGGATCCATAAATGAATTAACTGATGGATTTATAGACGATCTAGAAAAGGTTCCAATTACATTAGAATACTAGTTGATGGATGGATTGAGAAAGGATCAATGGATCGGGCAATTGGATGGCTAAGGAGATGGACACTCTCATAGTTATCACGATGAAGATTAATGCTCTTTTACCTTCTAAAAAATAACCGAAGTGCATATATCTTGAGCCAATAGTGACAATGACAACACCAGATTAATGGATGTTGAGCGACGAATGAAGCCACAATCAACGATGAGTCAAATCTTCTACAACAAATTTATATATTATTACAAAAGAGGTGGAAAATAATATACTAGGCATAAATAATTGCTAATAAGTGGAAGGTAAGATATCATCTTATAAAGTTCCATGTTATGAATGAAATATCAATCCGACACAGGCATCCATTGTTAATTGTCGTCAAAACCAAAGATGTACTACAAAAGCGGAGCATTGCAAGGTGCTACTAGTATATAAAACCTAAGGACGGGTTTAATTTTTCAAGTGGAGGGATCTGATTTAGGAGAAAAGTCCAGATGGATCTCATGGATGATCACGTACGATTAAAACAAAATTGGGCTAAAAAGTTCGATCCAAGGGTCTAGTGTGCACTATAGCTTACATTAATGGTGGTAACTTTGTGGTTGGTTATCTATTTCTTGGGTATAATATGTGGTGGAAAGGTATTGACGAGCTTTACATGCTAATTAATGTAAATGACCATTGGCTATGGAATGCTTTAAAAAAAAAAAAGTAGGTTATTTTAGGGGTTAATTTTAAGTTTTAAATTAAATTTACTATTTTTACCATATGTGCTTCATGTTCATTTTTTATTTTATTTTTAAAAAATTTTTATATCTGGTCTTTTTTCTTCGTCAATGTTCTAACTAAATAGGTGCATTATTCTATTACATTCTTTCTAAATTCTTATATTGTATAGGATCTTCAGAATGGAAGGATTGGCATTGACATGAGTCTCAAGGGTTGTATGAGGTGTACTTTATGGTTTGTTTATGCACACACCCACGTGTGTGCAGGAGTATAAAAAGAAAAAGGACTTCTCAAGTTGCTGTAATAATTGAGAAATTTCATTCATCTTGGAAGGAATATAAAAATTCTCTGAACTATAAGAGAATGGACTTCACATATATAGTTATAGAGGTGGAGGATAGAAACCATGACAAATATTCTATGAATTTAGAATTCGTAACTAAGGCCCACCTTGTTGAGAAGAACCAAAAGGGTTAAGAAAACCAAAGGTCACGATCACAAAAGAAAAAGGATACATGGCCAAATAAATAAGAAAATAGAAAATGATACTTCAATAAGGACAGTAAAAAGAATGAAGGATAAGAAATGTAGATTTTGCAAAGGTGATGAGAAAGAAAAGGACCATGCACCTGTTGTGTAAGAGTTTGTGCGGGTCAATATTGAAGCACTCATTGCTTGTCGCTCAAATGAGTTGTATATTGATTTAGGTACCGTTAAGTATCTTTGTTTCGACCGCAATGTTTTTTTCCTCCTGTGAGAAGGTAGAGGATGTGGGGGACATTTTCATAGAAAATTCATCCAAGGCAAAGGTCATTGGCAAAGGAAATGTGAGCCTAAAGATTTCTTCTGAAAATGCGTTGACTCTTTTTGATGTGTTGCATGTACTAGATTTTCGGAAGAATCTTGTCTTTGTTTTTACTTATCTCAACAAGAATATGTTTAAGTTATTTTTTGAATCTGGAAAATGAGGAGGCACGCGCCGACATGCATTTATTACGCCGCTCGCATGCACCTCGAGATCCAAAAGCTACATACTTTTTCTTTATAAAGGCATCTCATCTCATTTGCAAGAGCAATCTGAAAAAATCTACATACTCTTTAATTTTTCTCAGCATTCTCTCTAGAGAAGTCAGTTCAAGCTTTTTGAGTTTGTGTGGCTGTGATCGAGAATGCACCAGATCTAAGCCGTTTATCTTGGAGGAAAGTTGTTGTATCTTGGTGTAGACTTATTGGGAGCTAATGCATTATGGATCGTCTTTCTATGGGGACAAATCTATCTTTAAGATGCATGACAATAACATGCCTGGTGACTCTCTAAATTCTTCTATTATTATTCCTGATTTATTATATTTTAAAGATATTTGCTATATCCCTATATTTTAAAGTCAACATTTTCATTCACATTAGTGCCATATTTTAAAATCAACTCTAAACCCATGCTTGGGCTAAATCACCCAAGCATGGGTCCTTGTGCACACCAATAAAACAAAACATGGTCTGTGTGGTGATATTAAAACTTAAACTCAAGTGGAGTTGGAGCGTCCCATCGAACGAGATATTGGGCCCACCATTATGTCATTTTGATTCTTATGTGGCCCACCATTGCATCATGCCATTTTCATGTGGCCCACGGTTCCATAAAATTTTAATGAGAATTCAACTGTTGAATAGTACGGGGATATTATTCAAGGTTTGCGCACCATATTCAGGTGAGTTGGATGATGCGACAAGCTAAATTTAAAAAGACACAGACAGTTATAAAACCGTTAGAATAGTATGATCGAGCCAGATATTTGGGGCAGCCTGGGAATGTTCATGGTGGGCCGACTCTAAGAGCCATGCAGATCACGTTTAAGGTGGGTAAGTAGGATTTGCTCAATCAAATAAAGGAAAGATCTCCTCACCCACACGCGTGTACTCATTCCTCTAAGTGCCAGCACGGTGGCCCACCTATCATGGGTAGTTATTCCTCGCATCATATATGAACTATCCATGTTCTGGTTGCCAAAAAAAGTAACTTACACTGAGTGGGTGTATATGTACATCATTGAAAAGAAGATGTATCACATTCAATTACAAAAATCATTGGTCTAAAATATCCTATTGACTCCTCACCCACACGTGTGTACTCATTCCTCTAAGTGCCATCACGGTGGCCCACCTATATTGGGTAGTTATTCCTCGCATCATATATGAACTATCCATGTCTCGGTTGCCAAAAAAGTAACTTACACTGAGTGGGTGTATATGTACATCATTGAAAAGATGTATCACATTCAATTAAAAAAATCATTGGTCTAAAATATCCTATTGATTTTAGTGGACCATCAGACCAAAAACATGGATGGTTCCGATCAACGGACCATCTCTGCTTGTGGGGCCCATTGTGTAGTAGGTGAATTCAACTTTTGACCAGTCTGTTGAATTCGTTTGTTTCGGACCATATCTACATTAATCTTTTTAGACATATCTTTGTTTTTTCGGTTTGTGTTCGAATAGTAAATTGTTATTGTAGATAAGGATAAGATCTATTTTTAGAGAAAAATCAAGTAGAAAAACGGCATGTCCATGCACGCATGCATGCTTATAAATACATGAACTTACTCCTTCTAAAGCCATATCGAATTCTCTCTTTCTCCTCTCACTTGCTCCACATGAAAATGGCAGCCATTACTCTCTTTTATCTTCTTCTTTGTTTTAATCATCTCTACAAATTCTAGAAACATACCTCCAATCCATTCTCATTCTCTAGCACCATCAGATTCTCTTTCTCCTCCACAAGACTTGACAACCACCGAGGCCCGTCATCATCATCGTAATCCTCATCATGACATCGCTAGCAGTAATTTCACCCATGTTTGTGACTCTTCAAGATTTTCTTCTTTAGGTCTTCACATGGCCGAATTTGCATTTTGTGATAAATCACTTCCATATAGTATCAGAGCAAAGGACTTGGTTGATAGCATGACAATTTCGGAGAAAGTGGCTCAACTAGGGAACAAGGCGTATGGGGTGTCTAGGCTTGGACTTCCGATGTATGAATGGTGGTCGGAGGCTCTCCATGGTGTGGCGAACACTGGCCCAGGTACCCATTTCGATAAAAATAGCATCCCAGGGGCGACGAGCTTTCCAACCGTTATTCTCATGGCGGCATCATTTAACGAATCTCTATGGAAAACCATAGGGCAGGTAAATATGTTAAGTTTTTTTTTCTTTTCTTTTTTTTTTTGAAATCTTATAAATAGTATTGATTAATACAAACACTTATTGTAAGATGCTCGATTTTATTGGACCCACCAATGGCAGATGCAAGACCAACCTTGGTAATGTAAATTTGTTGATGCAGTGAGTTTGAAACGTGATAAAATATTTATTTTTTACTTGATTGTTCTTAATCTATCTGTTGATCAAGTGGGTCACACATGCACAAAGTAACGGACATCTTAGAGGCATGAAACCAATGCTCTACATTGAAGATGGATCGATTGCTTAACTAAGAATTGGAAACATGTACACATAACGCTAGGTTGGGTTAGGCATGGCCAGGCCATGTTGGGCTAAAATGACTTGAGCCCAAGCCTAATCCAAAAATTGATCGGGTCATGCATCCTATCGCGGAGATTTTCCCCATCTCCCATCACTTATGAAATGTTTGGATAACTAGAACGTGGGTCCTACATGTACAGTTTGTTGTTGGGTGAATAAATGCTAGATGGAGCACTATATATTTCATGAAATACAAAATAATGAATATTTCCCAAATAAGCTACTGGAGTTCTTATGGTAATGATATCGTTCTTCTTTCCTTGCATATTGAAGGTTGTTTCTACAGAGGCAAGGGCCATGTACAATCTAGGGTTAGCTGGATTGACATTCTGGAGTCCTAACATCAATGTTGTTAGGGACCCCAGATGGGGTAGGATCACAGAGACCCCAGGTGAAGATCCGCTCGTCGTGGGCCGCTACGCTGTGAATTACGTTAGGGGCTTGCAAGACGTTGAGGGCAGCAAAAATCCCAAGGACTTGAACTCTAGGCCACTCAAGGTTGGTGCATGCTGCAAGCATTACGCAGCTTACGATGTCGACAACTGGTTAGGCGTTGACCGATACCACTTTGATGCAAGGGTAATCACTAATCAATCTAATTAAAGCTCTTCCCTTCACTAGTTGGACCAAATCATGAAAACAAGAAAAAGAAAATAAAAAGGTGCCATTCAATAAGTGGGTCATAGCGAGTTGAGTGATAAAAGATAGGCAAGAAAAGGAAACCAATTGCCCTAATTCAATGTGGCCCACTAATGAGTTGTCTCATGCAAGGCAAGTTCAAGATGGGGTATACCTGATTAATGGCCTAAATATTGCTATGTAATTAGTTCTTCCTCATAAATGTATCTTTTAAATATTTTTTCTTAAGGTGACCGAGCAAGACATGGTGGAGACATTCCTCCGTCCATTCGAGATGTGTGTGAGGGAAGGAGACGTCAAGCAGCGTCATGTGCTCTTACAACCGTGTCAATGGCATCCCCACATGCGCCGATCCAAAACTCCTATCTCAAACCATAAGAGGAGAATGGGATCTTCATGGGTAACGATGCTTTCCTCATTTTTTAACAGCTATGTTGGTATTTCTCATTTCAATCACATAAACAAATATGGTTTTGAAGTATCCACATATAACTACAAAAATCAATATTTTTAAAATTTTCCAGTAACTTAATTAGTTAATTTAACTTGTAATATTATACTTCCTATTGTTAATCATTTCCTGATATATTTGGCATTACTTAGCATGATCCGATCATTGTGATTTTTTCACGAGCATTGCCCATTGTTGTGTGGAATGAATGGAAAACCCAGATCGATCGATGATTGGATTGTCCAACATCTTTAAATCAACTAGTTGCATCATGGGTTCGAGCTCATCTTACATATTAAAAATAAAAGGTAAAAAAAAAAAACCATTTGCTCCATAGCCTACCATGCAACTATAGTCTTAGAACCTTTCTCATGCATGTAATATGATCATGGATGAGGAAATCTATTCTACCCATTAGTACACAATACATAAGCGTTAATGTTTATTAAACTTGTAATGTAAGTAATATTTAAATCTCAAAAATTTTCACAGGTACATTGTTGCCGATTGTGATTCAATCGAGGTCATTCATCATGGTCACAAATGGCTTAACGACACAGTTGAGGATGCGGTTGCTCAAGTACTCCGAGCTGGCAAGCTCCTAATCTCAATAACCTAACTCGCATTTGAGCGCTTTTTTTTTTTTGAAATGTATATTAATTTTCTTTTTGAATTTTTGTGTAACTCAGGGATGGATTTGGACTGTGGAACCTACTATACTAAGTTCACCGAATCAGCAATCTTGAAAGGAAAGGCCAGAGAGAGTGATGTGGACAAGGCATTGAGGAACCTCTACATCATGTTAATGAGGCTTGGATTCTTTGATGGAAGCCCACTACGCATCTCTCGGAAGAGATGATGTGTGTTCAAGGGAGAACATGGACCTGGCAGCTGAAACTGCAAGGGAAGGGATTGTTTTGCTCAAGAATGAGGGTGACACCTTACCCTTGAGATCCAACAAATACAAGAAGCTTGCACTGGTGGGCCCACATGCTAATGCGACTGCAGCCATGATCGGAAACTATGCTGGTATTCTTTTTCGGTTGCCATGATTTTGATTTTGCTCAACAAGATTTTCCCATGTTCTTTGTGGTCCTAAACATTACTAAGGTGTCCACTTAATATATCTCATGAGCTAATTAGATTATTCTAGTGAAATTCAACTATCTCAATTTTCTGGATAAAGTGGGCCTGGGGACAAGTTAGGATCGTTTGGAAGAGACAATCAGTCACCCAGGTTTGAGCCCGGCTCTTTAGGCTTGGGTTTCCTTTTTCCCCTCCTCGTGGGATGTCCTTTTCTTTTTCCTTCTTTTCATTTCCCGCTAGCTTATGATAGGCTTCGCCCAGGTCCTTTTTTCTCCTAGGAAAACCCAAATGACCATTTACATGCATATTTTGCCTCAAGGATGAATGAAAGAGAGTTTTCTAAAAAAAAAAAAAAAAAACTCTCTCAATTTTCCCGTGATCGTTCCAAAAATCGGAATTCATTTTGGATTTCCTTCTTAATCAATGATAAGTACTAATTGATCAATTACCAATGTGGTGTCCATCGTTGAACGTCTATGGTTGACTTGATTGGGCTAGTGAAGATGGACCTATCACTTGGTCGCATTACCAACCATACACATTGCTTAGCTTGGACCACCCAACCCAATAAAGGCTTAGAAAATTCCCTACGAAACCATCTCTGTTAGGAGGGGTACTTTGGTTTTTGGGTACCGACCTTACTATATAATACTATCGTCTGGAATGCATTACCAATGCATCATACATTCATACATTGGTTTGGTGTTACACAGGCATTCCATGCCACTACGTGACTCCCCTGGATGCCTTCTCTGCACTCGCAACAGTTCATCACGAGATGGGGTGTGTTGATGTGGCATGCAAGAACCGTCTTTCATCAATCAAGCAGTGGCAGCCTCAAAGGAAGCAGATGCAACCATCATTTTTCTGGGTTAGATCTATCCATCGAGGCCGAAAGCTTGGACCGGACTAATCTCCTCCTTCCAGGTTACCAGACTCAGCTGATCACTGATGTCGCCAATGCCGCCGTAGGTCCAGTCATACTCATCATACTTTCTGCAGGAGGCGTCGACATAACATTCGCTAAGACCAACCCTAAGATTAACGCCATCATCACTGGCTGGGTACCCCGGCCAAGAAGGCGGTCAGGCGATCACAGATATTGTCTTTGGGCATTACAATCCAGGGGGGAGGCTACCGATCACTTGGTACACTGCAGACTACGTAACCAAGCTTCCAATGACTTCCATGCAAATGAGACCAGTTGATAACTTGGGCTACCTGGGAGGACCTACAAATTCTTCGATGGTCCGGTGGTCTACCCATTTGGCTATGGGCTCGTTACACTCAGTTCAAGTACAAGCTCACATCGCACCATCATCTGTTATAAAGAAGTTGAAGGCGCACCAACATTGCCATGACATTAGCTTAAAACCCAATGCATTTGTGCCATCATGCCCGTCTGTGTTGATCGAAGAGACAAGATGTGGCGATGCAATCAACGTTGAGATTGAAGTGAGTAATGTGGGGCATCAAGATGGGTCCCACGTCATCTTGGTCTACTCGAAGCCGCCTGCCGATTTGGTTGGAGGCCCTGTTAAGCAAGTGGTAGAGTTCAAACGGGTGTTCGTACCTACTGGTGTGACCAAGACGGTGAAGTTCTCGATTGACGTCTGTAAGAGCTTGAGTGTGGTGACAGATACAGCTTACCTTGTTTTGCCAGCAGGGGAGCACACGATCATGGTTGGTGATGGAGATGAAGCTGTATCATTCCCAGTCCACGTTAGCCTACACTCTTAGTCATGAGGGGGAATGAGAATATACTTCTCACAAAAAACTTCCCCTACCCTAGCATTGCATATGTAAATCTATAGTTGAATATTGTTGAGAGAAAAGGTCTTCTTGCCTCTTTTTCGCACATACATCTTCTCCACTTATCTTTATGTTCATCACCTATGGACAACGTGACTGATGTTGTCGTGCCCCAGACTTGGTAACCGGACTCACAAGGAACCCGATAGCCGGTTCTGGCCGCAACAGCCTCCGTAGTACCCCATTATCGGTTCCTAAGGCAGGTTTCGATCCTGGGATCCCACAAGGAGGATTTTCATAACCGTATAACCATTTCCAATACGAGCATACCCAAGATCACATCAAGTAAATTTCAGAAATAATAAAAGGACACGTTATAAAATCCACTATAAATTTGAATTTTTACAAGTACATAGCTGAAATGAAATACATCTGATAATGAAGGAAGTAGGAAGAAGATCTGCAACACTGGGGGTCCTCACAGCAACTCTAATCCAAGCTCAGCTATTACGATGCCGACCTAGGATCCCCTGCACGCATCAATCGTGCATAAGCTTATAGAAGCTTAGAGGGTGGTGGAAGTGTGTGACAATGGTGCTCAGAAGAAGTGGAGAATGCGGGAGGGAGTCATAATCAATACTAATGCCACTAGCTTTACCAAGGCTGTCATGAGCGCATGGAGCTATACCAAGGCAGTACAATCATGCAGGAATAGAATAGGATTAACATACATATTTATAAGATACATTAATATATTATTTGATTAAGCTATTGTATGCATGATAAACTGAAAAAAATAAGGTCGAAAAATTAAGTTATTTGTTGAAAACGTAAAGTGTTGAATTGTAATTTTAAAATAACTTTGAGGTATTCTAATCAAACGCGAAAAGAAATGTCAATGGACAGTCACTTTCTGCATTCAACCTTTTAACATTATGTGAAGGGAGGGGGAGCTAAAAAAAAAAAAACCTATATTTTCAGTGAAACTTAATTTAAGTACTTAATAATTTAAAATTTCCAAACGATCTATATCATATAAAATCATTGAAAAAATTAAATTTTAATGATGAGTGCTGAAAATAAGTTTTATCAAATGGCCCTAAGACTATCTTAATCTAATCAAGATTATACTAATATACTCCAACACAATTCACGCAAGATCGATGCATGGAGCACTACTAAAATGGTTAAGAATTTCCTATCTAGTTAGGTTTTTTGTAAGCCTACATGCTCATGTGAGAATTGAGCTTTTCATTAGGTGGGGCACGCTTTTTAGATCATGTGGCCTAAAAATAAGGCCGCTTCACTCTCTAGATGGGTCACAATGTACAAAAGAAATGGATGGCTTTAGAAATTATGTTACCCTGACCATTTCTTATGGCGCATGTCGGCCTATATGAGGAGTAAAAAGGCCCGATTTTTATAATAGGCGATCTAATCCATGGAGACCAGTTTATGGAGAGTTTAGATGTGGTGGACATTTATAAAGATTTGCATATGAGCCTCGCATGAGGATGGAAGGCTTTCATAGGTATGTGGGCTCGTGATGGGCCCGAGAGATTGACAAACGGTCTAAGCGAAATCTCATGCGGTTTGAAGATCCACCAATAAAAACCTGGACCATGAACATATGGTGAATGTTGCATGTAGATCGAGTTTCGGGCGAGGATGTGCTGTTATAGGTCGAGTTGTCAAAGCCCATCTTTACCGAAAAATATAAAATTTAATATAAGATAGTTAATATAATAGCATACCTATTGGAAAAATGATTATTGACAGACTTAGAGTACTGTTAATGTTGCATATGGACAGCTAAAATTGAAAGCTGACTTGTGGGCCAGTCATTGTGGCCCAGTCTTTCTGGGAGCAATTTGGAGTGCTCGACTCAACAAAAATGGAACTTTTTAAAGGCCCCAACTCCAATCATGGTTGGGGAAAAATGATTTCAAATTGATCTTAGATCATGTCTTACCAAAGGTCTGAAATGTAGGGGTGACAATGGGTCCCGAACCGTGAAGAGCCATGGCTTGGGCGCCTAAACTTGGTCCAAGGGCTGGGCTCAAGCTTGAAATCTAGGCCTGGTGTCCAGGCTGGGCTGGGCTAATGATGAATGGTCCAACATGCCTATTGGTCCAGTCCGTTGTATAATAGTGGGCCACTATTATACATTAAGAATAATCGTAGATGTGGTATTTTTTGTATCCGGGTCATGTTTCAATGATACAAACCTTTTATATGATGAGACTGGTCATTGGTGAAAGGTACACAGATTCTTTGATTGACTAATTTCAACGATTTATAGTATAAATCATTTTCCTTACAAGTCCAGGGCTCAAGGGACTAGGGTTGAGCCTTAGATTATAGGACAGTCAAGGACAATTTCACGGATGGCTAGGAAAGAATTTAGGGTAGAAAGTTCAATCCAAAGGCCTATCTTGCACTATAGCTTCTCATGTTCATAATTTTGTAATGGGTTATCTATTTTGTGTGTATAATATGTTGTTAGAAAGCTATCAATGAGTTCTACGTGCTAGCCGATATTAAATGCCTTTGGCCTTTAAGGCTTAAAAAAAGGTTATTTTAGGAGTTAAATTTAAATTTAAATTTAAAATTTACTATTTTTGATAAAATTAGGAGTTTTATCATTTTTAGGGTAAGAGAGTCCTAGAATAGCTTAAACTCCTTGTTTGAATAATGAAAAAATTAGTTCAAAAGTGGCTTAATAATTTTAATATTTTTACTATTTTAGGAGTTTGGGAAACTTACAACTTTGTGGCTTAGGATCTATTGCAAATAGAGTCTATTCAAACTTTTTATCAACAGCATCAATTTTATCTCTCATTTTTAGAGATGATTCTCCTCTTGTGGATTCAAGGTTTGTTCTTGAGAAGAAGACAATTATATCCACGCAACCACTACATTATTTGATACTAGAATGAGATTTTTCCTCTAATTGCTTGATGGATCCATAAATGAATTAACTGATGGATTTATAGACGATCTAGAAAAGGTTCCAATTACATTAGAATACTAGTTGATGGATGGATTGACAGAAAGGATCAATGGATCGGGCAATTGGATGGCTAAGGAGATGGACACTCTCATAGTTATCACGATGAAGATTAATGCTCTTTTACCTTCTAAAAAATAACCGAAGTGCATATATCTTGAGCCAATAGTGACAATGACAACACCAAGATTAATGGATGTTGAGCGACGAATGAAGCCACAATCAACGATGAGTCAAATCTTCCACAACAAATTTTTATATTATTACAAAAGAGGTGGAAAATAATATACTAGGCATAAATAATTGCTAATAAGTGGAAGGTAAGATATCATCTTATAAAGTTCCATGTTATGAATGAAATATCAATCCGACACAGGCATCCATTGTTAATTGTCATCAAAACCAAAGATGTACTACAAAAGCGGAGCATTGCAAGGTGCTACTAGTATATAAAACCTAGGGACGGGTTTAATTTTTCAAGTGGAGGGATCTGATTTAGGAGAAAAGTCCAGATGGATCTCATGGATGATCACGTACGATTAAAACAAAATTGGGCTAAAAAGTTCGATCCAAGGGTCTAGTGCACTATAACTTACATTAATGGTGGTAACTTTGTGGTTGGTTATCTATTTCTTGGGTATAATATGTTGCTGGAAAGGTATTGACGAGCTTTACATGCTAATTAATGTAAATGACCATTGGCTATGGAATGCTTTAAAAAAAAAGTAGGTTATTTTAGGGGTTAATTTTAAGTTTTAAATTAAATTTACTATTTTTACCATATGTGCTTCATGTTCATTTTTTATTTTATTTTTAAAAAATTTTTTATATCTGGTCTTTTTTCTGTCAATGTTCTAACTAAATAGGTGCATTATTCTATTACATTCTTTCTAAATTCTTATATTGTATAGGATCTTCAGAATGGAAGGATTGGCATTGACATGAGTCTCAAGGGTTGTATGAGGTGTACTTTATGGTTTGTTTATGCACACACCCACGTGTGTGCAGGAGTATAAAAAGAAAAAGGACTTCTCAAGTTGCTGTAATAATTGAGAAATTTCATTCATCTTGGAAGGAATATAAAAATTCTCTGAACTATAAGAGAATGGACTTCACATATATAGTTATAGAGGTGGAGGATAGAAACCATGACAAATATTCTATGAATTTAGAATTCGTAACTAAGGCCCGCCTTGTTGAGAAGAACCAAAAGGGTTAAGAAAACCAAAGGTCACGATCACAAAAGAAAAAGGATACATGGCCAAATAAATAAGAAAATAGAAAATGATACTTCAATAAGGACAGTAAAAAGAATGAAGGATAAGAAATGTAGATTTTGCAAAGGTGATGAGAAAGAAAAGGACCATGCACCTGTTGTGTAAGAGTTTGTGCGGGTCAATATTGAAGCACTCATTGCTTGTCGCTCAAATGAGTTGTATATTGATTTAGGTACCATTAAGTATCTTTGTTTCGACCGCAATTTTTTTCCTCCTGTGAGAAGGTAGAGGATGTGGGGGACATTTTCATAGAAAATTCATCCAAGGCAAAGGTCATTGGCAAAGGAAATGTGAGCCTAAAGATTTCTTCTGAAAATGCGTTGACTCTTTTTGATGTGTTGCATGTACTAGATTTTCGGAAGAATCTTGTCTTTGTTTTTACTTATCTCAACAAGAATATGTTTAAGTTATTTTTTGAATCTGGAAAATGAGGAGGCACGCGCCGACATGCATTTATTACGCCGCTCGCATGCACCTCGAGATCCAAAAGCTACATACTTTTTCTTTATAAAGGCATCTCATCTCATTTGCAAGAGCAATCTGAAAAAATCTACATACTCTTTAATTTTTCTCAGCATTCTCTCTAGAGAAGTCAGTTCAAGCTTTTTTGAGTTTGTGTGGCTGTGATCGAGAATGCACCAGATCTAAGCCGTTTATCTTGGAGGAAAGTTGTTGTATCTTGGTGTAGACTTATTGGGAGCTAATGCATTATGGATCGTCTTTCTATGGGGACAAATCTATCTTTAAGATGGCATGACAGAACATGCCTGGTGACTCTCTAAATTCTTCTATTATTATTCCTGATTTATTATATTTTAAAGATATTTGCTATATCCCTATATTTTAAAGTCAACATTTTCATTCACATTAGTGCCATATTTTAAAATCAACTCTAAACCCATGCTTGGCCTAAATCACCCAAGCATGGGTCCTTGTGCACACCAATAAAACAAAACATGGTCTGTGTGGTGATATTAAAACTTAAACTCAAGTGGAGTTGGAGCGTCCCATCGAACGAGATATTGGGCCCACCATTATGTCATTTTGATTCTTATGTGGCCCACCATTGCATCATGCCATTTTCATGTGGCCCACGGTTCCATAAAATTTTAATGAGAATTCAACTGTTGAATAGTACGGGGATATTATTCAAGGTTTGCGCACCATATTCAGGTGAGTTGGATGATGGGACAAGCTAAATTTAAAAAGACACAGACAGTTATAAAACCGTTAGAATAGTATGATCGAGCCAGATATTTGGGGCAGCCTGGGAATGTTCATGGTGGGCCGACTCTAAGAGCCATGCAGATCACGTTTAAGGTGGGTAAGTAGGATTTGCTCAATCAAATAAAGGAAAGATCTCCTCACCCACACGCGTGTACTCATTCCTCTAAGTGCCAGCACGGTGGCCCACCTATCATGGGTAGTTATTCCTCGCATCATATATGAACTATCCATGTTCTGGTTGCCAAAAAAAGTAACTTACACTGAGTGGGTGTATATGTACATCATTGAAAAGAAGATGTATCACATTCAATTACAAAAATCATTGGTCTAAAATATCCTATTGACTCCTCACCCACACGTGTGTACTCATTCCTCTAAGTGCCATCACGGTGGCCCACCTATATTGGGTAGTTATTCCTCGCATCATATATGAACTATCCATGTTCTGGTTGCCAAAAAAAGTAACTTACACTGAGTGGGTGTATATGTACATCATTGAAAAGATGTATCACATTCAATTAAAAAAATCATTGGTCTAAAATATCCTATTGATTTTAGTGGACCATCAGACCAAAAACATGGATGGTTCCGATCAACGGACCATCTCTGCTTGTGGGGCCCATTGTGTAGTAGGTGAATTCAACTTTTGACCAGTCTGTTGAATTCGTTTGTTTCGGACCATATCTACATTAATCTTTTTAGACATATGCTGTTTTTCTGGTTTGTGTTCGAATAGTAAATTGTTATTGTAGATAAGGATAAGATCTATTTTTAGAGAAAAATCAAGTAGAAAAACGGCATGTCCATGCACGCATGCATGCTTATAAATACATGAACTTACTCCTTCTAAAGCCATATCGAATTCTCTCTTTCTCCTCTCACTTGCTCCACATGAAAATGACAGCCATTACTCTCTTTTATCTTCTTCTTTTCTGTTTTAATCATCTCTACAAATTCTAGAAACATACCTCCAATCCATTCTCATTCTCTAGCACCATCAGATTCTCTTTCTCCTCCACAAGACTTGACAACCACCGAGGCCTGTCATCATCATCGTAATCCTCATCATGACATCGCTAGCAGTAATTTCACCCATGTTTGTGACTCTTCAAGATTTTCTTCTTTAGGTCTTCACATGGCCGAATTTGCATTTTGTGATAAATCACTTCCATATAGTATCAGAGCAAAGGACTTGGTTGATAGCATGACAATTTCGGAGAAAGTGGCTCAACTAGGGAACAAGGCGTATGGGGTGTCTAGGCTTGGACTTCCGATGTATGAATGGTGGTCGGAGGCTCTCCATGGTGTGGCGAACACTGGCCCAGGTACCCATTTCGATAAAAATAGCATCCCAGGGGCGACGAGCTTTCCAACCGTTATTCTCATGGCGGCATCATTTAACGAATCTCTATGGAAAACCATAGGGCAGGTAAATATGTTAAGTTTTTTTTTTTCTTTTTTTTTTTGAAATCTTATAAATAGTATTGATTAATACAAACACTTATTGTAAGATGCTCGATTTTATTGGACCCACCAATGGCAGATGCAAGACCAACCTTGGTAATGTAAATTTGTTGATGCAGTGAGTTTGAAACGTGATAAAATATTTATTTTTTACTTGATTGTTCTTAATCTATCTGTTGATCAAGTGGGTCACACATGCACAAAGTAACGGACATCTTAGAGGCATGAAACCAATGCTCTACATTGAAGATGGATCGATTGCTTAACTAAGAATTGGAAACATGTACACATAACGCTAGGTTGGGTTAGGCATGGCCAGGCCATGTTGGGCTAAAATGACTTGAGCCCAAGCCTAATCCAAAAATTGATCGGGTCATGCATCCTATCGCGGAGATTTTCCCCATCTCCCATCACTTATGAAATGTTTGGATAACTAGAACGTGGGTCCTACATGTACAGTTTGTTGGGCTGAATAAATGCTAGATGGAGCACTATATATTTCATGAAATACAAAATAATGAATATTTCCCAAATAAGCTACTGGAGTTCTTATGGTAATGATATCGTTCTTCTTTCCTTGCATATTGAAGGTTGTTTCTACTAGAGGCAAGGGCCATGTACAATCTAGGGTTAGCTGGATTGACATTCTAGAGTCCTAACATCAATGTTGTTAGGGACCCCAGATGGGGTAGGATCACAGAGACCCCAGGTGAAGATCCGCTCGTTGTGGGCGCTATGTTGTGAATTACGTTAGGGGCTTGCAAGACGTTGAGGGCGCAAAAATCCCAAGGACTTGAACTCTAGGCCACTCAAGGTTGGTGCATCTTTGCAAGCATTACGCAGCTTACGATGTCGACAACTGGTTAGGCGTTGACCGATACCACTTTGATGCAAGGGTAATCACTAATCAATCTAATTAAAGCTCTTCCCTTCACTAGTTGGACCAAATCATGAAAACAGCAGGCCAGAAAATAAGGCAGGCCATTCAATAAGTGGGCTGCAGTTGAGTGATAAAAGATAGGCAAGAAAAGGAAACCAATTGCCCTAATTCAATGTGGCCCACTAATGAGTTGTCTCAAGCAAGGCAAGTTCAAGATGGGGTATACCTGATTAATGGCCTAAATATTGCTATGTAATTAGTTCTTCCTCATAAATGTATCTTTTAAATATTTTTCTTAAGGTGACTGAGCAAGACATGGTGGAGACATTCCTCCGTCCATTCGAGATGTGTGTGAGGGAAGGAGACGCGTAGCAGCGTCATGTGCTCTTACAACCGTGTCAATGGCATCCCACATGCGCCGATCCAAAACTCCTATCTCAAACCATAAGAGGAGAATGGGATCTTCATGGGTAACGATGCTTTCCTCATTTTTTAACAACTATGTTGGTATTTCTCATTTCAATCACATAAACAAATATGGTTTTGAAGTATCCACATATAACTACAAAAATCAATATTTTTAAAATTTTCCAATAACTTAATTAGTTAATTTAACTTGTAATATTATACTTCCTATTGTTAATCATTTCGATATATTTGGCATTTCTTAGCATGATCCGATCATTGTGATTTTTTCACGAGCATTGCCCATTGTTGTGTGGAATGAATGGAAAACCAGATCGATCGATGATTGGATTGTCCAACATCTTTAAATCAACTAGTTGCATCATGGGTTCGAGCTCATCTTACATATTAAAAATAAAAAAAAAAAAAAAAAAAACCATTTGCTCCATAGCCTACCATGCAACTATAGTCTTAGAACCTTTCTCATGCATGTAATATGATCATGGATGAGGAAATCTATTCTACCCATTAGTACACAAACAAGATAGCGTTAATGTTTATTAAACTTGTAATGTAAGTAATATTTAAATCTCAAAAATTTTCACAGGTACATTGTTGCTGATTGTGATTCAATCGAGGTCATTCATCATGGTCACAAATGGCTTAACGACACAGCTGAGGATGCGGTTGCTCAAGTACTCCGAGCTGGCAAGCTCCTAATCTCAATAACCTAACTCGCATTTGAGCATTTTTTTAAAAAAATGTATATTAATTTTCTTTTTTGAATTTTTGTGTAACTCAGGGATGGATTTGGACTGTGGAACCTACTATACTAAGTTCACTGAATCAGCAATCTTGAAAGGAAAGGCCAGAGAGAGTGATGTGGACAAGGCATTGAGGAACCTCTACATCATGTTAATGAGGCTTGGATTCTTTGATGGAAGCCCAGCCTACGCATCTCTCGGAAGAGATGATGTGTGTTCAAGGGAGAACATGGACCTGGCAGCTGAAACTGCAAGGGAAGGGATTGTTTTGCTCAAGAATGAGGGTGACACCTTACCCTTGAGATCCAACAAATACAAGAAGCTTGCACTGGTGGGCCCACATGCTAATGCGACTGCAGCCATGATCGGAAACTATGCTGGTATTCTTTTTCGGTTGCCATGATTTTGATTTTGCTCAACAAGATTTTCCCATGTTCTTTGTGGTCCTAAACATTACTAAGCAGGTCCACTTAATATATCTCATGAGCTAATTAGATTATTCTAGTGAAATTCAACTATCTCAATTTTCCTGGATAAAGTGGGCCTGGGGACAGTTAGGATCGTTTGGAAGAGACAATCAGTCACCCAGGTTTGAGCCCCGGCTCTTTAGGCTTGGGTTTCCTTTTTCCCCTCCTCGTGGGATGTCCTTTTCTTTTTCCTTCTTTTCATTTCCCTGCTAGCTTATGATAGGCTTCGCCCAGGTCCTTTTTCTCCTAGGAAAACCCGAATGACCATTTACATGCATATTTTGCCTCAAGGATGAATGAAAGAGAGTTTTCTAAAAAAAAAAAAAAAAACTCTCTCAATTTTCCCGTGATCGTTCCAAAAATCGGAATTCATTTAGGATTTCCTTCTTAATCAATGATAAGTACTAATTGGTCAATTACCAATGTGGTGTCCATCATTGAACGTCTATGGTTGACTTGATTGGGCTAGTGAAGATGGACCTATCACTTGGTCCCATTACCAACCATACACATTGCTTAGCTTGGACCACCCAACCCAATAAAGGCTTAGAAAATTCCCTACGAAACCATCTCTGTTAGGAGGGGTACTTTGGTTTTTGGGTACCAACCTTACTATATAATACTATCGTCTGGAATGCATTACCAATGCATCATACATTCATACGTTGGTTTGGTGTTACACAGGCATTCCATGCCACTACGTGACTCCCTGGATGCCTTCTCTGCACTCGCAACAGTTCATCACGAGATGGGGTGTGTTGATGTGGCATGCAAGAACCAGTCTTTCATCAATCAAGCGTGGCAGCCTCAAAGGAAGCAGATGCAACCATCATTTTTCTGGGTTAGATCTATCCATCGAGGCCGAAAGCTTGGACCGGACTAATCTCCTCCTTCCAGGTTACCAGACTCAGCTGATCACTGATGTCGCCAATGCCGCCGTAGGTCCAGTCATACTCATCATACTTTCTGCAGGAGGCGTCGACATAACATTCGCTAAGACCAACCCTAAGATTAACGCCATCATCTGGGCTGGGTACCCCGGCCAAGAAGGCGGTCAGGCGATCACAGATATTGTCTTTGGGCATTACAATCCAGGGGGGAGGCTACCGATCACTTGGTACACTGCAGACTACGTAACCAAGCTTCCAATGACTTCCATGCAAATGAGACCAGTTGATAACTTGGGCTACCCTGGGAGGACCTACAAATTCTTCGATGGTCCGGTGGTCTACCCATTTGGCTATGGGCTCAGTTACACTCAGTTCAAGTACAAGCTCACATCTGCACCATCATCTGTTATAAAGAAGTTGAAGGCGCACCAACATTGCCATGACATTAGCTTAAAACCCAATGCATTTGTGCCATCATGCCCGTCTGTGTTGATCGAAGAGACAAGATGTGGCGATGCAATCAACGTTGAGATTGAAGTGAGTAATGTGGGGCATCGAGATGGGTCCCACGTCATCTTGGTCTACTCAAAGCCGCCTGCCGATTTGGTTGGAGGCCCTGTTAAGCAAGTGGTAGAGTTCAAACGGGTGTTCGTACCTACTGGTGTGACCAAGACGGTCAAGTTCTCGATTGACGTCTGTAAGAGCTTGAGTGTGGTGACAGATACAGCTTACCTTGTTTTGCCAGCAGGGGAGCACACGATCATGGTTGGTGATGGAGATGAAGTTGTATCATTCCCAGTCCACGTTAGCCTACACTCTTAGTCATGAGGGGAAATGAGAATATACTTCTCACAAAAAACTTCCCCTACCCTAGCATTGCATATGTAAATCTATAGTTGAATATTGTTGAGAGAAAAGGTCTTCTTGTCTCTTTTTCGCACATACATCTTCTCCACTTATCTTTATGTTCATCACCTATGGACAACGTGACTGATGTTGTCGTGCCCCAGACTTGGTAACCGGACTCACAAGGAACCCGATAGCCGGTTCTGGCCGCAACAGCCTCCGTAGTACCCCATTATCGGCTCCTAAGCAGGTTTCGATCCACGGGATCCCACAAGGAGGATTTTCATAACCGTATAACCATTTCCAATACGAGCATACCCAAGATCACATCAAGTAAATTTCAGAAATAATAAAACGACACGTTATAAAATCCACTATAAATTTGAATTTTTACAAGTACATAGCTACAAAGAAATACATCTGATAACGAAGGAAGTAGGAAGAAGATCTGTAACACTGGGGGTCCTCGGCATAACTCTAATCCAAGCTCAGCTATTACGATGTCGACCTAGGATCCCCTGCACGCATCAATCGTGCATAAGCTTATAGAAGCTTAGAGGGTGGTGGAAGTGTGCGACAATGGTGCTCAGAAGAAGTGGAGAATGCAGGAGGGAGTCATAATCAATACTAATACCACTAGCCTTACCAAGGCTGTCATGAGCGCATGGAGCTATACCAAGGCAGTACAATCATGCAGGAATAGAATAGGATTAACATACATATTTATAAGATACATTAATATATTATTTGATTAAGCTATTGTATGCATGATAAACTGAAAAAATAAGGTCGGAAAATTAAGTTATTTGTTGAAAACGTAAAGTGTTGAATTGTAATTTTAAAATAATTTTGAGGTATTCTAATCAAACGTGAAAAGAAATGTCAATGGAACGATCACTTTTCTGCATTCAACCTTTAACATTATGTGAAGGGAGGGGAGCTAAAAAAAAAAACCTATATTTTCAGTGAAACTTAATTTAAGTACTTAATAATTTAAAATTTCCAAACGATCTATATCATATAAAATCATTGAAAAAATTAAATTTTAATGATGAGTGCTGAAAATAAGTTTTATCAAATGGCCCTAAGACTATCTTAATCTAATCAAGATTATACTAATATATTCCAACACAATTCACGCAAGATCGATGCATGGAGCACTACTAAAATGGTTAAGAATTTCCTATCTAGTTAGGGTTTTTGTAAGCCTACATGCTCATGTGAGAATTGAGCTTTTCATTAGGTGGGGCACGCTTTTTAGATCATGTGGCCTAAAAATAAGGCTGCTTCGCTCTCTAGATGGGTCACAATGTACAAAAGAAATGGATGGCTTTAGAAATTATGTTAGATCATGTCTTACCAAAGACCATTTCTATGGATTTCAAATTGCATCATGTCTTTCCAAAGGTCTAAATGTAGGAGTAAAAAGGCCCGATTTTTATAATATGGGCGATCTAATCCATGGAAATCTAGCCTGGTGTCCGTATGGAGAGTTTATGATGAATGGTGGACATGCCTATTGGTTAGTTGTATAATAGAAGGCCATATTATACATTAAGAATAATCATGATGTGGATTTTTGGAAGGCATGTTTCAATGATAGGTATGATGGGCCTGGTGATGGGCCCGAGAGATTGACAAATGGTCTAAATCAAATCTTATGCTCAAGGGACTTTGAAGATAGGAATTGATAAAAACACGGACTATGAACATATGGTGAATGTTGGCCTATCTTGCACTATAGCTTCTCATGTTCATAATTTTGTAATGTTATCTATTTTGTGTGTATAATATGTTGTTAGAAAGCCCAGTTCTTTACCGATAAAATATAAAAGGTTAATATAAGTTAGTTAATATAAATTTAAAATTTACTATTTTTGATAAAATTAGGAGTTTTATCATTTTTAGGGTAAGAGTCCTAGAATAGTTTAAACTCCTTGTTTGAATAATGAAAAAATTAGTTCAAAAGTGGCTTAATAATTTTAATATTTTTACTATTTTAGGAGTTCAACTTACAACTTTTAAAGGCAGGATCTATCATGTTGGGGAAAATGATTCAAATTGATCTTAGATCATGTCTTAGAGATGATTCTCCTCTTGTGGAAATGTTGAGAAGAAGACAATTATATCCATGCAACCACTACAATTTGATACGAGAATGAGATTTTTCCTCTAACTTGATGGATCCATAAATGGCGATGGATTTTATCGATCTAGAAAAGGTTCCAATTACATTAGAATCTAGTTGATGGATGGATTTACAGGGATCAATGGCAATTGGATGGCTAAGGAGATGGACACTCTCATAGTTATCACGATGAAGATTAATGCTCTATTTACTAAAAAATAACATAGAAGTGCATATATCTTGAGCCAATAGTGACAATGACAACACCCAGTTAATGTTGAGGCGTGCAAATGAAGAATCAACGTAGATGTGGTATCTTTGTATCTTTCATGTATTCAAAGAGGTAAAATTATATAGGATAAATAATTGCTAATTGGTGGAAGGTACAGATATCATCTTTAAAGATTGAATGAAATTCAACGACATAGGTCCATTGTTAATTGTCATCAAAACCAAAGGTACTACAAAAGCGGAGCTCAAGGGACTATAAAACCTAGGGCCTTAGATTATGGAGGGAGAAGGAGAAAAGTCCAGATGGATCTCATGGATGATCACGCTACGATTAAAACAAAATTGGGCTAAAAAGTTCGATCCAAGGGTCTAGTGTGCACTATAGCTTACATTAATGGTGGTAACTTTGTGGTTGGTTATCTATTTCTTGGGTATAATATGTTGCTGGAAAGGTATTGAGAGCTTTACATGCTAATTAATGTAAATGACCATTGGCTATGGAATGCTTTAAAAAAAAGTAGGTTATTTTAGGGGTTAATTTTAAGTTTTAAATTAAATTTACTATTTTTACCATATGTGCTTCATGTTCATTTTTTATTTTATTTTTTAAATTTTTTTTTTTTACATCCGGAATTTTTTAAACTCCAATGTTCTAACTAAATAGGTGCATTATTCTATTACATTCTTTCTAAATTCTTATATTGTATAGGATCTTGAATGGAAGGATTGGCATTGACATGAGTCTCAAGGGTTGTATGAGGTGTACTTTATGGTTTGTTTATGCACACACCCACGTGTGTACAGGAGTATAAAAAGAAAAAGGACTTCTCAAACTTTGTAATAATTGAGAAATTTCATTCATCTTGGAAGGAATATAAAAATTCTCTGAACTATAAGAGAATGGACTTCACATATATAGTTATAGAGGTGGAGGATAGAAACCATGACAAATATTCTATGAATTTAGAATTTGTAACTAAGGCCCACCTTGTTGAGAAGAACCAAAAGGGTTAAGAAAACCAAAGGTCACGATCACAAAAGAAAAAGGATACATGGCCAAATAAATAAGAAAATAGAAAATGATACTTCAATAAGGACAAAAAGAATGAAGGATAAGAAATGTAGATTTTGCAAAGGTGATGAGAAAGAAAAGGACCATGCACCTGTGTAAGAGTTTGTGCGGGTCAATATTGAAGCACTCATTGCTTGTCGCTCAAATGAGTTGTATATTGATTTAGGTACCGTTAAGTATCTTTGGGCAATGTTTTTTCCTCCCTGTGAGAAGGTAGAGGATGTGGGGACATTTTCATAGAAAATTCATCCAAGGCAAAGGTCATTGCAAAGGAAATGTGAGCCTAAAGATTTCTTCTGAAAATGCGTTGACTCTTTTTGATGTGTTGCATGTACTAGATTTTCGGAAGAATCTTGTCTTTGTTTTTACTTATCTCAACAAGAATATGTTTAAGTTATTTTTTGAATCTGGAAAATGAGGAGGCACGTGCCGACATGCATTTATTATGCCGCTCGCATGCACCTCGAGATCCAAAAGCTACATACTTTTTCTTTATAAAGGCATCTCATCTCATTTGCAAGAGCAATCTGAAAAAATCTACATACTCTTTAATTTTTCTCAGCATTCTCTCTAGAGAAGTCAGTTCAAGCTTTTTTGAGTTTGTGTGGCTGTGATCGAGAATGCACCAGATCTAAGCCGTTTATCTTGGAGGAAAGTTGTTGTATCTTGGTGTAGACTTATTGGGAGCTAATGCATTATGGATCGTCTTTCTATGGGGACAAATCTATCTTTAAGATGGCGACACTAACATGCCTGGTGACTCTCTAAATTCTTGCATTATTATTCCTGATTTATTATATTTTAAAGATATTTGCTATATCCCTATATTTTAAAGTCAACATTTTCATTCACATTAGTGCCAAATCAACTCTAAACCCATGCTTGGGCTAAATCACCCAAGCATGGGTCCTTGTGCACACCAATAAAACAAAACATGGTCTGTGTGGTGATATTAAAACTTAAACTCAAGTGGAGTTGGAGCATCCCATCGAACGAGATATTGGGCCCACCATTATGTCATTTTGATTCTTATGTGGCCCACCATTGCATCATGCCATTTTCATGTGGCCCACGGTTCCATAAAATTTTAATGAGAATTCAACTGTTGAATAGTACGGGGATATTATTCAAGGTTTGCGCACCATATTCAGGTGAGTTGGATGATGGGACAAGCTAAATTTAAAAAGACACAGACAGTTATAAAACCGTTAGAATAGTATGATCGAGCCAGATATTTGGGGCAGCCTGGGAATGTTCATGGTGGGCCGACTCTAAGAGCCATGCAGATCACGTTTAAGGTGGGTAAGTAGGATTTGCTCAATCAAATAAAGGAAAGATCTCCTCACCCACACGTGTGTACTCATTCCTCTAAGTGCCAGCACGGTGGCCCACCTATCATGGGTAGTTATTCCTCGCATCATATATGAACTATCCATTTTTTGGTTGCAATGTTCTAAAAAAAGTAACTTACACTGAGTGGGTGTATATGTACATCATTGAAAAGAAGATGTATTACATTCAATTACAAAATCATTGGTCTAAAATATCCTATTGACTCCTCACCCACACGTGTGTACTCATTCCTCTAAGTGCCATCACGGTGGCCCACCTATATTGGGTAGTTATTCCTCGCATCATATATGAACTATCCATGTTGGTTGCCAAAAAAAGTAACTTACACTGAGTGGGTGTATATGTACATCATTGAAAAGATGTATCACATTCAATTAAAAAAATCATTGGTCTAAAATATCCTATTGATTTTAGTGGACCATCAGACCAAAAACATGGATGGTTATCAACGGACCATCTCTGCTTGTGGGGCCCATTGTGTAGTAGGTGAATTCAACTTTTGATGTCTCTTGAATTCGACATATGCCGTTATCGTTTGTGTTTTGTTTCGGACCATATCTACATTAATCTTTTTAACATAAGTTTTTACCGGTTTGTGTTGAGAATAGTAAATTGTTATTGTAGATACACATAAGATTTATTTTTAGAGAAAAATCAAGTAGAAAACGGCATGTCCATGCACGCATGCATGCTTATAAATACATGAACTTACTCCTTCTAAAGCCATATGAATTCTCTCTTTCTCCTCTCACTTGCTCCACATGAAAATGGCAGCCATTACTCTCTTTTATCTTCTTCTTTCTGTTTTAATCATCTCTACAAATTCTAGAAACATACCTCCAATCCATTCTCAGGTGATGAGAAAGAAAAGGACCATGCACGATTCTCTTTCTCCTCCACAAGATTCTCTCTTTCTCTCTCACTTGCTCCACATGAAAACGGTCATT
This sequence comes from Magnolia changhungtana, assembly GCA_030180095.1. Classification (NCBI taxonomy): domain Eukaryota; kingdom Viridiplantae; phylum Streptophyta; class Magnoliopsida; order Magnoliales; family Magnoliaceae; genus Magnolia; species Magnolia changhungtana. The sequence goes on from JASAUF010000652.1 coordinate 6,812,171, forward strand.
ACTCTCTTTATTGAATCATCATCATACGTCCAATCCCTCATCATGACCATCAAATGAGTTTCATCCTCGTAATCCTCATTGATTTGTAATTTCACCCATGTTTGTGACTCTTCAAGATTTTCTTCTTTAGGTCTTCACATGGCCGAATTTGCATTTTGTGATAAATCACTTCCATATAGTATCAGAGCAAAGGACTTGGTTGATAGCATGACAATTTCGGAGAAAGTGGCTCAACTAGGGAACAAGGTGTATGGGGTGTCTAGGCTTGGACTTCCGATGTATGAATGGTGGTCGGAGGCTCTCCATGGTGTGGCGAACACTGGCCCAGGTACCCATTTCGATAAAAATAGCATCCCAGGGGCGACGAGCTTTCCAACCGTTATTCTCATGGCGGCACCATGTTAGGCTAAACCCCTTAGCTAGGGCTAAGGGGTGAAGCTTGTAGTGAGATGGGCCGATTTTGCGGCTTGGATTATATTCTTTGAACTACTTCTCCATTAGTTTGATTATAAGAAATTACATATAGTTTTTAATACTTTTTTGTGACTGCAATTATAATTAATCTGCGATAGCTTTATGCAATTCCTTTACTTTTATCTTGATGTTAGTAAGCCCTGTTATTCATCATTGCCCCTTGGACATGGTTGGATGACAGAACTTTCTCTAATATTCATCTATTGTTGATTGGTTGTGGATTGGTTTCGTTTTGTTGTTTACTTTGTCTCATGGGCATGGTTTTGTGATGGAATTGATTCTGATTCTCACACCTTTCATCTCTTTGAAAATTTAATTAAAAGTAGTTCAATTCTAGTTGAGGTCGTGAATCAAGCGTAAATCTCCCTGATCTCTATAAGTGGATCCCCTGAATCCCTAGTTTCATTTCTTTTGAATTCTATAAGTTTTGGTGTCCTAATTCACCATTATTCTCTCATATTCATTCAATTTAGGTTTCATCTTATCCTAGTCCTAGTTTAGGTTAGCTTCAGATTACATACAGGTTTCAGTCCCTGTGGATTCAACCTCGGTCTCACCGAGTTATTACTACATCACAACCCTATACTTGGGGAGTGAACAAGTTTTTGGCGCCGTTGCCGGGGATTGACGGTTACGTTTCCTGAAGTTAACTCGTTTTAGGATTAGTTTAAGATTAGGACTTTTCTGATTTTTAGGGTTTATTTTTAGAATTTTCTAATTCCAGGTTTTCCTTTAATTTTTAGAAATTTTCTTTCAAGTAGCTTTCTATTTTTAGATAGTTTTCCCTTTTTTAGAAACTAACCCAACTTTCTTATTTTGTAGGATTCTGAGATAGGTTTCTAAATTGGTAATTTCTCTCTTCCTTGTTAGTTCTAGATTAGGTTTCCTTTTTAGCAAGTTTCTAATTCTAACTCTTTTAAAATCTAATTTTGTTTCCTATTTTATTTTTAGAAATTTTCTATTTGAAGACTTTCTGTTTAGAAACTAACTTTCCTGTTTTGTAGGCTTATTAGAAATTTCTAATTCGGTAAGCTCTTTCTAATTTCTACTTTCTATTTTTCAAATTTCTGTTACTAACTTACCTTCTAGTTTAGAACTTTCCTAAATTGTTTTAGAAATTTTATACTCTCTTAGGAATTTCTCTTTTTCTAAATTAGAAACTAGTTTACTGCTATTTCTCTTCTTAGGAATTTTATAATCCTAGGATTGCTATTCTTAGAAACTAACTTGTTTTATTTTATTTTGCAAGTTTTAATTTAGGGACTCCAATTTGGTAACTTCCTTCCACCCTCTCTTTCTTTTTAGATTTTTATTTCCCTTCTTAGGATTAGGTTTAGAATTTGATTGAGGGCTGCGAGTGTTTCATGCCCAAGTGGGCTCGTGACAACACTTAACCTCTCTTGACTGAAGGAGGATTAGTTGAGGGGTTAACTGTCCATCGTAGGACTAGATATCGTTCGAAATTTCCTGAGTTAATTGAGGATATGGCTGGAAATCAACCTCTTCTACCCCAACTTAGGGTAGAAGATTTCTAGGATGAGAATGAGGTGCATCAAGCACCCCCGCCTCGTACCTTACGAGATTACTTACAACCGACGGGGGTGAGTACGCCCTCATGCATGGTTTTTCCTGAGAATGCAGGACACATGGATATCAAGCCAGGGTGATCCAACTCCCTAAATTTCATGGGCTTAAGTCAGAGAATCCTTACTTACATTTAAAAGAATTTGACAAGATCATAGCTACCTTATACTTTCCTAACGTGTCTGATGACACGGTCAGGTTGAAACTCTTTCCCTTTTCTTTGAAAGAGAAAGTCAAGACATGGTTACATTCACTACGTCCTCGATCAATTGGCAGATAGAATGACATGACAAGGGAGTTTATTAAGAAGTTTTTTCCATACCATAAGACGAACACCCTAAGAAAGTCAATCGTGAACTTCGCCCAAAGGGAAGATGAAACATTCTTCCAATGTTGGGAGCGGTTCAAGGATCTTGTAAGTTCATGCCCACAACATAGTTTTGAAACGTGGTGCATCACGAACTTTTTCTATGATGGACTGACATCTCCCATGCGCCAATTAGTCGAGACGATGTGTAATGGGGAGTTTATGAATAAAGGAGTCGATGAAGTGTGGGATTACTATGATAAACTTGCTGAGAACACACAATCATGGGACATCTCCCCTAGACCTAGTACTACATCTAGGCCAACTCATTCCAAGGAAAGGGGTGGAATGTATCTCCTGAGAGAAGACAATGATATTAATACTAAGGTAGCTAATGTCACTAGGAAACTCGAGGCCATGGAATTTAAGAAGGATAAGGCTAAGGAAATTGTTTGTAGCATCTATGGTTGCAACATTCATACTACTGAAAACTGTCCAACTATCTCTGCCTTTCAAGAGGTATTGAATGAGCAATCAAATGCTGTAAGTAATTACCAAAGACCTTTCAGTGGGCCCACCTCTAACACATACAATCCTGGCTGGAGAAATCATCCAAACTTCAGTTGGAGGAATGGACAAACCGCTACACCTCAAGGTTTTCTAAATCAAAATCCAACTCAAGAGAAACCTCAAGAGGATTTGGTTCTGAAACATTTTCAAAAGCAAGAGCCTTTCAATCAGGGTATGCTACAGGCCTTCCAAGACCTTACAAAAGCAATATAAGGACTTAAAGGTTGAAAATACGATTGGGAACAAGGGGAGCTTCCCAGCTCAACCTCTTCCCAATCCTAAACCGCAATATGAAGTTAGTGACCCAAGCTCTTCAAATCAGATGGAGCAAACTAAATCCATCACCACTCTTAGGAGTGGGAAGATCATTGACAAAACCATTCCGATTAGGGCTGAAAAGCTTAAGGACCCGGAAGTGGATAAAGAAGATGGATCTAGCCACGCCCCACCAGAGTTAGAACCGGAACCTCAAGGGAAGCCGGTTGCTCCATTTCCCCAACGGTTGGTTGCACTAAAACCTCTTTCTAACTCTCAGGATATTCTAGAGGTGTTGAAACAAGTGAAGGTCAACATTCCACTACTTGATGCTGTGAAACAAATACCTTCATATGCCAAATTCCTGAAAGACTTATGTACGACCAAAAGACAGCAAAATATTCAAAAGAAAATCTTCCTGACTGAGAAAGTGAGTGCCATCCTAAAGCAAGATGTGCCGCAAAAATTCAAAGACCCCGGTAGCCCAACCATATCATGTGTAATTGGAGACTATCGAATTGATCACGCACTTCTTGACTTAGGAGCGAGCGTTAATCTTATCTCCTACTCGGTATACAAACAGTTGGGTTTAGGTGAATAAAAACCCACCTTAACCACACTACAACTTGTTGATCGCTCTGTTCGTGTACCAAGAGGGATAATTGAGGATGTGTTGGTCCAGGTTGATCGATTTTACTACCCAGTTGATTTCATCATCCTGGATACCGAACCCATCAGTAACACGAGCACTCAGATTCTCGTCATTCTTGGTCGCCCATTCCTTGCCACTTCAAATGCAATTATCAATTGCAGGAATGGTGTCATGAGTATGTCTTTCAGGAATATGACATTAGAAATAAATATCTTTTTCAACACTGCCAGACGGTTAGAGGAAGATGACGATATCTACGATATTAACATGATCGATACTTTCATGGATGATAGGACACCCCTTACCTTATCCTCTGATCTTCTAGAGACGTGCCTGGCCCACTCCCATGAGTTTGATGATGACATGATTAGGTAGATGTGTGTCATGCTTGATGCTACGCCGGTACTTGAAGTTAACCGGTGGAGGCCATAATTTGAAGAGTTGCCCCAAACTGATGAAACGCCTCTACCGTCTAACCTCAAGCCACCAAAGCTTGACCTAAAACCTTTGCCCTCTGATTTGAAATATGCATATTTAGGTCAAGATGAGACATACTCGGTGGTGATTTCTGCCCACCTTGAGAAAGAACAAGAGAGTATGCTCATATCTACTCTCCTTGAGCATAAGGGAGCCCTGGGATGGACAATCGCGGACCTCAAGGGATCGACCCCTCAATTTGTACTCACCTCATATATCTTGAGGATAATGTGAAGACCGCTCGACAACCACAACGTAGACTAAATCCAAACATGAAGGAAGTGGTTAAGGCCGAGGTTCTTAAACTATTGGATGTGGGTATCATATACCCTATATCTGATAGTCAATGGGTGAGTCCAACTCAGGTGGTTCCTAAGAAGTCCGGGATCACCATTGTAGCCAATGCCAATAATGAACTCCGACTAGAGTCACTACTGGTTGGAGGATGTGCATTGACTACAGGAAATTAAATACCGTCACGAGGAAAGACCACTTTCCTTTGCCCTTCATTGATTAGATCTTGGAAAGGTTAGCTGGTCATTCCTATTATTGTTTCCTTAACGGGTATTCGGGCTATAACCAGATAGAGATCGCCCCCGAAGATCAAGAAAAGACTACGTTTACATGTCCCAACGACACCTTTGCTTATCGAAGGATGCCATTCGGACTATGTAATGCCCCTGCCACCTTTCAGCGATGTATGATGAGTATTTTTTCTGACATGTTGGGGCAATATTTAGAGGTCTTCATGGACGATTTCTCTGTCTTCGGTCCATCTTTCAGCGAGTGCTTAGAAAGTCTTAAATGTGTCTTGAAAAGATGTGAAGAAAAGAACTTGGTACTTAATTGGGAGAAGTGTCATTTCATGGTTCAGAAGGGAATTGTCCTTGGACACATTATTTCATCCAAAGGAATCGAGGTGGATAAGGCAAAGATCGATCTTATCTCTAACCTACCTCCACCCAAGAACATAAGAGACGTGCGATCCTTCTTAGGACATACCGGGTTTTACAGAAGATCCATAAAGGACTTTAGTCTCATCTCTCGTCCTCTATATAATCTACTTCAAAAGGATGCACCATACGAGTGGACTAAACCACGTCAGGAAGCTTTCACTAAGCTTAAGGGCATATTGACTAGTGCACCCATCATACAGCCATCTGACTAGAGCATTCATTTTGAACTTATGTGCTACGCGTCTGATTATGCTCTTGGGGCAGTTCTAGGCCAGAGAAAAGATAAGAACCCTACGTTATTCATTATGCAAGTAAGACTCTAAATCCTGCCCAAGTGAACTACTCGACTACGGAAAAGGAACTCTTAGCCGTAGTGTTCACCTTGGACAAATTTAGGTCCTACTTGATTGGATCCAAGATCATTATTTACACTGATCACGCAGCGCTTAAGTATCTTCTGTCTAAGAATGATGCTAAGCCCCGCCTGATACGATGGATCCTCCTACTCCAAGAATTTAACCTAGAGATAAAAGATAAAAGGGAGTAAAGAACGTAGTGGCTGACCATCTTTCTCGCTTAATCCCTCTGATTCCCTTGAGACGACACACATCAATGACATGTTCCCTGATGAACAGTTGTTTAGAGTCTCTCATTCACCTTGGTTCGCTGATATCACTAATTATCTCGCCATAGGTTCCATACCAACACATTGGACTGCGTAAGATAAGAAGAAATTTTTCACCGAGGTGCGCAACTTCTTCTGGGATGATCCATACTTGTTTAAATATTGCCCAGACCAAATCTTGAGGAGATGTGTGCCAGACGATGAGCATCAGAGTGTCATCTCCTTCTGTCACTCACAGGCCTGTGGTGGTCACTTTTCTACAAAAAAAAGACTACGGCCAAGATTCTGCAGTGTGGCTTTTATTGGCCTACTATGTTTAGGGACACTCATGAGTTTTACAAAGCTTATGAGCGTTGTCAAAAATTGGGAGCATTGTCCAGTCGAAATATGATGCCCTTGAATCCCATTCTTATCATCGAGGCATTTGATTGTTGGGGCATCGATTTCATGGGACCATTCCCCCAATCTTTTGAAAATCTATATATTTTGCTCGCTGTAGACTATGTCACTAAATGGGTCGAAGCAATTCCGTGTCGGAATAATGACCATCGCACGGTCATTAAATTCCTAAAAGAGAACATCATTTCCTGATTTGGAACACCTCGAGCTATCATTAGTGATGGGGGCTCACACTTTTGTAATAGACCATTTGAGAGTTTAATGAAGAAATACGGTATCTCTCATAAGGTGAGTACCCCATACCACCCACAGATAAGTGGGCAAGTTGAGATTTCCAATAGGGAGATCAAACACATTTTGAAAAAAATGGTTAACCCTGACCGTAAGGATTGGTCAATTCGATTGACCGATGCCTTATGGGCGTACCGTACTGCTTTTAAAACCCCTATTGGAATGTCTCCCTTTAGACTTGTCTATGGAAAAGCTTGCCACTTGCCTGTAGAGTTGGAACATAGAGCCTACTGGGTGATCAAAAGTTTGAATTTCAATCTGGACAGCGCTGGCTCGCTATGCAAACTTCAGTTGAATGAACTCGAAGAAATCTGGAACGACGCGTATGTGAACTCGAGAATTTATAAGGACAGGATGAAAGCGTTTCATGACCAACATATTCTACGAAAATCATTCACGCCAGGCCAGAAAGTCCTCTTATATAACTCTCGATTACATCTCTTTCCAGGTAAGCTTCGATCTCGTTAGACCGGCCCTTTTACTGTTATCACTGCATATCCTCATGGGGCCGTCGAGATAAGAGACCCCGACAATGGTAAGGAGTTTAAAGTAAATGAACATCGCTTAAAGCCATTTGTCGAGAAATTTGATTCAGAGGACATGTCCATGCCTCTGACTGATCCTGTTTACCAGGAATGATCTCCTAGTCTGATGGAGGTATAGGTAGGTTTCCTGTTTGCATAGGACTAGGGTAGTTGCTTTATTTGTCTGGCTGAAGACGGTAAACTTAGCGCTCCTGGGAGGCAACCCAGCTTTTCATTTCATTTCATTTTCCTAGTTAGTTCAATGTTTGTGGGTAACATTGTTGTAGACCCTCACGAGACTACAACTCGTCCACTAGGGGCAACCTAGGGGTTTAAAGGCTTGTTGCATACGCTAAATGCAATCGAGAGCACCTGCGAAAGTGGTATAGGTAGGATATTCTTTTTGTGTTTTTCTTTTTGTTATTTTGTTTTTGTTGATTTCTCTCTTGTGCTGACTCGCTTTTACGTTGATATTTTTTGAGAAAGCCTCTTGATTCTCCATCCACATACTATATTTCCCTCACTCCTCTTTTATTTTCGTTGTCCCATGTGCCTTGCATGCTTATTTCTTTTACATTGAGGACAATGTAGATTTAGGTTGGGGGTGGGAGATTAGGTTACCTAATCAGTATTTTCTTGGTCTTGAGCAAGAACTTGGGAATTTTTTTCAATTTTTCTGGAATTTCCTGTGCATTCAATGTGATGTTGAAGGGTAGTTGTGATTGTAATATTAGAAGGTACAAAATATGATAATTTATGCCCCTTGGAGTCAGCCATTTGTTAGATTTTACAATTAAGTTTGAGTTGTTAATTCATGATTGGGAGTTGTAAACATTGATTGCGTCATGATCACATTTTGCTTACACATTAAGGATCTGGTTCGATATTGAATGATTAACTTGGTAATCACTAAGCATGAAAGGAACCAGCCTAAAAAATAAAAATTTTAGCATCAGTTTATAAAGAAGAATTGAAAGAGTAAGTCGCATAATCGTCATCATAGGTTTGCTCCCTATAGATGAAGATTCGATTCCCCATGGTTGACGTGAGAAAAGAGTTAGGCGACAAGTTTTCATCATAGGTTTGCTCCCTATAGGTGAGGATTTGATTCCCCTCCTTGGCGCTACTGTTTATAAAGGAAATCAAAGGCTGATAGAACGAAAAGATGATCTAAAAGGTAAGTGTTGGTTTCAGTTTTGGTTGTCATGAATTTTGTTACCAATGATATCATGAAATTGACAATTGGATCTCTTAATGATTGTAAGCTGAGATGACACTATACACTCATGGAACTCAATGTTTGGAATTCTCTGATTAATGGATTAATATTTTGAATTTAATTATGAAGTTTACCGTGAGTTTGATTCCAGGAGAAAATATTATTCACCATGCATGAATCTTAGAACTCTCGCATCTCAACTACTTGTCCACAAGTCACTCGGGTTTACAGGAATTGTCTTTTATTTCTGAAATTATTTTTTCGCATGTTTTGCTCGGGACTAGCAAAATGCTGGTTGGGGGTTGTGATGAGGGTCAAATATTGCATATCAGACCCCGATTATTGCCAGATTTTACGTATATGATAATGCTTAATGAAGTATTTTAATTATATTTCTGTTGCAGGATGAAATCAGGAGCGTTGATGGAAAAAGGATATTAAAAGCGTAGATCTGACACTTCGAAGTCACCAAAGCAAAGGACGAACTTCAGAGGACCAACATTGAAGAATTTATACACCAAGGACCTGGGGAAATCAAGTCGTTCACGTCAAAGAAGCCCGAAATCAATGCGGAATGCAAAATCACATGATTCCAACCATCTGATTGGCCCGAAACTTCATACATCGTCTGGGGCCCATAATTTAACCGTACATAACAAATTTCGGCCCTTGAATCGCTATGGAAGTGCCCCAACGGTCAGATCATCCCCATAATTCATTAAGTGGGGTCCACATGGCATCTAGATTTGCCTCAAATTTGGTCTCAACTCATTATATTCCAAGACAAAACAGATGATCGGATTAGATTACTCAAGAACATCAGAATGGACCCCATTTATGCTCGAGTGTGCATAGTGCACTATTTCACTCGATGTGCACGGCAACAGAGAGTCGGTCAAACTGACTCTTAACTGACGCTTGCGAAAGAAGGAAGTTTCCTTCTTCAGCATTTACACAACCCATTCGTTGGGAGGGTACGTGGCCCACTTGCACTCATCGGACGGCCGATCCAAACCGACCAGATTGTCCAGGGGAGGGTGCCGACCAAGACCCATCAGACTCCAGGATTCTACGCAGACAATCAAGGCGGCAGCAGCAATTTTTTCCCTGACACATTGGTTAACGGCGTGGCCCATCCGAAATACAGATTAACTCTAAATTTGGGGTCGTGATCAGGAATGAAGGTAGAAGTTCGAAGACTGGTTGGATGCACCATAAATTTAGCAGATGCGAACCCCACCAGCTTCCTTCATTAAAACGGAAGTCTCTATTTTCTGCTGCAAAAAAACAGCCACAGGGAGTTACAGTTGGAGCTTTGTGGGCCACTATCATGGTCCATATGATAAATCTGAACCGTCCATTCATCCCAAAAGGTCGAACCGACCGTACAAAAGGAGTTTTTCCAACCCCATGCTCGCATACAAGGGAAAATTCCACTCAAAAGCAGGTTGAACATTAGACGAAAATGTTATGTGGACCTCATCAATAAAAGGTAAAAATTATATATTTCCGACCGAAATTCCAAAGGGAATTCGGTGGAAGGGCTGGATTTCTCGAATAATTGCTATTATGGGCCCCACTAAGCATCAGCGCAGACCTTGTACAGGCTCTGTTGCGCAACGGAAGAACCGACTGCAATAGGGTCGTTCTACGGTCAAGGAGACGGTCGGATCATCCATCTGGCCCATTTAAATTATTCTCAAGGTGTGGTCTATCAGGGCCAAGAAGACCGAATGGCTCAGATCTTCCGTTGGAGCTCTTCCATAGAGCCAGAACGCAGGTTGGCTGCGCATGATGCGAATTGCATCCCACCGACTCTTTGCAGGTGCATAAACACACCGATTCTTCTGTAACGCCCTGAAAATCGGGGGTCAAGTATAACTCAACTCCCGAGTTCCAACGCATCACTTATGTAACATAAATAATGATGATTAAATGTTGTCTGTGTTAGAGCAATAAACATGAGTGAGATTATACCAAAACAGTAATTCATACTCCAGATCAATAATATAAAGGCAAGCGGAAGACTGAAACTGTATATATAATGTATTTAAAGGAACAAAACCATCTTGATCTCCAGAGTATGAACACTAACTAAGTATCATATACATGTATTGTTTCTGAATAAAAAGGGTCAAAATACAACTAAGAGATAGATCCTGAAATCCCCGCGATCCAGTCGGCCTAAGCGTAGCCGTCAAAGTACTGCATGTATGAGAACTCGTCCTGGTCCTCATCGTACTCTGGCTCTGTCTCCTGAATCGACGCATCCTCTATAATGACAGTCTGGTTGGTGTGTAAAACACCGTCCCATAACGTGGGAGTGAGTAGCTAACTCAGTGGAACAATAAAGCATAGGTTAACATGTTATCAATTCAATCAAGCAGTAATGATAAAGCAGTACATTCAAACAATCCTAACTACTCTTATTAAATGCAAGTATGAAATGACATGATGAATGCCCTTGCCAAACCACCCTCATGTGACATCATCTTACATTCGGGATGCATACCTCCCTCAGTGCTCCATATCTACCAGGCACATGCGGTGCGATGATGAGTATGATTACCGAGTAGTTATTAGTCCATTTCAAATAGCAGTATTGGGAAACTAAGGTACCTCCCTTGTATCATTCCCAAATATGATCCATTCTAGGGTCGTTAATCCTAGTTAATCTCATACGATATTATGATTCAAGAGGCATCGCGAAGGCATCGTAAAGTGCTCGTCACCCGTCAGCACGAATACAGATCTCACCGTATGTGGCTCAATTGCTGACCGTCAGCTCGAGTACAGGTCTCACCATACTCGGCTCAATCGGCGCCGTCGTCACTCGAATACGGGTCTCATCAGATTCGGCTCAAGTCATACTCTAGCTGCTGTGAAGGGCTCGTCGCCAATCACAGACCTTTGAGTATACTCGAAGACAATGCGGAGAACTCATCGTCCATCAGCACGAATACAGGTCTCACTGTACTCGGCTCTCGCCGTAGGTGTCGACAGCTCGAATACAATGTCCCATCCATCAGATTAAAGTGTTTTATTCACGTGCGTGAGTTTCTCAGATCATAATTCTGATGGTGGGTTAAGCATATTCATAGGTGACAAACAAGATGAACGGATCTGAATTTTGATCTGATAAGTACACGAACGGATGTAGAGGTCAAATAGTAAATCTACTATGATCTAAGGGCTGAAACTTGATGTGTACGGTTAATTTGTGATAATTAGGCCTGGTATAAAATTTCACATAAAACGGAAAATGAGAACTATGTGAATTGGAATTCAGGGGTACAGGTCAATGGCATTTTCGTAATTATTGCTGATCTGTGAGTTTTGGGAAATCCAATGGGTCCACATGGTTATGGGCACATCTCTAAGAAATTCTTATGAATGAATGTATATCTAATTCACTACGGATAGGGAGTTATTCGTCGTGCCCTTCGTGGGAAGGTACTTCGTCAAATCATGCGATGGATGGTCCTTCTTGGAAATCAACGGTTAGATGGCTTAAGCTATGAGTGAGGGTCATTCCTAATGGTTAGATTTGTGTCAGGGTGAGGATGTAAGGCTAGGATTGTCGAATTGGTATCGTACACATGCACATATAAGTAAAATTTCAGGTAACGCTCGAGAACTTTCAATATTCGAGTATTGAAAAGTTCGGGGCGTTACAATCTACCCCCCTTAAACATAATTTCGCCCCCAAAATTTAGTACTTTTAATCTAAAAGTCATCTTCCATGTCTCTAAGGATTCCTAATATCCCGTGTTCCAGGTGATATGGATAAATGGTTGTAGTAGGTTCGAGCAGATACACAGGTCCTTTGTCTGCGCATTACGAGGATTTATTGGTATCAATTCGTAATCCCGTCGAATCTCGATCCTTTGCTTGATCAGAGCATCAGAACCCTTTTGAGATTTTCTAGGATTTAGAATTTTGAGTCAAACCTGGTAAATTTCTCATTAATATAGTTCCATCCGTCCAAAATCCCTGGGTTGTTTTAGATGTCACAAAATATCCCAAAATCTTACATTCTTGTAAGGGAAAATTTCACATGGCCCACTACACTTCCGCTACGCATCCTAATTATTGAAGATACTACTTAAAAGTTAATTGTTCCTAACATTCCCACCTATTCGTTATGCTTTAAGTTTTCAATGTATTTTTCGTGGAGTAGACCCCTACATGTCTAGACGTGTGTAAAATTGTCTATATGATTCGGGACGCTACATTCTACCCCCCTTAAACAAAATCTCGACCCCGAAATTTGGTAAATTTGAATTTGTCCCCCTACGCCGTTCCTGATTATGGTTCCGTTACTGGGGTTTGAACCCGGACCTCTCGGGTGAGAGCCGAGTATCCTGACCGGACTAGAGGACAATGGATTTAAAAATTCTCTAGAGAGTGGTTGACGGGGACTTAGATTCAGAGTTTCTGGATTCCATGTCTAACTTATCATTTCAATTTGGGGAACTTAGAGGTGGGTTTCTAATTCTTCAACTTCCTACTGCATTTAAGAAGTAGTACTAAGTATAGATATCTGATTGAAGATTCTGTCCTATTCGCCTAAAGTTTAGGGTGGTCCACTCCCCTCAGGCCCAGTTAATCTCATTCTTGGGCTCTGATACCAACTGTAACAGCCCGAATTTTCACGGCCAGAGTTTGTACTCGTGCCCGAGAAAACCGGGTGTTAATAATGAATAAATTGGATGCTCTGAAATCGCACCCTATTTTTTTTTCATTTATTTAATCACATCCAGATACATTCATGAAGGTAACATTCACAAGAGAGAAATTAACTGTATTGATTATATATCATTAGAGTAAAAGGAATGATCAAGGCCTCATAATGAGAGGTTTATTACAATATCAGAGTTCATAGCAGAAGTATAAAACTAAGTAAATAATTTATCTTCATATTCTTTCAACGTAATCTTCTTTAGGGAAGTAGTTCTCTAAGTCTTCACTCTGTACGTCACCTGCATCAACTGTACGGTTGGGAGAGGGTCAATGCCCTACTCATAATGAAGGTTACCCTTCAAGATTAACAATAATTCAAGAGATTCATAACAGGTAAAGTAAGAATCTGATACGTCCCATGCTCCGCTAACATGAGGGTATCAGCATGCACAAACAACCTACATGAGATGTGCCTAGCATAGTGTGTGCGGCTCATCATACGTGGTGATCGTCACAATGTGGAATATAATTCATAGGAAACCCGGCTCGACCCGCATCCCATAACTACGGATATTCGCCGGCATGGCCAACGCTAACGTGGATTTATGCGAACATCTCAAGGCAACACAACACACGGTTGGGGGATTTACGTAACACGATGTGTTCATGGAGCGACTATTTGCGACATCCAATCCCGAAAAGTTGATGTAATACGTATACCGATTTACATACATCGATTGTACACCACGCCAACCAACCCATGGAATTACGTGCCGACCAAGAGGGCCGCTACCCGTAACGCATTACGTCCATGGTAAGATAATCGATTCATTAGTTGTGATACCTCATAACACATCACTTGCACTTATAAAGAATATAGCTAAATCATGAAGAATATAAACTGAATCATGGAGGTTCTGGAATAACAAAATACATGCCCATGCCTTTAAAGATAGATGGCACAAGGCCAATATAATAAAGAGAAGAGTGACAATGGTTAACTCAGCAGAAGTGGCAATGGCCAACATAACAAGAGGAGAGTGACAATGGTCAACTCAAAAAGAAGAGTGGCAGAGCCAACTCAAATAAAGAGACGAGTGGCATAACCAACTCAAATATAAAGATGAGTGGCAGAGCCAACTCAATAATGGATAAGGCAGGGGCAAGGCTTGTACCCATGGCCTCACATAAATTCAGAGAAATTCTCTTGTATTTGACATCATGTTATAATCCCAAAAGGACCAATAATCAATTGATGGGATAATTCCCAATGGACATATAAACATGGAATACATGATAATTCATATCGTAAAAGGCACGAAAAGCCCATAATTGATGGTGAAACATATAATAACATGGAAGATTCAAATTTATGTATGAAGGGAATACATGTAAAGGCAATAATAAATTCATGAAAGCATGTATAAAAGCCAAGATATAATAATATAAAGACAGATAACATACAGGAAGGCATGTAAAAGCATGATAGATAAATCAACTTAAGTTATTGTAAGCTTAAAGGATAAAACCCTCACATTTGTTGCTTAGATGTCTTTTAAGGTTTAACGTTCGAGTAGCTTTGAGACTATCACTCCACCTGTTTTTTTTTTTTAATTGGCTTAATGAGTTTAGAGTTTTGTAAGTTGAACTACACATGACTCAAGTTATTTGAGACTCGGATGCTCTTCCACCTAGTCAACCCGGTCCTATCATGGTGGAATTTTCCATCACTATAGGTAAAAGACGTCTGAAGGAAGGTTATGTAGGGAAAGGAGGAGGGAAGATTTTCACCAACTGACGAGCTAGACCTGGACTGAAATTTGGCTCGCGAGCAATGGGACTCGATGGACAACACTTCTTCTTTCTTTCTTTCCTTCTTTTCTCTTTTCTCTTTTCTTTTCTTTCTTTCTCTTTTCTCTTTTCTTTTCTTTTCTTTCCTTTCCCTTTCATTTCTTTCTTCCTCATATGTTGTACGGACAAAGCTCTCTCTCTCTCTCTCTCTCTCTCTCTCTCTCTCTCTCTCTCTCATTTTCCTTCACGTGCGTAAGTGAGTTTACGCACTTTTACTTGAAATCCTAGCATCATCGGGATTCTTCAAAGACTCCCGTTGTTTCTGTGGTTGAGCTCGGTTCTCTCCTAAGTGGGGATTGAACGGTTCAGATCTCATTAATCGTAGGGAGTTTCCTAGTAAAGAACTCGCTCTTTCGAACCGGTTTCATCAGGCAACGTTGTTACAGCGGCTGACTTATGCTTATGGGCTGATTTCCATGAATTGGTGGGGCCCACTATCATGATTTCTATAAAATCCATTCCCTCCATCATTCTTGTAGGGTTATGTTAGGCTAGTACCCAAAATATGAGATAGATCCGAGTCCTGTGTGGCCCACAACAAATTTCACAATTGGATCCCACCAACGCTCCAACGTGACTGTTGCTTCAATGTAACGTTTTTGCTTATTGGTGGTGGCATCAGGTGGGGTCCACGCTGGTGTTTGGTGAGCAATCCACTCCGTTCACCGTCTTTATCCCTTTATGTTACGACACGAGGTAAAATATGGGGAAGTTTCATAAAACAGATGGGCCGCACCATCTAAATATGTGGAGATTTATTCTCACCATTAAACCTTTAGTATAGGTTGAACAGTGCCATGCATAGAGTTAGTTTTATTTACAAAATTGCCATCAATTTCTTAACCACCTTCTCGCGTCAGTTATGTTAGAGTGCACCGTCCAAATGCCTTGAAACTTGGTGGATATGTATCGTTTTTCGTGCTCTTTCCATCAATCCAATTTGGGTCTCGATCACTTACGGACAACTAAGATACCACTTCAATGGACTATACCATTCATGGGTTTTAATGTGACGTTTATATATGTTTGGCTGTAATTTTGTCCAATAGTTTGGACCTATATTCTAAGATCTTCAAAATTATTGATTCATCCCAATATTCAGGTGGCCCATGCAGTGGATCCAGACATGATGGATGGTCAAATGACTTGCTAAAAATAAGAAGGCTTAATGATTAGAACTCTATCCATGTATGTAGGTGAATGTATGGTCGGTTTAGTAAATGGATGGACAGAAAATGGGTTCTTTGAGTAGTTAGGGGTAGAGCATATGTATAGTCAGATTAAAGTGTTTTATTCACGTGCGTGAGTTTCTCATATCATAATTCTGATGGTGGGTTAAGCATATTCATAGGTGACGAACAAGATGAACGAATCCGAATTTTGATCTGATAACGATCGCGGCATGCAACACTCTCGCTGTGCTCAACTTCAATGCCAAAGACATGTAATGCGGTGCATGTGCGTGATTAGCTAAGTTCTTAATTAAGCATATTCATACAGTAGGATTGGGAAGCTAAGGTACCCTTTATATCATTAACCCAAACATTGATCCATCTAGGGTCGTCAATCCTAGTTAACCACATACGAAGAACAGTTCCAGGTAGCTACGGAGTGGCTCGTCACCTCAGCGCAGGCTTGGTTTATACTCGAGGTCACTACGGAAAGGCTCGTCATCTTAACGTAGTCCTAGTGTATACTCGAGTTCACTACGGGCTTATCACTTGATCGTAGGCCGACAGCTCGAATATAGTGTCCCATACACCACCATATTCGGATCACGAGTTTGGGTTGCTCACTAGTCACTACGAGGAGGCTCGTCACCTCAGCGTAGGCCGACAGCTCGACCACGGTGTCCCATACACCACCATGTCCGGCTCATGAGTCTTAGCGGATCGAGGTAACAAGGTTAAATGGGTGTTTCACTGGTAAGTTTGGTACCTTAGATTCAAGCAGTAGCGTCCATACATGGTGAACATACATTGGGCCAATCAGGTTACTTGACAAGCTCGACTGGTATGAGCGTACATTCAATTAGTCGACATGGAGTGCATATGCACTTCTTGTGGCCTAACCACTATCGATAATCATTGTACGACTCAGATTCGTTGGGCGTATCTGTCGTGGCTAAGTAGTACGACCACTGATCGTAAACCATTATCGATTGCCTGGACTACATCGTAGTCCCAATCACACTCCAAGAAATAGCATTCACATGTAATAGCCAAAGACAGCATGTGACAACTAAATCTCAATATAATTCTCATTCGAGCATTTTAACAAATACATACTACACATGTCATCATATATAGGCATTTCATTTATAAATCACATAGTAGTAAGATAGGTTACACAAAGGAAACTGTAACTATATATAAGGAAATTGAGAATCCTATCTCAACACCCTCATTAAGTACATTACATTAGACATTTTCCCATTCAGGCATTTTATCAAACACTTAGACTACACATAGTACATATATGTAATAAATTAGTTAAAATGCATATTATAGCAAATCCTTCCACATATGAGTTGCCACACTTATAACCATCATGTGTTCCCAAATATCCATCATAACAAGCACAAATCATAATTCCATATTCATTCAGACATTTCAACAAACACATAGAATGCATTTAAAATCAACATAGTATACATATATATGTAATATATGAGAAACATCGTATCTAAGCATATGTGATAGTAATCAAGTCAGTCATAAATCATTAAATGACATTGAAAGCCTTGAAAATCGTAACCTTATAGTCTGTACCTTTCACCGATAGACTTGTATCGAACTCAGTTCGAACACTATGTTTTTGTCTACGGCACACCGATAGCCTATAGCATGAAATAGGTTATCTATTTCATCATTTACTCTATTTGAATCCTAAAATAGATTAGGGTTAGGATTTTTTATCAGAAAATGGAATCAAAATTGCCAATATAGAGACATGGAAGCGGTGATTAAGCACGTGAAGAGGTGGGATCGAATCCCAGGAACAAACCCTAACTCTCTCTCTCTCTTCTCCTCACTTTCTCCTTCTCTTTTCTCTCTCTTCTCTCTCCTAGGGTTGAAAATTCGTATGGAATGAGAGAGGGATGGGTAAAGGACCTTATATAGGCCCAGAACTGATGGAAATAGCCCCAGGGCCATGGTATACTTAGGTTATAGCCAAAGAGTAGCTGTTTCGGTCCAACGAAGCACATTTGGAGGCCCCTTTTCTGCATACGGTTCGGAGTAAGCCTCATGACGTTGGATCTAGGTCAAGTTAAGTTTTTGGTCTGATCGAATTTACAGATTGACTGCAGAGGATCAATTTCAGTTCAACGATCACCGTTACTCGATCAGGGCCATAAGTATACTGACATGTGTTGAAAATTTTTCCTGATCTGAGGGTATAGTTGGGTCAGAATCTGACAGTCTAAAACCTTAGATTTGGCCCGCAAGCGAGCAACTCAATTTACTTAAGTTTCAGCTCATTTCCTAAAGATATTCGTGTTTCTCACACACTTCACTCCGGGCTTAAGTTGTGCACTTCTGGATACTATTAGGACTTGATTTTCGAGATAGCTGTTAAACCCAATAAGGCGGTCACAACTGTATGGTTTCGCAGTAATCGGACTTTCGACACGCGGTCTAAGTCCAATACGGAGTTTCGCGATGCTCTCGAGATCAACGAGGTTTAGAGATTGATCCTAGGTTTTTAGGTAATGTAACGTTAATGGTTCTGCTAGTTTTGGGTCTTGCAATGAGTATTTAAAGTGGTTAGAGCTAATTTCACAGATAATCTAGTTTAACACTTAGTTAATTCTTGTCTAATTTCTAAAGGATTTGGTCCTCAGGGATTTCTGCCTGAGGTGGTACTCGGGTCTATGTAAGGATTTTTTTCGTGACGTTACACCCTGCCACTAGCAAATGGCTAGCGGTCGATTAATCAGTGGCCCCACCATGATGTATGTGTTTCATCCATGCCGTCCACCCATTCTTCCAGATTATGTTATGGTATTAACCCAAAAAGAGGTTGATCCAAATCTCAACTGGACCACATAGTGTTGATTGAACGCCCACCATTAAAAGCTTTTTGGGGGCCAAAAAAGTTTTGGATCAAGCTGATATATATTTTTAACCTTCATCCAAGTCTGTATGACCTAATCAACAGGTTAGATGTCAAACTCAAGTGAAGATAATGCTAAATTGTTGTGTGTTACACAACTTCATAAGGACGTCAGGGGACGATGACATTGATGAGTTTGAGGGGTTGTCTAGTTGTGTTGCTGAGGGTGTGACCCCATCACCTATGGAAGTATTCGTCCTTGATGAAGGTCGTGTTCTTTTGAATATCACCCCGCACGAAAGATATGAGCGGGCAAGAATACATGATGAAATCGCATCTAGAATGTGGAACCAAGCTCATCTAGTGAGTCAGTCAAATTAGAAACCTTGTAATAATATGAACATGTGTTAGCTATTAAAGTAGCATTCAAGAATCTCCCTACAAGATCAGTCATACTGTTGTTCCAAACTTTGTTTGTTTAAAATGGATTTTTTTTTGGAACCAGGTACAGTTCACATTATTATTTAATTGTGAGGTAGACCGATTTATTTATACTTACAATCTTAACTTATCTTTTATCAGATTAAGGTTGACCGAAGCGGCTCCTTATCTCTAAATAGACGATTGGTACTATCTACTCTGATGAAAAATCACCTAAGATCACCATCTACTACCCCACAAAGATTGCCCATAAAGCATACCATTAACAGTGGTATTGAGGATAAGTCATATGGAATTGTTCTTCATTGGACGGATGACATGGACGACATCCCAATCGACGGACTGATGGAGCTAGTCATTGTTGGTTGAAAAAGTGGTCTTGGATTTAAGATGTAATCATTTACGGGAGTCGTGGAAAACATGAGGATGAAGTTAGGCCTCATCATCACTAATGAGAACATAAAAAACCGCATCCGTACAGTGAAAAAGAACTTCTTCACTGTCAAAGATTTACGGAGTGCCTCTAGGTTTGGTTGGGACCCAGAATTAGAAATTGTCGTCGCATCAGATGAAGTGTGGATGGAATACATTAAGGTTTAACTCTTCTGACATGTCAATTATATATTATCATACAACATTCAATGTTAGTGACATGTTATTTTTTGTATTGTCTGTAGTCCCATACAGATGCTGCTCAGTTTCGTGGCAAACCCATGTAAAGATTCGATGATCTTGAGTTCATCTTCGGAAACGATAGGGCCACCGATAAAGCATGTGCCACTAACAACTTCCCTCCCAACGCTACCACTTCTCGATGGAGAGATACGGAAGTTTCATCAAACCACACCATTGATCTAAATGATGATATTAATATCATATCTTTAAAAGATCTTAGTGAGCATACACCACATGTCCATTGGTCTTTTGATAGTCATGGAGGCAACAATATTCCCCATCCTAGTCCGACACAGCATGGGCATGCCTCTGGTAACACGAATTCCACGGTTAATTCTAAAAAAAGACCGAGACCGGATCAACCAGTCGATATGATTAGGACTAAGATGGTGGATATTGGGGGCGCCATGAAATCAATTGCTATTTCAATCGATAAGGGTAAGAACTTTGGTCGGATAACACAAATCATACCAACTTTAGAAGAGTTGGAGGGACTCACGACTGATGAGGTTTTATGGGCCACAAAGCTGTTGTCAAAAGAAGAATCATATGGGGCCGCCTTCCTTAAATTTGCCAAAGAGAAGAGAATATCGTTCATCGAGATGTTGCTGAATGGTGATGTACCCCATGTATAACACTAATATTTTTCCTACTTTTGACTAGTTGGAATCAATCGTTCATATACTTTGGTCTTATGACAATTTTTAAAGTATCATATTTTTTGGACTTGTAAAACTTAAATTTGAATATTTGTACTTGTTTTTACACCTACCTTTGGATAGCAGGTCACAGGTTGATGGTATATATTCGAAACATGTGCATTGATATATATATATATATATATAAAGTAGTTTAATCATGGGGATGTAATGTTATTATTGTTATTAATTTGTACTACATGCAATCTTAACTGATGTGCAAGTCACAACGACACTTGCACCGGCGACATTTTACCCGGTATGGCACGACTTGTAATTATCGATAATCTAATGATCATTAATGACTTCTTGTTTTGAACAGATGGGAAAAGTGTATGTTGTCTTTGTAGAAAGACAACCGGGGATTTATTATTCATGGGATGAGTGCAAGGATCAGGTCGAGGGCTACTCGCACACTCGCTTCAGATCCTTCAAGTATGCTAAGGAGGCATTTGTTGCCTGGAGCATGTTCTTGGGTGACGTTGTTCCGAATCAGGCAGGCTTCGATGTCTCCGATCAGTCCGGTTTATACTACCTGACTGATCTACCTTCTCCGACGATACCAGTAGGGACACGGACAACCAACACAACGACGTCTCATGGCTGTATTGACATAGATCGTGACTCGCTGTTGGTTTTGTACATTGTTATAGGTGTTGTTGGCCTTGTTATAGTTTTTCAGTTAATGGTCCTATACGGTTGATGTATATGTGTTTAGATTTTCGGGTCGTATGTACTGTTGGAAGAACTTGTTTTTTCTCTCTCTTTTTTTCTTTTATTTTTTGGCATGTGTAACATCCCGAAAAATCGAGGGTCGAGTAGTAACTCAACTCTCGAGTTCCAGAACATCACTTATGCAACATAGTTAATGATGATTAAATGTTGTCTGTATTAGTACAGTAAACATGAGTGAGATTCTACCAAAACAGTAATTCATACTCCAGATCCATGTAATAAAGCGTAAGCGGAAGACTGAAAGGTATATATAGATATATATATAAAACAAAACATTTTTGATCTCCAGAGTATGAATACTAACTGAGTCACTGTATATATATATATATATATATATATATATATATATATATGTTGGTTCTGAATCAAAGTCAAAATAGTACAACTGAAATTATCAACCCTGTAGCCCCGTAGCACTGGATAGCCTATGCGAAGCCTCCAGCGAACTGCATGTAGGAGAACTCCTCCTGATCGTCATGGAAGTCGGGCTCAGTCTCCTGTGCTCAAGTGATACCTGCATCTAATACAGGGTCTGGTGGTATTTTAAAACACCGTCCCGTAACGTGGGAGTGAGTAGCTAACTCAGTGGAACAATAAAGCATAGGTTAACATGTTATCAATACAGTCAAGCAGTAATGATAAAGCAGTACAATCAAACACTCCTAACTACTCTTATTAATGCAAGTATGAATGCAGTCATGATGGATGCCCTCACCACACCCTCCCTCATGCGACACCATCTTACGTTCGCGGCATGCTTTCATCCCTCAGTGCTCCACATCTTCTAGGCACATGCAATGCATGATGAGCATGATTACCGAGTTGTTATTAGTCCATTTCAAACAGCAGGATTGGGAAACTAAGGTACCTCCCTTGTATCATTCCCAAACATGATCCATTCTAAGTGGTCGTCCTAGTTAATCTCAAACGATGGTGTGTTTTCTAGGTCACCGCAAAGGCTACCAGTACATTACGCACAAAGGTTACACCACTCCCCCATCACCTCTTTAACGATTCATCACTATACAGAAACAGGCCTAGTTCATACTCCATACACCGCGACAAAACTCTAAGGCTCACTGTAATTTCGGAGTATGCTCGAGGTCACTCCACTAACGTCCTACCAACTAGCAGTCTATTTTCGAAGCCCGACCAGTCCACTTATTGACAATGGGACCCGGATGCAACCCGACTGGGGACCACAGCCAGGTTACGCCAGTGTAGGCCGACAGCTCGAATATAGTGTCCCATACCACCATAATCGGCTCACGAGTCTGGTTGCTCAATGGTCACTATGGGGAGGCACGTGGCCCCAGCGTAGGCCGACAGCTCGACCACGGTATCTCATACCACCATGCCCGGCTCATGAGTCTTAGCGGATCGAGGTACCATGGTTAACGGGAGTCCACTGGTAAGTTTGGTACCCTAGGTTCAAGCAGTAGCGACCAAACATGGTGAACATATATTAGACATATCGGGTTACATGACGAGCCTGACTAGCTCGAGCGCACAATCAATTGGACGACATGAAGTGCATAAGCACTTCAAGTGGCCTAACCACTGTCGCCAACTGACGTACGACTCGGGTTCGTCAAACACATCTTACATGGCGACATGAAACTCAACCACAATCTCAAGTCTAGTACCGACTGTCTGGACTATAGACATAGTCCTAAACTCAATCAATTCTCATCCATAGCATGTAGAGTAAAGCAAGATAAACAAAAGCAATTCAAGCATGCTAGTAGGCATGTTATAAAGCATGATATAAAGCATATTGTAAAGCACTACATCAATAGAAATACAAACACATATATTGTAAGTAAGCGGTTTAAGTAAACAATCTCATGGAGGTAATCATACATGTCTCTAAGGTAGTTGAGAATCTCATCTCAACATCCTCCTAAAGCATCAACACCCCAACACTTATTCACTCAAGCATTTCCACAAACACTTAACATGCACTATTTCAACATACATAGTGTATGTTAATAAACATGTATGAGGGCGAATCCTTTCACCAAGCAAGTATTTTATATACACATAATATATTTATACAACAATTAATCATGGCAAACACATCTCTAAAATATACATGTATACGGTACTTCTTACAATACAGTATTTCTACATACATAGTGTATATTAGTAAAACATGTATTTAGGCGAATCCTTTCGCCAAATAAGTATTTTATCCATATATCGTATATCCATACAACAAATAATCATGTCAAACACATTTTCAAAAAATATACGTATACGGTATTTTCTACGAATACCTAGAATATGTAAAATTCCATATTCTACAACTTTAATCGAAACAGAAAACGGAAAGCACTTTGTACATGTGTAATTGCATGCAGATCATGAATCTATCATTATCTAACATTGAAATCATTGAAAACCGTAACCTATACACCTAAAGTCCTCACCTTACTCCTTAGAATCTCAACGGATCAGCAAGGTTTGATGAACTTCCGTATTCGGGAGTTTTATAGCCTAAAGAGTGAAATCGGTTAGCTATTTCATAACCTATAACCCTCACACCTCAAAACAGATCTAGGGTTAGGGTTTCTTACCTTAAAATGGAGTCGGTATCGCCGGAAAAGCGACAAGAAATGGGTGGTGCAGCCCGTGTGGTGATTGAAAACAGTAGGAGGGAGATTCTCCCACAACTCTGTAGCTTTCTCTCTCTTCTTACTTAGGGATTTTTCCAAATTCGTATGGCTGTGAGTGGGGGTGCTCTAAGGTCCTTATATAGCCTAAAAATTCTCTGAAATAGACTTAAGTTCAAGGTATACTTGGGTTATATCCAAATCAGCTTTAATTTAGCTTAAAAGAGGGTTTCTGGCGGCCCTCCTTGAGCCAAAAGTCAGACTTAAGCTCACAGACATTGGATCCATGTGGAGTTAAGTTTTCTTTTCAGTCGGATTCCCAGATCACGCGTGGCGGACCAGTTTCAGTTCAACAGTCAGTGGGCCTTGATCCGAAATTCCAAGTACATGTAAATGTTCCTGAAATTTTTCCTGATCCGAGAGTGTAATTTGGCCTGATTCTGATGGTCAGGTTGCTTAATACTGACCCGTAAGCAACAAGTCTCAGATTATTATTCAAGATATTTATTTTGGAAAGAAAACAAGTGTTTTCACACTCCCTCGCTCCAGACTCAAGTGAACAGCCGTGGGACACTATCTGGATTTGATTTCCGAGATGGTTGTTGAGCCCAGCGAGGCGGTCCTAAGTCCTTAACCTCGAATTATTCGGACTCCCGAGGTGCGGTCCAGATCAGATACGGAGTTTCAACGTGCTCTCGAGAGAAGTCGGGTAATGAGATTGATCCTAGATTTTAGGGTAACTTAGCGTCAATGATTCTACAAGTTTTGGGTCTTGCAGATCGTATTTAAAGCGATTCAATTGGATTTCATGGCTAATCTAGTTTAGTACTTAGTTAACTTTGTCAAATTTCTAATGGATTTAATCCTAAGTGATTTCTGGTCGAGGTGGTACTCAAGCCTTTGTAGTTTGTATGTAAGATGACCCAAGTTATGATACTTAACTAGTTTAAGATAGTGTCTAGGGTGAAAGTACTTAGGAAAATTGAAAGAACAAGGTGGTGAAGGGTGGGATTTGTGAAGGAAATGGTTTTGAAAAGGGATTTGAGGCTTTAATTGAGTGTTTGAGAAGTTAAACCGGTGTTAGGATTGACCCATCGCCTAAGGACGTCTAATTTCAGGTTGGAAAAAATCCGGGCTGTTACAATTTACCCCCCTTAAAACAAAATTTCGTCCCCGAAATTGGCTAAGAGTAATAAAGAAGATTTAATTATTTCTTTTGCCTAAGTTTTATTAATTTCGAGTTCCTACGTGTGGTTGGACATATACTAGTCTGGTTCATTTTAGTCTACCCCCCTTAAAACTTATTTCTTTATCCATTTCTCATACCCTGATGGTTTGCTACAATTTATTTCTTTACCTATTTGGAGTCTTGACGATAATTCCCACTTATTTAGAGTAAGATAGTATTTTCATTGTTTGATCAGCACGGAGAGATGATTGTAGTGGGCTTGATCTCGATACATTGATCATCTACCTTGCTAGGGTAGAAGGCTTATCGTATCTCTTCCTAATCCTGATGGATCCTGGTCTTCTGCTCGGCTAAGCAGTGAGTCCGTTGGCAGTCGCCCAGGATTGAGAATTGGGTCAAGTCGCGAATGTTTCGCAGTTGTATATTTCAGTAACTTCGTAGTCCGATCACTCTAAAAGCTTAGGGAATAACCATCGCTGAATGGTTCAAATATCCTCTTTCTAAGGTTGCCTTGTAGGTCTCGGTTTAAGAGAGTCCTTATTATAATCTATATTCAAGGACAAGGTAAATCCATGTCCTAATAGATCAACCTAAAGAGGTTTCTAAGAGTATAGAATTGGCTAAGGTTTCTATTAACATTTGCGAATACACTAACTCTATTTATTGTGAACTAACTCTTATCTATTGATAAGTCTAGTAGTACGAATTAATGTAATACTTGAACTTGTCTTTATTCTAGTAATTTCAACGTTAACGATCTAAGGGAGTTTTAACCCCTAGCTAGTGACCATCTAGTGACCTACCTTATTGGCAACAGGAAGTTGTAGAAATTCTTCATTTAATCCCTCCTATTATTTATAACATAAGTGTCACCTCTAGTCACCGTATTGCTTTTGTAGTAATTCAGTGTTAGGCCTTTTTTTCTTTCATATGAGTTGGTTTAATAGACTTAATGTTTACCATTAGGAAAAACAGGTGTACCTTGAATGTGGGCAGTGACCTCAAAGGTCAAAGGCGCTGCAGCTGCGGACTCAAGTGTCTCAGCGACAAGCGCATGCACACGGGCTCGTTGAGATGATTTGGTTGTGCTGCCATAGTTCGTTGAGGTGGCCTACTCTGAGGTACAGACGAGCGGTAAAATGGCTGCACTGGTGGTGCAGGTCATAAGGGTGGAGCCGATGATCACGTGGCGGCAGACGGTCGATTTTTGAGGTGGCGTAATCCCGTTATCTTTCATCTTGGTAAAACAAAAGGGGTCAGTGTGTCCCCCTCTGTTGCAATACATACACCGACGTTTCACTAGCCTTTGCTGGGTCAGCAGAGCCTCAAGCCTAGGAGGCGAATCTTCAGGTGGCCTCTTGCCGAGGATAGGCTTGTTCTGCGTCTTAGCAGGACGTGCAGGTGGTGAAGGTGGAGTTTCACTCCCACCCTGGGACAAGGCCTTAGAAATAGTGGCCATAAGCTGCTGGTACTGGTGCTGCTGCTGCATCTGCTGTTGATACATCATCAACAACAACTGCTCAAACCTATCAGTAGGTGGAACGGCCTGCGGCTCATACGGCATCGAAGAGGATGCCCGATTCTGCTTGCGAACCGGTGGTGCATAAGGGGGTAGTCCAACTGTAGGACCAGTGGGAGGCAGAGACTCGGGTATAATCCTGCGATCAGGGCCCAAACTAGGGTCTCTGTAACCATCACCCTAAGAAGGAGCCTGGTCCATCGTATTAGTGAGTAGGTGTGCTGTGCTCCGCGTATATTTCCGCGACAGGCCCTATACAACATAGGGTGCAACGCATGTGAGATGAAGCAAATCAACCCAATACACAAGCACTTAAGCATTCTACACGCTCCATAGCAAAAGAAATTGCATGCTTTTCATTTACCCAAAATTGTCACAATACATGGATAGCAAAGTTACATGAATCATGACTGAAGATGCATGTGAGCTAATTACAACCAAGCTTCAAATACTTAAAACATACTACTAACTACTATAGCATCAACATGAAAGCATAAACCGCCTAATGCTGTAACCAAAACAACCACAAACGACAGCTTGGATGACTAGGCATCCGAATCAGGCGATGGAGGAGGAGCATTCTTATCCTATAGACAGCACAGGATGGCCTTCAAGGTGCGAGACACCTTACTGAGCTTGGTTTGGACCTGCCTGACTTCCTGTCGGAGGGTGGCTTGGCCCTCCTCAAGATGGGCTAAACACGCATCTATGGAAGCCCGATCGGTGCCCTGCTCCTGAGCCGCAGGAGGTGAACTCTCCTCTGTATCCTGGGCCATAGGTTCCTCTTCCTGTATCTCATCACCACCACCATCTTCGCTACCAGCCTCGAGGTCAACACTCTCCTCACCGGCACTATCCGACTCATCTCCAGACTTGTCGAGTCGGGCTTGCCGCTGACGAGGGCCGATCTTCATATTGTTAAGTGTAGCCTCATTTATGACTCGAACTGGCGCAAGGTCTTTCATGTTGAGCCTATAGCCAACATCACGAGCCATCCTACATATCAGGCGGCCAAATGGGAGCGAGAGGTCATTCCTGACAGATCGAACAACCTGAACTATCTGATATAGGACGAACGTGGGCAGGCATAAGTTGTCCCCATGTCCCATCCTGTATAAAAAGTCCACCATCAACCGAGTACACTCCGTGTGGTTACTCGACCGCGGATACACATTATATGTGAAAATATGATGGAGCAAATGGAAGTCATCTGTCATCTTCGTCGACGGAAGACAGTTTCCTCGTGTCCAAGAGACCCGTCGACCACAAAGGTATCACGTATGGCGATCCCTTTCTCGCGCACTCCTGGAGAAGTTGTCAGTCGGAAGCACCTCACCATGTGAGATATTCATGAGCCGCGCCACCTCAGCCACAGTAATCGTGCGCCTTATGCCCCTTACAGAGACAGTGAACTGAAGTGGCTCCAACGATGGGTCTATGATATGAGCGTAGAAGGCACAAACTGTGTTCTCACACGCCAGAGACTCACCTTCAAATATAGGACCCCATCCGACGACATCCACTAAATGGTCCAACATCGGGTGTAGCCCAAACATCCCTTCATCCACGTGGC
Source organism: Magnolia changhungtana (assembly GCA_030180095.1). Classification (NCBI taxonomy): domain Eukaryota; kingdom Viridiplantae; phylum Streptophyta; class Magnoliopsida; order Magnoliales; family Magnoliaceae; genus Magnolia; species Magnolia changhungtana. The sequence continues at coordinate 6,840,539 of JASAUF010000652.1, forward strand.
TTCAAACACTATCTTACGGCCAGCAAAATGACCGTATTCGAAACCAATCAGTAGTGCATCCCTGAGCGGCAGTTGGGGATCCAGGTCCCGTTTTGACCTATACTCCCGAACGGTGCTAGTGCCGGCCCCATCGTCAGCCCCTCTTCTTGAACGGGTTGGGCGACTCAGCCCGGCTTCATCAGCGATAGACTTCCTCTTTCCCATGAGAGAGAGGATGGAAGAAATGGAGAAAATGGCCGTAACCAACTCGAAGAGGGCCATGGAAATGGAGGAAGGAGAGAGAAAGGGGCTGGAGATTTCAGTTCAGATCTTCATAGGGCTTGCAGAAGCCCAAGTAACAGGGAATGATGAAGGAATAAAGGAGAAATGGGGTAGGCTAAAAGGTTACACGAATTTGAGGTCCAAGTGAGGGTGTGGGAGCTCAAATGTGAAAGAAAGGGGAAGGGTAGGAGGTTAGGGTTGCTGTGATCGATAGAAGTGGGTGGATCATGATCGAAAATGGTGAATTGACAGATTATGGGAAAGGGTTGAGAGGAAAAATCGAAAGTAGAAGGGAAGGGAGCTTGGAAGGAAAGATGTGAGAGAGAGGGGTGCTACAGACCTAGAAATAGGAACCCCCTGCACATTTCGCACGTACCAAGAGTGCGGGGAGGTCGGGCCGACCATGCCCAGGCCTGGCCCAACACGAGCGGACCCACCTGACCCCGGTGCCGCCGTGGTCCACCTTGCCCAGCACCGCGCCGCCGTGGTGGGGTTGTGTCCTCCATCATCCCAAGGTGTCAAATGCACCTTGGTTCAACCCTGGGTCCCTACATTTTTAAGTGGGGAGGCCCCCGACTCTATCCTTTCCAGATCAAGTGGTTTCGGGAACTCACTGATCCAGATGGACTTTTTACTGATTTTTAACAACCGAGATTGGGTGAAATGGAATCTAGACTCGTCAATACATGGCCTAGGAATGGTTTATGGTCGTCCCGTGTGACCAGGGTTAGGTATGGACTCGATTTCGGCATCCATTTTCAGTGAACTTTGCCATTGGATGTGATTGGAATACCTAAGACCTTTTCTACATTATTCTCGCACCCTCCTAAGTTGTAATGCGTCAGCGTACGTCGTGGGAACATAACTCAGGTCCAGTTTAATCAAAATCATGCTCTGATACCAACTGTAACATCCCAAAAAATCGAGGGTCGAGTAGTAACTCAACTCTCGAGTTCCAGAACATCACTTATGCAACATAGTTAATGATGATTAAATGTTGTCTGTATTAGTACAGTAAACATGAGTGAGATTTTACCAAAACAGTAATTCATACTCTAGATCCATGTAATAAAGCGTAAGTGGAAAACTGAAAGGTATATATAGATATATATAAAACAAAACATTTTCGATCTCCAGAGTATGAATACTAACTGAGTCACCGTATATATATATATATATATATATATATATATGTTGGTTCTGAATCAAAGTCAAAATAGTACAACTGAAATTATCAACCCTGTAGCCCCGTAGCACTGCACAGCCTATGCGAAGCCTCCAGTGAACTGTATGTAGGAGAACTCCTCCTGATCGTCATGGAAGTCGGGCTCAGTCTCCTGTGCTCCAGTGATACCTGCATCTGATACAGGGTCTGGTGGTGTTTTAAAACACCGTCCTATAACGTGGGAGTGAGTAGCTAACTCAATGGAACAATAAAGCATAGGTTAACATGTTATCAATACAGTCAAGCAGTAATGATAAAACAGTACAATCAAACACTCCTAACTACTCTTATTAATGCAAGTATGAATGTAGTCATGATAAATGCCCTCACCACACCCTCCCACGTGAGATACCATCTTACGTTCGCGGCATGCTTTCATCCCTTGGTACTCCACATCTTCCAGGCACATGCAATGCATGATGAGCATGATTACCGAGTTGTTATTAGTCCATTTCAAACAGCAGGATTGGGAAACTAAGGTACCTCCCTTGTATCATTCCCAAACATGATCCATTCTAGGGTCGTCAGTCCTAGTTAATCTCAGACGATGGTGTGTTTTCTGAGGTCCGCTGCAAAGGCTACCGAGTGGCATTACGCACAAAGGTTACACCACTCCCCCATCACCTCTTTAACGATTCATCACTATACAGAAACAGGCCTAGTTCATACTCCATACACAGCGGCAAAACTCTAAGGCTCACTGCAATTTCGGAGTATGCTCGAGGTCACTCCACTAACGTCCTACCAACTGGCAGTCTATTTTCGAAGCCCAACCAGTTCACTTATTGACAATGGGACCCAGATACAACCCGACTGGGGACCACAGCCAGGCTACGCCAGTGTAGGCCGACAGCTCGAATATAGTGTCCCACACCACCATAATTGGTTCACGAGTCTGGTTGCTCAATAGTGACTATAGGGAGGCACGTGGCCCCAGCATAGGCCGATAGCTTGACCACGGTGTCCCATACCACCATGCCCGGCTCATGAGTCTTAGCAGATTGAGTTTCCATGGTTAACGGGAGTCCACTGGTAAGTTTAGTACCCTAGGTTCAAGCAGTAGCGACCAAACATGGTGAACATATATTAGACATATCGGGTTACATGACGAGCATGACTAGCTCGAGCGCACAATCAATTGGACGACATGAAGTGCATAAGCACTTCGCGTGGCCTAACCACTGTCGCCAACTGACGTACGATTCGGGTTCGTCAAACACATCTTATGTGGCGACATGAAACTCAACCACGATCTCAAGTCTAGTACTGACTGTCTGGACTATAGACATAGTCTCAAACTCAATCAATTCTCATCCATAGCATGTAGAGTAAAGCAAGATAAACAAAAGCAATTCAAGCATGCTAGTAGGCATGTTATAAAGCATGATATAAAGCATGTTGTAAAGCACTACATCAATAAAAATACAAACACATATATTGTAAGTAAGCGGTTTAAGTAAACAATCTCATGGAGGTAATCATACATGTCTCTAAGGTAGTTGAGAATCCCATCTCAACATCCTCCTAAAGCATCAACACCCCAACACTTATTCACTCAAGCATTTTCACAAACACTTAACATGCACTATTTCAACATACATAGTGTATGTTAATAAACATGTATGAGGGCGAATCCTTTCGCCAAGCAAGCATTTTATGTATACATAATATATTTATACAACAATTAATCATGGCAAACACATCTCTAAAATATACATGTATACAGTATTTCTTACAATACAGTATTTCTACATACATAGTGTATATTAGTAAAACATGTATTTAGGCGAATCCTTTCGCCAAATAAGTATTTTATCCATATATCGTATATCCATACAACAAATAATCATGTCAAACACATTTCTAAAAATATCATTATACGGTATTTTCTACGAATACCTAGAATATGTAAAATTCCATATTCTACAACTTTAATCGAAACAGAAAAGCGGAAAGCACTTTGTACATGTGCAATTGCATGCAGATCATGAATCTATCATTATCTGACATTGAAAGCATTGAAAACTGTAACCTATACACCTAAAGTCCTCACCTTACTCCTTGAAATCTCAACAGATCAGCAATGTTTGATGAACTTCCGTATTCGGGAGTTTTATAGCCTAAAGAGTGAAATCGGTTAGCTATTTCATAACCTATAACCCTCACACCTCAAAACAGATCTAGGGTTAGGGTTTCTTACCTTAAAATGGAGTCGGTATCGCTGGAAAAGCGACAAGAAAGGGGTGGTGCGGCCGTGTGGTGATTGGAGCTTGATAGGAGGAGATTCTCCCACAACTCTCTAGCTTTCTCTCTCTTTTCTCTCTTCTTACTTAGGGCTTTTTCCAAATTCGTATGGTGTGAGAGGGGGTGCTCTAAGGTCCTTATATAGCCTAAAAAGTCTCTGAAATAGACTTAAGTTCAAGGTATACTTGGGTTATATCCAAATCGGCTTTAATTCAGCTTAAAAGAGGGTTTCTGGCGGCCCTCCTTGAGCCAAAAGTCGGACTTAAGCTCACAGACATTGGATCCACGTGGAGTTAAGTTTTTGTTTTAGTCGGATTCCCAGATCACGCGTGGCGGACCAGTTTCAGTTCAACGGTCAGTGGGCCTTGATCCGAAATTTCAAGTACATGTAAATGTTCCTGAAATTTTTCCTGATCCGAGGGTGTAATTTGGCCTGATTCTGACAGTCAGGTTGCTCAATACTGACCCGTAAGCGACAAGTCTCAGATTACTATTCAAGATATTTATTTTGGAAAGAAAACAAGTGTTTTCATACTCCCTAGCTCGGGACTCAAGCGAACAGCCGTGGGACACTATCTGGATTTGATTTTCAAGATGGTTGTCGAGCCTGGCGAGGCGGTCCAATACCTTAACCTCGAATTATTCGGACTCCTGAGGTGCGGTCCAGATCAGATACGGAGTTTCAATGTGCTCTCGAGAGCAGTCGGGTAATGAGATTGATCCTAGATTTTAGGGTAACCTAGCGTCAATGATTCTACAAGTTTTGGGTCTTGCAGATCGTATTTAAAGCGATTCAATTGGATTTCATGGCTAATCTAGTTTAGTACTTAGTTAACTTTGTCAAATTTCTGATGGATTGAATCCTAAGTGATTTCTGGTCGAGGTAGTACTCAAGCCTTTGTAGTTTGTATGTAAGATGACCTAAGTTATAATACTTAACTAGTTTAAGATAGTGTCTAGGGTGAAAGTACTTAGGAAAATTGAAAGAACAAGGTGGTGAAGGGTGGGATTTGTGAAGGAAATGGTTTTAAAAAGGGATTTGAGGCTTTAATTGAGTGTTTGAGAAGTTAAACCGGTGTTAGGATTGACCCATCGCCTAAGGACGTCTAATTATAGGTTGGGAAAAATCCGGGCTGTTACAACATGTGTTTGAAATTTTAGATGTTATACTATACTCATTAGTATAGCTTATTGGACCATGAAAATTTGGACGGTTTGTAGTTATGGACATATATCTCACATTGTCAGATTATTTGTGTTACGACCTTGGTATAGTGGGTCTATCAGTACTGGACGGTGAAGGTGGGCTGTAATGAACGGTCCCACTAAAATTGTTAACCACATAAGCGGATTGGTGTTCACTCCCCAAGTATAGGGTTGTGATGTAGTAATAAACTCGGTAAGATCGAGGTCGAATCCCACGAGGACTGGTCATCACAACTCAAATCTATGATTCTCCTTAACTAATCCAACAAATAATGGAACTAATTACTAAGCATACTTCTATGAAAAAAAACAATTAAGAACATGGAAGAAAATTCAATCAGATTGAGAGCACTAGGACTTTCGAATCCACCCCTAACTATCCTAACCCTTGTTTTGTTTGTTGATTCACCTTGATATAGATTGATACCACTTAAATAGAGAAAGCACAATCTGTGTCCTAAATCGGGCATACAGACCGTCTAATTCCTTTGAGCAATGCCATGAACAATACATCCCATGTCCTTGGTCGGGCACATGGTATGTACAATTCATTAAAGCACCCTGTTCCTTCCTCTATAGGAAACTTGTTCTTGATCAGACCCAAGCACCTGTAATAAGCATCCAAACAACATCCATCTATATACTTTGATCAAGTTCATAGATGGAGAAGTATGGAATTTAAACACATAAAGCCCACTCAGAGAAATAAACAAATTAATTAAAATTCAAAGTAAATCAATCAATACAAGAGCTGATCAAATTAGGGGCTTCATCTCAGCCCTAGCCGAGAGATTAGTGACCCATAAAATCCATAAAAAAAAATATTAAATAAAATTCATAAAATCAAAACCCCAAACCAAATAATCTCTCTCTTCTTCCTTCTCTTTCTTCTCTCCCTGGCTCTGGATCTCGAATTCCCTGGATCTGAATACCTTTCCCACGTCCAAAACTCCACTTTTATAGCTGCTGGATGGCTGGAATCGGTGGCAGAGTCGTAGATGGACTCGAAGTACAATTTTTTGCAACCGTGATAGGTGGGCCCCACAGAGGTGTTTTCTGGAAAATCCACCCTGTCCATTGGATTCAGGACGAAATTTCAGTCAAGAATGGGTGGTTCTGAACGTCCATTAACGTGGCCCACAGAAGAAATCTCAACAAAATCAATTTTGAACGTCACAAAGCAGTCCGTTTGTGGCCTCTGTATCACGCACGTGTGTACGCATGAGAGTGGAATATCAGTATGGTTTTGAAGCTCTCGAAGCCCTCTACAAGATGGTCGGATCAGATCTTCCGGAAGGTTGACGAGTGGGGCCCACAATAATTAAAAACAGCTGACGTCCGTGCGTTTGCGGACGCATAAGCCTCACTGGGATGATGGTGGGTCCCACTTCTTTGACAAATGGCAAATCAGTGCCGTTCATTGTATTCTCCTCGAAAAACCAAGAGGAATTGATGTTGGTTTTGGGGTGAATTCGGTGCATTTCACGTGGCTTTACGTCTTCTTGCCGTCTAACTGCGTTTGAACGACTAAACACCAATCTTTCTTGTCATTTGAAATTTCGCCTCCTAGACAACGGTAATATGGACCTTAGAGGGACAATGGACGGTCTGGATTGGAGGTTTGATGGACGGTGTGGACCCACAACCCGACCGTCCGATCGGGCAGCGTTAACGCATGTAATGGCGAGTGCGATTTTGAGAAGGAGAGGTCGGCGCTTGGTCGGCGGCTCGCCGACCAGCCGTATGTCGGTCCGGTGTGGAGCGGCACGCGCGCGCGCTCCGTGCACATGCCACACGTACAAGGCCCCTTTGTAATATCTTTGTCAAATCCAATCCATCCATTCTTTGTAGCTTCTAGTTTAAAGGGTTGACACCAAAATTGAAGTACTTCCAGATATCAGGTGGGCACTGAAGTGATGATTTTAGGGGCTGATCGACCGTTGGGGCACTTCCATAGTGATCAAGAGCTGAAACTTGATATGTACGGTTAATTTATTGCCCTCATCTCATGTATGAAGTCTCGAACTGATCGGATGGCGGGAACCATGTGATTTTGCATTCTGGACCAATTTCGGGCCTCTTCAACGTGAACGGTTTGATTGCATCGGGTCCCTGGCATATAAATTCTTCATTATTGGTTCTTTGGATTCCATCTTATGCTCTGGTGGCTTTGGATCATCAAATCCATGCTTTTAACATCATTTTTCAATACACGCTCCTGATTTCATCCTATAATAAAAACACGGGTAAAATCTGGCATTAAACACTATCATGTATGTAAAATTAGGCAATTGCTGGGGTCTGATATGCAATATTCGACCCTGATCAATTGGCTGCTGTAACACCTTCCAACTTTACCTGCTGTACAAGGTGTTCTTCGTTGCTAATAACGGTTTAAAGTAGTGGCTATCATACATTTACGTGGGACCCACACTGATGTATTTCTAAAAGCTACATCGTTGAAATATTTGTATAGATCATTTTAATGCATTATCTAAAAAATTAATTGTATCCAACGATCATCGGAACCACACCATAAATAACAGTGATGATGAGGCATCCTTCACCGTTCAAACGCCATTGTGCAGCCCACCATGACGTTCACCTTACATCTGATTTAGGCATGAATTTGAGTGTGCAATACCTGAATGGACGGTTTGGATGCACCATGATATTGATGATCTGCCCGGGTGGATCGGAGGACGTGTATGAGGGACACGGATAAGATACTGACAGGTTGAGTAGCAAGAGTCGCTAATGAAGTGACATCACCAAGTTTTGTGGACCCCACTATGATGTATGTGTTGTATCCATAACGTCCATCCATTTGAAGATATTATTTTAAGGTATAAGTCAGAGAATGAGGCAAATCCAAAGCTTTAGTGGACCACACTATAGAAAACAACGGAATGATTGATGACCACCATTGAAACCTTCCTAAGGCTCACCATGATGTTTTTTCAAAATCTAACTTGTTCAGAAGTTAAAAAAGACATTGAAGAAGGGAAAACATAAATATCAGCTTGATCGAAAACTTTTTTGGCCTTCAAAAGTTTTTAACGGTGGTGTCACTCTCCCCACTGTTTTCTGTGGTGGGGTCCACTGGAGCTTTGGATGTGATTCATTCTTTGCTTATTACCCAAAAATGATCTCTCCAGATGGATGGACGATGTGGATACATAACATACATCATGGTGGGGCCCACAAAACTTACTGACATCACTTTAGTAAGAGTCTCGCTACTAACCTATCAGTAGCTAATCCGCGCCCGTGTATGAGGTGTTGAATACGTGTGGCTAGCCAACCCAATCTGTTGCCGCATGAACGTTTCCCCATACCATGGTGACATCCAAAAAAATGCGCGCAAGGGCATTTGCAATTATTCACTCCCCAAGTATAGGGTTGTGATGTAGTAATAACTTGGTGAGACCGAGGTCGAATCCACGAGGATGAAACCTGTACGTAATCTGAAGCTAACCAAAACTAGGACTAGGATAAGATGAAACCTAAATTGAATGAATATGAGAGAATAATGGTGAATTAGGATACTAAAACTTGTAGAATTCAAAAGAAGGGAAACTAGGGATTCAGGGGATCCACTTGTAGAGATCAGGGAGATTTACGCTTGATTCACGACCTCAACTGGAATTGAACTACTTTTGATTAAATTTTCAAAGAGATGAAAGGTGTGAGAATCAGAATTAATTCCATCACAAAACCATGCCCATGAGACAAAGTAAACAACAAAACGAAACCAATCCACAACCAATCAACAATAGATGAATGTTAGAGAAAGTTCTGTCATCCAACCATGTCCAAGGGGCAATGATGAATAACAGGGCTTCCTAACATCAAGATAAAAGTAAAGGAATTGCATAAAGCTATCACAGATTAATTGTAATTGCAGTCACAAAAAATCATTAAAAACTATATGTAATTTCTTATAATCAAACTAATGGAGAAGTAGTTCAATGAATATAATCCAAGCCGCAAAATCGGCCCATCTCACTATAAGCTTCACCCCTTAGCCCTAGCTAAGGGGTTTAGCCTAACATGGCTAAACTAATAACCTCAAAATTCATAGAAAAAAATAAACAGCAACAAGAAAGAATTAAAAGAACTATAACTTCTCTCTCTCCCTGTCTCCATCTCTTCACATCGGCCGTTAGTTCCCTCATCCAAGGCATGTCAAGCTCTGGATCCACGTCTACCTCCTTTTATAGCTATCAAGGCCCGTCGAGATGGATTTCCTTCTCTGTTAAAATCGGTGGAGAAGATGTAACAACTCGTAAATTTCTGTACAATGGCTCGAGTACCACCTCGAGCAGAAATCACTTAGGATTAAATCCTTTAGAAATTTGATAAAGTTAACTAAGTGTTAAACTAGATTAGCCATGAAATCCGTTTGAATCGCTTTAAATACGATCTACAAGACCTAAAACTTGTAGAATCCTTGACGCTAGGTTACCCTAAAATCTAGGATCAAACTCATTACCTGTCTGCTCTCGGGAGCACATTGAAACTCCGTATCAGGTCTGGACCGCACATCGGGAGTCTGAATAATACGAGGTTAAGGACTTAGGATCGCCTCGCTGGGCTTGACAATCATCTCAAAAATCAGACCCAGACTGTGTCCCACGGCTGTTCGCTTGAGTCCGGATCGAAGGAGTGTGAAAACTCCTATTTCCTTTACAAAATAAATATCTGGAAAGTGATCTGAGACTTGAAACTTGCGGTCAATTTGTAAGCAACCAGACCGTCAGAATCTGACCCAAATACACCCTTGGATCAGGAAAAATTTCAGGAACATTTACATGTACTTGGAATTTCAGATCGAGGCCCGCTGACCATTGAACTGAAACTGGTCCACCACGCGTGATCTGGAAATCCGACTGAGACAAAAACTTAACTCCATGTAGATCAAAGGTTAGAGAGCTTAAGTCCAACTTTTGGCTCAAGGAGGCCCGCCAGAAATCCTCCGTTGAGCTAAAAGAACGCCGCTTTTGTTATAACCCAAGTATACCTTGACCTTAAGTCTACTTTGGAGACTTTTTAGGCTATATAAGGGCCTTAGAATCCCCTCTCTCACAGCCATACGAATTTGAGGAAAACCCTAAGTGAGAAGAGAGAAAAAGAGAGAGAAAGCTAGAGTGTTGTGGGAGATCCTTCCTACTACCACCCCCTGCCGCTACACAAGCTGCACCACCCCTTTCTTGTTGATTTCCCGGTGATACCGACTCTGTTTCTAGGTAAGAAACCCTAACCCTAGATCTGTTTTGGAGTGTGAAGGTTGTAGGTTATGAAATAGCTAACCTATTTCATGTCTTAGGTTGCCGTTGTGCCTTAGACAAAGCGAGGGTGAACGAACTGACTCCGTTACACGTTTATCGGCGTAAGGTGAGGACTTTAGGTGTATAGGTTATGGTTTTCAATGCTTTCAATGTCAGATAATGATAGATTCATGATCTGTATGCAATTGCACATGTACAAAGTGCTTTCCGTTTTTTGTTTCGATTAAAGTTGTAGAATATGGAATTTAACATATTCTAGGTATTCGTAGAAAATACCGTATACATATATTTTTTGGAAATGTGTTTGACATGATTATTTGTTGTATGAATATACGATATATGGATAAAATACTTATTTGGCGAAAGGATTCGCCCAAATACATATTTTACTAATATACACTATGTATGTAGAAATACTGTATTGTAGAAAGTACCGTATACATGTATATTTTAGAGATGTGTTTGCCATGATTAATTGTTGTATAAATATATTATGTATGCGTAAAATACTTACTTGGTGAAAGGACTCACCCTAATACATATTTGTTAACATACACTAAGTATGTTGAAATAGTGTATGTTAAGTGTTTGTGGAAAGGCTTGTGTGAGTAAGTGTTTGGATGTTGATACCTTAGGAGGGTGTTGAGATGGGATTCTCAACTACCTTAGAGACATGCATGATTTCCTCTATATGGTTGTTTACTTAAATCGCTTACTTGTTCAACATATGTGTTTGTATTTCTATTTATGTAGTGCCTTATAACATGCTTTACAACATACTTTATAATATGCTTTATAACATATTTGTTAACTTGTTTGAATTACTTTGTTTATCATGCTTTACTCTACATGCTATGGATGAGAATTGATTGAGTTTGGGACTATGTCTATAGTCCAGACAATTGGTACCAGACTTGAGATCGTGATTGAGATCCATTCTGCCACGTAGGATGTGTTTGACGAACCCGAGTCGTTCGTCAGTTGGCGACAGTGGTTAGGCCACGTGAAGTGCTTATGCACTTCATGTCATTCAGTTGATTGTGCGCTTGAGCTTGTTAGGCTCGTCAAGTGACCCGATATATTAAATGTGTGTTCACCATGTTTAGTCACTACTACTTGAACCTAGGGTACCAAACTTACTAGTGAAAATCCCGTTAACCATGGTACCTCGATTCGCTAAGACTCATGAGCCGGACATGGTGGTATGGGACACCGTGGTCGAGCTGTCGGCCTACACTGGGGCCACGTGCCTCCCCATAGTAACCATTGAGCAACCAAACTCGTGAGTCGAGTACGGTGGTATGGGACACTGTATTCGAGCTGTCGACACCTACGGCGAGAGCCGAGTATGGTGAGACCTGTATTCGTGCTGACGGGCGATGAGTCCTCCGTAGTGTCTTCGAGTATACTCAAAGGTCTGTGATTGGCGATGAGCCCTTCACAGCAGCTAGAGTATGAGTTAAGCCGAGTACGGTGAGACCTGTATTCAAGCTGACGGCCAGCGATTGAGCCGAGTACGATGAGACCTGTACTCGAGCTGACGGTCAGCAATTGAGCCGCATACGGTGAGATCTGTATTCATACTGACGGTGACGAGCCCTTTGCGATGCCTTCGCGATGCCTCTCGAACCATAATATCGTATGAGATTAACTAGGATTGACGACCTTAGAATGGATCATATTTGGGAATGATACAAGGGAGGTACCTTAGTTTTCCAATACTGCTATTTGAAATGGACTAATAACTACTCAGTAATCATACTCATCATCTCACTGCATGTGCCTGGTAGATGTGGAGCACTGAGGGAGGTATGCATCCGCGAACGTAAGATGATGTCGCATGAGGGTGGTTTGGCAAGGGCATTCATAATGTCATTTCATACTTGCATTTAATAAGAGTAGTTAGGATTGTTTGAATGTACTGCTTTATCATTACTGCTTGATTGAATTGATAACATGTTAACCTATGCTTTATTGTTCCACTGAGTTAGCTACTCACTCCCATGTTATGGGATGGTGTTTTACACACCAACCAGACTCTGTCGCAGGTATAGAGGATGCATCGATTCAGGAGACAGAGCCAGAGTACGATGAGGACCAGGATGAGTTCTCATACATGCAGTACTCTGACGGCTACGCTTAGGCCAACTGGATCGCGGGGATTTCAGGATCTATCTCTTAGTTGTATTTTGACCCTTTTTATTCAAAAATAATACATGTATATGGATACTCAATTAGTGTTCATACTCTGGAGATCAAGATGGTTTTGTTCCTTTACATACATTATATATACAGTTTCAGTCTTCCGCTTGCCTTTATACTATTGATCTGGAGTATGAATTACTGTTTTGGTATAATCTCACTCATGTTTATTGGTTTAACACAGACAACATTTAATCATCATTATTTATATTGCATAAGTGATGCGTTGGAACTTGGGAGTTGAGTTATACTCGACCCCCAATTTTCAGGGCGTTAAAGTTGGTATCAGAGCATGATTTTGATTAAACCGGACCTGAGTTATGTTTCCACGACGTACGCTGACGCATTACAACCTAGGAGGGTGCGAGAAAAATATAGAAACAGTCCTAGGTCTTCCCGATTTCGCCATTTGTCAAAGTTCATCGAAAACAAGCGTTTTGGTCGAGTTCGTACTTAATCCTGATTGCACGAGTCGATCCCAAATCACTTCTAGATCATCTATTGACGTGTCTAGATCACAATACACCTTATCCCAGCAGTAAAAAATCTACAAATATTAGTATGTATCCGAAGGTACCCGAAAATACCCGAAATTGAGCGAATCGGGGTCAGGGGCCTACCCAGGTTGAGCTAGGGGTACCCAGGGTGGGACCCAGTATTTTTTGGGGCAGGGGGCGAATTTGTGAGTACCTACATTCATGTTGCGACAGATCATGAATATTGTATGCTTCACCAGGAGCTCTGATTCGCTTCCCTTTGGCCGACTCATATTCAGGATTGCACGGGAGTTTGGCTACAGTCTGGGGGTGAAAAGGCCAGTACCTATCCACCAGATCGATGAAAGTACTCTCCACCAGATGAAACTTGGGGCGCGGTGCAGACGGGCTCGACATGAGGAGAGTGAGGATGAAATAGTGAGCGAAGAAGAAGAGACTAAGCATGGTAGTGGCGATGAAATAGAAGAAGAGGAACCTGAGGCCCAGGATACAGAGGAGAGTTCACCTCCTACGGCTCAGGAGCAGGGTATCAATCAGGCTTCCATAGATGCGCGTTTAGCTCATTCGAGGAAGGCCAAGCCGCCCTGCGACAGGAAGTCGGGCAGGTCAAAACCAAGCTTAGCAAGATGTCTCGCACCTTGAAGGCCATCCTGTGTTGTCTACAGGACAAGAATGCTCCTCCTCCATCGCCTGATTCGGATGCCTAGTCATCCAAGTTGTTGTTGTGGTTGTTTTGGTTACCGCATTAGGCAGTTTATGCTTTCATGTTAATGATGTAGTAGTTAGTAATATGTTTTAAGTGTTTGATGTTTTGGATGTAATTGGCTCACATGTAATTTCTGTCATGATTCATGTAACTCTATAGTCCATGTATTATGACAATTTTGGGTAAATGAAAAGCATGTAGCCTCTTTTGCTATGAGATGTGTGGAATGCTTAAGGTGCTTGTATAATGTGTTGATATGCTTTAATATCACCAACGTTGCACCCTATGTTGTGTAGGGCATGCCGCGGCAGTATACGCGGAGCACGGTACACCTCCTGCTTACTGGCTCGATGGACCAGACTCCTTCTGGTAGAGGTGGTCCTACGGACCGAGGGTTAGATTCTGATCAGCCTCCTGCTGGTCCTACTGGTGGACTACCACCTTATACACCCCCGGTTCGTGAGCAGTACCGGGCATCATCATCTGCACAGCATGACTCACAGGCTGCTCCACCTACTGATAGGATTGAGCAATTGATGTTGATGATACATCAGCAGCAGATGCAGCAACTGCAAATACAGTAGCAGCAGCACCAGCAGCTTATGGCCACTATTGCTGAGGCCTTATCTCAGGGTGGGAGTGCGACTCCACCTCCGACATCTGCACATCCTGCTGAGCATATAGAGCCTCCTGCTCAGTTTGAGGATATGCCTCTGCCCACACCCGTTGCACCTCCTAATGGAGATGTTGGTACCCGCGGCCTACTTGATCGATTCCAGCGCTTGAGGCCTCCCTCATTCATGGGTTCTCACAGACCCGAGGAGGCTGAGTTTTGGCTCGACCGCATCTCTAAGATGCTACGGATGCTGCACTGTATTAAGGCAGAGCAGGTCGAGTTGGCCACTTTCATGTTTGAGAGGGAGGCCAGTCTGTAATGGGACAGCGTGCTGCGGTCTGTCGCAGCAGACTATGTGTGGACCTGGGTGGCATTCGAGTTCCGGTTCCACGAGAAGTATTACCCGCAGACCTACAGACATGAGCAGGAGGATGAGTTTCTACGCCTCAGGCAGGGAGGCATGACGGTTACTGAGTACAAGTACCACTTCACAGAGTTGGGCCGCTTTGTCCCGACTATCCTGGTTGATGAGCAGATGTGGATGCGTAGTTTTTCTAGGGATTTGCGACCTGACATACGGTCGAAGATGTGCTGCATCAGTATACCTTCTTATGCGAAGCTGGTGCACTTGTCTATGATGGCCGAGCAGGATGTTGATCGGCTGTCCCGTTCTCGTGGTACTATGGTTACGAGACTACGACCGGAGGTACAGAGCAGGCCTTTCTTAGGCAAGAGGCCTCATATCGACTCTCCCCCCAGGGCCGCGGCGCCAGTAGTTCCTATGAGGCACCCTCTTATGACCTGTACGTATTACGGAAAACCGGGGCATCCTGCAGAGAGTTGTTTCTCACGTATGAGGGCTAGCGGGTTCTCACCACCACAGAGGCTGGATCGCCCTTATCCTCAGGCCATATCAGCTCCACCTTTACAGACTGCCCCTGCTCATCCTTCTTTCAAACCTCCTGTATCGTGCTTCAGGCCGCCTCAACGGCCCTTGGTTCCACAGTCGAACCGTCAGTAGGAGGCTCAAGTACATACGCTTATTACCGAGGCACCTGAGACGTCGATTTCGGCCCCGAAAGCTTTTGAGAGTACGACTCACATTCATGGTACTTCTGTTTCCTTATTGGTGGACACTAGGTCCACTAATTCTATTATTTCGTATGGGGCAGTTAAGCTTCTATCTCTGCGTACTTCCCACGACGAGAATGAGACTTACTATGGCTACTGGGACTATTTCGGATATCACACGGGTATGTGAGGGTTGCTCCGTGGATTTGGGTAGCAGAACCGTGCTCGTAGACCTCATTGTTGCTCCACTATGGCATTACGACATTATTCTCGGTATGGACTGGCTCACGAAGATGAAGGTTGAGATAGATTGTGATACTCGGGTCGTGACGGCCTATGGATCTGACGGCACAGTTTTCACGTTTCCAGTGCAGGTCAGTTGGCCCTGCCGTGTTGAGTGTTATGCTGCTTTATTAAAGTCAATTGGTGGTCCGACATTAGGAAACACGTCGGTGGTTTGAGAGTTTACAGATGTGTTTACGACGATTCCTGGTTTACCTCCTCGGCGCGAGATCGATTTCACCATCGATCTTACATCGGGTGCGATACCTATCTCATTGCCGACTTATCATATGCCTCCATGTGTTATGGAGGAGCTGCGGAGACAGATTAACGAGCTAGTAGAGAAGGGTTTCATACGACCTAGTGTGTCTCCTTGGGGAGCACCTATTCTATTTGTGAAGAAGAAGGACGGGTCGCTACGGTTATGTATTGATTACCGTAGGTTGAACCAAGTCACCGTGAAGAACAAGTATCCTTTGCCCAGGATTGATGATCTGTTTGATCAGTTGAAGGGGGCGAAGTATTTTTCGAAGATTGATCTGCAGTCAGGGTATCATCAGCTGCGCGTCAGAGATGAGGACGTACAGAAGATGGCTTTCAGGACATGCTTCGGGCACTATGAGTTTCTTATGATGTCGTTTGGTCTTACGAACGCACCAGCCGTGTTCATGGACCTGATGAACCGAGTATTTCGGCCATTCCTATGCCGATTCGTCATCGTCTTTATTGATGACATTTTGATATACTTTACCAGTCGGGAGGAGCACGAAGAGCACCTGAGAGTGGTGTTGGATACGTTGAAGAAGAACCGGTTGTTCGCGCAGTATAAGAAGTGCGACTTCTGGCAGGAGGAAGTCAAGTTCCTAGGACATGTGGTGTTCAAGGATGGGATAGCAGTGGACCTTGTTAAGGTAACCGCGGTTCAGGATTGGCAGCAGCCTGGCTCGGTCACCGAGGTGAGGAGTTTCCTTGGTCTGACAGGGTATTATAGACGCTTCATTCGGGATTTCTCGAAGATTGCCAGGCCGTTGTCTCAATTGACACGGAAGGACTTGAAGTTCGCCTGGAATGAGAAGGCGGAAGCAGCTTTCAAGGAGCTGAAGGACAGGTTGACGTCCGCCCCTGTGCTAGTATTGCCAGAGCAAGGGGTTAAGTACACGATATACACTGACGCGTCTCGCGTTGGTTTGGGTTGTGTCCTTATGCAGAAGGACATGGTGATTTCGTATGCCTCGAGACAATTAAGGAAGCAGGAGGAGAATTACCCTACACACGACCTGAAGTTGGCAGCTGTCATCTTTGCATTGAAGCTCTGGAGACATTACCTCTACGGAGAGGAGTTCGAGCTTTTCTGCGACCACAAGAGCCTTAAGTATATATTCTCGTAGTGGGACTTGAATATGAGACAACGCCGATGGATGGAGACCTTGAAGGACTTCAAGTTCGAGGTTTCCTATCATCCGGGCAAGACGAACCTTGTGGTAGACACGTTGAGCCGCAAGAAGGCTATATCATTTGCGGTTCCGTTGATGATAGCAGAGTGGGACATGGTTGAGTTCGTGCGGGACTTAGAGCAGAGACTCACCGTGGAGGAGCCATTTGAGTGTGTCGCACACGTTCGTGTGCAGCCACTTATTGTTGATAGGATCATCGAGGCCCAGAAGGGCGATGAGCGGTTGTCTGAGCTTCGAGAGCAAGCTAGCAACGTCGGGGACTCTAATTGGAGGGTTGGTTCTGATGGGGGTCTACGATTTCGTGGCTACCTATGCATTCCTGATATGCTTGACTTAAGACATGAGCTTCTCGAGTCTGCTCACAATATGAAGCTCGCGATGCATCCTGGTAGCACGAAGATGTACCAGGATATGAGACAGTCTTATTGGTGGGACGTCATGAAGACCCACATAGCAGAGTATGTTTCCTGTTGTCGACGTGCCCGGCAGTCAAGGCGTAACACCGCCGACCTCTGGACTTGCCCATGCCCATAGCAGAGTGGAAGTGAGATTTCATCTCCATGGATTTCATATCAGGGTTGCCGAAAACGAGGAAGGGACACGATTCCATTTGGGTGATTGTGGACCGATTGTCCAAATCGGCCCATTTTCTCCCTATCAGAGTCATGAACTCTACAGACGAGCTGGCTAGGCTGTACATCAGAGAGATTGTGCATCTGCATGGAGTTTCACTTGAGATTGTGTCGGACAGAGACGCTCGGTTCACATCTATCTTCTGGACTCGTATCCAGGAAGCGATGGGTGTGAAGTTGAAGTTCAGTACGGCGTTTCATCCTCAGACCGATGGGTAGATAGAGCAGGTGAATCAGATTCTGGAGGATATGTTGCGAGCATGTGTGTTGGACTTCAAGGACAGTTGGGATGACTGTCTTCCTTATGCAGATTTCGCCTACAACAATAACTTCCAGGCGAGTATTGGTATGGCGCCATATGAGGCCCTGTATGGTCGTCCTTGCAGAGCACTGCATTGTTGGGCTGAGGTTGGCGGCGTAGTCTGGTGGCCCGAGTTGGTACAGCGACCTCGAAGAGAAGTTCGACATCATCGGCGTCGACTTCTTTCGCATGCGCAGCGAGCGAGAAGAGTTACGCCGATACGAGGAGGCAGCGACCGCTCGAGTTCGAGGTCAGAGATCACGTATTCCTCTGAGTTTCCCCTATGAAGGGAGTCCTTCGGTTCGGGAAGAAGGGGAAGCTCACACCAAGGTTTATCAGTCCGTTTCAGATACTGGATCGAGCGGGTGCTGTAGCTTATCGTCTCACTCTGCCCACACCACTTGCAGCTGTACACAACGTATTTCGTGTATCTATGCTGAAGAAGTACGTTCCTGATCCTTCACATATCATCAGATGGGAGCAGGTACAACTGAGCGAGGATGCTACATATGAGCTGCGTCCGACGCATATACTTGATAGGAAGGAGCAGGTACTGCGTAGCAAGGTCATTCCACTTGTGAAGGTACTATGGACGCATCATTCAGAGGAGGAAGCTACTTGGGAGACTGAGGCCGAGGTTAGAAAAAACTACCCTTAGATTCTCGAGGAATACGAAAAGGTACAAATTTTGAGGACGAAATTTTTATTTAAGGGGGGTAGATTGTAACGACTCGTAAATTTCCGTACAATGGCTCGAGTACCACCTCGACCAGAAATCACTTAGGATTAAATCCTTTAGAAATTTGATAAAGTTAACTAAGTGCTAAACTAAATTAGCCATGAAATCCGTTTGAATCGCTTTAAATACGATCTACAAGACCCAAAACTTGTAGAATCCTTGACGCTAGGTTACCCTAAAATCTAAGATCAAACTCATTACCTGTCTGCTCTTGGGAGCACATTGAAACTCCGTATCAGGTCTGGACCACACATCGGAGTCTGAATAATACGAGGTTAAGGAGTTAGGACTGCCTCGCTGGGCTTGACAACCATCTCGGAAATCAGACCCAGACTGTGTCCCATGACTGTTCGCTTGAGTCCGGAGCGAAGGAGTGTGAAAACTCATATTTCCTTTACAAAATAAATATCTGGAATAGTGATCTGAGACTTGAAACTTGCGATCAGTTTGTAAGCAACCAGACCGTCAGAATCTGACCCAAATACACCCTCGAATCAGGAAAAATTTCAGGAACATTTACATGTACTTGAAATTTCAGATCGAGGCCCGCTGACCGTTAAACTGAAACTGGTCCGCCACGCTTGATCTGGGAATTCGACTGAGATGAAAACTTAACTCCACGTAGATCAAAGGTTAAAGAGCTTAAGTCCGACTTTTGGCTCAAGGAGGCCTGCCAGAAATCCTCCGTTGAGCTGAAAGAACGCCGCTTTGGTTATAACCCAAGTATACCTTGACCTTAAGTCTACTTTGGAGACTTTTTAGGCTATATAAGGGCCTTAGAATCCCCTCTCTCACAGCCATACGAATTTGAGGAAAACCCTAAGTGAGAAGAGAGAAAAAGAGAGAAAGCTAGAGTGTTGTGGGAGATCCTTCCTACTACCACCCCCTGCCGCTACACAAGCTGCACCACCCCTTTCTTGTTGATTTTCCGGTGATACCGACTCCGTTTCTAGGTAAGAAACCCTAACCCTAGATCTGTTTTGGAGTGTGAAGGTTGTAGGTTATGAAATAGCTAACCTATTTCATGTCTTAGGTTGCCGTTGTGCCTTAGACAAAGCGAGGGTGAACGAACTGACTCCGTTACGCGTTTATCGGCGTAAGGTGAGGACTTTAGGTGTATAGGTTACGGTTTTCAACGCTTTCAATGTCAGATAATGATAGATTCGTGATCTGCATGCAATTGCACATGTACAAAGTGCTTTCCGTTTTCTGTTTCGATTAAAGTTGTAGAATATGGAATTTTACATATTCTAGGTATTCGTAGAAAATACCGTATACGTATATTTTTTGGAAATGTATTTGACATGATTATTTGTTGTATGAATATATGATATATGGATAAAATACTTATTTGGCGAAAGGATTAAGCCCAAATACATGTTTTACTAATATACACTATGTATGTAGAAATACTGTATTGTAGAAAGTACCGTATACATGTATATTTTAGAGATGTGTTTGCCATGATTAATTGTTGTATAAATATATTATGTATGCGTAAAATACTTGCTTAGCGAAAGGACTCTCCCTAATACATATTTGTTAACATACACTAAGTGTGTTGAAATAGTGTATGTTAAGTGTTTGTGGAAAGGCTTGTGTGAGTAAGTGTAACGCCCCGAACTTTTCAATACTCGAATATTGAAAGTTCTCGAGCGTTACCTGAAATTTTACTTATATGTGCATGTGTACGATACCAATTCGACAATCCTAGCCTTACATCCTCACCCTGACACAAATCTAACCATTAGGAATGACCCTCACTCATAGCTTAAGCCATCTTACCGTTGATTTCCAGGAAGGACCATCCATCGCATGATTTGACGAAGTACCTTTCCACGAAGGGCACGACAAATAACTCCCTATCCGTAGTGAATTAGATATACGTTCATTCATAAGAATTTCTTAGAGATGTGCCCATAACCATGTGGACCCATTGGATTTCCCAAAACTCATAGATCAGCAATAATTACGGAAATGCCATTGACCTGTACCCCTGAATTCCAATTCACATAGTTCTCATTTTCCGTTTTATGTGAAATTTTATACCAGGCCTAATTATCACAAATTAACCGTACACATCAAGTTTCAGCCCTTAGATCATAGTAGATTTACTATTTGACCTCTACATCCGTTCGTGTGAGATTGGTAAATTGATGTTATTTGCCATTGTTTCCTGGGCATGGTTAGGGGACGGGATCACTTTCAAATCTTCACCAATCTTATCTGTTGATGATTAGATCCATGAGAAGTTAAGAGATCTGACAAATCTCTTCTTACCAACTGGATA
This sequence comes from Magnolia changhungtana, assembly GCA_030180095.1. Taxonomy (NCBI): domain Eukaryota; kingdom Viridiplantae; phylum Streptophyta; class Magnoliopsida; order Magnoliales; family Magnoliaceae; genus Magnolia; species Magnolia changhungtana. The sequence continues at coordinate 6,861,556 of JASAUF010000652.1, forward strand.
AGATAGGACTCTGATTCCAGTTGTGTCCTTCAATTATGCAAGGTAGCTTCTCAATTGCTACAAGTAGATCCTTGGCACCCTAGTTCCCACATTTATTTTTATTAGTTTTTAATTAACCTACTCACAATTATTCCCTTCCTTTTTACCTGATTTAGATTTCATCTCATTCTAGTTTTAGTTCTAGTTAGTTTCAGATTACATACAGATTTCAATCCCTGTGGATTCGACCTCGGTCTCACCGAGTTTATTACTACATCACAACCCTATACTTGGAGAGTGAACATTGAGCCGAGATCCTGCCTCAAATCATTTAACTTAAACTCGCAAGGGATGTGTGAATGCCCTTAGAAACAGTTGGAAGCTTAAGCTAATTGTTCCTATCTCATCTTTACTGAATTTGTGACTTTTGGACCGTTAGATCACGATTCAATTAAGGACACTAATCTAAATTAATATCCTACAAATATCCATATAGCCACGACCCCGATCGATGACCGGTGATCGTTGAACTGATCTCTTATCATAACCATGAACCGATGTGTCCAATTACAGGGCGATCAAATTCTTGTATAGATCACTACCTAGGGCAACTATCATATATCGTAGATCGATCCATACACCCTCTAAAGGACCCTAACAACTATAATTAATCTCCCATAGGGTTATATAACATATAACCTTACCTCTATGGCCAAATAAACTACATTTGGCACTATAAATACCAATCTATTTTACTCCCCCTCTCCCCATATGAATTTACCCTAGCAAAGGAGAGAAAGAGAGTGAAAGAGGGAGAGAGAGCTTGGTTTGAGTGATTCTTATTCTAAGAGGGAGTGATTGCTAAAACACTGCTCTATGAGCCACACAATCATCTACTAGATCCACCTGTACTTGGAGTTGGAGGTAATATATCCACACCTTACCTTACAATTGAGCAATCGTATGTTAGATTCCCTATTCTCATATGGATTTCCTTTAATTTAGTTTAGAAATCAGAGTTTTCACCAAATCCCTAACCCTAGGTGATTGGAGATTGATAAATTTCTTCCTAAGGTGTGGACCATTCTTTTACGTTTCCTTTTATCAATCCTTTACAGTGTCAGATAATAATTTTAGTTGTTGATAAGATTAAAATTGCATAAATTATTTACCACAACATGTAAAAGCTTAGTAGAGCTTAGAATTACGGCTAAGTCCTAAAGAAGAGAGGGGGAGGGGTGAATGAGACCACTTAAAATTCTTGCCTAATTAAAATAATTTATCAATTTAAATTAATAAGGAAAATAATACTTAAGCTTCTAAGCTAAGTGGGTCCAATTACATAGACTATGATAGATGCAACAATATATGTAACCAGTCAATATAGTAAGATAAGTGATCTTATATGTGCATCCAAGTTAAGTGCCTAACATACAATCCAATTCAAACATTCATATAATTCAACTAATTAAAAACATATGCATGAATAGAATTACAAACATTCACAATCGCAAACACAAGGATATATAGTGCTGAAAAGGCTGAGCTAAGAGTCCTAGGGGGTGGGGGGGTGAATAGGACTATGCCAAATTAAAATTTTTAATGCAGAATAAAAAAGAAATAAATAAAGATAGCAGTTAACAATCACACAAATCAAAAAAGAATAGCAACCTCAAAAGTACAAGTATTGAGAGGTTGATACAGATGTTGTTCTAAGGACAACCTTACACCAAAAACCAATGGCTTATGGTAGGACAACCTGATTACTAGAACGGTCTGTGTACCAAAATCCTAAACCAATACAGAGGAGAAAAAATAGCAAAGAAAGTAAACTAAGCTATTATAACATTCCCACACTTGCATAAAAGAGATTACAACATTCTTCGTAAAGGCTTAAAAAGAATTTACAATATTCACACAAAGCCATATTCAACTAACCAACACTACACCAGATATTATAGTGGTTCACTTGTGTGTACTCCAACTGTTTAGAAAAACAGCCACACAACTACTCCACTCCCAACATCCTCTCCCTCGGGATATTGGCTTTCACTATGAAATAGGTTTTTCAAGGTTCACCTAAAACCTTCACAATTGTGTCTTTCAAGTGGGCTTACACAATTCAAAAACCCCTCACTTTGAGATTTTCTGGATCACCTCAGACAAACCATAACAGAGATTTTCCTAGAACAACTTCAAAAACCAAAAAAAGATTTACAAAAAATGTAAATATACTTATCTGGATATTCTCCTTTGATGAAGCCCGGTAGAACTAATTCGAAGTAGATGTTCAATGTCCACACTCACTTATGAAAGGGTTCTAGATGATTTTTAGATTAAATCACTTTGGGCTAGCTTAATTTGATTTTGATCCCAAGAAAGGGGAAAAACTTAGATCCCTTCTTCAAATAAGATTGGAATAGAGAACTCAAAATCAAATACAAAAAGCTAATTAAAAGAGAAAATTAAATGAGCACTAATGTTACACCCCGTGTTTGTTTATAGGACTCGAGTATATGACCCATTTCCCAAAAACCCGAGTGTTAACCTTAAAGGATGGTCAAATTCGATTGTGTGTGTGTATACACACACACACACACACACACACACTATTAGATTGAGCAGATGAGCATAGAATGGACAAATCATATATAATGGGAGATTTCATTTACGTTTAGGGTGTACAAGAAGTTGCCCATAATGTTTTATATAAACCAATGTCTTTGAATTAATAAATATATGAATTTCACAGTTTATACAAGAGAGATAGCAAATGTATATAACATCTGATTCACAACATCACGCAGTGCCTTGTGGCAATACAGCCACACACCCCTAGCACTTGTACTCAGCTTCTCACCAATATGAATGTAAACATCATCTAGGCCACCTGTGCTACCTGTATGGTTGTATATTTGATGGATGAGTGGCCAGCTCAGTGTGAATTCCCCTCAAGATTACACATCGCCGCATCAGGTAAGCATAGTTATAAAACAACAAGGCAATCAAAATAAGACCTGATGCAGTCTTTTCATATGCATGGATGTATGAATGCACATCGACCTGGGGATGCACATCCAGTCGGACTTGGGCTCGTCACCCATGCAAATCATCGACCTGGGAAAATCATCCAGTCGGACAGGGGTCGATATTCGATGATCTGGGAGCTAGCGAAACGATACCCCAACGACTCTAGGGCACGTGCTATAGCATCCAGAATAGTCATCCGTCATCGCCAATATGCTATGAATGCATGATTAACCAAACCATTATTAGTCCAGTTACAATCAGCCAATTTAAGTAAGCTCGAGGTCACTACAGGGAGCGTATAGCCCATCGTAGGCCAACGGCTCGGGCATAGTGTCCCATTACCACCATTCCCGGCCCATCAGGATACTATCTTAAGATGTTTAATGGAAACTTGTCGACTAATGGGCAATCATATTACAATATATGGGGCTTACTATCGCATGATTGCACGATATAAAACATCGAACCCATATAGGGCAAATACTAAAATAAAGCCACATAGGGCGAGTATCAAAACTATGCGATAAAAGACCATCCTTGAAAACCGTTGGACACAACAACTCTGGATGGTAAGCCCACATCAATGGTTAATTTAAATCATCATTCAATAACCACTAAGCTGAAGGTCCATTACTATCACAATCAGTCGAGTTACATCCCAAGTATGGGTGTACACTTATAGGTGGGGGTTTCCCACTGATGTACCAGTTTAAATTTCATAAGCAATCCATAATAGTCCACAAGCATGAAAAAATATACAGGATGAGCATTAAGCATGTAATATAGCAATTCGAGTTCAATGATTAACACATGTGATTATAAAATGAAAATATCAATTATAATTTAGATAAAAACTATGACTTAAGTTAATGGGAAAATGAATAGCTCAACGGGAAGAATCATCACCTCATGGTTCGCATCGCCTACTAGCAGCGCTAGGGAATGTGCGTTCCCTTAAAATCGAATCCTATCATAAATCAGAAACTTGAACAATTAAATCTAAGTTCAACGCACTACTTGGGTTTAAGATCATGGCCTAGGGTTTGAATTATATATCTTAGGGTTTTAAATGTAAAATTAGGACTTCTATCTTAAGATTTAGTCTTAAATTTAGATTGTAGGGTTTGAACTCTAGTTGGTGTATTAGTTAAAATTAAATCTTAATACTTACAAGAATACTATTAGTGTTAGTGTTATAACTTGTATTAGCTAATAGGTTAGTAATGATAATTCATAAGTTCACATCAAATATACCGATATTAGGTTCTACACCTATATCCAAATCCAACATGCAATGGTATTGGCCTAGTGTTTAGACTACCTATTCTTAGAGTTTTGTTCTAGGTTTAGATTCTAAGTTTTGATTATGGAATTTGAGTTCCATTATGTGTGGCCATTAATGTTATTATTAAAGGGAATAATGAATGAATAGAAAATTCAAATAAATTAGTTACTAATTTCAAGAATATTAACAATGGCTACTATCATATTAAATTATCTAACAACAGCACACGATGGATCATATTGCTAATAATTCCAAAACAAGTAGTAATATCCTTAACACTTAGCCAATGTGACACTAATAGTCATTTTGATGAAAATAAATAGTGTTCTAGCATTAATAATAATATTTCAAGAATGGTAAGGAAAAATATTAATATTTTAATAATGAAATTTTTTATATGAATCAGCTAATACCCATGTGAATAATTTTCTAATGGCCAATCATATCAAATTTCAATAATCCCAAAAAATGGTAATAACAATAGCAATGATAATTAAAATAAATTAAATTTGGACAGAAAAATGTGGGCTCACCTAGTTGACTCAGTTCGAGTCGAGTTGACTCGGCTCAACACGACCAACTCCAAAAACCCAACTCTCTTTTATTTTTCTTTTCTTCTTCTCTATCTTCATTTCTCCTTGCTTGGTGCGCCGTGACCCGTCTTCTCTGTTTTTCCTTTTCCTTCATCTGATTCTTTCTTCTTTATTTTTCTTTTCTTTCTTTTCTCCTTTTCTTCTCTTTCTGTCCCAACACCATCATCAGGCGGTGGGAGCCCGAAAACAACATCCCAAACCGAGTCTGGCTCAGTTTGGAGCGACGGGGAAGATGGCTAGCGTTCATGGTGGATTTCAAATGGAAGGGTCTTCATCGAATCTGATTCGAGTGGAGGCTTTGGATTAGTGGTAGGAAGCTTCTAGGATGAGGAAATTGGAGTTTGGAGAGGGTTTCAGTGGTGGGTTCGCATGGAGAAGAAAACGACAGTTTTTCTCTTTCCAGCCGCAAGGAAGTGGAGATGATCCTGAAGAGAGTTGTTCTCTCTCTCTCTCTCTCTCTTATAGGGTTCTTCCAACGATCCTAGACCATCGGATCAGGAGCAAATGGTTCAGATTGCAATAGCTAGCACGTACGTCGGACTGAGCCGAAAACCGGCCGCGGTTTTGGCTTCCTGTGGGCGAAACTCTCTACCACGTGGAGACATGTTAAGATGGCTGGGATTTTTCTCATTGAATGGCTAAGATTAAGAATAGGAAACTCACGCAGATCGTGGGTAGAAGGGGTATTTCCCAGCTGTAGTTTCCATTTCCGGAAATGCCGTCAGCAGCCCTATTTAGGCCTGGTTTGAGTGTACGCACGTGTGCACGAGTGTGTACGGATGACGTGAGTTTGGTTAGTCCCACCCCCTGGATCATTTGGACGGTCCGGATTTGATCAAGGTGACTTGCGTTGATCATAGACGGTTCGTTTTAATAAGGCTAGAAGCACAAATCTGCCACACGCTATCCAGTTGTGCTTATCGTTGTGTGCACGTACAGGGTCCCGCACGTGAGCTTTTATTTGGGTTTTGGTCAGCTCCACCAGCTGAATCAGATGGACGGTTTAGATCGTGCATGTGGGCATGATGGTGGGCCACGTTTGCAACGAACGGATGCCCTTCATTTTTCAAAAATGCCTGCAAGCAGGAAAGCAGGAGAGGCCTCTTGCCTCTTTTGGCTAGGCATGGGTCAGATGGGTCTAATCCGAACCCCTAGGCTCAATGCACAACAGGTGCACGACCTTGGTGCACACATGACCCATTAAGTGGGTCCACCGTGCTTGCGACAGATCCACACCGTCCATTCGTTCCTAGGAGCTTACTTAGGGCCTTAGGATAATTTTCAAGTAGATCTAAAGTTTCAGGTGGGCTCCACAGATGGATTCGGGTCCTATTTACTGATTCCCATAAACCTGATGGTCAGATGATTTCAAAACTGAACACCAATGGTTAAAAAGGTACATGGATCCATTTAGATGACTGGGACACCTGTTCTGTGAATTTAGAACACTAAATGCTATTATTAGAAAAATTCTATTGTTGTTGTTATTATTATTATTATTATTGTTGTTGTTGTTGTTGTTGTTGTTACTATTATTATTATTATTATTTATTACCATTCATTATTCTGTCTTATATACTTTATATTATCGCAGATCGTTACCATACATAAATTATATGAATATTAGTAAGTGAAGATTAATCTACAGTATATGTATGTTATTTGTATGGTTATACACGTGTTATGCTTTAAATTTTATATAAGTCATTAAATTGCTTGAAGTATGTTTTTCATTGATGCTTTTAAGTGTCCTCATGTAATCATGGATGGACCCTAACCGTTCCTTTTAGAGTTGGGTGGTTATACCGTGTAGGTAAGTGCCAAATCATCCTGCAGGAAGCTGCGGCCTTGGCAAACGGTGGATCTTGTGGTCATTAGATTTAAATCTATGATGGGTGGTTGGATCTGTTTATCAATGAACTTAGAATCCTAAGGATAGGTTATTCGACGACGTGCAGGTTCGTCTCGAAGAATAACAGATGGATGACATGATATATGGATGGGAACCATTTTCAACAGTTGGATTTTTTACTGGAATGCATGTAAACATTCACTTGAGCTAGGCACGTACTTACACTATGTAGGGTTACTCGGTAGCACCCGAGTTTCGAAAGTACGGGGCGTTACAACTATAACGCCCTGAAAATCGGGGGTCGAGCATAAACTCAACTCCCAAGTTCCAACGCATCACTTATGCAACAAAATGAATGATGATTGAATGTTGTCTGTATTAGTGCATTGAACATGAGTGAGATTAAGCCAAAACAGCATATCACACTCCTAGAGACAAGTTAAAATTTTAAGACTGTGATAGATAAATAACCTATATAAACTATGGTGAGTCTCCAGAGTGTGATGATGTTACCAGGTTAATTAATTACAAGTACAATTCTAAAATATACCTAATGTGAGGAAGTGTAATGTCTTCTATCCCAAGTACCATAGCCCCATTAATACAATACCAGGTCTTCATAGACACGAGGAGAAGATACAGATAGGAGAACTCCTCCTCATCATCATAGAAGTAGTCTGGCTCTGCTTCATAAGCATCGCCATCACCTGAAACTCAACAAATCTGGTTGGTGAGTACAACACTGTCCCGTAACGTGAGAGTGAGTGATCAACTCAGTGGAACAGTAAAGCATAGGTTAACATGTTATCAACTCAGTCAAGCAGTAATGATAAAGCAGCAAAATCAAACACTCCTAACTACTCTTATCAATGCAAGTATGAATGCAGTCATGATGTATGCCCTCACCGACATACTCCCTCATGCGACACCATCTCACGTTCGCGACATGCTTGCTTTCCTCAGTGCTCCACATCTTTCAGGCACATGCAATACATGATGAGCATGATTAGCGAGTTATTATTAGTCTATTTCAAACAGCAGGATTGGGAAACTAAGGTACCTCCCTTGTATCATTCCCAAACATGATCCATTCTAGGGTCGTCAGTCCTAGACAATCTCATACGAAGGTGTGTTTCTAGGTCGCTGCAAGGGCTGACAGGGCTGTTACACGGAATCGTTGCACCACTCCCCCATCACCTTATCAATACAGGCCTAGTTTATACTCTGTTACTATGGGAAGGCTCATCGCCTCACCGCAGCTTTAGAGTATGCTCGAGGTCAGTCCACTAATGTCCTCCCAACTGGCAGTCTATTTTCGAAGCCCGACCCGCTCACTTATTGAGAATGGGATCCGAATGCAACCAGACTGGGGACCACAGCCGGGCTACGCCAGTGTAGGCCGACAGTTCGAATATAGTGTCCCATACCACCATAATCGGCTCACGAGTCTGGTTGCTCAATGGTCACTACAGGGAGGCACGTGGCCCCACCGTAGGCCGACAGCTCGACCACGGTGTCCCATACCACCATGCCCGGCTCATGAGTCTTAGCGGATCGAGGTATCATGGTTAACGGGATTCCACTGGTAAGTTTGGTACCCTAGGTTCAAGTAGTAGTGACCAAACATGGTGAACATACATTAGACAAATCGGGTTACTTGACGAGCTCGACGAGCACGAGCGCCCGTTGAGTTGTACGACATGAAGTGCATAAGCACTTCGTGTGGCCTAACCACTGCCGACAAGCAACACATGACTCGAGTTCGTCAAACACGTCCTACATGGCAAAATGAATCTCAACCACGATCTCAAGTTTGGTACCGATTGTCTAGACTATAATCATAGTCCCAATCGCAATTAATCTATATTCAAAGCATGTGGAGTAAAGCATAATAAACAAAGTAATTCAAGCATGCTAACAAACATGTCATAAGCATGTATAAAGCATGTTATAAAGCATGTCATAAAGCACCATATAAACAAGAATACAAACACATATATTTCACAAGTAAGCGGTTTAAGTAAACTACCTCATGGAGGAAATCATACATGTCTCTAAGGTAGTTGAGAATCCCATCTCAACACCTACCTAAGGCATCATCATCCAAACACTTACTCTCACAAGCATTTTCACAAACACTTAGCATACACTATTTCAACATACATAGTGTATGTTAGCAAAACATGTATTAGGGCGAGTCCTTTCTCTAAGCAAGTATTTTACGCATATGTAATATATTTATACAGCAACTAATCATGGCAAACACATTTCTAAAATATATACGTATATGGTACTTTCTACAATACACTATTTCTACATACATAGTGTATATTGGCAAAACATGTATTAGGGTGAATCCTTTCGCCAAATAAGTATTTTATCTATATATCGTATATTTATACAACAAATAATCATGAGAAACACATTTCCAAAATTTATACATATACGGTATTTTCTACGAATACCTGGAATATGTAAAATTCCATATTCTACGTCTTTAATCGAAACAGAAAATAGAGAGCACTTTGTTCATGTGCAATTGCATGCAGATCATGAATCTATCATTATCTGACATTAAAAGCGTTAAAAACCATAACCTATACACCTAAAGTCCACACCTTTTATCGTAGAATCGTAACAGAGTCGATAGGTTTGCTAAGCTTCCGTATTCGGCAGTTTGGCAACCTATAGAATGAAATAGGTTAGCTATTTCATAACCTACAACTATCAACACCTCAAATCAGATTAGGGTTAGAGTTTCTTACCTAGAAATGACACCAGAATCGCCGGGAAAGTGATTAGAGCGGAGCGGTTAGGCATGGATAACAGCAGGGAAGCACGGCAGGAAGACTCTCCCAAATCTCCCACACTTTCTCTCTCTTTTCTCTCTTCTCAATCTCAAATTCATATGACTGTGATAGAGAGGGTTCTAAGGTCCTTATATAGCCTAAAAAGTCACTGAAATAGACTTCAGGTCAGGGTAGACTTGGGTTATAGCCAAAGTGGCACAGTTTCAGCTCAACGGAGGACTTCTGGCGGCCCCTTTTCTATGTGCGGTCGGACTTAAGCTCACAGACATTGGATCTATGTGGAGATAAGTTTTTGGTTCAGTCGGATTCTCAGATCATGCGTGGCAGACCAGTTTTAGTTTAACGGTCAGTGGATCTCGATCGGAGATTCCGAGTATATGGATATGTTTATGAAATTTTTCCTGATCCGAGGGTATAATTTGGCTTGATTCTGACGGTCAGGTTGCTTAATACTGACCCGCAAGCGATAAGTCTCAGATTACTATTCAAGATATTTATTTTGGAAAGAAAACAAGTGTTCTAACACTCTCTTGCTCCGGACTCAAGCGAACAACCGTGGGACACTATCTGGATTTGATTTCCGAGATGGTTGTCAAGCCCAGTGAGGCGGTCCTAAGTCCTTAACCTCGTATTATTCGGACTCCCGATGTGCGGTCCAAAACTGATACGGAGTTTCAACGTGCTCCCGAGAGCAGTCAGCTAATGAGTTTGATCCGAGATTTTAGGGTAACCTAGTGTCAATGATTCTACAAGTTTTGGATCTTGCAGATCGTATTTAAAGCGATTCTAACGGATTTCGTAGCTAATCTAGTTTTGCACTTAGTTACTTTGTCTCATTTCTAAAGGATTTAGTCCTATAAGATTTCTATCTGAGGTGGTACTTAGTCCTTTGTAGTTTGTATATAAGGTGATCCAAGTTATACTACTTAGCTAGTTTAAGATAGTGTCAAGGGTGAAAGTACTTAGAACAATTGGAAGAACAAGGTGGTGAAGGGTGGGATTTGTAAGGGAAATGAGTTCAAATGCGGTTGTAGACTTTGGGATTGAGTTCTGACAGGTTCATAAGGTGTTAGGATCGACCCATTGCCTAAGGACGTCTAATCCCAAGTTGGCAAAAAATTTGGGATGTTACAACAACTAAATAGCTTAAGAATATCATAAACTTATCTCTCAGAGTGGTGTTTTGATTTTACTTGAATGACTTATTAAACTCTTAAAATCGTGCTCTATTTATAGGTGAAAAAACTGTTTACTTGACTAGCCCAGAGGACAGCTCGACTGGTCGAAGGACCAACAAGAATTCAAAATTTTGGGCACGATAGGATAAGATAGGTCCACGACTGGTCAAGTGGCTGGCTCGACTGGTCGAGTGGTCTGCACGACCGGTCGAGCCATGCACTCGACTGGTCGAGTGGAACCCAAAAGGTTGCTGGACTTTTAGTCAAGCCTGCTCGACTGGTCGAGCAATCTCCAGGACTAGTCGAGGGTCTAACAGAAAATCTGAAAAATCCATAACAAACCTTGGACTGGTCGAGCAAATTCTTAGACTGGTTGAGTCAGTACTTGGACTAGTCGAATATAAGTCAGGACTAGTCGAATATAAGTCAGGACTAGTCGAGGAAAAGTCTATAAAATTATATCATGACCCAAAGTAAGAATGTAATCAATATGACCTAACCTAGGGTCAATCTAGGGTCATTCGTACCTTATAGGTCATACTTGAATATTGAAACATTGTTCGCTTCGGTTGTAAGTTTATCTTAAATTACTTGAAGCTTGTCATTGTATTTTCGAAGATGTGCTTGAAGTAGTGACCTTGTGACTTTGAGTTTCAACTTTGAAGATATGAACTTGAACTTGAGAAGATTACTTGAGCTTTGAATTCCAAAGTAAAGCACATTGTCTAGATATAGTTGAAGCTTAAGAACTTGATCTATCACTTGATGTAGTACTTGAATCTCTTATTCTTGTACTTGAAGTTCTTGATGTAGAAACGCTTGTTCTTATACTTGAATGTAGGTAAGGATGATATACAGTTGAGCTATACAAGATACATATTCCAAGAGGTTTTGGCACTACAAAATTTGACAAATTTAGGAGCTAGATAAGATAGCATTCTTAATCTTCCCCTTTGTCAAATTTGTGACAAAACAAAATACATTAAAATAAGCATAATACGCATAATAAAGAATCATGCACCACCAGTTAAGGAACCAAATACTCCCCCTCAATATATTACTCTATAGAATGCAAGAGGAGAAAATTTACTAATACTTCTCTTCTCTGCTCCATATTCACCACATTTCCACATTTCATAGAATCCAATAACATTATGAAATAGGCATGAAATATAGAAATAAAAATAGCATTATCAATACAAATTCTCCCCCTTTTTGTCACAATATACCAAAGGAAAGAACCTATAAATGATGATGAATAAAAAAAGTTAGGAGTAATGATAGAGAGAAGTAAGGTCATGATAACATAAATATTGAAAGATAATCATTCAAACAAGTCCACAAAATGTCCAAACATAGAAAATAATCCAAATATAAAAGTTATTACATATCGGAAAGGTAAAACTAATTCGAACCAGAAGGAGTAGGTATGGAAGGATTAATTTGATGAAGTCCCTTGTTAATGCGTCGAAGATATTTGCCCATATATTTAAATTGCATTTCATGGGACACATGCATACCTTCAACCTTCTCCTCAAGAGAGCACAACCGCTCATCAAAATCAGAAGGCTAATAATTAGGATCAGCTGCAGAGTCAGATTCAATCTCATCAAAAAGGTCATCCATATTGATATCATCTGGAGGCAAAACATCCTCCTCTTCAGTTGCTTCTGCTGCTCTGCCAACAGCTACATCAACTTGGCCTGGAGCCAACCTCAAATTCATCTTGTTTATGTTTGAGTTGTTGAATGGTAGATGGTTAATGGGAGCCTCTCCAACAGGCATAACCACTAAACAATGGGTGGCTAAAACAGTCATAAGATAAGCAAAGGGTATGTCACTATGACCTGGATGGAGAGAACTGTATCATGATATAACAGATAAGCGAAGGAAGACGCACAGACACTCCAGTAACAATAGAATGAAGAATACGAGCCATGAATGTAGTAAGCTCAGTTTTATTACCAGATCGAGGGTAGACATTTGAAATGAAAATCCGATGGAGAACCCTGTATCTGGGTAACATAAACTTGGAGGCGATCGCATTTCCAGTACTCCATTCCGCATCCATATTACATAAAACTCTAGTGAGCATTCTCTTCTTAGATTCAGATGGTTTTGCTATAAGTATATGAATGAGAATACCGTCATCATTGACAGGTAGATCCATTAACACATAAATAAGGTGACGGTCTACATCAACGAGATCCTCTCTGGTTGAAATTGTAAACGTCAGATTCTAAGAAGAATAATCACTAATGCAAGCAAACATAGCTTGCGCAATGAAGCGGTATGCCGGTCCACCCCAATATAATATGTTATCCCATTCTACAGACTGAAGGAGAGGAACAATGCCAAATGGTGCCTAGTGATCAGAATTAATCATCCGTTTAACTATCACATTGCGCAAGCAAATATCCCACACATGCTCGGGATCTTCCTCGGGTAACCGAAGATGGTGCATCGTGATAGGAGCGGAACAAGAAGAAGAGGGACCACGAGATCCTTTCGTCTTGTTTCTACTCTCCATTGTAATAAAGAAATCAAGGAATAAAGAGATCACAAAAGAGGCAAGAAGGGTTTCTAGTAGATCAGATCTTTTGATAGAAAACCTACAAAACAATCATAAAGCTTGAAATAAACCACACAAATGAAGAAAAAGAAGTGCAAATGACTTAAATCTATAAGAAAATTGAAAATAACACTAACCATGGAGGAATCGAAGATGGGTTTGACTGGTTGGTGTATGGCTTGTTGGAGAGGAAGACCCAAATGAAGAAAAAGAAGATTTTTCCCAAATAAATGGCTAAACCTATGATACACGACTAGTCGAGTATGTACTTGACTGGTCATGCACCACACAAAATATGCAATTTTGCATTAAATTAGAATTCTAAAAATTTCAAAATAATAAATATATACATTATGATACAAATAGACACAAATCATTAGTTCATATTGCACATACCAAGATCAAATTTTAATTTTGCAAATCTGTTTTTGTCGAGCGGTTTTATGAATATGTCAGCAAGTTGATTCTCGGTCTGAATATATTCCAATGAAATTATCTTATCTTCCACAAGTTCACGAATATAATGATATCTAATATCAATATACTTGGTTCCTGAATGCTGGATTGGATTTTTAGAGATATTAATTGTGCTTGAATTATTACAATATAAAACCATGGATTCTCACGCAATTCCGTAATTACTTAGCATTCTCTTCATCCACACAAGCTGAGTACATGCATGTAATGCCCCGACTTTTCAAGACCCGAGTATATGACTCGTTTCCCAAAAACTCGAGTGTTAACCTTAAAGGATGGTCAAATTTGAGTATATATATATATATATTTCTTCCATCAGAGTAAGCAGATGAGCGTAGAATGGACAAGTAAGCATAAAGGAAAATTTCAAATTTCATTTAGAATATACAAGAGGTTGCTCATAATGACTTATACAAACCACTGTCTCCAAAATTAACAAATACAAGAATTACATGATCCAATACATGCGAAATAGTAGAATGCAAGTAAAATTGAGCCGTAAGACCGCTCAGCTTCTCAAGATAGATACATTCATGCAACCCTGACACTTGAACCTGGCTCCTCATCAGCCTGAACATGAAAATCACTTAAGCCACCTATGCTACCTGTATGATTATATTTATTTGGTGGATGAGTAGCCAACTCAGTGTGAATTCTCCTCAAGATTACACACTGCCGCATTAGGTAAATAAGTTATAAAGCAAAGCATACAAAACAATACATGATGCAAGTCTTATTAGATGCATGGATGCGTGCAATATGCAATCATCACCCTAGGGATGCTCATCCCTGTAGACAGTGGGCTTGTTACCCATGCAATCATCGACCTGGGAAAATCATCCAGTCGAACAAATACGTACATCACGTACAATATCAATAGATGCTAGTCTGTGCCATGTATGCATGATTAGCTAACCCATTATTAGTCCGATTATAACCAGCCAATTTACATAAACTCAAAGGTCACTGCGGGTAGCTCAGAGCCCAGCGTAGGCCGACAGCTTGGGCATAGTGTCCCATGACCACTATCCCCGGCTCATGAGGCTACCACCTTAAGATGTGTAATGAAAACTCGTCGACTAATGGCCAATCATATTACAGTATATGAGGCTTACCATCGTATAATTGCACAAAATAAAACGTCGAACCCATCTAGGGCAAGTATCAAAATAAAACCACGTAGGGCGAATATTAAAACTGAGTCTTACAGGGCGAGTATAAAAAAATATGCTATATAGGGCTGATATCAAAACCATTGCGATAAAGACCATCCTTAAAAACCATTGGATACAACAACACTGGATGGTAGGCCCATATCAATGGTCAATTTAAACCACCATTCAATACCCACTAAGCCGAAGGTCTATTACAATCACAACTAGTTGGGTTACATCATAAGTATGGGTGTACATTTATAGGTGGGGGTTTCCCACTGATGTACCAGTTTAAGGTCCATAAGCAATCCACAAATAATCCACAAGCATGAGTAAATATGCAGGATAAACATTAAGCATGTAACGTAGCAATTCAATTCCAACAGTTAACACATGTGACTATGAAATGGAGATATCAATTATAAATTAAAATAAAAACTATGACTTAAGCTAATGGGAAAATGGAAAGCTCGAGGGGAAGAATCATCACCTTATAGTTGGATCGCCTACCAGCATGGCTAGGGGACGTGTGTTTCCTTATAATTAAGTCCTATCATGAATTATGAAATTGTATGGTTAGATCGAGTTCTACATACTATTTATGGTTGAGATTATAACCTAGGGTTTGGATTATTTATCTTAAGGCGTATTTGGACGGGGCCCATCCCATGGGATTGGATTGTATTAGGGTGGATAGCAAGTAATGATGGTTGTGTCAGTGGATTGCTGGCAATCCCATGGGATTGTATATCCAGGGAATTCACCACTGAGTATGTTTGGCTCACCTAGCCAATCCCGAGATTATGTCAGCCAATCCCGGGATTGCTCCGTCTAACCAAACATGTCCCAAGCAAAATAAATGGGATTAAGAGGGATTGGGTGGATTTTAAGGTAATGATGGTGATGTCAGTGGATTGCTGGCAATCCCATGGGATTGCTATATCTAACTTTTGCCTGTTTGGCATGCCCGACCAAATCCTGGGATTGCTCCTTCCAATCCATCCTAATACAACCTAATCCCATCTACCCTGCCCGGTCAAACAGGCCCTTAGGGTCTTAATATAGGATTAGGGTTTTCATCCTAGGGTTTAGTTATATGTTTAGATTCTAGGTTTTGATTATGGAATTTGAACTCTATTTTGCGTAGCCATTAATGGTATTGTTAATGAGAGTAATGAATGAGTAAAATTAACAAATAAATTAGTTATTAATTTTGAGAATATTACAACAACTAATATTATATTAAATTATCTAACAACACATGAATAATGATACTAATAGTGACTCATGATAGTAATAATAATGGTAAAAAGATCCTATCGTGATATCTTAGAGAACAACTTTTCAATTTATACGATTAGGATCATAACTTATGGTTCAGGTTACTTAGACTCAGGGTTTCGTCCACTGATCTACCTTTAGGCTTTGGTTTAGAGTTTAAAACCTAACTCATACAATTAATTCATAATAATATTAGAATGAAGTAAAAGTAATAATAATTGTCTATTAACGCTAACAATACTAATCTTACTGTCAATAACGTACAATGACAAAATAAGTATAGCATGATAAATGTTAATATCTATAATACTAATACCAGCAAAATTACCCTACCGATGATTAACTATATTCAATAATTTGCAATAATTATTGTAGCGTTAATGAGGATAATAAACACTAAGATCTACTATTTGATAATTACAGCCTTTGATTAATTTAGCTAGTTATAGCATAAATAATCTAATAATGTCTACTTAAAAAATCAAACCTGACACTACAATACAAGAGGTTAGGGTGTTTTATACCTCAACAGTATTCGAGCGTGGCCCAACACCCACTCCAGCGAGTTAACTCGGTGGTGAGTCAGGACTCAACTCCCTTTCCACTTCTCTTTCTCTTCCTGTCTTCTTCTCTTCCTAACTCTCTTTCCTTGTTCTTTTCTTCCTTTTTCCCCCTACTCTCTTGCTGGAATCTCAGCAATAGTAGGACCAAACCCACCAACTCAATGACTCAGTAGTGAGTCGAGACAGCCCAACTCAACAGTGAGTCGGCTCACTTCCTCACTCTTTCCTTCTTCCTCTTTCATCCTCTTTCTGTTCTTTCTTCATCAGACCTGTCTAATAGGTTTGCTGGACCAGAACCCAACCTGCCACATGTCTTAGCGAGTTGAACCTGTTCAACTTAGTTCAAGTCAAGCTAGTGCGGCCATTCTCTCTCTCTCTCTTCATCTTTCTTTTCTGCTCTATTCTCTTCTTCTTTTTTTCTTTTTTCTTCTGGACATCCACCATCACTGGACTGGTGAGAGCCCGATAGCGGCATCCCGAACCGGGTCTGATTCAGCTTGGAATGCTGGGGAAGACAACGGTTGTCAATGGTAGATCTCCGTACAAGAGTTATTTCTTCAAGGGGAAGATGTTGGCTGACTCAGATGGGTATGAGAGAGCTTGTGGAAGGAGTATTTTGAAGATTGAAAGAAGATTCCTTGGTGGGTTTGTAAGGAGGAAGAAAACATGGATTTTCCTTGGGCGACTGCAAAAACCAAAGAGGGACCCATTACTATTCGATCCAGTTGCCTTATATCGTGCCCTAAACTTCCTAAGAGCCATCGGATAAAGGTCAGAGGGCCAGGATTAAGCCTAGGGCTTTCGCCGTCTCTCTCACTCTATGAAAATATCTGACGTTTGGTTGTATTACTGGCAACAGCACCTGTCATTTTCAATGACTAGGATTCACTCTCCACGGACGACTAAGATGCAGGGAGGGAGAGCTCATGTAGATCGCAACAGCTGGCGGTACAACAGTTTCCACTTTTGGAAACATTGTCTTTGTAGGTCTTGTTTGGGTCGAAGATGGTGCGCATGCACATGTGCGCCAAAACGTGAAAAGGGGTAGGTTTTGGTTGGACCTATGTTGTGCACACGATGGACGGATTTGATCGTCCATTTGATCTAAGATGGTGGCCCATAGCAGGCCTCAAATGGACATTGTCTGTTGGCTGGCGCAAACCGGAGAGAGAGAGAGAGAGAGAGAGAGAGAGAGAGAGAGAGAGAGAGAGAGAGAGAGAGAGAGAGAGAGAGAGAGAGAAATTCTCTCAGTTTTGAGATAACGTGGGTCAGCCTATGTTGACCAGTCTCCCAGGACCCTTGCATGGCAAATGCACATCCCTGTTGTGCACTTGCGCTGTGAGGTGAGGCCCACAATGATGTTTGTGATAAATCCACACTATCCATCCTATTTGGTGGGCCCTGCCACGACCTTTTACCAAGGGTGGGGCAGATCCAAGGTCTAGGTGAGGCCCATAACTTGATTTAGGTCCCGTTCATGGATTTCCCATTAATCTGTTGGTCGGATCAGTTTGCAATTTAACGTTGACGGTTAAGAGAGTTCAAGGGTCCATTTAAGGCTTTCATCATGTATTATTAACTAATACTAATATTAATATGGATTTACTTATAATTAAAATAATTAAAAACTCATACATATATTTAAATATAATTTCAAATATTAACATGCTACTATTTACATGCTATTAGTCACATATTTATTAATATATAGTTCCTAATATACAATATCATATTACACATTTGTATGGATTGAAAATTGTACAATATCTTTTTTAAAATCACATTGTTAACTAATATACCATCTTATTAAAATATCTCATAATTTTTTTTTGTATATATGTTTAATACTACGTTAATATTTATAATTCAATTATATATTATAAAATTATTATTCACTATGTTTAGTTAATATAATATTATTTTCATAATATTTTATATACATTAAATATGTACGTATCACTCTATTACAGTACATTTTCATCCATTTCTATATGTTAAATAGGTTCTCGAAATACATTTGTAATTTTTTATCTATGTTTGTGTAACGTTTATAATATAATAAATAATGAAAACATACTTAATATTATTGGAGCACTAACGGACAAATGGGTCAACATATAGATGGGGATTATTTTAACGATCAGATTTAAACTAGGATGAACGTGGATGTTTGCTTAAGCCTGGCTTGTGTCTATACTAAGTTTGGTTATATAGTAACACCCGAGTACTGGAAAGTACGGGGTGTTACAATGCATTACTCGCAGCAATATATTCAGCCTTAACTGTGGAGAGCGATACGGAACTTTATTTCTTACTTAGCCAAGAAACCAAACAGTTCCCGACATAGAAGCAACCACCGCTGGTTGATTTACGATCATCAATGTTACTTGCCCAATCAGCATCCTATAACCTGCTAATTGCACACTAGTATCATGTGGATACCAGAGACCAAGATTAGCTGAACTAGCGACATATCGCAAAATACGCTTAACAGCGATCAGATGTGACTCTTTCGGGTCCGACTAATATCTAGTACAAATTCCAACACTAAATGCAATATCAGGTCAGCTCGTAGTTAGATAAAGTAAACTACCTATCATACTGCAATATAACTTAGGATCCACACTCTTACCTGTTGAATCCTTAGAGAGTTTTAGTGCCTGTTTGGTTTTTCAAATTACACATATTTTGGTGTAATAAGTAATCATGACACTCTAGCCACCCGTTTGAAAATCGATGTTTCAGACGCAGTCTGACAGCGTTCGACTGGGCGGTAAAGACGCATCGGGCAGAGATGGGATTTACATCCCTTGCTGACGGTAGTTCGAAGTATGGATTTGTCTGACAACCGTGGATTTCTCACCAATGCACTCGTCTCTTTCAGAGTGTTCAATCTCAGTCCAGGTAAATGGCATACCTTTTTACTAGATAGCTTTTGTCTATCGTCTATTCTTTCACTTCTCCCTACCATTTACCAGATAACATCTCCTTCTCTTCCACTTCTCCTTGTGTTTACTGTCGAAACCTGAGCTATGGAAATAGGGAAAAATTAAAATCATCTCCTTCCGCTTGCGCATCCTCTGTTTTCATAATATCTGAAGTATGGAAACAGGGAAAAATGCATTTTAATCTGGCCGTCATGTTACTGTTCTTCTTCATCCAGATCGCACGCATTGCTTGATGTCCCTCTGTCCATTAGCTTGCATGTCACTGCATGTCTTCTGCCATCTAACATATTACGATTCCAGGATCCCATTTTCTTGCATGTTGTTGGAACGTCATCGTTTCCCTTTGTAGACTTCATTACCCGATTGTGATGTGCATTGCAATCTCCAGGGCCTGATCCATCTGCCTTCTACTACTGACATCTTCTCCAATACCCCACTAAGGTATTGTATGTATTACGTTTCAGTTGAAAATCCTCTATTCCATCCCTTTATTCTACTATAGTTTTTTCCTTCTACGGTAATAAAGGAGATACTCTGTCAAGCAGAACTATCTTCTACCGTCTGGGACTGACATCCACCCCCCGCCATCAGCTACGGCAATGCCAGAAGAGGTAAGTCATGTGGCTCTATTGAATGTCTGGAGACCATGGCTAAGTTAGAAGTGTGTTTATGGAATAGAAACTGATGTCCTGTTCTAGCTTGTTTCTGACACTTGTGGCCCACATGTTTGACATTGATCCCGTAAAAGAACAAATGGTGGGCCATTGTATAGGTGCCGACAGGCAAACCGGCTTTATGTTTTCCTTTCTCTACTTTGAGGTTGATTGTGCTAATTGAAAGCCTCTTTCCTTGATACATTCCCAGTCCAATAGGGCCATGGGGTACTTGCTCCACAGTGTGTGTAGATGTTGGAAGTTATATCATCTCTGCCATGGTTAACTAAATATTATAGGATTGATTTCAGCTGTGTGTATCTATCATGTGTCATTCCTTCGATGCCATGGTTAACTGAACATGCTGAGACTGATTGAAGATGTCAGTGTAGCTAATTAATCTCCTATCATCTCCTGCTCTGGATAACTAAACATGGATGAGTCTGATTTCAGCTGTGTGTGTTGGGGTGATTTCTGTCATCATCTCATGCTCAAGTTAATCGAACATTGGAGGCAGTAATGTGCATGACATGACAGATATCTGTTCTACTACGTGAACATGGTTACTTATGATTTCTCATTATAGCATAGTCATGGTTAACTAAACAAATAGAGATAGTCATCCTCCATGACTGGTATTTGTTCTACAAACTGGACATGCTTACCTATGATTTCTTATATTATTAGTGTCATGGTTAAATGAACAAATATATACAGTTATCGACCATGACTGATATTTGTTCTACTATCTGGACATGGTTAACTGAACATGTTGAGACAGCTATCAACTATACATGTTGAGACAACTATCAACCATGTTCAGTTATCTGTTCTACGATCTGAACATGGTTACCTATCATTTGTTATATTAGCTTTCCCATGATTAACTTAACAAGCTGAGACTGATTTCAGTTGTGTAGCTCTCATTTGCTATTCTAACAAAGCCATGTAGAACCTGAACATGTTGTGAATGGTTTCACATGACAGTGTATCTATGATTCTTACATCATAACATGCTCAGGTTAACTGACCATTCTGGGACTGATTTCACATGTCTGTGTAGATAATTATTCTCATACATTATCTCATGCTCTGGTTTTCTAAACATGGATGATACTGATGTCAGTTATGTGTGTTGGGGTGATTTTTTGCATAATCTCCTGCTCAGGTTAATTGAACATTTTGTGGCAGGTATCAACCATGACAGATATTTGGTGGACGTTGTTAACATGCTTACCTATTATTTCTTGAATTATCATTACCATGGTTAAATGAACAAATACGAACATTTATCAACCATGACTGATATTTGTTCTACTATTTGGTCATGGTTACCTATTACTTCATGCATTATCTTTACCATGGTTATCTGAACATGTAGAGACTAATTTCATATGTCTATGTAGCTATTTAATCTCTTATATAATCTTGCTCTACTTAACTGACCATTCTTGGACAATTTTAAATGTCTGTGTAGCTAATTACTCTCTTACATTATCTCATCCTCTAATTAACTGAACATGGATGAGACTGATTTCAGCTGTGTATGTTGGGGTGAGTTCTTACATCCTCTCATGCTGAGGTTAACTGAACATTCTGAGACAGATAACCAGATACGACCGATATTTGTTCTACTATCTAAACATGGTTTCCTATAATGTGTTGTATTACCTTTCCCTTGGTTAACTGAACATGCTGAGATAGTTATCAACCATCCTGAGTCTGATTGCACATAGGCCAAATGCACCTCATGTAGAACCTTCATGTAGAACCTAACCCTGAATGTCTGATAAACAGTCCCTCGATGGACAACTAAGAAATACGCATGATTTTTCGTAGAACCTGTAGCACTAATATAATAATCTCATTTAAGAGGCTATAGGATATCAAAATTGGATTGAACCTTTCAATATTTCCTAGACCAGATTTGGATAGTTGGTGCTGAATATTGATATTTTGATGCTGCTGAATCAGCCAAACAGTTGGTGTGTTCTCCAAGAAAACCAAACAAAACATGGATAAACATGGATGAACGAATGAAGAAACGACAGCCTTTCTGGCTACACTTGCTGCAGTAACTACAACAATTACTATAGTGAATATTGCAATAATATTTTATTTAAATCACCCTCCAGATTTGGAGACCTTGAAAGAAGGAAGCTAATAAATGGGATTATTAGAGCGGGTGACAATGAATGTGTAGCACAACTCCACATGAACAAAGCTACATTTTTCAACTTATGCTCATTTTTGAGAGATAGAAATTTACTTCCAGACGGGAAACGTGTATTTATGGAGGAACAACTTGTCATGTTCCTTCACACAGTAGGATATAATGTTAGGAACCATGTCATCGGGCATCGGTTTATAAGATCTGGAGAAACGGTGAGCCGCTATTTTAGTAAAGCGGTGGATGCTATTGTCAGATTGTATCCGGAGTTCGTGAAACTCCCAGGTGCGGATACACTAGTCGAGATCCTAGCCAATCCTAACTAGAGTGATTACTTTCAGGTATGGTATAATCAGATTATGTAATATTACGCAATATTATATACTTTATGTCTTCCTGATTATTCACAGTGAAAATAGGACTGCATTGGTGCAATTGATGGACTCATATACCCGCCTATGTACCGACATTGGAAAGTGAAACCTACCGTAACAGGAAAGGGGTACTTTCTTAGAACGTGTTGGGTGCATGTACATTTGACATAAAGTTCATGTATGTGTTCGCCGGATGGAAGGGATCAGCTTCTGACGCACGCGTTTTACATAGTGCTTTGACACATTCCATTGATTGGTTAACTTTGCTTGTGGGTACTGAGTTTATAACTATCTGACAACCAATTGATATTATGATTTTCCACCCAATTAGATTGATAATTCATCACAATTAATTGTAAGTAAGTGTTACGTAGTTGATGCTGGTTACACTCATTCACCGGGATTCATGGCTCCTTACCGTGGTGTACGGTACCACCTCAATGAGTACCGCACGGGCCACAATCCTTTCAATAAGAAAGAACTATTCAACTATCGGCATGCTCAACTAAGAAACATTATAGAGAGATTTTTTGAGCTATTGAAAGCCCGCTTTCCAATCCTCAAATCAGCTCCACCATACAACCTGCAAACATAGGTGAAGATAGTCATTGCATGTTGTGTGTTACACAACTTTATCCGTATATCTGGCAGAGATGGTTTGGTAGAAGATGAAATCACAACTACAGATGTTGCTAAGAGTCTAGATTTATCTCCATGCGATATGAATGTGACACAACGGGAGAAGGACGAATGCGCGATATATCGAGACAATATTGTTATTAGGATGTGGAACGAATCTCATCCTGTGAGTCGTATGAGTTGAAATTTGAATTGTAATTTCACTTTTGACAATAGGTACTATCATCACATAACTGTACTGTGTTGTCCATATGGCCTTTATTAAAAGATCCCTATATACTTTTGGATGATTGTAATGATGAATATCCCCATTTCTATATACTATCTTTACTTTTTGCATTTATATATTTCAGCTATTGTAAATTAATGCATCCTCTTGACCTAGATGCTTTGGTTGTACTTGTTAGACTAAATCTGCTCATTTTGCTATTTATAAATTATCAAAGTATATAGTGATGACGATATGAATCCAAATAGCGGTGATAACCAGACCATACCAAAGAAACAGTCTGGGCAAGGTCGGTGTGACACACCCAGAAGGACACCACGCAAATACAAATCGAAATCACTTGATGAGAATGTTATGTTAGGTGGTGTTATGCGGTAGACAGACCAAATGGATGATTGTCTCATCGATACATTGATGGATGTGGTTGCAAACGGCCGCAAGAGTGCGAACGGATTTAAAAAGGAAACATATAAAACGGTTGTGGAAAGTGTCAGGAGGGCACTAGAGATATCAGTTGTGGAAAAGCATGTTAGTAATCGTTTGCGAACACTAAAGAGGTTGTATTTTGAGGTTTAGGACACCCTGAACGCGAGTGAGTTCGGTTGGGATGACGATAATAAGTTAGTTACCGCGCCAGATGTCGTATGGGATGATTACATACGGGTGAGATGTTATTTTTTCATTTATCATATTTAGATTATTCAAAGCTGGTCTATTGAGGTTTACTAATCAATATATCTCTGTCTCTGTGAATTGTCACATCCCTATGCCCAACATGTTCGTGAGAAATCGGTAAGAAGGTATGATGACCTGTTGTTCTTATTTGGAAGTGACCGAGCTACTGGACTTCATGCTGCGTCTGAAAATATGCATACACAAATTGGTACAAGAAAGTCTCATGATGATGATGTTACACCGACTGCATCGGTTGATCTTAATGACGAAACCCTTATTCTATCAAGTGACGATGTGGGAGATAGTGGACATAAATCCAATGGTCATTTCAAAGTTATGACGGTGCATATATTGCAACCAGAAGTCCGATTCACAATAGCAACAACTCCGTCAACATGGGCAGCATAACCAGTTCTAGGAAGCGAGCCAGATTAGAAAGCCCATGCGACGTAATTGGCAAAGGGATGAGTGAGGTGGCACTAACAATACACAAAGGGAAAGACGTCATACGTATGGAGCAGATTGTACCGGCACTCGAGCAGATTGATTGCCTCACAAGAAATGAGGTCTTACGGGCAACTAGGATCCTATCTAAAGATGAAAGCCAATCTACGTTGTTCTTTTCACTTCCTAAGTCTATAAGGCTTGACTTTGTGCTGATGATACTTGCACCAGATCAGTCTTCGGACTAATCTTTTTTTACTGATCTTTTTATCCACTAATCTTCTCTTTTGGGATGTTATCTACATATGGCTGATCATCCATTTGGTTTGTTGGACAATATTTTGGGTTTTCTGTTCGGCTAGTGAAGTGTACTAGTTGTTAAAATGCTGGACAAACTTTTTTTTTTCTTGCTACTCTGTTTTACTGATAGCTATGTGCTGGGAGGCACCTGGATGACTATAATTTTTTGGATGATAACTGTTACGTTTTTGGATTCAGGCCTGTAGTTAATGCTTATTCCTCATTGCCTAAAAACCCGTATTATCTGTTATTACTTTAAACGTAACCTTCGTATGATGTATGGGACTTTGCTTTTTCATATCTGCATAGGGTATGTACTAACTATGCAGGTTTATTTAGTCACAATATCAGGTATGATTAATTTTTATAGTTTGTTAAGGTATTCTATACTCTTACTGCAGAAGGCCATTTATCATATTGCTAGAATTTGGTTATCTCAGGTTTTCTATACTCTTATGTTTCCTATAATATTTAAGACACATTCATCTGATATTTCCCAATATGTGTAGATGCCTAAAAAGCTTTACGCTGTCTTCAACGGACGTCATCCAGGTATTTACCACAACTGGGAGGAATGCCGTCAACAGGTGGAGGGGTATTCCTGTGCCCGATTCTGTGGATACAAATGCTCGTCAGAGGGATTAGTTCAATGGAAAGAATATCGCGACAGTATGAATGTGACAAATGCATCCACGCCTGAGATGTAGGAGGAGTGTGATAGTAGCGGGTCCACGTTTGGACGGCAATCTGCGACCGCTCACATGAATCCTCTACCGACTTTCCATGGACCATCCTTTTACTGTCCATCGGCTAGTGGGAACTGCATGCGGGAGGACGTTGATGAAGATTCGACGAATGCACTTTCAGTGCTGATCAAGATTATCTTTGCCTGCCTGGTTCTAACCTCACCATTTACCTCATGTCTTGGCGGTACTGATGGCTGGACGCAGTGGTCGTTTAAGTAGGCAGCTTATGTGTTGGTTGTATGACTTTTTTTAAAAACCTGTTATGGACAATATTTTGGACGTTAGTTTGCATGTTTACACTGCTATTTGTTTTGCTTGATAGTATGTTTTGGACCATATGTTACAATATTAATTAGTCTTTGCATCGTTGCCATCGATATGTAACAAAGGAGATAATATGTTGTGGACTATGACACAACATTATGGACGTTGGTTTGCATCGTTGACACTGATATCTAACAATTGTCATATGTATGACTCTTTCAGGTAAACCAGGATATGTAATATTACAGCACAATCTATTCACATGCTCTAATGAAAAATCCATGTAATATTGTCTGGTGTGAGCATCATCAGATGCCCACATACTATTGTTTCATTCAGCTCATTCACAGTTAATGTGGGAAGGATAGAAACTACTACTAATCCAATGGTTGATGACGCCTTGCTATTGTTCTTTCATATGTGGACCATCACTACAAGCTTCAGCTATTTCAATTGATTGAGCTAAGATTATAGTTGATCTAGGAACATGTTTACCAAAATTACTACTTGAAGCAGGACAGATTTGGTCCTGGTCGTATAAGACCCTATCAGGTCTGATGCAGTCACTTGTAACCTTCTAAACATAATCAGTCATTTTGAAAAAACAAACAGGCGTTTTGAGTAGATGTATAACTAGAATGGTGGACACCATAAGCCTATTAACATATTAATTTGACTACTATAATGTATTACCAAACGACCGGTCACACAGTTAGTGTGTATTACACTCTGAAAGTTTGAAAAAACAAGCGTGGGAAAGAAGAATCCCGGTACTGCTACAATGATTAGAAATACATGTAAAGAAGTTATTATGACTTCTTTACAGCCAATTATAGTGTAATTCGAAAAACCAAATAGGCCGTAGTACTCATTGGAGTATCAAAATTTTTCCCATTCTTAAATCCGAACTTTTTAACTAAGTTTAGAGCATATTTGGTTTGAGAGATAAAAGAAACAATCAGGGAGCTATTTGACTTATAACCCTAGAAAATAGTTTAGTTCTCCAACCATGCTCATTTCAAATTTAGATTTCATAAGATCTACAAATTCAACAGTCATGTTAATACAAGTAGATCCATAGATAATGTCATCAACATAGATTTGAACTATTAGTATATGATCATTATGTTTCTTTACAAACAGTGTTTTATCAACACTTCCCATTACAAAGTTGTGACTTAGTAGAAACTTAGTCAACTTTTTGTGCCATACTCTGAGAGCTTGTTTCAAACCATAGAGTGCCTTTTTCAGGCGATAGATATGATTAGCATGCTCAGGGTCTTCAAAACCCTTAGGTTGTTCAACATACACTTCTTCATGCAAATCACCGTTTAAGAATGCACTCTTTACATACATTTGATATATTTTGAATTTTTAAAAGCACGCAATGGATATAAATAGTTTGATTAATTCAAGACGAGCTACTGGGGCAAAGGTCTCATCCTAATCAATGCCTTCAATTTGAGTGTACCCTTGTATAACCAGCCTAGCCTTGTTTCTAATAATATTTCCAAGTTCATCAGACTTATTTTTGAAAATCCATTTTGTTTCGATAATGTGTTTATCTTTTGGTTTAGGAACTAAGTACTAAACATTATTTCTAACGAACTGATTGAGCTCTTTTTGCATTGCTACAATCCATTTTTCGTCAGTAAGGGCTTCTTTTACGTTAGCCGGTTCTATCTGGGATGTAAAGCACACGTAGTTGCACATATCTTCCAGTTGTTTACGAGTGTGCACACTAGTGAGAGGGTTTCTAAAAATTTAATTAGAAGGATGGTCTTTAACCATCTGTAGTTCAGTGTTATTTTGACTAGATGAAGAGTTTGGTTTATCAAATAAAAGAACTTCATCATTTTCTAAACTTGAGACAAGTGTATTCAAATGATCATCTATAACCACATTGATGGACTCTTGAATTACACCAGTCCTCTTGCTAAGAACCCGATATGCTTGACTATTTAGAGCATACCCTAAAAATATTCCTTCATCACTTTTGGTGTCAAATTTACCCAGATTTTCTCGGTCACGCATGATGTAGCACTTGCTGCCGAAAACTCGAAAGTGTTTGACAGTAGGCTTCTTATCAAACCACATTTCATAAGCAGTTTTACTGTTTGATTTTCTAGTGTAAACGCAGTTAATTATATAATAAGGAGTATTTACCGCCTCAGCCTAAAGATTTTTAGAAAGCTTCATACTATTTAGCATTACATTTACCATTTCTTGAAGCACTCTATTTTTCCTTTTCACTACACCATTTTGTTGTGGTGTTTTGGGTGTAGAATATTCATGTGATATTCCTTGATCATTGTAAAATTTCTCAAAACTGCTATTTTCAAACTCAGAACCATGATCACTACGAATTTTAGTGACTTGTGATTCTTTTTCAGTTTGGATACATTTAAGTACCCTTTTTACTTCATCGAGAGTTTTTTATTTCTCTCTTAAGAAGACTACCCAAGTATACCTGGTAAAGTCATCTACTATCACTAGAATATACTTTTTCCTCGACTCTCCGTTCTAGTTGGTCCAATCAGATCCATGTGGAGGAGTTTGAGTGGTTTATATGTGGCATTGGAGTTCACCTTTTTGTGAGTACTCCTGGTTTGTTTACCAATCTGGCATTCGCCACATATTTTATATACTTTCTTTACTTTGGGTAGACCTCTTACCAACTCTCTTTTGCTCAATCTATATAAGTTGCGGTAGTGTACATGTTCGAGGTGCTTATGCCATAATTCGATTTTATTAGTATGAAGCATGTAGCACGATAACTTAGATGAGCTAGAATCATTGACAATGTAGCAGTTCTCAGAAGTTCTGCGACTAGTTAATATTACAGAACCATTTTTATTTAAAATTTCACACCCTTGGTGAATTTTACACTATGATTATTATCACATATTTGAGAGGTGCTTAATAGATTATGTTTTAAACCTTCTACATATAAAACATTCTCAAATAGAGGGAGGTTAAAGAGTTGAACCGTACCTTGGCCAATAATTTTGCAGTTGCTACCGTCACCGAATGTGACTGAACCATCAGTCATGCCTTTAAGACTGGTGAATAGACGTTTGTCACCTATCATATGTTTGAAGCAACCACTATCTAGGTACCACTTTGAATGGCTTAAAGCTTTGAAAGCGGTGTGGGCAACCAAACAAGTAACCTTAGGGACCCATTTCATTACTGTTTTAGGTTGACGAGTATAGTTGGTCTTCTTATGTTTGTAGTTGAATGACCAACCTATAAAACTGGTACTTGGACTTTATATTACTTCTACAAGTCAATCTGAACTAGAAACCTTATTTATTGCATCAGCTTACGCATTCATGAATTTCTTTACTCTTTCATTCAAAATAATGGAGGAGGTATTCGAAGAAGCCATTTAGTCCCTCTCGCGTTCTTCCTTTATTAGTGATCCATTCTCTTTCCTCAGGAATGTTGACAATCTTCCAGAAGCTCAATGGCCTTCACAAAAATTTCTGAAGACAATTTTTGAACTCCGGCAACTCGACAATTTCAACGGGCACCCAGCCAGCGAAAAAACGTTTTTGAAGAATAGTTCTCTGTAATGACATGAGACTACTTACCTTCTCTTCTACTTAGCTTCTCTATCCTAGCAGCGCTACCCTTTAGAATCAGCGTGCCGCATGATAAATTTTATCATGATGCCCTAAACATCGAGTGGGTCGTGGCTTGTATGCTGCATGTGGCGCCGATTTCGAAGGGTGGTGCTAAATCTGAAGTGGAAGGAATAAAGTATGATAATATCCCCATTTGTAAACTTTAGTTGAAGAAACTTGCAGAGTCTTGCGCATTACTGAGCTTCTCTTCTGTCAGTTACTATGTTAAATAGGTCATGGTTTCAATTTTGTAAGGGTCGCGGTTTTCATGTTATATGGGTCATTACTGTAATGCTATATGGTTTGTAGTTGCCATGTTATATGGATCATGGTTGTCTTGTTTTCTTGATCGTGGTTCTAGTTTTTAACGTATTCTCTTCCTGTTCTACCAAACCATTTGAACCGATTCATCCACCTTGTCAGCTATCTTGCTGTGGCACTAAAAAGTCCTTGCTTGGGCAGTATCCACTTTTATCCACCCTGTCTCCACTTGTTAATAACTATGACACATATATACATAGGATTTTCGAAATCTATGTATACTATAACCTAACTTTCATGGGTTGTTGTCCATATAACCGCACAACCATAACCTAAAATTTATGGTTGTTATGTCATGTCTATCGGGGTTGTTACGTTACATGGGTCGTGGAAGAAGTACCGCTCTTATAGGGTGGTCATTCAATCGTCAAGGCGCCGATTTCGAAGGGTCGCACTGATTCTGAACGGTCGAGCGGATTTTGAAATATCGCGCACGATGTCCAAGGGATTATAGCTTAATGTCCTCTCCTAATAAAGTAGAGTGTGTGGCGCTATTTCCAGAGGATCATACTCAATCTTAAGGGACGGGTCGTGGATATGACCGAGAATTTGTCGTGGTTATGGATCATGGTTCACATGCACACTGGATCGTGATTTTTATCCATGTTGCATCGTTGTTGTTATAGAACGTGGGATTGTGGACCGTTGGAAAAAGATATAGCAACCACAACCCATATAACATTTTAACAACGACCAATATAACACGAGAACCACGACCTTTGTTATATGGAACTTCTCAACCATGCTTTTCAGCTCGCTGGGTTCCCGTTGAAGCGACCCATTATTCATATTATATTGTAATAATGGTTGTGGTTGTCATATTATATGGGTCGTGGTTGTTATTTTATTTATGTCGTGGTTTTATGTTATGACACTATCGACCCATATAGCGTAACAACTGCGATCCATATAACATAACAACCACGACCCCTGTAACGCAACAGCCACAATCGCCACAGTCTTTTCAGGATATCGCATTAATGTCGCTTCCTCCACACAAACCGTTGGGAACCAGCGACTGTTCAGAATCATGCGCAACACTTCGGAATCAGAGCCTTGACCATTGAATGATAAGACATAGATGTGGTAATTGGGTTTTGAGCCAATTCTTACCAGAAACCGAACCGATCGTGGTTCACATGCACACTGGATCATGTTTTTTATCCACGTTGTATCGTCGTTGTCATCCAACGCTTGATCGTGGATTGTTGAAAAAAGAAATGGCTACCACGACCCATATAACATTATAACAACGACCAATATAACACGAGAACCACGAACCATGTTATATGGATCGTGGTTGTTGCTTTATATGTATCGTGTTTTATGTTATGACATTCCGACTCATATAACGTAACAACCACGATTCATATAACATAACAACAATGACCTCGTAACAAAGTAGCCACAACCGCCACAGTCATTTCAGGAAGTTGTATTAATGTCGCTTCCTCTACACAATCCGTTGGGAACCGAGCGCAACCCTTCAGAATTCTTGCGACCGTTCAGAAAAATACGCGACCCTTTGGAATCGGAATGTTGATCATTGAATGACCAGCCTATAAAAGTGGTACTTGAGTTTCAAAGATCTTTAAAAAAAATCATGAAGGAGATATTCAAAGAAGGCATCGAGTCTTTCTGGCGTTCTTCATTTACGTGTGATCCCTTCCCTTTCCTCAGGGATGTTTACGATCTTCCTGATGCTCAACGGCCTCTATAGGAAGTTCTGAAGACATTTTCCGAACTTCGACATCTCGACAATATCAATGGGCACCTAGACAGTAGAAAAGAAACCATTTCCTTTAGATATATGCAGAGAGAGAAAAGGAAGCTTCACTGAATAAAATTCTTCATTGGATTGAGCAACTAAAAGTGGAGCTTCCATACATTTCTTGCTCATAAGATAATTTCTCAGCCAAGCTTTTTGTAAATATGATGTCGGGGGAGGAAATTGTATCAGAACAGACATTGGATTTGGAAAGTGAGCGAGGCAACCTAGAACATACGGGTCGTGGTTTCATGTTATATGTGTTGTAGTTCCCATGTATCGTGGTTATCATGTTACAGGGGTTGTGGTTCTCACCTGATTTCCTACGTTACTGTCCTATGAATAAGTAGTGTAATATATACAAAATTTACCTCTGTTGCTATCATATGTATGTGCACGTTACATTTGCTGATTCGTATAGTATGGTTCGGGGAATACGAGAAGCCCTATGATCGCGCTCGATAGAGACAAGCCCTATGATCACGCTCGAGACATGATACATGGGTTGTGACTGTCATTGTATATGGATCATGGTTGTAATGTTGTATATGTCGTGGTTGTCATGAAATATGGATCCTGAATGTAATGATATATGCGTCGGGGTTGTGTGTAATAAAAATCGTGGTTGATGTCTTATATGATTCGTGGTTGATGTCAAGCATTGGTCGTAGTTGTCTTTCGATATGGGTTCATGGTTGTCATGTTATATGGGTTGTGGTTGTCGTGATGATTGGGCAATGATTTATATATTTAATGTTTATGATCATCTAATTTGAACTGTAATATATATACTTATTGATTCATGAACCTTGGTGCTTGTTAACCACGATGCAATGTGGATGATAACCACAAATTCTTGTGCTTTGAACCACAACCCATAAAGGAAATGGTGAGCTTCGCAATGGGTCATGGCACCCATAACAGGTGGATCGTGGTTGTCATATTGCCTAGGTCGTGTTTCTCTGAAGATCGTCGTGTTTGCGACAAATACGAACCATTACAACTGTGAAGCATGACTATTTTAACACGACAAATACGGCCCACATCAACTACGACCAATGCTTCACGTATACCATGACCAACATAAAATGACAACAACGACCTACGTATCAATCTATTCAGGTTCCATGTATCATGACAACCAATACCTATCCAATGTCAGTCACGACCCATGTTTCACGTCAACCACGACCCAACGTGGATGATAATAACGAGCCTTTATGCATCTGAGCAACTAACACAGATGAAAATAGTGTACATATAATATGTCGTAGTTTTCATCATATAATGATTGTGGTTGTCATGTAAATGGGTATTGCAAAAAATCAGTACTGTGGTTGTCAACAACGACACACGAAACAAGGCAACAATGACCATGCAAAACGATTAACATGAACCCATTCAAAATGACAACTACGATCAATGCTTCACATCAACTATGAACCATATTACAAGAAAACCATGATCCGTATAACAGGACAACCACGACCCTTTAATAATTACATTAAGGATCCAAATTACATCACAACCAAGACCTATACAATATTACAACCACGACCCATATCAAATGATATAACGACCCATGAAACTTTAATCAATAGTGGGTTCTGATTGTGCATTGCGTTGTGTCGTGGTTATTATGAATAGTGGATCGTTGATGTTATATGAGAATCACGACCTATATGCCATGACAAACACGACCCATTGTTCATATGAATCATGACCCATGTCATCTTCACGACCAACCTGCCATGTAAACCATGACCAAACCTCACTGGGGCCCATTGAAGAATATTGTTATTCATATGACATGACAAATACATCCCATATTACATTACAAACCACGATCCCCCTTGGGATCGAAGATATTTTCACCCAGCTATCATATGTCCCTCCTAGTCGACTAGGTGGCAAATTAATCACCAATACTCTTACTCACCTTCCTGAGTCGTTCATCAACGACTATGCCTCGGTCTGTTATACGGTAATCTCTCAACCTTACTCGATTTGTTGACTCTGATTGTCATTTTATACTTTGTAACTCTTTTCTTTCTCAGGCATTGTTGATGTTTCTGTTGATTCAGGAGAGGCTAAAGGCGATGACTAAGATTGAAAGGAGGAGGCCGAGCTAGAAGAGCTCCTGAAGACTTCTGCTGAGGAGCAGGAGAAGCTGAAGGGCCTGGTAGGAGAAGGCTAATTAAGGGAACAAATGGTTCAGGGGGAGGTCAACGGGCTTCAGTCTCGTTTGGACTCGGCTGAGTCCGAACTGACAAGCACAAAGGCTCATCTTAAACAGTCGGAGGAGGACAATACGCGGCTGGCGGCTAAACTGGGGCAAGCTAAGCTTGCCCATATAACCTAAAAATCAAGATCCATTGTAAAATTAAACAAACGATCCATGACAACTACAATCCATGCAACATGACAACCACGACCTATATAATATAGTGACTTTCAGAAGAGAAGCTCGGCATGCAAGCCAAGACTCTGCAAGTTCCTTCCACCTAAGTTTGCAAATAGAGATATTATCATCCTCCTCACTCTCATCTTCGGTGGTTAAAAACTATAACCCTTTCCTTCGGGTTCAGAGCGACCGTCTGGAATAAGCGCTACATGCAGTATGCAATCTACAACCCATTTAACATGATAAACACCATAAATGCATCTTGGCCTCCTTTCCATCATGCAAGCTACGCCACATGCATTTTGTTACACTCCCTTTCACGTGACAACTGGAACCCTCGACTTCTTGTAACGTCTCAGAAAAATCCATACAAAAACCCGAGTACCACCTCAGGCAGAAATCACTAAGGACCGAATCATTTAGAAATTAGACAAAAATTAATTAAGTACTAAACTAACTTAATTAGAAGATTAGCTTGAACTGCTTTCTATATGAACTGCAAGAGTCAAAACCATTAGAATCGCTAACTCTACATTACCTAAAAACTTAGGATCAATCTCAAAACCCAGTTGCTCTCGGGAGCACATTGAAACTCCGTATCGGACCTGGACAGTGGGTCGAAAGTCCAATTACCGTGAAACTATACGGTTATGACTGCCTTACTGGGCTTGACAACCATCTCAGAAATCAAGTCTAAATAGTATCCAGAAATGTACAACTTGAGCCCGGAGCAAAGTGTGTGAGAAACGCGAATATCTTTAGAAAATGAACTCAAACTTAAGTGAATTGGGCCGTTCACTTGCAGGTCAAATTTAAGGTTTCAGACCGTTAGATTCTGACCCAACTACACCCTCGGATCAGGAAAATTTTTCTACACATGTCAGTGCACTTGTGGCCCTGATCGAGCAACGATGACTATTGAACTGAAACTGGTCCTCCTCGATCGATCTACAAACCTGATCGGATCGAAAACTTAACCTGACATAGATCCATTGTTAGGAAACTTTCATCGGACTGTATGCAGGTAATTGACCTCCAAATGAGCTCCGTTGGCTCGAAACAACCACTCTTTGGCTATAACTTAAGTATACTATGGCCATGGGGCCATTGACATCAGTTCTGGGCCTATATAAGGGCCTTAACCCACCCCTCTCTCATTCCATGCGAATCCCCAAACCCTAGGAGAGAGAAAAGAGAAAAGAGAAGGAAAGAGTGAGGAGAATTGAGAGAAAGTGAGGGATAATTACCGGGATTCAACCCCATCGCTCCACGTACTGAATCATCCTACCTGCATCGCTATACCGGCGATTTCGACTCCATTTTTGGGTAAGAAATTCTAACCCTAATCTGTGTTAGGTATCCAAATAGAGTAAATGGTGAAATAGATAACCTATTTCATGCTATAGGTTGCCGTTGTGTCATAGACAAAGACGTAGTGTTCAAACTGAGTACGATACGAGTTTACCGACGAAAGGTGCGGATTATAAATATTTAGGTTATGGTTTTCAAGGCTTTCAATATCATTTAATGATTTATGATTGACTTGATTGCTATTACATATGCTTAGATTCGATGTTTTCCGCATATTACATATATATATATACTATGTTGAAATTAATGCATTCTACGTGTTTGTTGAAATGTTTGTATGAATATGGAATTATGATTTGTGCTTGCCATGATTGCTGTACGTGTGGCAACTCCCTTATAAAAGGATTTGCTATAATATATGTTATAACTAATTTATTACATGTATGTTGATATGTGTAGTCTGAGTGTTTGATAAAATGCCCGAATGAGAAAATGCTTGTTGAAATGTATTTAATGAGGGTGTTGAGATAGGATTCTCAATTACCTTATTTATAGTTACAATTTCCTTCATGTAACCTAACTCACTATTACGTGATTTATGGATGAAATGCCTATGTATAATAACATGTGCACTATGTGTTTATTGAATTGCTCAAATGAGATTTATGTTTAATTTAGTTGTCACATGCTGCTTGGACTATCACATTTGGATGCCTATTGTGTTGAGTATGATTGGGACTAGTACGTAGTCCAGCCAATCGATAACGGCTTACGATCAGTGGCCGAACTAGTTTCACCAAGACGGATACATTCGATGAATCCGAGTCGTACGCTGATTATCGACAGTGGTTAGGCTACGAGGAGTGCGTATGCGCTCTATGTCGATTAATTCAACGTGCGCTCGTACTAGTCGAGCTTGTCAAGTAACTCGATTGGCCTAATGTAGTTCACCATGTATGGATGCTATTGTTTGAATTTAAGGTACCACTTACCATTGAAAAACCTGTTTAACCTTGGTACCACGATCCGCTAAGACTCATGAGCCGGACATGGTGGTGTATGGGACACCGTGGTCGAGCTGTCGGCCTACGTTGGGGTGACAAGCCTCCCCTAGTGACCAGTGAGCAACTCAAACTCATGAGCTGAATATGGTGGTGTACGGGACACCGTATTCGAGCTATCGGCCTACACTAAGGTGACGAGTCTTTCCCGTAGTGATCTCGAGTATAAAATAGGCCTATGATCGGGTGACGAGCCCCTCGTAATGACCTCGAGTGTGAATTTACCTATGTCGAGGTGACGAGCCTCCTGTATCGACCTATAGTGTAAACTCACGAACTTGTCTATCGTATGTGATTAACTAGGATTAACGACCTTATATGGATCATTGTTTGAGTAAATGATATAAAGGGAGGTACCTTAGCTTCCTAAATCTGCTGTATGAATAGGTCTAATTAAGAACTTGGCTAATCATGCACATGCACCCCATTGCATGTGCCTTTGGCATTGGAGTTGAGCACAACGGGAGTGTTGTATGCGGGACCGTGAGATGATGTCGCAAAGGGAGTGTAGGCGAGGGCATATATCATTATCGCATCCCATTCTTTCATTAACCAGAGTACTTAGGAATGCTTGTTGTACTGCTTTATCATTACTGCTTGATTGAATTGATAACATGTTAACCTTTACCTTATAGCTCCACTGAGTTGATCACTCACTCCCACTCTGGGACGGTACTTTAATACACCAACCAGAGTCTGTTGTAGTTTTAGGTGATGTCGAGGCTTACGAGGCAGAGCCTGACTTCTATGACGATGAGGAAGAGTTCTCCCACCTGCAACTCTCTGGCGGGTCTATGTAGACCTGGAGTTGCATTACCGGGGCTACATGAATATGGATTAGATGACATTATACTTTATCATTTTGTATATTTTTGAACTAAACATGTAATTATTTAACCTGGTAACGTGTTCACACTCTAGAGACTTACAACAACTTATGTGTTTTATATATCCATCACAGTCTTCCGCTTGTGTAATCAAATTGTCTCTGGAGTATGATATGCCGATCTAGGGTAATCTCATTCATGTTTAATGCACTAATAAGGATAACATTTAATCATCATTATCTATGTTGCATAAGTGATGCGTTGGAACTCGGGAACCGAGCTTCTGCTCAACCCTCGAAATTCGGGGCATTACACTTCTCAACTCTGTCCTTCCTTTACCTTAGCAAATGCCTACATACAGTTGAAACCAAATAAAATACTAACCTCGTAGTGGAAGAGGCTTTAAGACGAGAGAAATGACAAGGAGAAACAACGTCGCTCTTTGGCTATTGGTCCCTGGGTCTTCGCTTCTCTAAGAAAACAAAAGAAGAAGAAGAAGAGGGTCTTTCAAAGGTAAATAAATGCGACATTTGCCCCTTTCGAAGCTCATGGTGCTGGTGATCGGTGGTCTATGGGCCCCACCATGATGTATGTGCTTCGTCCATGCCGTTCATCCAGTTTAAAATATCATTTTATGGCTTGAACCGAAAAACGAGAGTGATATAACTCTCGGGTGGACCACATTGCAGGAAAATAAGGCCCGCCGTGATTGGATTATTTTTATTTTTTGACTCATATCATAAAATGATCCATAGAAATATATGGATGGCATGGATGAAACACGCACGTGGTGATGGGGCCCACAGAGCGCCGAGCTTCAGCCATTGGCCGATGTCCCTGGGAGTAGCCGATCCGTCCGTTTCTCGGGGGTTGTAATAGCGGGTGACTTCTACTTCACTCCATGACCGTACAAGTCCTGAACCAAGGTCAGGGGCATTTTCGTTCAAAACAAAGTCTAAAAGCTGTCAGAAGGCCCTTTTGGGAATATATGGAGTGTCGTAGTGTTCTAGGTAATTTGCCCAAACTTTGAGGCGAGTACGGTCAATTTCCCGAAGAAATCCCATCTTTTTGGGATTTCATCGGGTCAGACCTGCTTTGACTGTGCGTATAGTCCCTGCACAGCGGGTGTACGCAGGTCTGTGCACATGCACCAATAAAAAATGAGGCCCACATGATGATCGGTGAGATCTGTATTGTCAGTTCGTCTTAGCAAGTTAATTATTTGTTTATGGTTGAAGATCAGTTGGATTAAAGGTTTAGATGAGCTGATTGGGTTGGTTTATTATTAGCAAATGTTGATGGTATTGATCCTATTAGTAATTTAGAGTCTAGGAATGAGTTGTTACACATGTATTAAACAAATAGATTGGGAAAGTGTTTGCGATGTCATGTTTCATTACTTGAATTTGATAGTGTTAATATTATGTTTAAGTTAGGGAATTGTAACACTGAGTTGATGATCACTCACTACCTTCTTAGATGGTGTTTTAAAACACCTATCAAATGTTGGCGATGCATGTATCGATGGAGCAATAGTGAATGATCGAGGAGTTATTGACCTTGTTTCCACTGGGTCATTCTATCAGTTTGCTGATGATAAGTTACAAGTTGTCATGCCTTCGCTTTCACCTGATCTTTTTTAGAGTATATTAGAGATGATAGACATAGACTTCTTATTTTTTTAGACATGTATATATTGATTCCCAAAGTTGAGTGGACTCTGTAGTTATATATGATTGATGGTATGTTATGTGTACTTTTCTTTCTGTTGATACACACACACACATATTATTGAGGTTGAGTTTCTTTACTATGAGTATTCATGTCATTAAATTGATTATTTGTATTAAAAGTGATACCTGAGAATTTGGAGATTGAGGTTACACTCGATCCTTGAATTTTCGAGGCATTACAATGACCCACATCAAGGTGGGCCTCACATGATGGACAATCCACATCAAAGTTTGGCCTAACAATGAGTGGCATATATCCAAGCGGGGCCTGCATGATGGGCGGACCACATCAAAGGTAGGGTCCACATGATGAATGACCCATAGGATGTGCGATGGATATTGAAGATGAACCTCACATGATGGACACTAACATTGATGATGGGCCCCACGTGATGGATGACCAATATCAAAGGTGGGCCCTACATAATGTAGGATGCATATTAAAGGTTGGCCCCTAATGATAAATGACTCACATCCAAGGTAATCCCTGCATGATGGATGGCCCACACATCAAAGGTACAGAATGAACAATGCATGTTAAAGATTGCCCTATGTGATATAACAGACAACGGATACAAGTCGTGTACTTAAAAGAAATTGAGAGATAAATACGGACGTGATATAAATAACAAAACTTACTTTTTTACTTTTTAAATAACAAGTAACTTGTGCACCAAATAAACTTATTTTCCAAAAAAGCAGAAACTAAGACGAGCTACTTAGGCTATAAGCAGCTTATCCAACTACTGAAGTAACTTACAATCCTAACAGCCCCTTAGTCACATTCACATTGAGCGGTAAGTTGCCATGGGATTAAAGGACGCAAGCGAGTGGGACCCTTTTCATCTAGAGGTGCGCTCTTATGGCACCAGTACCACCACAAATTTTTGTGGTATTGGGCTCTGGTGGGGTCACACGTTAACTGTGCATAGAATCCTCGGCATGCATTAGATATGCCCTTGATGTTGGGCCATGCAGCCCCAGTGGAAACTCAGATTGGTCACCCAACAAGGAATGGTTGTGATGGGACGCCCAACCATTAAAACTTTTTATACCGTTCGTGGGGCCGCTGTGTAGTGTATGTGCTTGGAAAAACGGAAGCGGACTGGCTGGTGTAGATACGTGTCGTGCGGAGACGAGCGCCGATTCTCCTCGAGCTCAGGTTGTATTAACGGTCCGAAGGAGATCAAAGTTACATGGGACATGATGATGTATTTATTATATCCACACCGTTCATCCATTTTTTTTTTAAAGATCATTTTATAGGATTACACAAAAAATGAATCACATCTACATCTCAAATGGGCCACACCAAAAATAGCATTGAGGATAATGATTTTCACCGTTAAAAAATTCTTAGGGTCACACATAACGTTCATTTTCCATCCAATCTGTTAATATGACCACAAATACATGGATGAAAAGAAAAAAAATAAATCATATTGATCCGAAACTTCTGTTACCCCAAAAGGGTTTCAATGGTAGACGTTCAATCCCCACTGCTTTTTACAGTGTGGTCCACTTGATCTTTAGATTTGTCTTATTTTTACTCTTAAGACTTAAGACGAGATCATTAAATGGATGGACGGTTTGGATATAACACATGCCTCATAATGGAATCCACAGAACTTACTGACGGCAATACACACGGCTGTATAGCTGGTCCTCTTCCTGAAAAAACGAACGTTATTTGATACTGACACGTTGCGTAGCTAACTACTGGAGTTACGTTACCAAGTTATGTGGGCCCTTCCATGATGTATGTTTTATATCCACATTGTACATCATCTGGAGATATTATCCAAGGAATTAGGTAGATCCACCGATGAGAAAAATACAGAAGTTATATTTTTTTGTAAAATATGAAAACCAAAAAATTTAAATTTATCCGAAAATAAAGGCGGGGTGAAGCATGTTTGCAACATTGTCCTTGAAGCGTTATTTGCCCGTACTCAAGTAAATTGAGTATGCTGAAAAGGTTACAGACAAATTACTTTTAGAATATAACGAGCCTAGTGTGGGTAGGAGTGTACACAAACCGGGCTAGCCCAGTTAGCTCGCTTGACCCGGCCTGAAAAAGCCCGACTCGGCCTGACCCGAAACTGAGTTCGGGTCAGGACGGGCCAATTTTCTAGGTCCGAAAGTGAGTTCAGGCCGAGTTCAGATACCTCCCAGTTCGGCCCGACTTGGTTCGAAATTCGACTCGCCCCGGCCTGACCCGTGTATGACTGCATTTAATTTATATAAAATATTTTATTTTATGCTTTATCAAATATATGTAAATGTCCTGACTAGTTAGATTGTTTGTGAAGCTTATAGTTCAACTATCTAAACCGTTGATCGAGGGCCTTGTAATGGGACACGGATTACATGCCAAAGTCCTTCCCATGAACTTGCTGTAAGGTTCGAAACTAGCCCGAACTCAGGTTCAAAACTGGCCCAAACTCGAAGGTTTAAAACTGGCCCGAACTCGGCCTGAACTCGCACCGGCCTGGTTCGGGCTAGAGATGTTGGCCCGGTGACCAGGCCCGGTCGGGTTCGGGCCTTATGTGGCTGTTGAACGGGCCTAGACGGGCTGAGGCCAGTTCGACTCAGCCCGACCCATGTACACCCCTAAGTGTGGGTCTACGTTCAGCAAACACGAATACCTACCAATAAAACTCTCTATTATACAGTATCTGACAGAAAATAAAAGGAAAATCCCAAAAAAAGAGAGAAGAAGAAGTGTGAATTAGACTACTACACTGGTCTGTTCTTCAATTAATGGTTCAGATGAACCGTTTTTAGACCACACCGCTGGTCTGATCTTCAGACAATAGTTTAGATGAACCTTGCTGCATTGCTGGAATTTTTGTCTTTAAGAGTAGAGTGGCTATGGTTCGTATGGGTTCTGCCGGAGTGAGTTGTGATGATTGAAAACCCGTCCAGGCCCTATTTATATAGGCATGACTGGGGGTTATGGTTCAGGGAAATAAATCCCAAGTGATCGTTTTCTAGCTATTGAGAAATTAGTCGTTATTGGCAGTTTCTAACTATTGTGCATGAGCCATAATAGCTACTACATGCTAATTATTGTGAGATACTGGCTAGCCGTTTCTAGTTGTTGGGATAGCCACATGCAGCAGTTTCTGCATTGTCTGCAATGAATTGCATGAGGAGTTACACCTCTCCCTGCAACAGTCATATTTTCAGCCTCTATATATACTGAGGAACCTCATTCAGTCCTCTAGTCTTCTAGCCAGTGATGTAAAGTGGGTCGCGGACAGTTTCATGGCCAAGATGGACCAGAAAAGGCTCGGTCGACGACATAAGTGATCCGGACCGTCGGACCTTAGATCGGGCGTATCTCGCAATCCGGAATAAGTTAACTAACGTAAAATATATGATTTTATGGTAGAACGAGCTACTTTAGCCAACCAACCCAGCTATGCAGGGTTGCGATGCCACGAATTGCGAAAAACCCCTGGATCGATGGTCGTTTTCCTGCTTTAATTTCGTTTTTACTGTAAATAATAAGTTTTAGTTTGATTATAACTCTTCATCCGTCGGGCTTTAGGAGTTGCGCCCAACGTAAAAAGAGCTTAGAATAATTAGGAGAACGGTTTGGTGAAGCCAAATAGGACACTTACTATTTTTGGCCGAAAACCTTGCACACTAGTAGACATCACAACCGTGTATAAATAGTAAGTTTACTATTTATAGTAAGTCGTGGATTCTAGGAGTTTTAGTTGTAGTTTGATTCTGATTTCTTTCCCATTACTTGGTACCCCTATTTAAAGGGTTGTAAACTCATTTTTAGTAATTAATTAATCAAGTTTGAATTTATTAGAATTTATTTCTATTTCTTGCTTTCTTTCCTCGTGGATTCAAGAAGTCTCTGTGAGGAGTCTAGAGAAGCTCCGTGGATTCGGAGTAGTTATCCTCATCACGTTCATCCCTGCGTCAGCCAGCCATCTACCTTAGCCTCTTAATCGCGTTGGGACATGCACACGTCTCGCGTGCGAAGTACAAAGTGTGTCACTAGTGCCTCTACAACCACACTGCCTTACATGGCCACGCCCTCGCACCGCGTCATGCCCAAGCCCGCGCACGGGTGATCCAGTGCAGCCCGATTCTCCTCGGACTAGGTGGGTAAACACTACAATACTCCACCATTCTCGTACATACACAAGATCTTCCTTACCATTTTCCACTGTAGAACTATTCCCAAAAACCCAAGAAAAAATGTATTTTGCAAACCTTTTTGTATATATTATATATATAATTAAAAATATATCTAAAAATCAATATATATTAACATCCAAAGTTGCAGTGGACCCTACCACAGAAAATAGCCAGGATAGTGATGCTCACCATTGAAACCTTCCTAAGGTTGACCATGATGTTTATTTGAGATCTAACCAGTTCATGTGTTAATGCACACATGAAAGAAGGGAAAACACAAATATCAACTTGATAGAAAACTTTTATTGTTCTTAGAAATTTTCCATGGTGGGTGTCACTCTCCCCATTGCTTTATGTGGTCGGATTCACTCCCCACTGTTTTATGTGTTACGATTCACTGGAGCTTTGGATATGACTCATTCTTTGGATCATGCTTTAACATGATGGTATGGATACAAAACATACATCATGGTGCGCCCATGGAACTTGGTGACGTCGCTTTTCTGTGGGGCCCGCTA
The DNA here is from genome assembly GCA_030180095.1 of Magnolia changhungtana. Lineage (NCBI taxonomy): Eukaryota > Viridiplantae > Streptophyta > Magnoliopsida > Magnoliales > Magnoliaceae > Magnolia > Magnolia changhungtana. The sequence goes on from JASAUF010000652.1 coordinate 6,905,508, forward strand.
TGATGTAAGTTTTTTATCCACACCATCCATCCATTTTGAGATATCATTTTAGAGCATCAGCCAAAGAATGAGGCAGATCCAAATCTGAAGTGGCCAGTGGGTCCCCCACAGAAAACAGTGGGGAGAGTGATGCCCACCGTTGAAACTTTCCTAAGGCCCACCATGATGTTTACTTGAAATCCAACTTGTTCACAAGTTAAAAAAGACATGAAAGAAGGGAAAACACAAATATCAGCTTGATCTAAAACTTTTGTGGACTTTAGAAGTTTTTAATGGTGGGCGTCACTCTCCCCCACTATTTTCTTTTCTAGGGTACACTGCAACTTTTTATTTGACTCATTCGTTGGATCTTGCCTTAATGATCTCTCCAAATGGATGGGCAGCGTGGATATAAAAAATACAACATGGTGGTGCCTACAGAACTTGGTGACGTCACTTCAGTAGTGAGTCTTGCTACTCAACCTGTCTGTACCTAATCCGCGTCCACAAAGGAGATTCTCCATAGGGCTGTACATCGAGCCAAGTCGAGTCGAGGTGAGCCAAGCTCAGCTTGACTCGTCCATGCTATACTTGAGTTCGAGCTCGAGCTTGAGCTCGCCCTCGAGCCTAACATTGAAGCTTGACTTGTTTGCCAAAGCTTTCAAGTCGAGCTAGTGGTTCGAGTCGAGTTTATCTCAAGTTGAGTCGACTTTACCTCGGTAGGGTAAGGGAAAGAAAAAGAGGGAATGGGGACGCGTAGGGTCGGGTAGGATTTTTTAGTAAAAACTTTTAAGTTTTAACCTTAAAAAAAAAAAAACTTAAATATATATATTATATATTATATATATTTAATATTAATATAATATATAATATATATTATTAAAATATATTACTCGAGCCGAGTTGAGCTTGAGCTCAAGCTTCAAGTTGAGTCAAGTTCGAGTCGAGTCGAGTTGAAATATACCATGGTTGAACTTTGCTTGAACTTAACTCGAGCTTTAGTAAACAAGCTTGACTCGCCTGGAGTCAGCCTTTCAAGCTGAGTCAATCCGAGTTGAGTCGAACCGAGTTGAGCAAGCTTTTCGAGCTAGCTTGACTCGTGTACAGCCCTAATTTTCCACCAATCAATCCAGCTATATGGGCGTGGATTGGGTACTTCCCCTGCCTGTCCGAGATAGGGACAGGCCAGGGTTTTGAGGGCCAGGCCACTATGACTAATGGATTTTATCCACACCGTCCATGCATTTTTTCGTGTCGTTTTAGGATTGAAGCATGAAAATGAGGTAGATCCATTGCTCAAATGGACCACCAAATGTGGATTAAATGCTTATCGTTGAAAACTTCTTAGAAATCATAGAAGTTTTAGATCAAGCTGATATTTGTGTTTTACCTTTATCTATGTCTCTATGACCTTATGAATAGGTTGGATGAAAAATAAACATCAAGGTGCGCCCTAGGAGGTTTCAACTGTAAGTGTCATTAGCACCACTTGGTCCTGTGGTGTGGCCCACTTGAACCTTGGATCTTCCTCATTTTTAGGGTCCCACCATAAAATGATATGGAAAAATGCATGGACAGTGTTGATAAAATCCATACATCACAGTGTCTACCAGAGCCTTAGCCTATTCATATGTGGGGATGGGCAGGGAAGCACTACTTCCCCCCGGTCCGAGATAAGGTTAGGTGTCATTAGACCTGAGAACTAAACTTCATGAACAGATTCGATGGAAAATAAATATCCAGGTCACCGTTACCTTGCGAACAGATGCGATGGAAAATAAATATCATGGCCCTATGAAGGTTTTAACGGTAGTGTCATTAGCACCGCTGTTCATGTTGTGCGACACACTTGAACTTTGTATATGCTTAATTTTTCAGGTGGTAGACTCTCAGGAGTTTCAACTCCTCAAGGGTTCGAGTACCCATAGGTGGTGAAATTCCCCTAGCTTGAGTGTGTGGGGTGTGTGAGTGTGTGTAAAAATAATAATAATAATAATAATAATAATAATAATATTGCAAAATGTATGCACAGTGTAGATAAAATCCATACATCATGGTGGCCCTCATAGTCCTAGCCTGTCCCGAGCTCGGGAAGGGCAGGGAAGTCCCTAATTCGCAACCAGAAACATAGAGGCCCCGAAGGGAGTAGATTAGGTGTGCCCCAACCTCACCCAAGACAAGTATAGCCCTTATGGGGGGACCCACTTTGATGCACGTATTGTATATTTACATTGTCCATAACATTTGAAGTACATGATCCTAAAAATTAAGCAAATCCAAATATCAGGTGGACCATATTATAAGAAATAGTGGTGGTTGAACACTCCAGCAGTTAAAAAAAAAAACTTTCAAGGGCGCCTCGTAATGTTTCTGTAATGTTTATTTGCCATCCAACCTATTAATAAGGTCATATAAATAAATATAGATAAAGAAAAATAATAAATAGAACCTTAATTCAAGACTTTTGTAGCTTATAGAAAGTTTTAAATGGTCAATCACCACTGTTTCGTATGATTCATATGAGATTTGGATCTGCTTAATTCACTTTTGGCTCATGTCCTAAAATGATTTGAAAAAGTAGAGAGACAGATCGGACAGCACTGCTATAAAATAATATATAATTAAGGTGGGCTTTATGCTAATGGTTGCACCGTCTTGAGTGAGGTCAGTGCTGCACCTAATCTGCTCTGGAAGAGCCAAAATAAGAAAGATGAATCTAACCATCCATCTCCAACTAAAAACAAAAACTAAAGACTCATCACGCACGTCCCACTAGGATTATATGACAAACCAAAGATGGGCCATTCCAGCACCGCATGAATTTAAGTGTTAAGCATGATTTTGATTTTAAATTGTTCCATGGTTTATACACTGATGCCCGGTGAAATGAGCATATCACCCCTGCTACAACTACAACTGTACTTCTTTCATATTTTGATGAAATTATCGCCATGCGTTTGGAGCGATGTGTAGGATGATGCATGGAGTGGCGCCATGACTTGTCCATTTCTATCATTATGGCAAGACTTTTGATGTTTGAAAAGATGGGAATAATTTTATTAATTCAAACGACCAGCAGCCAAAGAATATAAGCCAAAAGCCTGTATTTGTCCAAAAGTACAAAAAATCCAATGTAAGCATTAAGCGTGACGATGACTGGGTTCAATAATGGTTGGCGTTGTGATGTTGAGCAGTTTGGCCGCAGACAATTTCATGGCTAAGATGAACTAAAAGAGCCCGGTCACAAATGGAAGTGATCCGGACTATCAGGTATCTCAAAAATTAAATAAACAATCGAAAGTACCATATATGATTTTGGGGTAGGCTGAGATATTTTAGCAATCCAACCCTTGGGTTGCCCACGCTAAATTTGCGAGGTAACATCAGATGGATGGTCAAAATCCCGTTTTACTTTTGTTTTTGCTATTTATAATAAGTTTATCCATTGGCTTTACGAATTGCGCCCAACATGAAAAGTGCTTAGAATAATTAGGTGAACATCAAGATCTGGCCAGATAAGACACTAACTATTTTTGGCCGAGAACCATGCAAACTAGTAGAATCACGACCATCTATAAATAGTAAATTTACTATTTATAGTAAGTTGTGATTTCTAATAATTTTAGTTGTAGTTTGATTCCAAGCCTCCCCTCGTGGCTTAATAGTCCTATTTAAATTGTCATGAACTTGTTTATTTTAGTCATCAATCAAATTATGAATTTTATAGGATTTATTTCTATTTTACTTTTCTATTTTTTTTTCTCGTGGATTTGAGAAGTTTCTATGATGAATCAAAAAAGACTTGGAACAGTTATTTCCTTGAAGAAGATGGTGCTCGACCTTACATCCTTCCCTGCATCACCTTGGCCATTGCCCACTTATAAACGCTCAAGAGTTCAAAGTCCCATGACCAAAGCACCATCCATTTATTAAATAGACCTGAGAACTAAGACCAACAGACTAACCTCTGAACAAAAAGTTTAGGCCTTAGACCCACTCGACTCAAGTCTAGCTGATTATGTAATGGTTTGGCTAGTGACGCTGCAACCAGCCAGGTGGCTAGTGGTAGGTGCTATGTGGACTCCATCATGATGTATGTGTTTTATCCACGCCATTCATCCATTTTGCAAGATAATTTTAGGGCTTTATCCCAAAAATGAGATAGATCTCAATCTCAGGTGGATCTCACCATGGGAAATCAGCAGTGATTGAATGTCCACCATTAAAAACTTCCTATGGTCCACTGTAATGGTTATTTGACATATAACATGTTGATTAGGTTATACATACTTGGATGAAGGGAAAAAAATTCTATCAGCTTGATCCAAAACTTTGGTGGCCCCAAGAGGTTTTTAATGGTTGGCGTTCAATCAACACTGAGGTCAACTTGAGATTTGAATCAAAATCGTTTTTGAGCTCATACCATAAAATGATATGGAAGAATGAGTGGACAACATAGACGAAACACATACATCATATGGGGCCCACAGATCACCGACCACTAGACATTGGCTGGTTGCAGGGTGAGTAGCCAATCCGTTTCCCCCTCATTATTGGCCCACTTTTTTTTTTTTTTTTTTTTTTTGGTTTTTTTGTTTTTGTTTTGTAAATGAGCCACTATGTCACCATTTATGGAGCCTGACCCATTTACCTAACAGAGCTCATTTTACAGACCAAGCCGATATAATAACCGGGAAATGGGCCTGTACACCAGCTTTAGCCAAACAAATAACAATTGATCGAACCAATATTTTTCCGGCCTGTTGACAATTTAAATCTTCTATTTGTAAGGAGACTTCGTAGCTCCACCTGCGCATTTATATAAAGTACTAGTACCAATCCCACGTGCACGTGGCACGTCAATGGAGTACGCAGGTGTAGCCATGTAGACACTTCATTTTGGTATCCCACCGGACGAAATGAATATTGCCTAATTTTCCATTTTTTGCAGCTCATTATTTGCTTTGAAACCGTATGTACTGAGCAGCCTCATATTTTTGAACCTCATTGCAGGCATTCAAAGGAGTCGGGTAAGGCTCCCTTTGAGGTATTTCATGTACGGCCCTATATGCGATTGTATGCGTTGTGCACGTGGTAACGGATGGTTACTCCTCTACTGCCGTGGTTAGAGTTGGGCATTGGGCCGAGTTAGATTAGATTGGGTCTAACTCAACTCGTTTTGAAATTTATATGACCGGATTCAAACTCTATTCAATTTGAGATTGAGTCCGGATCATCTGGCTTGGACCGATCGAAGCCACTGCTGCTTGACCTGATCTGAGTTCGACTCGATCAGAAAAACTATGTTAAATAGAATTAGGCAACATTTAAATCAATTTTTTTTTTTTAATAATTTTTGTTTTTAAATACAATTAATCTGATTTTGAGACTGGGACTTGTAGGCCTCGGGCAACATAACTTAGCTGGCTGATGTGATTTGATGTTTGACATGTGGGCTACACTTATGACATGTGAATGAAGCGTGTAACACGTCGCAAATAATTTGCCTTTTTTGTGCACGGCTTTAACTGATGTGATTTGATGTTTGAGAAGTGCACGGCTTTTACTGCATGTGTATAAAGCGTTTGATACACTGCAAATAAGTTGTGTCCTTTTCTCCCTGTACGTTTTTGCTTTCAGCTTTTGTACGTCGGATAGGGAGGATTGGTTGCTGCAATTTATTCACGTTTGCCCTCGTCCGAGGACTTAGAAATGTCCCTGCTCTGTGCGAGCGGATTGTACCTGAGTTACTCAATGCGCTTGTAGTGTAAAATACTGTAAGGAATGCATCGTATCCACTCTGTCCATCTATTTTATGTTAGAATATTTGGTTGAATTAAATAGACTTTAAAATCGAGAACCAAAAAAGAAAATAAAAGTTTTGAGAAAGAAGAATTTATTGTATTGAGTTGAGGCGTGACTGAGTCACTCGGCTTAAAATCGAATTTGCTCCCCTTGGACAGCGTCCCAAGTGCAACAGGTTTCCAGAGCAATCGACCTTTAGGATACAACGACTATGACCCGATCCCAGCGGTGCACTCACTGTACACGGGCTCGAACCACTTGCAGTTTAATCCGAAAGTACTGAGTTGACTCAACGATGAACTCAGTAATAAAATGCTTAAAAAATCCGTATTAGAGAGAGCTTTATAAGATAGAGTATTTTTGTATTTATAAAACTGGAATCGGTCATCTTTATATAGACTCCGAAGTGGTGTATAAACACCCTTTACAAAAGGTTAGGTCCGTTGGGTTTAAACCCAACAGGTGCGACCAACCGAAAGAGACGCATCTCTCTGGTTTAAAACGAAAAGGCACAAGTGCGAGTACACTCTCGTAAATAAAGTCCCGCGAGTACCCATACACACACAAGCGAGTACACTCACACTGCACCTGCACCCGCACCCGCGCCCACGCCCAGCCCAGCCCAGCCCGGCCTGTCACGTCGCGTCGCGCACGCGCACACGGACACGGACACGGACTCGGACTCGGACTCGGCTCGGCTCGGCAGGGCACGGCACGGCACGGCACGGCTCGGCTCGGCACGCGCGCCCGTGTGTGGTTAATGGCATAGATTAGAGCTATTGACATAGCCCCCCCACAGGACCAAATTCACATGCCTCCTGAAAGGGGCACAAGCCCTAGGCAAAAATACTATCTTATATACAAGATAGTTTACTTTGTCAAATCCGATGTAGGACAAAACCTACAACACAAAAGTACCACAACTTTTCAAATGTGGAGGAAAATCACCGAAAATTTGAAAATTTAATTTTAATAATATTTTGAAACAAAATATAACAATCCCCCACATGTTTTAAAATAAAACTCTTTCGGATTAAAGCGTAATAGTTGTAAATGATAGTGCGGTGTCACCATAGACTTGAACCGACATTAGAGTAAGCAAGACAGGTCTACAGGAATCAGGTGACACCATAGTCTTGAACCTGAATCCTTTTAATGTAGATAGCAAGTACATGCCACTCACACAACTCTTCCTCTGCAAGTGATTCTGCAGTTTGGTGCATTTCGGCCATACACCATTATCTGGATTTCATGAGTGCTCTAGAGAATTTGCCTAGATTCTCATAGGAAGTGGCTTCCACCTCCACACCCATATAGGTGAATTCCATCAAGTGTATGCAGCAACTGTATACACCACCAAATATATGGCTATGGATTCATTAAGAGTTCTAACAACTCATCCTTCTGCGTTGCTGCTCGCACTGTACACCATAGAAGGGGCTCATACAACTCAGTGCAATCGTCTACCTCGTGTCTTATTGTTTACCCATTGAACCTATCACATGGGATCTCCACTTGTATAGGTTGGGTTGCCGACACTGGCAGCTCATATATTAGGCTCAGCCCCATTCCCTTCGATGTATCATTGACTAACCTTTTAGATAGTCCTTTTGTCAGAGGATTTGCTAGATTCTTTTCTGACCTCACAAAGTCAATAGATCTGACTCCATCACGTAATATGTGTTTCACCATGTTGTGTCTGAGTCTAATATGCCTGCTCTTTCCATTATATATTTTACTCTTTGCTTTCGCTATAACTGCTTGACAGTCACAATGAATAGACACGGTCGATACAGGCTTTGGCCACAATGGTATATCAGCTAAGAGATTTCTAAGCCACTCGGCTTCTGATCCAGCTTTTTCTAAGGCAATAAATTCGGATTCCATAGTAGACCGAGCGATACATGTCTGCTTGGTAGACTTCCAAGAGACCACTCCTCCACCCAAAGTGAAGACATATCCACTCGTGGATTTTGTCTCATCTGAATCACTAATCCAATTAGCATCACTGTATCCTTCCAATACAGCAGAAAAACCATTATAATGTAAACCATAGGTTATACTGCCTTTTAGGTATCTCAAAATCCTAGACAAGGCATTCCAATGTTCTTTTCCAGGGTTATGTGTATATCTACTTAGCCTTCCTACTGCAAAAGCTATGTCTGGTCTAGTGCAGTTTGTTAGATACATGAGGCTACCAATTATTCTGAAATACTCCAATTAAGACACACTATTTTTTTTTTATTTTTCATGAGAGTCACACTATAATCATAAGAATCTTGACAGTAAGCTTGATCAAAATGGTTAAACTTTCTCAATATCTTCTTAACGTAATGAGATTGTGATAATATAATAACACCATTTTTCCTGGTTACTTCAATACCCAAGATTACACTAGCCTCTCCTAAGTCTTTCATGTCAAACTTAGATGATAAAAATTTCTTAGTTGAATTAACTAAATTAATATTAGTTCCAAAAATAAGCATGTCACCAACATAAAAGCATATAATAACATAATCATTTTCAGAACTTTTACTATATACACATCTATCTACATCATTTATATAATAACCATTTGATTTAAAAACACCATCAAACTTTTCATGCCATTGTTTAAGAGCTTGTTTTAAACCGTATAGTGATTTAATTAGTCTACATACTTTGTTTTATTTACCTGATATCTTATAACCCTCAGGTTGCTCCATATATATTTCTTCTTCGAAGTCTTTGTTTAGGAAAGCCATTTTAACGTCCATCTGGTGTACCACTAGTTTATATATGGAGACTATCGCTATTAAAACCCTGATTGATGTAATTTTAGTTACAGGGGAATATGTATCAAAGTAATCTATTCTTTTCTTTTGTTTAAATCCTTTTGCTACCAACCTATCCTTAAACTTATCAATAGTTCCATCTGGTTTTAGTTTCTTTCTAAACACCCATTTACAGCCTATTGGTTTGTTTCCAGGTGGTAGGTCTACAAGTTTTCAAGTATTATTAGATATTATAGATTCCAACTCATTATTTATTGCTTCCTTCCAAAAGGTTGCATCTGAAAAATTAATAGTTTCTGTATAGGTTGTAGTATCATCTTCTACTAAGAATGTGAAAAAACCATCTCCTAGGTTAGTTTCTCTTCTAACCCTAGTACTTTTTCTTGGTTGTATCTCTTCTATTACTTTATCATAAACATTTTTACTAGTAGACGCAATATCTGATTCATTGACTTCCTCTATTCCTATAGATTTAGATTTCATATGGAATATGTTCTCAAAGAACTCTGCATCCCTAGCTTCTATAATTGTATTAGGTTACACAATATTGTCCTTAGTTTTTAAAACTAGAAACCTATAAGCTGCACTGTTTTGTGCGTAACCTATAAATACACAGTCAGTTGTTTTAGGACCTAATTTTCTTTTCTTAGTTTCAGGCAATCCTACTTTAGCAATGTATTTGTAACTAGGAACATGATTCTTCTAAAGTTCATAAGGTGTTTGTTCAGAAGATTTATAAGGAATTCTATTTAGGATATAACAAGCAGATAAAATTGCTTCACCCCACATATTTGAGGGTAAGCTCGAACTGTTTAATATGGCATTCATCATCTCTTTTAGGGTTCTATTCTTACGTTCTGCTATTCCATTATGTTCTGGTGTATAAGGAGCTGTAGTTTCGTGAACTATTCCATTCTTTTCATATAATTCTCTAAACTGAGAAGATTCATATTCACTTCCTCTATCTGTTTTAAGTCTTTTAATTTTTATATTTAACTGATTTTCAACTTCAATTTTGTATGTAGAAAAAGCATTTAAAGCTTCATCTTTGTTCCTTAACAGATAGACTCCAGTAAACCTAGAGTAGTCATCTATAAAAGTTATGTAATATCTTTTTCCACCTCTAAACATGTGATTTCTAAAATCACCTAAGTTACTGTGTATTAACTCTAATAGAACATATGATCTTTCTATTTGTTTAAAGGGTTTTCTAATGAATTTTGATTCTACACATGTTTCACATTTTTCGAAATCTTCATTAGATATATTAGGTAATAAACCTAATCTTTTCATTTTATTTAAAGATACTTTATTCACATGACCTAATCTACTATGCCATAGATAAAAATGTTCAACGATATAAACAGAACTAGATGCCTTCTTATTATTATCATTGGATACATTTACAATGAATAAACCATCACTAAAGTATCCTTTACCAACAAAAGTTCCATTCTTGATCATTACAAGCTTATCTGAATCAAACACTAACTTAACACCAGCCTTATTGAGGAGCGAACCAGAGACCAAGTTTCGTCTAATATCGGGCACATGTAGGATATCATTCAACATCAGAGTCTTTCCAGAAGTGAGTTTCAGAAGTACTTTTCCTTTCCCTACAACTGGAGACGTTCTAGCATTACCCATGAACACCTGTTCATCATCTCCTAATACTTGGTAGGAGGTAAACATCCTATGATACTTGCACACGTGCCTAGTTGCACCAGTGTCTAGTACCCATTCTAAGTTGTTTACCAAGAAGACTTCTGACACCACAGCTACTACCATGTCAGACTCATTGCCTGTTTCTGTAAGATTAGCCTGCGGCTTATCTTTGTTTTTCTTAAGCCTGCAGGTTTTAACATGATGTCCAGGCTTTCCATAGTTGTAGCAGTTTCCTTTTTTCTTGAATTGATTATTCGCATTCTTCTTTTTGAGCCTGCATTCATTTGCGTAATGTCCAGGTTTGCCACAGTTATGACAGTTGCCCTTTTTCTTATTATTTGTCCGACTTGATTCTACAAGATTTGCCTTTGAATCTATCTCATTTCTATTTTCTTTTTGGTCCCTGATTCTATTGGCCTCCTCTATTCGTATATGTACGATAGTGGTTTCCAAAGAAACACCGTTCTTTTTATGTTTCATTCTATTTTTATATTTTTTCCAGGATGGCGGTAGTTTTTCTATTAGTGCTCCTGAAAGAAACACTTCATCCAACTTAATTCCTTCTGTCGATAGTTCGTGAATTAAACTTTGAAAATCGTGAATCTGATTTGTGACAGGTTTATCGTCTGTCATTTCATAATGAAGGAAATTAGCAATTGCATGTTTCTTAGTACCTGCATCTTCCAAAATGTATTTATTTTCTAAAACAGTCCATATGTCTTTAGCAGACACGTAAGAAGCATACACATTATATAGATCGTTGGATAAAGAGTTTAGAATATAATTTTTACAATTATTTTCATCTGTTACTTCAGTTTGATTTGCTAGATTTATAGTAAATGATTCAGATAATATGTATGAAACTTTCAGGGTGGTCAAAACGAACATCAGTTTCTGTTTCCACCGTTTAAAGTATTGTCCAGCGAACGGTTCGATTTTGGCTAACTCAGCAGAAGCATTTACAGTTACTGTAGCCATAGTCTATATAATTCAACAAATTCGATTTCAAGATTGTTGGAATATTTGGTTGAATTAAATAGACTTTAAAATCGAGAACCAAAAAAAGAAAATAAAAGTTTTGAGAAAGAAGAACTTATTGTATTGAGTCGAGGCGTGACTGAGTCACTCGGCTTGAAATCGAATTTGCTCCCCTTGAACAGTGTCCCAAGTGCAACAAGTTTCTAGAGCAATCAACCTCCAGGATACAACGACTATGACCCGGTCCCAGCGATGCACTCACTGTACACGGGCTCGAACCACTTGCAATTTAATCCGAAAGTACTGAGTTGACTCAGCGATGAACTCAGTAATAAAATGCTTAAAAAATCCGTATCAGAGAGAGTTTTATAAGATAGTATTTTTGTATTTATAAAACTGGAATCGGTCGTCTTTATATAGACTCCGAAGTGGTGTATAAACACCCTTTACAAAAGGTTAGGTCCGTTGGGTTTAAACCCAACATGTGCGACCAACCAGAAGGGACGCATCTCTCTGGTTTAAAACGAAAAGGCACAAGTGCGAGTACACTCTCGCAAATAAAGTCCCGCGAGTATCCATACACACACACAAGCGAGTACACTCACACCGCACCCACACCCGCACCCGCGCCCACGCCCAGGCCCAGCCCAGCCCGGCCCGTCCCGTCCCGTCACGTCGCGTCGCGTCGCGCACATGCACACGGACACGGACACGGACTCGGACTCGGACTCGGCTCAGCTCGGCTCGACTCGGCACGGCACGGCTCGGCTCGGCTCGGCGCGCGCGCGCATGTGTGGTCAATGGAATAGATTAAAGCTATTGGCATAGCCCCCCTATAGGACCAAATTCACATGCCCCCTGAAAGGGGCACAAGTCCTAGGCAAAAATACTATCTTATATACAAGATAGTTTACTTTGTCAAATCCGATGTGGGACAAAACCCACAAAACAAAAGTACCACAACTTTTCAAATGTGGAGGGAAATCACCGAAAATTTAAAAATTCAATTTTAATAATATTTTGAAACGAAATATAACATTTTATACACATTGTTGGTAAAGGAGAGCCAGAGAAAGAGAAAGGTTGGTGTTTTTTCTGTTTTTTTTTTTGAATTTTCGCTGCCTCTGCCATTAGCATTGATTCCGAGCTTTTTGGCAACCTCTCTCTCTCTCTTCTTTCCCAAAGAAGAAAAGAAAGAATGAAAGAGAAAGCCTCAGCGCCTTTCCATGGATGAAGCCCACCACCCCATTCAGCTCCCCTTTCTTCTTCCTTCCAAGATTAAGGGCCTGTTCAGCCAGGCAGATCCCATGGTATTAGGAGGGATGGGATCGGCAATACCCTGCGATAGGCATGACGAGCCAAACAGATCCAGTGAACTTGTCTTGGGATATGAGCAATCCCATGGATCTTGAGACAATCCACTGAGAGATCTTTCTTGGAGTATATCCAACGCTCAAGAGGACCGTGCTGCAGGAAACAGTGGGGGACGTTATCTTCACCGTTGAAACCTGGTTAGGTCCACAAATATTTTTATTTTTCTTCTAACCTGTACATAAGGTAACACAAAGGCTGTGTTTGGATGCTCCGGATCGGGTCGAATCGGATTAGTCCGGATAGACCACTATCCGAACTCGACCCGAGGAACCGTCGGATCTGGATGGCTCCACTCGATCCGCACCAATACAGGCCGTCGATTCAGTTCGGAATGGGTCAGATCGGGTCAGACATGCCCAGCTCTATTAGTGGTGGTCGGTGCTCTGTGGGTCCCACCATGTACCATGATGTATGTATTTCATCCATGCCATCCATTTGTTTTTCTATATCATTTTAGGGTATCATATCAAAAATGAGATGTATCCCAACCTCAAGTGGACCACATTACAGGAAACAGTGTTGAAAGAACGTCAATCATTAAAAGCCTTTTTGGGCCCATAAAAGTTTTGGATTAAGCTGATCTTTTTTCCCTTCATCTGGGTATGCATGACCTAATCAACAGATTGGATGTCAAATAAACAGTACAGTGGGCTTTAGGATGATTTTAATGGTGGATATCCAATCACTATTGTTTTCATATGGTGTGGTCCACTTGAGATTTATATCCCTCTCATTTTTTGAATCAACCCCTAAAATGATCTATAAAAATGGATGAATGGGATGGATGAAACACATACATCATGGTGGGGCCCAGATAGCACTGACCACAGCCACTGGGCCAGTGGCAGGGGAGTAGCCAATCCATTTCCTGTGCATACGTACTCGGTCAGTTTTGAGCCCCAACACTGGCAAATCTGGTCAAAAAGTAGTTTTAGATTGAAAATTTTGTCTTGTTGGTTGGAAACGGATCGACTACTCCCCCTGCCACTAGCCAATGGCTAGTGGTCAGTGCTCTGTGGTCCCTACCATGATGTATGTGTTTCATCCATGTCATCCATCTATTTTTATAAAACATTTTAGAGTATGAGACCAATAAAGAGGTATATACCAATCCCAAGTAGACCACATTATAGGAAACAATGTTGAATGAATGTTGACTATTAAAAACTTTTTGGGGCTTATAAAATTTTTGGATCAAATTGATATTTGTTTTTTCCCTTCATCTAAGTGTTTATGACCTAATAAACAGATTGGATGTCAAATTAATAAACAGTACAGTAGGCCTTAGGAGGATTTTAATGGTGGATATCCAATTAGTGGTCCACCTGAGACTTATATCCCTCTCATTTTTTGGGATCAAGCCTTAAAATGATTTGTAAAACTGAATGAACAGAATGGATGAAACACATACATCATGGTGGGGCCCATAGAGCACCGAACACCAACCACGGGGCTAGTGGCAGGGGGAGTAGCCAATCCGTTTCCTGGTTGGTCAAGCCGTGAGGCACCAAATGATTCTGTAGACACCTAAACCAGTCATGGCATGACTGATTATCCATAAAACTAGTCATGGGATGACCGATTTCAACCAAAACTGGTCAAAGGTCCACTATTTTTGCAGACTTTAATTGGGCCAATCAAAACACTGATGCGGCTAAAGGCAAAGCACAAACTCACTTATCAAAGGTCAACTGTTTTTACTGACTTTAAGTGGGCCTAATCAAAACACTTATATGGCTAAAGACAAAGCCCAAATTCACTTATGCGGAATAGATCAACTACCGCCAGAACTAGAGCTGGGCATTGGACCAAGTTGGATCTGATTGGGTCCAACTCGACTCTGACCGAAATTTACATGGCCTGGCTGAACTCGATTTGATCCGAGACCGAGTTCGGGTCATCTGACTCGAACCGATCCAAGTCACTGCTGGCCTGAACTGATCCGAGTCTGACTCGGTTAGGAAAATCGAGTCGGATTGGATTGGGCAATGTTCGGATCAGTCTATTTAATTTTTATTCAACCCATCTGATTTTGTGACTGGGACTTGTAGGCCTCGGGCAACACAACTTAGCTGGTTGATGTGATTTGATGTTCGACAAGTAGACAGCTCTTATTGCATGTGTATGAAGTGTGTAATACACTTTAAATAACTCGTGTCCTTTTCTCCCTGTACGGCTTTGCTTTCAGCTTCGTATGACAGATTGAGAGTGATAGTTGCTGCAATTTATTCACATTTGCCCTCGGCTGAGGACCCAACAAATGACCTGGCTCTTCGGAAGCGCCTTGAGTAACTCAATGCGCTGGTAGTGTAAAATTGGTGGGGCCCACCGTAAGGTATGCATCTTATCCACTTCGTCCGTCTGTTTTAGACACATTGTTGGTAAAGGAGAGCGAGAAAGAGAGAGGTTGGTTTTTTTTTTTAAAGTTTTTGCCGCCTCCGCCATTAACATTGATTCCGAGCTTTTTTGCAACATCTCTCTCTCTCTCTCTCTCTCTTATTTCATAAAGAAGAGAAGAAAGAATGAAAGTGAAAGCCTCAGCTCCCTTCCATGGATGAAACCCACCACCCCATTCAGCTCCCCCTTCTTCTTCCTTCCAAGACTAAGAGATCTTTCTTGGAGCATATCTAATGCTCAAGAGGACTGTACTGCAAGAAACAGTGGGGGACATTACCTTCACTGTTGAAACCTTGTTATGGCCCACAGATATTTTTATTTTTCTTCTAACTTGTACATAAGGTAACATTAAGGCTGTGTTTGGATGCTCCGGATCAGGTCAGATCGGATCGGTTCGGATCCATTCGGATCGGATCGGTCCGGATAGACCACTATCCGAACCCGACTCGAGAAACTGTCAGATCTGGATGGCGCCACTAGATTCGCACGGATCTAAGCCGTCGATTCGGTTCAAAATGGGTCAGATCGGGTCGGATCCACCAGATCGGGTCAGAGATGCCCAGCTCTAGCCAGAGCACACGATGGGGGAAGCGTAAAACGGTGCATGACCCATATATCTCGAGCATAACAAGAAATATTTCAAATATTGCTTTCAGCAGGCCCACGTTTAGCTAAAGACACACCCCAAACTCACTTATTAGAATAGATCAACAACCACCAAAGCACACGAGGGGCAAACCCAAAGAGGTGCATGACCCACATAACTCCAGCAGAGTAGCAAACATTTCAAATATTGCTTTAGTCACCCCCTCATCTCACTCACGAATACGAATCCTCTGTTTGCGTCAAGCAGGAAAATTGTGGTTATTGCAATCTAATTGGATTGTGTGATTGTGGAATGCATTGAATTTGTGTTTATGACTGAGACGGACCAATCACTATACAACAAAGGAGGACAAAAGCAGGAAAGTCGTGGTTTTGGCAAACAGAGGATCCGTATTCATCACTCATTGGAACATATCAATTGCCGCTAGAGAACATGAGGGGCAAACCTAAAGAGGTGCATGACACCTCCAATAGAGCAAGAAACATTTTAAATATTGCTTTCTGCGGCCCCAAGTTTTGCAAATGCTTTGAAAAACTGGGTAAGTGGAAACCAGCCATTTGATGGTTGGTTCTGTATGTAATCGGCCACCTTGTGGCCGATTCTGCACATAGAGGGCCATGTGTTGGCTGGTTTCATGGTCTGTTTCACTAGAACTCGAGTTGGACCAATCACAAGCTCCATTGCCTTACAACTTTGATTCGGTTTTGCTGAATCTAACGCCAGTTAAGCTTGGTTATACTTCATCATGGTTTAACAAAACCAAACCTATTTCCATGTCACTGCCCTAACATCTCCTAGATGCCTATTTAAAGGGATCCATGAAAGTGCCCTGGTTTGTCAAGTTATGTGAGTGGTGGGTCAGATTGTCTACAGAGCTCGATAGGAAGAATAATTCAAGCGTCTGCCTTATCCGGATGTGTGGAAGCTCGCCATAGGTAAATCATAGCCTCACATCCCATGTCCCAAAACACCAGGTAATTAAAACCCTTAAAACAAGATAAACATCTTAGGGTTTTTAAGGTGAGAGAACTTTTTTTAAAAAAGAAAATTTCTAAGTTTTTCTTGCTGTGTCGATTTTATCGAAGCACTATCGATATGATCGACTTGCTCTGTCGATGTCCTTAATACCTTACCGATATTATCGATATAAGGACCAAAAGTGTCCAGCAAATAAATATTCATCTAGACGGATTTATCGATGTATCGATACACCTATCGATATCATCGATAAAAATACTAAATATGTCCAGCAACTTCACAACATATCTGGACGAATTATCGATGTATCGATACACCTATCGATATCATCAATATTCAAATCTTGAGTCCATCGGGAGTGGCTCGATAAGATCGACAGAAAGATTTCGGGCGCCCCTGTTTCTTAATGAAAATCTCAAATTCCTTCGATATATCGATGACCGTCCGATATGATCTGAATTCAAATATCAATAAGATCGGAGGTCCATCGATGATATCGATAGTGGGCGTGCATTTCTTACAGCAGATATTTCAGGTTGTTTTTAACAATGATCGGGGGCCCTTCGATAGAATCGATATTCAAATATCGATGATATCGGCACCAGGTCGATTGCATCGAACAAGGACACAAATTGTCCAGCAAGCTTAAAGACAAATTCGCTGGATTTATCGATGCATCGACTCTGATCTCGATATCATTGACATTCAAATTCCGATGATCTCGACGGTTCCCCCGATCATTCATGAAAACCTGAAATATCTCAAAGTCAAGTCTCTCTCATTTTTCAAGTGTCGATTAATCGAACCTGTCATCGATGGAATCGGAGTTCAAAATCCGATGACATCAACAATAGTTTCGATTCATCGACCATTTAGTAAAGAGTTTCAAAAGCGTATGACATTGAGTCCAAATCATCGAGCAGATCACCATTGATGCTATCGAGAGTATACGCTCGATGATATCGAACCTACTCGATGATATTGAACTCTGTCATAAATGTGACCGTTTTATATCCGTTGGAACTTTTTGCCTTTATATAGAGGACTTGTCTTTTGTTGTTGTGAGAGAAAGTAGAGAGAACTTTTGAGTGTTTCAACTTATATCCTATATCTAAAGCCCTTTCTCTCAAGGGAGTTCATCCTCTAATCCACCCTCACCATTGACATTCAATAGAGTGGATTGGGGAATGAACTTTCGCATTCAAGGATCCTCCAGCTACTACCTTAATGACAAATCATTAAGCTGGGATGCCTTGAATGCATAAGATTGAAATTGCTCTACATTCCTGATAGGAAAATATTTTGAGAGTAAGATTCCATCTTCACCTTGACCCAACCTGAAGCCTAGTATAGGTATATTATCTTGTGTTGCGGATCAAGGGAGCAAAAGACTCTTCGTCAACAAAGAGAAGGAGATCTTCGGCATTGTGCTAAATGAGACTCATCAACTTATCTGTAAGTATCTAGAGTCCAGAGGACACTTGTGATCATTCCTTTCTAGGATTGAGTTTTAAGTGGTTCTCACCCTTTGAAGTCCTTAAGGAGGCCTCCGGCAGGAGTGTACATGGTGGGTGCGTTGTGTGGACCCTTGCTCTGTGGAGAGCATAAACATCCGAGTGCATTGTCTGGACCTTTGCTCTATGGAGAGCATAAACATCTGGTTAGGAGTGAACTAGTAAAACTCCAGGGTTTAAGGTGAACCTTGGGAAACCTCCTTAGTGAAATCCGGTACACTCAAGGGTTAAGTGTGGTAGCCGGGAGTGAAGTAGACAAGTAGTCGAACCACTATAAAAATGACTGCGTTTATGATTGCTAATCTTCTATGTGTGTGTGTTCTATGTCAATGCTTTCATATCTATATATCTGAGATCACACCTCACACACTTACACAGTCATATCCATCATAAACGAGTTTGTACACTGTTTACTTCTTTCATAGTTTGTGATTGGATCCTCTATTGGGCTTGGAAGCTAGTAGAGTTATTTTTGAGTAATCCTAATATATGTCTGTTGTTAGGATTAGTGTAATAGGATTTTAAATAAATCATAAAAACTTTTAAAGTCCTATTCACCCCCCTCTAGGACATATTGGCATATCCCTTTTTCAACTTAAGCGGTCTTCACCATTATTTTCAATTGGTATCAAAGCGGGTCTCTCTTTAAGGGCTTCACCACTTAAAGAGTGATCTTTACTGAAGTTGGGAATATGGCCAAAGTGGAGGGCGCATCAGTCTCTAGGCCTTCAGTATTTGATGGCTTAAACTATGCATACTGGAAGGCTAGGATGCACTACTTTCTGAGATCTTTGGATCATGACGTTTGGAATATAGTTGAAAGCAGCTATGTGCCACCAACTGAATAAATCGTACTTGACAGTGGCACAACAATCACAAAGCCCAAATCCAAAGAAAAATGGACAGCATTCGATAAAGAAAGAAAAACATCTGAAGCCAAGGCTATGAATGCTATCTACTGTGTTGTGTCCCAGGATATTTTTAATCAAATAAGTATGTGAGGAACATCTAAGGAAGCATGGGATTTATTAGAAACAACCCGTGAAGGCACAAGCACTGTGAAGCGATCCAAAATTCAACTCCTGACTTCATAGTTCGAAAGTCTAAGAATGGAAGAGCATGAGACCTTTATGGAGTTTTTCACAAAGTTAAATATCATATGCAACTCCATGGGTGGATTGGGTGAGAAAGTTCCGGTACTAAAAATTTGTAGGAAAATTCTAAGATCCCTATCGGATCGTTTTAATCCCAAGGTTACAACAATAGA
The DNA here is from genome assembly GCA_030180095.1 of Magnolia changhungtana. NCBI lineage: Eukaryota > Viridiplantae > Streptophyta > Magnoliopsida > Magnoliales > Magnoliaceae > Magnolia > Magnolia changhungtana. Next base: position 6,924,846 of record JASAUF010000652.1, read on the forward strand.
GGAGTGTAGAAACATATATGAAATGAAAGTAGAAGAACTGGTAGGTTCCCTACAAACTTTTGAACTACACTTCACATAATCCCAAAAATCCAAAAATACTATCCTAAAAACCTCTAAGAAAACATTACATGAGGACAATGAGAGAGAAAATGAAAATGAAGATGAAGAAGTGGCCTTACTGGCACAAAAATTTAGAAGATTCTTTCAAAAGAATCATGGTTGGCCTTCCAAAGGAAGAAAGGTGAATTATAAACCTCATGTAGGTAAATTTGGTAAAAGAACTAAAGAACCATAATGCTACGCCTGTCATGAGTATGGACACTTGTCTACTGAATGCCTAAATAGAAAAACTAAGGGCAAGGCTATGGCTGCCACGTGGGATGATACTGAGGAGTCAAGTTCAGAATCTAGTGACTTAGAAAGCGATGGAGATCAGAAATTATTGAAAATACTCATGGTCTCCACTACTTTAATCATTCCCACTGAATCAGAAAATGAGAAAGATCAGCTAGCCATGGAATCATCTTCATCCGATAATGGAAAAGAATAAGAAATCGAAAAGGATAAACTGCAAGATGCGTATAATCAACTCTATATTCATAGCATCAATATCCTTAAGAGACTCAGAATAGCAGAAAACAAAGGTAAGTTGCTGTAGGGAGATTTAGATAAAATATTGGAAATCAACACACAATTAATAAATGATCTGCAGCAATATCATATGGATAATGATAGACTTGAACAAGTTAATACTCTTCTTAAAAACGAGTCTGAAAAACTGAACAAACAGGTTGAGCAATTAGAAGACGAAAATATGCTTCTTCAAAATGAAAATCATACACTCCTGTTTGATCTGGAAGAATCCAGGAAGATAGCCAAGATAAACTACAAGTTTTTCCAGAGTGGCGAAAATCTAGAAAAACTATTAAGAATAGGAAGACCTGAAAAGGATAAAAGTGGTCTTAGATATGAAAAACATAAATCAAAGTCTGGAAATGTAGCCCCCAGAACTGAAAAATTTGCTGCTTCTGGAAACAAAACCATAACAACTCCAGCATGCTATTTGTGTGGTGATCTAGGTCATTTTAATTTTGAATGCATAACACCTAGGAGGACTAAATCTAACTCTGATCAGAATTAGGTTAACGAATTATCAACCAGAGAAATACAAAACTTCAAAAGTCCTCTTAAAGATATGGATAAGAGCAATGCCCCTGCATCACCACTCAAATTGATCAACAAAATGAAATGGGTAAGAAAGAATTAGTTCAGATCACGTATCAGAATCTGAACTTGTGATAAAATAAGGAAATGTTTTTGCTTAACTTCGAATGATATATCTTAGGTGCTTCACCTCTTCTTTTTGTATAAACAATCAAATGTTTATAATTTTGATGTGTACTGTGTGTGTACATAATTTTTATTAAATATACCGTTGACAGAAATATGAAGAGTATATTTGAAAATCTGTCTGAATATAGAAAACTGAAAATTCTCATCTTCGATATGACTGTCGATATGACATTCTCGATTTATCGATAGAAGATCGATATTATTGACACCTCTCTAGGATATGAATAGTTGGATGGCCAAGATTGATATCGGAGATAGACTCGATAGAATTGATAAGTAACCTCTCGATATCATCGAAACAATGGTCGATCATATCGACAGATGCCGCCTGATAAAAAGCCAGCGAAACGAAAAAGGGGGTTATTTTCTCAAGGGTTTCACTGTCACCTTCTCTGCTCGATTCTCTCGACCAAATCAGTTGAAGCCACGTCAGATTAATTAAATCATTCTACAAATCCGGTAATATCCTTCTAACACGTCAAGAGTCCTTTCTCTTTTGAAGATTTGCCGTTTTTGTCATTTTTTGTTTTGCTTTTATTGTCTTTCCCAAATTGTTTAACTTTCTGCCTGACATATGGGAAATGACAAAGGTTTAAAATCTGGTCTGGGGGAGTCTTCAAGAGCTACCCAACAAAAAGTCCTCGCATCTAGAGAAAGAGCGAGGGCCCTCCACTGATGTTTTAGTAAAGTGGGACACCCACTGACAAAGATCATAGACTTCAGGAAGAAAATTCAATCAAAGAAAGAGGTGAGTCCACCCCTAATTATCCTAACCCCTCCTGTTGATTCACCTTGATCTAGATTGATACCACTTATATAGAGAAACCACCTCCTGTCCTTAAAGCATACTGAGTGTCTAATTCCAAGCAATGTCATGACAAATCCCACCCAAATACATGGAATGTACATTCATTAAAGCATCCTGTTTCTTTCTCTATAGGAAACTTATTCTTGGTAGACGCACCTATAAATGCATCCAAACAACAGCCATATATATACTTTGGTCAAGTTCATAGATGGAGATGTATAGAATTTAAACCAATTAAACTTAGAGAAAGGAACAAGAGCTAATCAAATTAGGGGCTTCATTCAGCCTTTTGAGATGCCCATAAAATCCATAAAAAATATTAAACAAAATTGCCAAACCAATCAATCTCTCTCTCTTCTTTCTTCTCTCACTTCTCTTTCTTCTCTCCCTTGCTCTGGATCTCGAATTCCCTAGCTCTGAATTAATTTCCCACGTCCATAATTCTTCTTTTATAGCTATTGGAGGGCTGGAGTTGGTGGCAGAGTCGTAGAAGGACACGGAGTGCAAATTTTTGCAGCCGTGATCGGTGGGCCCCACAGAGGTATCCGGAAAATCCACCTGGTCCCTGGATTCGTTCATGGATGAAATTTGGGTGGTGATGAGTGGTTTTGAACATTAAAGCGCCAGAGAGAAGAAATCACAAGAGATCTGAAAATTACCGCACACTTGCAACATGGTCGGCATGGTTTTATAGTTCTCGAAGCCCTTTACACGATGGACGGATCAGATCTTCTGTATGGGTCACGGGTGGGGCCCAGATGATTTGATAACATGGACATGGTGTGGTCCACTTTACAATGCTTTGAGAAATCCACTCCGTACATTAGTTCAACAAAAATCGCAGAGGAAGACTAGTTTTGGGGTGGATTCTTTGTAACGTATCTTCTTGAGTCCAACATGCGTTTGAACACTAGATTCAAATCTTGGATCATTCACGATCGACACCTTAGCGTTGTTGAGAAGCTTCCCTGGACTCGATGGACGATCGGGATTGGATCTCTGATGGTGGTAAAAGCCACAATATGGAACCCAATTTGAGAAGAGAATCATGCGTTCTTCCGTTTTAAGAAGTATCTTCGCTCGGCCAACATGCTTAAATTGTGGTTATGCATCACACCCGACCAACGTGTGATGTTTTGATCTCATCTATGGCCTCATGGCCATGATTGTATTCCAAATATCGTGGGCCCCAAATTGAACATTAATGGGTTGATCGTACAGATTGGACCATCGAGATCTCAATTGAAATTTAATATGTACGGTTAATTTTTCATGTATGAAGTTTCTGATCGGGTGGCGGGAACCATGTGATCTTGCCATCCTTCGGGCCATCTGATCTTGGTTCCTCGGGGTCCTGCTCTGGTGATTCTGAACGTGAAATTCATGCTTTTAACATTATTTTTCAATTCTACGCTCCGATTTCATCCTCAGTAATAAAAACACGATTATGAAGTTAAGGTTAAAACGTTATCATGTTTGTAAAATCAGGCAATAGTTGGGGTCTGAGATGCAATATTCGACCCTCATCACCCACTCGACAAAGATCATTAACGAGGTATGGTCCGATCTTCAAATCACCACCTCCCACTCCCACTCCAAGTTTTCAATCAAAGAAAATAAGCCATCCGAAAATGGATTGGAGTTTCACGAGTATAAGAGAGAACCTTGTCGAGGAAGTCAACCAGACCCTCCCTCGTTCAAGAGGTGATGATGTGGCTAAAATTATCGAAGGAGAGCTAGATCTTGATAACATGGACATACGATCTAGGGTTACTAAGTATCTTGAATGGTCGGGGCATCAAGGAATGCATTAAAAGTCGGGTATATGGAACCCAAATTCCTTGCATAAGATCTTCGCTACCAACATCTATGAATACCAATAATTTTGATCTCACCGCATGACCATGATTGTATACTCATTGCCTGAGGAACAAAGATCTATCCATCTCTAATTCTTAGTTGGTAAACATCATCCACACATTTAGAGACCTGGATATGATTATTAAGGTATGCAACAAAATCGGCCCGATCCCAGCTATCAAGAGAGATATCCGAAAATGGATTTGGAGTTTCATTCAGTATGTGAGTAGCGAGGAAGAAATCCGCGAAGAGGTTGAAGGAGAAGGTGCCGAGCCCATGGAAGGGGCCGCAATGGCTGAAGATGCACCTCCTGGACCTGATCCAGCTCTGTCCGCATCATCAGCCAGATATGGCAAAAGGTTCAAACTGGACAGAATCGGGGCTATCTAGAGAGATATTCATTCTGTACGTGAGTAGCTGACAGTCCTGGAGAGAGTCGTCCACAAAGTGCAGCAGTCTATACAACAGCTGGTGGATCTGATTACTTGCCGACGGGATAACACGATGACATCTCATTCTACTCCGTAAGACTGGTTAATGCATGCTATCATACACACTTTACACTTATCTCGCGTTTGAATATCAGTATCTTTTTGGATGTTCTTCGCTATCATTGGTATGTATGACAGCTTTCTAGATGTGAACAACTTTTTTTTATTGTATTTGCCCATAGCTGGGCTATTGTTGATAAATGTTGTTGGGTGCCCATATATGGGCTTTTTTTTTTTTTTTTTTGTAACTGCTGTGTGGAGAAGTATATTTTGTGGTTGGATTAAACAGTTGGTTTTGGTTTGGAATTTACTACTGTCTGGGGTAGTTTTGGTTCTTTTATGGCTGCATAAAATTCATATCTTTTACTACCATATGTGTGTTAATTTTTTCCTAGTTTATTAAGTTATGGTTTACATATGATTGAAAACTGCTATATCTTATCTAATATGCATTCATTCTGAGATTGATGTTTGACTAAAATGCGTTAACTCTTATACATCAAATTCATCTGCTTATGCTTGATGTTTCTCTCATGCAATTCACTCTTCAGTCAATATCACTCGCTATACCTTTGCCAATGGCTGACAAAAAGGGGGAGAACATTTGCCAACACTCCGAGCAGAAAATTGTATATCTAATGTGTTGTAGGTGTTAGGGGGAGTAGTTGCACCAAGAAAGGGGGAGTTTTTGAAGTAAGGGGGAGCAAATACTGGTTATGTATATGGGTTAGAAAATTGTAAAATTGTGTAAAAGCATGTACACACAATTTAGGGTGTGTTTGTCTAGAAGTATCCTAGGGTGTTTTGGGAGTTTCGTCACGTAATTGACAAAGGGGGAGATTGAAAGTGCCCTGGTTTGTCAAGTTACGTGAGTGGTGGGTCAGACTGTGTACAGAGCTCGATAGGAAGAACAATTCAAGCGTCTGCCTCATTCGGATGTGGGGAAGCTCGCCATAGGTAAATCATAGCCTCACATCCCATGTCCCAAAACACCAGGTGATTAAAACCCTTAAAATAAGATAGATATCTTAGGGTTTTTAAGGTGAGAGAACTTTTTAAAAAAAGAAAATTTCTAAGTTTTTCTCGCTGTGTCGATTTTATTGAAGCACCATCGATATGATCGACCTGCTCTGTCGATGTCCTCGATACCTCACCGATATTATCGATATGAGGACCAAAAGTATCCAGCAACTAAATATTCATGTGGACGGATTTATTAATGTATCGATATACCTATCGATATCATTGATAAAAGCGCTAAATATGTCCAGCAACTTCACAACATATCTAGACGAATTATCGATGTATCGATACACCTATCGATATCATCGATATTTAAATCTCGAGTCCATCGGGAGTGACTCGATAAGATTGACGGCAGATTTTTAGCGCCCCTGTTTCTTAATGAAAATCTCAAATTCCTTCGATATATCGATGACCGTCCGATATGATCTGAATTCAAATATCGATAAGATCAGAGGTCTATCGATGATATCGATAGTGGGCGAGCATTTCTTACAGCAGATATTTCAGGTTATTTTTAACTATGATCGGGGGTCCTTCGATAGAATTAATATTCAAATATTGATGATATCGACACCAGGTCGATTGCATCGAACAAGGACACAAATCGTCCAGCAAGCTTAAAGACAAATCCGCTGGATTTATCGATGCATCGACTCTGATCTCGATATCATCGACATTCAAATTTCGATGATCTCGACGGTTCCCCCGATCATTCATGAAAACCTGAAATATCTCAAAGTCAAGTCTCTCTCATTTTTCAAGTGTCGATTAATCGAACCTGTCATCGATGGAATCAGAGTTTGAAATTCGATGACATCGACAATAGTTTCTCTTCATTGACCATTTGGCAAAGAGTTTCAAAAGCGTATGACATTGAGTCCGAGTCATTGATCAGACCATCGATGCTATCGAGAGTATACGCTTGATGATATCGAACCTACTCGATGATATCGAACTCTGTCATAAATGTAACCGTTTTATATCCGTTGGAACTTTTTGCCTTTATATAGAGGACTTGTCTTTTGTTGCTGTGAGAGAAAGTAGAGAGAGCTTTTGAGTGTTTCAACTTATCCTATATCTAAAGCCCTTTCTCTCAAGGGAGTTCATCCTCCAATCCACCCTCACCATTGACATTCAATAGAGTGGATTGGGGAATGAACTTCCGTATTCAAGGATCCTCCAACTACTACCTTAATGACAAATTATTAAGCTGGGATGCCTTGAATGCATAAGATTGGAATCGCTCTACATTTCTGATAGGAAAATATTTTGAGAGTAGGATTCCATCTTCACCTTGACCCAACCCGAAGCCTAGTATAGGTATATCATCTTGTGTTGTGGATCAAGGGAGTAGAAGACTCTTCGTCAACAAGGAGGAGGAGATCTTTGGCATTGTGCTAAATGAGACTCATTAACTTATCTGTAAGTATCTAGAGTCCAGAGGACACTTATGATCATTCCTTTTTAAGATTGGGTTTTAAGTGGTTCTCACCCTTTGAATTCCTCAAGGAGGCCTTTGGCGGGAGTGTACGTGGTGGGTGCGTTGTGTGGACCCTTGCTCTGTGGAGAGCATAGATTTTCGGCATTGTACTAAATGGGACTCATTAACTTATCTGTAAGTATCTAAAGTCCAGAGGACACTTATGATCATTCCTTTTTAGGATTGGGTTTTAAGTGGTTCTCACCCTTTGAAGTCCTCAAGGAGGCCTCCGGCGGGAGTGTACGTGGTGGGTGTGTTGTGTGGACCCTTGCTTAGTGGAGAGCATAAACATCCAGGTGCGTTATGTGGACCCTTGCTCTATAGAGAGCATAAACATCTGGTTATGAGTGAACCAGTAAAACTCCAGGGTTAGAGGTGAACCGAGTAGAAACCTCTGTGTAAAGGTTGAAGGTGAACCTGATTTAAAACCTTAGGTTTGAGGTGAACCTTGGAAAACCTCCTTAGTGAAATCCGGTGCACTTAAGGGTTGAGTGTGGCAGCCGGGAGTGGAGTAGAAAAGTAGTCGAACCACTATAAAAATGACTATGTTTGTGATTGCTAATCTTCTATGTGTGTGTTCTATGTTAATGCTTTCATATCCATATATCTGAGATCACACCTCACACACACAGTTATATCCATCATAAACTAGTTTGTACACTGTTTACTTCTTTCATAGTTTGTGATTGGATCCTCTACTGGGCTTGGAAGCCAGTAGAGTTATTTTTGAGTAATCCTAATATATGTCTGTTGTTAGGATTAGTATGATAAGATTTTAAATAAATCATAAAACTTTTAAAAGTCCTATTTACCCCCTCTAGGACATATTGGCATATCCCTTCTTCAACTCAAGTGGTCTTCACCGCTATTTTCAATCCACACATTCAAAAAATGAACAACAGAGAGACATCGAAAAAAAGCATAGTGAAAAGAAAAGATGAAAGAGTGAGAGAGCCAGAGGTAGAGTCGAGAGAAACTCTAAACTTTGGCAGTAGCAGAAAAAGCTAGGAAGCCCTGCAGAATTATTTGTAGCCTTTCTTGCTTCTTCCTTTTTCAAACTATTTCAACCATTCTCTGTCACGAGCTGCTCCCTGCCTCTATTCTGTCTTTGTCTCTTTCAATTGAGAAGTTAAAAGTCAAGATAATGCTGATGTCAATAAAGTAGGGTTAGGATCGAGGATATCCAACCATCCATTTTGCTAAAAAAGGGGATCGGGTCTCCCATTTTCCTTCTCACATCTCAATCAACTTGCATTCCAGTTCACACATCCCTACACATCTGCACCAACTCTCACTTTATTATGCTTTCATTTTCCTTTATGCACACTTCTATTAGTAGGCTTTATTTCGACGTCACGTGAAGTATATATGCTCTACAGTTGCCCCTTTGAGGGATTATCTATATCAGAAAATGTGATTTAAAGGAATAACTAAAAATTCTTTGTTGCATCTATTCACACTTTTATCTTTCTTTAGTTACTTTTACTGTATACCCAGGCATTATAGGCTAATATAATACTATGTATTTTCTTATCTTATTGGAAGTTCCCTTAATTCCCTCTGAAAATGTACAGTCTGACAAAGTAGAGATCATGCTTTGCATGAGCGAAAAAGGGTGCCTAACCCCTTCCTTTTTCGTAATCGATGCCCTTGCCCAAAATATATGGTGGAGATCAATCTAGCAGTCACCTGAGGTGAGGAATATTTAGATTCCTCATTCTTTAAGCGATTCTATGGACCTTAGTTGATTGTAGATTCTTGAGACTTTTTTTGGCTAGTGGTGACTCCCTAAGTGCTTAGATGAGCCATCCTATTGACCTTGGGAAAGGTATTACAAAACCAAGGAAAACAAATAAGCTAACTAATTATTTGCCTTTAAGTGCAGAGGTTCGTAAGTAGTATCCCGTGAATATAGGGTCGATCCCACAGGGAGATGAATTGTGAGAAAGAGAAAATCAAATGCAAAACAAACTAAGTAATAAAAACTAACTGATGATTTGATTTTGGGATTTTTGAATGGATGTAATTTAACTGAATTAAAATAACATCTAAGCTTCAAAGTTCCACACATAGGTTAATGTTCCAAAATCATGATGACTTGGATAACACAACTAGGATTTGAGCACTATAGTCAGCCTAATCAGAAAATAAAATAGTTTAAATATTTTAAATAAATGATATAAAAGATTAGAAAATCATAGATTTACACAATTGATATATATTCTCAAGCGCAAGTGATTTTAAAAATTCAATATCAATGAGATAATGAAAATCAAAGAAATATAACAGGTTGAGAACTTCTCATATCTAGGAAATCTGATTGATTTAGGGTAAGTCTATCCATCAATGTGGATCTCATATGATGGAAATATATGGATCTCACAAGAGGATAAAAAATAAAATCTAAACAATAGATAACATGCTACACCATTCTTCTCACCATTAAAACAATCAATCACCATAACTTAAAGAATTATTAAACCCGTATGCTTCCCTTCTAACTTGGGTTAGAGGAAACTTAGAAAAACATAGCTAGAATAGAAAAAGAAAGCAATAAGAAAGAAATAAATGCAAATAGAAAAGATCTAAAAGAAAGAAAATAACTTATAAAACTTAAATAAAATTGAATACCCTCTAAAAATCCTAAATCTTACTCTTAGATGCTTTTTAGGATGCCTAGGAATGCCCAGGGAAGCCCTATTTATAAGTGGAGAACTCCAATTTTCGTACAAAGTTGGAAAACTCTAGAAACTACCTCAAATTTATGCAGTTTCTCAAAATAGACTTCTCGCTACACATTTTGTTTAAAATAGATTTTCCGCTGCACAGTTTTCCAAAATAGACTTCAGAACTTCAGAATACACTTTTTCAGGACGATTTCAGGATTCCTCACTTCAAATCTTCGATTCTTTTCATTCCTCACTTAGTTTTCTTGGATATTTGGCATATGAATTCTTCAATCTTGGTCTCCTAAGATCCATCCATTGCCTTGGTGATTCTTGAGCATCAAATCCATACTTTTAACATGATTTTTCAATCCAAGCTCTTAAGTTCATATTGCAACACATACATGAGTAAAATAGAACATTAAGTTGATTCATGTTCATAAAACCAAGATATAAATGGGGAAAATTATGCATTATTTGAGTCGCAACACACCCCCAAGCAACATTTTGCTAGTCCCGAGCAAAATAAGCAAAGAAAAATAAAAATAAATTTTAGAAACAAAATTAAAATGAAAAAAATTCTAACTACACCACTTTCGTAGGTAATCTCGATTGCATTTAATATATGCAACAAGCCTTTAAACCCATACGTTTCCCCTAGTGGATGAGTTATAGTCTCATGAGGGTTTTTAGAAATATTAACCACAAACATTGAAAACATGAAAAATAGTTCAACACCCTGAAATTTATACAGTTATGCCTCCATTCATCATATGAATTCTAAAACAAAACAATACTTACCCTAAGTCTGAAGTTGGTTAGAATCTCAATTTCTTAATTCATTACATCCTTAAATTCATAGACCTAATAAAAATTTAGAATAGTTATGATCCAATATACTTAGGTGCTCCGTGACACTAGTCTAACTTTAAGAAATATACATGTTCCCTATCCTAACGCCTTTCAATCATCCTAAGAATATGAAATTTCTAGTTATCTCATTTCCTTCATGGCATTTCTTCTTTTATCATCATATCCTCATTATTATAGACCACCCTTAAATAAAGATTCGCACCAGGTTTGCTTCATAACGTAAGGTATCGTACTTGTAATGGTAATAGTAATAGATACTTAGGTATCCTTACTCCGGATTACTGACACGATTGTTATGGTCATTGCATTCATGCTCTATAATATTTTTTTTTTCTATCACTTTTTTACCTTCAATATTCTCTCTTTTAAGCATATTTCAATGGTACTAGTTCATTGCACCTTGTTTGAATCAAAATTTGTTATTCTAGTTCACATATCATATTCCTCACTTAGCTAGCTAGGGTGTATTGTGAATTCAGTACATCAAATTACAACTCACTTTAAATTAGTGATTAGATAATTGAACTCAAGTCTATAATTTTCAGTTACCTGATTTCTGACTACTATCAACTTAGTCTAGTATTAACTTTACCTTTGGAACTCGCATAATATCATGTTCACATTCCTGTATATAAACATATTATTTTGAAATTGTTGAAAAAATTTCCACATAAACCTAAAAAAAAAAAAAAACTGAAACCTAAAAAAAAACCTCTTATGGATGACTATCCACACCCCCAACCTAAAATCTAAATTGTCCCTAATGTAATGTAGAGAACAATAAAAATAAAAGAAATGGTGGATAGTACCTACCATGAAGAACTCACTTGCTATGTGACACTAAAAAATATTGAATATGATACAAATCCTGCATAAATGCTTCGTCAGATTAAGAGCATCAATTTGAATATTCTGTCTCGTGAAGAGGTACAGACTTCTCTCCCAAATGAAAGTTTTCTACATAAGGCTTCAATCTCTGACCATTAACCTTATACACATTGCCATTACCTGGATTCTCAATTTTAACAGCCCCATGAGTATAAACATTCTTCATAATGAAGGGGCCTGTCCATCTTAATCTTAACTTTCTCGAAAAGAAATGGAGACGAGAATTGTATAATAGGACCTTTTGCTGAGATTCAAAATATTTTCTCAAAATGTTTTTGTCATGAAAGGTTTTGATCTTTTCTTTGTAGATTTTAGAATTTTCATAGGAGTCTATTCTCAGCTCCTCTAATTCATTTAATTCTAATTCTTTTGTCCACTTGCTTGGTCCATATCAAAGTTTAATTTCTTTATTGCTTAATAGGCTCTATGTTCCAATTCCACAGGCAAGTGGCAAACCTTCCCATACACCAATATATATGGAGAAATTCTAATCGGGGTCTTATAAACAGTCCTATAAGCCCATAAAGCGTCGGATAGTCTGAGGGACTACTCCTTCCTATTCGGCCTTACAATTTTCTCAAAAATGTGTTTGATTTCTTGATTAGAAATCTCAGCTTGCCCACTCATTTGTGGGTGGTATGGGGTGCTCATTTTATACTTGATGTCATATTTCTTCATCAAAGCCTCAAACGTCCTATTATAAAAGTGAGACACGCCATCACTAATGATGGCCTTTAGAGTTCTAAATCTAGAAAAATATTTTCCTTTAGGAATCATATGACCACTTTGTTATCATTGGTACTACTTGGAACTGCCTCGATCCACTTTGAAACATAGTCCACACCAACTAATATATAAAGAAATCTAAAAGAAGATGGAAATGGGCCCATAAAATTAATACCACAACAATCAAATATCTCCAATGGAAAATTGGGGATAAAGGCATCATGTTGTGCCGGGACATTCTTCCTAACCTTTGATACTATCACAAGCAACACAGAAAGTATGTGTATCTTTAAACATGGTGGTCCAGTAAAAATCACACTGCAGGATTTTTACAGTGATTTTCTTAGCAGAAAAATGGCCACCACATGCTTCCATGTAACAAAAGGAAATAACACTCTAAACTTCATCTTCTGGAACATAACGTTTAAAAATCTAATCAGTCCTGTATTTATATAAATATAGGTCATCCCATAAGAAGTTCCTAACGTCGGTTTCAAAACGCTTCCTATATTGCAACTTCCAATGATATGACATTTTTTCCGTTACAAGATAGTTCACTATATTCGCATACCAAGCCAATTTGGAGATCGCAAATAATTGTTCATCAGGGAAGTGTCTTGGATATGCATTTTATCAGTGGAATCATCTAACATCAATTTGGAGAGGTGATCGGCCACTACATTTTCTACTCATTTCTTATCTTTTATCTCTAAGTCAAATTTATGGAGTAGGAGGATCCATCTTAAAAGTCTTGGCTTTGCATCCTTCTTAGATAACAAATATTTCAAAGCCAAGTGGTCTGTGAAATGACCGCTTTGGATCCTAACAAGTAGGACATAAACTTATTCAAAGCAAAAACTACTGCAAGTAACTCTTTTTCAGTTCTTGAGCAGTTCACTTGGGCCAAGTTTAGAGTTCTACTCGCATAGTGAATAAGGTAGGGTCGTTTATCTTTCCTTTGGCCCAAAACAGCCTCTATGGTATAATCACTTGTATCGCACATTAGTTCAAAAGGAAGTGTTCAATTTGGTGGACTCAAGATAGGTGCAGTGGTAAGGGATGATTTAATTTTATTAAAGGCACTTGCCACTCATCTATCCACTTAAATGAGACATTCTTTTGAAGAAGATTAGTCAAGGGTCTAATAATGACACTAAAGTCCTTGATGAATCTTCTATAGAAACCAGCGTACCCTAGAAGTGATCTAATATCTCTAACAGTTCGGGGGCTAGGTAGATTAGCAATAATGTTGAGTTTTGAGCGATCTACCTTGATTCCATTTTTAGAGATAACATGACCCAAAACAATTCTTTTTTGAACCATGAAATGACATTTCCCCCAATTTAAGACAAGGTGTTTCTCTTCACACCTAGATAAGATAAGAGATAAATTGTTGAGGCATTCTTCAAAATTACTCTCAAATACAGAGAAGTTATCCATGAAAACCTCAAGAAATTTTCCAACCATATATGAAAAAATACTTAACATACACTGTTGGAAAGTTGTTGGGGCGTTACACAATCCAAATAACATCCGTCTGAAAGCAAACGTGCCAAATGGACAAGTGAACGTGGTTTTCTCTTAGTCTTCTAAGGCTATCTCTATTTGGTAATATCCGGAATATCCATCAAGAAAATTATAGAAGGAGTGACCTTCTACCCTCTCTAAAACTTGATCAATGAATGGTAGAAGGAAATGGTCATTCTTTGTGACCTGGTTCAATTTTCTATAGTCAATGCAAACACGCCATCCTGTGGTGACACGTGTTGGTATGAGTTCATTATTAGAATTCTGCATGATAGTTATTTCGGATTTCTTTGAGACTTCTTGAGTTGGACTCACCCAAATACTATTGGATATTGGGTAGATGATTCCCACATCCAATAATTTGATCACCTCATTTTTTACAACTTTCATCATGTTTGGATTGAGACACCTTTGAGGTTGTCTAATTGCTTTGGCGTCCTCATCGAGGTAGATTCAATGGGTGCATATAAAAAGGCTTATACCCTTGATGTCAAAAATGTTCCAGCCCAAGGCTCCTTTGTAGTTCCTTAGAACATTTAACAATTTAATCTCTTGATCCTTATTTAAAAATGAAGAGATCAGCACATGATAAGTTTTATTTTCACTTAAGTATACATACTTAAGCTCATTTAGTAGTGGTTTTAAATCAAGCTTTAGAACATTGGTTGGTGATGGCAGAGGTCGTGAGTCTTCGATATATAGGATTTGAGTGCGCGGTCTCCATTGGTACATACCAATGTCCTGGGTGGTAGTGCTCTCATTATCATCAAAAATTTCAGTTACCACTTTTTTCTAAATCCGATTTTTTCAAGTCTCCAAAGACTTGAATCAATTCCTTAGTCAGACTAGGTTCCAATTCCTTTTCTTCTATCAAGCCGTCCATGAAATTCAGCTCATGGATCTCATTATTGTTAATGGGCTGCTTACATAAATTGAAAATATTTAGCTCTAGAGTCATATTACTAAAAGAAAAGTTCATCATTTCATTCCTGTAATTTATGATTACACTTGAAGTTGTTAGGAATGAGCGGCCTAAAATGATGGGAACTTGAGTGCTAACATTTACACATGGTTCAGTGTCTAGTAGAATGAAATCCACGGGGAATAAGGATTTCTCCACTGGGACTAGCACGTCCTCTAAACTTTTCCTTGGTACCTTAATAGAGCGGTCAGCGAGTTAGAGTGTAATCGTAGTTGGTTTAAGCTCACCTAACCTCATTTGTTTGTAAACCGAATAAGGTACTAAGGTGACACTTGCACCCAAATCTAGCAAAGCATGCTCAATTTGGAAATTTCCAATAATACAAGGAATAGTGGGACTTCTCGGGTCTTTGTATTTGGGTACCACCCTTTGTTGAATGATAGCACTCACTTTCTCAGTAAGGAATGCTTTTTTTTTTTGGCACATTTAATTTCCTCTTTACAGTGCACAAGTTCTTGAGATATTTAACATATGATGGAATTTGTCTAATGACATTAAACAGAGGAATATTGACAGTAACCTTTTGGAGCACATTCAATATCTCTTAATATTTCATGGGGACAGTTGGATTTCGAAGACTAGATAGGAACGGAACTGAAGGCTCATATGACTTAGTCTCTTTATCCATTTGTTGTTGTGGCTCTTGCACCATAGCCGGTTCATCTTCTTTTAAGACAGTAGCTCATTCTCCGGTATTTTTACCAGTTGCATTATCTTGTTATCGACCTTTTTTTCACTTCTCAAGGTAACGATGACCTTAACTTATTCATGATGTAGTTCACTTGGATTTGAGTCTCTAATAAAATGTGTGTTTCTAGGGTTTGGCACAGGTTGAGAAGGAATGGTGCCTTTTTCCCTAACATTTAGTTGAGTCTCAATCCTAGCCACGACCGTCTTTAATTCATGATTTGATTGGATTAGAGATTGATTCATTTAAGCTTGAGAGTTCATGAATGCGGTCAATTCATCCTCCACAGATGATCGCTTTGGTGGGGCCACATATGGTGCATTGTTAGGTGCCCTAAAGAAGTTGTTTTGTAGAGGCATTTAAGGTGCATTGGGCACATTAATTTGTGGTCCATTCCTCCAACTAAGATTAGGATGGTTATGCCAATTTGTATTATACGTGTTTCCCATTGGTTGCATAACTGACCTTTGGTAGTTATTTATAGCATTTGCTTGCTCATGCTCATGTATGATATTTTGTATAATTGAGATTATTGGATAATCCTTTGCATCACGGTCTGTACTACCACAAATGCTATAAAAATTACCTAAGCGTTTGCTTTAACCATATCAACCTTCCTAATTTCCAAAGCTTTGAACTTTCTAGCCAATGCAGCGAATTTTGCATTAAGGTCGTCTTCCTCTCTTAGGACATACATCCACGCTTTCTCTCTAAGAATTAGTCTAGTTTGGTTTGGTTTAGCAGAGACATCCCATGTCTGTATATTCTTTGTTAACATATCTAGAAAATCTCAAGCCTCATTATGATCTTTGTCAAGAAAGGTTCCACCACACATCATCTCTATCGACTGATGGGTATTCATGGTGAGCCCCTTTCGGAACGCATCAATCATGCGCCATGGTTCATAACCATGATGTGGACAAGTAATTAGAAGGTCTTTGAAGCGATCCCAAGCTTGAAAAGACTGTTCATTTCCCTTTTGGGAGAATGACATGATTTCTTGTTTTAGTACATTTGTTTTGTGCTCGGGAAAGAAAATTTTCAAAAACTCTCTACTTAAGGCTTGCCATGTAGTGATGGTATTAGGTCTTAGAGAGTTAAGCCATGCTTTGGCCCGATCCTTTAGAGAAAATGAGAATAACCTAAGCTTAAGTATATCCCTATTGCCATTGTTTACTTGTAATGTTGTAATTACTTCCTCAAAGTCTTTGAGGTCCAAGTAGGGGCTTTCAAAATCCAAGCCATGAAATTTAGGAGTTAATTGAATTACACCTAGTTTAAAATCATGATGAGAACTTGAGTACTAACATTTACACATGGTTCAGTGTATTGTACAATAAAATCCACGGGGAAGTAGAATTTCTCCACTTGGACTAACATGTCCTCTAAAATTTCCCTTGGTACCTTAATGGAGCGGTCAACGAGTTGGACTGTAGTTGTGGTTGGTTTAAGCTCGCCTAAACCCATTTGTTTGTAAACTGAATAAGGTACGAAGTTAACACTTGCACCGAAATCTAGTAAAGCATGCTCAATTTGAAAATTCCCAATAATACAAGGAATAATGGGACTTTTCAGGTCTTTGTATTTGGGTACAACTCTTTGTTGAATGATAGCACTCACTTTCTCAGTAAGGAAGGCCTTTTTGTGCACATTTAATTTCCTCTTTACAGTGCACAAGTCCTTGAGATATTTAACATATGATGGAATTTGTCTAATGACATCACGCAAAGGAATATTGACAGTAACCTTTTGGAGTACATCCAACACCTCTTGATATTTCATGGAGATAGTTGAATTTCGAAGTCTAGATGGGAATGAATTAGATGCTCATATGACTTAGTCTCTTTATCTCTTTGTTGTTGTGGCTCTTGAATCATAGCCGGTTCATCATTCTCTTGAGGCAGTGAATCATCCTCCGATATTTTTACCAGTTGCATTATCTTATTACCGACTTCTTTTCTACTTCTCAAGGTAATGATGGCCTTAACTTGTTTATGAAGTAGCTCACTTTGATTTGAGTCTCTAATGAAATGTGTGTTTCTAGGGTTTGACATAGGTTGAGAAGGAAGGGTGCCTTTTTCGCTAACATTTAGTTGAGTCTCAATCATAGCTATGGCTGTCTTTAATTCCTGATTTAATTGGATTAGAGACTGAATCATTTGAGCTTGAGAGTTAATGAATGCGGTCAATACATCCTTCACAGATGATCGCTTTGGTGGGGTCACATATGGTGCATGTTAGGTGCCCCAAAGAAATTGTTTTGTAGAGGCATTTGAGGTGCATTGGGTGCATTAATTTGTGGTCCATTTCTCCAACTAAGATTAGGATGGTTACGCCAATTTGGATTCTCATTGGTTGCATAACTGACTTTTGATAGTTATTTATAGCATTTGCTTGCTCATGCTCATGCGTGATATTTTGTACAACTGATATCTTGAATCCTTTGTGTCATGGTCTGTACTACCACAAATGCTATAAAAATTACCTAAGGAAGTGTTTGCTTTAACCATATCAACCTTCCTAATTTCCAAAGCTTCGACCTTTCTAGCCAATGCAGCGAATTTTGCATTAAGGTCGTCTTCCTCTCTTAGGTCATACATCCCCACTTTCTCTCTAGGAATGAGTCTAGTTTGGTCTGGTTTAGCAGAGACATCACATATCTGCATATTCTCTACTAACATATCTAGAAAATCCCAAGCCTCATTATGATCTTTGTCAAGAAAGGTTCCACCACACATTATCTCTATGAACTGACGGGTATCCAAGATAAGCCTCTTTCGAAATGCATCAATCATTCATAACCATGATGTGGACAAGTAATTAGAAGGTCTTTGAAGCGCTCCTAATCTTAAAAAAATAGTTCATTCCCATTTTGGGAGAATGACATGATTTCTTATTTTAGTGCATTTGTTTTGTGCTCGGAAAAGAACTTTTTCAAAAACTCTCTATTTAAGGCTCACCATGTAGTGATGGTATTAGGTCTTAGAGAGTTGAGCCATGTTTTGGCTCGATCCTTTAGAGAAAATGAGAATAACCTAAGCTTAAGTACATCCCTATTGCCATTGTTTACTTATAATGTTGCAATTACTTCCTTAAAGTCCTTGAGGTGCAAGTAGGGGCTTTTAGAATCCAAGCCATGAAATTTAAGAATTAATTGAATCACACCTAGTTTAAAATTAATGTTCTCTATGTGAGCAGGGAACACTATGCAAGATGATAAAGTTGATCTCTTAGGGTGTAGATGTTCACATAAAGTCCGTGGTTGGTTTAACACATTCCTATGAACTTCATTTTCATCCTCAAGAGGAGGATTAGGTTGATTTTCTATATTTTGATTTATAGTTGGATCTGGCAGATTTGGATTTGGATTATCAACTGGGTCTGCCATGGAATCCAAGTGATGTTGAGTGTCTCTTCTAAGTGAATGATCAATGCCTGAAACTAGTATGCCTTCGGAGGAGAGTCGATTGTTTCGATCCCTACTCCAACGGGATATAAACCATCCACACCACAAAACAAATACCACTAATTTAAATAGCAAGTATGACACTTAAAAATAAAAACTTAACCAACAACCTAGGACTCGAGACCAACGACTCGAGACTTGTACCCTTACGACCGCCCAGTCGCCGGGGTTCCGATACCGCGTCTCGTGCGCCAAGGCGATACTTAGGCCAGGAGATGTGGGCCAGCATTTAGTTCAAAGAAAACGCCACGCTTTGTAAAACGAAAGAGAACTTTTCAAATTAATCACATCATATCCCATCAATCACCTCAAGTAAGTACAACCACCCCTCCCCTAAAGTTAACTCTCTCTTACAACCCATACATGTTAAGTACAACCATCACCCATCACTCACTCACCCATCCCTCTCTCTCTCTTTACATCTCATCCTCTCTCTGTAAGGCCCGTATCCTAGTCCGTACTATTCCATCAACTCCCGCGATCCTTCCCGACGAATTCCGGCAACTTGCGTTCTGTAATTTGCAGTTGCGAGCGACCTTACGTCATATCCCATATTGCAAAGTCGGATCGACCCGAGACTTATGCCTTAGCGACCATGCTGTCCCCGTGATTTCGACGCCGTGTATTACGCACCGAGACGATACCCGGGCCAGGAGATGTAGGCCCGCATTCAATTCAAGAAAAACGCCGCATTTTATGAATTTTGATAGAATCTCTACTATATGTCCCATCAATCACATCAATCATGAGTCAAGTACATCCCATCACAAGCCATCACTCATCCTTACCTCTCCTTACCCAAAGTCAATGCAACCCATGCTTAGCCCATTCTTTTCTTACAAAAAGTCAAAAGAACACATCCTTTCCACTCCATCACCACTCCTCTCTCTCTCTCTCTCTCATTTATCACTCTCCCAAGCAACTCCTAAGGAGAGGAAATGTCCAAGCTTTCCATGAGAAGAGCCATGTGTGGCCCACTCCCTACCACCCTATCTCCCATCTCCACCCTTGGATCATCATCTCAACCGTTGAAGAGCACTTTTGGAGCATTGGAAGGCTAGGGAGGAAGAAGAAAAAGGATAGGTGGGTGCTTCCTCTCTCTCTCTCTCTCTCATTTTTGTGTGATGTGTGGCCCACTCGGATGGACCCCACCTTGATGTATGCCATATCCAAACTGTCCAAGTCATGTGGACCATACCCTTTGGTGATGAGAAAACACAAATATTAAATTGATCCAAGTCAAGTGGGCCACGACCACGTGGGACCCACCAGCCGTGGTCCCCACACGTGGGACCCATCTTGATGAAATGTATAGTCCAGCGTCCAAGGACACTGGACGTGGCCTGAAGCGTGAACAGGCAGTGGGTTGTACTCATTGAAACAAAAAACGTCATTACTTTAGCCTTTTTGGGTGGGCCACTCATGCAGGCCCCACCTTGATGTATTGACCAAATCCATGCCGCCCATCCCATTTCCCAGCTCATTTTAGGCGTTGAGCCGAAAAACGAAGCTAATTTGAATCCTAGGTGGGCCATACCAAAAATGCTAAGGGGTTGGGCTATTCTCACGTCATTCCTTACTTTTTGCATGGGAGGTTTGGAGTGAGTTTTCACTCATGGGACCCACATTGATGTATTTCTTAGATCCACATCATACGTCCATTTTCTGGCACATTTTAGCCGTGGAGCCCAAAAATCTACTCGATCCAACCATCTGTGGACCACACCACAGCCGATGGTGGTAGTGGGAGCACCCATCACGTCAACCATGCGGACGTGGGGTGGGGGCGTCCCAACCATGGACCCCATCTTGATGTATTTGTTTAATCCATGTCGTCCACCACCTTCCCCATGTAGTTTTAGGCTATGAGTCAAAAAATGAGACAAATCTTAGTTTTTAGTGGGCCGCACTGAGGGAAATAAAGTCTCATTGTTGGAACTTTCTCATAACTACTGTTGTGTGTATAAGTGGTGGACCTATCCATCATTAGACTTCTTTGGCCCATAACGAGTTGGTCGATATAATAGACGGAATGGATTACCCACTAGTGGGCCCCACATAGTATAATAAAATAAAAATTAAAGGAGGAAAGAGAAGAAGAAGAAAAAAAGTAAGTCCTTGGACGTTATTGTCCAGTGACGGTGAGGGTGGAAACCTTACTGGGCTACCACCACACGTGGACCCAACCATGATGAATTTGTTTAATCCACATTGTCCACCATCTCCCCCTTATAATTTTAGGCCATGTGCCAAATTATGAGGCAAATATGAGTCTTGAGTGGGCCGTACTAATGGTATTAATGCCCATTTGTTGAAACACTCTAGGGCCCTCTTTGGAGTCCCTTGTCATCCAAACCAGTCCTAGTCAGAGTCTATTTGACCTCATTCGAGGTGGCTAAGACAGTCGACGAATTAGATTATTCACTTGGGGTGGCCCATACGGCAGGAAACAGTGGTGTTGAATGTCTACCATTGAAACCCCTTTTCCGGGTCCAGAAGTTTTGGATCATTATGATATTTATTTTTCCTCTTCAATCTGGGTCTATGGGACCCATCCACGCCGTCCACCCATTCAGATGGGCCACACCATAATGCATGTGAGGTGTCCACTATCCTTGGACGGTGGGACCCACCCCACGTGTGGAGCCATGTTGATGTATGTGTCTGTCCAGGCCATCCAGGGCTTGGACGCTACATAGATATTAAAATAAAATATTATATATATATATATCATACTTATATATTTATTAAATGCTGTGGTGGGCCCTACATTGGGACCCACCTCTGCTTTACAGGCAGCAAAGCTGCACGTGCGGCAGTTATGAAGCTGCTCCTTTAACGCCAGTGAGCTCTGTAGGTTCCACGTGATGTACGTGTACATCCATGCCATTCTAACAGTGGGACCCGCCCTAGATGTATATGCTTTATCTACACCGTCCACTGTTTGGACAGTGGGGCCCACCATGATGTATGTGTTGCATCCAATCCGTCCAACCATTTTGAAAGCTCATCTTAAGACTTGAGACTAAAAATGAGACTAATCTAGGATCAGGTGGACCACATTATAGGAAAAAATGGGTTTAAACGTCCACCATTAAACCCTTGGACTTCAAAGTTTGGACCAATATGATATTTATTTTCCCTCTCAATCCAGGTCTTTATGACCTTATGATTAGGTTGGTTAGAAAATAAGCTATATAGTGGGCCCTGTGATTTGTTTAACCGTGGAAATTATTTTCTCCATTGCTATTTGTGGTATGGTCCAAATGATCCTTCATTATGATCTTTTTTTCTGGGATGTGATGAGGCCCACATTGATTTATTTGTGGCCCGTCCGTTGATCCCCAACTTGACACATGAGGCCCATGTGATTAGGCCCATCTTGATTAAATTGTGGCCGTCCATGAGGCCCACCTTGATGTATTTATGACCCATCCATGAGGCCAATGTGTAGGGTCCACCTATGATGTATATTAGGGCCAATGTGCAGGGCCCACCTATGATGTATATTAGGGCCAATGTACAGGGCCCACCTATGATGTATATTAGGGCTAATGTACAGGGCCCACCTGTGATGTATATTAGGCCCGACGTGTTGTATATGAGGCCCATGTAATGCAGCCCACTTGATGCTTGTATGGCCCATGTGGTGTATTTGAGGGCCAATGAGTAGGGCCCACCTGTTATGTATATGTGGCCTTTATCGAGGCCCAATATGATGTTTTTATGGCCACCTTAATATATTCATAACCCATCCTTGAGGCCCACATTGATATATAGTGCGACCCCTTTGATGTATATGAGGCTCATATAGTGCGGGTCCATCTGATGTATATGAGATCCATGTATTGTGGCCTATTGTGATGTATGTGAGGCCCATATGATGAGGCCCGATGTGATGTAATCATGGCCCATGTGCTAAGACCCACGTGATATATATGTTTGATCCGAATAGTTTAATTTGATTTATATAATGCCCATATGACGAGGCCCGATGTGATGTAATCATGACCCATGTATCGAGACCCACGTGATATATATGTTTGATCCGAACGACCTAATCTGATTTATATAAGGCTTATATGATGAGGCCCATTGTGATGTATTTTTGGCCCAATTGGTGAGGCCCAAGTGATGTATATGTAGCCCTTATATGAGGCCCGTGGATACGGCCGACCTGTTGTGTATTAGGCCCTTGTGTGAGGCCATGGGCCTACGATATGTTTGGCTCTATGTGAGCCACTCCTTAGGAACAATGATGGTTAATGGCCACATTGTTGGTCAATGATGGTTTAACGTCCACATTGTGACCTTCCCTTAGGCCTTGATCAGCCGATTTGTCGAGGCTGATTGTATAGGCTGATTTTGATTATCAAGACCAAGTATCGAGGTCGATTCCGATTTGTCGAGGCCGATTGTATAAGCCGATTCCGATTGTCGAGGCCGAGTATCGAGGCCAATTCCGAGTGTCAATTGCGATTGTCGAGGCTGAGGCCGATTGTGGAGACCTATATGATGTATATGCGACCCGTAGTTGGGGCCCATTGTGATGTATTCGTGGCCTATGGGCAAGGCCCATTGTGATATGCCCATGACGCATGGCCCATTTGATGTATTCGAGACCCATGTGTAGGGCTCACATGTCATGTACTTGAGGCGCATGAGTAGGGCCTACCTGTTGTGTATATATGGCCCTTGAGCAAGGCCCATTGTGTTGTATATTAGGCCTTTTTGTGGGGCCGTGGGCCTATTATATGTTTAGCTTTATGTGGGTCATTCCTTGGGGGCAATGTTGGTTAAATGTCCACATTGTTGAAGCCGATTGTTGATATTGGTTATTGATACTGATTATGAGTATGTGACAGCATAGTATCATAATACATGCCCATACGCATCATCTGTATGTTTTTTATGAAATATGGTTGACCATTGTATATGTCATTTGGCAGGTTGTTATGAGACTCCTTGATAGGCGGAGGTTATCTCACATAAGCGCACGGTATGTGTAAGATTGATGCATGATTGGATTGTATGACTCATGCATCTTACATTGTGATTATTGTATGCCCTAGCGATATTAGGGTTGTAGCCTCCACAGGCATATTGTGGATGGCCGGGCTGCCATAGATGGCCCTGGGTGAAAATCCTTGAACCTCCGAGGCCAGGAGACACCCTAATGTCGAGACCGAGTGGATATATATGAGTGTATGAGGGCCGTATACCAGTAAGCCGCATCTCCTATTGTGTCTTAGTCGGTTGGGAGGGGGTGTAACCTTACCTGCCTAAGTGAGAGGGTAATATCTAGGTTGAGTTTGACCAGCTTAAGGAATGGATTCGCTATCGATGAGCCGGGCTCGATATTGGCAGGTGGATAGTGAGGTCTCTTTCACTTACCTAGTTGTGCACTTGGATAGGGGCGGCAAGCTGGTGTAGAGTGTAATAGACCCCAATGATGATCCTAGAGAGGAACTATACTGATATGTGGACTTATTGAGCAGGAGTTACATACTCATTCATTCATTCATTCACCATCCACTCGGCCTGGTGGTGCGTAACTATTTGTTACGTGTGCCTTCGCAATGACCAGGATTTCGGTTGAGGCGCGCGACTAACCTGAGATCAGGAGTCTACCACATTGAGTCTAACTATCCGAATTTAGGTATGGGACTGGTTTGGATAAAAGTCTCTTATGATGGACCCCAAAGCCAGCGATACTACGTACTATCATCCTAACTTCACACTCTAGCATGGTCATTCCATTTTCATCGCATATTGCATAACATCCGTGGCATATGACATCTTACGTTACTGTGTTTCTGCATTTATATGGTCTAGATACAGCTGACGCTATTCATGAACTCATCAGGAATTATATATTACATTGTATCCTTGGTATCTGATATTTGGCTCGTTATGACTCCTCACTTGCATAATTGTTGTATATTACATATTCTGATATTGATTGACTTATGGGCTTGTCCGTATTTTCGCTTACTCTATTATCGTATGATTTATGATCTTGTCAGTATTTCTATTTACTCTGATAATTTCTGCTCTTGTCAGTATTTCTGTTTACTCTGATAATTCCTGCTCTTGTGAGTATTTCTGCTTACTCTAGTAATTCATGATCTTGTCAATATCTCTGCTTATTCCAATATTGTACGATTTATGGATTACCAGTATTTTCGGTATTGTTGATGATGGTATTGTATTGAATACGTGGCACTTACCTTGTGCACACACTTATACCACCTTCTAAGCTTTCTATAAGCTTATGCACGACAGATGCGTGCAGGTGGCTTTAGGTTGCAGGACCGTCGAGCTTGGAGCGTGCAGCTGACTTTTTGAGCTTTGATTTTTGATATATGTATTTTCCCTTTTAGCATTATACTCAAATGTTTATATTAGTGGATATGTGATGATGATGTTGCCTTTGTGATTTGGGTAAACTTGTGGTTATGCTCCTTACGAGATAAATATACATTGGAAAATCCTCCTTGTGGGATCCCTATAAGTGCTATTGTTTATAGCCCTTTTTGTTGTCAAATTTATGGTGCCAAAGACATTGTTAGGAAGCTTGCATATGTGAAGATCAAAGCTCTACTCAAGATCAACTTTGATAGACAAGCACTGCTCACAAGTCAAGACTCGAGGAAGTGAGTTTGTTCAACTTAATTCAAAGACAATGATAATGTAAGAAGCTTTCAAGTTCAATTTCAAGATCTCAAGAAGCTTTCAAGTTTGAACTACATTAAGACTTCAAGCTTCACTACTTTCAAGGTCACGTGTCTTTTAAGTTTCAATGTCCTTACTTTACTATTGAGGTATGACTGACCGTAGGTTAACCTTTAGAGTAGGCCATTTTGGATACATAATTCATATATTTTATATAAGAGAGTTGGGCCTGTTCTAAGACTAGTCCTGGACTTTGTTCGACTAGTCCTAGCACAGCTTTGACCTGTCTAAAGATTTCTTGGATCAGTCGTAAGTTTGTTGCAAAATTCAGAAATTTTCTGTTAGGCTTTGACTATTTTTGGGGACTGTTCGACTAGTCATAGGAACAGTGTCAACTGGTTCTTCGATCAGTCGTAGACCTTCGACTCAAACTACAACGATGATTTTCCCTTAGCTTCGATTAGTTGTGTGTAACCTTTGATCAATCGAAGGTGCCTTACGACCAGTCGAAGGTACCCTACGACCAGTCGTGAAACTGTCTTATCTTATCACGCCCAAATTTTCAAACTTCTATTGGACCTATGACCAGTCGTAGAGGTCTTTAGACCAGTCGAAGACGTGATTTATTCACCTATAATTAGAGCACAAATCTCAGAATAAAATAGATCATTCAAGCAATTAAAATCTGGCCTTTTGAGAGATAAACTGTGCTCTGTTTAAGCTAAGAGTGCATATTTAATATCTTCTTTCTTTAACTTTCTTAATTGATTTTGTTTCTTGTATTCCAATTAGATTTAAAAAGAGGAAGTGCTGTCTTTTCTTTTTCTGGAGTCAAAATCAATTAAAGCTAGCCCATTTGTTTTAATTTAAAATTTATTAGAAATTAAAACCATTATATAGTGAGTATTGGACATTGAACTTTGACATTCAAATCTCTACTCCGACTTGGTTCTTCTGGGCTACTACAATAAAGAAGAAAAACAAGTATTTTACAATTTATGTAATTTACTTTATTTGGTTTTATTTGAGGTTAAGCCAGAAAAATCTCATTGTATTGGTTATCTGAGGAGAGCCAAGAAAACTCAAAAAAGAGGGTTTTTGAATTGTGTAAGCCCTTTGAAAAAGACACAACTGTGAAGGTTTTTGGTAAACCTGTGAAAACCTATTTGATAGTGAATGCTAATATCCCCTGTGTGAGGATATTAGGAGTGGAGTAACATTCTGTGTGGCTGTTGTTGAACAGTTGGTGTACACACAGGCGAACCACTATAACTCTATGTTGTGTAGATGTGTGCTTTATTTTCATATCATTAATTATTCAGTTGAGTAATGTATATGTGGTAGTGAATGTTGTAATCATTTTATTTTAAGCTCAGTGGGAATGTGGTAATAGTTTAGATTTAAATTTCAGCAATTTATTGCTAGCTATTCCTTTATTAAGGTTGAGCTTCAGTTCTTTAATTGTTCTTGTAAGGTTGCCCTACCATTTTTATGGTGCATGGTTGTCCTGAGAACAATCAATATTTGAAATTGCTTTCTATTCCTCTGTACAGTTTGAATTTATTTATTTCTCTACGGTTTGAGTTCTTGATATAAAGACTTTTTTAGAAATCAGGTTGTTCTACCATAAACTT
Source organism: Magnolia changhungtana (assembly GCA_030180095.1). Taxonomy (NCBI): domain Eukaryota; kingdom Viridiplantae; phylum Streptophyta; class Magnoliopsida; order Magnoliales; family Magnoliaceae; genus Magnolia; species Magnolia changhungtana. The sequence continues at coordinate 6,951,989 of JASAUF010000652.1, forward strand.
TGGTTTTTGTGTAAGGTTGTCCTTAGAACAACTTTTGTATCAATCTCTCAATACTTATTTATTGAGGTTGCTATTCATTTCAGTATTATGAATTGATTTACTTTATTTGACTATCTTGTTATTTAAATTCTGTTGTAATTATCTTAAATTTGGCATAGTCCTATTCACCCCCCCTCTAGGACATATAGCTTAGCCATTTCAATCCCAGGATCGGAACCTGGTATATGGGCACTGGGAGCAGAGAATGGGGGTACTACGGAAGCTGTCGGCACCGGATTCGGCGATCGGGATTCTTGTGAATCTGATTTCTGGGTTTGGGGCGTGACACACACACACAGTCTCTCTCTCTCTCTCTCTCTCTCGTTTCTTTGTTTTCAAGCAAACCCTCATGAAAATCAAACGTCTAAGGGAGAGGAGAAAGCTAGGTGTGGCCCACCTCCCTACCACCCAATCCCACCATTCAAAGATCATCTCCACCATTGAAATACATCCCCTGGAGCTCTAGGATGCGTTGATGGAAGAAGAAGTCTAAGAAGATCAAAGGTGGGTGATTTTATTATTTGATTTGATGATTTGAGGGCCCACTTGTGGTAGGACCCATCTTGATGTATGCATCATTTCAAAGAGGGGCCCATAGTATGAGGTCCCTCCATCACCATCCGATTTCTCTCTCTCTCTCTCTCTCTCTCTCTCTCTCTCTCTCTCCTTCTTTTTGATGGCCCACCTTGATGATATGTATTGTCCACATCGTCCATCTATTTGGAGTGTGTGACCCACCTGATGCATGTGCCACATATCCATGCCATCCAACCACGTGCACGTGGGACCCACCTGGACGTATCTATTGTATATCCATGCTGTTCAGAACCCATAATGTGATTGTTTTATCCACGCTATCTGTCCAGCGGGCAGGATCCACTTGCCTATCCGTTTGGACAGGCCTGGATGGAGAGAAATACAAATATCAATTTGATCTAAACCTGGTGGGCTACCACGTGGACCCACCTTAGTGCATATGTTGTATCCCCACTGTTCCAGGGCCTGACCTGATGTGTGCATTGAGTCCACACCATCTAGTAGCCTATGGATGGTGCTAGACCCACTGTGATGTATATCCACGTCGTCCATTACCATGGACATGGGCCCATGTATGCATTGTATCCAGACAGTCCAGCTGTCTGGACATGGCCCACGTTGATTTATTTATTTTATATCCACATGTGTGGACCCCACCTGATGAAGGTGTTGTGGCTAGGTCGTCCAACAAGGATGTGACCCACCCATGATGTATATGTTGTATCAATACCGTCCACAGTTTGGTCGGTCAGACCGTCCAGATCAGTGGGACCCACGAAGGGCATGTGTTTTATACGCACCGTCCAACATCCAGACCTGGAAGCTGGACTTCTTTCATCAAATAATAAAATATAATATTAATATATATATATATATGTGTGTGTGTGTGTGTGTGTGTGTGTGTGTGTGTAACGCCCTGAAAATCGGGGGTCGAGTATAACTCAACTCCTAAGTTCCAACGCATCACTTATGCAACATAAATAGTGATGATTAAATGTTGTTTGTGTTAGAGCAATAAACATGAGTGAGATTATACCAAAACAGTAATTCATACTCCAGATCAATTGTATAAAAGCAAGTGGAAGACTGAACTGTATATATATGTAAGTAAAAGAAACAAAATCATTTCATTCTCCAGATTATGAACCCATCTGAGTCACCATATACACATCTATTTTATGTTCAAAAAGTCAAAAATACATCTAAGGACGTAACCCTTGCAAGTCCCGTCGATCCTGGCAGCCTAGTCGAAGCCTCCAGAGTACTGCATATATGAGAACTCCTCCTAGTCCTCATCATAATCAGGCTCCGCCTCCTAAGTCGTCGGCTCATCTAAACCTAAGACAGAGTCTGGTTGGTGTGCGCAACACCGTCCCGTAACGTGGGAGTGAGTAGCTAACTTAGTGGAACAATAAAGCATAGGTTAACATGTTATCAATACAGTCAAGCAGTAATGATAAAGCAGTAAAATCAAACACTCCTAACCACTCTTATTAATGCAAGTATGGATGCAGGTATGATGGATGCCCTCACCACACCCTCCCTCATGCGACACCATCTCACGTTCGCGGCATGCTTTCATCCCTCAGTGCTCCACATCTTACGGGCACATGCAATGCATGATGAGCATGATTACCGAGTTTTTAATTAGTCCATTTCAAAATAGCAGGATTGAAAAACTAAGGTACCTTCCTTGTATCATTCCCAAACATGATCCATTCTAGGGTCGTCAGTCCTAGTTAATATCAGACGATGGTGTGTTTCTTAGGTCACTGCAAAGGCTGCCAGGGCTGTTACGCACAAAGGTTACACCACTCCCCCATCACCTCTTTAACGATTCATCACTATATAGAAACAGGCCTAGTTCATACTCTATATACCGCGACAAACTCTAAGGCTCACCACGATTTCAGAGTATGCTCGAGGTCACTACAAAGGGCTACTAGGTCTGTTGCTCACATTCGTTGCACCACTCCCCCATCACCTTATCAATGTAGGTTGACAACACGAATATAGTGTCCCATACCACCATATTCGGCTCACGAGTCTGGTTGCTCATTGGTCACTACGGGGAGGCACGTGGCCCCAGTGTAGGCCGACAGCTCGACCACGGTGTCCTATACCACCATGCCCGGCTCATGAGTCTTAGCGGATTGAGGTACCATGGTTGAAAGGGATTTCACTGGTAAGTTTGGTACCCTAGGTTCAAGCAGTAGCGACCAAACATGATGAACATATATTAGACATATCGGGTTACGTGACGAGCCTGACTAGCTCGAGCGCACAATCAATTAGACGACATGAAGTGCATAAGCACTTCGCATGGCCTAACCACTGTCGCCAACTGACGTATGACTTGGGTTCGTCAAACACATCTTACGTGGCGATATGAAACTCAACCACGATCTCAAGTCTAGTACCGACTGTCTGGACTATAGACATAGTCCCAAACTTAATCAAACCATAGTAATAGCATGTGGAGTAGAGCATGGTAAACAAAGTAATTCAAGCATATTAGTAAGCATGTCATAAAGCATGTTATAAAGCATGTTATAAGCATGTTGTAAAGCACTTCATAAGTAGGAATACAAACACATATATTACAAATGTAAGCGGTTTAAGTAACCAATCTCATGGAGGTAATCATACATGTCTCTAAGGTAATTGAGAATCTCATCTCAACATCCTCCTAAGGCATCAACATCCCAACACTTACTCATACAAGCATTTCCACAAACACATAACATACACTATTTTAACGGTGTATGTTAGCAAATATGTACTAGGGCGAATCCTTTCACCAAGCAAGTATTTTACGCACACATAATATATTTATACAACAATTAATCATGGCAAACACATCTCTAAAATATACATGTATATGGTACTTTTTACAATACAGTATTTCTGCATACATAGTGTATATTAATAAAACATGTATTTGGGCGAATCCTTTCGCTAAATAAGTATTTTATCCATATATCGTATATCCATACAACAAATAATCATGTCAAACACATTTCCAAAAAATATATGTATATGGTATTTTCTACGAATACATAGAATATGTAAAATTCCATATTCTACAACTTTAATCGAAACAGAAAACGAAAAGTACTTTGTACATGTGCAATTGCATGCAGATCATGAATCTATCATTATCTGACATTGAAAGCGTTGAAAACCATAACCTATACACCTAAAGTCCTTACCTTACACCTTAGAATTGCAACGAATCAGCTAGGTTTGTTAGGCTTCCGTATTCGGCAGTTTTATAACCTAAAGAGTGAAACCGGCTAGCTATTTCATAACCTATAGCCTTCACACCCCAAAACAGATTTAGAGTTAGGGTTTCTTACCTTAAAATAGAGTCGGTATCGCTGGAAAAATGACAAGAAAGGGGTGGTGCGAAAATTGTGTGGACTGGAAACAGCAGCAGGGAGATTCTCCCACAACTCTCTAGCTTTCTCTCTCTTTTTCTCTCTTCTTACTTAGGGTTTTTTCTAAATTCGTATGGCTATGAGAGAGGGTGCTCTAAGGTCCTTATATAGCCTAAAAACTCTCTGAAATAGACTTAAGTTCAAGTTATGCTTATGTTATAACCAAAACGACATTGTTTCAGCTCAACGGAGGACTTCTGGTGGGCCTCCTTGAGCCAAAAGTCAGACTTAAGCTCACCGACCATGGATCTACGTGGAGTTAAGTTTTTGTCTCAGTAGGATTCCCAGATCATGCGTAGCGGACCAGTTTCAGTTCAGTGGTCAGTGGGCCTTGATCCGAAATTTCAAGTACATGTAAATGTTCGTGAAATTTTTCCTGATCCGAGGGTGTATTTGGGTCAGATTCTGACAGTCTGATTTCTTATAAATTGACCGTAAGTTTCAAGTCTCAGATCACTATTCCAGATATTTATTTTGTAAATGGATTATGTGTTTTCACCCTCCTTCGCTCCAGACTCAAGCGAACAGCCGTGGGACACTGTATGGGTCTGATTTTCGAGATGGTTGGTAAGCCCAGCGAGGCGGTCCTAAGTCAACCTTGTATTATTCGGACTCCCGATGTGCGGTCCAGACCTGATACGGAGTTTCAATGTGTTCCCGAGGGCAGTCAGGTAATGAGTTTGATCCTAGATTTTAGGGTAACCTAGAGTCAATGATTCTACAAGTTTTGGGTCTTATAGATCGTATTTAAAGCGATTCCAACGGATTTCATAGCTAATCTAGTTAGCACTTAGTTAACTTTGTCAAATTTCTAAAGGATTTAATCCTAAGTGATTTCTGGTTGAGGTGGTACTCGAACCATTGTACAGAAATTTACGAGTCGTTATAGTATGTGATGGGCCTCATGTGGGACCCACCTACTGGATGGATTGGCCAGGGTACTGCACACCAGCTATTAGCTATGTTTTGTCCTCAACAATTTTTATGGGGCTCACTTTGATTTTTGTGTCTATGTCGTCCATCTCCATTTGCTGCATGGGCCACCCCATGATGTATGTATAAGATCCACACCGTCTCTCGATTTCTCTAGATAATTTTAGTGCCTGAGGCCAAAAAGGAGGCCGATCCAGATCTCCGCTGGGCCACACCGCAGGAAGCAGTGGAAACATTGATGTCCACCGTTGAAACTTTTCCAGGGCCCATCTTGATGTTTATTTTCAATCTAATCTGTTCACAGGGTCATGTAGACTTACATGTAGGGAAATACAAATGTCAGCTTGATCCCTGACTCCTGTGGGCCCCACTATCATTAATCAGTGGAGATTAAATGGCTAAAACAGGTGGGGACCACCGTGATAATTGTGTTTTATCTATGCCGTCCATCTCCAGCTGGTGAAGCCCACATGAGATATGCATTGTATCCACCATCTATTCATGTGGCCCCCATGTTGGTGGACTGAACGTCCAGCAAGCGGCCCACGGTTTTATATTTTTTATGTATCCATGATGCCCACCTGCTGGCATGAGATGGGGCTCACCCGTTATGTATATGAGGCCCATTAATGCGGCCGATTGATGCGACCCACTGTGATGTACATGAGGCCCATGTTTGAGGCCCAAAGTGACGTATACCTAACCCATGTGATGAGGCCCATTGTGATATATTTCTGACCTGATGTGATGTATGAGAGGCCCATGGTTGTGGCCCATTGTGATATATATATATATATATATATATATATATATATTAGGCTCATTGTTTTGTATTCATGGCCTATTTGGCAAGGCCCATTGTGATGTATTTGAGGCCCATGGGTAAGGCCTGATGAGATGTATTTATAGCCCATGTTTGAGGCCCATATGTTAAGGCTCATATGATGTATTTGAGGCCCATGGGACTTGGCCCATTGTGATGTATTTGAGGCCAAGGTATGAGGCCCAATATGATGTGTATTAGGCCCTTGAGTGAGGCTCATGGTGATTTATATTAGGCCCTTGTGTGAGGCCATTGGCCCACTATATGTTTGGCCCTATGTGGGCCACTCCTTGGGAGTAATGTTGGTTAAATATCCACATTGATGGGCAATGATGGTTGAACGTCCACATTGTGACCTTCCCTTATGCCTTATTAGGCCCATTCTCACTAATTCCGATTGTTGAGGTCAATTCTGATTGTCGATGTCGATTCTGATTATCGAGGTTGATTGTCGAGGCAGATTTTGATTGTTGAGGCCGATTGTTGAGGCCGATTTTGATTGTTGTGGCTAATTCCAATTGTCGATGCCGATTCCGATTGTTAAGGCTGATTCCGATTGTTGAGGCTGATTACAATTGTCGAGGTCGATTCTGATTGTTGTGGCCAATTCTGATTGTAGAGGCCGATTCCGATTATTGTGGCTAATTCCGATTGTTAAGGCCGATTCCGATTGTTGAGGCCGATTTCGATTGTTGAGGCTGATTTTGACTGTCGAGGTCGATTCCAATTGTTGTGGCCAATTCCGATTGTCGAGGCTGATTCCGATTGTTGAGGCTGATTCCGAGTGTCGAGACCGATTCTGATTATTGTGGCCGAATCCTATTGTTGAGGCCGATTCCGATTGTCGATGCTGATTTTGATTGTTGAGGCTGATTCTAATTATTGAGGCTAATTGTTGTGGCCAATTTCGATTGTCGAGGCCGATTGTTGAGGCCAATTTCGATTGTTGAGGTCGATTCCGAGAGTCGAAACCGATTGTCGAGGCCGATTCCGATTGTCAAGGCCAATTGTAGAGGCCGGTTGTTGAGGCTGATTCCAATTATTGAGGCCGATTATTGAGGCCGATTCTGATTGTCAAGGCCAATTGTTGAGGCCGATTCTGATTGTCAAGGCCGATTGTTGAGGCTGATTATTGAGGCCGATTCCGATTGTTGAGGCCGATTGTTGAGGTCGATTTCGAGAGTCGAAGTCGATTGTTGAGGCTGATTCCAATTATCGAGGCCGATTGTTGAGGTCAATTCTGATTGTCGATGTTGATTATCAAGGTCAATTTCGATTATCGATGCCGATTGTCGAGGCCTATTGTTGAGGCCCATGTGATATGACCCACTTGATGTATATGAGGTCTGTGTGATGTGGCCCATTATGACCATGGCCTATCGTGACCAAGTGAGGCCCATTGTATTACCTGAGGCCCATTGTAACCATGTGGGGCATATTGTGATTGTACGAAGCCCATCGTGACCATGTAGGCCCATTATGATGGTTGAGGCCTATTGTGTATGTATGAGGCCCATTATGATGTGTGAGGACCATTGTGTTGTGATGATATGAGGTCCATTGCGATAAGAGAGGCCTATTATGATTGTATGAGACCCATCGTGATTAGATGAGGCCCATTGCGATGTGAGAGGCCCATGGTGATTATGTGAGATCAATCATTATTATGTTCGATAATCATGCATAACATCATGTTGCATGCCCATATGCATCATATGCATGTTCGATATGAGATGTGGTTGGCCATTGCATATGCCATAGGGCAGGTTGTTTATGAGACTCCCTAATAGGCGGAGTTGCCCCACATGAGAGCACGATATGCGCAGGATTGATGCATGATTGGATTATGTGACTCATACATCTCGCATTGTGTGATTGTGATTACTATATGCCCTAGTGACATCAGGGCTGTAGCCTCCACAGGCATATCGTGGATGGCCAGATGGGACACCAGAAATTTGTTCTATATGGGGTGTTATAGATATCCTTGGGTGAAATTCCCTAAACCCTTTTGGTTCCAGAGGTTGCTCCAACGTTTAGACTGAGTGGATACATGAGCGCATGAGGGCCATATACTGTTAGGTCGCGTCTCCCACTATGTTGTGGTCGGTTGGAAGGGGGTGCGGCCTTACCTACCCGAGAGGAGGGGGCAAAGCTAGGTTGAATTTGACCAACTTGAGGAATGGATCCACTATCGACGAGCTGGGCCCGATATTGGCAGGCGGATAGTGAAGTCTCTTCCACTCACCTTATTGCGGGCGATGAGACGACAATCTGGTTTGGAGTGTACTAGACCCTGGTGATTTCCTAGAGAGGAGTCGTACTGATATGTGGACTTATTGAGTAGGAGTTGCATAGTCATTTATTCATTTACTATCCACTCAGCTAGTGGTGCGCAACTAATTGCTGTGTACCTTTATAATGATAAGGATTTCAGTTGGGCACGCAACTAACCTGAGATCAGGAGTCTACTACATTGAGTCTGGCTATCCAAATTTAGGTATGAGACTGGTTTGGATTGAAGTCCCTTGTGGTGGACCCCAAGCTTGTGATACTACGTACTATCATCTTGACTTCACTTTAGCTTAGTCATTTCATTTGCACCGCATATTCCATTAGATCCGCAACATTTAACATTTTGGGTTACCATGTTTCTGCATTTAAATGGCTTAGATACGGCTGACGGTATTCGTGGACTCATTAAGATTTGTATATTGTATTGCATCATCAGCATCTGATATTTGGCTTATTGTCTCCGCATTGCATAGCTGATCTGCATTACTTCATCAGTATATGATATTATTTTTATTATATTTTTACATTGCATAGCATGGATAAGGCTGATGGTATTTATGGGCTTGTCAGTATTTTCGCTTATTCTGATTACTCTGATACTGCTTACTTGACACTTACCTTGTGCACACACTTTCTCCAACCACTAAGCTTTCTATAAGCTTATGAACAATAGATGCGTGCAGGTGGCGTTAGGTTGCAGCAGCGTTAAGCTTGGAGCATGCAGCAGACCTCTGGAGTTTTGATTTTCGATATATGTATTTTTCTTTCAGTATTGTATTCAAATGATTATATTAGTGGATATGTGATGATGATGTTGGCTTTGTGATTTGGGTAAACTTGTGGTTATGCTTCTTACGAGATAAATGTACGTTAGAAAATCCTCCAAGTAGGATCTCAGGATTGGAATCTAGCGTATGGGAGTTGGGAGCCAAGAATGAGGTACTACGGAGGCTGTCGGCACCAGATTTAGCGATCGGGATTCCTGTGAGTCCGATTTTCGGATTTAGAGCATGACAGAAGTTGGTATCAGAGCATAACTTGGGAATAACTGAAGATAACATTATATATCTGCTAATAGTTACCTTACACTCTATGATTGTTGAGAACTTATAATGGTTAGTTCCCCGAGTTTAGATAACTTAGAAACTTTCTGATATATCCCCCTATCATTGAGATTGTGAGGTTGCATAGTATCCCAGTTTCGATCGTTTATGACTCAGGATCCGAGGTTCAGTAGGGGTCACCATAGGGTTGATGATGTATCTTGTAGTGATGGTATTAGGTCTTAGAGAGTTGAGTCATGCTTTGGCCCGATCCTTTAGAGAAAATGAGACTAACCTAAGCTTAAGTACATCCCTATTGCCATTGTTTGATTGTAATGTTGCAATTACTTCTTCAAAGTCCTTGAGGTGCAAGTAGGGGCTTTCAGAATCTAAGCCATGAAATTTAGGAATTAATTGAATCACATCTGGTTAAAATCAATGTTCCCTGTGTGAGTAGGGAACACTATGCAAGATGGTAAAGTTGATATCTTAGGGTGTAGATGTTCATGTAAAGTCCGTGGTTAGTTTAACACATTCTTATAAACTTCATTTTCATCTTTAAGAGGAGGATTAAGTTGATTTTTTCTGTTTTGATTTATAGTTGGATCTGACAGATTTGGATTTAGATTATCAATTGGGTCTGCCATGTAATCCAAGTGATGTTGAGTGTCTCTTCTAAGGGAATGATCAAGGCCTGGAACTAGTACGCCTTCGGAGGAGAGTTGATTGTTTTGATCCCTATTCCAACGGGATATAAACCATCCACACCACAAAACAAATACCACTAATTTGAATAGAAAGTATGATACTTAAAATAAAAATAAAAACTTAACCGACAACCCAGGCAGCAGGGCCGACCATGAGGGTTTAGTCCACAATGCAAAAATAAATCAACAACTTAGGCAGTAGGGCCGACCATGAGAGTTCAGTTTACAAAGCAAAAAAAAAAAATCAACCACCCAGGCGGTAGGGCTGACCATGAGGGTTCAATCCACAAAGAAAAATAAATCAACAACATAGGCGGCAGGGCCGACCATGAGGGTTCAATCCACAAAGCAAAAATAAATCAACAACCCAAGCTATAGGGCCGACCATGAGGGTTCAAACCACAAAAATAAAAATAAAAAATCAACAAAAGTAAAAGTAATGCAGAAATTAAACTATGCTAATATGAAAAATAGATTCAGCGGATCATCTTTGTGATCAAGCAGCAATTGTAGGACAACCATAACACTTGGGTGATAAAATCCTAAGAAAGGCAATCTTATGTCATAGTTAGTGCTTGAAAGACCCAACTAAATTTACTTTTAAAGAAAAGAAAATCTACAGAAAATTTAGAGGGTTTAAAAGAGAACTTACCTTAGTTATCTTACACAGATCTGATCTATCTCAGTCTCTCCTCGGCAATGGTGCTAAAAACTTGCCTGTTTGCCTCTAAGTGCAAAGGTTCGTAAGTAGTATCCCGTGAATACAGGGTCGATCCCACAGGGAGATGAATTATGAGAATGAGAAAATCAAATGCAAAATAAACTAAGTAATAAAAACTAAACTGATGATTTGATTTTGAGATTTTTGAATGAATGTAATTCAACTGAATTAAAATAACACTTAAGCTTCAAAGTTCCACACATATATTAATGTTCCAAAATCATGATGACTTGGATAACACAACTAGGATCTGAACACTATGGTCAGCCTAATCGGAAAATAAAACAGTTTAAGTATTTTAAATAAATGATATAAAAGATTAGAAAATCATGGATTTGCACCATTGATATATATTCTTAAGCACCAGTGATTTTAAGAATTCAATATCAATGAGATAATGAAAATCAAAGAAATATAATAGGTTGAGAACCTCTCCTATATAGGAAATCTGATTGATCTAGGGTAAGCCTATCGATCAATGTGGATCTCATATGATGGAAACATATGGATCTCACAAGAGGATAAAAAACAAAACCTAAACAATAGATAATATGCTACAACATTCTTCTCATCATTAAAACAATCAATCATCATAACTTAAAGAATTATTAAACCCATGTGCTTTCCTTCTAGCTTGGGCTAGAGGGAACTTAGAAAAACATATTTAAAATAGAAAAAGAAAGCAACAAGAAAGAAATAAATACAAATAGAAAAGATCTAAAAGGAAGAAAATAACTTATAAAACTTAAATAAAATTGAAGATCCTCTAAAAACCCTAAATCTTGCTCTTGGATGCTTTTTATGATGCCTAAGAATGCCCTGGGAAGCCCTATTTATAAGTGGAGAACTCTAATTTTCGTACAAAGTTGAAAAACTCTAGAAACCGTCTCAAATTTACGCAGTTTTCTAACATAGACTTATCGATGCACAGTTTATTTAAAATAGATTTCCTGCTGTGCAGTTTCTCAAAATAGACTTCAAAACTTTACAATACACTTTTTCAGGACGATTTCAGGATTCTTTACTTCAAATCTTCGATTCTTTTCATTCCTCACTTGGTTTTCTTGGATCTTTGGCATGTGAATTCTTTAATCCTGGTCTCATAAGATCCATCCCTTGCCTTAGTAATTCTTGAGCATCAGATCCATACTTTCATCACCATTTTTCAATTCAAGCTCTTAAATTCACCTTGCAACACATACATGAGTAAAATAGAACATTAACCTGATTCATGTTCATAAAAACAAGATATAAATGGGGAAAATTATGCATTATTTGAGTCTCAACACACCCCCAAACAGCATTTTGCTAGTCCCGAGCAAAATAAGCAAAGAAAAATAGAAATAAAAATAAAAATTAATTTTAGAAACAAAATTTAAATGAAAAAAATTCTAACTAAACCACTTTCGCAGGTAATCTTGATTGCATTTAACATATGCAACAAGCCTTTAAACCCTTAGGCTTCCCCTAGTGGATGAGTTATAGTCTCGTGAGGGTTTTCAGAAATATTACCTACAAACGTTGAAAACATGAAAAATATTTCAACACCCAAAAATTTATACAATTATGCCTCCATTCATCATATGAATTTCAAAACAAAATAATACTTACCCTAAGTCTGAAGTCAGTTAGAATCTCAATTTCCTAATCCATTACATCCTTGAGTTCATAGACCTAATCAAAATTTAAAATAGTTGTAATCCAATATACTTAGGTGATCCGTGACACTAGTTTAACTTTATGAAATATGCATGTTCCCTATCCTAACTCCTTTCAGTCATCCCAAGAATATAAAATTTATAGTTATCTCACTTCCTTCATGACATTTCTTCTTTTATCATCATATCCTCATTATTATAGACTACCCTTAGATGAAGATTCCCACCGGGTTTGCTTCATAACTAAGGGTATCATACTTGTAATGGTAACATACTTAGGTATCCTTACTTCGGATTACTGACACGATTCTTATGGTCATTGCATTCATGCTCTATAATAAAATTTTCTTTTTCCATCATTTTTTCTCCCTTCAATATCCTCTCTTTTAAGCATATTTCAATGGTACTAGTTCATTCAACCTTGTTTGAATCAAAAGTTGTTATTCTAGTTCACATATCATATTCCTCACTTAGTTAGCTAGGGTGTATTATGAATTCAGAACATCAAATTACAACTCACTTTAAACTAGTGATTAGATAATTGAACTCAAGTATATAATTTTTAGTTATCAGATTTTTGACTACTATCAACTTAGACTAAGTATTAACTTTGCCTTTGGAGTTCGCATAATATCATGTTCACATTCCTGTATATAAACATATTATTTTGAAACTGTTGAATTTTTTTTTCTATAAACCTAAAAAAAAACCTCACATGGATGACTATCCACACCCCCAACCTAAAATCTACATTGTCCCCAATGTAATGATAATGTAACATAGAGAACAATAAAAATAAAAGAAACGGTGGATAGTACCTACCATGAAGAACTCACCTGCTATGTGACACTAAAAAAATTGAATATGATACAAATCCTATATAAATGCTCTGTCAGACTAGGAGTATCAATCTAAATATTCTGGCTCATGAAGAGGGACAGACTCCTCTCCCAAATGAAAGTTTTCCACATAAGGCTTTAATATCTGAACATTAACCTTGTACACATTACCATTACATAGATTCTCAATTTCAACAGGCCCATGAGTATAAATATTCTTCACAATGAAGGGGCCTGTCCATCTTAAGCTTAACTTTCCCAGAAAGAACTGGAAAAGAGAATTGTACAATATGACCTTTTGCTGAGATTCAAAATTTTTCTTCAAAATGTTTTTGTCATGAAAAGCTTTGGTCCTCTCTTTGTAGATTTTATAATTTTCATAGGAGTCTCCTCCGCTCCTCTAATTCATTTAACTTTAATTTCCTTTGTCCACTTGCTTGGTCCATATCAAAATTTAATTTCTTTACTGCTCAGTAGGATCTATGTTCCAATTCCACAAGCAAATGGCAAACCTTCCTATACACCAATCTATATGAAGACATTCCAATCAGGGTCTTATAAGCAGTCTAATAAGCCTATAAAGTGTCGGATAGTCTGAGGGACCAACCCTTCCTATTTGGCCTTATAATTTTCTCTAAAATGTGTTTAATTTTCCAATTAGAAATCTCAGCTTGCCCACTCGTTTGTGGGTGGTTTGGGGTGCTCATTTTATACTTGATGCCATATTTCTTTATCAAAGCCTTAACCGTCCTATTGCAAAAGTGAGACCCGCTATCACTAATGACGACCTTTGGAGTTCCAAATTTAGAAAAAATATTTTCCGTTAGGAATCCTATGACCACTTTGTTATCATTGGTCCTACTTGAAAATTACTTAATCCACTTTAAAATATAGTCCACACCAACTAATATATAAAGAAATCCAAAAGAAGATAGAAATGGGCACATAAAATCAATACCCCAACAATCAAATATGTCCAATGGTAAAATTGAGGTTAAAGGCATCTTGTTGCGCCGGGACATTCTTCCCAACTTTTGGCATCTATCACAAGTAACACAGAAAGCATGGGTGTCTTTAAACATGGTGGACCAGTAAAAACCACACTGCAGGATTTTTGCAGTGGTTTTCTTAGCAGAAAAATGGCCACCACATGCTTCCATGTGACAAAAGAAAATAACAATCTAAAATTCATCCTCTAGAACACAACGTCTAAAAATCTGATCAGTCCCATATTTATATAAATACGGGTCATCCCAAAAGAAGTTCCTAACCTCAGTTTCAAAATGCTTCCTATCTTGTGACTTCCAATGATATGACATTTTTCCCGTTATAAGATAGTTCACTATATCCGCATACCAAAGCAATTTGGAGATCGCAAATAATTGTTCATCAGGGAAAGTGTCCTGGATATACATCTCATCAGTGGAATCATCTAACACCAATCTGGAGAGGTGATCGGCCACTATGTTTTCTATTCATTTCTTATCTTTTATCTCTCAGTCAAATATTTGAAGTAGGAGGATCCATCTCAAAAGTCTCGGCTTTGCATCCTTCTTAGATAGCAAATATTTCAAAGCCGACTGGTCCATGAAAATGACCACTTTGGATCCCAACAAGTAGGACCTAAACTTATCCAAAGTAAAAATTATTGCAAGTAACTCTTTTTCAGTTATTGTATAGTTCACTTGGGCCGAGTTTAGAGTTCTACTCGCATAGTGAATAATGTAGGGCCGTTTATCTTTCCTTTAGCCCAAAACAGCCCCTATGGCATAAACACTTGCATCGCACATTAGTTCAAAAGGAGGTGTCCAATTTGGTGGACGTATGATAGGTGCAGTGGTAAGGGATGATTTAATTTTATTAAAGGTACTTGCACACTCATCTGTCCACTTAAATGGGACATCCTTTTAAAGAAGATTAGTTAAGGGTCCAGTAATAGCACTAAAGTCCATGATGAATCTTCTATGGAAACTAACGTGCCCTAGAAGTGATCTAATATCTCTAACAGTTCGGGGGATAGGTAGATTAGCAATAATGTCGAGTTTTGAGTGATCTACCTCGATTCCATTTTTAGAGATAACATGGCCTAAAACAATTCCTTTTTGAACCATGAAATGACATTTCTCCCAATTTAAGATAAGGTGTTTCTCTTCACACCTAGATAAGACAAGAGATAAATTGTTGAGGCATTCCTCGAAACTACTCCCAAATACAGAGAAGTCATCTATGAAAACCTCAATAAACTTCCCAACCATATTGAAAAAATACGTAAAATACACCGTTGGAAAGTTGTTGGGGCGTTACACAATCCAAATGGCATCCGTTTGAAAGCAAACGTGTCAAATGGATAAGTGAACAATGTTTTATCTCAGTCTTCCAGGGCTATCTCTATTTGGTTATATTCGGAATATCCATCAAGAAAATTATAGGAGTGACCTGATACCCTCTCTAAAACTTGATCAATGAATGGTAGAGGGAAATGGTCATTCTTTGTAACATGGTTCAATTTATTATAGTCAATGCAAAATCGCTAACCTGTGGTAACACGTGTTGGTATGAGTTCATTATTAGAATTCTGCACGATAGTTATTCCGGATTTCTTTAGGACTACTTGAGTTGGACTCACCCAAACACTATCGGATATTGGGTAGATGATTCCCACATCCAACAATTTGATCATCTCATTTTTTTACAACTTTCATCATGTTTGGATTGAGACACCTTTAAGGTTGTCTAATTGGTTTGACGTCCTCATCGAGATGGATTCAATGGGTGCATATGGAAGGGCTTATACCCTTGATATTAGAAATGGTCCAGCCCAAAGCTCCTTTGTGGTCCCTTAGAACATTCAACAATTTAATCTCTTGATCCTTGTCTAAAAATGAAGAGATCAT
Organism: Magnolia changhungtana; assembly: GCA_030180095.1. Classification (NCBI taxonomy): domain Eukaryota; kingdom Viridiplantae; phylum Streptophyta; class Magnoliopsida; order Magnoliales; family Magnoliaceae; genus Magnolia; species Magnolia changhungtana. The sequence goes on from JASAUF010000652.1 coordinate 6,967,918, forward strand.
CACAGGGTAAGTTTTATTTTCACCTAAGTATACATACTTAAGCTCATTTGGTAGTGATTTTAAATCAAGCTTTAGAACATTGGTTGGTGATGGAAGAGGTCGCGAGTCCTCGATAGATAGGATTTGAGTGCACGGTCTCCATTGGTACATACCAATGTCCTGGGTAGTAGTTCTTTCATTATCATCACAAATTTTAGCAATCACTGTTTCTAAATCAAATTTTTTCAAGTCCCCAAAGACTTGAATCAATTCCTTAGTCAAACTAAGTTCCAATTCCTCTTCTTCTATCAAGCAGTCCATGTAATTCAGCTCATGAATCTCATTATTGTCAATGGGCTTCTTACATAGATTGAATATATTTAGCTTTAGAGTCATGTTACCAAAAGACAAGTTCATCATTCCACTCATGCAGTTTATGATTGCATTTGATGTTGGTAGGAATGGGTAGCCTAAAATGATGGGAACTTGAGCGCTAGCATTTACACATGGTTCAGTGTCTTGTATAATGAAATCCACGGGGAAGTACCAGCACGTCCTCTAAAATTCCCCTTGGTACCTTAATGGAGCGATCACACTACACCAAAACAGTAAAAAAAGGAAGGTTGAAAATCATCTCAAAAGGCCAAAAAGGACGGTCTTGGACCATCGCAACGGCCGTCAAATTTTGACTTATTGTATTTTTTAAAGGACGACCATAAACCATCTCTAAAGAAGGACGGTCATGGACCGTCTCTAAAAAAGGACGGTCATAGACCGTCTATAATGGTAAGTAGTAGTGGACTTACATGAAGCTGAAAAGGACAGTCTCTGACAGTCCGTAAAAAGGATGGCCCATGGCCGTCAATAAAAAGGATGGTTATAGACCGTCTCATATGACCTAAAAAAGATGGTCATAGTCCGTCTCTTATGAACCAGAAAAGGATGGTTATGGACTGTCTCTTATGAACCTGAAAAGGACGGTCGTGAACTGTCCTTTAAAAAGATGGTCTTTAGCCATCTCATATTTGCATATACATCTGTTCATATCATATTCTTCCTAATATACACTTGTTACGACATCGTATTCTTCCTGATATACACCTGTTATATAATATATTTCATCATATTCACATTCACATCCATCTAAACCCAAACTACGTAAATCTATCCAAACAAAAACTACATTCATCCAAACATAAACTACGTCCATCCAAACACAAACAACATACACCTTTTACAATATCATATTCTTCCTAATATACACCTGTTACAACATCATATTCTTCTTGATATACACCTATTATATAATATATTTCATCATATTCACATTCACAACTATCTAAACCCAAACTACATAAATCCATCCAAACATAAACTACATTCATCCAAACATAAACTACATCCATCCACACACAAATTATCTTATCCACATTACATTCATCCACGCATAAATATGCTCACACCAACCTTGCAAAACTCCAAATCATGAGCTAAAATACCAAGCAGTTTCTCATCCAACAAAAACCAAGACTAAATCATAATATTCCTACTCTATAGAGACTCCCGAGGTGAAGAATTACCTATAGAATATGATGCGATGAGGCTTCTATCCCGTTGTTTGCCTGAATGCAATCAGTTGTTTTCTGCCAAATACCATATATATTATTTAAACACTAAATTCAAACACTTGCACCAAAGATCATACAAAAACAAAGGAGAAAAAGACTTACCGGATCATCCCTTTGTTCATAGAACCTCTCTGAGGATCCTGCACAACTTGAAAAAAATTTCTTATCAGCTCCTGCCAATGAAGCTATGCCAAGAACAACTTCAAAAGAGGCAAAAGAAGAAACACATCAAACATTCAAAGTTCAACAACTTCAAAGAATCACAAACCTTGACATTAATTTTTAAGGCAATATTTTCGAGATACTGTTTATTGATTCTGGATGCTTGTCTCGGTTGGCAACATTGCGACACTATGCCCAACTCCGTTTCGCAAACACGTTTTATCTTTCCTGTGAAATCAAAAAAAAAATTCTTTAGTTGATTCATTCCATCTCTCTAGGATTTAGGGTTTTGTTTGCACTCACCATATGAACCACTCATGTTAGGTAAAATGATAATAAGTAATTTAAAATGTTTCTTCTTATCTCCACTTTATAGGTTTGCAGTGGCTTATTTGTGTACATCCATCAGAGCCATCTCAATCTTATTGGGGCGATCGGTTTTAGGTTAGGTTTAGGTTATAGGTTTAGGTTATAAGTGCAGGTTATAGGTTTAGGTTTAGGTTTATGTTAGGTTATAGGTTAAGGTTTAGGTTTAGAAAATCGGGTTCGGGTTTGGGATCGGGTTTAGGTTTGGGTTTTGAGGTTTAGGTTTAGGTTTAGGTTAAGGAGTTGAGATTAGGATTAGGTGTAGGTTTAGGTTTAGGGATTTGAGAATACATTTAGATTATTGGTTTAGGTTTAGGTTATAAGAGGTTAAGGTTTAGGTTTAGGTTTAGGTTTAGGTTTAGGTTATAAGCTATAGGTTTAGGGAATTGAGAATAGGTTGAGGTTTAGGTTTAGGAAATCGGGTTCGGGTTCGGGATCGGGTTTAGTTTGGGTTTTCTAGTTTAGGTTTAGGTTTAGGTTAGGGAGTTGATATTAGGATTAGGTGTAGGTTTAGGTTTAGGTTAGGGAGTTGAGATTAGGATTAGGTGTAGGTTTAGGTTTAGGGATTTGAGAATACATTTAGTTTTAGGTTTAGGTTTAGGTTTTAGGTTATAGGTAAAGGTTAAGGTTATAGGTTATAAGTTTAGGTTATAGGTTATAGGTTAAGGTTTTAGGCCATAGGTTTTGGTTTAGGTTAAGGTTATTGTTTTAGGTTTAGATTTAGGTTAAGGATTTGGTTTAGGTTTAGGTTTAGGTTATAAGCTATAGGTTTAGGGAATTGAGAAGAGCTAAAGGTTTAGGTTTAGGAAATCGGGTTCGGTTCTGGGATTGGGTTTAGGTTTGGGTTTTAAGTTTAGGTTTAGGTTTAGGTTAGGAGTTGAGATTAGGATTAGGTGTAGGTTTAGGTTTAAGGATTTGAGAATACATTTAGGTTTTAGGTTTAAGTTTAGGGATTTGAGAATACATTTAGGTTTTAGGTTTAAGTTTAGGTTAAGGTTTAGGGTTAGGTTATAAGTTCTAGGTTTAGGGAATTGAGAATAGGTTAAGGTTAAGGTTTAGGAAATCGGGTTCGGGTTCGGGAACGGGTTTCGATTTGCATTTTCAAGTTTAGGTTTATGTTTAGGTTAGGGAGTTGAGATTAGGATTAGATGTACGTTTAGGTTTAGGGATTTGAGAATACATTTAGGTTTTAGGTTTAGGTTTAGGTTATAAGTTATAGGTTTAGGGAATTGAGAATAGGTTAAGGTTTAGCTTTAGGAAATCGGGTTCGGGTTCGGGATCGGGTTTATGTTTGGGTTTTTAAGTTTAGTTTAGGTTTAGGTTAGGGAGTTGAGATTAGGATTAGGTGTAGGTTTAGGTTTAGGGATTTGATAATACATTTAGGTTTTAGGTTTAGGTTTAGGTTTAAGTTATAGGTTATAGGTTTAGGTTTAGGTTATATGCTATAGGTATAGGGAATTGAGAATAGGTTAAAGTTTAGTTTAGGAAATCGGGTTTGGGTTCGAGGATCGGGTTTAGGTTTGGGTTTTTAAGTTCAGGTTTAGGTTTAGGTTAGGGAATTGATATTACGATTAGATGTAGGTTTAGGTTTAGGGATTTGAGAATACATTTAGATTATTGGTTTAGGTTAAGGTTATAGGTTATAGGTTTAGGTTTAGGTTAAGATTTAGGTGTAGCTATATGTTTAGGTTATAATCTATAGGTTTAGGATTTGAGAATAGGTTAAGGTTTAGGTTTAGGAAATCGGGTTCGGGTTCGGGTTTAGGTTTAGGTTAGGGAGTTGAGATTAGGATTAGGTGTAGGTTTATGTTTAGGGATTTGAGAATACATTTAGTTTTACGTTTTCGGTTATAGGTTAAGGTTAGATTATAGGTTATAGGTTATAGGTTATAGGTTAAGGTTTTAGGTCATAGGTTTTGGTTTAGGTTTAGGTTAAGGTTTAGGTTTAGGTTAAGGTTAAGGTTAAGGTTTAGGTTTAGGGAATTGAGAATAGGTAAAGGTTTAGGTTTAGGAAATCGGGTTCGGGTTCGGGATCGGGTTTATGTTTGGGTTTCAAGTTTAGGTTTAGGTTTAGGTTAGGGAGTTGAGATTAGGATTAGATGTAGGTTTAGGTTTAGGATTTGAGAATACATTTAGTTTTAAGTTTTAGGTTATAGGTTAAGGTTTAGTTTAAGGTTAGGTTATAGGTTATAAGTTTAGGTTAAAGGTTATAGGTTAAGGTTTTAGGTCATAGGTTTTGGTTTAGGTTAAGGTTATAGGTTTAGGTTTAGGTTTAGGTTAAGGTTTTGGTTTAGGTTTAGGTTAAGGTTTAGGTTAGGTTATAAGTCGTAGGTTTAGGGAATTGAGAAATAGGTAAAGGTTTAGGTTTAGGAAATCATGTTGTGTTTGGGTTCGGGATCGGGTTTAGGTTTGGGTTTTCAAGTTTAGGTTTAGGTTTAGGTTTGGGAGTTGAGATTAGGATTAGGTGTTGGTTTAGGTTTTGGGATTTGAGAATACATTTCAGTTTTAGGTGTAGGTTTAGGTTAAGGTTTAGGTGTAGGTTATAAGCTATAGGTTTAGGGAATTGAGAATAGGTTAAGGTTTATGTTTAGGAAATCGGGTTTGGGTTCGGGATCGGGTTTATGTTTGAGTTTTCAAGTTTAGGTTTAGGTTTAGGTTAGGGAGTTGAGATTAGGATTAGGTGTAGGTTTAGGTTTATGGATTTGAGAATACATTTAGTTTTAGATTTCAGGTTATAGGTTAAGGTTTAGGTTATAGGTTATAGGTTATAAGTTTAAGTTTTAGGTCATAGGTTTTGGTTTAGGATAAGGTTATAGGTTTAGGTTTAGGTTTAGGTTAAGGTTTAGGTTTAGGTTTAGGGAATTGAGAATAGGTAAAGCTTTAGGTTTAGGAAATCGGGTTTGGGTTCGGGATTGGGTTTAGGTTTGGGTTTTCAAGTTTAGGTTTAGGTTTAGGTTAGGGTGTTGAGATTAGGATTAGGTGTAGGTTTAGGTTTAGGGATTTGAGAATACATTTAGTTTTAGGTTTAGGTTTAGGTTAGGTTTAGGTTATATGTTAAGTTTAGGTTATAGGTTATAGGTTATAGGTTAAGGTTTTAGGTCATAGGTTTTGGTTTAGGTTTAGGTTTAGGTTTAGGTTAACGTTTTGGTTTAGGTTTAGGTTAAGGTTTAGGGTTAGGTTATAAGCTATAGGTTTAGGGAATTGAGAATAGGTAAAGGTTTAGGTTTAGGAAATCATGTTGGGTTCGGGTTCGGGATCGGGTTTAGGTTTGGGTTTTCAAGTTTAGGTTTAGGTTTAGGTTAGGGAGTTGAGATTAAGATTAGGTGTAGGTTTAGGTTAAGGGATTTGAGAATACATATAGGTTTTAGGTTTAGGTTTAGGTTTAGGTTATAACCTATAGGTATAGGGAATTGAGAATAGGTTAAGGTTTAGGTTTAGGAAATCGGGTTCGGGTTCGGGATCGGGTTTTGGTTTGCGTTTTCAAGTTTAGGTTAAAGAGTTGAGATTAGGATTAGATGTAGGTTTAGGTTTGGGGATTTGGGAATACATTTAGTTTTTTAGGGTTATTTAAGTTTAGGTTTAGGTTAGGTTATAATTTTAAGTTTTTTAGGTTTAGGTTTATAAGGTTTAGGTTTAGGCTTAGGTTATAAGCTATAGGTTTAGGGAATTGAGAATAGGTTAAGGTTTTGGTTTAGGAAATCGGGTTCGCGTTCGGGATCGGGTTTATGTTTGGGTTTTCAAGTTTATGTTTAGGTTTAGGTTAGGGAGTTGAGATTAGGATTAGGTGTAGGTTTAGGTTTAGGGATTTGAGAATACATTTAGTTTTAGGTTTAGGTTTAAGTTTAGTTTAGGTTATTTGTTTTTATAGGTTATATGGTTTTGGTTTAGGTTTAAGTTTAGGGTTAGGTTATAAGTTATAGGTTTAGGGAATTGAGAATAGGTTAAGGTTTAGGTTTAGTAAATCGGGTTCAAGTTCAGGATCGGGTTTAGGTTTGAGTTTTGAAGTTTAGGTTTAGGCTTAGGTTAGGAAGTTAAGATTAGGATTAGGTGTAGGTTTAGGTTTAGGGATTTGAGAATACATTTAAGTTTTAGGTTTTAGGTTTAGAGCTTAGGTTTAGGTTATAGGTTATAGGTTTAGGTTTAGGTTTTAGTTTAGGTAGGTTTAAGGTTTATTGAGTTTAGGTTTAGGTTTAAGGTTAAGGTTTAGGTTATAAGCTATAGGTTTAGGGAATTGAGAATAGGTTACGGTTTAGGTTTAGGAAATCGGGTTTGGGTTAGGGGATCGGGTTTAGGTTTAGGTTTTCAAGTTTAGGTTTAGGTTTAGGTTAGGGAGTTGAGATTAGGATTAGGTGTAGGTTTAGGTTTAGGGATTGGAGAATACATTTAAGTTTTAGGTTTTAGGTTTTAGGTTTAGGTTTAGGTTTAGGTTTAGGTTTAGGTTTAGGTTTAGGGTTTAGGTTTGAGATCGGGTTTAGGTTTGGGTTTTGAAGTTTAGGCTTAGGATTAGGATTAGGTGTAGGTTAGGTTAAGGTTTAAGGTTTAGGTTATAAGCTATAGGTTTAGGGAATTGAGAATAGGTTACGGTTTAGGTTTAGGAAATCGGGTTTGGGTTCAGGATCAGGTTTAGGTTTAGGTTTTCAAGTTTAGGTTTAGGTTTAGGTTAGGGAGTTGAGATTAGGATTAGTGTAGGTTTAGGTTTAGGGATTTGAGAATACATTTAGGTGGTTTAGGTTTAGGTTTAGGTTAAGGTTTAGGTTTAGGTTATAAGCTATAGGTTTAGTGAATTGAGAATAGGTTAAGGTTTAGGTTTAGGAAATTGGGTTTGGGTTCGGGATCGGGTTTAGGTTTGCGTTTTCAAGTTTAGGTTTATGTTTAGGTTAAGGAGTTAAGATTAGGATTCTATGTAGGTTTAGGTTTGGGGATTTGCGAATACATTTAGGTTTTAGGTTTAGGTTTAGGTTATAGGTTTAGGTTTAGGTTTAGGCTTAGGTTATAAGCTATAGGTTTAGGGAATTGAGAATCGGTTAAGGTTTTAGTTTAGGAAATTGGGTTCGGGTTCGGGATCGGGTTTATGTTTGGGTTTTCAAGTTTATGTTTATGTTTAGGTTAGGGAGTTGAGATTAGGATTAGGTGTAGGTTTAGGTTTATGGATTTGAGAATACATTTAAGTTTTAGGTTTAGGTTTAGGTTTAGGTTATAGGTTATATGTTTAGGTTTAGGTTTAGGTTATAAGCTATAGGTTTAGGGAATTGAGAATAGGTTAGGGTTTAGGTTTAGGAAATCGGGTTCGTGTTCGGGATTGGGTTTAGGTTTGGATTTTGAAGTTTAGGTTTAGGTTTAGGTTAGGAAGTTGAGATTAGGATTAGGTGTAGGTTTAGGTTTAGGGATTTGAGAATACATTTAGGTTTTAGGTTTTAGGTTTAGGCTTAGGTTTATGTTATAGGTTATAGGTTATAGGTTTAGGTTTAGGTTTAGGTTAAGGCTTATGTTTAGTTTTATGTTTAGGTTAAGGTTAAGGTTTAGTTTATAAGCTATAGGTTTAGGGAATTGAGAATAGGTTACAGTTTAGGTTTAGGAAATCGGGTTCAGGTTCAGGATCAGGTTTAGGTTTGGGTTTTCAAGTTTCGGTTTAGGTTTAGGTTAGGGAGTTGAGATTAGGATTAGGTGTAGGTTTAGGTTTAGGATTTGAGAATACATTTAGGTTTTAGGTTTTGGTTTAGGTTATAAGCTATAGGTTTAGGGAATTGAGAATAGGTTAAGGTTTAGGTTTAGGAAATCGGGTTGGGGTTCGGGATCGGGTTTAGGTTTGCATTTTTAAGTTTAAGTTTATGTTTAGGTTAAGGAGTTGAGATTATGATTAGATGTAGGGTTTAGGTTTGGGGATTTGAGAATACACATTTAGGTTTTAGGTTTAGGTTTAGGTTATAGGTTTAGGTTTAGGCTTAGGTTATAAGCTATAGGTTTAGGAATTGAGAATAGGTTAAGGTTTTGGTTTAGGAAATCGTGTTTGGGTTCGGGATCGGGTTTTATGTTTGGGTTTTCAAGTTTATGTTTAGGTTTAGGTTAGGGAGTTGAGATTAGGATTAGGTGTAGGTTTAGGTTTAGGGATTTGAGAATACATTTAGGTTTTAGGTTTAGGTTTAGGTTTAGGTTATAGGTTATAGGTTTAGGTTTAGGTTAAGGTTTAGGTTTAGGTTATAAGCTATAGGTTTAGGGAATTGAAAATAGATTAAGGTTTAGGGAATTGAGAATACATTAAGTTTTGTTTATAGGTTAAGGTTTAGGTTAAGGTTAGGTTATAGGTTATAAGTTAAGGTTATAGGTTATAGGTTAAGGTTTTAGGTCATAGGTTTTGGTTTAGGTTATGGTTTAGGGAATTGAGAATAGGTAAAGGTTTAGGTTTAGGAAATCGGGTTCGGGTTTGAGATCGGGTTTACCTTTGGGTTTTAGGTTTAGGTCATAGGTTTAGTTTATAGGTTATTAGTGTAGGTTTAGGTTTAGATTAAGGTTTAGGTTCGAGTTTAGGTTAAGGTTATAAGTTTAGGTTATAGGTTTTGGGATTTAAGAATAAGTATAGGTTATAAAAATAGGTTTAGGTTATAAGTATAGATTTAGATTTAGCTTTAGGTTATAGGTTATAAGTGTAGGTTTAGTTTTAGCTTTTAGGTTTAGTTATAGGTTTAGGTTTAGGTTTAGGTTATAGGTTATAAGTGTAGGTTTAGGTTACAGGTTATAGGTTTATGATTAGGTTAAGGTTTAGTTTTATTATATTGGTTTTGGGATTTGAGAATAGGTTTAGCTTATAAGTATAGGTTTAGGTTTAGGTTTTATGTTTAGGTTAAGGTTATAGGTTTAGGTTTAGGTTATAAGTGTAGGTTATAGGTTTAGGTTTAGGTTATAGGTTTTAGGATTTGAGAATAGGTTTAGGTTAAGGTTATAAGTTTAAGTTTAGGAAATCGGGTTCAGGATCGGGTTTAGGTTTAGGTTTTCAAGTTTAGGTTTAGGTTTAGGTTAGGGAGTTGAGATTAGGATTAGGTGTAGGTTTAAATTTAGGGATTTAAGAATACGTTAAGGTTTAGGTTTAGGAAATCGAGTTCGGGTTCGAGATTGGGTTTACGTTTGGATTTTAAGTTTAGGTTTAGGTTATAGGTTTAGGTTATAAGTTATAAGTGTAGGTTTAGGTTTAGGTATTCTCTAGTATAATCTACTATTGAACCTAGTATTATCTACTACATACAAGTAACATACAACCAATATTGGGGCACCATACCATAAGCTACAAGAATTTCATGTCTCCCTAAACAAGATATCCTCCATTGATAACATATATATATATATTATAAATTTTTTATTTTCATTTACATTCATAAATACATTCATCATCCATCTGGATAGCTCCGACACACATCCGGGTCTGCTCATTTAAATAAAATGGATTATCAAGATCATTTAAATAAAATCAGGTCCAATCAACAATCTGACCTGGAGGATTCTGTTAGTATTATTGACGGCACCTCGAACCTTGTTTAAATCCAGGTTGCAATCTGTGGCCACTGATGTTATTTGTCTTTCTGTCAAGTTGGCGATGATTTGAGCCTCAGAGACCTTGGCAGTTGCTCTCAAGAAGTGAGCCAACAGTTGACCATACGTATGGGGAAATGACTGGCTGATCGTGTGGGCATCAGAAGGATCTGCAGCAGTGGTGGAATCACCAAATTCTACTCTCACTATAGTTCCCTGTTCACAACGAAATTATATGATAAAAAGCATGCTATGAAGTGCCATCACAGTGAATGCTGCCTTCTCAGAATGAGTTTTTTTTACAAGAAAAGGCTTTACAATGATATTTTAACAAATGTGTACTTGTGTAAAATTAACAAAAGGGATCTATACCAAATTGAATGGATGTGGCCTACAAAACACAAGGTGGGATTAAAACATGTCAACGTGGAAGAAAAAGAAGAAGAAGAAGAAGAAGAAGAGTGTAACTCGAGGTTAAGAAAAAATGTACACATTTAAGAAAGAGGAGTGCAACTCAAAGTTTATTAATACCTTGGTCAAAAAGAAAATGGTCTAAATTCAACTGTAATATCAGATGGTTGAGATTATCCAATCATGGTGATATTAAAATAAGTGTTCTACCCAACAGAATGGATGTGCCCTTCAACACAATAGGTTTGAGTGCAGATCAAAGGAGATTGAAGCATATAGATGTTTAAAAAGAATAGTACAAAGCAAAGTTCCTCAGGATAGTCATAAAAAAAATGGTCCAAATCCAACGGCAATTTCAGATAGTTAAGATCACCCAATCAGTGTGACCTTTGGAGAGGTACAGGTATGCCATGTATAGGGTGGGTGAGTTGCCAACATTAAGAATTGGTGCCAAATGCATACAGTAGTATAGGCCATTCTCATGTTATCATTTTTCGGCTATTAACTCGTCTCCAAAGCAATGAGATGTAAACTTGCACAGCTTAGATATAGTTTAAGCTGCTTGTTAAAAATGAACTAGAATATAGTTTAAGCTAAATGGAATCTCAACAACCAAAAAAAATGTAAACTTGCACAACTTAGATATAGTTTAAGCAACTTGGATGAACAACTTGGTCATGCATATGTGTAAACTCTCTCATCAATCGCCTGAAATGAGCAAGCAACATCACTTATAAAATCTAGAGAGTACAAATTAAATATCTGGTTAAAGCCTAAAAATGATGTGCAATTATTCATAGTAAAATAATTCATCGACAAAATAGAAATACATAAATGCAAAAACTGTGATGATGTACTCATTGCTTGGCCCCACCACAAAGTACACCTGATGCAAAAATCAGACCAATCCCCTCATCATGTGGACCACAAAAAACAATGGACAACTGCCAAACTGGTCCTATGTATAAATATGACCGCTTGATGAGTGGATAATTCGGACTTTTGCACCAAGTGATCTTCATGGTGGGGCAAACCAATTGGATGGATTGGAGGTCATACAGACCACAGGTTCATTGAATCAGACCGTCAGCAGATCTAACTTAAACTGCCCATTATTGCATTTTATGTGGCCCACCTGATGGGTGGACCAGCCTGATTTTTGCACCAGAAAACCTTTTTTCTGGGTTGGGAGGTATATGTTTTGAACATCTCAAATATTGTATGTGTAACATGTTGGGACCACTCCCAGTGGTGGATGGTAAATACACCATTGCAAATATGACCATCCCCAAAAACATACATATAAACACCCACTTTGCATAAATTTGGATGATGATGAGCTGGAACATACTACAAATCATGCTCTAGCAGCTACCACTCACATATAATTAATCTATGTGCAGACACATACAATTTTATTAGATCAACCTTCTTGTTTTATACTCTGGAATTGGCCATTTCAGAGGTTCACATTCAAAAAAAAGATGGGCAAGAAAGAAAATACAGCAACAGTTAACACTCAATCAAAATGCAATGGTTAGGACACCCCATTTGGTAAAAAAGTACTATTATTGTCTGCTGTAAGCTTGTAACCATAAACCAGTCCTGCAAATTTCCATTTCTAAATAATTTTAGCAGAAATTGATGTTTTTGGGGGGTTTTTTCTATATACCCATTACAAGAAATTTCAAATGGTGTTTGGTTTTGTGTGTTGATTTGGAGCTTCCAAAGCTCTAATGCTAAAAGGGTCATTCTAGTTTTGTACATGGAAATGGAAAAGAATCTGTAGTAATGAAATTCATGGTATTGTGTTTTTTGAAGTTATTGAGTAAAAAAGAGAAGGAATCTACTTTCCATTCTGCTAGTTTGGTGAGCTGTTAACTAATGCCATTCTTAAAATTTTTTATTTGTGGCGTACAAATAAATGGTTAAGAAGAGCAGTAACTGTATGCAGGGGACGAAGAGACTGGGCTGAGCCTTGCAGCCTGTTGGTTTCATCATCCACCCTACGTGGCAGGAGCCTAATTCATGCAGGCCTCGACTCAGGTCCTCAGCTCATGTATTGGACTTGAGCATGCTTCAGCCTGTCCACACCCAACCTAGCCCCATTTGTCGGCCTTGCATGCTTCAGCCTGACCACACCCAGCCTAGCCCCATTTTGGAACACACACAGGAAAGAGTGGGGATTATGTCATCCACCGTTGAGACTTTCGTAGGGCCCACAGTGATGTTTATTTGTCACCCAACTTGTTCATAAGCTGACACAGACATAGGGAAAACACAAATATCAGCTTGATTTGAAACTTTTGCTGCCCTAAGAAGTTTCAACAGTGGGTGTTCGATTCCCACTGTTTCCTGTGGTGGGCCCACTTGAGCACTGGATATGCTTCCATTTAGGCTCATGCCATAAAATGAGTTGAAAAATAGATGGCCTGCATGGATAAGACACACACATCACAGTGTCCCCATAGAGTTTACTCGCATGTTGAGTTACAAAGTATGCAATCCACCTTCTCCAGTAGAGACATTTCATTAAACACATGTTGTGCACACCTTAAACATTCATAGAAATAAGTACCTGGTCGGGGAAGAGATGAGGGCAGGGGCTACTGGCCGCACCAGATCTGGGACCGGGACGGAGAGGGAGAGAGGAGAGAGAGAGAGAGAGAGAGAGAGAGAGAGAGAGAGAGAGAGAGAGAGAGAACATTCATAGAAATAAATACCTGGTCTGGGAAGAGATGAAGGGCAGGGGCTGTTGGCCGCACCAGATCTGGGACCGGGACGGAGAGGGAGGGAGGGAGAGAGAGAGAGAGAGAGAGAGAGAGAGAGAGAGTCGGGGGTACGAAGAGGCTGTCTCTCGTGTGGGTCTGGGACCGGGACGGAGAGAGAGAGTCGCGTGGGTCTGGGACCGGGACGATGAGAGAGAGAGGGCGAGCGGGCGGCGTATTGAAATGGGGCGGTGCCTGGGACATTGGGCGCGTGACTCTGTTTTGAACGTGTGCCCGAATTTGGGCCTTACCGTGGCTGGTGTTCGATGCTCTATGGGCCCCACCATGATGTACATGTTTCATCCATTCAGTTCATCCATTTTTACAGATCATTTTAGTGCTTGATGTAAAAAATGATAGGGATATAAATCCTGGGTGGGCCACACCATAGGAGAAAATTAATGAATGGATATTCACAATTAAAATTTTTTTAAGGCCCACTGTACTGTTTATTTGACATCCAATCTATTGATTTGGTCATAAAGACCCAGATGAAGGGAAAAAATAAATATCGGCTTGATCCAAAACTTTTATGGCCCCTAAAACATTTTTAATGGTCAAAATTCATTCAACACTATTTCCTGCAATGTGGTCCACTTGAGATTGAGATATAATTCATTTTTTTTCCTACCGTATAGTCCACTTTAGCCTTCGATCTAGATGATTTTTGGTTTCATGCCCTATAATAATATTTTAAAATATATAGACAGCTTAAATAAGACACATATTTTTTTAGGCCCTAGAGGGCCCCTTATACCCTAAGCGTACTGAGTAAATCCTGTGGGGCCCACTATGATTTATTCAATTTATCCACTCCATCTATCCATTTTAACATATAATTTTATTATGTAAGGTCAAAATTGAAGTCTATAAAAATGTGAAGCGGGCCACATCATATGAAATAGTATAAATTGAACGTCTACATGTATTCGTGATCAAGTTGGGAGGCCACTGAAGTTTTGGATCAAGTTGATATTTTAGTTTTCCCTTCATCCATGTATTTGTGATCTATTGAACTTGTTGGATGACAAATAAAAATGACTGTAGGCCATAGGAAGATTTCAACGGTGGAAATCATTATTCCCACTGTTTCCTGTGGTATGGTCCACTTGAGCTTTGGATATGCTTTAATTGTGGACTCAACCACTAAGGGTCTGTTTGGATGGGTAGATTGGAAGGGATCGAATGGTATTAGGGTGGATGGCATGGATTTCAAGGTAATGATGGCGCTGTCAATAGTTCGTCTTAAGATCCATGAAATTGCTATATCCCCCGGATTGCTATATCAAGTCTGTTTGGCACACTCGGCCAATCCTAGGATTAAACCTTCCCATCCCTTCCAATCCCTTGAACCAAACATGTCCCAGGCAAATTTGAATGGATTGGGGTGGATTGGATGGGATTTAAAGGTAATGATGGTGTTGTCAGTGGATTGTCTTAAGATCCATGGGATTGTTATATATCCCAAGATCATATCACCCAGTTTGTTTGGCACGCCCAGCCAATCTAGGGATTTAACTTCCAATCCACCCGTCGAAATGGGCCCTAAAATGATCTAGAAAAATGGATTGACGGTGTGGATCACACCACATGAAAACAATAGTGATTGGATATATCCACCATTAAAACCCTCCTAAGGCCCACTGTACTTTTTATTTGACATCCAATCTGTTGATTAGATCATATAGGCCCAGATGAAGGGAAAAAAATATCGGATTGATCCAAAACTTTATATGGCCCCCAAAAGGTTTTTAATGGTCGACACTCATTCAACATTGTCTCCTATAATGTGTCCAGATATCTCATAAGCTAAAGGGGAGACATCAAATGCACGGTGTTGATGTTCGACACATATCGTGATAGACCCATTTTACATGTCTGGTCCATTCACTCTATTTTACTGATCATTACCCTCAATTTGACTAGTTACTTGCCTCAATCATACTACATACGAGAAAGATATTGGGCAAACAAGATTGATCAACAATTTCAATGAATTTTGATTTAAACATCTGAAGTTATTTACTCTTCATGTCCGAACTGATCAGATTGTCCAAAAATAGTTAAAGGTTGATATCAAAAATATATAAATGAATAGAAAACATAAACATCAGCTTGATCCAAAACTTCTATGGCCTCCAAGAAATTTTAAATGGTAGAGGTTCAATCACACTATTTCTTGTGGTGTGGTCCACTAGAGCTTTGGATATGCTTCCTTTTTGTTCTTTAGACCTTAAATTATCTGTTAACATGGATGAATGGAGTGGATAAAATAAATAAATAACGGTGAACCCCACAGAGTTTACTTTGGTAAAGGTAACGAGTAACTCACTTAAATATAGTGGAGAAAGGTTTCTTTAAAACATTCATAATCATATATTAGGACTGCCTAAATGTGATTCACATATCCAACCCACTCATTATGTGTGTCCCACTTGGATGAGGAGTCAGACCAAGTTTCAACCGCATCCAAAATTAACTCATGTGGGCCCCACCAAGTCCTTTTATATTTTTTAGGATGTCTTCACATAGTTTTAAATGGTATGACCCACTTAAGTTTTGTTTACTGATGATTTTTTGAGATATCTCATAACCTAAAGGGGACACATCAAATCCACGGTGTTGATGTTTGACATGCATCATGATGGGGCCCACAAAACTTACTAACATCAAATCTTAGGTTCTCACAAGGTCAGTAAGTTGGGTCACACTTTTAACCAGAATATTTGGCCCATTTTACATGTCTAGTCCATTCACTCTACTTTACTGATCAATACTCTCAATTTGACTAGTTACTCGCCTCAATCAAGCTACATATGAGAAAGATATTGGGCATACAAGATTGATCAACAATTTCAGTGAAATTTGATTTAAACATCTGAAGTTATTTACTCTTCAATTTGAACTGATTAGATTGTTCAAAAACAATTAAAGGTTCAATTAGTGGATGTGCCTAATAATTTAGTAATTTTATTTTTCACAAATAAATTTAACATTTTTTATTTAATTTTATTTTTCACAAATAAATTTAACATTTTTTATTCAAAATGTATATATTTTTTTTTACTCTTTTAACTAAATATCATTTTTATTATAAAATATTTAAAATACAAATTTTGAATTTGTATTTTCAAAATCTCAAAAAATTTCTCATATTTTAATTTTTTCTCAAAAATTTCAAAATGCCGATTTTTTTCTTCAAAAGCATTATTTTGCTCTCAAAATTTTTCTTAAACATAGTTAAAATTTCTAAACTTTTTAATATTCTTTTTCATGTGATATTACAAATCATTTAAATATTACCTTTTAATTATATATATAAAAAAAATTTCATTCATATGATATAAAAACTATATATATACACATCATCAAAATCTCACTTTTGTTATCCAACTTTTCATTTTTTCTTGTCAAAATACAAAATTTAGTTTTCTTTTTCAAAATATATATTTTTTTACAATTTGTCAATTTTTTCACAATTTTGTTTAATTTTTTAAATTTTCTTTTTCAAAATATCATTTTTTAAATATCACTTTTGTTATATAACTTTTTAATTTTTCTTGTCAAAATATAAAATCTAGTTTTCTTTTTTAAAAAATATATATTTTTTTTACAATTTGTCAATTTTTTCCACAAATTTGTTTAATTTTTTAAATTTTCATTTTCAAAATATCATTTTTTTATCGAAATTTTTTTTTCAAAATTATCAACATTATTCGAAGTTCTTAATTTTTTTTTTCAAAATCTATATTTTTATAAAATCACGGTTTTTTTTTTTTTCAAAATTTAAAATTTTCTTAAACATTGTTAATTAATTTTCTAAGCTTTTCAACTATTTTTTTTTTTGAAATTCATAATTTTTTTTTGAGCTTTTTAATTTTTGACCTGTGCATAATAGGGAGGGGCTTTGATAGTCTCTAATAGAGATGGTCTAGGACTGTCTCTAATTTTTCACTACAGTCTTCCAACTAATATTTGACCTGACCATTAGAGACGGTTGAGGACCGTCTCCATTAGAGACGGTCCTTCACAGTCTCTAATAGAGACGGTCTAGGACCGTCTCTAATTTTCACCAAGGGTATGAATTAAACTGAGCATTAGAGACGATTTAGGATCGTCTCCAATAGAGATGGTCTTTGACTGTCTCTAATAGAGACGGTCTTTGACATGGATATAAGACGGCTAAGGACCGTCTCTAATAGAGACGGTCTTTGGCAGTCTCACATTACAAGTAAAAGACGGTCAATGACCATCTCTAATGCAGACGGCCAATGACCATTTCAGATGGCCGCATATAAGACGGTCAAGGACCGTCTCTAATGCGGATGGTTGTTGATCGTCTCAAATGACCGCATATATGACGGTCAGCGACCATCTTAAATAATTTTTGGACACAACTTTTTAAGACTATTAGGGACGGTCAAGAGCCGTCTAAAAGTTTAGAGATGGTTTACGGCCGTCTCTAAAGCGTCTTTAAACCAAACAATTTTAGAGACGGTCCAGAACCATCTCTAAATCCGTCATTTTTTTCCATTTTTCATGTAGTGTCAGCAAGTTGGAGTGTAATCGTGGTTGGTTTAAGCTTGCCTAACCTCATTTGTTTATAAACCGAATAAGGTACTAAGTTGACACTTGCACCCAAATCTAGCAAAGCATGCTCAATTTGGAAATTCCCAATAATATAAGGAATAGTTGGACTTCTCGGGTCTTTGTATTTTGGTATGGCCCTTTGTTGAATGATAGCGCTCACTTTCTCAGTAAGGAAGGCCTTTTTGTGTACATTTAATTTCCTTTACAATGCACAAGTCCTTGAGATATTTAGCATATGATAGAATTTGTCTAATAGTATCATGCAGAGGAATATTGACAGTAACCTTTTGGAGCACATTCAACACCTCTTGATATTTCATGGGGACAGTTGGATTCCGAAGTTTAGATGAGAACGGAACTGGAGACTCATATGACTTAGTCTCTTTATCCCTTTGTTGTTGCGACTCTTGAACCATAGTTGGTTAATCATTCTCTTGAGACAGTGACTCATCCTCCGATATTTTTACCAGTTGCATTATCTTATTATCAACCGCTTTTTCACTTCTCAAGGTAATGATGACCTTAACTTGTTTATGATGTAGCTCACTTAGATTTGAGTCTTCAATGAAATGTGTGTTTATAGGGTTTGACACAGGTTGAGAAGAGTGCCTTTTTTCCTAACACTTAGTTGAGTCTCAATCCTAGCCATGGTCGTCTTTAATTCCAGATTTGATCAGATTATAGACTGATTCATTTGAGCTTGAGAGTTCATGAATGCGGTCAATGTATCCTCCACATATGATCGCTTTGGTGGGGGCACATATGGTGCATTGTTAGGTGCCCCAAAGAAATTGTTTTGTGGAGGCATTTGAGGTGCATTGGGCGCATTAATTTGTGGTCTATTCCTCCAACTAAGATTAGGATGGTTACGCCAATTTGGATTATACGTGTTTCCCATTAGTTGCATAACTAACCTTTGGTAGTTATTTATAGCATTTATTTACTCATGCTCATATATGATATTTTGTATAACTGAGATAATTGGACAATCCTTTGTGTTATGGTCTGTACCACCACAAATGCTATAAAAATTACCTAAGGAAGTGTTTGCTTTAACCATAGCAACCTTCCTAATTTCCAAAGCTTTGACCTTTCTAGCTAATGTAGTGAATTTTGCATTATGGTCGTCTTCCTCTTTTAGGACATACATCCCCGCTTTCTCTCTAGGAATGGGTCTAGTTTGGTCTAGTTTAGCAGAGACATCCCATGTCTACGTATTCTCTACTAACATATCTAGAAAATCCCATGCCTCACTATGATCTTTGTTAAGAAAGGTTCCACCACACAACATCTCTATGAACTGACGAGTATCCATGGTGAGCCCCTTTCGGAACGCATCAATCACGTACCGTGGTTCATAACCATGATGTGGACAAGTAATTAGAAGGTTTTTGAAGCGCTCCTAAGCTTGAAAAAATAGTTCATTACCCTTTTGGGAGAATGATATGATTTCTTGTTTTAGTGCATTTGTTTTGTGCTTGGGAAAGAACTTTTTCAAAAACTCTCTACTTAAGGCTTGCCATGTAGTGATGGTATTAGGTTTTAAAGAGTTGAGCCATGCTTTGGCCCGATCCTTTAGAGAAAATGAGAATAACCTAAGCTTAAGTACATCCCTATTGCCATTGTTTACTTGTAATGTTGCAATTACTTCCTCAAAGTCCTTGAGGTGCAAGTAGGGGCTTTCAAAATCCAAGCCATGAAATTTAGGAATTAATTGAATTACACCTAGTTTAAAATCAATACTCCTTGTGTGAGTAGGGAACACTATGCAAGATGGTAAAGTTGATCTCTCAGGGCATAGATGTTCATATAAAGTCCGTGGTTGGTTAACACATTCCTATGAACTTCATTTTCATCCTCAAGAGGAGGATTATGTTGATTTTCTTTATTTTGATTTATAGTTGGATCTGACGGATTTGGATTTGGATTATCAGCTGAGTCTGCCATAGAATCCAAGTGATGTTGAGTGGTTCTTTTAAGTGAATGATCATGGCATAGAACTAGTACGCCTTCCGAGGAGAGTCGATTGTTTTGATCCCTATTCTAATGGGACATAAACTATTCACACCATAGAACAAATACCACTAATTCAAATAGCAAGTATGACACTTAAAATAAAAATAAAAACTTAACCGACAACCCAGGCGGCAGGGCCGACCATGAGAGTTTAGTCCACAAAGCAAAAATAAATCAACAACCCAAGCGGAAGGGCCGACCATGAGGGTTCAGTCCACAAAGCAAAAATAAATGAACAACCCAGACGGCAGGGCTAACCATGAGGGTTCAATCCATAAAGCATAATAAATCAACAACCTAAGCGGCATGGCCTACCATGAGGGTTCAATCCACAAAGTAAAAATAAATCAACAACCCAGGTGGCAGGGCCTACAATGAGGGTTCAAACCACAAAAAAATAAAAAAAATTAACAAAAGTGAAACTAATGCAGAAATTAAATTATGCTAATATGAAAAATAGATTCAGCAGATGATCTTTGTGATCAAGCAGCAACTGTAGGACAATCATAGCGCTTGGGTGATAAAATCCCAAGCAGGGCAACCTTATGTCATAGTTAGTGCTTGAAAGACCCAATTGAATTTACTTTTAAAGGAAAAAAGAAAATCTACAGAAAATTTAGAGGGTTTAGAAGAGAACTTACCTTAAAAAAGAACTTACCTTAGCTATTTTGCATAGATCTGATCTATTTCAATTTCTCCCCGGCAATGGCGCCAAAAACTTACCTGTTTGCTTCAAAGTGTAGAGGTTCGTAAGTAGTATCCCATGAATACAGGGTCGATCCCATAGGGAAATGAATTGTAAGAAGGATAAAATCAAATGCAAAATAAACTAAGTAATAAAAACTAAACTAATGATTTGATTTTGAGATTTTTGAATGGATGTAATTTAATTAAATTAAAATAACACCCAAGCTTTAAAGTTCCACACGTAGGTTAATTTTTCAAAATCATGATGACTTGGATAACATGACTAGGATTTGAGCACTATAGTAAGCCTAATCGGAAAATAAAACAGTTTGAATACTTTAAATAAATGATATAAAAGATTAGAAAATCATGGATTTGCACCATTGATATATATTTTTAAGCGCCATTGATTTTAAGAATTCAATATCAATGAGATAATGAAAATCAAAGAAATAACAGGTTAAGAACCTCTCCTATATAAAAAATCTGATTGATCTACGGTAAGCCTATCCATTAATGTAGATCTCATATGATGAAAACATATGGATCTTACAAGAGGATCAAAAACAAAACCTAAACAATAGATAACATGCTACACCATTCTTCTCATCATTAAAACAATCAATCATCATAACTTAAAGAATTATTAAACCTGTGTGCTTCTCTTCTAGCTTGGGTTAGAGGGAACTTAGAAAAACATAGCTAGAATTGAAAAAGAAAGCAACAAAAAAGAAATAAATGTAAATAGAAAAGTTCTAAAAGGAAGAAAATAACTTATAAAACTTAAATAAAATTGAAGATCCTCTAAAAACCGTAAATCTTGCTCTTGGATGCTTTTTATGATGCCTAGGAATGCCATGAGAAGCCCTATAAGTGGAGAACTCCAATTTTCGTACAAAGTTGAAAAACTCTAGAAACCGCCTCAAATTTATGCAGTTTTCCAAAATAGACTTATCGTTGCACAGTTTGTTTAAAATAGATTTCCTACTGCGCAGTTTCTCAAAATAGACTTCAGAGCTTCAGAATACACTTTTTCAGGATAATTTCATCATTCTTCACTTCAAATCTTCAATTCTTTTCGTTCCTTGCTTGGTTTTCTTGGATCTTTAGCATGTGAATTCTTTAATCTTGGTCTCCTAAGATTTATCCCTTGCCTTGGTGATTCTTGAGTATTAAATCCATGCTTTTAGCACCATTTTTAATCCAAGCTCTTAAATTCACCTTGCAACACATACATGAGTAAAATAGAACATTAAGTTGATTCATGTTCATAAAACTAAGATATAAATGGAGAAAATTATGCATTATTTGAGTCTCAACACTAACTAAATCTTTCACACCCTTGGGGTTCCTTGCCAAAGAAAACGAATGGGGTACATGTGATGTGGACAACATTCATGACATCATTACTTCTCTCCCCAACCCCTCTTCGTTAGACACTCCACTAGCTCGAGCTATGTGACTTGTCGGAATCTTAGATCATGTCTCATCAAAAAGCCCGTGGTAGTCTAGATCATCACGCATTATATGCTGGACACTTGCTGAATGTATGCTCTATGACTTCCCGGAATCCCGAATTCTGTCACATCAAAAATTTGTGTATGTAACCCTATATCTATTATTCTATCATACATGCCCACACTCGGCACGCCCAACCAATAATGGTGTGATAGGAACGCATGAATGCTCGCACAATATTTTTCTAGTATTATAAATTCATTTTTAAGCATTGGCCTGTAATTAATGCAACATGTTATTAGCTTAGATTCGTTTGTTGTTGGGGTTGGAAAAAGTGCAAAATGTTTCTAAGTTATAGGAAGGCAGGACTCAAAGTCACGGTAGCGTAGACCTATACTGTGGCCAAAATTCATGGTAGCATGGACATATAGCATGACCCGAGGCTAAGTCTGCCCCACCTACCATGTGGACTGATTTGAGCTTGTTGTTCACTCCCCAAGTATAGGGTTGTGATGTAGTAATAAACTCGGTAACCGAGGTCGAATCCACAGGGACTAAAACCTGTACGTAATCTGAAAGTAAATAGAACTAGAACTAGAATGAGATGAAATCTAAACCAAGTGAATATGAAAGAATAATGGTGAAAATATTAATCTAAACCCGGTGAAATTTAAAGGTAGGAAACTAGGGTGCCAGGGATCCACTTGTAGAGATCAGGGAGATCTACGGTCGATTCACAAACTCAACTAGACTTCGAGTCCCATCTTCATCCAGTTAGAAGATATATCACTAAAGCACCATCTGAACTTCCTTTGATATAATTTTTAAGAGGTGATAGGTATAAGAATTAGAAATGATTCCATCACAAAACCATGCCCATGAGATAAAGCAAACAACAAAATTAAACTAATCCTCAACCAATCAGAAGATGAATGTTAGGAAGGATTCTATCATCCCCCCATGTCCAAGGGGCAATGGTGAACAACAGGGCTTCCTAACTTCACAATCAAAATAATGGAACAGGAATACATAAAGTCATCGCAAATCTATTGTAATTTCAGTCACAACAAAGCATTAAAAACTAGAAATATTCCCTTTAATCAAAACTAGAATAAACATAGTTCATTGCATGCATCCAAGCCGTAGGATCAACCCTATCACGCCACAAGCTTCACCTCTTAGCCCTAGCTAAGAGGTTTAGCCCAACATGAATGGGCTGGATCCCTTAAACAAAAATAAACTAAAAAGAGAAAGAAAAGAAAATAAACACTCCTATCCTCCCTGTCTCTCTGCTCCACGTCCCAAGCCTCAAGCCAAACGGATGGTGGAAACCCTGTGATGTTGCATTTTGGATAACTTTTAGGCCCCTTTGGACCCAATCACTTGATTTTCTCAGATATCTGGCGTGTATATTGTTCGATCTTGGTCCCCTGGGCTCCGTCCCTTGCCTTAGTGTCTTCAGAGCATCAAATCTACACTTTTAGTACCTGTTTTCAGTCCAAGCTTGTAATTACACCTTGTTTCGCAAACACGATTAAAATGGGTCATTAGACAGTATCATGTTCGTAAATCATGTAATAACTGGGGTATAATATATAATATTCGACCCTCAACACAACCCCCAACCAGTATTTTGCTAGTCCCGAGAAAAGTATGTGAAAAATAAGTTGAGAACTACATGATAATTTCTATATACTTTAGTGAATTTTGCAAAATAATCCAAATACGAGAATTCTAAGATTCATGAATGTTGGGTATTACTTTTTCCTGGACTCAAGTGCACGGTAAACTTCATAATCAAGATCAAAGTATTAATCCATCAATTAGAAAAAATTCTAAACTTAGGATCCATGATTGTATAGTCTAATCTCGGCTTATCATCATTAAAATTCACTTCTCTATTTCAGGATATCATTGGTAACCAACAAGAGAATTCATGATAACCAAAACTTAAACCAAAACTTGCCTCACAGATCATCTTTTCATTCTTCCAGCTTTTAATTTTTTTATTAAAAGAAACGCCAAGAAGGGGAATCAAATCCTCACTTATAGGGAGAAAACCTATGGTGAAGACTGTACACCCAACCCTTTTCACGTATCATCTATGGGGAATCGAATCTACACCTATAGGGAGCAAACCTATGGTGAAGTTCGTTCACCCAACCCTTTCCGCAGGCAGTATCTTGTAACTGGGTATTTTCTTTTTCTGTCATTCTTCTTATTAAACATGATGGACAAATTCTCCAAATTGGTTCCTTCCATGCATAATGATCACCAAGTTACAATTCAATATCGACTAAAACCTTAATGTGCAAGCGAGATGTGTCTTGTGAAATCATGACTCAATCAATGTTTAAAACCTCTAATCATGGATTAATAGTTCGAACTTAACTGTGAAATCTAACAAATAACAGAATCCAAGAGTCATAAATTACCAACATCACTTATCTTGTAATTCTAAATCAAAGATAGCCGTCAAAATCACTTCGAATTCACAAGAAATTCTAGAAAACTTTAAAATTTTTTACAATTTCTGCTCAAGACCAAGAAAACACTGATTAGATAACCTAATCTCCCACCCCCAACCTAAAATCTACATTGTCCTCAATGTAAAAGATATGAGCATGCAATGTATGTGGGACAACGAATGTAAAAGAGGAGTGATGGAAAGATAGTACCTGGATGAAAGAATAGAGAGTGCTTTCCAAAGATATCAGCGTAAGAGCGGGTCAGCATAAGAGAGAAAAACACAAAAGCAAATGAACCTAATGGCAACGTATCAAGCAAACTAAGCTAACGACATAAAATCGTCTATCATAGAACAATATAAAGCAACTACCCTAGTCTTATGAAAGCAGGGAAAACTACTCGATCATGCCACAAGATTCCTCTTCCGGCCAATATCTTGATAAGTTTCTCAGTAAGTTCCTCAACCAGATCATCTAAAAGCCCTTTTTGTAATAGGCTTGGATGCCCTAGAGCATGGTGTTTTAGAGAAACTTATGTACCTCATCAAAAATTTATTGTTGATTCGCCTGAGGTGTCCAGAGTATATACGATTCACCTGTGATAGAAGAAGTTTCAATATTAGTATCACATGGTGAATCAGAGACTATAGGTAGATAAAATTCAGTAGAATTCTCAGGAAGTAATGTAGTCTCAACACATTTCGAAGCTCCAAACTTCGGTTCAATTTTCAGTTCCTCTTCCTTTAATGGTAAACATTCAGGGTTTAGGGAAGGAGGGGCTTCAGACTAAAGGTTCTCTTGGTCCATGATAACTACCGAGATATTGTTTTGCTAGGCATCCACTATTTCTTTTATCATAGGTTCAGTTGAATCTGCAAAGTGTGCCAAGCAATCGTCCAAAGTATTGGGACATTCAGTGGAGAGTGACTCATTTTCCACATTGAAGTATGTGATGATCTGCCCAAGGATTCCATCATTCTTAAAAGTAGATGGAGGTGTGCTCTCTTGCTCTAGCCCTGCACAAACAGATTGAGGGTCAGTAGATGAAGTATTGATTTGAGGTCCCTATTCATTGATACTACTCAAAAGAGGCATTGAACTATCTAAAGTGTATAGCTCAGATTATGGCCTCAACTGGGTAGTTTCAAATTCCAGAGTCATATCAAGCAAATCGTCCATCTCCCGAATCATATCATCATTCAATTTAGGAGAGTGGTATAAACATGCATAAAAAAGGTTATAAGGATTAGTTGAAAGTGGTTCATCCTCCACATATAAATCAATCATGTCAGACAGGTGGAGTAGATCACTATGGTTGATAACTTCTTGAACCTCTTGATCATTGGTAGGGGCCAAACTGGAGATTGAATCCCGATACTCATCATCGTCCAATTCAGTGTAGTATACGCTTGGGATGGGATCACATTCCTCACATTTTATTTTTAGATTGGGTTGAGGTTCAAATAAACTAACATCTTCCTCATCATTGGAATCAAGTGTGTCATGTGAGTGAAGTGTGTCATTATCATTGTATTTGAAAGATACCCACATCTCTTGATCATTCCTTTGGACAGTCATCGAGATTGACTCATCAAAAAATTGACTCATATGCTCATTAAAGGAATCCAGCTCCTCATTCATAATTTTAGTTTCTTCCACAAGTGAGTTTTGATCACTTTCTTCGCATTGTGCTTCTAGATTGGGATGAGTCTGGGGTAACCTAACATCTTCCTTCTCCATAAGGTGTGATTGAATTATTGGAATTGAGGATTTGAGCAATTCACACTACAAGAAACACCACTTTTAGCGACGAAAATTTTCGTCGCTAAAAGTCATATTTTTGCAGCTAAAACCTTTTAGCAGTGAAAATTTTCGTCGCTAAATTCGTTGCTAAAAGACCGATGTACAAGGCTTTTATCAGCGAAAAAATCAAATCGTAGCTAAATGCACGATTTTTAGTGACGAAAATTTTCGTCGCTAAAAAAATTTTCCAAAATAATTTTCGCTGCCAAAAAAAATTTCAAGACTTTTAGCAGCGAAACTTTTTGCCGCCAAAAAACTTCCAAGACTTTTAGCAGCGAAGGTTTTTGCAGCCAAAAAAATATCCAAAACTTTTTAGTAGCGAAAAGTTTCGCTGCAAAAAAAAAAATTACAAGACTTTTAGCAGCGAAAATTTTCGCTGCCAAAAAATATTTTCCAAGAGCATCCAAGACTTTTATGAAAATGTTCAATACATGAAAAAAATTTTCAAGACTTTTAGTGTGAAAATTTTCATTTTTGAAAAAAATTACAAGACTAAATTCCAAGACCTTTAGCAAATAAAATTTTGGTACGTAAAAAAATTTCCAAGATTTTTTAGCAAATAAAATCAGACTCTTGCTACAAAAATTGTTCCATAGTTAGCGACGAAAATTTTCGTCGCTAAAAGTATCTATTAAAAAAATATACTGACTCAAAATTCCACACAAAATTCCCGATATACACTGTTAACAATATATTTCATCATATTCATCCCGATATACACCTGTTATATAATATATTTCATCATATTCACATTCACATCCAAACTAAACCCAAACTAGTAAATCCATCCAAGCCTTGGTTACAAATTGAGGCTAAAAATGTTTAATTTTTTTAAATATTTATTTAAACTACTAATTCATTCATTCAATCCACTCATGAAACAATCAATCATGAAAGCCATAATACCAACAAAATAGTTAAAGTGATTTACCTGGAGTACCGAAGAGGAGAATAATACACAAGATATAACTGGACTCGTTTAAAATACAATGAAAATCAAAAAGTGGATAGCGCCTCTTCGAGTTGCATAGTAAATTCTTTTTTAATTAAAGGGTTAAATCTACCTTAAGAAACAAATAGAACTATTTAATTTCCAAGCAAGAAAGAAACCTAAAACAGAATTAAAGTTTAACATGACTAAAAAGAATTGGAAACAAGCATTAAATAGAATAAGATGCTCCCACAGGACACACAGAAACATAGGATTTTAAAAGAAATATATGTGAGAGTGACAATCAGGCTACCTCCTCTTTGAAAGTTTCTTCATCCTTTAGGATTGCTATCTTCATAGATTCTTTATCATACTGCTTTAGCTGCCTATTCATTAGCATTGCTTTGGCTAAAACCAGCCCATGAATCTTCGTTCAAAGGAACCTTCCTAAGATAAGCTCTAAAAAGTTCCTTTGAAAGAAGATTCCCCAATTTTTTCTCCTTATTAACTCATCATATACATGTTTTGATTCATTTCCCCATACGCATTTAACTTATTACAAGAGGAAAGGAAATGATATAATTCCATCTTGGATATGCAAATGACATTCTGGTTTTGGCCATTTGAGCCCATTTCTTGTTATATAGAGACATGTCTAGAAGCAGAGAGAATCATGAGAGTGAGTGGAATTCTCATGGCATGCTTGGAAATTGGAAACCCAAGTTTGGTTAGTGAGGTTTGGTTGAAATGGAAACATGAAGTGAAAATCTTGAGCATTAAGGTAATCTTACAAGCATATATTGTATTTAAAAAAAAAAAAAAAACAACCTAGGTCCTTGATCTTCCAAACTCAGTTGGGCCACGAGAATAGCATTGCTACAATGGTTTCTATCATGGTCCTTCAGCCCAATGTGGGAGAGGTGGCATTGACGGCATCATCTTGGCCAATCACACGTTTCCTAAGCTGCACAAAACAAGATGGATTGGAGGGTTTTCCTTTGATGGGATGATTTTTGTTGTTTGGATAGCACAAAACAAGATGGATTAGACTCTGCTTTTCCATAACTTAGATTCTTGATACTAAAAACAAGGTGAGTATTGTAAGAAGAAAATGAGATTTCCACGTACTACACAAACAGTAAAAAAGCATATGTATACCTCCCAAAAATAAAAAGTAAACGGGAGTGTGGATTCAAAGATCATATAACTAGTGTAGCAAAAAAAAAAAAAAAAAAAAAAGAATTACATATGCTTGTGTCTTTCTGAAATAAACGGAGGCGGTTTGATAAAATCGCGAAATAATCAACCGTGCTAGTTAAAAAGCATGGGTAATTGATTTTGATCACTTCAAATAAGAAAGAAGAAAGAAAATTGATCACTTCCAATGAGAAAAAAGAAAGAAAAGAAAAAAAAAAAAAAAGGTTGTAAGGATGATTAATCTGACATGATAAATATTAAAAACTAGCATTAACAGTTCCCACCTTTGCTTTTGGAATGAGATATCTCTTGCATTCATCCTTCATGTCAACTATAAACATCAAAATCCCTGATCATGATGGAAAACAAGATTATTATTATTAATTCACAAGCGTCGACAAGGGAACATGATAGGCAACAACCCAAGTTGGACTTACTCTTCTCAATAGCCAACCTGTATAAATGATACCAACCCATTTATTTGGTTCTATTAATCATGTTAATAACCTATGAGGATTTTTTTTTAATAATCTTCTACTTAAAGAATCGAAAAGTTTGAAACTTTGAATGAAAAACCCTTTTTTTGGGTAGTAAAAAATCTATGAAATTCTTGTAGTTGTGTAGAAATTCGGCGATTGTCAGATTTCCGAATTGATCATAAAATGGTGGGTCCTACTTTTCACATAACCAAGTATAACATCCCAGCTTGTATGATTCAACTGGGCCGACAAGCAAAGATCCCACTTTATGTAGACCTCGATATTGGGAGAAAGCAAATGCAAGGCAATACAATCCAATTGATCCCAAGTGAAACCCTACAAGTTTCAACATTCAAAGACTGCACAAAGTCATATTTCACTGAAACCTGCAATCTTTTCTTCTTCTTCTTCTTCTTTTTTTATTTTTTATTTTTTTTATATTGTAGTCATTCTGTAATATTCCTTCCCTTCCAAGAAAAAAAAATGGTAATTGCATTTCAGAGTCCAAGTTCCTTCTCCGTTCAACACTGACACTATTCAAGACCACAAAATCAGACCCGAGTACCCAGATCATGGATGCATGAAATATATTTGTTGTCTAGTCACAATGAAGTAATCAAAGCTTAGTATATGCAACAATCTCACTCTATTCTTAAAAGTTGTGTTCATTCATGGTATAGAAAATTATCTAATATTCTAGTGAAGGAGATCAATCACTTGACCAAGGATTGTTATAATTAGAGAATCTCCAATAGCAAACCACTCGTCACTCACACTACACTTTGCCAATTTAATCTAGTAACAACAAAAACCTGAGCAATAACATGAACTATTGTCAATGGTTGTGAACAATTACTAAGCTAGGTCCCATCCATGATGGAGTGACATGCCATAACTCTTCAATTGAGGATGAATGTATAGACAAACTGAACTTGTGGAATTTTGAAATTCTTTTCTCATGTTGTGTATGGAATGAATATCATACCTGCTTCTATGGCATTCCTTGCAAAGCAACTCTAAAAGCATTGATGACTAAAGGAATTTCATCTATCCTTAACCGCCAGTGGAGGTGAGAACTCTTCAATTTTGAAGTCATTGTCACATGGCTTGTGGCAACACCGCCTATCGGTACCGAGATTGGAGCTTGCCCATTAGGTTGAAATCTGTAAACAGAATTAGATAAAAATATTTCAGTGAGAAACAAAATGTGGCGGGCCTTAGTAGTCCTACTAAACTAACAAATGGATCAAACAAGGAATGGGTTTTCGAAAATGACCACATTTGCAAGGAGGAAGAAACAAGGGGTTGTTTGGATTGGTGGAATCCTATGGAAAAAAAAAAACCATGGAAATGAAATTGATTTCCACAAATGTGATGTTTTCCATTGTTTGCAAGAACATATTTATCTTTGGAAAACTGGAAATTGATTTCCATTTCCACGGTTTTCCTTGAAAACAAAGTGATTTCTATTTCAGGAGTTGTGGCACATGGTCGTTTTGGGAAACAAGAAAAACAAGATGATAAATTCTCCATGAGTTGAGCTGTAAACACTCAGTTCATTCGCAAGGAAATGAACAAACTGTAGGTGCTTTCTAGTATTCATATTGAAGAAGCAACCCTCAAAGTAGAGCACTTTCTTTTCAAGACCAACTTGAAAGTAATGTAATTGCGAGTTTGGAGCCTAGTCCCATGATATGAAGACTAAGGCCTTGTTTGGTAGATGCCTAAAAATGAATTCATCTCATTTTAGTTAACAATAATTATGTAATAGAGATGAAGATTTCAAATATATAATTATGTTAAATAAATAAAATGAGATAAACTCATCCTTAGGTGTCACAAACAGACTTTGAACTAATTAAAATCCACTAGGACATCAAAATGCAATTATAGTTATAATCATGTACAAAGTATAAACTGTAAACTATGCATGAACCTCTATATGTAAGCCATCTCCTATGTCCAACTATTGCATATGCCTATGAATCTGGATAATGAAATTAATGGCCACCTATTGGATGACATGATACCTAAAATTCACCAATTAGATGCCCATCCATAGTCAAGGAGTATGTGCATTGTCAGATGGTAGAGGTGGTTTATGTACAGATTCGTGTTATACAGGATACAAGATCATTACCTCCAAATAAATAAGAAGCAAACACAAAAATAAAAAGATAAGTTGCAACTTCAAGTTTCACCATGTGCTTCATCTCACAAAGCTATTCGCCAAAAAGAAAAAAGAAAAAAGGGAAAGAGTTTCTGAGTTGGGCATTGTTGACTCGACATGGTAGATAGTTCCACTTCATTTAATCCATCCTCACCTTCACATAAGGGAAAAAAAAAAATGTCTTTGCCCTTGATTTACAACCACACACATTGGCATGCATGTAAGAGATCTAAAGCTCATTAATTCTGTGGGGCCCACCATTTTTAGGATACCCAAAATCAAATTGCTAAATCTGGCTAAGTGATGAGTTTACGCCCATTGAATGAAGCTTAGCACGCTCACTCAAATATTTTTGTTAGATTTCCATTTGTAGGCTATCCATTGTATGATCTACACCAACAAACACTACAAGAAATCCCTTGTGTTGAGAGGCAATCAGGAGTTGCTTAGCGCTGCTAATTGTGAATTCATTGTGTTGATCTCCAAATTAAAGCAGATCTATTAAGCAAAAAAGAAGTGTTCTGATTAAAGAAAAGAGATGAGGCGAGAGAGAGAGAGTGGATAACAAGGCAAAAAGCTCTCACCATGCAGTACTTCATCCAGGCTTCCACCTGATAAGAAAGCATAGATTAACAACTTTGAAGAAGGTGAATTGCAATATCCATGCAAATTCACCAGATATCGATGTTTTATGCTCCCGAGAATCTCCAGCTCTCTTTCAAAAAAGTGATCTAATCCTTCATTCGTCTTCATTATTCTTTTCAATGCAAAGACATTGCCATCATTCATCGCAAGCCTGTATATCCTGTTCCAAAGCCCCCAGAACCTATAATATGCTCATCATTTAAAGTCTCTATTTTTTTAATAATGTCTTTTGAAGAGTAGGGCAAGTCTCCATGAAACATTACAATTGATGCACCTAAAACAAGTAAGTCTATGTAAGATTGATGTTTTATGACTCATGAGAACAAGGATACTTGCTAGGACTAGAGATACACAAAGAAAAAACACTGTTAAAACTAGCCCTTCCAAGCATAATTCTAGCAAGTTGCAACTTTGCAGCATTTAATGGAAAAAAGAGAAGAAAAGAAAAAGAATTTACCTCCACTGACATCCATTGCAAGACCTTTACTATCACTTTTCCCAAATTTCTTATAAAGAAAGCAGCCCCAGAAACACATCAATGCCACCGAAGCAAAGCACCCACTGTTGCCAAAGCACTTATAAGTAGTCTAGTAGAGTACCTTCCAGACTTTTTCTTAGCGTCTTGATTTTCGATGTAGAATATTCATGTGAAAAGTGAGATAGGAGCATTTTGAAACAAGTAAAAAATAATCAACTCTAATTAAATTATTTACAAAAGAAAAGGAGATTCTACTTCACAGTTTACTATGGTAAAGAAAGGAATTTCTTGTTAAACGAGAGATCAACGGTTGACCTAACATGAACCAAATTCAACACAATGTATACCAAGGATCCTTGTACTACACCTATCTCCTATTGTCAAAAGAGAGTGACTGGGAATTCAAGAAGCATTTGAAGAAGGGTGGACTCCGCCAATCCATTTTGAAATATGTAGGAATTCCTACCCACCATCTTTGATAGGTGGGAGATAGGTGTACACATAATCCTGGTTCTTCATACATGTAAGATTTTCTCTTTAGAAGAAATGTATTGTCACGCCCCAGACTCGGTAACCGGACTCACAAGGAACCCGATGGTCGGTTCTGGCCGCAACAGCCTCCGTAGTACCTCATTCTCGGCTCCTGAGGCGGTTCCGATCCTGAGATCCTACAAGGAGGATTTTCATAATAGTATAATCATTACCAATACGAGCATACCCAGGATCACAGCAAGTACATCTGGAAGTAACAAAGGATACATATCACAAAATTCACTAACAATTGGAACTTTTACAAGCTTACATCAGGTCCGAAAGGACATACATAAGATAATGGGAAAAAGAGAAAAGAGTCAACAACACTGGAGTCCTTAAGCTCAACTCTACTCCACGCTCTGCTGCTACGATGCCTGCCTAGGATCTCCTGCATGCATCAATTGTGCATAAGCTTATAGAAAGCTTAGAGGGTGGTGAAAGTGGGTGATAATAGTGCTCAGAAGAAGATAGAGAATGTAGAAGGGAGTCATGATTAATACCAATACCACTAGCCTAACCAAGGCTATCATGAATGCAAGAAACTATACCAAGGTAGTACAATAATGCAGGAAGCCATACCAAGGCTATATAATGCAATGAGTACTATGACGCAATGAGTACTGTAATGCCATGAGTACTGTAATGCAATGAGCACTGTAATGCAATGAGTACTGTAATGCAATATGAGGCTTACACAGCCGATGCAAATGCAATGCGAAGTAATGTCAGTGCTCATATCCAATCCACATATCAAATACATTTCCATCATAAGGAAATCACCGGGGTCCATTACACTGCTGGATGACTGCCGCTCTACAGACCCCGCACAGTCAAACGAGCGTAAGAGACCTTACTACTACCGCTGCGGACGACCAATCACCAAGAAGGCCTGAAGGTAGCGGACCCATTCACGAGCTGGTCGACTCACCAGCAATGCCCCCTTACATCGCGAGTAAGGCCACACCCCTATCCAACCGACTACATGACAGTGGGAGTCGCGGCCTAACGGTATAAGGCCCTCATGCGCTCATATATACCACCCGGTCACGCCGTTGGAGCAGATCCTGGTACCATGGAAGTTTTGGGAATTTCACCCATGGGCATCCTATGCACCCGGTATGCTCAAGTAACATTTTCGGTGTCCAAACATGGCCATCCACAATGTATCGTGAGGCTACAACCCTGATGAAGCAAGGGCAATAATGCTCATATGCTATGTAATGTCGGATGCATGAATCACACAATCAACCATGCATCAATCTCAAGCATCCAACGTGCTCAAGAGGGAATACTACGTCCCTCGGGAATGCATCATGCAATGCCCAATGGCACAATCATAACCACGCACATAGTGCAATCCAAGCATACAATGATGCACATGGGTCATGAAGATGGGTATAGACGCATTATGTGGTGATATGTAAAGTAGTACACTCCTCCTATCAAGAAGGGACCAAGACTAGGTATTTAGACAAGATCCATAAGAAATCCCACCTCTAGTGGGGCCCATTTACAGGGTAGCCCACGAGACTAAGCATACAACTACGTGTCTAAGTAACACGAAGTGAGTCTAGAAAGAATTTAAGATGAGCATCTAATCACATTTAGATACAATCAGGCCTAGAGGGGTCCATAATGGGGACATTTAACCACCATTCCCCAAGAGGCATCTCAACCACGAACTATATGGATACAAGGCCCAAGGCCCTATATTCAAGATAAGAACATAGGTAACCACATACATACATTCCTCATAATAGGCCATAAAAAGATACAATACCACTTTTAACAATATGGGCCCCAAGAGAGAAATTAAGGCCCAAGGCTCAATTCTCAATGGCCATAGAATCCATGCATTAAGTTGGACTTGGTGAGCAGCTTGCGTACACAATATACGGCCCAAAAATAAGTTTAAGTTTGGATGATGAAATGGGCCCAACTACATCAGCCCAATAACTAGCAATTTAAGTGGGCAACCAAGGGCCCAATACTATCCTTATATTAGCCCACAAGTCCATCAAAAGGGTGGAAGCTGGCCCAATATATGGTTGGGCTAAGCTGGGACATCCTAGCCCACTCTAGGCCTAAGGGATGTCCTAAAAATCTGATCTAAGATGGGGTCCTCATGTGATCACTAAAGGTGACCCAAAAGAATGCACTGATTAAGCCCAAAGATTATAAGAAAATCCAAGAATGCAACACGTACACAAGTTCTCAATATGGTAGGTCCCATGTCCAATAAAGTTTCAACCATAACAATGTACATTTGAGGCCCATTGATAAACGTTCGGCCCACTCAGCTTCTTGGGCCTGCTAAAGCCTAGAAATTAGTCAAATAAGTGGGAATGATCTCATGAAGGCCAACTATACTCACTGGGGGACCCCACCAGATGGAGAGTGTGTATATATCATGAAAAGATCAAGTGGGCTTGTTATTGGATTGTGAATCCAGTAGCAACCCAAGGCAGAGAGTGCCTCCATGATCGGGCGATCTAAGGCTTAGACAACCTGGACCGCATGCATTAAGGTAGGTTCCACATACATACACATTGAACCTTAAACAAATGGCCTAGGGTCTATAGTGGGCCTTTAACCATCCATAGAGAAACCTATGGGCCTACCTTAGGATCACCCAGGAGGACATCCAACCTCAACTGGTTTCCAAGAGGTAGCCCGCCACTACTCGAACATAAACTAAGGCCCAAGGCCTAAGGCAAATCCATGGCCTAGTGGGCTTATACTCAAAGCCCAACACTTAGGTAGCATGGTGGGCCCTTAAGCAAGGTTTGGGCCCAACCATAAGGGTCGTAAATTCATATATTGTGGTGGGCTTCATGGGCAGCCCAGTAATTCATCTACATGGGCAAGTTTCACATTTAACACATGTGAGTTGGGCCATACTTTTGGCCCAAGTACAGGGTCAGTTTAGTGGGCAGCCAAGGGCCCAACTTCTTGTGTATTATTGCCCCTAAGCCCATCACAATAGATAGGAGACTATAGGCCCAAGATCAATGGGCCTATCCAAAAGAATTGAGTCCACAAGGCCTACTTGCTAACACAAACATGCATATAATATATCACATAATGGGCCCAAAAGAAATGACCCAAACAAAAGCCATCCAATTCATACATTATGGTGGACTTGAGGGCAGCCAGTAAATCCAAGAATACACATGGGCAAGGCCTATACGACAAGTGTGGGCCTTGCCATACCAACCAAAGACTTAGCAAGGTCCCCACAATATACATTTATGCGGGCCTTGCAAGTCAGCCCACAATTAAGCACTTCATGAGGGCATCAAGGCTAATAAATACACATGATCAGCTTGTAGACGGCCCATTGGGCCCGTGAATCAATAAGGTCAGCCCTTGCACAATCTTGGGCTTAAGGGATAGGTTTCCAGCCCAAAAGTCCCATAAAGCTACCAAAAATCTGGTTAAGGTTAGCCCATATTATCACCTCAAAGATGTGCCTTAAGAGGCACTGATTACGCCCAAATTTGTCTAAATAAATAAGACAAGGAGTGCGTACAACACTCCCTTAAATCTGGTGGACCGCCACGGCTCCAAAAGATCAACTATGCACAAATTTGGGCCCCTTGCTAGAATTCCAGCCCACCCACTTCTTGGGCTTGCTGGAGTCCAAAATTTTATTTAATTTAAATGGGTTACTGACCCATGGTGACCCACACTCATCACAGTGGGTCCCACCAGATAAGAAGGGGGATATACAACACTTACTTCAAGTGGGCCATGCCGTTAGAATGCGTGCCCAAAGCAACCCAAGGTAGGGGCATGCCATGGTGGTTAGTCATTTGGGCCTGGGTATTTGGCCCAAAACTGACCCAATTTATAGGCCACACCACGGTCAGTCCAGGGGCCTGATGGCCCTGAAAATTTGCAGGATTATCCTTCCATAGGTGGAACACAACCCCACAAAATTTCAGAATTTTTGGACATCTAGAAATAATTTAATTAATTTGAATAAAACAAGCTGTCCAGAAAATCAGACTGGCCTGGACGTCCCAATGTGGTGGGCCAGTCCGGGCCTTGCCACGGTATGCACAGGGGTCCATTAGACCTGAAATTTGGTAGGTTGGTTCTACCATGAGTTTAATACCTCTTTGTAAATTTTCATAATTTTTGGATACTCAGAAGTATTTTAATTAATTTAAAGAATACAATCTATACAGGGTGAAATACTGCTGGAATATAACTGTCCTGAATTTGGGCCATCAAATGGGTGGGTTCTGGGCCTCCAAAATTCTTGAAATTTGGACCCAAGGTCCCTCATCAAGCCCATAACAAGGTGGGACCAAGAAATATGGCCCACCTTCAGAAAAAATATATATATATTTTTTTATTTTTATGAAACTATGCTGCTGGACTGCATAGCAGAAAATTCTGGCAGCCCACTATATTGGCCCACCCATTTGGATGCCCAAATGGGGTCCATTGGCCCTAAAATTTTTCAGGTAGACCCTACCATGGGTGGGACACCTCTCTACAAAATTTTAGAATTTTTGGGATAGTAAAAGTATTTTATTTAACTCCTACAATTTATGGACAGCAAGGTATTTCAAAAACATTCTGCTGCCGAAACAATGCTGCTGCCCCTGATTTGTGCACCCCATTAGAGTGGGCCCAGGTCTGCCAAATTTTAAGAAAATGTAGGTCCAACATCCCTACACAAGTATACAATAAGGTGGGGTCCACAAAGGTGGCCCACCATTTCAGAAACAGATTGATAATTATGTTTGTACAGCAAGCATGGTTGCTAGACAGTCCAGAAAATCTGAACTATCCACCCTCCTTGGCCCACTCTTTTGGGTGATCAAACAGGGACGGATGATGGTGAAACTTGGGGAACATCTAGGTGGGATCCATACATTTAAGAGGTATATATCAAATGGGACCAAACACCCCACCAATCATCTACAAAACTGAGCTCAAGATAGCTCAAAAATCTGTCCAGATGGCTTTTGGACAGCAACATAATACTGAATTAAAATAATTATAATCACTATAAAAAGAGGAAATCAATCCATGAAAATTGTGGTATGGACCACCCCAGTGGGTCCAACAAACATCCAGACCATATCCTCTCCATAAAATCCATTGCATGTGCCCAAAATGGAGCAAATAGAGTGCCAATGTCCAAGGAATGGACAGCCATGGGCGTCCACTTTGCTTGGACGGTTTGGATATTCCGAGGCCACTAAGTGGGCCACACACATCAGGAAATCAAGAATAGAATAATGAAAGATAAAAATAATCCAGCCACAAGAGAGGAAAATGACATGCATCAAAGGAAAATGCCATGATGGGGTCCATGGAGAATGACCCCATCCATGGATCATGCATGCAAGGAAAAAGGGCCATTGGCCTCAACCATGGAGACATGAGGGACCTCCATCACCACTTGATGGATCCCACAAGCTCCTAAGAAAGAAATAAAGAAAAATCTAAGAGCACCCACCTAGATCAACCTTGAAACTTACATCACCATCATCTAGAGGCTCCAAGCAACATGGATCAATGGTTAAGATCAAGTGAGAAGGGTTAAATGAGAAGGTATTTTAGGGAGAAGGGGCTAGAGAAAATGGAGGAATTGCTGGAGAAGAAGAGAAGAGAGAGAGAGAGAGAAATGAGAGGGAAAGAGAGGGAAAAGCCTTTTAAGGGAAGTAATCATAACCTATGGTGACAATAACAATGTTGCTAGGGTAGGTTAGGTGTGGGTAGTGTTTAGGGTGGGTAGTGTTTATTCCATGCAATAGTGTAGTGTGTGTGTGTGGTGTACATGGAAAATTGTGCCATGGAGGAGTGGGGTCCACATACATTTGTACAAAAAGTGGGCCACATGATGAAATGCTCATAACTTGAGATGTACACGTCGGATTAACGCATGGGACGCGGCGTTAGAATCGCGACGCCGATACGGACAAGATGACATGTGTCTCGGGTCAATCCGTGTCGGGTCTATGTGACCAAACTTAAGGATGACCACAATATAATCTAAGGGTTGCGAGTCACCGGGATTCGACCGGTAGGACCGCAGAACCAAAATGAACGAAATGCACACTTATACACACATATGCACACATGAGAACTCAGGTCGGGTCTCACAATCCTCCCCACCAACAAAGAAATTTCGTCCTCGAAATTGACAAAACTGAGACAACAAAATGTATAGCATCATCACATATATCAATCATCAATAAAAAAAAAAGGCAACATAAGCAATACGTGCAATCAATCATCGAACAAATGGGGATAACGCTCCCTAATCTTGGAAACTTACGATGAAATGCATCAATACACTCTCCTATTTCCACTTTAGGACACTCAACGGCTGCAAGGGACTAGGGGGGTCTCAGATAATCGGCCTTGACACGCTGACAAGCGTCACGTTCGGCCACAAAACTAGCAATTTGGCCTACCATCCCTAACCAGGAATACTGCCTTGACAACAAAACAAGCTCAACATTGGCAATACAAAACTATTTAGCCAGTAAGACATCTCACCAACCAAAACGGAACACGATAATATCATCGGCCTAACACAGGGATCTTCCCAAAAAGTGTCGATACTGACAATCTCTTACGGCAGACTCTAATGGCAATCTGAGTGAACAAAAGCCCTTGGATACAAAAAGGGTGCGATGCACCAAAACACAAGACTTACATACGGAGGCAAGGGTAACACCCATAACAACTCTCCTAATAACTAAGGCTCCTGCTGGGTCCTGCAAAATCAAGCCTGAGGTGGCTGGGGAGGTGTCTATCTCTTTTGCATTTGTGATCTCTGCTGCTACTGCGGTAGCTGCGAAGGTCCATCCTGCTGATGGGGACACTCGCGCCTACGGTGTCCCGTCTGCCCACATCCATAGCAAATGTCAGTAAACGGCCTAAAAGAAGAAGCTTTTGTATGATCTTTCGATGCTCTGCGCGACTCGATAGGCTACGCACTCTCCATTGTCGCCGCCGGCCTTGAGCTACCAGAGGGGGCTTGCCTCTTCCGGCCTCTCCTCTGATCACGATCCCTCTGCAAACTGGTCCACTCGGACTCACCCTGAAGTAGAAATACCGCCAACGGAGCACGCTGCAGAGCCGAATCTCGCAAAAGGGGACTCGCACGCTCCTGTTCCGCCCATCCGGGCGCCTCAGGAACAGGCTGACGGGTCTGAAGTACATCAGTGATGACCTGCATCAACTGCTGGAGATGCTCAGCTCCTACAGGAATTGTCATATAAGCAGGGGTAGCACTGGCCTCTGACGAAGGCACAGGTACGGCGGGAGCCTCAGGAATAGGTATGACAGGCTCCAGAGGGGAAATGGGAATCTCAAAAGGTGGAGAAAAAGTCACTCGGATCGCTGGAGCGGAATGAGAACCATGTCCATGGGCACCACATCCACGGGCGTCACAATCATGGGCACCTTGACTAGACGGCATGGTTTACAGAAAGAACAAAAGTGAAGGACACCTAGGAATTAGAATCCTTGAAGGCGCAAACGAAACGAGGGAAACGCACTCGGGACACTACTTGTCCTAAGCTCGTATCAGATATACGGTACTATCCCAAGTTATTCCAAAATTACTTGCTATGGTCTGATACCAACTCCTGTCATGCCCCAGACTCGGTAACCGGACTCACAAGGAACCCGATGGTCGGTTCTGGCCGCAACAGCCTCCGTAGTACCTCATTCTCGGCTCCTGAGGCGGTTCCGATCCTGAGATCCTACAAGGAGGATTTTCATAATAGTATAATCATTACCAATACGAGCATACCCAGGATCACAGCAAGTACATCTGGAAGTAACAAAGGATACATATCACAAAATTCACTAACAATTGGAACTTTTACAAGCTTACATCAGGTCCGAAAGGACATACATAAGATAATGGGAAAAGAGAGAAAAGAGTCAGCAACACTGGAGTCCTTAAGCTCAACTCTACTCCACGCTCTGCTGCTACGATGCCTGCCTAGGATCTCCTGCATGCATCAATTGTGCATAAGCTTATAGAAAGCTTAGAGGGTGGTGAAAGTGGGTGATAATAGTGCTCAGAAGAAGATAGAGAATGTAGAAGGGAGTCATGATTAATACCAATACCACTAGCCTAACCAAGGCTATCATGAATGCAAGAAACTATACCAAGGTAGTACAATAATACAGGAAGCCATACCAAGGCTATATAATGCAATGAGTACTATGACGCAATGAGTATTGTAATGCCATGAGTACTGTAATGCAATGAGCACTGTAATGCAATGAGTACTGTAATGCAATATGAGGTTTACACAGCCGATGCAAATGCAATGCGAAGTAATGTCAGTGCTCATATCCAATCCACATATCAAATACATTTCCATCATAAGGAAATCACATAGGGTCCATTACACCGCTTCTTTGGATGGCCGCTCTACAGACCTGCACAGTCAAACGAGCGTAAGAGACCTCACTACCCCCGCTGCGGACGGCCCAATCACCAAGAAGGCACGAAGGTAGCGGACCCATTCACGAGCTGGTCAGACTCAGCCTAGCAATGCCCCCTTACATCAGGCGAGTAAGGCCACACCCCTATCTAACCGACTACACGACAGTGGGAGTCGCGACCTAACGGTATAAGGCCCTCATGCGCTCATATATACCACCCGGTCACGCCGTTGAAGCAAATCCTTGGTACCATGGAAGTTTTGGGAATTTCACCCATGGGCATCCTATGCACCGGGTATGCTCAAGTAACATCTCCAGTGTCCAAACATGGCCATCCACAATGTATCTGTGGAGGCTACAACCCTGATGAAGCAAGGGCAATAATGCTCATATGCTATGTAATGTCAGATGCATGAATCACACAATCAA
Source organism: Magnolia changhungtana (assembly GCA_030180095.1). NCBI lineage: Eukaryota > Viridiplantae > Streptophyta > Magnoliopsida > Magnoliales > Magnoliaceae > Magnolia > Magnolia changhungtana. The sequence goes on from JASAUF010000652.1 coordinate 7,009,074, forward strand.
CCATGCATCAATCTCAAGCATCCAACGTGCTCAAGAGGGAATACTACGTCCCTCGGGAATGCAGCATGCAATGCCCAATGGCACAATCATAACCACGCACATAGTGCAATCCAAGCATACAATGATGCACATGGGTCATGAAGATGGGTATAGACGCATTATGTGGTGATATGTAAAGTAGTACACTCCTCCTATTCAAGAAGGGACCAAGACTAGGTATTTAGACAAGATCCATAAGAAATCCCACCTCTAGTGGGGGCCCATTTACCTGGGGTAGCCCACGAGACTAAGCATACAACTACGTGTCTAAGTAACACAGAAGTGAGTCTAGAAAGAATTTAAGATGAGCATCTAATCACATTTAGATACAATCAGGCCTAGAGGGGTCCATAATGGGGACATTTAACCACCATTCCCCAAGAGGCATCTCAACCACGAACTATATGGATACAAGGCCCAAGGCCCTATATTCAAGATAAGAACATAGGTAACCACATACATACATTCCTCATAATAGGCCATAAAAAGATACAATACCACTTTTAACAATATGGGCCCCAAGAGAGAAATTAAGGCCCAAGGCTCAATTCTCAATGGCCATAGAATCCATGCATTAAGTTGGACTTGGTGAGCAGCTTGCGTACACAATATACGGCCCAAAAATAAGTTTAAGTTTGGATGATGAAATGGGCCCAACTACATCAGCCCAATAACTAGCAATTTAAGTGGGCAACCAAGGGCCCAATACTATCCTTATATTAGCCCACAAGTCCATCAAAAGGGTGGAAGCTGGCCCAATATATGGTTGGGCTAAGCTGGGACATCTTAGCCCACTCTAGGCCTAAGGGATGTCCTAAAAATCTGATCTAAGATGGGGTCCTCATGTGATCACTAAAGGTGACCCAAAAGAATGCACTGATTAAGCCCAAAGATTATAAGAAAATCCAAGAATGCAACACGTACACAAGTTCTCAATATGGTAGGTCCCATGTCCAATAAAGTTTCAACCATAACAATGTACATTTGAGGCCCATTGATAAACGTTCGGCCCACTCAGCTTCTTGGGCCTGTTAAAGCCTAGAAATTAGTCAAATAAGTGGGAATGATCTCATGAAGGCCAACTATACTCACTGGGGGACCCCACCAGATGGAGAGTGTGTATATATCATGAAAAGATCAAGTGGGCTTGTTATTGGATTGTGAATCCAGTAGCAACCCAAGGCAGAGAGTGCCTCCATGATCGGGCGATCTAAGGCTTAGACAACCTGGACCACATGCATTAAGGTAGGTTCCACATACATACACATTGAACCTTAAACAAATGGCCTAGGGTCTATAGTGGGCCTTTAACCATCCATAGAGAAACCTATGGGCCTACCTTAGGATCACCCAGGAGGACATCCAACCTCAACTGGTTTCCAAGAGGTAGCCCGCCACTACTCGAACATAAACTAAGGCCCAAGGCCTAAGGCAAATCCATGGCCTAGTGGGCTTATACTCAAAGCCCAACACTTAGGTAGCATGGTGGGCCCTTAAGCAAGGTTTGGGCCCAACCATAAGGGTCGTAAATTCATATATTGTGGTGGGCTTCATGGGCAGCCCAGTAATTCATCTACATGGGCAAGTTTCACATTTAACACATATGAGTTGGGCCATACTTTTGGCCCAAGTACAGGGTCAGTTTAGTGGGCAGCCAAGGGCCCAACTTCTTGTGTATTATTGCCCCTAAGCCCATCATAATAGATAGGAGACTATAGGCCCAAGATCAATGGGCCTATCCAAAAGAACTGAGTCCACAAGGCCTACTTGCTAACACAAACATGCATATAATATATCACATAATGGGCCCAAAAGAAATGACCCAAACAAAAGCCATCCAATTCATACATTATGGTGGACTTGAGGGCAGCCCATAAATCCAAGAATACACATGGGCAAGGCCTATACTGACAGTGTGGGCCTTGCCATACCAGCCCAAAGACTTAGCAAGGTCCCCACAATATACATTTATGCGGGCCTTGCAAGTCAGCCCACAATTAAGCACTTCATGAGGGCATCAAGGCTAATAAATACACATGATCAGCTTGTAGACGGCCCATTGGGCCCGTGAATCAATAAGGTCAGCCCTTGCACAATCTTGGGCTTAAGGGATAGGTTTCCAGCCCAAAAGTCCCATAAAGCTACCAAAAATCTGGTTAAGGCTAGCCCATATTATCACCTCAAAGATGTGCCTTAAGAGGCACTGATTACGCCCAAATTTGTCTAAATAAATAAGACAAGGAGTGCGTACAACACTCCCTTAAATCTGGTGGACCGCCACGGCTCCAAAAGATCAACTATACACAAATTTGGGCCCCTTGCTAGAATTCCAGCCCACCCACTTCGGGCTTCTTTGGAGTCCAAAATTTTATTTAATTTAAATGGGTTACTGACCCATGGTGACCCACACTCATCACAGTGGGTCCCACCAGATAAGAAGGGGGATATACAACACTTACTTCAAGTGGGCCATGCCGTTAGAATGCAGGCCCAGCAACCCAAGGTAGGGGCATGCCATGGTGGTTAGTCATTTGGGCCTGGGTATTTGGCCCAAAACTGACCCAATTTATAGGCCACACCACGGTCAGTCCAGGGGCCTGATGGCCCTGAAAATTTGCAGGATTATCCTTCCATAGGTGGAACACAACCCCACAAAATTTCAGAATTTTTGGACATCTAGAAATAATTTAATTAATTTGAATAAAACAAGCTGTCCAGAAAATCGGACTGGCCTGGACGTCCCAACGTGGTGGGCCAGTCCGGGCATTGCCACGGTATGCACAGGGGTCCATTAGACCTGAAATTTGGTAGGTTGGTTCTACCATGAGTTTAATATCTCCTTGTAAATTTTCATAATTTTTGGATACTCAGAAGTATTTTAATTAATTTAAAGAATACAATCTGTACAGGGTGAAATACTGCTGAAATATAACTGTCCTGAATTTGGGCCATCAAATGGGTGGGTTCTGGGCCTCCAAAATTCTTGAAATTTGGACCCAAGGTCCCTCATCAAGCCCATAACAAGGTGGGACCAAGAAATATGGCCCACCTTCAGAGAAAATATATATATATATTTTTTATTTTTATGAAACTATGCTGCTGGACTGCATAGCAGAAAATTCTGGCAGCCCACTATATTGGCCCACCCATTTGGATGCCCAAATGGGGTCCATTGGCCCTAAAATTTTTCAGGTAGACCCTACCATGGGTGGGACACCTCTCTGCAAAATTTTATAATTTTTGGGATAGTAAAATTATTTTATTTAACTCCTACAATTTATGGACAGCAAGGTATTTCAAAAACATTCTGCTGCCGAAACAATGCTGCTGCCCCTGATTTGTGCACCCCATTAGAGTGGGCCCAGGTCTGCCAAATTTTAAGAAAATGTAGGTCCAACATCCCTACACAAGTATACAATAAGGTGGGGTCCACAAAGGTGGCCCACCATTTCAGAAACAGATTGATAATTATGTTTGTACAGCAAGCATGGTTGCTAGACAGTCCAGAAAATCTGAACTATCCACCCTCCTTGGCCCACTCTTTTGGGTGATCAAACAGGGACGGATGATGGTGAAACTTGGGGAACATCTAGGTGGGATCCATACATTTAAGAGGTATATATCAAATGGGACCAAACACCCCACCAATCATCTACAAAACTGAGCTCAAGATAGCTCAAAAATCTGTCCAGATGGCTTTTGGACAGCAACATAATACTGAATTAAAATAATTATAATCACTATAAAAAGAGGAAATCAATCCATGAAAATTGTGGTATGGACCACCCGAGTGGGCCCAACAAACATCCAGACCATATCCTCTCCATAAAATCCATTGCATGTGCCCAAAATGGAGCAAATAGAGTGCCAATGTCCAAGGAATGGGCAGCCATGGGCGTCCACTTTGCTTGGACGGTTTGGATATTCCGAGGCCACTAAGTGGGCCACACACATCAGGAAATCAAGAATAGAATAATGAAAGATAAAAATAATCCAGCCACAAGAGAGGAAAATGACATGCATCAAAGGAAAATGCTATGATGGGGTCCATGGAGAATGGCCCCATCCATGGATCATGCATGCAAGGAAAAAGGGCCATTGGCCTCAACCATGGAGACATGAGGGACCTCCATCACCACTTGATGGATCCCACAAGCTCCTAAGAAAGAAATAAAGAAAGATCTAAGAGCACCCACCTAGATCAACCTTGAAACTTACATCACCATCATCTAGAGGCTCCAAGCAACATGGATCAATGGTTAAGATCAAGTGAGAAGGGTTAGATGAGAAGGTATTTTAGGGAGAAGGGGCTGGAGAAAATGGAGGAATTGCTGGAGAAGAAGAGAGAGAGAGAGAGAGAGAGAGAGAGAGAGAGAGAGAGAAATGAGAGGGAAAGAGAGGAAAAGCCTTTTAAGGGAAGTAATCATAACCTATGGTGACAATAACAATGTTGCTAGGGTAGGTTAGGTGTGGGTAGTGTTTAGGGTGGGTAGTGTTTATTCCATGCAATAGTGTAGTGTGTGTGTGTGGTGTGCATGGAAAATTGTGCCATGGAGGAGTGGGGTCCACATACATTTGTACAAAAAGTGGGCCACATGATGAAATGCTCATAACTTGAGATGTACACGTCGGATTAACGCATGGGACGCGGCGTTAGAATCGCGGCGCCGATACGGACAAGATGACATGTGTCTCGGGTCAATCCATGTCGGGTCTATGTGACCAAACTTAAGGATGACCACAGTATAATCTAAGGGTCGCGAGTCACCGGGATTCGACCGGTAGGACCGCGGAACCAAAATGAACGAAATGCACACTTATACACACATATGCACACATGAGAACTCAGGTCGGGTCTCACATGTATCCAAAACCAGTATGATTTCTCTGAAATTCCTCAATTAAGGTGTTTGTTTGAAAATCTATTATCAGAAACCAGTATGATTCTCTATTCTATTATCAGAAAATGGGAGATTTTTTTTCATACCTTGAAGGTTCGAACTACTGACTATTCTCTGCCTCATAAAAACTCTGTTGTTGTCACCGAATTTATTGAACTCAAGGGCATTGAAATGCCTTCCCAGTTCTATAATCTGAGTCATAAAATTCTGCTAAAAAAGAGACAGAGAGAGAGAGAGAGAGAACAGAGGTATATATAGAATACTAGCAATGAGAAATAGGTTCACGTTCATAATAATGGCAGGTGAGTACCTGGTTTATTTTCAATATTTCTTTGTCTCTTGATTCAAATTTTGGATTAAACCTCATTGATTCCAAAGCTCCCAATATTGCATATTAGAAGCTTGCTTAACGACGCCTTCCATATACACTTTACTTGCCAAAGCGAAAACAAAATTACATATATTACTGAAGAACACAAACTATAGATCAATACACTGCTTGCCCGAGTTTACAATAAACCATGCCTGTCTATTGAAAAAAAATTAAAGATGTAGGTGCTTGAATGTGCACAACATATCAAAAATTGAGAAAGGTGTCATGCTACCATGAAAAACAATATACATTGTGCATTGACTACCATACGAAAGCACATTGTTTGTATATCATGATGCACCATCTAGAGATGACCCCATCTCCATTGAATCTGGAGTAAGGGTGTTTTTTTTTTTTTTTTGTGGAGGAAACACTTCATACCCAGTTCAAACCCTAGTACCACCTAAACCGGACACCACCCTTTTGAAATTTGGGTCCACCTAAACCAAGCACCACCGTGTTACTGAGAAGATATCGAAATCCAAAAACAAATTGATGGGTGCAATGACAGAACAAATTGATATCCACCCATGTTTGATATCAATCCAACAACAAAATAGGTGGTGGGAAGATGATGGGCGACTCATAGTAATTTTAACAAACACAATCAATGCAGGAATTTATTAAGAATTCGATTTGACCACTTTTCATATTGAATTTCATAATATTAGAAGTGATCAGTTAAACAAAGGGGAAGTCTAGGCTAAGAGGATTTGATAGCCAATTAAGGCATCAATGGTAGTAGATTTACTTACATCTCCTGCATTGAATATATTTGAGTAATGTAAAAGATTCTCAAACCCCATCAGATCTCAAACCCATAAGACAAATTGGATGATTGATTATTCTTAAATGCAAATGAAGGGCCCAGGATCCATAAATTAAATCCTTAAACCAGGCAACATGCCACCACATTGACAACAACAAAAAATTCCAGCAATGCTTCAAAGCAATGAAGTATTAAAACTGAATAAGAAAAATCATGAATGAAGTCAAAATGAAATCAAATGCAAAAATAAAGCACTCATATGTGATGAACTAAAATTGCAAATGGCTTAGCATTTATGGCCAAATTGCACATCCATGACTATAAGCATTTGTTGAATCAAGAAAACCAAAAGCATTTTAATAGGTTCACTTTTCCACCGAGCAATAGGAGTTATTCAGTACACTTGCTGAATATAATGATCAAAACAAGTGCACTCCAATCGATCAAATTCCTCTTTGGAATTTCATCGAACACCCCATGTGTACACCCAATCACTTGGCATTTCGCATAAAAATTTAATGACACTGTCCGCACAAAGCGGGGCTCTTGAGATTATCTGACAACATGTTTTGCGGCGGCTAGCTTTTTGTCCTAGAAATTTCTCACGATTAATCAGTCTAATTTAGTGAAAAATGTCATGATATTTCATGAAATCTGGTGAATTAAAGAACCCTATAGTGAAAAGAAAAACAATGGGCTTGATTGAAGTACATTGGTGGAATTTTAGAAAGAAGAAAAGAATAAAAAAGAGGAATGAATGACTCGAAGGCGACAAAAATAGATGCAAAAATCCAATTCCAATCTATTTGTAGGGGATACCAGATAAGCGAAAAATCCATCCCATACATGTAGCAAGGAAATCAACAAAACCTAGAAATGTAAGGGAGAGGAAACCTTTAAAAAGGAAGAAGCCTCAGTGTTAGGGGGAGTGAGGGCAAGGGAGAATCGGTGGAGGCAAAGACTTTGTTGAAGATTCGGTCTTTGTTGAAGGAGGTGTGAGGGCGCGGGAGCTCGAGAGAGGGAGAGGGAGACGGTGAGGGACCTCGAGAGAGGGAGAGGGAGAGGGAGACGACGAGGGCGCTGACGATGGGAACGGAGAGAGAAAGAGAGGGAAGAAGATGAGAGAATGAATGGAGAGAGAGAGAGAGAGAGAAATGGGGGGAAGATTTGGGCGCGGCTCGGTTTTGAGCGCGCGCCCAATTTGGGCGTAGGGGCATGAAGGTCTTATTAGGCACTCTATGGGGCCCACCATGATGTATTTGCTTAATCCATTCCGTCCATTAATTTTACTAAATTATTTTAGTTCATAATCCCAAAAATAAAGTATATTTAACTCCCAAGTGGACCACACCATAGGAAGCACTCCTAGTTTTAATCTCCATGTTTCCTACCGTGTGGTCCACTTTAGCCTTCTATCTACCTGATTTTTAGTTTCATGCCCTATAATAATATTTCAAAATAGATGGACGGCTTAGATAGAACACATATACTTTTTAATGTCATGTTTCAAAATAGTTTCATACTCACCATTTGTTCTCCCTATGTGACCAAATCAACGGCTTGGATGACAAATAAACTCTATAGTGGGCCAATGTCACGTGAGGTAGTGGGCCTCACAACGCATACAGGTATTGGCCCCGCCTTGGCCCATTCCATTGACAGTCGTGGGGTCCATCGACACCATTAAAAAATGTAGGCCATAAGAAGCTTTCAACGATGGAAATCATTATTCCCATTGTTTCCTATGGTATGGTCCACTTGAGCTTTGGATATGCTTTAATTTTGAGCTCAACCACTAAAATGAACTGGAAAAATGGATTGACAGTGTGGATAAACCAAATACTTTCACTATGTCATTACTAACTAAATACGGCATGATAGAATGCAATGTGCGTTGAAATCCTTTTGGGAGTCACATAAGTTTCGGAACACATATATTTTTGTTTTTCCTATTCATTCAAGTATTTAGGCTCAACCACATGAAATGGTGTTGATTGAATATCCAACATTAAAAACTTCTTGTAATTGAGCCAAATTATGAGGCAGATTCAAAGTTCGAGTGGACCCAATCATCCATATACGAAACTTAGGTGGGACATACCATCTAAAACTATGTGAAGACATCCTAAAAAATATAAAAGCACTTGGTGGGGCCCAGATGAGTTTTGGATGCGGCTGAAACTTAGTCTAACCCCTCATCCAAGTGGGACACACATAATGAATGGGCAGGATCTGTGAATCACATTTAGGTAGGCCCGATATATGATTACGAATGTTACCCCTCTCCACTATATTATGTGGTGTGGCCCACCTAAGTCATGGATTGAGTTTAAGTTTATTTTTAAGCTCTTGGCCCACCTGAGTCATTGCCTAAAAATGGTTGTTCTGCCTATATATGACCCACCCTTCTACAACAAGAGAAGGACAATTGAAAAAGAAATGACAAAAGGTCCATCCTCAAAATACAAATGCAATAATGACCAAAGTGGCCCCCTTTTTTCAACCAAAGACAAACTTGCCATCCTCAACATACACAAGATGTAACCTGGACCACACACTTACACTTGCACAATCCTTGTGAAATTTGAACATATCTCGAGCATATACATCACAGATTGTCCAAGTATTCCCACATGTTTGTGAAAATCGCATGGCGAACTCGGCTCGATCTTGGCTCGAACTAGCCCGAAGGCCGCTTGAACCGAGCCGAGCCGTAGCTAGTTAGGCTCGAAGACCAAGCCAAGTGAGTTGAACTGGGGGGTCGAAGTAGTGGCCAAGCCGAGGCCAGCTCGACTCGATTCAACTCGATGTACACACCTAGATAAAACCCATACATCACGGTGGCCCCTTAGAGCCTTATCTGTTCTTAGCTAGGGTCGGGCCAAGGTGGTACCCAATCCGTGTCCATTTTTTTGTGCTCAGCTATTGAGGGGTCATGCTAAGATCCATGTCACATGGAGTTAGAATGCAAATTGCGGTGGTGGTTCCTTCGAGTAGCTGAATCCAAGGTTTAGAATTTTATTTTATTTTTCCTTTGGGTTTTATTAACCTCGCTACCCACTATGGTGAATGTGTTCATTGACCCATCTCCATCAGATTTTGTAAACTCCAAACGCTGCAAAAGGTAGTCGATAATGTTGATTAATTGGATGTTGGTGTGGCGATGGCTAGAATTTTCCATTTGTAGCACCAAATTACTGATGAATCATGATATTTGTTGTAACCAAATGCACCCTTAACGTAGAGTTGCATTAAAATGTTAATGCCAGGAACATCATCTTGAGCATGCTTCTGTTAGGATGGAATAGGTAAGGATGCCTACCCTTTTTTTTTTCTTTTTTTTTTTTTGTTGTTGAAAGGTAAGGATGCATATGTATGCGGATGGTATTCAAATAGAAGTTTGTATAAGTGAGGCTGGTGGTTCACGGAATAAAACAATCCACCACCAAGGATATGCACAAGTGAGGCTAGTGGTTCACATTAAAATAAAATTATGAACATGTTGGATGTCAAATAAAATTACTGTGGACTGTGGAAGGTATCAACAGTTGAAATCATTATTCCACACTGTTTCAAGTGGCATGGTCCACTTGACTTTAATTTGACGAAAATTCGAGATCAACCCACGTAATTCATCCATTTTTCTAGATCATTTTAGAGATTTTTCCAAAAAATGAATCATATCCAAAGATTAAATGGACCACACCACAAATAAGGGAACAGATTAACTACTCCCCTTGACATCATCCAATGACTAGTAGTTGGTGCTCTGCGGGCCCCATGATGTATGTGTTTAATCGATGTCGTCCATCTATTTTTAAAGATCATCTTACGGCATGAGACAAAAAAATGAGGCATATCCCGATATGAAAAAGACCACATTACGAAGCAAGTGTTGAATGAGCATCAACCATTTAAAACATTTTGGGGGCCATAAAAGTTTTGGATCGAAATGATTTTTGTTTTCCCTTTCATCTAGGCTGTATGACCTAATAAACAGACTAGATGTCAAATAAACAGTATAGTTGGCCTTACGACGATTTTAATGATGGATAACCAATAACTATTGTTTTCATGTGGTGTGGTCCACCTGAGATTTATATACCTCTAATTCCACCATCATGTATGTTTTATATCCACACCTTCCATCCACTTGGAGAGATCATTTTAGGGCAAAATCCAAAGCTCTAGTGGACCCCAGCACAAAAAACAGTGGGACAGTGACGCCCACCATTAAAAACTTCTAAAGGCTACAAAATTTTTATATCAACGTGATATTTGTGTTTTCCCTTATTTCATGTATTTTTTAACTTTTGAACAGGTTGGATTTCAAATAATCACTACCGTGGGCCTTAAGATAGGTTCAACGGTGGGAATCACTCTCCCAGCTGTTTTCTGTGGTGGGGTCCACTACAGATTTATAACTACCTCATTCACTGGCTCATGTCTTAAAATGATATCTCAAAATGGATGGACCGTGTGGATATAACAAATACATCATAGTGGGGCCCACAGAACTTGGTGACGCCAGTCAAAGTAGGGCGTCTCTCCCTCCTCTCTTTCTCTGTCTCTCTCGCCCCTCTCCCTCCTCTCCCAACGCCCACGCATCCTCTCCCTCCTCCCTCTCGCTGACTCTCTCTTCCTCTCTCTCGATCTCTCGATCTTTGTCCCCTCTTTGTCTCTCTTGCATCCTCTACCTCTCTCTCTCTCGTATTTGTCTTCCCCTCTCTCGATCTCTCTCTCGATCAGTGCTGCGAACGCCTCACCCACGCACGCCCTCTCTCTCTCTCTCTCTCTCTGAAGCTTGGTTAACGGTGAGGTATCTCTCTCTCTCTCTCAATCTCTCTCAATCTCAATACCGATTTAGGGATTTGGTGATTTAGGGATCTGGGGATTTAGGGATTTACGGATTTGGGGATTTTTAATTTTTTTTGTTGATTTTATGGGTTTTGTATTTGGAATGTGCTGAGATAATGTTCTTTGGATTAATTATAATCTGAGTATTTTTCATTTTCTCGTTGTTTTTATGGGTCTTTTGTTGTTTTTTATGGGTATATATGGATTGACATGTCATTTGTATATTATATACAGCCAATCCAGCTATTTGACCCCACCACGAAGCTCTCCCTAACACGACATGTCATGATATTCCACTTTTATGTACGATCTAAATTGTCCATTTGTTGCATGGCTTGGCATGTGGGCCATCAATTCAGTGACAGGATAATCCCAACCATGTAAAAGATAGCATACAAAATCATTGATTGGATTTCTAGTGGTGTTCCCATCCATCATTTTTTAAAATGTTTAGTTGTCCAATCAATATTTGTCATTGTCTGAAAGCCATTCGTGATAATGACTAAATGAATTTCTAGTTCAGATCACCTGGCACATATGCCATGGATGATGTGGTACATAGTGCAGAAAGGGTTGGGGTCGGATTTAGTTGGATCCAAGGGAATTTTAGACCCTATATTGGTTTCTTACTTGGGTTTTTATTTTGGCCTAAGACCGGACCCATTATTGGGTTTGGAGGATTTGAACATCAAGCTTCACTCATGTCGAGATCAAGTCCAAGAATTATTATGGGTTTTTCAAGTACTTGTGTAAACTAAAATCAAATATACTCCAAGGCACGTCATTTCGTGCCATTTTAGATGAAAATTGAGAAAATTTTAAGAATAGATCCAAGTATGCAATTTCATTTACAGACAACTTTGATATGATGGATTTTAAATTTAAATAATAATAATAATAATCATGCATTGATAATACAAATTGGTAAAATTAATTTAAGTGTTTTTCTAATTTTATCTATGAAGCTAGTCATGAGAAGGGGTGTAATTATGTGGAAAATGAGATGAATGTGCTCTTCCACCTGTGTTTGAGTAGCATACTTGCAGTGTCTCCTTTTTTTTCTTTTTTTCTTTTCATGCAACTCACTTTGACAATAGTACTTGGGAGCCTTGCAATAAACTAAACTTATAACTTATAACCTAAACTTATAACCTATAACCTAACAGTAACCTAAACCTAAAACCTCAACCTTAACCTATAACCTAAAACCTAAACCTAAACCTAAACCTAAAACCTAAATGTATTTTCAAATCCTAAACCTAAACCTATACCTAATCCTAATCTCAACTCCCTAACCTAAACCTAAACCTAAACTTGAAAATCCAAGCCTAAACTTAGATCCAGAACCCGAACCCGATTCCTAAACCTAAACCTAAACCAATTCTCAATTCCCTAAACCTATCCCTTATAACCTAAATCTAAACCTAAACCTAAACTAAACCCAATTCCCTAAACCTAAACCCAAACCAATTCTCAATTACTAAACCTATACCTTAGAACCTAAACCTAAAACTCGAACCTAAAACTAAACCTATAACCTTAACCTAAACCTATAACCTTAACCTAAACCAAAACCTATGACCTAAAACCTTAACCTATTACCTATAACCTAAACTTATAACCTATTACCTACCATTCACCTAAACCTAAATCCTAAACCTTAACCTATAACCTAAGATCTAAACCTAAACCTAAAACCTAAATGTATTTTCAAATCCCTAAACCTAAACCTACACCTAATCCTAATCTCAACTCCCTAACCTAAACCTAAACCTAAACTTGAAAACCCAAGCCTAAACCCGAACCCGAACCCGATTCCCTAAACCTAAACCTAAACCAATTCTCAATTCCCTAAACCTATACCTAAACTTGAACCTAAAACTAAACCCGATTCCTAAACCTAAATCCAAACCAATTCTCAATTACCTAAACCTATACCTTATAACCTAAACCTAAACACGAACCTAAAACTAAACCTAAACCTTAACCTAAGCCTATAACCTTAACCTAAACGAAAACCTATGACCTAAAACCTTAACCTATTACCTATAACCTAAACTTATAACCTATTACCTACCATTCACCTAAACCTAAATCCTAAACCTTAACCTATAACCTAAGATCTAAACCTAAACCTAAAACCTAAATGTATTCTCAAATCCCTAAACCTAAACCTACACCTAATCCTAATCTCGACTCTCTAACCTAAACCTAAAAGCTTAACCTTGAAAACCCGGACCTAAACCCGATCCCGAACCCAAACCCGTTTCCCAAAACCTAAACCCAAACCAATTCTCAATTCCCTAAACCTATACCTTATAACCTAAACCTAAACTCGAACCTAAACCTTAACCTAAACCTATAACCTTAACCTAAACCAAAACCTATGACCTAAAATCTTAACCTAAACCAAAACCTATTACCTATAACCTAAACTTATAACCAATTACCTACCATTCACCTAAACCTAAATCCTAAACCTTAACCTATAACCTAAGACCTAAACCTAAACCTAAACCTAAATGTATTCTCAAATCCCTAAACCTAAACCTACACCTAATCCTAATCTCAACTCCCTAACCTAAACCTAAGCTTAAACTTGAAAACCCAAACCTAAACCCGATCCAGAACCCGAACCCGATTCCCTAAACCTAAACCCAAACCAATTCTCAATTCCTTAAACCTATACCTTATAACCTAAACCTAAACACGAACCTAAAACTAAACCTAAACCTTAACCTAAACCAAAACCAATGACCTAAAACCTTAACCTATTACCTATAACCTAAACTTATAACCTATTACCTAACATTAACCTAAACCTAAAACCTAAACCTTAACCTAAACTTCAAAACCCGATCCCAAACCTAATTTCCTAAACCTAAACCTTAACCTATTCTCAAATCCTAAACCTAAACCTACACCAAATCCCCATCTCAACTCCCTAACCTAAACCTAAACCTAAACATGAAAACCCAAGCCTAAACCCGATCCAGAACCCGAACTTGATTTCCTAAACCTAAACCTTAACCTATTCTCAAATCCCGAAGCTATAACCTATAACCTAAACCTAAACCTAACCTAAGCCTATAACCTTAACCTATAACCTTAACATAAACCCAAAACCTAAACCTTAACCTAAACCAAAATGTATAACCTTAACCTAAACCAAAACTCAGAACCTAAACCTTAACCTAAACTTATACCCTTAACCTAAACCTAAAACCAAAACATAAACCTATAACCTAAACAAAAACCTATAACCTTAACCTAAACAAAAACCTATAACCTAAACCTTAACCTATAACCTAAACTTATAACCTTAACCTAAACCTAGAACCAAAACCTAAATCTATAAGCTAAAACCTAAACCTAAACCTATACCTAAACCTTAACCTATTCTCAAATCCCTAAACCTAAACCTACACCTTATCCCAATCTTAACTCACTAACCTAAACCTAAATCTAAACTTGAAAACCCAAGCCTAAACCCAATCCGAACCCAAACCGATTTCTAAACCTAAACCTTAACCTATTCTCAATTCCCAAAGCTATAACCTATAACCTAAACCTAAACCTAACCTAAACCTATAACCTTAACCTATAACCTTAACATAAACCCAAAACCTAAACCTTAACCTAAACCAAAGCCTATAACCTTAACCTAAACCAAAACTCAGTAACCTAAACCTTAACCTAAAACCAAAACCTAAACCTATAAACTAAAACCTAAACCTAAACCTATAACCTAAACCAAAACCTATAACCTTAACCTAAACTAAAACCTATAACCTAAACCTTAACCTATAACTTATAACCTATAACTTATAACCTATAACCTTAACCTAAACCTAAAACTAAAACCTAAACCTATAACCTAAACCTATAAGCTAAAACCTAAACCTATACCTAAACCTAAACCTTAACCTATTCTCAAATCCTAAACCTAAACCTACACTTTGATCCCAATATCAACTCCCTAACCTAAACCTAAACCTAAACTTGAAAACCCAAGCCTAAACCCGATCTCGAACTCGAACCCGATTTTCTAAACCTATACCTAAACCTTGACCTATTCTCAAATCTCTAAACTTATACCTACACCAAATCCCAATCTCAATTCCCTAACCTAAACCTAAACCTAAACATGAAAACCCAAGCCTAAACCCGATCCCGATTTCCTAAACCTTAACCTATTCTCAAATTCCTAAACCTAAACCTACACCAAATCCCAATCTCAATTCCCTAAACAAAACCTAAACCTAAACATGAAAAGTCAAGCCTAAACCCGATCCGAACACAACCCGATTTCCTAAACCTAAACCTTAACCTATTTTCAATTCCCAAAGCTATAACCTATAACCTATAACCTATAACCTAAACCAAAACCTAACCTAAACCTATAACCTTAACATAAACCCAAAACCTAAACCTTAACCTAAACTAAAGCCTATAACCTTAACCTAAACCAAAACACAGTAACCTAAACCTTAACCTAAATCTATGACCTATAACCTAAACCTATAAACTAAAACCTAAACTTAAACCTAAACCTAAACCTAAACCAAAACCTATAACCTCAACCTAAACAAAAACCTATAACCTATACCTTAACCTATAACCTAAACTTATAACCTTAACCTAAACCTAAAACCAAAACCTAAACCTATAAGCTAAAACCTAAACCTAAACCTATACCTAAACATTAACCTATTCTCAAATCCCTAAACCTAAACCTACACCTAATCCCAATCTCAACTCCCTAACCTAAACCTAAACATGAAAACCCAAGCTCAAAGCCGATCCCGAACCCGAACCCGATTACCTAAACCTAAACTTTAACCAATTCTTAATTCCCTAAACCTATAGCTTATAACCTAAACTTAAACCTTAACCTAAAACTAAACCTAAACCTTAACCAAACCTATAACCTTAACCTAAACCAAAACCTAAACTTATAACCTATAACCTAATAGTAACCAAACCTAAAGCCTAAACCTTAACCTATAACCTAAAAACCTAAACCTAAACCTAAAACCTAAATGTATTCTCAAATCCCTAAACCTAAACCTACAACTACACCTAATCCTAATCTCAACTCCCTAACCTTAACCTAAGCTTAAACTTGAAAACCCAAACCTAAACTCAATCCCGAATCCAAACCCGATTTCCTAAACCCTAAACCCTAAACCTATTCTCAAATCCTAAAACCTATACTTATAACCTGAACCTAAACCTAAACCTAAACTTAAACCTGGAGGAGTCGGCGAGGTAGAGGGAGGAGCAGGAAAGGCAGAGGGAGGAGCAGGAGAGGAGGTAGATGTAAGACCCGTATCCAGGCCGTGCGGTCACTCATGAGAATCCCACGGTATTTCCGATCGACCCGCAACCTTCGACCCTTACCGGTATCTGCGCACGACCCTGATTCATATGCCATTAACCCGAGTCGACTCAACCCGAGACTTGTACCATTGCGACCGCACCGTCGCCGCGATTCCGATGCCGCGACTCGCGCGCCGAGGCGATACTCTGGCCAGAAGATGTGGGCGAGCGTTCGGTGCGAGGAAAACGCCGCGCGTTGCGAAACCCAAGAGAATCTCAACGAGATGTCACATCAATCAACCATCAATCAATCACATCAAGTCAAGTACACATCACTTCACACTCTTCCCCAAGCAAGCCCCAAAAGTCAAAAAGTTCTTACACAAGCATGCTTCTCTTACACAAATGGCCAACAAAGTCAAAAGGTGCTCTTACACACCCATCACCACCACATCCATCAAACATCACCCATCTCCCTCTCTCTCTCCCTTTACAAGTCTCCTTCTCTTTTCCAAATCTCATTCCAAGCAATCCCCATACGTATGAGCTCTCCCTCTCTTTCAAAGCTCCAAGTGTGGCCCACCTTTCCATCCCAAGATCCCCCATCCTAGCCATCCATTCATCATCTCCTCCATTGAAATCGAAGCTAAGGAGCTAAGGAACCCATAGGAGCAAGAAGATCAAGTGGTGGGTGCTTGATAAGAATAGGTTTTCATGTTTTTAAGATGGGCCAAGTGAGGCCAACCGATCAATGGTTTGGATCTCACTTGGGACCCTAAGGTGTGGCTGATGGCCCACTTTGATCATCATGATCATTCCATGATGGGGCCATTCTCCATGGACCCCATCATGATGTTTATTTCTTGTATACCTAGGGTCATCTAGACCATCTAATTTGGTGGGGAAGGGATCCCCACCGTTGGGTTGGATTTTTTTGTGGGTCCATGATGTGGAACCCACCTTGATGTACTTTTGCAAGAGGGGCCCATAGTGGCGGGGCCCCTCCATCCTCACCGATCTTCCTCTACCTCTCTCTCTCCCCTTTCTTTTATGTTTTGTGTGATGATTTGGCCGTGTGGCCCACTTGGACGGACCCCACCATGAAGTATGTATTTAACCCAAGTCACTTGTAGTTGGGGCCCACTCTATATGTATTGGATTGACAACATCCATCATCAGGCGGCCCACCTGAGTAGGCCCACTTCACTTCACGTGAACTTGGAGCTGCAAACCGTCCAGCGTCCCTGGACGCTGGACGTCATTTGGAAAACACAAATATCAGCTTGCTTGTTAGCTTTTGGGTGGCTCCTGTGTATAGGCCCCACCTTGTTGTTTATGTGCCATCTAAGCCGTTCATTTGGTAGGACACCTCCTAAGGTGAGTCCCCTCCAAAAGTGAACTGCATCCAACGCTCAGGTGGCCCACACTGCAGAAAACAGCGGGATTGAACATCTGCCATTGAAATCTTCCTGTGGGCCACAGAAGTTTTGGATCTAGATGAAATTTGTGTTTTCCCTTCACTGAGGTCCGTATGACCCTTTTCAACCGGTTGGATGGCATGTAAACATTACAGTGGGCCCCACGTGGAGCCCACATGGACTGTGTGTTTTATCCCACCGTCCGCTGGACGGTGGAGCCGACTGGGGTGCACGTGCTGGATGTGCACGTGTGTGTGCATGCATGTGTGGGTGGGTACGTGTGCAGGATGTGTGTGCGTGTGGTGTATGTGCATGTGTGGTTGCATGTGGTGTTAGTGCACGTGTGATATTATATATATATATATTATATTATATTATATTATATTATATTGTATATATATAATGTATAGATATACATTATGGTGGGCCCTCAATTGGACCCCCACCGTGATGCTTATGTTGCATCTAGTCCGTCTACTCGTTTTGAAAGATCATTTTATAGCATGAGCTAAAGATGAGCCTGATCCATAGGCCAAGTGGACCCCACCTTGGCATGTTTTTTTTTTGAGGTCCATCTTAACGTATTTGTGGTAGATCATTGGGGCCCACTTTGATGTGGATGCAAGGCCCATGTCATTAGGCCATTTGATGTATTCCAAGGCCCATGGGTTATGGCCCATTGCAATGTACTTAAGGCCCATTGGTGAGGCCCATTAATGCAACCCATCTGATGAATGTAAGGCCCATGTGGTAAGGCCCATTTGATGTATTTAAGGCCCGATGGGATGTACCTAAGGACCATTGCAATGTGAGATCCCAATATGGTTTATGCAATGATGTTTACGACGGGAATTGCCTTAGGAGCAATGCTGGTTTGACGTCCACATTGCTGAATAATGTTGGTTAAATGTCCGCATTATGATTCTCCTAGGGCCCATTGTTAGGCCCATACTTGTAGGTCGTCCAGGCCCATCTCCTTCTAAACAACATCTATCTCATATAACATGTTTAGTATAGTCTCAGGATTCATGAGCATACGCATCATATGTATGCTTGATATGAGAAGTGACTGATCATAGCATATGCCCTCGGGCAGATTGTTTAGGGGCTCCCGGTTAGGCGGTGTTGCCCCACATGAGCGCACGAGACGCGCAAGATTGCTGCATGACTGGATAGTGTGATTCATGCATTCGCATCGTGTGATATGGTTACTGTACGCCCTAGCGACATCGGGGCCGTAACCTCCACAGGCATATCGTGGTTGGCAGGATTGGATACCGGAAATTTGGTTCTACATAGGGTGCTATAGATATCCCTGGGTGAAAGTCCCTAAACCCTTATGGTACCAAGAGGTTGCTCCAACGTCTAGACCGAGTGGGTGCACGAGCGCCGATGGCCGATTACGGTGAGGCTCGCGCTTTCCACCGTGTCGTGGTCGGTTGGAAGAGGGAATGCGCCTACTACCCGCCCGAGAGGAGGGGGCAATGCTAGGTCGAGTTTGACTCGCTCGAGGAATGGGTCCGCTATCGACGAGCCGAGCCCGATATTAGCAGGTAGGGTAGTGAGGTCTCTTCCACTTACCTTATTGCGCGCGATGGGGCGGCAATCTGGTTTAGAGTATACTAGACCCCGGTGATATCCCAGATTTTGAGCTGTACTGATATGTGGACTTAGATGAGGATTTGTATGCTTGAGTTGCATTCCGCATTGCATTGCCTTGGTATGGCCGACATCATTCATGCCTCGCATCGCATAGCCTTGGTACGGCTAGTGGTATTCATGGACTCGTCAGCATGTTCCGCATTACTCTAATACTTCATAACTGCATTACTACCTTGCGCACACACTTTCACCACCCTCTAAGCTTTCTATAAGCTTATGCACGACCGTTGCAGTGCGTGACGCGAGGATGCAGCAGTGGCCTTGAGGCGGAGCGAGAGCAGAGCATCTTTGGAGCTTTTTGTTCATTCCCATTGTATTTTCCGTTATGCTCATTGTACTTGTAAAGTTTTTGATCATAGTGGAAATGTGATGGAGTTTTTGGTTGTTGTTTGTGGGTTATGCCTTTGGTTATGCTTCTTACAAATTAAACGGATGCTGAAAATCCTCCTTGTAGCATCCCGGGATCGGAACTCAGCGTATGTGGGGCGGGAGCCGAGAATGGGGTTCTCTGAGGTGTCGGCTGGGGTCAGCGATCGGGAATTTTGTGAGCCCGGTTTCCGAGTTTGGGGCGTGACAATAGAGGATCAGCTGGCGAGGCAGAGGAGGATGGAGGAGGAATTGGTGAGGCAGAGGGAGGAGCAGGAGAGGAGGATGGCAGAGATGCGGGTGGAGCATGAGTGACTGATGACGGAGATGTTTCAGGCTTTCGTTGCACGCTTACCCACCGATGCCCCAACACCTCCGTCTTCATCTTTGTGATTTTTTGTTTATTTGTTTATGATGTTAAGTTTATATGTATTTATGCAGGGATGAATGTGATACAGATAAGATTGTTTGTGTTTGGATGAATGTAGTTTATGTAGTTTGGGTTTAGATGGATGTGAATGTGAATATGAAGAAATGTGTATATCAGGATGAATATGATGGAATATATTGTTAACAGGTGTATATCAGGAATTTTTACGAATTTTGAGCTGGAATATTTTTTTTTTTTAAGAAACTTTTGGCAACGAAAATTTTCGTTGCTAAAAGATATGTCGGATTTATTTTTAGCAATGTGAAAATTTTTTCGCCTTTAAAAGTCTTGTATAGATTTTTTAACGACGAACATTTTTGCCGCTAAAACTTTTTTAGATTGGGTTTAGATGGATGTGAATGTGAATATGATGGAATATACTATTAACGGATGTATATCGGGAATTTTGTATGGATTTTGAGTGGAATATTTTTTTTTTAAGAGAAACTTTTGGCGGACGAAAATTTTCGTTGCTAAAAGTTATGTCGATTATTTTTAAAATGAAAATTTTCGCTGCTAAAAGTCTTGTATGGTATTTTTTAGAGACGAACATTTTCGCCGCTAAAACTTTATGTAGTTTGGGTTTAGATGGATGTGAATATGAATATGATGGAATATATTGTTAACCGATGTATATTAGGAATTTTGTACGGATTTTGAGTTGAAATATTTTTTTTAAAAGAAACTTTTGGTGACGAAAATTTTCGTTGTTAAAAGATATGTCAGTTTATTTTTAGCAGTGAAAATTTTCACTGCTAAAAGTCTTGTATAGTATTTTTTAGCGACGAACATTTTCGTCTCTAAAACTTTATGTAGTTTGGGTTTAGTTGGATGTGAATGTGAATATGATGGAATATATTGTTAACAGATGTATATCAGGAATTTTGTACGGATTTTGAGCTAGAATATTTTTTTAAAAAGAAACTTTTATGACGAAAATTTTCGTCGCTAAAAGATATGCTTGTTTAGTTTTAGCAGCGAAAATTTTCGCTGCTAAAAACAGACATATTTTGAAAATTTTTAGTCGCGAAAAGTTTCGCTGCTAAAAGTTTTGAATAGTGTTTTTTAGCGACGAAAATTTTCGCCGCTAAAAGTTTATGTAGTGAATATGATAAAATGTTTATATCAGGATGAATATGATGAAATTAATTGTTAACAGGTGTATATCAGAAATTTTGTATGGATTTTGAACTGGAATATTTTTTTTAAAGAAAAGAAATCTTCGGCGACGAAAAGTTTCGTCGCTATAAGATATGTTAGTTTATTTTTAGCAGCGAAAAGTTTCGCGGCTAGAAGTCTTGTAAGGTATAAGGCTTTTAGCAGCGAAACTTTTCGCCGCTAAAAGTCTTGTACAGTACAAGACTATTAGCAGCGAAAATTTTCGTCGCTAAAGGTCTCATACAGTATTTTTAGCTGCGAAAAATTTTCGCAGCTAAAAGAAATTTATTCCACTTTGGGCAAAAATGTTTGGAGTATTTAGCTACGAAAATTTTCGTTGCTAAAAGTCTTATGTACTATTTTTAGCTACGAAAATTTTCATCTCTAAAAGCTCACTGTTAGCGACGAAAATTTATTTCGTCGCTAAAAATGACTTTTGGCGACGAAAAGTAGTTTCGTCGCTAAAAGTTTCGCCGCTAAAAACCCTCTTTTTTGTAGTGTCACATGATTGTATGACAAGTTGATTGAACTGCTTTTGTGCTTTCATGAGTTTTTGAAGTGAATCCTCTTGGATTGTTTATGATTGGGTTTCAAAGATAGAGGACCCAAGAGAATTATCACTATGATACATTGCTGGTTCAACTTCTTGACATTGATGTTTCCACTGATTATAGTCATACGGATCATAAGTGCGAGAATCTGATGGTTAGTAATACTTATTATCACTCATAATATAATCACGTATTGTTTTCTTTTTCTCGGATGGGTGATAATAATTCTCACCCCCATAGTTATGATAACCCCAACACTCACGTATTGTCCATGGGGTGGAATTGTTCTCCCATATATGATCACGTAAGGACTTCTTAACCAATGAAGTGTTATGCTCAGGTCGGTTCTCGATGATTGGTTCAGGAAAATTCTGAGATAGGTTGATGTTTATCATAATCATCATACATCCCTTCGTACTGTTTCGCATGCTCAAAAACTATCTCAGCATATTGACATTCCCACTCATGCATATACATGGTGAAACCCTCAATCTGAATCTAATCCCAAGAAAAATAGAAGAAAAGATCCTACAGCAATATGGAAAGTAGGTAGAGGAGAAGTTAAAAAGAAATTACTAGATTGGAGTTCTATGTTAAGATCCCGTAAAAGAAAATAAAAGAGATTAGTTTCTAAAATAGAAAGTTTAAAGTTAGAAAGTTCCTACAATTGAAATAGAAAATTAGTTTCTAGAAAGGAAAGTTCCCTAAACCTAGAAGCTAAGTTAGTTTCTAAAAAGAAGATCTAGAATTAGAAAGTTTCTAAAATAGAAAATCTAATCCTAAAATTAGAAAGTTTCTAAAAATAAACTAATTCCTAAAAAGGAAAGTTTCTAAAAATAAAATAAAGGAAAGATGAGTTAGTTTCTAAAATTAGAAAGAGTTCCTAAAAAGGGAAATAACTGACCTAGTTTCTAAAAATAAAAGAGTAAAGTTTCTAAAAATAGACTAGTTACTAAAAATAGAAAAATAATAGAATTAGAAAATTTCTAAAAGGAGAAAGTAAAACCTAAAATTAGAGAATTTTTAAAAATAATTAGGAAAGTTCTAAACCTAAAGTTAGAAAAAATCCTAATCTTAAACTACTAGAACTAGTTAATTTTAGAAAACGTAACTGTCAGTCCCCGGCAACGGTGCCAAAAACTTGTTCACTCCCCAAGTATAGGGTTGTGATGTAGTAATACACTCGGTAAGACCGAGGTTGAATCCACAGGGACTAAAACCTGTACGTAATCTGAAAGTAACTAGAACTAGAACTAGAATGAGATGAAATCTAAACCAAGTGAATATGAAAGAATAATGGTGAAAATATTAATCTAAAACTAGTGAAATTTAAAGGTAGTAAACTAGGGTGCCAAGGATCCACTTGTAGAGATCAGGGAGATCTACGGTCGATTCACGAACTCAACTAGACTTCGAGTCCCATCTTCATCCAGTTGGAAGATATATCACTAAAGCACCATCTGAACTTCCTTTGATATAATTTTCAAGAGGTGATAGGTATAAGAATTAGAAATGATTCCATCACAAAACCATACCCATGAGACAAAGCAAACAACAAAATTAAACCAATCCTCAACCAATCAGAAGATGAATATTAGGGAGGATTCCATCATCCCACCATGTCCAAGGGGCAATGGTGAACAACAGAGCTTCCTAACTTCACAATCAAAATAATGGAACAGGAATACATAAAGTCATTGCAAATCTATTGTAATTTCAGTCATAACAAAACTATTAAAAACTAGAATCAACACAGTTCATTGCATGCATCCAAGTCGTAGGATCAACCCCATCATGTCATAAGCTTCACCTCTTAGCCCTAGCTAAGAGGTTCAACCCAACATGAATGGGCTGGATCCCTTAAACAAAAGTAGTTTAAAAGAAAAGAAAAGAAAACAAACACTCCTATCCTCCCTATCTCTTTACTCCACGTCCTAAGTGTCAAGCCGAACGGATGGTGGGAACCCTGGGATCTTGCATTCTAGACAACTTTCAGGCCCCTTTGGACCCAATCACTTGATTTTCTTGGATATCTGGCATGTATATTCTTCGATCTTGGTCCCCTGGGCTTCGTCCCTTACCTTGGTGTCTTCAGAGCATCAAATCCACACTTTTAGTACCTGTTTTCAGTCCAAGCTTGTAATTACACCTTGCATCACAAACACAATTAAAATGGGCCATTAGACAGTATCATGTTTGTAAATCATGTAATAACTAGGGTGTAATATACAATATTCGACCCTCAACACTTGTTTCCTGCCACGTCATCCCCATGCCTCCTTGGATGGTGCAGTTGCCACATGGCATGGCCATCAACTGGTGAGAGAGTGCCATGACATCATTAGAACCTCGAAGAAGCCTATAAATACCCTATGTGTGGCCTCCTCCTAAGAATCTTTCATTTTCATTTTCCTCATTTCACTTTCACTTCCCTTGGTTTTAAGTTCTTAGGATTGGGTGGCTTTTCCAAGGTGAAATCTATGAGAAAACACACTATTTTTCCTATCTTCAATGAAGGCACGACCAGCCCACCTTTTCGACTCGGAGGAAAAGCTGTGTCATCATCTCGGAGTAAGGGAAATGTAACACCAACCCCTAAAGAGTTGTCTTAGCAACAATTGATCAAACCCCTTAGGCAGCATGATATTCGAAGTGATGGCACGACCGCTCCATTCCTCATATGATCTACACTCATTACTCTTCATTGCACTAATTGTTTATTTATATGCTTTCTCATAGCATTCAATAACCAATGTATTAACTCAGGCTCTATAGCACCGCCATGGTGATTCAAACAGACCATAAAGAGAGATACTCTTTATTTTCCAATCTAGTGCAGATCTTTGGATATGTTCCACATGCCATATTTAATATAATTCTTTAGCAATATTTCTTTGATACATGGACAATATATTCTGTAATATAGACACAGTGATAAACTCCCTATCTAAGAGACTAATACATGACAAGCATATATTCCCTTATCTTAAATCTCCTCCATTATTATGGATTTACATTGGAAATGAAAATACTAATAAGGGTCCTTACCATGTTATCTCACCATGTGAGGAGGCCACAGTGCCCGAACCATGGATCCCATAGACGACCCCAAGACTAGCTTCTTTTTAGAAAGACGCATTAGGTGAATTGATAGCTTCTGTATAGGTTAGAGGATCATCTTTAAAGAGAAATGTATAGAATCCATCTTATATGTTAGTTTCTTTCCTAACCTTTATGCTCCTCATTGGTTATATTTCTTCTACGTTTTCTCTTTTTACATTCTTACTCCATGAAGTATTGTTATTTTCAATTTCTTTAGATGTAGATTTCATTGGAAAAATGTTCTTAAAGAATTTTGTTTCTCTTGCCTTAATGATAGTATTAGGGTATAAGATATTATCCTTAGATTTCAAAACTAAGAATCGGTAGGTTGCACTATTTTCTGCGTATCCTATAAACACGCAGTTTGTTGTTTTCGAACATAATTTCATTTTCTTAGTTTCTAGTAACCCTACTTTTGCTAAGCACCCCCACACTTTAAGATATTTAATAATTAGTAGGATGTTTCTTCCATAGTTCGTGGGGCATCTTACCTGTAACTTTATAAGGTATTCTATTTAGGATGTGACAAGAAGAAAGAATGACTTCTCCCCACATGTTTGAAGGTAAACCATAACTGTTCAACATTGCATTCATCATTTCTTTCAAAGTTCTATTTTTCCGTTCTGTTATACCATTTTGTTTAGGTGTATAGGAGACAGTGGTTTCATGTATAATGTCATTCTTTTCACAAATTTTCTTAAACTATACTGATTCATATTCATCTCCCCTATCTTTTCTAATTCTCTTGATTTTCTTATTTAACTGGTTTTCAACTTCTGTCTTATACTTGATAAAGAACTCCAAGGCTTCATCTTTACTTCTTTGTAAGTATACTCTAGTGTACCTTGAGAAATCATTTATGAAGGTTATGTAGTATCTTTTACCATTTCTAGACATGTGATTATTAAAATCACCCAAGTCACTATGAATCAGTTCTAGAATATCATATTCTTTAAAAATTGATTTGAATGGTTTCTTATGGACCTTAGATTCTATACACACTTTACATTTATTTAGTTCTTGATTAAAAAAATCAAGTATAAGACCTAGTTTCTTCATTATTTTAAGAACATTTACATTTACGTCTTAATCTATTATGTCATAAATCAAGTGAGTTAACCAAGTAAGCAAAATTGGAATTCATCTTATTATTATCAATAGAGGATACATTCAGTACAAACAGTTCATCGTAACAATAACCCTTCCTAACAAATGTACCATTCTTGGACAATACAACCTTCTTTAAATCGAAAACCAATTTGATACCAACTTTATTTAGGAGGGAGCGAGAAACTAAATTGAAAACTAAATTTGATACCAACTTTATGTAGAATTTTATTTAGTGCAATGCTCTTTACAGAAATAAGCCTTAAGATCACTTTTCCTTTCTCGACTACTGAGAAGGTTCAAGCATTTCTCATGAACACTTCTTCATCCCCTACAACTTGGTAGGAGGCAAACCTGATTCAATCCTTATCAATTTGACGAGTAGCCTTAGTGTTTAGTACCCAGTACATTGTGTTGACAAGATTCACTTCAGATACTACCATAATTATTTCATCTTGTCCGTTTTGTTCAGTTAGATTGGCCTGAGCTTTAGAAGCCTTCTTCTTGTGATGCACTCTCCAATATGATGACCGGGTTTGCCACAATGAAAGTATTTTCCTTTCTTTTTGACCGATTTTCCTTTCTTATTTTTGAGCCTACATTGTTCAACACAATGACCTCGTTTTTTATAGTTGAAACATGTTCCTTTTAAGTATCAGCATTGATCAATAAGGTGACCTGCCTTTCCACAGTGAGAACAGGATCCTTAGATCCTTTTATTCTCCTAGTTTGTTTCAATTAGGTTAGCATTTGAAGCAGTGTTATTAGCATTTTTCTTTTGATCCCTTATACGATTGACCTCCTCTATTCGAATATGTACGATAATGTTTTCCATGGAAATTTCATTTTTCTTGTGTTTCATTTTATTTTTATATTCTTTCTAAGAAAAAAATGAGTTTTTCAATTAAAGCACCTTCAAGGAAAACATCATCCATTTTTAATCCTTCATATATAAGCTCGTGCACTAAACTTTGATATTCAAGTATCTGATGGGACACGGGTTTATTATCTAACATAGAAAAGTTTAGAAATGAGGAAATATCATGCTTTTTGACATCTGCTTCTTCTAACACATATTTCTTAGCTAATGCCGACTAAATTTCCCTGGCTTTTTCATATGTAGGATATACGTCATACAGTTCATTAGAAAATGAATTCATAATATAATTTTTACAATTGTGGTCATCCCTTACAACAGTTTCTTTATCGGTTTTATATTGTAAAGTATCAGATAGCACATATGATACTTTTAATGTATCTAAAGCAAATGTAAGTTTCTGTTTCCACATTTTAAAAATAGTTTTCAGAAAATGGTTCGATTTTAGATTGTTCGGCAGTCAATTACTGTTATATTTTCCATTGTTACAGATATATAGATTAACAAATCAATTTCAAGATTGTAGAAATTTTTTGATCTGTAAATCTGTAATTATGAAAATTAGAAATTGAAAATTTTAAAAGAAAATTAGAAATCTGAATAAGAGGAATTAAGAAAACTTATTTGATTAGAGGCATGAAAAAAATCTCTCGGCTTGAAATTGATTTGTCCTCCTTGGGACGATGTCCATAGTGCAACGGGAATACTGAAAATCAATCTTCAGGATACCCTCGAATGTTGTCTCGTCACACCAACCCACTTGATGTATGGAGACCCGAACTGTCACTGTATGTCTAACACGAAAACTGAACCAGATGAAATCGTCATAGATTTGAAGTAAGAGAGAG
This sequence comes from Magnolia changhungtana, assembly GCA_030180095.1. Lineage (NCBI taxonomy): Eukaryota > Viridiplantae > Streptophyta > Magnoliopsida > Magnoliales > Magnoliaceae > Magnolia > Magnolia changhungtana. The sequence continues at coordinate 7,036,854 of JASAUF010000652.1, forward strand.
AGAGAGAGTCGAAATATTAAACTTGTTAAAAATTCAGAACCAAAGAAGTCCATTATATAGACTTCAAAGGTTGCCCCAAATGAGTGTATATGCACCCCTACCAACAAACATGGCAGTTGGGCTTTTGAATAAGAAACCCTTTCCGTTTTTTGTCTCCGTTTGGAAATAACTACGCATGTGTGTGTTTCATGGCATGAAGAATCTTTTTAACGGCAATCACATTGAGCTAGCATGTAGCTCCATTGGGCATTGATTCGAGATTTTGAGTCGACTATCGAACTCTAATTTTGGTAAGTATATATATTGTCCACTTGTCCTTAATATATTAGGGATGGAGATCATGGCAGAGATCAATCGGAGGTGGAGATTGGGGGGAAGAGATCGATCGGGACTAGAGAGAGAGAGAGAGAGAGAGAGAGAGAGAGAGAGAGAGAGAGAGAGAGAGAGAGAGAGAGAGAGGGGGGGGGGTTAGGGTTTTTACCCATTGTGAGAGACAGAGGGGCGGGTAGGATTTTTAAGTATATGAATTGCATCCTACCCCTGCCTGTCTCCAGCTGGGAAAGAATAGGAGCTTTGAGTGGCCCTGTGATGTATGGGTTTTATCCACACCGTCCATCTATTTTTACCTATCATTTTAGGAGATAGGACCAAATTTTAGACAAATCTAAGGCTCAAGTGGACCACACCACAGGAAGCAGCGGTGATAATGACTATTACCGTTGAAACTTTTCTAGGTCCCACCGTGATATTTATTTTCCATCCAACCTATTAACAAAGTTACATGGACCTGGATGAATAGAAAACACAAATATTAGCTCCATCCAAAATTTCTGTGGCCCCTGAGAAGTTTTCAACAGTAAGAGTTTAATCCCCACTGTGTAGTCACATTCATCTTGGATCTGCCTCATTTTTGGGCTAAAATTCTAAAATTATACGAAAATATGGATGGACGATGTGGATAAGACTCCATCATGGTGGTCACTCTAAGCTTGATGTGGATAAGACTCATACATCATGGTGGCCACTCAAAGCTCTTGCCCGTTCCTAGCTGGAAATGGGCGGGGTTGAACGCAATCTGTATCCAATTTTTACGCTTTGGTACTCCCCACATGAGTTAAACATAGGACGGTCCTTATAAGGGCTCGTGGGGTCCACTATGATGTATGTGGTTTATCTACTCTGTCCATTCTTTTTTAAACTTTATTTTATGGCATGAGCCAAAAAGGGAGTTAGATTGAAGGCCCAATTGGACCACACCACAGATCAATGGTAGGGACTTAATAGCCACTATTTCCTATGGTGTGGTCCACCTGACCCTTCAATCTATCTCCTTTTTTGGCTAATGTCCTGAAATGAGCTGTTAAAATGGATGGATGACTTAGATAAAACGCACGTTTCAGTGGGCCTCATAGAGCACTACACTCACAAACAGGAAGTGTTAATTAACTCTTAATTTTCCCGATGGCTAATTGTGATTTACTGACTACCAAAAGTTGTCGGGGAAGCCACCATACGACCATTAGCTTTGGTCATTTTTTTGGTAATGATAGTTTATAGTAATACAAGATTATCATTGTACTTAGTATGATGCATGATTTGATTTTTGATTGGTACTTTATATTTCATATATTTATATCATTCATCCTCGAGTGATCAACTTCTTATAATTTTTGTTAGTCAAGTATACATCCAAAAGTTATGCAAAATTAGTTTAACACATGCATCATCTTTATTTATTCGAGATTATTGCACTAAAGTATTACATATTTATCAAATTTTCATAAAATTGTATCTATGAAAAAAATAATATTAAGTATCATTGCATATCTTTTTGATTTTTTTGATATTTTCCCGTGCTAGAAAAAAAAACCCATGCATATAGGCCTATCGATCATAAAGTCTTGAAATTAGGTCAATAACAAGATGTGCATTTTTGTGTTAACTTTGGAACACGGACTGGTTTCCATCTCAATTATCGATTCTATGGCCATCAATATAACAACTAAGACATATCATTTACTCAATAGTGGTAGTAACCTAGTTGAAGTGTAATCCCACTAGGTTGATGATCTTGAATCCATTGTCAACCCCTCCATGTGTGCAATGGATGGGGGTCCTCTCTCATTAGCATTTTCCTTAAAAAAGAAAAAAAAAAAAAGTATTTTTACCCTAAAATTCCTGTGAGTTCAAATTTTCCACATAGTGCCTTCAGGAATAAAAAAATTTTAGGAGTGCTTTTTAAGGAATGAAATTGCATAAATGACTTCTTTATTTCCTTTAAAAAGGTACAATTGAAAATTGTGAGGCCTGATGTGTTTGTCATTGAAGCCCTCCAGCAAATGCACCCGCAATGATTACGAAACAAACTAAAAATCATGGTTGGTCCATATTTTTTGTTTGTGTGATCCATAAGCAAATTTTATTTTTATTTCTTTTATTTACTTATGATAACAAAAAGTTATTTTTTTAAAGTTAAGTTGGTTTGGTAAACACCTTTTCAAAAGTAACCTAACACCTTAAATTTGTTTATACAAAATTTGCTTTCAATTTTTTATTTATTTATTATTTTTTTTTTATAATACTTTTCTACTCTCTCTCTCTCTCTCTCACTCATCTTTTGTCACGCCCCAGACTCAGTAACCGGACTCACAAGGATTCCGATGACCGGTTCTGAACACAACAGCCTCCATAGTACCCCATTCTCGGCTCCTGAGGCAGGTTCTGATCCTGGGATCCTACAAGGAGGATTTTCATAACAGTATAATCATTCCAATACGAGCATACCCAAGATCACAGCAAGAACATCTGAGAATAACAAAGGCATACATCGCAAAATCCACTATAAATTTGAACATTTACAATCATCCATAAGGTCCAAAGGACATACATGAGATAAAAGGAAAAGAGAGAAAGGTCATCAACACTGGAGTCCTCAAATACTCAGCTCTACTCCATGCTCTACTGCTGTGTCGCCTACCTAGAGTATTCTGCACGCATCAATCATGCATAAGCTTATAGAAGCTTAGAGGGTGGTGTAAGTGTATGATAATGGTGCACAGAAGAGTAGTAGGAGATACAAGGAGAGAAGCATGGTCAATGAGGATATCACTAGGCTTACCCAGGCTTATCATGAATAAGATGCAATGAGTACTGGGTGCCATGCTAAGGCAATGCATGAAGGGGCTTGTACAACTAATGCTAATGCAATGCAAGTAATGTCAGTGCTCATATCCAAACCACAAGTCATGTATATTTCCGATCATAAGGAAATCACCGGGGTCTATTACATTACTGAATGACTGCCGCTCTACAGACCCCGCACAGTCAAACGAGCGTAAGAGACCTCACTACCCGCCTACGGACAGCCAATCACCAACAAGGCCTGAAGGTAGCGGACCCATTTACGAGCTGGTCAGACTCAGCCTAGCAATGCCTCCTCACATCAGGCAGGTAAGGCCACACCCCTATCCAACCGACTACACGACAGTGGGAGACGCGGCCTAATGGTATAAGGCCCTCGTGCGCTCATATATTCCACTCGGTCACGGCGTTGGAGCAGATCCTTGGTACCATGGAAGTTTGGAGAATTTCACCTATGTGCATCCTATGCACCCGATATGCTCAAGTAAATTTTCGGTGTCCACACATACAGCCATCCACGAATACCCCTGTGGAGGCAAGGCCCTGATGAAGTAAGGGCAGATATCCATAAGCTATGCAATGCCAGATGCATGAATCACACAATCACCCATGCATCAATCCCAAGCATCCATCTCTCGGGGAGATACCAACATGTCCTACACAATGACACAACCATGGCCAATCATACCTCAACCAAGCATGCATATGATGCGTATGGAAGTGGGCCATGAAGATGAATAGGGGTGCCAATGAGGTGAAGATGAACTCTCTACCTAACCATGAAGGGTCTAGGTACTTAACTAATTCCTCATAAGGAATACAACCTCTAGTGGGGGCCCATATATACAGGGTAGCCCATGAGACTAAGGAGAACAATGATATGGGCCTAAATAGATGAAACGAGCCTAGCAAGGGTCTATGGTGGGCCTTTAACCACCCATAGAAGCCCATGGGCCTACCTTAGGGCCACCAATGTGGACATCCAACCACAATTGGTCCATAAGAGGTAGCCCACCTCTAATTGATTATGGATCAAGGCCCAAGGCCCACACAACATTAGAAATAAGAAATGGACAGCCATTACATACCACATACATTCATGTTGGGCTTCAGAAAGGCAGCCCAAGGCCTATCCAAAACATGGGTCCATGGGGAACACACATAGCCCAACCCATATATACCACTATGGGACCATAGGGGAAAGGTTAGGGCCTAACATAAAGGCTACTAATCCCATATATTGTTGTGGCCTAGTGGGCAGCCCCTTGCTCAAATCACATGGGCAAATGTCATGTTCTTAGTCAAGTAAGTTGGGCCTACAACCCGGCCCAAGTATAAAGTTGATTTGGTGGGCAATCAAGGGCCCATATACTTATGTAATCTGGCCCACTAATCCAACACAATAGTATGGTAAAAATGGCCCAAGAGTTCAATGGGCCTATCTAGAAAGTTCCATCCCAATTGGGCTCAAAGAGTTCAACAACTAGCCACATTCATGGACCCAATTAAATTCAACTATGATGGGCCTCAAAAGTGCATTTATTAAGCCCAACATTTAAGGAACTAAATGTATAAATTATTACCTCTAAGATTCTTCACAATGTGTTGGGCCCCACTCCTCAAAATTTCAGCCCAAAGGCCAAACATAATTATAACATGTTGTTGTCCTAAATTTGGGCACTCCATTGGAGTGGGCCCAGGGCCTCTAAAACTCTGGAAATTGAGGGCCAAGGTCCTCATCATGCATACAATGAGAGAAAACCCAAAAGGTGGCACACCATCAGAGGAAACATTTTTGAATTATAATTTTTATCAAGGCATATTGCTGGACTGCACAGCAGAAAATTTTGGCAAGCCAACCATCTTGGCCCATTCTTTTGGATGCCCAAATGGGGTCAGTTGGAGTTGAAATTTTTCAGAGTGATACTTCAATAGGTGGGACATACCCCCAAAAAATTTCATAATTTTTAGATATTCGTAAGTATTTTAATTAATTTGAACAAGACAGTCTGTCTAGAAAATCGGATAGACCTGGACGTCCCAATGTGGTGGGCCAGTTCGGCCCTCGCCACAGTGTGCACAGGGGTCCATTGGCTTTGAAACTTGATAGGTAGGTCCCACCATAGGTGGAAAACAACTTCATAAATTTTCAGAATTTTTAGACATTTAAAAATATTTTAATTTATTTAAAGAAATCAACCTATCCTGAAAATCGGACTGATCTGGAAACCATATTGTAATGGGCCGGTCCAGCCACCACCATGGTGTGTACAGGTGTCCACTGGCCCCAAAATTTTGTAGGTTGGTCCTACCATGAGTGTACCACTTCCCTGTAATTGTTTATAATTTTTAGACACCCAAAAGCATTTTAATAAATTTCAGAATTCCAACCTGTCTAGGGTGGAATGTTGCTGGAACAGTGCAGAAAAATCCAGACTGTCCACCTCATTTGGACCACACCTTTGGGACCCCAATGAAGGTCAGATGGGGCTGAAATTTGGTATGGTTGTAGATGGGTCATAAGGCTACAAGAATCACATATTATTTTATTTCATTGTTCCCACCAAAGACCCATAAATTAAGCCCCAAAGTGGCCCAAAAATCTGTCCAGGCATATTTGGACAGCAACATGTAATCGAAATGATTTAAATATAAACATGGTTTTCCATGGGGTTTAACCCCAGGAATTTGTGTGGTGGACCACCCCAGTGGGCCCCACAAATGTCCAGACCTTCCCCATCATCAAATACCCCTTGCATGTGTCCCATCTAGGTAGATTTTGGGGCCACATGTCTAAGGATGGACCGCTATGGGCGTCCAAGCTCCATGGTTGGTCTGGATTTTTGTTGGCCTACAAGGTGGGCCACACATGCAAGATCAGAGTTTTATCATAAAGAAAAATAATAATAATAATAAAGAATCGGCCACAAGAGGAGGGGCTCCGCCACATTGAGGCCCTCCCCTTCATCAATCACACCATACATTCATTCTATTCATATGTTACAACATAGATCCACCACATGCATGTTCTAAATTCAAGATCAATAGTTGGAATGTCATCTCAACCATGATTTTAGGGTCTAGATGACCCATCATACTATAAAATCCAAGTAATCCTCCATGATGGGGGCCTATAGAGGGGAAACCCCATGCATGGATATGCATGCATCAAAAAAGCCATTTGGCCACAACTAAGGGATGATGTAGAATCTCCACCATGAATTGGTGGGCCCTACACTTCCCACATAAAAAGAAAAGGAGATCTAAGAACATAAAATAGAAATCCTAAGTCCTAGGAGTACACCCAGCTTAGATTGCTCCAAACTTGGATCTCCTAGCTCCTAGTGCACCAAGGGATCCATATCAATGGGTGAGATTGGATTTAGATGGTTGGATTTGGAAGATTAAATGGGAAATGGGCCTGGAGAAGAGAGGGAGATGGGAGAGAAGTTGCTGGAGAAGAAGAGAAGAGAGAGAGAGAAATGAGAGGGAAAGAGAGAGGAAAATCTTTTTAAGGGAAGTAATAATAACCTATGGTGACAATAACAATGTTACTAGGGTAGGTTAGGTATGGGTAGTGTTTAGGGTGGGTAGTGTTTATTCCATGCAATAGTATTGTGTGTGTGTGTGGTGTGCATGGAAAATTGTGCCATGGAGGTGGTCCACATGCTTTTCTACAAAAAGTGGGCCACATGATGAAATGCTCATAACTTTTGATCCATAGGTCGGATTGACGCACAAGATACGTCGTTGGAACCGCAACGACGATACAAACGAGATGACATAGGTCTTGGGTCGATCCGAGTCGGGTCTACGTGACTGAACTCAAGGTGATCATAAACACAATTTGAAGGTCGCGGGTCACCGGAATTCGACCGGTAGGACCGCGAGACTATGATGAATAAGATGCATACTCACACACATATATACAAACATGGGAACTAGGGTCGGGTCTCACAATCCTCCCCACCAACAAAGAAATTTCATCCTCAAAATTGACCAATCCAGGATAAAAGAGAAAAATAAAACACCACCATCATATAACAATCATCTTACAAGGAAGGTAATACAAATAATCATATATCTATCAATCATCAAACAAATGGGGATAACGCTCTCTAATCTCGGCCTCGCGTTCCCAAGACGCCTCGGTCTCCGAATGATGACCCCATTGCACCTTCACCAAGGGAATGACCTTGGTCCTGAGGACTTGCTCCTTTCGATCGAGAATACGAATAAGCTGCTCAATGTAGGAAGTATCCTTATGGACCTCAAGTGGCTGCCAATTAATCACGGGAATAGTGTCCAACTCACATTTCCGTAACATAGAAACATGGAATACATCGTGGATCGCGGACAACTCAGGAGGTAAGGCAAGCTATAGGCCACAGCGCCTATGCGCTTAGTAATCTCAAAAGGTCCAATAAATCTTGGGGCGAGCTTGCCCTACACACCAAAGCGTACCACACCCTTCATAGGCGAGACCTTGAGATATACCATGTCCCCAACTGCGAACTCGAGGGGTCGACGCCGACGATCAGCAAAGCTCTTCTGCCGGCTCTGAGCTGTGCGCATCCTTTGCCTGATAACATCAATAGCCTCTGACGTCTCCGTGCAAAGACAAGCTCGAGACCTAAGAGACGACGCTCTCCAACCTCGGTCCAACAACTAGGAGATCTGCACGGTCTATCATAAAGTGCCTCAAAAGGAGCCATGCTGATAGTCGCCTGATAACTATTGTTGTACATTAACTCTGCGAGGCGCATATGCTCATCCCAACTACCTGCAAAGTCGATCACACAAGCTCTAAGCATATCCTCAAGGATCTAGTTGACCCTTTCGGTCTGCCCATCCGTCTGCAGATGATAAGCGGTGCTGAGGCACAAAGTGACCCCCAACGCCTGCTGGAAACTCCTCCAAAACTGAGACGTAAATCTGAAGTCTCGGTCTGAAACGATCGAAACTGGGACGCCGTGCAGTCTCACTATCTCCTCAATGAATATCCTTGCCAACCGGTCCATAGACCAGGAAGCACGCACTGGAATGAAATGAGCCGACTTTGTTAAACGATCGACGATAACCCAGATGGTATCGTGACCGCGCTGAGTCCTTGGCAACCCTGCAATGAAGTCCATCGATACGTGCTCCCACTTCCACTCTGGAACGCTCAACGGCTGCAAGGGACCAGGGGGTCTCTGATGATCGGCCTTGACACGCTGGCATGTGTCACACTCGGCCACAAAACTTGCAATCTGACGCTCATCCCCCTGCCAGAAGTATTGCCTCCTCATATCACGATACATCTTCGTAGAGCCAGGGTGGATAGTAAGTCTCGATCGGTGTGCCTCGGTCATCAGATCACGACGCAACTCTGGCACATTCTGGATACACAATCTGCCTCTGAAGGGTAATTCACCATCGGAACTAATCTGCCAGTCTGACTGCTCCACGGATGGGGCCTCTGCTCGGTACTCCTGAAGTGACTCGTCCGTCTGCTGAGCTTCGATCACCCCAGCCATCAAAGAGGGTGAATCGATAAGCTCGAAAGCTGAACAATGGAAGACTACAGACCGAACTCAAAGTCAAACTCTGAAACATCCTCGAGCATCTACCACTGTCGAACCATCAAATGTGCCACTAGGCTTCGTGGCTGACGGCTGAGCGCATCCCCCATCACGTTTGCCTTACCCGGGTGGTACTGAAGGTCAAAATCATAATCTTTCAGCAACTCCATCCATCGCTTCTGTCGCAGGTTCAACTTGGATTGTGAAAATAGATACTTCAAGCTCTTATGATCCGAGAAGAGCTCAAACCTAACCTCATATAGATAATGCCTCCACACCTTCAGCGCGAAGACAACTGCTGCAAGCTCCAAATCATGAGTGGGGTAGTTCAGCTCATGGACCTTAAGCTGGCGCGAGGCATACGCCCATCGGCTTCCCGTCTTTGCATCAATACAAAGCACCAAGCCAACTCTAGAGGCATCGGTGAAAACAACAAAACCCTCACTCCCATCCGGAAGAGTGAGAACAGGAGCGAATGTGAGCGGTCCTTCAACTCCGCAAATGCCTTCTCACAAGCGTCACTCCAGATAAACTTGATGCCCTTTCGCGTCAACCGGGTCAGCGGTGCTGCAATATGGGAGAAACCCTCGATAAATCGTCGATAATATCCCGCTAGACCAAGGAAGTTGCGAATCTCAGAAGCATTTGTGGGCTAGCTCCACTGACGCACTGCATCAACCTTCAAGGGGTCCACAGCGACACCCTCCCTCGTCACTACGTGACCGAGGAACTTCATCTCCTCCTGCCAAAACTCGCACTTCTCCAGCTTCGCATATAACTGGTGGGCACGGAGGGTCTCAAGCACAATCCGCAGGTGCTCAGCATGGTCCTCTCGGGTTCTCGAATATATAAGAATATCATCAATGAATACCACCACGAACTGATCGAGGAACGGTCGAAAAACCTCATTCATCAGCTGCATGAATACGGTAGGCGGGTTGGTCAGTCCGAATGATATGACCAGAAACTCAAAGTGATCATAGCGTGTTTGGAAAGCCGTCTTCGGAATGTCCTCCTCTCGGACCCGAATCTGATGGTAACCGGAACGCAAGTCTATCTTGGAAAAATACTGCGCACCCTGCAACTGATCAAACAGATCATCAATACGGGGGAGCGGGTATCGATTCTTGATGGTGACTCTGTTGAGCTCACGATAATCTACACAGAGTCGCAACGAACCATCCTTCTTCTTCACAAACAATACCGGGGCTCCCCAAGGCGAACTGCTGGGACGAATAAAACCTAACTCCCGGAGCTCATCTAACTGCTCCTGCAGTTCCCTCAACTCTAACGGTGCCATCCGGTAGGGGGCCTTCGAGATAGGTGCGGCACCGGGCACCAAATCAATCTGAAACTCCACCTGCCGACGAGGCGGCAAACCCGGTATCTCCTGAAACACATCCAGGTACTCACAAACAACTGGCAGCTGCTCAATACTCTCTGCGATAGAATCCTCAACGACCGAAGCCAATAAACTAGATAGCAGCTCTCCTCTCGGGCCTCGGCACGAACCGGAACACGCTGCAAGCTCGGGATATGAAACGTGGATCGTCCTTGTGGCACGATCAAGATGGCACGATACTCATAAGCTGGGCCCATACCCAGAATCACATCAAATCCTGCCATCGGCATCATGAATAGATCGGCAGGGAGGAACATCTCACCCACTAACACCGAATAAGAAAGATAGCGACGGGTTAGCACAATAGACTTCCCCATGGGAGTCAAAACGGTCAAGGCCTCAGACACAGTCTTCGATGGAATACCGGTCGATCGGCAAAACTGCTCGGCCACAAAAGAATGGGAAGTGCCAGAATCAAACAAAATATGAGCAACACAAGCATAAACAAGAAGAATACCCTCAACGACTCCACCGGCCGATGATCGCGGTCCTGCTCGGCGCGCCATGCTTGTAATAAAAACATCCCTGAGTGGTAGGGAAGCAAACTGGGAAGACCGAGGGTCTGACCGAGCCGCCGGGCCGCTATACACACCTTGGACCTGGGGATCGAACAACATATGGATATCCCCTCTCGGTGCGCTCGCTGGCGCCGTCGCTGCCGGCTTCTTCATCTTGTCTCGCCGAGGTGGTCTACCCGCCGCCTCTGCGTCGAGGAGGAGCCACAGGAGCGGCCGTGGAAGCCGTGCTCTACTCGGCCGCCGAGGAGGACGAGGAGGGGGCAATGTGGGGCCGCTAACGCCGCGAATGGGGAGAGGGCACTCACGCCTCCGATGCCCGGCCTATCCACAACTGAAGCATACATCGGAAAAAGGGGTCGGAAGATGAAGCACCGGTGGCGGTCGATGACGATGAAGAGGCTATCGACGAACGAGGCATGCAGTCGCCGATACCCCCCCGATCCGCCCTCCACCTCTGCCGATGATGCCGCTAGAACCTTGGCCGGTGCACTCCTCTTCCGGTCTCCACTGGAACTCTGCTCTCTCGATCTCTAGGTCATAGCCCAGTTCTCCTCATAAACTAGTGCCCGATGCACAACCTGGTCAAACGTCTCCAAGCAATGCCCCACCACATGACTGCGAAGGGCAGGACGCAAACCGGTCACAAAATGACGGGCCCTCATCTTCTCATCGCTGGTGAGATGAGAAGCGAATCTAGACAAGGCCAAGAAACGGGCCTCATACTGAGATACAGTCATATCGCCCTGCACTAGGGTCTCAAACTCGATCGCCCATTTGGATCTCGAACATGCTCGGGGAAGAACTTTGGTCGAAGCGGTCACAAACTCCTCCCATGTCCAAACGAATCGAGCCCAGACCATCCCGACACTGATGACCACCGGTGTCGAGCCTCACCCCGAAGAAGGTAGGTGGTAAGGGATACTCTAGCTAGATCCAGACACTAAATATGTCAAAAATCCTCGCAACCATCGGTGCGCCAAGATTACCCAATTCACGGCAGAAGGGTCGATCACCACAAACCTACTAATCATGATGCGAACTCTCAGTGCTATCGCACTCACTGCACCTTGTTAAGTCGATCGTGAAAACCTCGGTGGTAGGCTCCGATGGGCACAATGCGGTGGGTAACCAGTCATTTCATGAAAATGCTCGCCTCTATATGTACTGTCGAAAAAGTAGGGCGGCACTCGCCTGTGTGGAGGCAACGGTCGTCGTGCCGAATAAGCCTCCAAACCAAAGCCAGTAATGATCGAGGAGGGGAATAGGTGGGAGAACAAAGCAACTGGAGCCTCAAAGAATCAACAACAGCCGAGGAGAGGGGATAGGTGCGGAGAAGTGAGCAATCCTGAGGTAAATGGCATACTGCTCAACTGGGACCAATCGGGAATACAGGATAGGGACCTCGAGAATCGGATCTTCTCAAACAATGGGGAGCAGGATGTGCTCGAGTAGGATGGGTAGTCCTCGGGCGCCTCGACCACGGAAACGACCACGGCGCCACGTCCACGCGTCATCGCTCTACAAAATAATGACGTCGCAAGGAATCAAGACAATTATAGGCTCAATACGGAGCGAAGAGAAGAATCTCGGGACACTACTTGTCTTATGTTCTTGGCAGACATGTGATGTTATCCTGAGTCATTCTAAAATTACTTGCTATGCTCTGATACTAACTCCTGTCACGCCCGGACTTATAGTAATCCACTCATGAGGATTTTTATGGACCTAGCTCAACGCTAAATTCCATGGAGTACCCCATTCTCGCTCTGAGGAACTCTCGATCTCGATCTAGGATCCTACAAGGAGGATTTTCATAACAAGGATAATCATTCCAATATGAGCATACCCAAGATCACAAGTGGAAGAACATCCGAGAATAACAAAGGCACACATCTACTCAAAATCCACTATAAATTTGAACTTTTACAATCATCCATAAGTTGTCACAAAGGACATACATGAGATAAAAGGAAAAGAGAGAAGGCAACACATCGGAGTCCTCAAATGCTCGATAGGACTCTACTCCATTCTCTACCGCCGTGTCACCTCGCCTAGAGTATCCCGTACGCATCAATCGTGCATAAGTTTATAGAAGCTAGAGGGTGGTGTAGGTGTGTGATAATGGTGCACTCCACCTGAGAAGAGTAGTAGGAGATGGAGGAGAGAAGCATGGTCAATGAGGATATCACTAGGCTTACCCAGTGTAAGGGCCGCATCCCAGCCTTCATCCACGTATCCGTAGGCTCCGCGATCTTTTCGGCCGACCCCTGAACCTTCGACCCTTAACCGGCATTGCCCACTACCTTGATTCACCCGTCGTTAATCTGATTCAACTCAACCCGAGGCATATACCATTGCGACCGCGCCATCGCCGCGGTTCTGATGCCACGACTCGCGCGCCGAGGTGATACTCTGACCAAGAGATGTGGGACCGCGTTCATTCCGAAGAAACGCCGCACGTTGTGAATATCGAGGGAATCTCTACGCCACATCACATCGGTCACATCAATCAAGTACACATCACTCCCATCACTCACACCCATACCCAAGTACAACCACCTCTCTCCAAAGTCAACTTTCCCTTACATCAAGTACACCCACCACCTTTCACCCATCACCTCTCCCTTTCTCTCTTATTCTCTCTCTCTCTCTCATTCTCCATGCAAGAATCGTCCAAGCCTCCATGAGAGGCCTTGGTGGCCCACTTCCTAACTCCCATCTTCACCATCCATGATCCATCTCGACCGTTGAATCTCAACCATTGGAGCTTTAAAATGCATTCATGGAAGAAGGAATCCAAGAAGATCAAGGTGGGTACTTTTCTCTCCTTCTCTCCTTTTTTTTTGGTATGATGGCCCACCTAAGCAACTCATGTATGGGCGATCCAAATCGTCCAACAAGTAGGACAACCTCTTCGTCCAATTATTGACCTGGATCGTCGATTAGGACCGTCTGGATGGTGGGGATGTCCAAATATCAACTGGATCTCCAGCTTTGCAGACCTCGTGAGGACCCCACTGAAATGTATACGTTTAATACCCTCACCGTCCATCATCTGGCCATCCGACTATGGGCCGCTGACGGTAACCAAGCGTTGTCCAAGAACAAGTTCTACCGAAGAGGAAACCACAAATATCGCAATGACGATCCGGCACGTTGGTGGGCCACATGCGCAGACCTCACCTCTTAGGCAATGTGTACATGCGCACCGTCCATCCATTTTTCCCATGCTAGCAAGGTCGTGGGCCCCAAAGAGGAGCGGATCCAACGTTCCATCCAATGCAGTGCTTGCAACGATCAACATGAAAGTTGTCAACCAACCTGAGATCCACCTTGATGCACGTGTCTTTCATCCAAATAAAATCCATTCATCCGGACTCACAGTGCACCGAGTGGAGATGCAACTCTGCGTTCAACAACACTCGAGGTCTTAGTGGGGGCTACATCGAGGGTGTGTACCGGCGTGTATGTACACTAACAAGCTAACCCGGTGGGTCCCACACGTGTGGACCCACTTCATGTGTACGATGAATCCATCATCCGTCCATTAGTTTGACGACGTCCGGAACATATAACCACCATAGACTGGGACCGTCTGGGCCTAATCAGATCATCATGGGCCCCACCAAATGATGTATGTGTTGCATCACAACCGTCCAAAATGTGGGCTCCCACCATCGACCATCCGTCCGTATGGCCGGATGCTCCCGACTATACAGATTCCACCCTCCCACACACTCACCGATATCAGATATGATATATTATATTATTATATAATGTAATACTTTATATTTGAATAATATATGTGGTGGGGCCACATCCAGGGGAGCCACCATCAGTATTGTATATGAGATATATATATTATTATATTATATAATATTAAATAATGATATGGTGGGCCATTGCCACGTGGGACCCACCTTTAATATATACTTTAATATATAAACCATCACCGGCCACTAAACTGACGGTGGGTCCGCAGTGGCAATCCCCGCCATGGTTTATACCATATATGATATATATATAGAGTGGTGGGCCACAGAAATTTGCGTGGACCCCACCATGATGAACGACGTTACCGCACCGTCAAGTTAATGTACGTGTGGATCATAATATTCAAATCATCCATCCATCTTGGTGCACGTCCGGAGTTCTAACCACCACCATGATGCACGTGGGGGATTTTGGGCAGCCACCATGATGCACGATTGTATCCCTCCACCGTCGATCATTTGTAATCCACACCTTCCGTCTAATGGACGGTGGCTCCACCAACCATGCACATCTCACAAAGAAGCTTTGTGGGTCCCTTTGATGTTTATGTTACATCCTAACCGTCCATCCATTTGGCTAGCTCGCCTCAAGGCTTGCAACTAAAATTAAGACAGGTCCAATTATCAGGTGGACCACACTACAAAGAACAGTGGGTTTGAATGTCCACCATGGAAACCCTCTTGGGTTATAGAGTTTAAGACCAATATGATAATTGTTTTCCTCCCATTTTGGGTCCTCGTGACCTTATGCACACGCTGGGTTGAAAAGTAAATACTATGGTGGGCCCACTAGAAATTTAACGGTGGAAATCATTGTCACCATTGTCATTTATGGCATGGTCCATATGATCCTTTGGATATGATTTATTTTTTTATATACACCATAATGATCCCTTGCAATGAATGCATGATATATTTTGGGCCCATGGATGTGGCCTATTGTGATGCATATCCGGCCCATATGTTAAGGCCCATCTGAAGTATGTGAGGCCCATTGGTTGTGTGTGAGGCCCACTTGATTTATAGGAGACCCATTGATGAAGCCCATTATGATGTAATTGTGGTCATATGATAAGGCCCGATGCGATGTTTATGTGGCCCTTGAGATGCGGCCCATTACGATGTGCATCGTGATGTATTTGAAGCCCATGTGTAGGGCCCACCTATGATGAATATTAAGCCCATGTGTAAGGCCCATTGTGCTGTATTTGGAGCCCATGGGTTAAGGCCCATTGTGATGTATAAGGGCCTGTGGGTTGAGGCCCATCGTGATATATTTGAAGCCAATGGGACATGGCCCATTGTGATATATTTTCTACCATTTAGTAAAGCCCATTATGATGTATTTAAGGCCCATGGTTGAGGCCCAGTGCGATGTATGTATGGCCCGTTAAGTTGTGTATGAATTCCTTGTATGAGCCACTCCTTGGGAGCAATGTTGGTTAAATGGCCACATTGTTGGGCAATGACTTGTGACCTTCCCTTAGGCTTTGTTAGGCCCATTCTCATCATTCTCTTAGTGGGTTAACCTAAATAAGTGGGCCCCATTTACCATGAATGGATGGCTAACTTGATGTATTGAGGCTCCCACACGTGGGATTTGATATAAAATACATGTATGCAGGGCCGATCTTTATATTGTGGTTGATTGATTGTTCATCATGGACCTCGCCCAATTTATGTCGTCATTTGTCCATCGATTACCGATCATCGATTCTGGTCACACTTGACATGAATGGTGGGATTGACCGATTCAATCAAACGGAGGACGGTAGATTATCGTGGGCCCCGTAATTACCGATCGTGGCCATTTATCGATTAACGTGGTGATTGTCGATGTCTAATGAATCTGATGACCGACATCGATCGAGGGCCGATGACATCAGACGATCATAAAGACACTGACGGTGATACCGACATCATCCGGTACATTGATCGTGGGCCGATTCACCGAAGAAGGGAGACTTAGGAAAGAGGAATCGATTCGATCGTGATTGATTGGAGTAAATCCCAGAGCTGGCAAATTGACCGATTTAATCGATCGAGGCCGACATCGTGATGGGAATCCGATCGCTTAACGTGTCGACCTCTCTTCATCGATCGAACAATTATAGAATTACCAATCGTGGCCAAATACATGATCCATGCCGATCACCCACGTGACTTTGTCATGGCCAATTGACCGACATCTTGATCGCCCGATTATCGTCGGATCTACGATCGTCGTGGCCGAATGCACGTGATCTGAACTCCAAGAGGTGATTTTCAATTGTTCGAGATGATTATCGATCGTGGCCCTGATGTGGATTTTTTTGTCGTGGTAGGTGAAGGTGGACCCACCCTAGCTACTCGAGGAAGCCATCGATTATGCTGGACTGACATTGCAATCGCGGGGATTATCAGTGACGTGGTGATTGAAATTAACTCGCTTGTATGAGATTGACAAGGATTGCACGATCGAGGCCAGTTGAACCATCGTGACATGGGATTAACGTGGGAGATTGTCGATTCTGTTCATCGTAATTGTGTGACCGATTATCGATCGAGGCGATTGTTGATGCGGTTATTGATCGATGATGGTATGTGATGCATAGCATCTTGATACACGCCCATACGCATCATCCGCATGTTTGTTATGAGATGTGGTTGATCATTGCATATATCATTGAGTGTGTTGTTCCGTCCAACAGACTCCACAGGACGATGGGCTGAGGTTATTTCACATGATTTACCTCGGTATGCATAGAATTGATGCATGTGGATTGTATGACTCATGCACTTCAGATTGTGATTTTTATACGCCCTAGCGACATCAAGTGGTCGTAGCCTCCACAGCATATCGTGGATGGCCGAGGGGACACCGAAAATATTTGGTTCACAGCATACGGGCCCATAGATGTCCCCGGGTGAAAATCCCTAAACCTCCGTGGCCGGGAGACTCCCCCAACGTCGAGACCGAGTGGATACATGAGCGCCCGAGTCCGAATACCACTGGAGGTCGCGTCTATTTCGTGTCGTGGTCGGTTGGGAGGGGTGTGGCCTTACCCGCCCGAGCGAATAGGGGCATTGCAAGGTGAGTCCGACCAACTCGAGGAATGGGTCCGCTATCGACGTGCTTGGGACAGGTATTGGCGGAACTATTGGCACTAGGCGGATAGTGAGGTTTCTTACGCTCACTTGGACCGTGCGGCCGTGGGAGAAGCGTTCGGTGCCATTTGGAGTGTACTTAAACCCCGGTGATGATCCTTTCAGACGAATCACGATATGTGGACTTATTGAGTAGGAGTTGCATGCTCATTCATTCATTCATTCACTATCCACTCTGGGCCGGTGGTGCACTACTAATTGTTTTCAGTGTCGTCTTATGGCAAGGATCTCGGTTGAAGCGCGCGACTAACACGAGATCGAGGAGTTTACCACATGAGATCGACTACAAATTTAGGTATAGGGACCTGGTTTGGATAGAAGACCCCTTGTGATGGACCCCATAGCCTGCGATACTACGTATCTATCATCCCGACTTCACATTCCAAAGATGGTCATTCCATTCGCACGGGTGCACCACGCATTAAACACATGTATGGCATTCCAAGTTACTATGTTTATGTGTTTATATGGTCAATTACACGACTAACGATATTCGGCACTCATCGAGAAGAATGCTCGCATCGCATCCTAGCATCCGATGTTTGGCTCTTTATGACTCCTCGATTGCATAGATGTTCTATAATGCATATTCGATATTGATTGACTTATGGACTTGTCGTATTTTTATTATCGTATGATTTATGACCTTATTAATAATGTTGTTTACTCGGATAATTCATGCTTATTGTCGTATTTTCCGCTTATTTCGATATTGTATGATTTATGGGCTTGTTAGTATTCCCGCTTACTCGATTACTCGATATTGTTTACTGAAGACTTACCTTGTGCACACACTTACACCACCCTTTAAGCTTTATAAGCCAAAGATGCACGATGCATATGATGCAGGTGATGTTAGGTTCAAAGATCACGTTGAGCTTGGAGCACACACGGTCTTTTGAAGCTATAAATTTTATTTATGTATTTCTTTCCATTGTACCAAATGATTACATTAGTGGATATGTGATGATGATGTTGCCTTTGAGAAATGGGTAATCAGAGTTATGCTCTTACTCCATGAGTTAAATGTAAAAAAAAAAAAAAAATCCGCCTCTTGTAGGATCCCAGCACGATCAATCGTCGGCATATGGGCGCTAGGTGGTGTAGGTGTATGAGAATGGGGTACTAAGAGAGAGATCACAAGAGACGGCATGGGATCAATGAGGATTCATATTGGTTTGGAGCTGACACCAGGCTTATCATGAATAAGATGCAATAAGTACTGGGTGCCATGCTAAGGCAATGCATGAAGGGGCTTGTACAACCAATGCTAATGCAATGCAAGTAATGTCAGTGCTCATATCTAAACCACAAGTCATGTACATTTCCGATCATAAGGAAATCACCGGGGTCCATTACACTACTGAATGACTGCCGCTCTATAGACCCCGCACAGTCAAACGAGCGTAAGAGACCTCACTACCCGCCTGTGGACAGCCAATCACCAACAAGGCCTGAAGGTAGCGGACCCATTTACGAGCTGGTCAGACTCAGCCTAGCAATGCCTCCTCACATCAGGCAGGTAAGGCCACACCCCTATCCAATCGACTACACGACAGTGGGAGTCGTGGCCTAATGGTATAAGGCCCTCGTGCGCTCATATATTCCACCCGGTCACGGCGTTGGAGCAGATCCTTGGTACCATGGAAGTTTTGGAAATTTCACCCATGGGCATCCTATGCACCCGGTATGCTCAACTAATATTTTCGGTGTCCACACATACGGCCATCCACGAATACCCCTGTGGAGGCAAGGCCCTGATGAAGTAAGGGCGGATATCCATAAGCTATGCAATGCCAGATGCATGAATCACACAATCACCCATGCATCAATCCCAAGCATCCATCTCTCGGGGAGATACCAACATGTCCTACACAATGACACAACCATGGCCAATCATACCTCAACCAAGCATGCATATGATGCGTATGGGAGTGAGCCATGAAGATGAATAGGGGTGCCAATGAGGTGAAGATGAACTCTCTACCTAACCATGAAGGGTCTAGGTACTTAACCAATTCCTCATAAGGAATACAACCTCTAGTGGGGGCCCATATACCTGGGGTAGCCCACGAGACTAAGGAGAACAATGATATGGGCCTAAATAGATGAAACGAGCCTAGCAAGGGTCTATGGTGGGCCTTTAACCACCCATAGAAGCCCATGGGCCTACCTTAGGGCCACCAATGTGGACATCCAACCACAATTGGTCCCCAAGAGGTAGCCCATCTCTAATTGATCACGGATCAAGGCCCAAGGCCCACACAACATTAGAAATAAGAAATGGATAGCCATTACATACCACATACGTCCATGTTGGGCTTGTAGAAACGCGCCCAAGGCCTATCCAAAACATGGGTCCATGGGGAACACACATAGCCCAACCAATATATACCACTATGGGCCCATAGGGGAAAGGTTAGGGCCCAACATAAAGGCTACTAATTCCATATATTGTTGTGGCCTAGTGGGCAGCCCATTGCTCAAATCACATGGGCAAATGTCATGTTCTTAGTCAAGTAAGTTGGGCCTACAACCCGGCCCAAGTATAAAGTTGATTTGGTGGGAAATCAAGGGCCCATATACTTGTGTAATCTAGCCCACTAATCCAACACAATAGTATGGTAAAAATGGCCCAAGAGTTCAATGGGCCTATCTAGAAAGTTCCAGCCCAATTGGGCTCAAAGAGTTCAACAACTAGCCACATTCATGGACCCAATTAAATTCAACTGTGGTGGGCCTCAAAAGTGCATTTATTAAGCCCAACATTTAAGGAACTAAATGTATAAATTATTACCTCTAAGATTCTTCACAATGTGTTGGGCCCCACTCCTCAAAATTTCAGCCCAAAGGCCAAACATAATTATAACATGTTGCTGTCCTAAATTTGGGCACTCCATTGGAGTGGGCCCAGGGCCTCTAAAACTCTGGAAATTGAGGGCCAAGGTCCCTCATCATGCATACAATGAGAGAAAACCCAAAAAGGTGGCCCACCATCAGAGGAAACATTTTTGAATTATAATTTTTATCAAGGCATATTGCTGGACTGCACAGCAGAAAATTCTGGCAAGCCAACCATCTTGGCCCATTCTTTTGGATGCCCAAATGGGGTCAGTTGGAGTTGAAATTTTTCAGAGTGATACTTCAATAGGTGGGACACACCCCCACAAAATTTCAGAATTTTTAGATATTCCTAAGTATTTTAATTAATTTGAACAAAATAGTCTGTCCAGAAAATCGGACAGACCTGGACGTCCCAATGTGGTGGGCCAGTCCAGCCCTCGTCACGGTGTGCACAGGGGTCCATTGGCTTTGAAACTTGGTAGGTAGGTCCCACCATAGGTGGAAAAAACTTCATAAATTTTTAGAATTTTTGGACATTTAAAAATATTTTAATTTATTTAAAGAAATCAATCTATTCTGAAAATCGGACTGATCTGGAAACCATATTGTAATGGGCCGGTCCAGCCACCACCATGGTGTGTACAGGTATCCACTGGCCCCAAAATTTTGTAGGTTGGTCCTACCATGAGTGGAACACTTTTCTGTAAATTTTTATAATTTTTAGACACCCAAAAGTATTTTAATAAATTTCGGAATTCCAACCTGTTCAGGGTGGAATGTTGCTGGAACAGTGCAGAAAAATCCAGACTGTCCACCTCATTTGGACCACACCTTTGGGACCCCAATGAAGGTCAGATGGGGCTGAAATTTGGTATGGTTGTAGATGGGTCATAAGGCTACAAGAATCATATATTATTTTGTTTCATTATTCCCACCAAAGACCCATAAATCAGGCCCCAAAGTGGCCCAAAAATCTGTCCAGGCAGATTTGGACAGCAACATGTAATAGAAATGATTAAAATATAAACATGGTTTTTCATGGGGTTTAACCCCAGGAATTTGTGTGGTGGACCACCCCAGTGGGCCCCACAAATGTCCAGACCTTCCCCATCATCAAATACCCCTTGCATGTGTCCCATCTAGGTGGATTTTGGGGCCACATGTCTAAGGATGGACCGCTATGGGCGTCCAAGCTCCATGGTTGGTCTGGATTTTTGTTGGCCTACAAGGTGGGCCACACATGCAAGATCAGAATTTTATCATAAAGAAAAATAATAATAATAATAATAATAATAAAGAATCGGCCACAAGAGGAGGGGCTCCGCCACATTGAGGCCCTCCCCTTCATCAATCACACCATACATTCATTCTATTCATATGTTACAACATAGATCCACCACATGCATGTTCTAGATTCAAGATCAATGGTTGGGATGCCATCCCAACCATGATTCTAGGGTCTAGATGACCCATCATACTATAAAATCCAAGTAATCCTCCATGATGGGGGCCTATAGAGGGGAAACCCCATGCATGGACATGCATGCATCAAAAAGGCCATTTGGCCACAACTAAGGGATGATGTAGGATCTCCACCATGGATTGGTGGGCCCTACACTTTCCACATAAAAAAAAGAGATCTAAGAACATAAAATAGAAATCCTAAGTCCTAGGGGTACACCCACCTTAGATTGCTCCAAACTTGGACCTCCTAGCTCCTAGTGCACCAAGGGATCCATATTAATGGGTGAGATTGGATTTAGATGGTTGGATTTGAAAGATTAAAAGAGAAATGGGGCTGAAGAAGAGAGGGAGATGGGAGAGAAGTTGCTGGAGAAGAAGAGAAGAGAGAGAGAAATGAGAGGGAAAGAGAGGGAAAATCTTTTTAAGGGAAGTAATAATAACCTATGGTGACAATAACAATGTTGCTAGGGTAGGTTAGGTATGGGTAGTGTTTAGGGTGGGTAGTGTTTATTCCATGCAATAGTGTAGTGTGCGTGTATGGTGTGCATGGGAAATTGTGCCATGGAGGTGGTCCACATGCTTTTCTACAAAAAGTGGGCCACATGATGAAATGCTCATAACTTTTGATCCATAGGTCGGATTGACGCACAAGACGCGTCATTGGAACCGCAACGACGATACGAACAAGATGACATAGGTCTTGGGTCGATTCGAGTCAAGTCTATGTAACTGAACTCAAGGTGACCATAAACATAATTTGAAGGTCGTGGGTCACCGGAATTCGACCGGTAAGACCGCGAGACCATGATGAACAAGATGCATACTCACATAGATACATACAAACATGGGAATTAGGGTCGGGTCTCACATCTTTGCACATGATGAATAATTGATATCAAAGGTGGTCCAACATTATGGAGGGAGAGGAGAAATTGTCAATTTAATATTGCCTCTCTTTCAAAAGAAATTATTCTTAGGCATATTCTGAAGGAGTTCAAGTCCCCTGCCATTTTTGTCATGGGGCATTTTATTGGAAGCATCTTGCCAGGCAACATCTCCATGACCTGGAATTACCAATTGGTACCCACCATTCTGTAAAGATGGAAGAGGGAGAGAAATATTTGGCTGAATTGTGATTGATTTCTTATGGAGCTTTACAAATAAATAGATGTACAATGAGCTATGTATGGAAAAATATATTCTAAAAATAATCTAATTACAGATTTTGTGCAAGTCTTGATTGAAAAATATATTCTAAAAATAATCTAATTACAGATTTTGTGCAAGTCTTAACTTTTTGCATGTATGGTAAGAAATCTGTCAATACTCCCCCTCAAGTTGGCGCATGGAGGTCCGTAATGCCTAACTTGCGCGAAAAATGATGAAAAAGTTCATGCCCCAAAGCTTTGGTGAAGATATCGGCAACTTGCTCACTGGAAGAAGTGTGGACAACTTCGAGGAGGCCCGTGCGAATTTTGTCATGAATAATATGGCAATTAATCTCAATGTGTTTGGTATGCTCTTGAAACACAGGATTGTGGGCAATATATAGTGTAGATTGATTATCACAATGTAGAGTGAATGGCTCGGGATGAGAGACACCAAGATCAGTGAGAAGTTGTTTTAACCAAGTGAGTTCACAGGTTGTGACGGCCATGGCTCGATATTCAGCTTCAGTGGAAGAGCGAGCAACTGTATTCTACTTCTTGGTGCGCTATGAGATCAGACTGGTGCCTAACTGAATAAAGTAGCTAGTGGTGGAGCAGCGGGTGGTGAGACAGCTGGCCCAATCAAAATCTATATAAGCTGTGACATGTGTATTGTTGGATGAAGGAAAGAAGATGCCTTGGCCGGGGTAGCCTTTGATGTAGTAGAGAACTCTGGTAGCTGTAGTCATATGGGGGACCCAAGGAGTATGCATGAATTGACTGAGTGTGTTGACTGCATAAACAATGTCTGGTCTGGTGATGGTCAGATAGATGAGACAGCCAACAAGGTGACAGTAAAGGCAGGATTAGGGAGAAGGTCACCATCTTGAGTATTAAGCTTCAAATGTTGCTCCATAGGAAAAAGAGCAGTCCGTGCACCAAGTTGTACACTGTCAGAGAGAATGTCGAGAGCATATTTGCACTGATTAAGAAAGATGCCTTTGAGAGAGCGAGCAACTTCGAGTCCACGAAAGTACTTCAAGGAACCAAGGTCCTTTGTCTTAAAGTGAGTGGAGAGAATTTTCTTAAAAAGCTCGATTTGAGAGTTGTTGTTACCTGCAACCAGGATGTCTTCAACATAAACAAGGACAAGAGTAATGCTGGTGGAAGTGATGAAAGTGAATAAAGAATGATCCGCCTGAGACTGATGAAAACCTGCATTAAGAAGTACAAAGGTTAGTTTAAAAAACTAGTTTCAGGAGGCTTGTTTGAGGCCATAAAGGGATTTTCTGAGGCGACAGACATGGGTCTCCCCTTGAGGACAATACCAGGTGGTGGTGTCATGTAGACTTCTTTATCAAGATTGTCCTGCAAGAAGGCATTGTTGATGTCAAGCTTATGAATAATCCAATTTTTGGTAGCTGCAACTGCTAGTAAGCAGCAGACTGTGGTCATTTTGGCAACTGGAGCAAAAGTCTCATAGTAGTCAAGTCCTTAAATCTGAGTGTATCCTTTAACAAAGAGCCAAGCTTTGTACCTCTCAATGGATCTGTCGGCTTTGAGTTTTGTTTTGAAAATCCATTTGCACCCAATGAGTTTCTTACCAAGAGGAAGAGGTTCAAGAGTCCAGGTGGAATTATCCTCTAAAGCATGAAGCTTAGCAGACATTGCCTCGCACTAGTGAGAGTGGCAGATAGCATTAGAATAGCATGGGAGGTTAGTACAGGAGGTAAGAGCAGTCAAATAAGTAATATGTGAGGGGGGGAAATGGGAATATGAAAGAAAAGCAGACAAAGGGTGAGCAATACCTGAAGCTGGTGTGGATGTCGTGGGCTTCGCATGTTAGGTGGGACAGATATAGTCGTGAAGGTAGGCAGGTCGAGTAATGGTGCAGCGAGGGCGAGGAGCTGGTGGAGATGTGTTTGATAAGGTCGTGGAGGTCGAGGAATTAGGAGAGTCAGGGGAGTCAGGAGGTTAGGAGAGATAGGGGAATTAGAGAGAGGAGACATAATAGGTTCAGTGACAGGAAGAGGAATGATAGGAGCGAGAAGGGAAGGAGTGTCAGGAAGATCTTGAAAAAGGAATGTTTGTTCATGGAAGGTGACATCTCGAGAGTAGAAGATGGATTGATTATTGAGGTCGTAGAGCTTGTAGGCTTTATGTGTGCTTATGTAGCCAAGAAAGACACATTTAGTGGCACGGGAAAAAATTTATCGCAGTGAGAGCTGAAAGTATGTGCATAATAAAGACATTTGAATATCCAAATATGATCATAGTTTGGAGGTTTATTGAACAGAATTTCAAAAGGTGATTTATTTTGAAGAGTGCGACTAGGGGTGCAGTTGATGAGGTAGGCTGCGGTGAGGACACAATCACCCCCAAAAAGGTAGAGGTAAGCGTGCTTAAAAATGAAGAATACAGGTAACATTTAAAAGGTGTCCGTGTTTATGCTCTACAATGCCATTTTGTTGAGGAGTTTCGACACAGGTACATTCATGAATGATGCTGTGTTTGTGCATGTATGTTTGAAATTGATGGAAAAGAAATTCTTATCCATTATCAGTTCTAATAATTTTGACTGTGGTGTTAAACTGATTGTGGATAGGAGCGAAGAAGTGTGTTAATGAGTGTAAGCCTCAAATTTAAAATACATAAAATATACCCATGTGGTGCGAGAAAAATCATCAACAATTATGGAAAAATAATGAGCTCCACATAAAGATGCGGTGCGATAACCACCTCAAATATCACAAAAGATATGATTAAAATAAGAATCACTTTTATTGGCATAATTGGAAAAAGGTAATCTTATATGCTTAGAACGAGCACAAACATCACATTCAGAAAGAGTACAAAGAGAATTAAAAATATCAGAAATAGTAAAATTGGAGGGATGTCCTAGACGTTGATGCCATAGGGTCTTATTAGAAGTAGATTGAGCAACAAAAATGACGGGAGGATCGGGACGGTACACGTAGAGCCCATTGCATAGATCACCCGCTCTAATCAGCTTCATCGATTGAGGGTCCTGAAATAAATAAGTGTTAGAGGAAGAAGAGATAACACAGGAATTATGAAGGGCAATTTGGAAAATTGAGAGTAAATTGAAGGACAAAAGTGGAACATAGAAAATATGTTTTAATTGAGAGAAGGGGAGAGAATACAAGAACCCAGCCCTTCGGCTGGGATATCTTGTTCTGTTGGAAGCCAAATGTGATGAGGGGAGGCAAGGGGCTTCAAATCGGCAAAAGCATCGTGTTGGTAGCAGATGTGGTGGCTCGCACCACTGTCCACCACCCAATGGAGGTGCCGAATGAAGGGGAAATCAGATGGTGAAAAGAGGTTACCAGCGAAATTTGTACGGGATGGATCATTCGGAGGTTGCGACGGTGCGAGGAGGCTAAGCAACTTCTGATATAGTTCCAGTGACAATTCAAGGACTGGACTTGAAGTGGATAGAGTGAGAGAGACCAAATTTGTAGTCGACGGAGGTTGCCCTAAGATGGACGACCGCGATTTGTTGGTGCGAGGCTCTCGGCCTGGAGGGTACTCGATGATGGTCCATCAACGTTCACTAGTGTGGCCATCTTTGCCACATGCTGTGCACTTTAGAGGGGGTCATGAGCGAGCAGTGGTATGAGTAGCCATTGCCATCATTTCGGAGGATGATGGTTGAAGGTTGAGGAGTCTCTGTTGTTCTTCTTGAAATAAGATTGAGAAGACTTTGCTTATGGAGGGAAGTGGATCCATGGCCAGGATTTGGGTGCCAAGAGGAGTAAAGGAATCATTGAGCCTGAGAAGAAATTGGAAAACACGTTCATCATTAACCTATTTTTGCAGGTCTTTGAGGTCAGTTGTGGTTTGGAGATGGCCAAGTTCATCCCAAATTTGTTTAATTTGGTTGTAATAATCATGGATAGAATTTGTAGTTTGTTATAGGGAGGAGAGGGCTCGTTTTAGGTGATAGATGCAGGCATTGTTTCCATGACAGAAACAGGAAGAGAGGTCGAGCCAGACATCGCTGGGATTTGTATGATATTCGAGGGAATTGGCGATGGAAGTACTGATGGAGTTGAGGATCCACGTAAAGACCATATCCTTCGTTTGAATCCACTGAGTGTATTTTGGTTTGGTTGGTTCAGGGGGTGTGAAGGTGCTGTCGAAAAAACCAAGTTTCTTCTTGGCATTAAGGGCTCTTGTCATGGGTTTTTGCCATTTGGGGTAGTTGTTGCCTGTGAGAAGGCTATTGATGAGAATTAAACTAGGAGAATCTGAGGGGTGAAGAAGATAAGAGGAGGGGATGGGTGGGGTGTTGTTGTCGGCCATGGCAGAATGGGTTGATCTTTTTAGGCTTTGATAGTATGTAAAGATGGAAGAGGGAGAAAAATATTTGATTGAATTGTGATTGATTTCGTATGGAGCTTTATAAATAAATAGATGTACAATGAGCTATGTATGGAAAAATATATTCTAAAAATAATCTAATTACAGATTTTGTGCAAGTCTTTATTTTGTGCATGTATTGACAGATTTCTTACCATACATGCCCAAAATCAAGACTTGCACAAAATCTGTAATTAGATTATTTTTAGAATATATTTTTTAATCAAGACTTGTACAAAATCTGTAATTAGATTATTTTTAGAATATATTTTTCCATACGTAGCTCATTGTACATCTATTTATTTGTAAAGCTTCATACGAAATCAATCACAATTCAGTCAAATATTTCTCTCCCTCTTCCATCTTTACATGGTATCAAAACCTAAAAAGATCAACCAATTCTGCCATGGCCGATAACAACACCCCACCCATCCCCTCCTCTTATCTTCTTCACCCCTCAGATTCTCCTAGTTTAATTCTCATCAATAGCCTTCTCACAGGCAACAACTACCCCAAATGGTAAAAAGCCATGGCAAGAACCCTTAATGCCAAGAACAAACTTAGTTTTGTCGATGACACCCTCACACCCCTTGAACCGACCAAACCAGAATACACTCAATGGAATCAAATGAAGCATATGGTCCTTACCTAGATCCTCAACTCTATCAGTCCTTCCATCGCCAATTCCCTAGAATATCATATAGATCCCCGCGATGTCTGGCTCGACCTCTCTTCTCATTTCTGTTATGGAAACAATGCCCGCATCTATCACCTAAAACGAGCCCTCTCCTCCTTGCAACAAACTACAAATTCTATCCATGATTATTACAACCAAATCAAACAGATTTGGGATAAACTTGGCCATCTCCAAACCATAACTGACCTCAAAGACTTGCAAAAATAGGTTGATTTCCAATTTCTTCTCGAGCTCAATGATTCCTTTGCTCCTCTTCACACCTAAATCCTAGCCATGGATCCACTTCCCTCCATAAGCAAAGTCTTCTCAATCTTGTTTTAAAAGAACAACAGAGACTCCTCAACCTTCAACCATCATCCTTCGAAATGATGACAATGGCTACTCTCACCACTGCTCTCTCACGACCCCCTCTGAAGTGCATAGCATGTGGCAAAGATGGCCACACTTGTGAACGTTACCAAACTATCATCGGGTACCCTCCAGGCCGAGAGCCTCGCACTAACAAATCATGGCCGTCCATCTTAGGGCAACCTCCATCGACTATGAATCTGGTCTCTCTCACTCCATCCACTTCAAGTCCAGTCCCTAGATTGTCACCAGAGCTGTATCACAAGTTGCTTAGCCTCCCGCACCGTCGCAACCTCTGAATGATCCATCCCCTACAAATTTTGCTGGTAACCTCTTCTCACCATCTGATTTCTCCTTCAATCGGCACCTCCACTGGGGGTGAACAGTGGTGCGAGCCACCACATCTGCCACCAACGTGGTGCTTTTGCCAATTTGAAGCCCCTTGCCTCCCCTCACCACATTCGGCTTCCAACAGGACAAGATATCCCAGCCGAAGGGCTGGGTTCTTGTATTCTCTCCCCTTCTTTCAAATTAAAACATATTTTCTATGTTCCACTTTTGTCCTTCAATTTACTCTCAGTTTTCCAAATTGTCCTTCATAATTCTTGTGTTATCTCTTCTTCCTCTAACACTTGTTTATTTCAGGACCCTCAATCGATGAAGTCAATTGGAGCGGGTGATCTATGCAAAGGGCTCTACGTGTACTACCCCGATCCTCCTGTCATTTTTATTAGTCAATCTACTGCTAATAAGACCCTATGACATCAACGTCTAGGACATCCCTCCAATTTTACTATTCCCAGTATTTTCAATTCTCCTTATACTCTTTCTGAATGTGATGTTTGTGCTCGTTCTAAGCATACAAGATTACCTTTTTCCAATTATGCTAATAAAAGTGATTTTCATTTTAATCATATCTTTTGTGATATTTGGGGTGGTTATCGCACCGCATCTTTATGTGAAGCTCATTATTTTCTCACAATTATCGATGATTTTTCTCGCACCACATGGGTATATCTTATGCATTTTAAATCTGAGGCTTACACCCATTTAACGCACTTCTTCGCTCTTGTCCACAATCAGTTTAACACCACAGTCAAAATTATTAGAACTGATAATGGACTAGAATTTCTTTCCCATCAATTTCAAACATACATGCATAAACACAGCATTATTCATGAACGTACATGTGTCGAAACTCCTCAACAAAATGGTGTTGCGGAGCGTAAACATCGACACTTCTAAATGTTGCCCGTAGTCTTCATTTTCAAGAACACTTACTTGCACCTTTTTGGGGTGATTGTGTCCTCACCGCAGCCTACCTCATCAACCGCACCCCTAGTTGCACTCTCTAAAATAAATCACCTTTTAAAATTCTGTTCAATAAATCTCCAAACTATGATCATCTTCGGGTATTCCGATGTTTTTGTTATGTACAAACTCTCAGCGCTCACCACGATAAATTTTCTCCCTGTGCCACTAAATGTGTCTTTCTTGGCTACCCAAGCACACATAAAGCCTACAAGCTCTACAACCTCAATACTCAATCCGTCTTCTACTCTCGAGATGTCACCTTCCACGAACAAACATTCCCTTTCCAAGATCTTCCTGACACTCCTTCCCTTCCCGATCCTATCATTCTTCTTCCCATCACTGAACCTATTATGTCTCCTTCTCCTGATTCTTCGACCTCTCTTAACCCTCCTGACTCTCCTGACTCTTCTAATTCCTCAACCTCTATGACCTTATCAAATATATCTCCACCAACTCCTTGCCCTCGCCGCACCATTACTTGACCTGCCTACCTTCGCGACTATATCTGTCCCACCTTACATGTGGAGCCCACGACATCTAAACCTGCTTCACCGGCTTTAGGTACTACTCACCCTTTATCTGCTTGTCTTTCATAATCCCATTTTTTCTCCTCACATATTACTTATTTGACTACTCTTACCTCCTGTACTGACCCCCCATGCTATTCTGATACTATCCGCCACTCTCACTGGCGTGAGGCAATATCTGCTGAGCTTCGTGCTTTAGAGGATAATTCCACTTGGACTCTCGAGCCTCTTCCTCTTGGTAAGAAACCCATTAGATGCAAATGGGTTTTCAAAACAAAACTCAAAGCCGACGGATCCATCGAGAGGTACAAAGCTCGGCTCGTTGCCAAAGGATATACTCAGGTTAAAGGACTTGACTACCATGAGACTTTCGCTCTGGTCGCCAAAATGACCACGGTCCGCTGCTTACTGGCAGTTGCAGCTACTGAAAATTGGATTATTCATCAGCTTGACATCAACAATGCCTTCTTGCATGGCGATCTTGATGAAGAAGTCTACATGATACCACCACCTAGATATTGTCCTTAAGGGGAGACCCGTGTCTGTCGCCTCAGAAAATCCCTCTATGGCCTCAAACAAGCCTGCCAAAACTGGTTTTTTAAACTAACCTCTGTTCTTCTTAATGCAGGTTTTCATCAGTCTCAGGCGGATTATTCTTTGTTCACTCTCATCACTTCCACCAGCATCACTCGTCCTTGTTTACGTTGATGACATCCTGGTTGATGGTAATGACATCTCTCAAATCGAGCTTTTTAAGAAAATTCTCTCCACTCACTTCAAGACAAAGGACCTTGGTTTCTTGAAGTACTTTCTTGGACTCGAAGTTGCTTGCTCTTCCAAAGGCATCTTTCTTTATCAGAGTAAATATGCTTTCGACATTCTCTCTGACAGTGGATAACTTGGTGCACAGACTGCTCTTTTTCCTATGGAGCAACATATGAAGCTTAATACTCAAGATGGTGACCTTCTCCCTGATCCTGGCCTTTATCGTTGCCTTGTTGGCCGTCTAATCTATTTTACCATCACCAGACCAGACATTGTTTATGCAGTCAACACACTCAGTCAATTCATGCATCTCCTCGGGTCCCTCACATGACTACAGCTAGCTACCAGAGTTCTCCGCTACATTAAAGGCTGCCCCAACTAAGGCATCTTCTTTCCTTCATCCAATGGTACACATGTCACAGCTTATATAGATTCTGATTGGGCCAGCTATCCCACCACCGGCTACTTTATTCAGTTAGGCACCAGTTCAATCTCATGGGGCACCAAGAAGCAGAATACAGTTACTCGTTCTTCCGCTGAAGCTGAATATCGAGCCATGGCCGTTATAACCTGTGAACTCACTTGGTTAAAACACCTTCTCACTGATCTTGGTGTCTCTCATCCCGAGCCATTCACTCTACATTGTGACAATCAATCTGCACTATATATTACCCACAATCTTGTGTTTCATGAGCATACCAAACACATGGAGATTGATTGCCTCGCGACAAAATTCGCTCGGGCCTTGAAGCTGTCCACACTTCTTCCAGTGAGCAAGTTGCCGATATCTTCACCAAAGCTTTGGGACATGAACTTTTTCATCATTTTTCGTGCAAGTTGGGCATTACAGACCTCCATGCACCAACTTAAGGGGGAGTATTGACAGATTTCTTACCATACATGCACAAAATCAAGACTTGCACAAAATCTGTAATTAGATTATTTTTAGAATATATTTTTCAATCAAGACTTGCACAAAATCTGTAATTAGATTATTTTTAGAATATATTTTTCCATACATAGCTCATTGTACATCTATTTATTTGTAAAGCTCCATATAAAATCAATCACAATTCAGTCAAATATTTCTCTCCCTCTTCCATCGTTACAATTCCCATAGTTCCATTACTAGTATTAGTATCAATCTTAATCGTGATGCTAGCCCCCATTGGTCTATTAACCTGTGTTGAGATGATTGCACTAAAATGGCTTCTTTGCTTTTTCCCCTCCCTCTAGAATCGTTTGGGGAGTAATCTTTATTGTTGATAGCCATGGGCCTTAGGATAAAAGCTTACTTCTCTTGCTTTTTTCCTCCCTCTAGAATTGTCTGGGGAGTAATTTTTTTCTATAACAGTAGGTATTGTGATTGAAATACAAATGAAGACTATTGTGTGGCTATAAATAATACTACAGACTCTTATTGAGCATGTGGCTTCATGCCCACACCTGCATTCAAAGATTTCTTTTATTGGTGGAAAGGTAGAAACAGTTGGTAAGAGCAAGAGAGCTCCTATTGTTAGGCTTATGATTGCCATCTCTAGGATTATTGTTTCTTTTGAATTGGCTATGTTATCCCTTCCATATTTCATTTCTTGTTAGCTAGTTTTAATCATCTCTCTTCATCACTGGCTAAGGTTTGGGCCTTTTCTTGCCTAAGTTAGGCTTCCTCCCTGGTCTGGAGTGTGGGTTTTCTCCACATCTTGGTGAGTGGGATTCGTTCTTACTTTGTCACCCACATGATGGATGATCAACATTAAAGGTGGGGCCCATATGATGAACAATCAACATTAAAGGAGGGGCCCACATGATGGGTAGTGAATATTGAAGGTGAACTCCACATGATGGACAATTAGTATTGATGGTGAGCCCTATATAACGAGCCATCTACATCAAAGGTTGGTTCCTAATGATGAATGGCCCACATCCAAGGTGAGCCCCGCATTATAGACGGCCCATATTGAAGGTGGGGCCCACATGATGGATGATCCACATCAAAAGTAGGCTTCACGCGATGGGCAGTGGACATTGAAGGTGGGCACAACATGATGAATGACCCACATCAAGGTGGGGTCCCACATAGTGGATGGTCCACATCAAAGGTTGGCCCTTAATGATGAGTGGCCCACATCTAAGGCGGGCCTTGATTGATGGACAACCGACATCAAAGGGGGCTCACACAATGGACGATCCACATTAAAGGTGGCTCCTCATGCTGGATAATGGATATTGAAGGTGGGCCCCACACGATGGATGATCCATATTAAGGTGGGCCTTATATGAGAATAGTTAACATAGAAGGTTGGTTGCTAATGATGAATGACCCACATCCAAGGTAATAGATGATCCACTTCAAAGTTTGGCCTTGAATGATGGATGTCCAATGTACAACATGATGGACTACCTCCACATAAAAGGTGTGCTCTGCATGATGGAAGACTCACATTCGATGTACAACATGATGGACAACCTCCTCCAAGGTGTGCCACATGATGCATAGCCCACGTCAAAGGATGGCCTCATATGGTGGATGGTCCACATTGAAGGTAGGCCCACACCACGGACGGTTTACATTGAAATACAGGCAAAGGTGGGTTCATCATAATAACAGCCTATATAAAAATTGGCCCCATATAATGCCTCAGGAATATTAAGGGTGGACCAATCAAATGGAGGGATAAGTAATTGTGTGATGTTGGAAAGCAACTTGACTTTTTTACTTTTTAGCTGGGAAGCATGTTATTTACTGCACGTGTACTTATATGTTGAGTAAGTTGAAACCATGGTAAGGGCGTGTTTGTTAATGCTGAAAATGTTCACTTAATACGGAATTCAGGAAGCGTTCCATAAATATATTTTTAAAATCCAATATCACAAATAAAGATTTTATTGTTTGCGGAATAAATAACTTAACTTTTAACGTGTGATACTTTTCTGGGCCAACCATAATTTGTGTTACATCCACACCATCTATCAACTTTTTTATATCATTCTAAAGTATGATCCTAAAAAATATGCACATCCAAAGTTCTAGTCAACCACAACATAAAATATAGTGGGAATGAAATGACTATCGTTAAAACCTTCCTAAGGTCCACCATGAGGTTATTTGCCAACAAACCTCTTCATAAGGTCACACGGACCTGGATAAAGGGAAAACACAAAAATTAACTTGATGAGAGCCTTGTGTGGCCCTAAGAAGTTTTCAATAATAGGCACTTAATTCCCATCGTTGCCTGTAGTGTTGCCTACATGAGCCTTAGATCTGCCTAGATTTTGGGATTATTCTCCAAAAAGAAATGGAAAAATGGATGGACAGTGTGGATAAAACATATATATCAAGGTAGACCCCACAGAGCCCTAGACACGACTGTTTGTCTCTCTGTAGATCGTGAGGGGGTAGTACTGAATCCCCACCAGGATTTGCTAGGGAAGTGGATTGTGTGGTGTGCCACAAGCCAACGTCCGTTTGTGTTAAAGTCACCAAGTTTTGTGTGGCCCACCATGATGTATGTGTTATATCCACACCGTTCATCTATTTGGCAAGATTATCATAGAGAATGAGCCTAAAAATGAGTCATATTAAAAGCTCAAGTGGACCATGCCACAAAAAGCAATGGGGAAAATGATTCTCACCGTTGAAACATTCATAGGGTCTACCATGATGTTTATTTTCCATCTGAACTATTCATAAGGTCATATAGACCTGGATGAATGGAAAAACCAAATATCAGATGGGTCCAAAACTTTTGTGACCCTCAAGAAGGTTTCAATGGTAGATGTTGAGTTCCCATTGCTTTCTGAAGTGTGGTCCACTTGAGCTTTGGATTTGTCTCATTTTTTGGTTCAGGCCTTAAAATATTCTCACCAAATGGGCAGACAATTTGGATATAACACGTATATCATGGTGGGGATCACTAAACTTGTTGACGTCAACACATGGCAGAGGTCACCTAATTGGCTCCCCATGCAAATTGCCTACCTACCCTGTACTAGGGAGTAGGCTAGTGGACAGGGCCCCACCATGATGTATGTGTTTTATCCATGATCTCATTCTATTTTTCCAAATCATTTTATGACATGAGCCCAAAATTGAGACATCTAAATCTAAAGTGGACTGCACCACAAGAAAACAATAGTGATTGAACACCCATCGTTAAAAACTTTTTAGGGCTGTGTGACCCAGATGAAGGGAAAACACAAATATTAACTTCATCCAAAACTTTTAACTTCCCTAAAAAGCTTTTAATGGTGGGCGTTCAATCACCACTCCTCGTGAGATTTGGACCTTCCTCAATTTTTGGATCATTCCCTAAAATGATATGGAAAAATGAATGGATGATGTGGGCTATACAACACCATTTAATAGCTAGGGGCTACTAACATTGTCGGTATGCAATTTGGATCCACTTAGGTGGGTGAGACCCCTGATTATGGGGCCCATCATGATGTTTGTGACTACATCGATGTTGTCCATTCTATCGAAAGCTCATTCTTGGACACAATTAAAAATTTATTGGGGGCTACAAAAGTTTTGGATTAAGATGATATTTGTGTGGTCTCTTCATCTAGGTCTTTTTGACCTTATCAATAGGTTGGATGGCAAGTAAACATTTTGGTGGAATCCATGAAGTTTTTAATGGTATGGATTTAATCACGACTATTTTTGGTGGAGATAAGGGCAAATGTGTCAAATTAACATATTTTAGACATTTTGGACATTAGTTAATAAACAGGTTGTTCTAAACTTAATACTTAATTTTCTAACTTTATATTTAGACTTTAGATTCCGATTTCAAATTCAGGCTTTAGACTTCATATTTAACAAACAAACCTAAGTAAGTTACCTGAATCAAGTTACGTAAAGTAACTCACGGCTGAAACGAGGCATAGGTGCACTTGTTGGACAGGTTGGATGTTATTCACATGGCACGTGGGCTCACAAATCTCGACCTCGAGGGCACTTTGGTAATTCCATCTCCTTGGGATTTCCAGTCATCCAAAAATACGAATTCGTGAACGT
Source organism: Magnolia changhungtana (assembly GCA_030180095.1). Classification (NCBI taxonomy): domain Eukaryota; kingdom Viridiplantae; phylum Streptophyta; class Magnoliopsida; order Magnoliales; family Magnoliaceae; genus Magnolia; species Magnolia changhungtana. Next base: position 7,072,909 of record JASAUF010000652.1, read on the forward strand.
GAGGAATTTTACTGTAAAAATCACAAAAAAGAGAGACCGACCCCACCTCCCTATCTTCTCCATACAAATCCACACAAAATCTCTAAAAAACAGAGCCTGTTTCTCTTCTATTCTCCTCTCAAAAAATTTAGAGGTGGTTCTGTTCTGCAAAATGGCAATGAAAGCTCCCATCAGTGGGTTGAGCTTGGCAGCTTCTCCATTTTCTTCCTTACAGGCCTCTTCCAATACCCCTGCTTTTGTTAGTAGACCCCTCAAATCATCCTTCTTTAATGGTGGAGGTATGCCCTTTTGATAATTTCAGCTCCTTTTTCGGTCCCCTCCTTTTTTTCCTTTTGTTTTCTGCTCCTTGGGTGTAAGTGCAAAATTGATTAAAAAAAAGGTTGTGATTTTCTTGGAAGAGGTGCACTAGTTCTGTTATGAACGGATGTCTTAAATCTGTCTATTGGTCTGTCGATGACATCGACCAGGCTTCGATGTCATCAAAGTGAGTTGTCGATTACATCGAAGGTTGCTCGATGCCATCGAGAATTCTCAGAATTTTTCATCCCTGGTCGCTGGACAGTTTTGGTCTGTTTTCGATGACATTGATGGACCTTCGATGACATCGAAAATTTTATGTAGATTTTCTGCGGAAACGCAGATTTTGCGATTTTTGTTTCCTATTCTGATTCTATTTCTTTCTAAACTTATATAAAGGGGTGTATGCGGGATTGGGAGAGATTCTAAGGCTTTCTAAAGGAGTTCCAAGGGTTCCTAAAAGGATTTTAGGGTGTGGCAAGGGTGAGATTCGAGGATGTTCGAATCGGGTAAGTCCTCTCTCTTTGTAATTTCTTTTTTTATAGTGGAGTGTTGTTGCTTTGTGTCCTAGTTTTTTCCTACAAGGGTTTTCCATGTTAAATCTGTGTTCTCTTATGTGTGCTTGGTGTCATTGGATTATTATCCTAGATCTAGATCTGTGTGATTCCGTAGAATAAAATCCCCAACAAGTGGTATAAAGCAATCATTGGGGCACAGATCTAAATCTGCAGGATTAATAATAATGGGAAGCACTAGGTATGAGATTGAGAAATACTCAGGGAAAAATAATTTTGAGTTATGGAAGATTAAGATGATAAGTTCCTTAATCAAGCAAGGCAAAGATGATGCTCTTAAAGAGCGGAAGTCTACTATGACTGATGATGATTGGAACACTCTTGATAAGAAGACTTTATCATTGATCCGTTTATGTTTCACGGATGAGGTTCTCTACAACGTCATGAGGGAAAAAACTACGGCTAAGTTATGGGCAAAGTTAGAGGATGTCTATTTGAAAAAATTCTCTGAAAATTGCCTACACTTGAAGCAACAGTGGTATAACTTCAAGATGGTAGAGGGTGGAGATCTGGAGGCTCACATCAGCTACTTTAATAAATTAGTTTACAAATTGTTGGATATGGAGGAAGTGATGAAAGATGAAGAACAAACATGTATGTTGCTGAATTCTCTTCCGGCGTTGTATGAGTCATTCAAGGATAATACGTACAGCATGAATAAAACCCTGAGTGTCGACATCGTTATCTCTGCCCTTCAAGGGAAGGCTATGAGAAAGTTAAACGGCGACATGGGGGCAACTTCTGATGCACTATTTACAAGGGGTAGGAATTCTGAACAAGGTCCAGGTTCTTCAGGTTCTAGATCCAAATCCAAGGGCAAGAGAAAGGAAAGGTAAAGTGCTGGAACTATGGGAAGGAAGGACATGTGAAGAAGGATTGTGAAAATCCTAAATTAAAGAGAGAAGATTTTGAGGCTTCATATAGGGAGGCCAATACTGCCACATTAGATGGATCAAGTAGATGTGATGGTGATGTTTTGTTTGTATCTTCACTCAAATGGCCACATGATAATTGTAAGGATGAGTGGATGCTAGACACGGGGGCATCTTTTCACATAACTCCTCATCGGAGTTAGTTCGCTAGCTACAGGGAGTGCGATGGTGGACAGGTATTTATGGGCAATGATATTGCCTGTAATGTTATGGTTGTTAATTTAGTGTGCATTAAGATGTTTGATGGGCTGGACCGTACCTTAACCGATGCCAGGCACGTTCCTGACTTGAAGTAGAATCTAATTTCTCTTGGTGTGCTTGAGGCAAAAGGATGCAAGTACATAGGTATTGATGGTATTCTTAAGGTATCTAAGGGGGCACGGGTAATCATGAAAGTGCAACGACTCAGTAACATGTACAAGTTGATCGGGAGCACTTCAAAAGGTGAAGTTGCAGTGGATATAACGATTCTACCTCTGCACATGTGTAGTATGTTGGGCATGGCCACATGAGCGGGCAGGGAAGGAAGGTTGAGACTCATGGATAGGGATACAGAGCAGGTGGAGCAGCTACTTGTGAGAAGAATCACTCGGCATGATCAAAGGATATCGACGAGGTACATGGATGACTCTAATATCACAGGGGATTCATCTTCTATTCAGATGGCTCTAGGTGAGCTTGATGCTAAGAAGTGAAAGATGATTATGGGCGATGTGATGGATTCGTTGTACCAGACCGACATATAGAAGCTGGTGGGGCTTCCAGTGGGCCAAAAAGCGGTTGGATGCAGGTGGATCTTTAAGAGGATATAATATAGATATTCAAGATATTCATGCCGACGGTATAGTAGGTGTTTATTAGATCTATGATTGGTGCTGGTTGGCCAAAGTGATCTTATGCTGGAAGGATGGATGTGGAGTCTGCACTTCTGTAAGGAAAAGTGAAGAGCAGATCTATATGAAGCAACCAGAGCAGTTCGAAGTTAAAGGGGCTGAGAAAAGACTTTGCAGGAGGTCGTGGTTTGACCTGTCGCCTAGGCAAGTGGTTTGATTCCTTCATGGTGAGTCAGGAATTGATGACATGTAGATCACCAATTATGATATGTTTAAAATCAATGTACCAAAGACTCGGTTAAGTGGGACATTCGGGATGAAGGATCAGGGGGCTGCAAAGATGGTTCTCGGCATTGAGACTGAAAGAGGAGTAGACTTTGGTAATCATAGGAAGAATACCTCATGTGTATGTATTGATTAAGGATGTGATGGGCCAGGTAAAGCTGTAGAGCATTCCCTACGAGTCTCTCCTCAAGTTTTCCTTAGGACGTGTCCCAAAATAGATGAGGAAAAGCAGGATATCTTATGAGCCTTATTCGAATGCGGTTGGCAGTGTATGTCATGGTCTAGATTAGACCTGTTATTTCACAGGCTATCAGTGTTGTGAGCAAGTATCCTGGTAAGCAACATTGGGTAGCGATAAGATGGTAAGAAGACTATGTCTTTCTTTTGAGAAGATAGGAGCAAAGGTGGTTGGGCATGTGGATTTAGATCCAGCAGATATGATCAACAAGAATGTTCCTGTAGAGAAGTTCAAGTTCTATATAACTTCTCTAGGCTTGGCAATAGCATAAAAGAATAACGTAGTGTGCACGAGAAGCGTTGATAAAGCTATGATGAGATGCAGAGACAAGAGAAGGGGACAAGAAGCTACATGGATGAAGATTGAAGACATGGTGCAGATTGTTCTGGAAGGATATCTTAAATTTGTCTGTTGGTCTATCGATGACATCGACCAGGCTTCGATGTCATTGAAGCCAGTTGTCGATTACATCGAAGGTTGCTCGATGCCATCGAGAATTCTAAAAAATTTTCACCCCTGGTCGCTGGACAGTTTTGGTCCGTTTTCGATGACATCAATGGACCTTTGATGACATCGAAGATTTTACGTAGATTTTTTACGGAAACGCAGATTTTATGATTTTTGTTTCCTATTCTAATTCTTCTTCTTTCTAAACTTATATAAAGGGGTGTATGCGGGATTGGGAGAGATTTTAAGGCTTTCTAAAGGAGTTTCAAAGGTTCCTAAAAGGATTTTAGGGTTTCTAAAGGGTGTAGCAAGGGTGAGATTTGAGGTTGTTCGAATCGGGTAAGTCCCCTCTCTTTGTAATTTCTATTTTCATAGTGGAGATTTATCGCTTTGTGCTGTGGTCTTTTCCTATAAGGGTTTTTCACATTAAATCTATGTTCTCTTGTGTGTGCTTGGTGTCATTGGATTGCTATCCTAGATCTAGATGAGCTTTCCTACAAGAACTAGACATGTTGGGCAACACTGCATGATCTCGACCGTTTACTGGGTGGGCCTTGCGCTTGATTATCTGCTATTGGAAGGTGCTTCTGATTGCATGATCTTACCTGTCCGATTGATGATATGCGAGTGGACATTAGACAAGAACATTGTGGAGAGTCGGCATTGAGTGACACTCCCCAATTAGTTGGGATCAGGTTTAGATGATGATGATGATGATGATGATGATGATGATGAATCAACACTGAGTGACCCATCTATTGGATGGGCAGGATCATCCAGTCCATCATGGTGGGCACACATGATGAATGGTCCAGATTGGTTTGCCTTTATGGCATGTGTGTTCTCAAAGGTGTTTGGAATTATTTTGGTCTCATTGGGTTAGTTGCATTTGGAAGACTAGTGTAGTGTGGGTTCCATTTCATGGGATTATTATATAGAAAATGTGGAATTATATGATGAAATATCAGAGAACGTTGGTTGGTGTTTGCGATGAAATCGGATTGCTTACTGAGTAACTCAGTACACTTTTATCGTACTTAACAAACTCTGTTGGGCCCACCATGAATGTATGTGATTTATCCACTTTGTTCATCTGTTTTTCCAGCTCATTTTATGGGTTAGCACCAAAATTGAAGCATATACACACCACATGAAATAGTGAAAATGATGTTTTCCACCATTGAAATGTTCCTATGGCCTAGAGTGATGTTTATTTGTCATCCAACATGTTCATAAGATCACAAAGACATGGATGAAGGGAAAACACAAATATCAGCTTGATACAAAACTATGTGGCCCCCAAGAGATTCCTTTTAGAATTAGATCAATCCCTATACTAGATGAAAGTCCTACCTTCCATAGGTCCTATCTAATAATGTTTTATAAGATTTAATTGACGGGTTGTGATTTAGTCTTGAATCTGAGCATAGTTAAATATTTGAATTCATTAAACTTGTGATTGATCAACATTATTTTGTGCTTTAATTTGTTCTAGTTAATCTGTTGATGATTTCATTGCATCATTTTAGGCTAGGCCATCCGTCCTGCATCAAATTGTGCTATCAGAGCCTAGGTCCAGCATAAGACTCTCATGTTGCATCTACGTTAGGTTTTCATATTGCTGTGTCTAGGGTTAACTGTCTTCCCATTCTCATCACATTACATTTAGAGTCTTTAGATTCCCGATTTATGTCCACTCGTACTGGGCGTGATTTTGGTATACACCCCATGATGAATTCGGAATAGCTTGCCGAGGCTATCAATGTCATCAATAGCCATTTTGCGGCCATCGAGGTTCAAAGTAGAACCATTAGTCACCAACTGACGGCCTTCAGGAATGAGACCCATACTCGTATGACCCAGTTGTAAGCTTTTCTCCTAGCAAACACCGACAATTGGGAAGATGGCCAATCTCAAGTGGGAAGTGAAGTTGGAGGATGTGGAAGAGTCTGTGGCTGAGGTGTCAACCATGGTGGGGTGCTTACCCAGCCACCCCGTGGAGAGTACTTAGACCACCATAATTTTGATGATTGGGTAATGAAGAGTGTGAAGACTGAGGCCTCGAACTATGATGGTCGCTTGGACCCCAAGGCCTTCCTCAATTGGGTTGCAGATATGGACAATTATTTTAAGTGGTACGGTATGTCCGATCGCTGACGGCTGGTTCACAAAGATGAAGTTGGTGGGCCTTGTTGTTTTGGACAAATATCGAGCGGAATATAAAGAGGTCTGGAGATGATACGGTATCACTATGGGCCAAGATAAAAGAGATCTTGAAGGAAAAGTAAATTCCTCTCTCTTACTGCCAGAAGCTTTTGAATCAATGACAATCCTTTCATCAAGGATCAATGCCCGTGACTGATTACATTGCCAAGTTTGATAAATATATGATGTGTTGTAACATGGATGAGGACCCGTTAATGACCCTTTTTTGTTTCAGGATGACCCTTTAATCTGATCTTCAGCGTGAGCTCATTCTTCATGACGTCAACACACTAGAACATGCCTATCAAGTTGTGCAAGAACTTGAACGGTATCTGAAATCGCAATTCATGAGGCGATTCAACTCTTGTGAATCCAACATCAGGGCCACTCCCTAGGGAGCTAAGCCTAATCTTGGGAGTCAATCTAAAGCCCCGACTGGTACTCAACCCAACAACAGAGATATGAGGGACAAATGTCTAGCTAGTACTAACTCGAGGGGAGGTGAGCACACATGGTATTACAATTGCTAAGGATATGGTCTGTTAAACAACCAATTGATCTAAACGCTTGAGCTTTTAGAGCAACTGGTTGTTTGACATGGTATCAAAGTGAATGGTCAAGTGTTTGAATATTGGGAGCAACAAATATGCATCCGTTAATATAGTCTCCCATGGGGGGCAAGCTCAACCTGTTTATGGTGTGAGTGTGAGTGTCTCTCCTCCCTACTCGTTCATGGTGTGAGTTAAGTGTTCCTCCACCCTTGCCCAATATGTTCCTATGCGGAGTTGTTGGAGTGTTAAGTCCTTTGATATACATTGATACACCATCCTCTAATGACTCTAATACCATGTTAAATAACTACTTGATCTAAAGGCTCGAGCTTTTAGAGAAAGTGTTTGTTTGACATGGTATCAGAGCAGAAGGTCTTTTGTTCGAATCTCGGGAACAACAAAATATGCCTCCCTAATATATTCTCCCACGGGAGGCCGTTTATGGTGTGAGTTGTGAGTGTCCCTCCATCCTTGCCTAATATGTTCTCGTGTAGAGTTCCACCCTGCTCGTGCAGGAGAGTATTAGAGTGTTAAAGTTCCTTGACATAAATTAATATGCCATCCTCTAACGGTTCAAGCCTTTAAAAAAAGTGGTTATTTGACATGGTCAATTCGTATACTAGTACCCTACAAAAGAGCAAGGTAAAGCCCACGTAATTGGTGAGTTTGATGAGGATGCGAATGATCAGGGTGATTGCGAAGAAGAATATTAGCACAAAATCAGTGCTAGTGACGACGAAGTTGAAGGAGTTGAGACCGTGCCACTTGCAGTTGTTAGATGCGTCTTAGCCCAGGTTAAAGAGAGTGATGATTGGCATAGGACTTCAATTTTCAACACCAAAGTGTGGTGACAAAAACTGTAAGGTGATAATTGATAATGGTAGTTGCACCAACGTGGTCTCCACTAGTACTATAAATTGCTTGGGTTTGAAACCTGTTCCTCACCCTCAGGCTTATCAAGTTTCATGGGATGATGCATCCTCAATACTGGTTTCTTAGTATTATCTTATTCTCATTCAGTTTGTTTCCTACAATGACACGCTATGGCATGATGTTTTGCCTATGGATGTAGGCCCCATCATTTTGGGTAGACCTTGGTTGTATGACCGTGATGTGACACTATTTGGCTGCTCAAATACGTGTTCATTTATGTATGAAGGTAAGATGATAAAGTTAAATCCCCTTTCGACCAAGAGCACATCGGATAAGAAAGATGATGTTAAGAAGAGTGATTTTAAAGATGTGAGGAAGTCCCAGCCCAAGTGTCTCCACATAATAAACGCTAAAGAGTTTGAAAGGGAGACTAAAGTTGATTCAATAGTGTATGCCCTTGTGACAAGGGAGGTCACACCTGAAGTTAGTGTAGAGTTGTTACCTAATGTGAGTCCGGTGTTGGAGTTTAGAGATGTTTTCCCAGATGACCTATCAGATGATCTTCCACCCAGCGAGACATTCAGCATGCCATTGATTTTGTGCTTGGGTTAACTCTATCAAACCTTCCCCGCTATTGAATGAATCTCACGGAACATGACGAGTTGATGAACTTCTTAGAAAATGGTTCATTCAAGAGAGTTTGAGTCCATGTGTTGCGTCAACCCTCCTCACACTTAAGAAAGATAACACTTGGCGCATGCGCGTGGACAATCGGGCCATTAATAAGATCATGGTCAAGTATCGGTTTCCTATACCTCGTCTTGACAACATGTTGGATACGATGACCAATGCTATGATTTTTTCCAAGATCGACCTCAAAAGCGGCTATCATCATATACATATTTGCCCAAGAGATAAATGGAAGATGACCTTCAAAATGAAGGATGAGTCATATGAGTGGTTAGTCATGCCTTTTGGCTTAACCGACGCTCCAAGTACATTCATGAGAGTGATGACCCAGGTGTTAAGGCCCTTTATGGGTAAGTTCCTGGTGGTATATTTTGACGACATCCTCATTTATAGTACCTCCAAGGAACAACATCTCTACCATTTGAGGTAAGTTCGCAGGGTCCTTAGGACATAAATTATATGCCAACCTGAAGAAGTGTTCTTTCATGTCAGTCTCCCATAGACCTTTAGAGTCTGCAGATACATTCACACGCCATATCCATGATTTGTATAATGAGATTAGAAAACAAATTAATATGAGTAACGAAATGTACAAGATATTTCCCTACTCTCATTGCAGGTTTAAAGAATTTCAAGTAGGTGACTATGCGATGGTTCATATAAGGCTGTAATGGTTTTCGCAAGGGGCTGTTAGGAAATTACAAGCCTATAGTGCTCGTCCTTATAAGATATCGAGAAAATTGGGCTCTAATATGTATATTTTAGATCTTTCACCTGATATGGGCATTAGTTCTACATTCAATGTGGAAGATCATGTGTCTAGTAAGGATCCAACAACTTCACCCTTTAGCCCTTGTTTCGATCCTCATATTGACCCAAATAGCTTTCCCGACTTGTCCCATGAACCATGGTCTTTGCTGGATCTTCTTCTCAGCCTTGCCTCCTCTACCATCCATACCCAATAAAAGAGAAAAGATTGAAGATATCTTGGATGAGCAAGTGGTTTCTACTAGACACGGAGGATACCAGAAGTATCTTGTCAAGTGAAAGAACATGCTGGACTCAGACTGTACATTGATTATAGAGGCAGGGCTTCAGAGGTTAGATATGGATCTACTTGAGCATTACCGTAGCTTTATTTTGCCAGAGGCGAACTCTTCTCAGTTGAGGGGAGTTGATGAGGACATCCGAGCACCAATGAGAGTATACCAGAGGAGGAGAGTTCCCGTTTCTTTATGGCTAGGTGATGCATATATGGGGCCCCGTGGACCCAATTTAAGTGCGTAGCCTGTTGAAAGCTCCACATACATGATTATGCATCTTTGAAGGCCCCACACTGGGAAGATGCATGTGGGCTACTTGGACCATTTCGACTGTCGGATTATTGTCATTGGACATCTTGATCGTGGGCCATGAAATAATTTAGTTTGTTTATATGTTTCGTTATTTTTTGTTGGTTTACTATATAATTTTGTTGAGATCAGGGAGTTCTGATAAAATTTTATTTCATTAATCATCTTTATGTAATTTAAAAATAAAAATAAAATCTGGGAGTGTATTTTTGTAAAAAGTCTTTTTGGAAACTATAAAGACTTAGACATCCCCACCTTAGCTTATTATTGGATATGAAATAAATAATAATAATAATAATAATAATCACATTCTCTTTACTTAGAGATGAAGCAAAATCTCGCGGGATTAGATTAGTGTGAAGCCATGGATTGATTCCATCTTACCTATCTTTCTTATTTTCTTCTTTCTAGGTAATACCTACACTTTTCTTTTCTTTTGTCTCCCTCTACTTCCCTCAATTTCTCTCAATCTCTCTACTCCTTTATTTTCTTTGTTTTCCCTAAAATCCATCCACAATCTTCTCCAAAATCCATATAAACCTAGGCTTACTTATATTGTACCACTGTACGGACCTCCACATGTGACCATACGACCATATAGACCAGACCATACAATTGTCAGTATGGCCAACCCATCTCCTCCCTATTTCCTTTTTTGATCCTTGCTCGTTTCTCTCTAAAATCCATAACCCTTGCTGCAGCTAGGGAAACCAAAATCTTGATGGCCCTGAATAAGGCAAAGCAAATGGGTACGATTATGAAGAGCATAAGCATCTTCAGTTTATAATAAGAAAATATTCTAAAGCTCATCCATTTTTAAAAGAAAAATGCATGATTCAAATATCTAAAACTTGTCCATTTAGCTAAAGGACTCCCTAAAATTCCTCAGATTCCAATACATATCGTTCCCATTCCGCCTCGTCACTAGTCGGAGCCTCAATACACACCAAAAAGCAGCCAATTGAAACACGATATTTAGAATTTCAAATTCTTCCATACCATACTTGCAACCCCATATTGTTATGAACTCAACCCAGTTATTCAACTTCTGGCACCAAGTTTGATGTCCTCGAGAAACATATGTAACACTCTGTACTAGGTCAAGCTTCTGACATGTACAGAAATGGCCATTCTACTCACATCTAGTTGGAGCTTATAATTATATCCATCTAGAAACTAGAATGCAACTCACTTAAAAGCAGTAGGTGAAGGAGCATGCACAAAATCAAGTAGGATTCCTGACAGTCATAGAACAATTTCTATTACTATAAAGAGAAGCAGGCACATGGGTATATGACTAAGAAAAAAATTGAAAGAAAATGAATAACCCACGCCTTCAAACTTCAAACTTCAACCATTACCCAGTTGAAGTTTGACCAACTCAAGTAAGCATATTAAAATCAAGAAAAAGATTGCATGTTGTAATTTCCCCAAGGTAATGGAAGTGGTGCAAAAACATAGAGAAAATTTGTTAACTTCAGAAATAATTAAACATGCCTGGGCTGGGTAATTGATGTACTTTAGTGCTTCAATTCCCATTGTAGGACCAATTGTGTTTGAGATGTTGGCACTCCAATAACTCCATGGAGCACCACCACTGCTGCTTTCAATCAATGCTTTATCATTGTTCAATAAGGCCATAGATAATTGAGGTGTGAATTCTCAATAAATAATAATAAATTAGGTGTGAACACAAGCTTCATCAACTGACAAAATACTCTGCCCGAAACAAACATCTTATTAAAGAAACAAAAAAAAGAAAGAAAAAAACAAGAGTCAAATGATGCACATATGCTAAGTAATGAAACTTACTTATCAGCGACCAGATGAAACAAATAACATTTTGGGCGAGATTCAAAAATGGAAGCTATTCAAACCGTTTCCCATCTGGCCCAAATCGCTTGGTGGACTGTAAACAAGACAAGCTCATATTAAATCCCCTGGAATTCCTGTGTCAAAAGGTACCAACTTTGAACATTACAGAAAAAAGTAATATGCAATGCCCACCTGAACCAACCGCATTTTTGTTTAGGCTAGCATTCCACACATGAAGTGTTGACGTAGGGGAGGACATGAGGTCGAGCACCGTCTTCCTCAAGAGGATAACTATTCCGAATCCATGGAACTTCTTTGGACTCCTCACAGAGACTTCTCGAATCCTCGAGGAAAGAAAGCAGAAAATAGAAATAAATTTTAATAAATTCAAAATTGATTAATGAATCATTAAAAACGAGTTCACAACCCTTTACATAGGGGTACCAAGCAATGGGAAAGAAATCAGAATCAAACTACAACTAAAACTCCTAGAAATCGCAACTTACTATTTCTAGATGGTCGTGATGTCTACTAGTGCACAAGGTTTTCGGCCAAAAATAGTAAGTGTCCTATTTGGCTTCACCAAACCGTTCTCCTAATTATTCTAAGCTCTTTTCACATTGGGCGCAACTGCTAAAGCCCAACAGATGAAGAGTTATAATCAAACTAAAACTTACTATTTATAGTAAAAACGAAATTAAAACAGGGAAACGACCGTCGATATAGAGGTGTTTCTCATATATTTTATGTCAGGTAACTCATTCCGAATTGCGAGATACGCCCGATCTAAGGTCCGACGGTCCGGATCACTTCTGTCGTCGACTGGGCCTTTTCTGATCCATCTTGGCCATGAAATTGTCCGCGACCCACTCTACATCAAGTGTGCACCTTTGAGTGACCAAGACCAATCATCTGATAGGCCTCTCAGAGGATGGGTAACAAATAAAGTAACTTCATCGAGTGTTTGGTTATACATGGAGTTGCTAAATCCTTAAAAATTGTTTCTTACCTTCTTTACTCTTTATTCTAAAAAGTGAGTGTATATCAATGACTGGTAATAGGTTGTGGTTGCACATATCTTTTGCTCTACTATGGAACATGGTCGCGAGATAATTGTTAGGAGTCTATGGGCTCAATCTTGCAATCCTCACTTGTTGACCGGAAGAATGTTTTCCAAGAGCGAGAGAGTGGAAAAGGACTTCTCCACTCCCTTTGCAGGTTTTGACAGCAATAAGCACCAGACTGGTCCAATAAGAACTGGAATGGTATCAATCCCAAGCTGCATCAGAGAAATACAACTGTGTGAAGTCCTCACAAACTTCAATGCCATGCATCATGTCTCTAAACAGAGTCTCATTCAAGAAAAAGTTCTTTTGAATATAGAAGGCCACTCTTTACTCTTTTGACTACCTATATTGTAACCACACTTTACAGATATACATAACCTTATGAATTAATAGAAAGAGTATATGACATGTACATAAAGAACCCTTGCATTTTTCCCGGTGGTAGTTTCTTATATTTGTCCTATTAATCTGAAATCATATACTGTTTTGGCATTTCTATAACATGTATTGAATAAATAATAATCCCAATTTTACTTTACATATTATTTACCACAAGGTTAGATCCAATACAAATGTTTATATGATAAGCGATTATTGGGAGAAAATTGAGAAATAAAGAGGTTAGGGTCATGTTCCTTGCATGGATTTCTGATGATGAGAATCTAGCATCATCGCTCGGTTTTAAGGGGCTTCGTGGGGCCCACCGTGATGTATGTGGTTCATCCGCTCCATCCATTCCTTTTAAAAAAATTATGGTGCAAGTACCCAAAAATAAGATAGATCGAAAGCCCAAGTGGACTGCACCAGATATAAACGGTAGCAGTTAATTTCCACTATTTCATACAATTCAAAGGAGATCAAAGCTACATGGCCCCTACAATGATATATTTATCATATTTACACCGTTCATCAATTTTACATGATCATTTTAGATCTTGATCCTAAAAATAAGTAATTTCCAAACCTCAAGTGGACCACACCAAAATAACGGTGGTGAAAATGATTCCCACTGTTAAAACATTCATAGGGCCCACCGTAACGTTCACTTTCCATCCAATCTGTTCATAAGGTCGCACAGACCTGGATGAAGAGAAAAAATAAATATCATATTAATCCAAAATTTATGTGACCGCCAAAAGGGTTTCAATAGCAGGCATTCAATTCACCGCTGCTTTTTATGGTCTGGTCCACTTGATTTTTGGATTTGTCTTATTTTTCGGCCCAAGCCTTACTACGAGTTGAAAAATGATTTGGATATAACTCACTACAAGACAATATACTTTTAGCGGCGGCCAAAACCGCTGGTAAAATCCCCAAAACCGCTGCCAATAACTTTTAGCGGCGCTAGTCAAGCGCCGCCGGAAGGGTATGTCGCTAAAAGTTATAGCGGTGCTAAGGTGATTTCATACCCTTGTTGTCTGCGCCTTGTTGAACATGGAACATTTAATGCGCGCTTTGTGGTTTCAGCGACGCTTTTGCTGAGCGCTGCAATTTGTAAGAAGCGCCTCAAAATATGATAAAAGCGCTGCGACAAGCGCCGCTAAAGTTCTTTGCTCAGATTTAAGAGGGCCCAGTAATTTTTTTATATTATTATATATAATTCTATTGAAACCTGCATTTTTTTAATATTTGAAACAAAAAATGTTGCAATATAATTAAAACTGAATATTACACAAAATTTATATTACTATATGATAAAAAATATATATAATATTTATTACAATAAATTGAAAATGGTCTCGAATTATAAATAAATAAACAAACAAATCCTCTATATGGTATACTCCTAGCACCTGCACACATGGCAAAAAAAAGAAAAAGAAAAGAGAGTCAAAAAGTAGCATTCAACAAATTGATGCATGGAAAACAATCAATCCTTTGATCCTTTGTCCTTAAAAAGTCAAAAAACTATCAAGTGATTAGTGCTCTCATTCCTCTCTGTGACAAAGAAAACATCTACAACATACCATGTCAGAAACATAACAGAAACTTTAGGTTTATGTTGCTGGAGCTTGGACAATAAAGGATTCACCCCTGCATAAAGTCTGAGCCAAATGATAAATGGTCTCGAATAAATAAATAAAAACAAATCCTCTATATGGTCTACTCTATCACGAGTGGTGTCAAAAGGTTGAAGTGCTTGTAGGACTAAATTCAGGCACAATTGATTAAAAGGCTGAGGTTATCCTTTCCCCATTTTCATATTAACAAGAGTTAAGGAAGCATTTCAATTCTTTATAGACAGTCGGAAACACAATAGCAAATACATACCTGTGAAGAAGGGGCTGTTGTACAAATGCCAAAAGTCTTTCCAATAGTTTTAGTGCTAGAGGATTTGCATTTATTATTAGAATAGGTAGTGAAAATCTCATATTTATCTCAAAACACTCGCTTAGTTTTTTATGCCAAAAATCCAAATTCAATACTTGCATAAAAGCTCACCTTTGAATAATAGACACTCCACACAACTTCTTGTAGAAGTCTACTCCAGTGTATGTGGACCCTGGATAGAGAAAAAGGAAGTCCACTCCGATGCATCTCTCATGTTGATGATGCATTGTGATCGACTGCAAGCAAACAACATGACCCAATATTAAGATAATCAAATGCAGACATTATCAGTTAGAGGAATAACAAACTACTCAAATGCAAACGCTATCAGTTAGAGGAATAACAAACTATGTTACATAAATGTGAGGGAATGAATAGATAGTGCATGGCTTACATGAAGTTATATTTCAAGCTTCTAAACAAGAAATCATTTGTTATGCATGCCTCTTTGTCACGAAATGCATGCCTCACCAAGTGAAGCCTTCATCTAGGCATACACATCTAGCATTTGCTTGATAATCACCTATGTCATTTCTGATAATTTTGGAAAGGTTTTAAAGGTCGATATGTTAGAATTAGCATTTCTATTGATGTTGGATACACTTAAGTGACATGAGATGAGATGAGACAAACCTGGTTTGAATCATCTAACAAAACCTTCTCAAAAACTCCAAAGGGTAGGGCAACTGATGTTGGAATTCCTATCGAGGAAGGCACTTTTCCTTTTAGATATGAAAGTTTATCTAAACACAAAATTACATAGAGAAAATAGTAAAAGACAATTTGTCAAATTGGACCATACGTCATTTTATGAGGAAAATATAGGCTTATCTTGTAAATCATGAGATATATTGTCATAATCACATCATCCACAAATTCAAGGAATATATTTACCTGTAAAGTATTTCTGCAGAGGTAGCTTTCAGGTATAACAACTTTGGCAAGATGTGATGGTTGATATATGTGGCATACAAGTAACTCAAATTAATCTGTCAGCACCAACTTAGATGCATCATAATCCAAAAATTACCTTGAATTGATTACCAAACTAGCCAATTGGTGGACAAGTATCAGATGGTTAAAATTGAAAAATAAAAATAAAAATTAAGAGAAGAAAAAAAATAAGAAATTGATGAACTTGGATTGTCCTAATTGATCATGGTTGCAGAAAGAATGAAAAGCAAAAATGAAATCAACACTTTATGAAATCAAAGAGCTCGGTATTACTCTGATTTACAATGGTTTCCATGATTAATAAAACAAAATCTAACAACAACCATTCACTAGAAAAATGACAATGACAACAATAATGAATAATAACTGGAAGTTTGATTGGTCAAATTTGAAATATTGCTCACTTTAGAGAGGAAGAGATCGAATAATATCTTGGCTGCAAGCGAGGGGCTATCGCTGCAAAGAAAACTCAAGAGGCAGCTTGGTGAAGGAAATTCGGCCATGACTTCTAGAAGGCTTCTTGATTCATCCTGCATCAAGAAGAAGGTTCCATATTACAAGGAGATCATTTAGAAAAGCAGTAAAGATGTTAGGGTTCCAAAGACTATTCCTAACCTTTCAATAGAGACGCGAGAAATCTCAAACGTTCACTTCACTAGGGTCGAAGCATGAGCAGCTAATGCAAGTAGAGCGGCCTAATAAGATGCATCCATACACGTAAACATTGTGATTCTTGAAGAATATTGATTACAATATGGAAACAGGAGAAAGTAGGCTAACGTATAAACTAGCACGTTACATTCATAAACTTGAGTGAGAGTAAAATACTTAAGGCCCCAATTATACTACGATACTCATATGGATCAGGGAGAGGCTCTCCATCATTATGAGAAACCTAGAAGAAATGACAAGAATAGTGGTAGACCAACTCACCAAGCTTTGAAGCATTATACATTAGTATGGTGAAAATCATGCTTTACAGTCCAAACTTCCTTTGCAATGTTTCCGATACAAAAATTTTCAAAGAATTAGGCCAATGTTTACACTGAATAGAAAATAAACAAGATGTGTCATGAAAGCTTACAGGATATGGTGGGTTTGTTCATAGTTTCCTCGTATTCATGTGAATTTGTTTGGAAGATATATCCAGATTTATCTATTGCATACCGATACATGCAGATTTTCTTTCTAGAAAAGGTACTTATATTGCCTGCTTATGCAACTAAATCTGCAATTTAAGAAAACAAAAGTCAATGTTTTAAATTCATTTTTCTGACATAATCAACACCCAAACAATACATCATGACTTGAAGTGTATATTTAGAAGCAAGGAAATTACAATTTGGTCATTTCAGTTTATAAGTACAAATAATTGCAATTTGTTTTGACAACACATCTAAACATTCACATCGAAATAATAGCAAACCATCCAAGTAAAATGATAAAATCCAACAACCAGTCTCCAACATCACTATCTTAATCACGTTCTTTCGCATCTCAACACTTTCTAGTAATAGAATTACTCTCTATTACTCAGACAGCCTGCATGTGGATGGCAGGGCTGCCATGTGAATTTAGCAAACCTCAACTTTTTCCTTTCTAATAGAGTCAGCAACACAATTAAAAGAAATGCTAGGAATCTACACATGACATGATGGTTAACTATGAAGGGCAATAAGATCACAGGGTTACTAAAATTGAAACCTCCTAGATAACTAACAATATTGAAATTTGTCACAATAGCTGGAATATCATGGTACAACTTTAGTTTTCCTAGATAGACGTGGGCTTTATAGTTGGTAGTTGATTTTGCCTCTAGCTAGCCAACTAAAATGGCTAGGTTTGGCAACTTGGATAACATTGAGCAAGACTGAGCTTATAAAAGAAAATTACTTCTTCATGGAAATAAAATTTAAGAAGTGGAACTAAAGTAGGTGCAACCTGCACAATTTGTAACCACATATGATCAATGCAATTCATGTTAGGAAGTCCACTAAGATATGGTCCAAGCTCCTGGGTCAAAAACTTGGTTGTCATCTGTTGTTCACTAAAGTTCTATGTTGTAGGGTGTTCTAAGAGAGGAACACAAAGGAACAGTACAAAAAAAACTTGCTGCATTTAATGCCAGTGCTGTTAGAGTTGGCTCATCACAACATAAGTATGAAAAGTTTATTCAGCAATTTTAATATAGGCATTTGAGGTGATTGTTGAATTCATTTCTGGAGTATCTTCTCTTGTTTTGATGAATGGTTAATCGATGATAGCTAAGAAGAACCATTGCTTATTAGAAGAATAGAGATTTTGAGCTTCTGCAAGCATCCAATTTATGGAGAGCAAGAAAAGATAGTAACAAGAAAAGGAGAAAGAAATTTTGAAGTTAGATGCAAGATCAAAGTAAATAATATTCTGTTTCAGAAAGATAATATTTTCAGAAAGCACAAGTTCACCAACAAGAGGAGAAACAGTCAACTCATGAACTGACAAACCTTGCAGTTATGGAATCCTGAGTTGCATTCGTGAATTCATCCATTGCTAAGTTCAAAAAACACAAGCCATAACCAAAAGGAGCATTTGGATGATATAAGGTGGGATACGTATGTATTAGAAAATGAACAGTCATGTTGGATGCAGATATACTGTAATCAGAATGCTCTCCAACCAAAAAAGTAAGAGCTGCTAATAGCTTAACAACCAAAATCCCATTACTTCCCAATCAAGCTACAACCATTTAATCTTAAAAGCGTTTACTACAGTTGATGCATCTCCAAGATTTGACCTCAAAAGCGTGTACTCACTACGCAAAAACCTACCCAAAGTGTAAGCATATCTCCTAATGTTCCTCCAAGAACCTGTTTTCAGTAACCAATCCACCCTTTCATGTCAATGATGCTCTCAATAACAGGAAAACAAAAAAAAAAAAGAAAAGGAAACCCATTAAAGAACAAGCTTTAGCTTTCTAAAGACCGCCTTCAATCATGTTAAAGGAGCGAAGCTGAAACTCCAATGAATATCTAGATCTAACAAATCTAACAATAATAAGAGCCCTACAATCTCCATGCCTCATCAATGGATATTGACAAAATTTAAAACTGGATTTCCCTGCAATGCTAATTTTTATAGATAATCAATGCATCAAAAGCTAGAAACAATAGTTGATTTCTACTTTCTAGAGAAGTTTGCAACAACATAAATGCAAAATCAAATGTAATAGACATACTCCCATGGCATGGGCCAGACAATGGGATCGAATCGAGTGTAGAATGACGGAGACTCTTCAACCGTATGCATGGCATAGTTATACAACAATCAAGACTGTCCCAATCCCTGAGCTAACTGTGGATAGAGAATAAGCTAAAAATTGATATGAGAAGATAATATTAAAATTCAGAATTTTTTTTCCTTTGAATTCAGACCACTCACTATTTTACCCTTAACCATCCATTTGATAGCCCATTAATTGCATGGTTAGCTTCGTTTGATCAGTATGATTTTATGGCTATGCTCCATACACAAAAGGACCCACATTTTCAATTTTCTAGATAGTTGTATATCAGTGCCACATGTGAGGAGGATGGGTTACTACCATTTTTTAAGTTGAAAAAAATCTAACATAAGTGTTCCGCCACCCAAGCCCACAAAGACATCATCTCAAGAAGCAGTGACTTAGGTCTCAATGAGGATGAGTAAAATGAGACATCCGGTCCACCTGTGAGAATGAAAGTCCTAGTTTTGTACAAGTACCATAAATGTGGCATGTGTATGGTACATTCATTCATTATGGACGACAATGGATAGGTCACACAACAAAAATCATAGCTATGGAGCAATCCTAATCCCAATCATTGTGATTTTTGTTTTTTGTTTTTTTTTTTGGGTATATGGCCCCTTCATGGCACCTTGATCAGATAGGACATAGAATACATGAGATCTCCCATTGTGCTTGCAATGAATTATTGTATACAACAGCTTTGTGTAGCAATCAACTGTCATGCATGTCAAACATTTGAGCCATGCGAAAGACGGGCCACCCAATGAAGGTCATGTGCTGTGAAAATCCAGCCTACCAATGCATTAGATGGGCCATGTCTCTGACCTTGAGTCGGACCATCTACTTGTCCATTGATTTGAAGGCAATACACGTCCAATGCATGGACTAGCTTGATTTTTACCCAATGTGATCTACACACAATGTGGTCCCTGCCACCTTTTTCATGGATTGGATATCTACACACAATACTCCATAAAAAAGGAGCAAATTTGCATTATTTTGAGTAGATCACACACCATCTCAATTGCTAATGAAAATTAGAAACAGTTCACGAAGACTCAAATTAGAACAATGAAATTAAGCAACTCGAAAGGCTTCCAAATTATAACGACAAAGATGGTCCTGTGATTCATAAAACACCATGCGCTCAAGAATCTAACAAGTGGTGACCAAACATTGAACAATTATCATTTTCAAAACCATGAATTGTTGAATTGGGTCTACTAAAATAAATAGAGAATAATAAAATAGAACAATCTATTAAGGTGAAAACATACTCAGACACATGGATTCACATCACAAAAATCATTGAAGAGGTGTTATAAGAACATAGATAAATCAACCATATCAGCTACTAACATTAGAGAGAGATGCAACTTCCAACTCCCAACCAATGAAAAAGGACATGATAAGAAACACAACAGATCAAATGATCTCTATTCTAATCAGTTTGAGAGACAAACACAACCAGACATCATTTAAGGCCCATTTGGGAGACCCAAAATTTAATTCTAGTTCTTTTTTGTTTTTTCTAGCACAACCAATCCACCTTGTAAGTAGAATCCAAATCACAACAAAGGAAAGAAAGGAAAGGAGCCCTTGAATATGGTTGACCCTATTGAAGTAACCGTCAAGATCTAGCCATCCATTCATTAGGTGGCTCCAAACACTGAAATTAACGGAAGGCTAAAATTTGATGCAGCATGTAACTTGGCCCATCTGATGAATGGATCAGCATGATTTTCACGGTTCGGATGCCCCCACACGTATGACACGTTGGCAGGAAAAGAGTCGCGGATTCTCAAAAAAAAAAATATATTTATTACAATAAATTGAAAATGGTCTTGATTTTAAATAAATTAATTAAAAAAAAAATCCTCTATATGGTCTACTCCTAGCACGAGTGGCGTCAAAAAAGTGCTTGTAGGCCTAAATTTAGACACAACTGATTAAAATCCTGCACACAAGGAAAAAAAAAAGTCAAAAAGTAACATTCAATCACATTGATGTATGGAAAAAAATCAACCTTTGATCCCGTCCTAGAAAAGTCAAAAACTATCAAGGCAACAAATGTTGTAACTTGAATTCCATTACAAGCAAAAAAAAAAAAGTAGGTAAAATAGAAAGCCAACATACTAATAAATTGAGAGATAAATCAATTGAAAGATAAATCAACTTATAAAAAAGTAGTTAAATCAATGTCACAACACATCTATGCTCTACACAATCAATTGAAAGATAAATCAGCTTATAAATAAAGATGAACATACTAATATTTTACAAAGTTGAAAGCTTACTTTCTTATGAAGAGCCCAGAGATTTATATAGCCTTTAGTGATCTGTTCTTGCAGCTCTACAAATTCCCAGGCATCATCGGCCGAATACTCCCCTGACAGTAAAACACATGGATTTTGTTGTAAACAAAGCAAATCCCATACATGCCCCATGAGAGATTCATGTATCTTACTTCAGATGCAGGTTAATGATAGAAATGCAAACAAGGAAGTTTCAAGCTAGCATATGCCTGTGGCAGTTTGCATATAAGAGTGGGGAGATGGGTTTGTGGTGTGTGATGGAAACAGAAATATTAATTTTATCATTTCGGATGGATGTGAGAAGGTGATCTCACCATCCAAGAGTATTTCATGAAGAGACTATTTTATTTGGTAAGTTAGGATTTTTCCCTTTTCTCTTTCACTTGGTAGTATTGACATGCTCTACTAAAATGGCAAGGATTAAGGTTACAGGCTTCTAAAAACGGCACAACCATAGGATGCTCAGATTGAACAAATGGACAATGGCCTTCAATCGAAATAATTGGACATTTCTTTGAATAGTTGGCAACCAAACTGATGGGCCCATTGTGGATGAGCCACTAAAAAATCATGCCTTTGAACAACTTTAAATATTAAACTTTCGTAAATCCCAGGCAATTTGATTCAACATTGTTAACAAATATTAAACTTTAAAAAATTTTGAAATAAAAGTTCTACGAGCTACCAAATAAGGAAAATCAAATCTACATATGACAATTGCAGTCATTGTTAACATATTCATCTAAACAAAGCAGACAAAACTGAAAACAGATCAACCAGTAATGAAATTGCGTTGTAATGTGGAAAATAAAGAGTAGACAGGTGAACCCCCTGAAATAATGTTCTGTTTGTTTCAAGTACTACTTTCAAGGAACAATATATTACTTTGGCTTTTGAAAGCACTGCATCAAAAACCAATTTCACAGGGTGCCATTGTGCATGTATCCAGGTATCTGGTACAACATCGCGAAGTATATGCTATGTGGCTCCAATGAAGAAGTTCCATGTATCGCAGATCAAATTGATATGAGTCAATTGAAATAAACAAAAGCATCTCTGGATGGGAGAAGTTGACAAATAAAAGAGCATGTCCTGATTAGAAAGACTATTGCAAGATCAATCAGTAGGATGGGAGAAGCACCTGCATGACTTGTATGTAGCATTCAACTTTCTAGAAAATCAAAACTGATATACTAAAACAAGGAAATCCATTAATTCTCCTAATAAATCAACTAGGCACAAAACATTGACTACAATCTCAATATTCCTAGCATGAAATCCATTAATTCTCCTGATAAATCAAAACTGATATACTAAAACAAGGAACCAATTGAAGAAGTCAACAAAATTTCCATAGCTGGTAGAGGACTAAATATATCTAAATTCCAATTTGGCATACGCTTGTTATCATACAGCTTAGTATCTTTGTAATTGAGGATTGGATTAGTAAGGTCTCTAAATCACCTTTACTCATTTAAAATAATAATAATAATAATAACAATGGAAATTTAGGAGAAAAAAATCTTATTAGGGACATGCATGAAAAAACCCCATTCATGGCCACATCAGATTAACAGTCTGGAACATGCAAAACGATCAAAACCAGTCATAACTTGTACAAGTGGGGCTCACTGGTTGTTTGGCCCTGTTGAGTGGTTAAGGATCTTTCCAATAACTGACAACTTCAAAATCTAAAACTGCAGTTGATAAATAATAAATAAATAAATAAATAAATAAATAAACGAAAATGGAGAAAAGAGAAACCTCAGAAACTGACACCCTTCCGAATCACTGCCACCTTCCATGGCAAAATCCAAAGCACCAAGTTCATTCCTTTTGGTTCACAAACATCTCCCTCAAAAGATCTGAATGACAAACAGTTACAAATAAGGCTTGACAATTGACAGCCAAATTCGTTTGTGATGCCAAGGTAGATAAAACTCACCAAAGCCTCTCTTCCTTTTGATGCTCTAGATCTGGAAGATTTCTTCTCGAACAGAACCGTCTTGATCCATTTTCCTGGAGATTTCCCCATGCCACAGCTGCTAAGGCAGATACCCTAAAACCTCCAAAACCTGAATTCAAGCCCTCGCACAAGATCCAAACACCGTAAGTACTCAAACTCCATTTGAATACAAGCACAAATGCCACGAGACCATTCCAACACTATTTACCACTTTACTGTCACATGAGAATAAAATCAGAGGATCCAAAACCCTAACTAGAAAAAAATAAAAAAAAATCTATATAAAAATAAATAAATAAACAAATAAATAAAACACAAATCCCACCCAAAATATATAATTAAAAAAAAAAAACCCTAACCTTATAATGATTCGGTGGCATTTTGTTGAACAATTTCGATCCACGGATCTCGCTAAAATCCCCTAATCGAGAGAGAAAAAAAAAAAAACAAAAAAACCACCAAAATTCACCTCTCCAATGCAGTATCAGAGAATCAAGGAAGAGAGAGAGCGATGAAAGCCGTAATTAAACCATAAACACTAGAAAGAAAGCCAGCAAACAAAACCGAAAACCCTGCCACGATCTTCTGAAAATGAGAGAGAGAGAGAGAGAGAGAGAGAGAGAGAGATCCTCGGAGATCTGAAGCTTACCACAGGAATGTAGCTCTTCAAAACCCTAATTCGACCATTCCTCGACTCCAAAAACCAGAAAAATCCCTAATTAGGGTATCAACATATTAAATCCCTAATTAGGGTTTCAACATAGTAAATCCTTAATTAAGGTTTCAACATTGTAAATCCTTAATTAGGAAATTACTAAGGTTGAAATTGATGAAATCTAGACTCTTACCTGTTTCAGATCTTCATCTAAGCCCTAAAATTAATGGCAGCTCGCGCGAGAGAGAGAGAGAGTAGGCGGTAGGAAGAAGCTGAGAGTCAGGAGAGAGAGAGAGAGAGAGTCATCGGGAGAGAGAGAGGGAGAGAGAGAGAGAGAGAGAGAGAGTCGGGAGAGGGAGAGAGACCGCCGTCGGGAGAGAGAGAGGGCTGGAAGTGAAATGGAAATAACGCTCTGGTTTGTTATTTTATATAACATCCGTGGCCGCTTTTAAATAGTGCCGGTGTATGATGCACCTAAGTGCCGGTTTTACACCATTTTGTTGTAGTGACTCATGCCTCATGATGGGACTTACAAAACTTGATGACATCAACACATCAGCCACATCACCGATTTAATCCATTTCAGCTATTTTTTCAGTATGAGTAGATACAGACGGTTCTATTGGGGGCTTTGTGGGGCCACTACTATGAATCTAGCTTATCCACGCACGGCTCATTCATTTTGGTAGTTAAGGTTAAGGCAAAAAACCAATAATGAGGCAAATCCAATGCCCAAGTCAACCACACCATTCTCAAAAAACTTTTAAAGATAGGTACATAATTTCCACTGTTAACTACTTTGTTGTCTACTTGAGGCTTCAATACGCTTCCTTTTTTGCACTCATGCCCTATAATGAGTTACAAAAACGGATGGACAATTGAGATAAAACACATACATTAAGATGCCCTATAATTTTGAGTTTTGGAAGGGTGGTAGTACCTTTTAGGTACGGATTAAAGCCATAGATAGAAGCCCCATAGTCGCATTTGCTCATTTTTTTGATTGTGTAAAGTGATACTTAAACCATTAAACAAACTAATGAGCTGATTTATCACTAACAATGAATCATCCATAATCAATACCTCTTTTACTCCTAAATTGGTCAACAGTTTTAGATTAATTATAAAAGCCTCATGTTTAGCTTGATTATTGGTACCCCTTTACCATCAATGGCTTGAAAATAGGGAGTCCTCAAAGAAAGTGACTTTGGCACTCATATATAGATGATGTGCAATTGGGTCAAAAAACTTATATCCTTTTTGTGTATGAGAGTATCAAAGAAACACATATTTAATTGCTCAGGCATCAATTTGTCACTACCAGGTCCAAACTTATGAACAAAGGAGATACACCCAAATATACAAGCAGGTAATGAAAAAGGTTCTAAGTCAAGAAACATGTTAGAAAAAATGAATTTGTTCATGCAACACTACATAAGGCAAACGATTAATGAGATGATAAGAGTTAGAATAGTATACCCCTAAAAATGTTTGGGAACATGCATATGGGTGAGTAAATATCTACCTACCTCCCACAAGTATCAATTTTTCATTTTAGCTACTCCATTATGTTGCGGGGTATATATATGTACACAAAGTTTAGTGTAAAATACCAGATGAAGCCAAATATCCTTGGAATGAGGTAAATAGATATTCCATTGCATTATCAGACTGAAAAATTGATGTATTGATGAGAAATTGATTTTAAATCTCATGATGAAACAATCGAAAAATATCAAAAACTTCTGATCGATCTTTCATCAGATACACCCAAGTCATGCACGAGTAGTTATTAATAAAAGCAATAAAATATTGAAAAATATTAAAACTTGGTATATGAATTGGACCCCATATATTTGAGTGCACCAAATAAAATGAAACAAAACATCTAATATCAT
This sequence comes from Magnolia changhungtana, assembly GCA_030180095.1. Lineage (NCBI taxonomy): Eukaryota > Viridiplantae > Streptophyta > Magnoliopsida > Magnoliales > Magnoliaceae > Magnolia > Magnolia changhungtana. Next base: position 7,098,456 of record JASAUF010000652.1, read on the forward strand.
GTCTTTGAATGAAGGTAAGATGATAGTGTGTTGCCAATTGGCATGCCTCACAATTAATTGAACTAAATAAAGATAAACTAAAAGTTTTATAGATTTGAAAGAGGGGTGACCTAATTGACTATGCCATTCGAGAGGTGATGTGTTGGCATGAAACACAACGTCAGAAAAGCATGGATCAAAGTAGTAAAGTCCTTGTGCTTCACGAGCCCCACCAATTGTTCTCTTTGTTTGTAGGTCCTGAAAGAAATAACGAGATGGATAACATGTTATTAAACAATTTAAGCATTTGATTAATTGGCTTACAAACATAAGATTAAGAGGTAGGTTAGGAACATAAAGAATGGAAGATAAGGACAACGTAGAAATAGGATAAGCAATGCCCTTACCTTGGTTCTCAAATAAGGATCCATTAGTAGGGTGATAGAGGAACGTGATGTTGGGGTAACTAGTTGGGTAAGGAAATGGGATGTACCTTTCATATGATCTGTGGCCCATGAGTTAATCATCCAATGGGTGTTACCAGAGAATGTAACAAGAGCATTACTTGTGTCGGCTAGAGTTGTGGTGGAGGTAGATGGAGCTAGCATTGCCATATGTGTACCGACTAGCCTCTCATAAGCATCACAAGGGATCGTGATGGTGATTAAATCACCCACAGAAGTAAGGCTAGTAGAAGTATCAATAGAAGGTCTGAATACATCACTTGGTTGGCCAAGAGCGGCATGAGAGGTCAACCATGAAGAAGCCAACATCTGTAAACAGTGCAATTTGTCCTTTTGTAGTGAGTGCAGAAGTGTGGTTGTCCAACAAGGTCAGAAGAGAAACTACGTCAATGGCCACATCCAATACCTATCCCCCGCGTCCTCCCTCTTGACCACCCCAGTCTCTAGAAGTTGTCACAAAGGTCGAGGTGTCATCAAAGGTAACAAGAGAAGAAGTAGGAGTGGAGGAGAGACACAAAGTACACGAGCAAATACATTAGTCAATGAAGGTACACTATCACTCCCTAACATTTGAGATTTGACGAGCTCAAGATAGGGGCGCAATGTCCCAAGAAACTGGGCAACACCAAGCTCTTATAGAAACTGTCTTTGCTAATCAATATCAGTAGTGTACGAATGACGTATAATCCACTCATCGAAAAATCCTTTGAACCGGGCACAATGCTCATGGAGATTATCTTCCTATTTCATATTGCGAAATTCTTAAAAAAAGTCATAGAGATGATGTATATATGTTCTTCTCAATCAAGTATAACTTGTGTAGATTTTCCCATACTTCTTTAGTAGCCTCATAACCCATTACCATAGTACATAATGTCTCATCCATACTCCCATATAATCAATTCGTAACTTAGGCATCTTTCTCTCTCCACTAAAGATAGGAGGAATCCTTAAAAGGATTATCATTTGTTAAGTGTTTAATCTTCCATTTAGATTTCAAGAAAAGCTTCGCTACAAGAAATAGGGTTTTTAGCGACGAAACTTTTAGCGATGAAATACCTTTTCATCGCTAAAAGTGACTTTTAGCGACGAAGTAACTTTTAGCGGAGAAAATTTTCATAGCTAAAAATCATGGATGAGACTTTTAGCGACAAAAAGTTTCATCGCTAAAGGCTCCAAACAATTTTTCAAAAAATTCGAATGGATTACTTTTAGCTACGAAAATTTTCGTACCTAAAAATCATAGATGAGACTTTTTACAATGAAAATTTTCGTCACTAAAGGCTCCAAACATTTTTTCAAAAAATTCGAATGGATTACTTTTAGCTATGAAAATTTTCGTAGCTAAAAATCGTGGTTGAGACTTTTAGCGACAAAAACTTTCGTTGCTAAAGGCTCCAAACATTTATACAAAAAATTCAAATGGATTACTTTTAGCGAAGAAAATTTTCATAGCTAAAAATGGTGGATGAGACTTTTAGCAACGAAAATTTTCGTCGCTAAAGGCTCCAAACATTTTTCCAAAAAATTCGAATGGATTACTTTAAGCGATGAAAATTTTTGTAGCTTAAAAACGTGGATGAGACTTTTAGCGACGAAATTTAAGCGTGGATGAGACTTTTAGCAACGAAACTTTTCGTCGCTAAAGGCTATAACATTATTTCAAAAAAATCGAATGGATTACTTTTAGCTACGAAAATTTTCGTAGCTACAAATCGTAGATGAGACTTTTAGTGACGAAAATTTTCGTCGCTAAAGGCTCCATGGCTCTAAACATTTTTCAAACTATTCGAATGAATTACTTTTAGCTACGAAAATTTTCGTAGCTAAAAATCGTGTATGGGAATTTTAGCGACGAAAATTTTCGTCGCTAAAAGCTCCAAACATTTTTGAATGGATTACTTTCAACTACGAAACTTTTCGTAGCTTAAAATCGTGGATGAGACTTTTAGCGACGAAAAGTTTCATTGCTAAAGGCTCCAAACAATTTTTTAAAAAAATTGAATGGATTACTTTTAGCTACAAAAATTTTCATAGCTAAAAATAATCATGGATGACACTTACAACGATGAATATTTTCATCGCCAAAGGCTGCAAACACATTTTAAAAAAATTCGAATGGATTACTTTTAGCTAGGAAAATTTTTGTAACTAAAAATTGTGGATGAGACTTTTAGCAATGAAAAGTTTCGTCGCTAAAGGCTGCGAACAATTTTCAAGGAATTGGTATGAATTACTTTTAACTATGAAAATTTTGGTCACTAAAAACGTGAATGGGACTTTTACCTACGAAATATTTTGTAGGCAAAAATATATGTTTTTTTTTTTAAAAATATTCCATCTCAGATTTCCTGATATACACCTGTTAGAATATAATTCATCATATTCTTCCGGATATACACCTGTTATATAATATATTTCATCATATTCACATTTACATTCACATTCACATCCATCTAAACCCAAACTACGTACATTCATCCAGACATAAACTACATTCATCCAAACATAAATTGCATCCATCCAAACACAAACAATCTTATGGTAAAAAATAAATGAAAAGAGAGAGAACATATGAGAGGTGATCCAGACAAATGAAAAGAAATTCATAAGATTGTTTAGGTTTAGGTTTAGGTTTAGGTTATAGGGTTAGGTTTAGATTTAGGTCTATGTTTAGGTTTAGGTTATAGGTTATAGGTTATAGCTTTAGGGAATTGAGAATAGGTTAAGGTTTAGATTTAAGAAATCAAGTTCTTGTTCGGGTTCGGTATCGGGTTTAGGTTTCGGTTTTCAAGTTTTTAGGTTTAGGTTTAGGTTAGGGAGTTGAGATTAGGATTAGGTGTAGGTTTAGGTTTAGGGATTTGAGATTACATTTAGATTTTAGGTTTAGGATTAGATTATAAGTGTAGGTTATAGGTTTAGGTTTAAGTTAGGTTATAGGTTAAGATTTAGGGAATTGAGAATAGGTTAAGGTTTAGGTTTAGGAAATCGGGTTCGGGTTCAGGTTCGGGTTTAGGTTTGGGGTTTCAAGTTTAGGTGTAGGTTAAGGAGTTGAGATTAGGATTAGGTGTAGGTGTAGGTTTAGGATTTGAGAATACATTTAGGTTATAAGTTTAGGTTATAAGTGTTGGTTATAGGTTTAGGTTTAGGTTTAAGTTAGGTGATAGGTTATAACTTTAGGGAATTGAGAATAGGTTAAGGTCTAGGTTTAGGAAATCGGGTTCAGGTTCAGGATCGGGTTTAGGTTTGGGTTTTCAATTTTTTTAGGTTTAGGTTAGGGAGTTGAGATAAGGATTAGGTATAGGTTTAGGTTTGGGGATTTAAGAATACATTTAGGTTTAGGTTTTAGGTTTAGGTAAAGGTTATAGGTTTAGGTTAGGTTTAGGTTATAGGTTATAGGTTATAGCTTTAGGAAATTGAGAATAAGTTATGGTTTAGGTTTAGGTTTGAAATTGGGTTGGGTTCGGGATCGGGTTTAGGTTTGGGTTTTCAAGTTTAGGTTTAGGTTTAGGTTAGGGAGTTGAGATTAGTATTAGGTGTTGGTTTAGGTTTAGGATTTGAGAATACATTTAGGTTTTAGGTTTAAGTTTAGGTTTAGGTTTTGGTTTTGGTTTAGGTTATAAGTTATAGCTTTAGGGAATTGAGAATAGGTTAAGGTTTAGGTTTTGAAAATTGGGTTTGGGTTCGAGATCGGGTTTAGGTTTGGGTTTTCAAGTTTAGGTTTAGGTTAAGGAGTTAATATTAGGATTAGGTGTAGGTTTAGCTTTAGGTTATAGGTTATAGCTTTAGGGAATTGAGAATAGTTTAAGGTTTAGGTTATAGGTTTATGAAATCGGGTTTGGGTTCGAGATCGGGTTTAGGTTATAGGTTTAGGTTAAGGTTAGGTTTAGGTTTAGGTTATAGATTTAGGGAATTGAGAATAGGTTAAGGTTTAAGTTTAAGAAATCGGGTTCGGGTTCGGGTTTGGGATCGGGTTTAGGTTGGGGTTTTCAAATTTAGGTTTAGGTTTAGGTTAGGGAGTTGAGATTAGGATTAGGTGAAGGTTTAGGTTTAGGGATTTGAGAATACATTTAGGTTTTAGGTTTAGGTTTAGGTTTTAGGTTTAGGTTTAGGTTTTAAGTTATAGGTTACGGTTTTAAGTTTAAGTTATAGGGTATAGGTTAAGGTTTTAGGTCGTTTGGTTTTGGTTTTGGTTTTGGTTAAGGTTATAGGTTTAGGTTAAGGTTTAGGTTTAGGTTTAGGTTATAAGCTATAGATTTAGGGAATTGAGAATATGTTAAGGTATAGGTTTAGGAAATCGGGTTCGGGTTTGGGTTTGGGATCGGGTTTAGGTTTGGGTTTTCAAGTTTAGGTTTAGGTTTAGGTTTAGTGATTTGAGAATATGTTAAGGTTTAGGTTTAGGAAATCGGGTTCGGGTTCAAGATCGAGTTTACGTTTGGGTTTTAGGTTTAGGTTTAAGTTATAGGTTTAGGTTATAAGTGTAGGTTTAGGTTTAGGTTTTAGGTTTAGGTTATAAGTTTAGGTTTAGGTTAAGGTTTAGGTTTAGGTTTAGGTTATAGGTTTTGGGATTTGAGAAGAATACGAATAGGTTTAGGTTATAAGTATAGGTTTAGGTTTAGGTTTAGGTTTTATGTTTAGGTTAAGGTTATAGGTTTAGGTTTAGGTTTAGGTTAGGTTATAGGTTAAGGTTTAGGAATTGAATTTAGTTATAAGTTAGGTTAAGGTTTAGGTTAGAGGTTAAGGTTTAGGTTTAGGTTATAGGTTTTGGGATTTGAGAATAGGTTTAGGTTAAGGTTATAAGTTTAGGTTTAGATTGTAGGTTTAGGTTAAGGTTTATGGATTTTAGTTTAGGTTTGTTATAGGTTTAGGTTTAGCTTTAGGTTTTAGGTTTAGGTATGAAGGCTTAGGTTATAGGTTATATGTTTAGGTTAAGGTTTAGGAATTCGGGTTCGGGTTTGGGTTTGGATTTGGGTTTAAGTTATAGGTTTTGGGATTTGAGAATAGTTTTAGGTTATAAGTATAGGTTTAGGTTGGGTTATAGGTTAAAGTTTACTGATTTGAGTTAAGGTTATAGGTTTAGGTTTAGGTTTTAGTTTTAGGATTTGAGTTTATGTTATAAGTTTAGGATTAGGTTATAGGTTTAGGTTTAAGTTATAGGCTTAGGTTATAGGTTATAAGGTTATATGTTTAGGTTAAGGTTTAGGAATCTCGGGTTCGGGTTCGGGTTTGGATTCGGGTTTAGGTTATAGGTTTTGGGATTTGAGAATAGTTTTAGGTTATAAGTATAGGTTTAGGTTAGGTTATAAGGTTAAGGTTTAGGGATTTGAGTTAAGGTTATAGGTTTAGGTTTAGGGAATTGAGTTTAGGTTATAGGTTTAGGGAAAGGTTAGGTTAAGGTTATAGGTTTTGGCATTTGGGAATAGTTTTAGGTTATAAGTATAGGTTTAAGTTAGGTTATAGGTTAAGGTTTAAGGATTTGAGAATAGTTTTAGGTTATAAGTAAGGTTTTAGGTTTAAGTATAGGCTTAAGTTATATGTTTAGGTTAAGGTTTAGGAATTCGGGTTCGGGTTTAGGTTATAGGTTTTGGTTTTGGTTTTAGTTATAGGTTTTGGTTTAGGTTATAGGTTAAGGTTTAGGTTTAGGTTTAGGTTTTAGGTTTTGGATTTGAGAATGGTTTCGGGTTTAGGTTATAGGTTTTGGTTTTGGTTATAAGTTTAGGTTTAGGTTATAAGTTATAGGTTTAGGGAATTGAGAATAGGCTAAGGTTTAGGTTTAGGAAATCGGGTTCAGGTTCGGGATCGGGTTTAGGTTTAGGTTTAGGTTAGGGAGTTGAGATTAGGATTAAGTGTAGGTTTAGGTTTAGGATTTGAGATTACATTTAGGTTTTAGGTTTAGGTTTAGGTTATAGGTTATAGGTTAAGGTTAAGGTTAAGGTTTAGGTTTAGGAATTGAGAATAGGTTAAGGTTTAGGTTTAGGAAATCGGGTTCGGGTTCAGGATTGGGTTTAATTTGGGATTTGAGAATAGGTTTAGGTTAAAGTTATAAGTATAGGTTTAGGTTATAGGTTAAGGTTTAGGTTTAGGTTATAAGTGTAGCTGTTGGGATTTGAGAATAGGTTTAGGTTATAAGTTTAGGTTTAGGTTATAGGTTATAAGTTTAGGTAATTGAGAATAAGTTTAGGGTGTGGTTTAGGTTAAGGGTGTGGTCCCTACAAATACAGATATAAACACGACCTGTTCAAATGGTCAGGCCCTTTCAATGTTGTCCATAGGTAATTGACAGCTTCACCATGGTCATAACAGCGGTTTCCACCTTCTAAGGACCTCGCTCATCTAGATAGCTCTGACGCACATCCGGGTATGCTCCATTAATCTCGAGGAAATACATAAACACGGCCTATCCAAATGGTCAGGCCCCTCCAATACTGTCTATAGGAAATGGACAGCTTTATCATGGTCATAACAGTGGCTCCCACCTTCCAAGGACCCCCGCTCATCCGGATAGCTCCGACGCACATCCGGGTCTGCTACATTAATTTTGAGCAAATACATAAATACAACTTGTTCAAATGGCTAGGCCCCTCCAATGCTGTTCATAGGAAATGGACAGCTTTTCATGGTCATAATAGTGGTTCCCACCTTCCAGGGACCCTCGCTCAACATCCAGATAGCTCTGACGCACATCCGGGTCTGCTCCATCAATTTTAAGCTAATACATTTTAAAATAACATAAATATATCTAAAAGCATCTAGATACCTGGGGAAGGCCTCGCATATTTGTATTGTTGGTTACTCATCCCTTTGCCTACAAGCCACAATCGACCAACAATTTCTATCACTACCTGTACTCTGAAACCAACACAAATATAATTGAGAAACAATATAAGGAATAAGAAAAAATGAATTTACTTGTACACATCATTAAATGTTTCCCTATAAGGAGGTGATATTATATCTTTGATAGCCACAACCTGTATGATAGAGAAAAATAAACCAATACAATCTGTTACAATTCAAAGGAGAAAAAAGATTTGTTACTGCACCGATATTCTAGTACATCACGAATGGCTGCCTACGTACTCAAAAAGTCAGATTGGGATCAAGCCACTACGTAGTTCTTTTTAATTAAGCCACCAATGTTTCCCCACTCTCACATCTCCGTCTCTCTCTCTCTCTCTCTCTCTCTCTCTCTCTCTTCTCTCTCTCTTAAAGCAAAAAAGAAGAAAAAAAAATCTCTTTTATGTTTTTTCAATCCATCTTCCATTTTCTTCTTAACAAGAAAATCCATATTTACTAATATTCCCATTTTTCTATTTTTCAAAAGTATGAGTTCGGACTCTGAAAGCGTCGGCTCCAAAGACTCGTACTTTCAAATTTCAAACCCTAACCAAGGACTCCAAAATTACCAAGTACTCATAAACATTCATTGCAAGCATTTTCTGTCTATGTGCATGACGACCATAGTGTTAAGATCAATCCTCTTATTTTCATTTACAGAAACTAATGGATGACAAATTCTAACACATAACTTTCAATTCTTTTATAGATTTAAGCAACCAAATTCTAGTACATAACTTTCAATTCTTTTATAGATTTAAGCAACCAAATTCTAGCACATAACTTTCAATTCTTTTATAGATTTAAGCAACCAAATTCTAGCACATAACTTTCAGGTTTTAACTACCGTGTGCATTGTTTGCCTGCAAAATGTTGGTTGAAAGTTGAAATAAGAAGCAATTTCTTTACAGTGTAGGCCTGAGAAGGCTTCCACAAATTTTTCATTTTTACGTATCATATACACTGCATAACTTAAAAGGGGGTGTTCCTGTATCAAGCCCACATTCTATCAACCAAACCATTCATCTGAGTCAGATTAAAAGCCTCCTCCACTAGACAATCCTAGACAACCGATTGGGGGACATTTCCACATTGAGCATAAACAGTTGGTAGGATTTCTCATCATATAGTGCGGTATATCAGATGAACTACTTGGATCACCAAATGATTGTCCAAATTAAAACACAACAAATTAGGGAAAAACATTTTACATTTCCTTTTCTTGAGGAACTGTACAATGCATGACCCAACTCAACTGCATTTTGATCTTGGGGGAAGATCATTTCAAGCATTCCAGATAGTTTGCATACATGCCCTGCCATCAAGGATCAATGGACAATGGACAATGGACAGAGAGAGAGGGAGAATAGGTTTAGGTTAAGGTTTAGGTTTAAATTATAGGTTTTGGGATTTAAGAATAGGTTTAGGTTATAAGAATAGGTTTAGGTTATAAGAATAGGTTTAGGTTTAGGGTTTATGTTTAGGTTAAGGTTATAGGTTTAGGTTATAGGTTTAGGTTTAGGTTATAAGTGTAGGTTATAGGTTTAGGTTAGGTTATAGGTTAAGGTTTAGGAAATTGAGTTTAAGTTATAGGTGTAGGTTATAAGTTAAGGTTATAGGTTTAGGTTTAGGTTTAGGTTTAGGTTTTGGGATTTGAGAATAACCTAAACCTATTCTCAAATCCCTAAACCTATAACCTATAACCTATAACCTAAACTTGAAAACCCAAACCTAAACCCGATCCCGAACCCGATTTCCTAAACCTAAACCTAAACCTATTCTCAATTGTTTCCTCTCGTGTGGCTCATCTGAGTGTTAGATACATCTCAGTTTTGGTCGTACGTCCTAAAATGAGCTCCAAAAATATATGGATGGAGTGGATTTTTCTCAAACACTGAGTTAGGCACCACCCAGCATGCTTGCGCAAGAACTTGTTGGAAAGGCCTTTAGCAGGAAACCGATGTCAACTAAAATCTTACTACTAGTCGGGGAAATCAAATCACCGCACTAATTTCTCTTCCTCAGTCGGGGCAAAAGTCACCTCGTCGCCATTTCTCTCTCTTTCTCTTTAAAATGTACTCATTCTAGAGTGAGCGGCGGTGCAAGCTCTGCATGTGAGTTTGATTTCAACCTTCGTAGTGTCAATCGCAAGCATGAATCTTTTTACTAGTTTTACAACTAAAATGATAGTCGATGGTGAAATTTTTCCAAAGGTCCCTCCGGGTTTTATTGAAGAAGATGATCGACTTTCATTTTCGCTACAAATCTAATAAAAAGATTCATGCTTGCGATCTTGCTACGAAGGTCGAAATCAAACTCACACACGAAGCTTGCACTGCCGTTCGCTCTAGAATGAGTACATTCTAGAGAGAAAGAGAGAGAAATGGCGGCGAGGTGACTTTTGCCCCTCTCGAGGAAGAGAAAAAACAAGTTTACCTTGTGTAAAGAGAATTCTTGCTAACTGAACCTTTTAAAGCCGATTAGAATTGTTGATCTGATGGGCCACCACGATAATGTAGCCACATATCCCTAATCACAGGGATAAGATGATCTTAGACGTCGTGTCAGTCGCTTGAAAATGTATTATTAAGAGTGTGTGGGGGTGGAGATTAAACTAAGCAGCTGATGGACAAGGCGAAGTGAAATGAGTGCAATGCTGCCTAAATGAACATCTGTCAACATTCAATAGATGGAATTTAGGGTTCGGGGCGAAGCTAGTCCTGCGAGGGCTCATCTTGGAGTTCTAACAATTCTTCTGGATAAAATGGATTGACCTTCTATGAATTTTGTCTCAGGATCTCTATTTGCATTCACCACTGCGAAAGAGGAAGTGATCAAGTTGGGAATAGTTATTGGGATAGATCTTAGCACAACCTATTCGTGTGTTAGTTTTTACAAGAACGGTCATGTGGAAATCATAGTCAATGACCAAGGAAACTGCATTACCCCATCCTGGGTGGGATTCATGGATACTGAGAGACTGATTGGAGAGGCTGCAAAGAATCAAGCGGCTATCAATCCTAAAAGAACCATCTTGGATGTCAAAAGACTGATTGGAAGAAAGTAATATTTCAGTCCATTACATTGTTAAGAGAATGAACTTCTCTCTCTTTTCTTTGCGATGTAGGAAGAAATGTGCCTTATTAAAGCATCAATGCATTTGCTTGGCAGGTTTGATGACAAAGAGGTGCAAAAGGATATGAAACTTGTTCCATATAAGATTGTAAACAAAGATGGAAAGCCATACATACAAGTTTAGATTAAGGACGGCGAGACCAAGGTTTTCAGCCCTGAGGAGATCAGTGCTATGATTCTAACCAAAATGAAAGATACAGCTGAAGCATTCCTTGGAAAGAAGATTAAAAATGTTGTTGTTACTATCCCTGGTAAAGAAAGCTCTTTAGTTGTTGTTATGTATTTATGCAAATTTCCTATGTGATTACTCATGTGATCTTCTTTGTACTCTGCAGCATATTTCAATGATGCTCAAAGACAGGCTACTAAGGATGCTGTGTAATAGCTGGACCGAATGTAATGAGGATAATCAACGAACCGATCGCTGCAGCCATTGTCTATGGTTTAGATAAGAAGAACATCCTTGGGGGTGGGGAGAAAAACATCCTTGTGTTCGACCTTGGGGGTGGGATGTTCGATGTCAGTATCTTGACAATTGATAATGGTGTTTTTGAAGTTCTGGCCACAAATGGATACAACCATCTGGGAGGTATGATCCTTAATATTTGCCACTGACTTTATAGTGTTCTTTCCTACTTATAGCTGTGGCTCAGGTTCCTACTTAGTGGATTGAGAAAGGTTTGCTAAAAATCGATTCAACATGTTGCACTTCTTCTTAATGAATGCTACTTAATATTGCATTAGTAGAGGCGGTTAGGCTTCGTTTTCTTCTAAGAGTGTTTGAAAACTTGAGGTGGTACTTAAATCCTTACAGATAATGGCATTATCTAAACTTAGGTCGAGTTAATGATGCTAATTCAACTTAGAGATAATGGCACTATCTAAACTTTTGACCCAAAGTTCTAATTCAACTTTTAGTTTTGCATGAAAAGTCTAAAAAGATAGCAATAATGCAAGAGAGCTAATTACCTTGTTTAGGATTTCTGACTATAATACAAAAACCTCTGCTCTCGTGCATGTGAGGACTGTAAATAATGATAGAAGTCCTAATGCATTCGAATCACCATAAAAGAGCATATAACAGGAATTAATAACATTTCATCTAGCATTTTGCAACCATCCCTCCCTAGGAAATTTGATGAAAAGTAACATTTCAACCCTTTCTAAATTCTAAACTACGTCGAAGGTGCTAAAAAGTCTCTAATATCATGGATTTTTTGCCCTTAAATCTGCATTGGTTTAGGTTTAAGTTAGGTTATAGGTTAAGGTTTAATGAATAGAGAATATGTTAAGGTTTAGGTTTAGGTTTAGGGATTTGAGTACATGTTGGGACAAACATGCACTGCAAGCATAAAATATTTTAGAATCAATCCTCTACTTCCACTTTCAATATCTTGGGTCAATAATTGTAATGACTCAGAAAAACCCGTATAAAGACCCGAGTACCACCTCAGGCAGAAATCACTTAGGATCAAATCCTTTAGAAATTAGACAAAGTTAACTAAGTGCTAAACTAGATTAGCCATGAAATCCGTTTGAATCATTTTAAATATGATCTGCAAGATCCAAAACTTGTAGAATCATTGATGCTAGGTTACCCTAAAATCTAGGATCAAACTCATTACTCGACTGCTCTCGGGAGCATATTGAAACTCTGTATCAGATCTGGACCGCACATCGATAGTACGAATGATACGGGGTTATAAAATTAGGACCGCCTAGCTGGGCTTGACAACCATCTCGGAGATCAAATTCAGACAGTGTCCCATGGCTATTCGCTTGAGCCCGGAGCGAGGAGTGTGAGAAAACTTGGTTTTCTTTAGAAATTTAATAAAATTTAAGTAATCTGAGACTTGAAGTTTGCGGGCCAATTATAAGCAATCAGACTGTCAGAATCTGACCCAAATACACCCTTGGATCAGGAAACATTTTCCATAAATGTCAGTGTACTTGAAAACCCTGATCGAGATTCGGTGACCGTTGAACTGAAACTGGTCCGCCACGCGTGATCTGAGAATCCGACTGGAACGAATACTTAACTCCACCTAGATCCAAGTTTGATGAGCTTTAGTCTAACCACACGCAGAAAAGGGGTTGTCAGAAGTGCTCCGTTGAGCTGGAACAAGCTCACTTTGGTTATAACCTAAGTATACCTTGACCTTGGGTCTACTTCGGTGAGGTTTTGGGCTATATAAGGACCTTAAACTCTCTCATATCTAGCCCATACGAATTTGAGAAAACTTAGGAGAGAGAAGAAAGAAAAGAGAGAGAAAGGTTGAGAGTTGTGCATTCGAGCTAGCCGAGCTCGTCAAGTAATCCAATCTGTCAAATGTATGTTCACCATGTTTAGACGCTACTGCTTGAACCTGAGGTACTAACCTTACCAGTGGAATCCCGTTAACCGTGGTACCTTGATCCGCCAAGACTCATGAGGTAGGCATGGAGGTATGGGACACCGTGGTCGAGCTGTCGGCCTACGTTGGGGCCACGAGCCGCCTCGTAGTGACTACTGAGCAACCAGACTCGTAAGCCGATTATGGTGGTATGGGACAATATATTCGAGCTGTCGGCCTACATTACTTTGATGGGTGATGGGGGAGTGGTGCAACGATTCTATATAACAGCCCTGACCATATCCGGTGTAGTGACCTCGAGCATACTCTAAATCTGCGGTGAGGCGATGAGCCTTCCCGAAGTAACAGAGTATAAACTAGGCCTATATTGATAAGGTGATGGGAGAGTAGTGTAACGATTTCATGTAACAGCCCTGACAGCCCTTACAGTGACCTAGAAATACACCATCGTATGAGATTGTCTAGGACTGAATGGATCATTGTTTGGGAATGATATAAGGAAGGTACCTTAGTTTTTCAATACTGCTATTTGAAATGGACTAATAACAACTCGGTAATCATGCTCATCATCGCATTTCATGTGCCTGGAAAATGTGGAGCACTGAGGGTGACAACATGCCGTGGACGTAAGATGGTGCCGCACGAGAGAGTATGTCGCATCTCATCCTTGCATTAATTACAGTACTTAGGAATGTTGATTGTACTGCTTTATCATTACTGCTTGACTGAATTGATAACATGTTAACCTATGCTTTATTATTCCACTGAGTTAGCTACTCACTCCCACGTTACGGGACGGTGTTTTGGACACCCACTAGACTTTGTCTTAGATGCAGGTACTGACGATTTACAGGAGGTTGAGCCTGATTATTATAAAGATCAGGATTAGTTTTCCTTCATGCAGTTCTCCGGCGGCTTTGCTTAGGCAATCTATATTTACGGGACTACTGGGCTATCACGACAGTTGGACTATTTTTAACATTTTGTTTTTGATTCAGTACATGTATATGATGACTCAGCGAAGTAATTATACTCTGAAGACAGATCGAGATTGTTTTATTTTTATACACATCTATATATGTTTTTCAGTCTTCCGCTTGCGTTTTATACATTGATCTGGAGTATGGATTACTGTTTTGGTATAATCTCACTCATGTTTATTGCACTAACTCAGACAACATTCAATCATAAGCATTTGTGTCGCATAAGTGATGTTTTGGAACTTGGGTGTTGAGTTGCTACTTAACCCCCAATTTTCAGGGCGTTACAAGTTGGTATCAAAGCATGATTTGGATTAAACTGGACCTGAGTTATGGTCTTACGATGTACGCTGCGCATTTCAACTTAGGAGGGTGCGAGAACAATGTAGAAATAGTTTTAGGCATCCCAGTTTTGCCCAACGATCAAGTTCACTAAAAATGATAACTGTAAAAGAGTCTGTACTCAACCCTGGATGGGTCAACCTTAAACCACTCCTAGGCTGTCTATTGACGGGTCTAGATCACCACTCATACCATCCCAGCTGCTAAAAATTAGCAAAAGCTAGTATGTATCAGAAAGTACTCGAAACTACCCAAAACGGAGCGAAACGGGGTCATGGGCCTACCCACGCTTGTCCAGGGGTACCCAGGGTGGGACCCATATGTTTTTAGGGCCTAGGGAGCACGAGGACCTCGCCCATGTGGCGAGCCCTCGCCCACCTATCCAAAGAGTGGCGAGGCCCTCGCCCAGTCGACGAGGCCTCACCGATTTTTGGGCCTGGCCGGGAGGGCCGCTCGGGCCGACGTACTTAGGGGTCTAAGGTAACCCCCCTGATGGTGGGTCGTCCCTTAAAACACCTCCAAACTCACCCCTCCTTCACAAATTCCACCTCCAAGCTCTCCCTTTCTTGCAAAGGTGCTGTTTTCTCTCCTAAACCTCCACTCCAATCGCTCAATCTGTCATTTTAGGCCACAACCCTTCCATAGCCATCGTTTACAGCTATTCTTACCTTCCTACCCTCTCCGATCTCTCTCATTTGGGCCCTTACATGCCCCATGTGAAGCTCAAAAATGTGTAAGCTCCCTACCCCTTCCATTTCTTCATTTCATATGTTTCTCTCCTTTCGTTTGGGCCTTTACAACATCTGTTGAGATCCAAGTCCATGGAGAACTAACCCTCCATCCCTTTTTCTTTTCTTTTCTTCACTTTTCATGGCTTTCCTTGCCATTGTTTCGGCTATTTTCTCCATCTCCACTATCCTTTCTCTTATGGAAAAGAGGAAGGGTGTCATTGATGAGGCTAGGCCTAGTCACCCTACACGTTCAAGGCGGCCGAGAGGCATCGCTGCTAGCACAAGCGTCGCTCGGGAGTTTCGAACGAAGCGGGATCTTGATCCCTGGATTCCTGCTAAAAGAGCTCAGTTGACAGCACTACCTCACGGAGTTTATGAGGACCGTAAGGTTCTCTTTAAAGCCCAGGTGGATGGGCGACTCTTCGATGAATACTACTTGTTCAAGCAAGTGGAGGCAGCCCACTGGGGTCCGCTATTTAAGACCAGAGGTTGCGCCAATGCTGGTACTATCCGAGCCTTTTACGCCAACATTCACGAGCCTACACTAGAACCTTTATAGTTCCGCTCTTTTGTGGAGTGGATTGGTTTACCACAATTGATGTTAGATTGATTTCGCGGCTTATGGATATGCCCCTTGGCGAAGTACATGCTAGTGAGCAGAATCTAGGAAGTGCACGTGAAAGGGATCGTCACACACGCTTCCTTTGTGGTGGTCGACTAGTTGAGTGGCAGCCAAACAAAAGCCTGTTAGCGTCCCATATGTCAGACGACTTCCACCTACTACATTAAATCTTCACATACAACCTCTACCCCAAACACAGTAATCACAGCAAATGCACGCGACTCATGGTAGACTTTTTATACCAAGTGGGGCAGAGGGCGAGCTTGTGCGTGCCTACATTCATGTTACGACAGATAGTGAGTACTGCACTCTCTACCAGAAGCTCTGATTCGCTTCCCTTCAGCCGACTCATATGTAAGATTGCACGGGAGTTTGGCTATAGTCTGGGAATGGAAAGGCCAGCACCGATTTATCAAATCGATGAGAGTACTCTCCATCAGATGGAACTCGGGGCACGGCGACGACGAGCCCGACATGTGGAGAGTGAGGATGAGGCGGAGAGCGAAGAAGAAGAGAGTGAGGAAAGGAGTGAAGCTAAAATAGAAGAAGAAGAAGAGGAACCTGAGGCTCAAGATACCGAGGAGAGCTCCCCTCCTACGCCACACGAGTAGGACGCGGTTCAAGCTGCGAGGGATGCTCATATGGTTCGCATTAAGGAGGGCCAAGCCACCCTGTGGCAAGAGATTGGGCAGGTTCGGGCCGAGCTTGGTGAGACCCGAGCCAAGCTTGAGGTGACTGAAGCCTTCATGAAGCGGAATTTTAAGAAGGTGTCTCGCATATTGAGGACTATCCTGTGCTGTGTACAGGATAAGGATGCCCCTCCTCCATCGCTTGACTCGGATGCCTAGACATCCATGCTGTTGTTTGTAGTTTGTTTTGCTTACCGCTTTAGGCGGTTTATATTTTCATGTTGATGGATGTAGTAGTTAGTAGTATATTTTTTGTAGTTGAAGCTTGGTTGTATTAGCTCCCGTGCATCTTCTGTCATGATTCATGTAACTCTGTATTCCATGTATTATGACAATTTTGGTAATGAAATGCATACAGCCTCTTTTGCTATGAAGTGTGTGGAATGCTTAAGTGATTATGTATTGTGTTGTTATGCTTTATCTCACATACGTTGTACCCTATGCTGTATAGGGCATGTCACGGAGGTATATGAGGAACACGGCATCCCTCTTGCTCACTGACTCAATGGACCAGGCTCCTCCTCGCAGAGATGGTCCTACGGACCTGGGTTCTGGCTCAGATCAGCCTTTTGCTGGTCCTACTGGTGGACTGCCACCTTTTACACCACCGGTTCACGAGCAGAACCAGGCATCCTCTTCGACACAGTATGAACCATAGGTTGCTTCCACTGTTGATAGGTTTGAGCAGATGATGATGCTGATGCAGCAGCAGCACTAGCAGCTCTTGGCGGTCTTATCTCAGGGTAGGAGTGCGACTCCACCTCCGCCATCTACATGCCCTACCGAGACTGCCGAGCCTCCTGCTCAGGCTAAGGATATACCTCCACCTTCTCCTGCTGCCTACACTGCAGGAGACGTGGGTACTCGCGGTCTTCTCGAGCGATTCCAGCGCTTGAGGCCTCCTACTTTCAGGGGTTCTCACAGACCCGAGGAGGCTGAATACTAGTTAGACCGCATATCTAAGATACTTAAGATGTCGCATTGTACTAAGGCTGAGCAGGTCGAGTTAGCCGCCTTTATGTTCGAGAAAGAGGCTAGCTTATGGTGGGGCAGTATACTGCTGACCGTCGCAGTAGGATATGTATGGACCTGGGCTACCTTTGAGTTCCACTTCTACGAGAAATATTATCCTCAGGCCTATCGACACGAGAGGGAGAATGAGTTCCTACGCCTCAGACAAGGATGCATGACAGTTACTGAGTATGAGCATCGCTTTACTGAGGTGGGCCGCTTTGTTCCGACTATCCTTGCTGATGAGCAGATGTGGATCAGGCCTTTTTTTGAGGGCTTGTGACCTAACATCCGGTCGAAGATGTGCTATATCCATATATTATCTTATGCAGAGTTGATTCATATGTCTGTTCAGGCAGAGTAGGATGTAGACCATTTGACACGCTCTCGTGGCCCTATGGTGCCTAGGCCATGACCGGATACGCTGAGCAGGCCTTTCCTCAGTAAGAGGCCTCGTACTGATTCGCCTCCCAAGATCATAGCACCAGTAGTTCCGAAGAGGCGTCCAGGTGTGACCTGTAAATACTGCAGGAGATCGGGTAACCCTGTCGAGAGCTGCTTTACGTGAATGAGGGATAGCAGGTTCTCTCTGCCATAAAAGATTAATCGTCCTCACCCTCAGGCTTTATCGGCTCCACCACTACGGATTGCCCTTGCACATCCATCTTTCAGACCTCCTGCACCTCATTTTAGGCCGCTACAGTGACCTATGATGCCTAAACCCAACCGACCTCAGTAGGCACGCATTCATGCACTTACTGCGGAGGAGCCAGAGACAGTACCTTCAACGCCTATGGCCTTCAAGGTCACTGCACACGTCCAAGGTACTCTTGTCTTTTTATTGGTGGACACTGGGTCCACTACCTCTATGATCTCATGCATGGCAGTTAAGCAACTGGGTTTAATTACTGCTCCTACAAGAGGAGTGAGGGTCATCATTGCCACAGGGACTTTCTCTGATGTTAGTAGTATGTGTGAGGGCTGCCCGATAGACTTGGGTGGCAGAACGATATTGGTCGACCTGATCGTCGTCTCCCTCTTCTATTACGACGTTATATTTGGTATAGACTGGCTCACTGAGATGCGAGCAGAGATCGATTGCGAGACTAGGATAGTTACAGCTCACGAACCAGAGGGCACGGCCTTTACTTTTCCTGTTCAGGTCAGTCACGTTACTCGGTTGAAATGTTACGCTTCTTCACTGGAGGATATTGATGGTCCGGTGCTTATAGAAATGCCTGTAGTCCAGGCTTTTGCGGACGTGTTTGAACCAATTCCTACGTTGCCTCCTCGGTGCGAGATCGACTTCACCATCGATCTTGCGCCTGGTGTGACACCCATTTCATTACCGATGTATCATATGCCTCCGTGTAAGATGGAGGAACTGCGGAAATAGATTGACGGGCTGGTAAAAAAGGCTTTATACGACCTAGTGTGTCTCCCTGGGGAGCACTTGTACTGTTTATGAAGAAGAAAGATGGCTCACTATGGTTGGTATTGATTACCATAGGTTGAACCAAGTCACCGTGAAGAACAAGTATCCTTTGCCTAGGATAGATGATCTGTTCGATCCGTTGAAGGGGGCAAAGTATTTCTCGAAGATCGACTTGCAGTCAGGGTACTACCAGTTGCACGTCAGAGATGAAGACGTGTAGAAGACAGCTTTCAGGACTTGTTTTAGGCATTATAAGTTCCTGGTGATGTCGTTCGGTCCCAAGAACGCACAAACCTTGTTCATAGACTTGATGAACAGGGTATTTCGGTCATTCTTATATCGATTCGTCATAGTATTCATTGATGACATCCTGATATATTCCACATGTCAGGAAGAGCACGAGGAGCACCTGAGAGCGATGTTGGATACTTTGAAGAAGAACCAGTTGTTCGCGCAGTATAAGAAGTGCGATTTCTGGCAAGAGGAAGTCAAGTTCCTGGGATATGTAGTGTCTGAGGATGGGATAGCTGTGGACCTTGCTAAGGTAGCCGCTGTTTAGGATTGGAAGCAGCCTGGCTCAGTTACCGAGGTGAGGAGTTTTCTTAGCCTGGTAGGGTACTATCGACGCTTCATTCGAGACTTCTCGAAGATTGTCAGGCCGTTGTCACAGTTGACACGTAAGGATCTGAAGTTTGTCTGGAATGAGAAGGCAGAAGAAGCTTTTCAAGAGCTGAAGGACAAACTGACGTCCGCCCCTGTGCTAGTATTACCAGAGCAAGGAGTTAAGTACACTATATATACTGACGTGTCTCATGTTGGTTTGGGTTGTGTCCTTATCCAGAAGGACAGGGTGATTGCGTATGCCTCGAGACAATTAAGGAAGCACGAGGAGAATTACCCTACGCACGACCTGAAATTAACAGTTATCATCTTTGCATTGAAGCTCTGGATACATTACCTCTACGGAGAGGAGTTCGAGCTTTTCTGCGACCACAAGAGCCTTAAGTATATATTCACTCAGTGAGACTTAAATATGAGGCAGTGCCAGTGGATGGTAACCTTGAAGGACTTCAAGTTCGAGGTCTCCTACCATCCTGGCAAGGCCAACCTTGTGGCAGATGCGTTGAGCTGCAAGAAGGCTATTACATTTGCGGCTCCGCTGATGATAGCAAAGTGGGATATGTTGGAGTTCGTGTGGGACTTCGAGCAGAAACTCATCGTGGAGGAGCCATTTGAGTGGGTCGCGCACGTTTGAGTTTGGCCACTTATTGATGATAGGATTATCGAGGCCCAGAAGGGCGATGAGCGGTTGTCTGAGCTTCGAGAGCAAGCTAGCGACACCGAGGACTCTGAATGGAGAGTTGGCACACATGAGAGTCTAAGATACCGTGGCCACCTATGCGTTCCAGATATTTATGACTTGAGACAGGAGTTTCTTGAGACTGCCCACAAATCGAAGCTTGCGATGCATCTTGGTACCATGAAGATGTACAAAGACATGAGGCGATCGTACTGGTGGGACAATATGAAGGTTCATATCGCCAAGTATGTTTCATGTTGTCTCACGTGTCAGCAGGTCAAGGCTGAGCATCGCCGACCTCTTAGACTCCTTTAGCCCATGCCCATAGCTGAATGGAAGTGGGACTTCATCTCTATGGACTTCATATTGGGGCTGCCGAAGACGAGGAAGGGACACGATTCCATCTGGGTGATCATGGACCAGTTGACCAAATTGGCTCATTTTCTCCCTATCAGAGTCACTAACTTTGCAGACGACTAGGCCAGGTTGTACATCAGAGAGATAGTCCGTCTGCATGGAGTTCCTTTAGAGATCGTGTCGGACCACGACACGCGATTCACATCTATCTTCTGGACTCGTATCCAGGAAGCGATGGGTGTGAAGCTGAAGTTCAGTACTGCGTTTCACCCTCAGACCGACGGGCAGACAGAGCGGGTGAATCAGATTTTGGAGGACATGTTACGGGCCTGTGTCTTGGATTTCAAGGACAGTTGGGATGACAGTTTTCCTTATGCAGAGTTCACGTACAACAACAGCTTTCAGGCGAGTATTGTATGGCTCCATATGAAGCCTTGTATGGTCGTCCTTACAGAGTGCTGCATTGCTAGGCTGAGGTTGGCGAGCGCAGCTTGATTGGGCCAGAATTGGTACAGGCGACCTCGGAGAAGATCGACATTATCAAGAGTTGACTCTTGATGGCACAGAGTAGACAAAAGAGTTATGCTGATACGAGGCGGCGACCACTTGAGTTTGAGGTTGGAGATCACGTATTCCTCAGAGTTTCCCTTTGAAGGGAGTTCTTCAGTTTGGGAAGAAGGGGAAGCTTAAGCCACGGTTTATCGGGCCATTTCAGATACTTGACCGAGTGGGTGCGGTGGCATATCGTCTCGCTTTGCCTACACCACTCACGGGCATGCACAACGTATTTCATGTATCTATGCTGAAGAAATACGTTCCTGATCCTTCACACATCATCCATTGAGAGCAGGTGCAGTTGAGCGACGATGCTACATATGTACTGCGTCCGACGCATATCCTAGATAGGAAGGAGCATGTGTTGCGCAGTAAAGTGATTCCACTCGTGAAGGTATTGTGGATGCATCATACAGAGGAGGAAGCTACCTAGGAGACAGAAGCCGAGATCCGAAAAAACTACCCTCAGCTTCTTGAGGAGTACGAAAAGGTACTAATTTCAAGGACAAAATTTTTCATTAAGGGGGGTAGATTGTAACGACTCGGAAAATCCTGTACAAAGACCCGAGTACCACCTCAGGCAGAAATCACTTAGGATCAAATCCTTTAGAAATTAGGCAGAGTTAACTAAGTGCTAAACTAGATTAGCCATGAAATCCGTTTGAATCACTTTAAATACGATCTGCAAGACCCAAAACTTGTAGAATCATTGACGCTAGGTTACCCTAAAATCTAGGATCAAACTCATTACCCGACTACTCTCGGGAGCACATTAAAACTCTGTATCAGATCTGGACCGCACATCGAAAGTCCGAATGATACAGGGTTATAGAATTAGGACTGCCTCGCTGGGCTTGACAACCATCTCGAAGATCAAATCTAGATAGTGTCCCACGGCTATTCGCTTGAGCCCAGAGCGAGGAGTGTGAGAAAACTTGGTTTTCTTTAGAAATCTAATAAAATTTAAGTAATCTGAGACTTGACGTTTGCATGCCAATTATAAGCAATCAGATGGTCGGAATCTGACCCAAATACACCCTCAGATCAGGAAACATTTCCCATAAATGTCAGTGTACTTGAAAACCTTGATCGAGATTCGGTGATCGTTAAACTGAAACTGGTCCGCCACGCGTGATCTGAGAATTTGACCGAAATGAAAACTTAACTCCACCTAGATCCAAGATTGGTGAGCTTAAGTCCGACCGCACGCAGAAAAGGGGCCGCCAGAAGTGCTCCGTTGAGCTGGAACAAGCTCACTTTGGATATAACCTAAGTATACCTTGACTTTGGGTCTACTTCGGTGAGGTTTTAGGCTATATAAGGACCTTAAACTCTCTCATATCCAGCCCATACGAATTTGAGAAAACTTAGGAGAGAGAAGAGAGAAAAGAGAGAGAAAGGTTGAGAGTTGTGGGAGGATCTCCCTGCCACTCTACTCTGTTGCTATCCGTGCCTAACTACATCGTTCTTATCGCTTCCCCGGTGTTTTCAACTTCGTTTCTAGGTAAGAAACCCTAACCCTAATCTGATCTAGGGTTATGAACATTGCAAATGATGAAATAGATAATATATTTCATTCTATTGGTTGTCAAACTGCTGTATACTAAAGCTTAGCGAATCCATCGAGTTCATTATGCTTCTACGGCGTAAGGTGCGGACTTTAGACGTATAGGTTATGGTTTTCAATGCTTTCAATGTCAGATAATGATAGATTCATGATCTGTATGTTATTGCACATGTACAAAGTGCTGTCCATTTCGTTTTTCGGTTATACATTAACTATGTTGAATATACTGCATTCTTCGTATTTGTAGAAAGTACCGTATACATATAAATTTTGAAAGTGTGTTTTCCATGATTAATTACTGTATGAACATGCTACATATGTGTATAATACTTACTTGGCGAAAGGGTTCACCCTAATACATGTTTTTGCTAGTATACACTATGTATGTTGAAAGAGTGTATCCTAAGTGTTTGTGAACATACTTGTAAGAGTAAGTACTTAGAGGATTGTGCTTTAGGTAGGTGTTGAGATAGGATTCTCAGCTACCTTAGAAATGTATATGATTTCCTCCATGTTGTTGTTTAATTTAACTGCTTACTTATGAAATATATGTGTTTGTATTTCCTTTTTGTATTGTGCTTTATAACATGCTTGAATTACTTTGTTTATTGTACTTTACTCTACATGCTTCTGAATAAGGATTGATTGTGTTTGGGGCTATGATTATAGTCCAGGCAATCGGAAACGAAAATGAATGTGTGGCTGAGATTCATTCGTCATGCGAGATGTGTTCGACGAACCCGAGTTGTACTTCGGTTGACGATAGTGGATGGCCACACGAAGTGCTTATGCGCTTCATATCGTTCACTTGTTATGCGCTGGAGCTAGCTAAGCTCGTCAAGTAATCCGATCTATTTAATATATATTTACCATGTTTGGACACTACTGCTTGAACCTGAGGTACTAACCTTACCAGTGGAATCCCGTTAACCGTGGTACCTCGATCCGCTAAGACTCATGAGCCAGGCATGGTGGTATGGGACACCGTGGTCGAGCTGTTGACCTACGCTGGGGCCACGAGCATCCCCATAGTGACCATTGAGCAACCAGACTCATGAGCCGATTATGGTGGTATGGGATACTATATTCGAGCTGTCTGCCTACACTGCTTTGATGGATGATAGGCGAGTGGTGCAACGATTCCGTGTAATAGCCCTGGCAGCCCTGACCATACCTGGAGTAGTGACCTCGAGCATACTCTAAATCTGCGGTGAGGCGATGAGCCTTCCCATAGTAACCGAGTATAAACTAGGCCTGTATTGATAAGGTGATAGGGGAGTGGTGTAACGATTCCATATAACAGCCCTGACAGTCCTTATAGCGACCTAGAAACACACCATCGTATGAGATTGTCTAGGACTGACGACCCTAGAATGGATCATTGTTTGGGAATGATATAAGGAAGGTACCTTAGTTTTTAAATACTGATGTTTGAAATGGACTAATAACAACTCGGTAATCATGCTCATCATCGCATTTCATGTGCCTGGAAGATGTGGAGCACTAAGGGTAACAGCATGCTGCGGACGTAAGATGGTGCCACACGAGGGAGTATGTTGGCGAGGGCATGCATCATAATCGCATCTCATCCTTGCATTAATTACAGTACTTAAGATTGTTGATTGTACTGCTTTATCATTACTGCTTGACTGAATTGATAACATGTTAACCTATGCTTTATTGTTCCACTGAGTTAGCCACTCACTCCCACGTTACAGGATAGTGTTCTGGACACCACCAGACTCTATCTTAGACACAGGTACCGATGATTCACAGGAGGCTGAGCCTGATTATTATGAAGGTCAGGATGAGTTTTTCTTCTTGCAGTTCTCCAGTGGCTTTGCTTAGGCAATTCGGATTTACGGGACTACTGGGCTATCATGACGGTTGGACTATTTTTGACATTTTTTTTTTAATTTAGTACATGTATATGATGACTCAGCGAAGTAATTATACTCTGGAGACAGATCGAGATCGTTTTATTTTTATACACATCTATATATGTTTTTCAGTCTTCCACTTGCGTTTTATACATTGATCTGGAGTATGGATTACTATTTTGGTATAATCTCACTCATGTTTATTACACTAATTCAGATAACACTCAATCATAAGCATTTGTGTCGCATAAGTGATGTTTTGGAACTCGGGTATTGAGTTGCTACTCGACCCTCGATTTTCTGGGCATTACAATAATTCATGAGAGTGGAGAGATTGAGACCAAGCATGCTTTATGGTACAAAAAGTTGGGCAACTAAGGAACAACATGTCCATAGGATGTGTGGCGCTGAAATAAGGATGTTGAGGTGGATGAGTGGCAAGACAAGGAATGAATGATAGATATAGAAATGAATGAATTGGAGGGAATTTAGGGCTATCACCAATGGGTAACAAGATGAAGGAAAGTACACTTAAAATGATTTGGTCATTTGCAATAGAGACTAAGGACTGGGAATAATGGTAGAAGTCCTATTGCATTGGAATCACCATAAAAGAGCATATAACATGAATTAATAAGATCCCATTCAATGAATGAATGCACAAAAGATACCAATAAAGCATTCAACAATGATAAGAAACTAACTTTATGAAGGATCATAACCTTAAATTTGCACTTATCAGATAATCCTAATATTTCCTCGAGTTACCATGAAATGTACAATAAGAAATAAAATGGAAAGTAGCTGAATTTGGCAGGCCAAATCAAAATGTTAGTATCTTATGATCTGTGTGACTTCCAAGCTACACCTCATTCACAACAGCACCTACTAAAGAACTAATGGACCATTCCAATATAATTTAGTGAAGATTGAGTGTTTGAAGAATGATAGACCCAAATCTAATGTCCCGCAGCAAAGAATTCAACTTCTACAACAAAGAGAAGACTCGCCATTAGTCATGGAATCCATTTTCTCTTAAAAGCTAACAAGTTGGGCAGTTTCCATTGGCCATCAAGAAGTTCTATTGTAGTTTTTCCCCAGGTTTACTTCTCTTTATCAATCTAGGAAGGCCAACCACGGTTCCATTGGAACCCCACATTGACCATGTGACAAGAACACAAGTTTAACATGATGGTTTGACGAATTGGTTGGAGAATCAGCTATGAGTTGATCCAATAGATGTAAACAACTATATAGTTGTTTCTTAGTGAATTAACAACAATTTATCTCAACAATGAACCAAGACTTTGTAAATTGGAAAAAAAATAAAAATAAATAAAAAAAAAAAATAACAACGGTGATGCATTATGCCAAACAAAAACAGGAATTTGAAATCTAGAATAAGAAATTGATTGAATATGACCATTTACTGTCAAATATCACAGAATCAACCAAATACAACAAAAGAAGGAAAAAAAAACCAAATTTGTAAATCACTTAAAGTCTCTACATATCCAGAAACCAATCCATTCAGATCTTAACCAATCATCATCATAATCATATCCCCAATGCATTTGAAACATCAACTCATACAAACTAAATGTATTAATCACCCATGATATAATCAGCTGAAATAATTAATCAAGAACTCAAACCTCAAATCTTAAAAGTTCAAACCACACTAATTAATGGCCCATCAACATTGCCCTAATCGCAATAACAATCATGAAGTAAAACTTCGAAAGCGGCGTCCATTATGTAACTCAATCCTACTGATCGTTGGTCATCAAATTGACATTTGAAAGGAAAATGGTCCTTAGGAAAAATCCACCAATTATTGTATGATTAGTATGATGTTTAGGCCACACAAAACCACAATAGGACTCATGATTAGTATGATGTTTAGGCCACACCACTTGTATAGTGGTTGAATGCACTAGTATGTACCATAGTCAGCTTGAGGAAGGTATTTTATGGGTTTTGTAAAAACTGAAAATCCCCAATATCAAAAGTCCTCAAATCCCCAAAATCCTAAAATCCCTAAATCCCCAATTTGTAAAATTAGAAAAACTGAATTTGGGGTCCACATTCAAATCGAGAATCTACAGACTACTAACTCCCAATTTCTTAAATGGGCATTAATATTGAGAGAGATTGAGAGAGAGAGAGAGAGATACCTCACTGTCGTGAATGAACTAGAACCGAGCTTCAGAGAGAGAGAGAGAGAGAGAAAGAGAGAGAGAGAGAGAGGGCATGCGTAAGATCGTAGGGCGTTCGACACCTCTTCCACTCCCGTTTGGTAAGAGAGACAGAGAGAGAGGAAGAGAGAGATAGTTTGAAGAGAGGAGGGATAGGAGGCGAGAGAGACAAAGAGAGAGGAAGAGAGAGAGAGAGCGAGAGGAGGAGGGGGTGCGAGAGAAAGAGAGAGAGAGAGAGAGAGAGAGAGAGAGAGAGAGAGAGGGAATCGGATTGCATACTAAGTAACTCAGTACGCTCTTATCGTACTGAGTAAACTCAGTTGGGCCCACCATGAAAATAAGTGGCTTATCCACACCGTCCATATGTTTTTTCAACTCATTTGAGGGGTTGAGCCCAAAGTTGAAGCATATCCAACTCTCAAGTGGATCATACCACTGGAAATAGTGGGAATAATGATTTCCACTGTTGAAACCTTCCTAGGCCCTACATTGATGTCTATTTGTCATCCAAGCTGTTAATAATATCAAAAAGACATGGATGAAGGGAAAAAAAACAAATATAAGCTTAATACAAAAATTCTGTGACACTCAAGAATTTTGCAATGGTATAAGTTCAATTCACACTGTTTCATGTGGTGTGGTGCATTTGAGCTTTGGATATCCTTCAATTTTGGACCCATGTCATAAAATTATCTAATAAAATAGATGGACGGAGTGGATAAAATACATAGATCATGGTGAACCCCATAGAGTTTACTCAGTATGCTTGGCGTACTGAGTTACTCAATACACAATCCGCTTCCGAGAGAGAGAGGGAGAGGAGACTGCTGCTGATAAGGGCAGTCTCTCTCACAGACTCGGGTTAGGTAACCCATGAGTAGTGAGTTGGCTACTGCAAGGATGTCACTAAGTTCTGTGGGCCCCACTATGATGTATGTGTTGTATCCACGCCGTCCATACATTTTGAGATATTATTTTAGGGCATTACCCAAAGAATGAGGTAGATAAAAACATGTAGTGGACCTCACCACAGAAAATAGTGGAGAGAGTATTCCCACCATTGAAACTATCCTAAGGCCCACCATAATTTTTATTTGAAATCCAACCTGTTCAAAAGTTAAAAAAGACATGAAAAAAGGTAAATCACAAATATCAGCTTGATCTAAAACTTTTGGGGCCTTTACAAGTTTTTAATGGTGGGTGTCACTGTCCCCACTGTTTTCTGTGCTGGGGTCCACTAGAGTTGTAGATGTATCTATGGATATTGCTGATGAGGGTCGAATATTGCATATTAGACCCCGACTATTATCTGCTTTTACCAACATGATAATGCTTAACGGGATATTTTAATTGTGTTTTTGTTGCAGAGTGTAATTAAGAGCGTTAATTGAAAAAGAGTATTAAAAGCGAGAATTTGATGCTCCAAAGTCATCAGAGCAAGGGATTGACTCCAGAGAACTAAGATCAACGGATTTACATGGCGGGGATCCGAGAAAATCAAGCCGTGCACGTTAAAGAGGTCCGAAATTGGTCCAGAATGCAAGATCACATGGTTTCCGCCATCCAATCAGTTCAAAACTTCATACATGTGATGAGGGTCATAAATTAACAGTACATATTAAATTTCAACCATTGAAGATCTAGGGAAGTGGCCCAACGGACGGATCAGGCCCTAGTATCATGATTTGTGGCCGCCTGAGATTTGGATATGTTTCAAGCTTGGGTATAACCCATTAAATGAGGTGCTAAAATGAAAGGATGGAGCGGATTACAGATACAAGTATCTATCGGACCCATACATACATTGAATGTGCAACGTACATAGATGCACCGGACGTGCACCAAGAAACCTAAAAGTAGGTCAGCAGGCGCTAACTGACTCTTCTTCTCAAACTCAAACACAGCAGTTGCCATTTGCAATTTTTGAAACCGACCTACGGTCATCAGTTGTGGGCCGCTTACATTGCTCAAACGGACAATCCAAGCCGTTCATCAGATCCACATGAAGTCTGGTATCACTGCCTAGGTGGAAGATTTTCAAATGATCATCAGGAGTGAAATCCAACCATTCAATAACAGAACGAATGGTGAAGCAAGATATTCTGTGGGCCACACCAAAATGGAGGAAAAAGTATATATTTCCAACTGAAATTCTGAGAGGAATTCGGTGAACGGATTGGATCTCTCATATGACAGATGAAATGGGCCCCACCAGAGTCACAGCGGAAGAGATTCGTGATCTCTGTTATAACATCTGGAAACTGACCGATTCTGGGGCGGTTGCGCGATCAGGAGGTTGATCAGATGGATGATCCAAGCCGTCCATTGGGTAGATCACTCAAAAACGTCCCAGGAGACGTTGATTTTTCGGATGAACTTCAAAGTACAAAGGACTTGTGAAGCTCTGTTTTTAGCTGCGTCAAGGGTATAAACGCTCCAACTTTTAGTAGTCCTTCGACCAACTTCCGAAATTCAAATTCTCCCACTGCTTGGAGTAAGATATATATAGAGACGAATAGCTGAGAAGGGAGGATTATTCAGAGCCTAGGGAGGAGATCCAGAGAAGAAGAAAGAGAAGAAAGGAAGAGAGAAAGGAAGATATTTTTATTTTATCAATCTTATTTTTCTATCTCCCTAATTGAATTTGTGGATTGCTGATCTCTCAGCTAGGGCTAAGATGAAACCCCTGATTTGAATATCCATTGTTATATATTGAATTTACTTTAATTAGATTGGTTTGTTTCTTTCTCTAGCATATTTGATTGGGTTAAATTCTGTATTTCTCCACCTATAAACTTGACCAGAGTCTATATATGGATGTTGTCTGGATGCTTATTCTAGGTGCTTGTGTTTGATCATGAACAGGTTTCCTATAGAGGAAGAAACAGGGTGCTTAAATGAATTATACATTCTATGTGCCCGACCAAGGACATGGGATGTGTTATTCATTGCATTGCTTTAGGAGATTAAACATTCTGTATGCCCGACTAAGGACACAGATTGTGCTTTTTTTATATAAGTTGTATCAATCTAGATTAGGTTGAATCAACAAATAAAACCAGGGATAGGATAATTAGGGGTGGATTCAAAAGTCCTAGTACTCTCTCTGATTGAATTTTCTTCCCTGTTCTCAATTATTTTTCATAAAATTGTGCTTAGTAATTCACTCCATTATTTGTTGGATTAGTTAAGGAGAATCATATATTTGAATTGTGACAACCAGTCCTCGTGGGAATGATCTCATAATACATACTGTATCTACATCTGATTCGTATACTTGCGAGTTTAAAATTAATTTAAATCAAGTTGGTTTAAGTAAAACATCAATTGCCCTAACATGATCTCTCCAAATGGATAGAAGGTTTGGATATAAAACCACTAGATGATGGTGGGGCCCAAAAATGAGAGGTATATAAATATCAGGTGGACCACACCACATGAAAACAATAGTGATTGGATATCCATCATTAAAATCCAATTTTGGCCCACTGTCATGCCCCAAACTCGGAAACCGGGCTCACAAAATCCAATTCTGGCCCACTGTCATGTACTTATGTTTTTTGTTTGTGACTACACACTGCTTCAAGACAAGATCATGAATGAAGAATGTTTTCAAGACAAGATCATGAATGAAGAATGTTTGCAAGTCATGTCATGGATGAAGTTCTAATAAATTCAAGATTAGAAGACTTCATCAAGACAAGTCAAGAAAGTACCAAAGCTGTCAACTCGATTCAAGCTTCTCCTTCAAGATCATCTGAGAATACAGACCTTCAAGACTTCAATGTTCATCTCACTTCAAGGTTTGTTTGACCTTATATTGACCTTATGTTGTTCTGTATGATAGGTCATTCTGGATACATAATCCGAATATTTTAATATGCTTATTATGACTGTTCTAAGACCAGTCCTAGAAATCTTAAGACCAGTCCTAGCTTTGCTTCGATCAGTCTTAGGTTTCTCGAGAACCGCCCCTAGGTTGTTCTGATTTTCGAATTTTCTGGTTGTCCTTCGACCGGCCCTAGGTTATTGCCATTTTTCGGATTTTCCGGTTATCCTTTCTGGGGCCTTAGACTTGACTTGCCGACCAGTCCTGGGAAGTTTTACGACTCCTCCTTCGACTAGTCGTAGTCCTACGACTCGAACTCCAGCGACTTATCTATGGTCCTACGACCAGTCGTAGGTGACTCACGACCAGTCGTGGGACCAGTCGTAGGAGGCCCACGACCAGTCGTAGGTTACCTAAGACCAGTCGTGAGAACAACTAATCTAATCCCGCGAAAATCTTTTAAAATCTTTGATGCTACGATCGGTCCTAGGGATCCTAAGACCAGTCGAAGATGGGATTTTTCAGGCTATAAATAATGCACAAATTTCAGAGATTAGACATTCCATTCCATTCAATTCAAGCGATTTAAGGCTACACTCTGAGATAAGTTGTGATTATTTTTTAAGCTATTGTGCATATTTAATATTCCTTTTGATAGAATTATTCTATTGTGATTATGATCCACATTCCAATCTCATTTAGAAAAGAGGAATTTGTGACATTCCTTCTTCTGGGATCAAAATCAAATAGACCTTGCTCTTCTTGATTTAATCTAAAATCAATTAGACATAGAACCTTTCTTTAAGTGAGTATTGGGCATTGAATGACGTATCATACATCTACTCCGATTGGTTCCACTGGGCTACTTCAAAAGGAGATCCAGGTATTTTACTTTGTAATTTACTTTCTCTGGTTTTGTTTGAGATTTGCCAGAAAAATCTCATTGTATTGGTTTTCTAAGGAGAGCCAGAAAACTCAAATTGTGGGGATTTTTTTATTGTGTAAGCCAAAGATAAAAAGACACAATTGTGAAGGTTTTGGGTGAACCTGTGAAAACCTATTTTTGAGAGTGCATGCTAATATCCCCTATGTGAGAATATTAGGAGTGGAGTAGCATTCTGTGTGGCTATTGGCTAACAGTTGGTGAACACACAGGCGAACCACTACATATCGTTGTGTTATGTATGTGCTTGATTTCTTTATTCATTTATTCCTTCATTATTGTGGATTGCTTTTGTGGATGAATGTTGTAATTTTTATTTCAAGCAAGTGTGGTTGAATGGTGTAATAACTTAGGATTTATTTCTATAAGTTATTCTTGATTTAGTTTCCATATCATTTGTGATTGCTAGATTGTTCTAGAAATTAGGTTGTCCTACCATAAGCCATTGGTTTTTGGTGTAAGGTTGTCGTTAGAATTGATTTAGTATCATTCACATATTTCATGTGCTTTGAGATTGTTATTATTTCAGCATTGTTATTTATATCTTTTATTATTCATTGTTTTAAGTTTTATTTGGCATTGCCCTATTCACCCCCCCCCCCCCCTCTAGGACACATAGCTAGGCCCTTTTAAGTGGTATCAGAGCTAAGTTCCTCGTGCTTATTGCTTATTTATTGGATTTATTTCCTGAGCTAACGATCTAAGTTATATTAAGATGTCAAATTTTGATAGCCTATCTATCACTAGGCCACCACCCTTTAATGGCACAAATTGTGCCTATTGGAAAGCAAGGATGAGAATCTTTCTCAAATCCATGGATGAAAGTGTGTGGCTGGCCATAATGAACGGATGGAAACTACCTATCACTGAAGTAACTGATGAAGATGGTTCAAAATCAATGAAAGTAATATCTTATGCCCTTTGGACCACACTTCAGAAAAGTGAGAGTAGTACCAATGCAAAAGCACTAAATGCAATTACTTGTGCATTGTCACCAGATGAATTCAAAAGAATCATCTCATGTGAAAATGCTAAACCAGCATGGGATCTTTTAGAAATGACACACGAGGGTACATCTATTGTCAAGAAATCTAAAGTCCAACTCCTCACAACTGAATTTGAAGAAATTCATATGGAGGAGAATGAAATGTTTATGGACTTCTACACTAGATTGAATGACATTGTAAACTCAATGTGGGGTCTCGGTGATAGAATCCCAGAAAGTAAAGTGTGTGCAAAGATACTACGCTCACTTCCTGAACGTTTCAATTCAAAAGTAACCGCGATTCAGGAACTTCGTGATACGGATAACATGAGGGTTGAGGAACTAGTTAGTTCTTTACAGACCTACGAATTGAACTTTAAAGCTCCAAAAGGAAAATCAATTGCTCTCAAATCATTTAAAAATATTCCACAAGAGAGCACTTTAGACTTTGAAAATTCTAAAGATGATATGGCACTTTTTGTAAAAGGGTTTTATAAAATTTTCAAAAATAAGAAAAAAGTAGATTTTCAAAAATCAAACGATAAGAGACAATCTAAACCTAGAGCTCGAAAATCTTTGAAAGATAGTCAATGTTACAACTGTCAAGAGTATGGGCACTTGGCTAACAAATGTCCTAAAAAGGACAAATCAAAAAGGAAGAGTATGTTGGCTACTTGGGATGAATCATCTGATTCGGAATCCTCTTCGAAATCAGAAGATTCTGAAAATGAGTCGGGAGATGATATTAAAGCCCTTATGACTCTAGCCAAAGTCTCTTTTTCAGATTATGATGAAGTAACTAGCGAAGAGAATCTGAATAGTGATTGCGACAATAAAGAAGATCTTCAGGATGCATACAATGCCCTTTATAAGGAGAGTTGTAAAATTGCTGTCAAGCTTAAATTATTAAAGGAAAAATTTTCTAAACTTAAAGAAGATTATGAGTCTCTTGTTTTAGAAAAATCTCATATTTCTGATTTTTTCTGATTTTTTTGAAAAGACCAAATGTGATTTAAAAATCAAAACCTCCCAAGTTGATGATTTGAAATCCGAGAACGAGAAACTCAAAAATGAAGTAGCTTCTCCTTTGAGTTTGAAAGACACTTGGAGATATACCCAAGGTGATCCTAAATTAGAAAATTTGTTATTCAGATCAAGAAAATGTGGCGATCAATCCGGGTTGGGCTATGATAAGAATACCTCTCCTAAACAAAAGAATACTGCTCCTAAGTTTGTGAAAGGAGAGTCTTCAAACTCAAAAGTAAAGAATACTTATCAAGGTCTTCCAAAAAATTCGAGGACCCTTCAAAAACCTAAAAATAGTCATGCCAACTTCAATCTTCAAAACCGAAATCCTTTGGTTAAAAAGATTATTAATCTTCTCAAGGAGCTATTGAAATTTAACTCTATAGGTCATTCGTATAACAACAGATAGAAAAAGTCCAACTACACTCCTAAACCCAAAACAGTACTGAAATGGGTTCCTAAAGTTGGCTGCTTGTTTGCCCACACTGCTTTCAAAGCTATAAGTCATTCAAAGTGGCACCTAGACAGTGGTTGCTCCAGGCATATGACAGGCAACAAAGCTTTATTCACCAATCTAAAAGATAGGACTGATGGGTCAGTCACTTTTGGTGATGGAAGCAATTGCAAAATCATTGGCCAAGGTACGGTTCAGCTTTATAACCTTCCCTTATTTAAAAATATTTTATATGTTGAGGGCTTGAAACACAACCTATTGAGTATATCTCAAATATGCGACAACAACCATAATGTAAAGTTTTCTAATCAAGGTTGTGAGATTATTAATAAAGAGGGTTCTGTTATATTAACTGGTCGCAGAACTTCTGAAAACTGCTACATCGTTAGTGATGGTAGCACATCTACTCAATCGTGTTACATGGTCCATACTGATGAGACTGAATTATGGCATAAACGCCTTGGACATGTACACTAACGGAACTTGTTTAGATTGAGCAAAAGAGAACTTATAAGAGGTCTACCCAAATTACAAAAAGTAGACAAAATATGTGGTAAATGCTAGTGGGGCAAACAGATTAGGAGCTCTCACAAGAAAGTGAACTCCAATACCACATCTAGACCTCTCGAGCATCTCCACATGGATCTCATTGGACCAATCAGAACGGAGAGTCGAAGTGGCAAAAAATACATCTTGGTTATCGTAGATGACTTTACTAGATTCACTTGGGTATCATTCTTAAAAGACAAATCTAAAACCCTAGATGAAGTAAAGAAGATCATCAAACGAATCCAAAATGAAAAAGATTCTCAAGTTTATAAGATCCGTAGTGATCATGGATCTGAATTCGAAAATAGTAGTTTTGAGAAATTCTGTAGCGATCAGGGAATATCACATGAATTCTCTGCGCCCAAAACTCCTCAACAAAATGGTATAGTTAAGAGAAAAAATAAAGTGCTTCAGGATATGGCTAATGTCATGATGAATAGTATGAAGCTCTCCAAAAATCTTTGGGCTGAAGCAATTAATATTGCCTGCTACATTATTAATCATGTTTATACTAGTAAATCTGAAAATAAGATTGCTTATGAGTTGTGGTTCAAAAATAAACCTACTGTCAAATACTTTTGAATTTTTTTCAGTAAGTGTTACATTTTACGTGATCGTGAAAATTTGGAAAATTTTGATACGAAGAGTGATGAAAGTATTTTCCTTGGATATTCCTTAAACAGTCGAGCCTATATGGTTCTAAATAAAAGAACAGGTGTGATTCAAGAGTCCATCAACGTGGTCATAGATGATCATTTGAATACACTTGCTCCGAGTTCAGATGATGATGAAATTCTTATAATCGACAATCAAGATACCTCTTCATCTCAATCTGAACCTAGGACTATCAAAGATCAACCAACCAATCAAATCCTTAAAAATCCTCTCACTGGAGTTCGTACACATAAACAACTTGAAAACATATGTAATTATGTTTGTTTTACATCTTAAATAAAACCGGTCAATGTAAAAGAAGCTCTTTCTGACGAAAATTGGATAGTAGCTATGCAGGATGAACTTAATCAATTTGTTCGTAATGATGTCTGGTATCTTGTTCCTAGACCTAAAGATAAACACATTATTGGAACAAAATGGATCTTTAAAAATAAGTCTTATGAACTTGGAAATATTATACGAAACAAGGCTAGACTAGTTGTACAAGGGTATAGTCAGATTGAAGGCATCGATTACGATGAAACTTTTGCTCCAGTCGCTCGCCTTGAATCTATCAGACTTTTTATTTCCATCGCCTATTTTAGAAAGTTTAAAATTTATCAGATGGATGTAAAGAGTGCCTTCTTAAATGGCGATTTACATAAAGAAGTTTATGTAGAACAACCCTCAGGGTTTGAAGACCCCAAGCTTTCTGATCATGTATTTCGTCTCAAAAAGGCTCTCTATGGTCTGAAACAAGCGCCCAGGGCATGGTATGAAAAATTGACTAAATTCTTACTTAGTCATAGTTTTCAAGTGGGAAGTGTTGATAAGACGCTATTTGTTAAGAAACATAATAGTGAGATTTTAATGGTTCAAATATATGTAGACGATATTATTTATGGATCAACTTGTTCTAACATGTCTATTGAGTTTGCAGAGTTGATGAAATCAAGATTCGAAATAAGCATGGTTGGTGAACTAAATTACTTCCTAGGGTTGCAAGTGAAACAATAACCTGATGGAATCTTCATTTCTCAAACCAAGTATGCTACAAACTTGGTTAAAAGGTTTGGATTTGAGAATGGTAAAAAATTTGATACTCCTATGAGTACAACCTTGAGACTCTCAAAAGACTCTACATGTAAAGATGTAGATCCAAAGCTATATCGTAGTATGATTAGTAGTTTACTATATCTAACTGCTAGTAGACCTGATATCGCTCTTAGCATTGGTATTTGTGCGAGATATCAGTCTAATCCTAAAGATTCACATCTCACTGCTGTCAAACGGATTATTAGATATGTCATAAGTACAACTAAGTTGGGTCTTTGGTATCCTTTTGATACTAATGTTAAATTAGCTGGGTATTTAGATCTTTGATTAGGGGTGTAATATTGATGATAAAAAATCAACCAGTGGTGGTTGTTTTTACATTGGAAACTGTTTGGTTTCTTGGTTTAGCAAGAAGAAAAGCTCAATATCGCTTTCCACTGCTGAGGCTGAGTATATCGCAGCAGGATATGCATGTACTCAACTCGTATAGATGAAATGCATGTTAAGCGATTATGGAATTAATCAAGATTCAATGATCTTACATTGTGATAATTCTAGTACTATTAATATTTCCAAAAATCCAATTCAGCATTTGCGTACTAAGCATATTGACATTAGGTATCATTACATTCGTGAATTAGTTGAAGAAAAAGCTATTGGAATATATTCCAACCGATGTCCAACTTGCTGATATATTTACTAAACCGCTCGACAAAAGCAGGTTTACTAAAATGAATTTAATCTTGGTATGTGCATTTTAAATTGAATATACTTGTCTGCATGTATCATAGTGGCCTATATTTTGAATTTTTATATGTATAAATTTCAATTTTTGCATAAAAATATATATTCTTGTCGATGCTCGACTGGCCCTTGCCATACACGACCGGTCCTGACTCGACCGGTCGTAGACTGCACTCGACCGGTCGTGAAGATCGTGAGCATCATATAATTTAGGGAAAATCGCTTTGTTCTTCATTTCCTTTTCTTCCTTCGACGAGTCGTGGCTCGACCAGTCTTGAGAGTTC
This sequence comes from Magnolia changhungtana, assembly GCA_030180095.1. Lineage (NCBI taxonomy): Eukaryota > Viridiplantae > Streptophyta > Magnoliopsida > Magnoliales > Magnoliaceae > Magnolia > Magnolia changhungtana. The sequence goes on from JASAUF010000652.1 coordinate 7,135,416, forward strand.
ATGATTTTCTTCAAGATAAGTCATTTTTCTTCATTTTTATTGAAGATTTATGCTTTGATTTGCTTATTCCATAAGCTAGATCTCGTCTTTTGTTAATTTTTTTTGGGTTTCCTCTCTAAAATTTCTGATCTAGAGAAACCCACCACTTCTAGTGGTCTTTGTGCTTGCTCCTTGGTAAATCTTATTGAAAATGGATGTTAGGGGGAAAAAGAAAACATCCTGTGGTCCATCTTCATCTAGATCTACATCTATAACAAAACGGCACCTTCGGTCACTCGAAGATGATCCCAATGATGTACGGGATTTACGTAGCCGTAAAGTTATTGTTGAGCGTCCTGTACGTCTCAATCACATTGAACAATTTGGGATTGTCCTCTCCTTGAATGTTGGTGGGCTAACATTTTGTTTTGGGGTGGGCCTGCATACCAGTCCATTGCACAATCTATGGTTGCATGTATCTCTGATTTTTCTCTTGATAATTTAACATTCTCAATTGCTACTAGAGAAGGGAAATTTCTAATTGATCGACACTTGATATCAGGTATTATGGATATACCTGTCAAGGATGAAGGTATTCCGATTCATACATTATATGATAAACCATCTGAATCAGAAAAACAAATGTTGACAAGAGATTTATGCAATATAGAAGTACAATGGACGCACAAAGGAAATGCGCTCCCCTCAAAAATTTTATTACCCAGATACAGAGTTTTGCACCGGATCTTCATCTCAAACGTGTATCCTCGGTCCAGCAATAAAACCGAGTTAACTGCTTTCATGGTTCGGGTTTTACACTCTGTTGTGTCCGGCATCATTGTCTGTTTACCTTCTTTGATATGTCATTTTATCATTCAGTTTCGTCTTCATTCGGGTCATATTGATATTCCATTTGGTTATCTTATGACTTGTTTAGCCACAAATATGCTTGTTGCTTTACCTGAGAATGAGGCACCAATTCATCATCTTTCATTCAATAATACTAATTTAAATAAGATGAAGTTGGATTTGCTTCCTGGTCAATTCTATGAAGGTGGTGGTGAAGGTGCTGAAGCAGAAAATGAAGGGGAAGCTGCTGATCTTCCTCCACAGGCTGATATAAATATGGATGATATATTTGAAGACATTGAAACTGACTCCCAAAATGATCCTGATTATGATCCCTCTTCTTGCTATGATGCACGTCTAAGTGCATTGGAGGAGAAGGTTGATAACCTGAGTGTAGCCCATGATATGCAATTTAAATATATGCGAAAATATCTTCGTCGCATTAATAGGGGCTTACTTTAGATTGATCCAACCATCCCTGCTCCTTCATCTGGATCTGATTAGGTGGATTATATTTTTTGGTTTGTTTTATATTTGAATATGATGGATTCTGTATTTCTATTACGGTTGATGACTTTGGTTGTATGTTTTGTTTTATTGTATATCCTTATTTGGATTGATGACATTGAAGTGTTGTATTAATTTGATAATTAATCTTGACTCTTCATATGGTGTTCTCTTCTCTCCTTTGGCCTTCCCTTATCATTTTGTGACAAAAAGGGGGAGTAGTATGGAAAGAGAGAGAAAGGGAGAAAGGGGGAGAAAGGGAGAGAGTGAGTAATTGAATATGGTTGATTGTGATTGTTTCTACTTACTTAGGGGGAGTAGAGTATTTTTGATGGCTCTGATGGCTCATGATTCTTTCTTCATTTTATTCTTATATTTGTAAATGTTTTTGTCACAAATTTGACAAAGGGAGAGATTGTTAGTGCTATGATTTCATATCCCTTTGATTGTCAAATTTTGTAGTGTCAAAACCTATATGTCTTATACTTCTTGTGTTTCTTGTTTGTGACTACACACTGCTTCAATACAAGATCATGAATGAAGAATGTTTTCAAGACAAGATCATGAATGAAGAATGTTTGTAAGTCATGTAACGGATGAAGTCTACAAGAATAGAAGACTTCAAGTTTGCTTCTAACAAATTCAAGATTAGAAGACTTCATCAAGACAAGTCAAGAAAGTACCAAAGCCGTCAACTCGATTCAAGCTTCTCCTTCAAGATCATCTGAGAATACAGACCTTCAAGACTTCAATGTTCATCTCACTTCAAGGTTTGTTTGACCTTAGATTGACCTTAGGTTGGTCTGTATGATAGGTCATTCTGGATACATAATCTGAATATTTTAATATGCTTGTTATGACTGTTCTAAGACCAGTCCTAGAAATCTTAAGACCAGTCCTAGCTTTGCTTCGACCAGTCTTAGGTTTCTCAGGACCAGTCCTAGGTTGTTACAGATTTTTGGATTTTCCTGGTTGTCCTTCGACCAGTCCTGGACTTGCTTCGACCAGTCCTGGGAAGTTCTACGACTCCTCCTTCGACCAGTCGTAGTCCTACGACTCGAACTCCAACGACCAATATATGGTCCTACGACCAGTCGTAAGTGACTCACGACCAATTGTAGGAGGCCCACGACCAGTCGTAGGTTACCTAAGACCAGTCGTGAGAACAGCTAATCTAATCCTGTGGAAATCTTTCAAAATCTTTAATGCTAGGACCGGTCCTAGGGATCTTAACACCAGTCGAAGATGGGATTTTTCAGGCTATAAATAATGCACGAATTTCAGAGATTAGACATTCCATTCCATTCCATTTCATTCAATTTAAGCGATTTAAGGCTATACTCTGAGATAAGTTATGATTATTTTTTAATCTATTGTGCATATTTAATATTCCTTTTGATAGCATTATTCTATTGTGATTCTGATCCACATTCCAATCTCATTTAGAAAAGAGGAATTTGTGACATTCCTTCTTCTGGGATCAAAATCAAATAGACATTGCTCTTCTTGATTTAATCTAAAATCAATTAGACATAAAACCTTTCTTTAAGTGAGTATTGGACATTGAACGACGTATCATACATCTACTTCGATTGGTTCTACTGGGCTACTTCAAAAGGAGATCCAGGTATTTTACTTTGTAATTTACTTTCTCTTGTTTTGTTTGAGATTTGCCAGAAAAATCTCATTGTATTGGTTATCTAAGGAGAACCAGAAAACTCAGATTGTGGGGGTTTTTGGATTGTGTAAGCTAGAGATAAAAAGACACAATTATGAAGGTTTTGGGTGAACCTGTAAAAACCTATTTTTGAGAGTGCATGCTAATATCCCCAGTGTGAGGATATTAGGAGTGGAGTAGCATTCTGTGTGGCTGTTGGCTAACAGTTGGTGAACACACAAGCGAACCACTATATATGTAACGCCCTGAAAATCGGGGGTCGAGCATAAACTCAACTCCCGAGTTCCAGAACATCACTTATGCAACAAAATGAATGATTATTGAATGTTGACTGTATTCGTGCATTGAACATGAGTGAGATTAAGCCAAAACAGTATATCATACTCCAGAGACAGTTAAATTTGCAAGCGGAAGACTATGATAGATAGATAAAATATATAAACTATGATGAGTCTCGAGTGTGATAACATTACCTGGGTTAAATAATTACAAGGACAGTTCTAAAATATACCTAATGTGATGACGTGTAAAGTCTCCTATCCCAAATACCATAGCCCCGTCAGTACAATACCAGGTCTTCATAGACCTGTCAGAGAGATACAGATAGGAGAACTCCTCCTCATCACCATAGAAATAGTCCGGCTCTGCTTCACAAGCATCGCCATCACCTGAAACTCAACAAATCTGTTTGGTGTGTACAACACCGTCCCGTAACGTGGGAGTGAGTAGCTAACTCAGTGGAACAATAAGGCATAAGTTAACATGTTATCAATACAGTCAAGCAGTAATGATAAAGCAGTAAATCAAACACTCCTAGTTACTCTGATTAATGCAAGTATGAATGCAGGTATGATGGATGCCCTCTCCGACATACTCCCTCAAGCGACACCATCTCACGTTCGCGCATGCTTACATCCCACAGTGCTCCACATCTTCCAGGCACATGCGATGCATGATGAGCATGATTACCGAGTTTTTAATTAATCCATTTCAAACAAAGCAGGATTGGGAAACTAAGGTACCTCCTTGTATCATTTCCAAACATGATCCAATCTAGGGTCGTCATCTAGTTAATATCGACCATGGTGTGTTTTCTAGGTCACCTGCAGAGAGGCACGCTGTGGTACATTACGCACAAAGGTTGCACCACTCCCCATCACCCCTTAAACGATTCATCACGATACAACTATACGTAAACATGGCCTAGTTCATACTCTATATATCGCGGCGAACCCTAAGGCACGCCGCAACTTCAGCAGTATGCTCGCGGTCACTACAAAGGGCGCAGGTACATTACGCACAAAGGTTGCACCCCTCCCCCATCACCTTATCAATGTAGGCCGTACGGCGCGAATATAGTGTCCCATACCACCATAATCGGTTCACGAGTTGAGTTGCTCACCGGTCACTACGGGAGGCACGTAGCCCCGGCGTGGGGTAGGCCGAGCGACTCGACCACGGTGTCCCATACCACCATGCCCGGCTCATGAGTCTTAGCGGATCGAGGTACCATGGTTAACGGGATTTTCACTGGTAAGTTTGGTACCCTAGGTTCAAGCATTAGCGATCAAACATGGTGAACATACATAAGGCATACGGTTTACTTGACATGTTCGGCTAGCTCGAGCGCACAACAAGTTGGGCGATATGAGGCGCAGAAGCACCTCGTGTGGCCAACCACTATCGCCAACCGAAGTACGACACGGGTTCACCAACACATCGTGCATGGCGAACGAATCCCAACCACATCTTCAAGTCGATATGGGATGCCCTGGACTACTAACATAGTCCCAAGCTCAGTCAAATCCTAACCATAGCATGTGAAATACGGCATGATAACATGGTAATTCAAGAACACTAGCAAGCATAATATAAAGCATAACATGAAGCATGTTAATAACAAGTCACAAAGCATGTTCAAAAGCATGTTATAAAGCATTATGTAAATAAGTATACAAATACTTACATTTCAGTAGGCGAGTGGTTAGAGTGAACAACCACATGGAGAGTGTCATATGCGACTCTAAGGTAACCGAGAATCCCATCTCCGCACCTACCTAAGATTCTAACACTTAAGCACTTACACTCACAAGTGATTTCACCAACACTTGGAATGCAATATTTTGACATACATGACGTATGCTAAGGAAGTGTGTACTAGGGTTGTCCCTTTGCCAAACTAGTATTTTATACATATACATCATATTCATACAGCAATTAAACATGTCAATCACATCAGCAACTTTTATACGTATAGGGTACTTCCACGTATACCCAAATTTCGACATACATAGTGTTTACAAAGGAACATAGACTTCGGCGATTCCTTTCGCCAAGCTAGTATTTTAATCATTTATTGTATAATCATACATGAAATAAATATGTCAAACATTATTCCAAAAGAAATACGTATACGGTATTTCTACAATACGTAATTTCAACATACGGCACATTTACAAGTAAACATATATTTTGGCGATTCCTTTCGCCAAACTAGTATTTTATTCATATGTTATATAATTATACATTAAATAAACATGTCAAACATTTATCCAAAAAAAATACGTATACGGTATTTATACGTATACCTAGAATATGTGAAATTCCATATTTCACAACCGTTAATCAAAACAGAAACGGAAAGCACTTTGTACATGTGCAATTGCAAGCAGATCATGAATCTACCATTATCTGTCATTGAAAGCGTTGAAAACCGTAACTTATAAGCTTAAAGTCCTCACCTTTGCCTTTGGAAACGAAACGAATCAGCAAGGGTAGTACAACTTCCGTATACGGGAGTTTCTAGCCTAAAGAGCGGAATCGATTATCTTTTTCATAACCCACAACGATTCTATCTTATATCAGGCCTAGGGTTAGGTTTCTTACCTTCAAATGGGACGGAAAACGCCGGAAAACGCCTAGAATAGGGCGGTGTAGGCCGTGGGGTGATTTTCTGTGATAGGAGGAAGATCCTCCCACTTCTCCCTCACTTTCTCTCTTTTCTCTCTCCCAAAACTCAAATTCGTATGGCTGTGAGAGAGGGTGCTCTAAGGCCCTTATATAGCCTAAAACATTCCCAAAATAGACTCAGGTTCAAGGGTTACTGCTAATATAGGATATTTGTCACTTTTCCAGCTCAAAAGAGAGGTTCTGGTGGCCCTCCTTAAACCAAACGTCAGACTTAAGCTCTCCATCTATGGATCTACGTGGGATTACGTTTTTGACTCGATCGGATACCCAGATCGCACGTGGCGGACCACTTTCAGTTCGACGGTCAGTGGGCCACGATCAGAAATTCCAAGTACATGTAAATGTTCCTGAAAATTTTCTTAATCCGAGGGTGTAATTTGGTCTGATTCTGACGGTCAGGTTGCTCAATACTGACGCGTCAACGAAGGATGCCGATCACTATTCCAGATATTTATTTTGGCATGGGAATAGTGTTTTTCACACTCCCTCGCTCCGAATCGAAACGAATGACCGTGGAACATCGGATGGAGCTGATTTTTGAGATGATTGTTAAGTCCAGTGAGGCGGTCCTAAGTCCTTAACTGCGTTAATCGGATTTCCGATGTGTGCGGTCTAGACCTAATACGAAGTTTCGTTTCATTCCCGAGAGCAGACGGAAATGAGTTTGATTCTAAACTTTAGGGTAACCTAGCCAATGATTCTACAACTTTTGGGTCTTGCGAGATCGTATTTAAAGCGATCCTAACGGATTTCATGACTAATCGAGTTTAGTACTTAGTTAACTTTGTTAAATTTCTAAAGAAGTTAATCCTAAGTGATTTTCATCTGAGGTGGAACTTAGTCCATTGTAGTTTGTATATAAAGTGATCCAAGTTATACTACTTAGCTAGTTTAAGATAGTGTCTAGGGCGAAGGTGCTTTGAAAAATTGAAAGCACAAGGTAGTGAAGGGTGGGATTTGTGAAGGAGATGGGTTCAGAAGTGATTTTAGACTATGGGATTCAGTTCTGACAAGTTAATGAGGTATTAGGATTGACCCATTGCCTAAGGACATCTAATCCCAAGTTGGCAAAAATCCGGGGCGTTACAATCTACCCCCCTTAAAACAAAATTTCGTCCCCGAAATTGCCTAAGGGTAATAAGGAAAGATTTCTATTATTTCATTTGCCTAAGACTTATTGATTTCGAGTTCCTATGCGTGGTAGGGTATATACTAGTCGGTTCCTTTTAGTCTACCCCCTTAAAACTTAATTCTTCATCCATTTCTCATACCCTGATGGTTTACTACCATTTATTTCTTTACCTATTTGGAGTCTCGACGACAATTCCCACAATTTAGAGTAAGATAGTTGTTTTCATTGTTTGACCAACACGGAGAGACGGTAATAGTGGACTCGATCCCGATACATCGATCATCTACCGGGCCAGGGTAGGAAGCTCATCGTATCGCTTCCGAATCCGGAGGATCTGGTCTTCTGCTCGCAAGCAGTGAGTCCATTGGTAGTCGCCCAGGATTGAGAATTAGGTCAAGCCGCGAATGCTTCGCAGTTGTATATTTCAGTAACTCCGTAGTCCGAGCACTCTAGAAACGTAGGGAATGTCCATCATTGAAAGGTTCAAATTGTTTAGTCTAAGGTTGCCCTTTAGGTCTTAGTCTAAGAGAGTCCTTGATATTATCTGTCCCAGGGGAGGGTGAATCAAAACTTACTAGATCATCCTAAAACATTTTTATAGTAGAACTTGTTAGGGCTTCTATAATGTGCGTATATTAACAAGCACTGTTTCGATCCTGGGCCAGTGGGGTAGGGTCCACCATGCTTTCACTGTGCCACCCAGATCAAGAGATGCAATAGGTAACCTAACTAGATTGGGCTCATAATGTTCTACCCCCCTTAAAATTTTAGTTTCACCCTCAAGGCTCAAGAGTTATGCCCTGCTCCGTATAGCGGAACAAGGTGTAGTTTAGGATCTATCCTTGACATGAAATGGGAAATACATTGGTCTGCCTTTCATCGACGATGTGTACGATGGCATTGATACCTATGGGGATCAAGAGGAGTTAAAAATGATGGGTAATGTGGTTGATGTCAGGGGTAGGTGTGGGTTTGAGGCAAGATGCCCAATTCTACCAAGGGATTTTTGTCGCGGTCCAAACTTATCCTATTTAATCATGTCTAGCTTAATAGGCATGCTATCTTTCTACGTTCATAAGCACAATATGTATGCCGACATGGCATGTGATTTAGGACCTGATTCTTAACTGTCTGTTGCTCACTTGGGAAATTCCTTAGGCCTAAAAGGAAATATTTCTATTGGCTATATATTCTCACACTTCTCAAAGACAAAGTTATAAACTTTTGGTTGTAAGTGGTCAAGCCAACACGGAAGAAAGTTGCGTAGTGGGTCTGAGCCGGATACATGGACCTTCTACCTCGCGAAGACAGAAAATCATCGTATCAGTCCTTAATCCTAGGCGATCCCGACCTTCTGCTTGATCGAGCATAGGGTTCATTGGTCACTACCAGGATTGAGGATTCGATTCAAACCGTGAATACCTCGCTTATGTGTAGTTTCTCTACTCCGTGTTCCCGGTTGTACTAAGTCCTTGAGAAGGAAATTCTAAGGGATGTATTGATTGGATCTAACATTAAATCCAATGAATATATAAGTTTTCTATGAGCGTGAATAGTTTCTAATCAAACAACGTTTCTAAGAATTATTAAAGGAGCCTATGAGTATTAAGGGGTCCGACGAAGGAGTGAGGTCTCACTCCAACCTAACCCAGCCTATTAACTAAGTCCATCTTTCAACTATCTTGCAATTATCTTAGCATAATCGGTCTTTTTACGTTAAAGTAGTAGAACCAGTAGCCTAGTCTCAATTTAGGAACAGTGGTAATCTATTAGTCTATGCTTACACACTAGATGATTTCAGATCATTTCTAATACAAGAAATTATTCATCGTGTAGGGTCAAACGTTGTCTAAGTGGAATTGAGTTGTCTGTACTTGACGCTCGAGCTTTTCACACATGCACACACCAGCTAAGAAGATCCTGGAATTTGTATTATTAATTTGTTGGATTTCCTATATGGTCAGGTCTGTCAAGACTAGGAGTATCGCTCTAGGTCCAAACTCTATGGGCTTATCTATCAAACAACCATTTACTCCAAAAGCTTAAGCTATCAGAGTGCGGTGGGTTAATGTATATCAAGGGACTTTATCGCTTCAACACAATTTGGCCAGTGGCCTTAAGTTGTATTAAATGGGACCGCATTACTAATCCTACCTTGAGATTGGGTGTGACATGGTTGGTAGGAGGGTGGGAGGGGATTAAATTTTATAGGCCTTGGAAAAATGAGCCTGGTGTTGGAAAAACGTGAGATGGGATTTTCCATACCCCACGATGGGAAAATTTCTAAGTGTAATTTGGAAGGACAACTTAGAGTTACGTTTAATTGCATACATTCCAAACCTAGTATCGGAAACCATGGGATACACTCAATCTAGGGACCATACCTTACACATATATTTATTATTACTTTTACAATTCCATCCACCCAATCGTACTTAATGCAATTTGGCCGAACGGGCCCTAAACGTTCTCAAATACTTAAAACATTCTACCAACTACTACACCTATCATCAGGAAAACATAACCACCCTAAGATAGTAGCCCACGCAAACTACAAGACAACATATGGATGAGCTCGGATAGAGCCATGGAAAATGAGGATAACGGAAATGGGGGGCTAGAGTTTTTGGTTCTCCATGGACTTGAGCCTCAACAGGATTGTAAAGGCCAAAAAGGTAGGGAATGAAGAAGGTAAAAGGGAGAAATGAGATAGGTTTGAAGGTGAAAATTGAAAAGGTAGGATGGGTTTGGGAGCTCAGATGTTTCTGAGCTTCGAATGGGGGTGTAGGAGCTCAACCGAGAGAAAATGGAACGGGTAGAGGGTGGTTGTTGCTGAAAACGATGAAGTGATGTATGGTTGGACAGGAAACAACGAAATGGACGATTGGAGTGGAGGTTTGAGAGAGAAAACAAAGAACCGAAAAGAGAAAAGGAAATTTGTCTTCTTTGATACTCCACGGACAAATGATCCCAAGAGGTGTTGAAGAGGCACAAAGGATAAGGAATGAAGAAGGAACAAGGGAGGAATGGGATGGGTTAGAAGGCTACACGATTTGAGCTCCAAGTGAGGGGGTGGGAGCTCAAATGTGAAAAGAGGGGAAGGATAGGAGGTTAGGGCTCTTGTGATCGATGGGAGTGCATGAATCATGGCCGAATATGGTGGAACGAAAGATTGGAGAAAAGGTTTGAGGGAGAAAATCGGAAATAGAAGGGGAGGGCGTTTGGAAGGGAAGATGTGAGAGAGAGGGGGGCTCTAACCCTAAAAATCCTAAATATTTGCCAAAATGGCACGTGCCAGGGGGTATAGGAGGCTGGGCCGACCAACCTGGGCCTTGGACCCACGCCGAAAAGCGATCGGACCGCGGTCCGCCGCCGTCTTGTGGCCGCCGCCGCGGTCGGACTTGGCCGGGAACCGCGCCGGCGCTTGATGGGGCCCTGTTCTCCATGGTCCCAAGGTGCCAAATGCACTGGTTCGACCCTGGGTCCCATCGAATTTAAGTGGGGAGGCCCCCGACTCCGATTCGCTCTATTTCGGGTAGTTTCGGGCAAACTGGACATATCTTGCAATCCGGAATGAGTTATCTGACGTAAAATATATGAATTTGGGGTAGGACGAGCTAATGAAGCCAACCAACCCTGCTATGCCGGGTTGCGTAGCCCGGAATTGCGAGAAAACCCTCCAATTGGTGGCCATTTTCCCGTTTTAATTTTGTTTTACCAAAATAGTAATTTTTGTTTGATTACTCTTCATCTGTTGGGCTTTAGGAGTTGTGCTCATCGCGTAAAGAGCTTAGAATAATTAGGAGAATGGTTTGGTGAAGCCAAATAGGACACTTATTATTCTTGGCTGAAAACTTTGCGCACTTGTAGACATCACCACCTTATGGCAAGTCGCGAATTCTAGGAGTTTTAGTTGTAGTTTGTTTCTGATTTCCTTCATAAGACTTTGGTATTCCCATTTAAAGGGTTGTGAACTCATTTTTTTTCATTCATTAATCAATTTTGGATTTCTTAGAATTTATTTCTAGTTTCTGCTTTCTTTCCTCATGGATTCGAGAAGTCTCTGCAAGGAGTCCAGAGAAGTTCCGAGGATTCGGAGTAGTTATCCTCATCACGCCTATCCTATATTCTACCGATGGTCAACGGTTAGGGTGAAGTGGATTGTAATCTAGACTCATTGATAGACGACCTAGGAATGTTTTAAGGTCGACCCGTGCGACCATGGTTGAATACAGACTCGATTTCGGCGTTCATTTTCAGTGAACTAGCCGTTAGACGGAACAGGGATGTCTAAGACTGTTTCTACATTCCGTCGCTCCCTCCTAAGTCAGAGTGCGTCAGTGTGCATCGTGTGACCATAACCCAGGTCCGGTTTAATCCAAATCATGCTCTGATACCATCTTGTAACGCCCTGAAAATCGGGGGTCGAGCATAAACTCAACTCCCGAGTTCCAGAACATCACTTATGCAACAAAATGAATGATTATTGAATGTTGACTGTATTCGTGCATTGAACATGAGTGAGATTAAGCCAAAACAGTATATCATACTCCAGAGACAGTTAAATTTGTAAGCGGAAGACTATGATAGATAGATAAAATATATAAACTATGATGAGTCTCCAGAGTGTGATAATATTACCAGGTTAAATAATTACCAGGACAATTCTAAAATATACCTAATGTGATGACGTGTAAAGTCTTCTATCCCAAATACCATAGCCCCGTCAGTACAATACCAGGTCTTCATAAACCTGTCAGAGAGATACAGATAGGAGAACTCCTCCTCATCACCATAAGTAGTCCGGCTCGCTTCACAAGCATCGCCATCACCTGAAACTCAACAAATCTGTTTGGTGTGTACAACACCGTCCCGTAACGTGGGAGTGAGTAGCTAACTCAGTGGAACAATAAGGCATAAGTTAACATGTTATCAATACAGTCAAGCAGTAATGATAAAGCAGTAAATCAAACACTCCTAGTTACTCTGATTAATGCAAGTATGAATGCAGGTATGATGGATGCCCTCTCCGACATACTCCCTCATGCGACACCATCTCACGTTCGCGCATGCTTACATCCCACAGTGCTCCACATCTTCCAGGCACATGCGATGCATGATGAGCATGATTACCGAGTTTTTAATTAATCCATTTCAAACAGCAGGATTGGGAAACTAAGGTACCTCCCTTGTATCATTTCCAAACATGATCCAATCTAGGGTCGTCAGTCCTAGTTAATATCAGACGATGGTGTGTTTTCTAGGTCACTGCAGAGAGGCGCAGTGGTCAGTTACGCACAAAGGTTGCACCACTCCCCCATCACCCCTTAAACGATTCATCACGATACAACTATACGAGAAATGTGCCTAGTTCATACTCTATATATCGCGGCGAACCCTAAGGCACGCTGCAACTTCAGAGTATGCTCGCGGTCACTACAAAGGGCTGCCAGGGCTGTTACGCACAAAGGTTGCACCCCTCCCCCATCACCTTATCAATGTAGGCCGACAGCGCGAATATAGTGTCTCATACCACCATAATCGGCTCACGAGTTGAGTTGCTCACTGGTCACTACGGGGAGGCACGTAGCCCCAGCGTAGGCCGACAGCTCGACCACGGTGTCCCATACCACCATGCCCGGCTCATGAGTCTTAGCGGATCGAGGTACCATGGTTAACGGGATTTTCACTGGTAAGTTTGATACCCTAGGTTCAAGCATTAGCGATCAAACATGGTGAACATACATAAGGCATACGGTTTACTTGACATGTTCGGCTAGCTCGAGCGCACAACAAGTTGGGCGATATGAGGCGCGAGAAGCACCTCGTGTGGCCAACCACTATCGCCAACCGAAGTACGACACGGGTTCACCAACACATCGTGCGTGGCGGAGCGAATCCCAACCACATCTTCAAGTCTCGATCCGGGATGCCTGGACTACTAACATAGTCCCAAGCTCATCAAATCCTAACCATAGCATGTGAAATACGGCATGATAACATGGTAATTCAAGAACACTAGCAAGCATAATATAAAGCATAACATGAAGCATGTTAATAACAAGTCACAAAGCATGTTCAAAAGCATGTTATAAAGCATTATGTAAATAAGTATACAAATACTTACATTTCGTAGGCGAGTGGTTAGAGTGAACAACCACATGGAGAGTGTCATATGCGACTCTAAGGTAACCGAGAATCCCATCTCAGCACCTACCTAAGATTCTAACACTTAAGCACTTACACTCACAAGTGATTTCACCAACACTTGGAATGCAATATTTCGACATACATGACGTATGCTAAGGAAGTGTGTACTAGGGTTGTCCCTTTGCCAAACTAGTATTTTATACATATACATCATATTCATACAGCAATTAAACATGTCAATCACATCAGCAACTTTTATACGTATAGGGTACTTCCACGTATACCCAAATTTCGACATACATAGTGTTTACAAAGGAACATAGACTTCGGCGATTCCTTTCGCCAAGCTAGTATTTTAATCATTTATTGTATAATCATACATGAAATAAATATGTCAAACATTATTCCAAAAGAAATACGTATACGGTATTTCTACAATACGTAATTTCAACATACGGCACATTTACAAGTAAACATATATTTTGGCGATTCCTTTCGCCAAACTAGTATTTTATTCATATGTTATATAATTATACATTAAATAAACATGTCAAGCATTTATCCAAAAAAAATACGTATACGGTATTTATACGTATACCTAGAATATGTGAAATTCCATATTTCACACCGTTAATCAAAACAGGAAACGGAAAGCACTTTGTACATGTGCAATTGCAAGCAGATCATGAATCTACCATTATCTGACATTGAAAGCGTTGAAAACCGTAACTTATAAGCTTAAAGTCCTCACCTTTGCCTTTGGAAACGAAACGAATCAGCAAGGGTAGTACAACTTCCGTATACGGGAGTTTCTAGCCTAAAGAGCGGAATCGATTATCTTTTTCATAACCCACAACGATTCTATCTTATATCAGGCCTAGGGTTAGGGTTTCTTACCTTCAAATGGGACGGAAAACGCCGGGAAAACGCCTAGAATAGGGCGGTGTAGGCCGTGGGGTGATTTGCAACAGTAGGAGGAAGATCCTCCCACTTCTCCCTCACTTTCTCTCTCTTTTCTCTCTCCCAAAACTCAAATTCGTATGGCTGTGAGAGAGGGTGCTCTAAGGCCCTTATATAGCCTAAAACATTCCCAAAATAGACTCAGGTTCAAGGGTTACTGCTAATATAGGATATTTGTCACTTTTCCAGCTCAAAAGAGAGGTTCTGGTGGCCCTCCTTAAACCAAACGTCAGACTTAAGCTCTCCATCTATGGATCTACGTGGGATTACGTTTTTGACTCGATCGGATACCCAGATCGCACGTGGCGGACCACTTTCAGTTCGACGGTCAGTGGGCCACGATCAGAAATTCCAAGTACATGTAAATGTTCCTGAAAATTTTCTTAATCCGAGGGTGTAATTTGGTCTGATTCTGACGGTCAGGTTGCTCAATACTGACGCGTCAACGAAGGATGCCAGATCACTATTCCAGATATTTATTTTGGCATGGGAATAGTGTTTTTCACACTCCCTCGCTCCGAATCGAAACGAATGACCGTGGAACATCGGATGGAGCTGATTTTTGAGATGATTGTTAAGTCCAGTGAGGCGGTCCTAAGTCCTTAACTTTGCGTTAATCGGATTTCCGATGTGCGGTCTAGACCTAATACGAAGTTTCGTTTCATTCCCGAGAGCAGACGGGAAATGAGTTTGATTCTAAACTTTAGGGTAACCTAGCGCCAATGATTCTACAACTTTTGGGTCTTGCAGATCGTATTTAAAGCGATCCTAACGGATTTCATGACTAATCGAGTTTAGTACTTAGTTAACTTTGTTAAATTTCTAAAGAAGTTAATCCTAAGTGATTTTCATCTGAGGTGGAACTTAGTCCATTGTAGTTTGTATATAAAGTGATCCAAGTTATACTACTTAGCTAGTTTAAGATAGTGTCTAGGGCGAAGGTGCTTTGAAAAATTGAAAGCACAAGGTAGTGAAGGGTGGGATTTGTGAAGGAGATGGGTTCAGAAGTGATTTTAGACTATGGGATTCAGTTCTGACAAGTTAATGAGGTATTAGGATTGACCCATTGCCTAAGGACATCTAATCCCAGGTTGGCAAAAATCCGGGGCGTTACAATATATCGTTGTGTTGTGGATGTGCTTGATTTCTTTATTTATTTATTCCTTCATTATTGTGGATTGCTTTTGTGGATGAATGTTGTAATTTTCATTTCAAGCATGTGTGGTTGAATGGTGTAATAACTTAGGATTTATTTCTGTAAGTTATTCTTGATTTAGTTTCCATATCATTTGTGATTGCTAGATTGTTCTAGAAATAAGGTTGTCCTACCATAAGCCATTAGTTTTTAGTGTAAGGTTGTCCTTAGAACTGATTTAGTATCATTCTCATATTTCATGTGCTGTGAGATTGTTATTATTTCAGCATTGTTATTTATATCTTTTATTATTCCATTGTTTTAAGTTTTATTTAGCATTGCCCTATTCACCTCCCCTCTAGGGCATATCGCTAGGCCCTTTTAAAATCCTCATCTATATCCACATATCAATACAGCTCAAATCTAGAATATCACTGGGGTCTAGTACAATCTAAACTAGATTGCCGCCCCATCGCGTGTAATAAGGTAAGTGAAAGAGACCTCACTACCCACCTGCCAATATCGAGCTCGGCTCGTTGATAGCGGACCCATTCCTTGAGCTGGTCAAACTCAGCTTAGCATTGCCCCCTCCTCTCGGGCAGGTAAGGCCGTACCCCCTTCCAACCGACCACGACACAGTGGAAAGCGCAGCCTTCTAGTAATCGGCCCTCCGCACTTATGCATCCACTTGGTTTAGATGTTAGAGCAACCTCTTAGTACCATAAGGGTTTAGGGACTTTCACCCAGGGATATCTATAGCACTCCATGTAGAACAAGATTTTCGGTATCCAATCCTGCCAACCACGATGCGCCTGTGGAGGCTACGACCCTGATGTCACTAGGGCGTTCAGTACACATATCACACAATACAAGATGCATGAATCACGCAATTCAGTCATGAACAATCTTGTGCGTATCGCGCGCTTATGTAGGGCAACTTTGCCCATCGGGGAGTCCATAAACAATCTGCTCAAAGGCATGTGCTATGATCAATCACTCATCTCATCACAAGCATGCAGATGATGCTATGAACATGTATCATAATGTTATGTTGTCACATACTCATAATCGGTATCGATAACCGGCGTCAGCCTCCGCAATCGGCACCGATAATCAGCATCGCTAATCAGCACCGATAATCAGGGTCAATAACCGGCGTTGGTCGCATTTATGAAGTCATTCATCTACAGTGAATGGGACCCACTTATTTGGGGTTAACCCATAAAGAGAATGGGCCTAACAAGGCCCACGGGAAGGTCACAATGAGGACATCTAACAATCATTGCCCATCAATGTGGACGTCAAACCAACATTGCTCCCAAGGAGTGGCCTACATAGTGCTAAACATATAACGGGCCCATGGCCTCATGTACAATCACAATGGGCCTCATTCATGTCACATAGGCCTCATCAAATGGGCCAACATACATCACGTCGGGCCTTGAATACACAACAGGTGGGCTTCGCACCTGAGCCTCAATATTAGGCCTCATATATCAAGTGGGCCTCATGTATATCAAATTGGGCTGCACCCATGGGCCTCATGTACATCAAATTAGGTCGTGCCAATGGGCCTCATGTAGGCCCACCCTTATGTGTATTTGAGATCCAACCTATTCACAAGTTAACATAGAGATAAATGAAGTGGAAACAATATTGGGGACTATGGTGGCCCATAGAAGTTTTTGAATGGTGGATGTCACTATACCCCATTATTAATGCAAATGGTGGGGTCCACTAGAACTTTGGGTCACACACATTCACCCCATGTCCTAAAACGATCACACCAATGATTGGACGGTTTGGATATAACATACGCACCATGGTGGGTCCCATAGATAGACGGTGCAGGTGAAATAGATGGGACCCTCAGAACCAACTACTGACGTCGAGAGAGAGAAAGAGAGAGATAAAGAGAGAGAGTGTGAGAGAGAGAGAGTTAGAGAGAGAGGGCAGCCACATACTGCCTCTCTTTTTTTATCTTTTCTTTACTTTTTCTTTTCTTTTCTGCAACACAATAGAGGTGGGTCCCACGTAGGGTCCACCATAATAGCTTATATGATATATAATATATATATTATATAATATAAAATATCATATATATATATAATATATAATATAATATATAATATATATGTATATATATCACCAGCAACCAGCGTCAAAACAGATGGATGCTGGATGAAGTACATAAATCAATGTGGCCCACCATCCAAGCTATGGACGGTGAGGACCCACACGTGCCACCATGGGAGGGCCCACCATATGATGAATGGTGTGGATGCAAACTACCCCCATGGCTAGGGCCCACCTAGCCTATTGATCTCGCAATCGCCACCCATTGAACTAGCTACCATCCATCGATGGTGCATGTCGAATGAAAAACAAATGGATGGTGTGAGTAAGACCCATACACCACAGGGGTCCCATACACATGGGCCACCCCACTAGGGAATCCATGCCAAGACCTCAAGTGTTGAAACGAGGTATCTTGCACTCGGTCTGCCACGTGGCTAAGGGGCTGGGCGTGGGCCCAGCGTTGAAATGAGGCATCTCTCACTTAGTCTGCCAGTGAGCTATGGATCTAGCGTCAGGGAGGGCCTCACACGAGGGGTGGGTCCCACCGTCCAAAGACGGTGGACACCACACTCACTGTGCTGTTTATTTGGCATCCAATCTGTTTATTAGGTCGTACAGGCCTAGATGAAGGGGAAAAACAAAAATCATCAACATAATTTCATGGCCCTTACATTAACCACAAACATCAACATGGATTAAACACAAACATCAACTTGATCTTAGACTCGGATTGGGTAGTGATGGCCCTTACCGTGGGGCCTATCCAGATGTATGTAATTGGTTGCAATAGTAGGTGATTGTACATTTCCTAGTGTTATAGCCTACTCGAGATTTTCCGTCTCACATCATAACATTAACCAGCAAACATCTGTGATATGGATTTTACAATGCCATTGCAATGGCCCTGCAATGACTCAGTTACACAGTATACCTACTTTTATGCTCCTTGATGGCTCCACACAGAGAAGAAGTTCGAGGAGTCTACTTGCATCAAAAAATTGAATTTATAAAAATACTTGGTTGCAGATCAAATATAGAGTACATACGGTAGCCTATAACCTAAGTTAAATGGAAAATGAAAATGGATGTAATTGAATTGGGAATAAATGACTTACTAGTTGTGTTTGGATGGGAGAACATGAAATGTCTTGATGCAGTTTTCCAACAAACCCTTTGTATAGACCTTTCCTGGACCTGCACAAGTAGAAAGAAGAACAAAGGAGGCCCTGTCCAATATAGGGGACTCGTCGATGCCTAAGTCAATACAATCTAGGATGTTCGCGAGATGAGTGGTTCTCAAGATCGTCAGGATCTGATCTTATCCTCTAAAGATCTTAAGTGATATTTTGTAGGACGTTAAAGGATATCCTGAATCTTGGTGGATGTTCCATCAACACTGTTTCTTAGGGCACACAGCGGTGGATGTTCCATCAACACTGTTTCTTAGGGTGGGCACACATCAGTTTTGGATCAAGCTGATGGTTGCATTATCTCAAAACCACGTTTGTGTAACCATAATTCAATGTGGCCTACTGATGAGCTGACTTGGCCTAGGCAAGTTCATGATGTGGTATCCCTGATTAAGGTCATGGATCTTCCTCATAAATGTATCTTTTAAATATTTTTTCTGAAGGTGACTGAGCAAGACATGATGGAAATCTTCCTCCGTCCATTTGAGATGTGTGTGAAGGAAGGAGACGTTAGCAGCATCATGTGCTCTTACAACTGTGTCAATGGCATCCCTATGTATGAAATATTTATATTATGTTCATTTGACACATTTATCCATATGAAACCATTGTGATTGAATCCCTATCATTCAAAACTTCATATATTTCACTGAAACATTTATTTTCCATCCAAGTTGTTGATAAGGTCACAAACAGCTACATTAAGAGATGACACAAATATCATCTTGATCCAAAGCTTTTATGGCCCACAAGGAATTTTAAATGGTCAATCGCTATTGTTTCCTATACCATGGTCTATATATGATTTGGAGCTACTTTATTTTTTTTATCATGCCATAAAATGATCTTCCAATACAAATGGATGGTATGGATGTAGTCATATACATCACAGTGGGCTCCACAGTTAGGGGTCTCACCCACCTCGGTGGATCCCACGTCGCACCTAATCTGCTCCCCTAGATCCCAGACGTGGATTTACTGTGAAAGCGTTTTGCAGTAAGTTCCTGCGCTGGAAACTTAGGTGGGCCCATCATGATATTTGTACGGAGGTCATTTTAAGAAATGAGGCAAAAAATGAGCTGGATCCAATGTTTATACAGATCATTCCAAGGTAAGGGTCAAAGAATGAGGCAGATCAAAATCTCAAGTTGACCCACCACAAAGAAATAAAAAATAAAAAATGTGGAGATTGAATGCCTACTAAAAAAAAATTTAGAGAGCTACAAAAGTCTTGGATCAAGCTGATATTTGATTTTTCTCTTCATCCATGTCTTTTTTTTTAATCTTATTAACAGGTTAGATCTCAAATAAACATGACAGTGGCCCTAGGAAAGTCTCAATGGTGGGTGTCACTGTCCCCACTATTTTCAGTGGTGGGGCCACTTGAGATTTGGATCTGACTCATTCTTTCGATCATCCCATAAAATGATCTCTCCAAATGAATGGACAGTGTTGATACAATACATTTGCACCCACCGTGAATGTATCTAGTTTATCCATGCCGTCCATCCATTTTTCCATCTTATTTAGGGGCTAAGACAAAAATTTAAGCATACCCAAAGATCAAGTGTACCATACCATAGGAAACCGTTGGAATATTGATTTCCACCATTGAAACCTTTATAGGGTCCACAGTGATGTTTATTTCTCATCCAACCTATTCATAAGATCATAAAAACATGGATGAAGGGAAATCACAAATACAAGCTTGATCCAAAACTTATGTGGGCCCCAAGAAATTTTCAATGGTAGATGTTCAATTCACACTGTTTCCTGTGGCTGGTCTAATTGAGGTTTGGATATACTTCATTTTTTGGTTTAAGCCCTAAAATATTCAGGTAAAATGGATGGACGGAGTGGATAAAATACATAAATCAAGGTGGACCCCACGGAGTTTACTCGGTACAATATGCATACTGAGTTACTCGGTACGTAATATGTGCCCTCCCCTAAACCGATGCTAACAGTGCCCTCCCAAAACCCCTCCTAAAAAAAAACCCCGCGCCCTCCCAAACACCTAATCCCCCCTCAAAACCCAAATCCCGTGCCCTCCCAAAACCCAAATCCCTCTCTCCCAAACCCCCTCTCTCTCTCTCTCTCTCTCTCTCTCTCTCTCTCTCTCTCTCGCCCAGCCACCAGTTTTCCAATCTCTCTCCCAACACCTCTCTCTCTCTCTCGGTAGGGTTTTGAAATCCCAGCACTCGAAAGAAGAAGAAGAAGAAGAAGAAGAAGAGGAAATCCTGCGAACTCTAGCTCCTCAAAACAACGGTTAGTCTCTCTCCCTCTCTCTCAACCTCTTAATGCCGATTTATGGATTTAGGGATTTAGTAATTTATGGATTTTTATACTCTGGTTTCCTGTGGTGTGTTCCACCTAAGATTTGGATTTTCTTCAATTTTGGAATCATGCCCTAAAATGAGCTTCATCCATTTTCAAAAATCATTTTAGGGTGCATTCCCAAAAATGAAGCAGATCCAAATCTTAGGTCGACCATACCACGGGAAATAATGGTGATTGAATTCCCACCATTAAAATCTTCATGGGGGTCACAGGAATCTTTATTTGTCATCCAACCTGTTGATAAGGTCACACAGACCTGGATAAAGGGAAAACACAAATAAATATCAGCGGTGATCTAAAACTTTTGTGGCCCACAACAAGTTTTTAATGGTCAATCACCACCGTTTCTTATGGTTTCGTCCACCTAAGATTTGTATGTTCAACCATTACTCCGGCATGGTGTAATGGGTGATACTTAGGCACCAAGAAGCCTGTACACGTGGCACAATATTAAATCAAATCAAACCATCGAAACGGTGAACCTCACTTTAGATGGATCATTTAAAAAATTGCACTAATTTGACCGCTAAACCAGTTGATTAATGGAGATTTGTTGAACGGTTGAGATCAAAAGTTAGCTTATATTGTATGGATCCAAGAAATAGGTTTCTTATAGGGTGCATTTGGCATCTCTACAAATAAGAGCTTATTGGCTTTTATATTTACACACACACACACACACACACACACACACACACACACACACACTCACACACACACACACACACTTTTAGGTTGTTTGGTAAATGTCTAATTATGAGGCCTATTTGTTTAGAAAGTAGCTACTTGATTGAGAGTCTACCCTTATGTAGTGATGTTTTATGTAATTGTGTCTCTAATTTTATGTTTAATGGATTATCTTAATTTTGAAGCACGGAATATTTTAATTTTATGTGTTTTATTTTCTTCAGATTTTGTAATTTTTGTGATGCCTTTGTTGTTCCAAGGTTGTATAGATTTGCTTAGTCAGGATATACAATTGGCAAGGCTCGAATTGGTGGTGCTTATTTGAAGGCTATAAAATTTCTGCATAATCAACAAAATTATAGGTAGTGTGCTCCCTCCTTTCTAAAAAATAAAAAGTAAACTTTACTGTAATTTTCAAAAATAACTAAAATAATATAATGTTCATTTTCTCCTCTTCTCATATACAGTTTACTTTATACAATTCTCTATGTTACTGCCTATGTATAAGTCATATCTTACTGCCTATGTACAAGTCACCCTGATTTTCTAGTTGCAGCTCTCTACACATGCATTTGTTAAGTCATTTTGGATTATTAGATCACTGATGTAATGTATGGTCAACATGAATCCTTGCCCATGTAATGACAAACTTTCGTTTTTGCAACTAGCAATTTGATATAAGAATGAGCCTTACATTGCTCTTGTACATTGAAACCATCACAGAAACATTGTTCATGTTAGTGCCTTGTCAAGTTTGTATGCATGAAAGACCTTCTTCATTTCATCTTTTAGTAGATAAAGACGTAGTTAAGCACAAACTCAAAATTACAATCACCTTGATGGATCACTGACATGCCACTGAGCCATTCATTGAGGGAATTGAACATACTATTAAGAAATCCCGTGCTTAATACCACTGAAGTTTCTGCAAAGGTCTGCAAGAATTCCTTTAGAATGTCATTTATATTTTATTGAAACAGTGCTACCTCCACCTGACCTCTAATTAGAAGTTGCAAAATTTTCACAAGCAAATGTAAAATGTCAACAAGAAACTATAAATCTGTAAACAAGCTTAAACACTTGTCTGATGGTGCAAATATTACTTACATCTCAATTTCATCCATGTCCCTCTATTACTAATGCAACTTATATTGTTCCATGGTCATCTGTTGCCTATAATTGTCCTTGTAAACCTTCATGAGCTTGTATATTACAGTTGTTTGCCTTAAATTAGTATTATGATTAGTTAGTTTATAGTTATGACTTGTAATTTATAGATTTGTAAGTTAGATAATTAGTTACTCGTTTGAGGATTTCTATGGGGCCATACATAGATATGGTGTGTTTTTGGTGGCATAAAAATCGCTCAAATTATCCCATTTTAGACAGTTCAAGGTTAGATGGAAAGTATGCTTTCATACAATCTATTTAAATGTTCATGCCTGATCCACGGTCCATCTCCTCATTTCTCTCTGGATATGTTTCTTTCGTTCAATATCCAATGGTAAATATCTTTACATTGCTTTAGATATTTGGCATCAGAATTAACGTAAAATCAACATATCTAGAGAGGCATGAGGAGATGGTGCCAGATTTTCGGCGTGGACGTTTAAATGGGAATATGAAAGTATTATAATCTATCCAACCTTGAATGAGTAACTAATTTAGGATTTAATTGTATTAGCTTAGAATTGATGAAGCAAACCCGGATGTGCGTCAGAGCTATCCGGATGAGCGAGGGTCCGTGGAAGGTGGGAACCGCTGTTATGACCATGATGAAGCTGTTCATTTCCTATGAACAGCTTTGGAGAGGCCTGGCCATTTGAACAGGCCGTGTTTATATCTGTATTTGCTCGAGAGTAATGGAGCAGACTTGAATGTGCGTCGGAGCTATTCGAAAGAGCAGGAGTCCATGGAACGTGGGAACCAGTGTTATGACCATGATGAAGCTGCCCATTTCCTATAGACAGCATTGGAGGGGCCTGACCATTTGGACAGGCCGTATTTATGTATTTACTCGAAATTAATGGAGCAGACCCGGATGTGCGTCAGAGCTATCTAGAAGAGCGGGGGTCCCTGGAAGGTGGGAACCACTGTTATAAACATAATGAAGTTGTCCATTTCCTATGGACAGCATCGGAGGGATCTGACCATTTGGACAGGCCATGTTTATATCTGTATTTACAGGTACCACACCCTTAACCTAAACCTATAACTCTGTAACCTAAACCTAAACTTGAAAACCCAAACCTAAAACCGATCTCGAACCTAAACCCAATTTCCAAAACCTAAACCCTACCCTATTCTCAATTCCCTAAAGCTATAAACCAAAACTCATACTTATAACCTAAAACTAGACCCTAACCTTAACCTATAACCTATACTTATAACCCAAACACAAACCTTAACCTAAACTCAAATCCCTAAACCTTAACCTATAACCCAACCTAAACCTATACTTATAACCTAAACTTATTCTCAAATCCCAAAACCCATAACCTAAACCTATAACCTATAACCTAAACCTATATCTATAAACCTATAAGCTATAATCCAACCCCGAACCCCAACCCGAAAACCTAAACATATAACCTATAACCTATAACTTAAACCTAAATCTATAACTTAAACCTAAACCTATAACATAAACCTACACCTAATCCTAATCTTAACTCCAGTAACCTAAACATAAACCTAAACTTGAAAACCCAAACCTAAACCCGATCTCGAATCCGAACCCAATTTCCAAAAGCTAAACCCTACCCTATTCTCAAATCCCTAAAGCTATAACCTAAAACCTTTACCTAAACCTATACCTATACCTATAACCTAAACCTAAACCTTAACAGAAACCTATAACCTATACTTATAACCTTAACCTAAACCTACAACCTTAACTTAAACCTATTCTCATATTCCAAAACTTATACTTATAACCTAAAACTACACCTTAACCTTAACATATAACCTATAGTTATAACCTAAACCTAAACCTATTCTTAAATCCCAAAACCTATACATATAATCTAAACCTGAACCTTAATTTAAACTTAAATCCCTCAACCTTAACGTATAAACCAACCTAAACCTATATAACCTAAACCTAATCTTAAATCCCAAAACCTAAACTTATATCGTAAAACTAAACCTATACCTATATGCAAAACTCAAATCCCTAAACCTTAAACTATAACCCAACCTAAACCTATACTTATAACCTAAACCTAATCTCAAATCCCAAAACCTATACGTTTATCCAAAACCTAAACACAAACCTATATGCAAAACTCAAATCCTTAAACCTAAACCTATAACCCAACTTAAACCTATACTTCTAACTTAAACTTAATCTCAAATCCCAAAACCTATACTTATAAGCTAAACCTAAACCTAAACCTAAACCTATATGCAAAACTCAAATCCCTAAACGTTAACCTATAACCCAACTTAAACCTATACTTATAACCTAAACCTTTTCTCAAATTCCAAAACCTATACTTATAACCTAAACCTATTCTCAAATCCTAAAACCCATAACCTGAACTTAAAGCGATCTCTAAACCTATAACCTAAACCAAAACCTATAATCTAAACCTAAACCCAAACTCCGAACACGAACCCGAATCCCTAAAGCGTAACTTAAACCTAAACCTATAACTTAAACCTATACCTATAACCTAAACATACACCTGTACATATAACCTAAACCTATACTTATAACCTTAACCTAAACTTATAACCATAACCTAAACCTATTCTCAAATCCCTAAACCTATACTTATAACCCAAACCCAAACCTTAACCTAAACCCAAATCCCTAAACCCTAAACCCTAAACCCATAACCTAAACCTATTCTCAAATCGCTAAACCTATACTATACTTATAACCATAACCTAAACCTAAACTCAAATCCCTAAACCTTAACCTATAACCCAACCTAAACCTATACTTATAACCTAAACCTAATCTCAAATCCCTAAACCTAAACTTATATCCAAAACCTAAACCTAAACTAATATGCAAAACTCAAATCCCTAACCCTTAACCTATAACCCAACCTAAACTTATAGTTATAACCTAAACCTAAACTTAAATCCTAAAACCGATACTTATAATCTAAACCTAAACCTTAACCTAAACTCAAATCCCTAAACCTTAACCTATAACCCAACCTAAACCTATACTTACAACCTAAACCAATTCTCAAATCCCAAAACCTAAACTTATAACTTAAAACTAAACCTTAAACTAAACTCAAATCCCTAAACCTTAACCTATAACCCAACCTAAACCTATACTTATAACCTAAACCTATTCTCAAATCCCAAAACCTATACTTATAACCTAAACCCAAACCTTAACCTAAACTTTTAATCCCTAAACCTTAACCTATAACCCAACCTAAACCTATACTTATAACCTAAACCTATTCTCAAATCCCAAAACTATTACTTATAACCTAAACCTAAACCTTAACCTAAACTCAAATCCCTACACCTTAACCTATAACCCAACCTAAACCTATACTTATAACCTAAACCTTTTCTCAAATTCCAAAACCTATACTTATAACCTAAACTTATTCTCAAATCCCAAAACCCATAACCTAAACCTAAAGCGATCTCTAAACCTATAACCTAAACCAAAACCTATAACCTACCCCAAACCCAAACCCGAACCCGAACCCAAATCCCTAAACTGTAACTTAAAACTAAACCTATAACATAAACCTATACCTATAACCTAAACCTAAACCTATACCTATAAACTAAACCTATACTTATAACCTTAACCTAAACTTTTAACCATAACCTAAACCTATACTCAAATCCCTAAGCCTATACTTATAACCCAAACCCAAACCTTAACGTAAACCCAAATCCCTAAACCCTAAACCCTAAACCCATAACCTAAACCTATTCTCAAATCTCTAAACCTATACTTATAACTTATAACCATAACCTAAACCTAAACTCAAATCCCTAAACCTTAACCTATAACCCAACCTAAACCTATACTTATAACCTAAACCTATTCTCAAATCCTTAAACCTACACTTATATCCTAAACCTAAACCTAAACCAATATGCAAAACTCAAATCCCGAAACCTTAAACTATAACCCAACCTAAACCTATATTTATAACCTAAACCTAATCTTAAATCCCAAAACCTATATGTTTATCCTAAACCAAAACCTAAACCTATATGTAAAACTCAAATCCCTAAACCTTAACCTATAACCCAACCTAAACCTATACTTATAACCTAAACCTAATCTCAAATCCCAAAACCTATACTTATAACCTAAACCTATATGCAAAACTCAAATCCCTAAACCTTAACCTATAACCCAACCTAAACCTATACTTATAACCTAAACCTTTTCTCAAATTCCAAAACCTATACTTATAACCTAAACCTATTCTCAAATCCCATAACCCATAACCTAAACCTAAAGCGATCTCTAAACCTATAACCTAAACCAAAACTTATAACCTAAACCCAAACCCAAACCCGAACTCGAACCAGAATCCCTAAACTGTAACTTAAACCTAAACCTATAACATAAACCTATACCTATAACCTAAACCTAAACCTATACTTATAACCTTAACCTAAACTTTTAACCATAACCTAAACCTGTTCTAAAAATCCCTAAACCTATACTTATAACCCAAACCCAAACCTTAACTTAAACCCAAATCCCTACCCCTAAACCCTAAACCCATAACCTAAACCTATTCTCAAATCGCTAAACCTATACTTATAACTTATAACCATAACCTAAAACTAAACTTAAATCCCTGAACCTTAACCTATAACCCAACCTAAACCTATACTTATAACATAAACCTATTCTCAAATCCCTAAACCTATACTTATATCCTAAACCTAAACCTAAACCAATATGCAAAACTCAAATCCCTAAACCTTAACCTATAACCCAACCTAAACCTATACTTATAACCTAAATCTAATCTCAAATCCCAAAACCGATACTTATAACCTAAACATAAGCCTTAACCTAAACTCAAATCCCTAAACCTTAACCTATAACCCAACCTAAACCTATACTTACAACCTAAACCAATTCTCAAATCCCAAAACCTAAACTTATAACCCAAAACTAAACCTTAAACTAAACTCAAATCCCTAAACCTTAACCTATAACCCAACCTAAACCTATACTTTTAACCTAAACCTATTCTCAAATCCCAAAACCTATACTTATAACCTAAACCTAAACCTTAACCTAAACTTTTTAATCCCTAAACCTTAACCTATAACCCAACCTAAACCTATACTCATAACCTAAACCTATTCTCAAATCCCTAAACCTATACTTATATCCTAAACCTAAACCTAAACCAATATGCAAAACTCAAATACCATAACCCTAACTCCGTAACCCAACCTAAACCTATACTTATAACCTAAACCTAATCTCAAATCTTAGAACTCGTACTTATAACCTAAACCAAAACCTTAACATAAACTTAAATCTCTAAACCTTAACCTATAACCCAACCTAAACCTATACTTACAACCTAAACCAATCCTCAAATCCCAAAACCTATACTTATAACCTAAAACTAAAACTTAACCTAAACTTAAATCCCTAAACCTTAACTTATAACCCAACCTAAACATATACTTATAACCTAAATCTATTCACAAATCCCAAAACCTATACTTATAACCTAAACCTAAACCTTAACCTAAACTTTTTAATCCTTAAACCTTAATATATAACCTAACCTAAACATATTCATATAACCTAAACCTATTCTCAAATCAAAAATCTATACTTATAACCTTAACCTAAACTTTTAATCCTTAAACCTTAACCTAAAACCCAACCTAAACCTATACTTATAACCTAAACCTATTCTCAAATCCCAAAACCAATACTTATAACCTAAACCTAAAGCTTAACCTAAACTTAAATTCCTAAACCTTAACTTATAACCCAACCTAAATCAATTTTCAAATCCCAAAACCTATACTTATAACCTAAAACTAAACCTTAACCTAAACTCAAATCCCTAAACCTTAACCTATAACCCAACCTAAACCTATACTTATAACCTAAACCTATTCACAAATCCCAAAACTTATACTTATAACCTAAATCTAAACCTTAACCTAAACTTTTAATCCCTAAACCTTAACCTATAACCCAACCTAAACCTATTCTCAAATCCCAAAACCATTACTTAAAACCTAAACCTAAACCTTAACCTAAACTCAAATTCGCACACCTCAACCTATAACCCAACCTAAACCTATACTTATAACCTAAACCTTTTCTCAAATTCCAAAACCTATACTTACAACCACAACCTAAACCTATTCTCATATCCCAAAACCTATACTTACAACCTTAACCTAAACCTAAACATTAACCTAAACTCAAATCCCTAAACCTTAACCTATAACCCAACCTAAACCTATACTTATAACCTAAACCTATTCTCAAATCCCAAAACCCATAACCTAAACCTTTACCTTATTCTAAACCTATAACCTAAACTAAAACCTATAACCGAAACACGAACCCTAACCCGAACCAGAACCCGAATCCCTAAACCTTAACTTAAACTTATACCTATAACTTAAACTTATACCTATAACCTAAACCTAAACCTATCCCTATAACCTAAACCTATACTAACAACTTTAACCTAAACTTATAACCATATCCTAAACCTATTCTCAAATCCCAAAACCTATACTTATAACCTAAATCTAAACCTTAACGTAAACTCAAATCCCTAAACCTTAACATATAACCCAACCTAAACCTATACTTATAACCTAAACATATTCTCAAATCCCAAAACCTATACTTATAACCTAAACCTAAAAATTTTAATCCCTAAGCCTTAACCTATAACCCAACCTAAACGTATACTTATAACTTAAAACCTATTCTCAAATCCCAAAACCATTACTTATAACATAAACCTAATCCTTAACCTAAACTCAAATCCCTAAACCTTAACCTATAACCCAACCTAAACCTATACTTATAACCTAAACCTATTCTCTAATCCCAAAACCTATACTTATAACCTAAACCTAAACCTTAACCTAAACTCAAATCCCTAAACCTTAACCTATAACCCAACCTAAACCTATACTTACAACCACAACCTAAACCTATTCTCAAATCCTAAAACCTATACTTTCAACCTTAATGTAAACCTAAAACTTAACCTAAACTTTTTAATCCCTAAACCTTAACCTATAACCCAACTTAAACTTATAATTACAACCTCTACACCTATTCTCAAATCCTAAAACTTATACTTATAACCTAAACCAAAACTTTAACCTAAACTCAAATCCCTAAACCTTAATCTATAACCCAACTTAAACCTATACTTACAACCTAAACCTATTCTCAAATCCCAAACCCTATACTTATAACCTAAACCTAAACCTTACCTAAACTCAAATCCCGAAACCTTAACCTATAACCCAACATAAACCTATTCTCAAATCCCAAAACCCATAACCTAAACCTATACCTTATTCTAAATGTATAACCTAAACCAAAACCTATAACCGAAACACGAACCCAAACCCAAACCCGAACCCGATTCCTAAACTTTAACTTATACCTATACCTATAACTTAAACCTATACCTATAACCTAAACCTAAACCTATACCTATAACCTAAACTTATACTTATAACCTTAACCTAAACTTATAACCATAACCTAAACCTATTCTCAAATCCCAAAACCTATACTTATAACCTAAACCTAAACCTTAACCTAAACTCAAATCCTTAAACCTTAACCTATAACCCAACCTAAACCTTTACTTATAACCTAAACCTATTCTCAAATCTCAAAACCCATAATCTAAACCTATACCTTATTCTAAACCTATAACCTAAACATGAACCCGAACTCGAACCCGAACTTGAATCCCTAAACTTTAACTTAAACCTATACCTATAACTTAAACCTATACCTATAACCTAAACCTAAACCTATACCTATAACATAAATCTATACTTATAACCTTAACCTAAACTTATCACCATAACCTAAACCTATTCTTAAATCCTAAAACCTATACTTATAACTTAAACCTAAACCTTAACCTAAACTCAAATCCGAAACCTTAACCTATAACCCAACCTAAACCTATACTTACAACCTAAACCTATTCTCAAATCTCAAAACCTATACTTATAACCTAAACCTTAACCTAAACTCAAATCCCTAAACCTTAACCAAAACCCAACCTAAACCTATACTTACAACCTAAACCTATTCTCAAATCCCAAAACCTATACTTATAACCTTAACCTAAACCTAAACCTATACTTATAACCTATAACCTTTAAACTAAACCTTAACCTATAACCCAAACCTAAACCTATACTTATAACCTAAACCTATTCTCAAATTCCAAAACCATTACTTATAACCTAAACCTAAACCCTAACCTAAACTCAAATCCCTAAACCTTAACCTATAACCCAACCAAAACCTATACTAATAACCTAAACCTATTCTCAAATCCCAAAACCTATACTTATAACCTAAACCTAAACCTTAACCTAAACTCAAATCCCTAAACCTTAACCTATAACCCAACCTCAACTTATACGTATGTAATGCCCTGAAAATCGGGGGTCGAGTGTAACTCAACTCCCGAGTTCCAACGCATCACTTATGCAATATAATTAATGATGTTTAAATGTTGTCTGTGTTAGAGCAATAAACATGAATGAGATTATACCAAAACAGTAATTCATACTCCAGATCAATTGTATAAAAGCAAGCGGAAGACTGAACTATATATATATATGTATGTAAAGAAACAAAATAAATGTTTCATTCTCCAGAGTATGAATCCATCTGAGTCACCATATACATGTCTGTTTTATAAACAAAACGTCGAAAATAAAACTAAGTACAATCCCTATAAAAACTCGTCGGTCCTGGCAGCCTAGTCGAAGCCGCCAGAGAACTGCATATACGAGAACTCCTCCTGGTCCTCGTCATAATCAGGCTCTGCCTCCAGAGTCGTCGGCTCGCCTAAACCTGAGACAGAGTCTGGTTGGTGTGCGCAACACCGTCCCGTAACGTGGGAGTGAGTAGCTAACTCAGTGGAACCATAAAACATAGGTTAACATGTTATCAATGCAGTCAAGCAGTAATGATAAAGCAGTAAATCAAACACTCCTAGTTACTCTTATTAATGCAAGTATGAATGCAGGTATGATGGATGCCCTCACCGACATACTCCCTCATGCGACACCATCTCACGCTCACGGCATGCTTTCATCCCACAGTGCTCCACATCTTCCAGGCACATGCAATGCATGATGAGCATGATTACCGAGTTTTTAATTAGTCCATTTCATACAGCAGGATTGGGAAACTAAGGTACCTCCCTTGTATCATTCCCAAACATGATCCATTCTAGGGTCATCAGTCCTAGTTAATATTAGACGATGGTATATTTTCTAGGTCACTGCAGAGGCTGCCAGGGCTGTTACGCACAAAGGTTGCACCACTCCCCCATCACCCCTTAAACGATTCATCACAATACAGAAACAGGTCTAGTTCATACTCTATATATCGCGACGAACCCTAAGGCGCACTACGCCTTCAGAATATGCTCGCGGTCACTACAAAGGGCTACCAGGGCTGTTACGTACAAAGGTTGCACCACTCCCCCATCACCTTATCAATGTAGGCCGACAGCACGAATATAGTGTCCCATACCACCATAATCGACTCACGAGTTAAGGTACTCACTGGTCACTACGGGGAGGCACGTAGCCCCAGCGTAGGCCGACAGCGCGACCACGGTGTCCCATACCACCATGCCCGGCTCATGAGTCTTAGCGAATCGAGGTACCATGGTTAATGAGATTCTCACTGCTAAGTTTGGTACCCTAGGTTCAAGCATTAGCGACCAAACATAGTGAACATACATAAGACACATGGGTTACTTGACGTGTTCGGCTGGCTCGAGCGCACAACAAGTTGGACGATATGAAGCGTAGAAGCACCTCGTGTGGCCAACCACTATCGCCAACCGAAGTACGACACGGGTTCGCCAACACATCATGTGTGGCGAAATGAATCTCAACCACAACTCCAAGCCTGATACCGGATGTCTGGACTATGGACATAGTCCCAAGCTCAATCAATTCCCAACCATAGCATGTGAAGTAAAGCATGATAAACAAGGTAATTCAAGCACACTAACAATCATGTTATAAAGCATGTTATAAAGCATGTTATGAAACAAGTTACAAAGCATGTTAAAAAGCATGTTATAGAGCAATATACAAATAGGGATACAAATACATATATTTCATAAGTGAGTGGTTAGAGTAAACAACCACATGAAGGGTATCATACATGACTCGAAGGTAGTTGAGAATCCCATCTCAGCATCTACCTAAGGCACTAACACTTAAGCACTTACACTCACAAGCAATTTCACAAACACTTGGAATGCACTATTTCAACATACATGACGTATGTTAGAGGAATGTGTATTAGGACTGTTCTTTTACCAAACTAATATTTTATACGTATATATCATATTCACTGACAAATAATCATGACAATTACATCAGCAAAATTTATACGTATGGGGTATTTTCTAGGATACCCAATTTCAACATATATAGTGTTTACAAGGAAACTTGTATTACGGCGATTCTTTTCGCCAAGCAAATAATTTATACGCATATAATATATTTATACAACAATTAATCATGACAAACACATCGCTAAAATATACACGTATATGGTACTTCTTACAATACCGTATTTCTACATACATGGTGTATATTAGTAAACATGTATTTAGGCGAACCCTTTCGCCAAATAAGTATTTTATCCATACATCGTATATCCATATGACAAATAAACATGTCAAACATATTTTCAAAAAAAATACGTATACGGTATTTTATACGAATACCTAAAGTATGTGAAATTCCATATTCTATAATTCTAATCGAAACAGAAAACGGAAAGCACTTTGTACATGTGCAATTGCATACAGATCATGAATCTATCATTATCTGACATTGAAAGCGTTGAAAACTGTAACCTATACACCTAAAGTCCTCACCTTGCTTCTTGGAATCTCAACGGATCGACAAGGGTTGAGGAGCTTCCGTATTTGGGAGTTTTCTAGCCTAAAGAGTGAAATCGGTTAGCTATTTCATAACCTGTAACCTATACACCTCAAAACAGGTCTAGGGTTAGGGTTTATTACCTTAAAACGGAGTCGGTATCGCCAGGAAAGCGTATAAAAAGAGGCGGTGCAGCCCGTGTGATGATCGAAAGCAGTAGGAAGAAGGTGCTCCCACAAATCCCAAGCTTTCTCTCTCTTGTTCTCTCTCTCTCTAGGGTTTTACCCCAAATTCGTATGGCTGTGAGAGGGGCTGTTCTAAGGCCCTTATATAGACTAAAACCTCTCCGGAATAGACTCCGGTTTGAGAGATACGTCTATTATAAGCATTTCGGCGTTGTTCCAGCTCAAAAGAGGGTTTCTAGCGGCCCCCCTTGAGCCAAACGTCAGACTTAAGCTCACAACTCATGGATCCACATGGAATTATATTTTCGTCTCGGTCGAATTTTCAGATCACACGTGTCGGACCATTTTCAGTTCAACGGTCAGTGGGCCACGATCCGAAATTCCAAGTACATGTAAATGTTCCTAAAATTTTTCCTGATCCGAGGGTGTAATTTGGTCTGATTCTGACGGTCTGGTTGGTTAATACTGATTCGCAAGTGAATGGTGCCAGATCACTATTCAAGATATTTATTTTATAAAGGAAATAGTGGTTTTCACACTCCCTCGCTCCGGACTCAAGCGAATGGCCTTGGGACATCGTCTTGACCTGATTTCTGAGATGGTTATCGAGCCCAGTGAGGCGGTCCTAGTTCCTTAACTTCGTGTTAATCAGATTTCCGATGTGCGGTCTTGACCTAATACGGAGTTTCAATTCGTTCCCGAGAGCAGTCGGGTAATGAGTTTAATCCTATACTTTAGGGCAACCTAGCGTCAATGATTCTACAAGTTTTGGGTCTTGCAGATTGTATTTAAAGCGATTCTAACGGATTTCATGGCTAATATAGTTTAACACTTAGTTAACTTTGTTAACTTTTTAAAGGATTTAATCCTAAGTGATTTCTGGTCGAGGTGATACTCGAGCCCTTGTACGGAAATTTACGGGTCGTTACAATCTACCCCCCTTAAACAAAAATTTTGTCCTCGAAATTTATACCTTTTTATATTCCTTGAGAATCTGAGGGTAGTTCTTCCTGACCTCGGCCTCAGTCTCCTAAGTAGCTTCCTCCTCTGAATGATGTGTCCATAGTACCTTCACAAGTGGAATGACCTTGCTACGCCGTACTTGCTCCTTTTTGTCAAGGATACGCGTCGGGCGCAACTCATACGTAGCATCCTCGCTCAGCTGTACCTGCTCCCATCTGATGATATGTGAAGGATCAGGAACGTACTTCTTCAGCATAGATACATGAAATACATTGTATACAGATGCAAGTGGTGTGGGCAAAGCGAGATGATATGCCACATCACCCACACGATCCAGTATCTGAAACGGACCGATAAACCTCGGCGTGAGCTTCCCTTATTCCCAAACCGAAGGACTCCCTTCATAGGGGAAACTCGGAGGAATACATGATCCCCGACCTCGAACTCAAGCAGTCGCCGCCTCGTATCGGCGTAACTCTTTTGCCTGCTCTGTGCTGTAAGTAGTCGATGCCTGATGATGTCGACCTTTTTTGTAGTCGCCTGAACCAACTCCGGGCCAATCAGACTACACTTTCCAACCTCGGCCCAACAATGCGGTGCTTTGCAAGGATGACCATATAGGGCCTCATATGGCGTCATACCAATAGTCGCCTGGAAACTGTTATTATAGGCGAACTCTGCATAAGGAAGACAATCATCCCAGCTGTCCTTGAAGTCCAACACACATGCCTGCAACATATCCTCCAGAATGTAATTCACCTGCTCTGTCTGCCCATCAGTCTGAGGATGAAACACCGTACTGAACTTCAACTTCACACCCATCGCCTCCTGGATACGAGTCTAGAAGATAGATGTGAACCGAGTGTCTCTGTCCGACACGATCTCTAAAGGAACTCCATGCAAACGGACGATCTCCCTGATGTACAATCTACCCAGCTCGTCTGCAGAGTTCGTAACTCTGATAGGGAGGAAATGGGCCGATTTGGTCAACCGGTCCACAATCACCCAAATGGAATCGTGTCCCTTCCTCGTCTTCGGTAGCCCAGACATGAAGTCCATGGAGATGAAGTCCCACTTCCACTCTGTTATGGGCATGGGCTGAAGTAGTTCAGGAGGTCGGCAATGTTCTGCCTTGACCTGCTGGCACGTAAGACATCGAGACACATACTCAGTGATGTGGGCCTTCATATTATCCCACCAATACGTCTGTCTCAAATCCCGGTACATCTTCGTGCTACCAGGATGCATCGCAAGCTACGAGTTATGGGTAGACTCGAGAAACTCGCGTCTCAAGTCAGGCATGTCAGGAACGCATAGACGGCCACGGAATCGTAGACCCCCATCAGAATCAACTCTCCACTCGGAGTTCTCAGTGTTGCTAGCTTGCTCTCGAAGCTTAGACAGCCGCACATCACCCTTTTGCGCCTCAATAACCCTGTCGTCAATAAGTGGTCATACCCGGACGTGCGCAACACACTCAAATGGCTCCTCCACAGTGAGTCTCTGCTCGAAGTCCCGCACGAACTCAACCATGTCCCACTCAGCTATCATCAATGGTGCCACAAATGCTATAGCCTTCTTGCGGCTTAACACGTCTGCCACAAGGTTCGCCTTGCCAGGATGGTAGGAAACCTCGAACTTGAAGTCCTTCAAGGTCTCCATCCATCGGCATTGTCTCATATTCAAGTCTCACTGTGTGAATATGTACTTAAGGCTCTTGTGGTCACAGAAAAGCTTGAACTCCTCTCCGTAGAGGTAATGTCTCTAGAGCTTCAATGCAAAGATGACAGCTGCCAACTCCAGGTCGTGTGTAGGGTAATTCTCCTCGTGCTTCCTTAATTGTCTCGAGGCATACGAAACCACCCTATCCTTCTGCATCAGGACACAACCTAAACCAACACGAGACGCATCAGTATATATCATGTATTTCTCCCCTTGCTCTAGCAATACTAGCATAGGGGCGGACGTCAACTTATCCTTCAGCTCCTTGAAAGCTGCTTCCGCCTTCTCATTCCAGGTGAACTTCAGGTCCTTCCGTGTCAACTGAGACAACGGCCTGGCAATCTTCGAGAAATCTCGAATGAAGCGCCTGTAATACCCTGCCAGACCAAGAAAACTCCTTACTTCGGTAACCGAGCGAGGCTGCTGCCAATCCTAAACCGCGGCCACCTTAGCAAGGTCCACTGCTATCCCATCCTTGGACACTACATGTTCGAGGAACCTGACTTCTTCCTGTCAGAAGTCGCACTTCTTATACTGTGCGAACAACTGGTTCTTCTTCAATGTACCCAACACCACTCTCAGGTGCCCCTCGTGCTCCTCTCAACTAGTAGAGTATATCAAAATGTCATCAATAAAGACGATGACGAATCGGTACAGGAAGGGCCGAAATACCCGGTTCATCAGATCCATGAACACGGTTGGTGCATTCGTAAGGCCGAACGACATCACAAGGAACTCATAATGCCCAAAGCACGTCCTGAAGGCTGTCTTCTGCACGTCCTCATCTCTCACACGAAACTGGTGGTATCCCTACTGTAGATCAATCTTCGAAAAATACTTTGCCCCCCTCAACTGATCAAACAGATCATCTATCCTGGGCAAAGGATACTGGTTCTTCACCGTGACC
This sequence comes from Magnolia changhungtana, assembly GCA_030180095.1. Taxonomy (NCBI): domain Eukaryota; kingdom Viridiplantae; phylum Streptophyta; class Magnoliopsida; order Magnoliales; family Magnoliaceae; genus Magnolia; species Magnolia changhungtana. The sequence continues at coordinate 7,172,981 of JASAUF010000652.1, forward strand.
TGGTTCAACCTAGGGTAGTCAATACATAACCGTAGTGACCCGTCCTTCTTCTTCACAAATAGCACAGGTGCTCCCCAAGCAGACACACTAAGTCGTATAAAACCCTTCTCTACAAGCTCATCAATCTGTTTCCACAGCTCCTCCATCTCACATGGAGGCATACGATAAGTCAGCAATGAGATGGGCGTTGCACCAGGCGTAAGATCAATTGTAAAATCAATCTCGCGCAGAGGAGGTAAACCAGGAATAGTCTCAAACACATCTATAAATTCTCGAACCACCGGCGTATCTCTTAATGTCGGACCATCGATCAGCGCCAATAAAGCAGTATAACAATCAACACGGCAGGGCCAACTGACCTGCACTGGAAACGTGAAAGCTGCGCCGTCTGATCCATAGGCGTCACAACTCGAGTATCACAATTTATCTCTACTCTCATCTTTGAGAGCCAGTCCATACCGAGAATAACATCGTAATGCCACAGCGGAGCAACAATAAGGTCGGCGAGCACGATGCGGCTACCCAAATCCACAGAGCAACCCTCACATAACCGTGCGATATCAGAAAAAGTCCCAGTGGTCGTAGTAAGTCTCAATCCCTTAGTGGGAATAGTATGCAAAGATAGACGTTTAACTGCCCCATAAGAAATAATAGAAGTAGTGGACCCAGTATCCACCAACAAGGAAACAGAAGTACCGTCAATGTGAGTCGTACCCTCAAAAGCTGTCGGGGCCGCAAGTGACGTATCAGGTGCCTCAGCTACAAGCGTATGTACGCGCGCCTGTTGCTGACGGTTCGGCTGAGGGACCAAGGGCCGTTGCGGTGGCCTGAACCGTGATACAGGAGGTCGGAAGGAAGGATGAGCAGATACAGTCTGTAAAGGTGGAGTCGATAAGGCCTGCGGGCGAAAACGACCAACATCTGTGGCGGAGAGAAACCACTATCCTTCATCCGCGCGAAACAACTTCCAATAAGATGACCCTGCTTCCCACAGTACGTGCAGGTCACAATAGGGCACCTCACCGGAGCCACTGGCACTGCGATCCTGGGAGGCGAGTTAGCACGAGGCCTCTTGCCTAGGATAGGCCTGCTCTGTATCTCCTGTCGTGGCCTCGCAACCATAGCACCACGAGATCGGGCCAACCGGTCCACATCCTACTCTGCCGTCATAAACATGTGAACCAGTGCTGCATAGGTAGGTATACTGAGGCAGCATATCTTCGACCGTATCTCTGGTCGTAAACCCAAAGAAAAACGACGCATCCGCATCTGCTCATCAACCAGTATAGTCGGGACAAAGCGGCCTAACTCTGTGAAGCGGTGCTCGTACTCCGTAATCATCATGCCTCCCTGCCTGAGGCGTAGAAACTCATCCTCCCGCTCACGTCGGTAAGTCTGCGGGTAGTATTTCTCGTGGAACTGGAACTCGAAAGCCTCCCAAGTCCACATGTAGTCTGCTGCGACAGACCGCAGCACACTATCCCACCATAAACTGGCCTCCCTCTCAAACATGAAAGCGGCCAGCTCAACCTGCTCTGCCTCTGAACAGTGCAGCATCCGAAGCATCTTGGAGATGTGGTCAAGCCAAAACTCTGCCTCCTCAGGTCTATGAGAGCCCATGAATGAGGGAGGTCTCAAGCGCTGAAATCGCTCGAGTAAATCGCGGGTACTGACATCTCTAGTTGGAGGTGCAACGGGTGAGGGCAGAGGCACATCCTCACACTGAGCAGGAGGCTCCGAATGCTCCGCAGGACGTGCAAATGTCGTAGGTGGAGTCGCACTACCACCCTGGGATAAGGCCTCAGTAATAGTGGCCATAAGCTGCTGGTGCTTTATTCTTCTTGTGTATCAGCCATTCTTTGCATCGCACCTTCGCCGGTGCATCATCAACATCAACTGCTCGATCCTATCAGTAGGTGGAGCAGCCTGTGAATCATGCTGCGCAGATGATGATGCCCGGTACTACTCACGAACCGGGGGCGTGTAAGGTGGTAGTCCACCGGTAGGACCAGCAGGAGGCTAATCAGAACCTAACCCTCGGTCCGCACCCACTACCAGAAGGAGTCTGGTCCATAGAGTCAGTAAGGCGGAGGTGTGCCGTGCTCTGCGTATATTGTCGCGGCATGCCCTATGCAACATAGGGTATAACATTGGTGAGATAAAGCATAGCACGCATCATATAAGCACTTTAAGCATTCCACACATCATCATAACAAAAGAGGCTACATGCTTTTCATTTACCCATAATTGTCATAATACATGGAATACAGAGTTACATGAATCATGACAGAAATAACATGTAAGCCGATACGTCTACAACACCAAATACTTAAAACATACTACTATCTACTAGATCTTCTACATGAAAACATAAACCACCTATCGAGGTAACCGAAAGAAACAACCACACACAACAACGTAGATGACTAGGCATCCGAGTCAGGCGATGGAGGAGGAGCATTCTTGTTCTGCACACAGCACAGAATGGCCTTCAACATACGAGACACCTTCTTAAAGCTCCTCTTCATGTAGGCTTCGGTCTCTTCAAGCTTGGCTCGGGTCTCACCAAGCTCAGCCCGAACTTGTCCAACCTCTTGCCGCAGGGCGGCCTGGTTCTCCTCAATGTGAACCATACGAGCCTCCCTCTCTACCTGAGCAGCGTCAGACTCAGGTGCGCTAGGAGAAGAACTCTCCTCAGTATCCTGAGTCTCATCTCCCACTTCTGGTACATCATCGCCGCCCTCCTCCTCGCTTCCCACCTCGAGGTCAATACTCTCCTCACCGGCACTATCCGACTCATCTCCAGACTCGTCGAGTCGGGCCTGCCGCTATTGAGGGTCGATCTTCATATTCTTAAGTGTCGCCCGCATGACTCGGATGGGTGCAAGGTCCTCCATGTTCAACTGTGGCAGGCATTACGAGCCATCCTGCCGTCCGGGCGACCAAATGGGAGCGAAAGGTCATTCTGGTAGATCGAACAACCTGAACTATATGAAATAGGATGAATGTGGGCAGGCATATGTTGTCCCCGCGTCCCATCTTGTACAGAAAGTCCACCATCAACCGAGTACACTCCGTGCGGTTACCCCACCGTGGGTATACATTATATGTGAAAATGTGATGGAGTAAACGGAAGTCTTCGGCCATCTTTGTCACCGCAATACAATTTCCTCGCGTCCAAGTAACTCGGCGACCACAAAGGTATCGCGTGCGGCGATCCCTTTCCCGCGCACTTCTGGAGAAGTCGTCACTAGGAAGCACTTGACCACGTGGAATCTTCGTGATCCAAGCCACCTCATCAACAGTGATTGTGCGGTTTATGCTCCTCACAGAGACAGTGAACTGAAGAGGCTCTAACGATGGATCTATGATGTGGGCGTAGAAAGCACGAACCATGTTCTCACATGCAGGGAACTCACCGTCAAATATAGAATTCTATCTGATATCCACCAAGTGGTCCATCATCGGGTGTAGGTCAAACATTCTCTCATCCACGTGAGCTTCAAACACGACCTTACGGCCAGCAAAACGCCCATATTCAATGCCTATCGAATAGGCATTTCTGACAGAATGTTGAGGATCCAGGTCTCGCTTCGACCTAAACTCTCGAACGGTGCTAGTGTCGGCCCCATCGTCAGCTCTTCTTTTGGAATGGGCTGGGCTGCTCGGGCCAGCATCATCAGTTGCGGTCTTCCTCTTTCTCATGAGAGATGGGATGAAGGAAATGGAGAAGATAGCCGTAACCAACTCAAAAAGAGCCATGGAATGAAGGAATGAGAGAAAAAGGGGCTGATTTCTTGGATTCTCCACAAGCAACAGTCCCCACAGGTGTAGAAGAGACACTAGGGGTAGGAAATGAAGAAGGAACAAGAGGAAATAGGGATGGGTTAGGAGGTTACCCGATTTTGAGCTCCAAATGGGGGAGATGAGAGCTCAAACGTGAAAGGAAGGGGTAGGGTAGGTGGCTAGGGCTATTGTGATCGATGGGAGTGGGTGAGTCATGGACGAAAATGGGGGATTGAATGATTTAGGGGAATGGTTTGAGAGAAAAATCAGAAATGGAGGGGATGGGCGTTTGGAAGGGAAGATGTGAGAGAGAGGGGGCTCCAGCCCTAAAAATGCCAAACCCCAGCCCTAACCGCACACACCACATGCTTGGGGAGGTCGGGCCGACCGTTCCCAGGCCCGACCCCACATCAGATGGCCCACCAGACCGGGGCGCGCTGCGGTGACTGCGGCTCCACCGCGATTCGCCTTGGCCGGCGCAGCGCCGCCGCGGTGGGGCCGTATTCTCCATGGTCCCAAGGTGCCAAATGCACCCTAGTTCGACCCTGGGTCCCATTGTATTTAAGTGGGAGGCCCCCGACTCGATTCGGTTCCAGATCGGGCACTTTCGGGTAATTCCGGACACCCACTGACCGTTTCTGATTTTTAACGACTGGTTTTGGGTGGATAGCGATCTAGACACGTCAATAAATGGTCTAGAAGTGATTTGGACTAGACTCGTGTGACCAGGATCGAGCACGGACTCGATCAAGACGCGCATTTTCTACGAACTTCGCCAAATGGCAAAATCGGAAATCCTAGGACTGTTTCTAAAATTTTTTCGCACCCTCCAAGATTGTAATGCGTCAGTGGACGTCGTGGGAACATAACTCAAGTCCGGTTTAATCAAAATCATGCTTTGATACCAACTTGTAACGCCCTGAAAATCGGGGGTCGAGTGTAACTCAACTCCCGAGTTCCAACACATCACTTATGCAACATAATTAATGATGTTTAAATGTTGTCTGTGTTAGAGCAATAAACATGAATGAGATTATACCAAAACAGTAATTCATACCCAGATCAATTGTATAAAAGCAAGCGCTTAAGATCGAACTATATATATATATATATGTATGTATGTAAAGAAACAAAATAAACGTTTCATTCTCCAGAGTATGAATCCATCTGAGTCACCATATACATGTCTGTTTTATAAACAAAAATTCGAAAATAAAACTAAGTACAATCCCTGTAAAAACCCGTCGGTCCTGGCAGCCTAGTCGAAGCCGCTAGAGAACTGCATATATGAGAACTCCTCCTGGTCCTCGTCATAATCAGGCTCCGCCTCTAGAGTCGTCGACTCGCCTAAACCTGAGACAGAGTCTGGTTGGTGTGCGCAACACCGTCCCATAACGTAGGAGTGAGTAGCTAACTCAATGGAACCATAAAGCATAGGTTAACATGTTATCAATGCAGTCAAGCAGTAAATCAAACACTCCTAGTTACTCTTATTAATGCAAGTATGAATGCAGGTATGATGGATGCCCTCACCGACATACTCCCTCATGCAACACAATCTCACCCTCGCGGCATGCTTTCATCCCACAGTGCTCCACATCTTCCAGGCACATGCAATGCATGATGAGCGTGATTACCGAGTTTTTAATTAGTCCATTTCATACAGCAGGATTGGGAAACTAAGGTACCTCCCTTGTATCATTCCCAAACATAATCCATTCTAGGGTCGTCAGTCCTAGTTAATATCAAACGATGGTGTATTTTCTAGGTCACTGCAGAGGCTGCTAGGGCTGTTACGCACAAGGTTGCACCACTCCCCCATCAACCGTTAAACGATTCATCACAATACAGAAACAGGCCTACTTCATACTCTATATATCGCAGCGAACCCTAAGGCGCACTGCGACTTCAGAATATGCTCGCGGTCACTACAAAGGGCTACCAGGGCTGTTACGTACAAAGGTTGCACCACTCCCCCATCACCCCTTAAACGATTCATCACAATACAGAAATAGGCCTAGTTCATACTCTATATATCGCGGCGAACCCTAAGGCGCACTGCGACTTCAGAATATGCTCGCGGTCACTACAAAGGGCTACCAGGGCTGTTACGCACAAAGGTTGCACCACTCCCCCATCACCTTATCAATGTAGGCTGACAGCGCGAATATAGTGTCCCATACCACCATAATTGGCTCACAAGTTAAGGTGCTCACTGGTCACTACGGGGAGGCACGTAGCCCCAGCATAGGCCGACAGCGCGACCACGGTGTCCCATACCACCATGCCCGGATCATGAGTCTTAACGGATTGAGGTACCATGGTTAACGGGATTCTCACTGGTAAGTTTGGTACCATAGGTTCAAGCATTAGCGACCAAACATGGTGAATATACATAAGACACACGGGTTACTTGACGTGTTCGGCTGGCTTGAGCGCACAACAAGTTGGGCGATATGAAGCGCAGAAGCACCTCGTGTGGCCAACCACTATCGCCAACCGAAGTACGACACGGGTTCGCCAACACATCATGTGTGACGAAATGAATCTCAACCACAACTCCAAGCCTGATACCGGATGTCTGGACTATGGACATAGTCCCAAGCTCAATCAATTCCCAACCATAGCATGTGAAGTAAAGTATGATAAACAAGGTAATTCAAGCACACTAGCAATCATGTTATAAAGCATGTTATAAAGCATGTTATGAAACAAGTTACAAAGCATGTTAAAAAGCATGTTATAGAGCAATATACAAATAGGGATACAAATACATATATTTCATAAGTGAGTGGTTAGAGTAAACAACCACATGAAGGGTATCATACATGACTCGAAGGTAGTTGAGAATCCCATCTCAGCATCTACCTAAGGCACTAACACTTAAGCACTTACACTCACAAGCAATTTCACAAACACTTGGAATGCACTATTTCAACATACATGACGTATGTTAGAGGAATGTGTATTAGGACTGTTCTTTTACCAAACTAATATTTTATACGTATATATCATATTCATACAGCAAATAATCATGACAATTACATCAGCAAAATTTATACGTATGGGGTATTTTCTAGGATACCCAATTTCAACATATATAGTGTTTACAAGGGAACTTGTATTACGGCGATTCTTTTCGCCAAGCAAATAATTTATACGCATATAATATATTTATACAACAATTAATCATGACAAACACATCGCTAAAATATACACATATATGGTACTTCTTACAATACCGTATTTCTACATACATGGTGTATATTAGTAAACATATATTTAGGCGAACCCTTTCGCCAAATAAGTATTTTATCCATACATCATATATCCATATGACAAATAAACATGTCAAACATATTTTCAAAAAAAATACGTATACGGTATTTTATACGAATACCTAAAGTATGTGAAATTCCATATTCTACAATTCTAATCGAAACAGAAAATGGAAAGCACTTTGTACATGTGCAATTGCATGCAGATCATGAATCTATCATTATCTGACATTGAAAGCATTGAAAACCGTAACCTATACACCTAAAGTCCTCACCTTGCTTCTTGGAATCTCAACGGATCGACAAGGGTTGAGGAGCTTCCGTTTTTGGGAGTTTTCTAGCCTAAAGAGTGAAATCGGTTAGCTATTTCATAACCTGTAACCTATACACCTCAAAACAGGTCTAGGGTTAGGGTTTATTACCTTAAAACGGAATCAGTATCGCTGGGAAAGCGTCTGGAAAGAGGCGGTGCAGCCCGTATGATGATCGAAAGCAGTAGGAAGAAGGTGCTCCCACAAATCCTAAGCTTTCTCTCTCTTGTTCTCTCTCTCTCTCTCTAGGGTTTTATCCCAAATTCGTATGGCTGTGAGAGGGGCTGTTCTAAAGCCCTTATATAGACTAAAACCTCTCCGGAATAGACTCCGATTCGAGAGGTACATCTATTATAAGCATTTCGGCGTTGTTCCAGCTCAAAAGAGGGTTTCTAGCGGCCCCCCTTGAGCCAAACGTCAGACTTAAGCTCACAACTCATGGATCCACGTGGGATTATATTTTCGTCTCGGTTGGATTTTCAGATCACACGTGGCGGACCATTTTCAGTTCAACGGTCAGTGGGCCACGATCCGAAATTTCAAGTACATGTAAATGTTCCTGAAATTTTTCCTGATCCGAGGATGTAATTTGGTCTGATTCTGACGGTCTGGTTGCGTAATACTGATCCGGAAGTGAATGGTGCCAGATCACTATTCAAGATATTTATTTTGTAAAGGAAATAGTGGTTTTCACACTCCCTCGCTCCGGACTCAAGCGAATGGTCATGGGACATCGTTTGGACCTGATTTCCGAGATGGTTATCGAGCCCAGTGAGGCGGTCCTAGTTCCTTAACTTCGTGGTAATCGGATTTTCGATGTGCGGTCTAGACCTAATACGGAGTTTCAATTCGTTCCTGAGAGCAGTCGGGTAATGAGTTTAATCCTAGACTTTAGGACAACCTAGCGTCAATGATTCTACAAGTTTTGGGTCTTGCAGATCGTATTTAAAGCGATTCTAACGGATTTTATGGCTAATATAGTTTAGCACTTAGTTAACTTTGTTAACTTTCTAAAGGATTTAATCTTAAGTGATTTCTGGTCGAGGTGATACTCGAGCCCTTGTACAGAAATTTACAGGTCGTTACAACGTACAACCACAACCTAAACCTATTCTCAAATCCCTAAACCTATACTTACAACCTTATCCTAAACGTAAACCTTAACCTAAACTCAAATCCCTAAACCTTAACCTATAACCCAACCTAAACCTATACTTATAACCTAAACCTATACTTATAACCTAAACCTATTCTCAAATCCCAAAACCTATACTTACAACCTTAACCTAAACCTAAACCTTAACCTAAACTCAAATCCCTAAACCTTAACTTTTAACCCAGCCTAAACATATACTTATGACTTAAACCTTAACCTAATGTTAAAGCTATTTCCGTAAATTGACTTTAGTCTATTACTTGTAGACATGGATGAGAGTTGGATGTAAGTTAAGAACAGGTTTGGCCCAGAGTATAAACAAGGGATTCAAGAGTTCATAGAATTTGCATGAAATTGGGCAGATTCAAGGAATAGGATTAGGTGTCCATGTCGAAAATGCAAGAACATGATATGTAAGACTTTAGACAAAGTAGAGGATAATTTGTTCATAGTTGGGATTGACTAGGTTTACACTTGGTGGATCTATCATGGTGAAGATATCACCCATAGAGTTGTGCCCAGTGAAGTCATTGTTGACCCAAATGTGCCGGATGACGAGGATGAAGACGTTGATGAAATGTAAGATATCATAGGGGATGTGTTCAGGGGAACAGTTGCGGATACTGATTTTGCAGCGACAAGCAGTAGCCAGGATATTCCTCTAGTCGGTGATGTCGAATCAGAAAAGTTTAGTACGTTGTTGAGGGATGCACAACGTCCACTTTATTCAGGGTGTGAGAACTTCTCCAAGTTGAATTTTCTTCCAAAGTTACTTCATTTGAAGACAATAAATCGTTGGAGTAACAAATCGTTAAACATATTGCTTGAGTTGTTGAAAGAAGCATTAATGGACGGTGAGACATTGCTTAAGTCTCACTATGAGGCAAAATCCTTGATGCGAGACTTGGGCCTTGGTTATGAACTCATACATACATGTATAAATGATTATTTATTATATCAGAACGAGCATGATAAGGCTGAAGAGTATCAACAATGTGGAGAGTCTAGGTGTGGAAGTATAACAAAGCCAGGGGTAAGAAAATCCCACAAAAGGTGTTAAGGTGTTAAGGTACTTCCCATTGAAACCCAGATTGCAAAGATTGTTTATGTCTCGTAAGACAACTGAAGATATGAGGTGGCATAAGGAGAAATGCGTTCATGATGATAGTACACTAAGATACCCTACGGACTCTGAAGCCTGGCAAAATTTTGACAAGCAACATGACTGGTTTGTAGAGGATTCTCGCAATGTTCCACTAGGTCTTGCAAGTGATGGTTTTAATCCATTTGGTAATATGAGTAGCTCATACAGTATGTGGACAGTGGTACTTATGCCCTACAATTTACCTCCTTGGTTGTGTATGAAGGAGTCATTTTTCATGATGTCATTGCTTATTCCTGGACCCAGGTCACCTGGGAATGACATTGATGTGTATTTGCGACCATTAGTAGATGAGTTAAACGAGTTTTGGAGTCAAGGTGTACAAACATATGACACATTTGTAGGACAGACATTTTGATTGCATGCAGCGGTCTTGTGGACAATAATGACTTTCCCGCGTATGGAAATTTGTCTAGGTGGAGCACGAAGGGCAAGTTGGCTTGTCCTACATGTGGTATTGAGACTTGTTTATTATCATTGAAGCATAGTAGAAAAACATATTATATGGGTCATCGTCGCTTCCTTCCGAGCGATCATAGTTGGCGCAGGAAGACGATAATCTTTGATGGCAAACAAGATCATAGGCCACCCCCGAAAGAGCTATCTGGAGAAGATGTGATGCAACAACTGAATGACATTGGAGAAGTTAGATTTTGTAAGGCATTACACTTGAAGAAGAGGAAACGTACAGTATTGGACTATAACTGGAGGAAGAAGAACATCTTTTTTGAGTTGCCCTATTGGAGTGATCTGAAATTGCGACACAACTTGGATGTCATGCATATTGAGAAAAATATATATGACAATGTCTTCGAAACATTGATGAACATAGAGAAGAAAACAAAAAAACAGTTTCAAGGCTCGATTGGATATACAAGAAATGGGTTTAAGGAAAGAGTTGTACTTGCAACCACATGAAAATTCGTATACTATACCAGCAGCCTGCTACACAATGACAAAACTAGAGAGAGGGTGAATGGTTGAAATTGGTGAAGTTTCTCGATGAATATACGTCAAACATATCTCGGCACGTAAACGTTACAGACTGTAAGGTAACAGGAATAAAAAGTCATGATTGTCATGTCCTTCTGCAACACCTACTACCAGTTGCGATTCATGGATTCCTGAACAAGGATATCAGTGTGGCACTGATTAAGTTGGGGATATTCTTTAAGGATTTGTGTTCGAAATCATTGAATGTAGATGTTATTAAACGACTGGAGAGAGACATTGCCATAATCCTTTGCAAACTTGAAAAAATATTTCCACCTATGTTTTTTGATGTCATGGTACACCTAGCGATTCACTTACCGCACGAGGCAAAGCTTGCAGGCCCAGTACAATATCGTTGGATGTATCCGATCGAAAGGTGGTAGAACTTATTAAAATTTTTATTCATTCCATAAACTACATATATCCATGTTTTCATAAGTATAACAAGTGGTTTTGTGTACAAATACCTTCACATACTCAGCGATTTATGAGGAATAAGGCATGACCGGAGGGGTCGATAGCTGAAGCGTACATTAATAATAAGTGCCTTACATTTTGCTCTATGTATCTTCGTGGCATAGAGATTAGATTCAACCGAAAAGATCGGAATGCTGATGAAGGACGTGAGCATGAAAAAGGACTCATATCTATATTTGCACATAATGTTCGTCCTTTAGGATCCCCGACATTTCAAGATATGGACCTTGGGGATCTAGCAAAGGCGCGGTGGTATGTGTTGAATAATTATGAAGAAATAGAGTCGTACTTGGAGTAAGTCTTCCCTCGATTACTGTTTTCTCTACATACAATGATCTTAATGTTTCTTGCTGATGACGTGTCATTTATGTGTAGTGAACATATAGACGAGATGAAGTCCAAATTCTTCACAAATTATGATCGAATGCATCAGGATCAATTTCCAGAATGGTTCGCCAAACGTGTAAGATTTCACATTGTATCTCACCACACTTAGAATTTTTGTTGTATTGCACATTATTTCAACCTAAGAAAATCCCTAAACAATTATATTTTGTACATAATAATAGATGATGACGTTGTGCACGTGCAACTCTGCGGATGCGTCTGATACACTATACTCACTGGCGTGTGGCCCTGATAGACGTGTATCTAGATATACAGGTTATATTGTAAACGAGATTTGGTTCCACACCGAAGAACGTGAGAAGTACAGGACCACACAAAATAGTGGGGTGGTTGTGAAGGGAACAAATGAGGAGGATGAAATTGACTTTTATGGCATTTTGACAGATATTATTGAGCTGAGTTATTATATGAGAAAGCAGGTGTACTTATTTAGATGTGATTGGTAGGACATTAGAAATAAGAAGTTGGGAATACAGACTGACAACTACTTTACGAGCGTAAATTTATCTCAGAAGTGGTTTAAAGACGACCCATTTGTCCTCGCCAGCCAAGCCGAATAAGTATTTTACCTCGCTTACACCAAGTTAGGCGGCTCTTGGCACGTGGTGCAGAAAATAAAGCCCAGGAACGTATTTGACGATCCCGTACCAGAAGTTGAAGATAGCGAGGACGAGGGAAATGACACTTCTAGGGTTGAACAAGCATATCAAGAAGACATGCCATCTAGGGATACAGGACTGATTCAAGTGTTGATATTGATGTGGTGCAATTAGATAGAGATGATGTGCCACCTGATCATGTTGATGCCTCAATAATACGTGACATTGTTAGAGATGATAGTGGTTTCATTGATGATGACGTTGCAGATAATGAGGAGGAAATATTGATCAGTGATAGTGATGGTGAAGAAGAAATAGCCCTAAGAGATAATGATACAGACGACAATTATTAAATGTACACATGATTTACATGTTATTTTTCAATTTGAATAATTTATGTATTCCATTTATACGTGAAAATTACAAGTCATGATTAATTCCTTTTATTGACTTGTTTATAATCCACATTTGCAGTTGAGTTAATTTCTGATCATGTCATCCAGAAGCACACAACATACTTCATCAGCTATTGCAAATGAACGTTTCAGTCCTATCTTCTTCTGGTAGAGCCATAGAGATACCCGGTTTGGTCGATGAGTGTAGAGTGGAATATATCGATGACGACTCAAACGAAAGATTATACTATCTATAAGAAATTTCGGGGCTGATAGAGATATATAACCATGAGAAATGAGATATGGAAGATGCGACTCTGTCACTTGCACATCTGAATGGAGTCCCAAGAGACCAGATTTCTCCTATTGTGACTGATATGTTGGCTATAAAAATGTTGAGTGCTTCACACTACATGACATATGCTTCTGAAGCATATGATAACTTACGCAGGGAGTACTTCGGATGGTTTACCTCAAAGTTATTTCGTATTACAACGAAATATGTGTATTTAATATAGAATGACAATGTGTAATGGAATTTTCAATGGTTATATATTAAAGTTTATAGTTGTATTATATTCTTCTTGCATATAGTGTAATGGTCTAATCATATTTTAATCATCTCTATAAGCATAAGCACAAATGCATTGTACCGTTAACACTACTTATATAATGTTTTAGTATATTTCACTTGTATTGACATTGTTTAAATTTATAAGTTCGTAGCTTATACATATTCAGTGATGGCACCAAGTGGGATAGCATGTCGTTCGCGCATTGGATCTACCCCTTCTACACGTGATGTGACGAAGCCAGCATCGCCATCACGTATTGCATCGTAGATGTCTGATCCCTCAGTCGCGCATACACCGGGCACTGCATGTAAGTCTAGACATATATTTTTTTTAATGATTTCTGTTTATGTTTAGACTTACATATTTCTTTTGCAACAGCGTCGTCGACCAGCCGACAAGGATGTGGACCCATGCGTGAGTTACTTTTAGAGCGACTTACGCGTGAGGGTAGGCTGACGTTAGAGTTCCCACAGGATTACATTAGACCTGTTGGGAACAATATCATGTTGTTTACGTCGGAAGTCGGTATCTTATGCCGATCTCTGATCCCCCCCTCCCCCCCCACCACCTTCCGCTGGAGAGACGTGACAGATGATGTGCGATAGCTCATCCATCAGTGCCTTCAGGTAAATTTTAGTAAATTAAAATTTATTTTATAAAAGTTCATTTATGATTAAGTTATTTTCTTCAGAAGTTTATTGCCTAAACCTATTATTTACGAAACTGCAAGATAAATTTGACGTGGATTTGAGTGTTCCGCACATCTCTCATGTCGTCGAAGACATGATAAAGGAGCGGTTCAAGGATTACAACGGTAAGTTACATCAGTGGTACAAGCGGTGTGTGAGTTACAAGGAGGTCGTACAGTCCGCAACAGCGCACGTGACCGATGAAGACTAGTGGATACTCTGCGATAGGTTTTCGTCTGATTCTTTTCAGGTAATATTTACATATTTACGATATTTTAACATAATAATTAAATTCACAATTACTAACAATGTATTGTAAATAATGTGTTCAAAAGAGGAGCAAAATAAATTCTGACAACAGGGGAAAGTTAGAAGTGAACCACGTAGCTGGTTCAAAGTCATTTGTACGACTTCGTCACGACATGGTAAGAAAGTATTGGTAATTATTACGTTTATATATTATTTTCATGCATTTATATCAACTCTATTGTCCTTTCGATTGCGCAGCGAGATTTCGTCGCTGGCTAGGAGCCCGGACCAGTAAACTTCTACAGAGGGACTCATTGTCGACAAGTACATATTAGAGCCAGCGAGATTTGGGTAAAAATCTTTACATTATAAAATTTAATTGCATTAAATTATAATAATGTCATTTATTATGAAAATTCATATATTTTCATTACAGGCGGAGATGGACACCTTACGTAGTTAGCCCACTCCCGATGGTACTCAGTGGAGTGAGCCAGAGATCCTGAGTCAGGTGCTTGGCACCCGTTCTGGATATGTACGTGGGCATGGCCATGGTGTCAAGCTCATGGCACCCATTCTGGATATGTACGTGGGCTTGGACATGGTGTCAAGCTCATGGCACCCATTCTGGATATGTACGTGGGCTTGGCCATGGTGTCAAGCTCATGGCACCCGCTAGAGTTACTTCCAGCCGATCCATCGTTGTTACTGACAGCGTCGTACGTCGAGCTGATACCGCAGAGAGAGAGGTTCAGCAACTACGGGTTGTCATCGATGACATCAGAGATCAGCTGGATAGGTAGAGGGAGGAGCAGGAGAGGAAGATGATGGATCAGCTGGTGAGGTAGAGGGAGGAGCAGGAGAGGAAGATGGAGGAGGAGCGGCGAGGCAGAGGGATGATCAGAAGAGGAGCATGGAGGAGGATCTGGCGAGGCAGAGGGAGGATCAGAAGAGGAGCATGGAGAAGGAGCTAATGAGGCAAAGGGAGGATCAGGAAAGGAGGATGGAGGATCAGCTGGCGAGGTAAAGTGAGGTGCAGGAGAGGAGGATGGAGGAGATGTGGGTGGAGCATGAGCGACGGATGGCGGATATGCTTCAAGCTCTCATTGTACGCTTATCCACCGATGCCCCACCACCTCCGCCTTCATCTTTGTGATTTTTTGTATATTTGTTTATGATGTGAAGTTTATATGTATTTATGCGTGAATGAATGTGATGTGGATAAGATTGTTTATGTTTGGATTAATGTAGTTTAATGTTTGGATAAATTTATTAGTTTGGGTTTAGATGGATGTGAATGTGAATATATGAAATATATTATATAACAGGTGTATATCAGGATGAATATGAAGAAATATAATGTTAATAGGTGTTTATCAGGAATTTTGTGCTGAATTTTGTGCTAGAATATTTTATATATAAAAAAAAAATAGACCTTTAGTGACGAAAATTTTCGTAGCAAAAAGTTTTGTAAATATTTTTTAGCGACAAATATTTTTGTCGCTAAAATTTTGTAAGTAATTTTTTGTAGCGAATATTTTCGTCACTAAAATTTTGTAATTATTTTTTTGCGACAAAACTTTACTTTTATAATTTTTAGTAATTATTTTTCATGACGAATATTTTCGTAGCTAAAAGTTTTATAAATCTGTATTTTTCTTTTTGCGACGAAAATTGTCGTCACCACAACTTTTGTAATTACTTTTAGCGACGAAAAGTTTCGTAGCTAAAACTTTTGTAAAAAAAATTGTAATTATTTTTAGCGACAGTAAAACTTTTATACGATGACAAAATTCGTAGCTAAAAGTTTTGCAAATATTTTCTAGTGACGAAAATTTTCATAGCTAAAACTTTGGAATTATTTTTTGCAATGAAAATTTTCGTAGCTAAAATATTTTGCAAATATTTTTAGCGATGAAACTTTTCGTAGCTAAAAATATATGCAAAATATTTTTAGCGACAAAAGTTTTCGTAGCTAAAAATATTGCAAAATATTTTTGGCGACGAAACTTTTCGTAGCTAAAAATATATGCAAAATATTTTTAGCGACGAAAATTTTCGTGGCTAAAAATATAGCAATCGACAAAACTTTTCATTGCTAAAAGTTTTACAAATTCTTTTAGCTACAAAACTCTTCGTAGCTAAAAGTATATGCAAAATATTTTTAGCGACGAAAATTTTCGTAGCTAAAACTATTGCAAAATATTTTTGGCGTCGAAGCTTTTCATAGCTAAAAGTTTTGTAAATTCTTTTAGTGACGAAAATTTTCGTAGCTAAAAGTTTTGCAAATATTTTTAGCGACAAAAATTTTCGTCACTAAAAGTTTTTTCTGCGACGAAAAGTTTCGTCGCTAAAAATCTTGCCTTTGGCGACGATTCAAAATTTTCGCTGATAAAACCCTACTGCCTCGGACTTTTAGTGACGAAAATTTTTGTCGCTAAAACGCTTTAGCTACAAAATTTTGGCTTTTAGCGACGAAAATTTTCGTCACTAAAAGTGGGATTTCTTGTAGTTAACAGAATACACTAGGGGAGAAAATTGGAGACCTATTTTAGTTTAACCAAAGTTATTTATTGATTCTCATATTTCACATCAAATTTCATATCGACACCGGTACTACCCATGACAAAAAGAAGACGCGCACAATCGACCTCTTATGGGCTGTGCCAATAATCAAAGTAGTAGAATAAGTAATAAGGAGTGGCCAACCTAGAATTTGAGAAGTGTTCATAGTGGAGTTCCACAAAATGGGAAAAGTGTCCTACAACAATAGATCGAAGATTAGGCCGGCAATGAAGAAAAGAGCATAGGAAGATGGGGGACATGAACACTAAAGTCAACATATATGAGGGGTTTTAACGGATGTCTGCGATTTCTAGTGAATTTTAATGATTTTAGGGTTTACAGATTGGGGTAATCAGGATGTTGGAAGATGGTGGGTTTGCGAATAGGTTGCAGTGGCCGGGCTTGAAGGTTGTGCGAGTAGGGTGCAACTGGAGAAGAAGGGACGAAGGCTGTGCTGCTAGGGTCAAAGAAGAAGGGACAGAGAAGAAGGGGCGCGGTTTATGTAGGTAGGGTTCGACCAGAGAAGAAGACCAAGCTTAAGGGTTGTGGAAGTATGGTGCCGGTAGTGTGTTGGATGGGTTGCAGCAGGCGAGTGAGGGTTCACTTGGAGAGGAAGGGGGAGTGAGTTGTTCGGCTGGTTGACGGCTATTATCTTGCTAGATATGGGTTGCAACGGGCAACAATGGCATCTCGAAGTGCTTAACTGTAGAGAGAGAGAGAGGAGATCACTGAAGAAGACGATTAATGGTGTAGTTAGTCGATGACTGTTGTCTTGTTGGAAAGCGTTCAAGAGGGAGACCTTGTTTAGAGGTTGGGTTTCTGGCGAGAGTGCAGGGGCAACGGCTAGTGTTGGGTTTGTAATGGAATCTCGTCAGAGAATAAGGTAGCAGAGGTGGCGACGACAATTGGATTTGAATTTTTTTTAATTGTTGTTTACGGTTAGAGTTATATAAACCTTAACTCTCATACAATGTGATCTAGAGCTAATTGGGATTAAGGTTTGAGTATGAGAATTCACATGTGGTGTAATGGGATTAACATAGTTGCGTGTTTGGAAGCTTGGCAGAGTTAAGTTTTAGAGGGGGGTGATTAGGACCAATTAAAATTTTCATTTTTAACCCACAATTGTCTACTTAAGCTAACATGCAATTAAGTTAAGCAAGGAAATTAACTCTAAGGCTTCTAAGCCAATAGAGGGTTCAATCACATAAACTACTAATGATATGCTAATTAAGCAACTAGTCTATAACATTATAATGTACATATGTGTGTGAATGTGCTAACTATTAAGTAATAGCATTCATCTAATCATGCGTACATATAATTAAACATTTAATCACATAAGTATAATTAAACAAGTATGTAAATACAATTCTAAACACAAGCATATATAGTAGTTTGGTTTCCCTACTCTACTCCCATCAGATACACTCAACTCATGAGTATAGTAAATTTCTCTATTGAAGGTTTTAAATCAGATTAACTTCTGACCTTTACAATCTTACACAAGGAAGGGCTCTCACAAGAGACTTTATGTGGTTTTGTATAGGCTCATCACAAACCTTGGTCCCACTTAAGAACCTACTGACGTACACTCCCATTGAAGACTCCTGTAAGAGACTTTAGGTAGTTTTTCATGTGCTAATTAACAACCACAGTCCTAGTCCAGGGACCTACGTTTACTCCCACTGGAGGCTCCCACAGAAACTAACATGTATGTACCCGTGTCCGGTGGCTTAGACAAGGAATTGATTTAAGCTTTACACAAGAGCTAAGGTCTTACACAAGAATCTGTATTTAGACCCTATACAAGATCTAAGGTCCTACATAAGAATATGGATTTATGCCCTACACAAGAGCCTAGTCGATTTTGGGTCACAAACTCTTACCCTCAATCCTACATAGAAATGAGAGTATACAAATTCTTACACTTAACAACTTACTTGTCGGATTGAGCTCCTTTTGTAGTGCCTTCTTAGGTAACTTGATCAATACTCTCTTGTACTTCAATCAGCTCCCATTTTCTCCCCCGACCATGATGTCGATACTTTACTAAGGTTTCAGCTCCAAAATCAAACACCTTGCATGTAATGCTCCTTTAAAGTGACCAATGTGATGAGAGGTTAGTAGAATCTCTTACAACTAATGAAAAGTTGTAATTCCTAGGGGATTCACGTATATGAGTATTCTTAATGATTTATATAATGGTATGCCTATAGAGGTTGAGTCTAATCTCTAAAAAATAGAGGAGTTCAAGCACATCTTCAAGGTGGAGATTAGAATCGTCATTCGAGTGTTAATCTCAACGTAGATGACTTGAAATTCATTGGTTTAGAAGCTTGAGATGAGGGATATGATCATGGAATATCCTAAGCTCCTATTGTACTAAGAACCCATGCCAATGCCCAAGAACCGAATGCCCTTTATAAAAAGTTCGAGTTCCAGGGATTAGAAAATGGTCAACTAACGGTTTTGTCGATGCCATCGAAAGGTCTTCGATGCCATCAAAGGGTTCATAGATGATATCGAGAAAATCAGATAATATGATTTATTCTTACTGGACATATCCGAGTTACCTGTTCGATGTCATCAAGTGGTCTTTGATATCATCGAAGTGAGCCTTCGATGCCATCGAAAGACACCTCAATGCCATCGAAAAATTATATTAAATGATCAATTCTTGCTTGACATATCTGACTTTTTATTTGATGCCATCGAGGGGGTCTTCGATGTCATTAAAGACCTTTTGTGGTCTACTTGGGATCGAGCACTACTCGACATCTGCTGTTTTGGTCGTATATTTTCACAGTAGCTTCGCACCTCTTCTATCATTACTTATCATGTTCCAATTATGTTTCCAAGGCCAAGGGATGATCAACAGGGTTTACTTATTAAGCCTAAATCATTTATATGTTCAAAGTTTATTTTGGATCAAGGGTTGGGGCACCTCATTTACATGTTCTTTACTCCTTAATGCTCTTACCCTCTTGTATCTTCGGTCTTCAGCTTCCTAAGGCTTAACCGACTACATGACATAATAATTCACGTGATTGACAAACAAAGTGCACAAATCAGTACACTAACATTATACAACTCTCTTTAATTTATAGCAATAAATAGATAAAGAAAAATATATATGGTAGTCCGTACAACCACCCAAACTACAATATTCCCACTCAAACAATGAGAAGATGATGCGTGCGCAACTAATGGTCATGTAGACACCCTACCTAAAAGAGACTAAATTATTCTCTTAACTTTGGTTGAGCTTCGATAAAATTATCCCTGGGCACTTCAAGGTTCATTAAAAATCTAATTGATCAAATTGGAAGGACTCTCAGCATGTCACAAGAACAACAGACGAACTTGATTGGAAGATCTGGAACCTGGCAAATCTAATCTTAGGTAATCTCTAGACTCTCTGAGAAATCATGTTTGTGCCTTATTTCAATAAAAGTTGTCTCTATCTGACCCGTAAAGCGTCGTAAATCCAAACAGGTCGCATATTAAGGATTCTCAGTAACTCCTAGAAGCAACCAACAAGCCTAATCAATAAAATAAAAAAGTAGGCTCGCGGTGAGCCAATGATAATATCATTATCCATACTTTCATTTCTTGTTCTCTCAAGTGTTAATGAGCCTATTTTGTTAAAGAAAACACTACCACGTGGACTATCGGCCACTTGTCTTACTTTTTACTGAAACAAGAGCTATATCTGGACCCTAAAGACGTTGAAATCTGAAAATATGATAGGTGTCACACCGTTAACTCATTACAAGCCAACGGTCTTAGTCTATAAATGTAGTGTTGTGGTTTCCATTCTAGGGGGCGGAGGGATAGAGAGATAGAGAAATCACGTGAGGGGCTGAGAGAGTGACGTTAGGGTGGGTCCTTTCTAAAGACTTTGGAGATTCTTGATTGGCGTTGATGCCCGACCTGACCTCGGAGGCCACCTCTAAAGAAATAATTCATTAACAGAACCCAACAAAGTTAAGAGTAAGGTTAGAATTAGGTATATTTAATCATCCCTGTTACACAAAAAATATTGTCTAATCTCCATTTTCTTTCTCACATTTTAATCAAGCTCAGATCGCATTCACTCCATACATTTCTAATATATTTGAACCATTTGCTCATACTTTTTTTTTTCCTTTTTGAATCTCTCTCACTACAAGAAAATGTGTCTTTGTTGACGGAATTTTTACCGGCCGGTGATGATGAGAATCACCGACAGTCGTCCACAAATGCCCCATATTTTGGTATGTGGTTGCCCGTAAATGTTAGCTATTAAAAAAAAGAGCGAAAAGGGTTTTTCATTTCCCTCTCTATGTTTCCTCTTTTAACGTGCGCGCGCCCTCCCTTTCTCATCTCTCTCTCTCATCTCGAGCGCTTCTCCCATCTTGGATTTGGATATTCATTCTCCCATCTTACCTCCAAATCTCATTCTCTCTTTTATTTCTCTTCCTTTCTTCTCATTATTGGGTTCTTAGATCAGATTTAGAGCTACAGATCGAGTAGGGCCGGCAACCTGTGGACGTGGTCATCAACGGTGAGCAATCAAGGACCTTATTCAATGGCCAGTGGTTAACGGCCAAGAAAATTGATGTCCAGCATCTTTTTAAAAAAAAATTAATTTTTTTTATTTTAATGTCCAGCATCTGATCTGAAGATCATTCCAACGGATCAAGGGTACTCTCTCTTTCTCAATGGTGAACAATCAAGGACCATAGCTCGTGAGGCACTCGAAGGTACTCTCTCTTTCTCTCTATTTTCCTCTTTTGACGGCCAGAAATTGGGTAATAGCTATGGTAGCGGAAGCCATGTCCGCCGCTATCCACGGCCCCCTACATGTTTGAAGAAATGCTTCAACCAATATTCTCGATTGCGTCACGTACTCTTTCAGAACATGGCCCCCTACATGTTTGAAGAAATGCTTCAACTAGACCTAGATTATAAACATCTCCTCTTCATCATGGACCCCATCATCATCAATATAGGTAAGGATGCCATGTCCAAAGAATAACCTCTTAAGTCTCAAAAATCAATTCACTGACCTGCTGGACTCAGCCCTGTTTCACCTCTAATGGTGCTCCCCCCATTAGACCACTGTGTACTTCACTTAGGAAGGACATATAACAATGGTGAAGCTTAAGTCACAAGTTTAACTAGTCTTGATATCTGAAATTATTGGAAACCCAAGGTATCAGTTAGGAGTCCTTTTAACTGTGAAAATCAGTTTGTTCTTGGTTTATTGTAAGAAAAAAGAAAGAGATTATTTTAACAGTCCTTCCAAGAGTTGAGATTAGATATCCTTAATAAAAAAAAGAGTTGAGACAAGATTAGATGGTCTAGAAAAATTGCGTTAGAACCATAGAAGATTGAGACATGTTTTGGGTCTATGTCAATTGTAACTTACGAATGCTGTTAATGAGAAAGGGAACTTTTATTTTTCTCTTAAGAGTGATTTTCAAGATGTTTGCCTAGACTTGTTTAATGCCTTTCTCATCTTTTTAACCATCATCTTACAATCTCACCTAACATTTAAATTGCATGGGCTAAGATCTGGTTGATCATTGTGGCGGAACTATCACAGCATGCACCAAAGTGCATTTGGATTCAGATGAAAACTTGGGAATAAAATTAATTACTGGGATTTTTTTTTTATTTGACATAACTGAAGTTAACAAGGAATGAAAGTGTGGCATTTCCAATCTGAAAACTCGGGAATGAAATTAATTACTGGGATTTTTTTTCTTAATTTGACATAGCTGAAGTTAACAAGGAATGAAAGTGTGGCATTTCCAATCTGTAAACATACTTCTGTTAAGCGACTGATGACTTTGTTACGCAGCACGCCAACAATGCAATGAGCCTAGATCCAATCTCAGGCCTCACCCACAAACAATAAACAGGAAGAAATATAAACTAGAAATAGATTAAAGCATTCAAAACAAACCATACGACAAGATATATGTGGAAAAACCCCAAACTAAGGTAAAAAACCATGGATGCAAACTTCCACTATGAAGAACAAAGATTACAAGGCAATATACTAACCTCTCCCTTGGAAGAACATAGAAAAACTCTTTCCCTACACCTTAGAATTATTTCTCAATATTCCAATACACTTAGAAAAGCCTTAGGAACACCTATATATAGTTTAGGCAACTCCCCTTTCCGCATCCCAGTTGCGAAAGGACTTATGACACGAAATTCACTTAAAATCGTGGAACGAATCTGCGTAACTATGACTGATCAAGCAGACTGCACGACCGGTCGAGCGACCCCTACGACCGGTCGTGAATGGGTCATGACTGGTCGAGCACCTCGGGATCAAAAAATGATGCTCGCCAGACTTTGAGTTGAACCGGTCCACGACCGGTCGAGCCAGACCCTATGATGGATTGAGCATGGCTCACGACCGGTCGAAGACAGTCCCAGATGTGGCTCCACATCTTAACAATCTTCCACTTGGAGACACATCGCCTTAAACATTCATCTTCTTCATCTGGAGTGCACCACCTCCCCATCTTCAAACCTGAAGACCAATCAAAGCTTAATAGAGCTTCAGCTTATCTCGTGTGACTACCTTGGCCAACATATCTGTAGGATTCTCACTTGTATGAATTTACTCCAGAGCAATTGATTCATCTTCCAGTAACGAATGTATGAAGTGATATCTAATGGCAATATGCTTGGTCCTTGAATGAAAGGCTAAATTCTTAGCCAAGTGTATACACTCTGACTGCCACTGTATAACTTGCAATCTGCTTGCATCTTACCCAACTCTTCCATAAAACCTTGCATCCATACCATCTCCTTGCACGCTTCTATAGCCGCAACATATTTTACCTTTGTCATACTGATAAATACTATCTTCTGTAACTGAGAGACCCAACTGACTGTAGCACCACCTAGAGTGAAGACATAACCTGTAGTGCTTCTTCTGCTATCGATGTCTCCTGCCAAATCTGAATCCACGTAGCCTTGTAGCTTGATTTCCGATCCACCATAGCACAGCCCTACATCCTTAGTACCTACCAAGTATCTAAGGATCCACTTCACAGCTTCTTAATATTCCTTCCCGGGGTTGTTCATGAACCTGCTAATAACTCTCATTACTTGAGCAATGTCTGGTCTCGTACTTACCATATCATACATGAGACTCCCAATGGCTGACACATATGGGACTTTAGCCATGTAGTCCCTTTCCTCCTGCATTTTTTCACCTTGCTCCTTAGATAGCTTGAAGTGGTTGGCTAATGGAGTACTAACCGGCTTAGCACCTCCCATATTGAATTGATCAAGTACCTTGGCTATGTACTCTACCTGTGACAAAACCAGTTTCTTATTTTCCCTATCACGCTTTATCCTCATGCCTTGGATTTTTTTTGCAGCTCCTAAATCCTTTATGGAAAATTCTCTAGACAGTTGTCTTTTGAGGTCTGAGATGTCCTTCATGCTTAAACCAACCACAAGCATGTCATCAACGTACAGAAGAAGGATAATATCCAACGTATCGAACTTCTTCAAATAACAACAATGGTCTGCATGACATCTCCTAAAACCGTTTTCCGACATGAAACTATTGAACTTCTTGTACCACTGCCTCGGGACCTACTTCAAGTCATATATACTCTTCTTCAATCTACACACCTTGTTCTCCTTTCTTGGTGCCACGTATCCTGTTGACTGATTATATATATTTCTTCTTCAAGGTCCCCATGAAGAAAGGTTGTCTTAATATCTAGCTGCTCTAGATATAAGTCCTCTGTAGCTACTATACTCAAGACCATACGAATCGTAGACATTTTCACCACAAGTGAAAATATTTCAATGAAATTGATATCTGCCTTTTGTTAAAACCCTTTTACAACCAATCTAGCCTTGTATCATTTTGAACCATCGTGCTCCTCCTTCAGTCTGTAAACCCACTTGTTATGAAGAGCTTTCTTACCTTTAGGTAAAGTAACTAGCTCCTATGTATGATTAGACTCAAGAGAGTCCATCTCATCATCCATGACCTGCTCTCACTTAACCCGTGTATCTGACTGTAATGCCTATTCAAAACATTCTGGTTCACCATTATCTGTCAGCAGTAGATAATGTAAGGAGGGTGAGTATCGGATCGTGGATCTTCCCTCCCGAGTAGACCTCCTCACAATCGGTGTATGCGGCTCTGCCTCATAATGCTCATGTGCATGATCATTCTGTGGCATTGTAACACTCGTGTCTAGTAGCTCTTCCAACTCTACGAATCCTTTTTCTTTGGCCTTAGTTTCTTGCACACTGTCCTTATGCATCACTTTTTCATTGAAGACTACGTCCTTGCTTCTGATGATTTTCCTATTTTCTACATCCCAAAATCTGTAGTAAAAATTATGCTGCCCGTAACCTATAAATGTGCACCTATTGAACTTCACATCCAGCTTATTTTTATACTCTGCATCAATATGAACATATGAAGTGCAACCAAATACTCTGAGATGTGTAAGGTTCGCTTCTTTCCTAGTCCACGCTTCTTCTGGTAGCCCACAATCCAATGGTGCTGAGGGACTTCTATTGATGAGATATACGGCAGTATTCACGGCATATGCCTAAAATGTCTTGGGCAGCCCTGAATGTAATCTCATACTCCTGGCACGCTCAAGGATGGTCCTCTTAATGCGCTCAGCCACACCATTTTACTGCGGTGTCCCTGGAATCATTTTTTAATGTTTGATTCCACTTACTGTACAATACTCCTCAAACCTCTTTTCACAATATTCTCCCCCATTATCAGATCTGAGACACTTTACTATTTTACCTGTCTCATTTTTTACCATAATTTTTCACTTCTTAAATACATCAAATACATCAGATTTATGCTTTAAGAAATAGACCCACAGTTTTCTACTAGCATCATCAATAAAAGTAACAAAATAATGTGAGCCACTAAGAGATAAGACCTGTGCCGGTCCCCACACATCAATGTGTACAAGCTCCAACAGATGCGTCTTTGTAGCACGTCCCGTCTTCTTGAAGCTTACCCTCTTCTGCTTGCCATACACGTAGTTTTCTTAGAATTCCAAGTCAATAAACTTCAGCCCTGGTAGCTTCCCTTTTAACAATAGCACTTTCATCCCCTTCTCACTCATATGTCCCAACCTTTAATGCCATAACTGCCCATTCACTCTAATTGATGCGACTGCGAGTGAACTATACGATCCTAAAGTCACGTACAAAGTACTTTCCTTCTTGCCTTGAGATATCACCAAGGTAACTTTTGTGATCTTCTAGGAATCACTGATGAATGTCGTCACATAACCGGTATCGGCCAACTGCCCCACTGAGATCAAGTTACATTTTAAACTTGGTACATGTCTGACATCCTTTAATTTCAAAGACGTTCCATCTTTCTGATTTACATGAACGTCCCCCTTTCCAACAATACTACACGGCTCATCATCACCCAGGTAGACTCTCTCAAAGTCACTTGACACATAATCACGCAGAACTTCCTTACATGAGGTGGCATGAAACGAAGCACTCGATTCTATAACCTAAAACTCATTCTTCGCATCAAGAGACAAGATCAACGCCTCTGTGTTACTCTCCTCAGACAGATTCACAGAATCCTTCTGACCTTGAGAGCTTCTTTCTTATTTCTTGAGTGCCCTACAATCACGTTTCATGTTCCCCTTCTTGCCGCAATGCCAACACCCGTTTTTGTCTTTCGGTCTCTTGGACTTCTTCCTTAACTTAGAACGCCTGTATTTATTGCCTCCTTTGTTCAATGATCCTCCTCTTCCTTCAACGTTTAGAGCATTCCCTAAGTCCTCTGAAACTACTAATGCCTTCCTTCTAGATTCTTCGCTAAGAATTAGACCGGCCACATCATCAAATTTTAACTTTGTCAACCCTGAAGAATTGCTCACAACAATCATCAAACTATCCCAACAGTCTGGCAGGCTAGACAAGATTAATAACACCCTGACCTCATCCTTAAAAAAAATGCCAACGAATTCCAACTGGCTCGTGATTGTATTGAACTCGTTTAGATATTCAGCCATGCTCTCACCATCTGACATCTTCATGTTGAATAGTTGTTTCATAAGATGAACCTTGTTGGATGCAGATGGCTTTTCATACATGGTGGCTAGGGCTTCTATTAATTCTTTTGTAGTTTTCACCTTGGATATATTGAAGGCGACACTCTTAGACAAAGAGAGTTGGATTGTTCCTAAAGCCTTCCTATCCAGTAAAAACCATTCATCATCTGTCATCTTTTCTGGTTTCTTCTCTTTTCCTCCTAGAGGAATATAGAGGTCCTTCTGATACAGATAATCTTCCATCTGCATCTTCAAGAATGCAAAGTTTGAACCATCAAACTTCTCAATTCTAGTTTTCCCTTCTTCCGCCATCGCTCCCAATAGAACTAAACCAAAAGCTCTGATACCAGTTGTTTCGCAGCACGCCAACAACACAGTGAGCCTAGATCCAATCCCAGGCCTCACCTTCAAACGATAAACAGGAAGAAATATAAACTAAAAATAGATCAAAGCATTCAAAACAAACCACAAGACAAGATATACGTGGAAAAATCCTAAACTATGGTAAAAAAAACCACGGATGTAAACTTCCACTATGAAGAACAAAGATTACAAGGCAATATACTAACCTCTCCCTTAGAAGAACATAGAAAAATCCTTTACCCACACCTTAGAATTATTTTTCAATATTCCAATACACCTAAAAAAGCCCTAGGAACACCTATATATAGTTTAGGCAACTCCCCTTTCCGCATCTCAGTTGCGAAAGGACTTACGACACGAAATCTGTGCAAAATCGTGGAACAAATCTGCGTAACTACGATTGGTCGAGCAGACTGCACGACCGGTCGAGCGACCCCTATGACTGGTCGTGAATGGGTCACGACCGGTCGAGCACCTCGGGATCAAAAATGATGCTCACTGGACTTTAAGTCGAATCGGTCCACGATCGGTCTAATCGGACCCTACGACCGGTCGAGCATGACTCACGACCGGTTGAAGACGGTCCCAGATGTGGCTCCACATCTTAACAGACTTGTATGCCATTGATGGTCTGTGGGAAACACTAGATCATAGTCCATTGACTTTGACATACAATTTTTGTAAAGTACCATTGACTTGAATGTTTTTAATATATGTTTTTATCATATTTGTTGTCAATGAAAGAGTTAACACTCACACAAGCTACTAGCCTTACCCCTAGATAACTAAAACCATAACATGGGGTCTTTTGTTTCCATCATCAGGACAAAAGCTGTTGGAATTACTCCTAGTTGGTAGAACATAAATACTCTAGCCACCAGAAAGGCTACATGTCAACTTATCTTTGCTTTAGTTTTGTTACTGATCTAAATGCTTATTGATACTTTTTGAATTGCAGTACATCTATGGTTTCTGGACAATATATATTGATTGGGTGTTATTGTTCTAATTATATATTTCTTATCAGAGCTTAAAACACAACCCAAATGGGAGGTTTGTTGTGGTTTGTGGGGATGGAGAATACATCATATATACAGCTTTGGCCTGGAGAAATAGATCCTATGGCTCAGCATTGGAATTTGATTGGTCATCAGATGGAGAATATGCAGTTAGGGAAAGTACATTAAGGATTAAGATTTTTGTGATCACATATAACAATGGTGAAGGCTGTTGTTGTTCTTAATAGCAAGGGGGGAGTTAGTGGCACTGTGTACTTCACTTAAGAAGGACATGGCCCAACTACAGTGACCGGAACCCTCTATGGTCTTAAACCTGGGCTCCATGGCTTCCGTGTCCATGCTCTTAGTGACACAACAAATGGCTGTTTATCGACTGGTCCACATTTTAATCCTGCTGGCAAAGAGCATGGTGCTCCCGAGGATGATAATTGCCATGCGGGTGATCTTGGGAATGTCACAGTTGGGGAGGATGGTACTGCTACTTAATTTCACCGTTGTAGACAGTCAGATTCCTCTCAATGGACCAAATTCCATTGTTGGGAGGGTTGTAATTGTCCATGGTGATCCTGATGATCTTAATTGTGAGGCAATTGCATCATGTATGCACCCCTGCGACACCATGGGCAGGGGTGCATACATGATGCTGCACAGATTAGATAATCTCTGGCCCATTTGATGGATGGATTAGGCCTTACCACATTGGTGTGTAGTACTCATTCTTCATGTTTACACATGGTTGCACGTATATGGGCTATTCTTTTTCATAGATTCCAGTAAATGAGTCATTATTACTCTCTAAGCATGTCTGATTTTCTTGGAAGAGAACATTTCCATAGTTCATAATAGTCACTTCTTGGGCTACAACAACCAGATTTTGTTTGGAGCTTAGAATTTGTTAAATCTTGCAAATGGGGCCTTACAAAAATTCAATCCACTTTGAAGACAAATCTGGATGCCTATACTCATAATAGCAGCCTCATTATTGGTATTATAGTTGCATGATATTTTAAGTTTCAAATGAGTCTCATTACTAAACTTTTGTTGCAGTTGAACAAGCTTTGATTTTTTCGCACACCAAAAAATATCCAGATGAACCACCACATCTGAATGTGAAAAGGTTGGTTATTAGTGTCTACAGATGACAACTTTGTGAATTCAATTCTAAGCTTTTGTGAGTATGTTCTGACTGGAAAAGATGCTGACATTGGCAGGTAACTGTTGCACTACATTCAAATTCTATTATGAAATTCCAGTCCACCCCCTCAGTTCTTGTCTATTACAGTATTTACTTCAATTTTATTTTTTTATTTTTATTAAAGCATCCTCTGCATTTTCTTGGCTGTGCATGAATACCCCACAAATATATGATGAAACCCTACTCTCTCACAGCAATGTGAGAATAGCAACACTCCAAATATGCATATCCTTTATCTTTCTTGTATGTAGTTACATGTCAAATTTCTTCGTTCTTTGCTTCTCAATCCCACAGATATTGATAAAGTAAAAGAAAGATAATTCATCCTTCTCTTCCTCTAGCCATGTCATAGGTTTTTTAAAGCAGGAGCTTTAAAAGGCACCACAAGTTGTTTAAGCAGTTGCTGGTGATGGAAAGTGGGCTAATACATCTCTCTCATTGTCAGTAAGCCCTCTCTTCCATACAACACATTTACCTAAGATAGGTGTCTTCAAATATCACAGTTTTGGATGTGTTGTGCCATGCCATTTAGTTCCTTCAGAAAATTCCTCCTTTATGCTTCAATACCACACATACATATATATAAATGTCCTTGGAATATTGGTAAGGTAAGGGTCTAGCCAGATGCCTTGCATTGTCAACCCTTTGTATATAGCCCTTCATTCTTCCCCTCTTCAAGGGTAAAATTCTTACAATCTTTTTAATGCTCTTTGTTTCCCTTCCCTTTCTTTGCCCTACCACCACTATTGTTATTTGTGAGAGAGATACTATAATGACTATACAATAGGAAAATATCATCATCTACAGATTTTTTTTTCTTTTTCTTTTTTTGGGTTGACTTGGGTTGTTTACTTGTTGTTTCTAACTGCGTCTAGCTCGACATGAATTCGATGTAGTAGCATATGTAAAAGGTAAATTACATTTGTTTTTCTAACTTTGGGTTGGGTTGTTTCCCCTACATTTGTAGACTAGAACATCGCATTGCATCTTCAAGGAGATGGCTTGTTCCTTACATCATACATCGTTGAATGTGTCCAACCACTGTGCAACAATATCCAGCAAGTTGGTTTATTTCATGCTTGTTGATCTATCAGTGGTTTTTTTTATTCTTTGCTTTTTTTCCTTTTTGTATCTGGTTATGTGATTTTGTATTTAATGTGGTTTCATCACTTTCCTATGAGTTCTAAATTCACCATCCTTTTTCCTAGTATATCTCATTTTGTGGACTTCTAGTCTAGACCATGTTTATAGATGTTTATTTTAATAATTCTCTAGATATTGACACAGGACCCAGAGAAATATAAATGTAGCTTGAAATATAAATGTAGCTTCTTAGCCACATTGACATGGATTAATCTTTCACTAGACACTTTTAATTGGAGTCTTTGTACTAAAGAAGGCTAACGCAAATTTTCATTGATTTACTTTTGCAAATCCAAGCTAGATCTATCCCTCCACTTCTGGAAGGTAAAGATGTTCTTAGGGCTACAAGGATAGGTTCTGGAAAGACCCTTACATTTGTTATACCTACAGTTGAGTTGTTGTATAACATTTGCTTTACTCCTCGCAATGGAACGGGCATTGTCATCATATGCCCAACTAGGGAGCTTGCCATACAAGTTCATCTTTTACTGTCTTTACTCATTGTCAATAGAAGCGAAGAATTAAATTATGTCAACTTAAAATATGAAGTTCAGTGGTTTTTCCCTTTATCAGGGCAAATCTTGCATGCAGATGAAATTCTTTCAGCTACCATCATGTGTTTTCTTCTGCATTTGGGGTGGATGTTGTTATCCACATCTAGGGTGCAAAGCAATGTCAATGGTTTTTGGCTTGTATTTACTCATTGTGTAATTTTAATTGTTATTCAGGAATCATTGGTGGATTTGATTGTGGTTCATCTTTAGATCTTATATGATTGTGTAGATGATGATTTCCAATGCTTGGTGTTCTTTTGCTACAAAATCCATAGTTATTCAGATATCTACATAATACCATATGATCTATAGATTGTAGCTACATCCCTTCTTCGCTACACTTGAAAAAATGCAGTTAGTGCTACTGTTATTGCCTGTTATATTAAATGTAGTAACAGTTACGAGATGTGCATATATTTTCACATGAAATTATGCTGTTACCACTTGGTTAGTAACTAGTTGGGTATTCATTTGACATGAGTGGTTGTGCATGCAAGAAAATTGTATTAGCTGACCACCCTGCATGATAAATTTTATTGTGAGAGAGGTGAGAAAGGCAGCTAATAAAAAAAGAGCCTAGGCCTGGGAAAGCTGCTGCCAATTGACATAACCTTTTTGTTCCTAAAAAGAAAATAAAAGAGAAGGAAAAAAAATAGTTGAGATGAGTCCAAACGGTTGGAGTTTTTTTTTTTTTTTTTGGAAGAGTAATCAAGATTTTATTAAAGAAACAAGAGTGTAGTGCAACCTGTGGCAGGTCCTACCATACAATGAGAATGGCAGGACCTACTAGATCATGAAGCCCAAACATGCCAACCACAGTACACGAAAAGCCACTTTTACCAACGAAAATTTTCGTAGGCAAAAGTCTTATTTTCGTAGGCAAAAAGTTTTACTCATGAAAATTTTCGTTGGCAAATTCCTCGCTAAAAGTCTAAGGGGAACACCTTTTACGCATGAAAAAAAATTTCATTGGCAAAGGTAAGACTTTTGCAAATGAAATTTTTCATAGGCAAAATATTTTACCAATTCTGTTGGTGAAAATATTGACAAAACTTTTTACCTACGAATACTTTTATAGGTAAAAATATTTACAAGACTTTTGAGCTACCAACAATTTCGTAGCTAAAAATATTTAAAGACTTTTAACCTATGAATATTTTGTAGCTAAAAATATTTAAAACACTTTTTACCTACCAACAATTTCATAGCTAAAAATATTTACAAGACTTTTTACCTACCAACAATTTCGTAGCTAAAAATATTTAAAACACTTTTTACCTACCAACAATTTCGTAGCTAAAAATATTTACAAGACTTTTTACCTACCAACAATTTCGTAGCTAAAAATATTTAAAACACTTTTTACCTACCAATAATTTCATAGCTAAAAATATTTACGAGACTTTTTACCTACGAATATTTTCGTAACTAAAAATATTGAAAACACTTTTTACCTACCAATAGTTTCGTAGTTAAAAGGTATTTACAAGACTTTTACTTACAAATATATTCATAGGTAACAATACTTAGAAAACTTTTACCTACCATCAATTTCATAGCTAAAAATTCTTTTACCTACGCATGTTTTTGTAGGTAAAAATATTTACCCAACATTATCCTGCGAATAATTTTGTAGCTAAAATATTTACAAAAACTTTTAACTACTAATGATATTATAGGTAAAAATACTTACAAAATGTTTAGCTAT
Source organism: Magnolia changhungtana (assembly GCA_030180095.1). Classification (NCBI taxonomy): domain Eukaryota; kingdom Viridiplantae; phylum Streptophyta; class Magnoliopsida; order Magnoliales; family Magnoliaceae; genus Magnolia; species Magnolia changhungtana. Next base: position 7,205,697 of record JASAUF010000652.1, read on the forward strand.
GAATATTTTCATATGTAAAAACATGGATGAGACTTTTAACTACGAAACTTTTCGTAGGTAAAAACTTGGATGAGACTTACCTGCAAAAATTTTTGTAGGTAAAAACTTTTATGAGACTTTTACCTACGAAAATTTTCGTAGGTAAAAGTTTTTTTTCCCCATATTCCAGCACAAAATTCTTGATATACACCTATTACAATATATTTCTTGATATACACCTGTTATGTAATATATTTCATCATATTCACATTCACATCCATTTAACTCCAAAGTACATAAATAAATTCATCTAAACATAAACTACATCATGCATAAATACATATAAGTTTAACATCAAAAATAAAATATAAAAAATCACAAAGACAGAGGCGGAGGTGGTGGGGCATCGATGGGTAAGCGTGTAGCGAGAGCCTGAAATATATCCGCTATCCGTCACTCATGCTCCACCCGCATCTCCTCCATCCTCCTCTCCTGCTCCTCCCTAAGCCTCGCATGCTCCTCTATCATCATCCTCTCCTGCTTCTCCTTATGCCTCGTCAGCTCCTCCATCCTCCACTCCTGCTCCTCCCTCAGCCTCGCCTACTCCTCCATCCTCCTCCTCTCCAGCTCCTCCCTCTGCCTCGTCAGCTCCTCCATCCTCCTCGCTGCTTCTCCATCTGCCTCTCCAGCTGCTCACTCTTCCTCTCCAGCTGCTCTCTGATGTCATTGACGATGACCTGTAGTTGCTGAACCTCTCTCTCTGCGATATCAGCTCGGCGGTTGAGATCAAGATTAGGTGTAGGTTTAGGTTTAGGGATTTGAGAATACATTTAGGTTTTAAGTTTGGGTTTAGGTTTAATTTTTAGTTTATAGGTTTAGGTTAAGGTTTAGGTTAAGGTTATAAGTTTAGGTTATAGCTTATAGGTTATAGGTTAACATTTAGGATATAGGTTTTGGTTTAGGTATGTTATAGGTTTTGGTTTAGGTTTAGGTTTAGATTTTAGGTTTAGGTTAAGGTTATAGGTTTAAGTTATAGGTTTTGGTTAGGTTTAGGTTAAGGTTATAGGTTATAAGTTATAGCTTTAGGGAAGTGAAAATAGATTAAGGTTTAGGTTTAGGAAATCGGGTTCGGGTTCGGGATCGGGTTTAGGTTTGGGTTTTCAAGTTTAGGCTTAGGTTTAGGTTAGGGAGTTGAGATTAGGATTAGGTGTAGGTATTGGTTTAGGGATTTAAGAACACATTTAGGTTTTAGGGTTAGGTTTAGGTTTGCGTTTTAGGTTTAGGTTATAGGTTATAGCTGTAAGGAACTGAGAATAGGTTAAGGTTTAGGTTTCGGAAATCGGGTTCGGGTTCGGGATCGAGCTTAGGTTTGGGTTTTCAAGTTTAGGTTTAGGTTTACGTTAGGGAGTTGAGAATAGGATAAGGTGTGGGTTTAGGTTTAGGGATTTGAGAACACATTTAGGTTTTAGGTTTAGGTTTAGGTTATAGGTAGGTTATAGGTTATAGCTGTAGGGAATTGAGAATAGGTTAAGGTTTAGGTTTAGGAAATCGGGTTCTGTGTTTTGGTTTGGGATCGGGTTTAAGTTTGGGTTTTCAAGTTTAGCATTAGCTTAGGTTTAAGTTTGGTTTAGGGAATTGACAACACATTTAGTTTAGGTTTAGGTTATAGTTTAGGTTAGGGAGTTGAGAATATGGATTAGAAATCGGGTGTGGGTTTAGGTTTAGTTTAGGATGTTTTTGAGAACACATTTAGGTGTTTAGGTTTAGGTTTAGGTTTAGGTTTTAGGTTTAGGTTATAGGTAGTTTTAGGTTATAGCTATAAGGAATTGAGAATTGGTTATGGTTTAGGTTTGGGAAATTGGGTTCGGGTTTTGGTTTGGGTTTTCAAGCTTAGTTTTAGGTTTAGGTAAGGGAGTTGAGATTAGCATTAGGTGTAGGTTTAGGTTTAGGTTTAGGGAATTGACAACACATTTAGGTTTTAGGTTTACGTTTAGGTTTAGGTTATAGGTTTAGGTTATAGGTTATAGTTGTAGGGAATTGAGAATAGGTTATGGTTGCTTTAGGAAATCGGGTTTGGGTTCGGGATTGGGTTTTGGTTTGGGTTTTCAAGTTTAGGTTTAGGTTTAGGTTAGGAGTTGAGATTAGCATTAGGTGTAGGTTTAGGATTAGGGATTGAGAACACATTTAGGTTTTAGGTTTAGGTTATAGGTAGGTTAAGGTTATAGGTAGGTTATAGGTTATAGGTAGGGAAGTTGAGAATAGGTTAAGGTTTAGGTTTAGGAAATCGGGTTTGGGTTCGGGGGATTGGTTTTGCTTTGGGTTTTCAAGTTTAGGTTTAGGTTTAGGTTAGGGAGTCGAGATTAGATTAGGTGTAGGTTTAGGTTTAGGGATTGGAGAACACATTTAGGTTTTAAGTTTACGTTTAGGTTTAGGTTATAGGTAGGTTATAGGTTATAGCTGTAGGAATTGAGGATAGGTTAAGGTTTAGGTATAGGGAATCGGGTTCGGGATCGGGGATCGGGTTTAGGTTTGGGTTTTCAAGTTTAGGTTTAGGTTTAGGTTTGGGAGTTGAGATTAGGATTAGGTGTAGGTTTAGGTTTAAGGATTTGAGAATACGTTAAGGTTTAGGTTTAGGAAATCGGGTTCGGGTTATAGGTTTAGGTTTAGGTTAGGTTATAGGTTAAGGTTTACGAAATCGAGTTTAGGTTATAGGTTTAGGTTATAAGTTAAGGTTATAGGTTAAGGTTTAGCTTATAGGTTAAGTTTTAGGTTTAGGTTTAGGTTATAGGTTTTGGATTTGAGAATAGGTTTAGGTTAAGGTTATAAGTTTAGGTTTAGGAAATCAGGTTCGACATCGGGATCGGGTTTAGGTTTGGGTTTTCAAGTTTAGGTTTAAGTTTAGGTTAGGGAGTTGAGATTAGGATTAAGTGTAGGTTTAGGGATTTGAGAATACGTTAAGGTTTAGGTTTAGAAAATCGAGTTCGGGTTATAGGTTTAGGTTTAGGTTAGGTTATAGGTTATAGGTTAAGGTTTAGGAAATTGAGTTTAGGTTATAGGTTAAGGTTTAGGTTATATGTTAAGTTTTAGGTTTAGGTTTAGGTTATAGGTTTTGGATTTGAGAATAGGTTTAGGTTAAGGTTATAAGTTTAGGTTTAGGAAATCGGATTCGGGTTCAGGATCGGGTTTAGGTTTGGGTTTTCAAGTTTAGGTTTAGGTTTAGGTTAGGGAGTTGAGATTAGGATTAGGTGTAGGTTTAGGTTTAGGGATTTGAGAATACATTTAGGTTTTAAGTTTAGGTTTAGGTTTTAGGTTTTAGTTTTAGGTTTAGGTTTTAGGTTTAGGTTTAGGTTTAGGTTTTAGGTTTAGGTTAAGGTTTAGGTTTAGGTTTAGGTTTTAGGTTTTAGGTTTAGGTTTAGGTTTGGGTTTAGGTTTCGGTTTCGGTTTTAGGTTATAGGTTATAGGTTTAGGTTTAGGTTTTAGGTTTAGGTTAAGGTTATAAGTTTAGGTTATGGGTATAAGGTTTAGGTTATAGGTTTTGGTTAAGGTTTATGTTTAGGTTTAGGTTATAGGTTATAGGTTATAGCTTTAGGGAATTAAGAATAGGTTAAGGTTTAGGTTTAGGAAATCGGGTTCGGGTTCATGATCAGGTTTAGGTTTGAGTTTTCAAGTTTAGGTTTAGGATTAGGTTAAGGGTGTAGTCCCTGCAAACACAGATATAAACACAGCCTGTCCAAATGGCCAGGCCCCTCCAATGCTGTCTATAGGAAATAGACAGCTTCATCATGGTCATAATAGCAGTTCCCACCTTCCAAGGACCCCCGCTCATCCAGATAGCTCCGACGCACATCTGGGTCTGCTTCATTAATTTTGAGCAAATACATAAACACGACCTGTCCAAATGGTTAGGCCCCTCTAATGTTGTCCATAGGAAATGGACAGCTTCATCATGGTCATAACAGCGGTTCCCACCTTCCAGGGACCCCGGCTCATTCAGATAGCTCCGACGCAAATTCGAGTCTGCTCTATTAATTTCGAGCAAATACATAAACATGGCTTTATCATGGTCAAAACCGCGGTTCCCACCTTCAAGGGACCCCCTCTCAACATCTGGATAGCTCCGACGCACATTCGGGTCTGCTCATTTAAATAAAATGGATTATCAAGATCATTTAAATAAAATCAGGTCCAATCAACAATCTGACCTGAAAGATTTTGTTAGCATAGTTGATGACACCTCAAACCTTGTTTAAATCCAGGTTACAATCTATGGCCACTGATGCTATTTGTCTTTCTGTGAAGTTGGCGAAGATTTATGCATCAAACCCGATGAAAGCAGCCCTAATGATAAAGAACATTTCTACATCACACCTGAAATTCCCATCCATTAGTTGTGTGTGTGAGCATATATATATATATATATATATATATATATATATACACCTTTAAAGGACCATCTTCTTCAATAAGATCGTCATCATCAACCCTCAATAAGGTGACACCTCTAGCAGCCGAAAAACCTGGAGGGACCTTTAGAAAAATTTCACCATCGACTTCCATTTTCGCTGTAAATCTAGTAAAAAGATTCATGCTTACGAGTGACGCTACGAAGGTCTAAATCAAACTCACACGCAGAGCTTGCAACGCCGCTCACTCTAGAATGAGTACATTTTAGAGAGAGAGAGAGAGAGAGAGAGAGAGAGAGAGAGAAATGGCGGCGAGGTGACTTTTGGCCCTCTCAAGGAAGAGAAATTAGTGCAGTGATTTGATTTGCCCGACGAGTAGTGAGATTTCAGTCGACGCCGGTTTCCTGCTAAAGGTAAATCAAAATGAAAATTTCTACAGAAACAATGGTTTCCCATGTAAGTAAAACACACTATAGAAGAATGTGACTTACATGAATTCCAACTTTTTCAACTTTGAAATTGAAAATGGTATATCCCCATAGATGTTGTTGAAAGATCAATCCTGAGGGCAACACCCACAAACCCACTCATAAAATATTAGCAACAAAAATAATGCCAAAGAATCCATAACTTACAACAAAATCACCCATCTGCTGACATTAGAGAAAACAATGACTTTATATATAAATGTTAGAAACTAAATTGAGATATGGAAGACACGTACATGGAGAGTAGGCATTTCAGATCTCCAATTGCACCAGAAATATTATTGCATGGAGAAAACAAAACTTCAACATCAAGTCATACATGAATTCAAAATAAAGTAATGGCATACTAAGAAGGAAACATTTGAAATATGGAAAACTGTTGTTCTTTAGCTAACACACCAAATTCCCAATTTAAACATAAGGCACAATACCAAATTGAAGAATAAATCAAGTATTGTACTGCTAAACAGATCAATACATTTTATTTTCAAAGAACTATCAATGCGAGAAATCTCTACTTGAACACAATGCCCAAACCTTTCAAAGTATTATGCAACTTTCATCATTTTATTAAATCAAAGTCAAAGAAATAAACTACATCATGTTCAATTTGAAGAAGATGATCCACTCTTGCATGACATCAACTCTGAGCAGTTGCTCCAGCTAATGTTGTGAAATGGGTCGGAAAAATTAAGATTTTCAGTGACCACATCTAAAAAAAAAAAAAAAAACAATCGACATACCCCAAAATCATGCCTGAGTAATTCCATGTCCTACTTGTACCAAAGCAATTATCTAATTATTCCAAAGGAGTTACAAGAGATTTAGAAGGAAAAGGAGAAACCTATTTTTTGGGTCCTATTTCGCAAATAATAGTATCTTCCACAAAGAAAAAGGAGAAACCTATTTAAGCCTACTTGCAAGAGTGTTCTTATGGGAAAATTCCAGGCCCTATTTCGCAAATAATAGTATCTTCCAAATGTAGCATAAACATGTTTCGATTTTCCTTTTGGATTGGAGGTGAAACGGTTCTTTTCTTTTTCTTTTTTTTCTTTTTTTAAAATTATTTGTTGTTCTTTGCAGGTGAGGTCAACTTGGACACATTAACCTCACATTGCACATCTTACATGGTAATTGATATGAAATAAGGTTATGGCTACTAACAAGACTAAAGACATACTTGGCTACTAACAAAAGGCGCAAGTGTCACTTCGTTGATAGTCAAAAAGAAACTTCACTCGGATCAACCACTAGCTTGCAATATGACTTGAAAATGCACATAGAACAGTGCATTGCTATATAGGTGACTATTTGGAAGCACATGAAATTGACAAAAAGGTAAATGCATACCTAACCGAGAAGGGAACAACATGTTGTTTTCCTTAAAACCCTTTCAACTGACCATGAACTCGGACATACATTCCATTCCTAATAGCAGACTAAAAAGAAAAAAAAATAAGACACCTCATCCAATGCACAAATAACCCAACATACAAACAATACTAGAAAAACCAGTTATTACTAGAGAGAATAAGGAAATGCTATCTATAATGTGGATACTAATTAAATAAAATGTAAAAACCTTATATAATTAAATAAGGGGAAATGAGATATATTCAAATCTCACGCGACCACTTCATTCCCCTACTCTCTCCCTCGATTTCCCCACTCTCACCTCTCTGTCTCTCTCTTGAAGCAAAAAAGAAGAAGAAAAAAAAAATCTCTTTTATGTTTTTTCAATCCATCTTCCATTTTCTTCTTAACAAGAAAATCCATATTTACTAATATTCTCATTTTTTCTATTTTTCAAAAGAATGAGTTTGGACTTCGAAAGCGTCGGCTCCAACACTCGTACTTTCAGCCCAAACCCTAACCAAGGACTCCAAAATTACCAAGTACTCATAAACATTCATTGCAAGCATTTTCTGTCTATGTGCATGAAGACCATACTATTGAGATCAATCCGTGGTCATCTCTCTCTTTCTTGTATGTATGTTTGGACAGCTGAACGATGAAATAAAGGAAGAAATGGCTATTTATAAAGATAAGAGGTCCACTAATTTAGAAATGAATGGTTGCTTTTTCATTTAAAGGACTTAAAAATAGATGGGGTGGTTAGTTTTTCTTGGATGATAGATTTAAAAGGCTACTAAGTAGGTGGGTTTCTAAGTTTGAGAATTGATTTAATGCTCTTTTGGAGTGTTGTGAATTACACGGTTTTAGTTGAATTGGATAACTTGTACAATTTAAGAGATAGATCTAGACCGTCTATTAAGTTTAGAACATATTTAAAGGGATATCATGAAAAAATAAGACCCTTTAAAATCCTACATATACCCTGCGATCAACTAAAATGGACACTTCAACTAAATGAACTAAAGAAACTGACATCACTGCTATAGATCATAAACAATGTGGCTAGGAAAGAAAAAAAAAAAAAAAAAAAAGACAAATTAAAAAAATACAACAATTCTCGATCAACTGAATATGAAAGATTTTCAGTGCACAGGCCATCTAGGGTGAGAACCCATCCTGTCAATTACACTTGTATGAACTGAAAGCCCAAACTGTTGAATGAAGAACAAAAGCTGTAGTTTAGGAAAAAATAATGGTTAAGAAAAAAATACGGTGATGGTTCATATTCAACTGGAAAAAAAGGTTGAAAAGCTTATTGCTACAATTTTCTTATGCGAAATGCAGAAAGCTAATATTTCTTATGCAAAAGCCGTCAAAATCTTCCACCAAGAGAATTTTACAAGTTACAACTTTAGTTAGGGTGTTCGCAATCTTGTTAGCTTCTCTGCTTGCATAAGCAAAAGAAAAGTTTGGTCTAGAAGCTTTTTCTTGATTCTCATTCAAAGAAACATCAAGTATCCTAGGATGGGAAAGAATATTAGTCATGTGATTACTTGGAATATTGATTTTTTCCCCTTTCTTTCCTTTTTATTGATTTGCATTGATGTTAGACAAAGGATGCTTGACAAAGACTGTAACTTGCAAAAAGAAGAAAATAAATAACTCAGTTTTCGAAAAATGCCTAAATGTTCAATGCTAATGGTTTTGAATTTATTTTTATTTGAAAAGAACATCTCTAAAAAATAACTCCCAAGTCAAGTGATTTTCTTTGTAAAATTTTCTCCATTCTGATCAAGCAATATATGTCTTTAACGAGAAAGTTATCTAGGAACTCTGATTTTTACCATAAGGTGCACAGCTTCTAGAATGATCTGGTCTCTGAATCTGAATTAGGTGACATCATTTCTATTAAAGACCATTAGGTTGCACATATATAGTACCAAGCAGAGCCTAGGATTTCAACATTGTTTTATAAGCATACATTTCATCGAGATTCATATATATTTTCATGGAAATCCATCTTAAAAGTCATTTGGATCATTCAAATTTTAGGATTACGTGTGCAATTAAAGATTTCAAAAACATACACTTAATGTTGAAATTCACACACATTTTATGAAAATCGATCATAAAACTCAAAATCAAGTCTGCAAACAAAAGGAAATAGATATAGCCTTAAATTTTGATTCTGCCATGTTGGAACTCCCAATTCCCTGGCAAATATGGCCCTTTTCATCATGTCTTCGCATGTACCTGCAGTAGCATTCAAGTAATGTCCTTTGATTTCACTTGTTTGACCGCGCTTTAAAATCTGTCCTATTTGGCTTCTCGTCCTATAGAAAAAGGGGAATGTAGATGTTGAGGGGTCGCTAGACGGACCTTTTTCGGCCAGATTTGGTCCAAATCCAAACAATGGTCTATTCCAGTCCAACCATGACATGTTTAAACAAGTAAAATGATAGGAACTAACTGCAACTTTATTTAATATTTCACAAAAAATTGCAAGATTTTAAAAAACTCAGCAATATTTGTCAAAGAGATGAGAAATCCAGATAGATGTTGAATTTTCTTTAATCCTAAATCGTTCAACAACTGCCTCTAATTAAGTTCGTTCTAATGGTAAAAAAGTTCTATTGGAGTTTAGCTGTTTTATCTCATCTTATACTAGGTTTTTTTTTTTTTCAAATATCTTTCATTTAATTGACAAATCCATATAGATTTTGAAATTTGCTAATCCTAAATCGTTTGATAAACCTCCTCTAATTAGATTTTTTGGCTAATAATAAACAGTTTTTCTTTTGGGGGTTTAGCTAGTTGGGTCCTTTTCCTTTAAGCATAGATGTGTTTCATTTAATTGAGAAATCCATATAGATGTTGAGTTTTCACTAATCCTAAACTGTTCACTAAACCACATCTAATTTGAATTTTTGCTAATAGTAAACAGTTTTATTGGGGATTTACTGTTTCAAGCCTTCAATTACCATTTAAAACCTCTGATCTTTCAAACTACAGATTTGCTCCATAAAGTTTAGAGGAAGGTTATCATTTGAGCTATGGGCCTAAGTGCCTTTGTGGGTTTTGGGCTAGTTTGATGGGAATCAAGGAGCTGCCATTGCAATTTTCTTTTGATGTTTTTGACTTTTTAGCCTCATTATCTTTCCAAAAAAGAAAAAAGAAGAAGAAGAAGAGAGAATTGACTGTAATAACAAATCATTTGTATCAGTGTGCATTTTGACTGATTCTACCCATCCACCAGGTACATTTATTGACATTAGCCCTTGGGACCAAAAATCAGCCCAAACCAAACCTTAGGCAGTGAAAACCAATGGATGGAGATTGATATCATGTACACATTTATAAAATCAGCCCATTTATACAATCATAAAAAATATATATATTTTTTTAAAAAATAAAAATCCATTCGCAGAATCAACATGGAACACCACAAGAACCCCAAACCCATTTGCTGAATCACCACAAAACACTACAAAATGCTGTAAAAGAATCAAAACCAGTTTAAAAACACACCAAATCCAAATAATAACCATAACCATCAACATGACCAAATCTGGGTTAGGTGGAAGGAATCAAATACCCATAGCAGAATAACTACAAAGTGAATTAAGAATCAAGAATCAAAAGCAGCATAAAAGACATCACCAAACAAAACCTAACTTAGAATCTCAACAAAACACACCAAAAATAAAAACCAATTGCAGATTCAAGACGACACTATAAGAATCCAAAATATTCTTTCTTTCTTTCTTTCTTCTTCTTTTTTTTTTCTTTTTCTTTTTTTTTTTTTTTCTATTTTGAAAAGTAACATAGAAAATTTATTAAAACAAGCAAAAGATACAACCACAGAGAAGAACATAGAAAAGAGAAGGATGGTCAAATTTATCATCATCATCATCATCCTCTAAGCATTATACCAGGCTCACAGCTAATTGGGGTCAGCCAAATGAATCCTGTTCCGCTCCATTCCACTCTATCAGGGGCCATAACTTTAGTTGGACCATAGGTCATCAAGTCTTTTCTTACTACCTCTACCCACGTCCTTTTGGGCCCTAAGTATTTGAAACAGAATGACTAAATATTTGAAACAAATGAAAATCTTTGGCAAGCAGGATATAATTTATCTGAGTAACAAAAAAAAAATGTTATCGAAGTGATGCTACATGCACAAGATTATTTCATCGCATATTTAAATTACTGGAACTAGTCATTTAACACCTAATGATATTTCTCTATATGGCGCAACAACAAACAAGCTAGACAAGACATTTTCTGCAAGTTAGAACTTCTGTAGGTAAAACATTGTGAAAAGGAAAGCAAGTTACAAATCCAAGCTACAATAAATATCGATGAATGGATTCGAACCTTGAAATAGATATCAAGTGCTCTATATAGCCCATCATCAAAGGGCCTTGAAGATTCTGGAAGGACCTTTGCTAGAGATCGCATCTTTTCAGGTTTCAGGTATACATTTGGCATGGATTCCCTGAAAATAGGTAACACCCACGCAAAAGCCCGTATGAACCCCTGTAAGAGCCAATGAACTGACATCCACAATCGTTAGAAAATGCTAACAATCAAAATCCATATGCAGAATCAACATAAAAACACTCCAATTACAATACAGAATCAACCTAAAAACACTACACATTTACAACCCCTGCTCATAGGCTCGTACAGGCCCTTCTCTACCTGCAACCCATTTATAAAATCAGCAATTTCACTTGCAGATGTAAACAAAGAATCCATCTGGGCGAGGGTTCTCTTTTCAGCTCGTGCAGGCCCTTCTCTACCTGCTAGGGCTTTGAAAATGGGATGATTGAGAGAGAGAGGGGGAGAGAGAGGGAGGGAGAGGGTTTTGGGCGTAAAGAGGGAGAATCGGTTTTGGGCAGAGAGAGAGAGAGAGAGAGAGAGAGAGAGAGAGAGAGAGAGAGAGAGAGAGAGAGAGAGAGAGAGAGATGGTCATTTGGGCGCGTGGCTCTCTTTTCAGCGCGTGCCCAAATATTTTAGGTGTGGATGGGGTACCTATGTGGGGCCCACCATGATGTATATGGTTTATCCCTTCCGTCCATTCATTTTTATAAATACATCTAGTGAATGATACCATAAATGAGGTATATTGAAGGCCCAAGTGGACTACACCATAGGAATCACGTGTGATTTAATCTCCATTGTTTTTTACCGTGTAGTCCACTTGAGCCTTCGATATACCTCATTTTATGGGATGATACCCTCAAATTATATTTCAAAATAGATGGACGGATTAGATAGAACACAAATTGTGGTGGGCCTCAAAAAGTCCTTACCAGAGTAAACTCTGTGGGGTCCACTATTATTTATTTGCTTTATTCACTCCATTCATCCATGTTAACAGATAATTTGAGGTCTAGATAACAAAAAAGAAGCATATCCAAAGCTCAAGTGGACCACACCATAGGAAATAGTGTGATTGAACCTCTACTATTTAAAATTTCTCAGAGGCCATAGAAGTTTTTGGACAATTTGATCGGGGCGAGTAACTGGTCAAATTGAAGGTAATGATCAGTAAAATAGAGTGAATGGACCAGACATGTAAAATGGTAGGGCGAGTAACCATGTGAAGACATCCTAAAAATTATAAAAGCACTTGGTGGGGCCCACATGAGTTTTGAATTTGGCTGAAATTGGGTCTGACCCTTCATCCAAGTGGGACACCTAATGTTAATGTTTTCTTTTCATTCATATCTTTTTGATATTATGAACAGGTTGGATGACAAATAAACATCACTGTTTTTAAAGATCATTTCCCTAATTTTAGCCCCATTCTATTTTTTATTTATTTTTATTTTTTTTAAAGGATAGCTTCCATATATAAAATCTTCAACAACATTTACAAAATTTTCGGACTACCCCCGAACCAAAATAATCAGGGGAAGCCTATCATGTAGGAAACCTCAAAAAGAACTCTACACTAAAGAGACCAGGGGCGGGGACAAAAGCCCTCGAGCCACTCGGATCGCCCCAAGCCCGACTCTGTCTAAGAAAACCAACCTTCCTTTAGCCCACAGTAATGTTTATTTGACATCCAACATGTTCAGAATATCAAAAAGATATGAATGAAGAGAAAACACAAACATTAGGTGAGCCTCACTTTGTCAGGACTTTTTTTGTAATGGTGGACATTCAATACCCACTTTGTCGGAACTTTTTTTTTTTTTTTTATATCTATCTTGGCTTTGAAAATAAAAAACAAACAGACCTTTAGGATTCTAACTATGAAAGTAGCAGTGTATAGTGCATCAATCTAAGATATCAGGCATGCTATCACCACACTTGTGGAGCCGTGAGAATGGTGACTCATCTGATGTTGGCTGTATCCAAGTAAGCCAGTTATTATCAATTAACAGACAAAACAACTATGAATTGGCAGCTGAAATCATCAAACTTCTACAAATTTTTGGGTGAATACTAGACTGGAGGGCACAATGTATGACCAGTCGATATCCCATACATGTGCCACAAATATTTATAGATGAAATGAATGACAATGAACTTAAAAATATGTGTCATTATCTCAGATGCTGGACCATTTTCATTTATAAAAAGAAAAAAAAATAAAAATCAGAAAACATAATTCATACAAAAAAGGCAACACATCATTGATGCAAGTAATGAAACTATGAATTACAGAGGCAACACATCATAACCTAGCAGACAAATGCGATATAAAATTTTTCATTTACCATCCATTGATGGATAAATAAGCAATGCCCATCATGCAATCCATGAGAATAAAAAAATACAGCATAAAAAGCTGAATTCTCATGCATATATAAGTGAGACACATTACATGAGAGATCTGAAAGCCACAGAAAACGTGGGTTTAACATGGTAGAAGAAACCATCATCCGACCCAGGGTTTAACATTTGATATGTTCTAATTAACACGAGTTCTTTAGAAGAAAGCAGGTCATCATGGGACACAACAGGCCTCGCAAAACTAAATCTGTGAAGATGGATGGTGAGGATTAAAACCCATACATTATGGTGGGATTCCACATAGATGGCCCTACTGCTGGACCAAACTAAATCTGTGCATGGGTAGGGCGTTCAAATCCTGTTCCACAAGAGAGAGATCAGAGAGATAGGAAGAGAGAGACAAAGAGAGAGAGGAGGGAGAGGATGCGAGAGAGACAGAGAGAGGACATGTTTGACAACGATCCCACCCAAGTCATGGATTGACTTTATTTTCAAGCTCTTGGCCCACCTAAGTCATGGATTGACTTTCTCCATACTGTTCAACGCCTTTCTTGGATCATTTTAAGATATTAACCAAAAAATAGGGTGGGTCCAAAGCTTAAGTGGACTACAAAGTAGGGACTGAACGTCCGGCCATTAAAAATAACATTCATAGAAGTTTTGGATCAAGCTGATGTTTGTATTTTCTCTTCATTTATATCTTTTTGATATTATGAACATGTTGGATGTCAAATAAACATTATTGTGGGCCCAAGGAAGGTATTAACGGTGGAAATCATTATTCCACACTGTTTCACGTGGCATGGTACACTTGAGTTTTGGATCAAACTGATTTTTATTTTTCCCCTTCATCTGGCCCTATATGACCTAATCAACATATTGGATGTCAAATAAACAGTATAGTGGGCCTTATGAGGATTTTAATGATGGATATATAACAATTTTATAATATATATATATATATATATATATATATATATATATATATATATATATATATATATATATATATATATGAGAAAAGGTTCCATACGGTCGAGCTCATGGGAACTTCTCATACTTCCAAAAGCTGTGTGGGCCCCACCATGATGGGTGTTGAACATCTACCCAATCAATCAGATGCACCATTCCATGGTGGGCTTGGGGCTTAAAAATCAAGTCAATCCGTTACTTTTTTGAGCCACACCACATAGAAAAATTGAGAGGGGTTATCCTTCATTAAAATATTCATAATCATTTGTTGGGACCACCGAGATGTGGTTCACAAATCCAGCCCATTCATTATGTGTGTACCACGTGGATGAGGAGTCAGAGCAAGTTTCATATTCATCAAAATTTCAGGTGTTTCCCACCAAGTGATTTTATATGTTTTAGACATTTCTTCACATGATTTTAGATGGTATGACCCACCTAAGTTCCGTATATGGCTGATTTTTGGCATATCCTTATAATTTAAAGGGCGCCCATCAAATGCACGGTGTTGATGGTCGACACGCATTACAGTGGGACCCACACAGGTCGACCTCGTGCGAAGTTCCCGTGAGCTCGACCACACAGAACCTTTTTCCCTTATACCCACCCAACCCTAGCCCCATTTCTCTTTCTTCTCTTTCCCTACCCGCCGCACGCCCGCCCGATGCCTGACCACGAGAAATCCCTCCGCTCTCTCCGTCTCTCTCTCTCTCTCTCTCTCTCTCTCTCTCTCTCTCTCTGATCTCTCTCTGATCTCTCCCCCACCGTTGGCGCACGCCCTACCCACGCACGCCCTCTCTCTGTCTTTGAGGCTCGGTGAGGAATCTCTCTCTCTCTCTCTCTCTCTCTCTCTCTCTCTCTCTCTCTCAATCTCAATCTCATGTTCTTCCCTTCTTCCGGTTCTACCAAGGAGCCCAAGGTCGCGTATGCAGTTTCAGCTTCACAAATGCCACTGTAAGTAGTTTTTTTTTTTCTCCATTGTTGTCATCATATTTCTCTTTTCATTGCAAGATTTATTGTTTCAAATCTTTTCTCAAAAACCCATGCAGGACCCTAGTTTCTACTTCAGAATCCAAATTCAGTAGGGCTTGTTTCATATTAATTCGGTTTGGTTCCCATTAAATCTGGATCACCTGTTTCAATTGGCTATCAGTTTGTTTGATTCATGGTATCAATCTGCTAAATCAGGGCTGTGTTTGGATGCACAGATGAATTTATTTGAAGATTCGGTTTTATTTAGAAGAAATGAGGAATAGTAAGGACTATCCCCCAAATTGCAGTCTACCAATTCCAAGTTGAAATATCACAACTGTGATTTGGAACCTGACTGGCAATGTGAATGCTATAAGGAAATCACAACTTAGTTGTTTCCATGATCATCATTAGACAATGATTGCAATTCAATTAGATTGTACATCCAAATGCGCATGGTCGTATTTTCAAATGTTCTCATGCTTGATATTCGCCACACATGGAAAGATTGGAATTTTGGGGCAGTAGATTTGTGAATATTGAGTCATTGATGACTGTGTGGAGAAAAATTATAGCACTTGAGGCAACTAGGAAAAGGTATTTGGATGAATATAGGCGCCACTTTTGCAAGGCATGGCTGTTGAAACCTTACTAGAAATGATTTCCAGGGTGTAGTCTGCCTTGATGTGTGTATTTTGTATTGACGCTGTCCATCTGTGTTTTTAGATCATTTTGGGACATCATCCCAAAAATGAAGAAGATCCAATTACCAGGTGGACCATAATTTAGGAAACAGAGATCATTTTGTGTCCACTAATTCTTGAAGTCAAATTCAAGCCATTTTTTATGTAAGTGATTGACTAAATGGGTTATTTCTATTGCGGATTGAGGAGTTTTGGGCTATTTATTACAACCTTCCTCTGTATGTTTTGGTCCTAAATGCTAGAAGATTCTGCAATAATATTTTTAAATTTGAGTATTAGTGTCTTCAATGGGGCATCGTCGTATCATTTAATTTTTTCTGTATTATTCTACTAAAAATAAAAGTGTTGATATTATGAAAAAATGTTTGTATGTAATGGATCTATGATATCAATCATAGATTGGTATTGAATTTATTCATGAATCATGACTCGAGTAATTGTCCAAACATTTTGGGAGCCACCCTTTGCATCCACTCTTGCTGCTAGATGCACCCATCATTTCTACTTCTGATTATAAAATAGTAAAGTTGTCCAACCAAAAGTAGAAGAATGGGCATATTTAGCAGTCAGACTGTTAGATTGGGTTCCAACAGGCTTCCTTACATTAACTGACATGAACTGACAATTGGAGTGTTTCATTAAATTATGAGGTCTCTTTAGTTTATCCCTTCAAATTCTGGATGACTAGTGTAGATTACATTGTTATTATATGCAACAAAGCCTGATAGAATCCTTACAGATTTTAGCATCGCTATTGGCTAAAAAGTCTCATGATAATTCATCCCCTTCTTTTGTGTAACCTCTCAACAGTAGCCAAGCTTTAAATGTTTCAACGTTTCCATCCAAACCAATTTTCTTTGATAGACCCATTTACAACCAATAAGCTTGATACTCTCAGGGAGATTTACCAGGCAAGGCTGTCGGTGAATAAGATCTTGATCCAGATACAATTCCAATTTGGTACAATTAAATTGAATTCGGATTGATATTTGCATCCATTGAATTGATTTCAGGACATGAAAATTGGATCCTTTTATAACCAGATCCGATTCGAATCCACCCCAATTCGATTCAATAAAGATCCGATCTGAACATCTCTCTACTGTATATAATGTTAGGACAATTTTACCCTCGCAAATTGCGCAAGGATTTGAAAAATAGTGAGGGTATTTTTATATTTAAAAGAAGAAGAAGAAGAAGAAGAAAAAAAGGATAAAAATGCATTAACAGTATATTCAGATAGAATTTGGATTTTTGAATCTTCAACAAATTCGAATTCGGATAGGCTTTTTGGGATCCATTGGATATCCGATTGAATTTGGACCTCACTTATTCTTAATCAGATCGGATTCGGAACAAATCCAGATTTGTTTCGAATACAATCTGTTTATAGTCCTACTACTAGGGTTTACACATCATTGGTATGCATGGAATCAATTTCAGATTTCATTGCCTTCTTTCAGTTATCTACTTGGGTACTCATAGTAGCTTCAATGAAACACCGGATCTGTATCTGATTGAGCAGATTCCATACAGTATACCAACTGGTGCACATGGTGTCAAATACCAAACATCTCCCACTGTTCATTGGTGGCGAGTGGGAATCCCCATGCACATCAACCAAATGTGGAATGTGCAAATGATTCCGGTCTAACACCAATGGACAGTGGGAGATGCACAATGTCACATGTACCAACTGGAATGCTGGAGAGGTGATTAATGCTTAAAGCAACATGATAGCCAACAAACATACACTGATATGAACAAACATGAGCACTGACAGAAGATTCATCGAGTTCTGTTTTGGCTTGGGTGAATCGGGGGCATTGACTGGGTTTTCGTGCTTTTCTGATGTGGATGATCTCATGCTTTCCCTTTAGAAGACTTCGTGTAGAGTTTTCATAGAGTAGCTTTAATATCACAGGAAGATAAGAAGATACTATTGATTGGTGTTTGCCTGAAATAATCTGCAATATCCTTCATCAGCAGAGTATTTTCTGCAACTTAGGAGCTTTAATAATCAAAGCTTTCCCTGTTGTTGGAGTTGCTCCTTCATCCTTCTTGTTTTACAATAGCACCAAAGTCTGCTAATCCTAGTATGTAATGCGTATGAAAAGGTTGTATGCTTCAATTAAAGAGGGGAAAGTATCAAAATTTCCTTTGATTTTCATTTTCTTTTTAAAATTGATTTATTTTTTCGCAGCTGGAGAGTCTTCCTGCGATGGTGGCGGGTGTATGGTCAGAAGACAGCAACATGCAGCTCGAAGCAAGGACGCAGTTTAGGAAACTGCTTTCGATTGGTAGGGATAAGGATTTGGTTCGACCTGATCTTTTCAGAGTTTTATTTATTGATCTGAGTTTTCTAATAAGTTATGGGAATTTGGTATGCTAGAACGGAGTCCTCCAATTGAAGAAGTTATTGCTTCGGGTGTTGTTCCCCATTTCGTTGAGTGTCTTGTCAGGGAGGATTTTCCGCAGCTGCAGGTCTGAAGAAAGATCTACTATTTTCTAAGTTTTTTAAAAAACTTCTTCTTTTCTCTTTGTCGTATGCTTGATCAAGTGTAATTTTGGAAACCAAAATGGGAAGTGTGTGTGTGTGTGTGTGTGTGTGTGTGTGTGTGTGTGTGTGTGTGTGTGTGTGTGTGTGTGTGTGTGTGTGTGTGAATTGAGTTGAAATTTTAATTCATTGAAGTGGAGAGTGATTTAATTACAAATTTGAGGGCTGATTCCTCAATGTGAATGCTAAGATACATTATTTCAATCTAGTTGTATCCTCTTGATTAACCTTTCTCTCTCTGCAATTTAGTTCAGTCATACATGTAAATATAGCATAATTTAATGTGTTTTGTTTAGAAGATCAGTTTTTGAATTGCTGTATGAAATAACAGATGAAGGGAATTCCTGCTTGACTTCTTAGTTGTGTTCTTTTTGGTTGGATTTATGTTAATTAGTAAGCCATGTGAGCTTTTTATGCTGCATTTGGGACATTTGGGTGCAAGGCTGAATGGAATTGTGAAATTAAGCTCAAGCTACAGTGATGATTGAATTGCACAAACTCCAGATTGCAGTGATGTGATTGCAATTTGGACTTTGTCCTTACTACACTTAAATAAGATGGTGTATGGAAATGCACTTTTAGGCAGCTGCAGATACACACTTACGAGTATATCTCAAACACAATTAGCTGGATGTTAGTGTTGTTGCCCACTAGTGCATAATTCCCTACTTGTCATGTGTGTATAACATCCAACTCATCCAATAGGTTGTCCCCACCATGGAGATCACCTAACACAAAAAATCAAATTGGTGCACTCATCAGTTGATCCACTCTTGTACATCCATTGTGTTCTATGGTGTGGCCCACATGACGAGTGGATCAGTTTTGTTTTTTGCAATAGGTTATCTTCATGGTGGGGCCAACCTTTTGAATGTGTTGGATATCTCACAAACATGACATGTTGACATTTGTCTGCCAGTTGGAAGGTAACCCGTTATGACTCAGTATCGTCCATATTATGATGATTTTATTTTGCAATGAAATGAGTCACCAGTCCACACGGATATGAGTCTACCATGAGTTGTACTGGTGTTGGTCCCCATGTTAATTGCACTCAGAAACTGCTATTTAAATCTATATGCTGATAACTCTGTCATTGAACTAGTTGGGTGAGCTGTCTCTCCTTCTCCCCGTGTCTCTATATATGTGTATATATAACTTGGAATCAATTGGTCTCCCACTTGTTAGATGAGTTATGAAACAGTGTAGAGTGTGTGAGTGATCCAGGATTCAAACCCTGGTGGTGTTACCTTTCCAAAAAGAAAGAAAGGACCTTGGAATCAATAGATTAGCCC
Source organism: Magnolia changhungtana (assembly GCA_030180095.1). Taxonomy (NCBI): domain Eukaryota; kingdom Viridiplantae; phylum Streptophyta; class Magnoliopsida; order Magnoliales; family Magnoliaceae; genus Magnolia; species Magnolia changhungtana. The sequence continues at coordinate 7,225,176 of JASAUF010000652.1, forward strand.
AATTCTTTTCTTTACCTTCGGAACATACATATGTGCATGCTTTCACACACACAGCTTTCCACCTATTGAAGCTTTGGCATTTTATTTGGCTGTTATTTTTGGATGTGCCCTTTGAATCATAAACAAGATGAATTCTTATTTCTTACTTGACTGCTAGTCATGTTGCCTACTGGGAAGTTTGGGTTTTGATTTGTGCCCTTTTAAAATTCTAGGCAGTGTGGGCACTGGGAAATGTTGCTGGCGACTCTCCTAGATGTCGGGATCTTGTCCTCAGCCATGGGGCCTTAGTTCCACTTTTGGCGCAGTTGAACGAGCATGCTAAGCTTTCAATGCTTAGAAATGCCACCTGGACTTTGTCAAATTTCTGCAGGGGCAAGCCGCAGCCACCTTTTGAGCAGGTTTGCGTTGTTGGTTTCAGTGTTTTTGTGCTAATTTCTGTGTTAATAATGCGATGCATTTTTTTATTATTTGGACAGACGACCTGCACTTCCAGCACTTGAGCGTCTCATTCATTCGATTTTCTAAACCTAAAACCTTAACTTATTCTCAATTCCCTAACGCTATGAATAATTTTTTGTATTTTATTTATGATGTTAAACTTATATACATTTATGCGTGGATGAATGTCATGTGAATAAGATTATTTGTGTTTGGATGGATGTAGTTTATGTTTGGATGAATGTAGTTTATGTTTGGATGGATTTACGTAGTTTGGGTTTAGATAAATGTGCATGTGAATATGAATATGATGAAACATATTATATAACAGGTGTATATCAGGAAGAATATGATGAACTATATTGTAACAGGTGTATATCAGAAATTTTGAGCTGGAATTTTTTATTTTAAAAAAGACTTTTACCTACGAAATATTTCGTAGGTAAAAGTCTCAGAAACGTTTTTACCTAGGTAAAAGTCTCAGAAACGTTTTTACCTACAACAATTTTTGTAGTCCAATGTTAAATATTATATTTTTACCCACGAACCATTTTGTAGGTAAACGTCTAATACAAGTTTTTTTACCTACGTAAAAGTTTATAGGTAAAGGTCTCAACTACGTTTGCAATTTCAGTTAGAGATTATATTTTTACCTACGAACCATTGTATAGGTAAAAGTCCTATATACGTTTTTTAGCTACAAATTCTTTTGTAGGTAAAAGTCTCATCTACGTTTGAAATTTAAGTTAAATATTATATTTTTACCTACGAAATATTTTGGAGGCAAATGTCTTATATATGTTTTTACCTATGAAAATAGTCGTAGCTAAAAGTCTCATAGACCTTTTTTTTTTTTTTTTTTTTTTTTTTTTTTTTTTTTTACCTACGAAACTGTTGGTAAGTAAAAGTAAAATTTTCGATTTTTAGTTTTTTCAAAAATTCAAAACACATTTACTTACGACAATTTTCGTAGGTAAAGATGGATTTTACTTACCAAATTTGATTTCGTAGGTAAAAGTAAACTTTTCGTTTGTTTGTATTTTGAAAATTTGAAAACACCTTTTACTTACGAACATTGTCGTAGGGAAAGATGACTAATTACAAATTCAAAACACCTTTTACCTACGAAAATATTCGTAGGTAAACTTTTCGTTTGTTTGTGTTTTGGAAATTTGAAAACACCTTTTACCAATGAAAACAGAAGTAGGGAAAGATAACTTTTACCTACGAAAGCTAATTTCGCCGGTAAAAGTAACCTTAGTACACTTTTAAAACACCTTTTATCTACGAAAATATTCGTAGGTAAAGATGACTTTTACTAGGTAAAATATTTTTTTGAACTGAAAACACAAGTTTCGTAGGTAAATATGACATTTACCTACGAAATTGACTTTCATTAGTACAAGGAAATTGTAAAAAAATTGAAAACATCCTTTACCTACGAAAATTTTAGTAGGTAAAGATGACTAAACCATATTTCTTGTACCTTTAGCTACGAATATTTTCGTAGAGAAAGATGGGTTTTAGTCAAAACACCCTTTACCTATGAAAATATTCATAGGTAAAGATGGCTTTTAACTGCGAAATTAAATTTCGTTGGTAAAAGTATGCTTTTACCTACGAAAGTAATTTTCATCGGTAAAAGTCATCTTTACCTACCAAAAATATTTTCGTAGGTAAAAACCATATTTCTTGTAGTGACACCCTTCTGAATTTGAATTATTTCATTAGTGATTTTCCTAGGAGCATTGCTGTGGCAAGGTGGGAGCAAGTATCCCTCATGCAAGCGTAGCGGAAGATGAGAATTGCTCATTATGGAAGAACGCCTGCGAAGATTTAAGGGAAAGCAGCTCAAATTGACTCTTCTTTGATGGCTAATGCTACTTAAGAGCAAAAGAGATGTATCTTCATTACACTCAATTCAGGTATGGTTTGCACCAATTTAAGAGACTGTACATTATCATTCAATTTTCTTCTTTGATAAATCTTTGGGTTTTTCATTTTGCGTAGATCCTTTATATGTTGCTTACCATGATAAGGAATGGGGAGTTCCCGTCCACGACAAGTGAATCTCTCTCTCGCTCTCCTTCTCATATATATAAGACTGGAGTGAGACTGATTAGGCATTTCAATGTGTTACAGGATGTTGTTTGAATTGCTTGTCCTAACAGGTGCACAAGTTGGGATGGATTGGACTTCTATCTTGAGAAAACGTCATTATTTTAGGTAGTTATTTTTGTAATGGAAAATTAAAAAATTAAAAGAGAGAGAGAGAGAGAGAGAGAGAGAGAGAGAGAGAGAGAGAGAGATAATGAATTCATGGAAAGAAATGTTCTTTATCATTAGGGCTGCTTTCGCTGGGTTTGATGCAGAAATTGTTGCCAACTTTACAGAAAGACAAATAGCATCAGTGGCCACAGATTGCAACTTGGATTTAAACAAGGTTCGAGGTGCCGTCAACAATGCTAACAGAATCCTATAGGTTATATTGTTGATTGGACCTGATTTTATTCAAATGATCTTGATAATCCATTTGATAGGCTATTGATCGGATGGCTAGAATGGTCTGATTTGTGTTCTTTGCACTTAATAGTGCCCTGTATCCATATGGTCAGAAAATCAGACCATCCATTGTGTCTGGTGCACATTTCATTGGCCAGATTGAAAAAAAACAAATCACACCAATCAGATGATCCAATTCATCTGTAAGTTGTGACCTTCTTTTTCATTATTCATCCATTCCCAAGCTAAGGATGGGATGGTTAAGATTGCATGATAAAATTAATTCTCTTATGATGGGCCCTAACAAAGAGATGGTTCAAATTGTTAATTGGACCTTCTTTTTTAAATGCGTGTTCCGCCTGACGAGTGAACTGGTGTGATTTTTGAGCCTGTCTATTTATTAATGTGGACTGCTTGATGCATGCTCTAATGCTCTTCGTAGGTTGGTGAATGCGGTCTCATGAGTAGGTCTACACTGTTAATGAAATTCAGTAAAAATATATATATTTTTTTATTTTTTCTCCTTGAATCAATTTGCTTTTGGAGATAAGATGACATTGATATAAAATACATAAAAAAGGAAGCATTGCCCAATTTGAATTTCTGATGCATAGGAGTAGAAACATATGAAGCTATTGCTGATTCTCTTTTTATTGGTTTTGGTGATTGGTTTGGAACTGCATATGGTGACAGTGGGATGAAAGCAAGTTCTTGAGTTGCATGCTATGATGCTTATGATGCAGTTTTATCCTTACAGAAAAAGGGAAGAAAAATCTGTCCATATATAAAAAAAAATTCCATAGCTATTCTCCTCCATCTGCTAGTTATAGATATTTATTGGTTCCTTTTATTTTGTTTCAAATTTGTTTTTGGGTTATTTTATTTTGTTTCGTAAACTTTTGTCTCTGCATTGGTGACTGAAGGTGGAGCATTTGGGATGAAACGTGGTAGCCTAGAGGGGGGCTTTGCTGCTTCATATGGGGATGGATATGGACTTCATTTGGTATGGCTATTTTTGCAAGAAATATTTATGACTAAAAATTTAATTTTAGCTAGTGTAACTCAGATTATGAGTGTACATACTATTTTATTAGTTGACCTCTACGCTTGGCAGGGTGCTGCTGAAAAGGTCCTCTATATGGCATGGGTTCTAGTTCTTGGGGTGCTTTTGAGAAGTCTTGCCTTAGGCGTCGCTGAAATCCGTTGCTTTTTTTTTTCCTCCTGCTTTTCCTTGTGTCTCAATCTATAAATTTTCTGTCCATTATGTAACCTTTCATTCTCAGGATGCCAGTAAATGAGGCTGGTTGTAAATGATTTATAGGTTGTGTTTGAATGCTAATTTAAGCCCATAAAGGTCTTCTGATCTAGAAAATTCAACCTAGTAGAATTTTTAATTGTTTCTTTTCTTTTCTTTTACATTGTAAATGATTTACCGGTGTTTTTTACAGCTTTACCGATGTTTTTTCAATCTCTAATTAGCACTTGTTACAGCTTTTACCAGCGTCTGTTGTAACTTTTAGCGGCTTTTGTTACAAATTTTACTTACATTTCTCATAGCTTTACCAGAGTTTCTATAGTTTTTACCAGCGTTTCTCATGCCTTTAACAGACATTTCCCATAGATTTTACCTCGTTCTGTATAATTGATAAGTAGAAGTGAAAGCAACGGCCGCTCACAGAGTGAGATCATTTATAGGCCAACATATGACAAACAACTAGTCTACATTTTGTCATTTAATAGGCCATGATTGTCTGTGTCCAGATGGTTATCTCCATATCAGCAGAAAAGAGAAGTGGTCAAGAAGATCTCTCATCACAACTATTTGGAAGATGGAAGAACTCCAGGCCCTTGCCAACCCAACACACATCTAATCAAATGTAGAGTGCATGCTGCCTATCAATTTTATCACGTATCTTATCTTAGCATATAGGACAATCCATCCATGCTACTACGTTAGACTGGTCTTAGATTAAGAGAAGTGTAATACCGTCCATCTATCTTGCTATGCTTGACCAACTCTGACTAATAGTATAATCCCCTTCCATCTATGACGAGCTCTGGATCGCAAGCAAGACTTTACTTTTTTACTTTCATTAGTGTAATTCTCTTCGTCTACACTCTCGTCTCTAAATTAAAGAAGACTTAGATCTAGGACCTCATCATCTACGCCGTAGATGATAGATCACAAAGGAATTATCTCTTGTTTTTTTTTTTTTTATTTTTTTTCTTAAAATAGAGAATTTTATAACCCAAAAGAAGCTGTACAGTCACTTCCAGCGGGCGTCACAAAAAGATCGAAGCCTCGCCTATCATATGAAGGACGGACTAGTGGACTTTGTGCAAATAACCAAGACCCACCTTATCCAGGAACAGCATGCCCCTGGTTAATGAGGGGAGATTCTCCCGGGAAGCATAGAAAATAATGGACTCTTGAGAGACGCTTCCTCTTCTAGCCAGATCATCCGCTACGGCATTCGCTTCCCTGGGAGTATGGGTGAAGGAGATGTTTAAAATGTTGGACAGCGATTTAACTCTTGCATACCAGTAACTCATGGACCACAAAGGAATGGAATTCTGGCAAAGAATATCCACAATGGACTTGGAGTTGGTCGCCACTTCAATCTTCGAATATCCTAGCTCCGTGCACTTGGTGAGGCCGTCACAAATTGCACGAAATTCTGCCCTGGAATTTGAGCCCACCCCATACCCGGAAGAGAAACCAAAAAGAAAAGCACCTTCCCTAGTTCTTCCTACGCCTCCACCTCCCGATGGGCCCGGATTTCCCAGTGCGGAGCCATCCACGTTGATTTTAATCCAGCCCCTTTTGGGCTACATCCATTTGACAACTTTTACTTCATCAATCTAGTGTATTGTATGTATCAAATCGTCTTTGCTATCATGGTAAGAAAAAGTGCATTTATTCAATAGACAAAAAGAACTCGTTAGAAGGATGAGTCATCCCTGATGTAAATTGCTTGATTGCATATATGAGTGGTTGAATAGACAACCAAATTACTTCAGTTCTCGATCAAATGACAACTCAATCCCTCTATCGAAGGGTCAAAGGCATTCAAACGTTTGAATCAAGTTATAAAAGGTTCTGGCATGTCTGACACTATACACGCACGCATGACCGAATTTCAATCCAAACAATAACATACACTTTATAACTTGCCGACCAAATGGCATTGACAACGTTGTCTTGCAAGTATATCATTCCTGCATGTGAAATTCAAGTCTATTTGCACATAGTAAAATGAATCAGCCTTGACATCATTTGCAAGATGCTGGACATTCTTTGTGCAGGACTCGGTGAGAGCATGACCTGGCCCAGAAATCACCAAGGGCTTGCTATATCTAAAAAATAGATGGTTAAGAGGGGAAAAAGACCAATGCAAATATTTTTTTAAAAAAATCAGCTTGGATTGCTTGACACTTCTTTTTAGGAGAACAAGTGAAGAAGAACCAGTAGGTGATTCTATCTAGGGATCTTCACAATCCCTTACAATTTCATTTTCACATTTGTATGTGACAAAAACAACTCAAATTTCCTGTGCCCCGGCCCCCAAAAGTTCGTGGTCAGTAGGTATGTGGGGCTTAAAAGATGACCGTGACAAATCAATTCCGTTCATAAGTTTCTCAAGATCATGAGAGGACAAGAATATAAAAATTAGGCAAATTCAGAATTTAGGTGGGTCACACCGCACAAAATAGTGAGAAGGAAAACATCCATAGTTGAAACCTTACTAGAACCAACCATGATTTTTTTATTTTCCATTCAAACTGTTCATAGGGTTATTATATATACCACTCATATAAACTGTCCGAAGCAATATTATCTTGATACAAAACTTCTGCTGCTCCACAAAATTTCCAATGATGGGCATTCAATCCCAATTATTTCATGTGATGTGGCTCACCCAAGTTTTTGATCTATCTATTTTATTTTTCTATCTTGTCGCAATCTTGAGAAACTGATGAATGAAGTTGATTTGTTATAAGCATTGTTGTGGGCCACACACAACTTCCAACTATAAGAAACTCTTGTGGCTGGGGTACCAAGCAATTTAAGTCCCAACAAAATGGGCAATCTCTCTCATTCTTTCTGCATCTGTGTCGGACATAAAATATAGTATGTCTTGTTTCAGTGGGGCTCACGTGATCAGTAATATAATCATAGAAACTATTCATTTATCACGGAAAAACACCTACAAATAATCAATATAATGTTGCGCAACACGCCAACAATGCAGTGAGTCGAGATCCAATCTCAGGCCTCACCCATAAACGATAAACAGGAAGAAATATAAACTAGAAATAGATCAAAACAATCCAAAACAAACCATAAAATAAGATATATGTAGAAAAACCCCAATCTATGGTAAAAAACCACGGATGCAAACTTTCACTATGAAGAATGAAGATTACAAGGCAATATACTAACCTCTCCCTTGAAAGTATAGAGAAAATCCTTTGCCCACACCTTAGAATAACTCCCCAATATTTACCTTAACCCTAGAAAAGCCCTAGGGACCCCTATTTATAGTTTAGGCAACTTCCCTTTCGCACCCTTGCAAAAGGCGACACAAAAATCTGCAGCCCGCATCAGATTTGGAAACGAATCTGCGTAACTACGACTGGTCGTGTATGCTGCACGACCGATCGAGCGGATCCCATGACCGGTCGAGCATGGGCCACGACCAGTCGAGAACCTCGGAACCTAAAAACCTATGCTCACTGACTTTGAGTCGAGCCAGTCCACGACTAGTCATGACCGGTCGAGTGGGCTCCAGACCGGTCGAGCCGGGGCCACGATCGGTCTTGCCTGGCCCTAGATGTGGCTCCACTTCTCAACAATCTCCCACTTGTAGACACATCGCCATAAACCTTTGTCTTCTTCATTGGAGTGCACCTCCTCCCTGTCTTCAAGCCTGAAGACCAATCAAACCTGAACAGAGCTTCAGCTTCTCTCATGTGACCACCTTGGTCAGCATATCCACAGGATTCTCGCTTGTATGAATCTTCTCCAGAGCAATCGATCCATCTTCTAGTAACGAACGTATGAAGTGATATCTGATGGCAATATGCTTGGTCCTTGAATGAAAGGCTGAATTCTTAGCCAAGTGTATTACACTTTCACTGTCACTGTACAGCTTGCAATCTGCTTGCGTCTTACCCAATTCTTCCATGAAACCTTGCATCCACATCATCTCCTTGCACGCTTCTATAGCCACAACATATTTTGCTTCTGTCGTACCGATGGATACTATCTTCTCATGAATCGAGAGAGACCCAAGACTACCCAGTAAAGACTTGTAGCTGTCGATATCTCCTACCAAATCGATCACCACTTGATTTAGATCCACCAACCTTATATCCACAGTACCTGCCAGGTATCTGAGGATCCACTTCACAGCTTCCTAATGTTCCTTCTTGGGGTTGTTCATGAACCTGCTAACAACTCTCACTGCTTGAGCAATGTCTTGCCTCGTACTCACCATAGCATACATGAGACTCCCAATAACTGACGCGTATGGGACTTTAGCCATGTAGTCGCGTTCCTCATGTGTCTTTGCACCTTACTCCTTAGATAACTTGAAGTGGTTGGCTAATGGAGTGCTAACCGGCTTAGCACCTCTCATATTGAATCGATCAAGTACCTTAGCTATGTACTCTGCCTGTGACAAAACCAATTTCTTATTTTCCTTGTCACGCTTTATCCTCATGCCTAGGATTTGTTTTGTAGCTCCTAAATCCTTCATGACAAATTCTCTAGACAGTTGTCTTTTGAGATCTGAGATGTCCTTCATGCTTGAACCAGCCACAAGCATATCATCAATGTACAGAAGAAGGATAATGTATGACATATCAAACTTCTTCAAATAGCAACAGTGGTCAGCATGACATCTCCTGTAACCGTTTCCCGAGATGAAATTATCGAACTTCTTATACCACTGTCTCGGGGCCTGCTTCAGGCCATATAGACTCTTCTTCAGTCTGCACACCTTGTTCTCCTTTCCTAGTGCCATATATCCTGTCGGCTGATTCATATATATTTCTTCTTCAAGGTTTCCATGAAGAAATACTATCTTAACATCTAGTTGCTCTAGATGTAAGTCATCTATGGCCACTATACTGAAGAGCATGTGAATCATAGACATTTTCACCATAGGTGAAAATATTTCAGTGAAATCGATACCTACCTTTTATTAAAACCCTTTTACAATCAATCTAGCCTTGTACCGTTTCGAACCATCGTGCTCCTCCTTCAGTCTATAAACCCACTTATTATGAAGAGCTTTCTTACCCTTAGGTAGAGTGACTAGCTCCCATGTACGATTAGCCTCAAGAGAGTCCATCTCATCATCCATGGCCTGCTCCCACTTAACCCTTGTATCTGACTGTAATGCATTTTCAAAACACTCTAGCTCACCATTATCTGTCAGCAGTAGATAATGTAAGGAGGGTGAGTATCGGACCGTGGGTCTCCTCTCCTGAGTAGACCTCCTCACAACTGGTGTATGCGGCTCTGCCTCATAATGCTCCTGTGCATGATCACCCTGTGTCGTTGTAACACCTGTGTCCTGTAACTCTTCCATCTTTACGAATTTTTTCTCATTGGCCTTATTTTTTGTCACACTGTCCTTATGCATCACTTTTTCATTGAAAATTGCGTCCTTGCTTCTGATGATTTTCCTGTTTTTTACATCCCAAAACCTATAGCCAAAATCATGCTACTCGTAACCTATAACCGTGCACCTCATGAACTTCGCATCCAGCTTGTTTCTGTGCTCTGCATCAATGTGAACATATGAAGTACAAACCGAATACTCTGAAATGTGCAAGGTTTACTTTTTTCCCAGTCCATGCTTCTTCTGGTAGCCCACCATCTAATGGTGTTAAGGGACTTCTATTGATGAGATATGCGGCAGTATTTACGGCATCTGCCCAAAACGTCTTGGGCAACTTTGCGTGTAACCTCATGCTCTGGCGCGCTCAAGGATGGTCTTGTTAATATGCTCCGCCACACCATTCTGCTGCGGTGTCCCTGGAATCATTTTTCGATGTTTGATTTCCTTTGCTACATAATACTCATCAAACCTCTTATCACAGTACTCTCCCTCATTATTAGATCTGATACATTTTACTGTTTTACCTGTCTCATTTTCTACCATAACTTTCCACTTCTTAAATACATCAAATACCTCAAATTTATACTTTAAGAAATAGACTCATAGTTTTCTACTAGCATCATCAATAAAATAAACAAAATAATGTGAGCCACCAAGAGATAATACCTGTGCCGGTCCCCACACGTCAGTGTGTACAAGCTCCAACAGATGCGTCTTTGGAGTGCGTCCCATCTTCTTAAAGCTTACCCTCTTCTGCTTGTCATACACGTAGTCCTCGCAGAATTCCAAGTTAATAGACTTTAGCCCTGGTAGCTTCCCTTTAGACAATAACACATTCATCCCCTTTTCACTCATATGTCCCAACCTTTAATGCTATAACTGCCCATTCACTCTAGTTGATGCAACTGCGTGTGAACTATATGATCCTGAAGTCACTTACAAAGTACTTTCCTTTTTGCCTTGAGATATCATCAAGGCACCTTTTGTGATTTTCCAGGAATAACTAGTGAATGTCGTCACATAACCGGTATCAGTCAACTGTCCTACTGAGATCAAGTTACGTTTCAAACTTGGTACATGTCTGACATCCTTCAATTTCAAAACTGTTCCATCTTTCTGATTGACATGAACATTCCCATTTCTAACAATATTACACGGCTCATCATCACCGAGGTAAACTCTTCCGAAGTCACCTGACACATAATCACGTAAAACTTCCTTACATGAGGTGGAATGAAATGAAGCACCCGAGTCTATAACACAAGACTTATTCCTTGCATCAAGAGACAAGATCAACGCTTCTATATCAATCTCCTCAGATAGATTTACTGAATCCTTCCAACTTTGAGAGCTTCCTTCTTGTTTCTTGAGTGCCGTGCAATCACGTTTCATAGCCAACACCCGTCTTTGTCTTTCGGTCCCTTGGACTTCTTCCTTGACTTAGAACGCCCGTGTTTAGTGCCTCCTTTATTCAACGATCTTCCTCTTCCTTTAACGTTTAGAGCAATCCCTGATTCCCATGAAACTCCTAATGCCTTTCTTCTAGATTCTTCGCTAAGAATTAGACCGGCCACATCATCAAATTTCAGCTTTGTCGATCCTGAAGAATTGCTCACAACAATTGTAAGACTCCTATCCTAGACCGTACCATTCCGTAGGTTCCCGCGGTCTTTCCGGTCGAATTTTGGCAACCTTCAACCCTTAACCGGCGTTGCACGTAACCTTGATTCACACGTCGTTAATATGATTTGACTCAACTCGAGACTTGTACCATTGCGACCGTCTCGTCTCCGCGGTTCCGATGCCCAGACTTGCGCGTCGAGGCGATACTCTGGCCAGGAGATGTGGGCCAGTGTTCGGTGTGAGGAAAATGCCGCGCGTTACGAATCCCAAGAGAATTTCAACGACTTGTCACATCCATCCATCAATCAATCCATCCCATCATGTCAAGTACACATCACCTCACACCCTTCCCCAAGAAAGCCCCAAAGTCAAAAAGATTCTTACAAACCCATACCTTTCTTACACCAAAAGCTACAAAAGTCAAAAAAGCTCTTACACACATCCATCAATCCATCAACCATCTTTCTCTTTCCCTTTACAACCCTCTCTCTCCTTCATTTTCAAAACACAACTCCAAGCAACCAAAGAGCATCACACGTCCAAACCTCTCCCTACTTCTTCCAAGCTACAAGTGTGGCCCACCTTTCCCACCCTCTCATCTCCCATCTCCACCATCCAAACCTCATCTCCCCCATTGGGATCAAAGCTAAGGAGCTAAGGAAGCCTTTGGTGCAAGAAGGAAGCGGTGGGTGATCTTAGATCTTTGTTTTTCATGCATTTTGTTTGATTAAGGGTCCACATATGTGGGACCCACCTTAATGTAAATTTTGTATCAAGAGGGACCCATAGTGGCGGGGCCCCTCCATCCTCACCGATCTCTCTCTCTCTCTCTCTCTCTCTCTCCCTTTTTCTTTGTGTATGATGGCTTGTGGCCCACTTGATGTATGTATCTCATCCACACCATCCAAATAGTGGGCCACCTTAGCCTTTTGTTTGTGGTATGGGCCATCCAAATGGTGGGCCACTCAGATGAAAGGAGAAGCACAAATATTAGCCTGATCCTAACAGGTGGTCCATGTGGGACCCACCTTGATGGGGTGATCATCCACACCATCCGTCCAAGGGACACTGGCCTTAGTGGCTGGCAGTGAAGTGCCAACTGACACTAGGGGTGGCTAACATGGTGTGTGTACTGACGTGTGCACTGGCAAGGGTGTGGGCTCCATGCGACCCATCCACACCATCCATTCATTTGGAGTGGGCCATACCACCTTGCCGTGTGGTGTACACCGTCTTTAGACGGTGGGACCCACCCCATCGTGTGGGGCCCTCCCTGACACCCAGATCCGCGGCTCTCTGGCAGGCGGAGTGGAGATACCTCATTTTACACTGAGGTCTTGGTACCATCCCTGTGGGGTGGCTAACGGTGATGTGACCATTGACGTGGGGCCCACCTGACCTTTGGGTGTGGCTGAAACTTGGTCGGACCCTTCATTCAAGTGGGACACCCAGGATGGGTGGGCTGGATTTGTGAACCCCATCTCGGTGGGCCTGATAAATGATCATGAATGTTTTAGATGGAGGGAAGCCCTCTCAACTGTTGTATTTGGTGCGGCCCACACAAATCACGGAATGACTTGATTTTTGAGACCTAGGCCCACCCTAGAATGGTGCATCTAACTGATGGGTTAGATGTTGGCAACATCAACGGTGGGGCCCACACCGCTCGACCTCGTGGGACCCACCTTTGTTCGGTGTCAGCAAGAAAGAAAGAAAAAGAAAGAAAGAAAAAGAAAAAAGAGAGGGGCACTTGGCACCCTCTCTCTCTCTCTCTACACCTCTCTCTCTATCTCTCTCTAGCTTTCTCTCACTCTCTCTCTGACGCTCTCTCTATCTCTCTCTAGCTTTCTCTCACGTCCTCTCATCTCTCCTCTCATCTATCTACCTCCCTGTGAACGTCAGTGGGCTGTAGGCCCCACATGATGTATGTGTTTGCACATGCCGTCCATCTGTTTTGATTGTGGGGCCCACTGCCATTAGGCGGCTGGGAGTTCTATGGGTCCCACCGCTATATAATATATTATATTATATGTTATATATTGTACACATATATTATATTATATATTATATAATATGTTTATGGTGGTGAGCCCTACAAGGGACCCACCTTTGCCCTCCTAGTGCAGCCGCATGTATAGCAACCACCTAGCTGCTCCTTTGTTGGTGGCAGGCACCACATTAATGTATATCGACACCGTCCACTGTTTGAGCGGTGGGGCCGACCATGATGCAAGTGTTGTATCCATGTCGTCCAACCATTTGCGAGATCATTTTACGACATGGGAAGATAGTGGTGAGTCAAATCTAAAGTTCGGGTGGACCCCACTACTAAATAGTGGACAGTGACACCCACCGTTCAAACTTTTAGGGCCGTGGTGGTTTCCAAATTAAGCTGATATTATTTTCACTTCATTTATCTCTATGTTAACTTATGAATAGGTCGGATCTCAAATATACACCAGGTTGGGCCCGATTTGATATAAATGAGGCCCATCATTGTAGCCTATTTGATATACCTGAAGCCCATTGGTATGACCCATATAATGCGGCCCATGTAATGTGGCCACTTGACATAGGAGGCCCATTGCGATATATTTGAGGCCCAGGTGTGAGGCCCACCTGATGTGTATTCGGGACCCGATGCGATGTATGTGAGGCCCATAAGCGAGGCCCAATGTAATGAATGTGTGTAACCGTTATAGTGTAGGCCGTGCCTTGGGAGCAATGTTGGTTTGACGTCCACATTGTGCAAATAATGTTGGTTAGATGTCCGCATTATAATTCTCCCTAGGGCCCATTGTTAGGCCGATACTTGTAGGCCGTCTAGACCCATCTTCGTTATAAACAGCATCCATCACCGTGTAACATGTTTAGTATAGTTCCATGATTCATGATCATAAGCATCATATGTATGCTTGACATGAGAAGTGACTGATCATAGTATATGCCTTCGGGCAGATTATTTAGGGGCTCCTGGTTAGGCGGTGTTGCCCCACATGAGCACACGATACGCGCATAATTGCCGCATGACTGGATAGTGTGATTCATGCATTTTGCATTGAGTGATATGGTTACTGTACGCCCTAGCAATATCAGGGCTGTAGCCTCCATGGGCGTATCGTGGTTGGCAGGATTGGATACCGAAAATCTTGTTCTACATGGGGTGTTATAGATATCCCTGGGTGAAAGTCCCTAAACCCATATGGTACCAAGAGGTTGCTCCAACGTCTAGACCGAGTGAGTACAGGAGCGCCGATTATCGATTACTAGACGACCGTGCTTTCCACTGTGTCATGGTCGGTTGGAAGGGGGTACGGCCTTACCCGCCCGAGAGGAGGGGGCAATGTTAGGCTGAGTTTGACCAGCTTGAGGAATGGGTCCGCTATTGACGAGCCGAGACATTGGTAGGCGGGTAGTGAGGTCTCTTTCACTTACCTTATTGCGCGCGATGGGGCGACAATCTGGTTTAGAGTATACTAGACCCCGGTGATATCCCAGATTTGAGCTGTATTGATATGTGGATGTAGATGAAGATTTGTATACTTGAGTTGCATCTCGTATCGCATGGCCTTGGTATGGCCGACATCATTCATGCCTTGCATCGCATTGCCTTGGTACGACTAGTGGTATTTATGAATTCACCAGCATATTCAGCATTACTCTAATACTGCATATCTGCATTACTACCTTGCGCACATACTTTCACCACCCTCTAAGCCTTCTATAAGCTTATGCACAACCGTTACGTGTAGGTGATGTTGGTCAGCAATAACGCTGAGGTAGGAGTGTAGAGCTGATCATTTTGGACCTTTTTGTCTATCATCATTGTATTTCCCTTTATGCTCATTGTACTTGTAAAGTTTTTGATCATGGTGAAAATGTGATGGAGTTTTTAGTTGTTGTTTATGGGTTATGCCTTTGGTTATGCTTATTACAAATTAAACTGATGTTGAAAACCCTCCTTGTAGCATCTCAGGATCGGAACCTGGCGTATGGCGTTGGGAGCCGAGAATGAGATTCTAGGGAAGCTGTCGGCGCCGGATTTGGCGATCGAAAATTTTGTGAGCCCGGTTTCTGAGTTTGGGGCCTGACAGAAATTGGTATCAGAGCATAACTAGGGAAACTAAGGACAACATTACATATCTGCTATGAGTTTAGGATGATTGAGTCCTTCGTTCGGATGGATTAATGATCTTTATTACCTACCCTTAACATGCGTACCTTCCAGAGTTTCCAAGTTGATAGGTGCCTTCGATCTTCCTATAGGATATGGCGCGCTAGAGAGTGACCCGATCGACCCCCGCACCACCACCTGAGACTCCCGCATCACCGTCTGAGACTCCCACATCACCGCCTGAGACTCCCACACTACCACTGACGATCCCCACTCCATCACCAAAGATCCCTACTGCCCAGCCTAGGGATGCAGCTCCTCCACCAGAGACCTGTGCGGATCTGACCTATCCGTGAGTGCTTCTCAGTTACAGCAGATGCTGCAGGCTGTGACAGCTACACTACAGGGGCAGGGTAGGCATCCTGTTGTTTCAGCGGAGCAGGCCGAGCAGGACAACGCGAGTGCCCTTCTTCGTGAGTTCCGACGGCTCGATCCCCTGGGTTTCCAGGGTGAGCCAGACCCGACGGTAGCTGAGAGATGGCGCGCCGATGTGGAGAAGATATTTGAGATGATGGATGCACGACCAAGCAGCGAGTCCGATTAGCCGTATTACTCCATGGTGAGGCTGAGCATTGGTGGGCGTCAGTCTCCCTAGCAGTAGGTGCTGATTTTGTGTGGACATGGGAGGATTTTATGGATCAGTTCAATCGATAGTATTTTTCTGATCACATCCGACGATAGCGAGCGTTAGACTTCGAGGCCCTGGTGCAGGGTGATATGACAGTAGCTTAGTACGCGGCCTGTTTTGTAGTGCTGTCTAGATTTGTGCCATACTTGGTAGATGATGAGGGGCGGAAAGCCCGCCGATTCGAGGACGGTTTGCACTACGGTCTCCGAGGCCGTGTCATTGGGCATGAGCTTCCAACTTTTGAGGGAGTGGTATGGAAGGCCTAGATTTATGAGGCTGAGTGGGCTGGTTCTCAGTCCGATCGCGGTCAGAGGAGAGACTGGAAGAGGCCTGCTCCTTCCTGTGACTCGCAGCAGCATCGACCGAGCAGCAGAGGTGCACAGGTCGCCCGGCCTTCCGAGCTCCAGCAGCACCTCCAGCGCCACCTCCGAGGTAGTTCACCGGCACCTATTTTGGGTGCGGTGCAACGGGGCACCATATGTGGGAGTGTCCCCGCCCTCAAGAAAGAAGAAGCTAAAGAAGGTCCCCACAAAGCGGCGGCGGCAGAATCGAGAGGTCCACAGCAGCCTCCACCACAACAGCAGAGACCCCCACAACAGCAGCGACAGGAGCCCCCACCACCGAGGCCACCTCAGCAGTAGCATCAACACCAGCCTCCGAGACCGCTGCAGCAGAGGCAGCAATTTCGACCGCCTCAGCAACCCCAGTAGCAGTAGCAGGTTCAGAGGGGACAGGCACCTCCCCAGCCGGCTCAGGCTAGGTTTTACGCGGCTCAGCAGGATCCACAGTCATCTGGAGGGGTTGTCGAGGGTATGCTTTTAGTCTCTGCATGCGTTGCACGTGTTGTTTGATTCTGGTGCATCACATTCTTTTGTGGCCGAGAGTTTCTGCCGATTGACTAGCTTACCGTTGGAGTCTACTCGTGAGAGTCTGTCAGTATCGACTCCCTTGGGGAGGACTGCAGTGTTGGGTCGATTTTGCTCGTCCTGCCCCATTCTAGTCGGGGATACTTTTTTGCCTGCCGATCTATTTGCATTATCGTGTCCGAGTTCGATGTCATCCTGGGCATGGATTGGCTTGCCGAGCACTATGTCATATTGGACTGCTCTGCGAGGACAGTCACGTTCTGTATACCTGGTGTGCTGCAGTTCCAGTTCGTTGTAGAGCCCCGAGGAGAGCCATTGTCTTGCTTGATATCCTGCGTCGTTGAGGAGCCTGTCGCCGCTTATATCGACCAGTTGCCTGTTATTTGCGATTTTCCCGATGTGTTCCAGGAGATTCTAGGTTTACCTCCTCGCCGACTCACTGAGTTTCAGATTGATCTTGTGCCTGGTACTGCGCCCATCTCGAAGGCCCCGTATCGTATGACACTATTGGAGTTGCGGGAACTGCAGAAGCAGTTGTACGAGTTGTGCGAGTTGGAGTTTATCCGTCCAAGCAATTCACCACAGGGAGCACTGGTACTCTTCATGAAGAAGAAGGATGGATCGTTAAGGCTCTGCGTAGACTACCGTGAGCTTAACAAGGTCACGATCAAGAACAAGTACCCGCTCCTGAGGATAGATGATTTGTTTGATCAGCTGCAGGGTGCACAGTTCTTTTCAAAGATTGACTTGCGTTCCGGTTATCATCAGATTCGGGTCCGAGAGGAGGACATTCCGAAGACGGATTTTAGGATGCGTTATGGTCATTTTGAGTTCCAAGTCATGTCTTTCGGACTGACCAATGCACCTGCTGTATTCATGCAGTTGATGAATGAGGTCTTCCGCCCTTATCTCGATTAATTTTTTATAGTCTTCATCAATGACATTCTGATCTATTCGAGGACCCGTGAGGAGCACGAGCAGCATCTGGAGGTTACGTTGCAGACCCTCCGCGCACACCAGCTATATGCGAAGTTGGAGAAGTGCGAGTTTTGGCAGGAGTAGGTGAAGTTCCTCGGTCATGTAGTGACGAGGGAGGGTGTCGCAGTGGACCCCTCGAAGGTTGACGCAGTGCGTCAGTGAGGCCAGCCCACGACTGCATCTGAGATCCGCAGTTTCCTTGGTCTAGCGGGCTATTATCTGCGTTTCATTGAGGGCTTCTCTCGTATTGTAGCCCCGCTGACTAGGTTGACTCAGCAGGGCGCAGAGTTTATTTGGAGCGACGCCTGCGAGCGAGCATTTATGGAGTTGAAGGACCGTCTGACGTCCGCTCCTGTCCTCACTCTTCCATCTAGGAGTGACGGATTTATTGTATTTACTGATGCCTCACATATTGGTTTGGGTGCTGTCCTGATGCAGTATGGGAGACCAGTCGCCTTCGCGTCTCGCTAGCTCAAGATCCATGAGCTGAACTACCCTACGCATGATTTGAAGCTAGCTGCAGTTGTCTTCGCACTGAAGGTATGGAGGCATTATCTTTATGGGGTTAGGTTTGAGCTCTTCTCCGACCATAAGAGCTTGAAGTATCTCTTCTCGCAGTCTGAGTTGAACATGAGGCAAAGGCGCTGGATGAAGCTCTTAAAGGACTATGACTTCAATCTTCAGTACCAACCGGGCAAGGCGAACCTGGTGGCGGATGCTTTCAGCCATCAGCCACGAGGCCTGGTGGCACATATGATGATTCAGGAGTGGCGGATGCTTGAGGATGTAGCAAAGTATGATTTTGAGTTCGGCCTGCAGTCTTCTATGTGCAGTTATCGAGCCTGTCGATTCAACCCTCTTTTGTTGTAAGGGTGATCGAGGCTCAGCAGGCTGATGAGTCGTTACAGAGTTATATGGCTGAGGCGACATCTGAGAGTCAAATAGATTGGCAAATGGGTACAGACGGTGGACTTCGCTTCAGAGGTTGATTATGTGTCCCGGATATTCCTGAGTTACACAGAGATCTTATGACAGAGGCACATCGATTGCAGTTTTCTTTCCATCCTAGCTCGACGAAGATGTGCCGTGATATGAGGTGACAATATTTTTGGGTGGGGATAAAGCGCCAGATCGCTAGTTTTGTGGCCGAGTGTGACACGTGCCAGCGTGTCAAGGCCTATCATCAGAGACCCCCTGGTCTATTGCAGTCGTTGAGCGTCTCGATGTGGAAGTGGGAGCACGTGTCGACAGATTTCATCATGGGCTTGCCGAGGACTCAACGTGGTCATGACGCCATTTGGGTTATTGTGGATCGTTTGATGTTCACTCCCCAAGTATAGGGTTGTGATGTAGTAATAAACTCGGTAAGACCGAGGTCGAATCCCAAGGGACTGTAACTTGTACGTTATCTGAAAATAACCAGATCTAGAACTAGGCTAAGATGAAATCTAAACTAATTATGATTTGAGGAATAATGGTGAAATAATAATCTAAAACTTAGGAAAAATCGAGAAAAGGAAACTAGGGATTCGGAGGATCCACTTGTAGAGATCGAGGAGATCTTATGCAGTATTATAAATCGGGAAATTAACCGAATCGCCTTCGATTTAGTTTTCAAGAGATGAAAAGTATATGAATTAGAATGGATTCCATCACCAAACCATGCCCTGGAGACAAAGCAAACAATGTAATTAAACTAATTATCAACCAATCAATGTATGAAGGTTAGGAAGGGTGCGACATCCAACCATGCCCTGTGAGACGATGGTGAACAACAGGGCTTCCTGGCGTCATAAACATAAAAGAAAAAGAACATGCTCAAAGCCATTGCAGACCCATTGTAATTTCAGTCACAACAGACCATTAAAGACTGAAAACATTCCTTTAATAAAATTAAATCAAAATCAGATCAATCTTGAACAAAGGCACAAGCAAAGAGACCTCCCATCACGCTACAAGCTTCACCTCTTAGCCCTAGCTAAGAGGTTTAGCCACACATGATGCGGCTAGATCTCTTAAACAAAATAAATAAAAATAAAACTAAAAGAAAAAGAAAAGAAAAACTCTCCCTGTCTCTCTTCCACGTCTGTAGCTCCAAGCCTCCAGCCAAGCTGCTCCCAATCTCTGGATATCCTCGATCCACGTCCAGCCCACCCTTTTTATAGAAACCTGTCTCAGCGGCAATTTCCTTTACGCTACGCAAGGACACCCACTTGCGTTGGATACTTGACGGGCCCAAGACTGATATCAAATAAGAAATCCACGCCGTCCACTTGATTCAGGAAGAAAAATCGTTCAGGTTGGCCAATTTTGGAGCATTGATCGCGCGGCCCACCTTCTTTCTGCTCTGCCGTCGATCATCCGTTTGAAAGGTTAGGGACCCATGCGCTGTTTTATCTCATTTCGTCACCTAGGATAGGGTCTTGGCCATCTGTTGAAACATGTGAATGGTCTGGATCATCAATCCGACGGTGATCAGAAACACACAGGGTTCCACAGCGTCCGGTTTTCACGGACGCTGAAACAGAGCCAGCGCTGGCTGTCGGTGGGGCCCACTCCTTTTGGTGTCTATGGAATCCACTCCGTTCATGAGATAGCCGTCGAAAAACCATTCAGAATCGGTCGGTTTTGGATCAAATTTGGTGTGGCCCACGAAGTTTTCATTCAGCCGTCCATCCTCCGTTTGGACAGTTAAAAAACAATCTCCGATGTATCTTAATTTTCCGTCACCTAGGTAAGGGAAATACGTACCATGCAAGACACGCAGACGGTCCGGATCAGACTTTCGGATCACGATGGTGGGCCACAAGCAAAACCCAAATCCAACAGGGAAACGCTGTTGCGTTTTTTCTGATTTGAGAAGAAGAGTCGGTCAGCATACGCTGACCGACTTTTGGCGTTTCGATGCACGTCCGGTGCATGTGTGCACCTTGCACACATACTGTATATGAGGGTCCCACAGAGATGTTTGTGAAACATCTGCTCCGTCCATCCACTTTGTAGCCCAAGTTTAAGGAGTTGAGACCAAAATTGAAGCATATCCAGATCTCAGGTGGGCCCCTGAATCAGATTCTGAGGGACAATCTATCGATTAGGCCACTTCCACCAGGATCCAACGGCCGAAATTCTACATGTACGGTTAATTTATGTTCTTCAGGCCGTGTACGAAATTTTGGGACAAACGGATGGTGGGAAACCTGTGATCTTGCATTCTGGACGTCCTTCGGCCCACTTGAGCTTCAGTTTCTTGATTTCCTTGGATCTCTGGCATGTAATCCCGTTGATTTTAGTCCCCTGGGGTCCGTCCCTTGCCTTGGTGTCCTCAGATTATTAAATCCATGCTTTTAAGCGACTTTTTACCGTTCATGCTCTCAAATACACCCTGTATCACAAACACAGTTAAAACCGGGCGTTAACAATATTGTGCTCATAAATCCAGGTGATAAATGGGGTCTAATATGCAATATTTGACCCTTAACACAACCCCCAACCAGCATTTTGCTAGTCCCGAGCAAAATATGCGAAAATTAAGTTGAAAATTACGAAACAATTCTTGTGAAGCCGAGTGATATTTTGAAAAACAATCCAGATATGAGAAATCTTAAGATTCATGAATGTTGATTATCAATTTCTCCTGGCCTCCCATGCACAGTGAATTTCATAATCAAGTTCAAATATTAATCCATAAACTAGAATAATTTTAAACATTGAGTTCCATGGTGTATAGTGAAATCTCAGCCTAACAACATTAAGAGATCAAATTGTCGATTTCATGATATCTTTAGTAATTAATTAGAAAATTCATAACAACCATCACCTAAACCAGTACTTTGCCTCACAGATCATTCTTTTATTTTCTAGTTTTTTTTTTTTTTTTTTTTTTTAAAATTAAATGTCAAGATGGGAATCAACTTTTCACTTATAGGGAGCAAACCTATGGTGAAACTAGTTGCCCAACTCTGTCTAACTGTTAATCATAGAAAATCAAATCCACACCTATAGGGAGCAAACCCATGGTGTAATTCTCTTTATACCCTGATGGCCAAATCTTTTAGGCTGGTTTCTTTCATGCTCGGTGATTACCAAGTTAATCATTCAATATCAAACTGAAATCTCAGTGTGTAAGTGAGATGTGGTATGTGAAATCATGACTCAATCAATGTTTACAACTTCTAATCATGGATTAACAATTCAAACTTAACTGTGAAATCTAACGAGCAACTGAATCCAAGAGTAGTAAATTTCCACATCACGTATCTTGAAATTCTAAATCCAGGATAGTCGTCAAAATCACTTCAAATGCACAAGAATTTCCAGAAAAAATTTAAAAATTTTCACAATTTTTGCTCAAGACGAAGAAAACACTGATTAGGTAACCTAATCTCCCACCCCCAACCTAAAATCTACATTGTCCTCAATGTAAAAGATATGAGCATGGAATGCACATGGGAAAACGAATAGTAAAAGAGAAGTGATGGGAAGATAGTACCTGAATGATGAATCGCGAGAAACTTTCCAAGAGATCGCAGCATGGAATCCAATTAGCACGAGAGAGAAAGCAAGAGAAAAAAAAACTAAAAAAATAAAATCCTACCTATACCACTTTCGCAGGTGCTCTCGATTGCATTTAGCGTATGCAACAAGCCTTTTAAACCCCTAGGTTACCCCTAGTGGACGAGTTTTAGTCTCGTGAGGGTTTGCAGTAATGATACCCACAAACATTGAACTATCTAGGAAAATAAATGGAAAAGAAAAGCTGGGTTGCCTCCCAAGAGCGCTAAGTTTAACGTCTTCAGCCAGACCAAAGAAACTAGTCTAGTCCTATGAAAGCAATAAACCTACCTATACCTCCATCAGACTAGGAGATCAGTCCTGGTAGACAGGATCAGTCAGAGGCATAGACATGTCCTCTGAATCAAATTTCTCGACAAATGGCTTTAAGCGATGTCCATTTACTTTAAACTCCTTGCCATTGTCGGGATCTCTTATCTCGACAGCCCCATGAGGATATGCAGTAACAACAATGTAAGGGCCGTTCCAACGAGATCGAAGCTTACCCGGAAAGAGATGTAATCGAGAATTATACAAAAGGACTTTCTGGCCTGGCGTGAATGATTTTCGTAGAATATGTTGGTCATGAAACGCCTTCATCCTGTCCTTGTAAATTCTCGAATTCTCATATGCGTCGTTCCGGATTTCTTCAAGTTCATTTAATTGAAGTTTGCGTAGCGAGCCAGCGTTGTTCAGATTGAAATTTAAATTTTTGATTGCCCAGTAGGCTCTATGTTCCAACTCTACAGGTAAGTGGCAAGCCTTCCCATAGACGAGTCTAAAGGGAGACATTCCAATAGGAGTTTTAAAAGCAGTACGGTACGCCCATAAGGCATCGGTCAATCGAATTGACCAATCCTTACGGTCAGGGTTAACCGTTTTCTCCAAAATGTGTTTGATCTCTCTATTAGAAATCTCAGCTTGCCCACTTGTCTGTGGGTGGTATGGGGTGCCCACTTTATGAGAGATACCGTATTTCTTCATTAAACTCTCGAATGGCCTATTACAAAAGTGTGAGCCCCCATCACTAATAATGGCTTGAGGTGTTCCAAATCGGGAAAGAATGTTTTCTTTTAGGAATTTAATGACCGTGCGATGGTCATTATTCCGACATGGAATCGCTTCGACCCATTTAGTGACATAGTCTACTACAAGCAAAATATATAAATTCCCAAAAGATTGGGGGAATGGTCCCATGAAATCGATACCCCAGCAATCAAATGCCTCTATGATAAGAATGGGATTCAAGGGCATCATATTTCGACGGGACAATGCTCCCAATTTCTGACAACGCTCACAAGCTTTATAAAACTCATGAGTGTCCCTGAACATAGTGGGCCAATAGAAGCCACACTGCAGAATCTTGGCCGTGGTCTTTTTCGCAGAAAAGTGACCACCACAAGCCTGTGAGTGACAAAAGGAGATGACACTCTGATGCTCATCGTCTGGCACACATCTCCTCAAGATTTGGTCTGGGCAATATTTAAACAAGTATGGATCATCCCAGAAGAAGTTGCGCACCTCGGTGAAGAATTTCTTCTTATCTTCTTGTGATCCAATGTGTCGGTATGGAACCCTGTAGCAAGATAATTAGCAATATCAGCGAACCAAGGTGAATGTGAGACTCTGAACAGTTGTTCATCAGGGAACATGTCATTGATGTGGGTCGCCTCAAGGGAATCAGAGGTATTAAGGCGAGAAAGGTGATCGGCCACTACGTTCTCTACTCCCTTTTTATCTTTAATTTCCAAATCAAATTCTTGGAGTAGAAGGATCCATCGTATCAAGCGGGGCTTAGAATCATTCTTAGAAAGGAGATACTTCAGTGCCGCATGATCTGTATAGATAATGATCTTGGATCCGATCAGGTAGGACCTAAATTTGTCCAAGGCGAACACTACGGCTAAGAGTTCCTTTTCTGTAGTCGAGTAGTTCACTTGGGCAGGATTTAAAGTCCTACTCGTGTAATGGATGACGTAGGGCCTCTTATCTTTTCTCTGGCCTAGAACCGCTCCAAGAGCATAATCAGAGGCGTCGCACATAAGCTCAAAAGGAAGGCTCCAGTCGGGTGGCTGTATGATAGGTGCAGTGGTCAACATGCCTTTAAGCTTGGTGAAAGCTTCCTGGCATTGCTCAGTCCACTCGTATGGAGCATCCTTTTGAAGAAGATTACATAAAGGACGAGAGAGGAGACTAAAGTCCTTTATGAATCGCCTGTAAAATCCTGCGTGTCCTAAGAAGGATCGCACGTCTCTGATGTTCTTGGGTGGAGGTAGGTTAGAGATAAGATCGATTTTTGCCTTATCTACCTCAATTCCCTTGGACGAGATGATATGTCCAAGGACAATCCCCTTATGAACCATGAAATGGCACTTCTCCCAATTAAGTACCAGATTCTTTTCTTCACATCTTTTCAGCACACATTTAAGACTTTCCAAGCACTTGCTGAAAGATGAGCCATAGACAGAGAAATCATCCATGAAGACCTCTAGATATTGCCCCACCATATCAGAAAAGATACTCAACATACATCGCTGAAAGGTGGCAGGGGCATTACATAGTCCAAATGGCATCCTTCGGTAAGCAAAGGTGCCATAGGGACATGTAAATGTGGTCTTTTCCTGGTCCTCAGGGGCGATTTCAATCTGATTGTAGCCCGAATACCCGTCAAGGAAACAGTAATAGGAATGACCGGCTAGCCTTTCCAAGATTTGATCGATGAAGGGCAGAGGAAAGTGATCCTTCCTTGTGACGGTATTCAACTTTCTGTAGTCAATGCACATTCTCCAACCAGTAGTGACTCTGGTTGGCACGAGTTCATTATTAGCATTGGCTACGATGGTGATTCCGGACTTCTTAGGAACCACCTGAGTTGGACTCACCCATTGACTATCAGATATAGGGTATATGATACCCACATCTAATAGTTTAAGAACCTCGGCTTTAACCACTTCCTTCATGTTTGGATTTAGTCTACGTTGTGGTTGCCGAGCAGTCTTTGCATTTTCCTCAAGATATATGTGGTGAGTACAAATCGAGGGATCGATTCCTTTGAGGTCCGCTATCGTCCATCCTAGGGCTCTTTATGCTCAATGAGAGTAGATATGAGCATACTCTCTTGTTCTTTCTCCAGGTGGGCGAGAGATCACCACCGGGTATGTCTCATCTTGACCTAAATAGGCATATTTCAAATCGAGAGGGCAAAGGTTTTAGGTCAAGCTTCGGTGCCTTGAGGTTAGACGGTAGAGGCACTACATCGGTTGTGGCAATTCTTCAAATTGTGGCCTCCACCTAGGTTAACTTCTTGGCACCGGTGCAAAGATCAAGCAAGGCACACATCTCCCTAATCATATCATCATCAAACTCATGGGAGTGGGCCAAGCACGTCTCTAGAGGATCAGAGGATAAGGTAAGGGGTGTCCTATCTTTCACGAAAGTATCGATCATGTTAATGTCGTGGACATCGTCATCATCCTTTACGTTGCTGCCGTTATTGAAAAAGATGTTCGACTCCAATGTCAAATTTCCAAAAGACATAGTCATGACACCATTCCTGCAATTGATGATTGCATTTGATGTGGCAAGGAATGGGCGACCAAGAATGACGGGAATCTGAGTGCTTATGTTGTTGATGGGTTCAGTGTCCAGGATGATAAAATCTACAGGGTAGTAAAATCTATCAACTTGGACTAACACATCCTCAATAATCCCTCTTGGTACACGAACAATTCGATCGGCAAGTTGTAGTGTAGTTAGGGTAGGTTTTAACTCACCCAATCCTAGCTTGTTTGTATACCGAGTAGGGGATCGATTGACGCTTGCTCCCAAGTCAAGAAGTGCGTGATCAATTCGATGGTTCCCGATCACACATGATATGGTTGGGCTACCGGGATCCTTGAATTTCTGCGGCACGTCTTGCTTCAGGATGGCACTCACTTTCTCAGTTAAGAAAATCTTCTTTTGAATACTGCCGTCTTTTGGTCGTACATAGGTCTTTCGAAATTTTGCATATGAAGGAATCTGTTTTATGACATCAAGTAGAGGAATGTTGACTTTCACTTGTTTCAACACCTCCAGAATATCCTGAGAGTTAGAAAGACGTTTTGGTGCAACCAACCGTTGGGGGAACGGAGCAACTGGCTTCTCTAGAAGTTCCGGTTCTAAATTTTGTGGGACATCACGAGATCCATCATTATTGTCCTCTTTGGTTCTTGAGGCTTTTCGGGCCTAAGGAAGGGTTTTATCAATGATCTTCCCACTCCTAAGAGTGGTGATGGATTTAGCGTGTCCCATTTGATTTGAAGAGCTGGGATCATTTATCTCGTATTGCGGTTTAGGATTGGGGAGCGGTTGTGCAGGAAGCATCCCCTTTTCTATAACCGTCATACGTGAATCTATTTTCTGCATAAAGTCTGTAAGTCCACGCACTGCCTGAGTCAGCTCTTGTATGGGATTTTAAACCGGTTCTTCTTGAGGTTTCCCCTGATTTGGATTTTGATTGAAGAAACTTTGAGGGGTAGCAGTTTGTCCATTCCTCCAACTAAAATTTGGATGATTTCTCCAACCAGGATTGTATGTATTGGAGGTAGATCCATTGAAAGGTCTTTGATAGTTATTTACGGCATTGGCTTGCTCATTCAACACTCCTCGAAAGGCAGATATGGTAGGACAATTTTCAGTTGTGTGAATGTTGCAATCACAGATGCCGCAAACAATTTCATTAACCTTCTCCTTCTTTCCTTCCATGGCCTCGACTCTTCGAGTGAGATTAGTCACTTTAAAATTTACATCGTCCTCTTCTTTCAGGAGATATACTCCACCTTTCTCCTTAGATTGAGTTGGCCTAGGCGTGGTGTTTGATTTTGGGTAATGGTCCCATGATTGTGCATTCTCGGCAAGTCTATCGAGGTAATCCCATACCTCGTCGACCTCTTTATTCATGAATTCTCCATTACACATTGTCTCGACCAATTGGCGCATGGAAGATGTCAGTCCATCATAGAAGAAATTTGTAATGCGCCACATTTCAAAACCGTGTTGTGGGCATGAACTGACAAGATCCTTGAACCTTTCCCAACATTGGTAGAATGTTTCATCTTCCTTTTGGGCGAAGTTCATGATTGCTTTTCTGAGGGTAATTGTTTTATGGTGTGGGAAAAATTTCTTTATGAATTCCCTCTGCAAATCATTCCATGTGCCAATGGATCTAGGACGCAGTGAATGCAACCACGTCTTAGCCTTCTCTTTCAAGGAGAAAGGAAAGAGTTTCAGCCTGATTGTATCCTCGGATACATTGGGAAAGTATAAGGTGGCTATGATCTCATCGAACTCTTTCAAATGTAAGTATGGACTTTCTGATTCAAGTCCATGGAATTTAGGAAGGAGTTGGATAACTCCTGGCTTGATGTCCATGTGTCCTGTGTTTTCAGGAAAAATCATGCATGAGGGCGTGCTCACCCCCGCCGGTTGTAAATAATCTCGTAAGGTACGAGGCGGGGGTGCTTGAAGCACCTCATTCTCATCATATACTTCCTCATCCATCTGTTGAGGTAGTGCTTGAGGTTGATTTTCAGCCATAACCTCAATTAACTCAGGGGAATTCGAGCGGTGTCTAATCCTGCGATGGACAGTCAACCCCTCAACTAACCCTCCTTCAGTCAAGAGACGTCGAGTGTCGTCACGGGCCCACTTGGGCATGAAACACTCGCAGCCCTCAGTTAAATTCTAAACCTAATCCTAAGAAAGAAAATGAAAATCTAGAGGGAAAGAGAAAGTTGGAAGGATATTACCAAATTGAAGTCCCTAAGCTAAAGACCAAATTAGAAGTTCTATCCTAACAACCTACAGAATAAGAAATATGTTAGTTCTATGAAAAATAGAAAACAAAATAAAAAATTTAAAATTAGTAAAATCCTAATCTTAAACTAACTCTAAAACTAATTAATTTCAGAAAATCGTAGCCGTCAGTCCCCGGCAACGGCGCCAAAAACTTGTTCACTCCCCAAGTATAGGGTTGTGATGTAGTAATAAACTCCCTAGTAAGACCGAGGTCGAATCCCAAGGGATGAACTTGTACGTTATCCGAAAATAACCGGATCTAGAACTAGGCTAAGATGAAATCTAAACTAATTATGATTTGAGGAATAATGGTGAAATAATAATCTAAAACTTAGAAAAATCGAAAAGGGAAACTAGGGATTCAGAGGATCCACTTGTAGAGATCGGGAGATCTTATGCCCGTATTATAAATCGGGAAATTAATCGAATCGCTTTCGATTTAGTTTTCAAGAGATGAAAAGTATATGAATTAGAATGGATTCCATCACCAAACCATGCCTGGAGACAAAGCAAACAAATGTAATTAAACTAATTACCAACCAATCAATGTATGAAGGTTAGGAAGGGTGCGACATCCAACCATGCCCAGGAGACGATGGTGAACAACAGGGCTTCCTGACGTCATAAACATAAAAGAAAAAGAACATGCTCAAAGCCATTGCAGACCCATTGTAATTTCAGTCACAACAGACCATTAAAGACTGAAAACATTCCTTTAATAAAATTAAATCAAAATCAGATCAATCTTGAACAAAGGCACAAGCAAAGAGACCTCCCATCACGCTACAAGCTTCACCTCTTAGCCCTAGCTAAGAGGTTTAGCCACACATGATGCGGCTAGATCTCTTAAACAAAATAAATAAAAATAAAACTAAAAGAAAAAGAAAAGAAAAACTCTCCCTGTCTCTCTTCCACGTCTGTAGCTCCAAGCCTCCAGCCAAGCTGCTCCCAATCTCTGGATATCCTCGATCCACGTCCAGCCCACCCTTTTTATAGAAACCTGTCTCAGCGGCAATTTCCTTTACGCACACGCTGCTGTGCTTACGCAAGGACACCCACTTGCGTTGGATACTTGACGGGCCCAATACTGATATCAAACAAGAAATCCACGCCGTCCACTTGATTCAGGAAGAAAAATCGTTCAGGTTGGCCAATTTTGGAGCATTGATCGCGCGGCCCACCTTCTTTCTGCTCTGCCGTCGATCATCCGTTTGAAAGGTTAGGGACCCATCAACGCTGTTTTATCTCATTTCGTCACCTAGGATAGGGTCTTGGCCATCTGTTGAAACATGTGAATGGTCTGGATCATCAATCCGACGGTGATCAGAAACACACAGGGTTCCACAGCGTCCGGTTTTCACGGACGCTGAAACAGAACCAACGCTGGCTGTCGGTGGGGCCCACTCCTTTTGGTGTCTATGGAATCCACTCCGTTCATGAGATAGCCGTCGAAAAACCATTCAGAATCGGTCGGTTTTGGATCAAATTTGGTGTGGCCCACGAAGTTTTCATTCAGCCGTCCATCCTCCGTTTGGACAGTTAAAAAACAATCTCCGATGTATCTTAATTTTCCGTCACCTAGGTAAGGGAAATACGTACCATGCAAGACACGTAGACGGTCCGGATCAGACTTTCGGATCACGATGGTGGGCCACAAGCAAAACCCAAATCCAACAGGAAACGCCATTGCATATGCTTTTTTCGATTTGAGAAGAAGAGTCGGTCAGCATACGCTGACCGACTTTGGCGTTCGATGCACGTCCGGTGCATGTGTGCACCTTGCACACATACTGTATATGAGGGTCCCACAGAGATGTTTGTGAAACATCTGCTCCGTCCATCCACTTTGTAGCCCAAGTTTAAGGAGTTGAGACCAAAATTGAAGCATATCCAGATCTCAGGTGGGCCCCTGAATCAGATTCTGAGGGACAATCTATCGATTAGGCCACTTCCACCAGGATCCAACGGCCGAAATTCTACATGTACGGTTAATTTATGTTCTTCAGGCCGTGTACGAAATTTTGGGACAAACGGATGGTGGGAAACCTGTGATCTTGCATTCTGGACGTCCTTCGGCCCACTTGAGCTTCAGTTTCTTGATTTCCTTGGATCTCTGGCATGTAATCCCGTTGATTTTAGTCCCCTGGGGTCCGTCCCTTACCTTGGTGTCCTCAGATTATTAAATCCATGCTTTTAAGCGACTTTTTACCGTTCATGCTCTCAAATACACCCTGTATCACAAACACAGTTAAAACCGGGCGTTAACAATATTGTGCTCATAAATCCAGGTGATAAATGGGGTCTAATATGCAATATTTGACCCTTAACATTTGACGAAGTCGGCATATTTTCTCGCGATGCGTGTGACTTGGTCTATGGACCGACTTACGAGGTTATTTATTGAGGAGGTTGTGAGATTGCATGGCGTTCCAGTCTCGATCGTTTCTGACCGAGATTCGAGGTTCACGTCTTAGTTTTGGGGGAGCTTCCAGAGAGTGATGGGGACTGATTTGCAGCTCAGCACAGCGTACCATCCGCAGACCGATGGTCAGACCAAGAGGGTCAACCGGATCCTTGAGGATATGCTTTGGGCTTGCGCAATTGATTTCGGGTGTAGCTGGGATGAGCATCTGGGATTGGCTGAGTTCGCATACAATAACAGCTATCAGGGGACCATCGGCATGACTCCTTTTAAGGCATTGTATGGCAGACCATGCAGATCACCGAGTTGTTGGACCGAGGTTGGAGAGCGTCGTCTCCTAGGTCCCGAGCTTGTGTAGGAGATGTCAAAGGCTATCGATATCATCAGGCAGAGGATGCGCACAGCTCAGAGCCGACAGAAGATTTTTGCTAATCGTCGGTGTCGTCCCTTAGAGTTTGATGTAGGGGACCATGTGTATCTCAAGGTCCCGCCCATGAAGAGCGTAGTTCATTTTGGAGCGAAGGGCAAGCTTGCCCCGAGGTTCATAGGACCTTTTGAGATCACTGGGTGCGTTGGTGTCGTGGCCTATCGGCTGGCCTTTCCGTCTTAGTTGTCTGGCATCCACAACATTTTTTATGTCTCTATGCTGAGGAAGTGTGGGTCAGACATTGTTCCCGTTATTGATTGGCAGCCGCTAGAGGTTCGTGAGGACGCTTCTTACATTGAGCGGCCAGTTCGTATCCTTGATCAGAAGGAGCAGGTCCTCTGGACCAAGGTCATTCCTTTAGTAAAGGATCAGTGGGGTCACCATTCTGTAGAGGAGGCTTCTTGGAAGCGCGAGGCCGAGATTCGAGAGCATTATCCCCATCTCTTTGATGACTGATTATGTGTTGTATTTTGTATGTTATTTCTGATTTTATATGATGATATTATGTCTCTTCTTCCTCATAAGTTATGACTAGTTGCGATGATTGTGTAAATTTTGAGGACAAAATTTTTACTAGGAGGGGAGAGCTGTAAGACTTGTATCCTAGACCATACTGTTCCGTAGGTTCCCGTGGTCTTTCCGGTCAAATTTCAGTAACCTTCGACCCTTAACCAGCGTTACGCACGATCTTGATTCACACGTCGTTAATCTGATTCGACTCGACCCGAGACTTGTACCATTGCGACCGCGCCATCTCCGTGGTTCCGATGCCGCGACTTGCGCGCCGAGGCGATACTTTGGCCAGGAGATGTGGGCCAGCGTTCGGTGCGAGGAAAACGCCTCACGTTGCAAATCCCAAGAGAATCTCAACAGCTTGTCACATCCATCAATCAATCAATCCATCCCATCATGTCAAGTACACATCACCTCACGCCCTTCCCTAAGCAAGCCCCAAAGTCAAAAAGATTCTTACAAACCCATACCTTTCTTACACCAAAAGTCACAAAAGTCAAAAGGGCTCTTACACACATCCATTAATCCATCAACCTTCTTTCTCTCTCCCGTTGCAACCCTCTCTCTCCTTCATTTTCAAAACACAACTCCAAATAACCAAAGAGCATCACATGTCCAAACCTCTCCCTACTTCTTCCAAGCTACAAGTGTGGCCCACCTTTCCCACACTCTCATCTCCCATCTCCACCATCCAAACCTCATCTCCCCCATTGGGATCAAAGCTAAGGAGCTAAGGAAGCCTTTGGTGTAAGAAGAAAGTGGTGGGTGATCTTAGATCTTTGTTTTTCATGCATTTTGTTTGATTAAGGGTCCACATATGTGGGACCCACCTTAATGTAAATTTTGTATCAAGAGGGACCCATAGTGGCGGGGCCCCTCCATCCTCACCAATCTTTCTCCCTCTCTATCTCTCTCCTTTTTTCTTTGTGTATGATGGCTTGTGGCCCACTTGATGTATGTATCTCATCCACACCATCCAAATGGTGGGCCACCTTGGCCTTTTGTTTGTGGTATGGGCCGTCCAAATGGTGGGCCACCCGGATGAAAGTAGAAGCAAAAATATTAGCTTGATCCTAACAGGTGGTCCATGTGGGACCCACCTTGATGAGGTGATCATCCACACCATCCGTCTAAGGGATGCTGGCCTTAGTGGCTGGCAGTGAAGTGCCAACTGACACTAGGGGTGGCTAACATGGTGTGTGTACTAGCATGGTGTGTACTGACGATGGTGTGGGGTCCATGGGACCCATCCACACCGTCCATTCATTTGGAGTGGGCCATACCACCCTGCCATGTGGTGTACACTGTCTTTGGACGGTGGGACCCACCCCATCATGTGGGGCCCTCCCTGACACCCAGATCCACGGCTCTCTGGCAGGCGGAGTGGAGATACCTCGTTTTACACTGAGGTCTTGGTACCATCCCTGTGGGGTGACTAACGGTGATGTGACCACTGACGTGGGGCCCACCTGACCTTTGGTTGCGGCTGAAACTTGGTCAGACCCTTTATTCAAGTGGGACACCCATGATGGGTGGGCTGAATTTGTGAACCCCATCTCGGTGGGCCTGATAAATGATCATGAATGTTTTAGATGGAGGGAAGCCCTCTCAACTGTTGTATTTGGTGCGGCCCACACAAATCACGGAATGACTTAATTTTTAAGACCTAGGCCCACCCTGGAATGGTGCATCTAACTGATGGGTTAGATGTTGGCAACATCAACTGTGGGGCCCACACCACTCAACCTTGTGGGACCCACCTCTGTTCGGTGTCAGCAAGAAAGAAAGAAAAAGAAAAAAGAGAGGGGCACGTGGCACCCTCTCTCTCTCTCTCTACACCTCTCTCTATCTCTCTCTAGCTTTCTCTCACTCTCTCTCTGACGCTCTCTCTATCTCTCTCTAGCTTTCTCTCACGTCCTCTCATCTCTCTCTCTCTATCTCTCTCCCTCCCTGTGAACGTCAGTGGGCTGTAGGCCCCACATGATGTATGTGTTTGCACATGCCGTCCATCTATTTTGATTGTGGGGCCCACTGCCATCAGGCGGCGGGGAGTTCTGTGGGTCCCACCGCTATATAATATATTATATTATATGTTATATATTGTATACATATATATTATATTATATATTATATAATATGTTTATGGTGGTGGGCCCTACACGGGACCCACCTTTACCCTCCTAGTGCGGCTTGAACAAAGAACCACCTATTTGCTCCTTTGTTGGCACACGGCCCCACATTAATGTATATCGACACCGTCCACTATTTGAGCGGTGGGGCCCACCATGATGCAAGTGTTGTATCCATGCCGTCTAACCATTTGCGAGATCATTTTACGACATGGGAAGATAGTGATGAGTCAAATTTAAAGTTCGGGTGGACCCCACTACTAAATAGTGGACAGTGACACCCACCGTTTAAACTTCTAGGGCTGTGGTGGTTTCCAAATTAAGCTGATATTATTTTCACTTCATTTATCTCTATGTTAACTTATGAATAGGTCGGATCTCAAATATACATGAGGTTGGGCCTGATTTGATATAAATGAGGCCTATCATTGTAGCCTATTTGATATACTTGAAGCCCATTGGTGTGGCCCATATAATGCAGCCCATGCAATGTGGCCGCTTGACATACGAGGCCCATTGCAATATATTTGAGGCCCAGGTGCAAGGCCCACCTGATGTGTATTCGGGACCCGATGCGATGTATGTGAGGCCCATAAGCGAGGCCCAATGTAATGAATGTGTGTAACCGTTATAGTGTAGGTCGTGCCTTGGGAGCAATGTTGGTTTGGCATCCATATTGTGCAAATAATGTTGGTTAGATGTCCGCATTATAATTCTCCCTAGGGCCCATTGTTAGGCCCATACTTGTAGGCCGTCTAGGCGCATCTTCGTTATGAACAACATCCATCACCATGTAACATGTTTAGTATAGTTCCATGATTCATGATCATACGCATCATATGTATGTTTGACATGAGAAGTGACTGATCATAGTATATGCCTTCGGGTAGATTGTTTAGGGGCTCCCGGTTAGGTGGCGTTGCCCCACATGAGCACACGATACGCGCAGGATTGCCGCATGACTGGACAGTGTGATTCATGCATTTCGCATTGAGTGATATGGTTACTATACGCCCTAGCAACATCAGGGCCATAGCCTCCATAGGCGTATCGTGGTTGGCAGGATTGGATACCGAAAATCTTATTCTACATGGGGTGCTATAGATTTCCCTGGGTGAAAGTCCCTAAACCCTTATGGTACTAAAAGGTTGCTCCAACGTCTAAACCGAGTGGGTACAGGAGTGCCGATTGCCGACTACCAAACGGCTGTGCTTTCCACTGTGTTGTGGTCGGTTGAAAGGGGGTGCGGCCTTACCTGCCCGAGAGGAGGGGGCAATGCTAGGTTGAGTTTGACCAGTTAGAGGAATGGGTCCGCTATCGACGAACCGACCCCAATATTGGCAGGTGGGTAGTGAGGTCTCTTCCACTTACCTTATTGAGCGCGATGGGACGATAATCTGGTTTAGAGTGTACTAGACCCGGTGATATCCCAGATTTGAGCTGTATTGATATGTGGGTGTAGATGAGAATTTGTATACTTGAGTTACATCTCACATCGCATGGCCTTGGTATAGCCGACATCATTCATGCCTTGCTTCACATAGCCTTGGTACGGCTAGTGGTATTCATAGATTCACCAGCATGTTCCGTATTACTTTGATACTGCATATCTGCATTACTACCTTGCGCACACACTTTCACCACCCTCTAAGCTTTCTATAAGCTTATGCATGACCATTGCATGCAGGTGACGTTGGTCAGTTGCAGCGCTAAGGCAGGAGCGCAGAGCTGATCATTTTGGAGTTTTTTGTCTATCATCATTGTATTTCCCTTTATGCTCATTGTACTTGTAAAGTTTTTTATCATAGTGAAAATGTATTGGAGTTTTTAGTTGTTGTTTGTGGGTTATGCCTTTGGTTATACTTATTACAAATTAAATTGATGTTGAAAACCCTCCTTGTAGCATCTCAGGATCGAAACCTAGTGTATGGGCGCTGGGAGCCGAGAATGGGGTTCTACGGAGGCTGTCGGCGCCGGATTCGGCGATTGGGAATTTTGTGAGCCCAGTTTTTGAGTTTGAGGCTTGACAACAATCACCAAACCATCCCAACTGTCTGGCTGATTGGATAAGATCAATAAAGCCCTGACTTAACCTCAAAAACAATGCCAATGGATTCCAATTGGCTCATGACTGTATTGAACTCGTTTAGATGTTCAGCCACGCTCCCACCATCTGACATCTTCATGTTGAATAGCTGTTTTATAAGATGAACCTTGTTGGATGCTGAAGGCTTTTCATACATTGTGGCTAGGGCTTCCATTAATTCTTTTATAGTTTTTACCTTAGATATATGGAAGGCGACGCTCTTAGATAAAGAGAGTCGGATCGTTCCTAAAGCCTTCCTATCCAGTAAAAACCATTCATCATCTGTCATCTTTTTTGGTTTCTTCTCTTTTCCTCCTAGAGGAATATAGAGGTCCTTCTGATATAGATAATCCTCCATCTGCATCTTCTAGAAGGCAAAGTTTGAACCATCAAACTTCTTGATTCTAGTTTTCCCTTCTTCTGTCATCGCTCCCAAAAGAACTAAACTTGGCTCTGATACCACTTGATGCGCAGCACGCCAACAATGTAGTGAGCCGAAATCCAATCTCAGGCCTCACCCACAAATGATAAACAGGAAGAAATATAAACTAGAAACAGATCAAAGCAATCCAAAACAAACCACTAGACAAGATATACGTGGAAAAACCCCAATCTGGGGTAAAAAACCATGGATGCAAACTTCCACAATTAACTCCCTAATATTCACCTTAATCTGGGGTAACCTCTCTCTTGGAAGTACAGAAAAAATCCTTTGCCCACACCTTAGAATAACTCCCTAATATTCACCTTAACCCTAGAAAAGCCCTAGGGACCCCTATTTATAGTTTAGGCAACTTTCCTTTCGCACCCTTGCAAAAGGTGACACAAAAATTTGCAGTCCGCATCAGATTCAGAAACGAATCTGCATAACTATGATTGGCCGTGTATGCTGCATGACCGGTCGAGTGGACCCCATGACCAGTCGAGCATGGGCCATGACCGGTCGAGAACCTCGGAACCCAAAAACCTATGCTCGCTAGACTTTGAGTCGAGCCAGTCCACTACTGGTCACGACCGGTCGAGTGGGCTCCACGACCGGTCGAGCAGGGGCTACGACCGGTTGTGCGCGGCCCCAGATGTGGCTCCACTTCTCAACATATAAGTGAGGCCAAAACACAAAAGTAAAGGTCAAAACTAAAAAAAGAAAAAGAAAAAAAGGACATGTATTTATGTGATTCGGTAACATGCATATCTTAGAAGCAGTGATATAAAACTTTATTCTTCATTAGATAATGAAACAAAAATACAAAGTTTACCTCTTTTCACCTATATAAGAAATCCCACACTAATAAATATTTAGAAAATGAAATAATAAAATAATGTCAACTCTCTATACATGCTTCTCTATATATAGACCATAAGAGAGAGAAAATCAATCACAAAAAATCAGGAGAAATATGTTTCACAAATGATTCTACGTATGTACACAAGCACACAAAAATATTCTTGCACCCCGTTGGGGAGTTCCAAGTGAATACAAGATGTGTATATATATACTTTGTTTTAAAGACCGGCAACCACAGAATATGGGCAAATAGTAGGTGAGGTCAGAGCCCTGCTACAACCAAGTTAGTAGGTCCAAGCTAGGTAGGTTGGGCTACCTGGCCCATTACCACCCTCATCTTCAAGTGACTTTTCTGGATCAACTTGAAAAACAGGTCCATCACATAGCTTTCTGTATATGGCACATATGTCAAAGATTGAAGCCATTCATCAAGTATGGTGAGAGATGAATATCCAATTTACAAAAATCAGGGTAGGATAATCATCAAATGAGTGACACGTGTATTCCAAACATCAGCTATATGGTGTGCATTTGTAATTAAGATCTTGGACATTCTTTAGGTAGGACTCACTGTGAGCATGATTTCACTGAAATCATTAGATCTAGTCATCAAATAGGCCACACTCTTGCAACAAAAATGAATGGTTAATATTAAATGCAAGAAAAAAGGAAAAAAAGGTCGGAATGAAATGAAAAAGAAGAGAGACTTTTTTGAATTTTTTTTTTAATGGCCATGAGACTCAAATACCCAAAATATACAAGCAATGCTAACCCAACCAACATCACATCAAATAACAAATAAGAACTACCCACATGCACCTGCAACTTTGCTCCCATCCCTCCAAACAGTACCCTCAGTGCTAGGAGCTTCAGCATCCCCCCATCAAGAATGCTTGCTCTAATGTTCTTGGTGGGTGATGGTGGTGTTTGGAGGGGTTGGAGTGAGGTTGGGGAGAGTGTCCGTGGGAAGTTCTTGTTTGATGGTGATGCTGGGGTAGGGTAGATATGCTTATAAATTGAGTGTTTGGGTCTCATGGCTAGGGTTGTCAATGGACTAGGCTCAGGCCTAAAAAATCAAAATTTTGAATAGGCCTAGCTTGAAATAGTTCAAAATTTAGGCCGAGACCTACCATGAGCCCAGCCCGTTGGCAGCCCTACTCATGGCCAGTAAACACTATGTGAAAAATGGAAAAAAAAATGACGGATTTAGAGACGGTTCTGGACCGTCTCTAAAATTGCTTGGTTTAAAGACGCTTTAGAGACGGTTGTAAACTGTCTCTAAACTTTTAGACGGCCCTTGACCGTCCTTAATATTATCTTAACGTCCATAAATCATTTAAGACGGTCAAAAACTGTCGTTAACTGAGGATAAAAGACGGCCATTGACCGTCTGGAATAAGAGACGGTCTCTGACCGTCTTATATGTAGCCATTTGAGATGGTCAAAGACCGTCTGTATTAGAGATGGTCATTGGCCGTCTCTTACTGGCAATCTGAGACTGTCAAGGACCGTCTCAATTAGAGATGGTCATTGGCCGTCTTTTCTGTAATGTGAGACTGTCAAAAAATAGTCTGTATTAGAGACGGTCCTCATTTGTCTCCATTTGAGATCACAAAGACCGTCTCTATTAGAGATGGTCCTTAGCCGTCTTATAGTGGTCATTTGAGATCGTTAAAGACCGTCGCATTAGAGTCCTAAACCGTCTCTAATGCTCAGGTAAAAAATTAAGAACAAAAAAAATTATGAATTTCGAAAAAAAAAAAGTTTAAAAGCTTAGAAAAATAATTAACAATGTTTAAGAAAAAATTTTAGATTTTTTTTAAAAAAATGTAATTTTATAAAAAACTAGATTTTGAAAAAAAATTTAAGAACTTTGAATAATGTTGATAATTTTGAAAAAAAAAGAAGATTTCGATAAAAAAATGATATTTTGAAAAAGAAAATTTATAAAATTAAACAAAATTGTGAAAAAATTGACAAATTGTAAAAAAATATATATTTTTTAAAAAAGAAAACTAGATTTTGTATTTTGACAAGAAAAATTAAAAAGTTATATAACAAGATTTCGATAAAAAAATGATATTTTGAAAAAGAAAATTTAAAAAATTAAACAAAATTGTGAAAAAATTGATAAATTGTAAAAAAATATATATTTAAAAAAAAAGAAAACTAGAGTTTGTATTTTGACAAGAAAAATTGAAAAGTTATATAACAAAAGTGAGATTTTAAAAATGATATTTTGAAAAAGAAAATTTTAAAAATGAAACAAAATTGTGAAAAAATTAACAAATTGTAAAAAAATATATATATATATATATATATTTTTTAAAAAAGAAAGCTAGATTTTGTATTTTGACAAGAAAAATTGAATAGTTAGATAACAAAAGTGAGATTTTGATGATGTGTTGTATATCCTTGCCGCTCCTATGTTTCTCCAACCCATTTTTGGGGCAGGTATAAAAAATTGTGTAGATTTAAATTTTAAGTGGACCACACCACTGGAAAGAATGATTATTTAGTACCTCACAATTAAAAATTATAAAGAGCCCATCGTAAGGTTTTAGTAATGTTTATTTGCAATCCAACCTGTTGATAATGTTAAGAAGATCTAGATGAAGGTAAACTACAAAGATCAAATTGATCTAAAACTTTTGTGGCCTTCAAAAGGTTTTTAATAGTTATTCATCATTGTTTTGATTGGTATGGCCCACCTGAATTATTGAGTTCTTATGATTTGAAATCACATCCTAAAATATGATGGAAAAATATATGGACGGTGTCGATATACATAAAATATATTAAGGTGGGCCCTACATGGTTAGAGTAACACCCATGAAGGAGTTACCTAAATAGTGAAATGGTACTATAAGGTCACCTCATTGGAACTTCCCATAAGGTTAATTTGTGTGTGGCCCACCATGATGTGTGTAGAACATCAACACCATGCATTTGATGTGTCCCCTTTAAGTCCAAAAATCAGTCGTATACGAAACTTAGGTGGGCCATAGCATCTAAAACTATGTGAAGACTTCTCTAAAACATATAAAAGCATTTGGTGGGGCCCACGTGAGTTTTGGATGTGTATGAAACTTGGTCTAACTCCTCATCCAAGTGGGACACACATAATGAATGGGCTGGATCTATGAAGCACATCTAGGTGGGCCCAATAAATGATTATGAATGTTTTAATGGGAGGGTAACCCTCTCAACTATAGTATGTGGTGTGGCCCACCCAAGTCATGGATCGACTTTATTTTTAAGCTCGTGGCCAACCATGGAATGGTGCATTTGATTGATGGGGCAGATCCAAAGTTCAAGTGGACCCACCATAGAAAAGAGTGGGATAGTGACACCCACTATTGAAACCTTCGAAGGGCCTGCCGAGATGTTTATTTGAGACCCAATCTGTTTATAAGTTAATAAAGACATGGATGCGGTTGAAACTTGGTCTGATATCCCTCATCCAAGTGGGACACGCATAATGAGTGGGTTGGATATGTGAATTACATTTAGGTAGGCCCAATATATGATTATGAATGTTTTAAGGAAACCCTTCTCTACTACATTTAGGTGAGTTACTTGTTACTTTTACTAGAGTAAACTCTGTGTGGTCCATTATTATTATTTATTTTATCCACTCTATTCATCCATGTTAACAGATAATTTGTGGTTTAAAGAACAAAAAGGAAGCATATCCAAAGCTCAAGTGGACCACACCACAGGAAATAGTGTGATTGAACCTCTACCATTTAAAATTTCTTGGAGGCCATAAAAGTTTTGGATTAAGCTGATGTTTGTGTTTTCCATTCATTCATATATTGTGTTTCAAGAGAGAGAGAGACAGAGAGGTGAGAGTGGGGAAATCGAGGGAGAGAGTGGGGGAATGAAGTCGCCGTGTGAGAATTGAAAATAGCGAGTGCAGTTTGGTTTGAAAATGACGTTTCGCATGCGTGGCGTGCGTGGCTATGAGAGGTGTCTACGGACGCAGATTTTTATTTTCCCATCTTTGTTTATGAAAACTTTAAGTTAATGTTGGAAAAGTAATTTCTTTATTACTATTATTCAGAACTGAATGCAGAGATGAAATGATCTGCACCTCTCCTATTGAATCCTAAGTAGAGGAACACATTCTATTGTTTAAAATACACACACATGTATGTATGTGTGCCTATGTATGCATGCACTCATGGATGGATGAAACGTATGCATGTATGCATGGATGGACAGGTATATTCATTTTTTCTTATTCGGTTGCATTTTTCTCTGTCATATAGGTTGTGGCTATCAAAGATATAATATCACCTCCTTATAGGAAAACATCTAATGATGTGTATAGGTAAGCTCATTTTTTCTTATTCCTTATATTGTTTTCCAGTTATATTTGTGTTGGTTTCAGAGTACAGGTGTAACGACTCGTAAATTTCAGTACAATGGCTCGAGTACTACCTCGACCAGAAATCACTTAGGATTAAATCCTTTAGAAATTTAACAAAATTAACTAAGTGCTAAACTAAATTAGCCATGAAATCCATTTGAATCGCTTTAAATATGATTTACAAGACCCAAAACTTGTAGAATCATTGACGTTAGGTTACCTTAAAATCTAGGATCAAACTCATTGCCCGACTGCTCTCGGGCACACATTGAAACTCCGTATCAGGTCTGGACCGTACATCGGGAGTCCAAATAATACGAGGTTAAGGACTTAGGACCGCCTCGCTGGGCTTGATAACAATCTCAGAAATCAGACCCAGACAGTGTCCCCCGACTGTTCGCTTGAGTCCGGAGTGAGGGAGTGTGAAAACAAACATTTCCTTTATAAAATAAATATTTGGAATAGTGATCTGAGACTTGATACTTGCGGTCAATTTGTAAGCAACCAGACCGTCAGAATCTGACCCAAATACACCCTCAGATCAGGAAAAATTTCATAAACATTTACATATACTTGGAATTTCGGATCGAGACTCGCTGACCGTTGAACTGAAACTGGTCCGCCACGCGTGATCTGGGGATCCGACTGAGACGAAAACTTAACTTCACGTAGATCCAAGGTTAGTGAGCTTAAGTCCGACTTTTGGCTCAAGGAGGCCTGCCAGAAATCCTCCGTTAAGCTGAAATAACGCCGCTTTGGTTATAACCCAAGTATACCTTGACCTTAAGTCTACTTTGGGGAGTTTTTAGGTTATATAAGGACCTTAGAACACCCTCTCTCATAGCCATACGAATTTGAGAGAAACCCTAGAGAGAGAAGTGAGAAAAGAGAGAGAAAGAGTGAGAGAAGTGGGAGAATCTCCCTATTACTGTTTCCTACCCCTACCCTAGCTCCACCACTCCGTTCTTGCCACTTTCCCGGTGATACCGACTTCATTTTGAGGTAAGAAACCCTAACCCTAAATCTGTTTTGG
The DNA here is from genome assembly GCA_030180095.1 of Magnolia changhungtana. NCBI lineage: Eukaryota > Viridiplantae > Streptophyta > Magnoliopsida > Magnoliales > Magnoliaceae > Magnolia > Magnolia changhungtana. The sequence goes on from JASAUF010000652.1 coordinate 7,267,676, forward strand.
GGTGTGTCGGTTGTAGGTTATGAAATAGTTAACCTATTTCATTCCTTAGGCTACCAAACTGCCAGATACGGAAGCTTGGCAAACCTAGCTGATCTGTTGCGATTCTACTGTATAAGGTGAGGAGTTTAGGTGTATAGGTTACGGTTTTCAACGCTTTTAATGTCAAATAATGATAGATTCATGATCTTCATGCAATTGCACATGTACAAAGTACCTTCCGTTTTCTGCTTCGATTAAAGTTATAAAATATGGAATTTTACATATTCTAGGTATTCGTAGAAAATACTGTTTACGTATATTTTTTAGAAATGTGTTTGACATGATTATTTGTTGTATGAATGTACAATATATGGATAAAATACTTATTTGGCGAAAGGGTTCACCCTAATGCATGTTTTTCTTATATACACTATGTATGTAGAGATACTGTATTGTAGAAAGTACCGTATACTTATATATTTTAGAGATGTGTTTGCCATGATTATTTGTTGTATAAATATATTATATATGCATAAAATACTTGCTTGGCGAAAGGACTCACCCTAATACATGTTTACTAACATATACTAAGTATGTTGAAATAGTGTATGTTAAGTGTTTGTGAAAATGCTTGTGTGAGTAAGTGTTTGGATGTTGATGCCTTAGGAGGGTGTTGAGATGGGATTCTCAACTACCTTAGATACATGAATGATTACCTCCATGAGGTTGTTTACTTAAACGGCTTGCTTTTACAATATATGTGTTTGTATTCCTATTTATGTAGTGCCTTACAACATGCTTTATAACATGCTTTTTGACATGCTTACTAACATGCTTGAATTACTTTGTTTACCATACTTTACTCCACATGCTACTAATAAGGTTTGATTGAATTTGGGACTATGTCTATAGTCCAAACAGTCGGTACTAGACTTGAGATCGTGGTTGAGTTTCATGTCGCCATGTAAGATGTGTTTGACGAACCTGAGTCATACGTCAGTTGGCGACAGTGGTTAGGCCACGCGAAGGGCTTATGCACTTCATGTCGTCCAATTGATTGTGCGCTCGAGCTAGTCAGACTCGTCATCTAATCCGATATGTCTAATGTATGTTCACCATGTTTAGTCGCTACTGCTTAAACCTAGGGTACCAAACTTACTAGTGGAATCCCGTTAACCATGGTACCTCGATCCGCTAAGACTCATGAGCCGGGTATGGTGGTATGGGACACCGTGGTCGAGCTGTCGGCCTACGCTGGGGCCACGTGCCTCCCCGTAGTGACCAGTGAGCAACCAGATTCGTGAGCCGATTATGGTGGTATGGGACACTATATTCGTGCTGTCGGCCTACATTGATAAGGTGATGGAGGAGTGGTGTAACCTTTGCGCGTAATAGCCCTGACAACCCTTTGTAGTGACCTCGAGCATACTCTGAAATTGCGGTGAGCCTTAGAGTTTTGCAGCGGTATATAGAGTATGAACTAGGCCTGCTTCTGTATAATAATGAATCATTAAAGAGGTGATGGGGGAGTGGTGTAACCTTTGTGCGTAACAGCCCTGGCAGCCTTTGCAGTGACCTAGAAAATACATCATTGTCTGAGATTAATTAGGACTGACGACCTATAATGGATCATGTTTGGGAATGATACAAGAGGTACCTTAGTTTCCCAATCCTGCTGTTTGAAATGGACTAATAAAAACTCGGTAATCATGCTTATCATGCATTGCATGTGCCTGGAAGATGTGGAGCACTGAGGGATGAAAGCATGCCACGATCGTAAGATGGTGTCGTACGAGGGAGGGTGCGGTGAGGGCATCCATCATAACTGCATCCATACTTGTATTAATAAGAGTGGTTAGGAGTGTTTGATTTTACTGCTTTATCATTACTGCTAGACCGTATTGATAACATGTTAACCTATGCATTATTGTTCCACTGAGTTAGCTACTCACTCCCACATTATGGGACGGTGTTGCGCACACCAACCAGACTCTGTCTCAGGTTTAGATGAGCCGATGACTCGGGAGGTGGAGCCAGACTACAATGAGGACCAGGACGAGTTCTCATACATGCAGTACTCTAGCGGCATTTTTGACATTTTGTTCATAAAACAGACCTATGTATATGGTGACTCAGATAGGTTCATACTCTGGAGAATGAAATGATTTTGTTTCTTTTACATACATATATATACAATTCAGCCTTCCGCTTGCTTTTATACAATTGATCTAGAGTATGAATTACTGTTTTGGTATAATCTCACTCATGTTTATTGCTCTAACAAAGACAACATTTAATCATCATTATTTATGTTGCATAAGTGATGTGTTGGAACTCAGGAGTTAAGTTATACTCGACCCCTGAATTTCATGGCATTATAAGTTAGTATCAGAGCATGATCTTGATTAAACCGGACCTGAGTTATGATCCCACGATGTACGCTGACGCATTTCCACCTAGGAGGGTGCGAGAATAATATAGAAACAGTCTTAGGTATCCCAATTTCGTCCAACGGTAACGTTCACTGAAAATGGACGCCGAAATCGGGTCTGTACTCAACCCTAGTCGCACGGGTCAGCCTTAAACATTCCTAGGCCATCTATTGATGAGTCTAGATCACAATCCACCCAAATCCAGTTGTTGAAAATCAGTAAATGTTAGTCTAGATCAGAAATTTTTTAAAACCACTCGATTTGAAACAGAATGGAGTCATAGGCCTCCCCACTTAAATCCATAGGGACCCAAGCTAGAACCAAGGTACATTTGCACCTTAGGATAGTGGAGAACAACACCCCACTGTGGCAGTGCGGCGCCGGGCAAGGCGGACCACGGCGGAACGACGGTCACCGCGGCGCACCGCAGTCAAGTGGGTCCGCTCGGGTTGGGCTGGGCCTGGTCATGGTCGGCCTGACCTCTACGCATGTTTGGTGCGTGTGAAATCCTCAGGGGGGGTCCCTATTTTATTCCGTCAGCCCCTCCTTTCCTTACTTCCACCCCTTCAAGCCCTCCAAGTTTCTGTCTCTCTCTCTACTCTCCCTTGCAATCACTCAATCTACAAATTTCGACCACAATCCATCCATCTCCATCAACTACAGCAAACCCTACCCCCTATCCTCTCCGTTTCTCACGTTTAAGCCCTTAAATCTCCCCCTTTTACCTCAAAATCGTGCAACCTTCTAACCATCCCATTTCTTCCTTGCTCATTCTTCATTCCCTATCCTTTGGGCCTCTTCAACACCTGTTGGGATGGTTGTTCGTGGAGAACCAAAGAAATCAGCCCCTTCTCTCTCCTTCCTCCATTTTCATGGCCCTTTTCAAGGTGATTACGGCCATTTTCTCCATTTCCCCCATCCTCTCTCTCATGGGAAAGAGGAAAACTGCTGTAGATGATGCTGGGCCGAGCAGCCCTACCCGTTCTAGAAGAAGGGTTAACGTTGGGGCCAGCACTAGCACCGTTCGGGAGTATAGATCAAAGCGGGACCTGGATCCCCAATTGTCAATCAGGAATGCACTACCGATTGGTTTTGAATACGGCTGTTTTGCTGGCCTTCAGATAGTGTTTGAAGCCCATGTGGATGAGTGGATATTTTGGCTACACCCGATGATGGACCATTTAGTGGATGTCGTCGGATGGGGTCCAATATTTGAAGGCGAGTCTCTGGCGTGTGAGAACACGGTTCGTGCCTTCTATGCTCATATCATAGACCCATCGTTGGAGCCACTTCAGTTCACTATCTCTATGAGGGGCATAAGGCGCACAATTACTGTGGTTGAGGTGGCACGGATCATGAACATCTCACGTGGTGAAGTGCTTCAAAATGATAACTTCTCCAGGAGTGCACGAGAAAGGGATCGTCGTACGTGATACCTTTATGGTCGGCGGGTCTCTTGGACCCGAGGAAACTATCTTCCGTCGACGAAGATGACAGATGACTTCCATTTGCTCCACCACATTTTCACATATAATGTGTATCCACGGTCGAATAACTGCACGGAGTGTACTCGGTTAATGGTGGAATTTCTATATAGGATAGGACATGGGGACAACTTATGCCTACCCACATTCGTCTTATTTCAGATAGTCCAAGTTGTTCGATCTGTCAGGAACGACCTCTCGCTCCTATTTGGCTGCCTGATATGTAAGATGGCTCGTGATGTCAGCTATAGGCTCAACATGGAAGACCTTACGCCAGTCTGAGTCATAAGTGAGGCTACACTTAACAACATGAATATCGGCCCTTGCCAATGGCAAGCCTGACTCAACCAGTCTGGAGATGAGTCGGATAGTGCCGGTGAGGAGAGTGTTGACCTCGAGGCTGGTAGCGATGAGGGTGGCGGTGATGAGATACAGGAAGAGGAACCTGAGGCGCAGGATACAGAGGAGAATTTACCTCCTGCGGCTTAGGAGCAGGGCATTGATCGGGCTTCCATAGATGCGCGTTTAGCCCGTCTTGAGGAGGGCTAAGTAGCCCTGCGACAGGAAGTCGGGTGGGTCCAGACCAAGCTCAGCAAGGTGTCTCGCACCTTGAAGGCCATCCTATGCTATCTACAGGACAAGAATGCTCCTCCTCCATTGCCTGATTCAGATGCCTAATCATCCAAGCTGTTGTTTGTGGTTGTTTTGGTTACTGCATTAGGTGGTTTATGCTTTCATGTTGATGTTGTAGTAGTTAGTAGGATGTTTTAAGTGTTTGATGTTGTGGATGCAATTGGCTTACATGTAATTTCTGTCATGATTCATGTAATTCTGTAGTCCATGTATTATGACAATTTTGGGTAAATGAAAAGCATGTAGCCTCTTTTGCTATGAGATATGTGGAATGCTTAAAGTGCTTATATAATGTGTTGTTATGCTTTATCTCACCAATGTTGCACCTTATGTTGTATAGGGCATGCTGCGGCAGTATACACGGAGCATGACACACCTCCTGCTTACTGGCTCAATGGACCAGACTCCTTTTGGTAGAGGTGGTCCTGCGGACCGAGGGTTAGACTCTGATCAACCTCCTGCTAGTCCTAGTGGTGGACTGCCACCTTATACACCACAATTAACGAGAAGCACCGGGCATCATCATCTACACAGCAGGACCTACAGGCTGCTCCACCTACTGATAGGATTGAGTAGTTGATGTTGATGATGCATCAGCAGCAGATGCAGCAGCAGCAGCACCAGCAGCTTATGGCCACTATAGCTGAGGCCTTATCTCAGGGTGGGAGTGCGACTCCACCTCTGACATCTGCACATTCTGCTAAGCATATAGAGCCTCCTGCTTAGTTTGAGGATGTGCCTTTGTCCACACCTGTTGCACCCCCTACTGGAGATGTTGGTACTCATGGCCTACTCGAGCGATTCCAGCGCTTGAGGCCTCCCTCATTCATAGGTTCTCATAGACCCGAGGAGACCGAGTTTTAGCTAGACCGCATCTCCAAGATGCTACAGATGCTGCACTGTACTGAGGCAAAGCAGGTCGAGTTGGCCACTTTCATGTTTGAGAGGGAGGCCAGTCTGTGGTAGGATAGTGTACTGCGGTCTGTCGCAGCGGACTATGTGTGGACTTGAGTGGCATTTGAGTTCCGTTTCCATGAGAAGTATTACCCACAGACCTATAGACATGAGCGGGAGGATGAGTTTCTACGCCTCAGGCAGGGAGGCATGACCGTTACTGAGTATGAGCATTGCTTCATAGAGTTGGGCCGCTTTATCCCTACCATCCTGTTTGATGAGCAGATGCGGATGCGTCATTTTTCCGGGGGTTTGTGACCTGATAACGGTCGAAGATGTGCTACATCAGTATACCTTCTCATGCAGAGCTAGTTTACATGTCTATGATGACCGAGCAGGATATTAATCGGCTGACCCATTCTCGTGGTACTATGGTTATGAGACCACGACTGGAGGTACAGAGCAGGCCTTTCCTAGGCAAGAGGCCTCGTGCTGACTCGCCTCCCAGGATCGCAGCGCCAGTGGCTCCGATGAGGTGCCCTATTATGACTTGCACGTTCTGCGGGAAACAGGGTCATCCTATTAGGAGTTGTTTTGCGCGGATGAAGGATAGTGGGTTCTCTCTGCCGCAGATGATTGGTCGTTCTCGCCCACAGGCTTTATCAACTCCACCTCTACAGATTGCCCTTGCTCATCCTTCCTTTCGACCTCCTGTATCACGTTTCAGGCCGCCTCAATGGCTCTTGGTTCCACAGCCGAACCGTCAGCAGTAGGCTCGAGTACATACGCTTGTTGCTGAGGCACCTGAGACGTCGATTTCGGCCCTGATAGCATTTGAGGGTATGACTCACATTCACGGTACTTCCGTTTCCTTGTTGGTGGATATTGGGTCCACTACTTCTATTATTTCTTATGGGGTAGTTAAGCGTCTAGCTTTACATACTACTCCCACGAAGGGAATGAGACTCACTTCGGCCACTGAGACTTTTTCAGATGTCGCACGAATATGTGAGGGTTGCTCCGTGGATTTGGGTAGCAAAACAATGATCGTCGACCTCATTACTGCTCCACTATGGCATTACGACATTATTCTCGGTATGGATTGGCTCTTGAAGATGAGGGCAGAGATAGATTGTGATACTTGAGTCGTGACGGCCTATGGATCTGACGACACAGCTTTCACGTTTCCAGTACAGGTCAGTTGTCCCTGCCGTGTTGACTGTTATATTGCTTTATTAGCGTCAATCGATGGTCTGACATTAGAAGATACGCTGGTGGTTCGAGAGTTTACAGATGTGTTTAAGACGATTCCTAGTTTGCCTCCTCGACAAGAGATCGATTTCACCATTGATCTTACTCCTGGTGTGACACCCATCTCATTGCTGACTTATTGTATGCCTCCATGTGAGATGGAGGAGCTGCAGAGACAGATTGATGAGCTAGTAGGGAAGGGTTTTATACGACCTAGTGTGTCTCCTTGGGGAGCACCTATCCTATTTGTGAAGAAGAAGGACGGGACATTACGGTTATGTATTGATTACCGTAGGTTGAACCAGATCACGGTGAAGAACAGGTATCCTTTGCCCAGGATAGACGATCTGTTTGATATTTGAAGGGGGAGAAGTATTTTTTAAAGATTGATCTGCAGTCAGGGTATCATCAGCTGCGTGTCAGAGATGAGGATGTGCAGAAGACGGCTTTCAGGATATGCTTTGGGCACTATGAGTTTCTAGTGATGTTGTTCAGTCTTACGAACGCACTGGCTGTGTTCATGGACTTGATGAACCGAGTATTTCGACCATTCCTATACCGATTCGTCATCGTCTTTATTGATGACATTCTGATATACTCTACGAGTCGGGAGGAGCACGGGGAGCACCTGAGAGCGGTGATGGATACGTTGAAGAAGAATTAGTTATTCGCGCAGTATAAGAAGTGTGACTTCTGGCAGGAGGAGGTCAAGTTCTCAGACATGTGGTGTCCAAGGATGGGATAACAGTGGACCTTGCTAAGGTAGCCGTGGTTCAAGATTGGCAGCAACCTGGCTCAATTACCGAGGTGAGGAGTTTCCTTTGTCTGGTAGGGTATTATAGGCGCTTCATTCAGGATTTCTCAAAAATTGCTAGGCCGTTGTCTCAGTTGACACGGAAGGATCTGAAGTTCGCATGGAATGAGAAGGTGGAAGTAGCTATCAAGGAGCTGAAGGATAGGTTGACGTCTGCCCCTGTGCTAGTATTGCCAGAGCAAGGGGTGAAGTACACGATATATACTGACACGTCTCGCGTTGGTTTGGGTTGTGTCCTTATGCAGAAGGACAGGATGATTGCATATGCCTTGAGACAATTAAGGAAGCACGAGGAGAATTACCCTACACACGACCTTGAGTTGGCAGCTGCCATCTTTGCATTGAAGCTCTGGAGACATTACCTCTACGAAGAGGAGTTCGAGCTTTTCTGCCACCACAAGAGTCTTAAGTACATATTCACGTAGGGAGACTTGAATATGAGACAACGCCGATAGATAGAGACCTTGAAGGACTTTAAGTTCGAGGTTTTCTACCATCCGGACAAGACGAATCTTGTGGTAGACGCGTTGAGCCACAAGAAGACTATAACATTTGCAGCTCCGTTGATGATAGTAGAGTGGGACATGGTTGAGTTCGTGCAGGACTTCGAGCAGAGACTTACCATGGAGGAGCCATTCGAGTGTGTTGCGCACATTCGGGTGTGACCACTGGTTGATGACAGGATTATTGAGGCTCAGAAGGGCGATGTGCGGTTATCTAAGCTTCAAGAGCAAGCTAGCGACGCCGAGGACTCCGAGTGGAGAGTTGATTCAGATGGAGGTCTGCGATTCCATGGCCTCCTATGCGTTCCTGATATACCTGATTTGAGACATGAACTTCTCAAGTCTGCCCATAACTCGAAGCTTGCGATGCATCCTGGTAGCACGAAGATGTACCAGGATATAAGACGGTCGTATTGGTGGGATAACATGAAGGCCCACATCGCTGAGTTCGTTTCTCGATGCCTGACGTGCCAACAGGTTAAGGCAGAACATCGTCGACCTCCTGGACTGCTTCAGCCCATGCCCATAACTGAGTGGAAGTGAGACTTCATCTCTATGGATTTCATATCAGGGTTGCCGAAGATGAGGAAGGGACACGATTCCATTTGGGTGATTATGGACCGGTTGACCAAATCGGCTCATTTCCTCCCTATCAGAGTCACGAACTCTGCAGACGAGCTGGCTAAATTGTACATCAGAGAGATCGTCCGTCTGCATGGAGTTCCTTTAGAGATCGTGTCGGACAGAGACAATTAGTTCACATCTATCTTCTGGACTCGTATCCAGGAAGCGATGGGTGTGAAGTTGAAGTTCAGTACGACGTTTCATCCTCGACCGATGGGCGATGAGTGGGTGATCGATTCGGAGGATATGTTGCGAGCATATGTGTTGGACTTTAAGGACAGTTGGGATGACTGTTTTCCTTATGTAGAGTTCGCCTACAACAACAGCTTCCAGGCGAGTATTAGTATGGCGCCATATGAGACCCTGTATGGTCATCCTTGCAGGGCACCGCATTGTTGGGCTGAGGTTGGCGAGCGTAGTCTGATTGGCCCAGAGTTGGTATAGGCGACCACAGAGAAGATCGACATTATCAAGCGTCGACTTCTTACAGTGCAGAGCAGGCAGAAGAGCTACGCCGATACGAGGTGACGACCACTTAAGTTCAAGGTCGGTGACCATGTGTTCCTCAGAGTTTCCCTATGAAGGGAGTCCTTCGGTTTGGGAAGAAGGGGAAGCTTACATTGAGATTTATCGGTCCGTTTCAGATACTGGATCGTGTGGGTGTTGTGGCATATTGTCTTGCTTTGCCCACACCGCTTGCAGCTGTATACAACGTATTTCACGTATCTATGCTGAAGAAGTACGTTCCTGATCCTTCACATATCATTAGATGGGAGCAGGTACAGCTGAGCGAGGATGCTACATATGAGCTGCGTTCGACGCGTATACTTGACAGGAAGGAACAGGTACTGGGTAGCAAGGTCATTCCACTTGTGAAAGTACTATGGACGCATCATTTAGAGGAGGAAGCTACATGGGAGACTGAGGCCGAGGTTAGGAAGAACTACCCTCAGATTCTCAAGGAATACAAAAAGGTACAAATTTCGAGGATGAAATTTTTGTTTAAGGGGGGTAGATTGTAACGACTAGTAAATTTTCGTACAATGGCTCGAGTACCACCTCGACCAGAAATCACTTAGGTTTAAATCCATTAGAAATTTGACAAAGTTAACTAAGTGCTAAACTCAATTAGCTATGAAATCCGTTTGAATCACTTTAAATACGATTTACAAGACCCAAAACTTGTAGAATCATTGACGCTAGTTTACCCTAAAATCTAAGATCAAACTCATTACCCGACTTCTCTCGGGCACACAGTGAAACTCCGTATTAAGTCTGAACCGCACATCGAGAGTCTGAATAATACGAGGTTAAGGACTTAGGACCGCCTCGCTGGGCTTGACAACTATCTTGGAAATCAGACCCAGACAGTGTCCCATGGCTGTTCGCTTGAGTCCAGAGTGAGGGAGTGTGAAAACACATGTTTCCTTTACAAAATAAATATCTGGAATAGTGATCCGAGACTTGATACTTGCGGTCAATTTGTAAGCAACCAGACCATCAGAATCTGACCTAAATACACCCTCGGATCAGGAAAAATTTCATAAACATTTACATATACTTGGAATTTCGGATCGAGACCCACTGACCGTTGAACTGAAACTGGTTTACCATGCATGATATGGGGATCCGACTAAGGCGAAAATTTAACTCCACATAGATCCAAGGTTAGTGAGCTTAAGTCCGACTTTTGGCTCAAGGAGGCCCGCCAGAAATCCTCCGTTGAGCTAAAATAACGCCGCTTTGGTTATAACCCAAGTATACCTTGACCTTAAGTCTACTTTGGAGAGTTTTTATGCTCTATAAGGACCTTAGCACACCCTCTCTCACAGCCATACGAATTTGAGAGAAACCCTAGAGAGAGAAGTGAGAAAAGAGAGAGAAAGAGTGAGAGAAGTGGGAGAATCTCCCTGTTACTGTTTCCTACCCCTACCCTAGCTCTACCACTCTGTTCTTGCCACTTTCCCGGCGATACCAACTTCATTTTAAGGTAAGAAACCCTAACCCTAAATCTGTTTTGGGGTGTGTAAGTTGTAGGTTATGAAATAGCTAACCTATTTCATTCCTTAGGCTACCAAACTGCCAAATACAGAAGCTTGGCAAACCTAGCTGATCCGTTGCGATTCCATGGTATAAGGTGAGAAATTTAGGTGTATAGGTTACAGTTTTCAACGCTTTTAATGTCAGCTAATGATAGATTCATGATCTGCATGTAATTGCACATGTACAAAGTGCCTTTCATTTTCTGTTTCGATTAAAGTTGTAGAATATGGAATTTTACATATTCTAGGTATTCGTAAAAAATACCGCATACGTATATTTTTTAGAAATGTGTTTGACATAATTATTTGTTGTATGAATGTACGATATATGGATAAAATACTTATTTGGCGAAAGGGTTCACCCTAATGCATGTTTTTCTTATATACACTATGTATGTAGAGATACTGTATTGTAGAAAGTACCGTATACGTATATATTTTAGAGATGTGTTTGCCATGATTATTTGTTGTATAAATATATTATATATGTGTAAAATACTTGCTTGGCGAAAGGACTCACACTAATACATGTTTGCTAACATACACTAAGTATGTTGAAATAGTGTATGTTAAGTGTTTGTGAAAATGCTTGTGTGAGTAAGTGTTTGGATGTTGATGCCTTAGGAGGGTGTTGAGATGGGATTCTCAACTACCTTAGAGACATGAATGATTACCTCCATGAGGTTGTTTACTTAAACCACTCGTTTTTATAATATATGTGTTTGTATTCCTATTTATGTAGTGCCATACAACATGCTTTATAACATGCTTTATAACATGCTTTATGATATGCTTACTAACATGCTTGAATTACTTTGTTTACCATGCTTTACTCCACATGCTACTAATAAGGTTTGATTAAATTTGGGACTATGTCTATAGTCCAGACAATCGGTACTAGACTTGAGATTGTAGTTGAGTTTCATGTCACCACGTAAGATGTGTTTGATGAACTCGAGTCGTACGTCAATTGGCAATAGTGGTTAGGCCACCCGAAGTGCTTATGTACTTCACGTCATCCAATTGATTATGCGCTCGATCTAGTCAGACTCGTCATGTAACCCGATATGTCTAATGTATGTTCACCATGTTTGGTCGCTACTACTTGAACCTAGGGTACCAAATTACTAGTGGAATCCCGTTAACCATGGTACCTCGATCCGCTAAGACTCATGAGCCGGGCATGGTGGTATGGGACACCGTGGTCGAGCAGTCAGCCTACGCTGAGGCCACGTGCCTCCCCATAGTGACTAGTAAGCAACCAGACTCGTGAGCCGATTATGGTGTTATGGGACACTATATTCGTGTTGTCGGCCTACATTGATAAGGTGATGGGGTAGCGGTGTAACCTTTGTGCGTAACAGCCCTGACAACCCTTTGTAGTGACCTCGAGTATACTCTGAAATTGCGGTGAGCCTTAGAGTTTTGCAGCGGTATATAGAGTATGAACTAGGCCTGTTTCTGTATAGTGATGAATCGTTAAAGAGGTGATGGGGTAGTGGTGTAACCTTTGTGCGTAACAGCCCTGGCAGCCTTTGCAGTGACCTAGAAAACCCACCATCGTTTGAGATTAACTAGGACTGACGACCCTAGAATGGATCATGTTTGGGAATGATACAAGGAAGGTACCTTAGTTTCCCAATCCTACAGTTTGAAATGGACTAATAAAAACTCGGTAATCATGCTCATCATGCATTGCATGTGCCTAAAAGATGTGTAGCACTGAGGGATGAAAGCATGCTGCGATCGTAAGATGGTGTCGCACGAGGGAGGGTGCGGTGAGGGCATCCATACTTGCATTATAAGAGTGGTTAGGAGTGTTTGATTTTACTACTTTAACATTACTGCTTGACCGTATTGATAACATGTTAACCTATGCTTTATTGTTCCACTGAGTTAGTTACTCACTCCCACGTTACAGGACGGTGTTGCGCATACTAACTAGACTCTGTCTCAGGTTTAGATAAGCCGACGACTCAGGAGGTGGAGCCAGACTACGATGAGGACCAGGATGAGTTCTCATACATGCAGTACACTGGCGGCTTCGACTAGGCTGCCAGGATTGGCGGGACTTGCAGGGATTACTCTTTAGTTTAATTTTTGACATTTTGTTCATAAAACAGACCTATGTATATGGTGACTCAGATAGGTTCATACTCTGGAGAATGAAATGATTTTGTTTCTTTTACATACATATATATACAGTTCAGCCTTCCGCTTGCCTTTATACAATTGATCTGGAGTATGAATTACCGTTTTGGTATAATCTCACTCATGTTTATTGCTCTAACATAGACAACATTTAATCATCATTATTTATGTTGCATAAGTGATGCGTTAGAACTCGGGAGTTGAGTTATACTCGACCCCCGAATTTCAGGGTGTTACAACAGGTAGCGATAGAAATTGTTGGTTGATTGTGGCTTGTAGACAAAGGGATGAGTAACCAACAATACAAATATGGGAGGCCTTTCCTAGGTATCCAGATGCTTTTAGATATATTTATGTTGTTTTTAAATGTATTAGCTGAAAATTGATGGAGTAGACCTGGATGTGCGTCGGAGCTATCCGGATGTTGAGTGGGGGTCCCTAGAAGGTGGGAACCACTGTTATGACCATGATGAAGCTATCCATTTCCTATGGACAACATTAGAGGGGCCTGACAATTTGGACAGACCGTGTTTATGTATTTGCATGAAAATAATGGAGCAGACCCGGATGTGCGTCGGAGCTATCCGGATGAACGGGGGTCCCTGGAAGGGGAAAACCACTGTTATGACAATGATGAAGCTGTCCATTTCCTATGGACAGCATTGGAGGGGCCTGGCCATTTGGACAGACCGTTTTTATATCTGTATTTGCAGGGACCACACCCTTAACCTAAACCACACCCTAAACCTATAACCTAAACCTATTCTCAGTTACCTAAACTTATAACCTAAACCTAAACCTAAACCTATAACCTAAACCTATTCTCAAATCCTAAAAGCTATACTTATAACCCAAACTTAAACCCAATCCCGAACCCGAACCCGATTTCCTAAACCTAAACCTTAACCTATTCTCAATTCCCTAAACCTATAGCTTATAACCTAAATCTAAACCTAAACCTCAACCTTAACCTAAACCTAAACCTAAACCTAAACCTAAAACCTAAATGTATTCTCAAATCCCTAAACCTAAACCTACACATAATCCTAATCTCAACTCCCTAATATAAACCTAAACCTAAACTTGAAAACCCAAACCTAAACCCGATCTTGAACCCAAACCCGATTTCCTAAACCTAAACCTTAACCTATTCTCAATTCCCTAAACCTATAGCTTATAACCTAAACCTTAACCTAAGCCTAAACTTAAACCTTAACCTAAACTAAAACCTATAACCTAAAATCCTAACCTATAACCTATAACCTAAACTTATAACCTATAACCTAACCTTAACCTAAACCAAAACCTATAACCTAAAACCCTAACCTATAACCTATAACCTAAACTTATAACCTATAACCTAACCTTAACCTAAAATTAAAACCTAAACCTTAACCTATAACGTATAACCTAAATGTATTCTCAAATCCCTAAACCTAAACCTAATCCTAATCTCAACTCCTTAACCTAAACCTAAACCTAAACTTGAAAACTCAAACCTAAACCCGATCCCGAACCCGAACCCAATTTCCTAAACCTAAACCTTAACCTATTCTTAATTCCCTAAACTTATAGCTTATAACCTTAGCCTAAATCTAAACCTAAACCTTAACTTAAACCTAAACCTAGAACCTATAACCTAAACCTAAACCTAAACCTTAAACCTAAATGTATTCTCAAATCAGTAAACCTAAACCAACACCTAATCCTAATCTCAACTCCCTAACCTAAACCTAAACCTAAACTTGAAAATCCAAACCTAAACCCGATCCCGAACCCGAACCCGATTTCCTAAACCTAAACCTTAACCTATTCTCAATTCCCTAAACCTAAACCTAAATCTAAACCTTAACCTAAACCTATAACCTATAACCTAAACCTAAACCTAAAACCTAAATGTATTCACAAATCCTTAAACCTAAACCTACACCTAATCCTAATCTCAACTCCCTAACCTAAACCTAAACCTAAACTTGAAACCCAAACGTAAACCCGATCCCAAACCCGAACCGGTTTCTTAAACCTAAACCTTAACCTATTTTCAATTCCCTAAACCTATAGCTTATAGCCTAAACCTAAACCTTAACCTAAACCTATAACCTATAACCTATAACCTAAACCTAAACCTAAAACCTAAATGTATTCTTAAATTCCTAAACATAAACCGACACCTAATCCTAATGTCAACTCTCTAACCTAAACCTAAACCTAAACTTGAAAACCCAAACCTAAACCCGATCCCGAACCCGAACCCGATTTCCTAAACCTAAACCTTAAACTATTCTCATTCCCTAAACCTATAGCTTATAACCTTAACCTAAACCTTAACCTAAACCTAAACTTAAACCTATAACCTTAACCTAAACCAAAACCTATGACTTAAAACCTTAACCTATAACCTATAACCTAAACTTATAACCTATAACCTAACCTTAACCTAAACCTAAAACCTAAACCTTAACCTATAACTTATAACCTAAACCTAAACCTAAAACCTAAATGTATTCTCAAATCCCTAAACCTAAACTTACACCTAATCTTAATCTCAACTCCCTAACCTAAACCCAAACCTAAACTTGAAAACCCAAACCTAAACCCGATCCCGATCACGAACTCGAACGGGATTTCCTAAACCTAAACTCGAACCTATTCTCAAATCCCTAAACCTATAGCTTATAACCTAAACCTAAACCTTAACCTAAACCTATAACCTTAACCTAAACCAAAACCTATGACCTAAAACCTTAACCTATAACCTATAACCTAAACTTATAACCTATAACATAACCTTAACCTAAACCTAAAATCGTAACCTAAAACCTAAAACATAAACCTAAACCTAAAACTTAAATGTATTCTCAAATCCCTAAACCAAAACCTACACCTAATCCTAATCTTAACTCCCTAACCAAAACCTAAACCTAAAGTTGAAAACCCAAACCCAAACCCTAACCCGAACCTGATTTCCTAAACCTAAACCTTAACCTATTCTCAATTTTCTAAACCTATAGCTTATAACCTAAACCTAAATCTAAACCTAAACCTTAACTTAAACCTAAACCTAAACCTATAATCTATAACCTAAACCTAAACCTAAAACCTAAATGTATTCTCAAATCCCTAAACCTAAAGCTACACCTAATCCTAATCTCAACTCCCTAACTTAAACCTAAACCTAAACTTGAAAACCCAAACCTAAACCCGATCCCGAACCCGAACCTGGTTTCCTAAACCTAAACCTTAACCTATTTTCAATTCCCTAAACCTCTAGCTTATAACCTAAACCTTAACCTTAACCTATACCAAAACCTATGGCCTAAAACCTTAACCTATAACCTATAACCTAAACTTATAACCTATAACCTAACCTTAACCTAAACCTTAACCTATAACCTAAAACCTAAACCTAAACCTAAAACCTAAATGTATTCTCAAATCCCTAAACCTAAACCTACACCTAATCCTAATCTCAATTCCCTAACCTAAACCTAAACCTAAACTTGAAAACCTAAACCTAAACCCGATCTTGATCTCGAACCCGATTTCCTAAACCTAAACTCCGAACCTATTCTCAAATCCCTAAACCTATAGCTTATAACCTAAACCTAAACCTAAAGCTAAAGCTACACCTTAACCTAAACCTATAACCTAAATGTATTCTCAAATCCCTAAATCTAAACCTACACCTAATCCTAATCTCAACTCCCTAACCTAAACCTAAACCTAAACTTGAAAACCCAAACTAAACCCGATCCCGAACCCGAACCCAATTTCAACCTACACCTAATCCTAATCTCAACTCCCTAACCTAAACTTAAACCTAAACTTGAAAACCCAAACCTAAACCCGATCCCGAACCCTAACCCAATTTCCTAAACCTAAACCTTAACCTATTCTCAATTCCCTAAAGCTATAACCTATAACCTAAACTTAAACCTAAACCTATAACCTAAACCTAAACCTTAACCTAATCCTAAACTAAAACCTATAACCTAAACCTATAACCTATAACTTATAAGCTATAACCTAAACCTAAACCTATAACCTAAACTTAAAACCTAAAACCTAAATGTATTCTCAAATCCCTAAACCTAGACCTACACCTAATCCTAATCTCAATTCCCTAACCTAAACCCAAACCTAAACTTGAAAACCCAAACCTAAACCCGATCCCGAACCCAAACCCGATTTCCTAAACCTAAACCTTAACCTATTCTCAATTCCCTAAACCTTAACCTATAACCTAACCTAAACCTATAACCTGCACTTATAACCTAAACCTAAACCTAATCTTCAAACCTAAACCTAAACCTAAAACCGAAATGTATTCTCAAATCCTTAAACCTAAACCTACACCTAGTCCTAATCTCAAGTTCCTAACCTAAACTTAAACCTGAACTTGAAAACTCAAACCTAAACCCGATCCCGAACCCAAACTCGATTTCTTAAACCTAAACCTTAACCTAGTCTCAATTCCTAAAGCTATAACCTATATACTATAACCTATAACCTAAACCTAAACCTTAACCTATTCTCAATTCCTTAAAGCTATAACCTATATACTATAACCTATAACCTAAACCTAAACCTTAACCTAAACCTAAACCAAAACCTATAACCTAAACCTTAACCTATAACCTAAACTTATAGCCTATTACCTAAAGCTTAACCTAAACCTAAAACCTAAACCTAAACCTAAACCTATAACCTATAACCTAAAACCTAAATGTATTCTCAAATCTCTAAACCTAGACCTACACCTAATCCTAATCTCAACTCCCTAACCTAAACCTAAATCGAAACTTGAAAACCCATCTATATGGATCAGAATTCCATCGGAAGTAGTAAACCTAAACCCGATCCAGAACTCCTCTCCTTAACTAAACCCGATTGTTGTAATAATGTAGCCCAATCACATGGCAACAACAAGAATGTATCCTTTTAATACATGCCCCTTTTTACAAAGCTTTAATTTTTGTTGTTGTTTTATTAACTTGAATTGAAACACTTTTTGTATTATTTGCTTGCATTAGTTTTATTTTAATGATCAATTTTATTTTTAAAAAGTGACCCCCATAAAAAATATTTTTGGAAGAAGTTTCTGCAATTCTTCATGATTCTCCCAATTATAATGTTTTGTTGGTTGAATATTTTTTTATCAGATGAAAGACACTAAAAGAAAATTGTTGCTGATTTTTTTTTTTTTTTTTTTTTGTGATGTTAAACTTAGATGTATTATGCGTGGATGAATGTAATGTGGATAATATTATGTTTGGATGGATGTAGTTTATGTTTGGATGAATGTAGTTTATGTTTGGATGGATTTACGTAGTTTAGGTTTAGATGGATGTGAATGTGAATATGATAAAATATATTATATAACAGGTGTATATCAGGAAGAATACGATGAAATATATTGTAACAGATGTATATTGACCGTCTCAAATTTGAAAATGTCCTTAAGGGTCATAAGAGACGGTTCGTGATGGCAGGGTGGCCCCAATCCTTTTTAGGGACGCCGGTCCATGGACCAACTCGCCCGTGCACATCGTCCTATTGAAGGCTCATAAGAGACATTTCCATTTAAGGCGTTGATTCCAAAGTTCAAGAAGTGGGCCCCTTGGGGACGGTCCATGACCATCCAAGTTATGTTTTAATCGAGGACCATGTGGTCCATGGCCGCTTTCCTCCGATTGAAGGCTCATAAGAGATGGTCTATGACATTCCTTTTTAAGAATGGTCCATGACCGTCCTTTGAAGGCTCATAAGAGATGGTCCATGATAGCCCTTTTTAAGGACGGTCCATGGCCGTCCTTTGAAGGCTCATAAGAGACGGTCCATGACTGTCCTTTTTTTGTCAATAAGAATGACGGTTTTCAACCGTTCTTTAAGTAATACTACACATCAAAATATGACGGCCCTTGCGACGGTCCATGAGCGTCCTTTTTGGTCATTTGAGACGGTTTTGGACCATCCTATTTTCACTGTTTTGGCGTAGTGTAGAAGGGAGTTAGTGCTAGACCGGATGGGGCTAGGATCAGTAAGGGTGAATAAGCCAAATCTTTTTAGAGCTAGAATCTGAGGTTATGATATATTAGCTTCGTTTCCTTTTTGTTGTGATGGGCCAACCCAAAATGTAATTCATCTGTAAAGTTACCTCAAGCTGATATATATAAATCTCTGTTTTATTAAAAAGAAGTTGGAGTTTACTGTTAGTGGCTCTCAGTGGCAAGAGAAATAGCAAACGATCATGTCATTGGCTATAGTTTATAAGGCTAGATGGAATTCCATGCTTAAGTTTTTAACTGCTCATTTATAGTTTGCATCCTTGTTCCTATTATTATTATATGCAAAGATGAATGCCAACTTTCATTGTTGGTTGGAAAAGAGAAGTGCCCAACCCAGGAGCCAAGAATCCAAGCTCGAGCCCTACCTGGCCCGTAAAGAATGATCCAATGATGTAGCTCTACTTGAAATATTTGAACTAGGATACATTACTAGAAGATCATAACCTCCAAGATTCTACCACAAAATTGAAGGCGTCTTCACTTGGAAACTTAGTTGAAATTTCTTGTGTAATATGGAAACTGTATTCAGTCGTGTTCAATGGCCTTGATGGATCTTGTCTATTTTTCAACTTTATGGTGAATGACTTTAGAAAACCAAAACAAAAAGAAGAAGAAGAAGAAGAAGAAGAAGAAGAAGAAGAAGAAGAAGAAGAAAAACCCTAGCTAAGGAGTCACGGACCATGCAAAACTTACCCATTTCTCATTATACTTGTAGATGAAGAGAATACTTATGAACTAAAGGAGTTCAAATCTAATTACCCTTCCTTATATACCAATTATATGTTGAAACGTCCAAACCAAATGGACGGTTCAAATGCTACAGTTTTTCATGGCATTTGAACCAACCACATGTTATGGCTATTTCCACATTTTCCACATGTTGTGGCTGGTGGGTTTCCAAACGTTTGAAACTGATTGAATTAATGTAGTTAATGAGGGCATTTGTGTCTTTTCACATTGGTGGGAAAAGTCTATATAAGGAGTGCTTATAGTCTGTTTGGAATCAACTTAGTGAGCTTATAATCAATAAAAAAAATATATAGCAAAAGTTCCTCTTCTCTTCTCACGTGTCCAGTGAGTCTAAATCATAAGCTTTGTAAAGCCAAGAATAGTTCTGGATAGTACAGCCGACAAACTGGTATCAGAGCAAGATGATCTCGTGAGACCGGGTATAGTTTGAAGGTTCAGATCGTGTGATCAAGGTGTTGCCACTGCTATGTAAAAAAAAAAGGCATTGTTGATCCCTGGTGTGAAGAGTTGATGGCGTCCTCGATCCAGCCGCAGATTTCAAAGTTATCTAAGGATACCTATGAAAACTGATGCATCTAGATGAAAGCACTATTCGGGTCGCAAGATCTATGGGAGATTGTTACCGATGGATATGTAGAACCCACAATAGAAGAAGAAGCTTTCTACACCGCTGATCAAAGGGCGGTCCTCAAGATCAAAGAAAGAAGGACAAGAAAACTCTGTTTCTTGTCTATCAAGGGTTGGATGAGTCCACCTTTGAACGAATCGCTAAAGCGACAATATGCAAGCAAGCATGGGAGATTCTTAGCACAATCTTTAAAGGAATTGATCGTGTGAAGAAGGTTCATCTCCAAACTTTTAGAGCCTCGAGACTTCAAACATGAAGGAAGGTGAGACCATTTCTAATTTTTTTTCAAGGTTGTTATTGTTAACAACATGAAAAGAAATGGTGAAAATATCATAGATGTACGGGTTGTTGAAAAAGTACTTTGATCCCTCACAACTAAATTTGAACATGTGGTTGTTGCCATAGAAGAATCAAAGGACTTAGAAAATTTATCCATTGAAAAATTGATGAGCTCGTTGCAAGTACATGAGCAACGAATGCAAAAGAATGTGGGTTCAATGCTCGAACATGCCTTAAAGTCTAAGTTGACTCTAAATTAATAAAAGAATGATCATACACAACGAGGGGGCCGTGGCACTAGCAATCATGCAAGAGGCAGAGGGCATAGATATTATCTAATCTAATCACAAAATCAACAAAAGACTATCAATTTCCGTGGAAGAAGAAATGGTAGAGGTCGTTCCAAGTGTGGACGTGGAAATACAAAAAATATTCAATGTTACAATTGCAACAAGTTCGGCCATTATGCTTCAGACTGTTGGAGCAAACCAGTAGATCAAGATAAGCATTCTAATTACATAGAAGCATTAAATCATGAAAAAGAAAACTCCACATTTCTTCTTGCACAAGAAGAAGCATGTGATCAACATGACGTATGGTATCTCAACTCTGGTGCGAGTAACCACATGTGTGAAAAGAAGGAGCTATTCGTGGAACTGGCAGAAGATACTCATGGCAATGTAAGTCTAGGAGACTCATCAAAAGTTCTTGTGAAAGGTAAAGGAAAAGTTAAAATCTATCAGAAGAATAATGTGCCGAATTTTATCTCCAATGTGTATTACGTACCAAACATTAAAAGTAACATCCTCAGTATTGGCCAACTCCTTGAGAAGGGGTATGTCATACACATGAAAAACCATTCTCTCTCTATAAGAGATGCACACAAGAGACTTGTGGCTCAAGTCCATATGGGGAAGAATCGTATGTTTTCGCGCTATATTAACACAAAGGTTGAGAAGTGCCTCTATGGACTCGTGAGGAATGATTCATGGAGATGGCATCTTCGCTTTGGGCATCTCTATTTCAGTGGCCTTAAACTCTTATCCTCATTAAGCATGGTGCATGACTTGCTGGCTATTGAAGTTCCAAAACATGTGTGTGAGGCGTGCACACTTGGCAAGCAACAAAGGAATTCCTTTCCAAGTGGAGTATCCCGAAGAGCAAGAGAACCATTGCAGTTGGTTCACACTGACATCTGTGGACCATTGGAGCCAATCTCTATTGGAGGTAATAAATACTTTATTACCTTCATTGACAATTTCAGTAGAAAATTGTGGGTGCATGTAATCAAAGAAAAGTCTGCTGCTTTTACTATTTTTAAAAATTTTAAGGCCCTTGTTGAAAAAGAAAGTGGTCTTAAAATCAAAACCCTCAGATCTGACAGAGGTGGAGAGTACAACTCAAATGCCTTTCGAGAGTATTGCAGGAAACAAGGCATCAAACAACAACACACTGCAGCTTACACGCCACAGTAGAATGGCATTACGAAACGAAAGAACCACACCATCCTCGACATGACAAGAACCATGCTCAAAGAGAAAGGCATGCCAAAAAGCTTCTGGGCAGATGCAGTTGTATGTACTGCCTACTTGCTCAATCGGTGTCCAGCCAAGAGCGTAAGAAACATGACATCATAGGAGGCATGGAGTGGCTACAAACCGAGCATGGTGCACCTAAGGATCTTTGGGCGTGTCACCTACACTCAAGTTCTAGAAGCAAGAAGAAGGAAGCTTGATAATCGTGGCGAGAAATGCATCTTCATCGGCTACAATAAAGTATCGAAGGCGTACAAGCTTTATAACCCACTAACTGATAAAGTGGTGGTGAGTAGAGATGTAATATTCTGTGAGAAAGAAGCCTGGAAATGGAACGAGGAAGATTCAGCCAAAGAAAATCAAGTCGCGGTTGAAGAACATGAAGAAGAGAAGCATGAGAACCAGGAGCAGACACCTATAACACCCTCTTCCGCCAAAACGTCTGCACGCAGAAGTCCAGTGATACATTCTATCTCCTCTGGAAGTATTCCATCAAATCAAAATTCAGCCAGCACATCATCATCTAATTCTCCTTCACCCTTGATTCCTATCAAAATGAGGAGCCTCAACGATATCTACGCCGAAACTGAGGAAGCAAATTTGTTCTGCTTGTATGCGGACCACGAGCCTCTTACATTTGAGGAGGCTGTAGAAGAAGAATGTTGGAGGATGGCTATGGAAGAGGAGATCCAGGCCATTGAGAAGAACCGTACATGGGATCTAACTTTACTTCCTCAAGGTCAAAGAGCTATTAATGTCAAATGGGTGTACAAGATCAAACAAAATGCTTATGGTGAAATTGATCACTATAAGTCAAGGCTCGTAGCAAAGGGCTACAAACAGAAATACAGGGTGGATTATGAAGAAGTCTTCGCTCCTGTTGCTCGCCTTGACACTGTAAGGATGATTATCTCCCTTGCAGCCCATCACAGTTGGATGATCTACCAACTGGATGTGAAATTTGCATTCTTAAATGAAATTCTGGAAGAAGAGGTCTATGTTGACCAGCCTGAAGGTTTTTTTGTTCAAGGGGAAGAACACAAGGTGTATCGACTGAAGAAAGCCCTTTATGGGTTGAAGCAAGCTCCTCGTTCCTGGAATGAAAGCATCGACAACTATCTTCAAGAAAATGGCTTCGCCCAATGTCCACATGAGCATGCAGTCTACATAAAGAAAAATGCTCATGGCGACAACCTCATAGCATGCAGTCTACATAAAGAAAATGGCTTCGCCCAATGTCCACATGAGATGAAGAATTCAAGCATGTTATGTTTAATGAATTTGAGATGATTGATGGTGGATCGATGTCCTTCTTCTTGGGCATCGAAGTAAAACAACAAGTCGATGACATTTATATATCACAGAAAAAGTATGCCAAGGAGTTACTTAAAAAGTTCAAGATGGCAGACTGTAATGTCGTGAACACGCCTGTAGCAATGGGCCTGAAGCTAATAAAAGAAGGAGAAGGAAGAAGCATTGACTCGATTATGTTCAAGAGTCTGATTAGAAGCCTAAGGTACCTCACAATTACAAAGCCGGATATCATCTACAATGTTGGACTTCTAAGTAGGTACATGGAAGCGTTAAAAGAATCACATTGGCTAGCCGCAAAAAGAATCCCCAGGTACGTCAAAGGAATAATGGAATTCGGTCTTTTCTATCCATACGATGATGAAGCAATGCTATATGGATACTCAGACAGTGATTGGGGAGGTGACCAAGATGAAAGAAAGGGCACCACTAGTTATATATTCTATCTTGGATCGACTACTTTCACATGGAACTCAAAGAAGCAGAGTGTTGTTGCTTTGTCCACATGTGAAGCAGAGTACGTGGCAGTATCATCCATGGTCTATGAGGCGATTTGGTTGAGAAACCTGCTAAAGAAGCTGAAGGATCTGCAGGAAGAATCCATAGTCATATATGTGGATAACAAGTTGGCAATCGAGCTAGCCAAAAATTCGGTGCAACATGGAAGGAGCAAGCACATCGATACTCGATACAATTTTCTCAGAGATCAAGTGAAGTAGAAAGTAGTGAAATTGGAGTACTGTCACACCACTGAACAGGTCGCGGACATATTCACCAAGGCATGACCGACTGATACATTTAGATGACTAATATCAATGCTTGGAATGAAGCCTGTTTTAGTTTGAAGGGGAGCGTTGAAACGTCCAAACCAAATGGACGGTTCAAATGCTATAGTTTTTCATGACATTTGAACCAACCACACGTTATGGCTATTTCTACATTTTCCACGTGTTGTGGCTGGTGGGTTTCCAAATGTTTAAAACTAATAGAATTAATGTAGTTAATGAGGGAATTTGTGTCTTTTCACATTGGTGGGAAAAGTCTATATAAGGAGTGCTTGTAGTCCATTTGGAATCAACTCAGTGAGCTTGTAAGCAATAAAAAAAATATATAGCAAAAGTTCCTCTTCTCTTCTCACGTGTCCAGTGACTCTAAATCATAGGCTTTATAAAGCCAAGAATAGTTCTGGTTAGTATAGCCAACATTATATACCATTTGTTGTTATCTCTCTCTCTCTCTCTCTAAAAAAAAGCATGCACATACACACACACACACCATTTGTATATAGATCCAAGATCCTCTAACCCATAACGAAAAAGAAATCCAAGTTCCTCTCTTTTAGCGAGAGAATCATCCCCATCAAGTCTGTCAGTGTCATGTCTTTGATCCCTATCTTTTTATGCTTTTCTTTTTCAGATTTTTGAATTGTGACCTTTTTGAATTTCTAAGGCCAATTGGATGCAATATTGAATTGAATAACATTTGTTGTCTAAATAACATGAAAATGAGCAAATTCTAAATTTGTAATTAACTACCTTACTATTCATATTGAGCGATTGGGCTCTAATGCCATTGGTCACCCGTACTAGAAAGAGGAACATTGAAACAATGGTGAACACCATGTTGCTGAAAAATATTGCACAATTTCAATAACCTTCGGTCCCACCAAACCCACATTCGGTTTGACTGAAAACGGCTAATACAGGACAACATGTTGTGGTAGAATTTCGGGTAATTCAGTTGCAACCGAGTGCCACCTTTAGTCTCACCGAAGACCACTTTCGGTGCAACTGAAGACCACCTTTGATGCAACTAGAGGTGCCCAAGTCTATCCAATGACTCTCCTGTCTAAATTCGATGCGACGGAACCTAAATACGTTGTGACCGATTGTATTTTGGATAGTGGGTTAAAAATATTCATAGGTGGTGAATAAGATGAACGGATCAACATCTCGATTCGATATATGTACGAGCAGATGTAGAGATCAGGTAGTTAGTTTACTATGATCAGGTGATCAAAACTTAAAGTGGATGGTCAGATATTTTTACCTAACTGTGAATAGTTGAATGAATAGTTAGTTATGATAGATAACTGAGATTACTTGGATATATGATGATCATGTCTTAAAAATCAATGATCGGATGACTTGATCTATGAATGAAGATTATCCACAATGGTCATATTTAAGTTAGAGAATGATGTAAGATTAGGATAGACTAAATTGATATCATACAGATGTATATACTAAATTAAATTTCACGGTAACACTTAAGAACTTTCAATACTTGAGTATTAAAAAGTTCAAGGTATTACAATCTACCCCCCTTAATTAAATTTTTGTCCTTAAAATTTAATTACTTCTACAATGTACACTAATTCATTATATTTAAGTTTTCACTGTATTGCTCGTGAGGTAAATATATATGCCTAGGTGTGTATAAGTTCGTAAAATTGTCTACATGAAATTAAGGCACTACAATCTATCCCCCTTAATGAAAATCTCGACCCCGAGATTTGTAAGTAAATATCCTTATTGCCAATATTATAGTCAAATTTATCTTAACAGTGCATTCTTTCTTCAATAAATTTATCCAATATCTAAACTTAGGGTCTCTAGTTTAAGCTAAACTTAAAGTTCAAAGTGTTTCAGTAATTGTCACGCCCTAAACCCGAAAACCGGGCTCACAAAATTCCTGATCGCCGAATTCTGTGCCGACAACCTTTGTAGTACCCCATTCTCGGCTCCCAGTGCTCATACGCCAGATTCCAATCCTAGGATCCTAAAAGGGAGATTTTCCAACGTACATTTAACTCATAATAAGCATAAGCATAAGTTTACCCACATCACAAAGACAACATCATGATCATATATTCACTAATATAAACATTTAAATACAATGCTGAAAGGGAAATACATATATCAAAATCAAAGCTCCAGAGAATAGCTGCACACTCCAAGCTCAACGCTGCTGTGACCTAACGTCACCGACACACATCTATCATGCATAAGTTTATAGAAAGCTTAGAGGGTGGTGAAAGTGTGTGCGCAAGATAAGTGTCAAGCACACAAATACAACACCATAATCATACAATGTCAGAAATACTGGAAAGATCATAAATCATACGATGTCAGAGTAAGTGGAAACATGCTGGTAAGTCCATGAGTCATACAATATCAGAGTACGGAATGCAGATCATAATGAGCCAAATATTAAATGTCGAGTATGTAATATAATATGTAAATCCTAACGAGCCACGAATACCATCAACCTCATCTAAGCCATATAAATGCAGAAACATAGTAACCCAAAATGCTAAATGTTGCTAATGTAATGCAATATACGGTACGAATGAAATGACAAAGGTGGAGTGAAGTCGGGATGATAGTACGTAGTATCACAGGTTATGGGGTCCATCACAAGGGACTTCTATCCAAACCAATCCCATACCTAAATTCGGATAGCCAAACTCAATGTGGTAAACCCCTGACCTCAGGTTAGTCGTGTGTCCCAACCAAAATCCTTGCCATTACGAGGTACACAACAATTAGTTGTGCACTACTAACCCAAGTGGATAGTGAATGAATGAATGAATGAGTATGCAACTCCTGCTCAACAAGTCCACGTATCAGTACTGTACATCTCTAAGATCATCACCAGGGTCTAGTACATCCAAGTTGGCTACCACCCCGGCCGGCCACGCAGCCTAGTGAGTGGAAAAGACCTCACTACCTACCTGTCAGTAGTATACCAATACCTACTTGGCTCGTCGATAGCGGACCCATTTAGGAGCTGGTCAAACTCAGCCTAGCTTACAATCCCCTCACTCAGGCAGATAAGGCCACACCCCCTCCCAACTAACCACGACACAGTGGGAGACGTCGCCTATTGGTATTTGGCACTCGTTGTAGACGTTAGGGACTTTCACCCATGGACATCCAAAGTAACCAGATGCTCGAACTAAACATTTTCGGTATCCCATCTAGCCATCCATGACATGCTTATAGAGGCTACGACCCTGATGTCTCTCGGGCGTACAGTAATCACAACACATAATGTAAGATACATAGTCATATAATCCAATCATGCATTAATATTGCGCATACTGTCACGCCCCAAACTCGGAAAACGGGCTCACAAAATTTTTGATCGCCAACCATGGCCGACACTGACCCTCAGTAAGTACCCCATTCTCGGCTCCCGGCGCCCATATGCGGATTCGATCTTGGGATCCTACAAGGAGGATTTTCAGTATAATTTTTTTTAATGGAGCATAACCACAAGCATAACCAAGTCACAAAACAACATCACCACATATCCACTATATCAAAACTTTTAAGTACAATACAGAAAGAAAAATACAGGGTGATCAAAAAGCTCCAAAAAGAGACCTGATACGCGCTCTTGCCTCGGCCGCTCTTATCGTCAATGGCACTGCATGCACGCAAAGGTCGTGCGTAAGCTTACAAAAGCTTAGAGGGTGGTGTAAGTGTGTGTGTAGGATAAGTGTCAAGTATACAATATCAGAGTAATGCGGAAATATGCGGTAAGTCTATGAATGCTGTCAGCTGTACTAAAACTATGTAATGTAAGGCATGAATGCTATCGCCCATACCAAGGCCATGCGATGCGAGGCCTATGTAGCCAAATGTCATATGCGAGATGCAATACAAGTGTGCCAGTACTCATCAAGTACACATATCAGTACAGTTCCTCTTTGGATATCACCGGGGTCTAATACATCTCACACTGACTGCCTCCTCCCTAGCTGCACAGTCAAGCAAGTGTAAGAGATCACACTATCCGCCTGACCAGTAGTCTGCCAATACCTACCCGGTTCGTCGATAGCGGACACATTTACGAGCTGGTCAAACTCAGCCTAGCTTATAGCCCCCTCACTCAAGCGGATAAGGCCACATCCCATTCTAACCGACTACGACACAGTGGGAGACGCGACCTACTGGTATTCGGCTCTCAGGCGCTCGTGTATCCACTCGGTCTAGACGTTGGAGCATCCCCTGGTACCAAAAAGGTTCTGGGACTTTCACCCAAGGACATCCTAAGTGCCCACAGTGCTAGAACAAAGTATTTCCGGTATCCGATATGGCCATCCACGATGTGTCTGTGGAGCTATGGCCCTGATGTCGTTAGGGCGTGCAGTGATCAAGTCACACATATGCGAGATGCATGAGTCACACCGTACAATCATGCAGCAATCTCACGCGTACCACGCGATCATATGGGGTACTCCGTCTTATAAGGAGTCCCGTAAATGTCTCAGCCCAATGGCTTATGCTATGATCAAACATTTCTCATATCAAGCATACATATGATGCATATGCGCATGAATCATGGAAGTGTACTAAGCATGTTATAAAGTAATGAACTATCCTTACACTGAAGATGGGCCTAGACAGCCTACACATAACCAGTATGGGCCTATCAATGAGTCTTAGGGATATTTATAATGCGGACATTAAACCAACATTATTCTTACAATGTGGACGTCAAACCATCATTGCTCCCAAGGCGTGGCTCGCCATAAAATATTATTACATAAACCATGGGGAATCACACATTGCAATGGATCCTAAGAACAACCCGTTGGGCCTCAACCCATGGGCCTTAGATACATCAAATGGGCCGCTTCATATGGGCCTTTTATAAATCAAGTGAGCCACATTAATGGGCCTTATATACATTGCAATGGGCCATAACCCATGGACCTTCAACCCATTAAGACGGCCTAATCATATGGGCCTCGTATATATACCAAGTGGGCTCCAACAAACGGGCTACAAATACATCCAGATGGGCCTAATCACATGGGCCTTACATGTATACCAAGGTAGGCCACACAAAATACAAGTAGTGATGATGATTTCCACCGTTAAAGTTCCTAAGGCCAACCAAAAAATATATATTATATAATATAATATATAATATATACAATATAACATATAATATATATATATATAATATTATATATATATATATATATAATATTATATATACACACACGCATGCACGCATGCACGCAAAGATGCACGCACACACACGTGCACACCAATCACGCACACACATGCGCACAAACACATGCATCACTGTGGGTTCCATGTGGGGCCCACCATAACATTTATCTTCCATCCAACCCGTTCATACGGTCGCACGGGTCTAGAAGAAGAGGAAAAACAAATTTCAGCTTGATCCGAAACTTCTGTTGACCTAGAAATGGGTTTCAACGGTAAACGTTCATTCACACTGTTTCCTATGATGTGGGCCATCTGAGTTGTGGATGGGCCTGGAATTTGTAGCGGACCCACTTTAGGACGTGGCCCACCAAATGGACAGAGTGGATATAATAAATACATCATGGTGGGGCCCACGACTGAGGGTCGTGGAGCCGTGGCGTCCGCCCGCCCGCCTACGTGAGAGCGCGGCAGCGTCTGCTGTCGTCTGTCTTGGTGTCGATGGCAAGGGCGCCTTGCCCCTTTTTTTTTAAAAACCATTTTCTTGAGGTTTTTCACATGTGGGGCCCTCTTCAGCCAAATCCACCTCGTCCACTGGTTTCCACGGTCCAAGGCCAGTCCATCAAGACCAATATTGGACATTTTTCAACGTGTAGAAAGATTAAGGTGAGTTTCAACGGTAAAAATCACTGTTTCCAAAGGTATGGTCCGTCTGAGAGTCGGATTGACCTCATTTTTCGGCTCAATGCCTAAAATGATACGGGGAAAAGGATGGACGGCGTGGATTGAAGACATACATCAAGATGGGGCCTATACAAGTGGCCCCCTTTCCAAAGCTTTGAGAAAAGCTAATATTTGTGTTTTAAAAAAAATGTCCAGGGAGAGTTCCAGCGTCCCTGGACGGGTTCACGAGGTGGGCCCTGCTCAAGTGGCCCATCAGATGGCGGATGGTGTGGGTTCAACACATATAAAAGTGGGCCCCACCTATAATCGGCTTGGATCTAAAACATGCTTCATGGTGGGGTCCATCCAAGTGGGCCACATGGCCATATCATTACATCAAAAATAATGAAAAAGAAATGAAGAGAAGGAGAGATGGAAGACCGAGTGATGGAGGGACCCCGGTATTATGGGCCCTCCCTTTCATGATCTACAACATACATCAAGTGGGTCCCATTATATGTGGGCCCATCAAACCGAAAATCAACGGTGGAGGTCCTTTCTCCACCAAATGTAAGGTCTAGATGACACTATCCATACATGAAAAATAAATATCATGATGGGGTCCATGGAGAATGGCCCCATCATGGAATGATCATGAGAATCAAGATGGGTCATCGGCCAAATCTTAGGGTCCAAAGTGAGATCCACACCATTGATCGGTAAGCCTCACTTGGCCCATCATGAAGGAATGTGAAAACTAGCCTATGGGAGCACCCACCGGTTGATCTCTTTGGTCCGTTGGAATGCCTATCTCCTTATGCTCCTCTTTGATGGTGAAAGATGATATTTGAATGGTTAGGATGATGGTTAAAGGGATGTAAATGGTGGGCCACTAAAATCACTCTTTTCTCTCCATGGGAAAGCTTGGACGAGAGCCTCTCCTCTTGCTTGGGAAAAGTGATGAGAAATGAGGGAGAGAGGGTGTAGTAAAGAGAGGGAGAGAGTAGCTTAGGTAGGCCATGATTATTTGTAAGAGAGGGTGGTTTGCAATAAATGATTGTAAAAGGGCTAAGGGTAGGGTGGCTAGTCATAAGTACTTGTAAGAAGGCTAGGGGGTAGGGTGGCTATAGCTTAGACTAGGGTGGCTATAGCTAGGCTAGGGTGGCTATAGCTAGGATGATGTCATCCATTACCCTCATAATTACCTAGGGATTTATGCCACATGGGATGGGTGGGTCCCGCAATGTGCGGTCCATGGTCATTATAATGTACGGTTCACATCTTATGATCTAAGCGTCGGATTGGCGCATGAGACACGGCGTTGGAATCGCGGCGACGACGCGGTCACAATAGTACGGGTCTCAGATTAAGCCGACTCGAATTTAAAGGATACGACTTACGGTCATGTGCAACGTCGATTATCAGTCGTGGACTGCCGAACTTCGACGGAAAGGATCGCGGGATTCGATGGAACAGTACGAACTAGGATACGGGTCTTACACATACTGTGCGCTTATGTGAGACAATCTTCGCCCATCAGGGAGTCTCATAATAACCTGCCTAATGACATATGTAACGGTCAACCACATCTCATTATAAACATGTAGATGATGCGTATGGGCATGTACATAATGCTATGTTATAACATACTCATAATCAATATCGACAACTGGCACCGATAATCGACCTCAACAATCAGAATCAGTATCAATAATTGGAATCGGCCTCAATAATCGAAACTGGAATCGGCCTCAACAATCGACCTCGATAATCGGAATCGATATCGAAAATTGGAATCAACCCTGACAATCGAAATTGGCCTCGACAATCGGAGTCGGTATTGACAATCGGAATCGGCCTCGACAATCGGAATCGGTATCGATAATTGAAATCAGAATCGGCCTCAACAATCGAAATCAGCCTCGACAATCGGAATCGGTATCGACAATCAGAATCGGCCTCGACAATTAAAATCGGAATCGGCGAGAATGGACCTAACAAGGCCTAAGGAAAGGTCACAATGTGGACATCCAACCATTATTGCCCATCAATGTGGACATTCAACAGACATCGCTCTCAAGCAGTGGCCCACATCGAGCCAAACGTAAAGTGGCCCATGGCCTCGTATAAGGGCCTAATATACATCACCATGGGCCTCACTCCTGGGCCACATATACATCACAATGGGCCTCAACACATGGGCCATAAATACATCACATCATGCCTCACTCATGGGCTACATATACATCACAATGGGCCTCATCATATGGGTTGGAAATATATCACAGTGGTCCTCAACGCATGGGTTGGAAATATATCACAATGGGCCACTCATACGGGCCTAATATACATCATGATGGGCCGCAAATATATCACATTGAGCTATATATACATCATAATGGGCCTCTCATATGGGCTTAATACACATCACAATGAGCCTCATGTTAGGCCTACACATACATCAAACGGGCCTCATATACATCATATCGGGCCTCAAACATGGGCCACATATACATTATGTTGGGGTGGCCTTGCTCATTCCAAATGGGCCTCAAATACATAGGCCATTAATACATCACATTAGGCTACATCACGAGGGCACATATACAATCTCGATGGGCCACATCCCATGGGCCAATACATACATTACATCGGGCCTCACACATGGGCCTCATATACATCAAATGAGCTGCATAGGTATATAATACATGCGTCACGTCGGTTCGTACAAATGGACAGATGGTGTGGATTTCACGGTCAAACCCACAAAACTTGCCGCGTCAGAACAACAACTATATAGCTAGTGTAAGGTACACCAGCCAATTTACATCCACCATCCACAGGTTAGGCGGTGTGAATGTAACACATCAATTCAATGTGGGCCCCACACGTTACTATGATGGGGTCCACGTCCAATGAACGAACGGTGTGTACATCACAGTAGCCCGCAAGGCTGGCTGACGTTAATCAACTATATAGCTGGTGCGTGGTAGCCCAACCAATCCGTTTCACAGTCCCATGTGGGGCCCACCATAATGTTGATTTTCCACCCAATCTGTTCATAAGATCACAAAGACCTGAATAAAGAAGAAAAAAAATTTCATGACCCAAAAAGGGTTTCAATGGTAGACGTTCAATCCCTAGCTGCTTCATGTAGTGTGGGCTACCTGAGTTCCTTGTACGGCTGATTTTTGAGGTGACCCGCTAATTAAAGGGGACCTATCAAATGCACGGTATTGATGTTCAACACACATCATGATGGGGCCTGAGGTGGGGCCCACTCATCCTGCCCATTCCAAGCAGAGTGTCCTCTGGACACTGGCAGCAACAGCGTCCAGAGGTGTTTTATTGTATATATAATTTTGAGGATTTTTATAGGTGGAGCCTACATCAGGATAATCAGGCCCTTCGGTTGGATTCCATGGCTCGTAACAGACCTAACGAGCCCAATATTCAACATATTCTGACGTGAAGAAACATTATAGCAGGCCTTAACAGATTTTTAATCATAAGATTCCTATTTTAGATGGTGTGGCCTACTAGAGTTTCACATTAGCATCATTTTTCGGCTCAACGTCTAAAATGAGCTGGGAAGTAAGGTGGACGATGAGGATCAGATACATACATTAAGGTAGGGTCCATGTGAGTGTGACCCGTTGGCTTTTGAATTAAAGCTTATATTTGTTTTTCCCTTTATACAGTCCAGCAGTAGAGACAGCTGGACATTCCAAGGCAGGACGGGTGGATGTAATACAATCATCCAGGTGAGGTCACGTACACGTGGCTCATCAGCCACATATGTTGAGGTGGCCCTAAGCACATGTGGCCCACTAATGGACGGTGGTGTTGATATAACACATACCTCATGGTCAGCGCCCACTGATGGACGGTTGGGATAAAACATACCTCATGTGGGTCTTATGAGATGGACGGAAGGTGTGGATGAAATCCACATGCAGGTGGGTCCCACGGCATGTACGGTGTGGATCAAGCATCAAGGTGGGCCACAAAAGGGAAGAGAGAGAGAGAGAGAGAGAGAGAGAGAGAGAGAGAGAGAGAGATGTGAGTAGTGGAGGACCCCACCATTATGGCTCCCTCTATGAACAATGCATACATCAAGATGGGTCCCACTATATGTGGCTCCTCAAATCATAAAAATCATCGGTAGAAAACCTAAGATCACCCACCTTTGATCTCCTCTTCCTTCTTCCGCCTATAGCCTCTAGAGCTCCAAGGGAACGATTTTAACGGTTGAGATGATATTTGGTTAGTGGGATTGGGTGGTAGGGAGTGGGCCACACTAGTTTCTCATTTGCTTAGAAAACCATGAACGTTGGGTGCTTGGGGTTGCTTGGGAGAATGAGAGAGAGATGAGAGAAAGAGGTTGTAAGAGAGAGAAGGATGGGTGAGTGATGGGTGTACTTGAAAAGGGATGGGTGGAGAGAGAGAGAGAAAGAGTTGACTTTGGGTTGCTTGGGGATAGGATATGTACTTGACATGTGAGGTGATTGATTTGACATGTTTTTCTTAGGTTTTGCAACCCGTGGCGTTTTTCTTGAACTGAACATGGGCCCACATCTCCTGGCCTGGGTATCGCCTCAGCGCGCGAGACGCGACATAAGAACCCCAGCGACGGCGTGGTCGCTAGGGTACAAGTCTCGGGTTGAGCCGACTCTGAAATATGGGATATAACTCAGGGTCGTGGGCAAACTACCAATTATAGATCACGAGTCGCCAGAATTCGACCAGGATGACCACGGAAGCCTACGGAACAGTACATGCTAGGATATGGGTCTTACAGTAATCCAATAAGATTGGAAGCCCACCAAAAATCATTAATAATTTTCGTATGTTACAATAATTTTGAGTTTTTATGGGTGACTACTTCTGAAATTGAAAATTCTATTTAGATATCCATCCAATATTGGATTTCTCTTAAATTTGTAGAGTTGTCCCGAGGTATGTATGTAACCTCTAAATTTTTTTAAAAACTATATATTTAAACTTTTATTTTGTCGATTTAAATCATGAAACTAATCCATCCTAGATTTTCAGCCCTACTAATGAAAACTCATGGATAAATTGGATAGTTTTATTTTCAGCCATTCCACACGATGGTTCTTAGTGAAAACGTCTTTCCAAGCCTAGGAAGGATATTAGAGGCTCAAGTTGTTAATTCCTCATAATTTTTTCTTAGGTAACTTCTATGAGATTTTTTGGTTTAGTTTACAATTCAAAATATATAGTCAGAATTTATTCAGGCAATGATTAGCATGTAAGGGAGAATTCTAATGCTAGTGATATAGCCTTTATGCATATATTTATTTTATTTATTTATATATATTTAATTTTATAGCATTTCACACATTAGTTCCCCCACTATCTAGAGTATTTTTTCTATTTTTGGTGTTTGGAGCAACATGGAAAAAATGACTATAGTTTGGCTAATCTTGATACACTAAACTTTTATCTAGCTAGGGCATTGAGTTCTTTGGTATCATCATCCATTCCGGGTAAGTCTTGAACTTCTACTTGATCAGGGCATTGAGTTCGTTGGGAAGTGCCCGAGATTCAGTATTTGGATGAAACCACTAATAGGTTTCTTGAATATGGTTTCGTAAGTCCATGGTCCTCTTAGGGAATATCATATACATTTTCATTCTACCATAAAAGTAGCTTAGGTTTCATAAAGGATAGGCACAATTGGTCCATCCCTTGTTGAAACTAACCTTTAATCTTATCATTTATGTGAAAACCTATAAACTCTAAAAAAAAAAAATAAAAAAATAAAATTGACATCCTTTCATTCCTAGAATTTTAATTCTTAAACCATTTATCCAAATGATCTGAAATTTAAAAATTAGGTTCCAGACATATTCCTGTGACTCCATAAAAATTTCCAAAGTAATATTCTATAGTTTGGTTGGTGTTTTATCCCAGTAAGTTGCTAAAATGGCTGTCTAACAACATATTTTACAAAATTTTAGCACTATTTTATTTTTATAGAATTATTTACTAATAAATTAAACTAAAAATTTAGAGGGAGCTTCCTAGAGACCTAAGTGAGTTACCAGATAATTTTTAAAATTTTAAAATAAGTTTACGTAGTTAAACAGGCAGAGGTTTCCTAATGTCTCAATTTTTGACCGATACGACTTAAAATTTTGGGAAAATTGAAAAATCTCCAATTCTGGTTTGGGAGACTTTTTTTTTTTTTCTTGGAATTCCATTTAAGGAAAAATTTCAGTCCATAATATATTTATTTTTAATTTTGAAAATTTATTTTGAAGGTACCTAGATTTATTCTCTAAATTCCATATCTAACTTAACAATTTCAATGAGGAACCTGAATATGGGTTTTTAATTCCTCAACTTCTTACTTTCTTTAGGAATTCACCTAATTATAGGTATCTAACTCATGATCTAATCATTGAGTCGTGCAAAGATTATGATGGTCCATGCCCTCAGGCCTGCTTAATCTTATTCTCATGCTTTGATACCAACTGTAATGCCCTGAGTTTTTGTGGCTCGAGTACATACATTCGTGCCCGAGAACTCTGAGTGTTAATAAAGTAATAATTAGATGCTTCAAAACTAGTACATTATTATTTTTTTAGATTACGTCCAATTACATTCACGAAGGTAACCATTCATGATGATACAAACAACCATACTATAAATCTTATTCTATTTAAACGTAAAAGTTCAACTAATTATTTAATGCTCACTTAGGTGAGGGCTTTTTGCAAATATCCAAATTTGTACAATGAAACGTAAATAACTCTAAACTAAAATGAAAGCATCGACAATATAATTACATGTCACTTGTAGTCTTTCATACGGAGATCATGCATCGTCCATATCTTCAACATGTATATCACCTGCATCATCTGTATGGTTGGAGAGGGTCAATGCCCTACTCATAGTGATTGTTGTCCTTTAAGAATAACAAGAATTCAAGTGATTCATCATAATAATAATGTAAGGGTTCTAATATACCTTATATTCTATCATTATGAGTGGTATCGATATGCACAACTAAATCTACATGAATGCATGCCTAACATAGTGTGCGCAGCTAATTATACATAGTGATTACCACATTGGAATATAATTCATAAAAATCTAAATCGCTCCGCATCTTATAACTATAGATGTTCATCTGCGTGTCTAACACTACCATGGATTTACATGAACACCTTGAGATGGCACAACTCACTGATTGGATGAATTACATAACACAATTTGTTTATGGAACGACTAATTACGATATTCAATCCTAGAAAGGTAATGTAACACGCATTGCGGATTACATAAATCAATTCGTGCACCACTACCCAAATCTAAGGATTTACATATCAACTAAGAGGGTCAAGAATGTATTACATCTACAATATATATATATATATATATATATATATATATATATATATATATATATATAAGTAAGACACATGCCCAAGCTATAATGTAAGAAAAGTAGCATAAGGCTAATATAATAGAGGGAAACAGAGTAGCAATAAGCTAACTCCATAAAAGAGAAGAGTAAAAAATTTGCTAACTCAACAAAATAAGGGAGATGGGCAAAAACTAACTCAATACAGAGTGGAAACTCGCGTTGCTCTCAAAATCAACAAAGGACAAAAATTATATCCATCACTCCACATGAATTCATAAAAAGTCCAGCGGTATTTTTATGGACTAATCAATTTGTAATTATAATAAAATAAACCTCAATAGGGTATAAAATAATCCCTACACTTCAAAGTGAATACATAGGCATAACAGTACGATTTAGGTTAGACGGGTCACCCGCCAAGTCCAAATTACTCTAAAAGTGAGTTTCGCTTCCCTAAGGTTTAAAATATTAAATTTAAATTAGATTAATATCAATGAAATCATAATATTTGTTGATACAACTATTTGATCCATTGGATATACAAACTATGCACTGTTCAGAGCCTGAACATGTGTAGTTTCATAATTTAAAGCATAGTTTTGTAATTCAACCTATGAAATATTTACCACATGATTCAAATCATATATTAAACATAATTCCAATATGAATTAATAATTCATAATAATTCAGCAACTTATTAACATGGAAATTATAGTAAAAAAAATAAAATCAAACTATACACAATTTAACCAGAAAATAAGAGAATTATGTATAAACTCAACTTAAACTGGTGTAAGCTAAAAGGAATTCGTCACATTAGCCGTAGATGTGAAACCTAGGTACATATCAATGTAGGAGGACTTCTACATAAATCACGATATCGCTCAAGTAAGAGGGAGACACCATTATGGAGAAGGAAGGGAATGGATGAACGTTCATGCTTGGATGTCTCTCTCTCTCTCTCTCTCTCTCTCTCTCTCTCTCTCTCTCTCTCTCTCTCCTTTCTCTCTATTCCTTAGATGTGGGAAGGTGGGAGTGCATGAGTTTTCGAGTGGAGAAGAGGCGCATGCCCCCTTTTGTAAATCTGTCTTTTTTAATGACTTTTCTTTAAATCTAATTCATTTATAGTATTTGGGTCATTCTCATAGTAATTCATGACTTAGATTGGCTTATCTTAAAAATTCTCCTGATAGGTGCAAAACGGACTTAATCTCAATTAATGATTCACGCTTAATGATCAAGGCCGAATTTTGGAGAAAATATTTAGTTAGGATAGGAAAATGCTTAAGAAAATTTTAGTAGTTGATCGATGTTGGAAAAAATCATGAATATGAAATTTCACCTTTTGCTCTAAAAAAAAGGAATTGGCTTTAAGGTGATCAGCATTCAACGATGTAGGATCATAAATTAGAGTCTAAAATTTATATGATCTCATATTCATATAAGGCCAAACTATGATCTAAATTTTAATTGTGATTGATGGTGGAAAGTGTGTAATTCGGAAAGTCCAGATTTATAAAGAGTTGATAAGCCTAAAAGGGTTAATTTCCCGCATAAGGAAAAACCTACTAAGGTGGGGTTCTCATATTTCACATTCGGTCCATATGATGAGCAATATAAGTTGTTCATATGAAGGAAAATATCCTACTACGAATACACACAAGCTTTCATTACTTGATGGACTTTAAAATCAACTATTAAGAAGCTAATCTGTCAATTGAGTTACTTTTACAATGATCTAAGTGCTAAAATTCGATGTGTATGATTAATTTATTATATATAAGCATGAAACAAAATTTTACATAAAATAGATAATGAGAACCATGTGATCTAGAATTCAAGGGTATATGTTAATGACATTTTCATAATTATTGTTGATTTGAGAGTTTTGGAAAATCTAATGATTGTACATGATTATAGGCACATTTCTAAGCAGTTATTATAAATTATATCTAAATCATTATAGATAAATAGTTATTCACCAAATAAGTTAAAATTATCATTAATTAAGACGAGATACATATATCAAACAATAAGATCAATGGTCAGATGACAAGTTAAAAATAGAAAAACTTAATAGTTAGTATTATGACCATATATATAGGTAGATGCACGGTTAGTTTTGTAAACGGATGACTACAAAGTGGGTGTTTGGAGTGATCAAGAGGTAGAATATATATACCGTTTGATTCAAGTGACTTTTTCATATATGTAAGTTCTTTCGATTTTATTTTGGATGGTGTGTTAAGCATATTCATAAGTGATGAACAAGATGAACGAATTAACATATCGATTCAATACATGTACGAACAAATGTAGATATCAGGTAGTTAATTTACTATGATTGGGTGGTCCAAATTCTATGATTGGGTGGTCCAAATTCAAAGTGGATGGTGAAATTTCTTTACCTACATGTGAATAGTTGACTTAATGGTTGGTTATGATGGACAAGTGAGAATACTTGGATATATGATGATCATGTCTTAAAAATCAATGATCAGATGACTTGATTTATGAATAAGCATTATTCCCACCAGTCATATTCAAATTAGAGAATAGATATAAGGTTAGGATATGATAAATTTGTAACATACACATGTATAGACTAAATTAAATTTCATGGTAACACTTGAGAACTTTTAATTAATACTCGAGTATTGAAAAGTTTAAGGTGTTACAAGAGGTCTCGTGATTGTCCTCAGTACCCAGGTGAGGCTATAACTAACACTTAATAGGCCTAATAAAACATACAATGAATACAGTGTGCCAGCTAAGATTTCGAGTGTGCCAACGACATGAATGACCATATAGATGGTTTTGCCCTCCGCGGTTAGGGTTTGGCTTGGCCTTATTAATACATAGGCATTATCTAGTTGTGATTACATGAGGCATTTTACATTATAGCTGTATCCCATAATTTTCATGATGATTCAAAATGGAAATTTTGGCAGCATCTTCCCTTACAAATTACAATGAGGGCATGCATGGGCCTCATCGGCAGCTGGCATTAAGAAATTTCGATAGCATATCCCCTATATGGGAGACATGCATATGACTCATCGAGCACTAGAACCCAGACACAATGTCCAATGATGCGCAGAGAAAATACAGTGTGAGAACTGGACCCAGATTCCGAATTCAATGTGTAAACCATGTACACGAGGAAAAACAAGGGTGGGCGTCGGCACCCTTGGAAGGGCGTTGGCAGGCTGGACGACTCCCAACCTGAGCGCTGATAGGGATGCTAGTGCCCTGACCGGCACTCCTTTTAGAGCTGCTTCACAAGTGTATTAGCAGGGTACTGGCGTTGAGGTTGCTTACTCGGATTTCTCCATATTTGCTTCGAATTTTACCTTTTTGGGTAAAGCTAAATCAAAAGTCCTTAACAATGCCATTACGGGGGGTATTTAAAGGCAAATCTAGTGGAAAATCTGCATAACGTGTTGGCCAGCTATTGGCTCATGCGGTGCCAAGTGACAATTGTACTGCACTAATGGTGGCGGCACGAGTTGGAATTGAGTCAAACTCGGAGCCAACGCTTGGTAGAAACGCACAATTTTGGTAGATTTGTCATATTTCCTTTGTTAGAATTTTGATTAGCCTGGTTCTAGAGTCGTTGCAAAAATAGCTTGAAGGACTATCAAACCATCCTAAAATGAAGTCTATTGGACTCCCTATGGCCAAAAAAAAAAAAAAACAGAGTCACAAAGTAATCACAAGGTGTAAATCTCCTTAGCTCTTCCATTGGGTTTGGTGGGTTGTGATGAGGAAGTAATAATTTCTTTGTTCCAACTTGTATTGAGTTAATCTTGGGCTTTTTTAGAAGGTGTTTAAATGACCTTCAATAATATCCCAAACCTGCAACTTGGATATTGGGGTTTCATTTCCCTCGAATATACAACGAGGTACCTAGGTAATTTGCAGAATTGTGCGATTTCAGGATTTGGCCTACATTTAGTTTCTCTGAATTTAGAATGGAGAGATTCCAGACTCTTTCAAAGGTAATTTTAATAACATCTAAGATT
Source organism: Magnolia changhungtana (assembly GCA_030180095.1). Lineage (NCBI taxonomy): Eukaryota > Viridiplantae > Streptophyta > Magnoliopsida > Magnoliales > Magnoliaceae > Magnolia > Magnolia changhungtana. Next base: position 7,309,110 of record JASAUF010000652.1, read on the forward strand.
CCATTCTTAACTCACACTGATTCCATTTGACATTCCGTTCGTTGCTCCGAAATTGAATATGATTTAAGGACTTTTTCGCTGTTAACATTTTCCCACAACATTTTAGAAATTGTGTTTCCCAACAAAATATCGTTTCTTCATTTTTAGTCTTCAGCAATCCTAACATGCCATACATTTTCTTTCCTTTTTCATTTTTTGTTAGGTAAAGGTAGAATCGGTGCCAAGGATGGAAGCTTCATATGTATAACGATTTATGTACTTGTATGTCCAATATCTAACCTGTCATTCACATGGCCCAATTTTTCATGTATGCAGGATGAAATGTTTAATAGCTGAGAAATAATTGCGCCATTTCTTTATTCGATAAAGCTAATATCAGGTAGGCTCTTGCCGCTGACACATCACAAGAATAATGGTCGATGTATAATAAGATAGAGCATGCCCCATCATCTCAAAGCGGGAGGGGTTCCACAAGCACCTTTGCAATCCGTTCTTTGGTCTCAACGTTGGAATTGGTGTATAGGTCTCCATGCTGGTATATGACTTCGAGCACACGTGCAAGATTCAGGAACCGGATAATCACAGCCATAGGAACTGGAGTGGGTTTAAGGCAATCCTTGTTGATGTCTTTCCATCCTTGTGCAACCATTTCTTGGAGCTTTTGAATAGTCTCTTCGTACGAGATTGCATGCTCTTTCATGTAGCACTCTACTGCTGATGCAACGTGTGGTCTCTCTTGTTCAAGCTTCACACATTATTAGAAGGGAAAAAAAATATATATATCACTCATCTTTATTTTCTTCTTGTTTTGGGTAATATATATTTTTCAATTTTATGTTTCCATCTAAATTCATCAAACAGTAGAGATTTATTTTTGTATTTGTAAAATAAATTCCTTTCAAAATAGATTTTTGTTTTTCTAAGACTTTTATTTTTATTTATATTATAAAGTTACACAGCATATGATCAATTTGGACTATCCATATTCTTTGCTAATGCGTGGATATCGGTATTGGCTGATTAAATTAATCTTAAAAAGACAATCAATCTCCAAGGAAGGGCCTATGCAATGGGTGGTCATCAACTGAAGATAAACCTTTTATGCTATATATAGTTAGTTTGAATCATTTTCAGTGTTTCTCATATAATCAAAGGAAATAGTCTCTAAAAAAAATTCGCAAATGAAAAGTAATAATTATAAAATAAAATATGAAAAAAATTGAAATTAAGAATTTTAAAATTTAACGAAATCATTTTAACAAATTAAAATTTTCTCAAAATCATTTGAACAGGAGACTTATTTGATAACAGGGCAGAATGCTTCAGGCACTAGCTATTACGGCATACATGTAACTCTAATCAAATCATCTAAACTGTGGGACCCACTTTGTAAAAGTTATAAATAAATAAATAAAAAAGATTGATTAGATGATCCTGACCTGTGATTAGTGGACATTTCTTTGCTGCAGTTGGTCTGTTCGCTATTTTTCATCTTAATTATTCATTACATGTCCATCAATAGGCCACTTAGGATCATCAGTTCATTGTAATTTATGGATCATGACTCATATAAAGTTGGGCGGAAGAGTTAGACGGTTTAACTTGAGTTACATATATGCCACATGTACAAAAATTTTGTCCCAATGGCTAATGTGTATGGTCATCACAAGGGTAAGGACTATCTTTTTTGATTGGATATATCATACCTTGTTTGATGGGATGTCATCCATCAGTCGGGCAACTGTAGAACAAGTCCTAATCATTGGTGGTACATGGATGGCCCACTCAAGGACCTCCTTTGTTACGACTTCACCCATGCCAACGAGAGATGCCACAGAAAGCATAGGATAACCGGAACTCATTAAGGCAACACTCATGTACTCCTCAAGGGTTGGCACGTATCCTGAACTAGCCCATCTTGCTTCGTCTAAGTAGGCTTTGTTCAGATTTTTAAACTAGAAAACAAAAAAGAGAAAAAATAAAAAGATAAACAATGAAAATAAAAGAAAGAAAGAAACAATATTAACAATTATATGTACTGCTAGGCTATCTTTACCGATTGAACCATGCAAAATGCACATTGATGGTTTAAGGAAATTTGTTGGCAACCTTGCATAGGTACCTACAAGCTAAGTGGTAACAATATCTAAGGTCCACAAATGATTTGATGCTGCATGAAATCCACCCGGTATAACACTCCATCCCCTTTTTTTTGCTTTCATCCCAGACTGTGGATTCAGCACTTGGGTGGGCTAGGAATTTAAAATGTATAAAATTCTCATTATATATTGGCCACATTAGTCTTGGAATATTGGGGCTTTTTCGGCCATCTTTTCTTGTGGATTAGGCACATGATATGATTGGATGGGGTGGCATATAAACATCAGGATGGTCCCTACACAAAACTAATGGTGGGTTATCCCAACTGTTTCCTATGAGGCATGAGACCTGATGTACCGGGTGAATCTCATTTAAGTTCTAACCACATGGGCTCAGTCGAAGGGGATTGTGCCCTAACCGGTGGTCTCTAGTGGGAAGCGGGCAGATCTGTGGGGGCCCACCATGATGTATCTGTTTATCCACACTGTCCATCCCATTTCTCAGGTATTAACCCAAAAATAAGGCAGATCCAATGCTCAAGTGAACTACACCATAGATAACTTTTGCATTTAATGTAACAGAAAATGACTTGCATATAATGTTTTATGCATTTAATGCAACCAAAGCTTACTATTCGGTGTGGTCCACTTGAGCATGGGATCTGCCTGATTTTTGTACCTTAAAATGACATGAAAAAAAAAAAGAGGGCGTGGACAAACAGATACATAACCGTGGTCCCCCCACACAAATCTGCTGGCTCCGGACCAGAGATCGGTAAGGGTAGGACGTAGTCTACTTCAGGCTCAGTCAGTGGCAGGTACCTGCCCTAGCTAGGCTACTGCAGTTTTAATTTCAATTGAACCGCAACCTACCGCTTCCTTTAAGTAGTACACACGGTATGATTTTCCCTCCCGATTTATTTCATCCTCAAATGCATCGACCACATCTAAGAGTGCAACAAAATGCACTTTCATGTAGTCTGGCAGCTGATCGATATCCCCACGATCCCACCTGAAAAATTGAAGTACCCAATTGCACTTTTTCAACTAAAAATGGTCATTGTACAATGTCCATATGAAACCATCAGCTACTGTACACATGGCATACCCGTGATCGATCCACATACAAATTGTGGGCATCATTTTAGACGCTGCATCCCACAAATCTCATTGATCAGATGATCTCCTTATCCAATTTTGAACCATGAATGACTAATTTTGATTTAGCCATCAATTTTTGGATGATTTGGATCGGTGCAAGGATAACCCACATGTAAGGTGAATGTATCAAACCTTTCAAGTGTAGCGGTATATAGTTCAAGCTCCTCCAATGTACCATATACATCGTAAATGTCATCCATAACTGATGTTAAGGCTATCATTTTTGTCATCATCCTTCTAGCTCGTGAATAATGTGGCTGGAAATACCCTCCTAATATCCAAAAGTAGCACTCCACCACTCTATCTCTGGCGAATGGAAGCTTTCCAGCAAAGTCCTTTTCCTTCCACCAGCTATGAAAGACACATAAACAATCCAACCCACGTTAAAAGGTAACTTTTCTAACGTTGCACATGTTGGCCAAGGATTATAAACCCCGGTATTTATTGTTTTCAAATAGACAACCCTTGATCTTCTGAAAGTTGCATGCAAACATGAGTAAGAAGGCACATAATAACAACAATCACATTAAATGGAAGAAAATGGTGTGGTGTATGCAACATGGGAGCCTTCATATCAATGGCTTGAGTAGCCTTATCATTGGTATGCACAAACTAATTTCTTGTGCAATATGAAGATTCCCTATTAATCATTGATGAAGTTAGCATTTTGTGTGTGAAATCAGATTGCCTACTGAGTTACTTGGTAGGCTCTTATCGTATTGAGTAAACTCAGTTGTGCCAACATGAATGTATGTGGTTTATCGACGCCCTCCGTCCATTTATCTAGCTTGTTTAAGGGGTTGAGCCCAAAATTGAAGCATATCCAAAGCTCAAGTGGATCATACCACAGGAAACGATAGGAATAATGATTTCCACAGTTGAAACCTTGCTAGGCCCCACATTGATGTTTATTTGTCATCCAACCTGTTCATAAGATCATACAGACATGGATGAAGGGAAAACACAAATATAAGCTTTATCTAATATACTTATGTGGCCCCCAATAAATTTTCAACAGTAAACATTCAATTCACACTATTTTCTGTGATGTGGTCCATTTGAGCTTTGGATATGCTTCATTTTTGGGCTCGAGCCTTAAAATTATCTAGTAAAATGGAAGGACTAGAGTAGATAAAATGCATAAATCATGGTGAACCTCGCAGAGTTTACTCAGTATGCAATCCGCTTCCCTTGTCTGTCTAGAGAAATATTAGTAATGTCATTAAAGCTTTGAATTGATATATTGGATGGCTAATTACTGACCCAAAGTGCCCATCCATACTTAACATTAGGGCAAGCCATGTTACAAAAATCATGCGGAATGAATGATCATAACCCTTTGAATTTGGGCCATTGTATTACAGACATCCATATTTTTTTCCAAACTATATGGATGGGATCGTTAGCATCATTGAACCATACCGAATTGATGTGGAGGCCCATTTTATTTTATATCATAAGATGGTGACCGGAGCTATTTAGTTTCTATTTAAATCCCGATTCTCCATATTACATGCTATCGATCATATGGATAAGATCATCGTTCCTTTGTGATTATTGCAAGATGGGTTGCTAGCAATGGCACAAGCGAATGAACCATTTGGATGGATAGACGATTTCCTATGAGAAAACTCACATGCACGGATAAAACTTACATTGAGATTTCTCTTAGCTCCCTCCTGTGCAAGGACTGTAATAAATTATAATCTAACTTCGCAAACTCCAATAGAACATCACTTCGTTCCTTATCTTCCTCATAGATTGAGATGTAGTATCTTGACTGTAGCCTCTCAATGCGCTTGCAAAGTGGCACTTCTAATGCGAGTTCTACTAGCTTTCTTAGGGGTGAGGTAAGATGCGGCAATGCCAGCTTGAGGTGCTTGGTGGTGAAGATAATGGCTTCATCTAGTATATCATCCCCATGTATGCCAAGGTATGCTGCTTCATATAAACTTAATAAACCCCAAATGTCACTACTAAATGTTGCCTTGAACTTACCCTCGTTGTCTTTAAACTTTCTAAACACATCTGTTTCACAATCCAAAATTTTCAGGACTTGACAAATGATTTTATTTGACTTTGAGCAATGATACTAGAATGAAGTTCCTGTTGTGGCCATGTGTGGGCATGCAAATGCATGCATCTGTTTTCCATCTGTGTGTGTGTTGGCGCGCATATGTGTCAACAAATGCATGCATGTTACATACATGCACACAGATGCATGCATCATTTATTTGAAGGATACTTACCAGATGATACATTATACCCTTGTTGCCTTAGTAGTCGAAATCGGAGAGCAGTAGCACGGAGATTATCACCATTATCATTATTATCGATTTTGTCATCATACATCCGATGTAATTCCTTTTCTATGTCCATTTCAAAGTGGTAGGCGACACCAAGGCGTTGAATTGCATCAATCAAAGTCATTTTTTGATATGAATTATTGATACCACAAATCATTTTCTTCACTTCTTCCTTCAGTTTTTCAGCATGTTGCTTAGTGCATGGATCAAGCTCCTATGTTAATGCCACAAATAGTCAGACAATCATAGCAAGAAATATCACATTGGTTTCAAGATTTTTATAGATTTTGGGGAAATGATTAATTACAACAATTTTAAATTACTTAAAAGAGAGAAATTTTTTTACTTAAAACAAATATATATACGTATGCACCCATGCAATGACTTTAGGCTCTACTAGATTCCATATCTTTGAAGCCTACATGCAAGGCCCTAAAATTCATCAAACCAGTCGAACTGGGAACATAACATACACACCCTCAAATATACGTATATATTGGCACTGACTGCTTTACTCATTGAACACATGGAAATAACTCTCTCACCTTGTCATCTTGAGAGGCTGCAATGAAGCGATCACCCCAGATACTAGGGTGATAATTTACACAAGCACGACCAATTTTTTCTTTCCTTCTCTCCCGTTGAGTGGTAGGACCATCTGAGTGACCACTACCAAGAATAAGAGCCATGATTTTATGAGAAGAAGACAGAGAAGATGGCAAGTTGTGTGTTTGAAATCAAGTGGTGTCTTTAAAAGCTAAGACGGTTCTGTATTTATAGGCACATGAGGGTAGACAAGTTACATGTTGGCATCAAAAGAGTACCGTTGAATGGGATTAGTGACCCAACTCAACCCATGCACGTCATGTGTGATTTCATGTGATGCAGCAGTGTTACTTGCAGTCATGTACTTTCTCATGTAGCAATCTAGGACACGGTTGGGATTAATTTTTAACTGGCGGTAATTAATGATGTGGGAATAAAAACTTGTGCACGATCAATGTGGCAAAGCAATATCATAAAGAAAAAAGGCAAACCAAGACTTTTTTCTTCTTTTTTTATTTTTTACACACGCACACACACCCTCACACACTCACGCCACACGCACGCACACCCCATACACGCATGCCGTGGGATTTCACCACCGTGGGTACTCGAACCCTGGACCCGGTGTTGAAACTCCAGGAGTCTACCACCCTGGTAAAACCAAGACTTAAAAGCAAGAGAAAACAAGAGATGGGAAGACACAAAAATTTATGTAGTTGGACAAAATGCCTATGCCCACGTGGTGGCAAGATCATGGGCAACAACTTATCTATGTGCATTCATATACACATAGTACACTCGATCATGCATGCACATATTCACATGTGTACACACATATAATACTCAATACATTTGGTTGACACATACATTCCATGCACTTAATAATTTTCCATGAATACTGAGAAAGCATGCATGAATGCATGTGACGTAGCATGAATGGATGCCATGTATTAGTAGACAGAAAACTCAGACAATTGAGACATTATTAGACTAAAGTTACATGCAGTACAACAAAAAAGGGTATACCCGGCACTTTTAGGGGATCCTTTGCCGGGGCTAGGTAAAATTGGGCGCTAGCAAAAGATCTCTATAAATAGAAAAAAAAACCCTACGCTTATGATCCCAACCTCTCTCTCTCTCTCTCTCTCTCTCTCTCTCTCTCTCTCTCTCTTCTCACACCTCCGATAAATCCCCACAGCCCTGCCCCCCTACTGCTAGTGATAAGGTCCCTCAACATAGCACCCCAGATTTTAAGTTCCAAAGAAACCCAGGTGAGACAACCAGGAAGGGAGATCAACACCATCCACCTTTAATCTCCTCCTATCCGGGTCCTGCCTGCGATCGTGGAGACGCCAAGGGGGTTCTCAACTTGTATTGAAGAGGAAATGTACGTGGACAGCCCCGTTCCAGACTCCATCACATTGGTGCCACCTCTAGGCCCACATCTACATCACAACCATACTTCAAGCAATAGCGATTCTCTGTTGCTCTCGACAGAATCTTCACATCCCGTAGTCTAGCCCACCCAATAGTATTGATCACTTCTCAAGAGGAGAGCCCTATTATTAGAAGTGTTATTCCTTTGGATCAGCAAGTCATGTTAGTTCAAGAGGGACAACCCACAGCTCAGTTAACACCCCTGAATCGACTGCTATTGTGTGGGAAGAAAGGCAGAAAGAAATCCCCCCCCCCCCCCCTCAAGGCCGTTGCATGACCCATTTGGTTGTAAGGATAGCTTCAATTCTCCTCCACAATCGTTTGGGATTTCTTAGGGTCAAGGTGGATTGACTCCAAACCTCCAGCCTCACCTGGCGATCGATTTATCCCCTTACTTCATGTGAGATCACCTGGGAGCGAAGTTGGCAATTGTCAACAGAAGGAGTGATGTCAGATAACAGTGGTCTATCAGGAGGAATAGAGTTGGGGTGCAGAGTCCGGAGGCAGTCGTTGGTTGAAGTTGAAGAAGCAGTTCCCACTGCAACTACCCAACTGTCATAGGAAAATGGAGGATCAGCTTACAGCCTTGGCAGCTACTCAGTCCCAAAGCAGGGCAGTAGAGTTAGGAAGTGTCTATGGGGACGAATCCAAGTAGTTGACAACTCTAACTTGGTGGCTCTCTCAACCCAAGTGCAGGGGGATTTGCTACCTAGCGGTTTGAACTTCCACCAGGGCATCGGGGAGCCAAGCAAATGCTAGCCATCCGGTGGCGTTCCAAAGCTGCAAAAGGCTCAGCCACAATCTGCTACATTAACCCCAAGAGCGGAACCAATTTGACCACACTCACAAATCCCTATCCCCAGAAGGAGTGATAGACAAAAAACAGAAGTGAAGGGTCATTGATTCAGGGTGCGTAATCGATGGATAGTATCCTTATCTAGAACGTTCGAAGTGCGGGTAATGCATGGGCTATTAAATCAGCCAGAAGGCATATTGCCCAACACAAACCAGGTATCGTGGCCCTCCTTGAACCGATGCTAAGGGAAAGTAAGAGAATCAGTACAGGCATGCAGCTTTGGTTTCATTCCTCTATCTCTAATGTAAAGGAGGGAGGAAATTTTTGGATCTTCTTTAATGCGCCCTTGATAGTGGAGAGAGTGTCGGCTGCCAACCAAATCATCTCAATTCAGGTGGGCCTCCAGGGGACAGCAGAGCGGATTCTGCTACTTATTATTTACACCGAATGCTCTAAGGTGCTGCGTAGGTATCTCTAGCAAGAGCTGAGACAAATCGCAGCCAATTTTCAAGGAGCTTGGGTAGTGGGGGGAGACTTCAACGCCACAACTGACCCTACAGAGAGGCTTGGGGGCTAGCCAACTGATCCAGGAGCTTCATCAGAATTTGTGGCAGCAATCAGCCAAGTGAGACTGATAGACATAGGATTTTCGGGGAACAAGTATACATGGAGCAATAACCATCCGGGGAGGACCCGTTTGTCGGAGAGGCTTGACAGGGTATTATGTAACTCTGAATGGCTGCTCCGTTTTACTAGTTTTCGGGTCCAACACTTGGCCAAGGCCGATTCAGACCACACCCCTCTTCTACTTCAATTCCCAGCTGACATCTAGGGAGGCCCAAATCTCTTCAGATTTTAGAGGATGTGGGTCTTCCACGACTCTTTCATCGACCTGATCAAGACATCATGGGTGTCCAACATTGCGGGTCAGCCGATGTTTGTCCTTCAAGACAAGTTGAAAAGCATAAAGGCCGCGCTTAAGGGGTGGAACAGGGACATCTTTGGTAACATTTTCTAACAAATCAACAAAGCAGAGGAAGACTTTCACTTAGTTGAGATGGAAGTCCAACTCAATGGAGCCTTTCAAGTCAGGAACAAGGAGAGGGAAGCCAGTGACCGTCTCAGTCACCTTGAGTTCCAAAAAGAAGTATATTGGAAATAGAAATTAAGGAACAAGTGGCTTAAGGAGGGCACTCGCAACACCAAATTCTTTCACCAGACGGCTTCGATTCGAGCTAAGAGAGCTTTTATTACAAAGATAAACCTGGGTCAAGCAGGTAGGACGGCCGACCAAATGAGAATCAAACAAGAGGCAGTCAATTTTTTTACCAACCAATTAACGGCGGAGCCGCTTGAACCAGTCGGCGATATCCTGGATATTATCCCACAGGCAGTTCTGGCTGAAGACAACACGACCCTTTTAATCGAGCCTTCCATGGAAGAGGTATGGGAAGTTGTCCAATCCATTCCCAATAATGGTGCTCCAGGCCCCGACAACTTCTCAAGCACTTTCTTCTCAACCTGTTGGGAGATTATGGGGCAAGACCTTCACTAAGCAGTGGTGTCTCTTTTGAAAGGAGGCAGCATGCCAAGAGCTTTCACAACATCACTCATCTGCTTCATCCTGAAATTAAGTAACTCAGATAAGTTTTCAGACTTTCACCCCATCAGCATGTGTAACTGTGTATACAAAATATTCTGCAAAGTCATTGCTAAAAGGTTGAATTAAATGCAAGTTGATCTCTCTTAAACATGGAGCTTTCGTCAGGGGACGTTCCATATCTGAAAGCATCGCTCTCACCCAGGAAGTGTTTAGGGATATGGGCAGGAAGGTAAGGGGAGCCAATGTTTTGCTAAAGTTGAACTTGGAGAAAGCTTATGCTAGAGTAGAGTGGAGCTTCCTGGTGGCAGTATTGAGTAGATTCAGTTTCAATTGGAAGTGGATCCATCTGGTCGAGAAATGTTGGAGCAACTATTGGTTCTCAATTTTAATCAATGAAGAAAGCTGCGGTTTCTTCAAATCGTCTCGGGGCCTATGACAAGGGGACCAGTTATCGCCAAGCTTGTTCATTCTTCTAGTTGAAGCATTCAGTTGGAGTTTTTAAAGATTGATAGAGAGAGGTTACTACAAGCCCTTCCAATTGAGGCGAGGATGCCCTCTAATCTCCCACTTATTGTTTGCCGATGACACGATGTTGTTTATGAACGAGTCCAGTAGCTCTCTCAAAATAGTCAATGATTTCATGAAAGCTTTCAAGAGGAGATTAGGTCAAAGGTTCAACAAGCCAAAGAGCAAGTTGATTGTCCCTACAAACCTGCCAAGCAATAAGATTAGGAGAATGGAGAGGGTAATCAGGATCCACACCTCACAAAGCTCACTGATTTGCTTGGGTGTGCCGCTCTTCTCTGGCCGCTCCAAGTTAGCTCTTTTTTAGCCTCTTTTGGGAAAAATCCAGCAGCACCTCTAGGGCTGGTCTACAAAGCTATTGACCCAAGCGGACAGACTTATGCTTCTCAACCATGTCTTAACAAGTATCCTGATACACACGTTATCAGTGATCGATGTTCCTGTAGCGATGTTGGTCTTTCTCAAGAAGGAGTTTTCTGATTTCTTATGGGGATGGGAGGAAGGCCACAAAAAGCTCCATTAGCGGAGCTGAAAATGGTTGTCAGTGCCTAAAATTGAAGGTCTTGGATGCAAGAGGCTTAAGGAAGTAATGATGAGCTTCAACATGAAGCTTGCATGGTCGGTAAGAACTAGTGGCCCAAACAGTTTATGGGGTTCCCTCATCAAAACAAAGTATGCAGCTCACCTCAACAACCCTCCAACCGGTCCCCCTCCCTCGTCTCCACCTCCTTCCCCATTATGGAAAAAGATCAGGGCCCTCTTACCTTTGGTAGACAGCCATTCGAGGTGGCTAATTGGCCAAGGGGACTCCAATCTCTAGATGCAGGACTGGACTAGTTTGGGTCCGCTGCAGGAATTGGCTCTAGGGGTAATTCCTCCAGACACTCGTGGGCTGTTTGTGAAGTGTATCTTGGGTCTGGATGGGATAATGGCCCATAATCCCCTTCAGAATCTTCTGCCCCAACAGATGTGGGATCATATCTTCAATGAAGGATTTTGTACTTCGGAAGGAGCTAACAAATATGTGTGGACAACGTCCCCATCTAGTAAGATTTCATTATTTGTTTGGAGGGCTCTCCACGGAGCGGTCGTGGTGGACAAGTGAGTCATGAAGAAAAGGTTTTACATGGAATTTAGGTGCGAATGCTGCCCCCTAAATCCAATCACCCGCCTGTTGTCAAATCGTTAGACCATCTTCTCGCCTTCAGTCACCTCACCACGCAAGTTTGGTTTTTCTTTGGGATTCAGTTCAACCTGACTATTTTGTCATCCCAATCCATGTCAACTCGGGTAAACCATTGGTGGAGCACAGCCAAAGCTTCCAATGCTTTCCTCTCGTTGTAAGGCCTCCTGCCTTACCTAATCTTCTGGGAATTATGGCTAGCCAGGAGCAATTCCAGGTTCAATGACAGCTCGGTTAATGGGCAGCGTACGATCAACAAGGTAGTTTAATGTATGCAACAGATTAGCCCTTCTCTTGCCAGCCTAAGTGGGTAAACTCCTCCCCTCAACAATCCCTGTAAGCGTTGGGCATCAGGTATGCACCCATCCACAACACCAGTCCTTTGATTGTGGCATGGTCCAGGCCCACTGATGGCTAGGTTAAAGTAAATGTTGACAATTTAGCCAGGGGTAACCCGGAACAATCTGGCGGTGGAGGGATATGCAGGGGGAGTAACGGGGAATTCCTCTTTGCGTTCGTATCGGGCTATGACATGGGAACCAACTTCAGGAAGGAAGCTAAGGCTTTAGCGGATGTCCTAGATCTGGTTGTCACTAAAGGCCATTCGCTCGTAGTCATGAAGAGCGATTCTAAGAGCTTGGTGGACCTGCTCAGTAAAGATGGCAACCAGAGATGGGCTCTCTGGTACACATGGGTCACTATCTCCCATCTAAAGCAGAGGGCCACTTTGAGGGTCTCCTTCACCTCGAGAGAGGTCAATGGTGTGACTGACGGTCTAGCCAAAGTTGGGAGTGAGGTCCAAGGTAGGATGCTTTACCACATAGCAGCAAACCTCCCCTCTCATGCTCGAGGCTCCTTTTTTCCTAGACAGGGAGGGGTTAGGTGCAATGAGGTTGGGCTGAGGATGGAGGTAGTAGTTTGTTTAATCCCTTGTGGATAAATAGTAGAGCTATAAGATAGGTGAGGCATTCCTCCTTTTATGTTGCCCACCCGAAAAATTGTATATTTTTCTAAATGAATGAAATAGTCTCTCAACTTAAAAAATAAAAATAAAATGACACATTGATCAAAGCACAACGATTCTAGATGTATAAGGAGTGGTATGTGTAGATTTTTCTTCTTCTTTTTTCCTTTTTTTTTTTCATTTATTCAAGGGAAACTGTTATAAAAACCTCATTTTTTTTTAAGAAAAAAATAAAAAATAAAATTGGGGCAATAATCTGTCAAGTATTTAATTAGAGGGGTATAGCTGATGTTAGAGGGGATGATTTGCCAGACCATATACAATCAAATGCATGAGAAGTCAAGGTCAAAATGAGGAGGTATAGAAATAATGAAATAGATCCATACATCCAATCTTTTCCATAGTAGTCGAGCTTCGTGGTACACCAATCAGTTTTATAGGCTCATTTGAATGGACACCCAGGGTCAAAGTTGTGTTGCTTGCTTGGCAATGCATACACGTGGCAACATTTCAGGATAATGTGTATGTGCCATCTAATTCACTCATCCGAGGATGATGTGTGCGCCATCAAATCCACTCATTTGATGCACTATGTTAAGATGAATAAATTGGTAGAAAATGATGATATTACAGGACCGTGGGCTCCAACAGGTGAATTTAGAGTTGAATCGATGGTGGAAATTAATCTAGCAGAGCACCTAATGGACAAGGTGGATCTGACGCATATTCTCCCTCGAGTGGTACTTAGTTAGCAGTAGGCACGATTGGGTGAGTGAAAACTTAGGGGGAATTTCCTGCAAGGATTCATGCATACCATGTCATTCCAAAATAGTTTAAACCAGACAAAATCATTCATATTGAGGATAATTGAAATTAAATGTAAATGTATAGATGTATGAATATATGCTCAAGTCACAGATCTAGGGATGCACATCCAGCTGTCAAAATAAAGGGTCGCCCAAGGCAAACTAGTCACCCAAAAAAATACTCATAGGTACGCCCAAGGAGAACTAGCCACCCGAAAAAGACCATGTAGGTGAGTGCGCCCAAGGATATCTCCTGAAAAAATACATGAGGTACGCCCAAAGAGTGTCTAATCCTGGAAATGCCTCATGTAAAGGAAAGCACCCAAAGTGACTTAAAAGCACAGGTTCATTACTTCACCTCTAATTAATTTAAAGTACTAGAATTGTAGGGAATTATTAACTCTAAGTAAAGAGGTGTATTAAAAATTCAAATTACATTTCCCATTGCAGCTTCTTAAGTTTAGGGAGTGCTTATGTCCAACCTAATGTACCATGTGGTGGGTAAGGAATTTCTTATGAATCCTAAGCTCGCTTCATATGCTGATTTGTTGTGACAACATTATTTCTAACTAAGGAAATTTCTACAAAAGTTCAAAATCTAGGTCTCTAAGAATTCTATTTTAGGAGTTAAGTTTAGGGGATGATTCCACTTGGTCTTATGTATATTGCAATGATGTTTGTCCACCCACAACTTTTAGGCTTAGCTTCCAAGTTTAAGCAGCTACCCTGATATCCTACAATTTTTTATTTTTTATTTTTATTTTTTTTTATTTTTTAAGTTCCAAATAGTTGTTCTGGTAATTTATAAGGAGACCAAAATTGTATTTCTAAGTTTCAAACAATGGTCCTATTATTTATAAGGGAACCAGAGTTTTTGTCTCTAAGTTTCAAATGACCAACCTAAAATTTGTATTAACTTTACCTCTAGTTAATTCTAAACACTAGAATTTGATGAGAATTATTGTACCTAATTAACGAAATGTGTTGGGGAATTCAGGTTATACTCCTAATGACTTTTCCTAAGTCTAAGTGAGTACTTAAGTTTATTCTAATATACGAGATGGGGAGTAAAGAATTCCCCATAATACTTAAGTTCGTTTCATTTGTTAGTTATTTCGACAGTGTATACTCCTAACCATGAAATTTTTAGGAGAGTTCATATCCTAGGTTTTTGAAAATTTTCATTTGGAAGTCAAGTATAAGAATTAATGTCCTTGCGTAGCCTGGTGTACATCATAATGAGTACTCGGTGCACATTTAATTTCTAAGTCCAAGCAACCATTTTGGTAGTTCTTAAGGGAACTATAGTTTTAAGTTTCTAAGTTCTCAGCCTCTCCTACTCTCAAGAGAATCTCACATGAGTTTGAATGGTACTCCAACAATTCCAAAGGGAACGTAAGTCCATTTCTAAGTTCCTTTCACTCACTAAGTATTGTGACCATGTTATCTCTAACTAAAAGAAATTACAGAAAAAGTCTAAACTCCATATTTATGAAAATGTCCTTTGGGAGTCAAGTTCAAGGAATGTTCTGGTTTGTCCTGAGATACACCATAGTGGGTATTTGTCCTCCCACAATGCATGAGTTCAATTTCTAAGTTCAAGCAACAATATTGGTAGTTTACAAGGGGACCAAGTTTTTAGTTCTAAGTTCAAATGACTAAATGTTGAAAGGGAACTAGTTTCATTTCTAAGTTCTACGATCATCAAAACAATTATTTTAGGGGCCTAAGTTTGGGTTTCTATATTCTCAGATTTTCCTAAGTCTAAGGGAGATTCACTTAGGTTCAAATTTCTAGTTTCAAACTGTTAGTGCTATGATTTCATATCCCTTTGGTTGTCAAATTTTGTAGTACCAAAACCTATATGTCTTGTACTTCTTGTGTTTCTTGTTTGTGATTACACACTGCTTCAAGACAAGATCATGAATGAAGAATGTTTTCAAGACAAGATCATAAATGAAGAATGTTTGCAAGACATGTCATGAATGAAGTCTACAAGAATAGAAGACTTCAAGTTTGCTTCTAACAAGTTCAAGATTAGAAGACTTCATCAAGACAAGTCAAGAATGTACCAAGCTCGAGAAAGACCATCAACTCGACTCAAGCTTCTACTTCAAGATCATCTGAGAATACAGACCTTCAAGACTTCAATGTCCATCTCACTTCAAGGTTTGTTTGACCTTAGGTTAACCTTAGGTTGGTCTGTATGATAGGTCATTCTGGATACATAATCCGAATATTTTAATTTACTTGGTGTGACTGATCTAAGACCAGTCCTAGAGATCTTAAGACCAGTCCTAGGTCTGCTACGACCAGTCTTAGGTTTCTCAGGACCAGTCCTAGGTTGTTACAGATTTTCAAATTTTCTTGGTTGTCCTTCGACCAGTCCTGGGAAGTCCTACGACTCATCCTTCGACCGGTCGTAGTCCTACAACTCAAACTCCAGCAACCTATCTCGAGTCCCACAACCAGTCGTAGGTGTCTCATGACCAGTCGTAGGTGGTCCACGACCGGTCGTAGGCTACCTAAGACTAGTCCTGAGAATAGTTAATCTAATCCCACAGAATTCTTTCAAAATCTTTGATGCTATGACTAGTCCTAAGATCCTAAGACCAGTCGAAGATGGGATTTTTAGTGCTATAAATAATGCACGAATTTCAGAGTTTATTCATTCCATTCCATTCAATTCAAGCGATTTAAGGCTATACTCTGAGATAAGTTGTGATTATTTTTTAAGCTATTGTGCATATTTAATATTCCTTTTGTTAGCATTTTTCTATTGTGATTTTGATCCATATTCAATCTTATTTAGAAAAGAGGAATTTGTGATATTCCTTCTTCGGGATCAAAATCAAATAGACCTTGCTCTTCTTGATTTAATCTAAAATCAATTAGACATAGAACCATTCTTTATGTGAGTATTGGACATTGAACGACGTATCATTCATCTACTCCGATTGGTTCTCTTGGGCTACTTCAAAAGGAGATCCGGGTATTTTACTTTGTAATTTACTTTCTCTGGTTTTTTTGAGATTTGCGGAAAAATCTCATTGTTTTGGTTATCGAGGAGCCGAAAACTCAGATTGTGGGGTTTTTGGATTGTGTAAGCTTTGAGATAAAAAGACACAATTGTGAAGGTTTTGGGTGAACTGTGAAAACCTATTTTAATAGTGCATGCTAATATCCCTATGTGAGGATATTAGGAGTGGAGTAGCATTCTGTGTGGTATTGGCTACAGTTGGTGAACACACAGTGAACCACTATATATCATTGTGTTGTGGATGTGCTTGATTTCTTTATTCATTTATTCCTTGATGTGTGAATTGATTTTGTGGATGAATGTTGTAATTTTCATTTCAAGCAAGTGTGGTTGAATGGTGTAATAACTTAGGATTTATTTCTTTAAGTTATTCTTGATTTATTTTCCATATCATTTGTGTTTTCTAGATCGTTCTAGAAATAAGGTTGTCCTACCATAAACCATTGGTTTCTGGTGTAAGGTTGTCCTTAGAACTAATTTAGTATCATTCTCATATTTCATATGTTTTGGGAGTATTATTTCAGCATTATTATTTATATCTTTTATTATTCCGTTGTTTTAGATTTTATTTGGCATTGCCCTATTCACCCCCCTCTAGAGCATATAGCTAGGCCCTTTCAAGTGGTATCAGAGCTAAATAGCTCGTGCTTATTGATTATTTATTGGATTTATTTCCTGAGCTAACGATCTAAGCTATATTAAGATGTCAAATTTTGATAGCCTATCTGTCACTAGGTCACCACCCTTTAATGGCACAAACTATGCTTATTGGAAAGCAAGGATGAGAATCTTTCTCAAATCCATGGATGAAAGTGTGTAGCTGGCCACTGTGAACGGATGGAAACTACCTATCACTGAAGTAACTGATGAAGATGGTTCAAAATCAATGAAAGTAATATCTTATGCTCTTTGGACCACACTTCAGAAAAGTGAGAGTAGTGCCAATGCAAAAGCACTAAATGCAATTACTTGTGCATTGTCACCAGATGAATTCAAAAGAATCATCTCGTGTGAAAATGCTAAACAAGCATGGGATCTTTTAGAAATGACACGCGAGAGTACATCAATTGTCAAGAAATCTAAAGTCCAACTCCTCACAACTAAATTTGAAGAAATTCATATGGAGGAGAATGAAATGTTTATGGACTTCTACACTAAATTGAATGACATTGTAAACTCAATGTGGGTTCTTGGTGATAGAATCCCAGAAAGTAAAGTATGTGCAAAGATACTATGCTCACTTCCTGAATGGTTCAATTCAAAAGTAACCGCGATTCAGGAACTTCGTGATACGGATAACATGAGGGTTGAGGAACTAGTTGGTTCTTTATAGACCTACGAATTGAACTTTAAAGCTCCAAAAGGAAAATCAATTGCTCTCAAGTCATCTAAAAATATTCCACAAGAGAGCACTTCAGACTTTGAAAATTCCAAAGATGATATGGCACATTTTGTAAAAAGGTTTTATAAAATTTTGAAAAATAAGAAAAAAAGAGATTTTCAAAAATCAAACAATAAGAGACAATCTAAGCCTAGAGCTCGAAAATTTTTGAAAGATAGTCAATGTTACAACTGTCAAGAATATGGGCACTTGGCTAACAAATGTCCTAAAAAGGACAAATAAAAAAGGAAGATGTAAGACCCGTACCCTAGTCCGTACAGTTTCGTAGGCTTTCGCGATCCTACCGGTCGAATTCCGGCAATCCTCGACTCATATCCGATGTTGCGCACAATCTTAAGCCGAGTCCTGCCTACCGAAGGCGGCTTGATCCGAAACTTGTACCTTGACGACCGCGCCGTCGCCGCGGTTCTAACGCCGCGACTCACGCACCGACCCGATACCGTGCTAGGAGATGTCGGTCAGCGTTCGGTTCGAAGAAACGCCGTTGCGAATCTCGAGGAATCTCTACGAGATGTCCCATCAATCAACCATAAATGTACTTCCATACCTAAGTACAAGCAACCCATGCCTCCTTTACTCAAAGTCAAATCTCTCTCCCATTTTTCAAAGCCACCCTTACCCATGACATCATCACACCACTCCCTCCATCCCTTCTTCCTTTAATTTATTTCTTTCTCTCTCTCATTCTCTCATTCCCTCTCTCTCACACGTCCAAGGCTCTCTAAGCAACTCAATCTCCCAAAACTTCTAAGTGTGGTTCACCTCCTCATCTCCCATCTCAACCGTTGATCCACCATCCCCACCATCAAAAGTCCATCATCTACCGTCAAAGACAAGCTAAGGAGCATAGGAGGCTAGGAGTGTAAGAAGGAGTGCAAGAGGTGGGTGATCCACCGTTAAATTTCTTTTCTTAGGGCCACTTGTTGGTGGGACCCATTTTTGATGTATGAATTGTATCATGTGGGGCCCATAGTGGCGGGGCCCCACCATCACCGCTTTTTCTCTAGTGTCTCTTTCTCTATCTCTCTCTTTCTTTCTTTTCCCTTGAATGTTGTGGACCCCACCAAAGTATGTTAAATCCACTTCATCCATCAGACGGTGTGGTCCACCGCATTTCAGGTGAAACCCGCCCTTCATTTATATATATATGTAGTAATATATTATATTATATTATTATAATATATATTAATATATATATATATGTGTGTGTGTGTATGGTGGGCCACGTGCATGTGGGACCCACCATGAGATCTGTGTCCGTGGTACCCACCATGAGGTCCGTGTACGTGGGACCCACCACGAGGCGGTGTATACCGTCCAGCGTCTCTGGACGCTGGACGTGAAGGGCGCTGACCTGTAAAAAAAAAAAAAAAAGGTTAAAGTTACTTTTGTGTGGGCTGCTCATGCAGGCCCCATCTTGATGTATGTATGTGATCCACGCCGTCCAATCTATTCTCCAGTATGTTTTAGGCGTTGAGCCAAAATTTTAAGGCGATCTGATCATCAGGTGGGCCGTAACATCTAAAACTATGAAAAGACATGCCAGAACATATAAAAGTACTTGGTGGGACCCACCTGAGGTTTGGATGCAGCTGAGACTCGGTCTGGACGGCCAGACTAGTGAGGCACACTGATTGGGCGGTCTGGATTCGTCCAAAATGGACCCCACTTACAAAAAAAAAAAACGGCCTTGCTGCTTTGCAACGCAGAGAAAGTGTGAGTGAGGCACGGACCCACGGCTCCCTGCCGTGGGCCCCACCATGATGTATACGTTTCATCCATGCCGTCCATTTATTTGATGAGATCATTTTAAGGCACAAGCCCAAAAACGAGGTAAATCCCAATCTCAAGTGGACCACGTTATAGGAACATTCATGGGGCGAGCCCCCATGAGTGATTTGAACTGACAAATAAATATTACCGTGGGACCCACCTGAAATTTGGTGCGGTGAAATTTGGTCTGAACCCTCTTTCAAGTGGGACACACATAATGGCTGGGCTGGATTTGCAAACCACATCTCAGTGGGCCCTACCCCAGGACACGTGTGACCTTATGAACAGATTGGAGGCAAATAAGCATTTCAATGGGCCCTACCCAAGGCCCATGGGACCTCATGAACAGGTTTGGATGGAAAATAAATATTAGGTGGGCCCTGGCCCACTTGTTCTTAGGAACAGTTTGAATGGCAAATAAACATTTTGGTGGGCCCCGCCTTGGTCCACATGACCTTATGAATAGATTGGATGAAAAGTAAACATTTTGGTGGGCCTTGGTCCATATGACCATATAAACAAATTGGATAGAAAAATAAACATTATGGTAAGCCCGCTATTGAGGCCCACTTAGATGCATATGGGCTAGTGTGCTTAGGCCCAAATTGATGTAATTGTGGCCCCTCATTAAGGCCCACTTTGTTATTCATGGGCCCAAGGATGTAGGCCATCTTATTGTGTTCATAGGCTCGTTGTTGAGGCCTACCTTGATATATATAGGCCGACGTTATGAGGCCCATTTGATGTATGTGTGGCCCGTTGTTGAGGCCCACTTGGGTTTGTATAAGGCCCATGTTGTGAGGCCCATTGTGATGAATGCAAGGCCCATGGGTGATGGCCCATTGCAATGTACCTCAGGCCCATTGGTGAGAGTCATTGAGGTGGCCCACTTGATGAATATAAGGCCTATGAGATACGGCCCATTTGATGTATTTAGGGCCAGTGGGATGTACCTAAGGCACATTGCAATGTGTGATTCCACCTTGATTTATTGGTATTTGAGGTGAGCCGAGCCTTGGGGACAATGTTGGTTTGACGTCCACATTGTATGAGTAATGTTGGTTCGATGTCCACATTATAACTCTCCCTGAGGCCACTGATAGGCCGTTATCTGTTTCATGTAGGCCCATCTTCATTGAGAGGATAGTTTATTACTTTATAACATATTTAGCACAGCCCCATGATTCATGATCATACGCATCATATGTATGCTTGAGATGAGGAGTGTCTGATTTTAGCATATGCCTTCGGGCAGACTATTTACGGGCTCCCTGATAGGCGGAGTTGCCCTACATGAGCGCGTGTTTCACGCAGGATGGTTGCATGATTGGTAGTGTGGTTCATGCATTTGCATCTGTATGATTGAGATATGCCCTAGCGACATCGGAGGCCATAGCCTCCTGAATATATCGTGGGTGGCTGGTTGGATACCGAAAAATCTTGTTTCAAGCAATTGGGGCGCCATAGATGTCCCTGGGTGAGAGTCCCTGAACCCGATGGTACTAGAGGATGACTCCAACGTCAAGACCGAGTGGATATACGAGCGCACGAAGGCCGAATACCATGAGGCCGCGTCTCCCACTGTGTCGTGGTCGGTTAGAAAGGAGTGGTGGCCTTACTCGCCCGAGAGCAGGGGGCATTACTAGGCTGAGTTTGACCAGCTCGGAAATGGGTTCGCTATCGACGTGCCGGATAGGTATTGGCGACTATTGGCTGCCGGGCGGATAGTGAGGTTTCTTACGCTCACTTGGACATCTTGTCGCTTGGAGAGAGACAGTGCCACTTGGAGTGTATTGAACCCCGGTGATTATCCATACTGAGAACCGTACTGATTTGGTGCTCTAGTGAGGAGTTGCATTGGTATGAGGATTGATATGCTTGACTTACATATTGCATCGCATGGCCTTGGTATGGCCGATAGCATTCACATCTTGTACTGCATAGCCTTGGTACGGCTAGTTGCATTTCGTACCCATCAGCATGATTTCTCATTACTCCGGCATTGCATTTTGAGCACGTTCGCACACACATACACCGCCCTCTAAGCTTTCTATAAACATGCACGATTGATGCGTGTGTGACGCCAGACGCAGATTGTAGTCTCGCCCAGATTGGAGCGTCCGTAGAGCTTTTGGAGTTTTTGTTATTTGCACTACCTTGTATTTCCCTTTCTACGCACTGTATTCAAAGTTTTTGTTCATAGTGGATTTTGTGATGGTGTTCTTGTGGTTATTGTTCGTGGGTTATGCTTGGTTATGCTCATTACGAATCAAATGGATTATTTGAAATCCTCCTTTTAGTATCCCAAGATCGGAACCTGGCGTATGGGCGCTGGGAGCCGAGAATGGGGTTCTACGGAGAAATTTGTCGGTCTTGGATTCGGCGATCGAAATTTTGTGAGCCGGTCTCGAGTTCGGGGCGTGACAGAAGTTGGTATCAGAGCATAACTTGGGAATAACCGAGAACGGCATCACATGTTTGCTATGAGTTGAAGGCGGTTAGGTTCCAAGTGCGAAACCTTCCGTTTGACTTCCCTAACGCGCGATTCTCGAAATTTATTGGCGCCTTATCTTTTCCATAGGACATGCCGCCCAGGAGAGCGACCCGAGCGCGCGCCGATCCACCACCTGAGGCTCCAGCCTTACCACCCGCGCCTCCCGTTCCACCCCCAGAGATTCCACGCCCTCTGCGCACGAGGATGACTTTCCTTCACGATGCCGTGCGGATCCGGACCGTGCCTGTGAGTGCCTCGTAGTTACAGCACGGATGTTGCTGGTTGTGGTGCCGCACTTCGAGGGGCGGGACAGACGCCCGATTGTTTCGCGGCTCGGGCGGCAGAGCAGGAGCGCGCGAGTGCCCTTCTTCGCGAGTTCAGACGAATGGATCCTCCACGATTTCAGGGCGAGCCTGATCCGTCAGCAGCTGAGCGATGGCGCTCCGATGTGGAGAAGATTTTTGATATTATGTCATGTACGACTGAGCACGAGTCCGATTGGCCACATTCCTTTTTCAGGGCGAGGCAGAGCACTGGTGGACCTCTGTTACCCGTGTCGCAGGACCTGATCATGTCTGGACATGGGAGGATTTCGTCAGCCGATTCGAGGAGCAGTACTTCCCTGACCACATTCGTCGTCAGAGGGCACGAGAGTTCGAGACTCTAGTACAGGGAGATATGTCCGTGGCGCAGTACGCAGCTCGCTTCGTGGCGTTGTCACGGTATGCACCATATATGGTTGATGATGAGGGGCGGAAAGCCCACCGTTTCGAGAGCGGCTTACGTTACGGTCTTCGAGGCTGTGTTATTGGGCATGAGCTCCCGACCTTTCAGGCGGTAGTACGGAGGGCCCAGATCTACGAGACTGAGTGGGCTGACTCTCAGAGCGGTCGAGGAGAGGCCGAAAGAGGCCAGCCCAGTCCAGTAGCTCTCAGCAGCATCGACGACCACAGAGGTATAGGGATCATCCATCTGCTAGAGTACCAGCAGCACCAGTGACACCAGCAGCACCAGCAGCGTCAGCGGCACCTTCTGCTCCACCCCAGCAGCTGTTTCCAGGGATATGTTTTGGATGTGGCGGTTCTGGACACCGCATATCTGAGTGCCCCCGTCCTCATGCGGAGATCTGAGGGCGCGCGAGCGGTCTCGGGGACGGCCGCGACCACGGCGGCGGCCGTCGACACGATGGCGAGCGGCCCCATCAGCAGCGACCTCAGCCACCGAGGCCCCAATGCGGAGAGAGACAAGCATAGGTATAAATGCCGCGCAGAGGGCAGCGGAAGCACCAGGGACCTCAGAGGGGATAGGCACCTCCCCGGCCCGGCTCAAAGCTAGGTTTTATCTTCGCTCGGCGGGACCCTGAGACCTCAGGAGGAGTCGTTGAGGGTATACTTCCTGTCTCTTCATGCATCGCCCGAGTATTATTTGATTCCGGCGCTTCGCACTCATTCATGTCTGAGGATTTCTGTCGATCGACTGGATTACCGACTGAGTCTGCTAGTGAGGGATTGACCGTATCAACGCCCTTGGGGAAGATCGCGATTGGGCCGTTTCGTCCATCTTGCCCGTTCTAGTCGGTGATATATTCTTACTGCCGACTTATTTGTCTGCCGTAGATGATTTCGACGTTATCTTGGGCATGGATTGGCTTGCCGAGTACCACGCCATCATGGATGATTCGCGAGGATAGTCACGTTCGCATACCCGGCTTGCCTCGGTTTCGCCAGTTTTGTTCGAGCCACGAGGAGAATGTTGTCATGCTTGATGTCTGCGCCGATGTGGAGCTCGTTGTCGATTGTATCGATCATATTCCGATTGTCCGCGACTTTCCCGACGTGTTTCAGGAGATTCCGGGATTGCCGCCTCGACGCCATATTGAGTTCGGGATTGATCTTGTGCCTGGTACCGCGCCTATCTCGAAGGCCCCGTACCGTATGACACCGATGGAGCTGCATGAGTTGCAGCGGCAGTTGGACGAGTTGCGAGAGCTTGGATTTATTCGTCCGAGCAGTTCGCCTTGGGGAGCGCCGGTACTCTTCGTTAGGAAGAAGGATGGCTCGTTGAGGCTCTGCGTCGACTACCGCGAGCTCATAGGGTCACGATTAAGAACAAGTACCCACTCCCGAGGATAGATGATTTATTTGATCGGTACGGGGTGTGAGTTCTTTTCGAAGATTGACTGCGTTCGGTTATCATCGATTCGTGTCCGAGAGGAGGACATCCCGAAAACTGACTTTCGGGACGCGTTATGGTCATTTTGAGTTTGAGATCATGTCCTTTGGTGACCAACGCACCCGCGGTCTTCATGCAGTTGATGAACGAGGTCTTCCGTCCATATCTCGATCAGTTTGTTGTGGTCTTCATTGACGACATTCTGATTTATTCGAGGACCCGTGAGGATCATGTGCAGCATTTGGAGATCGCTTTGCAGACCCTCCGTGCCCACCGGTGTATGCGATGGCCGAAAAAGTGGTAGTTACGGCGGGAGGAGGTGAAGTTTCTCGGTCACGTGGTGACGAGGAGGGTGCCGTTGGTGGACCCCTCGAAGGTTGAGCAGTGCGTCAGTGGAACCAGCCCACAACTGCATCTGAGATCGGCAGTTTCCTTGGTTTGGGGGGCTATTATCGGCGTTTTATTGAGGGCTTCTCCCGTATCGCGGCCCCAATGACCAGGTTGACTCGGAAGGGCACAGATTTTGTTTGGACTGATGCATGCGAGCGAGCATTTATGGAGTTGAAGGACCGTCTGACGTCCGCTCCTGTCCTCACTCTTCCCTCTGGGAGTGATGGATACGTTGTATTTACTAATGCTTCGCGTATTGGATTGGGTCTTTGTCTACGATGCGGCACGCGCTCAGAGCTGCCAGCTTTGCGTCTCGTCACTCAAGGTCCATGGTGAACTACCCTACGCATGATTTGGAGTGCGCAGCGATTGTCTTCGCTTGAAGGTGTGGAGACACTATCTCTATGGGGTCGACTTCGAGCTCTTCTCGACCACAAGAGCTTGAAGTATCTATTCTCCCAGTCGAGTGAACATGAGACAGAGAGTTTTGGATGGAGCTTTTGAAGGACTATGATTTTGACCTCCGGTACCACCCAGGCAAGGCAAACGTGGTGGCGGATGCCCTCAGCCGTCAGCCGCGAGGCCTGGTAGCACACATGATGATTCAGGAGTGGAGGATGCTCGAGGATATCGCAGAGTACGACTTCGATTTTGGTCTGCAGTCTTCTATCGTCCAGCTATCGAGTCTGTCGATTCAACCCTCTCTTGTCGCAAGGGTGATCGAGGCTCAGCAGACAGATGAGTCGTTACAGGATTATCGAGCAGAGGCAGCATCTGAGAGTCAGACAGATTGGCAGATGGGTGCTGATGGTGGACTTCGTTTCAGAGGCCGATTATGTGTCCCGGATATTCCAGAGTTGCGCAAAGATCTTATGACCGAGGCACAATGATTGCGGTTTTCTATCCACCTTGGCTCGACGAAGATGTATCGTGATATGAGGAGACAGTATTTCTGGGTGGGGATGAAGCGCCAGATTGCCAGTTTTGTGGCCGAGTGTGACACATGCCAGCGTGTCAAGGCCGATCATCAGAGACCTCTGGTCTATTGCGGCGTTGAGCGTCCGATGTGGAAGTGGGAGCATGTGTCGACAGATTTCATTATGGGTTTGCGAGGACTCGGCGCGGTCATGACGCCATTTGGGTTGTTGTGGATCGTCGACGAAGTCGGCACATTTTCTCGCGATGCGTGCGACCTTGTCATGGACCGGCATGAGGTTATTTATCGAGGAGATTGTGAGGGCGCATGGCGTTCCGGTCTCGATCGTTTCGGACCGAGATTCGAGGTTTACGTCTCGGATTTGGGGAGCTTCAGGAGAGCGATGGGGACCGATTTTGCGGCTCGATCTGCGTATCATCCATGACCGATGGCCGGGCCGAGAGGGTCAACCGGATCCTTGAGGATATGCTTCGGGCACTGCGCGATTGACTTCGGTGGTAGGCCCGGGATGAGCATCTGCGATTGGGCGGGAGTTCGCGTACAACAACGGACTATCGGCGACCATTGGCATGGCTCCTTTTGAGGCATTGTATGGCGGCCGTGCGGATCTCGAGTTGTTGGACCGAGGTTGGAGAGCGGCGTCTCCTAGGTCCCGAGCTTGTGCGGGGAGACTTCGAGGCTATTGATATCATCGGCGGAGAGGATGCGCACGACTCGAGCCGACGAAGAAGAGTTTTTCGATCGTCGTCGCGTCGTCCCTTAGAGTTTGATATGGGGGACCATGTGTATCTCAAGGTCTCGCCCATGAAGGGCGTAGTTCGATTTGGAGCGAAGGCAAGCTTGCCCCGAGATTTATAGGACCTTTCGAGATCTTGGGCGCGTTGGTGCCGTGGCCTATCGGCTTGCCTTGCCACCACGGTTGTCGGCGTCCACAACGTTTTCCACGTCTCTATGTTGAGGAAGTGTGGGTCAGACGTGGTTCTGTTATTGATTGGCGTACCGTTGGAGGTTCGTGAGGATGCTTCTTACATTGAGCAGCTAGTTCGTATCCTTGATCGGAAGGAGCAGGTCCTCCGGACCAAGGTCATACCCTTGGTGAAGGTTCAGTGGGGTCATCATTCTGTTGATGAGGCGTCTTGGGAGCGCGAGGCCTAGATTCGAGAGCGCTATCCCCATCTTTTCGATGATTGACCATATATTGTATCTTGTATACTGTCTCCGATTTTCTATGACGATGTCTTGTTCCTCTTCTATTATGAGTTATGTTCTCTTGCGATGATTGGGTAAATTTCGAGGACGAAATTTTTATTTGGAGGGGAGAGCTGTAAGACCCGTACCCTAGTCCGTACAGTTTCGTAGGCTTCCGTGATCCTACCGGTCGAATTTCGGCAATCCTCGACTCATATCCGATGTTGCGCACAATCTTAAGTCGAGTCCTGCCTACCGAAGGCGGCTTGATCCGAAACTTGTACCTTGACGACCGCGCCGTCGCCGCGGTTCTAACGCCGCGACTCACGCACCGACCCGATACCCAGGCTAGGAGATGTCGGTCAGCGTTCGGTTCGAAGAAACGCCGCACGTTGCGAATCTCGAGGGAATCTCTACGAGATGTCCCATCAATCAACCATAAATGTACTTCCATACCTAAGTACAAGCAACCCATGCCTCCTTTACTCAAAGTCAAATCTCTCTCCCATTTTTCAAAGCCACCCTTACCCATGACATCATCACACCACTCCCTCCATCCCTTCTTCCTTTAATTTATTTCTTTCTCTCTCTCATTCTCTCATTCCCTCTCTCTCACACGTCCAAGGCTCTCTAAGCAACTCAATCTCCCAAAACTTCTAAGTGTGGTCCACCTCCTCATCTCCCATCTCAACCGTTGATCCACCATCCCCACCATCAAAAGTCCATCATCTACCGTCAAAGACAAGCTAAGGAGCATAGGAGGTAGGAGTGTAAGAAGGAGTGCAAGAGGTGGGTGATCCACCAGATTAAATTTCTTTTCTTAGGGCCACTTGTTGGTGGGACCCATTTTTGATGTATGAATTGTATCATGTGGGGCCCATAGTGGGGGCCCCACCATCACCGCTTTTTCTCTCGTGTCTCTTTCTCATCTCTCTCTTTCTTTCTTTTCCCTTGAATGTTGTGGACCCCACCAAAGTATGTTAAATCCACTTCATCCATCAGACGGTGTGGTCCACCGCATTTCAGGTGAAACCCGCCCTTCATTTATATATATATGTAGTAATATATTATATTATATTATTATAATATATATTAATATATATATATATATATATATGTGTGTGTGTATGGTGGGCCATGTGCATGTGGGACCCACCATGAGATCTGTGTCCGTGGTACCCACCATGAGGTCCGTGTACGTGGGACCCACCACGAGGCGGTGTATACCGTCCAACGTCTCTGGACGCTGGACGTGAAGGGCGCTGACCTGCAAAAAAAAAAAAAAAAAAAAAAAAGGTTAAAGTTACTTTTGTGTGGGCTGCTCATGCAGGCCCCATCTTGATGTATGTATGTGATCCACGCCGTCCAATCTATTCTCCAGTATGTTTTAGGCGTTGAGCCAAAATTTTAAGGCGATCTGATCATCAGGTGGGCCGTAACATCTAAAACTATGAAAAGACATGCCAGAACATATAAAAGTACTTGGTGGGACCCACCTGAGGTTTGGATGCGCTGAGACTCGATGCTGGGACGGCCAGACTAGTGAGGCACACCGATCAAGGCGGTCTGGATTCGTCCAAAATGGACCTCACTTACAAAAAAAAAAAAAAAAAAGCGACTGCTGCTGCTGCCAACGCAGGCAGCAGCGCCTGCGGGTGTGAGTGAGGCACGGACCCACGGCTCCCTGCCGTGGGCCCCACCATGATGTATACATTTCATCCATGCCGTCCATTTATTTGATGAGATCATTTCAAGGCACAAGCCCAAAAACGAGGTAAATCCCAATCTCAAGTGGACCACGTTACAGGAGACTGTTCATGGGGCGCCCCCATGAACAGTTGTGGAAGACAAAGAAATAAATATTACCGTGGGACCCACCTGAAATTTGGTGCGGATGAAATTTGGTCTGAACCCTCTTTCAAGTGGGACACACACAATGGCTGGGCTGGATTTGCAAACCACATCTCAGTGGGCCCTACCCCAGGACACGTGTGACCTTATGAACAGATTGGAGGCAAATAAGCATTTCAATGGGCCCTACCCAAGGCCCATGGGACCTCATGAACAGGTTTGGATGGAAAATAAATATTAGGTGGGCCCTGGCCCACTTGTTCTTATGAACAGTTTGAATGGCAAATAAACATTTTGGTGGGCCCCGCCTTGGTCCACATGACCTTATGAATAGATTGGATGAAAAGTAAACATTTTGGTGGGCCTTGGTCCATATGACCATATAAACAAATTGGATAGAAAAATAAACATTATGGTAAGCCCGCTATTGAGGCCCACTTAGATGCATATGGGCTAGTGTGCTTAAGCCCAAATTGATGTAATTGTGGCCCCTCATTAAGGCCCACTTTGTTATTCATGGGCCCAAGGATGTAGGCCATCTTATTGTGTTCATAGGCTCGTTGTTGAGGCCTACCTTGATATATATAGGCCGACGTTATGAGGCCCATTTGATGTATGTGTGGCCCGTTGTTGAGGCCCACTTGGGTTTGTATAAGGCCCATGTTGTGAGGCCCATTGTGATGAATGCAAGGCCCATGGGTGATGGCCCATTGCAATGTACCTCAGGCCCATTGGTGAGAGTCATTGAGGTGGCCCACTTGATGAATATAAGGCCTATGAGATACGGCCCATTTGATGTATTTAGGGCCCAGTGGGATGTACCTAAGGCACATTGCAATGTGTGATTCCACCTTGATTTATTGGTATTTGAGGTGAGCCGAGCCTTGGGGACAATGTTGGTTTGACGTCCACATTGTATGAGTAATGTTGGTTCGATGTCCACATTATAACTCTCCCTGAGGCCACTGATAGGCCCGTATCTGTTTCATGTAGGCCCATCTTCATTGAGAGGATAGTTTATTACTTTATAACATATTTAGCACAGCCCCATGATTCATGATCATACGCATCATATGTATGCTTGAGATGAGGAGTGTCTGATTTTAGCATATGCCTTCGGGCAGACTATTTACGGGCTCCCTGATAGGCGGAGTTGCCCTACATGAGCGCGTGTTTCACGCAGGATGGTTGCATGATTGGTAGTGTGGTTCATGCATTTGCATCTGTATGATTGAGATATGCCCTAGCGACATCAGGGCCATAGCCTCCACAGATATATCGTGGGTGGCTGGTTGGATACCAGAAAATCTTGTTTCAAGCAATTGGGGCACCATAGATGTCCCTGGGTGAGAGTTCCTGAACCCGATGGTACCAGAGGATGACTCCAACGTCGAGACCGAGTGGATATACGAGCGCACGAAGGCCGAATACCATGAGGCCGCGTCTCCCACTGTGTCGTGGTCGGTTGGAAAGGAGTGGTGCCTTACTCGCCCGAGAGCAGGGGGCATTACTAGGCTGAGTTTGACCAGCTCGGAAATGGGTTCGCTATCGACGTCTTGGGATAGGTATTGGCTGACTATTGGCCAGGCGGATAGTGAGGTTTCTTACGCTCACTTGGACTGTGCTGCTTGGAGAGAGACAGTGCCACTTGGAGTGTATTGAACCCTGGTGATTATCCATACTGAGAATCGTACTGATTTGGTGCTCTAGTGAGGAGTTGCATTGGTATGAGGATTGATATGCTTGACTTACATATTGCATCGCATGGCCTTGGTATGGCCGATAGCATTCACATCTTGTACTGCATAGCCTTGGTACGGCTAGTTGCATTTCGTACCCATCAGCATGATTTCGCATTACTCCGGCATTGCATTCTGAGCACGTTCGCACACACATACACCGCCCTCTAAGCTTTCTATAAGCTTATGCACGATTGATGCGTGCGGTGGCCTGTGACGCCAGACTTGAGCTTGTAGTCTCGCCGCTTGATTGGAGCGTCTTGCCGAGCTTTGGAGTTTTGTTATTTGCACTACCTTGTATTTCCTTTCTACATACCTTGTATTCAAAGTTTTTGTTCATAGTGGATTTTGTGATGGTGTTCTTGTGGTTATTGTTCGTGGGTTATGCTTGGTTATGCTCATTACGAATCAAATGGATTATTTGAAATCCTCCTTGTAGCATCCCAGGATCGGAACCTGGCGTATGGGCACTGGGAGCCGAGAATGGGGTTCTACGGAGGCTGTCGGTGCCGGATTCGGCGATCAGAAATTTTGTGAGCCCGGTCTCCGAGTTCGGGGCGTGACAAAAGAGTATGTTGGCTACTTGGGATGAATCATCTGACTCGGAATCCTCTTCGAAATCAGAAGATTCTGAAAACAAGTCGGGAGATGATGTTAAAGCCCTTATGATTCTAGCCAAAGTCACTTTTTCAAATTATGATGAAGTAACTAGCGAAGAGAATCTGAATAGTGATTGTGACAATGAAGATGATCTTCAGGATGCATACAATGCCCTTTATAAGGAGAGTTGTAAAATTGTTGTCAAGCTTAAATTACAAAAGGAAAAATTTTCTAAACTTAAAGAAGATTATGAGTCTCGTCTTAGAAAAATCTCATATTTCTGATTTTTTTGAAAAGACCAAATGTGATTTAAAAATCAAAACCTCCCAAGTTGATGATTTGAAAACCGAGAACGAGAAACTCAAAAATGAAGTAGCTTCTCTTTTGAGTTTAAAAGACACTTGGAGATATGCCCAAGGTGATCCTAAATTAGAAAAATTGTTATCCGGATCGAGAAAATGTGGCGATAGATCCGGGTTGGGCTATGATAAGAATACTTCTCCTAAACAAAAGAATCTGCTCTAAGTTTGTAAAAGGAGAGTCTTGAACTCAAAAGTAAAGTATACTTATCAAGGTTTTTCAAAAAATTCAAGGACCTTTCAAAAATCTAAAAATAGCCATGCCAACTTCAATCTTCAAAACCAAAATCCTTTGGTTGAAAAGATTATTGATCTTCTCAAGGAGCTATTAAAATTTAACTCTATAGGTCATTCATATAACAATAGACAGAAAAAGTCCAACTACACTCCTAAACCCAAAACAAGATCTTGAAATGGGTTCCTAAAGTTGACCGCTTGGTTGCCCACACCGCTTTCAAAGCTACAAGCCGATCAAAGTGGTACCTTGACAAGTGGTTGCTCCAGACATATGATGAGCGACAAAGCTTTATTCACCGATCTTGAAGACAGGATGATGGGTCGATTACTTTTGGTGATGGAAGCAATTGCAAAATCATTGGCCAAGGTACGGTTGACTTTATAACCTTCCCTTATTTAAAAATGTATTATATGTTGAGGGCTTGAAACACAACCTACGAGTATATCTCGGATATGCGACAACAATCATAATGTAAAGTTTTCTAATCAAGGTTGTGAGATTGTTAATAAAGAGGGTTACGTTATATTAAGCGGTCGTAGAACATCTGAAAAGCTTGCTACATCGTTAGTAATGCAAGCTCATCTACTCAATCGTGTTACATGGTCCATACTGATGAGACTGAATTATGGCATAAACACCTTGGACATGTACACTACTGGAACTTATTTAGATTGAGCAAAAGAGAACTTATAAGAGGTCTACCCAAAATACAAAAAGTAGACAAAATATGTGGTGAATGCCAGTTGGGCAAACAGATTAGGAGCTCTCACAGGAAAGTGAACTCCAATACCACATCTAGACCTCTCGAGCTTCTCCACATGGATCTCATTGGACCAACCAGAATGGAGAGTCGAGGTGGGAAAAAATACATCTTGGTTATCATAGATGACTTTACTAGATTCACTTGGGTATCGTTCTTAAAAGACAAATCTGAAACCCTAGATGAAGTAAAGAAGATCATCAAACGAATCCAAAATGAAAAAGGTTCTCAAGTTTATAAGATTCGTAGTGATCATGGTTCTGAATTTGAAAAATAGCAGTTTTGAGAAATTCTGTAGCGATCAGGGAATATCACATGAATTCTCTGCGCCCAAAACTCCTCAACAAAATGGTATAGTTGAGAGAAAAAATAGAGTGCTTCAGGATATGGCTAATGTCATGTTAAATAGTATGAAGCTCTCCAAAAATCTTTGGGCTGAAGCAATTAATATTGCCTGCTACATTATTAATCGTGTATATACTAGTAAATCTGAAAATAAGACTGCTTATGAGTTATGGCTCGAAAAGAAACCTATTGTCAAATACTTTCAAATTTTTGGCAGTAAGTGTTACATTTTACGAGATCATGAAAATTTGGGAAAATTTGATACGAAGAGTGATGAAGGTATTTTCCTTGGATATTCCTTAAACAGTCGAGCCTATAGGGTTCTAAATAAAAGAACAGGTGTGATTCAAGAGTCCATCAATGTGGTCATTGATGATCATTTGAATACACTTGCTCCGAGTTCAGATGATGATGAAATTCTTATAATCGAAAATCAAGATACCTCTTCATCTTAATTTGAACCTAGGACTGTCAAAGATCATCCAACTAATCAAATCCTTGGAAACCCTCTCACTGGAGTTCATACACGCAAACAACTTGAAAACATATGTAATTATGTTTGTTTTACATCTCAAATAGAACCGGTCAATGTAAAAGAAGCTCTTTCTGACGAAAATTGGATAGTAGCTATGCAGGATGAATTTAATCAATTTGTTCGTAATGATGTCTGGTATCTTGTTCCTAGACCTAAAGATAAACACATTATTGGAACAAAATGGATCTTTAAAAATAAGTCTGATGAACTTGGAAATATTATACGAAACAAGGCTAGATTGGTTGTACAAGGGTACACTCAGATTGAAGGCATCGATTACGATGAAACCTTTGCTCCAGTCGCTCGCCTTGAATCTATCAGACTTTTTATTTCCATCGCTTGCTTTAGAAAGTTTAAAATTTATCAGATGGATGTAAAGAGTGCCTTCTTAAATGGCGATTTACATGAAGAAGTTTATGTAGAACAACCCTCAGGGTTTGAAGACCCCAAGCTTTCTGATCATGTATTTCGTCTCAAAAAGGCTCTCTATGGTCTGAAACAAGCGCCTAGGGCATGGTATGAAAAATTGACTAAATTCTTACTTAGTCATAGTTTTCAAGTGGGAAGTGTCGATAAGACGCTATTTGTTAAGAAACATAATAATGAGATTTTAATGGTTCGGATCTATGTAGAGCGATATTATTTATGGATCAACTTGTTCTAATCATGTCTATTGAGTTTGCGAGTTGATGAAATCAAGATTCGAAATGAGCATGGTTGGTGAACTAAATTATTTCCTAGGGTTACAAGTAAAACAACAACCTGATGGAATCTTCATTTCTCAAACCAAGTATGCTACAAACTTGTTTAAAAGGTTTGGATTTGAAAATGGTAAAAAATTTGATACTCCTATGAGTACAACCTTGAGACTCTCAAAAGACTCTACATGTAAAGATGTAGATCCTAAGCTATATCGTAGTATGATTGGTAGTTTATTATATCTAAGCGCTAGTAGACACGATATTGCTTTTAGCGTTGGTATTTGTGCGAGATATCAGTCTAATCCTAAAGATTCACATCTTCTTTGTCAAGCGGATTATTAGATATGTCGCAAGTACAACTAATTTGGGTCTTTGGTATCCTTTTGATACTAATGTTAAATTAGCTGGGTAATCTGATGCTGATTGGGCTGGTAATATTGATGATAGAAAATCAACCAGTGGTGGTTGTTTTCACATTGGAAATTGTTTGGTTTCTTGGTTTAGCAAGAATCAAAGTTCAATATCGCTTTCCCTTCTTGAGAAAGGTGAGTATATCGCATGACAAGATATGCATGTACACAACTCGTATGGATGAAACGCATGTTAAGCGATTATGGAATTAATCAAGATTCAATGATCTTACATTGTGATAATTCAGTTTATCAATATTTCCAAAAATCCAATTCAGCATTCGCGTACTAAGCATATTGACATTAGGTATCATTACATTCGTGAATTAGTTGAAGAAAAAGCTATCTCTTTGGAATATATTCCAACCAATGTCCAACTTGCTGATATATTTACTAAACCGCTCGACAAAAGCAGGTTTACTAAAATGAAATTTGATCTTGGTATGTGCATTTTAAATTGAATATACTTGTCTGCATGTATCACAGTGTACTATATGTGTATAAATTTTAATTTTTGCATAAAAATATTTATTTTTGTCGATGCTCGACCGGCCCTTGCCATACACGACCGGTCCTGACTCGACCGGTCGTAAAGATCGTGAGCATCATATAATTTGGAGAAAATCACTTTGTTCTTCATTTCCTCTTCTTCCTTTGACGAGTCGTGGCTCGACCAGTCTTGAGATCTCATGATTTTCTTCAAGATAAGTCGTTTTTCTTCATTTTTATTGAAGATTTATGCTTTCTATGCTTTGATTTATAAATTCCATAAGCTTGATCTCGTCTTTTGTTGATTGTTTAGGGTTTCCTCTCTAAAAATCTGATCTAGAGAAACCCACCACCTCTTGTGTTCTTTGTGCTTGCTCCTTGGTAAATCTTGTTGAAAATGGTACATTAGAGGGAAAAAGAAAACATCCCGTGGTCCATCTTCATCTAGATTTACATCTATAACAAAACGGCACCTTCGGTCACCGAAGATGATCCCAATGATGTACTGGGATTTACATAACCGTAAAGTTATCGTTGAGCGTCCTGTAAGTCTCGATCACATTGAACAATTTGAGATTACACCTCTCCTTGAATCATTCTGGACTAACATTTTGTTTTGGGGTGGGCCTGCATACCAGTCCATTGCACAATCTATGGTTGCATGTATCTCAGATTTTTCCCTTGATAATTTAACGTTCTCAATTGCTACTAGAGAAGGGAAATTTTTAATAGATTGACATTTGATATCAATGTATTATGGATATACTGTCAAAGATGAAGGTATTCCGATTCATACATTATATGACAAACCATCAGAATCGGAAAAACAAATGTTGACAAGAGATTTATGCAATATGGAAGTGCATTGGACGCACAAAGGAAATGTGCTCCCCTCAAAACTTTTATTACCCAGATATAAAGTTTTGCACCGGATCTTCACTTCAAACGTGTATCCTCGGTCAGACAATAAAACCGAGTTAACTGCCTTCATGGTTCGGGTATTGCACTCTGTTGTGTCCGGCATTGTTGTCTGTTTACCTTCTTTGATATGTCATTTTATCATTCAGTTTCGTCTTCATCCGGGTCATAGTGATATTCCATTTGGTTATCTTATGACTTGTTTAGCCACAAATATGCTTATTGCTTTACCTGAGAATGAGGCATCAATTCATCATCTTTTATTCAATAATACTAATTTAAATAAGATGAAGTTGGATTTGCTTCCTGGTCAATTCTATGAAGGTGGTGGTGAAGTGTCAAGCAGAAATGAAGGGAAAGCTGCGATCTTCCTCCACGGTGATATAAATATGGATGATATATTTGAAGACATTGAAACCGACTCCCAAAATGATTCGATTACGATCCATCTTGGTTATGATGCACGTCTAAGTGCATTGGAGGAGAAGGTTGATAACCGAGTGTAGCCCATGATATGCAATTTAAATATATGCGAAAATATCTTCGTCGCATTAATAGGGGTTTACATCAGATTGATCCAACCATCCCTGCTCCTTCATCTGGATCTGATTAGGTGGATTATCCTTTTTATTTTTATAGATTCTGTATTATTATTACGATTGATGACTTTGGTTATATGTTTTGGATTGATGACATTGAAGTGTTGTACTAATTTGATAATTAAATCTTGACTCTTCATATAGTGTTCTCTTCTCTTCTTTGGCCTTCCCTTGTCATTTTGTGACAAAAAGGGGGAGTAGTATGGAAAGGGGGAGAATGAGAGAAAGGGAGAGAGTGAGTACTTGAATATGGTTGATTGTTTCTACTCACTTAGGGGGAGTAGAGTATTTTTTTTTCACTCTGATGGCTCATGATTCTTTCTTCATTTTACTCTTATATTTATAAATGTGTTTTGTCACAAATTTGACAAAGGGGGAGATTGTTAGTGCTATGATTTCATATCCCTTTGGTTGTCAACTTTTGTAGTGCCAAAACCTATATGTCTTGTACTTCTTGTGTTTCTTGTTTGTGATTACACACTGCTTCAAGACAAGATCATGAATGAAGAATGTTTTCAAGACAAGATCATAAATGAAGAATGTTTGCAAGACATGTCATGAATTAGTCTACAAGAATAGAAGACTTCAAGTTTGCTTCTAACAAGTTCAAGATTAGAAGACTTCATCAAGACAAGTCAAGAATGTACCAAGCTCGAGAAAGACCACCAACTCGACTCAAGCTTCTACTTCAAGATCATCTGAGAATACAGACCTTCAAGACTTCAATGTCCATCTCACTTCAAGGTTTGTTTGACCTTAGGTTGACCTTAGGTTGGTCTGTATGGTCTGTATGATAGGTCATTCTGGATACATAATCCGAATATTTTAATTTACTTGGTGTGACTGATCTAAGACCAGTCCTAGAGATCTTAAGACCAGTCCTAGGTCTGCTACGACCAGTCTTAGGTTTCTCAGGACCAGTCCTAGATTGTTACAGATTTTTGGATTTTCCTAGTTGTCCTTCGACCAGTCCTGGGAAGTCCTACGACTCATCCTTCGACCGGTCGTAGTCCTACAACTCGAACTCCAGCAACCTATCTCAAGTCCCACGACCAGTCGTAGGTGTCTCACGACCAGTCGTAGGTGGTCCACGACCGGTCGTAGGCTACTTAAGACCAGTCGTGAGAACAACTAATCTAATCCCACGGAAATCATTCAAAATCTTTGATGCTACGACTAGTCCTAGGATCCTAAGACCAGTTGAAGATGGGATTTTTCAGGCTATAAATAATGCATGAATTTCAGAGTTTATTCATTCCATTCCATTCAATTTAAGCGATTTAAGGCTATACTCTGAGATAAGTTGTGATTATTTTTTAAGCTATTGTGCATATTTAATATTCCTTTTGTTAGCATTTTTCTATTGTGATTTTGATTTATATTCCAATCTTATTTAGAAAAGAGGAATTTGTGATATTCCTTCTTCTGGGATTAAAATCAAATAGACCTTGCTCTTCTTGATTTAATCTAAAATCAATTTGACATAGAACCATTCTTTATGTGAGTATTGGACATTGAACGACGTATCATTCATCTACTCCGATTGGTTCTACTGGGCTACTTCAAAAGGAGATCTAGGTATTTTACTTTGTAATTTACTTTCTCTGGTTTTGTTTGAGATTTGCCAGAAAAATCTCATTATTTTGGTTATCTGAGGAGAGCCAGAAAACTCAGATTGTAGGGGTTTTTGGATTGTGTAAGCCCGAGATAAAAAGACACAATTGTGAAGGTTTTGGGTGAACCTGTGAAAACCTATTTTGATAGTGCATGCTAATATCCCCTGTGTGAGGATATTAGGAGTGGAGTAGCATTCTATGTGGCTGTTGGCTAACAGTTGGTGAACACACAGGCGAACCACTATATATCGTTGTGTTGTGGATGTGCTTGATTTCTTTATTCATTTATTCCTTCAGTATTGTGAATTGCTTTTATGGATGAATGTTGTAATTTTCATTTCAAGCAAGTGTGGTCAAATGGTATAATAACTTAGGATTTATTTCTTTAAGTTATTCTTGATTTATTTTTCATATCATTTGTGTTTTCTAGATCGTTCTAAAAATAAGGTTGTCCTACCATAAGCCATTGGTTTTTGGTGTAAGGTTGTCCTTAGAACTGATTTAGTATCATTTTCATATTTCATATGTTTTGAGAGTATTATTTAAGCATTGTTATTTATATCTTTTATTATTCCGCTGTTTTAAGTTTTATTTGGCATTGCCCTATTCACCCCCCTCTAGGGCATATAGCTAGGCCCTTTCATAAACACCCTAATTTGAGACATTTAAGGCTTGTATAAGATCATTTTTCAATGCCAAGTTTGTCCAAACTATGCTCTGATACCAACTGTAATGACCCAAATCTTCAGGACCCAAGTACATGACCCGTTTCCCAAAAACCCAAGTGTTAACCTAAAAGGATGGTCAAATATATTTTTTTTTCTTCTTTTATTAGAGTAAGCAGATGAGCGTAGTGTGGACAAATCAACATAAAGAAAAATTTCATTATTATTCAAATATACAAGAAGCTGCCCATAATGACTTATACAAACCAATGTCTCTGAATTTAGCAAGTACAAGATTTACAAGAATTTAATACATGAAGAATAGCAGAAAGCATATAAATGTAAGCCGCCAGATCACGCAGCTCCTTCAGGAAAATATGAACATGCATCCTTGGCGGTCGTACCCTGCTCATCAAATCTGAGCATGCATATCACTAAAGCCACCTGTATTACCCGTACGGTTGTATATTTGATGGATGAGTGGCCAACTCAGTGTGAATTCTCCTCAAGATTACACACCGCTGCATTAGGTAAACATATTTATAAAACATCCAGACGATCAAAACAGATTAAATGCAGTCTTATTAGATGCATGGATGCGTGAATGCAATCATCGTACCGGGGATGCTCATCCGTGCGGACAGTGGGCCGTCACTCATGCAATCATCGAACCTGGGAAATATCAACCAGTGGGAAATGCAACTAGGTTTATTTGTGTGCGCGAGCGCTTATGACTTTCTATTAGAACACGAATCATTTCATCTACCCCCTTAAAGAGAATTTTACCCACGAGATTTGATAATACTCGCCCTAATCGATAATGGTATAAGTAGAAGGGTTAACCTAATGGTGTATCCTATCTCACATGGGTCTGAGTGTGAAATCACAATTTCCCTTCCTAGGAAGACATATCTAAATTTACCAAACCCCTGAGTGTCTTTTGTAGCATATTGATTTCCTCTAAAGGTTTAGAAATCATTCTGGTATTATCCAAAATCGAGGAATTATTCTAATGCCTATCTATATCAAAATGTCCATTTTCCTTTACTAAGATTATGGGTTCATTTGGCTGGCCAATACTAATATCTTATTTTTACTTTTCTTTTTCTTTACCTTTAATGATAATTTTCTGTAAATGCAGTCTTATTAGATGCATGGATGCGTGAGTGCAATCATTGCCCTAGGGATGCTCATCCGTGCGGACAGTGGGCCGTCACCCATGCATTAAGTGTTATGATAGTCGGAATCATCGAACTTGGGAAACATCATTCAGTCGGAATCATCGAACTTGGGAAACATCGAACCTGGAAAATATCAACCAGTCGGAATCATCGAACTTGGGAAACATCATCGAATCAACTTGGGAAAAATCATTCGAACTTGGAAAACATCATTCAGTCGGAACAATACGTGTCATGTATGCATGATTAGCCAAGTCATTATTAGTCCATTTACAACCAGCCAATTTAGATAAGCTCAAAGGTCACTACGGGGAGCATATAGCCTAGTGTAGGCCGATAGCTCAGGCATAGTATCCCATGACTACCATCCCCAGCTCATGAGACTACCACCTTAGGATGTTTAATGGAAACCTATCGACTAGTGGCCAATCATATTACAGTATATAGGGCTTACCATCGCATGGTTGCACAGTATAAAACCATCGAACCCATATAGGGAAAATACCAGAACAAAGCCACATAGGGCGATATCAAACAAGCCGCATAGGGCAATTATCAAAGTAGGCCTCATAGGGCGAGTATCAAAACCATGCGATAAAAGACCATCCTTGAAAACCATTGGATACAACAACCCTAGATGGTAGGCCCACATCAATGACCCATTTAGACCACCACTCAATAACCACTAAGTCGAAGGTCCATTTTAATCACAACCAGTCAGGTTACATCCCAAGTATGGGTGTACATTTATAGGTGGGGGTTTCCCACTAATGTACTAGTTTAAAGTCCATAAGCAATACACAAGCATGAACAAATATACAGGGTGAAGGCAATATAGCAATTCAATTTCCACCAGCTAACACATGTGATTATAAGAGAGAGATATTAATTATAATTTTTAATAAAAACAATAACTTAAGCTAATGAGAAGATGGAAAGCTCAAGGGGAAGAATCATCACCTTATGTATCGAATCGCCAACTGATGTTGATAGGAAACGTGTGCACCCTTAGAATTGAATCCTACCATGGATTGTGAAATTGCACATGAGATCAATGTTATACCAAATTCCTACGGTCAAGATTTATACAACCTAGGGTTTGGATCATTTTTATTTTTAGGGTTTTAGTATAGAATTAGGCTTCATCCTAGGGTTTTAGTTATAGGATTTAGATTCTAGGATTTGGATGTTAGTTCATGTGAAATTAATTGTCATGATAGTTTATAACTATAGCATAATTATTAATACTAATGATAGAATTACTATTAGCCAATCGTGGCAGTAATAATCATCATAATGATAGAAATCAATATACTTTTACCACCAATGACAATATCTAAGAATGGTGAGTAAAATCCTAATAACTACAGTTGTGGTTTTATCTATACTAGCTAATACTAGTATGAGTAATCTATTTAATGGCTAATCAAGTTTCTAATAAAATTACTATGATAATAGTAATAAGGATGGAGATTGTGAACCAAGATCCTTCTAGTTTGGTGTACCATTAATTGCCACATAAACTTACTAATTATAAAATCATTATTAGCATTAGTCTTATGATTTATATTAGCTACTATGGTAATAAAAATCATTATGATGGGAATTAATAATTATAGTTACAATTGATGACAGTAATAATAGCAACATTAATTAATATACTGTAAAAAATCAAAATCTCTAGTCAATAGCTTTAAAATTGAAAATTCTCACCTTGCCGACTCGGCTCGAGTCGAGTTGACTGGGCCCTCTTCTCTCTCTTCTTCCTTTCTCTCATGCTGGAACGCCCAGCAGGTCTCTGACTCGAGCCAGCTGACTCGGCAGCGAGTCAGCTTCCCCTCATCTAATCCCACTCTCTCCTTCTTCTCGTTCTCTTCTCTTCCATCTTTCTTTCTCTTGTTTTTCTTTTTTTTTTTTTTCTTTTCTTTTCTTGAGACTCCAGAAGGACCGGAGGTGACCCACACCTTGAGCTCAACTTTGGTTGACCTAACAACTAGGTGGCCACATCGAACTCGGTTGGGCCGAGTTGATACCACACACTGCACTTTCGCTTTGCCCACACTCTTCTTTATTCTTCTTCCTTCTCCCTCCTTTTCCTTCTTCCTTCTTTTCTCTTTTCTTCCTTCTTCCCAGCTGCTGGGAACACCAAATAAAACTCGCCAACTTGGCCTGACTCGGCACGGCAGCAGCAGCTGCAACCTCATCTCTCTCCCTCATTCGTTTCCTTTCTCTATGCTTTTCTTTCGCTTTCTTTTACCTTCTTTCTCTCCTAACACCATGACCAAGTGGTGAGAATCGAAAAACGTCATCCCGAACTGAGCCTAACTCAGTTGGAACGGTGGGGAAGATGGCTGTCATTAATGGCAAAAC
Source organism: Magnolia changhungtana (assembly GCA_030180095.1). Lineage (NCBI taxonomy): Eukaryota > Viridiplantae > Streptophyta > Magnoliopsida > Magnoliales > Magnoliaceae > Magnolia > Magnolia changhungtana. The sequence continues at coordinate 7,351,308 of JASAUF010000652.1, forward strand.
TCGAACGGAGGCTCCCTCCTCCAATCTGCCAGCATGGGATGGCTCATAAGGGTTGTAGGAAGCTTATGGATAGGATTTTTCAAAGCTCCAGGATCGTTTAGGCGGTGGGTTTGGGAGGAGGAGAAAACGGCTAGTTTCATGGTTGCGGCTGTAAAAATGGAGAATCAGTCCCTGTTGCTCAATCCTCCCCTGTTTATAACAAAACCTAGCCTTCACCTAGACTGTTGGATTGAGGATAAATGCTCCAGATTGGATCTGGCAGAAACTGGCTCCCAAAACCGTTGGTAGGAACCAAAACCAGCCCCAGTTTTGCTTGGAACACCCTAAACGAGTGGACGGCTGAGATGTTCCAGTAGAGGGACGACTAGGATTGACGGGTACAGGAGGACGCAGATCGCTCTGCTGGCAACAGCAGACAGTTTCCATTTTTGGAAACAAGTGTTTTTAGGGTCTATTTACGCCAAGGATTGTGTAGCAGTACGTACTAGTCGACGGGTGAAACCACCTAGGGTTCGGTCAGGATCTAATGCCTCACACGATGGATGGTTCTGATCATCCAGATAGTTGATGATGGTGGGCCACATGGGTTACAAATGGCGCTCATCCGTTCTCTGATAAAAGCCAGAGCAAGAGGGAGGAGTTTCTCCTTTTAAAGAAATTTCGGGTTAAACTCGTCTGACCACTACTGCTGGCCCGATGCACCGCTAGTGCACAAGAACTGTGCACATGCACAACTAGGGTGGGATCCATGATAGTGTTTGAATGAAATCCACTCCGCTCATTTCACTAAAGGGGCCCTTACATGTACTTTTAACCGAAGATCAGGTGGGTACACGGCTCAGGTGGCCATACACTTAACTTCCTACACCTAGTGGTGGATTTTTGTTAGCCTAGTGGTCGGATCTTCCCTAGATTAAACGTCAATCGTTAAAAAGTCCTAATGGTCCATTGGTAAAGCTTTCATCACCTGTTACCAACCAATACGAATATTAACATAGGTTTCATTATTTTTGTACATTACTTATAGTTAAAATAATTAAATCTCATATACATATATGCATATAGTTTCAATATTAACATAGTACTATATGCATGCCATTGATCACTTATTTATCAGTATATGATTCATAACATACAGTCTCATACATATATATGAATTATAAATTGTGCAATATCTTATTTAAAATTGCATCGTTAAATAATATAAAATTTTATTCAAATATCTAATAGTTTTCGGTATACATGTTTATAGAAATATTCAATGCTACAGTAATATTTATAACTCAATTATAATTGTGGAATTATCATTTATTATGTTAGTTAATATAATATTATTTTCATAATATCTTATATACATTAAATACATACACATCAATTTACCATGAAATTTTAAATCTTTACAAGGTATATATATTTCATAGTGTATATATTTACGTTGCATTATTTATATATTTATATTAAATTAATCTACATGGTAACACTCGAGTATTGGAAAGTACGGGGTATTACAGGAGTTGACATTGGGATTTGGTGTAGGTTTAGGTTTAGGGATTTGAGAATAGGTTAAGGTTAAGGTTTAGGTTTAGGAAATCGGGTTCGGGTTCAGGATCGGGTTTAGGCTTGGGTTTTCAAGTTTAGATTTAGGTTTCGGTTAGGGAGTTGAGATTGGGATTAGGTGTATGTTTAGGTTTAGGGATTTGAGAATAGGTTAAGGTTTAGGTTTAGGTTTTAGCATATAGGTTTAGGTTTTAGTTTTAGGTTTAGGTTAAGGTTATAAGTTTAGGTTATAGGTTATAGGTTAAGGTTTAGGTTATAGGTTTTTGTTTAGGTTAAGGTTATAGGTTTTGGTTTAGGTTATAGGTTTAGGTTTATGTTTTAGTTTATAGGTTTAAGTTATGGTTTTAGGTTTTGGTTTAGGTTAAGGTTATAGGTTTTGGTTTAGGTTAAGGTTAGGTTTTAGGTTTTATGTTAAGGTTTTATGTTATAGGTTTAGGTTAGGTGTAGGTTTAGGTTTAGGTTATAGGTTATAGCTTCAGGAATTGAGAATAGGTTAAGGTTTAGGTTTAGGAAATCGAGTTTGGGTTCGAGATCGGGTTTAGGCTTGGGTTTTCATGTTTAGGTTTAGGTTTAGGTTAGGGTGTTGAGATGGGGATTTGGTGTAGGTTTAGGTTTAGGGATTTGAGAATAGGTTAAGGTTTAGGTTTAGAAAATCAAGTTCGGGATCGGGTTTTGAAGTTTAGGTTAAGGTTTAGGTTTTAGGTTTAGGTTAATGTTAGGTAATAAGTTATAAGTTTAGGTTATAGGTAATAGGTTGGTTTTAGGTCATAGGTTTTGGTTAAGGTTAAGGTTATAGGTTTAGGTTAAGGTTTAGGTTTAGTTTTAGGTTTAGGTTTAGGTTTAGGTTATAAGGTTTAGGTTTAGGGAATTGAGAATTGGCTTGGGTTTAGGTTTAGGGAATCGGGTTCGGGATCGGGTTTAGGTTTGGGTTTTCAAGTTTAAGCTTAGGTTTAGGTTAGGGAGTTAAGATTAGGATTAGGTGTAGGTTCAGGTTTAGGGATTTGAGAATACATTTAGGTTTTAGGTTTAGGTTTAGGTCTTAGGTTATAGGTTAAGGTTTAGGATTTAGCTTTAGGTGAATGGTAGGTAATAGGTTATAAGTTTAGGTTATAGGTAATAGGTTAAGGTTTAGGTCATAGGTTTTGGTTTAGGTTAAGGTTATAGGTTTAGGTTAAGGTTTAGGTTTAGGTTTAGGTTTAGGTTATAAGGTTTAGGTTTAGGGAATTGAGAATTGGCTTAGGTTTAGGTTTAGGGAATCGGGTTTGGGTTTGGGATCGGGTTTAGGTTTGGGTTTTCAAAGTTAAGCTTAGGTTTAGGTTAGGGAGTTGAGATTAGGATTAGGTGTAGGTTTAGGTTTAGGGATTTGAGAATACATTTAGGTTTTAGGTTTAGGTTTAGGTCTTAGGTTATAGGTTAAGGTTTAGGATTTAGGTTTAGGTAAATGGTAGGTAATAGGTTATAAGTTTAGGTTATAGGTAATAGTTAATGTTTTAGGTCATAGGTTTTGGTTTAGGTTAAGGTTATAGGTTTAGGTTAAGGTTTAGGTTTAGTTTTAGGTTCGAGTTTAGGTTTAGGTTATAAGGTATAGGTTTAGGTAATTGAGAATTGGTTTGGGTTTAGGTTTAGGGAATTGGGTTTAGTTTTAGGTTCGAGTTTAGGTTTAGGTTATAAGGTATAGGTTTAGAGAATTGAGAATTGGTTTAGGTTTAGATTTAGGGAATGCGGTTCGGGTTCGGGATTGGGTTTAGGTTTGGGTTTTCAAGTTTAAGCTTAGGTTAAGGTTAGGGAGTTGAGATTAGGATTAGGTGTAGGTTTAGGTTTAGAGATTTGAGAATACATTTAGGTTTTAGGTTTAGGTTTAGGTTTAGGTTTTAGGTTATAGGTTAAGATTTAGGTTCTTGTTAGGTTATAGGTTATAAGTTTAGGTTATAGGTAATAGGTTTTGGTTTAGGTTAAGGTTATAGGTTTAGGTTAAGGTTTTGGTTTAGGTTTAGGTTATAGGTTTAGCTTAAGGTTTAGGTTTAGGTTTAGGTCATAAGCTATAGGTTTAGGGAATTGAGAATTGGTTAAGGTTTAGGTTTAGGGAATCGGGTTCGGGTTCGGAATCTGGTTTAGGCTTGGGTTTTCATGTTTACGTTTAGGTTTAGGTTAGGGAGTTGAGATTGGGATTAGGTGTAGGATTAGGCTTAGAGATTTGAGAATAGGTTAATGTTTAGGTATAGGTTTAGGTTTAGGTTATAGTTTTAGGTTTTGGTTTTAGGTTTAGGTTAAGGTTATAAGTTTAGGTTATAGGTTATAGGTTAAGGTTTAGGTTATAGGTTTTTATTTAGGTTGAGGTTATAGGTTTTGGTTTAGGTTATAGGTTTAGGTTTAGGTTTTAGTTTATAGGTTTTTGTTTAGGTTGAGACTATAGGTTTTGGTTTAGGTTATAGGTTTAGGTTTAGGTTTTAGTTTATAGGTTTTTGTTTAGGTTGAGGTTATAGGTTTTGGTTTAGGTTATAGGTTTAGGTTTAGGTTTTAGTTTATAGGTTTAGGTTATAAGTTATAGGTTTAGGTTTAGGTTTAGGTTATAAGTTTAGGTTAAGGTTTAGATTTGAGTTTTGGTTTAGGTTAAGGTTATAGGCTTTGGTTTAGGTTAAGGTTTTGGTTTTGGGTTTAGGTTAAGGTTATAGGTTAAGGTTATAGGTTTAGGTTAGGTTTAGCGTTTAGGTTATAGGTTATAGGTTATAGCTTTGGGAATTGAGAATAGGTTAAGGTTTAGGTTTAGAAAGCGGGTTCGGGTTCGGGATCGGGTTTAGGTTTGGGTTTTCCATATTAGGTTTAGGTTTAGGTTAGGGAGTTGTGATTAGGATTTGGTGTAGGTTTAGGTTTAGGGATTTGAGAATACATTTAGGTTTTAGGTTTTAGGTTTAGGTTTAGGTTTTAGCTTATAGGTTTAGGTTATAGGTTTTGGTTTTGGTTTTAGGTTTAGGTTATAGGTTAAGGTTATAAGTTATAGCATTGGGAAGTGAGAATAGGTTAAGGTTTAGGTTTAGGAAACTGGGTTCGGGTTTAGGTTTGAGCTTTCAAGTTCAGGTTTAGGTTTAGGTTAGGGAGTTGAGATTAGGATATGGTGTAGGTTTAGGTTTAGGGATTTGAAAATAGGTAAAGGTTTAGGTTTAAGAAATCGGGTTCGGGTTCGGGATCGGGTTTAGGCTTGGGTTTTCATGTTTAGGTTTAGGTTTAGTTTAGGGAGTTGAGATTGGAATTTGGTGTAGGTTTAGGTTTAGGGATTTGAGAATAGGTTAAGGTTAAGGTTTAGCTTTAGGAAATCGGGTTCGGGTTCGGGATCGGGTTTAGGCTTGGGTTTTCATGTTTAGGTTTAGGTTTAGGTTAGGGAATTGAGATTGGGATTTGGTGTAGGTTTATGTTTAGGTTTAGGTTTTGGTTTTAGATTTAGGTTTAGGAAATAGGTTTGAGTTCGGGATTGGGTTTTGAAGTTTAGGTTTAGGTTTAGGTTGGGGAGTTGAGATTGGGATTGGGATTAGGTTTAGGTTTAGGGATTTGAGAATACATTTAGGTTTTAAGTTTAAGTTTTAGCTTATAGGTTTAGGTTATAGGTTTTGGTCGGGGTTATAAGTTTAGGTTATAGGTTATAGGTTAAGGTTTAGGTTATAGGTTTTTATTTAGGTTAAGGTTATAGGTTTAGGTTTAGGTTTATGTTTAGGTTATAGTTTATAGGTTTAGGTTATAGGTTTAGGTTTTGGTTTTAGGTTTGGGTTAAGGTTATAAGTTAAGATTTTTGTTTAGGTTAAGGTTATAGGTTTTGGTTAAGGTTTAGTTTTTGGGTTTATGTTAAGGTTATAAGTTAAGGTTATAGGTTATAGGTTATAGGTTATAGGTTATAGGTTAAGGTTTAGGTATAGGTTTTAGCTTATAGGTTTAGGTTTTGGTTTTAGGTTTAGGTTAAGGTTATAAGTTTAGGTGTCAGGTTATAGGTTTTTGTTTAGGTTAAGGTTATAGCTTTTGGTTTAGGTTATAGGTTTAAGATTAGGTTTAGGTATAGGTTTTAGTTTATAGGTTTAGGTCATAGGTTTAAGTTTTAGTTTTAGGTTTAGGTTAAGGTTATAAGTTTAGGTCAAGGTTTAGGTTCTGTGTTTTGGTTTAGGTTAAGGTTATAGGTTTTGGTTTAGGTTAAGTTTAGGTTTTGGGTTTATGTTAAGGTTATAGGTTTAGGTTTAGGTTATAGGTTATAGGTTATAGCTTTGGGAATTGAGAATAGGTTAAGGTTTAGCTTTAGGAAATCGAGTTCGGATTCGGGATCGAGTTTAGCTTGGGTTTTCATGTTTAGGTTTAGGTTTAGGTTAGGGAGTTGAGATTGGGATTATGTGTAGGTTTAGGTTTAGGGATTTGAGAATACATTTAAGTTTTAGGTTTAGGTTTAGGTTTATGTTATGGATTATAGGTTAAGTTTAGGTTAAGGTTTTAGGTTTAGGTTTAGGTTATAAGTGTTGGTTATAGGTTTAGGTTTAAGTTAGGTTATAGGTTATAGCTTTAGTGAATTGAGAATAGGTTAAGGTCTAGGTTTAGGAAATCGGGTTCGGGTTCAGGATCGGGTTTAGGTTTGGGTTTTCAAGTTTAGGTTTAGGTTTAGGTTAGGGAGTTGAGATTAGGATTAGGTGGATTTGAGAATACATTTAGGTTTTAGGTTTAGGAAATTGGGTTTGGAGTCGAGATCGGGTTTAGGCTTGGGTTTTCATGTTTAGGTTTAGGATTAGGTGTAAGTTTAGATTTAGGGTTTTGAGAATACATTTAGGGCCCATTTGGTCGGACGGATTGGAAGGGATTGGATGGTATTGGAAGGGATTGGAAGTTAAATCCCGGGATTGGCCAGGCGTGCCAAACAGACTGGGTGATCTTATCTCGGGATATAGCAATCTCATGGATCTTAAGACTATCCACTGACAACACCATCATTACCTTTAAATCCCATCTAGCTCCACCCTAATTCGTTCAAATTTGCCTGGGACATGTTTGGGTCGAGGGATTGGAAGGGATGGGAAGGTTTAATCCTGAGATTGGCCGGGCGTGCCAAACAGACTCCATATAGCAATCCTGGGATATAGCAATCCCATGGATCTTAAGACAATGCACTGATAACACCATCATTGCCTTGAAATCCATACCATCCACCTTAATACCATTCAATCCCTTCCAATCCACCCGTCCAAACAGGCCCTTAGGTTTTAGGTTTAGGTTATAGTTTATAGGTTTATGTTAGAGGTTTTGGTTTTGGTTTTAGGTTTAGGTTTAGGTTATAAGTTTAGGTTATAGGTTTATGTTTGAATTAAAGTTATAGGTTTAGGTTTGAGTTAAAGTTTAGGGATTCGGGTTCGGGTTCGGATTTAGGTTATAGGTTTTGGTTTAGGTTATGGTTATAAGTTCAGAATAACGTTTAGGTTTAAGTTATGGGTTTTGGGATTAGAGAATAGGTTTAGGTTATAAGTATAGGTTTAGGTTGGGTTATAGGTTAAGGTTTAGGGATTTGAGTTTAAGTTAAGGTTTAGGTTTAGGTTATAAGTATAAGTTTTGGGATTTGAGAAAAGGTTTAGGTTATAAGTATAGGTTTAGGTTAAAGTTGTAAGTTTAGGTTTAGGTTATAAGTATAGGTTATAGGTTAAGATTTTTGTTTAGGTTTAAGTTATAAGTATAAGTTTAGGGATTTGAGAATAGGTTTAGGTTAAGGTTTTAAGTATAGGTTTAGGTTATAGGTATAGGTTTAGGTTTAGGTTTAGATTTATGTTTAGGTTAAGGTTTAGGTTAAAGGTTTTGGTTTAGGGTTAGGGGTGTGGTACCTGCAAATACAGATATAAACACGACCTGTCCATATGGCCAGGCCCCTCCAATGTTGTCCATAGGAAATGGACAGCTTCATCATGGCCATAACAGCAGTTCTCACCTTCCAGGGACTCCCGCTCATCCGGATAGCTCCGACGCACATCCGGGTCTGCTCCATTAATTTCAAGCAAATACATAAATATGGCCTGTCCAAATGGCCAAGCCCTTCCAATGTTGTCCATAGGAAATAAACAGCTTCATCATGGTCATAACAGCGGTTCCCCCGCTCTTCCGGATAGCTCCGATGCACATCCGAGTCTGCTCCATCAATTTCGAGCAAATACATATAAAAACAAGGTAGGCTTCTATTTTTTTTATGAATGAAAACCAATCTTGAAGACTATTCATCAGGCAGTCCCTACAATGGATAGTAGTTGGACATTGAATGATTAAAAGCATTAACCACTTCTGTTGCTTTTCTGCATATACACAAGATTCATAGGCTGAAAATTTGCCATTGAGTTCATGTTTTATGTTCGGTTAATAGAGACGGACAAGCTCTTTATACCATATGACTTACAGCTGATGAAAATTTCAAGTAAATTGTATGAGGTTTATAATAATCTTAGAGATTAGAAAATTTTAAAGTATGTGCATTTCAGTCTGAGTTGTTTCTCTAATCATGATAGCCTTGGGAGGGTTGATACGAGGGATGAGTTGATTACAAGAGGCCTGATTAAAACTGTATTGGGTTATTTTACTGGACATAATCATTTTAGGACCAATAAGATAACCTAATATAGTTTTAATCGGCCTCTTGCAATCAACCCATCTCTCGTATCAACCCTCCCAAGGCTATCGTCATTAGAGAAATAACTCAGACTGAAATGCACATACTTGGAAATTTTCTAATCTCCAAGATTACTGTAAACCTCGTACAATTTACTTGAAAATTTTATAACGTGAAATAGTACATGAGTGAGAGAAGACAACGTAACCTTTTATATAGAAGCCAGAAATTGATAGGTTGGGATTGTCCTATTAAGGAGATTGTTGGGCGTAGTCCATCTGCTGTTGGGACAAACATGCATGGGTTTGGATTATTGGACCATGGACCCCACCTGTCATTGAAAACTAAGGATTAAAATGGTGTGACAATCTATATGTTGTAAGATATATATATAAATCCCTTGTGTAGTATTTGTGGATAATGTGTAGTTGTGTACTATCATTTATACAAGAACATGTCTTGACTATATATGGACACACATGCTAAGACATACGTATGTGAGATTGGTGAAGCTAAATTGAAATGGATCACATTAACTCTACACTAATTTGATTGATCATAAACTAAAATCTACTAGGAAACAATATAAGGAATAAGAAAAAATGAATTTACTTGTACACATCATTAAATGTTTTCCTATAAGGATGTAATATTATATCTTTGATAGCCACAACCTGTATGACAGAGAAAAATGCAACCAATACAGTCTGTTACAATTCAAAGGAGAAAAAAGATTTGTGGCTGCACCGATATTCTAGTACTGTAACGCCCTGAAAATCGGGGGTCGAGCATAAACTCAACTCCCGAGTTCTAATGCATCACTTATGCAACAAAATGAATGATGAGTGAATGTTGCCTGTATTAGTGTAGTGAACATGAGTGAGATTAAGCCAAAACAGCATATGATACTCCAGAGACAGTTAAATTGTAAGCGGAAGACTGTGATAGATAGATAAAATATATAAACTATGGTGAGTCTCCAGAGTGTGATAACGTTACCAGGTTAAATAATTATAAGTACAATTCTAAAATATACTAAATGTGTAAGGTCCTCTAGTCAATATCCCTATAACCCCGTTGATCAAGACACGACTCACTTGAAGCCGTCAGCATACAGCATACACGAACAAGCAGCGTTGTCATTATAAAGGTCCGACTCCACCTCAGAAGTAGCATCGCCATCTTCAATCAGACAGTCTGGTGGGTGTTCGGAACACCGTCCAGTAACGTGGGAGTGAGTGATCAACTCAGTGAAACAATAAAGTATAGGTTAACATGTTATCAAAACAGTCAAGCAGTGATGATAAAGCAGTATAATCAAACACTCCTAACTACTCTTATTAATGCAAGTATGAATGCATTCATGATGTATGCCTCACTGACATACTCCCTCATGCGACAACATTTTACGTTCGTGGCATGCTTGCATTCCTCACTGCTCCACATCTTCCAGGCACATGCAATGCATGATGAGCATGATTACCGAGTTGTTATTAGTCCATTTCAAATAGCAGGATTGAGAAACTAAGGTACCTCCCTTGTATCATTCCCAAACATGATCCATTCTAGGGTCGTTAAACCTAGTTAATCTCATACGATATTATGGTTCGAGAGGCATCGCAAAGGGCTCGTCACCCGTCAGGACGGATACAGATATCACTGTGCAGCTCAATTGCTAGCCGTCAGCTCAAATACAGGTCTCACCATACTCGGCTCAATCGCCGGCCGTCAGCTCGAATACAGGTCTCACCATACTCGGCTCAACTCATGCTCTAGTTGCTGCGAAGGGCTCATCGCCAATCACAGACTATAAAGTATACTCGAAGACACTACGAAGGGCTCGTCGCTTGTCAGCACGAATACAGGCCTCACCGTATTTGGCTCTCGCCGTAGGTGTCGACAGCTTGAATACAGTGTCCCATACCACCGTATTTGGCTCACGAGTCTAGTTGTTCACTAGTCACTATGGGGAGGCACGTGGCCCAAGCGTAGGCCGACAGCTCGACCACGGTGTCCCATATCACCATGCCCAGCTCATGAGTCTTAGCGGATCGAGGTACCATGGTTAACGGGATTTCCACTGATAAGTTTGGTAACCTAGGTTCAAGTAATAGCGTCCAAACATGGTGAACATACATAAGACAGATCGGATTACTTGACGAGCTCGACTAGCACGAGCGCCCGTTGAGTTGTACGACATTAAGTGCATAAGCACTTCGTGTGGCCAAACCACTACTGACAAACAACGCACGACTCGGGTTCATCAAACACATCCTACGTGGCGAATGAATCTCAGCCACGAATTCGATCCCATTACCGATCGCCTGGACTATAATCATAGCCCCAAACACAATTAATTACAGAACAGTTAAAGCAGTAATGGATCAAGATTTCAAATCATACATTCAAATATCTAATATTGTCCACTTAGGGCTGCCAAGGCTGTTGCTCGGAATCGTTGCACCACTCCCCCATCACCCCTCACGGATTTATGGAATACAACTTGAACATGTGAAGTAATCAGAGCCGAATTAAAAAAACAAGTAATTCAAACATATTAACAAGCATGTTATAAAATATAATGCAAACAGGAAATCCAAACACATACGTTTCATAAAACAGTAAGCGATTAAACTAAATAACTTACATGAAGGAAATCATACACATCATAAAGGTAGTTGAGAATCCTATCTCAACACCTTTATACATTACAATTTACTAATAACTACTCATCTAGACATTTCAACAAACACTTTAGACCACATACATCAACATACATGACGTATGTTGATCACATAGGTAATAGGTCAAATCCTTTCACTAGGGAGCTGTCCCATGGATAACGCGCGTGCACCCACGATGGATAGTCATGGCAAGCAGGAATCCAAGTTCCATGTTCATTCAGTCATTTCCACAAACACTTGGGCTAGACGTTTTAGCATATATAGCGTATATTGGCCGTGGCATGATTTAGGGCAAATCCTTTCATCAAAGGGGTATCACCAATACAACAATCATATATCCATGACAATTAGTCATGGCGAGCACGAATGAGAATTCTATACTCATTCAGTCATTTTCACAAACACATAGAATACACCATTTCAACATACATAGTGTATGTTAGCAAATCATGTATTAAGGTAAATCCTTTTGCCAAACAAGTATTTCATCGATATATATTATATTCATACAGCAAATAATCATGGCAAACACATCTCTAAAATTTATATGTATACGGTATTTTCTAGAATACACTATTTCAACATACATAGTGTATATTAGCAAAACATGTATTAGGGCAAGTCCTTTCGCCAAATAAGTATTTTATCCACATATAATCTATTCATACAACAAATAATCATGGCAAATACATTTCTAAAATTTATATGTATACGGTACTTTCTACAAATACCTAGAGTATGTAAAATTCCATATTCTACGTCTTTAATCGAAACGGAAAACAGACAGTACTTTGTACATGTGCAATTGCATGCAGATCATGAATCTATCATTATCTAACATTGAAAGCATTGAAAACTATAACCTATATTCGTAGAATCGTAATGAATGCGATAGGTTTGCCAAGCTTTCGTATTCGGTAGTTTGGTAGCCTATAGAATGGAATAGGTTAGCTATTTCATAACCTACAACTATCAACACCCCAAATCAGATTAGGGTTAGGGTTTCTTACCTAGAAATGAGGCTGGAATCACTGGGAAAGTGATTGGAACGGAGTGGTACAGCATGGATAGCAGTAGGGAAGAAGGGCAGGAAGAATCTCCCACATCTCATCCTCTTTCTCTCTCTTTTCTCTCTTCTCTCTCTAGGGTTTCTCTTAAATTCGTATGGCTGTGAGAGAGAGGTTTCTAAGGTCCTTATATAGCCTAAAAATACACTAAAATAGACTTATGGCCAAGGTATTCTTAGGTTATAACCAAAGTGCCCCTGTTTCAGCTCAACAGAGGACTTCTAGCAGGCCTCCTTGAGCCAAAGGTCGGACTTAAGCTCACTGACATTGGATCTAGGTGTAGTTAAGTTTTTGTTTCGGTCGAATTCCTAGATCACGCGTGGCAGACCAGTTTCAGTTTAACGGTCAGTGGATCTCAATCGGAGATTCTAAGTACATGGATATGTTTATGAAATTTTTCCTGATCTGAGGGTATAATTTGGCCTGATTCTGACGGTCAGGTTACTTAATACTGATCTGCAAGCGACAAGTCTCAGATTACTATTTGAGATATTTATTTTGTAAAGAAAACAAGTGTTCTCACCCTCTCATGCTCCGGACTCAAGCGAACAGTCGTGGGACACTGTCTGGATTTAATTTTCGAGATGGTTGTCAAGCCCAGCAAGGTGGTCCTAATTCCTTAACTTCGTGTTAATCGGACTTTCGACATGCGGTCCAGAACTGATAAGGAGTTTCAATGTGCTCCCGAGAGCAGCTGGGTAATGAGATTGTTCCTAGATTTTAGGGTAACCTAACATCAATGATTCTACAAGTTTTGGGTCTTGCAGATCGTATTTAAAGTGATTGGTGCTAATTTTACAGGTACTCTAGTTTAACACTTAGTTACTTTGTCTCATTTCCAAAGGATTTAGTCCTATAAGATTTCTGTCTGAGGTGGTACCTAGGCCTTTGTAGTTTGTATATAAGGTGATCCATGTTATAATACTTAGCTAGTTTAAGATAGTGTCTAGGGTGAAAGTACTTAGAATAATTGAAAGAACAAGGTGGTGAAGGGTGGGATTTGTGAAGGAAAAGGGTTAACCAGCGATTTTAGATTATGGGATTGGGTTCTGACAAGTTAATAAGGTGTTAGGAGCGACCCATTGCCTAAGGACGTCTAATTCTAGGTTGGCAAAAATCCGGGATGTTACAAGTACATTACGAACGACTGCCAACATACCCAAAAAGTCAGATTGGGATCAAGCCACTGCGTAGTTCTTTTTAATTAAGTCACTGCTGTTTTATTTAAACCAACATGATTTAAATGATTTTTAAACTCACAAGTATACGAATCAGATGTAGATATGGTACGTATTACGAGATCGTTCCCACGAGGACTGGTCGTCACAATTCAAATCTATGACTCTCCTTAACTAATCAACAAATAATGGAATAAACTACTAAGCACAATTCTAGAAAAAAAATAATTAAGAACAGGGAAGAAAATTCAATCAGAGAGAGAGCACTAGGACTTTCGAATCCACCCCTAATATCCTAACCCTTGTTTTGTTTGTTGATTCACCTTGATTTAGATTGGTACCACTTATATAGAAAAAGCACAATCTGTGTCCTAAATCGGGCATACAGACTGTCTAATTCCTTTAAGCAATGCCATGAATAACATATCCCATGTCCTTGGTTGGGCACATGGAATGTATAGTTCATTAAGCACCCTGTTTCTTCCTCTATAGGAAACCTGTTCTTAATCAGACACAAGCACCTATAATAAGCATCCAAAGAACATTCATATATATACTTTGATCAAGTTCATAGATGGAGAAGTATAGAATTTAAACCAATCAAGCCCACTTAGAGAAAGAAATAAATTAATTAATATTCAAAGTAAAGCAACCAATACAAGAGCTAATCAAATTAGGGGCTTCATCTCAGCCCTAGCTAAGAGATTAGTGACCCATAAAATCCATTAAAAAGATTGAATAAAATTCATAAAAATAAAACCAAACCAATCGATCTCTCTCTCTCTTCTTTCTTCTCTTTCTTCTCTCCCTTGCTCTAGATCTGGAATTCCCTAATTTTGAATGCCTTTTCCACGTCTAAAACTCCCCTTTTATAGCTGCTGGATGGCTGGAATCGGTGGCAGAATCGTAGAAGGACTCAAAGTGCAACTTTTCACAGCCGTGATCGGTGGGCCCCACAGAGGTATTTTCTGGAAAATCCACCCCGTCCATTGGATTCAGGATGAAATTTCAGTCAAGAATGGGTGGTTTCGAATGTCCATTGACGCGGCTCAGAGAAGAAATCTCAACAAAAATAATTTTGAACGTCACAAGACCGCCTGTTTGTGGCCTCTGTATCATGCACGTGTGTACGCATGGGAGAGGAATATCAACATGGTTTTGTAGTTCTCGACGCCCTCTACACGATGGACGGCTCGGATCGGCCGGACAGATGACGTGTGGGGCCACAATCCGCCGTAAAAACTGGCAGCGGTCGTGCGTTACGCGGACGCGAACGAAGTGCTGCTGTGATGGTGGGGTCCAGGAACGATGGAAATCCAGAAATCCACTCCATTCACTGGGATAAGGACAGAAAACCGGTCGGAAATGACCAGTTTTCTTCTGTTTTGGTGTGTCCCACCTGATCTTTACTTCCGCCGTCAATCTTCCGTTTGCTGACGATTCACAAGCGTACACCTATATGGACTAAAACAGAAAGCTAGGTGATGGTTATGGTGGCCCCAGGAAGCGGATGGACGGCTTGGATTGTCCATTTGGACAACATGTGGGGTCCACAACCGAAGACCGGCTGGTTGGCTTCGTAAATGCTGGAAACAGCGCTGCTGTTTTTGAAGATGAGGAGAGAGAGCACAGGTCAGCGCCCGCGCTGAGCCGACTTTGCATTCGGTGCACTCACAGTGCACGTGTTCTGTGCACACGCATGCCTTGTAAATGGGTCCCATCGTGATGTTTCGAGAAATCTGCTCCGTCCATCCGCTTTCTCATATTATTTCCACCGTCAGGACTAAAATTGATATATATCCAGATATCCAGCGGGCCCCACTTAATGAATTAAGGGGCTGATCTGGCCGTTAGACCACTTCCCGAGATCCTCAATGGCTGAAATTTACTATGTACGGTTAATTTATGGCCCCCATCACATGTATGAAGTTTCGAGTCAATTGGATGATGGGAACCATGTAATCTTGCATTTTGTACCATTCTCGGGCCCCTTTGGCTGCTTTCCTCAAATCTCAGGCATGTAAAATCTTCACTATTGGTTCTCTGGAGTCCATCCCGTGCTCTGGAGACTTTGGATCATGAAATCCATGCCTTTAACATCAATTTCCAATTAAAACACGATTAAAACACTCCATAAAACCTTATCATGTAATAAAAACCTTATCACTATTGGTTCTCTGAAGTCCATCCCGTGCTCCTGATTTCATCCTGTAATAAAAACACGATTAAAACACTCCATTAAACCTTATCATGTACGTAAATTTAGGCAATTACTGGGGTCTGATATGCAATATTCGACACTCATCAGTCACCGATGTTTCCCCACTCTCACCTTTTCGTCTCTCTCTCTCTTAAAGCAAAAAAGAAGAAAAAAAAAATCTCTTTTATGTTTTTTTCAATCCATCTTCCATTTTCTTCTTAACAAGAAATCCATATTTACCAATATTCCCATTTTTCTATTTTTCAAAAGAATGAGTTCGGACTCCGAAAGCGTTGGCTCCAACACTCGTACTTTCAGTCCAAACCCTAACCAAGGACTCCAAAATTACCAAGTACTCATAAACATTCATTGCAAGCATTTTCTGTCTATGTGCATGACAACACCATCATTACCTTTAAATCCCATCCAATCCACCCTAATCCGTTCAAATTTTCTAGGACGTGTTTGGTTCGAGGGATTGGAAGGGATGGGAAGGTTTAATCCCAGAATTGGCTGGGCAATCCAAGGATAGAGCAATCCCATGGGTCTCAAGACAATCCACTAACAACACCATCATTACCTAGAAATCCATGCCATCCACCCGAGTACCATTCAATCCCTTCCAATCCACCCGGCCAAACGGGCCCTAATGGCAGACATGCTAATGTACAATGTTTTGGCGACTAGACATGTGACGTACAAAACCATCATCAATGATCCAATGTAGATTGTCATGATTATAACACTGAAGCACAACGAAAGATAATTGAATACATACTGATATGTTTTTGGGCAAGGAATTGAACCCAGTTTTTCTCTAACAACTGTAGGGATCAAAGGAAGTATGGCAGCCCATTCATTCAAAGTTGGTAAATAGAAAATTCATAAGTACGGTAGCCTCTTCATTCAAAGTTGGTAAATAGAAAATTCATCTACTTGACAAAATAAACAGAGGAATGATACGATGCACAGCCCACATCCTTGCACGATATACAAGGATTTTCAGTTTTGACAAGCATATAATTCCTCCCAACTCACGATCTTTAGTTGTGACTTGGGCTAAGTTCCTCTCTCTCTCTCTCAAGTTGTTTATTTTATTTATTTATTTATTTTTTAAATGTAACTAGTTAGAAAAATAAACAGATACATAATACAATGCAGAATCTGCATCTTTGCACAACATACATGGACTTTCACTTCTGACAAGTAGGGCCTATGGTTTTGTATGGCCCAAACCTTGCTCTGTTACATGCCATTGTGAATGGATCATGACCCAAAAGACTTCCAGATTAGAAGATCCAGTGACCAATCATGAGACTTTTTCTTCTTCTTTTTTTTTTTTGGTCTTTTTTCAGTGTGAATTGGATGATTGTTGCATTTCTCTTCTTAACCATCAAAGAAGAAATCAATTGAAATGTATCATAATGCATGATTAATGGTTCCATATGGCTGGAACTTGTTTTAATATTTCTGTGTGCTAATGTCATCTTGGATTTGTGGCTGACGAAATTACAACTACTCAGAACCAAAGAAAATGACATAAATCAGATGAAATAACTCAAACCATCCCTCCTATAATGGTGTTCCAAGAAACTAAGTTCCTTTCATGTATTTCATCAGATTTGGGCCTCACAATGCACAACAAATCAACACACCACCACTGCAGGTGTGTTGGCAACGCCACTTAGTCAGCTTCAGCAGGGTTAGAAAACCCCTTTCTTTCTTTCCTATCATGGATTCCAAATTCTCAATTTCAGATATCAGAAATTTTGATTTTCACAATTAGGGATTTTAATCCCCAACTACAACATTTTAGGAAAATTAGGGATTTCAATCCCAGAGATCTGGGGATTTTCGAATCCCTAAATCCAGCAATTACGGATCTCGAATTATGATCCCCAAATGAGAGATATTAGGGTCTTTCGATCCCTAAAACCAGTAATGAGGAATTTCAGATGTCTAAAGAGGGGAAATGCATACCTTAATAACTGTCGGCATCAATGGCTACTAGCAGCGAAATCGCTGCCCATCTTCATGTTCCGAATCAGCACTGCCAACCACCTTTAATGGTGGCATCCAACCTATCGCTGCTATCACTTCCTCTCTTCTTCCCCAATCAGATTTGTGCGGCGGCTAGTCTTTCGCTGTGTTGGTGGCGCTGCTGTCGGAACTGTGAAAGGAAGAGGCGTTGTGGCTAGGATTCTCGGACGATGTTTTTGGAATAAAGAGAGAGAGAGAGGGAGGGAGAGGATTAGGGCGAGAGAGATGAGAGGGGAAATTGGTTTGTGTACTGAGTTACTTAGTACGCTCTTATCGTACTGAGTAAACTCAGTTGGGCCCACCGTGAATGCATGTGGTTTATCTACGTCGTCCATTCATTTTTTCAGATCATTTTATGGGTTCAACCCAAAATTGATGCGTATACAAAGCTCAAGTGAGCCATACCACTGGAAAAAGTGGAACTATTGATTTCAACCGTTGAAATTTTTTTAAGGCCCCCAGTGATGTTTATTTGTCATCCAACTTGTTCATAAGATCAAAAGGACATGGATGAAGGAAAAACACAAATATCAGCTTGATGTAAAACCTCTGTTGTCCCCAATAATTTTTCAACGGTAGATGTTCAATTCACACAGTTTCCGGTGGTGTGGTCCATTTGAGGTTTTGATATACTCCATTTTTGGGATATAGCCTAAAATTATGTATTAAAAGAGATGGACGGAGTGGATACAATGCATGAATCACACAGGCTTACCTACTAAGTTACTCAACGCAATCCGCCACCAGGAGAGGGGGACGTGGAACGAAATCCCTAATTCAGACTGAGTTACTCGGTATGCTATTATCGTATTAAGTAAACTCAGTTGGGCCCACCATAAATGTATGTAGTCTATCCACGCCATTCATCCATTTTTCCAAATAATTTAAGGGGTTGAACCCAAAATTGAAGCATATCCAAAGATCAAGCGGATCATACCACATAAAATAGTGGGAATAACGATTTCCACCGTTGAAACCTTACTAGGCCCAACAGTGATGTTTATTTGTCATCCAACCAGTTCATAAGATCGTATAGACATGGATGAATGGAAAACATAAAAATAAGCTTGATCCAAAACTTATGTGGCCCCCAAGAATGTTTTAACAGTAGATGTTCAATTCACACTTTTTTCTATTGTGTGGTCCATTTTAGTGTTGGATATGCTTAATTTTTTGGTTAAAGTCCTAAACTTATCCAATAAAATGGATGGACGGAGTGGATCAAATACATAAATCATGGTCTACCTCATGAAGTTTACTCAGTATGCTGAGCATACCGAGTTACTTAGTATGTAGTCCGCTTCCACTACTGACAGGTTGAGAGAGAGAGGGAGAGGATTAGGGCAAGAGAGAGAGGAGTGGGGGACGCGGATTAAAATCGTCGTAAGGCCAACTGTACTATTTTTTTCATATATATATACATGGAGACTATAATTCTTCTTCAAGAGACAATGTTCAACAAGTTTAACTATTGCTACGACAAGGGCGGATACTTCATAACTATGAAGAATGAGTAAATCTTTCTATTTTTATTTATTTAATTATTTATTTATATAGGAATAGAATTCCTTAAAATTTCACAAACAAAGGGAGAAATCCAAATTATAAAAGGGATTTCAACATCAATGTTGGGAAAAAAAAAAAGAATGTGATACCCAAACACCCAAATCCAGATGGACAAAAACCATCAAATCCCAAAACAAAAAGATATAAATGAAGAGAAAACATAAACATCAGCTTGATCCAAAACTTTTATGAATGTTATTTTTAATGGTGGACGTTCAGTCCCTACTTTGTAGTCCTCTTAAGATATAAATGAAGAGAGAACATAAACATCAGCTTGATCTCCAATCAGCTTTCTTAGCTCTGAGGAGAGAGAGAGAGAGAGAGAGAGAGAGGTTGCGAGAGAGACTGAGAGAGGACAGGATGGAGAGATCAGAGAAGAGGAAGAGAGAGATAAAGACTGAGAGGAGGGTGAGGGTGCGAGACAGAGAGAGAGAGAGAGAGAGAGAGAGAGAGAGAGAGAGAGTTCTCAGCTCTCTCACAGGCGCAGCTCATTTCATGGGAAATGGATTGGCAACTCCCCCATGGCTGGTGTTCAATGATCTATGGGACCCACCATAATGTGTGTATTTCATCCATGCCGTTCATCCATTTTTACAGATCATTTTAAGGCTTGATCCAAAATATTAGAGGGATAAAAAATCTCAGGTGGACCACACCACAGGAAAACAACAATGATTGGATATCCTCCTTAAAAATCCTCTTAAGGCCTGCTATATTGTTGATTTAACATCCAATCTGTTGATTAGGTCATACAGACCCAGATGAAGGGAAATAACAAAGATCAGATTGATCTAAAACTTTTATGACCCCCAAAAAGTTTTTAATGGTCAATGTTCATTCAACACTGTTTCCTGTAATGTGGTCTACTTGAGATTGGGATATATCTCATTTTTGGTCTCATACCATAAAATGATCTAAAAAATAGATGGATGGCATGGATGAAACACGTACATCATGGTGGGGCCCACGGAGCACTGACCATTAGCCATTGGCAGGTAGCGGGGGAGTAGCCGATTCGATTCCCATTTTATCACAAAATCCTAAAAATGAAGAGGATCCAAACTCAAGGCTGCTTGTGCCATGATCTAGACTTTCATTCTGGGCCTATAGTCCATCTGCAGTTTGTAACAAGATTTCCACTATCCCACATTTATGACACATATATGGTCTATGTTCATTAACATCTAATACTTCAAATACATTCATCATAAGAGCGCATTCTTTCAACTACATTAGTCATACGATCTACGTATTATTTTTTAACTTTCGAATAGTGCCTGATAAAGAACACAACGTGAAAAGGTAATACATTTTACCTCCTTTTTTTGATGGGTCCCCATTAAATTATAGGGCCATACCATCTAAAATCATGTGAAGGCATGCCTAAAACATATAAAAGCACTTGGTGGACCCCACCTGAAATTTGGATGCGTCTAAAACTTGGTATGACCCCTCATCCAAGTGGTACACACATAATGGATGAGTTGGATTTGTGGACCACATCTCGGTGGGCCCAAAAAATAATTATGAATGTTTTAATGGAGGGTAACCCCTCTCGAATTTTGTATGTCAAGTCACAGATTGACTTGATTTTTAATCTTTGAGCATATTTTGGATCAACCCTTAAAATGATCCGTTAAAATGAATGGACAGAGTGGATCAGTAACATACATAACGGTGGGCCCCACAAATCCCATCACGTTTCGTCCTTCACCACCCCAAAAACCAAATCCCTTCTAATCCTCCCGCGCGCCCCCATCTTGCCAAAACCCAAACCTAAAACTCCCTCTCTCTGTCTCTCTCGTGTGCACCCTCTCCTCTCTGTCTCTACATCTCTCACACCCTCTCCTCTCTCTCTCTCTCTCTTGTACCCTCTCCCTCCTCTCTCTCTGTCTCCCTCTTCCTCTCTCTCTCTGATCTCTCCACCCTACCATTGCCGAACGCCCTATCCACGCACGCCTTCTTTCTCTCTCTGAAGCTCAGTTGAAGGCTAGCTCATTGACGACCGTGAGGTATCTTTCTCTCTCTCAATCTCTCTCAATCTCAATACCGATTTAGGGATTTGGGGATTTTAGGGATTTGGGTGCGGTCTAAGATGACGATTTGGGTATTTCATTTGGGGATTTATGAGATCAAAAATTTGCAACACATTTATGAGATCAAAATCTTTCATTTGTTATGTAACACGTTTGGTTTTTCAATTGTTATGCTTAGACCATCCATCGAGAGGGCCCCACTGATGGGGTGCCTCGAAGTCACCCCTACTGGAAGACTTACTAGTGAACATGGACGATGGATGTATTCTCTTTGACTGTGTATTTTAAAAGGACGCAGATTGGCAGTTGACTCTGCTCTGTGAGCCTCACCATGATGTATTTGTTTCATCAACATTCGTCCATTTTTTCTGGTCATTTTATGGCATGAGACCAAAAATAAGATAGATTCGAATCTCATGTGAACTGCATCACAGAAACAACATTGATTGAACAACCTCCTTAAAAACTTCTCGAAGGCTATAAAAATTTGGATTAAGCTGATATTTGTTTTTTCCTTTTGTACATGTCTGTGTGACTTAATCAACAAGTTAGATGTCTAATAAACATTAAAGTAGGCCTTAGGAGGTTTTTAATGGTGGATATTCAATCACTAATCTTTTCCTATGGCATGGTCCACCTGAGATGTAGATCGGCCTCATTTTTTGTATAAGGCTATAAAATGATATGGAAAAATGGGTGGATGATGTGGATAAAACACATACAACATGACAAAAACAACATGAAAGTAAGAGTAAACCTCAGTATTTATGAACATGAAAGTGCCTTTCAGTGCTTTCTAAAGTAATACCACAATGATGTTGTGTTTGATAGTCATAATTTCAATTGTTTGAATAATGCTTATAATACTTAAATCAGTCCACTTGAACATGTGTTTACAATGCTTGAATCAGTCCACTTGGACATGTGTTTACGATGATTAAATCACTCTACTGGAACATTTGTTTATGATGCTTAAATCAATCAACTCGAATGTGTAGTAATGATGCCAAGATATTTGGCAACAACATGTGTTTATGATGCTTAAATAAATCAACCTGGATGTGTGGTAATGACGCTAAGATCAGCCCCCTAGAACATTTGCTTATAATGCTTCAATCAATTCACTTGAACATGTATGAATGATGCTTAACTTAGTTCACTTGAACATGTGTGAATGATGCTCAACTTGGTTGTGTACAAAAATGTGCGAATGATGCTTGACTTGGTTCACTTGAACATGTGTGAATAATGCTTGACTTGGTTCACTTGAGCATGGGTGTATGGTGCCTATGTTGTAATTATATATTTTTAAGTTAGATAATTAGTTACTCATTTGAGGATTTCTATGGGGCCATACATAGATATGGTGTATTTTTGGTGGCATAGAAATCGCTCAAATTGTCTCATTTTGGACAGTTCAAGGTTAGATGGAAAGTATGCTTTCATACAATTTATTTAAATGTTCATGCTTGATCCGCGGTCCATCTCCTCGTTTCTCTCTGGATATGTTTCTTTCGTTCCGTATCCAATGTCAAATATCTTTACATTGATTTAGATATTTGGCATCAGAATGTAACGTAAGATCAACTTATCTGGAGAGGCATGGGGAGATGCTGCTAGATTTTCGGCGTGGACGTTTAAATGGGAATATAAAAGTATTACAATCTATCCAACCTTGGATGAGTAACTAATTTAGAATTTAATTATATTAGCTTAGAATTGAAGGAGCAGACCTGGATGTGCGTCGGAGCTATCCGGATGAGCGGGGGTCCTTGGAATATGGGAACCGCTGTTATAACCATGATAAAGCTGTCCATTTCCTATGGACATCATTGGAAGGGCCTGACCATTTGGACGGGCCATGTTTATGTATTTGATCAAGATTAATGGAGCAGACCCGGATGTGCGTCGGAGCTATCCGGATGAGCGGGGGTCTCTGGAAGGTGGGAACCGCTGTTATGACCATGATGAAGCTATCCATTTCCTATGGACATCATTGGAAGGGTCTGACCATTTGGACAGGCCATGTTTATGTATTTGCTCGAGATTAATGGAGCAGACTCAGATGTGCATCGGAGCTATCCGGATGAGCGAGGATCTCTGGAAGGTGGGAACCACTGTTATGACCATGATGAAGCTGTCCATTTCCTATGGACATCATTGGAAGGGCCTGGCCATTTGGACAGGCCGTGTTTATGTATTTGCTCGAGATTAATGGAGCAGACCCGGATGTGCGTCGGAGCTATCCAGATGAGCGGGGGTCCTTGGAAGGTGGGAACCGCTGTTATGACCATGATGAAGCTGTCCATTTCCTATGGACAACATTGGAAGGGCCTGGCCATTTGGACAGGCCGTGTTTATGTCTGTATTTGTAGGTACCACACCCTTAACCTAAACCTATAACCCTACCTAAACCTATACTTATAACCTAATCATATTCTCAAATTCCTAAACCTAACCTACACTTAGACCTTAACCTTAATCTATAACCGATTCCCCAAACCAACACCTATGACCTAAAACCTTAACCTATAACTTATAACCTAAAGCTATAACCTATAACCTAACATTAACCTAAACCTTAACCTATAACCTAAAACCTAAACCTAAACATATTCTCAAATCCCAACCTATAACCCAACCTAAACCTATACTTATAACCTAAACCTATTCTAAAATTCCAAAACCCAATTTCCTAATCCTAAACCTTAACCTATTCTCAAATCCCTAAACCTAAACATGAAAACCCAAGCCTAAACCCGATCCGAACACGAAACCAATCTCCTAAACCTAAACCTTAACCTAATCTCATTTCCCAAAGCTATAACCTATAACCTATAACCTAAACCTAACCTAAACCTATAACATTAACATAAACCCAAAACCTAAACCTTAACCAAAACCTATAACCTTAACCTAAACAAAAATCTTAACTTACAACCTAAACCTATAAGCTAAAACTAAAACTTAAACCTATTACCTAAACCGATAAACTAAAACCTAAACCTAAACCTAAACCTACACCAAATCCCAATCTCAACTCCATAACATAAACCTAAACCTAAACATGAAAACCTAAGCCTAAAGCCGATCCGAATCGGAACCCGATTTCCTAAACCTAAACCTTAACCTATTCTCAAATCCCTAAACCTAAACCTACACCAAATCCCAATCTCAACTCCCTAACCTAACCTAAACCTAAACTTGAAAACCCAAGCCTAAACCGGATCCGGAATCCGAACCCGATTTCTAACCTGAAAACCTATAACCTATTCTCAAATCCCTAAACCTAAACCTACACCAAATCCCAATCTCAACTCCCTAACCTAAACCTAAACCTAAAAATGAAAACCCAAGCATAAACCCGATCAGAACCCGAACCCAATCTCCTAAACCTAAACCTTAACCTATTCTCATTTCCCAAAGCTATAACCTATAACCTATAACCTAAACCTAACCTAAACCTACAACCTTAACCTATAACCTTAACATAAACCTAAAACCTAAACCTTAACCAAAACCTATAACATTAACCTAAACAAAACCTTAACTTACAACCTTAACCTAAACTTAAAACCAAAACCTAAACCTATAACCTAAACCTATAAACAAAAACCTAAACCTAAACCTAAACCTTAACCTATAACTTATAACCTAAACCTAAAACCAAAACCTAAACCTATAAACTAAACCTAAACCTATACCTATTCTCAAATCCCTAAACCTAAACCTACACCAAATCCCAATCTCAACTCCCCTAACCTAAACCTAAACCTAAACTTGAAAACCCAAGCCTAAACCCGATCCGAACCCGAACCCGATTTCCTAAACCTAAACCTATACCTATCCTCAAATCCCTAAACCTAAACCTACACCAAATCCCAATCTTAACTCCCTAACCTAAACCTAAACCTAAACATGAAAACCCAAGCATAAACCCGATCCAGAACCCGAACCCAATCTCCTAAACCTAAACCTTAACCTATTCTCATTTCCCAAAGCTATAACCTATAACCTATAAACCTAAACCTAACCTAAACCTACAACCTTAACCTATAAACTTAACATAAACCCAAAACCTAAACCTTAACCAAAACCTATAACCTTAACCTAAACAAAAACCTTAACTTATAACCTTAACCTAAACCAAAAACCAAAACCTAAACCTATAAACTAATACCAAAAACTATACCTAAACCTAAACCTTAACCTCTAACCTATAACCTAAACCTAAAACCAAAACCTATAACCTAAACCTAAAAGTAAACCTACACCAAATCCCAATCTCAACTCCTTAACCTAAACCTAAACCTAAACCTACACCAAATTCCAATCTCAACTCCTAACCTAAACCTAAACCTAAACCTACACTAAATCCTAATCTCAACTCCCTAACCTAAACCTAAACCTAAACTTGAAAACCCAAGGCTAAACCCGATGCCGAACCCGAACCCGATTTCCTAAACCTAAACCTTAACCTATTCTCAAATCCCTAAACCTAAACCGACACCAAATCTCAATCTTAACTCCCTAACCTAAACCTAAACGTAAACATGAAAACCCAAGCCTAAACTCGATCCAGAACCCGAACCCGATTTCCTAAACCTAAACCTTAACCTATTCTCAAATTCCTAAACCTAAACCTACACCAAATCCCAATCTCAACTCCTTAACCTAAACCTAAACCTAAACCTACACCAAATTCCAATCTCAACTCCCTAACTAAACCTAAACCTAAACCTACACCAAACCCAATCTCAACTCCCTAACCTAAACCTAAACCTAAACTTGAAAACCCAAGCCTAAACTCGATCCCGAACCGAACCCGATTTTCTAAACCTACCTACCTTAACCTATTCTCAAATCCCTAAACCTAAACCTACACCAAATCCCAATCTCAACTCCCTAACCTAAACCTAAACCTAAACATGAAAACCCAAGCATAAACCCGATCTAGAACCCGAATCCAATCTCCTAAACCTAAACCTTAACCTATTCTCATTTCCCAAAGCTATAACCTATAACCTATAACCTAAACCTAACCTAAACCTACAACCTTAACCTATAACCTTAACATAAACCCAAAACCTAAACCTTAACCAAAACCATTAACCTTAACCTAAACAAAACCTTAACTTACAACCTTAACCTAAACCTAACACTAAAACCTAAACCTATAACCTAAACCTATAAACTAAAACCTAAACCTAAACCTTAACTTATATCCTATAACCTAAACCTAAAACCAAAACCTAAACCTATAAACTAAACCTAAACCTAAACCTAAACCAATACCTAATGTCAAATCCCTAAACCTAAACCTACACCAAATCCCAATCTCAACTCCCTAACCTAAACCTAAAACTAAACTTGAAAACCCAAGCCTAAACCCGATCCCGAACCCGAACCCAATTTCCTAAACTAAACCTATACCTATTCTCAAATCCCTAAACCTAAACCTAAACCAAATCCTAATCTCAACTCCCTAACCTAAACCTAAACCTAAACTTGAAAACCCAAGCCTAAACCCGATCCCCAACCCGATTTCCTAAAGCTAAACCTTGACCTATTCTCAAATCCCTAAACCTAAACTTACACCAAATCCTAGTCTCAACTCCCTAACCTAAACCTAAACCTAAACATGAAAACCCAAGCATAAACCCGATCTAGAACCCGAACCCAATCTCCTAAACCTAAACCTTAACCTATTCTCATTTCCCAAAGCTATAACCTATAACCTATAACCTAAACCTAACCTAAACCTACAACCTTAACCTATAACCTTAACATAAACCTAAAACCTAAACCTTAACCAAAACCTATAACCTTAACCTAAACAAAAACCTTAACTTACAACCTTAACCTAAACCTAAAACCAAAACTTAAACCTATAACCTAAACCTATAAACTAAAACCTAAACCTAAACCTTAACCTATAACCTAAACTTATAACCTTAACCTAAACCTAAAACCAAAACCTAAACCTATAACTTAAACCTAAACCTATACCTAAACCTATTCCTATTCTCAAATCCCTAGACCTAAACCTACACCAAAACCCAATCACAACTCCTAACCTATACCTAAACCTAAACTTGAAAACCAAAGCGTAAACCCGATCCCCGAACCCGAACCCGATTTCTTAACCCTAACCTATTCTTAAATCCCTAAACCTAAACCTACACCAAATCCCAATCTCAACTCCCTAACCTAAACCTAAACCTAAACATGAAAACCAAGCCTAAACCCGATCCGAACCCGAACCCGATTTCTTAAACCTAAACCTATACCTATTCTCAAATCCCCAAACCTAAACCTACACCAAATCCCAAACTCAACCCCTAACCTAAACCTAAACCTAAACATGAAAACCCAAGCATAAACCCGATCTAGAACCCGAACCCAATCTCCTATACCTAAACCTTAACCTATTCTCATTTCCCAAAGCTATAACCTATAACCTATAACCCAAACCTAACCTAAACCTACAACCTTAACATATAACCTTAACATAAACCCAAAACCTAAACCTTAACCAAAACCTATAACCTTAACCTAAACAAAAACCTTAACTTACAACCTTAACCTAAACCTAAAACCAAAACCTAAACCTATAACCTAAACCTATAAACTAAAACATAAACCTAAACCTAAACCTTAACCTATAACTGAACTTATAACCTTAACCTAAACCTAAAACCTAAACCTAAACCTATAACCTAAACCTAAACCTATTCCTATTCTCAAATCCCTAAACCTAAACCTACACCAAATCCCAATCTCAACTCCCTAACCTAAACCTAAACCTAAACTTGAAAACACAAGCCTAAACCCGAACCCGATTTCTTAAACCTAAACCTTAACCTATTCTAAAATCCCTAAACCTACACCCACACCAAATCCTAATCTCAACTCCCTAACCTAAACCTAAACCTAAACATGAAAACCCAAGCATAAACCCGTTCTAGAACCCGAACCCAATCTTCTAAACCTAAACCTTAACCTATTCTCATTTCCCAAAGCTATAACATATAACCTATAACCTAAACTTAACCTAAACCTACAACTTTAACCTATAACCTTAACATAAACCCAAAACCTAAACCTTAACCAAAACCTATAACCTTAACCTAAACCAAAACCTTAACTTACAACCTTAACCTAAACCTAAAACCAAAACCTAAACCTATAACCTAAACCTATAAACTAAAACCTAAACCTAAACCTTAACCTATAACCTTAACCTATAACTCAGTAACTAATACTGTAACCTAAACCTAAAACCAAAACCTAAACCTATAACCTAAACCTAAATTTAAACCTAAACCTATACCTATTCTCAAATCCTAAACCTAAACCTACACCAAATTCAATCTCAACTCCTAACCTAAACCTAAACATAAACTTAAAAACCCAAGCCTAAACCCGATCCCAAACCCGAACCCGATTTCCTAAACCTAAACCTATGCCTATTCTCAAATCCCTAAACCTAAACCTACACCAAATTCCAATCTCAACTCCCTAACCTAAACCTAAACCTAAACATGAAAACCTAAGAATAAACCGGATCTAAAACCCGAACACCCAATCTCCTAAACCTAAACCTTAACCTATTCTCATTTCCCAAAGCTATAACCTATAACCTATAACCTAAACCTAACCTAAACCTACAACCTTAACCTATAACCTTAACATAAACCCAAAACTAAACCTTAACTAAAACCTATAACCTTAACCTAAATAAAACCTTAACTTACAACCTTAACCTAAACCTAAAACCAAAACCTAAACCTATAACCTAAACCTATAAACTAAAACTTAAACCTAAACCTAAACCTTAACCTATAACCTAAACTTATAACCTTAACCTAAACCTAAAACCAAAACGTAAACCTATAACCTAAACCTAAACCTATTCCTATTCTCAAATCCCTAAACCTAAAACTACACCAAATCCCAATCTCAACTCCTAACCTAAACCTAAACCTAAACTTCAAAACCCAAGCCTAAACCCGATCTCGAACCCGAACCCGATTTCCTAAACCTAAACCTTAACCTATTCTCAAATCCCTAAACCTAAACCTACACCAAATCCAAATCTCAACTCCCTAACCTAAACCTAAACCTAAACTTGAAAACCCAAACCTAAACCCGATCCAGAAACTCGAACCCGGTTTCCTAAACCTAAACCTTAACCTATTCTCAATTCCCAAAGCTATAACCTATAACCTAAACCTAAACCTAACCTTAACCTATAACCTTAACCTATAACCTAAAACCTAACCTAAACATATTCTCAAATCCCAACCTATAACCCAACCTAAACCTATACTTATAACCTAAACTTATTTTGAAATCCCAAAACCCGATGTCCTAAACCTAAACCTTAACCTATTATCAAATCCCTAAACCTAAACCTACACCAAATCCTAATCTCAACTCCCTAACCTAAACCTAAACCTAAACTTGAAAACCCAAACCTAAACCTGAACCTAATTTCCTAAACCTAAACCTTAACCTATTCTCAATTCCCAAAGCTATAACCTATAACCTAAACCTAAACCTAACCTTAACCTTATAACCTTAACCTAATCTTCTAAACCCGATCCCGAACACGAACCTATACCTTATAACCTAATCCTTAACCTATTCTCAAATCCCTAAACCTAAACCTACACCAAATCTCAATCTTAACTCCCTAACCTAAACCTATACCTGAAGTTGAAAACCCAAGCCTAAACCCGTTCCGATCCCAAACCCGAACCTAATTTCCTAAGCCTAAACCTTAACCTATTCTCAATTCCCAAAGCTATAACCTATAAGCTATAACCTAAACCTAAACATTAACCTAATCTTCTAAACCTGATCCCAAACACGAACCTATACCCTATAACCTAATCCTTAACCTATTCTCAAATCCCTAAACCTAAACCTACACCAAATTCTAATTACAACTCCCTAACCTAAACCTAGACCTGAACTTGAAAACCCAAGCCTAAACCAAATCCCGTACCCGAACCCGATTCCCTAAACCTAAACCTTAACCAATTCTCAATTCCCCTAAACCTATAGCTTATAACCTAAACCTAAACCTTAACCTTAACCTACACCTAAACCTACACCTAAACCTATAACCTTAACCTAAACCAAAACCTATTACCTATAACCTAAACTTATAACTTATTACCTACCATTCACCTAAACCTAAATCCTAAACCTTAACCTATAACCTAAGACCTAAACCTAAACCTAAAACCTAAATGTATTCTCAAATCCCTAAACCTAAACTTACACCTAATCCTAATCTCAAATCCCTAACCTTAACCTAAGCTTAAACTTGAAACCCAAACCTAAACCCCATCCCGAACCCGAACCCGATTCCTAAACCTAAACCTAAACCAATTCTCAATTCCCTAAACCTATACCTTATAACCTAAACCTAAACCCGAACCTAAAACTAAACTTAAACCCGATCCCAAACCCGAACCCGAACCTAAATCTCTAAACCTAAACCTATAACCTAAACTTATAACCTAAACATATAACCTAAACCCTAACTAACCCTATAACCCATAACCTATAACCTAAACACAAATCCCTAAACCTTAACCTATAATCCAACCTAAACCTAAACTCAAAACCTTAAAATATTCTCAAATCCCAAAACCTATAACTTGAACCTAACCTTTCCATAAACCTATAACCTACACTTATAACCTAAACCTATACCTTAACCTTATCCTATAACCCATACTTACAATCTTACCCTAAACTTATAACCTTAACCTAAACTTATAACCTAAACCTAAACCTATAACCTAAAGTTATAACCTAAAATATACCTATTATCAAATCAAATCTTAAACATATAATATAACCTAAACCTATAACCTAGCATAATCTTAAAGCTATTTCCATAAACTGACTTTAGTCTTTTCATTGTAGACATAGATAAGAGTTGGATGCAAGCTAAGAACAGGTTTGACCCAGATTATAAACAAGGGGTTGAAGAATTCATGGAATTTGCCCGAAATCAGGCAGATTCAAGGAATATGATTAGGTGTCCATGTCGAAAATGCAAGAACATGATATTTAAGACTTTAGATAAAGTAGAGGACGATTTGTTTATAGTTGGGATTGACCAGGGTTACACTTGGTGGATCTATCATGGTGAAGATATGACCTATAGAGTTGAGCCCACTGAAGTCGTTGCTGATCCAATTGTGCCGGATGATGAGGATGAAGACGTTGACAAAATGCAAGATATCATAGGGGATGTGTTTAGGGGAACAACTGCAGATACTGATTTTGTAGCGACAAGCAGTAACCAAGATATTCCTCCAATGGGTGATGTCGAATCAGAAAAGTTTAGTAGGTTGTTGAGGGATGCGCAACGTCCACTTTATCCGGGGTGTAAGAACTTCTCCAAGTTGAATTTTCTTACAAAGTTACTTCATTTGAAGACAATAAATCGTTGGAGTAACAAATCGTTCAACATGTTGCTAGAGTTGTTGAAAGAAGCATTGTCGGACGGTGAGACATTGCCTAAGTCCCATTACGAGGCAAAATCCTTGATGCGAGACTTGGGCCTTGGTTATGAACTCGTACATGCATGTACAAATGATTGTTTATTATATCGGAAAGAGCATAAGGATGCTAGAGAGTGTCAAGAATGTGGAGAGTCTAGGTGGAAGTATGGCAAAGCCAGGGATAAGAAAATCTCATGAAAGGTGTTAAGGTACTTCCCATTGAAACACAGATTGTAAAGATTGTTTATGTCTCGTAAGACGGCTGAAGATATGAGGTGGCATAAGGAGAAACGCGTTCATGATGATAGTACACTAAGGCACCCTGCGAACTCTGAAGCCTGGCAAAATTTTGACAAGCAACATGACTGGTTTGCAAAGGATTCTCACAATGTTCGACTAGGTTTTGCAAGTGATGGTTTTAATCCATTTGATAATATGAGTAGCTCATACAGTATGTGGTCAGTGGTACTTATGCCCTACAATTTACCTCCTTGGTTGTGTATGAAGGAGTCATTTTTCATGATGTCATTACTTATTCCTGGACCTAGGTCACCTGGGAATGACATTGATGTGTACTTGCGAATGTTAGTAGATAAGTTAAATGAGTTGTGAAGTCAAGGTGTACACACGTATGACACATTTGCAGGACAGACATTTCGATTGCATGCAGCGGTCTTGTGGACAATAAATGACTTTCCCACGTATGGAAATTTGTCTGGGTGGAGCACAAAGGGCAAGTTAGCTTGTCCTACATGTGGTATTGAGACTTGTTCATTGTCATTGAAGCATGGTAGAAAAATGTGTTATATGGGCCATCGTCACTTCCTTCCAAGCGATCATAGTTGGCGCAGGAAGACAATGATCTTTGATGGTAAACAAGATCATAGGCCACCCCTGAAAGAGCTATCTGGAGAAGATGTGATGCAACAACTGAGTAACATTGGAGAAGTTAGATTTGGTAAGGCATCGCACTTGAAAAAGAGGAAACGTACAGTATTGGACTATAACCGGAGGAAGAAGAGCATTTTTTTTGAGTTGCCCTATTGAAGTGATCTGAAATTGTGACACAACTTGGATGTCATGCTTATTGAGAAAAATATATGTGACAATGTCTTTGAAACATTGATGAACATAGAGAAGAAAACAAAAGACAGTTTCAAGGCTCGATTGGATCCACATGGAAATTCGTATACTATACCAGCAGCCTGCTACACGTTGACCAAACTAGAGGGAAAGCGTTTATGTGAATGGTTGAGATCGGGTGAAGTTTTTCGATGGGTATGCGTCAAACATATCTTGGCATGTAAACGTTACGGATTGTAAGGTAACAGGAATGAAAAGTCATGATTGTCACGTCCTTCTGCAACGCCTACTGCCGGTTGTGATTCGTGGATTCCTAAGCAAGGATATCAGTGCGACGCTGATTGAGTTGGGGATATTCTTTAAGGATTTGTATTCGAAATCTTTGAATGTGGATGTTATTAAAAGACTGGAGAGGGACATTGCCATAATCCTTTGCAAACTTGAAAGAATATTTCACCTGCATTTTTCGATGTCATGGTACACCTAGCGATTCAATTACCGCACGAGGTGAAGTTTGCAGGCCCAGTACAATATCGTTGGATGTATCCGATCGAAAGGTGGTAGAACCTGTTAAAATTTTTATTCATTTCATAAACTACATATATCCATATTTTCATACGTATAACACAGTGGTTTTGTGTATAGATACCTTCACACACTCAAACAATTTGTGAGGAATAAGGCACGACCAAAGGGGTCGATAGCTGAAGTACATTTTGCTCCATGTATCTTCATGGCATAGAGACTAGATTCAACTGAGAAGATCGGAATGCCGATGAAGGGCAGGAACATGAACAAGGACTCATATCTATATTTGCACATAACGTTTGTCCTTTATGATCCTCGACGTTTCAGGATATGGACCTTGGGGATTTAGCAAAGGCGCGGTGGTATGTGTTGCATAATTGTGAAGAAATAGAGTCGTACTTGGAGTAAGTCTTCCCTTGATTATTGTAATTCCTACATACGATGATGTTAATGTTTATTGCCGACGACGTGCCATTTATGTGTAGTGAACACATAGACGAGATGAAGTCCAAATTCCCCACAAATTATGATCGGATGCATCAGGATCAGTTTCCAGAATGGTTCACCGAACGTGTAAGATTTCACATTGTATCTCACCACACTTAGAATTTTCGTTGTATTGCACATTATTTCAACCTAAGAAAATCACTAAAGAATTATATTTTGTACATGATAATAGATAAAGACGTTGCACACAATATACCTATTATCAAATCTTAAACATATAATATAACCTAAACCTATAACCTAGCATAATCTTAAAGCTATTTCCATAAACTGACTTTAGTCTTTTCATTGTAGACATGGATAAGAGTTGGATGCGAGCTAAGAACAGGTTTGGCCCAGAGTATAAACAAGGGGTTGAAGAATTCATAGAATTTGCCCGAAATCAGGCAGATTCAAGGAATAAGATTAGGTATCCATGTCGAAAATGCAAGAACATGATATTTAAGACTTTAGATAAAGTAGAGGACGATTTGTTTATAGTTGGGATTGACTAGGGTTACACTTGGTGGATCTATCATGGTGAAGATATGACCTATAGAGTTGAGCCCACTGAAGTCGTTGCTGATCCAATTGTGCCGGATGATGAGGATGAGGACGTTGACAAAATGCAAGATATCATAGGGGATGTGTTTAGGGAAACAGCTGCAGATACTGATTTTGTAGCGACAAGCAGTAACCAAGATATTCCTCCAATAGGTGATGTCGAATCAGAAAAGTTTAGTAGGTTGTTGAGGGATGCGCAACGTCCACTTTATCCGGGGTGTAAGAACTTCTCCAAGTTGAATTTTCTTACAAAGTTACTTCATTTGAAGACAATAAATCGTTGGAGTAACAAATTGTTCAACATGTTGCTAGAGTTGTTGAAAGAAGCATTGTCGGATGGTGAGACATTGCCTAAGTCCCATTACGAGGCAAAATCCTTTATGCGAGACTTGGGCCTTGGTTATTAACTCATATATGCATGTACAAATAATTGTTTATTATATCGGAAAGAGCATAGGGATGCTGGAGAGTGTCAAGAATGTGGAGAGTCTAGGTGGAAGTATGGCAAAGCCAGGGATAAGAAAATCTCATGAAAGGTGTTAAGGTACTTCCCATTGAAACCCAGATTGTAAAGATTGTTTATGTCTTGTAAGACGGCTGAAGATATGAGGTGGCATAAGGAGAAACGCGTTCATGATGATAGTACACTGAGGCACCCTGCGAACTCTGAAGCCTGGCAAAATTTTGACAAACAACATGACTGGTTTGCAAAGGATTCTCACAATGTTCGACTAGGTTTTGCAAGTGATGGTTTTAATCCATTTGATAATATGAGTAGCTCATACAGTATGTGGTCAGTGGTACTTATGCCCTACAATTTACCTCCTTGGTTGTGTATGAAGGAGTCATTTTTCATGATGTCATTACTTATTCCTGGACCTAGGTCACCTGGGAATGACATTGATGTGTACTTGCGAATGTTAGTAGATAAGTTAAATGAGTTGTGAAGTCAAGGTATACACACGTATGACACATTTGCAGGACAGACATTTCGATTGCATACAGCGGTCTTGTGGACAATAAATGACTTTCCCACGTATGAAAATTTGTCTGGGTGGAGCACGAAGGACAAGTTGGCTTGTCCTACATGTGGTATTGAGACTTGTTCATTGTCATTGAAGCATGGTAGAAAAATGTGTTATATGGGCCATCGTCACTTCCTTCCAAGTGATCATAGTTGGCGCAGGAAGACAATGATCTTTGATGGCAAACAAGATCATAGGCCACCCCTGAAAGAGCTATCTGGAGAAGATGTGATGCAACAACTGAGTAACATTGGAGAAGTTAGATTTGGTAAGGCATCGCACTTGAAAAAGAGGAAACGTACAGTATTGGACTATAACCGGAGGAAGAAGAGCATCTTTTTTGAGTTGCCCTATTGAAGTGATCTGAAATTGTGACACAACTTGGATTCATGCTTATTGAGAAAAATATATATGACAATGTCTTTGAAACATTGATGAACATAGAGAAGAAAACAAAAGACAGTTTCAAGGCTCGATTGGATCCACATGGAAATTCGTATACTATACCAGCAGCCTGCTACACGTTGACCAAATTAGAGGGAAAGCGTTTATGTGAATGGTTGAGATTTCATGAAGTTTCCTGATGGGTATGCGTCAAACATATCTTGGCATGTAAACGTTATGGATTGTAAGGTAACAGGAATGAAAAGTCATGATTGTCACGTCCTTTTGCAACGCTTACTGCCGGTTGTGATTCGTGGATTCCTAAGCAAGGATATCAGTGCGACGCTGATTGAGTTGGGGATATTCTTTAAGGATTTGTGTTCAAAATCTTTGAATGTGGATGTTATTAAAAGACTGGAGATGGACATTGCCATAATCCTTTGCAAACTTGAAGAATATTTCACCTGCGTTTTTCGATGTCATGGTACACCTAGCGATTCAATTACCGCACGAGGTGAAGTTTGCAGGCCCAGTACAATATCGTTGGATGTATTCGATCGAAAGGTGGTAGAACTTGTTAAAATTTTTATTCATTCCATAAACTACATATATCCATATTTTCTTACATATAACACAGTGGTTTTGTGTACAGATATCTTCACACACTCAAACAATTTGTGAGGAATAAGGCACGACCAAAGGGGTCGATAGCTGAAGTACATTTTGCTCCATGTATCTTCGTGGCATAGAGACTAGATTCAACCGAGAAGATCGGAATGCCGATGAAGGGCAGGAACATGAACAAGGACTCATATCTATATTTGCACATAACGTTTGTCTTTTATGATCCTCGACGTTTCATGATATGAACCTTGGGGATTTAGCAAAGGCGCGGTGGTATGTGTTGCATAATTGTGAAGAAATGGAGTCATACTTGGAGTAAGTATTCCCTTGATTATTGTAATTCCTGCATACGATGATGTTAATGTTTATTGCCGACGACGTGCCATTTATGTGTAGTGAACACATAGACGAGATGAAGTCCAAATTCCCCACAAATTATGATCGGATGCATCATGATCAGTTTCCATAATGGTTCACCGAACGTGTAAGATTTCACATTGTATCTCACCACACTAAGAATTTTCGTTGTTTTGCACATTATTTCAACCTCAGAAAATCACTAAAGAATTATATTTTGTACATGATAATAGATAAAGACGTTGCACACAAGCAACTCTGCGGATGCGTCTGATGCACTATACTCATTGGCGTGTGGCCCTGATAGACATGTATCTAGATATACAGGTTGTATTGTAAATGAGATTCGGTTCCACACTGAAGAACGTGAGAAGTACAGGACCACGCAAAATAGTGGGATAGTTGTGAAAGGAACAAATGAGGAAGATGAAATTGACTTTTATGGCATTTTGACTAATAGTATTGAGCTGAGTTATTGTACGAGAAAGCGGGTGTACTTATTTAGATGTGATTGGTGGAAAATTGAAAATAAGAAGTTGGAAATACAGACTGATAACTACTTTACGAGCGTAAATTTATCTCGGAACTGGTTTAAGGACAACCCATTTATCCTCGCCAGTCAGGCTGAACAAGTATTTTACCTCGCTGACACTAAGTTAGGCGGCTCTTGGCACGTGGTGCAAAAAATAAAGCCCAGGAACATATTTGACGTTCCCATACCAGAAGTTGAAGATAGCGAGGATGGGGGAAATGACACGTTTAGGGTTGAACAAGCATATCAAAAAGACATGCCATGTAGGGATACAGGGACTGATTCAAGTGTTGATATTAATGTGGTGCAATTAGACAGAGATGATGTGCCACTTGATCATGTTGAGGCCTCATTAATACAAGACATTGTTAGAGATGATACAAGAAATACTAATCTGTGATAGTGATGGTGAAGAAGAAATAGCCCTAAGCGATAGTGATATAGACGACGATTATTAAATGTACACATGATTTACATGTCATTTTTCAATTCAAATAATTTATATATTCCATGTATACATGAAAATTACAAGTCATGATTAATTTCTTTTATTGATTTGTTTATAATCCACATTTACAGTTGAGACAATTTCTGATCATGTCATCCTCAAACCGGAGCATAGCAGAAGCACGCAACATACTTCATCAGCTGTTGCAGATGGACATTTCAGTCCTATCTTCTTCTGGTAGGGCTATAGAGATACCCGGTCTGGTCGATGAGTGTAGAGTGGAATATATCGACGATGACTCAGACGAAAGATTATATTATCTCAAAGAAATTCTGGAGCTGATGGAGATATATAACCGTGTGAAACAAGATATGGAAGATGCAACTCTGTCACTTGCACATCTGAATGGAGTCCTGAAAGATCAGATTTCTCCTATTATGACTGTCATGTTGGCTATAAAAATGTCCAATGCTTCACACAGGATGACATACACTTCTGAAGCATACGATAACTTACGAAGGGAGTACTTTGAATAGTTTACCTCAAAGTTATTTCGTATTACAACAAATATGTGTATTTAATATACAATGACAATGTGTAATGGAATTTCTAATGGTTATAGATTAAAGTTTACAGTTTTATTATATTATGCTTGCATTATAGTGTAATGGTCTAATCATATTTTATTCATCTCTCTGAGTATAAGCACAAATGCATTGTACCGTCAACACTACTTGTATAATGTTTTAGTATATTACACTTATATTGACATTGTTTAAATTTATAAGTTCATAGTTCGCACATATACAGTGATGGCACTAGGTGGGAGAGTACGTCGTTCGCGCACCGGATCTACCCCTTCTACCCGTGATGCGACGAAGCCAGCATCGCGGTCACATATTGCATCGCAGGCATCTGATCCCTCAATCGCACATACACCAGGCACTGCATGTAAGTTTAGACATATATTTCTTTTAATAATTTCTGTTTATATTTAGACTTACATAGTTCTGTTGCAACAACGTCGTCGACCAGCCGGCGAGGACGTGGACCTACCCGTGGGTTACTTTTAGAGTGACTTACGTGTGAGGGTAGGGTGACGGTAGAGTTCCCAGAGGACTACATTAGACCTGTTGGGAACAATGCCATGTTGTTTACATCAGAGGTCGGTGTCTTATGCCGATCTCTGATTCCCCCCACCACCCCCCCGTTGGATAGACGTTACAGATGATGTTCGGCAGCTCATCCGTCAGCGCCTTCAGGTAAATTTTAGTCAATTAAAATTTATTTTATAAATATTCATTTACGGTTAAGTTATTTTCTTAATGAGTTTATTACCTTAATCTATTATTTTACAAAACTGCAGGATAAATTTGACTTTGATTTAAGTGTTCCGCACATCTCCCATGCCGTCGACGACATGATGAAGGAGCGGTTCAAGGATTACCGCACTAGGTTACACCGGCAGTACAAGTGGTGCGTGAGCTACGAGGAGGTCGTACAGTCCGCACTGCTGCACGTGACCGATGGGGATTGGTGGATACTCTGTGATATGTTTTCATCTGATTCTTTTCAAGTAATATTTACATATTTACGATATCTTAATGTAATAATTAAATTCGCAATTAATAACAATGTATTATGAATAATGTGTTCCAGAAAAGGAGTAAAATAAATTCTGACAACAGAGAAAAATTAGAAGTGAACCATGTAACTGGTTCAAAGTCATTCATATGACTTCGTCACGACATGGTAAGAAAGAAGTGGTATTTATTACGTTTATATATTCTTTCTATGCATTTATATTAACTCTATTGTTCTTTTGATTGCACAGTGAGATTCCATCACTGGCCAGGAGCCCGGACCAGTAGACTTCTACAAAGGGACTCACTGTCGGCAAATGAAGGGATCTTGGGTACATCCTAGAGCAAGTGAGATTTGGGTAAAAATCCTTACATTATAAAATTTAATTGCATTAAATTATAATAATGTCATTTATTATGAAAATTCATATATTTTTATTACAGGAGGAGATGAACACTTTACGCAATCAGCCCACTCCCGATGGTACTCAGCAGAGTGAGCCAGAGATCCTGAGTCAGGTGCTTGGCACCCATTCTGGATATGTGCGTGGGTTTGGCCATGGTGCCAAGCTCATGGCACCCACTAGAGTTGCCTCCAGCCGATCCATCGTCGTTAGCGACAGCGCCGTTCGCCGAGCTGATACCGCAGAGAGAGAGGTTCGGCAGCTACGGGTCGTCGTCGATGACATCAAAGAGCAACTAGACAAGCAGAGGGAGGAGTAGGAGAGGAAGATGATGGAGGAGTTGGCGAGGTAGAGGGAGAGTAGGAGAGGAGGATGGAGGATCATCTGGCGAGGCAGAGGGAGGAGTAGGAGAGGAGGATGGAGGAGATGCGGGTGGAGCATGAGCGACGGATGATACAGATGTTACAGGCTTTCACTGCACGTTTACCCACCGATGCCCCACCACCTCCACCTTCATCTTTATGATTTTTTGTATATTTGTTTATTATGTTAAGTTTATATGTATTTATGCGTGAATGAATGTGATGCGGATAAGATTGTTTGTGTTTGAATGAATGTAGTTTATGTTTGGGTTTGGGTTTAGCTGGATGTGAATGTGAATATGATGAAATATATTATATAACAGGTGTATATTAGGATGAATATGATGAAATATATTGTTAACAGGTGTATATCAGGAATTTTAAGCTGTATATTTTTTTTAAAAAGAGACTTTTAGCGACGAAAATTTTTGTCACTAAAAGTGGAACGATTTTTTAGAAGAAAAGTTTTATTTGTTAAAAATTAAAAATTTTTTTGAAAATTTTTAAAAGTTTTAGAAATTTTTTGGCAGCGAGAGGTTTCGCTACTAAAATCTTGGAAATGTTTTTTGCAGCGAAACTTTTCACTGCTAAAGTCTTGGGTATTTTTTGGCGGGGACAATTTTCACTGCTAAAAAGTCGTGGAAGTTTTTTGGCGGCAAAACTTTTCGCAGCTAAAAGTTTTGTAATTTCTTCGCAGCGAAAATTTTTGCAGTTAAAAGTCTTAGAATTTTTTTTTGCCACAAATATTTTCGCTGCTAAAATCTTAAGTTTTGCTACTAAAAAGTCTTGCAATTTTTAGGTATTGCTGGAAAATATTTTTGGCAGCGAAAAGTTTTGCTGCTAAAAGTCTTGTAAATTTTTTTTTGCAGCGAAACTTTTCGCTGCTAAAATGTAACAACCCGAATCTTCAGGACCCGAGTATACGACCCGTTTCCCAAAAAAACCTGAGTGTTAACATTAAAGGATGGTCAAATTCGAGTGTACATACATTTTTTCAACTTATCAGAGTAAGCAAATGAGCGTAGTGTGGACAAATCGACGTAAAGAAAAATTTCATTATCATTTAGAATATACAAGTGGTTGCCCATAATGACTTATACAAACCAATGTCTCAACATCAATGACTACAAGATTTACATGCATAAGAAATAACAGAAAGCATATAAATATAAGCCACATGACTACGCAGATCCTCTCAGCAATATGGCCGTGCATCCATGACACCTGCACAGCTCCTCATCAAATCTGATCATATACATCACCTGGGCCACCTATTCTACCTGTACAGTTGTATATTTGATGGATGAGTGGCCAGCTCAGTGTAAATTTCCCTCAAGATTACACACGGCCACATTAGGTAAGCATAGTTATAAAATAAAGTATACAAAACAGTACATGATGCAGATCTTATTATATGCATGGATGTATGGAATGCGTTCACGCCCCGGGGATGCTCATCCGTGCGGACAGGGCCACCGCCCATGCAATGCATTCACGCCCCGGGAATACTCATCCGTGCGGACAGGGCCGCCGCCCATGCAAATCATCGACCTAGGAAAATCATCCAGTCGGACAGGGGTCGATAGTCGGTGGTCTGGGAGCTAGCGAAACGATACCCCGAAAATCCTAAGGGCACATGCTACAGCATCCAGATTAGCCACCCGCCATCGCCAACATGCTATGGATGCATGATTAGCC
The DNA here is from genome assembly GCA_030180095.1 of Magnolia changhungtana. Taxonomy (NCBI): domain Eukaryota; kingdom Viridiplantae; phylum Streptophyta; class Magnoliopsida; order Magnoliales; family Magnoliaceae; genus Magnolia; species Magnolia changhungtana. The sequence continues at coordinate 7,392,850 of JASAUF010000652.1, forward strand.
AGTCCATTATTAATCCAATTATACTCAGTAGGTTTAATAAGCTCAAAGGTCACTACGGTAAGTTCAGAGCCCAGCGTAGGCCGACAGCTCAGGCATAGTGTCCCATTCCACCATCCCTGGCTTATGAGGCTACCACCTTAGGATGTTTAATGGAACTCATCGACTAGTGGCCAATCATATTACAGTATGTGGGGCTTTCCATCGCATGGTTGCACGATATAAAACATCAAACCCATATAGGGCAAATACCAAAACAAACCACGTAAGTAGGTATCAAAATAAGCCACATAGGGCGAGTATCAAAATATGCCACATAGGGCGAATATCAAAACCATACGATAAAGACCATCCTTAAAAATCATTGGGCATAACAACCTTGGATGGTAGGCCCACATCAATCATCCTTCTAGACCACCACTCAATAACCACCCAGCCGAAGGTCCATTACGATCACAACTAGTCAAGTTACATCCCAAGTATGGGTGTACATTTATATGTGGGAATTTTCCACTAATGTACCAGTTTAAGTTCCGTAAGCAATCCACAAATAATCCACAAGCATGAACAATTATACAGAATAATCATAAAGCATGTAAGACAGCAATTTAATTTCCACCAGTTAACACATGTGATTATAAAGGAATATATCAATTATGAATTTAAATAAAGACTATAACTTAAGCTAATGAGAAGGTGGAAAGCTCAAGGGGAAGAATCATCACCTTATAGTTGGATCGCCTACCAGCATGGTTAGGGGACGTGTGGTCCCTTATAATCGAGTCCTATCATGAATTAGGAAATTACATGGTTAGATCGAGTTTTATACACTATTTATTGTTGAGATTATAACCTAGGGTTTGAATTATTTATCTTAGGGTTTAGTCTTAAACTTAAATTCTAAAATTTGAATCCTGAATTTTTAATATTATTATTATTATCGTGCAACTGATTAAATAATATTTATTATAGGGGTATTAATCCATCAATATTAATAATGTGGGCTCATAAGTTCATATTTGAATGTACCGTCATTATCTAATGACTAATCACCTCCTAAGTATAAATATTTACTAATGATAATATAATAAGGACTAACACTAGTAATTTCAAAACAACAAGTAATATTAATAATATGCCCAATATTAGCTAACATGACACTAATAATCATTGTGATGAAAATACATAATATGCTCTACCCTTAATGATAATATTTGATAATGATAGAATAAAACATTAATGTCTACTATTACTAATCTTTATATGTAATTTATATGTAATATCTAATATAAATATAAATAATTTACTAAAGGCCATACATTTCTAATATTAGTAATCCTAATAATGATAATTATGGTAATGCTTAAAAAGAGTCTAGTGTGGGTTTGAGGGGCCCCATGAATAATATTATTTGGGCCGTAACATACACAACAGTTAGGAGGTTTATCCACCATTAAAGCATTCATAATCATTTGTTGGGCCCACCAAGTTGTGATTCACCAATCCAACCCATCCATTATGTGTGTCCCACTAGGTTAAGGGGTCAAACCAAGTTTCAGCTGCATCCAAATCTCAGGTAGACCCCAGCACTTGCTTTTATATGATTTAACATGTCTTCACAAGGTTGTAGATTGTACGGGCCACCTGAGCTCTATGTATGGTTGATTTTTGGAGGCACCTCATATAAAAAGGGGACCCATCAAATGGACGGTTTTGATGTGCAACACACATCACGGTGGAGCCTGAGGTGGGGCCATGGTCGTAGCCAAAATCATGCAAAAGGAGGCAGCGTCCTCTGGCCGTTTACGTGCATGTTACCCATATATATATATATATATATATATATATATATTTGTTTTTGATTGGTGGGGCCCGTCTCAGGACGATCTACTCCGTCGATTGGGTTCTAGGACTCAGGATAGGGCCAATGTCCAATATTAGATATGTCTTGACACACCGAAATATCACAGCGGGCCCTGATGATTAACTTAGTCTTTCGGCTAGTGTAGCCTACCAGAGAGTCAGGTTGGCTTCGTTTTTTGGGTCAACGCCTAAAATGAGGTGGAAAATGGGATGGACGGTGGAAACATCACATACATCTAGGTGGGTCCCACTTCAAGTAAAATGGATGTTCTTATAACACATACCCAGTCAGACCCACGTATCTTGGAAACGTCAATGCAGCAGCCGTCCTTCTTCTGGGCCACGGATGGATACATACATTAGGAGGGACCCACAGAACCAGCCAATCCACTCTAGTCAGTGGGTCCCACGATCAAGGCAACAGGTTGGTTGGGCGAGGCCCACCTGCATTTATGCAGGGCCCACCTGGAATTTGCAAAGCCCAAGAGCCTTTCTTCCCACCGCAACGTGAACAACATCCCACTCAATGACTGCATTCGTTGTTGGTTTTGGAGGTCACCTTTGGCCTCATTTTTCAGCCCGAGTACGGCCTGTTTTCGGTCATTTTTCCGACCCTTACCAGTGCTCCTCCATCGGCATGGTGGCCACAACTTTCGACATCTAAAAAGTGGCCTGAAACGGGGTTGTTTCTTCCCTGTTTCCTGAATCATTTTCAGCCCAATTTTCAGGCGTACTGTAGCTCGTTTGTATGCCATTCCTAGCCCGTGTTTCAACCTCTATCTGGGCCATTTATACGCCGTTGTTTGGCCCCAAAACAAGGCCATACTCAGGCCGATTTCGGCCTTGAAACAGTGCTGACGAACGTTGAGCCACCTCCAACTCTAAAATGGGCACGCCTCGGCTATATGTCTGATCCCTTCGATGGGTATTTTCAGCCATGCACGTGTGTGGTGAGGCATGATGGAGCTTAGTATGGGTTTATTTTAGAGTTTCTAAAAGAAAATGGAGGGAAAGGTTTTACCTTCCACGGTTGGGTCCGACTCGATCTTGGGCCGACACGCATACACCTGCCACCCTCACCTTCTTCCTCTCTTCTCTTTTACCTCTCAAATGGTGTGGCTATGGCTCCACACTGACTCGGCTCGGTCAAATTTTTCACGAACTGAGTTGGGGCAGTGTGCTCTAAGCTCATCAAAACACAACCTTCTTCTCTCTGTTTTTCTTCTCTCTTCTCTCCCACTCTCTTTTCTCTGATCCCTCTCTCTATGTGTGCAGTTTAAGAGAGCTGAGCTTCTCCTTATATAGGTAGAGAAAGGAGAGGCTGACGGTAGGCAAAAACCCTCCATACTCAATGGTTGAGAGTGTAGAACGGTCGAGATGAAGCCATGTGATCTCATCGGACGACTAGGGTGGTGCCAGACAAAACAATGATGACCTTCCATCACACCCGACCATTTCTGGTTGAGAGGAGGCGTTGGCAGCTCGCGTGCAAGCGAGGCGGCCGAAATCGGCAAACTAGCGTGCATCTCAAGTCTCTCATTGAAGGTTAGCCATGCATGAAGGGCTTGGATGGTTTGGGATTAAGCTTCACTGTTTCAATGCATGGGTCTAAGATCTTATACCAATTTTCTAAGTGGACTCATACGAGTGAAATGGACGGTTTGGATCGTCCGGGAAGTCCCCCACATGGCCCATTTTGGGTTTTGAAGTTTAATGGTTTCAAATAGTTAAAATAGGCGGGAGGAATTTCTCTTTATTTTCATGTGAGGCTCGGTCAACGACGTTTTGACCATCCTTTTGTTCCAGTGCATGTCGTGCACAACAACATAGGGTGCACACGCAACACATGTGGCCCTATTTGTTTCAATCACTTCATGGGTCCCCTTAGGGCGTCCCAGGCCTCCTCGGGCCGTTGATGAGGCCAAGATAGGCCGTTGTACATCTTTTGGGGCCATATTTGGTTCATATGTCAAAATCTGACGGTCAGATGGCTTCTAATTCGATCATCAACAGTTATCATGTACTTAGGAATTTATTTAGGTGACTGGGACCACCCATTCTATGATTTTTGAACATTAAATGTTTTTATTAGTGTTAATTTAATATTTATTATTATTATTGTTATTACTATTATTATTATTATTTATTACCTTTATATATTTTGTCATATATAATTTATATTATCACAAATTGTTAATATATAAGTTATATGGATATTGGTAAGTAGAGATCAATATGTATTTGTTAGGTTTTAAATTTTATATAAGTCATTAAATTGTTTGAAATATGTTATTCATTTATGAATTTCTCCAGTGTATTTTATTTTTATGTATTACAAATTCTATAGTTCGTAATTTATATTAATGTTGTTGTAAGTATATGCATATAACATGGATTATAGTTACATATCAATTTAATACGAGAATATAAAATATATAAATAACATTCCATAGTATATATATATTTATGTTGTATTATTTTCTTATATTTATATTAAATGGTAACACTCGAGTATTGAAAGGTACAGGGTGTTACATAAAAAGTCCTGGATATTTTTTTGGCAGCAAAAAATTTTGCTGCTAAAAATCTTTTCAGTTTTTTTGGCAGCGAAACCTTTCGCTGCTAAAAAGTCCTGGATATTTTTTTTGGCGGCGAAAATTTTCGCTGCTAAAAGTCTTGGCAGTTTTTTTGGCGGCGAAAAGTTTCGCTGCTAAAAGTCTTGAAATTTTTTTTGGCAGCGAAAATTTTTGCAGCTAAAGGTCTAGGAAAATTTGTTTACTGACGAAAATTTTTGTCGCTAAAAAGCTTGCATTTAGCGACGATTTGAATTTTTTGCTGATAAAAGCCTTGTACATCAGTCTTTTAGTGACGAAAATTTTCGTCGCTAAAAGTTGTTAGCTGCGAAAATTTGACTTGTAGCGACGAAAATTTTCATCGTTAAAAGTGGTGTTTCTTGTAGTGTAACATGAGATTAGAGTAACATGATGTGAGTCATACATTAGAAATTTTCAATAACAATTAGACAGAAAGAGAGTGAGAATTTTAACTATTCTACTCATTATGCTTAAACCAATTTGGATTATAATGGATGAAAGAAGCCAAGTGGGACATTCCTCACATAGATTGGAAGTTCCTCTTGTCGTGAGATGTGGATGTAAAAATCTTGATTGGTCAGATTGCAAGTAGGAGTGCCTTTTAAGGTAGATGGTTGCTAGTTGTACCTGGAGAAATTGTTATGAAACACTGGTGAGTCATGATTGAGTCGACTCAGTCGGGGTTCTCAACTAACAACTAGTGGAGTTAGTTTTAAGAGTTCTATTAACTACTGGGTCAGATTAAAGATCCATTGAACTCAATGCTTCCCAAAGTCATGCATAACTGATTGGAGTCAGCTTGGCTCAGCCAAAAAACTGACCGAGTCAACTCGACAATGAGTACTGAGTTGACTCAGTTGGGTAAAATGATCAGGTCAGCCCCCAAATGGGCAAATCTGGATTGGCCTAGACTGGGTTTTAAGTCCCCTGGGACAAGTTGTTTTCCAAGCCCGATTCAGTTAGGGTATATCCACCAGAAATGAAACTGAGTCATTGACTCAGTAGTGACCCAACCTAGTCGGTTCTTTAGACTAGTAGCGTGGGGCTCTTGTGATGGTGTCTGAGATCGGTTCGGGGTACTAATCCTTGCTCGAGGCAACCCGATCTCCACCATGGATTCAAATTGGGGTTTTCACCTAGAAATGCGGATCCGAGTCACTTAACTCGTGATTGAGTTGGGGTGACCGTGAACTCAGTTGGTCGGGTAGGTGATATTCTTCAACAACATAGAGGGAGATAAACATGGTACCTGATCAGGGGCATTGCTTGGACACTGAAAAAGGTCTGGATGTGATGTGCTTAGCTCTATGTTCGTCGGAGCACAGAACAACATCTCCCTGACTGGATCTCAGGCGTTGTCTTGGGCTGAATCAAACCTGGACTGGGGCTGATGGAATTCACACCAGCCGCAACTCTGTCCCTTCTACCTTCTCTCTCTCTCTCTCTCTCTCTCTCTCTCTCTCTTTCTTCTTCTTCTCTCAATCCCTTCTTCCTACTCTCTCTCGCTCTCACACTGCAGGGAGATGAGTCGGACCTGCCCCTGACTCGCTTTGGGCTGAGCCGAGTTGCTACAGAGGCCTGCAACTCGCTCGACAACATCTCTTTCTCTCTTTCTATTTCTTTCCTTATCTTTTGTTGGGAATCACCCTAAAATCTGGCTACTTATAGCCGTGTCTATTTCTAGGGCCTTCCACTTCTAATCCTAGGGATTAACGTGTTGTTAATGTAAAGTGGCCGAGAAAAACTCTTCGTCAGGATCCCTCCATTATACTCATCGTGTGCATGGGCCCACAGATTTGTTTATGATGAACATTAGATGGGGTGGGCCACATGATGAACGGCTTTGATGTGTGAAAAGGTTAGATTTATAGGATGTGGGTCAACCAGCCAGATTGGAGAAGATGACTGGCTAATAATGGTGTTTTCACATGGGACGGTTGATTCCACGATTTGAGACGTTCAGATGGTCTAGATGGTGTCCATCAGACTTATGGGTTCCATTCAATGGTGGGTATTGACGGCGTTGATGATAGTTGTCTTGAAGTGGTGTCGGTATGAGTGGTAGCTGAGACTCATCAATATCTCGACCTTCTTTACGAGATTTTCCACCAACCTTAGATTGGACGCTCAAGATTTCTCGGAGGAAGCTTCCAGAAGGCTGAGAAACGACTGGGATTCATCATTTCTAAAAGAGGAAAGATTCCCTCTACCTTTCGCCGGGTAGAGAGTTATTTTTGAAAGTAGGTGGCATGACGGTGCTCTCTTGCGTGCATGGTTGGGGATCGGCTAATCCAGATGGCTAGATTTTCTAGCGCATTTACCTGACATGGATTATCCTCTACGTTAACATCACGTGGTGTAACGATGTGATCATTGACGACTTGCGGTCATTAGCGTGCTCAATGACCATACATCTCATCGTAGTCTTGGTTGCTGGGGCCTGTGGTATCAGTTTAAAGGTTTGGATCCAAAGATGGAACTTGATGGTGGGCCACCATCAACAATAGATACATGGTCTCGTTTGAATTCAAGATGGGAGGGAATCCGTGGAGGAAACTCTGAATTTTCAAGACTTATTGGGTCAAACTCTGTTTGAACCAACTTTTGTTCTCATGCACAACTGGTGCACATGATTCAGTGCATGTGCATGATTCAAATTGGGTCCCACCTGATCCTCTGAGAAGATCTGAGCCATTAGATTTCTTAAAGGTCTGTTTAAATAATTTTTTACTGTGGATTTATGATATTAGGTGGCCGTTCTAATTGTTGTAACATATAGGGAGTTCAATTATTTTATATTTCTTTTTAAAAATTAAGGTCAAAACATGAGTTGCTACAGGGACTATTCACTATGAGTCACTTAGCTACAAACCCTGATATTGGGGTTACTTTACATTAGAGTGGGCTACTCCCAGCGAACGTCAAATTCTTTATTTTTTTTTACATTTAGATGGTTCATGTAGTTCAACGGTTGGATCTCTTAATTTAAGAATGGAGATTTCTACCAAGGGTCTTAAGGGTCCTAGGGTTCATCTAAATGAAGATTCATGGTTGGATTAGTGGTCTAATGGTCTAAGTGTGAAGAACAGGCGGAAAGCTTTCAAGTTGGATTCTGATGAATGGTGGATCTGTGATCTATGACTCTGATTTGATACTTAAGGTCCACTTTCAAGAGAATGTGATTGTCCTTCTCAAGGATTAATGGTTGGGATGAGCGAATTTTGAATTATCAATTGTTAGTGAATATCATAGGTTGGGTGTGCATGTTCACACAAGTTTTCTATCTTGGACTACAATGGTAATATCCTGAGTACTAAAAAGTACGGGGTGTTACAATCTACCCCCCATAAAGAAAATCTCGTCCTTGAGATTTGGTAATATGCATGCTAATGATTAACATGACAAGTAGCAAAATCACATTGACTCCTCTATGTTTCAATTTTGCTACAATATTATAGATTTAAACAAACTATATCTAGATTTTCCAATGTAACTCTTATATCTATGTTCTAGTCGGGTAATGTATATAAGTTCTAGAGAATTTGAGATTTATCTACTAAAAGTAAGGATTTATTTAAATACCTAATAGCATTACAATTTCCTATGATATCCATTAGGTCTACAAGTTCATTTAGGCGATGACTAACCATAATATGATAGTTCCCCATTACTTAAATACAATTCAATTTTTCTGTTTCATGTTCAAGTTAACACAAACGGATGGTTGTAGTAGGTTTGAGCCTGATACATTGATCCTCTACTGAGCAGAACAGTGAATTCATTGACATCAATTTCTAATCCTGGTAAATCTCGATCTTTTATTTGATAAGGGCATTGAGATCATTGGAAATTACTAGGACAGAATTTGGATCAAATCGCATACACTTTGCGTAGCATGATCCCATCAATTCGTGCTCCTGCTTATTTCAGACTTTTGGGAACCGTCATGAAAATATTTCATTTTAGTGATAGGAGTGTCAAAATTTTAGGTGAAACAGACTCAAATGACTATGACACTTTCGTTGTATTACCTAAAAATTAAATTTCAGGTTGAAAGTTTCTATATAGGGATTTGGGTTTAAAATCTCCAAATTCCTTTAGATTCCCCAAGTATAGTCTTAGGGTTCAATCCATGGATGGAAATTTACCTAAAATCTCTAATTGTACATCTAATTAATTCTAATTGCTGGAAATTCTATAGAATATTATTCCTAATTAATGAAATGCTTTTAGGAAATTTAAATTGAAATTTTTAGTACGATTTCCTATGTTTAGGGGGTTGTGGCTGACCTATTGTACCTTATGGCGGGTAAGGGTTTTCTTACGACGCCTAAATTCATTTCCTTCGATGAGTGTTGTGCCAATGTTGTTTCTAACCCAAAATAATAGTAATAATAATAATTTATCATTTATTACTAAAGACGCTCTTTAGGAGTGCAACGTCCCGGAAAAATTCGTACAAAGACCAGAGTATCACCTCAGGCAGAAATCACTCAGGACCAAATCCTTTAGAAATTAGATGAGAATTAGCTAGTGCTAAATTGGAGTACCTATGAAATTAGCACTAATCACTTTAAATGTGACCTATAAGATCTAAAATGTGCGGAATCATTAATGCCACTTTACCCTGAAATCTAGAATCAATCTCTAAATCTGGTTGCTCTCGGGAGCACCTTGAAACTCCGTATCGGACCTGGACCACACGTCGAAAGTCCGATGACCGCAAAACTATATGAATATGATCGCTTTATTAAGCTTAACCATCTCGAAAATCAAGTCCTAACAGTGTCTAGAAACGCACAACTTGAGCCAAGAGCGAAGTGTGTAAGAAACGCAAATATCTTTAAAAATTAAACTCAGATTTAAGTGATTTGGGTCGTTCGCTTGCAGGATAAATCTAAGCTTTCAAACCGTCAGAATCTGACCCAATTACACCCTCAAATCAGCGAAAATTTCTAACACATGTCAGTATACTTGTGGCCCTGATCGAGTGTCAGTGACCGTTGAACTGAAACTGGTCTGCCACGGTCAATCTGTAAATCCGATCGGATCGAAAACTTAACTTGACCTAAATCCAATATTAGGGAGCTTAAGTCCAACCGCACATAGAAAAGGGGCCACCAGAAGTGCTCCGTTGGACTAAAACAACCATTATTTGGCTATAACCTAAGTATACCATGACCCTGGGGCCATTCCCATCAGTTCTTGGCCTATATAAGCCCCTTAAACCCTCTCTCTCTCTCATTCCATATGAATTTGGAAAATCCTAAGAGAGAGAAGAGAGAAAAGAGAAGGAAAGAGAGAGGAAGTGAGAGAGAGAGAGAGTTGACGTCTGTTCCTAGGATTTAATCCTGCCACTCCACATGCTTAACGACGGCCTCCATATCGCTATACCGGTGATACCGACTCCGTTATTGGGTAAGAAATCCTAACCCTAATATGTTTTAGGGTTTCAAATAGTGTAAGTGATGAAATAGCTAATCTAGTTCATGCTATAGGTGGCCATCGTGCCATAGACAAAGGCTTGGCATACAAGCTGAGGTCGATACTCGTTTATCGGCAAAAGGTGCTGACTATGAACGTTTAGGTTATGGTTTTTAAGGCTTTCAATGTCAATTAATGATTTATAACTGATTTGGGTGTCATTTCACATGCTAAATGCGATGTTTCCTTCGCTTTACAGATATATATGAACTATGTTGAGTATAGTGTACTCCATGTGTTAGTTGAAATGATTGAATGCGTATAGAATCTGGATTCGTGTTTAACATGATTATCCGTCATAGATATAGGGTTATTGTAGGTGCGACAACCCCTTGGCGAAAGGATTTACCCTAATACATGTTATGGCCAACATACGTCATGTATGTTATAGTGTGTAGTCTAAGTGTTTGTTGAAATGACTGAATGAATACGGGATTATGATTTGTACCTGCCGTGTCTATGGAATGCAAATACATGATTGTTGTGTATGTGACAACTCCTTGTTAGAAGGATCTGTCCAAGTATATGTTATAATCAACACATGTTATGTATGCTGATATGTGTAGTCTAAGTGCTTGTAAAAATGTCTGACTGAATATGGAATTTGGATCTATGCTTGCCATGAATATGAACTATAAATATATGCTTGTTGTGTATGTGGCAACTCCTTTGTAAAAGGGCTTGCCAGGATATATGTTATAACTAGTCTAATACATTATGTTGAAATGTGCAGTCTAAGTGTTTGATAAAATGCCTGAATGAGAAAATGCTTGTTGGAATGTATTTAATGAGGGTGTTGAGATAGAATTCTCAATCCACTTCTCTATAATTACAGTTCCCTTTATGTAACCTATCTTACTACTATGTGTTGTACGGATGAAATGCCTATGAAAGATAACATGTGTATTATGTGTTTGTCGAAATGCTCAACTAAGATTTATATTTAGATTTGGTTGTCACATGTTGTCATTGATTATCATTTGTGAATGCTATCATTTGAGTATGATTGAGACTACACTACGTAGTCTAGGCAATTTGTGAATGCTATCATTTGAGTATGATTGAACTAGTCTCGCCACATTAGATGAGTTTGGTGAATTCGAGTCATATGATGATTGTCGACAGTGGTACCATGTCGACTAATTCAGCGTATGCTCGTACCAATCAAACTTGTCAAGTAACCTGATTGGCTTATTGTGTGTTTACCATATATGGACACTACTGCTTGAATCTACAGTACCAACTTACTAGTGTAAAGCCCGTTTAACCTTGGTACCACGATTTGCTAAGACTCATGAGCCAGACATGGTGGTATGGGATACCGTGATCGAGTTGTCAGCCTACGCTGGGGCGACAAGCCTCCCCGTAGTGACAAGTGAGCAACCCAAACTCATGACCTAAATACGGTGGTATGGGACACTATATTCGAGCTGTCGGCCTACACTGGCGCAACCTGGCTATGGTCCCCAGTCGGGTTAGTGACGAGCCTTCGAAAATAGACTGCCAGTTGGTAGGGCGTTGGTGGTAGTGACCTGAACTTGTCTACCGTATGTGATGAACTGAGATTGACGACTCTAAATGGATTATTGTTTAGGTCAATGATATAAAGGGGGTACCTTAGCTTCCTAATCCTGCTATATGAAAAGGTCTAATAAGAACTCGGTAATCACGTTCATGCACCGCATTGCATGTGCCTTTGGCGTTGGAGTTGAGCACTGTAAAAGGGATGCATGTCGCGACCGTGAGATGAAGTTCGCAGAGAGAGTGCAGGCAAGGGTATACATCATTAATACATTTCATCCTTGCATTAACAAGAGTACTTAGGCATCCTTGATTGTATTGTTTTATCCTTAGTGCGTGACTGAATTGATAACATGTTAACCTTTGCTTCATAGCTCCACTGAGTTGATCACTACTCCCACGTTCTGGGACGGTGTTTTAAAACACCAACCAGACCTTGTTGTAGTTGTAGATGATGGTGATGCTTACATAGCGGAGTCGGACTTGTATGATGATGAGGAGTTCTCCCATATGCAGCTATTAGGCGGGTCTATGTAGGTCATGTTCTGATCGGTGGGGATTACTAGGATGCTGACCAAACGATATTACACATTTTGTATATTTTAGATTTTTACATGTAATTAATTGACCTGGTAACATAATCATACTCAGGAGACTTACAATCACTTATATGCTTTATATATTTATCACAGTCTTCCGCTTGCGTAATTCAATTGCCTCTGGAGTATGATATACTGTTTTGGTATAATCCCACTCATGTTTAATGCACTAATACGGACAACATTTAATCATCATTATCTATGTTGCATAAATGATGCGTTGGAACTCGGGAGCTGAGCTTCTGCTTGACCCCCGATTTTCAGGGCGTTATAAGGAGTTAGGTTCAATGAATGTTCTTATTTGATTTCATGTGTATCACATTGGTCATTTGTTCACATGTGGCACCTAAGTTCAGTTTCTAAGTTCAAATGACTAAACTTATAATTTTCAAAGAAGCCTAAAATTTTGAATTTTTATGTTCTCAACCTTCCCTACTTCTAAGGAAATTCCACATAAATTTAATAGCCATCTAATCAGTTTGAAAGGGAACTTAAGTTTAATTTCTAAGTTCAAACAACTAAACCTAATATTTCCTAAGGGGCCTAAAGTTTGGTTATCTACATTCTCAGACAATCAATTCAAAAATTTTTAGGGAACCTAAATTTGGGTCTCTATGTCCTTAAAACTGTCTAAGGCTAGGGGAAAATTTTAACCTATGTTTAACTCTCTAGTCTCAAGTGTATATCTATGAATTTCTACATCTAACATATCGAAAGTTTGCACAAACTCCTTCCCATAGGCAAGGTTTGTCTAAACTCTCTCTCTGATACCATCTTGTAACACTCTGATTCTCAAAACCCAATGATAGTCGCTCTTCATTGAGAACCCGAGTATTACATTATATAATCTACCATCATACTTCTAACTAATAGTAAATTTCATAGTATAAAGTCAAGCAATCACTACATAAGCCAGGGATATCAAGAGTAACAACAAGGAAGTTTAATATAAGTAAATAAAAGCAAAATAAAATCCCACAGTAGGGAAATTTTTATTACAATTCAAATATAACACAAAGTCTGCAACATGAAAATATGTAAATCCTAAAATATCAGTGAGCCCCAATGGCCTAACTACATTCACATAAAGGTCCTCATTGTCAATCTCCACCTCAGTCATCCCAAAGGTCTCGTCATTGGGGTCTCCACCTATCATCAACCCTGCATCTATATGGTGCAATCGCATGATTGGGTGAGTGAAAACTCAGTGGGAATTTCCCGCAAGGATTCATGCATACCATGTCATTCCAAAACATTTTAAACTAGACAAAATCAATCATATTGAGGATAATGTAAATTTAAATGTAAATGTATGGATGTATGAATGTATGCTTAAGTCACAGATTTAGGGATGCACATCCAGCTGTCAAAATAAAGGGTCGCCCAACGCGAACTATTCACCTAGAAAAATACTCATAGGTACGCCCAAGGAGAACTAGCTACCTGGAAAAGACCATGTAGGTGAGTACACCCAAGGATATCTCTTGGAAAAATACATGGGGTACGCCCGAAGAGTGTCTATTCCAGGAAAAGCCTCATGTAAAGAAAAGTGTCTAAAGTGACCCAAATGCACAGGTTCTGTGAGTTAAACTAAAGTGTTGGAACTTTCAGTAAATCGAATAGAGTGTGGCTTACATTGGGCACCCAGAAAAGCTCATATGTCATGCACATTTCATAGAATTAATAAGATCTACTTTCATAAAAGTGGTCCACGCTCATGGTCTTTTAAGAGTATAGCAATTGTCCACATTCATTTAAATTAACTTGATCCAAAGGAAGGCTAACAGTGTAGCACATTAAGTATGATTAAGAGTGGTAAGTTTAAACTATATTTCCTTCAGTAAATAACATACCGCTCACGATCTTCATAGTGTGAAACGTAACATGGAATGAATTGAAGTTTCATTACTCTCATATCATTAATTTAAATATGCATGCAACCTAACAATTGATGAAAAGGCATAAAATATATAAGATTAAATGCTATCTATCCAATTAGGAATTAAGTAGTAAAATAAAGTACTTCTACATGTTCATCTATACATAATGGAAACGAAATGGTTCAATCACCATCCACCTTATTTCATACGTATTAAGTTTATACTAAATGGAATTTAGTACATGTAAGGAGCAATAATACAATTTAAAAGATGTATGGAAACAAGATCTTTACTTCATTTTATACTAATGGGGAAGTACATATTATCAACAATTTCAATTATAGGCATGAATAGCATATTACCAAATCTTATAACATGGGATTAGAGTAACATGATGTGAGACATACATTAGAAATTTTCAATAACAATTAGATAGAAAGGGAGTGAGAATTTTAACTATTCTACTCATTATGCTTAAACCAATTTGGATTATAATGGATGAAAGAAGCCAAGTGGGACATTCTTCACATACATTGGAAGTTCCTCTCATCATGAGATGTGGATGTAAACATCTTGATTGGTCATATTGCAAGTAGGAGTGCCTTCTAAGTTAGATGGTTGCTGGTTGTACCTGGAAAAATTGTTATGAAACACTGATGAGTCAGGACTGAGTTGACTCGGTCGGGGTTCTCAACTAACTACTAGTTGAGTCAGTTTCAAGAGTTCTATTAACTACTGGGTTAGATTAAAGATCCATTGAACTCAATGCTTCCCAAAGTCATGTATAACTGATTGGAGTCAACTTGGCTCAGCCGAAAAACCGACCGAGTCAGCTCGATAATGAGTACTGAGTTGACTTAGTTGGGTAAAACGATCGGGTCAGCCCCCAAATGGGCAAATCTAGATCGGCCTAGACTGGGTTCTAAGTCCCCTGGGACAAGTTGTTTTCCAGGCCTGATTCAGTCAGGGTATATCCACTTGAAATGAAACTGAGTCATTGACTCAGTAGTGACCCAACTTAGTCGGTTCTTTAAACTAGTAGTGTGGGGTGCTTGTGATGGTGTCTGAGATTGGTTCGGGGTGCTAATCCTTACTCGAGGCAACCCAATCTCCACCATTGATTCAGATTGGGGTTTTCACCCAGAAATGCGAATCCAAGTCACTTCACTCGTGACCAAGTTGGGGTGACCGTGAACTCAGTTGGTCGGGTAGGTGATATTCTTCAACAACAGAGAGGGAGATAAACATGGTACCTGATCAGGGGCGTCGCTTGGATATTGAAAAATGTCTGGATGGGTCGTGCTTAGCTCCAGGTTCGTCGGAATGCAGAACAACGTGTCCCTGACTCGATCCCAAGTGTTGTCTTGGGCTGAATCGGACCTGGACTGGGGCTGATGGAACTCACACCAGCCGCAACTTTCTCCCTTCTTCCTTCTCTATCTCTTTCTTCTTCTTCTCTCAATCCCTTCTTCCTACTCTCTCTCGCTCTCACATTACAGGGAGATGAGTCGGACCTGCACTTAACTCACTTTGGGCCGAGCCGAGTTGCTATGGATGCCTGCAACTCACTAGGCAGCACTCACTTTCTCTCTTTCTATTTCTTTCCTTATCTTTCCTTGGGAATCACCCTAAAATCTGGCTACTTATAGCCATGTCTATTTTTAGGGCCTTCCACAACTAATCCCAGTGAATTAGCATGTTGTTACGTAAAGCGGGTGAGAAAAACTCTTCATCAGGATCCCTCCATTCTACTCATCGTGTGCATGGGCCCACAAATTCGTCCCTGATGGACATTAGATGGGGTGGGCCACATGATGAACGGCTTGGATGTGTGAAAGGGTTAGATTTATAGGATGTGGGTCAACTGGCTAGATTGGAGAAGTTGACTGGTTAATAATGGTGTTTTCGCATGGGACGGTTGATTCCATGATCTGGGACGTTTAGATGGTCCAGATGGTGTCCCTCAGGCTTGTGGGTTCCATTCGACGATGGGTATAGACAGCGTTGATGATAGCTGTCTAGAAATGGCGTCGGTACGAGTCGTAGTTGCAACTCGTCAATATCTTGCACTTCTTTACGAGATTTTTGAGCAGCACTAGATCGAACACTCAAGATTTCTCGAAGGAAGCTTCCAAAAGGCTAAGAAATGGCTAGGATTCATCATTTCTAAAAGAGGAAAAATTCCCTCTACCTTTCGCCGGGTAGAGGGTTGTTTCCGGAAGTAGGTGGCATGACGGGGCTCTCTTACATGTGTGGGTAGTGATCGGCGCATTTACCTGACGTGAATTATCCTCGACATTAACATTACGTGGTGCAACAACGTGATCATTGACGGCTTACGGTCATTAGCGTGCTCAACGACCATACATCTCATCATAGTCTTGGTCGGTGGGGCCTGTGGTATCGGTTTGAAGGTTTGGATCCTAAGATGGAACTTGATGGTGGGCCACCATCAGCAACAGATACACGGTCTCATTTGAATTCGAGACGGGCAGGAATTCGTGGAGGAAACTCTGAATTTTCAAGACTTATCGAGTCAAACTCTGTTTGACCCGATTTTTGTTCCCATACACAACTGGTGCACATGATTCAGTGCACGTGCATGATTCAAAGTGGGTCCCACCCGATCAACTGAGAAGATCTGAGCCATCAGATTTCTTAAAGGTCTGTTTAAATAAATTTTGACCATGGATTTTTGATATTAGGTGGTCGATCTAATTGTTGTAACATATAGGGAGTCTAGTTATTTTAAATTTCTATTTGAAAATTAGGGTCAAAACATGAGATGCTACAGGGACTACTCACTATGAGTCACTTAGCTACAAACCCTACTATTAGGGTTACTTTACATTAGAGTGGGCCACTCCAAGTGTAATAACTCCAAAATTTTACAGTTTCTTAAATTTTAAAATTTAAAATTTTTTTTTTTAAAGAGATTAAAATAGATACAACCTCTCTCATCATTATTTTATCTGAGCAACTCTATTTTCTTTATAAGGAGGGACACTTCTCGCCGACAAAAAAAAGAAAAAAGAGAAAAGATTAAAAAAAACAGAGAGAAATTAGTGGAAGGACAGCTTGCAGAGGTTAGTACTTACTGTATTTTAATTTAGATTTTATTTCTTTATGTTATTATATCTTGGGTCTACGTGATGAACAGTGTGAATCTACCGTGGGTGTAATGCATGTGCACATATATCATATGTGTGCATATGCATGATGCACCGTGGAACGCCTTACGCATGTAACAAGAAATTAAAGGAAACATGTAAGTCTTTTTGTTTATTTTACTTGAATTACATATTTGACTTATTTTGCATATATAACCTGATTAATTCCGTCCATTAGGTTCCAAGGACCAAAATATTAGAAATCTCCAAAAATTAGGTTAAATTAAAGTTTTGGTAAGCCACAATATGTAAATTAGAATTCATTAGGCAGTCGCCGTTGGAATATCCATCGAGGCCGCGGGGAGTTCTGATGGAGATACAAATTATTTTAACCATTAAAAAATAATTGGGTAAACCAATGAACAAATTGGATCTTACATAGAAAGTTAGGAAGGTTTAAAATAAGAAATGCATATGTTTTAATGGTGGAAGAACAGTTAGTGTTGATTCATGGTAATATGATCCATCAGAATAACGAATCTACCTCATTTTTCTACCAATGTCCTAAAACTATAATAATAAAGTGGTGAATGGAATAGATCTTATGTACACATATTATGTATGGGTCATCATGACAAAAGTGTAACAATATAGAGTGGGTGTAAAAACACTCTAGTGTGTAAAAGTGAAGTTGGGCTATTTACGTTACCGGAATTAGTCCGGATTTATGAGCCTTATATGCGGGGCTTTCTTGATGTATGTATCAAATCCGTACCGTCTAATAATCTTGTCACTAATTAAAAGTCTTAGGGTTGAAAATTTTATTCGAAAGAAAACTCATGTGGATCACATCACCTTAAACAGTGAGAATTAAATAGGCACCTTCGAATATTCTTGTGGGCCACAAAAGTGTTATTTCGAGTAAATTTTTAGGCTCGTCCTTTATGAGGAGATTACCTATCTCATTCATGGTTTAGATTTTCATGGAACCTATAAAAAAATTAAATAAATAAATAAGTACAAAAAATAAAATTTGATTGTCAGCATTAAAATCAAGTGCGGCTTTTAACGTTAGAAACCATCTTGGGTCATCAGATTGTGGACTCACGGTGATGTATACATTGTATCAAATCCATCCACTTGATTTGGAAGGTTATTATAAGTTAAGAGTGTAAATTTAGGACATATCTAAAATGTGTGTGACCCATACAGAAAGAAAATAATAGTAGTTGTACAATAATCGTTTACGTTATTACAGGTCTCACATATTTCAGATTAGATTGAAAATTTTTCTCAAAGGTCAATATAGGAATGGTAACCATATAATCAATCCAGATCCCTGTAAGTAGGACCCACATAAAAAAATGTGTGTTGGATATATATAATATAATGTAACTCCACCTTCTGATGCACGATAAAACTTATATAAGTTGCAGGCATTTTAGGACAAAATATACATAGGCTAAATTATGTATCATTATGACATACTATTAGAAGATCCAAGTCATCCATGTGGTGGTTCATCTTATAAGATATCTAGTGTGTCTTTTGGGCCGAGATAGATAAGATGAACCCTATTTATTACGTATGTTACTTGAGTATCACTCCCATGTAAGACTTTAGTTAGTAATCAAAACAAATCAAATACTTTATGAGTTTAATATATATATTTTTAATATTATGGTGTACTGCAGATGGATTATTTATAGGTATTTTCTGATTCGCTCTATCGGATTCCTCTCTAAATCATCAGGTGAGTAATCCCAACATGTTTCCTCTCCATATGATTAAAATAATTTGTTGTTGTGAATGACTTGATTAAATTGTTTATAAACTGATTAGTGCTGAGATATTCTTAGATTATGAACATGTGAAAAGCCTCTCATAAGGAGAGATGTATTTGACTGCTGATATGATTACTGCTGCATCAAACATTCATGCCGACATCATTAATATTCTTGTGCGATTACCTAGGAGATAGCCCATTGTACCCACTAGAATCCCACTATATGTGGAAGCCTGCCCAATGGGGGGGATGCGGGCCTTGCTCATGCCTACCAATGGTAGAAGACTGCCGAGTGCGGATGCGGGTTGTCGATATCTAACTCAAGCAAATGGATGGTTTCTATTTATACCCACTTGATGCATCATCAGTACCATTCATAGCATACGATTTAATTATTTATATTGTATTTCTGATTTTTATGCTATACTTGTATGTATTATTTTAATCGTACTGTGCACGAACCATAATGGGTTCACTCACTGGGCCTAGCCAGTTGACGATTTATTGATGGAAAAACCATACAGATGAAATTGAAGCAGATAGAATGACTCAAGAGCAAGAATATGAAGCCAAACCAGTGGATGATCCACAGGATCAGTGGTCGTATTTAACTGAAGACGAGCTTACGTCGTTGGACCAATAAAATAATTAAATGGGACATCTGTTTCCTATTATTATTTTATTTCTGTTTTAGAATGACTTTAAATTTAAATTTTGTTTTATTTTTTAAATAACTTAATGATTCCAATGACTTAAATAAAAGTCTCAATTTATTTTATTTTATTTTAATTTTCTTTTAATGTGTGGTGATGAATGTTTGAGACTAGATCAAGTTAACATGAATGTATTGATAGAGGTTAATGGGAACATAGAATTCAGATTTTATTGTACCTCTATTAAATAATGTGACCCACTGGTTTAAGTACACTAAGTGTACGAGTCGTGGTCTGTAACTCATGTCTGAGGTTGCACACTTAGTACGTGAATTTCGGGGCGTGACACCAAGCGAACGTCAAATTCCTAATTTATTTATTTATTTTTACATTTGGATGGTTCAAGTAGTTCAACGGTTAGATCTCTTAATTTAAGGATGGAGATTTCTACCAATGGTCTTAAGGGTCCTAGGGTTCATCTAGATGAAGATTCATGGTTAGATTAATGGTCTGATGATTTAAGTGTGATGAACAGGTAGAAGGCTTTCAAGTTGGATTCTGATGAATGGTGAATCTATGATCTACGACTCTGATTTGATACTTAAGGTCCACTTTCAAGAGAATGCGATTATCCTTCTCAAGGATTAATGGTTGGGATGAGCGGATTTTAAATTATCAATTGTTAGTAATATCATAAGTTGGGTCTGTACATTCACACAAGTTTGTTATCTTGGACTACAATGGTAACATCCTGAGTACTGAAAAGTACGGGGTGTTACAATCTAACCCCCTTAAAGAAAATCTCATCCTCGAGATTTAGTAATATGCATCTTAATGATTAACATGACAAGTAGCAAAATCACATTGACTCCTCTATGTTCCAATTTTGCTACCATATTATAGATTTAAACAAACTATATTTAGATTTTCCAATGCAACTCTTATATTTATACTCTAGTCGAGTAATGTATATAAGTTCTAGAGAATTTGAGATCTATCTACTGAAAGTAGGGATTTCTTTTAATACCTAATGGCATTACAATTTCCTATGATATCTATTAGGTCTACAAGTTCATTTAGGCGACAAGTAACCATAATATGATAGTTCCCCATTATCTAAATACAATTCAATTTTTTGGTTTTCATGTTCAAGTTAACACAAATGGATGGTTGTAGTAGGTTTGAGCCTGATACATTGATCCTCTGCCTGAGCAGAACAGTGGATTCATTGACATCAATTTCTAATTCTGGTAAATCTTGATCTTTTGTTTGATAAAGGCATTGAGATCATTGGAAATTACAAGGACAGAATTTGGATCAAACCGCATACACTTCGCGTAGCATGATCCCATCAGTTCGTGCTCCTGCTTATTTTAGACTTTTAGGAACTGTCATTAAAATTTTCCATTTTAGTGATATGAGTGTCTAAAATTAAGGTGAAACAGACTCAGATGACCATGACACTTTTGTTGTATTACCTGAAAATTAAATTTCAGGTTCAAAGTTTCTATATAGAGATTTGGGTTTGAAATCTCCAAATTCCTTTAGATTCCCCAAGTCTAGTCTTGGGGTTCGATCCATGGATGGAAATTTACGTAAAATCTCTAATTGTACATCTAGTTAATTCTAATTGCTGAAAATTTTGTGGAATATTATTCCTAATTAATGAAATATTTTTAGGAAATTTAAATTGAAATTTTTAGTACGATTTCCTAAGTTTAGGGGGTCATGTCTAACCTATTGTACCATATGGTGTGAAAGGATTTTCTAATGACGCCTAAATTCATTTCCTTCGATGAGTGTTATGCCAATGTTGTTTCTAACCCATAATAATAATAATAATAATAATAATAATAATAATAATAATAATAATAATTTTTCCTGTATTTTTAAAGACGTTCTTTAGGAGTTAGGTTGAATGAATGTTCTTATTTGATTTCATGTGTATCACAGCGGTCATTTGTTCACACGTGGCACTTAAGTTCAGTTTCTAAGTTCAAATGACTAAACTTATAATTTCAAAGAAGCCTAAAATTTTTAATTTCTATGTTCTCAACCTTCCCTACTTCTAAGCGAATTCCACATAAATTTAATAGCCATCTAATCAGTTTGAAAGGGAACTTAAGTTTATTTCTAAGTTCAAACAACTAAACCTGATATTTCCTAAGGGGCCTAAAGTTTGGTTATCTACATTCTCAAACAATCAATTTAAAAATTTCTACGGAACCTAAATTTGGGTCTCTATGTCCTTAAAACTGTCTAAGGTTAGGGGAAATTTTTGCCTATGTTTAACTCTCTAGTCTCAAGTGTATATCTATGAATTTCTACATCTAACATATTAAAAGTTTGCACAAACTCCTTCCCATTGGCAAGGTTTGTCTAAACTCTCTCTCTGATACCATCTTGTAACACCCTAATTCTCAAAACTTGAGGATAGTCGCTCTTCATTGAGAACCCGAGTATTACATTATAAAATGGACCATCATATTTCTAATCAATAGTAAATTTCAAAGTATAAAGTCAAGAAATCACTACATAAGTTAGGGATATCAAGAGTAATAACAAGGAAGTTTAATACAAGTAAATAAAAGCAAAATGAAATCCCACTGTAGGGAAATTTTTATTACAATTCAAATATAATGCAAAGTCTGTAACATGAAAATATGTAAATCCTAAAATATCAGTGAGCCCCAACAGCCCAACTACATTCACATAAAGGTCCTCACCATCAATCTTCACCTTAGTCATCCCTAAGGTCTCATCATAGGTCTTCACCTGTTATCAACCCTGCATCTATTTGGTGCAACCGCACGATTGGGTGAGTGAAAACTCAGTGGAAATTTTCAGCAAGGATTCATGCATACCATGTCATTCCATAACAGTTTAAACCAGACAAAATCAATCATATTGTGGATAATGTGAATTTAAATGTAAATGTATGGATATAAGAATGTATAATCAAGTCACAGATCTGGGGATGCACATCCAACTGTCAACATAAAGGGTCGCCCAAGGCGAACTAGTCACTCGAAAAAATACTCATAGGTATGCCCAAGGAGAACTAGCCACCAGAAAAAGACCATGTAGGTTAGTGCGCCCAAGGATATCTCTTGGAAAAATACACGGGGTATGCCCGAAGAGTGTCTAATCCCGGAAAAGCCTCATGTAAAGGAAAACGCCCAAGGTGACCCAAATGCACAAGTTCTATGAGTTACACCAAAGTGTTGGAACTTTCAGTAAATCGAACAGCATGTGGCTTACATTGGGCACCCGAAAAAGCTCATATGTCATGCGTGAATGTCATGTACCAACGATGCTCATGCACATTCCATATAATTAACAAGATCTACTTTCATAAAAGTAGTCCAAGCTCATGGTCTTTTAAAAGTATAGCAATCATCCACATTCATTTACATTAACTTGATCTAAAGGAAGGCCAATAGTGTAGGACATTAAGTACGATCAAGAGTGGTAAGTTTAAACTATATTTCCTTTAGTAAATAACATCCCACTCACGATCTTCATAGTGTGAAACATAACATAGAATGAATTAAAGTTTCATTACTCTCATGTCATTAATTTAAATATGCATGCAACTAACAATTGATGAAAAGGAATAAAATATATAAGATTAAATGCTATCTATCCAATTAGAAATTTAAGTAGTAAAATAAAGTACTTATACATGTTCATCTATACATAATGGAAATGAAAGGGTTCAATCACCATCCACCTTATTTCATACGTATTAGGTTTATACTAAATGGAGTTTAGTACATGTAAGGAGCAATAATACAATTTAAAAGATGTATGGAAACAAGATCTTTACTTCATTTTATACTAATGGGGAAGTACATATTACCAACAATTTCAATTATAGGCATGAATAGCATATTACCAAATCTTATAACATGGGATTAGAGTAACATGATGTGAGACATACATTAGAAATTATCAATAACAATTAGATAGAAAGGGAGTGAGAATTTTAACTATTCTACTCATTATGCTTAAACCAATTTGGATTATAATGGATGAAAGAAGCCAAGTGGGACATTCCTCACATAGATTGGAAGTTCCTCTTGTTGTGAGATGTGGATGTTAAAATCTTGATTGGTCAAATTGCAAGTAGGAGTGCCTTCTAAGGTAGATGGTTCTTGGTTGTACCTGGAGAAATTGTTATGAAACACTGGTGAGTCATGACCGAGTCGACTTGGTCGGGGTTCTCAACTAACAACTAGTTGAGTAAGTTTCAAGAGTTCTACTAACTACTGGGTTAGATTAAAGATCCATTGAACCCAATGCTTCCCAAAGTCATGCATAACTGATTGGAGTCAACTTGGGTCAGCTGAAAAGTCGACTGAGTCAGCTCAACAATGAGTACCGAGTTGACTCAGTTGGGTAAAACGATCCGGTCAGCCCCAAATGGGCAAATATGGATCGGCCTAAACTGGGTTCTAAGTCCCCTGGGACAAGTTATTTTCCAGGCCCGATTCAGTTAAGGTATATCCACCTGAAATGAAACTGAGTCATTGACTCAGTAGTGACTCGACCTAGTCGGTTCTTTAGACTAGTAGCGTGGGGCGCTTGTGATGGTGTCTGAGATCGGTTCGGGGTGCTAATCCTTGCTTGAGGCAACCCGATCTCCACCATGGATTCAGATCACCCAGAAGTGCGGATCCGAGTCACTTCACTCGTGACCGAGTTGGGGTGACCATGAACTCAGTTGGTCAGGTATAGGTGATATTCTTCAACAACAGAGAGGGAGATAAACATGGTACTTGATCAGGGGTGTTGATTGGACGCTGAAAAAGGTCTGGATGCTACTTACTCAGCTCCAGGTTCATCGGAACACAGAACAACATCTTCCTGACTCTATCCCAGGTGTTGTCTTGGGCTGAATCAGACCTGAACTGGGGCTGATGGAACTCACACCGGCCGCAACTCTCTCCCTTCTTCCTTCTCTCTCTCTCTCTCTCTCTCTCTCTCTCTCTCTCTCTCTCTCTCTTCTTTTCTTCTTCTTCTTCTTCTCTTAATCCCTTCTTCCTACTCTCTCTCGCTCTCACACTACAGGGAGATGAGTCGGACCTGCCCCTGACTCGCTTTGGGCCGAGCTGAATTTCTACAGAGGCCTGTAACTTGCTTGATAGCGCTCTCTTTTTCTCTATCAATTTCTTTCCTTATCTTTCCTTAGGATTTGCCCTAAAATCTGGCTACTTATAGCCGTGTCTATTTCTAGGGCCTTCCACAACTAATCCTAGGGATTAGCGTGTTGTTAACGTAAAGCGGCCGAGAAAACCTCTTCATCAGGATCCCTCCATTCTACTCGTCGTGTATATGGACCCACAGATTCGTCCTTAATGGACATTAGATGGGGTGGGCCACATGATGAACAGCTTGAATGTGTGAAAGGGTTAGAATTATAGGATGTGGGTCAACCAACCACTACAAGAAAAATGGACAAAGGCTATGGACTAGATCCGCAGCAAAAGGGCTTTTGCTACAGATCTAGTCCGTATCACGTCCGTCGCAATTGGTGGGGTAACTAAAGGTCTAGCTACGGACAATATCCATAGCAATAGATACAATTAGCTACGAATCTTTTCCGTAGCAATAGAGACCATTAGCTACGGATAATATCCGTAGCAATATACAACAATAGCTACGGATTATATCCATAGCAATAAATACCAATAGCTACGGATTATATCCGTAGCAATAGATACAATATCTATGGTATTTGCAGCACTACATATGGAGAGCTACGGATATAATCCGTAGCTATAGATACCAACAATAAGATCTTCCTAGTTAGTCACCATTTCAAATTCTACATTGGAGTAGGGTCCCTGAATCTAGATGGTTCATTTAGTGGGACTATCAAGAGTGGCCCTCGAAACAAGGGAAATATGAAAATGATGAATCCTACATTTTCTATTTTCAGTGTTGTTAGTGCTATGATTTCATATCCCTTTGGTTGTCAAATTTTGTAGTGCCAAAACCTATATGTCTTGTACTTCTTGTGTTTCTTGTTTGTGACTACACACTACTTCAAGACTAGATCATGAATGAAGAATGTTTTCAAGACAAGATCATAAATGAAGAATGCTTGCAAGTCATGTCATGAATGAAGTTTACAACAATAGAAGACTCCAAGTTTTCGTCTATCAAGTTCAAGATTAGAAGACTTCATCAAGACAAGTCAAGAATGTACCAAGCTCGAGAAAGACCATCAACTCGACTCAAGCTTCTACTTCAAGATCATCTGAGAATACAGACCTTCAAGACTTCAATGTCCATCTCACTCAAGGTTTGTTTGACCTTAGATTGACCTTAGGTTGGTCTAGATGATAGGTCATTCTAGATACATAATCCGAATATTTTAATTTACTTGGTGTGACTGTTCTAAGACCAGTCCTAGAAATCTTAAGACCAGTCCTAGCTTTGCTTCAACCAGTCTTAGGTTTCTCAGACCAATCCTAGGTTGTTCTAGATTTTTGAATTTTCCTGGTTGTCCTTTGACTAGTCCTGGACTTGCTTCGACTAGTCCTGAGAAGTCCTACGACTCATCCTTCGACCAGTCGTAGTTTTACGACTCGAACTCCAGCGACTTTTCTCGAGTATCTCGAACGGTCGTAGGTGTCTCACGACCGGTCGTAGTCAGACTACCTAAGACCAGTCATGAGTATTACAAATCTAATCCTGCGGAAATCTTTCAAAATCTTTAACGCTACGACCAGTCCTCGGATTATAAGACCAGTCAAAGATGGGATTTTTAAGGCTATAAATAGTGCACAAATTTCAGAGTTTATTCATTCAATTCCATTCCATTCAAGCGATTTAAGGCTATACTCTGAGATAAGTAGTGATTATTTTTTAAGCTATTGTGCATATTTAATATTCCTTTTGTTAGCATTTTTCTATTGTGATTTTGATCTATATTCCAATCTTATTTAGAAAAGAGGAATTTGTGATATTCCTTCTTCTGGGATCAAAATCAAATAAACCTTGCTCTTCTTGATTTAATCTAAAATCAATTAGACTTAGAACCATTCTTTATGTGAGTATTGGACATTGAACGACGTATCATTCATCTACTCCGATTGGTTCTACTGGGCTACTTCAAAAGGAGATCCAGGTATTTTACTTTGTAATTTACTTTCTCTGGTTTTGTTTGAGATTTGCGGAAAAATCTCATTGCTTTGGTTATCGAGGAGAGCCGAAAAATCGGATTGTGGGGTTTTTGGATTGTGTAAGCCCTAGATAAAAAGACACAATTGTGAAGGTTTTGGGTGAACTGTGAAAACCTATTTTGATAGTGCATGCTAATATCCCCGTGTGAGGATATTAGGAGTGGAGTAGCATTTTGTGTGGCTGTTGGCTAACAGTTGGTGAACACACAGGCGAACCACTATATATCGTTGTGTTGTGGATGTGCTTGATTTCTTTATTCATTCATTCCTTTATTATTTTGGATTGCTTTTGTGGATGAATGTTGTAATTTTCATTTCAAGCAAGTGTGGTTGAATGGTGTAATAACTTAGGATTTATTTCTTTAAGTTATTCTTGATTTATTTTCCATATCATTTGTGTTTTCTAGATCATTCTAGAAATAAGGTTGTCCTACCATAAGCCATTGGTTTTTGGTGTAAGGTTGTCCTTAGAACTGATTTAGTATCATTCTCATATTTCATATGCTTTGAGATTGTTATTATTTCAGCATTGATATTTATATCTTTTATTATTCAGCTGTTTTAAGTTTTATTTGGCATTGCCCTATTCACCCCCCTCTAGGGCATATAGCTTGGCCCTTTCAAGTGTTGGTGTGTGTGATGGCTAGGCATGCTTTTTTTTTCTTCTTTTTTTTTTCTGCCACAGCTCATCAACAGTGTGGCCCACCAGATGTACCATCCACATTCACTGACTGAGCAAATTCTGGTTAGGAGCATGAGTTAAGGTCAGCCCCAAATAAAAGAATGCACACAAAGACACTCGACCTAGTCTTAAAACCTTGATGGGCATGGACACGAGTTACGGTTTGACCGGTAAAACCAGTAGGGACAGTTGACCCATCAGGATTTTGGCATGGCCCACTATTGGAAAGGCTTGGGCCTGATTTCTATGCCTATGCTTCAGTCAACCCATTTCTACAAATTAGGCCCCTGGTATGGTGATCCAGATATTTGATCTTATGTTCCCTACTCCTGATGGGGGATTCTACAAATTAGGCCCTTGGTATGGTGATATAACCCTGTCCTACCAAGATCTGACTGCCTATCAATTGCATCACTTGGAATGAGATATGTTCCTATGGATCTGACACATCCAAACATGCAAGCTTTTACATAATAATTTTTTTTTAAAAAAAACATTTAATCTCAAATTCAAGTCGCAGAAATAAGGAATTCAACAAACCCCCAAAAATGTAAGGGAAATAGAACCTTTAAAGAGGAAGAAGCCTCAATGTTAGGGGGAGTGACGGCGAGGGAGAACCAGTGGAGGCAGCACTGTTGAAGATCCGGTGGTGTTGAAGGAGGTGTGAAGGTGCCAGAGCTCAAGAGAGGGAGAGGGAAACGGCAAGGGACCGCGAGAGAGGGAGACGGAGATGGCGAGGGCGCTGACGGTGGAAACAGAGAGAAAGAGAAAGATGGAGGAAGATGAGAGAATGAAATAAGGAATGTAGTGAGAGAGAGAGGATCGCCTTTGAGAATAGAGGCGTAGGCCGAATTTGGAGGAGGTGGAGGAAGTGGTCATGAAAAAGACGCCGCCGAGCCGATGAAGGATTCTTCCTCGGCGGTCGCGGGGAAAGAAATTGGATTTTTAAGGTTAAGGGTTTGGAGAGATAGGGAAGGAGTTTTGGTCGTTTTTGATGGGTTTGCTGTGGTGGGGAGGTAGATGACTTTCCAGACGAGAGAGAGAGAGAGAGAGAGAGAGAGAGAGAGAGATATGGGGGGGCGGGGGAGATTTGGGCGCGCACGCCCAATTTTTGGCGCAGGTCCATGGACGGTCCTTTCAGGGGCTTCGTGGGCCCCATCATGATGTATTTACTCGATCCATTCCGTCCATTAATTTTACTAAAATATTTTAGTTCATAATCTCAAAAATAAAATATACTGAAGGCCCAAGTGGACCACACCATAGAAAGCACATGTGATTTAATATCCATGTTTCCTACTGTGTGGTCCACTTTAGCTTTTAATCTAGATGATTTTTGGTTTCATGCCTTATAATAATATTTTAAAATAGATGGACGGCTTAGATAGAACAAATATAGTTTTTTAGGCCCTGTAGAGCCCTTTTACCATCATTAATCCTTAATGGTGTGACACATTTTTGCTACAGACTAAATCTATAGTAAGTACAGCTAAGGTTTATATCCGTAGCAGAAAGCTAACGCGGTCTGTATCCTTTGCCCCTTTTTTTGGTAGTGAACCAAATTCAAGAAGATGACTAGCTAATAATGGTGTTTCCGCATGGAACGGTTGATTCCACAATCTAGGACGTTAGATTGTCCAGTGGTGTCCATCAGGCTTGTGGATTCCATTCGACAGAGGGTATAAATGGTGTTGATGATATTTGTCTTGAAGTGGCGTCGATACGAGTCGTAGCTACGACTCGTCAATATCTCTCCCTTCTTTACGAGATTTTCGAGCAGCCCTAGATCGGGCGCTCAAGATTTTTTGGAGGAAGCTTCCAAAAGGCTGAGAAATGGCTGGGATTCATCATTTCTAAAAGAGGAAAGATTCCCTCTACCTTTCGCCGAGTAGAGGGTTGTTTCCGGAAGTAGGTGGCGTGACAGGGCTCTCTTGCGTGCGTGGGTGGTGACTGGCTAATCCGGATGGCTAGATTTTCCAGTGCATTTACCTGACGTGGATTATCCTCTACGTTAACATTACTTGGTGCAATGACGTGATCATTGATGGCTTGCAGTCATTAGCGTGCTCAACGACCATATATCTCATCATAGTCTTGGTTGGTGGTGCCTGTGGTATCGGTTTGAAGGTTTGGATCCTAAGATGGAACTTGATGGTGGACCTCCATCAGCAACAGATACACTGTCTTGTTTGAATTTGAGACGGTCGGGAATTCATGGAGGAAACTCTGAATTTTCAAGACTTATCAGGTCAAACTCTGTTTGACCTGATTTTTGTTCCCATGCAAAACTGGTGCACATGATTCAATGCACGTGCATGATTCAAAGTGGGTCCCACCCAATCCACTGAGAAGATCTGAGCCATTAGATTTCTTAAAGGTCTGTTTAAATAAATTTGATCGTGGATTTATGATATTAGGTGGCCGATCTAATTGTTGTAACATATAGGGAGTTTAGTTATTTTAAATTTCTATTTAAAAATTATGGTCAAAACATGAGTTGCTATAGGGACTACTCACTATGAGTCACTTAGCTACAAAGCCTGATATTGGGGTTACTTTACATTAGAGCGGGCCACTCCAAGCGAACGTCAAATTCCTTATTTTTTTTGACATTTCGATGGTTCAAGTAGTTCAATGGTTGGATCTCTTAATTTAAGGATGGAGATTTCTACCAATGGTCTTAAGGGTCCTAGGGTTCATCTAGATGAAGATTTATGGTTGGATTAGTAGTCTGATGGTCTAAGTGTGATGAACAAATGGAAGGCTTTCAAGTTGGATTCTGATGAATGGTGGATCTGTGATCTACGACTCTGATTTGATACTTAAGGTCCACTTTCAAGAGAATGTGATTGTCCTTCTCAAGGGTTAATGGTTGGGATGAGCGGATTTTGAATTATCAATTGTCAGTGAATATCATAGGTTGGGTGTCTACATTCACATAAGTTTGCTATCTTGGACTACAATGGTAACATCTTGAGTACTGAAAAGTACGGGGTGTTACAATCTACCTACCTTAAAGAAAATCTCGTCCTCGAGATTTGGTAATATGCATCCTAATGATTAACATGACAAGTAGCAAAATCACATTGACTCCTTTATGTTCCAATTTTGCTACCATATTATAGAATTAAACAAACTGTATCTAGATTTTCCAATGCAACTCTTATATCTATACTCTAGTCGAGTAA
Organism: Magnolia changhungtana; assembly: GCA_030180095.1. Lineage (NCBI taxonomy): Eukaryota > Viridiplantae > Streptophyta > Magnoliopsida > Magnoliales > Magnoliaceae > Magnolia > Magnolia changhungtana. Next base: position 7,423,400 of record JASAUF010000652.1, read on the forward strand.
TTTATATAAGTTCTAGAGAATTTGAGATCTATCCATTGAAAGTAGGGATTTATTTAAATACCTAATGTATTACAATTTCCTATGATATCTATTAGGTTTACAAGTTCATTTAGGCGATGACTAACCATAATATGATAGTTCCCCATTATCTAAATACAATTCAATTTTTCTATTTTCATGTTTAAGTTAACACAAACGGATGGTTGTAGTAGGTTTGAGCCTGATACATTAATCCTCTACCTGAGTAGAACAGTGGATTCATTGACATCAATTTCTAATCCTGGTAAATCTCGATCTTTTGTTTGATAAGGGCATTGAGATCATTGGAAATTACTAGGACAAAATTTGGATTAAACCGCATACACTTCGCGTAGCATGATCCCATTAGTCCGTGCTCCTGCTTATTTTAGACTTTTGGGAACTGTCATGAAAATTTTCCATTTAGTGATAGGAGTGTCTGAAATTTAGGTGAAGCTGACTCAAATGACCATGACAATTTTGTTGTATTACCTGAAAATTAAATTTCAAGTTCAAAGTTTCTATGTCGGGATTTGGGTTTGAAATCTCCAAATTCCTTTAGATTCCCCAAGTCTAGTCGTAGGGTTTGATCCATGGATGAAAATTTACCTAAAATCTCTAATTGTACATCTAGCTAATTCTAATTGCTGGAAATTCTATTGAATATTGTTCCTCATTAATGAAATGTTTTAAAGAAATTTAAATTGAAATTTCTAGTACGATTTCCTAAGTTTAGGGGGTGTTCATGTCTAACCTGTTGTACCATATGGTGGGTAAGAATTTTCTTACAATGCCTAAATTCATTTCCTTCGATGAGTGTTGTGCCAATGTTGTTTCTAACCCAAAATAATAATAATAATAATAATAATAATAATAATAATAATAATAATAATTTATCCTGTATTGCTAAAGACGTTCTTTAGTAGTTAGGTTCAAGGAATCTTCTTATTTGATTTCTTGCTCCTAAAGACATTCTTTAGGAGTAAGGAGAGAGAGAGAGAGAGAGAGAGAGAGAGAGAGAGAGAGGAGATCACTGAAGAAGACAATTGATGGTGTAGCTAGTTGACAGCTGTTATCTCGCCGAAAAGAGATCAAGTGGGAGAGACCTTGTTTAGAGGTTGGGTTTTTAGCGGGAGTGCAGGGGAAGTGGCTAGCGTTGGGTTTCTAGTGGGATCTTGCTGGAGAAGGTAGCAGAGGTGGAGTGGATATACCTCATTTCAACACTTGAGGTCTTGGTATCGATCCCTAGGGGGGGTGGCTAACATGGAGTGTGTGCACTGACATGGGAGTGTACTAACAAGCTAACCCAAACAAAAAACAAAGGTAGCAGAGGTGGCGACAACAGTCAGATCTGGAGTTTTTTTTTTTGTTTAGGGTTAGAGTTATACAAACCCTAACTCTCATACCATATATATGATCTAGAGTTAATTGAGATTATGGTTTGATTACACATCTCTCTTTAATATATATTAATAAACATATAAAGAAAAATATATATGGTAGTTCGTAGGACCACCTAAATACAATATTCCCATTCAAACAATGAGAATATGATATGCATGTAACCAATGTCCATGTAGACACACCACCCAAAAGAGACTAAACTGCTCTCTTAACTTCGATGAGCTTCGATAAAATTATCCCTGGGCAATTCGAGGATCATTAAAAATCTAATCGATCAAATTGGAAGGACTCTTGCCTAATCTCTAACTCTCCAAGATCTAGAACCTAACAAATCAAATCCTGGCTAATCTCTAACTCTCCAAGAAATCATGTTTGTGCCTTATTTCAATAAAAGTTGTCTCTATCTAACCCGTAAAGCGTCATAAATCCAAACGGGTCGCATATTAGGGATTCGCAACACCTCTTAGAAACAACCAATGGATCAAATCAATAAAATAAAAAAGTAGGCTCACGGTGAGCTAACGATGACATCATTATCAATGCTTTCATTTCTTGAATGAGCCTATTTTGTTAAATAAAATAGTGTCACGTGGATTGTCGGCCACCTGTCATACTTTGTACCGAACCAAGATCTATATATGAACCCTAAAGACGTCAAAATCTAAAAATAGGATAGGTGTCACACCATCAGCTCACTATGAGCCAACGGTCTTGGTCTATAAATGTAGTGTCGTGGCTACCATTTCAGGGGGCGCAGGGATAAAGAAACAGAGAAAGCAAGTGAGGGACTGAGAAAGTGACATTAGGGTTGGTCCATTCCAAATACTTTGGACATTCTTGATTAGTGTTGATGCCCTACCTGACCCTGAAGGCCACCTCCAAAGAAACAATCCATTAACAGAAGCCAACAAAGTTAAGAGTAAAGTTGGAATTGGGGATATTCGACCATCTCTATTACATAAATAATGGTGTTTAATCACCATTTTCTTTCTCACATCTCAATCAAGCTCAAATCGTATTCCACTTCACTCATTTCTAATATATCTAAATCATTTACTCGTACTTTTTTTCCTTTTGAATCTCTCTATTTTTTTTTCACATTGCCTTTTGGAGTCATTGGACTTTACGAAGTAAGGTTAAGGATCTTTTATTTTACCTGCCCAACCCCTCGCAAGTTATGGGAACTATGGTTAGATATATAATACCTAAATTATATTGAATTCCCTTAAGATCATTAAATTCCGTAAAGTAAAGACTGCATGTTACGTAGGCAGAAGAGGGTGCCTAACCCCTTCCTCTTCTATCATCGAGACCCCTTACTTAGAATTGATAGTCACAAATCAACTACATAACATGCAGAAGAGGGTGCCTAACCCCTTCCGCTTCTATCATCGAGACCCCTTACTTAGAATTGATAGTCACAAATCAACTACAAAAGTCACTTAAGTCAAAGAATTTCACAAAGTAATTCTATGGTATCTACTCGGTTGTAGATTTTAAGCTTTATTTGGCTAGTGGAAACTCTAAAAATCAAACACATTTTCTATATCTTAGTCAATTCAACACCTCGTTCTGCACAACTAATAAGCAGACATGAAAGCGATGGCCGCTCATGCAGTAGAAGCATTCATAGACCAACAAATGACAAACAACTAGTCTATATTTTGTCGTTTAATAGGCCATGACTGTCTATGTGTCCAGATGGTTATCTCCACATCAGCAAAAAAGAGAAGTGGATATGAAGATCTCTTATCACATCTGTTTTCAAGGTTCTATAAAATAAGAGGAACATCATAGAACTCTGGGCCCTCGCCAACCCAACACACATCTAATCAAATGTAGAGTGTAGTGTTGCCTATCAAATTTATCCTATATCTTACCTTAGCATAGGATAACTCATCTATACTACTATAATGGACCAATTTTAGGTTAAGAGTAGTGTAACATCATCCACCTATACTGCTACGCTGGACCAATTTTGACTAAGAGTAGTGTAATCTCCTTCTAACCATATTAAGCTCTGAATGGCAAAGAAGACTTTGTTTTTCACTTTCATTAGTGTAATTCCCTTCGTCTACATTCTCGTCTCTAGAATAAGGAAGACTTAGATCTAGGACCTTGCCATCTATGTTGTAGACACTATATCACAAAAGAATTATCTCTTATAAGTTTGCTTTTACTTCATCAATATAGTTCATTTTACTCATGTATAGTAAGTATCGGATCATCTTTTCTATCATGGTGAGAAAAAGTGCTTTTATCCGATAGACAAAAAGAACTCATTAGATGGACGATCCATCGCTGATGTAAATTACTTGATTGCATATATGAGTGGTTAAATAGATAACCGAACTGCTTCAGTTCTCAATCAAATGACTATTCAGTCCCTCTATCTATCTTAGCGCTTGGGGTCAAAGGCGTTTAGATGTTCAAATCAATTAAGTTATAAAAAGTTCTGGCATGCCCGACACTATACACACATATGCAAAACTGAATTTCAATCCAAACAATAACATACACTTTAAAACTTGCCTAGCAAATGGCCTTGGAATGTGGTCGTGCAAGTATATGAGTAAGTGTAGCAACTGAATGGTACCATTCATTCATGTGAAAATTCAAGTCTATTTGCACATAGCAAAATGAACTAGCCTTGACGTCATTTGCAAGATCCTAGACATTCTTTAGGCAGGACTCAGTGAGAGCATGACCTGGCCCAGAAATCACCAAGGGCTTGCCATATCTAAAAAATAGATGGTTAAGAGGAAAAACACTGATGCAAATGTTAAAAGAAAAGAAAAGAAAAACGGCTTGGATTGCTTGACACTCTTAATTTCAGGAGAAGAAGTGAAGGAAAAAAAAAACACTCTTTAATAGCAAGGCGAGGAAAGTAAGCTATGAGAAATAGGCAGTCAAAGGGCCAAATTAGCCCATCGGGCTTCTGAGCTTAGCCTGCCTCAGGCTAGACTTGGGTTGGAGTACAAGCCTGAGAGCTAGGCTAGGGCTTAAAAGTAAAGCGTGTTTTTAAATCGGGCGAAGGTTGGAGTTCGATTTGCAAAAGCTCGTCAGCCTGGCCTAGCCCATTAGGGTTTACATTTATTTTTTTAATAATCTCTTCTACTCTCTCTCTCTCTCCCTCTCTCTCTACATGTGACTAGAGGTGGGCATCGGACAACTCGATCCGGCTAACTCGACTCGTCTGACTCGTTCAAATCCAACTCGACCTGAACCAAATGGATGGGTTGGTCTGAACCGAGTTGGCTCTGTCCAATCCGAACTCAAACCGAGTCGAGTTCGAGTTACCTAGTAACTCAACCCGACTTGACTTGAAACTCGATCCAGTTAGACCCAACTCGATCTGAAACTCAACTCTCTAACCCTACCCACCGCAACCTGCCCCAACCCGATCCCAAATATCTCTCTCCCTCCCTCCTCCTCCTCATCTTCCAAGCCCGGTAACCACCCACCACCATCACCCTCCTCCTCCTCCTCTCTCTTCTCTCCACTCTCTCGGTCTCTCGCTCAATCTGACTCGGTGCCAACTTAACCTGACTCGGTACTTTTGACCGGATCAGACTTGGTCTGGATCATTCCGGGCCAGACCGGACTCGGATCGAGTTAGGTATGTTGGACTCGGTATCGAGTCGGATCGAGTTCGGGTCAAGCACATTTCAAAACCGGATCGAGTTGAGTCAGCCCTAACTCGGTCCGACTCAACTGGATGCCCAGCTCTACGTGTGACTGGCAATCCTAACCTTCCAATGTCACCTCATATGGTTAGTAATAGAAGCACAACGATTGTAGGATCTTCCTATCCAAAAAAAAAAACATTTGGGGCATTGTCCATTCATGGTGAGTATCACGAGAACAATGGTCTACATCCCCGAACCACGGGCCCAACTACTGCATAACATCATGCTCGAAAGTTATTTCTACTTCTCTGTAGAACTTATATGGGCCCAACTACTGAATACTATTATGGGCCCAGGTTGGGTTAAAACTTATATTAAACAAAGTGGGCTGGGCTTGGACAAACTTATATTACACCCCTATTTAGAAGGGGTTGATTTTGTAATAGAAGCCGGTGAACGTCCAAGAGCAAAATTCCCACACACCCGATAGGTTGCCAAGAACACTGTTTTATAACGGTACTTGTGGAGCTAGCAAACCTGAGGTGAATCTCTGCACACGTGTCAACATCTAATACCTACTCCAGATCCATAACAACCAGTAGGTGATTTTATCTAGGGATCTTCACAATCTCTTATGATATATTCTCGCAATTCATTTTCACATTTGTATATGACAAAACCCATGCAAATTTCCTGTCGGAAGCTACGTGGGGCTTAAAAGATGAAGATGACCATGACAAATCAAGTCTGTGCATAAGTTTCTCAAGATCACAATAGTACAGGAGTCCAAAATCAGTTAAATTCAGAACTCATCAGGTGTGTTACACCGCACAAACAGCAAGAAGGAAAACGTCCACGGTTAAAACCTTCCTAAAACCAACCATAATGTTTCATATGGCATCCAAACTGTTCAAAGAGTTTTATTATCACTCATATAAACTGTCCAAAGAAATATTATCTAGATACAAAACTTCTGCGGCTTCACAAAATTTCTGACGGTGGACATTCAATCCCGGTTATTTCATGCGACGTGGCCCGCCTAAGTTTTTAAACTATCCACTTTTATTTTTATTTTCTATCCTGTTGTAAACTTGAGGAACTGCTGAATGAAGTTAATTTGTTACAAGCAGCGTTGTGGGCCACACATAGCTTCCAACCACAAGAAACTCTTTTGGCTGGGGTACTAAGCAATCACTACAAGACAAAGTACTTTCACCGGCGGCCAAAACCGCCGCTAAAAACCCCAAAATCGCCGCTACTACTTTTTAGCGGCGCTAGTCAAGCGCCGCCGGAGGGGTATGTCGCTAAATGTTTTAGCGGCGCTATGGTATTTTAGCGGCGCTTTTATATGCGCCGCTCTTTACGCCTTTATAGCGGCTCTTTTGCTGGGCGGTAGTCTTTCTGAAGAAAGCGCCGCTGAAACCCCAAAGCGCTGTTATATGTCTACCAAAAAGCGCCGCTTTATCGATTCTAAAAGGCCCAAGCTGGCCATGTAATTTTTTTAAAAAATTATATATAATTCTATTGAAACCTGCATTTTTTAATATTTGAAACAAAAAATGTTGCAATATAATTAAAATTGAATATTAAACAAAATTTATATTACTATACAAAATATATATATATATATATATATGTATATATATAATATTTATTACAATAAAATTGAAAATGGTCTTGAATTATAAATAAATAAACAAATCCTATATGGCATACTTCTAGCGTAGTGGCGTCAAAAGGCTGAAGTGCTTGTAAGCTAAATTTAGATACAATTGATTAAAATCCTACACAAGGGAAAAAAAGAAGTAAATTACCAAGTTCATCTCTTTTGAAAGAATTCTTAGCATCTATGATTTTAAAATAGTGTAAGAGATCTAGCAATCCTGTATACATAACAAATCAACAACTATCCTAATCTTACCATTCTGAAAACATCAGAGTTAGCTCCCATTCCCGAAAGCATCAGTCACCTGTTCATATTGAGCCACATTACCAACCATTATCCTTAAATTGTCGATACCAAAGAGAGGATTTTAAAATACAATATTCAAATGTCTACACCCATTTTTTCTACTGTGGGATTACAAACATGTTTTTTGACACAAACACCCATTTTTTCTCTTGTGGGATTACAAACATGTTTTTGACACAAACACATTTTTTCAAAGAAGTCCTAATTTATATATGCATATAGAAGGGCGTTTTTAGTTAACGCTATCATTTCAAGAATTGTAACAAGATGATAGCGAGTATAACTAGTTAATGTGGTGTTCTTAGTAGAATAATCTCTTCTATAGAACAGAGATGTTAAACCACACCAGAAGTCGAAGTAATTGATTGGAATATAGAGCGCAATAAAAGTATGAAATAATAGAGAAGGGCATTTTGAAAGTCAGGAAAATGGTTTCTGAGGGCTTCTAGATATTAGTCAAAAGATCATTGTGGCATTCACCTTTTCCAATTCTTACGAGCTTCTTCAAACCATCGGCAGATATATGGCCTCAACCGCGGACGATGTCCTTCCAAATTGATCCTTCAAGGAAAAAGCAATTGAATGAGATGAAGTGATATATGATTGGTGGCAAATTAGTTTTGCGAGAAAATAAATAAGCCATATATTGTGCATGTTTAATAATTATGCATACTCATTCTCAAGTGTTTATTTTGGCTCGGCCACTTCCTCTCCAAAGATCATAAGCGACTGCTCATAATCTGTTGAACCAATTAATGGAAGTTCTTAGGAAATCCTAAGGATAAAAAAAGATGCATCAAAAGTGAACTTGTGTCAAGACGATTTCCATCAAAGATACACATTCAACATTTATAATAGCAAGTTTAAAAAAAAAAAAACACATGGATCATCACCATCATCGTTGTATTTCATAGCCTTGTACTGGCTACAACTAGTTGGGGTTGGCTTGCAAACAACATGTGTGTGACTTTCTCAAGGAGGCATTGAGAATCTGAAATAAGTGACCTTTGTGTCATTTCCTCTTCCTCTTTAGCAAGATTTTCGGCCACTTTGAGATCTTTAAATTCAACACCAAAACCTGGATTTTGGGAATGGTGAAAGGTCTCCGTTTGTCCAGCTTCACCAAGGATGCCAATTAATATCATTACTAGAATCACCTTCGACAATCAAATACCCTTTAAATGAGAATTAGAAGATGCATAGGGTTTCAAATTCTTGCCTAAACTTCATTAGAAATTTAGAACCTATTCGGCCTGAAGGACCAAAAGGCACCATTTGACATGGATTTTGGCTCACAAATGATTTTGTGACATTACAATCGAATACCTATGGAAGTTTCAGGCATAGAAGGAAGAAACATTGTATACCGGGTCTTAGACACCTACAAAATGAAAACGAGAAAAGAACAGGACAACTAGCTCACAGATTTCAAACTTATGCATACCATTCTTCGATGAATTTAACGGCTCTCACCCCATAGACGCGCTTCCGAGATGACTTCATGTGGAGGCCGTGGCAAGAAGCTGCCCGATGGACATGGCAAATCACATCTTTCTTCCTTCAAAATGATGAGCACCCAAGCCTCCGACACTTCAAATTAGTGTAGTCTGAAGACAGGTTGGCAGTAGGCTATCAATGGGTGGGACCCACCAAGAAAAACCAAAATTTTGAAGCCGGTCCAACCACTTCAAAATCCAGGCCCTAACCAAAACGAGGGCCCGGCTCTCTTACAGCTGTAATTTGCAGGGAACAGATGAATTTCCTTAATTAACGAAATGTCGAAGAGAAGGGTTTGCTCACCTTGCACTTCTCCCATAAAGAGGGAAGCAACTCCTCTGAAGTCAAATTCTTTTGCAACCTCCTATACATGAGCGATGGACTTATCAAGTCATAAAGAAACAAAGGTCGGTTGCATTAGAGGCTACATTCAGAGGTTTTGTATTTTCTCCAAACTCACCCCGATAAGCTCGATTTCAACACCTTCCAAAGTTCCATTTTTGATAGACCAAGTGGAAAGGAATCGAATACAAAACAAAACAAAAACAAAAAAAAAAAAAAAAAAAAAAAAAAAAAAAAAAAAAAAAGCCAAAGACAAATACCATCAACAGAAAATACACCAGCTTGAAATGAGTCGTCGACAATGAAATTGTTTCCACCTTTTGCATAGATGGCCGTTAAAGATACAAATGGATTGGATGAGAAAAAGTAGCCGCCCAAATCAAGATAGCCATTCAAGAAACATCTTAGAGTCCCAACAGATATATGCTAATCTAGGTTCTCAAAACAGTTCAGGAGGGCGTATCAACCAGGCCCCAAAACAATACAATTAGGGGTGTATCAGGTCATATTAACGCAATTCCTTTGGCAATAAAATGTGCAAAAAAGGGAAACACAAGAATCTATCATTATACTTTTGACATGTATTCAATGGTGCATTGGACCATACTTTGGTCGAGAATGATGTCCATCAACATAACCAGCTGAAAGCTGAGTTATTGAGTCTTTGACATCTAAATTTGGTGTTAAAGAATTTGGGAATTGGAAATAATTTGGTTGATCATCAATTCTTAGTATGATGGGTTTTGTTACATAGTTTAAGTTCTTAATTGAACATCATGGGAATACTGTGTATTATCCAGAATAAAATATTTGCGATTGCAATCACAAATATCATGAGTTCCCCAACTATTATGAGTAATTAGATGCATGAACATGAAAAATTAAAAAAAAAAATAAATAAATAGACCCTAATCTAACACAAATCAAACACAATTTAGAAGAACGGGGTCCATTATACAGAAACATACAAAAAGAAAAAATAAAAAGCAAAAGTACTGATTCAAGCCTTTTCCAATTTTCCCGAAATGGTTCACTCTTCTATGCTTCGTTAAATTCCACTCAAATCTTTGTTTTCATCTCCAAAATAGGCCTCAATCTAGCTGAAAATGAGTTTCTAAACTTCCTCTAAGGTTAAAATGAAGAAATAGTGTGAAAAACCTGAGAATTTGAAGGGAAAAAAATGTAAAATGGGGCTTTCAAACCCATCTCAACCAATATGCCACTGAGTTTTATGTTAGCCTGTTTCACTTTTCACCCATATGGCAACTATCAGCTTCAACTGATGCATACCCAATAAAGCCACATCGGCCAATCCAGGAAGAATTCATTTTGAATATTGACGTTAATCGACTCATGATCCAGTACAAATTATTCATCCCTTATTCCCGTCTGGATTCCTTTGTGGAACCCAAGTGGGGGCCCTAAGATTATGGTGGACCACTTGTTAGTAGTCCACCATGAATTCTAGATTAGTTAGTCCATCTGAGTCAGCACAAGAATTTGCACTAGAATAAGTTGTAAAGAATTCTTATTGGATCACTACAAATTAATAGAAGTATTGATATTTTCACCCGATTTGAAAATTAAAGCTCTAATCATGTAGAATAATAAGCATGCTACTTTTTTTTTTTTTTTTTGGAAAGGTAACACTACCAGGGAACAGTGTTAGGTTGTTGTCCCTTCTCTTGAGGTAACCTCTGTGATCCGACTCTTGGAATTATATCGCCAAGCAATCATGCCGACGACCAAAAAAGATGCCATCTTAATGTAATATCTCTATGTGAAACCAATTCAAGTACACAGGCAAGAAAGAGCATGACAAAATGGCACGCATACAGATGCATTAATCTGCACTTGTGCATATGTACGCATGAACTAAGTAATGCATGGCATGGATCAATAAAGTACCAACCTGCATATTGCCAATGAGAAGTGAAAACAACACCAGGCCAAAGATAGAAATGAACAGCGAAACAAATCTCTCCAACATAAGTACTTGTTTTCAGGTTCGCCAAGAGAGCTACAAAACAGTAGAGGTGCGAATTTCTCACCATTAGCTCCAAAAGCAATGTGCAATGGTAAATAAATGTCACCATGAACCTAAGCTGAAAAGTTTTTGTCATAAAGAAAATAAAGGAGCTAACCATGGTGTGGATTTATGATTACTAAATGGCGGCAACTCATCCACCATAGACGCAGCATGCATGCAACACCAATCCAGACCATTAAAATCTTTCTTTGTGAATGGAGTATAGCTTGATGTATGACTCAATGAACTAGCCATTCAATTAGTGACCATCAAGTGGGTGCTTAAAAAGAAAACGGCCGTATGTCGAAATTCAATAGGTGAAATCAGATGCTTAAGATCATCGATTGGGTGAGATTTTCGTGCCATGTTCCATCCACAAGAAGAATAATGATTTGGACAGTCTGCACTGATGCATATTATTTCACATTGGACTATTTCAGAGAAAATATGCTATGTAGTTTTTGAGAAAAATAATTGGACTACTGCCATATTGATTATTAAAAGGTAAAGCCACGCATAAATTATTCTACCAAAAGATGATAGTTTTTCTTTTCTTTTCTTTTCTTTCTTTCTTTCTTTCTTTCTTTTTTAATCAACCCAAAAGACATTTCTTGCTAGTATTTCACCAATTGGTTATTTGCTCCCCAGTTGCTTTAAACAGATTAATGCCCTTTAGCATTCCCATCAGATCAATATGAGAAATTCACATGTAGAAAGAGAAGTAAAAGCAATTTACATAGCTCTATATTCCTTACCATTCCATAATGCAAGATCCAGGGGTTCTAAGTTGGGCTTGTTATTAAGCAAATTGTTTTTTATATATTTTCATGCTTCTTCAGTTAAAAACTAACAAATACCTAGGCCAGCCCAGAGCATTAGTACAGATCATAGGAAGTGGGTACCATGAGTTCAGCCCTGCTTTGTGGCCATACCCAAAGGCAGCGATATGGCTTCTAACGTTCCAAGAAAGACAATAATTTTGGATATTATCTAGGGATACGATGATCCCTTCAAGTTAATCAAAATCCAACTAGCAGATAGGTGCTTGTCATGAGCATACCACATCCAAACCACCCAAAGAGTTGGCCCCATCGTAAAGAATACATGGCGCAAAAATCGGCCCATCTATGACATGATTATAGGTCCTCTCAACAAACAACCCTTCTCACATGCCAACTGATTAGGTGGATAGGACATCCAACCCATGCAAATAGTGGCCCTGCCATGATGGTCACCTGATGGAAATCAGATCAGTCACTTGGGTGCATTAGATGCTTCTAGTGGAATTTTAAGCATGTCTTATTCATCAAAAGAAAAGGAAAAAAAAAAAAAAAAGAAGAAGAAGCAGACTTTCTATAATTTTAGGCGTACCACAAAAAGCACCATTAGTACTAGTAACTTCACCAGTGATAAGTTCATCAACACATTTGTGTTTTCCACATGCTTTCCATATAACATTTGAGAACAAATGTCATGCTTGGACCCAGCATGATCTCTTTGATCCTTGGAAGCTGGCCAATGTGTCAGATGAAATTCATTTCTTGACCTCTAGGATAAGCATCGTTTGCCCAGAGGACGGTCATGAGGCAAATGATTTGGTCAATGAGCTATTTGAATAGGTAATGTCTCACCTTATCTTTGTATACTGAACTTTATCCCACCACCCGATGTATTTCTCTCCTTCTGTTGAATAACATCTTTTCTTAACTCTCAAAGATTTTTTTTTTTTTTTTTTTTTTTTTTTTTAAATTGACAACAAAATAATCCAAAAGTGGCATTGTCACATGTGCATAAACATGATAAATCATGTATCCTGTCTAAAAATAGACTGGGATTTGATGAAAATAAGCAGAAGATGAAAATAAGCATTGTCACATGTGCAGAAGATCCTGCCCACTACAAATCGTTTCTATGTATTCACATGAAACAACATAGAAAAATCCCTAATTAGGGTTTCAACATAGTAAATCCCTAATTAGGGTTTCAACATTGTAAATCCCTAATTAGGCAATCACTAATGTTGAAATTGATGAAATCTAGACTCTTACTGTTTGAGATCTTCATCTAAGCCCTAAAATTAATCAATGCTCGCGCGAGAGATGAGAATCTGGAGAGAGAGAGAGAGAGAGAGAGAGAGAGAGAGAGAGAGAGAGAGAGTCGTCGGAGAGGGAGAGGGAGAGGGAGAGAGTCGTCGGAGAGAGAGAGAGAGAGAGAGAGAGAGAGAGAGAGATTCGCGAGAGCGAGAGAGAGAGAGAGAGAGAGAGAGAGAGAGAGAGAGACGGTCGTCGGGAGTGAAATGAAAATCATCGGGTCGTTTTTAATATTTTATAACATCCGTGGTCGTCAGGTAAATAGCGCCGCTGTAGCTTACGCAGAAGCGCCGCTTTTCTGCAGTTTTGTTGTAGTGAATTTAAGTCCCAACAAAATGGGCAATCTCTCTCGTTTTTTTCTGCATCTGTGTGTTGGACATAAAATAAAGTATGTCTCGGTTCAGTGGGGTTCACATGCTCGATAATCTAATAATAGAAACTACTAATTTATTGTAGAAAAACACCTGCACATAATTAATATAAAGTACTGAGGCTAAAACACAAAAGTAAGGTCCAAATTAATAGAAGGCCAAAATGAATTTACCAAAACAAGAGACGAAAAAGCGCATATTTACATGATTTGACAATACACCTACTTTAGGAGGTAGTAACATAGAGCTTTCTTCTTTTTTATATAAAAGAAACAAAAATACAAGTTTTACCTCTCTCTACTCATATAAGAAATTCCACACTAAGGAATATTTTAGAAAATAAATTAATGGAATAATGTATACTCAGCATACATGCTTATATGTATATAAACCCTGCAAGAGAGGAGCAACCACCAAAAACTATGAGAAATAAGATTCACCAATGACCGTACATGCGTATATATATAGACAAAAATATTCTTGCACCCCATTGGGAAGCTCCAAGTAAATCCAAGATGTGTTCCTACTTTGTTTTAAAGATTGGCAACCCCGAGATATAGGCAAATAGTATGTGAGGCCGGGGCCTTGCCGCAGCTAAGTAATTAGCAGATCCAAAGCTAGGTAAGTTGGGCTACCTGGCTCATTGCCACCGTCATCTTCAAGTGAATTTTTTGGATCGACCCGAAAAACAGGTCCATCACATATATATATATGTCAAGGAAAGTTGGGCTACCTGGCTCTATGTGTATGGCATATATATATGTCAAGGATTCAAGCCATTCATCGAGTACAGTGAGACGTGGATATCCAATTTGCAAAAATCGGGTAGGATAATCATCAAGTGAGTCACATATGCATGTCTGTTAAATCTTGGACATTCTCACTGTACTCGATGAATGGCTTGAATCCTTAACATATATATATATGCCATACACATAGAGCCAGGTAGCCCAACATACGGTGCAGATTGAGGTAAAAGTATGTCATGTATAGGGTGGATGATCACCATCATTTAGGAAACAAGGTGTATCATGCTACTCATATAACGATCACATTAGGTAAATCAGCATCATTTACCAAAAACAATATATATATATATATATATATATATATATATATATATATATAGAGAGAGAGAGAGAGAGAGAGAGAGAGAGAGAGAGAGAGATGAGGGTATAGGGCAAGATTGCCTACCAAGTGGGTCCACCTTGGATCCTCTGCTGTTGGGAGCGTATTAGGTGCTGCCCCGGTATAACCCAATACGGTACGGCCTTTACCATAGGGCCCACTTTAATGTATGTATTCCGTATCACTCCATCAATCCATTCCAAGATCATTTTATGGCATGAACCCAAAAGCTAAACTGTTCCAAATCTCAAGTGGACAATACCATAGGAAACATTGGTGATTGACCATTAAAAACTCCTCGTGAGCCACAAGTTTTGAATTAAGCCCAGTTTTTTTGCAGGTTTCAATACAGTGAGACGTGGATATCCAATTTGCAAAAATCAGGTAGGATAATCATCAAGTGAGTCACACATGCATGTCTGTTAAATCTTGGACATTCTCACTGTACTCGATGAATGGCTTGAATCCTTGACATATATATATGCCATACACATAGAGCCAAGTAGCCCAACATACGGTGCGGATTGAGGTAAAAGTATGCCATTTATAAGGTGGATGATCACCATCATTTAGGAAACAAGGTGTATCATGCTACTCATATAATGATCACATTAGGTAAATCAGCATCATTTACCAAAAACAATTATATATATATATATATAGAGAGAGAGAGAGAGAGAGAGAGAGAGATGAGGGTATAGAGCAAGATTGCCTACCAAGTGGGTCCACCTTGGATGCTCTGCTGTTGGGAGCGTACTAGGTGCCGCCCCGGTCTAACCCAATACGGTATGGCCCTTACCATAGGGCCCACTTTGATGTATATATGTATTCCGTATCCACTTCGTTGATCCGTTCCAAGATCATTTTATGGCATGAACCTAAAAGTGAAACTGTTCCAAATCTCAAGTGGACAATACCATAGGAAACATTGGTGATTGACCATTAAAAACTCCTCGTGAGCCACAAGTTTTGAATTAAGCCCATTTTTTTGGGAAATTGCCCGTACTCGCCTCGAAGTTTGAGTCAATTACCTCGATCGCCATGACACTCCATATATTCTCTAAAGGGCCTTTTGACAGCTTTTGGAAATTATTTCGGACGAAAATGCCCCTGACCTTTGTTCAGTAGTAACACGGTTTTCTAGGGACTAAGAAGTTACGTAGTATTTAATGCTAGTAAAGTGATGTGTACGGAACCCTTTTTGTGCGTGGGAAATGACTAAACTCGTGGGGCCCATATTAATGTATGTGTATAATCCATGTCGTCCATCCTTTTTACCATGTCATTTTAGGGCTAGGGCCCAAATATCATCGTGATTCAGAGCTCGCGTGGGTCACATAATAGAAAATAATGGTGACAATAAAACCCACTGTTGAAACTTTTCAGGCTTACCGTGATATTTGTTAGTAGTGGAGATTGCCCAAGTCAGGACTTTTGGGGCCCATGCCGAGATGGCTGATAGGGTGGATGGAATGGATCTCCCCATTGATGGCCTCAGACTATTGTATCAATGGCTATCCTTTCATTTAGCAATAAAGAAAGTGAACGTGTAACAACCGCGACCCATATAACATGGGAACCACAACCCATATAATATTATAACTACGACTCATGACAACCACGACCCATATAACATTATAACTACGACCCATGACAACCACGACCCATATAACATGAGAACTATGACCCTGACTACATTACAATCACGGCCGTTGCCACATTACAACCACGACCCATGTTATATGGGCTAATTTAACATGTTGTATGGGTCTCAGTTGTATGGGTCTTGGTTAGCATATTATATAGGTCGTGGTTAGCATGTTATATGGGTTGTGGTTAGAATGTTATATGGGTCTTGATTAGCATGTTGTATGGGTCTTGGTTAGCATGTTGTATGGGTCTTGGTTACAAAGTTGTATGGGTCTTGATTACCATGTTGTATGGGTCTTAGTTACCATGTTGTATATGTCTTGGTTAGCATGTTGTATGGGTCTTGATTAGCATGTTGTATGGGTCTTGACTAGTATGTTGGTTAGCATGTTGTATGAGCTTGGGTCTTGGTTAACATGTTGTATGGGTCTTGGTTAGCATGTTGTATGGGTCGTGGTTGTCATGTTGTATGGGTCGTGGTTATCATGTTGTAATGGTCTTGGTTAGCGTATTGTATGGGTCTTGATTAGCATGTTGTATGGGTCTTGGTTAGCATGTTGTATGGATCTTGGTTAACATGTTGTATGGGTCTTGATTAGCGTGTTGCATGGGTCCTGGTTAGCATGTTGTATGCGTCTTGATTAGCATGTTGTAAGGGTCTTAGTTAGCATGTTATAAGGGTCTTGGTTAGCATGTTATATGGGTCATGGTTGTCATGTTGTATGGGGATCTTCATGTTGTAGGGTCATGTTGTATGGGTCTTGATTAGCATGTTGTATGGGTCTTGGTTAGCATGTTGTACGGGTCTTGATTAGCATGTTGTACGAATCTTGGTTAACATGTTGTATGGGTCTTGGTTAGTATGTTGTATGGGTCTTGGTTAGCATGGTACCAGTGATTGGGTAGAAAAGAAAGAATTTTTTGGACCCACATTGAACTGGCCAACAAGGTGGACGGATCGGATCACCTCATTGTGGGCCTTAAGTTATGGTACCAATGGTTTAATAGAAAAGGAAGTGGACACGTTGAAAACCATGATCCATTCAATATGACAACCATGATCCATATAACATGGAAACTACGACCCATGCAAACTACGTCCTAAATGAGCACACATTTATTTAAGTGAATAATCCATGCCGCCCATCCTTTTTGTTGTGTCATTTCAGGGGTAGGGTCAAATATCAACCACGAACCTTTGTGGATGAAAACCACGATCCATTGTGCATGTGAAAATGACCTTTTATATGGATCATGGTTGTCATGTGGTAAAGGTCGAGTTTGTCATATTATATGGGTCGTGATTGTGAAGTTATATGGGTCGTGGTTGTCATATTATATGGGTCGTGGTAATGAAGTTATATGGGTCGTGGTTGTATGTATATAATCCATGCCGCCCATCCTTTTTGCCATGTCATTTTATGGGCAGGGCACAAATATTAGCCTGATCCAGCGCTCGTGTGAGCCACAAAATTGAAAATATTGATGACTGTTGAAAATTTCTACGCTCACTGTGATGTTTGTTAGAAGTGGACACTGCCTAAGTCAGGACTTTTTGGGCCCACGGCAAGCTGACCGACAAGGTGGATGGATCAGATCACCCCATTGTGGGCCATAAGCTATGGTACCAATGGTTTGGTAGAAGAGGAAGTGAACACGTTGCAAACAATGATTTATCCAACATGACAACCACGATCCATGCACATGACAACTACGACACATGTATAATCTATGTCACCCATCCTTTTTGTCGTGTCATTTTATGAGCAGGGCACAAATATTAGCCTGATCCAATGCTTGTGTGGTTCACAAAATATAAAATTTTAGTGATTGTCGAAACTTTTCACACTCACTGTGATGTTTGTTAGAAGTGGACATTGCCTAAGGCAAGACTTTTTAAGCCCACGGCAAGTTGGTCAACAAGGTGGATGGATCAAATCACCCTATTGTGAGCCATGAGCTATGGTACCAATAGTTTAGTAGAAGAGGAAGTGAACACGTTGCAAACCATGATCCATGCAACATGACGACCACGACCCATGCAACATGACAACTACGACCCATGCAAACCACAACATAAATGGTCCCAAAATGGGGTGATCCGATCCATATACCTTATCGGTCAGCTCGTCGTGAGCCCAAAAAGTCCTAAAATGGATAGTGTCTACTTCTAACAAGCATCAAGGTGAACATGATAAGTTTCAACAATCACCATGGTTTTCCATTTTGTGGACCATAGGAGTGGTGGATCAGGCTGATATTTGTGCCCTACCCCTAAAATGACATTGCAAAAAAGATGGGCGACATGGATTATACACATACATCAATGTGGACCCATTTGGGTCGTGGTTTGCATGGGTCATATTTTCATATGTATGGATCATGGTTGTCATGTTTCATGGATCGTGGTTTGCAACGTGTTCACTTCCTCTTCTACCAAACTATTGGTATTATAGCTTATGGCCCACAATGGGGTGATATGATCCATCCACCTTGTCAGTCAGCTTGCTGTGAGTCCAAAAAGTCCTGACTTAGGTAGTGTCCACTTCTAACAAACATCACAGTGAGCGTAGAAAGTTTCAACAGTCATCAATATTTTCAATTTTGTGGCCCACACCAGCGCTGGATCAGGCTAATATTTGTACCCTACCCATAAAATGACATGGTAAAAAGGATGAGCGGCATGGATTGAATACATACAACCACGACCCATATAACTTCATTACCACGACCCATATAATATGACAACCACGACCCATATAACTTCACAATCACGACCCATATAATATGACAAACTCAACCCTTGCCACATGACAACCATGATCCATATAAAAGGTCATTTTCACATGCACAATGGATCATAGTTTTCATCCACAAAGGGTCGTAGTTGATATTTGACTCTACCCCTAAAATGACACAACAAAAAGGATGGGCGGCATGGATTATTCACTTAAATAAATGTGCGCCCATTTAGGTCATGGTTTGCATGGGTCGTAGTTTCCATGTTATATGGGTCGTAGTTGTCATGTTGAATGGATCATGGTTTTCAACGTGTTCATGGTTGTCATGATGTATGGGTCTTGCTTAGCATGTTGTATGGGTCTTACTTAGCATGTTGTAAGAGTCTTGATTAACATGTTGTATGGAACTTGGTTAGCATGTTGTATGAGTCATAGTTGTCATGTTGTATGGGTCTTAGTTAGCATGTTGCAAGGGTCTTGGTTAGCATGTTATACGGGTCTTTGTTAGCATGTTGTAAGAGTCTTGATTAGTACGTTGTATGGATCTTGGTTAGCATGTTGTATGGGTCATGGTTGTCATGTGTATGGGACTTGGTTAGCATGTTGCATGGGTCTTAGTTAACATGTTGTAAGGGTCTGGGTTAGTATGTTGTATGGGTCTTGGTTAGCATGTTGTATGAGTCTTGGTTAGCATGTTGTATGGGCCTTGATTAGCACAACATGTTAACCAAGACCCATACAACATGCTAACCAAGACCTATACAACATGCTAACCAAGACCCGTACAACATGCTAATCAAGACCTATACAACAAGCTAACCAAGACCCTTACAACATGATAATCAAGACCCATACAACATGGTAACCAAGATCCATATAACCAAGACCCATAAAACATGCTAACTAAGACCCTTACAACATGTTAACCAAGACCCATACAACATGCTAACCAAGACACATACAACATGCTAACCAAGACCCAAACAATATGCTAACCAAGACCCTTACAACATGCTAATTAAGACCCATACAACATGCTAACCAAAACCCTTACAATATAATAACCAAGACCCATACAACATGATAACCAAGACCCATACAATATGCTAATCAAGATCCTTAAAACATGACAACCACGACCCATACAACATGACAACCATGACCCATACAGCATGACAACCACGACCCATACAACATGACAACCACGACTCATAAAACATGTTAACCAAGACCCTTACAGCATGCTAATCAAGACTCATACAACATGCTTCCCAAGACCCATACAACATGCTAATCAAGACACTTACAACATGCTAATCAAAACCCATACAATATGGTAACCAAGATCTATATAACATACTAATCAAGACCCATACAACATGCTACCTAAGACCCATACAACATGACAACCACGACACATACAACATGCTAACTAAGACCCATACAACATGCTAACCAAGACCCTTACAACATGACAACCACGACACATACAAAATGCTAATGAAGACCCTTACAACATGACAACCACGACTCATACAACATGACAACCACGACCCATACAATATGCTAACCAAGACCCATACAACATGTTAATCAAGACCCATACAACACCCTAACCAAGACCCTTACAACACCCTAACCAAGACCCATACAACATGGTAATCAAGATCTATACAACATGCTAATCAAGACCCATATAACATGCTAACCAAGACCCATACAACATGACAACCACGACCCATGCAACATGCTAACTAAGACCCATACAACATGACAACCATGACCCATACAACATGCTAACTAGGACCCTTACAACATGCTAACCAAGACCCATTCAACATGTTAACCAAGACCCAAACAACATGACAACCATGACCCATACAACATGCTAACTAAGACCCATATAATATGCTAATCAAGACTCATACAACATGACAACCACGACCCATACAACATGCTTACTAAGACCCTTACAACAAGCTAATCAAGACTCATACAACATGCTAATCAAGACCCGTACAACATGCTAACCAAGACCTTGACAAGATACTAACCAAGACCCATACAACATGCTAACCAAGACCCATACAATATGCTAATCAAGACCCTTACAACATGACAACCACGACCCATAAAACATGACAACCACGACCCATACAATATGCTAATCAAGACCCTTACAACATGGCAACTACGACCCATACAACATGACAACCACAACCCATAAAACATGCTGACCAAGACCCTTACAACATGTTAATCAAGACCCATACAACATGCTACCCACGACCCATACAACATGCTAATTAAGTCCCATACAACATGCTAATCAAGACACTTACAACATGCTAACCAAGACCCATAGAACATGGTAACCAAGATCCATACAACATGCTAACCAAGACCCATACGATATGACAACCACAACCCATACAACATGCTAACTAAGACCCATACAATATATTAACCAAGACCCATACAACATGCTAACCAAGACCCATACAATATGTTAATCAAGACCCATACAACATGACAACCACGACCCATACAACATGACAACCACGACCCATACAACATGCTAATCAAGACCCTTACAACATGACAATCATGACCCATACAACATGACAACCAAGACCCATAAAACATTACAACCACGACCCATACAATATTACAACCATGACCCATACAACATATTAATCAAGACCCATACAACATGCTACCCAAGACCCTTACAACATGATAATCAAGACCCATACAACATGCTACCCAAGACCCATACAACATGCTAACCAAGACCCATACAACATGCTAATCAAGACCCATACAATACCCTAACCAAGACCCTTACAACATACTAACCAAGACCCATACAATATGTTAACCAAGACCCATACAACATGACAACCACGACCTATACAACATGACAACCACGACCCATACAACATGCTAATCAAGACCCTTACAACATGACAATCATGACCCATACAACATGACAACCAAGACCCATACAACATTACAACCACGACCCATACAATATTACAACCATGACCCATACAACATGTTAATCAAGACTCATACAACATGCTACCCAAGACCCTTATAACATGATAATCAAGACCCATACAACATGCTACCCAAGACCTATACAACATGCTAACCAAGACCCATATAACATGCTAATCAAGACCCATACAACACCCTAACCAAGACCCTTACAACATGCTAATCAAGACCCATACAACATGGTAACCAATATCCATACAACATGCTAATCAGGACCCATACAACATGCTAACTAAGACCCATACAACATGCTAACCAAGACCCATACAACATGCTAACCGAGACCCATATAACATGCTAACTAAGACCCATACAACATACTAACAAAGACCTATACAACATGACAACCTCGACCCATACAACATGCTAACCAAGACCCATACAATATGCTGACCAAGACCCATATAACATGACAACCACAACCCATACAACATGCTTACTAAGACCCTTACAACATGCTAATCAAGACCCATACAATATGCTAATCAAGACCCGTACTATATGCTAACCAAGACCCTTACAATTTGCTAACCAAGACCCATACAACATGCTACCCAAGACCCGTACAATATGCTAATCAAGACCCCTATAACATGACAACCATGACCCAAAAAAACATGACAACCACGACTCATACAACATGCTAATCAAAACCCTTACAACATGACTACCACGATCCATACAACATGACAACCACGACCCATACAACATGCTTACCAAGATCCTTACAACATGCTAATCAAGACCCATACAACATGCTACCCAAGACCCATACAACATGCTAAGCAAGACCCATACAACATGCTAATTAAGACCCTTACAACATGCTAATCAAGACCCATACATCATGGTAGCCAAAATCCATTCAACATGCTAAGCAAGACCCATACAACATGACAACCATGACCCATACAACATGCTAACTAAGACCCTTACAACATGATAATCAAGACCCATACAACATGCTAATCAAGACCCTTACAATATGCTAATCAAGACCCTTACAATATGCTAACTAAGACCCATACAACATGCTAACTAAGGCTCATACAATATGTTAATCAAGACCCTTACAACATGACAACCACGACCCATACAACATGATAACCATGACCTATACTACATGTTAATCAAGACCCTTACAATATGACAACCACGACCCATACAACAGGACAACCATGACCCATACAACGTGCTAACCAAGACCCTTACAACATACTAATCAAGACCCATATAACATGTTACCTAATACCCATACAATATACTAATCAAGACCCATACAACACCTTAATCAAGACTCATACAACATGGTAACCAAGATCTATACAACATGCTAATTAAGACCCATACAACATGCTAACCAAGACCCATACAACATGACAACCACGAC
Organism: Magnolia changhungtana; assembly: GCA_030180095.1. Classification (NCBI taxonomy): domain Eukaryota; kingdom Viridiplantae; phylum Streptophyta; class Magnoliopsida; order Magnoliales; family Magnoliaceae; genus Magnolia; species Magnolia changhungtana. The sequence goes on from JASAUF010000652.1 coordinate 7,446,724, forward strand.
CCGTACAACATGCTAACTAAAACCCTTACAACATGCTAACCAAGACCCATACAACATGACAACCACAACCCATACAACATGCTAACTAAGACCCATACAACATGCTAACCAAGACCCATACAACATGACAACCATGACCCATACAATATGCTAACTAAGACCCTTACAACATGCTAACCAAGACCCCTACAACATGCTAATCAAGACCCATTCAACATGCTAATCAAGACCCGTACAACATGCTAACTAAGACCCTTATAATATGTTAACCAAGACCCATACAACATGCTAATCAAGACCCATACAATGACAGACCCAACAACATGACAACCACGACCATATACATGACAACCACGACCCATACAACATGCTAACCAAGACCCTTACAATATGCTAACCAAGACCCATACAACATGCTACCCAAGACCCATACAACACGTTAACCAAGACCCTTACAACATGACAACCACGACCCATAGAACAACTAACCAAGACCCTTACAATATGCTAACTAAGACCCTTACAACATGCTAATCAAGAACCATATAACATGTTAATTAAGACCCATACAACACGCTAACCAAGACCCTTACAACATGACAACCACGACCCATATAACATGACAACCACGACCCAAGAACATGCTAACCTGGACCTATACAACATGCTAACAAGACCCATATAATATGTTAATCAAGACCCACACAACATGCTAATCAAGACCCTTACAACATGCTAACCAAGACCTATACAACATGCTAAGCCAGACTCATATAACATGTTAACCAAGACCCTTACAACATGACAGCCACGACCCATACAACATGTTAACATAGACCCATACAACATGCTAACCAAGACCCATACAACATGATAACTACAATTCGTGCGAACCACGACCCAAATGGGCCCACATTGATGTGTGTGTATGATCTATGTTGCCCATCCTTTTTATTGTGTGATTTTAAGGGTAGGGCCTAAATATAAGATTGTTCTGATGCTCATGAGGGCCATAAAATAGAAAATAATGGTGGGCCTTAAGCTATGATACCAATGGTTTGGTAGAAAAGAAAAGATTTTTTGGGCCCACGGTGAGCTGGCCAACAAGGTGGATGGATCGGATCGCCCCATTGTTGACCTTAAACAATGGTACTAATAGTTTGGTAGAAAAGGATGTGAACACGTTGAAAACCACGATCCATTTAACTTGACAACCACGACCCATATAACATGAAAACTACAACTCATGCAAACCATGACCTAAATGGGCGCACATTTATTTAAGTGAATAATCCATGCCGCCCATCCTTTTTGTTGTGTCATTTTAAGGGTAGGGTCAAATATCAACTACGACCTTTTGTGGATGAAAATCATGATCCATTGTGCATGTGAACCATGACCTTTTATATGGATCATGGTTGTCATGTGGCAAGGGTCAAGGTTGTCATATTATATCGGTCGTGGTTGTGAAGTTATATGTGTCGTGGTTGTCATATTATATGGGTCGTGGTAATGAAGTTATATGGGTCGTGGTTGTATGTATATAATCCATGCCGCCCATCCTTTTTGCCATGTCATTTTATGGACAAGGCACAATTATTAGCCTGATCCAGCGCTCGTGTGGGCCACAAAATTGAAAATATTGATGACTGTTGAAACTTTCTACGCTCACTGTGATGTTTGTTAGAAGTGGACATTGCCTAAGTCAGGACTTTTTGGGCCCACAGCAAGCTGGCCGACAAGGTGGATGGATCAGATCACCCCATTGTGGGCCATAAGCTATGGTACTAATGGTTTGGTAAAAGAGGAAGTGAACACATTGTAAACCACGATCCATGAAACATGACAACCACGATCCATGTATATGAAAATATGACCCATGCAAACCACGACCCATAACAATGGCATATGAAAATATAACCCATGCAAACCACGACCCAAATGGGTACACATTGATGTTTGTGTATAATCCATGCCGTCCATCCTTTTTGTAGTGTCATTTTAGGGGTAGGGCACAAATATCGGCCTGATCCACCGCTCCTATGGGCCACAAAATGGAAAACAATGGTGATTGTCAAAACTTTTCATGTTCACCTTGATGCTTGTTAGAAGTGGACACTATCCATTTTAGGACTTTTTGGGCCCACGACGAGCTGGCTGACAAGGTATATGGATCGAATCACCCCATTTGAGGATAATTTATGTCGTGGTTTACATGAGTCGTAGTTGTCATGTTACATGGGTCGTGGTCGTCATGTTGCATGGATCATGGTTTGCAACGTGTTCACTTTCTCTTCTACTAAACCATTGGTACCATAGCTTATGGCCCACAATGGGGTGATCTGATCCATTCACCTTGTTAGCCAGCTTGCCGTGGGCCCAAAAAGTCCTGACTTAGGCAATGTCCACTTCTAACAAACATCACAGTGAGCGTAGAAATTTTCAACAGTCATCAATATTTTCAATTTTGTGGCTCACACGAGCAATGGATCAGGCTAATATTTGTGCCCTGCCCATAAAATGACATGGAAAAAAGGATGGGCGGCATGGATTATATACATATAACCACAACCCATATAACTTTATTACCACGACCCATATAATATGACAACCATGACCCATATAACTTCACAACCACGACCCATATAATATGACAACCTCGACCCTTGCCACATGACAACCACGATCCATATAAAAGTTCATGGTTCACATGTACATTGGATCATGGTTTTTGTCCACAAATGGTCATGGTTGATATTTGACCCTACCCCTAAAATGACACAATAAAAAGGATGGGTGGCATGGATTATTCACTTAAATAAATGTGCGCTCATTTAGGTCGTGGTTTGCATGGATCGTAGTTTCCATGTTATATTTGGGCCCTACCCCTAAAATGACATAATAAAAAGGATGAGCGGCATAGATTATACACACACATCAATGTGGGCTCATTTGGGTCGTGGTTTGCATGAGCTAGGGCCCATACAACATGCTAATCAAGACCCATACAATATGCTAACCAAGACCCATATAACATGACAGCCATGACCCATATAAAATGCTAACCACGACCCACATAATATGCTAACCAAGACCCATACAACCAAGACCCATATAACATGCTAACCAAGACCCATATAACATGCTAACCAAGACCCTTACAACATGCTAATCAAGACCATACAACATGCTAATCAAGATCCATACAACACACTAACCAAGACCAATACAACATGACAATCACAACCCATACAACATGATAACCACGACCCATACAATATGCTAATCAAGACCCATACAACTGAGACCCATACCTGGTCGTGGTTGTAATGTGGTAAGGGTTGTAATTGTAATGTAGTAAGGGTCGTAGTTCTCATTTTATATGGGTCGTGGTTGTCACGGGTCGTAGTTTTTCTAGGTCGTGGTTGTTACAGGTTCACTTCATTTACTACCAAATGAAAGGATAGCCATTGGTACAATAGTCTAAGGTCAACAATGGGGAGATCTGTTCCTTCCATCTTGTCGGCCAGCTCGGTGTGGGCCCAAAAATTTTGACTTGGGCCGTGTCCACTTCTAACAAACATCACGGTGAGCTTGGAAAGTTTCAACAACGGGTTCTATTGTCACCATTATTTTCTATTATGCGACCCACACAAGCTCTAGATCAGGTTGATATTTAGACTCTGGCCTTAAAATGACATGGTAAAAAGGATGGACAGCATGGATTATACACATACATCAATATGGCCCCACGAGTTTAGTTCTTGCCCACGCACAAAAAGGGTTCCGTACACATCACTTTACTGCCATTAAATACTAGTAACTTCTTAGTCCCTAGAAACCGTGCAACTACTAAACTAAGATGAGGGGCATTTTCGTCCCGAAACAAACTCCAAAAGCGGTCAAAGGCGCTTTAGGGAATATATGGAGTGTCGTAGCGTTCGAGGTAATTTGTTCAAACTTCAAGGCGAGTACGGTCAATTTCCCTTTTTTTTTAAGGTTTCAAGCCATTCATCGAGTACAGTGAGACGTGGATATCCAATTTGCAAAAATCAGGTAGGATAATCATCAAGTGAGTCACACATGCATGTCTATTAAATCTTGGACATTCTTTCGCACGACTCACTGCTGTGAGTGTGATGCCACTTAAATCATTAGATCTAGTCATCAAACAAGCCACGCTGTTGCAATTAAAATGGATATATACATAAGAAGAAAAGATCCAAAGGAATGAAATGAAAAAGAAGAGACGTGTTTTTAATTTATACCCAAACACTCAAAATCTACAAGCATAGCTAACTCAACTCAGCATCATCATCATCATCATCAAATAACAAATAAGAACTTTCCTCATATACTTTCCACAACTTCGCTCCCATCCCTTCAAACATCCTCAATGTCAGGAGCGACACCATATCCCACCAAGAGTGCTTACTCTAGCATTCAGGGAGGCCCCGTGGGAAGTTGTTGTTTAGTGGTGATGATAGGTGGGTTAGCTATGCTCGTAAATTTTGACTGTTTGGGTCTCATGGCTAAGGGTGTCAATGGGTTAGGTTCAGGCATGAAAAATTAAATTTTTGAATAAGCTCAACCTAAAACAGTTCAAAATCCAGGCTGAGACCTACTCAGTCCCGACCAACCCTACTCATGGCCATTAAAGAAACGTGCCTCTTTTCTACTTCATTTCCTCTCTTTGACCTTTTCTTTCTTTCCTTTTATTTTTTTTAATTCTTTTCTTCTTCTTTTTTTAATCTTAACCATCTATTTTTAGACATTACAAAAATCGTGATCATTAAAAGATTGGATTTGATTGATTTTTGGGACAGGCCATACTCACAATGAATCTAGAGAGAATCATGGCCATTGTGTCCTCTAAGGCTATGACATTGATATCCTGACAGAGTATGATGCATTATACCTGGTGGACTAACGAAGTACTTAGAAATTGCGTTCTCGGAATACAAGTATTTCAACTTAAACAGCCTAAATTATGGGTCCCACTTTAAATGTATCATTATTAGTTGTTGTTAACGGATGTCTTAAATCTGAGGAAATTCGACTAGCCCGAGAAAGTTCGGGTGAAAGTCCAGCAACAATGTATTTTGGAACTTCTGAGAAATTCGACCAGTCGAAGGACAGGTTCGACTAGTCGAAGTGTGCTTCGACTAGCCCAAGCTTTGGTTTGACTAGTTGGAGGTTATGCAGATTGTGCGCAGACCGCGTAAATTTGATATGATTTTCAAATTATTCCAAGTCGGTGCGAAAGTTGGAGTTCCCAAATTATAAATAAGAGTTCCTACGGTGCTCCTAGAATTATTCTAAGATATTCCAAGGTTTCCAAAACTATTCCAGAGAGTTTCTAAATAGTTTAGGGGTTTTAAAGGGTGTAGCAAAGGGTGAGATTGGATGTTGTTCGAATCGAGTAAGTCCTTTCTCTTTGTAATTTATGCTTTCACAGTGGATTTCTGTCACTTTGTGCCGTGGTTTTTTTCCGAAAGGGTTTTCCACGTTAAATCTTTGTGTTCTCTTATGTTTGCTTGGTGCTTTTGGATTGCTATCCTATATCCATCTCTATGTGATTCCATGGCATAATCCTCAACAAGTGGTATTAGATCAATCGTTGGGACACAGATTTGAATCTGTGGGATTAGCATCAATGGGAAGCACTAGGTATGATATTGAGAAGTACTCAAGGAAAAATAACTTATGGAAGATCAAAATGATCAGCTCCTTAACCAAGTAAGGTGAGGATGGTGCTCTTAGGAGAGAAAGTCCACTATAACTGATGATGAATGGAATACTCTTGATAAGGTCTTATCTTCGATCCATTGTCTCACGGATGATGTCCTCTATAACGTTTGAGGGAGAAAATTGTAGCTGGTTTCTGAGCGAAGTTAGAGGATATTTACGCTAAAAAAATCTACTGAGCATCGCCTACACTTGAAGCTACAGTTGTTCACCTTTAGATTGGTAAAGGGTGAAGATGTGGAGGCACTACCAAAAAACAGGGCAATGCCGACGGCTAAAAACCGTCAGCAATGACCTTCCTCAACGACCTTTGGCCGTTGCAAGGTCCGTCGATAAAGGGTGCATTGGCGTTGTTGGGGGCTAAAATCCGCTGGCGCTGTCGACGGTTAAAATCTGTAGGCGTTATCGGCAGCTAAAATCCGTCGGCATTTTCGGTGGCTAAAATCCATCGGCAATTTTCATTAATTAAAATATATATATATATATTAAAAATTAAGAATTTGACCTATGGAGGTTTTCTGGAGGTTTTCTTGTTTTGTTGTTGTAAGGAATATATGTTCTCCTTTAAGCCCTAACAATAATAATACAAGCACCATGAAAATTCTAGAAAGAAAATAGAAATCAAATAAATGAGAATAAGGTTAAGGTTTAGGTTTAAGAATTCGGGTTCAGGTTCGAGATCAAGTTTAGGTTTGGATTTTCAAGTTTAGGTTTAGGTTAGGGAGTTGAGATTAGGATTAGGTGTAAGTTTTAGGTTTAGGGATTTGAGAATACATTTAGGTTTTAAGATTAGGTATAGGTTATAGGTTATAGGTTTAGGTTTTAGGTTATAGGTTATATAAGTTTAGGTTAGGTGATGAAGGTTTAGGTTATAGGTTTTGGTTTAGGTTAAGGTTATAGGTTTAGGTTTAGGTTAAGGTTTAGGTTTATGTTATAGGTTTAGGTTAAGGTATAGGTTTAGGTTATAGGTTATAGCTTTAGGGAATGGAGAGTAGGTTAAGGTTTAGGTTTAGGAACTCAAGTTCGGGTTTGAGATCGGGTTTAGGTTTGGGTTTTCAAGTTTAGGTTTAGGTTTAGGTTAAGGAGTTGAGATTAGGATTTGTGTAGGTATAGGTTTAGGGATTTGAGAATACATTTAGGTTTTAGGATTAGGTTTAGGTTTTAGGTTGTAGGTTTAGCTTATAGGTTTAGGTTTAGGTTTTAGGTTTAGGTTAAGGTTAGGTTATAGGTTATAAGTTTAGGTTATAGGTTTTGGTTTAGGTTAAAGTTAAGGTTAAGGTTTAGGTTTAGGTTATAGGTTATTGGCTATAGCTTTAGGGAATGGAGACTAGGTTAAGGTTTTGGTTTAGAAAATCGGAGTTTGGGTTCGAGTTGGGTTTAGATTTGGGTTTTCAAGTTTAGGTTTAGGTTTAGGTTAGGGAGTTGAGATTAGGATTAGGTGTAGGTTTAGGTTTAGGGATTTGAGAATACATTTAAGTTTTAGGATTAGGTTTAGGTTATAGGTTTAGGTTTAGGTTAAGGTTAGGTTATAGGTTATAAGTTTAGGTTATAGGTTATAGGTTATGGGTTAAGGTTTAGGTTTTAGGTTTAGGTTTAGGTTTGGTTAGGTTTAGGTTATAGCTTTAGGGGTGAGAATAGGTTAAGGGTTAGGTTTAGGAAATCGGGTTTGGGTTTAGGTTTGGGTTCTCCGGTTTAGGTTTAGCTTAGGGAGTTGAGATTAGGACTAGGTGTAGGTTTAGGTTTAGGGATTTGAGAATACATTTAGGTTTTAGGTTTAGGTTTAGGTTTTAGGTTTAGTTTATAGGTTTAGGTTAGGTTATAGGTTATAACTTTAGGGAATGGAGAATAGGATAAGGTTTAGGTTTAGGAAATCAAGTTCGGGTTCGAGATCGGGTTTAGGTTTGGGTTTTCAAGTTTAGGTTTAGGTTTAGCTTAGGAGTTGAGATTAGGATTAGGTGTAGGTTTAGGTTTAGGGATTTGAGAATACATTTAGGTTTTAGGATTAGGTTTAGGTTTTAGGTTGTAGGTTTAGGTTATAGGTTTTAAGTTCGGGTTATAGGTTAAGGTTTAGGTTATAGGTTTTGGTTTAGGTTAAGGTTATAGGTTTAGGTTTAGGATAAGGTTTAAGTTTAGGTTATAGGTTATTGGTTATAGCTTTAGGGAATGGAGAATAGGTTAAGGTTTTGGTTTAGGAAATCAAGTTCGAGTTCGGGATCGGGTTTAGGTTTGGGTTTTCAAGTTTAGGTTTAGGTTTAGGTTAGGGAGTTGAGATTAGGATTAGGTTTAGGTTTAGGTTTAGGGATTTGAGAATACATTTAGGTTTTAGGATTAGGTTTAGGCTATAGGTTATAGGTTTAGGTTATGGTTTTAGGTTTTAGGTTATATGAGTTTATGTTAGGTGGTTAAGGTTTAGGTTATAGGTTTTGGTTTAGGTTAAGGTTATAGGTTTAGGTTTAAGTTTATGTTATAGGTTTAGGTTTAGGTTACTGAGGTTATAGGTTATAGGTTATAGCTTTAGGGAATGGAGAGTAGGTTAAGGTTTAGGTTTAGGAACTCAAGTTTGGGTTCGGGATTGGGTTTAGGTTTGGGTTTTCAAGTTTAGGTTTAAGTTTAGGTTAGGGAGTTGAGATTAGGATTAGGTGTAGGTTTAGGTTTAGGGATTTGAGAATACATTTAGGTTTTAGGTTAGGTTTAGGTTATAGGTTTAGGTTTAGGTTTTAGGTTTAGATTATAGGTTATAAGTTTAGGTTATAGGTTAAGGTTTAAGTTTAGGTTAAGGTTATAGGTTATTGGTTATAGCTTTAGGGAATGAAGAATAGGTTAAGGTTTTGGTTTAGGAAATCAGGTTCAGGTTCGGGATCGGGTTTAGGTTTGGGTTTTCAAGTTTAGGTTTAGGTTAGGGAGTTGAGATTAGGATTAGGTGTAGGTTTAGGTTTAGGGATTTGAGAATACATTTAAGTTTTAAGATTAGGTTTAGGTTTTAGGTTATAGGTTTAGGTTAAGGTTAGGTTATAAGCTATAAGTTTAGGTTATAGGTTATAGGATATAGGTTAAGGTTTAAGTTTAGGTTTAAGTTTTGCTTATAGGTTATAGCTTTAGGGAATTGAGAATAGGTTAAGGTTTAGGTTTAGAAAATCGAGTTCGGGTTTGGGATCGGGTTTATGTTTGGGTTTTCGAGGTTTAGGTTTAGCTTAGGGAGTTGAGATTAGGATTAGTTGTAGGTTTAGGTTTAGGGATTTGAGAATACATTTAGGTTTTTGGTTTATGTTTAGGTTTTAGGTTTAGGTTAGGTTATAGGTTATAGGTTATAGGTTATAGGTTTAGGGAATTGAAAATAAGGTTAAGGTTTAGATTTAAGAAATCGGGTTCGGGTTGGGGATCGGGTTTAGGTTTGGATTTTCAAGTTTAGGTTTAGGTTTAGCTTAGGGAGTTGAGATTAGGATTAGGTGTAGGTTTAGGTTTAGGGATTTAAGAATATGTTTAGGTTTTAGGATTAGGTTTAGGTTTTAAGTTGTAGGTTTAGGTTAAGGTTATGTTATAAGTTATAAGTTTAGGTTATAGGTTAAGGTTAAGGTTTAGGTTATAGGTTTTGGTTTAGGTTAAGGTTATAGGTTTAGGTTTAGGTTTAGGTTATTGGTTATAGCTTTAGGGAATTGAGAATAGGTTAAGGTTTAGGTTTAGGACATCTTCGCGTTTGGGATCGGGTTTAGGTTTGGGTTTTCGGGTTTAAGTTTAGGTTTAGCTTAGGGAGTTGAGATTAGGATTAGGTGTAGGTTTAGGTTTAGGGATTTGAGAATACATTTAGGTTTTAGGTTTAGGTTTAGGTTTTAGGTTTAGGTTAGGTTATAGGTTATAGGTTATAGCTTTAGGGAATTGAGAATAAGGTTAAGGTTTAGGTTTAAGAAATCGAGTTCGGGTTCGGGTTTAGGATCGAGTTTAGGTTTGGATTTTCAAGTTTAGGTTTAGCTTTAGCTTAGGGAGTTGATATTAGGATTAGGTGTAGGTTTGGGTTTAGGGATTTGAGAATACATTTAGGTTTTAGGATTAGGTGTAGGTTTTAGGTTAAGGTTAGGTTATAGGTTATAAGTTTAGGTTATAGGTTAAGGTTTAGGTTAAGGTTATAGGTTTAGGTTTAGGTTGAGGTTATAGGTTATAGCTTTAGGGAATTGAGAATATGTTAAGGTTTAGGTTTAGGAAATCGAGTTCGGGTTCGGGATCAGGTTTAGGTTTGGATTTTCCGGTTTAGGTTTAGGTTTAGCTTAAGGAGTTGAGATTAGGATTAGGTGTAGGTTTAGGTTTAGGAATTTGAGAATACATTTAGGTTTTAGGTTTAGGTTTAGGTTTTAGGTTTAGTGTAACACCCCGGATTTTTTGCCAACCTGGGATTAGACGTCCTTAGGCAATGAATCAATCCTAATACAGGTTTAACTTCTTAAACGCTTAATTAAAGCCTCAAATCTCTTTTCAAACCATTTTCTTCACAAATCCCACCCTTCACTACCTTGTGCTTTCAATTTCTCAAAGCACCTTCACCCTAGACACTATCTTAAACTAGCTATGTAGTATAACTTGGATCACTTTAGATACAAACTGCAAAGGACTAAATACTTACCTCAGACGGAAATCACTTAGATTAAATCCTTTAGAAATTTGACAAAGTTAACTAAGTGCTAAACTAGATTAGCCATGAAATCCATTTGAATCACTTTAAATACGATCTGTAAGACCCAAAACTTGTAGAATCATTGAGGTTACCCAAAATCTAGGATCAAACTCAGGTGCTCTCGGGAGCATCTCGAAACTCCGTAGGTTCGATCTGGATGACACATCGGGAGTCAGAACAATCGAAGTTAAGGACTTAGGACCGCCTCGGGGCTTGACAACCATCTCGAGAAATCAAATTCGGCCGATGTCCCACGGTACATTTAGTTCGCTTGAGTCGGAGCGAGATTGTGTGAAAAACACTATTCCCTTTACAAAATAAATATCGGAATAGTGATCGGCACCATTAAACACGCATCGATATTAAGCAACCAGGCCAGTCGAATCGGACTACATTAAACCCTCGGATTAAGAAAAATTTAGAACATTTACATGTGCTTGGAATTTCGGATCGTGGCCTTGTGTGGCCGTTGGCGAAAATGGTCCGCCACGTGCGATCTGGGAATCTGATCGAGTCGAAAACGTAATCCCACATAGATCCATGTGTGGTGAGCTTAAGTCTGACGTTTGGCTCAAGAGGGGCCATCAGAAACACTCTTTTGAGCTGGAACATCACCAAAATGCTTATAATAGCAATAACCCTTGAACCTGAGTCTATTTTCGAAAGGTTTTAGGCTATAAAAGGACCTTAAACCCTCTCCCATTCCAGCCATACGAATTTGGATTTGAGAGAGAGAAAAGAGAGAGAAAGTGAGGGAGATGTGGGAGGAACTCCTCTTTCGTTCATTCCTAGCTATTCGGGCTCCACCGCTTTGATTCTCATCGCTTTCTGGCAATTCCAGCGTCGTTTCTAGGTAAGAAACCCTAACCCTAATCTGTTTTAGGGTTGTATAGGTTGTAGGTTATGAAATAGCTAACTTTGTTTCATTCTTTAAGGGAGACTCAGTATACGGAACCTTAGCGAACCTATCGACTCCGTTATGATTCTACGACACAAGGTGCGGACTTTAGGTGTATAGGTTATGGTTTTCAACGCTTTCAATGTCAGATAATGATAGATTCATGATCTGCATGCAATTGCACATGTACAAAGTGCTTTCCATTTTCAGTTTCGATTAGAATTGTAGAATTTAGAATTTCACATACTCTAGGTATTCGTATAAAATACCGTATATATATTTTTTATGGAAATGTGTTTGACATGTTTATTTGTCGTATGGATATATGACGTATGGATGAAATACTTATTTGGCGAAAGGATTCGCCTAAATACATGTTTACTAATAAACACTATGTATGTAGAAATACGGTATTGTAAGAAGTACCGTATACATGTATATTTTAGTGATGTGTTTGTGATGATTAATTGTCGTATAAATATATTATGTGCGTATAAAACATTTGCTTGGCGAAGGGAATCGACGTAATACATGTTTGCTTGTATACACTATGTATGCTGAAAATGCGTATTCTAGAAAATACTGTATACGTATAAATATTGGGAGATGAATTTATCATGATTATTTGTTGTAGTAATATATTATACATGGATAAAATACCCACTTGGCTAAGGGATAGCCCTAATACATGTTTTGCTAACATACACCATGTATGTTGTATTAGCGTATTCTAAGTGTTTGTGAAAATGACTGAATGAGTATAGAATCCTCATTCGTGCTCGCCATGACTAATTATCATGGATTCATGATTGTTGTATTGGCGATACCCTTTTGACGAAAAGATTTGCCCTAAATCACGCCACGGCCAATAGACACCACATATGCTAAAATGTGTGCCCCAAGTGTTTGTGGAAATGACTGAATGAATATGGAACTTGGATTCCTGCTTGCCATGACTATCCGTCATGGGTGTACACGTGTTATGATTGGGGTAACTCCCTAGTGAAAGGATTTGGCCTAATGCCTATGTGATCGACATATGTCATGTATGTTAATGCATGTTTGTTTAAGTATTTCTTGAAATGTCTGAATGAGTAGTAGTTAGCAAATTGTAATGTATAAGGGTGTTAAGATATGATTCTCAACCTCTTTTAACCATGTGTATGATCTCCTTGGATTGTTGTGTGATTAGGAATTGAACATGTATAAACTCATGCTTGTGTTGTGATTCATAACATGCTCAACTGCTTTATGATTATAACTATGTAATGCATATGTTTAAATTTATATTTACGTTGTATGATCCGTCATGGGTGATGGGGGAGCGGAGCAACGAGTGCGTCAATGACCACAGCGGCCCTAAACGGATAATACCATACCTTGATTGTATGAGTGGAATCTTGATCCATTACTGTTTTATCTATCTGCAAGTTATCATGTTTGGGGCTATAATTGTAGTCCAGACAATCGGTACCAGAATTGAATTCGTGGTTATGATTCATTTGCCACGTGAGATGTGTTCGACGAACCCGAGCCGTACTTCGGTTGGCGATAGTGGTTGGCCACGCGAAGTGCTTATGCATTTCATGTCGTTCAACTTGTTGTGCGCTCGAGCTAGCCGAGCTCGTCAAGTAACCTGATCTGTCTAATGTATGTTCACCATGTTTGGACGCTACTGCTTGAACCTAGGGTACCAAACTTACCAGTGAAATCCCTTTTAACCATGGTACCTCGATCCGCTAAGACTCATGAGCTGGGCATGGTGGTATGGGACACCGTGGTCGAGTTGTCGGCCTACGTTGGGGCCACGTGCCTCCCCATAGTGACCAGTGAGCAACCAGACTCGTGAGCCGATTATGGTGGTATGGGACACTATATTCGAGCTGTCGATACTTACGGTGAGAGCCGAGTACGGTGAGACCTGTACTCATGCTGACGGGCGACGAGTCCTCTGTAGTATCTTCGAGTATACTTCAAGGTCTGTGATTGGCGACGAGTCTTTCACAGCAACTGGAGTATGAGTTGAGCCGAGTACGGTGAGACCTGTATTCGAGCTGACGGCTAGTGATTGAGCCGAGTACGGTGAGACCTATACTCGGTGACGGTCGGCAATTGAGCGCATACGGTGAGATCTATATCCGTGCTGACGGGTGACGAGCCCTTTGTGATGCCTTCGCTACGCCTCTCAAACCATAATATCGTATGAGATTAACTAGGGTGACGACCCTAGAATGGATCATGTTTGGGAATGATATAAGGGAGGTACCTTAGTTTCCTTCTTGTTTGAAATGGACTAATAATAACTCGGTAATCATGATCATCATCGCACCGCATGTACTTAGTATATGTGGCGCCGAGGGAGTTAAGCATTCGCGAACGTAAGATGATGTCGCATGAGGGTGGTTTGGCAGGGCATACGACATCATGTCATTTCATTCTCGCACTTAATAAGAGTAGTTAGAATTGTTTGATTTGTCTTTGCTTTATCATTTTGCTTGATTGAATTGATAACATGTTAACCTATGCTTTACTGTTCCACTGAGTTGATCACTCACTCCCACGTTACGAGACGGTGTTGTACACACCAACCAGATTTGTTGAATTTTAGATGATGGCGATGCTTATGAAGCAGAGTCGGACTACTTCTATGGTTATGAGGAGGAGTTCTCCTATCATGTAACTCTCTGACGGGTCTACGAAGACCAGTCTTGCATTGACGGGGCTATGGTACTTGGGATAGAAGATATTACACTTACACATTTGGTATATTTTAGAAGCGTACTTGTAATTATTTAACCTAGTAATGTTATCACACTCGGAGACTCATCACAGTTTATATATTTTATCTATCTATCATCGTCTTCCGCTTGCAATTTAGCATTTACGGAGTATGATATGTTGTTTTGGCTTAATCTCACTCATGTTCAATGCACGAATACAGTCAACATTCAATCATCATTCATTTTGTTGCATAAGTGATGTTCTGGAACTCGGGAGTTGAGTTTATGCTCGACCCCCGATTTTCAGGGCGTTACATTTAGGTTAGGTTATAGGTTATAGGTTATAGCTTTAGGGAATTGAGAATAAGGTTAAGATTTAGGTTTAAGAAATCGGGTTCAGGTTCGAGATCGGGTTTAGGTTTGGGTTTTCAAGTTTAGGTTTAGGTTTAGCTTAGGGAGTTGAGATTAGGATTAGATGTAGGTTTAGGTTTAGGGATTTGAGAATACATTTAGGTTTTAGGATTAGGTTTAGGTTTTAGGTTGTAGGTTTAGGTTAAGGTTAGGTTATAGGTTATAAGTTTCGGTTATAGGTTTTGGTTTAGGTTAAGGTTATAAGTTTAAGTTTAGCTTTAGGTTATAGGTTATAACTTTAGGGAATTGAGAATAGGTTAAGGTTTAGGTTTAGGAAATCGGGTTCGGGTTCGGGATTAGGTTTAGGTTTTGGTTTTCGAGTTTAGGTTTAGGTTTAGGTTTAGGTTAGGGAGTTGAGATTAGGATTAGGTGTAGGTTTAGGTTTAGGGATTTGAGAATACATTTAGGTTTTAGGTTTAGGTTTAGCTTTTAGGTTTAGGTTATAGGTTTAGGTTAGGTTATAGGTTATAGGTTATAGCTTTAGGAATTAAGAATAAGAAGGTTTAGGTTTAAAAATCTGGTTCAGGTTCGCGATCGGGTTTAGGTTTGGATTTTCAAGTTTAGCTTTAGCTTTAGCTTAGGGAGTTGAGATTAGGATTAGGTGTAGGTTTAGGTTTAGGGATTTGAGAATACATTTAGGTTTTAGGATTAGGTTTAGGTTTTAGGTTAGGTTTAAGGTTTTATAGGTTATAAGTTTAGGTTATAGGTTAAGGTTTAGGTTATAGGCTTTGGTTTTGGTTTTGGTTTAGGTTAAGGTTATGGGTTTAGGTTTAGGTTAAGGTTTAGGTTTAGGTTATAGGTTATAGCTTTAGGGAATGGAGAATAAGTTAAGGTTTTGGTTTAGAAAATCAGGTTGGGGTTCGGGATCAGGTTTAGGTTTGGGTTTTCAAGTTTAGGCTTAGGTTTAGGTTAGAGAGTTGAGAATAGGATTAGGTGTAGGTTTAGGTTTAGGGATTTGAGAATACATTTAGGTTTTAGGTTTTAGGTTTGGTTTAGGTTAAGGGTGTGGTCCCTGCAAATCCAGATATAAACACGGCCTGTCCAAATAACCAGGCCGCTCCAATGTTGTCCATAGGAAATGGATAGCTTTATCATAGTCATAACAGTGGTTCCCACCTTCCGGGGACCCTCGCTCAACATTTGGATAGCTCCGACGTACATCCGGGTCTGCTCCATCAATTTCAAGCAAATACATAAACACGACCTATCCAAATGGTCAGGCCCCTCCAATGCTGTCCATAGGAAATGTATAGTTCATCATAGTCATAACAGCGGTTCCCACCTTCCAGGGACCCCCGCTCAACATTCGGATAGCTCCGACTTACATTCGGGTCTGCTCCATCAATTTCAAGCAAATACATAAACACGGCCTATCCAAATGGCCATTCCACTCCAATACTGTCCATAGGAAATGGACAGCTTCATCATGGTCATAAAAATGATTCCCACCTTCCAGGGACCCCCGCTTAACATCCCTATAGCTCCGACGCACATCTGAGTCTGCTCCATTAATTTCGAGCAAATACATAAATACGGCCTGTCCAAATGGTCAGGCCACTCCAATGTTGTCCATAGGAAATGGACAGCTTCATTATGATCATAACAACGGTTCCCACCTTCCAGGGACCCTCGTTCAACATCCGGATAGTTCCGACACACATCCGGATACATAAATGGGTACAGTTTCAAAGAACATTATTAGCAATGTTTCAAATGCATACCTCCCTTAGAAAGTCCTTCAATTGATCCTCATAAAAGTCCTGATTTATAAGAATCTTAACGGTGACATCCTACATTCCATGATTGAATAAATAAGAAGATGCATCACCTTTACTTTCAAGTCAAACAAAAATGTGAACATCATTTTCAAACCAAACTACACTCGTTATTTTCAAATCTCACGCGGCCACTGCATTCCCCCACTCTCTCCCTCGATTTCCCCACTCTCACCTCTCCGTCTCTCTCTTGAAGTTAAAAAAAAAAAAAAAAAAAATCTCTGAAATGTTTTTTCAATCCATCTTCCATTTTCTTCTTAATAAGAAAATTCATATTTACTAATATTCTCATTTTTCTATTTTTCAAAAGAATGAGTTCGGACTCCGAAAGCATTGGCTCCAACACTCGTACTTTCAACCTAAACCCTAACCAAGGACTCCAAAATTACCAAACTACCACTGTTCGGGAACCCCCCAAATCTAGGAAATCTAATGACTTGCAGTCAACTATTGCACAATATATGAACCTCAGCAGCACCACAAAGGTATACATAGTATTGTATGTTGAAATTATCTTCCAAGAATAAAAAAAACATAATAGTCCACAAAGCACTACATCAATACATTATTCTTGCCTATAAACCAAGAAAGCCTATATATAGCATCTGCCGAGCAAGTGAGTTTTCCTTGCACTTTAAACTTTCACTAAGATCATTGAGTATTAACACATGTTATATGTAAGTGTTTATGAAATTAGATAACAGAAGAAGATATAAGAGGAAGCCCAATTGCTCTAACAGTAAGTGATCTCACCCCTAAGTTCCCAATTGTCCAATCAAAAAGGGAAAAAAGAGAGAGAATGAAACAAAAAAATAAAAATCTAATATAAAAGAAACTGAAACTGCATGTCTCCTCTTAGGCTGAAATTACCGCAATCAAAGTGGTCATGTTTCCGTATATGCTAGATCAAGAGTGAGCTGAGTAGTAGGGAACACAGTCTCAAGTACTTAAAGAGTTTCCACCACCAACGAGATTCAATCATTGGATTGTACTCATCAGTAACTTAGAGTAATGCAGACAATCACATCCACCAAAAACTAAACAATGAAAGAAAATCAACATTTGATGGTCTAAGTAACTAATAGAGAAAAAGAAGAACACAGGATGGATCTTATCTAAGGTTTCAAAAATGTTGTAAAAGATCTTGTGGATGGATCGTCCGTTCATGATTATTTTCAGGTAATGGCCCATGACTTGTGGTTCCAACGTAATGGACAGTCCAGATCGATTGCAAAGCTGTCTGTGCCTCCAACTAGTCTAAAACTAAATAAATGTTACTCTACTTATAGACCATTAATTAAACCCTCTCACATGATGTCACGTTCTTAATTTGCTAATTTCCTTTCCGTTTACTGGCTTGACTTTTCATGCAAGAGCTTTCTTTCTCATCTCCAAAGTCTGAAAACACACACGCGCCACATATGCACATAATCCACATCATTTATCAGGTGGGCTACTGTACAGAGTCCACAGAAGTGCTACAATGATCTGATCAAACTTCCTGGGATCGTCCAATTACTCCAATCACGATGGATTTTCAGTCCCGGACGATCCACCCTAGGCCTCCCCCGAATGGTACCGATACCACTTGCCAAATCTACATTTCTATTTTTGATTGCTAAATCACCAATATCTCTTACAACGGTCACCAATCTACTTTTAAAAAGCATCCTTTATAGTTTTAATTAAGAAACTCTAATAAAAAATTATGCGAACTCTGTATTACAGATAAAGCTGAACTTTGTGATGATGCTATTGTAAACTTTCTTTCTACATGCAAAATTTTCTTCTACCTTGAAGAAAGCAAGCAATATCCCTTCCAAATCAACTTGTACAAGGAACATAACCCACAAAATAAGTGAACAGTGAATTAACTAAATAAATTTATGAATCTGTTACCATTATAAAATGACAACTGCATGATGTCAAGAAGCATGAATTTCACCTGTCTGGCAAGTTTAAAACAGTGTGTCCGCATGTATTCCATTCCAATATATAAATTTGGTAAATTGCACCTGGAATAAGAAAATATTAAGATTCAATCAGTAAAGAGATGTAACGCCCTGAAAATCAGGGGTCGAGCATAAACTCAACTCCCGAGTTCCAACGCATCACTTATGCAAACAAAATGAATGATGATTGACTGTTGTCTGTATTAGTGTGGTGAACATGAGTGAGATTAACCCAAAACAGCATATCATACTCTAGAGATAGTTAAATTGTAAGCGAAAGACTATGATAGTTAGAAAAATATATAAACTATAGTAAGTCCCCAGAGTATGATAACGTTACCAGGTTAAATAATTACAAGTACAATTCTAAAATATACCAAATGTGTAGTGTCATCTAGTCAACATCCCTGTAATCCCGTCATTCAATACACGGGTCACATGAAGCCGCCAAAAAATAGCATACACGAGGAAGCCTCCTCGTTGTCACAAAAGTTCGGCTCCGCCTCAAAAATAGCGTCGCCATCTGCAATCAGACAATGTCTGGTGGGTGTTCGGAACACCGTCCCGTAACGTGGGAGTGAGTGATCAACTCAGTAGGACAGCAAAGCATAGGTTAACATGTTATCAACTCATTCAAGCAGTAATGATAAAATAGTATAATCGAACAATTCTAAATACTCTTATTAATGCAAGTATGAATGCAGTTATGATGGATGCCCTCATCGACATACTCCCTCGTACGACACCATCTTACGTTCGCGGCATGCTTGCATTCCTCAGTGCTCCACATCTTCTAGGCACATGCAATGCTATGATGAGCATGATTACCGAGTTGTTATTAGTCCATTTCAAACAGCAGTATTGGGAATCTAAGGTATCTCCCTTGTATCATTCCCAAACATGATCTATTCTAAGGTCATCAGTCCTAGTTAATCTCATACGATAATGTGTTTCTAAGTCGCTATAAAGGCTGTCAGGGCTGTTACACGGAATCATTGCACCACTCCCCCATCACCTCTCTAACGATTCATCACTATACAGATACAGGCCTAGTTCATACTCTATACACTGTGGTAAAACTCGTCTCCTCACCGCAAATTCAAAGTATGCTCGAGGTCACTACAAAGGGCTGTCAAGGCTGTTACACGGAATCGTTGCACCACTCCCCCATCACCTTATCAATGTAGGCCGACAGCACGAATATAGTGTCCCATACCACCATAATTAGCTCACGAGTCTGGTTGCTCACTGGTCACTACGGGGAGGCACATGGCCCTGGGGCGTAGAGGACGGCTCGACCATAGTGTCCCATACCACCATGCCCGGCTCATGAGTCTTAGCGGATCGAGGTACCATGGTTAACAGAATTTCACTGGTAAGTTTGGTACCCTAGGTTCAAGCAGTAGCATCCAAACATGGTAAACATACATTAAACAAATCGGGTTACTTGACGGGCCTAACTAACTCGAGCGCACAATCAACTGAACGACATGAAGTGCATAAGCACTTCGCATGGCCTAGCCAATGTCGCCAACTGAAGTACGACTCGGGTTCGTCAAACACATCCTACGTGGCGAAAAGAATCTCAACCATGAATTCAAGTCTGGTACCGATTGTCTGGACTATAAACATAGTCTCAATCGCAATTAATCCATATTCAAAGCATGTAGAGTAAAGCATAATGAACAAAGTAATTCAAGCATGTTAACAAACATGTCATAAGCATATATAAAGCATGTTATAAAGCATGTCATAAAGCACCATATAAATAAGAATACAAACACATATATTTCACAAGTAAGCAGTTTAAGTAAACAGCCTCATGGAGGAAAATCATACATATCTCTAAGATAGTTGAGAATCCCATCTCAACACCTACCTAAGGCATCATCATCCAAACACTTACTCTCACAAGCATTTTCACAAACACTTAGCATACACTATTTCAACATACATAGTGTATATTAGCAAAACATATATTAGGACGAGTCCTTTTGCCAAGCAAGTATTTTACGCACATATGATATATTCATACAGCAAATAATTATGGCAAACACATTTCCAAAATATATACGTATACGGTATTTTCTACAATACACTATTTCTACATACATAGTGTATATTAGCAAAACATGTATTAGGGCGAATCCTTTTGCCAAACAAGTATTTTATCCATATTTCATATATTAATACAATAAATAATCATGTCAAACACATTTCAAAAATATATACGTATATGGTATTTTCTACGAATACCTAGAATATGTAAAATTTCATATTCTACATCTTTAATCGAAACGGAAAACGGACAACACTTTGTACATGTGCAAATGCATGCAGATCATGAATCTATCATTATCTAACATTGAAAGCATTGAAAACCATAACGTATACACCTAAAGTCCACACCTTTTGTCGTAGAATCGTAACGGAGTCGATAGGTTTGCCAAGCTTCTGTATTCGGCAGTTTGGTAGCCTATAGAATGAAATAGGTTAGCTATTTCATAACCTACAATCATCACACCCCAAAACAGATTAAGGTTTACCTAGAAACGAAGTCGAAATCGTCTGGAAAGTGATGAGAATCAGGTGGTGCAGCTTGTGTAGCGACAGGAAATAGTAGCAGGGAACTTCTCCCACATCTCACACTCTTTCTCTCTCTTTTCTCTCTTCTCTCTCTAAGGTTTCTCTCAATCGTATGGCTGTGAGAGAGAGGTTTCTAAGGTCCTATATAGCTTAAAAATATACTAAAACAGACTTATGACCAAGGTATACTTAGGTTATAGCCAAAGTGTCCCTTTTCCAGCTCAATGGAGGACTTCTTGCGGGCCTCCTTGAGCCAAAGGTCGGACTTAAGCTCACTAACACTGGATCTAGGTGGAGTTAAGTTTTCATTTCAGTCGAATTCTTAGATCACACGTGGCAGACCAGTTTCAGTTCAACGATCAGTGGGTCTTGATCGGAGATTCCGAGTACATGAATATGTTTGGAGAAATATCCCTGATCCGAGGGTGCAATTTGGCCCGGTCGACAATCGGGTTGCCTATCTACCGATTCGCAAGTTTGACGTGTCTCAGATTACTATTTGAGATATTTATTTTGTAAAGAAAACAAGTGTTCTCACACTCCCTAGCTCCTGACTCAAGCGAACAGCCGTGGGACAATGTCTGGATTGGATTTTTGAGATAGTTGTCAAGCCTAGCGAGGCGGTCCTAAGTCCTTAACTGCGTATTATTCGAACTCCCGATGTACGGTCTAGACCTGATACGGAGTTTTAATGTGCTCCCGAGAACAACTGGGTAATGAGATTGATCCTAAATTTTAGGGTAACCTACTGTCAATGATTCTACAAGTTTTGGGTCTTACAGATCGTATTTAAAGTAGATCAAGTGGATTTCGTAGCTAATCTAGTTTAGCACTTAGTTAACTTTATCAAATTTCTAAAGGATTTAGTCTGTTTAGAGGTAACCTAGGCCTTTGTAGTTTGTACAAAAGGTGATCCAAGCTATTACTTAGCTAGTTTTAGATAGTATCTAGGGTGAAAGTACTTAAAATAATTGAAAGAACAAGGTGGTGAAGGGTGGGATTTGTGAAGGAAATGGGTTGGATTTTCTGTGGAATTGAGTGGAGGTTAATAAGGTGTCGGGAGCCCATTGCCTAAGGATGTCTAATTCGCATTCGTAAAAATCTGGGATGTTACAATCTACCCCCCTTAAAACAAAATTTCATCCCCGAAATTGCCTAAGGGTAATAAGTAAGAATTCTATTATTTCATTTTCCTAAGGCCTATTGATTTCAAGTTTCTACGCATGGTAGGGTATATACTAGCCTTGTTCATTTTAGTCTACTACCCTTAAAACTTATTTCTTTATCCCTTGCTTATATCATGTTGGTTTGCTACAATGGATTTTTTTCCCTATTTGGAGTCTTGACTTCGATTCCCACCTAGTTAGAGTAAGGTAGTTGTTTTCAATGTCTGACCAACACGGAGAGACGGTTATAGTGGGCTTAGTCCCGATATATCAATCATCTACCGGGCCAGGGTAGAAAGCTCATCGTATCCCTTCCGAATCCTGGTAGATCCTAGTCTTCTGCTCATCAGCAGTGAGTCCATTGGTAGTCGCCCAGGATTAAGAATTGGTTCAAGCCGCGAATGTTTCGCAGTTGTATATTTCAGTAACTCCGTAGACCGATCACTCTAAAAACTTAGGGAACGCCCATTACAGAGAGATTCAAATGTCTATTTCTAAGGTTGCCCTTTAGGTCTTAGTCTAAAAGAGTCCTTGTTATTATCTATGTCCAAGGAAATGGTGAATTAAATCTTACTAGATCATCCTAAAACGGTTTCTCCTAGTAGAACTTGCTAGGGCTTCTATAATGTTCGTATTCAACGAGCACGGTTTCGATCCTGGGCCAGTGGGGTAAGGGTTCACCACGCTTCAGCTGCGCTACACTGATCAAAGAGATGTATTAGGTATTCTACCTTCCTTAATATTTATTTTTACCTCCAGGGTTCAAGATTTATGTCTTGTTCCGTATGTCGGAACAAGGTGTAATGTAGGACCTATCCTTGACCCGAAACGGGAAACAATCCCTCAATACAATGGTCTTCCTTCCATCGATGATGTGTACTATGACATTGGTACCTATGGTCATAGAAAGGAGTTAAAGATGATGGGTATCGTAGTTGATTTCAGGGGCAGGTGTGAGTTTGAGGTAAGATGCCTAATTCTACCAGAGGAGGACTTTCATCATGGTCTAGCTTAACAGGCAGGCTATCTTTCTAAGTTCATAGGCACAATATGGGTGTCAAAATGGTCTGCAGTTCAAGACCTAATTTCCTAACTGTCTATTGCCCATTTAGGAAATTCCTTGGGCCCAAAAAGAAAATCTCTATTGGCTACATGTTCCTAGTACTTCTCAAAAAAGAAGTTATAAACGTTTGGTTTTAAGTGGTTGGGCCAATGGTATTAAGTTGTATTAAATGGGTATACATTGTTAATCCTTCCTCGGGATTGGGAATGACATGTTTGGTAGGAGGGTGGGAGGGGATTAAAATTAATGGTATAGGCTTTGAAAAATGAGTCTTGTGTTGGAAGGTGTAAGATGGGATTTTCAAATCCCATGATCATGAATCTCTAAGTGTACTTGGAAAGGAAAATTCTGGGATTTACTCTTAATTGCATACACTCCAAATATGGTATTGGAAAACATGGGATACACCTAATCTAGGGAGCATACCTTACACATACATTTATTGTTACCTTTACAATTCTATGCACCTTAAACTCACCTAATGTAGTTGGCCGAACGGGCCCTAAATATCCTTGAATAGAGTCATGGAAAAGTGAAAGAAAGGGAAGAAAGGGCTGGGATCTTTAGGTCTCCATGGATTTGGGTCTCAACAGGGGTTATAGAGGCCCAACAGATAAGGAGTAAAGAAGGGAAAGTGAAGAAAATGGATGGGTTAGAGAGCTTGCACGATTTTGAGCTTCAAATGGGGGTGGAGAAGCTCAAATGAGAGAAAATAAAGAGGGTAAGGGGGATGTATTGTTATAAACGATGGAAGTGAATGGGTTGTGACAGAAAATGACAGAATGGGTGATTGGAGGGGCGATTTTTGCCAAAAATCAGAAGTTTGAAAGAGAAAAGAGATCTTAGAGGGGTGGTTTGTGAAGGAAGTATGTATTTGGGAAGATTAAGGGATGACCCATGCATCAGGGGGTTACCCTAGCCCCTAAATGCGATCGGCTCGACCGACCCACCTGGGCCAGCCCGAATTCTGGCGAGGCCTTGCCGACCAGGGAGGGCCTCGCCGACCAACGGTCCAGATCTCGAGGGCTCGCCCTATGGACGAGACCCTCCTACCCCTTAGGCCTCCAAAAAACCCTGGGTCCCACCCTAGGGCCCTCCGGAATGGTGTGGATAGGCCCCCGACTTTGTTTTGCTCAATTTCGGGTAGTTTCGGGCAATTTCGGACGTATTATTCAATCTGGAATGAGTTATCTGACGTAAAATATATGATTTTAGGGTAGAACGAGCTAATGAAGTCAACCAACCCCGCTATGCTGGGTTGTGAAGCCCAGAATTGCAAAAAAAAAACCTTGGATCGATGGTCGTTTCCCTATTTCAATTTCGTCCTTACTATAAATAGTAGTTTTCGTTTGATTACTCTTCATCTGTTGGGCTTTAGGAGTTGCGCCCAATGCAAAAAGAGCCTAGAATAATTAGGAGAACGGTTTGGTGAAGCCAAATAGGACACTTACTATTTTTGGCCGAAAACCTTGCGCACTAGTAGGCATCACGACCTTATAGTAAGTCGCGAATTCTAGGAGTTTTTCCTGTAGTTTGTTTCTGATTTCTTTCCCATTACTTGGTATCCCTATTTAAAGGGTTGTGAACTCGTTTTTATTTTTAGCCATTCATTAATCAATTTCAAATTTATTAGAATTTATTTCTATTTTCTGCTTTCTTTTCTTGTAGATTCGAGAAGTCTCTGTGAGGAGTCCAGAGAAGCTCTGAGGATTCGGAGTAGTTATCCTCATCACGTTTATCCCATATTCTACTAATTTTAAATAGTTGGGATGAGGTGGATTATGATCTAGACTCATCAATAGACAACCTAAAAATGATTCGGGATCGTTTCGCATGATCATGGGTGTGTACGGGCCCAATCTCAGCGGTTGATTTTGGTCGGTTTCACCGTTCGGCGAATTTGGAAAATCCTAAGTCGGTTTCTACGTTCCGTCGCTCCCTCCTAAGTCAGAGTGCGTCAGAGTGCATTGTGTGACCATAACCCAGGTCTGGTTTAATCTAAATCATGCTCTGATACCATCATGTAACACCTTGAAAATCGGGGGTCGAGCATAAACTCAACTCCCGAGTTCCAACGTATCACTTATGCAAACAAAATGAATGATGTTTGACTGTTGTCGTATTAGTGTGGTGAATATGAGTGAGATTAACCCAAAACAGCATATCATACTTCAGAGACAGTTAAATTGTAAGCGGAAGACTATGATAAATAGAAAAATATATAAACTATAGTAAGTCTCCCGAGTGTGATAACATTACCAAGTTAAATAATTACAAGTACAATTCTAAAATATACCAAATGTGTAGTGTCATCCAGTCAACATCCCTGTAATCCCGTCATTCAATACACGGCTCACATGAAGCTGCCAAAAAATAGCATACATGAGGAAGCCTCCTCGTCGTAACAAAAGTTCAGCTCCGCCTCAGAAATAACGTCGCCATCTGCAATCAGACAATGTCTGGTGGGTGTTCGGAACACCATCCCGTAACGTAGGAGTGAGTGATCAACTCAATGGGACAGTAAAGCATAGGTTAACATGTTATCAACTCAGTCAAGCAGTAATGATAAAGCAGTACAATCAAACAATTCTAAATACTCTTTTTAATGCAAGTATGAATGCAGTCATGATGGATGCCCTCACCGACATACTCCCTCGTACAACACCATCTTACATTCGCGACATGCTTGCATTCCTAGTGCTCCACATCTTCCAGGCATATGCAATGCTATGATGAGTATGATTACCGAGTTGTTATTAATCCATTTCAAACAACAGTATTGAGAATCTAAGGTACCTCCCTTGTATCATTCCCAAACATGATCCATTCTAGGGTCGTCAGTCCTAGTTATTCTCATACGATAATGTGTTTCTAGGTCGCTGTAAAGGCTGTCAGGGCTGTTACACGGAATCGTTGAACCACTCCCCCATCACCTCTCTAACGATTCATCACTATACAGATACAGGCCTAGTTCATACTCTATACACTGCGGCAAAACTCGTCTCCTCACCACAAATTTAGAGTATGCTCGAGGTCACTACAAAGGGCTGTCAGGGCTGTCACACGGAATTGTTGCACCACTCCCCCATCACCTTATCAATGTAGGCAGACAGCACGAATATAGTGTCTCATACCACCATAATCAGCTCACGAGTCTAATTGCTCCTTTGGTCACTACGGGATGCACATGGCCCAGCCAGTAGGCCGACAATGACTCGACCACGATGTCCCATACCACCATGCCCGGCTCATGAGTCTTAGCGGATCGAGGTACCATGGTTAACGGGATTTCACTGGTAAGTTTGGTACCCTAGGTTCAAGTAGTAATGTCCAAACATGGTAAACATACATTAGACAAATCGGGTTACTTGACGGGCTTAACTAGCTCAAGCGTACAATCAACTGAACAACATGAAGTGCATAAGCACTTCGCGTGGCCTAGCCACTGTCGCCAACTGAAGTACGACTCGGATTCGTCAAATACATCCTACGTAGCGAAAAGAATCTCAACCACGAACTCAAGTCTGGTACCGATTTTCTGGACTATAAACATAGTCCCAATCGCAATTAATCCATATTCAAAGCATGTGGAGTAAAGCATAATGAACAAAGTAATTCAAGCATGTTAACAAACATGTCATAAGAATGTATAAAGCATGTTATAAAGCATGTCATAAAGCACCATATAAATAAGAATACAAACACATATATTTCACAAATAAGCGGTTTAAGTAAAAAACCTCATGGAGGAAAATCATACATATCTCTAAGGTAGTTGAGAATCCCATCTCAACACCTACCTAAGGCATCATCATCCAAACACTTACTCTCACAAGCATTTTCACAAACACTTAGCATACACTATTTCAACATACATAGTGTATATTAGCAAAACATATATTAGAGCGAGTCCTTTCGCCAAGCAAGTATTTTACGCACATATAATATATGCATACAGCAAATAATCATGGCAAACACATTTTCAAAATATATACGTATACGGTATTTTCTACAATACACTATTTCTACATACATAGTGTATATTAGCAAAACATATATTAGGTTGAATCCTTTTGCCAAATAAGTATTTCATCCATATTTCATATATTAACACAACAAATAATCATGTCAAACACATTTCCAAAATATATACGTATACGGTATTTTCTACGAATACCTAGAATATGTAAAATTCCATATTCTACGTTTTTAATCGAAACGGAAAACAGACAGCACTTTGTACATGTGCAAATGCATGTAGATCATGAATCTATCATTATCTGATATTAAAAGTATTGAAAACCATAACCTATACACCTAAAGTCCGCACCTTTTGTCATAGAATCGTAACGGAGTCGATAGGTCTGCCAAGCTTCTGTATTCGGCAGTTTGGTAGCCTATAGAATTAAATAGGTTAGCTATTTCATAACCTACAACCATCACACCCTAAAACAGATTAGGGTTAGGGTTTCTTACCTAGAAACAAAGTCGGAATCGCCGGGAAAGCGATGAGAATCAGGTGGTGCAGCTTGTGTAGCGACAGGAAATAGTAGCAGGGAACTTCTCCCACATCTCACACTCTTTCTCTCTCTTTTCTCTCTTCTCTCTCTAAGGTTTCTCTCAAATTTGTATGGCTGTGAGAGAGAGGTTTCTAAGGTCCTTATATAGCCTAAAAATACACTAAAATAGACTTATGGCCAAGGTATACTTAGGTTATAACCAAAGTATCCCTTTTCCAGCTCAACGGAGGACTTCTGGCGGGCCTCCTTGAGCCAAAGGTCGGACTTAAGCTCACTAACATTGGATCTAGGTGGAGTTAAGTTTTCGTATCAGTCGGATTTCTAGATGATGCATGGCAGACCAGTTTCAGTTTAACGGTCAGTGGGTCTCAATCGGAGATTCCGAGTATATGAATATGTTTGGGAAAATATCCCTGATCCGAGGGTGTAATTTGACCCGATTCTGACGGTTAGGTTGCCTAATACTGATCTGCAAGCTACAGGTCTCAGATTACTATTTGAGATATTTATTTTGTAAAGAAAATAAGTGTTCTCACACTCCCTCGCTCCGGACTCAAGAGAATAGCCATGGGACACTGTCTGGATTTGATATCCGAGATGGTTGTCAAGCCCAGCGAGGCGGTCCTAAGTCCTTAACTGCGTATTATTTGGACTCCCGATGTACGGTCTAGACCTGATACGGAGTTTTAATGTGCTCCCGAGAGCAACTGGGTAATGAGATTGATCCTAAATTTTAGGGTAACCTAGCGTCAATGATTCTACAAGTTTTGGGTCTTGCAGATCGTATTTAAAGTGGATCAAGTGGATTTCGTAGCTAATCTAGTTTAGCACTTAGTTAACTTTGTCAAATTTCTAAAGGATTTAGTCCTGTAAGATTTCTGTCTGAGGTGGTACCTAGGCCTTTGTAGTTTGTACAAAAGGTGATCCAAGCTATAATACTTAGCTAGTTTAAGATAGTATCTAGGGTGAAAGTACTTGGAATAATTGAAAGAACAAGGTGGTAAAGGGTGGGATTTGTGAAGGAAATAGGTTAAGAAGCGATTTTAGACTGTGGAATTGAGTTCTGACAAGTTAATAAGGTGTCGGGAGCGACCCATTGCCTAAGGATGTCTAATTCCAGATTGGCAAAAATCTGGGATGTTACAAGAGACCTCACTCTCAAGAGATAAGAAAATTGCACCTTATTCTTCTGTTTGTAAAGCTCCATTTGTTGTAAATAATCTTCCCTCTGCTTCTTGGCAATCTAAAATACATAAGAAACATAAATTAAGAGTGTTTGTAGACTTGCAGAGGTAGAGAAGAAAATGTCTAACAAGCAGAAGGTGTTACCTGATACTGAGCTATAGCCTTTTTCGTGAGAATCTACATACATATGAACCTGCAGAAAGCAAGCAACAAGAAACATTCAAGATAAATGCATTTGTACATCATTGCTCTTTAGTTTCGTATGAAAAAAACTGACCTTTCTCCGGAAATCTGTCATCTTTGCCTTGCGTTGATGGAGAAAATAACCTTAAAATACATAATTTAGTTAATAGGAAAGATCAAATTGTCGACCGGCAATGATCAAATTGTAATTACATTCCCAATATTTATGATGCAGAAACATTTGTAAACATCAAATTCTAGATGAAATGATGCAGCAACTAGAGATATACATATGCAACTCGAGGAAGTCCACCGATCAGATAGTTGTGATTGTTCAACAGAGTAGATTTCTGATCTGTTGAACATTAACATTGGGATCCACCAGACGATACTTGAATGTTCCAAATCATATAGAATATTTCAAAAATGAATCATAACTAAATCTAAGGTGTTCAACAAAATAAGAAAATAGTAATAATTAAATATCCACAAAATAAGACACAAATATCCTCAAGTTAGAAAATATCATCCAAACATCTCATCACCATCAAATCATCATTCCACCTCCACGGTCATCACAATATTTCCTAAATCAAATTTGTAAGTAAAACCTAAAAGTCAAATGCTATAATTTGTTTGCTTGAATCTATAGAAGTAGTCCAAGCATATAGTTATTTGCAGTGGCCATTTTGTGCAAATACATTTGTGACTGTAGATACAGTCTATGATGATGGGCTCAAATGGAAAGATGCCCATGAAATCCAAACTTGTTTCTTACTCATTTGCCATACAGGCTTTCAATTCATCCAAGTGTCGTGTCATGTTTTTGAGAGAGAGAGAGAGAGAGAGAGAAGAGAGAGAGAGAGAGAGAGAGAGAGAGAGAGAGAGAGAGAGTTTGTTTGTGCAATAGTGATTTTAGGTTAAGGTACCAGGAAGATGTCTAACTGAACTTTCAAAAAAAAAAAAAAAAAAAAAAAAAAAAAAAAACTTTCAAAAAAAAAAAAAAAAAAAAAACCTAATTTACAAGGAGGACTCACCACCTTATTAAACAAGAAGAAACCAACCTTCCAACTCTTAAAGAAAGCCTCTCCACAACAACTAGCTACATGGGTTTGGCTTAAACACCAAATTCCATCAGATCTATATTCTGATACCAAAGGAAACACAACAAATAGGCAAATGAAACAATAACATTAAAGAGAGAAGACATGAGCACTATTTACACCCACCCCTTTTGATTTGCTTACACAACATTTCCATTCTGGGATTTTGAAATACTAAATAGGTCCACTCTTCCAGATCCCGAATTGGATAATTTGGGCACGCAAAATCAATTAAGATGGATGTAGATATCAATTCCCTAGAAGAAATAAATTTCTAAAACCTCCCCAAAAAACCCCTAAATTATAAAGTTGTAAGAAACATAAGATGCGATGCACGTTACAACTTACAAGTAGGGCCAACAATTTTGGTAATTAAGGCAATCCAAACTATTGTTTTCCTTAATGGTCAACAAAAAATCATTTGGTAGTTAAGGCAATCCAAAGAAGGAAAAAGAGACTCAGTGCACCATACGTTGTCTACCATAAAGCTCCAAGAAGTAACTTCACAGAACATGGATCCACAAAATATAACAAATAAAATATCAAGAGAATTGATACTCAGTTTTTAGATAGCAACAAGTTGAATTTGATGGTATTTCTAGACATGTAACCATTATGCAATAAAGGTGTTAATTCCATCTAATGCAATTCCAGACCATTCAATCCTGCTATTATTACCTGATTTCGAATTGTTGTAAGGCATGCTAGTAAATGGATTTTATTAGTAATATGGTATAATTTTCAATTACTCATTCAAGTACTTAATACCAGTAATCAAAAACTGACATTCCAAACTTCTTTATTTGATCAAAATATTCAGATTTCACCTCCAATTGTTCTTGGATGTTCTAAGAATAACATACTTCATTGCAAAGATCCCACAATCATTTTAATCTCTGACCTGGAAATAGACAGGTTAAGAAGGGAAATACAGCCACAATCCACATTCACCTTAAAATTTTCCTAAAAGAGGTGGTTAGGATCTTCCAAACTAATATATTAGAAAGGATCAACGGTCCAAGATATAAGATCTAATAATGGAGTTTTACTAATGAAATTGAATCAATCCTCTTTTGTTTTAGTTATCAATTTTCAAAGCACCAGTAGGGTCTTTGGATGGTTAGGATTGTGCAATCAGTGAAAACATTGGGTCTGTTGTGCAACACGCCAACAACGCAATGAGCCGAGATCTAATCTCAACCCTCACCCACAAATGATAAACAGGAAGAAATATAAACTAGAAACAGAATCAAAGCATTCAATAAACCACAAGACAAGATATACATGGAAAAACCCCAATCTAGGGTAAAAAAACCACGGATGCAAAACTTCCACTATGAAGAACAAAGATTATAAGGCAATATACTAACCTCTCCCTTGGAAGAACATAGAAAACCCTTTGCCCACACCTTAGAATTATTTCCCCAATATTCTAATTTCCTAGAAAATATATATAGTTTAGGCAACTCCCCTTTCCACATCCCAGTTGCAAAAGGACTTGCGACACAAAATTCACGCAAAATCGCGGAACGAATCTGCGTAACAACGACCGGTCGAGCAATCTGCTCGATTGGTCGAGCGACCCCTACGATCGGTCGTGAATGGGCCACGACCGATCGAGCACCTCGGGATTAAAAAATGATACTCGCTGGACTTTGAGTCGAACTGATCCATGACCGGTCGAGCCGGACCCTACGGCCGGTCGAGCATGGCTCAAAACCAGTCGAAGATGGTCCCAGATGTGGCTTCACATCTTAACAATCTTCCACTTGGAGACACATCGCCTTAAACCTTCATCTTCTTCATCCGGAATGCACCATCTCCTAGTCTTTAAGCCTGAAGACTAATCAAAGCTGAACAGAGCTTCAGCTTCTCTCATGTGACCGCCTTGGTCAACATATCCACAGGATTCTCACTTGTATGAATCTTCTCCAGAGCAATCGATCCATCTTCCAGTAGCGAACGTATGAAGTGATATCTGATGGCAATATGCTTAGTCCTTGAATGGAAGGCTGAATTCTTAGCCAAGTGTATTGTACTCTGATTGTCACTATATAGCTTGCAATCTGCTTGCTTCTTACCCAACTCTTCCATGAAACCTTGCATCCATACCATCTCCTTGCACGCTTTTGTAGCCGCAACATATTCTGTCTCTATCGTACTGATAGATACTATCTTCTGTAACTGAGAGACCAACTGACTGCAGCACTACCTAGAGTAAAGACATAACCTGTAGTGCTTCTTCTACTGTCGATGTCTCCTGCCAAATCTGAATCCACGTAGCCTTGTAGCTTGATTTTCGATCCACCATAGCACAGCCCTACATCCTTAGTACCTACCAAGTATCTAAGGATCCACTTCACAGCTTCCCAATGTTCTTTCCCGGGGTTGTTCATGAATTTGCTAACAACTCCCACTGTTTGAGCAATGTCTGGTCTCGTGCTCATCATTGCATACATGAGACTCCCAATAACTGACGCGTATGAGACTTTAGCCATGTAGTCCCGTTCCTCCTACGTCTTTGCACCTTGCTTCTTAGATAGCTTTAAGTGGTTGGCTAATGGAGTGTTAACCGGCTTAGCACCTCCCATATTGAATCAATCAAGTACCTTGGCTATGTACTCTGCCTGTGACAAAACTAGTTTCTTATTTTCTCTGTCACTTTTTATCCTCATGCCTAGGATTTATTTTGCAACTCCTAAATCCTTCATGGCAAATTCTCTAGACAGTTGCCTTTTGAGATCTAAGATGTCCTTCATGCTTAAACCGACCATAAGCATATCATCAACGTACAGAAGAAGGATGATGTACGACATATCAAACTTCTTCAAATAGCAACAGTGGTCAGCATGACATCTCCTATAACTGTTTCCCGACATGAAACTATCGAACTTCTTGTACCACTACCTTGGGGCCTGCTTCAGGCCATATAGACTCTTCTTCAGTCTACACACCTTGTTCTCCTTTTCTGGTGCCATGTATCCTGTCGGCTAATGCATATATATTTCTTCTTCAAGGTCCCCATGAAGAAAGGTTGTCTTAACATCTAGCTGCTCTATATATAAGTCCTTTGTAGCCACTATACTCAAGACCATACGAATTGTAGACATTTTCACCACAGGTGAAAATATTTCAATGAAATCGATACTCGCCTTTTGTTGAAACCCTTTTACAACTAATCTAGCCTTGTATCGTTTTGAACCATCATGCTCCTCCTTCAGTCTATAAACCCACTTGTTATGAAGGGCTTTCTTACCCTTAGGTAGAGCGACTAGCTCCCATGTATGATTAGACTCAAGAGAGCCCATCTCATCATCTATGGCTTGCTCCCACTTAACTCGTGTATCTGACTGTAACGCCTCTTCAAAACATTCCAGTTCACCATTATCTGTAAGCAGTAGATAATGTAAGGAGGGTGAATATCGGATCGTGGATCTCCTCTCCCGAGTAGACCTCCTCACAACTAGTGTATGTGGCTCTGCCTCATAATGCTCCTGTGCATGATCATCCTGTGGCGCTGTAACACCCGTGTCTGGTAACTTTTCCAACTCTACGAATTCTTTTTTCTCGGCCTTATTTTCCTGCACACTGTCCTTATACATCACTTTTCATTGAAGACTACATCCTTGCTTCTGATGATTTTTCTATTTTCTGCATCCCAAAACCTATAGCCAAAATCATGCTGCCCATAGCCTATAAACGTGCACCTCCTGAACTTTGCATCCAGTATATTTCTATGCTATGTATCAATGTGAACATATGAAGTGTAACCAAACACTCTTTCTCAGTCCACATTTCTTCTGGTAGCCCATTATCTAATGGTGCTAAGGGACTTCTATTGATGAGATAGGCGGCAGTATTCACAGCATCTGCCCAAAAGGTCTTAGGCAACCCTGCATGTAATCTCATGCTCCTGACGCGTTCAAGGATGGTTCTGTTAATGCGCTCAGCCATACCATTCTATTGTGGTGTCCCTGGAATTATTTTCTGATGTTTGATTCTATTAGTTGTACAATACTCTTCAAATCTCTTATTATAGTATTCTCCCCCATTATCAGGTTTGAGACACTTTACTATTTTACCTGTCTCATTTTCTACCATAACTTTCTACTTCCTAAATACATCAAATACATTAGATTTATGTTTTAAGAAATAGACCCATAGTTTTCTACTAGCATCATCAATAAAAGTAGCAAAATAACATGAGCCATTAAGAGATAATACCTGTGCCAGTCCCCATACATCAGTGTGTACAAGCTCCAACAGATGCGTCTTTGGAGTACGTCCCGTCTTCTTGAAGCTTACCCTCTTCTGCTTGCTATACACGCAGTCCTCACCGAATTCCAAGTCAATAGACTTCAGCCCTGGTAGCTTCCCTTTTAACAATAACACTTTCATCTCCTTCTCGCTCATATGTCATAATCTCTGATGCCATAACTGCCCATTCACTCCAGTTGATGCGACTACAAGTGAACTATACGATCCTGAAGTCACGTACAAAGTACCTTCCTTCTTGCCTCGAGATATCACCAAGGCAGCTTTTGTGATCTTCCAAGAATCACTGGTGCATGTTGTCACATAACTGGTATCGACCAACTGCCCCACTGAGATCAAGTTACGTTTCAAACTCGGTACATGTCTGACATCCTTTAATTTCAAGACTGTTCCGTCTTTCTAATTTACATGAACGTCCCCCTTTCCAATAATACTGCACGGCTCATCATCACATGACATATAATCACGTAGAACTTCCTTACATGAGGTGGCATGAAACGAAGCACCCGAATTTATAACCCAAGACTCATTCCTTGCATCAAGAGATAAGATCAACGCCTCTGTGTCACTCTCCTCAGATAGATTCTCTGAATCCTTCCTACCTTGAGAGCTTCCTTCTTGTTTATTGAGTGCCCTGCAATCACATTTCATGTGCCCCTTCTTGCCGCAATACCAATACCCATCTTTGTCTTTCAGTCCCTTGGACTTCTTCCTCGACTTAGAACGCTTGTGTTTATTGCCTCCTTTGTTCGACGATCTTCCTCTTCCTTTAACGTTCAAAGCATTCCCTGAATCCCCTGAAACTTCTGATGCCTTTCTTCTAGATTCTTCACTGAGAATTAGACCAGCTGCATCATAAAATTTTAGTTTTATCGATCCTAAAGAATTGCTCACAGCAATCACCAAACCATCCCAACTATCTGGTAGGCTGGATAAGATCAATAGCGCCCTGACCTCATCCTTAAAAACAATGCCAATGGATTTCAACTGGCTCGTGACTGTATTGAACTCGTTTAGATGTTCAGCCATGCTCCCACCATTTGACATATTCATGTTGAATAGTTATTTCATAAGATGAATCTTGTTTGATGCTGAGGGCTTTTCATACATGGTGGCTAGGGCTTCCATTAATTCTTTTGTAGTTTTCACCTTGGATATATTGAAGGTGACGCTCTTAGACAAAGAGAGTTGGATCGTTCCTAAAGCCTTCCTATCCAGTAAAAACCATTCATCATCTGTCATCTTTTCTGGTTTCTTCTCTTTTCCTCCTAGAGGAACTGTAACGACTCAAAAAATTCTGTACAATGGTTCGAGTACCACCTCGAACAGAAATCACTTAGGATTAAATCCTTTCAAATTTTGACAAAGTTAACTAAGTGCTAAACTAGAGTAGTCATGGAATCCGTTTGAATCACTTTAAATATGATCTGCAAGACCCAAAACTTGTAGAATCATTGACGCTAGGTTACCCTAAAGTCTAGGATCAAACTCATTACCCGACTGCTCTCGGGAGTACATTGAAACTCCGTATCAGGTCTGGACCGTACATCAGGAGTCCGAATAATACAATGTTAAGGACTTAGGACCGCGTCACTGGGCTTGACAACCATCTCGGAAATCAAATCCAGCCAATGTCCCACGGCTGTTCACTTGAGTCCGGAGCGAGAGAGAGTGAAAACACTTGTTTTCTTTCCAAAATAAATATCTTGAATAGTAATCTGAGACTTGTTACTTGCGAACATTTTGTAAGCAACCTGACCGTCAGAATTTGACCCAAATACACCCTCGGATCAGGAAAAATTTCATAAACATATCCATGTACTTGGAATTTCAGATCGGGATCCGCTGACCGTTGAACTGAAATTGGTCTGCCATGCGTGATCTGGGAATCCGACTGAAACAAAAACCTAACTTCAGCTGGATCCAAGGTTGGTGAGCTTAAGTCCGACCTTTAACTCAAGGAGGCCTGCCAGAAGTCCTCCGTTGAGCTGAAAAAGTGCCGCTTTGGTTATAACCTAAGTATACCTTGACCTTAAGTCTAGTTTAGTGCATTTTTAGGCTATATAAGGACCTTAGAACCCTCTCTCTCATAGCCATATGAATTTGAGAGAAACCCTAGAGAGAGAAGTGAGAAAAGAGAGAAAGAGTGAGAGAAGTGGGAGAATCTCCCTACTACCATTCCCTGCCGCTACACAAGCTGCACCACCCAATTCTCATTGCTTTCCAAGCGATTCCGACTTCATTTTGAAGTAAGAAACCCTAACCCTAATCTGTTTTGGAGTGTGAAGGTTGTAGGTTATGAAATAGCTAACCTATTTCATTCTTTAGGCTACCAAACTGCCGAATACGGAAGCTTAGCAAACCTAGCTGATTCGTTGCGATTCTAAGGTATAAGGTGAGGACTTTAGGTGTATAGGTTACGGTTTTCAATGCTTTCAATGTTAGATAATGATAGATTCATGATCTACATGCAATTGCACATGTACAAAGTGCTTTCTGTTTTCTATTTCGATTAAAGACGTAGAATATGGAATTTTACATATTCTAGGTATTCGTAGAAAATACCGTATACGTATATATTTTAGAAATGTGTTTGACATGATTATTTGTTGTATGAATATACGATATATGGATAAAATACTTATTTGGCGAAAGTATTCACCCTAATACATGTTTTGCTAATATACACTATGTATGTAGAAATAGTGTATTGTAGAAAATACCATATACGTATATATTTTGAAAATGTATTTGCCATGATTATTTTCTGTATGAATATATCATATATGCATAAAATACTTGCTCGGCGAAAGGACTTGCCCTAATACATGTTTTGCTAATATACACTATGTATGTCGTAATAGTGTATTCTAAGAGTTTGTGAAAAAGCTTGTGAGAGCAAGTGATTGGATGGTGGTGTCTTAGGTAGGTGTTGAGATGGGATTCTCAACTACATTAGAGACGTATATGATTTCCTCCATGTGGGTCATTTACTTTAACCACTTACTTATGAAATATATGTGTTTGCATTCCTATTTATGTAGTGCTTTATAACATGCTTTATGACATACTTGTTAACATGCTTGAATTACTTTATTTATTATGCTTTACTCCACATGCTATGAATAAGGATTGATTGAGTTTAGGACTATGTCTATAGTCCAGATAATCGGTACCAGACTTGAGATCGTGGTTAAGATTCATTTCGCCACGTAGGATGTGTTTGACGAACCCGAGTGTACTTCAGTTGGAGACAGAGGTTAGGCCACGCGAAGTGCTTATGCACTTCATGCCGTTCAATTAATTGTGCGCTCGAGCTAGTCAGGCTCGTCAAGTAACCCGATATGTCTAATGTATGTTCACCATGTTTGGTCGCTACTGCTTGAACCTAGGGTACCAAACTTACCAGTGGAATCCCGTTAACCATGATACATCGATCCGCTAAGACTCATGAGCCGGGCATGGTGGTATGGGACACCGTGGTCGAGCTGTCGACCTACGCTGGGGCCACGTACCTC
Source organism: Magnolia changhungtana (assembly GCA_030180095.1). NCBI lineage: Eukaryota > Viridiplantae > Streptophyta > Magnoliopsida > Magnoliales > Magnoliaceae > Magnolia > Magnolia changhungtana. The sequence continues at coordinate 7,484,490 of JASAUF010000652.1, forward strand.
CTCGTAGTGACCAGTGAGCAACCAGACTCGTGAGCCGATTATGGTGGTATGGGACACTATATTCGTGATGTCGGCCTACATTGATAAGGTGATGGGGGAGTGGTGTAACCTTCGTGCGTAACAGCCCTGGCAGCCCTTTGTAGTGACCACGAGTATACTCTGAATTTACGGTGAGGCGACGAGTTTTGCCGCAGTGTATAGAGTATGAACTAGGCCTGTATCTGTATAGTGATGAACCGTTAAAAAGGTGATGGGGGAGTGGTGTAACCTTTGTGCGTAACAGCCCTGGCAGCCTTTGCAGCGACCTAGAAACACACCATCGTATGAGATTAACTAGGATTGACGACCCTAGAATGGATCATGTTTGGGAATGATACAAGGGAGGTACCTTAGTTTTCCAATAATGCTGTTTGAAATAGACTAATAACTACTAGGTAATCATGCTCATCATCGCACTGCATGTGCCTGGTAGATGTGGGAGCGAGGGATGAACGCATTCACGAACGTAAGATGGTGTCGCATGAGGGTAGTTTGGCAAGGGCATTCATCATGTCATTTCGCACTTGCATTTAAGAAGAGTAGTTAGGATTGTTTGATTGTACTGCTTTATCATTACTGCTTGACTGAATTGATAACATGTTAACCTATGCTTTATTGTTCCACTGAGTTAGCTACTCACTCCCATGTTACGGGACGGTGTTATACACACCAACTAGAATCTGTCTCAGGTATAGATGATACGTCGATTCAGGAGGCGGAGCCAGACTACGATGAGGACCAGGACGAGTTCTCATACATGTAGTACTCTGATGGCTTTGCTTAGCCTGACTAGATCACGGGGATTTCAGGATATATCTGTTTTAGTTGTATTTTGATCTTTTGATTTGGAAACAATACATGTATATGGTTACTCAGTTAGTGTTCATACTCTAATGGTTTTGTTCCTTTACATACCTTATATATATACAGTTTCAGTCTTCCGCTTGCCTTTATATAATTGATCTAGAGTATGAATTACTGTTTTGGTATAATCTCACTCATGTTTATTGCATTGACATAGACAACATTCAATCGTCATCATTTATGTTGCATAAGTGATGTTCTGGAACTCGAGAGTTGAGCTGCTACTTGACCCTCGAATTTCAGGGCGTTATAGGAACATAGAGGTCCTTCTGATACAAATAATCCTCCATCTGCATCTTCCAGAAGGAAAAGTTTAAACCATCAAACTTCTCAATTCTAGTTTTCCCTTCTTCTGTCATCGCTTCCAATAGAACTAAACCAATAGCTCTGACACCAGTTGTTGCGCAACACGCCAACAACGCAGTGAGCCGAGATCCAATCTCAAGCCTCACCCACAAATAATAAACAGTAAGAAATATAAACTAGAAACAGAATCAAAGCATTCAACAAACCACAAGACAAGATATATATGGAAAAACCCCAATCTAGGGTAAAAAATCACGGATGCAAAACTTTCACTATGAAGAACAAAGATTACAAGGCAATATACTAACCTCTCCCTTGGAAGAACATAGAAAACCCTTTGGCTACACCTTGGAATTATTTTCCCAATATTCTAATTTTCTAGAAAAACCCTAGGAACACCTGTATATAGTTTAGGCAACTCCCCTTTCCGCATCCCAATTGCGAAAGGACTTGCAACACGAAATCTACGCAAAATTGCGGAACGAATCTACGTAACTACGACCGGTCGAGCAGACTGCTCGACTGGTAGAGTGACGCCTACGACCGGTCGTGAATGGGCCACGACCGGTCAAGCACCTCGGGATCAAAAAATGATGCTCGCTGGACTTAGAGTCAAACTGATCCCCGACCGGTCGAGCCGGACCCTACGACCGGTCGAGCATGGCTCACGACCGGTCGAAGACGGTCCCAGATGTGGCTCCACATCTTAACAGGGTCATCTCCTGTACATTTGTACGCCACCAGATGGACAATCTACATCATCACACATTCCACAGTGAATATTTTCTATCCATTCAAATAGGAAACTAACCCTTTTCAAAAGGGTGGAATTATATGATTTTTTGGGCCCACAGATTGTGTGTAGAGCTATCAAGAACATACATGCAGCACATGCACTTGGTCATCTTGACAGTTCATCTGAGGATTCCACCTGTAAACTCGATGTAGGATCTAATCATCTAAGAGGTTGACTTTAAACTTTGGTGATTGCTCATTTATTTCAAACCATTTGTCATTCGCCAACCATTCCCAGTAGGTAAGCAGTACGTAGCAATTTATGGTGTTGATTCTTACCAGTAGCTTTACAAGTTCAAGAAGAGGCTAGAGCAAAACTAATAGAGAAAATTTTGCATAAATTTGCAGGAACAATAGAACAAGATCTCTGCTTTCCTTTCAATCAACAAGTCCAACAGAAATCAATCCTTTATGGTTAGAAACTTCACGAGTACAAGAAGAGACCAAAACTTTAAACAAAAAAATTATATAAGCCCATTAGAAATCAATATCATAAATTGCCACCTACTTCCCTTCTTCATAAATAAATAATAAGAAAATCAAAGATCGTAAGGGGTCATTTGGCTCCTTGGAAAAGTACCCACCTCAAAATAGAATCTAAGTAGGGGTAAATTCCCGTGATTGGGATTGATAAAGCCTAGAAACGATTTCCAGTTAGAAATTCCAGCATTTTGCATTTTTTTTCTTAATTCCTAGCCACAAATTCAATTGGAAATTCCAAGCAAATGAATTCCTTCCCAACTGTCACTTCTTTGAATTTTATTTTTTTAAATAGGTACCTACACCATAGAATTCTCATCTATCTGTGAACGAGGCATTCTCTTTTATTTACAATAACACCATTCTCATTCAAGGTTTTCTGCAATACATCCCCACGCAATGCCGCATGATAGATCGAGATTGTAGTGGTTGGATTTGAGTTTATTTCAATGACGCAACCCATTTGTGATAGTGCCCCTATTAGATTGAGTACTTAAAACTTTCAATTATAAAGAGACTGTAAACCGTCCATATTCACCATAAAAGAGTAAATTTATCAAAGAGTTGAAATAATCAAATCAGATTATATATATATATATATATATATATATATATATATATATATATATTATATATATTATAAAATTACCATATAAAGTGAGAAAAACCAGATAATTACTAGTCAAAGACTAAAGTCACGACATATCTTATTACAATACATATGCATGTATTCTAGCAAACCACTTCCAATTCACGACTTAATATTTTATTAATTACTAGTTAGCATGGAAAGGTGTAGATGATTTTGTCTGTTTGCTTGCGTGCCTTTGCTAATCCTTCTCTCCTCTCTTCTCTGACCAAAATATAATACAGAGTGTATGATCGAGGATTTGCACTACCCGAAGAAAGAACTTTTCAAAGGTGTGGCCAATATGGACATACCACTTATGTTTTTATGTTTGTTTTTTTGTTTTAATAGTAACACACTTGGTCAATGCAAAACTGCAACTGTAAAAAACAAAAACAAGTTCCAAAAAATTGCAACTGTAAAATATACAAATTCCAGGAATATGTAAGTCATAGATCTTTAAGAATCCAACCCATCCCTACAATGGAAAAGAATAATAATAACATATAACTTCATGGAAATAAAAAATTTTGTGTGTTAGACAATGATCATCAAACTAAGAACATGTACACTTTGCAGGTTTTTTGTTAGTACTAGTGGGGCCCTTGATTCTCCTATCTCAACCGTTCATATGATGGGTCGACTTGGCTCATTCACCAAAAACCATGGAACAATTAGTACACATTCAATGGAAAAGCTGTCAGATATTTGATGGCTAGGATCTTCCTGTGTTGGGGCTTTTGGTGCATGGATTATCCACATTGGGCCCATCGCATCAATGGCTTGGATTGCTGATCCATGGCGTGTGGCAGATAACTAAACATCCGCCCATCTTACCATCTTAATTGTCCGTATGATGGTCTCATTAAACCAAGGGCTTAAAACAGAGAAACCATATATATCGAGATCGTTTTGGCCCACCTTTCTCTATTCTCTCTTTTTCCTCGTTCCTATTAAATATCTCCTCCTCCACGTGCTTTTGCACTTGGCCCCGATTTCAACTAAGGCATACATCATAGTTGGGTCACGTAAAACACATCATGGTGGGTCCGATCGGCGAGGAAAGAGAACTCACCTATTTGAAGATGACGTTGATCGATGAAAGATTGAAGATGACGTTGCTCGATGGTGATGGAAGATGCCACTGCTCGAGGGCAATGGGATGCCGCTGCTTGAAAATGGGAGAAGCTCTTGAGGGAAATGGGCCCGCACTGCTCGAAAATGGGAAAGAGGAAATGGCGCTCCATCTCCCAAATCCTCTTCTAAATAACATAAATCTTTCAAATCCAAAACAGTGTTTGTTTACCATTGTTTATAACAAAAAACCTGTTAATGGTCGTACATGTAAGAGGAACCATTTTTTGGATGGTTAAGATTATAATTATATAATAAAATTATAAATATTAAACACTTAAAACTAGACGGATTATTTGAATGGTCTAGATAACTCTATATCATTGCCACTATTTATATTAACAAGTCACCACTATTTTACATTATGTACAAAACTCACACGCTTTGTCCAAAGAAAAAAAAAGTAAACCAAGCTTTGGAAAGGGGGAGGGCTCTATGGGCCCCACCACGATGTATATTTTTCATCCACGCCGTCCATCAATTTATAAAGAACATCTTGGGATTGATCCCCAAAAATGAGCCCTGAATAAATCTTGGTCGGACCATAAAATGAGAAAAAATCTGGAGGGTTGGACGTCCACCGTTCAAAATTGTACCTAAGCAGACGGATCATAGACCTTAGCGGACAGATTTTAGCCGTCGGCTATGCCGACGGATTTAAGCCGTAGCCAAAACCACCTTAGATCCATCGGCGATGCCCGATTTTTTGGTAGTGAGGCCCATATAAGTAATTTTAATAAACTGATTTGCAAATTGATGGACATGGAGGAAGTGATCAAAGATGAAGATCAGGCATGTATATTGTCGAATACTTTACCACCATCGTATGATTCATTCAGGGACTCATTGTGCACCGGAAATAAAACCCTAAGTGTGAACACCGTTATCTCAGCCCTTTAAGGAAAGGTCATGAGAAAGATGAACGGTGGCTTGGGGTCATCTTTTAATGCGTTGTTTACAAGGAGAAGAAATACTGAGTGAGGTACAGGATCTTCAAGACCTAGATCCAAATCTAATAGCAAAGGCAAAGGAAAACTAAAGTGATGGAACTGTAAGATGAATGGACACATGAAGAAGGATTACTCAAATCCTAAAGAGAATAAATAAAACTCAGAAGCTTCTTCTAGGGAGGCCAATGTTGTCACATCTGATGAAGAAACAAGTGGAGGTGATGTTGTGTCTGTGTCTATGGTCGGACACTTGCATGACAATCTTAGAGATGAGTGGATCCTTGACACAGGAGCATCATATCACATGACTCCTCATCAGAGTTAGTTCACCAGTTACAAGGAATGCGATGGTGGACAGGTCTTCATGAGCAATGACAACGCCTTTAATGTTGTGGTTGTTGGTACGGTGAGCATCAAGATGTTTGATGGGATGGAGAGTACCTTGAATGATGTTAGGCACATTCCTTATATGAAGAAAAGTCTAATTTTTCTCGATGCACTCGAGGTTATAGGATGCAAGTTCACTAGTATTGATAGTGTCCTTAAAGTTTCAAAAGGGGCACTCGCGGTTATGAGAGCGCAAAGGTATGGAAACCATTACAGGTTGATCAGGAGCACTTCGGCAGGTGGAGCGGCAGTGGTTGTTACAAATTTCATGTCTGTATGTATGTGGTATGCTCGTCTGGGCCACATGAGCGAGCGGGACATGAAGATACTATCTGATTGTCGTTTGACTCTGACTTTTAAGAATTATAATTTAGATATATACAAGCATTGTATATATGGTAAACAATCTAGATTATCATTTAAATCTGAAAAACATGAATGTAAGGAAGTGTTTGATTATGTGCACTCTGACATATGGGGGTCATCACCAGAGGTTTCCGATGGGGAGTCGTCATGGTTTGTTTATTCATTGACGACTACTCAAGGAAAGTTTGGGTTTACTTCATGAAACGTAAATTTGAAGTTTTCACTATATTCAAACAATGGAAGTCAATGATGGAAAAACAGTTAGGGTAAAAAATAAAAGTTTTAAGGACTGACAATGGTGGAGAATTTACTTCCATTGAGTTTAATGAATATTGCAAAGATGAAGGGATCATTAGGCACAACACAGTGCGTCATACGCCCGAACAAAATGGTGTAGCTGAGCGGATGAATCAGACTCTCTTGGAGAGGGCCCGATGCATGTTATGTAATGTTGCGTTAAGAAATGACTTATAGACTAAGATCATTAACATGGCTTGCTACTTGGTGAACTGATCCCCATCTATAGTAATTAAATGTAAAAGCTCAGAGGAAGTATGAAGTGGCCATAAGCTGGACTACTCAGATTTGCGCATATTTGGTTATGAAGCTTACTCTAATGTACCATCAGTCGAGAGAGATAAGCTAGACCATAAAGCCAAAAGGTACATCTTGGTTGGTTATGGTATTGGTATGAAAGGTTATAGGTTATTCGACAAGGTCACACGTAGGATTATCACTTGCCGTAACGTGAGATTCGATGAAAGCTCCCTATATCACAAGAATAATTAAGAGGAGTAAGAAGAACTAGAAAGGTTGATCGTAGACGTCTATATTGATACAGATGATACTCAAGCAAAAACAGATGTAGAGACAAATGTACAGGAGCAAGTAGAGCAGCCACCTGTGAGAAGGAGCCAGCCGCATGATTGCAGGTTACTAACAAGATACAGTGACGACTTTAATATCGCATATGCCTTCATTACAGATGAGGGTGACCCATCAACTATTCAGGAAGCTCTTAATGAGTTTGATGCAGAAAAGTGGAAGGTGATTATGGATGATGAGATGGACTCGTTGTGCAAAAACCACACGTGGGAGCTAATAGAGCTTCTAGTGGGTCAAAAAGTGATCAGATGCAAGTGGTTATTCAAAAGGAAACAGGATAGATACAAAGCGAGGCTGGTAGCAAAGTGGTATGCTCAGAGAAGGAATCGACTTCACAGAGATATTCACGCCGGTGGTTAAGCAAGTATCCATCAGATTCGTGTTGACGCTGGTTGCCCAATATAATCTCAAGCTAGAACAGATAGATGTCAAGACTGCATTCCTGCATGGGGACACTACCAAAAAATAGGGCAATGCCGACGGCTAAAAACCGTCGGCACTGGCCTTCCCCAACGGCTTTTAGTCGTCAGATGGTCCGTCGGGAAAAGGGGCGTGGGCGTTGCTCGCCGATGGATTTTAGCCGTTGGTGTCTACGATGTCGGCATTTCCAATGGCTGTGGAGGACATAAAACCCGTCAGCATTGTCGACGGCAAAAAGCCGTCGGCGTTTCACTTAAAAAATAAAAAAATTAATAATAATAATAATTAATTGCCTAATCAATGCGCATATCCAAAACTAGATGATCCTAACCATTCCAAACGCATTCCAAACGCATTCATAAAAACATAGTACTAATAGCAACAAAATATAAAATTAAGCACAACAGAAACATGATCCTAACCATTCCAAATGCATTTCATTGGACAAATACACCGAGTAATTATGTTACCTAATTGCAGACAAGATAAACATATCACCTTTCATAATAGTCACGAGAAAATCTTTTGGAAGCTCAAATGTTGCAAACACATCCATTTGATGGCTTGAATTCCAGTTAATCACCTATTATCACAAACAGGCAACCTGGTCATTGAGGTAGCCAGGCTTGTTCTAGTCGTGAGCTAAAAGTTGCTAGGAAACACATTCTACACCCATACAACACACAACACAGGCATATGGATGCATGTGCCAGCCAAGAACTAGTGGACCCTTTTTAAGAAATGCCACCAGTAAGAACATATTCACACTCTTAAATGCAAGCAATCCACAAATGACTTCATGCACAAAAAAGAAAAAAGTTGCAATTACAATGAAGGTCATTTGTGTTTTGGATTTCAAGATTCAATTTGAGCAGAGCAGAATCATTCAATCCCAAATAGCCCTGCCCCCACCATCTCAAATATCATTATCTTCAGAAACTTTGGGCGTTGAAAGAACTCGTGTTAATATGTTATACTTTTGTGGCCACTCCGCAATTGCACCAACTCCTGCTTATGGTAAATGTAAGTTCAATCTAAAATTGCAGACTGATGGGATTGCAATCCTTCAAAGATTCAGCAAGGACCGACTTCTAATCAACTTCATGCTCCATTTTAGTTAAAAAGACTCTTGAACCAAAAGAAAAATGTGCATCCAACACGATTTTAAAGCCTAATGAAGTTGTCTTGCAACAATTTTAATGATCGTTTCATATATTTCACACTTGATTCTTTTATTAAGATTTTAAAAAAAAAAAAATTGAGGACCAGTTTGTATAGGACAGAGGTGGACCTACATCAAACTCTTGAACTGAAACTGTATCAAGCATGTAATGTGATTTCCAACCAATCAACAAAGGGTGCATCTACTATGAAGCAGCCACTTTTTAACTTTTATGTCTAAACTTGGAGAAATTTTGTTCACTAAAACAAGGGTCTAGTCTAGCTATTTTTGGCCTCCAGTTATCCCAAACAGACTACGGTACGCAAGATTCAGAAAGAAACAAGCCGAAAGCAAGATGAGGATCAAAATATTACCCGCATTGGAGAGCCTTGAGACTTCAGCTTCAGCTTGACTAATGAAGGCATCTTTGTTTCCTTGCACATATTGGTTGAGAGAGCCTTGAGACTTCAGCTTCAGCTTGACTAATGAAGGCATCTTTGTTTCCTTCCACATATTGGTTGTGCCGATCTTTCAATATTTCTGCAAGTCTCCTCTTTTCTTCTGAATAACCTATGGTAAGGAAATGTTTACTCGCAAAGCATACAAAATACTGAAAGAAAGAAAGAAAAAAAAAAAAAAAAAGAAATACGATTGAACACAAATGATCAATAAAACTAGCATATAACACTCCAACAAAATAGAAATATATTGACATGAGAATGCTAAAATATCTTGAATATGTTCCACATCATAAGAAATGTGAGGAAAGTGTTTGGATAATTAAATTTTCCCTTATTGAATCAGCAAAATAGTCACAATATTATAGAAGTATTAGAGAAATGACCAATTTGAGAGATTTGGGAATATAAGAAATACGAGATGTCCATAAGTTGATATTTTAGGTAGTGCCTCCTTATGTGTAGGTATTATAAGTAGTGCCTCCTTATAGAAGTATTTTAAGTAGTGCCTCCTTATCTCCAGCACCCATTGTCGGCCTACACATGTAGGAGTAAAGAAATTCATGATGGCAAGTGGTTTCATTTTCATTATGGATGAGTATTGAGTTATAGCATGACAAACCAACAAATAAACAAAAAGCTTCAAGTCCAAAGATTCAAATCAACCTTGGCGGCTCAACCATGAACTTGTGATTGAAGAGCTCGAACGTCAGTCTCTCAATGCGAGAAATAACTGACGAGGGCTCAACATACAGGAACTGCTTTCTCGAGTCAGCTGTACTTGCCGATTGCCGTTAAGATACATTAGGAAAAAGAGATGCAATTTTTGAATCTTGATTCCTTAAGTTACCCAATGAATATCCACTGGAAAACACTTGACATTCCTAACGGGTTAAGAATTTGGTGCTAAAAGCTTATATTTAAGTTAGTTATCAAGCACATCATCTCCGTGCATGACACGTAGGAGATCTAGCATCATTTTGAATATCTATATCATATCGGCCGATACAGGCGATGCCAATGCCCAGAATGAACAGAGATGGCAGATCAGAGAACTCAACAATGACCACTTAACGCCATCATATCCAACATGGTGGTCCTACAATTGTGTTGGATTTACATCATCAATTAGATGCAACAGTAATCCTCCCTATAAGGATATGTAATACAAGGTTTGCTAATTTTACAATGAGTACATCCCAAACCATACACATAGCCACACATGCCGACATGGCACAGACACAAGATTGAAGACGTTCCTTAGGTGGACTGCATGTATGTGCCCTGTCCCAAGAATCAGGCTGATCAATCATAAGTGAACCAAAGTATATGAAAAAAAAATGAGGTTACGGAAAAATTAGCCAATGGTCCCCATTCAACATACATGTGCATCCCACCGGATGAATTGACTGACCCGATTACTGGACCAGGGACATACACAATGGGAACACCTTATGGATGGCTCGAATCTCCCACAAATCTGCCGCATTGGCACATGCGACAGCGTCTAGAGGGGTGGGATCTCACCTTGTAGAATTAGCAAACTTTTATGTAATACTCCTCGGAAATTTAAGAAAGAGAGTATGGCATGAAAATTTGCAGTGAATCCAATAAAGGACCTATGAGTAAGATCGTTACCAAAAAATTAGAGATCCTTGTTACTCGTTTCTTATCTATAGCAATGAAAACCTTTTTTCCTTTGCTTTCCTATTAGCAGAATTTTGAAGCCATTATGCATTCGACCTTCAGGACCATAGTGGATTATAGAAATTTTAAGCTCAACAATCAGTTATTCAGTACTGTTCATTTTACCTGGATTACGCCATAAAAGGCTTCTACAGAGATCTATACAATCAGGATGCGGTTCTTCCAAAATACCTTGTGGAAAGCTGTGGCTCATTAGATGCCAAAATATTGTGGAAAATTTGCAGACAGCGGTGATTTAGGATAAGGTCAAATACAACCATTCTTATAGAGATCTTTCAAACAAAAATTCACAATACATGTATGTTTTAATAAGAACCTGGTATTGGCAATTTCCTTCAAAGGATGGCTTCCCTGTGACCGGTGGAGCAATTGCTCCCACACTCCATAAATCACCGCATAGAGCACTCATGAACTTGAAGAACAAAAAAATATCGCACACTCTACCATAGGTAGTACTCGATATGAGGAACAAGTTGTGTAATAACACCTATGCATCATATTTTTTATTCTGAATGATCTCTGGAGCCATGTATAATGATGAACCACAAAGTCTCAGCTAACCCTTGAGGTGTTAGGTACCTACAAGGGAGGCATTTTTTAATCAAGAAAACAAAAGATGGAATTGGAAGAAGAAGCTGAGACAGTCTAAAAAATCGAGATACACCAATCTTTTTTATTTTTTGAAAGATGACGCATAAATTGTTCGGTTTCTCTCGTATTTGTTCTCATTACTGAGAGAGGGTTTCCTCACAACATCTTCTAAAAAACCCTCTACTCCAAGTAACTCCCATACCATTTATGATGTCTCTTGTCAGTCGGAATGGAACCGCCAAAGACAGCATGAGCTATCACATAAATTATTGGAGTCTTTATTAACACGCAGCGTGAACTCCTCTCTTACTCAGATAAATTAGGAAGATAGGAAAAATGGAAATTCAGTGGTGAGATATAGACAAACCCTCTCTGGTGTTTTGAGCATCAGGTCTGTTCAAAGGCAACACCGAGATCGATGTGAACTACTTCTGTAGTAGCTTGGTCAATGAGAAATTTATTCGAATGTCGATCTCCAAGCCCAACAATGTAGCCAACCTGAATTCAAAGGATATACTTAGTCATTAAGCTGCATCTTGGTTAGCATGTCTCCATCTCGAGGCACATAAATAACTGATTGGAGTTATATGCATCTTGGTGATGCATTTCAAGGCATTAGATATTACATAGAAATTGCATTCTAACATCAAAGAATGAATTCTACATCTACAGAACTCATAGCAGCCTAATCTTGTCCTGGCGTGTTACACCATAACAATGAGCAACATTTTCAGAAGTAACACCCATGGGTAGAAGACAGTCTTGAGCTTGCTGGAAACTCTAAACCTGTGACATTATAAAATATCTTTGTTGAGTGCAAGAAACATCCTTTCTTAAAGCAAAAAAAGGCAAAACTTAAAAGAAGATGTAGAGTTCAGCAAGAACATATCTTGGGATTTATTGACCCTTCCCAAGCCATTGGATTTGCTGTCATAGACTCCGATCTAGAGCCCCAATCCCTGTATTGAGAAGATTTAGAAAAAAAATAATAATAATAATAAAGATAAATCCAGAGTTCATAAATAACATAACATGACCATCAAGCCTCTCAATAGGATGCATGAATACCTATGTCATAAAATCCAGCTTTAATGGTTGCAAGAACATCAAGAATCACTGGAGTCCAGATGAGCATTCTTAGGTTCTGATTCTAATAGGCGCATTCTGTTTGACATAGATAGATAGTAAATACAAATGATTGAACATGTACCTATAGAAATTACGACATTAACGACATGAAAATCATCTCGAATGTCTGAAATTACGACATTAACGACCTTTTCAAACTGTACATATGGTGATGAGATGTACCCTACAAATTCCTCCTCAAATCAAATGGGATAATCAACATACATTGATAGAAAAAGGATAAGAAATAAAAAGAAAAGAGATGTATATGATGGCACTTTTTACAGTGGTTTGTAGGTGCATTGAATCTGGTTTGTTTACAACCTAACAAAATGAGTGAAACCGCAGCCCAAATAAACGAGAGGAGTATATAATACTCAGATTGCCTATGAACCTTGATACACGGGCACTCAGAAATTTCACATGTTGCATATATTAACTCAAATAACAGAGTATAAACTACAGCCCACCTTCACTGAGACACAATCCTACTGATTCATGGACACTTGTTTGTGGAAATAAGACAGTTGGATATTTTTCATTTTTAAACATACAATCCAATAATCTAATAATCAGACAAGCTTATTTTATTCATGATATATGTGCATTGGGTACAATTATTTGGAGAGTTTAATTTGAGTACTAGTTGTATGCAGGTGTGAAATTTCTTAGTGCCTATGTATCATCCATCACAATCTGCCAGAGTATAAAAGTTTTTTTTTTTTTCTCAAAAAAGCGATAAGTGGAAAGAAAGTAATCTGGGTCTTTGCTACCCCACCTCTTCATTATACAAAGGATTGAAGAAACTACTAGCTTTTTAGATATACCAGGTTTTGCCACTTGCAATTTCAGCTGGCTTGTTGGCAGAACTCCATTCCACTAAATATTTACCAGAATGCCCTATCAAATGCAACCTTAAACTGCTGAGATAATGGGTCACTCACCCAGATCACTTGTCATTCTTGGTTGGCTTGTCAAAGAAAACTCCAGGCCAACACAAAAGAGACTCCATTCCCACCCAATCCGAAATGTAATGCTCTTTCCGCTCTTGCCAAACACCACCCTTTTCAGAGCATACGGGAACAACAAATATTGGGAAGAATCCCATTGGAGCATTCTTCCAAACGCAACCTCAAACAGCTGGGATGATATGGCCACTCACCCAGCTCACATGCCATTTCGAGTGGCTTGTCGGGAAGACTGTTACACCCAATGTGGAATGTGCTTTCCATTTTGCGAGAATCCCACCCTTTCAGAGTAGGCGGAACCCAGTAAATATTGAGCGTGCAGAATACCTAGAGCATATTGCTTTTTTAGGACGTCTGGATTTCCTGCTAAAGACTCTTGCAGGAAGTTCTTGTTCAGGGATGGTGGGTGGGTCCCACGTTGGAGTTTGTGAGAAATCCACATGTCCCGACAGGCCTTTGGCAAGCCCGATCCTCTGATCTATGCTTTCATCAACCCAAGCATTCAAGCTTATACTGATCTATGCTTCAAGAAGAAAAGAGAAAAAGCAATGACAGAAGGGATTCTGGAATAAAAACAGCAAGAAGAGGAACAATCGGCGGGGAAAATAATGGATTTCGAGAGAAACTCACCTATTTGAGATGAATCTTCAAGGATTCAGATCTCTGGCGAGGAAGATTGCGCCGTTCGAAAGAGGGAAGAGCTCTGGCAAGGAAGATCGCCCGTTTGAAAGATGAAGAGTCGTTCGAAAGAGGAAGAATCGTGCGTTTGGAAATCCCTCTTCTGAAATGAGGAGATACTTTCAAATCCGCTAATTGTGTGTTTACCATCATTTATAACATACACATTATTACAGACGTACATATAATGGACCATTTACTGGATGGTTATGATAGTTTTATATAATAAAATTATATATATTACCCATCTAAAACTAGACCCATTATTTGGTTGTTCTGGATAACCCTATATCATTACCACTATTGATATAAATGAGTCACCACATTTTTACAGAAAATGCAAAACTCAGGCACATTGACAGTTAAAAAAACGGTACCTTCAGCAAAGGATCTGGTAGGGCTCTATGGGACCCACCATGATGTTTTTGCTTCATCCATACCATACATCCATTTCTAAATATTGTTCTAAGAATTATGACAAAAAATTAGTCCTAAATAAATCTCGGTTGAACCACACCACAGGCTTAAAGTAGCGTTTGGACGTCCACCGTTAAAAAATACTATTTAGCTACGGATTTAGAGAGTTTTAGCTACGGATTTTAGCCGTCGTTATTACCAACAGATTTTAGCCGTAGCCAAAACCACCCCAAGACTGTCAGCTTTGCTTAATTTTTTGGTAGTGGGAGTTGCAAGAGTAAATATACATGAAGTAACTAGAGGGCTACGAAGTTAAACGAGTAGAAAAAAAAATTTACAAGTTAATGAGGTCATTGTACAGCCTGAAACAATCACCTGGGCAATAGTATAAGAAATTTGATTTTACTTAGAGTAAATATGATCACTGTGTCTATTACAAGACACTGAGTGATGGCAAATTCATCATCATAGTATTGCATGTTGATGATATGTTGATCGTCTGTCATTATATGCATGAAATCAATATACCGAAGACTCAGTTATCAGGGACATTCAAGACGAAAGATCTAGGGGTTGTAAAGAGGGTTCTCGGCATAGATAATCATAGAGACGGGAAGATGAGCGGGCTTTAGTTATCACAGGTAGAATACCTTTAAAAGGTGCTGATAAAGTATGGGATAGACCAGGTAAAGCTAGTAAGTGTTCCCCTCGTGGCTCACTTCAAGCTTTCCTTGTAACAATGTCCTAAATCAAATGAGGAAAAGCATGTTATGTCTCATGTGCCCTATTCGAATGCGGTTGGCAGTTTAATGTATGTCATAGTCTGTAGAAGACTAGATATTTCACAGGCAGTCGGTGTTGTGAGTAGATACATATCAAACCCTGACAAACAACATTGGGAAGCGGTGAAATGGCTACTTCGATACATTCAAGGTATAAAAGAGTATGTCTTAAGTTTTAAGAAAATATGAGCAAAGTTGGTAGGGTATGTGGATTTAGAATATGCAGGCAGTGTGGACTCGAGGAAGTCGACTTCTGGTTACTCATTTATACTAGCGGGTGGAGCAATTATTTGGATATTGAAGTTTCAGTCTGTGGTGGCTCTTTTCACGACCGAAACAGAGTATATGGCAGTAACAGAAACATTGAAGGAAGGTATTTGGTTGAGAGGCATGATAAATCAGTTGGGGCTTTAGCAGGAAGCCATGCCAATTAATTGGACAGCGAAAGCGCTATAAATTTGGCAAAAAATTTCGTTTATCGCTCTCATACTAAACACATTGATGTTCGTCACCACTTTATCCGACAAGTGCTTGAACAATGAAGTGTAACTCTGGAGAAGATTCACACCATCGCGAATCCAGCAGACATGCTCACCAAGGTCGTTCTTACAGAGAAGTTCAAGTCTTGTGCAACTTCTCTGTGCTTGGTGATGGCGTAAAAGGAAGACGGAGTGTGCATGAGAAGCATTGATTGAAGCTATGATGTGATGCAAAGATAAGAGAAGAGGTCAAGAAGCTACACATTTGAATATTGAAGACATTGTGGAGATTGTTGTTAATGATGTCTTAAATCTGAGGAAATTCGACTAGCTCGAGAAAGTTCGGGTGAAAGTCCACCAACAATGTATTTTGGAACTTCTGAGAAATTTGACCAGTTGAAGGACAGGTTCGACAAGTCGAAGTGCCCTTGGACTAGCTCGAGCTCTGATTCGACTAGTCGAAAGTTATGCAAATTGTGCGCAGACTGCGTAAATTTGAGATAATTTTCAGATTATTCCAAGTCAATGAGAAAGTTGGAGTTCCCCAACTATAAATAGAAGTTCCTAGGGTGCTCCTAGAGTCATTCTAAGATATTTCAAGGTTTCCTAAACTATTCCAAAGGATTTCTAAATAGTTCTAGGGTTTCAAAGGGTATAGCAAAGGGTGAGAGTCGAGGTTGTTCGAATCAAGTAAGTCCTTTCCCTTTGTAATTTATGCTTTCATAGTGGATTTATGTCGCTTTGTGCCGTGGTTTTTTTCCCGAATGGGTTTTCTACGTTAAATCTTTGTATTCTCTTGTGTTTGCTTGGTGCTCTTGGATTACTATCCTAGATTCATCTTCATGTGATTCTGCTGCATAATCCTCAACATTAGCTGATTACTATTGGTAGACAATTAAAATGAAAATATCCAATGGTCCTCAAATTAAAGGTTAGGATTGTTGACGACTAGGGGTGTACATCGGGCCGAACCGAGTCGAATTGGGCTCAACCCGGCTTGGCCCAGTCACCACCAAACCCAGCCCGAACCCGGCCAGGCCCGATCACCGGGCCAACATGTCCAGCCCGAACTTAGCTCGGTCAACAATCGGGTGAGTTCGGGCCAGTTTCGGACCTTACAGCAAGTTCATGGGAAGGGCTTTAGTAAGTAATCCGTGTCCCATTACAAGTCCCTCGATCAACGGTTTAGATAGTTGAACTATAGACTCCATAATAAATCTAACTAATCAGGACATTATAATTCTTTTTTTATATTTTGGTGAATTGATGTCGTTTAAGTTATACGTCTCATTGTGGATGGTGCATAACTTGAAACATGTCAAACTATCCAGGCTATCCAGTCAGTGGCTATTAAATGAATGGTTAAAATATTTCAATCGTCAAACTTAAATGGTTACGACCTTCCAATTTATGTAATTTTTGGACTCTGCTCTATCTACAAAGGGATCCACGATTTGGACGGCCTGGATTGTCGTAAATCTATGACACTTGTGAGGTGGATGAGCCACTGTCACTTCAAAAATAAGCGGTGAATTATCCCAGAGTCAAGAGAGAGATTGAGAGAGAGGAAGAGAGAGATTAGAGAGAGAGAGAGAGAGAGAGAGAGTTTTAGGGTTTAAGGTCGGGCGGCATTCTCACTTCTCTGTCTCAAATGGTTAGGGTAAGGATATAGGAATATATATATATATATATATATATATATATATATATATATATAAACAGTCAAGTTGGGCCAGGTCGAGTCCGGTTTCGGACCGAGTCGGGCCAAATTTGGACCTGTTTGAACTCGGCCGGTCAAGTTGGGCCAGGTCGAGTCGGGTTTCGGACCGAGTCGGGCCAAATTTGGACCTGTTTGAACTCGGCCGGTCAAGTTGGGCCAGGTCGAGTCGGGTTTCGGACCGAGTCGGGCCAAATTTGGACCTGTTTGAACTCGGCCGGTCAAATTGGGCCAGGTCGAGTCGGGTTTCGGATCGAGTCGGGCCAAATTTGGACCTGTTTGAACTCGGCCCAAACTCAGTTTTGAGCTGAAGAAAATGGCTCGGGCCAGACCGAGCCGAGCTTTTTCATGCCGAGTCAGCGAGTTAACTGGGCTAGCCCGGTTCGTGTATAGCCCTACTGACGACCACTTTCAATTTTGAGTAATTTTGCACTGCATGCAGAATTTCTAAGCACTGACATATCAAGCGTCATATGCAGCCGGGGTAAAAAAGGGACGAGTGGGGTGTTATGGAATCAGTGATGGATAAAGAGCCGCTTAAATTGTAAATCATGGCCATGTCGAGTGGTCCACCAATGGCCCGACGTCGCAAATACAGTTATTCAGCAGGGGGAGTGCAGCATGTCTACTCATCACGTGCAGCCCTCAACGTGGGTCCACTTTCAAGTATGTATTGTATATCCACACCGTTCATCCGATCTTTCCAGCTCATTTCAGGGCATGAACCAAAAATGAATTAGACCCAAATCTCAGGTGGACCACGCCACAGGAAAAAGTTGTGATTGAATGCCCACCATAAAAATTTGCCAGAGCCCACGTAATGCCCACCATAATATTTATTTGCCATCCAATCTGTTTGTAAGGACACACGGAACTGATGAAGTAAAAAAATTTTTAAAAATTAAAATTAAATAAATTAAATAAACAAATATTAGTTTGATCCAAAACTTTTATGACCCACAAGAAGCTTTTAATGGTCAATTACCACTCTTTCCTGTGGTATGGTCCACCTAAGATTTGGATCTGTTTCATTTTCAGGCCCATGGCATGAAATGAGGTGGAAAAACAGATGAACGGCGTGGATATATCAAAGTGGCCCCACAGTTAGGGCTGCACCATGTTTAATGAGGTCGGCGCTGCACCTAATTCGCTCCCTAAGTAGAGATGCTACCTGTTAGCTTTTGGCCGTACGATCAAGATGGCTTCTTACATTGATCACATCCATTGGCTTTTGATCATACAATCCAAACCGCTGATCATATATAGTGGCCAACCAAACCGTTGGATTGTAGAGGTGAATGCAACCAGACCACTGATCATATCTGCAAAGGTCCTCAGATCATAAACCTTTAGATCCGTCGGATCTCACCGGCACAAATCAGAGCGTTAGAACTATACCACATCCCGCGAATCAGATTGTTAGATTATGACGTAGGGAAGGATGTGTTGAGGTCGATCACCGTCTTCTTCCTGAGGGGATAACTATTTCGAATACACATATATACCTCGAATCCACATGATAAATTGATTGGTGATTGTCTAATCTCTATACATCCCTGTTACACTATTAATATAATATTTTAAAAAAAAAACTAAAATTGGTAATTACAAAAAACAACAAATTTCTAATCCTAATAAAAATCTTAATTCTAATAAAACTCTTCTAAAGTCTAATTTCTAAAAATAAAATTTTCAAACTGTTGCTAGAAGAGTCCTAACATAATTACAAATTATTTCTAAAAAAGAAAAAAAAAAATCTAAAACTCTAAAAATTAAAAAAATATTAAAAATCGGAATTATTAAAAATAACATTTTTCTTAAAAATCCATTTTTGAGTTGAAAGCCCGCGATTTTCTGACGATCATAATGATACTCGGATCAAAAGTTATGCCAATTACAATCCACGTTCTTTTGGCCCAACCATGCTAGAAATGTATCTGTGATCAAATTATCACCATCGATTGATATCATCACATCAATCAACGATCAATGAATCTTCACGTGGATCTTATGACCACTGGAACAAGGTAAGCAAGCCTTATCTTATCAAGATCTTCTACATGTATGTGGGCCCAAGCCCCGCTTTGGTCCACTATGGTGATTGTGTGAATGCTAACACATCAGCACATAGGGCTGTTGATGGGCTGGGTGTGGGTCAGGCAAAATCAAAATTTTGAGTAGGCCCACACCAAATAATTCAAAATCTGAGCTGAAGCCAATACAGGCAACGCCCATTGACAGCCTCGTATCTGAGTTGGGCCCGTTGACAGCCTTGTAGCTGAGTTGGGCCCATATCTGCATAGTGCAATTTGAGATCTTTGTGGTGAATGTTGATCCCCAAGAGTGCCGTACATTTGTGGGAGCTGTCACAAATGGTCCATGAATATCTGGGCAGCATATGAAATCCCTACATTGATGCACGACAGATGTGGGCCCATCTTTCACACCCAATATCGTTATTTGCTTACGATTGTGTATGGATGGACACAAGAAAATGTGTATATGATTTGTTTACGGTCAAATGACATAAAATGAGGATTGAGAATAAGTTATTTCGTGATGATCGTGGAAGCGGGCCCCATTCATCATTTGAAAACTATCGGGATCAATTTATGCTTACAAGAGATATTCTAATGGAAGCGCCTCTAGCTAGTTGTCGTGTTTGGTGGGATAGGAACACAGATTGCATTTATTACAAAGCACCAGATGCATCCGGTCTAATAAAATCTAAATGAATAAAGGAATTGTGTACATGACAGACATGAGACCTATAGTGAAATAGTAAAATTATTATTTTATGTTGAGAATCTTTATCTTGTTTTAAGGGCTCATGCTTGTCAGGCACATGCATGTAACGCTTTTTCATTGATGTTGGTAACCTTCTCTTTCCTTGTGAAGGTATCTAATATGGGCGGCATACCTGGAAGACTCTTTATCAAAAATATCCTGACATTGGAATATTCATCTTTTAAAAGCCATTTTTGCTTGGTCCAAGACATGTTTAAGTCCTTTTTTTCTAATGTCGTCCCGTAAGTGTCATGAAGATAATGTCTCCTAAAAGTTCTATGGAATTTCACGGGATCTAAAGGTCAATCGTAACTTTGGAATAATTAGATTTATAGCTAATTGGTGCCACTGATTTTTATTATTATTATTATTTTTATGGTCATTAGAGAGCTCTTTGGGATTTGAATTCTATTATGTATCAATGAAGGCAGAAAGCATCAATTATCTCCTAAGTAGTAAGAGAATCTTGTGCCACTTTAGCTTTATTTGGAATGTTTAATATTTGATAATCACTCTCTTAGCCAAAGATGCGTGAATGATTTAGTAGATCACCTCGTTGGGATAAAAAGAGATGGTTATGCTTTTCGCTTTTTCTATATTTCTTAAATTGGAAGGATAGGAATCTTTATGTGTTTGAACAAAAAAGCATAAGTTTTTAAATAAAGTAACTCAGTGTGTATCTTTTTCATTTTAAATATTCCTAATAAGACCATAAGAATAGGCAGCCAATCATTACTAAAGGGGAAACAATTCAGGTGAGCCACCATAAGGGAACAATATGTAAAACCGACTCCATCCTCTTTTGGGGTCTACAGACTAAATCTCTTAATAATGACTTCACATATTCACGACAAACATCAAAACTCAGTCCAATTCAAATGCTAACTAAGATAAACTTGTTGTCAGATGTCTTTAATTTGAATGGAAGACGGGTTTGTCTATGCCAGAGAAAATTCTGATTTTTCCCTATACTTGTTGGACAGTTTTCGGGGCATTGTTTGATCCTATAGAAAGTGGCTTCGATTCCATCGGTAGGCCTTGATGGGTGTCAATCCTACCGAAGGTCCTATTGAAAGAATTGTGTGATTTTGCGGAAGTACGTATTTTTTTTCCTAATTCGATTGTAACACTAAGAGCAAAGTTAGGGTTTTGCAATGGGATTTTAAGGGTTGTTCAAATTGGTAAGTCCATCTATCTCTTGTAATTCGTATTTTCTGGTGGATTCATTGTCGATTTACGCCGTGGTTTTTTCCGCAAGGGGTTTTTCACATAAATTCATTTGTTTTCTGTGGTGCTTGTTTGTGTTTGTCTCTTTTGTTTGATTTGAATTTGAGGTTTGCTTCGATGATTCTCCGACAAGTGATATTAGAGCCATGTTGGGTTTCAAATTTGAATTTGAAGTATGTCAAACGTGAAGTATGAAATGGAGAAGTTCACCGGGAAAAACAATTTTGAACTATGAAAGGTGAAGATGAAATCCCTTTTAGTTCAGCAAGGGTTGCAACATGCACTCATTGGTATCGAGAAGCGTGGATCGTGTATGAGTGATGAAGAGTAGGAAGAGTTGAATGAAAGAATGAAAACCTTGATCCAATTATGTTTGGCAGATAATGTCATTTACGATGTCCTTCATCAAAAGATCACCGTAGCACTTTGAAAGAAGTTAGATAGCTTGTATATTAAGAAATCATTGTCGAATCGTCTGTATCTAAAAAAAGCAATTTCATAATCTGAAAATGATGAAAATGTCAGATTTTAATGATCACATCAGTACATTTAATCAGATCATTTGTAAATTGATGAGTGTGAAAGTGAAGATTGGCAAAGAAAATCAAGCCCTAATTCTTTTGAACTCTCTTCCAAAGTCTTACGATAGTTTCGTAGACACTATGTGCCATAATAAAGATACCATTAATATTAAGGCTGTCATCTCGGCCCTTCAGTCGAGGGTGTTGAGAAAGAAAGACAGCAACACGGGTTCCTCTATGGATACTTTAGTAGATAGGAGAAGGAATTCTGAGTGGGAGAAAGGAAACTCGTCGTGTTCACGGTTCGAGTCTAAGGGCAAGGAAATGGTGAAGTGCTAGAACTATAGAAGACAAAAGCATATGAAGAACGATTATCGAAATTCTAAAGCCAGGAAGGGAGATAAACCAGATGAAGCATCGAAGGAGGCCAATGCATGGAATCGAGTGAGGATGTGAGCACCTGTGATGTTCTGACCGTATCTAAATCTAGTTATCTCAGAAATGAGCAGATTTTAGATACAGGGACGTCATACCACATGACCTTGCATCAGGATTGGTTCATCACATACAACAAGCGTGATGGTGCCAGGTGTTTATGTGCAATGATGTTGCCTGTAAAGTCATTGAAATCAGATTGGTATGCATGAGGATGTTTGATGGGATGGAACGTATTCTGACAGATATGAGATGCATTCCTGACCTACGAAAGAATCTGATCTCTCTGGAGCTCTTGAGGCAATTTGGTGTAAATTTAACGATTTTGATTGTGTCCTAAAGGTTTCAAATGGGTACTCGTAGTGATAAAAGCGCAGAGAAATGGTAACCTTTACAGGTTAATCAGGAATACAGTATAGGGTGGAGCTGTAATATCTATAGTGGAGTCCACATCGGCACGTTTTTAGCATGCACGTCTAGGTTACATGAGTGAGTGAGGCATGAAGGTACTTTGATGTAGAGCAGGTCACAGATAATTTCATGGCCAAGATGGGCCAAAAAAATCCCGATCGAAGATAGAGGTGATCCGAACCGTCAGAACCTAAAACGGATATATCTCGTAAACCGAAATGAGTTATTCGATGCACCATCTATGATTTTGTGGTAGGACGAGCTACTTTAGCCACCCAACCCCACTATACCGGGTTGCACACGCCGAATTTGTGAAATACCATCAGATCAACAGTTGAATTCCTATTTTAATTTCATTTTTACTATTTGTAATAAGTTTTAGTTTGAGTATAACTTTTCATCCGTTGGGCTTTAAGAGTTGCGCCCAACATATCCAGCTACATTCATGAAGGTAACCATTCACGAGAATAAAATCCACTGTATTTATTATTTCATCAGAGTAAACAAATTCAATAAATTATCAAATGCCATCTTAATGGGAGCTTATTACAATATCAAGTTTGCAACAAAAATATAAAACTAAATTATAAAACTATCTTCTTATTCATTTAGTATAATCTTCCATAGGGAGATGGTCTTCTAGGTTTTTAATTTGTACATCACATGCATTATCTGTACGGTTGGAGAGGGGTCAATGCCCTACTCACAGTGATGGTTATCCTTTAAAATTAATAATAATTTAAGAGATTCATAGAAGTAATGTAAGAGTTCTGATATGTCTCGTACTCCACTACGAAAGGTATCAGCATGCGTAACCAATATATATGAACGCATGCCAAGCAAAGTGTGTACGGCTCATCATACATAGTGATCATTATCACAACGTAGAAATACTTTAAAATATCTGACTCACCCCTCATTCTCGCACTACGGAGATTTACCGGCGTGTCCAACGTTAACGTGGATTTATACGAACATCTCAAGGCGACACAACAACGCGATTGGGGGATTTAGGTAAAATAATGTGTTCATGGAGCGACTATTTGCGACATTCAATCTCGAAAAATGATGTAACACGCATGATAATTTACTTGCATCGATTGTACACCACTCTAACCAACCCACAAAATTATGTGCTGACCAAGAGGGCCACTACCCATAATGCATTACGTCCAGGATAAATATTTAAATCACTAGTTTTAGTACCTTTAACACATCACTTGCATCGATAAAGAAATAGATTGAATAATGGGAGTTTTGGAATTGCAAGACACATGCCCAAGCCTTAAAGGGAGGTAGCACAATGCTAATATAATATAGGAGAAGAGTAGCGTTAAGCTAACTCGATAAAAGAGAAAAGTAACAATGGCTAACTCAACAAAAGGGGAGAGTAGCAATGGCTAACTCAATAAAGAGAAGAGTAAAATGGGCTAACTCAACAAAATTGGTAAAGGCATGGGCAAGGCTTGTATCCATCGCTCCACATAAATTAATAAAGATCGCTCATAAATAAAATCATGCATTAACCATACTTCTCAAATGATAAATAATTATTGGTGGTAAATTAACAATTGCAGCGAGAGAGTCATAGTAACATGAAAGTATAACATGAAAAGGGCAGACAAAACATATCAAATTATATTACTATAAGCTTCAAGGAATCCATCACCTTAGCCTTAGATCTAAACCTTAAGTAGATATCCATGTAAGAAAGCTTATACATGAAAAGCTTCCACATGAATCTTGACATCGCTTAAGCAAGAAGGAGACATCATACATATATAGAAGGAAGATGGCGTCTAAGCGTCTCCTTCTCTTTTTCTTTCTTTTTCTTTTTCTTTTTCTCTCTCTTTCTCTTTCTCTTTTACTTTTTGCTTGAGCGTGTGAGTGGAGAGGTGAACGCACACCCCTTTTAAAAGGAGTGACCGTGTGAGAAGGGTGTGTCTCACATCTCACTTGAACTGGGTTTCTCCAATTTTCCCTTCTCTGACGATCTTTCTTTAAATCTAATTCATCCGTTGTGTCAAGGTCATCGAATAGAGACAAGGTATATGATTTTCTTGGTGAACTGAAATTTAAATTGGCCTATCTTGAAAATTCTCCCAACAGGGTCAAAGCAAACTTGATCTCAATTAATGGTCCACACTTAATGATCAAGGCCCAATTTTAGAGAAAATGTGTAGTTAGGATAGACAAATAGTTGGACAAATTTTGGTAGTTGATCGATGGTGAAAAAATCATAAATCTAAAGTTTCACATTTTGTACTAAATTGAATGAACTGGCTTCAACCTTCAACGGTGTAGGATAATAAATCGGAGCCTAAACTTTGTATAACCCCATAATCATATGAGACCAAAGTGTGGTCCAAATTTGAGTTGTGATAGATGAAAGAAAGTGGTTAAATCGGAAGATCCATATTTATAAGGAGTTGTAAGCCTTGATAAGATAAATTCAGGCCTAAGGAAAAGCCTACCAAAGTGGGGTCTTCATATTTCATACTTGATCCATATTATGGCCAATCCAAGTAGTTCATATGAAGGAAAATATCCTACTACGATTACCCACGAGGTTTCTTCACTCGATGGACACCAAAATCAATGATTACGGGGCTGATTTGTCAATTGGGCCACTTTTACAATGATCTAGGGCTAAAATTTAACATGTATGGTTAATTTATGATACATAAGCATTGCATAAAATTTTACATTAAACAAATTGTGGGAACCATGTGATCTCGAATTTAGGGGTCTAGGTTAATGGCATTTTCGTAATTATTGTCGATGTGAAAGTTTTTAGAAATTTAGTGGTTCTACATGGTTATAGGCATGTTTCTAAGTAATTCTTATAAAAGAACTTGTATCTAAATCATTATGAATAAGGAATTATTCACCAAACTAATTAAGGGAATGTACATATATCAATCAAGGTAATGAATGGTTAGATGACATGTTAAAAATAGAAAAAATTGATGCTTAGTATTTTGATCATGTATGTAAGTGGGTGTATGGTCAGTTTTGTAAACGGATGATCACAAATGAGTTTTTGGAGTGATCAAGAGGTAGAACATGTATACCATTAGATTCAAATGACTTGTTCATATGTGTAAGTTTCTCAGATTGTAGTTTTAATAGTGGAGTAAGCATATTTATAGGTGGTGAACAAGATGGATGGATCAGAATCTCAATTTTATATGTGTACGAGTGGATGCTGAGATCAAGTAGCTAATTTACTATGATCAGGAGGTCCAAATTCAGAGTAGACGGTTAGATATCTTTACCTAGCAGTGAATAGTTGACTGAATGGTTGGTTGTGATAAACAAGTGAGAATACTTGAGTATATGATGATCCTATCTCAAAATCAACGGTCAGATGGCTTGATTTATGAATGAAGATTATTCCCAATGGTCAGATTCGTGTTGGAGAATGGATGTAAGGTTAGGATAGCTAGATTGGTATCGTACACATGTACATAATAAGTTAAATTTCTTGATAACACTCGAGAACTTTCAATACTCGGGTATTGAAAAGTTTGCGGTATTACACTTACTATTTTTGGCCGAAAACCATGTGCACTAGCAGGAATCATGACCGTCTATAAATAGTAAGTTTATTATTTATAGTAAGTCACGACTTTTAGGAGTTTTAGTTATAGTTTAATTCTGAAACTTCTTCCTAGGGTTTATGTTATTATTTAAGAGTTAGTAAGCTCATTTTTCATCATCAATCAAATTATTATGAATTTTATTAGAATTATTTTCTATTTCCTATCTCTCCTCATGGATTCGAGGTGTCTCTGTGGGAAGTCCAAAGAAGTTCCGTGGATTCAGAACAGTTATCCCTCTAAGGAGGATGGTGCTCGTACTCTACACATCCTCCACAACGTCAATTTGGTATCAGAGCCAAGCATTCTCCTCAAATCTATGGCATTTAATGACGGGTCAGGCAACAATCCCACGGACTGTGCTCTAGGGAATTATCCTTTAATAGCGGCGGTTTTTAAAGCAACTTTCAAAGCAGCACAGTGAGATAATCAGCAAGTCATGCAAGGGTTGTAGGTTACCATCGATCACTTGACGGAGACCATATGGCAACTCCGTGTTCCTAGCACTGATTTTCCACAACAATTGCTAGAACTCGTAATCGCCTTGATTGCAGGATGGTGTTAGCGGTGAACCAAAGGATCATTCCTGAGGGAGGGGAATCCAGCGACGAAGAGGTCGATGACATGATCCTTTAATATCCTGGACAAGGTAGTGATCGAGCAGATCAGTCAGATCGAGAGTTCAGGATGAAGGTCAATATCCCTAACTTCAATGGCCAACTTCACATTGTGGATTTTCCCGATTGGCTTTCTGAAGTTGAGTAATTCTTTGACTATATAGAAATCTCTTAAACGAAGAAGGTCAAACTTGTGTCCTACAAGTTAAAGGGTGGAGCTTCAACTTGGTGGGAGCAACTACAACTCTCATAGACGAGACATACGAAAGCACCAATCCACACATGGCAGCGGATGAAGCAGTTGCTAACTGCGCGATTCCTCCCTAGCGACTTCGATCAGGTATTATTCCAACAATACCAAAATTATTGGCAGGGTAGTCGGTCGGTGAGAGATTGCATAGAAGAATTCTACCGCTTAGTGGCGCATAACGATTTGGTTGAGACTTAATCACAACAAGTCGCCCGATTCAACGGTGAATTACGTATGACAATCTAGGATCGGGTCCAGATGCAACCCGTTTGGACGATAATGATTCAATCAAGTTGGCTACCCAAGCGAAAGCACAGCTTGAACGCCCTAGTCTATAGACCTATCCTACCACCAGTGTCGTTACGGCAAATCCATCTCAGGGAGCTTCATAGCCCAGAGGGAAAGACCTTGTGGGACCACGCACTCAACCTCCTACACCCGTGAACAGAGATCAGGAAAGTGGTAAGCCAAACCCCAAAGGGGCGTAACAAATGTTGTTGGTCTAAGCAGGATCCCGAACCCCTATGCTCAATCAAGACCCAACAATTGCTATCGTTTTGGCCAACCAAGTCACTTATCAAATACTTGTCCCCAACGACAAGTGGCAAACCTTGCCATCAATGATGGTAATGCTGAAAACACCGATGAAAACATAGATGTTGAGGAACTAGAACATGTCACAAAAGATGAGGCAGATGAGGCAGGTTGGGTTCAGTAGGATCATGGCGAGTCTTATGGTGAGGCAACTATTGTATGTGCCAAGAAAAGAAGTACACCCACAACGACATAACATCTTCCGAACAAGGTGTACGGTGAATCAAAAAGTTTGTGACGTCATCATTGACAGTGGGAGAAGTGAGAACATCGTCTCTAATGTCATGTTGAAAAAGTTACAATTAAAGACAGAGTGTCATCCCTCCCCATATACGATCGGTTGTATTAAGAATGTTAGCGAAACAAAGGTAACTGAATAGTGCATTATATCTTTTTTATTAGTAAATATATAAATACGAAGTGGTATGCAATGTAGTTGACATGGAGGCTTGTCACATACTACTCGATCGACCATGACAATCTGATCATGACGCCACTCATAAAGGGTGAGATAACGAGTATATTTTCTTCAAGGACGGTTAGAAAACCATATTAGCCCCTATGGATCCAGAAGAGCCACCCAAAACTTTTAAAGTGGAGGGTTGTTCTCTCTTAACCATACGAGACTTCGAGGAAGAACCCAAAGAAACAAGACAGGCCTATGCATTAATTGTAAAGGGGAAGGAACTCGAGCCACCAACATCCCCGAGAAACAAAAACCCATACTGCATAAGTTCAAAT
The DNA here is from genome assembly GCA_030180095.1 of Magnolia changhungtana. NCBI lineage: Eukaryota > Viridiplantae > Streptophyta > Magnoliopsida > Magnoliales > Magnoliaceae > Magnolia > Magnolia changhungtana. Next base: position 7,513,016 of record JASAUF010000652.1, read on the forward strand.
AAATTTGGCCTGATTACCTTCCCGATAAATTACCTCCCATGCGAGATATTCAGCACCATATCGACCTTGTCCCTGGGTCCAACTTATCCAATGGTCCTCATTATCAGATGAGTCCAAAAGAGTGCGATATTTTACAGGGACAAGTGGAGGAACTGATCAGTAATGGTCATATCCGAGAAATCATGAGCCCATGCGTCATACTTGCTCTATTAACTCCGAAGAAAGATGGAAGTTAGCGCATGTGTGTCAACAGTTGGGCCATCAACAAAATCACTATAAAATATAGGTTTCCCATACCACGGCTGGACAATATGTTGGACATGCTTTAGGGTGCAAAATTATTCTCTAAATTAGATCCAAGGAGTGGGTACCATCAGATTCAAATACGGCCAGGTGATGAGTGGAGGACGGCCTTTAAGACTAAAGAAGGATTGTATGAATGGATGGTCATGCCCTTTGGTCTTCCGAACGTACCTAATATATTCATAAGGTTGATGAACTAAGTTCTGAAGCCATTCATTGGGTGGTTTATTGTAGTCTACTTCAATTACATTTTGATATACAGTCAAGACGAAGCAAGCCATATAGAGCACCTTAGGCAAGTCCTTCAAGTGCCCACTGAAAGCAAGTTGTATCTCAATTTTAAAAAGTGCGGCTTTTTACTGATAGCATGTTATTTTTGGGCTTTGCCATGACATCCACGGGCATTCAAGTGGATGAGGAAAAAGTGAAAGCCATCAAGGAATGGCCAATCCTAACAAATATCCATGAGGAATGGAGTTTTCACGAATTGGCGACATTCCATTGTTGGTTCGAGAAGAATTTTAACACCATTGTATCTCCAATTACAAACTATATGAAGAATGGATAATTTTGGTAGACTAACGAAGCCGACAGGAGCTTTACCAAAATTAAAGACAGGTTATCCACAACCCCGATTCTTGTACTTCCCAACTTCGACAAACTATTCGAAGTTGAATTTGATGCTTCATATGTCGGGATTGGGGGAAGTCTTGTCTGAAGAAGGTATGTCGGTAGCCTTTTACAGTGAGAAGCTTAGCGATGTACACAAAAGTGTTGATTTCTATATTCTTGAGGAAGATGATGCTCAACCTCTACACGTCCTCCCCTGCGTCATACTTTATGATCATTTCTTGATTCCTGTGTTTAAAAGTGTTGATTTTGATATATACGAGCATTGTATATATGATAAACAATTAATGTTATCTTTTAAATTTGAAAAGCAAGTTAGTAGGGGTACTCTAGATTATGTGCATTCTGATGTATGAAGGTTGTCACCCATAGTTTCTGGAGGAGGGTCATTGCTCTTTGTATCATTCATATATGACTACTCTAAAAAGGTTTGGGTATACTTTATGAAGTACAAATCTGATGTGTTCACCACCTTCAAAGTGTAGAGAGCGATGATAGAAAAACAGTCAAGGTGGAAGTTGAAAATTTTGAGGATAAATAATGGAGATGAATTCACTTCTAATGAATTTAACCAATTCTGCAAAGATGAGGGGATCGTATGGCATAATACAGTTAAGCATACACCAAAGAAAAATGATGTAGCAAAACGGATGAATCGGACTCTCTTAGAGAGAGCCCGAAGCATGTTGAGCAACGCTGGGTTAGGCAAGGAGCTTGGATTGAGGACGTTAACATGACGTGTTACTTAGTGAATCGGTATCCGTCTATGCTAATCGGTTATAAAATTTCAGAAAAAGTGTAGAGTGATCATGAAGTTAATTACTCGAGGCTATAAGTATTTAATTGTGATGTGTACCATCCATTGAGAGAGATAAGTTAGACCAAAGGGCAAAGAAGTGTATCTTTATTGGCTATGGTGATAGTGAGAATGGATACAAGCTATATAATCGAGTCACATGAAAGATTACGATTAGCAGTAATGTAGGTTTTATGAGAATTCTTTGTTCCATAGGGAAAAACACAAGGAATCAGAAAAATCAAAAGTGATCGATGTTGAAATTGAAAAGGATGAAACACAGGATGAAGTTGAGCTGCAACAAGAGGTACGTGAGTAGGTGGAGTAGTCACCTATGAAGAGAAATCCACTTAGAGATTGTAAATTACCGGCAAGATATAGAGATGACTCAAACATTGCATTTTTCCTTATCACAAATTAGGGTGATCCGTCTACCTTCTAAGAAGCATTGGATGACTTAGATGCTAAAAAGTGAATGGAGGCAATATAAGACGAGATGGACTCTCTGTATAAGAATGAGATGTGAGAGCTAATAGAGCTTTCCGTTGAGCGTAGAGTGATCGAGTCAAAGTGGATTTATCGAAAAAAATAGGACAGATACAAGGCAAGATTGATTACGAAGGGTTATGCTCATAAAGAAGGCGTAGACTTCAGCGAGATCTTTATGCTAGTTGTCAAGCAGGTATCTATCATATTTGTGTTGGCACTAGTTGTCCAATATAATTTGCAACTGAAATAAATGGATGTAAAAACTGCTTTTTTACATGGGAATTTGGAATAGCATATTTACATAAAGCAACTAGAGGGGTTCGAGATGCAAGAAGCAAAGAATAAGTTTACAGGTTAAGGAGGTCATTGTACACCCTGAAACAGTCCCTATGCAATGGTACAAGAAGTTTGATACTTTCACGATAAGTCAACAGTTTACTAGGAGTGAATATAATCATTGTATCTACTTAAATACACTAAGTGATGATTCATTCTATAGATATTATATGTTGATGACAATCTTATCGCTAGTCAAAGCATGTTTATGATCAATATACTAAAGACGCATCTATTATGGATATTCGAAATGAAAGATCTGAGGACTGCAAAGAAGATTCTCAGCATAGACATACACAAAAATAGGAAGAAGCGGAGGTTACAACTATCTTAAGCAGAGTACCTTAAGAAGGTATTGGTGAAGTTTGGGATGGACAAGGCTAAGCCAATTTGCACATCCAATGTTGCTCACTTTAGGCTTTCTTCAAAGCAATGTCCCATTACAGTTGAAGAAAAGTATATCTCGTATGCCCTATTCGAGTGCAGTTGGTAGTTTGATATATGACATAGTCTCTACGAGGTTGGATATTTCACATGCAGTCGGTGTTGTAAGCAGATACATATCTGTAGATACCCCACCTAGGCTAACATCTTGAGTAGGCTAAGACAATCTGAGAATCATGATCATATTCTAAACCAAACCCTAATCCCAGCTTAAACCTAAACCTAACCCAAAACTCTGACCCAAACTTCAAGCCTCCAATCTGCAACCTAAAACCCTAATCCAAACCGTTCAACCCACCAGCAGCCCTCCGTCTATACCCTATACCTTGATCTGAGCCCTTTAAACGAACCCAAGTTCACTTATCTGAACCCTAAAGCCCTAAAAAGAGGATCATCGAACGAACCAGTATACCAAATAAACCCACACACTTGAGCCCGGCCCGAAGCCTTACCGGGCGGTAGTCCAACTATCGTCGGCGGTAGTTTGACTACCGCCGGCGGTACTTGGAGTGCCGCCACTCACGACCCGCATGTGAGTTTCTAGAGACAGCTGTCCCAGCATCCCAAAGTCAACTTTCTCAAAAAATTACCCCTCCATCCGATCGTTTTTACCCTTTTACCAATACCAAGAGCAATGGGAGTGCGTCACGTGGTGTTTCTCTCCCCTTAACCACTCATAGCTTGCCACATCAACTTTCACCCTTCCTAAACCTCACATTTACCAAAAGACCATTGGAGAAGGATATAAATAGCCCTCTCCTCTTCACGTTTTCACAACACCTTCTCATCCAAGAGAGAGAGAGAGAGGGAGAGAAAGAGAGGGAGGAAGAGAGTGAAGGAAAGGGAAGGAGCTCCCAAACCTCCAAAGTTCTGTTCTTTTGGCCACCCCCTAGCCCTTCCTCTTGAGCTATCAAACCATAAGTCTAGCTTAGATTGGTCATAGTTCAGTCTAGGTCTTAGCCTACTCAAAATCAAGCCAAAGATCCATTCATTTTACATACAAGCATTCATCATGACATCTATTCCCTTCTCAACCCCCCTGCTTCTCTAGATCTCTAGTGAACGTATGCTTTGTGACTTGCTGTACATCGAATCCTGTCACATCATAAATTCCTAGACATCTAGACACATTCCTAGACGTGTGCTTGGTGGCTTACCGAAATCTCGAATCTTGCTGCATCAGAAATCTATGTGTGTGCCTAGTCCCATCTCAACTACATCATCCATCCCTTGAGATTATTTTATCACACAAAGTAGAGACCGTAAGTTTGTACAGGCAAAGAGTGTGCCTAATACCTTCCCTCTTTGTAACTGAAGTCCCTTACCCGGAATCCCGGATCGCAGACTAGGAGTCAATCCAAGGTAAGAGAGTCTTTGGATTTCTCAAACCTTACACATTCCCCGAGTTCTAGCCGACTGCAGGATTCTAAGATTAATTGACTAGTGGCAACTCTAACATCCATGAATCAGTCTAATAACCACACCACCAACACCACAACATACAAATCAGCGTGGGCACTGATTCTTAGTGTCTACAGAATGGCGACTCCACTGGGGAGATGCTAGCTCGCACTAGCCAAGACCCTACTTGAAAATCTGTGGTACTTTAATCTCAATGGTTGGCTTGTACTTTCTTAGGCACGAATCCAAACCATGACCACTCGATCCCACGCAGCCATGAGCTCTCAAGCTACCCATGAAGAAGAGCCAGTAGCTCAGCCAGCTCCCGAAACATCAGCACCCGCACCTACACCAACACCCGCGCTATTACCTCCAGTAGCTCAAGCAAACCCACAAGCCAATACAACCATGCAAGAGGTGGACCAAAGTCTCTGAGCGATGCAAGAGCTACTACTTCGCCTAGTACCAAGTGTCACACTAAATACACAGGCAACCCAGTCTAGTGTACAACCTAGTTTAATCCCTCAAACTCCTTTCACTTTTCCCCTCATTTCTCTAGCAAATCCTGTTCTCCCTCTCCCAAAAGAGTCTGCGCAAGATCAACAGTAGCCAGTAAACGGGAGCAACCCTCCTACACATCTCTACTCAACACATCACAACAATCAGGTTTCAACACAAGTTCCCTCTAACGGGAACCACAGACAAGAACTGGCGGATGCCCACGAAGGGGGCCAGTTTCGAGTCCAATTCACTTCCCCTAACAAGAGTATCATTCCTGAATTGGCAGATACCCCAGGCGGGAGCCATTTTCGAACATCACACCCTCCTTCGAAAGGGAGCGGCATTCAATTCCAGCTACCTCCCACCGTCGAGAGTACACCGTCTTTCCAACAACCCCCTATTCTTAATCCAGATGAAGAGGAAGCAACACAAGCCTACAGCAAGGGGTAAGATATCCGCAGTAAGGCAAGTAAGAAATTGAGGAATTACGAGAGGAGTTGCAAAATCAGCTCCAGAGACAGCAAGGAGTGGATCACCTATCCACTAAGTTCAGAGATCTGTGTCCTTTCCCTGATGCCCGAGTCCCTCCAAACTTCAAGGTACCTAAATTTAAAAGGTAAGACGGTAGCAGGTGCCCCACAACACATCTAAAAGCCTTTTGTGGGGAACTCAATGCGATAGTAAGGAACGATGGAGCCTTGATACGGCTCTTCCAGAAGTCCCTTAAAGGTGAAGCTTTGGATTGGTACACCTTGTTGGACAGCCATCAAATCAGGACTTGAGAAAGACTCTCCCAGGCATTCATCAACAGATTTTCGTACAATCTGAACATGGCTCTAAGAAGGGCAGATCTGGCTACCTTGAGACAAAAAGCAACGAATCATTGTCAGCATACATGGGACGATATCGAGCCATGGCAGCTCGAATGAGAAACCCCATCGACGACGAAGAATAGATATCCATGATCGTTCATTCAGCAAATCCTAGTATTTCAAGATATCTAATCTTATACCTATACGTAAACTTCTCTTAGCTCATTCGAACTGGAGAACAAGTGGAAGCAGGGATCAGAGCCGGAACCATTTCCCCATGGCCACACCAAGCCCCCATGATTAGAAGAAATAAAGTTGAGGGGAAACCCGTTGGATACGAGAATGGAAATGGCACTGCTCCCTCGCAACACACTACGGAGCTTAACAATATCATCGCCAACACTCAAGGCAATCAGTACGCTCTGCAACCGGAGTCACAGTAAGACAGGCATTACTAGCCACTAACAGCTCAGCTTAAATCGATTCCTGTACAAATTTTCATCTGGGAACTCTTATGCATATCAAGATCACATCGAAAAATTTTTACGAAAACATTAAATGATGCACATATCTCCCCTAACGTACCTCCCGAAATGGTGGCAAGTATGATCAGACAACTCCTCACACCAAGAGCCATCACTTTCTCTGATGAGGAGTTGCCAAATATGGGCACTCATTAAATATAGTTGTCCGTTACGAGAATTTCAAAGTTCCACTCGTACTCATAGACAATGGATCAAGCCTAAATGTTTGCCCTTTGAGGACTGTCGAATGTTTAAGGATAAAATTGGCTTCCTTCCGACCCATTACTATAAGCGTCCGAGCCTTCGATAACTCCCGGAGGCAAGTTGAGGCAGAAGTCGACATTGAGATACAAATTGGACCTAACATGACACTGCATGTTCTAGGTCATTGACATCGCTACCTCATTTAACCTTCTGTTAGGGCGGCTATGGCTCCATACTGTGGGAGTCATCCCATCTACCCTCCATCAAAGGGTTAAATTCCCATCGGGCAATCGAATCATCTCAGTACTGGCAGAACTAGAAATCATTCTACCGATGATGGTCAATATCTCAAAAACTGACATCCCAGTGATTGACGTTCAACACGCCGAAGGTGACATATCATATCACAATTTCGAGTTCGAAATTATGAACTCAATCGCCAATCCACACCCTCTCGCTGCTAAGTATGTCATCCCCCTGCTGAACGATTAATTTTGAACTACCGAACTGAATTCCATGAAAAAGGTATAAGACAGGGACTAGGATATCAACAGACACCAGAAAATTAGGCCATAAGGTCTAAAAAGAGGCAACCATTCAAATGTACGCCCATCGATTTTGTTAAGCCCGAAATAGTCTGCGGTGACACGATGACTTCTCTTGAAGATCACCTCCAGCGACTCAAACTCACAAAACATTCTAACCAGGAATCCATTTAGCCGCCCATACGGTAGGACAAGATCCTTAGGATATCAAAAGCACACTCAATGTTAGGGGCAAAACCCTTGGACCCATCACATGAAGTTAAGGGCATGGAAACAGATCCACCCATGGAGGATCCAAGACCAAAGGTGCCCCTTATAAGGGATACAGGCAAGAACGGGGAGACACCCATCTCCACCCACAGTCAAGGGGACATATCCTCGCCACCAACTTAGCAGCACAAGGGGCAGAAGCAGCCCATCCATTAGATCGATAAAGGGAAATGGCCTTCCCTTGATTGGACAGACGTCAAGATCCCACCGCAAGGAGAATCCAAGGAGCCTGAAGAGCTCCAGCTTCTGAGTGAAAGGATCGAATCAAACTCCGACTCTGAGCCCAGCCCAGCAGGCATCATGGTCATCAGGACAGATGACCTCAGGAACAAACAGGTTAGAACAATAGGATCGTAAGGAAAAAAGAGCCAGGATGGATAGCTACTCCCCTAAAGATCGAATTAGCCGGTAGACCATCCATGGATGCTGGTAAAAAAAATGCCAATGTAAATAGTAGTTGGTACCCCGAACTAGGACATGATAAATCATGGTTCGCAACATCGTCCTATTCGGGACCCCTTGGCGACATGAAAAAATCAAAAAAATTTCAAAACACAAAAACATCACATATTCCAAAAAGCAAAAAAAAAAATCAAATATTCCTCAAAATCACAAAACATCAGAAAATTCTCAAAATACAAAAACAATAGAAAAATTTTCAAATATCACCGTGCCAAACACTTCACACACACTGCCAGAGTTCAAGGTCGACTCGTACAATTTCGATCTGGAGTTAGACTTCGAACTCATGGGTTTGGATGAAGCCCTAGATAAGGGAAATGATGATATAGCTCTCGAACTCGAGGACTCTCTCGAAAAGTTGTGGCAGACGACTTTAAGATTTTGAACTTGGGATTACCGGTACTCCCAAGAGAGGTGCGCATCAGTATATCATTGTCTTCGGAGTACAAGCAGAGGATGATAGAATTTCTCAAGCTGAGGTTGTCCAACTTTGCTTTCTCTTACGAGGACATGCCGGGGCTCGATGAAGATTTGGTGGTACACCATCTACCAATAAGCCAAACATGAAGCCTGTCAAGTGAAAGTTGCAAAGAATGAAGCCAGAATGGGCCCTGAAGGTTCGTGATGAAGTCATCAAGTAATACAATGCGGGATTCCTGGTAGTCTCTAACTACTAGGAATGGCTCGTAAATATCGTACCAGATCCAAAAAAGGATGGTAAAGTCAGAATGTGTTTCGACTTTAGGGACCTCAACAAAGCAAGTCCTAAAGACGATTTCCCTTTGTCTCATATCGATACGATGGTGGATAATACTGCGGGATACAAAATCTTCTCCTTCATGGATGGTTTCTCATGTTACAATCAGATCAAGATGGCCATCCAAGATCGAGAAAAGACTTCCTTCATCACACCATGAGGAACTTTCTACTACCGAGTTATGCCCTTTGGGCTGAAGAACGTGGGAGCCACATATCAGCGAGCCATGACCACCTTGTTCCATGACATAATAAACAAGGAAATGGAGATCTATGTAGACAATATGATCATTAAATATTGCACAATCGAAGGACATTTCGAAGACCTCAAGAAACTCTTCGATTGGCTAGAAAATTCAAGCTCTGTCTCAACCCACAAAAATGTGTCTTCGGTACAATCGGAGGCAAGCTGTTAGGCTTCATCGTCAGCGAAGATGATATCTAGGTGGACTAAACCAAAATTAAGGCAATCATCGAAATGCCACCGCCCAAGACTGAAATGGAAATTCGAGGTTTCCTTGGATGGATCCAGTATATCAGTCGATTCATCACCCGACTCACTCTAGTCTGTGAGCCCATATTCAAGCTTCTGCGGAAGAACTTGCCAAAGGAATGGAATGATGATTGCCAAGTGGCCTTCGACAAGATCAAAAAGTACCTGATAAACCCTCCAGTGCTCATGTCACCTACCCCAGGTAGGCCACTACTGCTATATATCTCCATTGCAGCAGAAGCAATCAGATGCGTTCTTGGCCAACATGATGATATAGGAAGAAAGGAGCAAGCGATCTACTATCTAAGCCAACGATTCATAAGCTACGAAGTCAAATATTTCAACTTGGAGAAAACATGCCTCGCCCTAGTCTGGGCAACACAACGTCTACGATAGTACATAATCGCTCACCCAATCCTTCTGCTTGCTCACATGGACCCGTTAAAGTACTTGTTTGAGAAATCGGCACTAACGGGCAGGATCGCAAAATAACAACTACTGCTTTCTGAGTTCGACATCACCTATGTCACTCAGAAGGCAGTCAAGGGAAAGGCACTGGCCGATCACCTAACAACACACACTCTACTTGACTACCAACTACTGAAGACCTTCTTCCCTGATGAGGATATCCTGCTGATTGAGGAAGAAAAAGAAAGAAAGGAAGGAGAGTGGACACTCTTCTTTGACGGGGCTGCCAATTTAAAAGGGAGTGGAGTAGGTGTCATACTCTACTCCCCCGATGACGTCTCAATTCCCATATCCAGGCGATTGGCATTCCAATGTACCAATAATGTAGCTGAATATGAAGCATGTATTGCCGGTCTAAGAGAAGCTATAACCCTCAGTGTGAAGAAGTTACGAGTCTTTGGAGACTCGCAACTCATCATCAATCAGATAAATGGTGACGGGAAGACTAAGGATGAAAAGATGATCATGTATCATGTCTACCCGGAGAATCTAACCGAGGAATTCGAAGAGATCATATTCTCTTACATGCCTCGAGCCAAGAATCAGTTCACAGACGCTCTAGCTACCCTGACCTCTATGCTGGAGATCCCAAAAGGAGTTGTTGAACTACAAATCGGTGAAGTTGAAACTCCCTCGAATGATCAGTCATGGTACACAGACATCAAGGAATACCTCGAACATTAGAAGTACCTGGAAGGAGCAACACCAGCTGATCGTCGTACTATCCAGCGGCTAGCAGCACAGTTTGTAATCACCGGGGGGATTGTCTACAAGCGATCCTTTAACCAAGTCCTTCTCCGCTGTGTGGATGAGACGAAAGGAGCACAGATCATGTCAGAAATCCATGAAGGACTATGCGGTCCACACATGAATGGACATATGATAGCGAAGAAGATCTTACGACTCGGCTACTATTGGCTCAAGATGGAGACAGATTATTGTAAACACGTCAGAAAATGCTTCAAGTGTCAGGAGCATGCGAATCAGATCCATGCACTTGCTTCCGAACTCTATAACTTGACGGCACCATGGCCCTTCTTTGTATGGGGACTTGACATCATCGGCAAGTCAACCTCAAAGCTTCAAACGGGCATGAATACATCCTCATGGCGGTAGATTACTTCACCAAGTGGATAGAGGCAGCATCATACACCACCATCGCAGCATCTCATGTGGTCAAGTTTATGAAGAACAACCTCATTAGCCGTTATGGGATCCCTCAAGCCATTATCACAGACAACGGAACTCCGTTCGTCAATAAAAGTATGGGCGACTTCCTCGACAAGTTCAAGATTCAACGTCATCGGTCAAGCCCCTACCGTCCTCAAATGAATGGTGGGGTTGAAGCCGCAAACAAGACCATCATCCGCATACTGGAGAAAATGGTGAAGATATATTGCAACTGGTCGGAGATGCTTCCTTATGCACTTTGGGCCTATCGAACTTTGTACGATCTGCTATAAGCGCTACTCCATACGAACTCACATATGGAATAGAGCAGTACTGCTAGTCAAAATTGAAATCTCATCACTCCAGACATTGCTGGAAAGCAAAGTCGAGGAAGACGAGTGGCAACAAGCAAGATACCATCAACTGCACCTCGCAGACGAAAAGTGCATGCGTGCGTTGAGTCACCCACTCCCAGTGTTATCAAAGAAGGATTGCTCGGGCCTACAACAAAAAGGGTCTGAAAGAGAAGCTTCAAAGTCGGTGACATGGTCATAAAGCATATCTTACAGCCGTACTTACTAGACCATATAGGAAAGTTCAAACCCTTGTGGGATGGACCGCTGATCATTCGAGAAGTACTCCCAGGAGGCGCTCTTCGGCTAACCAATCTGAAAGGAGAAGATCTTCCTCATCCCATCAACACCGACAACGTAAAAATCTATCACGAGTAGTTGTACCTAACCTTGTCCATGATTACAATTACTAAGTTGTACCCATTACTCCCCAAATAAAAGCTATATATATATATATATATATATATATATACTCGCTCGTCATTTCCCCTACGAAATTTTTAAAAAAAAAGGGAAATCTCAAAAAACAAAAAAAAAAAAAAAACAAAACAAAACAAAAACAAAACGAAAAAAAAAAAAAAACAAGAAAAACCCAAAAAGAAGAAAATAAGTCTATCCCACATCCCTAAAAAATTTTTAAAAAAATAGCTTACGGTTGTAATCAAAGACAAAGATAGGAAGGTAACCAATTGGCCAGCTATGAAGGAAGTCTCTCCATCTCCTCCAGCACTTCAAAAAAAAAAAAGAGAAAGGCATGTCTAAGCAAAAAGGGCAAGGTGAAAACCCAAAAGGGTGCCTCAAGTAAAAACAGCGGACATGTAGCGAACTTGACGAAAACATGAAAAGGCACCAAGGGTAAAAAGAGGATAGCTACCAAGGGCCATATAAGATCAAAAACCCGGGATGTAGTGAAAATTTGAAAGGACCCTGCGGGCAAAAATGACGGGAAAAGCCGGACACAGTGAAAACCCGAAAGGGCGCTACAGGTTAAAATGGCAATAAATAAATAAATAAATAAAAGTGCAAGTACAAAAGAAGTCGAGGAAGTAAACACCGCAATAAGATACAAGGAAAGATCAACTTCGGATCAATACTCTATCAAATTTTGCTCAAACTCAAAGGACGCGATCCTGTATACCCTCTCAGGGAACTGAGATCTCAAGTACACAATCTAGACTACTGCATACAATGTGGGCTAAGCCTAAGCTTCTGATCCCAATCATCCAAAGCACAAATCCAAACACAAGCAAACACCGAAAAATTTGGCACAAACAAAATCTTTCATTCATTTAAAGTCTTTTATAAAGTACGTTTCTTTCCTTTTTTTCTTTTTCTTTTTTCTTAAAAAGCAAAAATTTTATGCATACATGACAAGCATCCGATCAAAACCAGGGACCCCAGGTAAGCTCCTATCCCTCGTACATCGACAATCTCAACCTGAGTTTCTCTATCTCCATTCACAGGTAAAAGGCCTCATCCCTATCCAAGCGATGTGCCGCGAACATACTCTCATCATACTGTTGACCCACTACCAATCAACGAGTCATATCCTCACATGCATGGCGAAGGACAGCGATCTCGGAGATCAGATGACCGTGCGTGGCAAGCAAGAAAGACGGATCAATGAAGGGCCACTACTCAAAAGCCTTGAACGAATTTTTAACACATGAGGAAGACGAAGCAGTATCACCCACTATATCCCGATTAGCAGCCTCGTTGGCCAAATATCAGCCTGGAACCTAGCGATAAAGTAACTACTCTACCACCCATCACTGGTACGGCACTATAGCCAAGGGAGGAGCCCAAGACTCGAGCTCCAGAATCGTCGCATCCAAAGATCCCTGCCAAGAAATCCAGACTCGTCTGTATAAAGTAGACAAATCAGGAAGAGGGGCATGCCCAAATCCAGAAAAGGTGACCTCCAGGATATCCTACCAAAAACCAAACTCACGAAGAAATCACACAGGATGATAAGAGCAATATCCTCGGAGGCCTAACAATAGTAATGGAGTACGAACCGCGCTGCATATCAATGGTGAGCGACAGAACCAGGGAGCCTCCCAGCTAATCTCCCACCCTCGTAACTGAGAGAGCATGCGATGATAAAGTGACTCAATGGCCTCGGCACCAAGAGGAAGGCCATCAATCAATAGAGAGAGCACGTCATCATGGCAGGAATTGGGCCACACAAGTAAAGGGGTCATATAAAGATGCTCTCATAGCCACACCTAGAAAAGGTACAAGTCGAGCTCAAGTTGCAAGCAGAAAACAAAGTAAGGGAAAGGACCAGAGCAAAGAGTACCTGAAGGAATGAATAGCAGCCCTGGAAGACACAGGTGTGTCCGAGCGAGCACTCAGTTAGACCTAAGAAGAGCTCCGCCATCACCACAGAAACGATGCTCCTATGGAACAGAACGCGGCGGAATACATCCAGCAAAACCGCCAATGATGACTGCCGCCAGCTAGAGAAAAGCAGCTCGGCCAAGGCACAAAATATCAATGCATTCAAGCACTGAAGCTGACGATCTGATCTGGGACCTCCTCGGAAAGTAGAACAACGATCATACGGGAGCTCAAGTGAAAGCTCACCAGCCCTACCCTCTGCAGTAGGAAGAGCAATGAGAAATCCAAACCAGGAGATCAGATCGGTGGGACGAACCGACTCAGACGAGGGAACATAAGGATCTTGAGTGAGAGGGAGACTAGATAAGCGCATAAACTCCTCCAGTGATGGGCCCAGCTCTAGATCATTGAAAGAAAATAGGTTCAGTGCTAGAACCCAATCGTATGAAGCTGCACTCAACAGTCATCAGTCTAGGCGAACTCGGTGAAAGTGGAGAACCTCCTAGAAGCCCAAGGAGACCAACTCGAAGATCTCAGACTCGATCAAGCTCTCTATCCAAAGGTGCAGTCGCTCAGAACAGGTGTCACGTGGCTGCAATCGATAAGTCCGGACAGACACGCCCTCTACAATCTGGAACCCAGGATCCACAGGCGAATCATCAAAGATGGGCATCCCCTCGTCCAAGAGATTTATCTCACGATGGCGGAAGAAGCCGGACTCACCCATCGTGTCCTGCAGAGTGTCCCGAAAAGTCGCAACAGGTGGACCCGAGCCGCCAACTACTGCCACATCAAGAGCAGTCTAGAAAATAGATCCCCCAGGAGCCGCAATGCCTAAGGCTTCCCAGTAGCTAACTGGACTTATACCCTGATCCCTGGCAACAGTTGACTGCCCCATCACTGCCTCGAAATCTGCATTAAATATCTAACTCAGACCAACCGCAAGAAGTCCACCATCCGTCAGATCCAAACCGCTCGAATCACCAAGATGGACCCCACCACCCAGTTGAACCCGATCCATCCCATCCACACCATCCACTCCTGTTAACATATCATCCCCAACATCCAAAAGCGACCCACTAAAATCTGGACCATCCACCATTCCTCCAACACCATCTTCATCTAATGGTCCACCCATGTCAATCATATCCAATAAACCATCAAAACCATCAAGATCATCAAGCCCATCCATCCCATCCAACCCAACCTCATATCCTCCATTAATGGTGGTAGGAACCATGCCATAAATAACATTTACCTCTTCCAAAGGGCCCATTACTCTACCTACCGCCATCAATCCATCCATAAATGGATCTCCTCCACCATTTATGGGCCCACCAACCTCTCCACCATTTATGGATCCACCAAACCCCTCATCATGGTTGGCCATAATTAATTAAAAAAGACAAAGAAAGGGACAAAAGAAGAAAAGGACAAGGGAAAAGAGACAAAAAGAGAAGAAACAAGGGATAAACGGAATGATCGGATGGCCAGGAACGGACGAGAATATCTGAAAAGGGGCAGAAAGAATGAATAGCGAAGAGCGGTACTCGCTGGAAGAAAAGATGGACAGAGGCAGTAATCCGATTACCGCCCGCGGTACTCCAAAAACCACCGTTAGATCTGACACTTCCGCATCAATGTAGCGCTAACAACACAGAACAGGAAGGAGAAAAGTCAGCAGCAGTAGTCCGACTACCACCCGGACCCACTTTCGGGTGAAATCGGCATGGGGTCCACCCCAGAAGGTCCAGACAGTGAAACACACATCCAAGTGCCCAAATGAGATTGTAAACACAATCAAGAACAATCCAAGAAAGCGGCATTAAATTCATATAAATAGCGGATTACATAGCCATAATATATGATACAGTGAAGCTAATCATCATCCGAGAGATAGGTATATGTATCCTTGCAACGAAAGTGAGGCCCTAAAATCCCCCCTCCAGCAAAACGTGCATCGTCACCTAGAGCATAACCAAACTGCAAAATTGGGCCAATACCGTACTGCTCGCACTAGGAGCTGTACTCTCTCGTTGGATCAACAAAGGCGCTAGCATCAAAACCCTCCAAAGCAGCAACCAACTCCCACTCAGGCACTGACCTCCAATCAAGTGGACCAGACGGTGGACTAAGTGGAACTAATGGACTGCCAGTCAGCTGCCAGAAGAGCCTCTCCCTGAGATACCACTTCATCACACGAGAATCCTCCAGGATGCGACGCCTTCGTGAGGCCTAAAATGCCTCCTGAGCTCCAGGAGTAAGTGTCGCATTTGACCAGAGGTATGGCCTGGTCTGAAACTACAGGAAAAGGAAAAGATTAGGGGTAGAAAAATAAGCAGAGAGCAGACAACACATGAGTAACACGGGGCAAGATAATTACTCACATCATCAGGGACAAGGGCATCTACATTCGACCTCCAGGCAAGATCAGAGAACATATGTGTACGGCTACGGTTGCCTTTAGACCACAGCATTATATGCAGAAAAGGAGGTGAATGATCAATCAGAGGGGGCGCCAGGTGGGGAAAATGATCAAAAAAGCAAACCTGTGCAAGGCCGCAATCAGAAAAAGTGTAACATACCATATACAGGGAAAATAATGCAGAAGGGATATCTAAAACAGTACCTCGATGACCGAATAAAAGCTAGTCAAAGATCGACTAATACAGCGGTTAGCTTTGTCCAACCCTTCATACAAATGGGCAAGGTGGGCTGCATTCCAATTGTACAGTGTGGGAAAGGTGATATCAGCTACAAGCGATAACAGATGGGAACTCACTAACTCGTTCCCATGACAGAAAATCATCACCCCCACGGTGTACAAAATCAGAGCACGGGCTTTCACCACAGCCACGGCCTCAGTCTCAGGGACACGCTTAGCAAAGTTCAAGGACAGCCAAAGCAGCCTGAATCGATTACTAAAAAAATCTGAGGCATCCAGCATCATCCCCAACAGCTCCATCCAGTCATCATCAGAAGGAACCAGAAGATCTCCTCAAAAGGAACAAATCCTCCGTCATATCGAAGACCCAATTACATATATATGTGTAACGCCCCGGATTTTTGCCAACCTGGGATTAGACGTCCTTAGGCAATGGGTCGATCCTAATACCTCATTAACTTGTCAAAACTGAATCCCAAAGTCTAAAGCCGCCTTTGAACTCATTTCCTTCACAAATCTCACCCTTCACTACCTTGTGCTTTCAATTTTTCAAAGCACTTTTGCCCTAGACACTATCTTAAACTAGCTAAGTAGTATAACTTGGATCACTTCAGATACAAACTACAAATGACTAAGTACCACCTCAGACAGAAATCTTATAGGACTAAATCCTTCAGAAATTAAGTGAGATTTAGCTAGTGTTAAACTAGAGTGCCTGTGAAATTAGCACCAATCACTTTAAATATGTTCTGCAAGACTCAAAACTTGTAGAATCATTGACGCTAGGTTACCCTAAAACTTAGGATCAATCTCATTACCCTTTGCTCACGGGAGCATCTCGAAACTTCATATAGGTCTAGACCGCACATCGGAAATTCGATTAACACGAAGTTAAGGAACTAGGACCGCCTCACTGGGATTGACAACCACCTCAGAAATCAGGTCCAGCCGATGTCCCACGGCCATTCGCTTGAGTCCGGAGCAAGGGAGTGTGAAAAACACCATTCCCTTTACAAAATAAATATCTGGAATAGTGATCTGGCACTATTCGCTTACGCATCAGTATTAAGCAACTGACCGTCAGAATCAGACCAAATTACACCCTCAGATCAGGAAAAATTTCAGGAACATTTACATGTACTTGGAATTTCGGATCGTGGCCCACTGACCGTTGAACTGAAAGTGGTCCGCCACGTGCGATCTGGGAATCTGATCAAGTCGAAAGCGTAATCCCACGTAGATCCATGTGTGGAGGGCTTAAGTCTGACGTTTGGCTTAAGGAGGGCCACCAAAACCCCTCTTTTGAGCTGGAAAAGTGACGAAATACCTATATTAGCAGTAACCCTTGAACAGGAGTCTATTTCGGTAAGTTTTGAGACTATATAAGGACCTTAAACCCTCTCTCATGGCAGCCATACGAATTTGAGATTTGAGAGAGGGAAAAGAAGGAGAAAGTATGGGAGTTGTGGGAAGATCTCCCAGCCGCTCTACCCTACTGCTATCGGTGCTTAACCACTTCATTCTTGTCGCTTACCCAGCGACTCCGGCGTCATTTCTAGGTAATAAACCCTAACCCTAATCTGATTTGGGGCTTGGGTGGTTGTAGGTTATGAAATAGCTAACCTGTTTCGTTCTTTAGGCTGCCAAACTCCCGTATACGGAACCTTAGCAAACCTATCGACTCCGTTACGATTCTACGACACAAGGTGAGGACTTTAGGTGTATAGGTTGCAGTTTTCAATGCTTTCAATGTCAGATAATGGTAGATTCATGATCTGCATGCAATTGCACATGTACAAAGTGCTTTCCGTTTTCTGTTTCGATTAGAATTGTAGAATTTGAAATTTCACATACTCTAGGTATTCGTATAAAATACCGTATACATATTTTTTATGGAAATATGTTTGACATGTTTAATTGTCGTATGGATATATGATGTATGGATAAAATACTCATTTGGCGAAAGGGTTCGCCTAAATACATGTTTACTAATATACACCATGTATATAGAAATACGGTATTGTAAGAAGTACCGTATACGTGTATATTTTAGCGATGAGTTTGACATGATTAATTGTTGTATAAATATATTATGTACGTATGAATTAATTTCTTGGCAAAAGGAACCGTTGTAATACATGTTTGCTTGTATACACTATGTATGTTGAAAATACGTATTCTATAAAATACTGTATACGTATAAATATTGGGAGATGTATTTATCATGATTTTTGCTGTAGTAATATATTATACATGGATAAAATACTCACTTGGCTAAGGGATAGCCCTATTACATGTTTTGCTAACATACACTATGTATGTTGTAATAGTGTATTCTAAGTGTTTGTGAAAATGACTGAATGAGTATAGAATCCTCATTCGTGCTCGCCATGACTAGTTGTCATGGATTCATGATTGTTGTATTGGCGATACCCTTTTGTGAAAGGATTTGCCCTAAATCACGCCACGGCCAATTACACCACATATGCTAAAATGTGTGGCCCAAGTGTTTGTGGAAATGACTGAATGAATATGGAACTTGGATTCCTGCTTGCCATGAATTCCGTCGTGGGTGTACGCGTGTTATGATTGGGGCAACTCCCTAGGGAAAGGATTTGGCCTAATGCCTATGTGATCGACATATGTCATGTATGTTGATGTATGTTTGTTTAAGTGTTTCTTGGAATGTCTGAATGAGTAGTAGTTAGCAAATTGTAATGTATAAGGGTGTTGAGATGTGATTCTCAACCTCTTTTAACTATGTGTATGATCTCCTTGGATTGTTGTGTGATTAGGAATTGAACATGTATAAACTCATGCTTGTGTTGTGATTCATAACATGCTCAACTGCTTATGATTATAACTATGTAATGCATATGTTAAATTTATATTTACGTTGTATGATCCGTCATGGGTGATGGGGGAGCGGAGCAACGAGTGCGTGCAACTGCAACTACAGTGACCCTAAATGGATAATACCATACCTTGATTGTATGAGTTGAATCTTGATCCATTCTTGCTTTATCTATCGCAAGTTATCATGTTTGGGGCTATGATTATAGTCCGACAATCGGTACTAGAATTGAATTTGTGGCTGCGATTCATTTGCCACGTGAGATGTGTTCGACGAACCCGAGTCGTACTTCGGTTGGCGATAGTGGTTGGCCACGCGAAGTGCTTATGCACTTCATGTTTGTTGTGCGCTCGAGCTAGCCGAGCTCGTCAAGTAACCCGATCTGTCTTATGTATGTTCACCATGTTTGGTCGCTACTGCCTGAACCTAGGGTACTAAACTTACCAGTGAAATCCCTTTTAACCATGGTACCTCGATCCGCTAAGACTCATGAGCCGGGCATGGTGGTATGGGACACCGTGGTCGAGTCGGCCTCGGCCTACGCCGGGGCCACGTGCCTCCCCGTAGTGACCAGTGAGCAACCAGACTCGTGAGCCGATTATGGTGGTATGGGACACTATATTCGAGCTGTCGATACTTACGGCGAGAGCCGAGTATGGTGAGACCTGTACTCGTGCTGACGGTCGACGAGTCCTCTATAGTATCTTCGAGTATACTCCAAGGTCTGTGATTGGCGACGAGTCTTTCACAGCAACTAGAGTATGAGTTGAGCCGAGTACGATGAGACCTGTATTCGAGCTGACGGCTACTGATTGAGCCGAGTACGGTGAGACCTGTACTCGAGCTGATGGTCAGCAATTGAGCCGCATACGGTGAGATCTGTATCCGTGCTGACGGGTGACGAGCCCTTTGTGATGCCTTCGCTACGCCTCTCAAACCATAATATCGTATGAGATTAACTAGGACTAACGACCCTAGAATGGATCATGTTTGGGAATGATACAAGGGAGGTACCTTAGCAATACTGCTGTTTGAAATGGACTAATAATAACTCGGTAATCATGATCATCATCGCACCGCATGTGCTTAGTAGATGTGGCGCACTGAGGGAGTTAAGCATTCGCGAACGTAAGATGATGTCGCATGAGGGTGGTTTGGCAAGGGCATACAGCATCATGTCATTTCATTCTCGCACTTAATAAGAGTAGTTAGAATTGTTTGATTTGTACTGCTTTATCATTACTGCTTGACTGAATTGATAACATGTTAACCTATGCTTTATTGTTCCACTGAGTTGATCACTCACTCCCACGATACGGGACGGTGTTTCGAACACCCACCAGACTTTGTCTGATTGCAGATGGCGGCGCTACTTCTGAGGCGGAGCCGGACTTCTATGACGACGGGAATGCTTTCTCGTATATGCTGTTTTCTGGCGGCTTCGTGAGAGCCGTACCTTGATTGTCGGGGCTACAGGGATGTTGACTAGATCATACTACACAACTTGGTATAATTTACTTGTAATTATTTAACCTCGTAACTTTATCACACTCTGGAGACTCACCATAGTTTATATATTTTATCTATCTATCACTGTCTTCTGCTTGCAAATTTAACTGTCTCTGGAGTATGATACGCTGTTTTGGCTTAATCTCACTCATGTTCAATGCACAAATACAGTCAACATTCAATCATCATTCATTTTGTTGCATAAGTGATGTTCTGGAACTCGGGAGTTGAGTTTATGCTCGACCCCCGATTTTCAGGGCGCAACAAGTTGGTATCAGAGCATGATTTGGATTAAACCGGACCTGGGTTATGGTCACACGATGCACACTGATGCACTCTGAATTAGGAGGGAGAGACGGAATGTAGAAACAGTCTTAGGCATCCCTGTTCTGTCCAACGGCTAGTTCACTGAAAACGAACGCCGAAGTAGAGTATGTATTCGACCATGGTCACACGGGTCGACCTTAAAACATTTCTAGGTTGTCTAGTGAAGGGTCTAGATCACAATCCACCTCATCCCAATCATTGAGAATCAATAAAATGTACGATAAACGTGATGAGGATAACTACTCCGAATCCTTGGAGCTTCTCTGGACTTCTCGAATCTACAAGAGGAGAAAGCAGAAAATAGAAATAAATTGTAATAAATTCGAAACTGATTAATGCATGACAAAAAAAATGAGTTCACAACCCTTTAAATAAGGATACTGGTAATGGGAAAGAAATCAGAACAAACTACAACTAAAACTCCCGGAGTTCGCGATTTACTATTGGGTCGTGATGTTTACTAAGTGCGCAAGGCTTTCACCCAAAAATAGTAAGCGTCCTATTTGGCTTCACCAAACCATTCTCCTAATTATTCCAAGCCCTTTTCACTATGGACGTAACTCCTAAAGCTCGACCGATGAAGAGTAATTAAACTGAAACTACTTTTTTTAGCAAAACGAAATTGAAACGGGGAAATGACCGTAAATCGGAGGGTTTTCTCACAATTCTGGGCTGCGTAACCCTGCATAGCTGGGTTAGTTGGCTTCATTAGCTCGTTCTACCCCAAATTCATATATTTTACATCAGATAACTCATTCCGGATTGTAAGATATGTCTGATTGTCCCGAAAATACCCGAAATGGAGCAAATCGGAGTCGGGGGTCTCCCCACTTAAATCTGATGGGACCCAGGGTCGAACCAGGGTGTTTCTGACACCCTGGGAGCATGCTGAATAGGGCCCCACCGCGGTGGCGCGGTTCTGGCCAAGGCGGACCGCGGTGGAGCCGCGGTTCCGGCGGCGGACCGCGGTCCGGTGGCCCATCTGGTGTGGGGCCGGGGCTGGGGTTGGTCGGCCCGACCTCCCCTACCACGTGGCACGCGCGGTTTGGCCTAAGGTTTAGGATTTTGGGGGTTGGAGCTCTCCTCTCTCTCACATCACCCCTTCCAAACGCCCAAATCTCCATTTCTGATTTTTCTCTCTCAAACCTCCACTCCAATCGCCCATTTCGTTGTTTCATGTCCAACCATACATCCACCTCCAACGATTACAACATAACCTACCCCCTACCCTCTCCATTCTCTTTCATTTGAGCACTTACATGCCTCATTTGGAGCTCAAATTCGGGTAAGCTCTCAACCCATCCCATCTACTCATTTTCCTCCTTCAATCCCTGCCCGTTGGGGCCTTTACAATCTTTGTTGAGGCTCAGACTCATGGAGGAACAAACCTCCAACCCTTAATTTCTCTCCCCTTCACTTTTCATTCACTTTCCATGGCCCTATTCGAATTGGTTACGGCCATTTTCTCGATCTCATGGGATTTGGGTGCATCCCATGTTTTCCAATACCATATTTGGAGTGTAGGCAGTTAAACGTAAATCCCGAAATTTTCTTTCAAATTACACTTAGAAATTCCTCATCGTGGGATATGGAAATCCCATCTCACACTTTCCAACACAATCCTCATTTTCCAAAGCCTATAAAGTAATTTTAATCCCCGCCCACCCTCCTGCCAAATATGTCATTCCCAATCCTGAAGTGGGATTAGCAATACAGTCCCATTTTAATACAACTTAAGACCATTGGCCAAGTAGTGATGCAGTGATAAAGTCCCTTGATACACATTAACCCACCACACTCTGATAGCTTAAGCTTTTAGAGTAAATGGTTGTTTGACAAATAGACTCTTAGAGTTTTGGACCAAGAGCGTTGCTCCTGGATTTCGACAGACCTGACCATATAGGAAACCCAACAAATTTATAATGTGACCCTTAGGATCTTCTTAGCTAGTATGAACATATGTGAAATGCTCGTGCGTAATTAAATTCGAGTTCCGGCAACCTAATTCCAATCAGACAACTTTGACCCTAGGCGATAAAATAATTTCTTTATTTAGAAAGGGTATAAAATCATCTGGTATATAAGCATAGACTTTAGATTACAATTAGTGAATTATCGCTGCTCATAAGTTGAGCCTAGGCTGCTGATTAGACTAAGAAATGTAAACGACTAGCAATGTTAAGATAATTGAGTGATAGACGTAGTTAGTTGGCTTGAATAGGTTGGAGCGAGACCCCATTCTGTTGTTGAATCCCCTTAATACTTTAGGCTTCCTTAGTAACTCTTAGGGAGCTTGTTTGACGTAGAAACTATTTACGATTAGAGAAAACCTATATATCCCTTGGATTCAATATTAGGTCTAATCAATACATCCCTTAGAATTTTCTTCTCAAGGACTTAGTACAATCGGGAACACGGAGTAGAGAAACTACATATAAGCGAGGTATTTGTGGTTTGAATCGAATCCTCAATCCTGGTAGTGACCAATGAACCCTATGCTCTGATCAAGCATAAGGTCGGGATCGACTAGGATTAAGAAATGATATGGCAACTTTCTGTTCTAGCTAGGCAGGAGGTCCATGTATCCGACTCAGACCCACTACACAACATTCATTACGTGTTGGCCTGACCACTTACAACTAAAAGTTTATAACTTCGTCTTCGAGAAGTGTTAAGAACATATAGCCAATAGAGACTTTGTCTTTTAGGCCCAAGGAATTACCCAAATGGGCAACAAATAGTTAGGAATTAGGTCCCAAGTCGCATGCCATGTCGACATACATATTATGTTTATGACCGTAGAAAGATAGCATGCCTATTAAACTAGACATGATTAAATAGGATAAGTCTGGGCCGCGATAAAACCCCTTGGTAGGATTAGGCATCTTGCCTCAAACTCACACCTGCCCCTAACATCAACCACATTAACCGTCATTTTTAGCTTATCGATACCCATAGGTATCAATGCTATAGTACACATCGTCGATGAAAGGCAGACCAATGTATTTCCCATTTCATGTCAAAGATAGGTTATAAATTACACATTGTTCCGACATACGGATCAGGACATAACTCTTGAGCCTTGAGGGCGAAAATAAATTTTAAGGGGGGTAGAACATGATGAACCCGCTCTAATTAGGTCACCTAATACACCTCTTTGACCTGGGTGGCGCAGCGGAAACGTGGTGGACCCTACCCCACTGGCCCGTGATCGAAATGGTGCTCGATAAATACGAACATTATATAAGCCCTAGTAAGTTCTACTATGAGAAAATGTTTTGGGATGATCTAGTAAGATTTGATTCACCCTTTCCTTGGACATAGATAATATCGAGGACTCTCTTAGACTAAGACCTAAAGGGCAACCTTAGAATAAACAATTTGAGCCTTTCAATGATGGACATTCCCTACTCTTAGAGAGTGATCGGACTACGTAGTTACTGACATCTACAACTGCGAAGTTTTCGCGGCTTGACCCAATTCCCAATCCTGGGTGACTACCGATGGACTCTCTGCTGACGAGCGGACGACCAGGATCCAGCAGGATTCGGAAGGGATACAATGAGCTTCCTACCATGGCCCGGTAGATGATCGATGTATCGGGATCGAGCCCACTATTACCGTCTCTCCGTGTTGGTCAAACAATGAAAACAACTATCTTACTCTAAATTGTGGGAATTGTCATCGAGACTCTAAATATGTAAAGAAATAAATGGTAGCAAACCATCAGGGTATGAGAAATGGATAAAGAATTAAGTTTTAAGGAGGGTAGACTAAAATGAACCAGCTGGTATATACCCTACCACGCGTAGAAACTTGGAATTAATAAGTCTTAGGCAAATGAAATAATAGAAATCTTCCTTTATTACCCTTAGCCAATTTCGGGGACGAAATTTTATTTTAAGGGGGGTAGATTGTAACGCCCCAGATTTTTGCCAACTTGGGATTAGACGTCCTTAGGCAATGGGTCGATCCTAATACCTCATTAACTTGTCAGAACTGAATCCCAAAGTCTAAAGCCGCCTTTGAACTCATTTCCTTCACAAATCTCACCCTTCACTACCTTGTGCTTTCAATTTTTTAAAGCACTTTCGCCCTAGACACTATCTTAAACTAGCTAAGTAGTATAACTTGGATCACTTCAGATACAAACTACAAATGACTAAGTACCACCTCAGACAGAAATCTTATAGGACTAAATCCTTCAGAAATTAAGTGAGATTTAGCTAGTGTTAAACTAGAGTGCCTGTGAAATTAGCACCAATCACTTTAAATACGTTCTGCAAGACTCAAAACTTGTAGAATCATTGACGCTAGGTTACCCTAAAACTTAGGATCAATCTCATTACCCGGCTGCTCACGAGAGCATCTCGAAACTTCGTATTAGGTCTAGACCGCACATCGGAAATCCGATTAACACGAAGTTAAGGAACTAGGACCACCTCACTGGGATTGACAACCACCTCAGAAATCAGGTCCAGCCGATGTCCCACGGCCATTCGCTTGAGTCCGGAGCGAGGGAGTGTGAAAAACACTATTCCCTTTACAAAATAAATATCTGGAATAGTGATCTGGCACTATTCGCTTACGCATCAGTATTAAGCAACCAGACCGTCAGAATCAGACCAAATTACACCCTTGGATCAGGAAAAATTTCAGGAACATTTACATGTACTTGGAATTTCGGATCGTGGCCCACTGACCGTTGAACTGAAAGTGGTCCGCCACGTGCGATCTGGGAATCTGATCAAGTCGAAAGTGTAATCCCACATAGATCCATGTGTGGAGAGCTTAAGTCTGACGTTTGGCTCAAGGAGGGCCACCAAAACCCCTCTTTTGAGCTGGAAAAGTGACGAAATACCTATATTAGCAGTAACCCTTGAACAGGAGTCTATTTCGGTAAGTTTTGAGACTATATAAGGACCTTAAACCCTCTCTCATGGCAGCCATACGAATTTGAGATTTGAGAGAGGGAAAAGAAGGAGAAAGTATGGGAGTTGTGGGAAGATCTCCCAGCCGCTCTACCCTGCTGCTATCGGTGCTTAACCACTTCATTCTTGTCGCTTTTCCAGCGACTCCGGCGTCATTTCTAGGTAATAAACCCTAACCCTAATCTAATTTGGGGCTTGGGTGGTTGTAGGTTATGAAATAGCTAACCTGTTTTTTTTCTTTAAGTCGCCAAACTCAGTATAATTTGAACCTTAGCGAACCTATCGACTCGTTACGATTCTACGACACAAGGTGAGGACTTTAGGTGTATAGGTTACTGATTTTCAACGCTTTCAATGTCGATAATGGTAGATTCATGATCTGCATGCAATTGCACATGTACAAAGTGCTTTCCGTTTTCTGTTTCGATTAGAATTGTAGAATTTAGAATTTCACATACTCTAGGTATTCGTATAAAATACCGTATACGTATTTTTTATGGAAATATGTTTGACATGTTTAATTGTCTATGGATATATGATGTATGGATAAAATACTCATTTGGCGAAAGGGTTCGCCTAAATACATGTTTACTAATATACACCATGTATGTAGAAATACGGTATTGTAAGAAGTACCGTATACGTGTATATTTTAGCGATGAGTTTGACATGATTAATTATTGTATAAATATATTATGTACGTATGAATTAATTTCTTGGCAAAAGGAACCGTCGTAATACATGTTTGCTTGTATACACTATGTATGTTGAAAATACGTATTCTATAAATACTGTATACGTATAAATATTGCGAGATGTATTTATCATGATTTTTGCTGTAGTAATATATTATACATGGATAAAATACTCACTTGGCTAAGGGATAGCCCTATTACATGTTTTGCTAACATACACCATGTATGTTGTAATAGTGTATTCTAAGTGTTTGTGAAAATGACTGAATGAGTATAGAATCCTCATTCGTGCTCGCCATGACTAGTTGTCATGGATTCATGATTGTTGTATTGGCGATACCCCTTTTGACGAAAGGATTTGCCCTAAATCACGCCACGGCCAATATACACCACATATGCTAAAATGTGTGGCCCAAGTGTTTGTGGAAATGATGAATGAATATGGAACTTGGATTCCTGCTTGCCATGAATTCCGTCGTGGGTGTACGCGTGTTATGATTGGGGCAACTCCCTAGGGAAAGGATTTGGCCTAATGCCTATGTGATCGACATATGTCATGTATGTTGATGTATGTTTGTTTAAGTGTTTCTTGGAATGTCTGAATGAGTAGTAGTTAGCAAATTGTAATGTATAAGGGTGTTGAGATGTGATTCTCAACCTCTTTTAACTATGTGTATGATCTCCTTGGATTGTTGTGTGATTAGGAATTGAACATGTATAAACTCATGCTTGTGTTGTGATTCATAACATGCTCAATCGCTTATGATTATAACTATGTAATGCATATGTTAAATTTATATTTACGTTGTATGATCCGTCATGGGTGATGGGGAGCTGAGCAACGAGTGCGTGCAATGACCACAGCGACTCTAAACGGATAATACCATACCTTGATTGTATGAGTTGAATCTTGATCCATTCCTGCTTTATCTATCTGCAAGTTATCATGTTTGGGGCTATGATTATAGTCCAGACAATCGGTACCAGAATTGAATTTGTGGCTGCGATTCATTTGCCCCGTGAGATGTGTTCGACGAACCCGAGTCGTACTTCGGTTGGCGATAGTGGTTGGCCACGCGAAGTGCTTATGCACTTCATGTTTGTTGTGCGCTCGAGCTAGCCGAGCTCGTCAAGTAACCCGATCTGTCTTATGTATGTTCACCATGTTTGGTCGCTACTGCCTGAACCTAGAGTACTAAACTTACCAGTGAAATCCCTTTTAACCATGGTACCTCGATTCGCTAAGACTCATGAGCTGGGCATGGTGGTATGGGACACCGTGGTCGATCTGTCGGCCTACGCTGGGGCCACGTGCCTCCCCGTAGTGACTAGTGAGCAACCAGACTCATGAGCCGATTATGGTGGTATGGGACACTATATTCGAGCTGTCGATACTTACGGCGAGAGCCGAGTATGGTGAGACCCGTACTCGTCTTGACGGCGACGAGTCCCTCTCGTAGTATCTTCGAGTATACTCCAAGTGTCCGTGATTGGCGACGAGTCTTTCACAAAGAATCGGAGTATGAGTTGAGCCGAGTACGGTGAGACTCGTATTCGAGCCGACGGCTAGTGATTGAGCCGAGTACGGTGAGAGACCGTACTCGAGCCCGACGGTCAAGCAATTGAGCCGCATACGGTGAGATCTCGTATCCGTCTTGACGGTGACGAGCCCTTTGTGATGCCTTCGCTATGCCTCTCAAACCATAATATCGTATGAGATTAACTAGGACTAACGACCCTAAAATAGATCATGTTTGGGAATGATACAAGGGAGGTACCTTAGTTTCCCAATACTGCTGTTTGAAATGGACTAATAATAACTCGGTAATCATGATCATCATCACACCGCATGTGCTTAGTAGATGTGGCGCCTTGAGGAGTTAAGCATTCGCGAACGTAAGATGATGTCGCATGAGGGTGGTTTGGCAAGGGCATACAGCATCATGTCATTTCATTCTCGCACTTAATAAGAGTAGTTAGAATTGTTTGATTTGTACTGCTTTATCATTATTGCTTGATTGAATTGATAACATGTTAACCTATGCTTTATTGTTCCACTGAGTTGATCACTCACTCCCATGATACGGGACGGTGTTTCGAACACCCACCAGACTTTGTCTGATTGCAGATGGCGGCGCTTACTTCGAGGCGGAGCCGGACTTCTATGACGACGGAATGCTTTCTCGTATATGTCTTCATTCTGGCGGCCGTGAGAGCCGTACCTTGATTGTTCGGAAATTTCTGAGGATGTTGACTAGATCATACTACACAACTTGGTATAATTTACTTGTAATTATTTAACCCTGGTAACTTTATCACACTCTGAAGACTCACCACAGTTTATATATTTTATCTATCTATCACCTTGTCTTCTGCTTCCAAATTTTGTCTTTGGAGTATGATACGCTTGTTTTGGCTTAATCTCACTCATGTTCAATGCACAAATACAGTTAACATTCAATCATCATTCATTTTGTTGCATAAGTGATGTTCTGGAACTCGGGAGTTGAGCTTCTGCTTGACCCCCGATTTTCAGGGCACTACAATATGTCATAAGGAGTAATCCCCCACTCCCCAAAAGGCAAATGGAAGGTATGGGTCTTGGCGTGCCACCGTTCGGTCAAGGCAGATAAAAGGGACATGTTCGTCTTGCTCAGACGAACCCAAAATAGGTTGGCGAACGGAGTACGCTCCAACACCTCAAAAAACAGAGGTTGTGGATCATGAAACCAATCAGGCCAATGTGTCCTGACCCCTTAAGATCAAAGGCGCTCCGCCCTCCTGGGCTACATCAGAAAGGTGTCGGCCCTCATGCGGTACATAACAAGGATCAGCCGATTGGCGAGAAGGGCTGGCCTCATTCCTACCACGGTGAGGCATGCTGCACAAACAAGGCTCACAAGTAAGTACCCTTCTCTTCATCAGGTCCAAGGCCCATTTACAAAAGCCCATGCCCATTTCAAGGCCCATTTTCAAAAGCCTAGGCCCATTGTCCAAAGCCCATTTCAAAAAGACCATAAGGCCCATTTCAAGGCCCATTGTCCGAAGCCCATTTTTAAAAGCCCAAGCCCATTTCAAGGCCCATTGTCCAAAGCCATTTCAAAAAGACCATAAGGCCCATTTTAAGGCCCATTTTCAAAAGCCCTGGCCCATTGTCCAAAGCCCATTTCAAAAAGACCATAAGGTCCATTCTCCAAGACTCATTTCCAAGGCCTGTTTTCAAAGACCACCATTCACACCCACATGTCTGTAACTCAAGCTCACCTTCACAAATCTATTTCTAATAAATGTATCTGGCCATATCCAAATCATGATGTGAGGCCCACTTGAAAAATCCCATCCATACATCATCCACAAAGGTGACCAACCATTAAAATTTACACCATCAAAGTACTCAAGTGGACCCCAAATCACCCATCCAACGGTCCAAATCATTCAAAAATAATAAAAATAATAACCAAAAAAGGGGAAAATAAAACAAAATAAAAAAAGATTTTTCTAAATAAAAGGTGGGGCTCCTTTCTTATCGCACCCCACTCTAACAAAATAAAATTAAAAATGATGATGACAAAAACAAAAATGGAAAATCCGGCCAATTCTTTGGCCTAAAAACAATAAGCCAAGCCAGATTTAACGGTTGAGATCGAATCCAAATGGACCAACGGTCCCGATCATGACCCTCCCAAAGTCCAAGAGAAGATCCAAAATCCATTAATAGCTCTTCCAAATAAAAATGGTGGTCCAGTAAGAAACCATTGATCAAGATTACCTGAAAATGAGGAAGAGAGAAAATATAAAAATGTAAGCCAAAAACCAACAAAAAAAAACTCCACCAAAGAGCTTCCAGGGACCACAATGGAGTCCCTGAACGTCCATGGGTCGGTTTCAAATAGAGGATGAAGAGCCACCGTCTGGACTAGCCCACACAACGGACCAGCGGACAAACTGACGGACCGGCGGTAATCGAACTACTGTCGGCGGCAATTTAACTTTTGCCCGACCAAAAGTTGCACGGGACAGCGTGTTATCCCCCATGGTGAGTTGGAACGACCGGTTTTTCCTTCGGACCACTAAGTGAAAACCTAAGGAAAAAATAAAAAAAATAAAAAGTAAAAAGGTATATTCCCTTCAAAATCTCACGAGAAATCCAAAATCCCGCGAGAAATTGAGAATCTTAATAAAAGACATTGGAAAATTGCTAGTAAGATATACAAAAATATATACTTAAAATAAAAAACCCCATCAATTTATTAGTAGAGGTCATCGACCATTTGATAAAAACTAGACGATCTCAATCATCCATGAGATCAGATGGATCTTTTCAAAATCCAAAAAATATTTCAAGCACATAGCCCTATTAGTTTATGGAAGCCACCTGTCAGTTCAAAAAATAAAAATAAAAAAAATAAAAAATTTTAAACAATTAGCCCCATTAATTTATTAATGGAGTTCGTCTAATTTTTCTACACATAAAAACTGAACGACGACGCCCACCCACGAGATCGAACAGATATTTTTCCAAAAAAATCTAAAAATATTTTAAAATAAAATTCCCAAGGAGCCTAGCTCCAAAGGGAATAGCTTTTAAACAAAGTTTTCAAAAAGTGCACACGGCGCGCAGTACACTGAGGAATCTTCCATATTCTCCAGTTACGGCCAGTGTAAATAACTAAATAAGATTTGATCTCTCCCGGTTTCCCCAGAGGATGATCGAATTCATGCATGATACATGTAAGATTGGCCCAATCTCTATATCTGGACAATCGTACGAATGCTAGTAGAAATGAGTGGATCCATCTTTGGGAAGAATAATCAAACTCGAAGTGACAACAATCCATTGTAACCAAAGTATCAGAATCAGTAGACTGCATGGCAAAGGATTACCTACACATACCTAGTCTGAGATATTCGCAAAATTTGATCGAGTCTAAGTCAGCGTAGTGAGTTCCTCATAAGGCTGCACCAATGCACGGGGTAACTAACCACTTTGACGATCAAATGGATCGAATACTCCTAGAGTGATTACGTAGCAAAGGAACGACAGATCAAACAGTACGGGAATTCTCATAAAGCCGCACCAACGCACAGAGGCCCTACTTTCCAGACTTACCCTCTAATGTTATTAACAATCTGATGTGAAAAGGTTGTGATTGGTGACCCGTAAAGCCGCGACAAATGCACAGGGTCAATTACAATATTTTCCTCAACCCTCAAGATATGTGCTAGTCATCTTTACTCCAAATAGTCAACCGACGATGATACAATGGTAGGCAACAGGTTTGAGTCACTATCCTTTCTAACCAGAATTTTGGGGTGTCCACTTGCTTTGACCTTCGGTTGCTCACAACCTCAGTCAAAGAGGGGCATCTGTAGACACCCCACCCAGGTTAACATCTTAAGAAGGCTAAGACAATCTGAGAACCATGATCATATTCTAAACCAAACCCTAATCCCAGCTTAAACCTAAACCTAACCCAAAACTCTGACCCAAACTTCAAGCCTCTAATCTACAACCCAAAACCCTAATCCACACCGTTCAACCCACCAGTAGCCCCCCGCCTATACCCTATACCTTGATCTGAGCCCTTTACCCTAACCTAAGTCCACTTATCTGAACCCTAAAGCCCTAAAAAGAGGATCATCAAACGAACCAGTATACCAAACAAACCCACACGCTTGAGCCCAGCCTAAGCCCTTACTGGGCGGTAGTCCAACTACCGTCGGCAGTAGTTTAACTACCGCCGGCGGTACTTGGAGTGCCGTTACGGTACTTGGAGTGTCGCCACTCGCGGCCCGCGTGTGAGTCTCTAGAGACAGCTGTTCCAGCATCCTAAAGTCAACTTTCTCAAAAAATTACCCCTCCATCCGATCATTTTTACCCTTTTACCAATACCAAGAGCCAATAGGAGTGCATCACATGGCGTTTCTCTCCCCTCAACCACTCATAGCTTGCCACATCAGCTTTCACCCTTCCTAAACCCCACATTTACCAAAAGACTATTGGAAAAGGCTATAAATAGCCCTCTCCTCTTCACATTTTCACAACACACCTTCTCATCTAAGAGAGAAAGAGAGAGAGAAAGAGAGAGAGAGAGAGAGAAAGAGGGAGGAAGAGAGTGAAGGAAAGGGAAGGAGCTCCCAAACCTCCAAAGTTCTGATCTTTTGGCCACCCCTTAGCCCTTCCTCTTAACCTTTCCAACTATAAGTCTAACCTAGATTGGTCATAGTTCGGTCCATGTTTTAGCCTACTCAAGATCAAGCTAAAGATCCATTCATTTTACATACAAGCATTCATTATGACATCTATTCTCTTCTCAACCCCCCTACTTCTCTAAATCTCTAGTAAACGTATGCTCTGTGACTTGTCGTACATCGGATCCTGTCACATCAGAAATTCCTAGCAATCTAGTCCATTTTTCTTCACCTCTTGGCATAAGCATCATTACATCCACTTTCTTAACATATTCTCAGACGCATGCTCTGTGGCTTACCGAAATCTCGGATCTTGCTGCATCAGAAATTCATGCGTGTGTCTAGTCCCACATCATCCATCCCTTGAGATTATTTTACCACACAGAGCAGAGACCATACGTTTATATGGGTAAAGAGGGTCCCTAATACCTTCCCTCTTTGTAACCGAGGTCTCTTACCCAGAATCCTGGATCGCAGACTAGGAGTCAATTCAAGGTAAAAGAGTCTTCAGATTTCTCAAACCTTACACATTCCGCGGGTTCTAGCCGACTGGCGACTCCAACATCCATGAATCAGTCTAATAACCCCACCACCAACACCACAATATACGAATCAGTGTGGGCACCAATTCCCAGTGTCTACAATACCGAACCCCAGAAAGCAATATTTGGAGGCAGTGAAATGGCTACTTTATTATCTACGAGGTACAACAGACTACGTTTTGACATTTCAAAAACCAGGGAAAATATTAGTAGGCTATGTGGATTTAAATTACGTAAGAAATGTGGATAATAGAAGGTCGACTTCTGGTTACTCATTTGTATTAGCGGGTGGAGTAATCATTTAGATTTGAAGCTTCAATCTACAGTTTCTCTTTTCACAATGGAAGCTGAGTATATGACAGTGACAGAAGCTTTCAAGGAATGTGTTTAGTTAAAAGAAATGATGAAGGAACTCGGGCTTCAGCAAGAGATCTTGCTAATTAATTGTGATAGCGAAAGTGTGAACAATTTGGTTTACCATTCTCGTACTAAACAGATTATGTTCATCATCATTTTATCGGACAGGTGCTTGAGTAAGGCGATGTCACTTTCGAGAAGATCCATACAAGTTTGAATCTGGTGGACATGTTTACAAAGGTGGTTCCTGCAGAGAAGTTTCGATTATGTTAGGATTCTCTGGGTGTGGCAAAGATTTGATGAAGATAGAATGTGCATGAAAAGTAACAATGGTAGAGTTATAATGGAGGCGATTAGAGATGAAGGGTGGATCTTGGAGTTGTGGATAATGGTCATTGAAGCCATCAATAGACCACTCGATTGTTGAGGGTCAAATATTGCATATTTTCCCTCATTTATATCTTGGTTTTATGAACATGATAATGTTTAATGTTCTATTTTACTCATGTTTGTGTTGCAATGTGAATTTAAGAGCTTGGATTGAAAATGGTGCTAAAAGCATGGATTTGATGCTCAAGAATCACCAAGGCCAGGGATGGATCTTAGGAGACCAAGATTGAAGAATTCACGTGTCAAAGATCCAAGAAAACCTAGTAAGGAATAAAAAGAATCAAAGATTTAAAGTGAAGAAAAAGAATCCTGAAATCATCCTGAAAAAAACATATTTTGAAACTCTAGGTCATGTTGTGAAATTGCTTTGAAGGCCACTTTTCTGATGGTTAAGATCATCCACTTTGTGTATTCTTGAATCATTTACCATCCTTAACAGGGTCCACTAAAGCTCGGATCCACGGTTTGGATCCACGGTTCGTGTCATGGTTCGGATCTATGGTTCGTGTAACGGTTTGGTTCACGATTCGGTTTGGTTCTATAGGGCCCTAAACCGGAATTGATCCGTAATCAACGGTTCTGGAAATTTTGGAACCAGAACCAAACTGTTAGCACCCTAGAACCGGATCAAACCAGACCGATCCAACGGTTATGATCCGGTTACATGGTTCCAACGGTTCGATGTGCACCCCTAATTAATATGCCTTGATGGTTATTGATCCTATCGAAGGTCCTATTGTCAGACCCATAACCTAATATCCATTCCATTCTGTTAGGTCCCGCAGTCCTTACAGTCGAATTCCGGTGACCCGCAACCTATAGGTAGCATTTGCGATCATCCCTAAGTTCCGCCCTATAAACCCAAACTAATTCAACCCGAAACCTATGCCTTTACGACCACATCATCATCATGGTTCAAATGCCACGTCTCGTGCGCCAATCCAAGGTATAGATCAAAAGATGTACCCCGCACCATATTTGGGTCGTTGCTCATGATGTGGGACTCACCTGGTGCTTGTGCATGTTTTCCTAGGTGGATCCACCCTAGTTTCATCATTTCCTATGAGAGCTACCCATAGCTTAGACCATCTAGACTATGTTGATGACATCATCCCTATAAGCATGCCTTACATGTAATGAGTACAAGCATGCTTTCTTCTCTTCCCTAGGCTCTTACAAACCCATCATTACCCTCTTACAACCCATCACTTACCTTCCTTCTCTCTCATTTCCCTCATTTCTCTCCTCTAGCAAACCAAGAGAGAGCCCTTGGACGTCCATGAGAACCCATTCCTCCAGCCCCTTCCAAGCTAGATCTCTCCCAATCTAACCCTCTAAAACTCATCTCCACCATTAAAACAATTCCATTGAAGCTAAAGAACCTAAGGCTACTAGAAGAAGGAAGATTTAGAGTTAGGTGTACTTCTAGGACTAGTTTTCTGATTTTTCCTTCATATAATCTTGTTTCTCATTCTTGAGAGCTTGTAGGACCCACCAATCAATGGTGGAGGCCCTCCTTGACTCCATAGGTGTGGCCCATGACCTATCTTTGTGCATGCATGAGCCATGATGGGGCCATTCTCCATGGACCCCATCATGATGATTTTCCTTTGATCCATAGCTCGATGGGTCATCTAGACCTTAGATCCATGGTGGGGATGGTATCCTCACCTTAGATTTTGATTGTGGGGCCCATGCATGAATGGAGCCATGTAGTATCTTGATGTATTATCATGATGTGTGGTTGTGATTGGTGGAGAAGGACTCATAGTGGCGGAGGCCTTCTTCCTATAGTCGTGATCTTCTCTCTTCCTCTCTTATTATTTTCTTGATGTGTGTGGCCTACCTAGTGTGCCTCAGACGTTCAAACCATCTAGCAAGATGGAATGCCCTTGCTGTCCATTTCCTGGACGTTGGGTGTCCCACTTGCTGTCCATTTGTGACATGCAAGAAGATTTGATGTGGAGTCTTGGTCTGGGGGTTGTGGGGCCCACTAAGGTAGGCCACATCATGATTTATTTGAGATATTTCTCCTTATCTAGCAGCTTATGGACTGATATGTCCAGCAACATATTGCTGGCCAGATTTTCTGGGCCATTGTTGCTAATTTTTGTATGGGGGTTTAGCCTTATTTTCTTCCTAATGTGGGATGGTTTTCTGAGGTATGGACCCCACCTTGATGTATGATGAAACCAACACCATCCATCCCTGATGGGACACCAATAGGGCAGGCCCAAGAGGGCCGGACGATCCAAGTTTCTGGACCGTCCAGTAGTCCTGCATGAAGGGAAAACGCATATATTAGCTTGATTTTGGGATGGTGGTCCACTTTTGTGGACCCCACCTTGCTGTACATTCATGGGTGCATGCTCACCACCCATTTTCCCTCTTTTTAGGTAGGCCTGGGCCCACTCCATTGGGTGTACAAGTCAGGGACAGCAACATTCCAGCAGAGATTTTATTTTAAAACCTTGCTGTCCAGATTTCTATTTCATGTTTGTATGTGATTGTGGCTTCTCCCCTTACCTCCTTTGTGGTCTACCTTACTGGGACCCACCTCAGTTGCATGTGGGCCACGAGATCACCCATTTTGGGGGTTACCATAGCTGGGTCAGCAGCCCACCTGCTGGACGTTCTAGCTAGGCTAACGTCCATCAGGGGCTGGTCGTTCCCCCATGTGGCCCACCTTGATTGTGTGTGTTATCCACGCCTTTCCCCCTTTTGTGTGGCCCACTTGGACATGGTCCACCCCTCGGTGGGACGTCCATAAGTGGGGTCCACCTTGACCTTTGTAGGGGCCAGCCGTCCAGCCTATTGGGACGCCCATGACTGCCCAGACCGTTTGAGCTGCTGCTGGACTGCAAGTCCAGCAGCAGGCCCACCTTAATTCATGTGTTTTATACTCACCTTCCATCTAGTGGGGCCCATTATGATAATTAAGGGCCACCATAAAGTCCATGTTCACTCAAAATTTCTATCTGTTGGACCCCAGCAAGCCTAGGAAGTTGGGTGGGCTAGATGCCCAGCAAAGGCCTTAAGAAAAATCTGTATGGAGCTGAAAGTTGTGAGGTTGTGAGGCCCACCAGATTGAGGGTGATGAGTACTCACTTTATGTAGGTAATTTCCTGTGATTATTGGACTTCATTAGTTCCTTGTGAGGTTCACCCTTGGCTGATTGTTTGAGGACCAAGATAGTCCAGATTTTTAGACGTCCAGCAAGCCCAGATGGGTTGCACATCCAGCCTTGAGCCCAGTTTTATGTGTGGATTGCTTACCTATTGTGCTAGACCCCCTGGGCTAATATGTTGCATGTAATTGGACCCTTATTGCCCATCTATCTTGACCACTCTTGAGCTGAATTGGGCCCATCTTGGCAAATCATGGAATGCCTTACCTATGTATTTGGGCATATGAGCTGCCCATGAGAGGCCCATCATAATACATGTATTCGTTGGCCATGATACTTGGGCCATGATTTGCCCCCATTGAGCCCACATTGATGTATGTAGGCTTCAGGCCGTTTATTGAGGCTCATCATGTGCTATGGGATGTTATGGATTGCTACCCATTTTCTTTTCATAGTTGTATCTAGGCCATGGGCCTTATTTTAGCTAGATTCCTTGTTGGGCTACCTTCTAGGGAACAATGGTGGTTAAATGTCCACATTGTGAACCTCCCTAAGCCCTTTGTTAGGCCCATTCTCATCTATTGGGCCCATAGTATTGAATACCTAGACTTTGTGGGCTGCCCCAAACCATTGGGCCCCCACTATTGGTTATACTCCTTTCATACCATGTAGAATCGTCTAAGTACCTAGACTCGACCTTGTTAAGAGGAGAGTACAACATCAATGCATGTCATACTTAGTTTATCTTCATTCCCATGTGCATCATATGTATGCTTGGTTGGGGAGTGATTGATCATGGTATGTGTCATTGGGCAGATTGTTTATGGGACTCCCTGAGTGATGGAGTTGCCCCACATGAGCGCGCTGTATGGGTAGGGCTAATGCATGGTTGATTGGTATGATTCATACATCTCACATTTTGCATGGCACGGTTATTATTCGCCCTAGCATCATTAGGGTCGTAGCCTCCACAGGCACATCGTGGATGGCAAGGTTTGGACACAGGAAATGCTTGATTCTAACACTGTGGGCACGTAGGATGTCCTTGGGTGAAAGTCCCAGAACCTTTTTGGTACCAGGAGATACTCCAACGTCGAGACAGAGTAGAAACATGAGCGCCGGTGCCAAATACCATTAGGTCAAGTCTCTCACTGTATTGTGGTCGGTTGGAAGGGGGTGTGGCCTTACCCGCCCGAGTGAGGGGGTTATAGCTAGGCTGAGTTTAATCAGATCGCAAATGGGTCCGCTATCGACGAGCCAAGTAGGTATTGGCACTCTACAGGTGGATAGTGAGGTCTCTTCCGCTCGCTGGGATGTGCAGCTAGGGAGGCGGCAGTCAGTGTAGAGTGTATTTGACCCCAGTGATTTCTCAGAGAGGAACTGTACTGATATGTAGACTTGGTATGAGAACTGGCATGATCACATTGCATATTGCATATGGCATTTAGCTATATAAGCCCCGCATTGCATAGCCTTAATATGGTTGATAGCATTCCTGCCTTATATTGCATAACCTTGTTATGACTGGTGGTATTATTGATCTTGCTAGCATATTTTCATACTGTGATATTGCATACTTAGTACCTGTCCTGCACATACTTACACCACCCTCTAAGCTTTTTATAAGCTTATGTACGATTGATGCGTGCAGGTGACGCTAGGCAGTAGCTGAGCAGGAGCAAGAGCATGCCGCAGAGTTTCCTTTGAAGTTTTATTATAGTCATTGTATCTTTCCCTTTATGCGCTTTATATTGTAAAAGTTTTTATTCCTTGTGGATTTTGGTATTGATGTTCCTATGGTTATTATTTATGAGTTATGATCTTGGTTATGCTGATTATGAAACAAACTTATGTTATAGAAATCTTCCTTATAAGATCCCAGGATCGGAACCTGGTGAATAGGTGCTAGCAGCCGAGGATGGAGTACTACGGAGGTTATCGGCACTCGATTCAGTTATTAAGAATTTTGTGAGCCCGGTTTCCGAGTTTGGGGCGTGACACCTATCGACAAAATTGTACGATTTTATGAAAGCACGCATTTTGTTTCCTAATTCAATTGTAACACTGTATAAGTGAGTGTAATCAGCATTAGAGTATGCTAAGACATTCCAAAGGAGCTCTATAGCAAATTTAGGGTTTTGCAAAGGGATTTTAAGAGTTGTTCAAATCAATAAGTCCATACATCTCTTATAATTCGTATTTCATAGTGAATTCGTTGTCGCTTTGTGCCATGATTTTTTCTCCGCAATGATTTTTCTACGTAAATTTGTGTATTCTCTATGGTGCTTGTTCGCGTTTATATCTCTCTTGTTTGATTCGAATTCAAAATTTACTTCCACAATTCCTCAACAAAATTAAGAGGAACATATTCAGTGAGAATTAATATTGCATAAGTAATTCTCAACAAACAATTGGGAGGCCTGTTTATTAAGTGTAATTGTGTCATTTCCATAACCAATGCCAAACATGCTCTAAATGATCCAACAAACAGTCCTAGATATATTCCAACGTAATTTGCTACGGATGTATCCTATTCATGGTTCTAAACACTACTAAAAAGGTCCTACAAAATCAATCCTGGCCAAAAGTTATGATAGGTTAAGGTTGAACCAGGGAATTTTACATCAATGGCAATTCCAAAATGTTGCCCAACAAGAAAAAAGGGGGGGAAAAAAGTATTTAATGAGGATTGAAATTTTCACGTTCGTTTCGGAAATTAAAGCGAGGGTTGGAAATAGATGATCCCCACTTCTTCTTTTTTAATTCTACATGGAAATTGCAAAAATATCCAAAACTCAAATAAGATTCACCAAAATTGTTCCTCCTTTAAAACTTTCCATATCTTAAAATCTATTTTCTTATAAGGATCTTACCAATTTTGGACTCATCCGAGAATCCTCATATATTAAGAAATCCAGCAAAAAAAAAAAAAAAAAAATAGAACTTTTGCCCATATCATTATTTCCACCGTCCACACGATTGCAGGCTCTTGTGATCTTATGGCAGATGAACTTCAACATATTTTGAATGTTTTGGGAGCATGATCTAACCCTACACATCCCATCTAAGACCCACGTCGATCTGACCATAATCTCCATCTCCTATTACCATTTTTGGGTTTTCTTATGGAAAACAACCACTGATCACACATGTTGAAAATGATCGAAACTAAGTATTTTCTAATGCATCCATTTGCATATTAATAGTTTCTACCATAACAATATATTATCTTAGTCTATGTTTTCCTATGAAAATCATTTTACTGTGTTTGTTTATGACAAGACGCACAGCTATAGTACTGGAAGAATTTATTTTGACCTAACCCGACAACATTGTTAGCCCACATGGTGGATGTACGTGGTCCACCATATGTTTGCCACTACATGTAAATGCTCCCCATGACACATATCGACATACATGGAGCTCATCATATGGATGTAGAAAATGGGTGCAAAAATTCAATAAATGGCTATGAATATAAATGGTCCAGATCGATTGTACTAGAAAATGTTCAATCATTTGTATGGTTCATCCATTGTGTGGGGCTGATCACCCCTCTCAAATCACATTGAACGGAATGGATGATCCTTACCACTTGGATCAATGGTTATGGAAATGGATGATCCGTATTGATAATACTAAAAAAGATTCAATTATTGATCTGGACATTCATAATTTGAAACCCACCTTTGATATCCAAACCTTTTCAAATCACTTTGACCGTATGATCCTAACATCCAACATATGACAATTGAAATGGATTATTCATATTAATTATACTAGAAAACGTAAAATCATTGATATGGACTACCCATTGTGTAGGGCCCACCCTTTATAGCCAATCCATCTCAAATTACTTTGATCGGATAGATGACCCTAATGATCTGCTCAATGGCTATGAAAATTGTATTATATAATAGAAAAGGTCGTATAATTACTTTGGACCTATCATCATGTGGGTCCCAACCTTGAAGGTCCATCCTTATTAAATCACTTTTATTGGATACTCATGGCCATTTGACCAATGCATATGGAATAGATGATTAGTATTGATCACACTAAAAAAGGTATGATCATGGTGTGATCTATCCTCGATTGCCAAGCCAACTCAAATCACTTTGATCAAATGATCTTAATCATCAAGATGGTGCATATTGAGCATTTTGGAAAAGATCTAACCATTGATATGGACCATCCACTATGTGGGCCACCTTGGAGGGTGCATTCTTCTCCAGTCAATTCAATTGAATGATATCTACTCATCTAATTAAGTATACTAGAAAGGTCTAAGCATTGGTGTGGACCATCCATCATGTAAGATCCACCCTATGGTTACCCATCCTTCTCATATCACTTTGATTGGAAATCTATCCAATTTGTGGATTTTGAAATCTACATTGAGTAAGGAAGTATAAGAATTGAGGTGGGCTGTCGAACATGTGAGGCCCATCTTTAATTACCTACCCTCTAAAATCACTTTGATTAAATGATCCTAACCATCTATAATATTTAGAAAATGAGTGATCTATATTAAACATAGTAGAAAGGTATAAGCATTGATGCGAACCAACTACCAAGTGTGGCCCACCTTTGATTGCCCATCCCTCTAGAACCAATATGCGCATGTAAATAGAGAGCTTACATGTGATGGCAAAATATTGCAGTTGATTTTGCACAGGAAGCTATTTTCTTATTGGAAATAAAATGAGCACTTGTACAGGTTAACTGGTCCATGTGAAAACATTTTCATATGAAAATAAGGATACAAACATGGAAAAAAAAAAAAAAAAAAGCAAATAGACATTTAAGGCATATTTGGATATCACCAAATAAGTTACTTTTTAATTTATGCTAAGTGGTTGAGTTACTTTTTTTCACTTAAGTATAGTAATTATGATTTTAAAAGTATCTTATCTTTTTAAAGCTACTTAACCCATAAGGTGATCTTTTCTTTTTAGCTTTTCAACTTTTCAACCCTCAAATGAGGCCCCACATGTTGGACTATCCACATCAAAGGTGGGGCCCACACAATGGATCGTCCACATTAAAGATGGGCCCTGCATGATGGATCACCCATACTAATGTAGGCCCACATAATGAATGGTCCATATCAAAGGTTAGGCGGGCATGATGGATGACCCACTTCAAAGGTGGGGCCCATAAGATGGACGGTTCACATCAAAGGCGAGCTCCACATGATAGGCAATGGACATTGAAGTTGGGCCCCACATGATGGATGGCCCACATCAAGGTGGCCCCACATGATGGACAGTCCACATCAAAGGTCACCCCCTAATATGAATGGCCCACACCTAAGGCGAGCTCCGCATGATGGGCAACCCACATTGAAGGTAGGACCCACATGATGGACAGTCCACATCAAAGGTGGGCTCCATGTGATGGGCAATTAATAATGGTGGGTCCCACATGATGGATGATCCACATTAAGGTGGGCCCCACATGATGGATGGTCCACATTAAAGGCAAGCCCTAATGATGAGTAGCCCATATATATCCAAGGTAGGCCGCGTGTGTAACGCCCTGAAAATTGGGGGTCGAGCATAAACTCAACTCCCGAGTTCCAGAACATCACTTATGCAACAAAATGAATGATGATTGAATGTTGACTGTATTCGTGCATTGAACATGAGTGAGATTAAGCCAAACAAGATATCATACTCCGAGACAATTAAATTGCAAGCGGAAGAAAGCTTGTGATAGATATGTATAATATAAAAAGCAGTGGTGAGTCTCCGAGTGTGATAAAGTTACTGGGTTAGTTAATTATAAGTACAATTCTAAAATATACCTAATGTGAGGAAGTGTAATGTCTTCTATACCAAGTACCAATAGCCCGTCAATACAATATCAGTCTTCGTAGACACAGAGAGAGATACTGGTAGGGAGAACTCCTCCTCATCACCATAGAAGTAGTCCGACTCGCTTCATAAGCATTGTCATCACCGAAACTCAACAAACGGTTGGTGTGTACAACACCGTCCCGTAACGTGGGAGTGAGTGATCAACTCAGTGGAACAGTAAAGCATAGGTTAACATGTTATCAATTCAATCAAGCAGTAATGATAAAGCAGTACAAATCAAACAATTTTAACTACTCTTATTAAGTGCGAGAATGAAATGACATGATGTTGTATGCCCTTGCCAAACCACCCTCATGCGACATCATCTTACGTTCACGAATGCTTAACTCCCTCAGTGCGCCACATCTACTAAACACATGCGGTGCGATGATGATCATGATTACCGAGTTATTATTAGTCCATTTCAAATAGCAGTATTGGGAAACTAAGGTACCTCCCTTGTATCATTCCCAGACATGATCCATTCTAGGGTCGTCAGTCCTAGTTAATCTCATACGATATTATGGTTTGAGAGGCGTAGCGAAAGGCATCACAAAGGGCTCGTCACCGTCGGCACGGATACTGAGATCCCACCGTATGCGGCTCAATTGCTGACCGTCAGCTCAAGTACTGGTCTCACCGTACTCGGCTCAATCACTAGCCGTCGGCTCGAATACTGGTCTCACCGTGCTCGGCTCAACTCATACTCCGATTCTTTGTGAAAGACTCGTCGCCAATCACAGACCTTGGAGTATACTCGAAGATACTACAG
This sequence comes from Magnolia changhungtana, assembly GCA_030180095.1. Lineage (NCBI taxonomy): Eukaryota > Viridiplantae > Streptophyta > Magnoliopsida > Magnoliales > Magnoliaceae > Magnolia > Magnolia changhungtana. The sequence continues at coordinate 7,556,538 of JASAUF010000652.1, forward strand.
AGGACTCGTCGCCCGTCAGCACGAGTACAGGTCTCACCGTACTCGGCTCTCGCCGTAAGTATCGACAGCTCGAATATAGTGTCTCATACCACCATAATCGGCTCACGAGTCTGGTTGCTCACTGGTCACTACGGGGAGGCACGTGGCCCCAGCGTAGGCCGACAGCTCGACCACGGTGTCCCATACCACCATGCCCGGCTCATGAGTCTTAGCGGATCGAGGTACCATGGTTAAAAGAGATTTCACTGGTAAGTTTGGTACCCTAGGTTCAGGCAGTAGCGACCAAACATGGTGAACATACATAAGACAGATCGGGTTACTTGACGAGCTCGGCTAGCTCGAGCGCACAACAAGTTGAACGAAATGAAGTGCATAAGCACTTCGCGTGGCCAACCACTATCGCCAACCGAAGTACGACTCGGGTTTGTTCGAACACATCTCACGTGGCAAATGAATCGCAGCCACGAATTCAATTTTGGTACCGATTGTCTTGACTATAATCATAGCCCCAAACATGATAACTTGCAGATAGATAAAGCAGTAATGGATCAAGATTTCACTCATACAATCAAGGTATGGTATTATCTGTTTAGGGCTATCAGGGCTGTTGCACGCACTCGTTGCTCCGCTCCCCCATCACCCATGACGGATCATACAACGTAAATATAAATTTAAACATATGCATTACATAGTTATAATCATAAAGCAGTTGAGCATGTTATGAATCACAACACAAGCATGAGTTTATACATGTTTAATTCCTAATCACACAACAATCCAAGGAGATCATACACATAGTTAAAAGAGGTTGAGAATCATATCTCAACACCCTTATACATTACAATTTGCTAACTACTGCTCATTCAGACATTTCAAGAAACACTTAAACAAACATACATCAACATGCATGACATATGTCGATCACATAGGCATTAGGCCAAATCCTTTCCCTAGAGAGTTGCCCCAATCATAACACGCGTACACCCACGACGGATAGTCATGGCAAGCAGGAATCCAAGTTCCATATTCATTCAATCATTTCCACAAACACTTGGGCCGCACATTTTAGCATATATGGTGTATATTGGCCGTGGCGTGATTTAGGGCAAATCCTTTCGTCAAAGGGGTATCGCCAATACAACAATCATGAATCCATGACAACTAGTCATGGCGAGTACGAATGAGTGGTACTCATTCAATCATTTTCACAAACACTTAGAATACACTATTACAACATACATGGTGTATGTTAGCAAAACATGTATTAGGGCTATCCCTTAGCCAAGTGAGTATTTTATCCATGTATAATACATTACTACAACAAATAATCATGATAAATTCATCTCCCAATATTTATACGTATACAGTATTTTCTAGAATGCGCATTTTCAACATACATAGTGTATACAAGCAAACATGTATTACGGCGATTCCCTTCGCCAAGCAAATGTTTTATACGCACATAATATATTTATACGACAATTAATCATGACAAACACATCACTAAAATATACATGTATACGGTACTTCTTACAATACCGTATTTCTACATACATAGTGTTTATTAGTAAACATGTATTTAGGCGAATCCTTTCGCCAAATAAGTATTTTATCCATACGTCATATATCCAAACGTCAAATAAACATGTCAAACACATTTCCATAAAAAATACGTATACGGTATTTTATACGAATACCTAGAGTATGTGAATTTCCAAATTCTACAATTCTAATCGAAACAGAAAACGGAAAGCATTTTGTACATGTGCAATTGCATGCAGATCATGAATCTATCATTATCTGACATTGAAAGCGTTGAAAACCATAACCTATACACCTAAAGTCCGCACCTTGTGTCGTAGAATCGTAACGGAGTTGATAGGTTCGCTAAGGTTCCGTATACGAGAGTTTGGCAGCCTAAAGAACGAAACAGGTTAGCTATTTCATAACCTACAACCTATACAACCCTAAAAGCAGTTAGGGTTGGGGTTTCTTACCTAAACGGCCAGGAATCGTAGGAAGCGATGAGAATCAGGCGGTGGAGCCCGAATAGTAGTAGGGAACAACAGCAGGGAGTTCCTCCCACATCTCCCTCACTTTCTCTCTCTTTTCTCTCTCTCAAATCCAAATTCGTATGGCTGGAATGGGAGAGGGTTTAAGGTCCTTTTATAGCCTAAAACCTTTCCAAAATAGACTCAGGTTCAAGGGTTATTGCTATTATAAGTATTTCGGCGATGTTCCAGCTTAAAAGAGTGTTTCTAGTGGCCCCCCTTGAGCCAAACGTCAGACTTAAGCTCACCACACATGGATCTATGTGGGATTACATTTTCGACTCGATCGGATTCCCAGATCGCACGTGGTGGACCACCTTTAGTTCAACGGTCAGTAGGCCACGATCTGAAATTCCAAGCACATGTAAATGTTTCTGAAATTTTTCTTAATCCGAGGGTGTAATTTAGTCTGATTCTGACGGTCTGGTTGCTTAATACTGATCCGCAAACAAATGATGCAAGATCACTATTCAAGATATTTATTTTGTAAAGGAAATGGTGGTTTTCACACTCCCTCGCTCCGGACACAATCGAATGGCCATGGGACATTGTCTGGACTTGATTTCCGAGATGGTTGTCGAGCCCAGTGAGGCAGTCCTAATTCCTTAACTTTGAGTTATTCGGACTTCCGACGTGCGGTCCAGATCGATACGGAGTTTCGATGTGCTCGAGAAGCAGTAGGGTAATGAGATTGATCCTAGATTTTAGGGTAACCTAGCGTCAATGATTCTACAAGTTTTGGGTCTTGCAGATCGTATTTAAAGCGATTCAAAAGGATTTCGTAGCTAATCTGGTTTCACACCTAGTTACTTTGTCTCATTTCTAAAGGATTTAGTCCTAAGTGATTTCTGGTCGAGGTGGTACTCAGGCCTTTGTAGTTTGTATATAAAGTGATCCAAGTTATACTACTTAGCTAGTTTAAGATAGTGTCTAGGGTGAAGGTGCTTTGAGAAATTGAAAGCACAAGGTAGTGAAGGGTGGGATTTGTGAAGAAAATGGTTTGAAAAGAGATTTGAGGCTTTAATTGAGCGTTTAAGAAGTTAAACCTGTATTAGGATTGATCCATTGCCTAAGGACGTCTAATCCCAGGTTGGCAAAAATCCGGGGTGTTACAATCTACCCCCCTTAAAACAAAATTTTGTCCCCGAAATTGCCTAAGGGTAATAAGGAAAGATTTCTATTATTTCATTTGCCTAAGACTTCTTGATTTCGAGTTTCTACACGTGGTAGGGTATATACTAGCCTGGTTCATTTTAATCTACCCCCCTTAAAACATATTTCTTTATCCATTGCTTATACCCTGATGATTTGCTACAATTTATTTCTTTACTTATTTGGAGTCTTGACGACAACTCCCAACCATTGAGAGTAAGATAGTCGTTTTCATTATTTGACCAACACGGATAGACGGTAATAGCGGGCTCGATACCGATACATCGATCATCTACCGGGCCAGGGTAGGAAGGTCATCGTATCACTTCCGAATCCTGGTGGATCCTGGTCTTCTGCTCGGCCAAGCAGTGAGTCCATTGGTAGTCGCCCAGGATTGAGAATTGGGTCAAGCCGCGAATACCTCGCTTATATGTAGTTTCTCTACTCCGTGTTCCCGATTGTACTAAGTCCTTGAGAAGAAAATTCTAAGGGATGTATTGGTTGGACCTAACATTGAATCTAAGGGATATATAGGTTTTCTCTAATCGTGAATAGTTTCTACGCCAAACAAGCTCCCTAAGAGTTACTAAGGAAGCCTAAAGTAATAAGGGGATTCAACGACGGAATGGAGTCTTGCTCCAGCCTAATCAAGTTGTCAGTGTGGTGGGTTATTGTATATCAAGGGACTTTATCACTGCATCACTACTTGGCCAATGGTCTTAAGTTGTATTAAAATGGGACTGTATTACTAATCCCACTTCGGGATTGGGAATGACATATTTGGCAGGAGGGTGGGTGGGGATTAAAATTTACTTTATAGGCTTTGAAAAATGAGGATTGTGTTGGAAAGTGTGAGTTGGGATTTCCAAAACCCAAGATAATGAATTCTTAAGTGTAATTTGAAAGGACAACAGAGTTTACGTTTAATGGCATACAATCCAAACATGGTATTAGAAAACATGGGATACAACCAATCTAGGGCCATACCTACACATAGATTTATTATTACTTTTACAATTACATCCACCTAATCCCACTTAATGTAGTTGATTGAACGGGCCCCAGATGTCCCATCATTTGGAGATTGTGAAGGCCATAGAGAAGTGAAGAAAAGGGAGAACAAGGGCTGATTTCTCACGGTTCCCCCACAGACTTGAGCCTCAACAAAGATTGCAAAGGCCCCAACTGACGGGAATGAAGGAGGAAAAATGAATAGATGGGATGGGTTGAGAGCTTACACGAATGTGAGCTTCGAATGGGAGGTGTGAGTGTCCAAATGAGGGAAACGGAAAGGGTAAAAGGTAGGTGTGGCTGTAAACGATGGAAGTGGGTGAATCAAGGTTGAAAATATTAGATTGAAAGATTGGAGGAAGGATTTGAGGGAAAAAATTGGAAATAGAAGGAGAGGGCGCTTGGAAGGGAAGATGTGAGAGAGAGGGGTGCTCCAGCCCCCAAAATCCCAAACCCCAGCCAAAACCGCACGTGCCAGGGGGTAGAGGAGGTCGGGCCAACCAATCCCAGCCTTGGAGCCACCTCAGATGGGCCACCGGACCGTGGTCCGCCGCCGAAACCGCGGCTCCACCGCAGTCCACCTTGGCTGGAACCGCGCCGCCGCGGTGGGGCCGTGTTCTCTGTTGTCCTAAGGTGCCAAATGCACCCTGGTTCGACCTTGGGTCCCATCGGATCTAAGTGGGGAGGCCCCCGAATCCGATTCGCTCCTTTTCGGGTAGTTTCGGGATAATCGGACGTAACTTGCAATCTGGAATGAGTTATCTAATGTAAAATATATGAATTTGGGGTAGAACGAGCTAATGAAGCCAACCAACCCAGTTACGTCGGGTTGCGCAGCCTGGAATTGTGAAAAAAGCCTCCGATTGACTGTCATTTTCCCGTTTTAATTTCGTTTTACTAAAATAGTAATTTTTAGTTTCATTACTCTTCATCCATTGGGCTTTAGGAGTTGCGCTCATCGCGTAAAGAGTTTAGAATAATTAGGAGAATGGTTTGGTGAAGCCAAATAGGACACTTATTATTCTTGGCTGAAAATTTTGCGCACTAGTAGACATCACCACCTTATGGTAAGTCGCGAATTCTAGGAGTTTTAGTTGTAGTTTGTTTCTGATTTCTTTACCATTGCTTGGTATTCCTATTTAAAGGGTTGTGAACTCAATTTTTGTAGTCATTCATTAATCAATTCGAATTTGTTAGAATTTATTTCTACTTTCTGCTTTTCTTTTCTCGTGGATTTGGGAAGTCTCTGTGAAGAGTCCAGAGAAGCTCCGAGGATTCGGAGTAGTTATCTTCATCACGTTTATCCCGTATTCTATCTATTTTCAACGGTTGGGGTGAGGTGGATTGTAATCTAGACTCTTTAATAGACGGCCTAGGAATATTATAAGGTCGACCCGTGCGACCAAGGGTTAATACGTACTCGATTTCGGCGTTTGCTTTCAGCGAATTAGCCGTTGGACGGAGCAGGGATGCCTAAGACTGTTTCTTTACATTCCGTCGCTCCCTCCTAAGTCGAGTGCGTCAGTGTGCGTCGTGTGACCATAACCCAGGTCCGGTTTAATCTAAATCATGCTCTGATACCAACTTGTAACGCCTAAAAATCGGGGGTCGAGCATAAACTCAACTCCCGAGTTCCGAACATCACTTATGCAACAAAATGAATGATGATTGAATGTTGATTTCGTATTCGTGCATTGAACATGAGTGAGATTAAGCCAAAACAAAGATATCATACTCCGAGAGACAATTAAATTGCAAGCGGAAGACTCGTGATAGATATGTATAATATAAAAAAAAAGTGGTGAGTCTCCAGAGTGTGATAAAGTTACCAGGTTAGTTAATTATAAGTACAATTCTAAAATATACCTAATGTGAGGAAGTGTAATGTCTTCTATACCAAGTACCAATAGCCCCGTCAATACAATATCAGGTCTTCGTAGACCTGCCAGAGAGATACAGGTAGGAGAACTCCTCCTCATCACCATAGAAGTAGTCCGACTCTGCTTCATAAGCATTGTCATCACCTGAAACTCAACAAATCTGGTTGGTGTGTACAACACCGTCCCGTAACGTGGGAGTGAGTGATCAACTCAGTGGAACAGTAAAGCATAGGTTAACATGTTATCAATTCAATCAAGCAGTAATGATAAAGCAGTACAAATCAAACAATTCTAACTACTCTTATTAAGTGCGAGAATGAAATGGCATGATGTTGTATGCCCTTGCCAAACCACCCTCATGCGACATCATCTTACGTTCACGAATGCTTAACTCCCTCAGTGCGCCACATCTACTAAACACATGCGGTGCAATGATGATCATGATTACCGAGTTATTATTAGTCCATTTCAAATAGCAGTATTGGGAAACTAAGGTACCTCCCTTGTATCATTCCCAGACATGATCCATTCTAGGGTCGTCAGTCCTAGTTAATCTCATACGATATTATGGTTTGAGAGGCGTAGCGAAGGCATCACAAAGGGCTCGTCACCCGTCAGCACGGATACAGATCCCACCGTATGCGGCTCAATTGCTGACCGTCAGCTCGAGTATAGGTCTCACCGTACTCGGCTCAATCACTAGCCGTCAACTCGAATACAGGTCTCACCGTACTCGGCTCAACTCATACTCCAGTTGCTGTAAAAGACTTGTCGCCAATCACAGACCTTGGAGTATACTCGAAGATACTACAGAGGACTCGTCGCCCGTCAGCACGAGTACAGGTCTCATCGTACTCGGCTCTCGACGTAAGTATCGACAGCTCGAATATAGTGTCCCATACCACCATAATCGGCTCACGAGTCCGGTTGCTCACCTTTGGTCACTACGAGGAGGCACGTGGCTCCAAAGATAGGGCGACGGCTCGACCACGGTGTCCCATACCACCATGCCGGCTCATGAGTCTTAGCGGATCGAGGTACCATGGTTAAAAGGGATTTCACTGGTAAGTTTGGTACCCTAGGTTCAGCAAAGTGATGACCAAACATGGTGAACATACATAAGACAGATCGGGTTACTTGACGAGCTCGGCTAGCTCGAGCGCACAACAAGTTGAACGACATGAAGTGCATAAGCACTTCGCGTGGCCAACCACTATCGCCAACCGAAGTACGACTCGGGTTTGTCAAACACATCTCATGTGGCAAATGAATCGCAGCCATGAATTCAATTTTGGTACCGATTGTCTTGACTATAATCATAGCCCCAAACATGATAACTTGCAGATAGATAAAGCAGTAATGGATCAAGATTTCACTCATACAATCAAGGTATGGTATTATCCGTTTAGGTCGCGGAACATTTGCACGCACTCGTTGCTCGCTCCCCATCACCCATGACGGATCATACAACGTAAATATAAATTTAAACATATGTATTACATAGTTATAATCATAAAGCAGTTGAGCATGTTATGAATCACAACACAAGCATGAGTTTATACATGTTCAATTCCTAATCACACAACAATCCAAGGAGATCATACACGTAGTTAAAAGAGGTTGAAAATCATATCTCAACACCCTTATACATTACAATTTGCTAACTACTACTCATTCAGACATTTCAAGAAACACTTAAACAAACATACATCAACATACATGACATATGTCGATCACATAGGCATTAGGCCAAATCCTTTCCCTAGGGAGTTGCCCCAATCATAACACGTGTACACCCACGACGGATAGCCATGGCAAGCAGGAATCCAAGTTCCATATTCATTCAGTCATTTCCACAAACACTTGGGCCACACATTTTATCATATATGGTGTATATTGGTCGTGGCGTGATTTAGGGCAAATCCTTTTGTCAAAGGGGTATCGCCAATACAACAATCATGAATCCATGACAACTAGTCATGGCGAGTACGAATGAGAATTCGATACTCATTCAATCATTTTCACAAACACTTAGAATACACTATTACAACATACATGGTGTATGTTAGCAAAACATGTATTAGGGCTATCCCTTAGCCAAGTGAGTATTTTATCCATGTATAATATATTACTACAGCAAATAATCATGATAAATTCATCTCCCAATATTTATACGTATACAGTATTTTCTAGAATGCGCATTTTCAACATACATAGTGTATACAAGCAAACTGTATACTTGATTCCCTTCGCCAAGCAAATGTTTTATACGCACATAATATATTTATACGACAATTAATCATGACAAACACATCACTAAAATATACATGTATACGGTACTTCTAACAATACCGTATTTCTACATACATAGTGTTTATTAGTAAACATGTATTTAGGCGAATCCTTTCGCCAAATAATTATTTTATCCATATGTCATATATCCAAACGTCAAATAAACATGTCAAACACATTTCCATAAAAAATGCGTATACGGTATTTTATACGAATACCTAGAGTATGTGAATTTCCAAATTCTACAATTCTAATCGAAACAGAAAACGGAAAGTATTTTGTACATGTGCAATTGCATGCAGATCATGAATCTATCATTATCTGACATTGAAAGCGTTGAAAACCATAGCCTATACACCTAAAGTCCGCACCTTGTGTCGTAGAATCGTAACGGAGTCGATAGGTTCGCTAAGGTTCCGTATACGGGAGTTTGGCAACGTAAAGAACGAAACAGGTTAGCTATTTCATAACCTACAACCTATACAACCCTAAAACCAATTAGGGTTAGGGTTTCTTACCTAGAAACGACGCCGGAATCGTCGGGAAAGCGATGAGAATCAGGCGGTGGAGCCCGAATAGCGGCAGGGAACAGCAGCCACATCTCCCTCACTTTCTCTCTCTTTTCTCTCTCTCAAATTCAAATTCGTATGGCTGGAATGGGAGAGGGTTTAAGGTCCTTTTATAGCCTAAAACCTTTCTAAAATAGATTCAGGTTCAAGGGTTATTGCTATTATAAGCATTTCGGCGATGTTCCAGCTCAAAAAAGTGTTTCTGGTGGCCCCCCTTGAGCCAAACGTCAGACTTAAGCTCACCACACATGGATCTATGTGGGATTACGTTTTCGACTCGATCGGATTCCCAGATCGCACGTGGCGGACCACTTTCAGTTCAACGGTCAGTGGGCCACGATCAGAAATTCCAAGCACATGTAAATGTTCCTGAAATTTTTCTTAATCCGAGGGTGTAATTTAGTCTGATTCTAACGGTCTGGTTACTTAATACTGATCTGCAAACAAATTATGCCAGATCACTATTCAAGATATTTATTTTGTAAAGGAAATGGTGGTTTTCACACTCCCTCACTCTAGACACGATCGAATGGCCATGGGACATTGTCTGGACTTGATTTCCGAGATGGTTGTCGAGCCCAGTGAGGCAGTCCTAATTCCTTAACTTCGAGTTATTCGGACTTCCGACGTGCGGTCCAAATCTGATACGGAGTTTCGATTGGCTCCCGAGAGCATCCGGGTAATGAGATTTATCCTAGATTTTAGGGTAACCTAGCGTCAATGATTCTACAAGTTTTGGGTCTTACAGATCATATTTAAAGTGATTCAAACGAATTTCGTAGCTAATCTGGTTTCACACCTAGTTACTTTGTCTCATTTCTAAAGGATTTAGTCCTAAGTGATTTCTGGTCGAAGTGGTACTCAGGCCTTTGTAGTTTGTATATAAAGTGATCCAAGTTATACTACTTAGCTAGTTTAAGATAGTGTCTAGGGTGAAAGTGCTTTGAGAAATTGAAAGCACAAGGTAGTGAAGGGTGGGATTTGTGAAGAAAATGGTTTGAAAAGAGATTTGAGGCTTTAATTGAGCGTTTAAGAAGTTAAACCTGTATTAGGATTGATCCATTGCCTAAGGACGTCTAATCCCAGGTTGGCAAAATCCAGGGTGTTACAATATACCCCCCTTAAAACAAAATTTCGTCCCCGAAATTGCCTAAGGGTAATAAGGAAAGATTTCTATTATTTCATTTGCCTAAGACTTCTTGATTTCGAGTTTCTACACGTGGTAGGGTATATACTAGCCTGGTTCATTTTAGTCTACCCCCCTTAAAACATATTTCTTTATCCATTGCTTATACTCTGATGATTTGCTACAATTTATTTCTTTACCTATTTGGAGTCTTGACGACAACTCCCAACCATTGAGAGTAAGATAGTCGTTTTCATTATTTGACCAACACGGAGAGACGGTAATAGTGGGCTCGATACCAATACATCGATCATCTACCGGGCCAGGGTAGGAAGGTCATCGTATCACTTCCGAATCCTAGTGGATCCTGGTTTTCTGCTCGGCCAAGCAGTGAGTCCATTGGTAGTCGCCCAGGATTGAGAATTGGGTCAAGCCGCGAATACCTCGCTTATATGTAGTTTCTCTACTCCGTGTTCCCGATTGTACTAAGTCCTTGAGAAGGAAATTCTAAGGGATGTATTGGTTGGACCTAATATTGAATCCAAGGGATATATAGGTTTTCTCTAATTGTGAATAGTTTCTATGCCAAACAAGCTCCCTAAGAGTTACTAAGGAAGCCTAAAGTATTAAGGGGATTCAACGAAGGAATGGAGTCATGCTCCAGCCTAATCAAGCTGTCAGAGTGTGGTCGGTTACTGTATATCAAGGGACTTTATCACTGCATCACTACTTGGCCAATGGTCTTAAGTTGTATTAAAATGGGACTGTATTGCTAATCCCACTTCGAGATAGGGAATGACATATTTGGCAGGAGGGTGGGTGGGGATTAAAATTTACTTTATAGGCTTTGGAAAATGAGGATTGTGTTGGAAAGTGTGAGTTGGGATTTCCAAATCCCAAGATAATGAATTCTTAAGTGTAATTTGAAAGAACAACAGAGTTTACGTTTAATGGCATACAATCTAAACATGGTATTAGAAAACATGGGATACAACCAATCTAGGGCCATACCTACACATAGATTTATTATTACTTTTACAATTACATCCACCTAATCCCACTTAATGTAGTTGATTGAACGGGCCCCAGATGTCCCATCATTTGGAGATTGTGAAGGCCGTAGAGAAGTGAAGAAAAGGGGAGAATAAGGGCTGATTTCTCTGGTTCCCCACAGACTTGAGCCTCAACAAAGATTGCAAAGGCCCCAACTGACAGGGATTGAAGGAGGAAAAATGAATAGATGGGATGGGTTGAGAGCTTACACGAATGTGAGCTTCGAATGCGACGTGTGAGTGTCCAAATGAGGGAAACGGAAAGGGTAGAAGGTAGGTGTGGCTGTAAACGATGGAAGTGGGTGAATCATGGTTGAAAATATTAGATTGAAAGATTGGAGGAAGGATTTGAGGGAAAAAATCGAAAATAGAAGGAGAGGGCATTTGGAAGAAAAGATGTGAGAGAGAGGGGTGCTCCAGCCCCCAAAATCCCAAAACCCAGCCAAAACCGCACGTGCCAGGGGGTAGGGGAGGTCGGGCCGACCAATCCTAACCTTGGAGCAACCTCAGATGGGCCACCGGACCGCGGTCCGCCTTGGCCAGAACCGCGCCGCCGCGGTGGGGCCGTGTTCTCTGTTGTCCCAAGTTGCCAAATGCACCCTAGTTCGACCCTGGGTCCCATCGGATCTAAGTGGGGAGGCCCCCGAATCCGATTCGCTCCTTTTCGGGTAGTTTCGGGATAATCGGACGTAACTTGCAATCCGAAATGAGTTATCTGATGTAAAATATATGAATTTGGGGTAGAACGAGCTAATGAAGCCAACCAACCTAGCTATGTCGGGTTGCGTAGCCCAGAATTGTGAAAAAAGCCTCCGATTGACAGTCATTTTCCCATTTTAATTTCATTTTACTAAAATAGTAATTTTTAGTTTCATTACTCTTCATCCATTCGGCTTTAGGAGTTGCGCTCATCGCGTAAAGAGCTTAGAATAATTAGGAGAATGGTTTGGTGAAGCCAAATAGGACACTTATTATTCTTGGCTAAAAATTTTGGGCACTAGTAGACATCACCACCTTATGGTAAGTCGCGAATTCTAGGAGTTTTAGTTGTAGTTTGTTTCTGATTTCTTTACCATTGCTTGGTATTCCTATTTAAAGGGTTGTGAACTCAATTTTTGTAGTCATTCATTAATCAATTCGAATTTATTAGAATTTATTTCTACTTTCTGCTTTTCTTTTCTCGTGGATTTGGAAAGTCTCTGTGAAGAGTCCAGAGAAGCTCCGAGGATTCGGAGAAGTTATCCTCATCACGTTTATCCCGTATTCTATCTATTTTCAACGGTTGGGGTGAGGTGGATTGTAATCTAGACTCTTTAATAGACGGCCTAGGAATATTATAAGGTCGACCCGTGCGACCAAGGGTTAATACGTACTCGATTTCGGCGTTTGCTTTCAGCGAATTAGCCGTTGGACGGAGCAGGGATGCCTAAAACTGTTTCTACATTCCGTCGCTCCCTCCTAAGTCAGAGTGCGTCAGTGTGCATCGTGTGACCATAACCCAGGTCCGGTTTAATCTAAATCATGCTCTGATACCAACTTGTAATGCCCTGAAAATCGGGGGTCGAGCATAAACTCAACTCCCGAGTTCCAGAACATCACTTATGCAACAAAATGAATGATGATTGAATGTTGACTGTATTCGTGCATTGAACATGAGTGAGATTAAGCCAAAACAGCATATCATACTCCAGAGACAATTAAATTGCAAGCGGAAGACTGTGATAGATATGTATAATATAAAAACAGTGGTGAGTCTCCAGAGTGTGATAAAGTTACCAGGTTAGTTAATTATAAGTACAATTCTAAAATATACCTAATGTGAGGAAGTGTAATGTCTTCTATACCAAGTACCAATAGCCCCGTCAATACAATATCAGGTCTTCGTAGACCTGCCAGAGAGATACAGGTAGGAGAACTCCTCCTCATCACCATAGAAGTAGTCCGACTCTGCTTCATAAGCATTGTCATCACCTGAAACTCAACAAATCTGGTTGGTGTGTACAACACCGTCCCGTAACGTGGGAGTGAGTGATCAACTCAGTGGAACAGTAAAGCATAGGTTAACATGTTATCAATTCAATCAAGCAGTAATGATAAAGCAGTACAAATCAAACAATTTTAACTACTCTTATTAAGTGCGAGAATGAAATGACATGATGTTGTATGCCCTTGCCAAACCACCCTCATGCGACATCATCTTACGTTCACGAATGCTTAACTCCCTCAGTGCGCCACATCTACTAAACACATGCGGTGCGATGATGATCATGATTACCGAGTTATTATTACTCCATTTCAAACAGCAGTATTGGGAAACTAAGGTACCTCCCTTGTATCATTCCCAAACATGATCCATTCTAGGGTCGTCAGTCCTAGTTAATCTCATACGATATTATGGTTTGAGAGGCGTAGCGAAGGCATCACAAAGGGCTCGTCACCCGTCAGCACGGATACAGATCTCACCATATGCGGCTCAATTGCTGACCGTCAGCTCGAGTACAGGTCTCACCGTACTCGGCTCAATCACTAGCCGTCAGCTCGAATACAGGTCTCACCGTACTCGGCTCAACTCATACTCCAGTTGCTGTGAAAGACTCGTCGCCAATCACAGACCTTGGAGTATACTCGAAGATACTACGGAGGACTCGTCGCCCGTCAGCACGAGCACAGGTCTCACCGTACTCGGCTCTCGCCGTAAGTATCGACAGCTCGAATATAGTGTCCCATACCACCATAATCGGCTCATGAGTCTGGTTGCTCACTGGTCACTATGGGGAGGCACGTGGCCCCAGCGTAGGCCGGCAGCTCGACCACGGTATCCCATACCACCATGCCTGGCTCATGAGTCTTAGCGGATCGAGGTACCATGGTTAAAAGGGATTTCACTGGTAAGTTTGGTACCCTAGGTTCGAGCATAGAATGACCAAACATGGTGAACATACATAAGACAGATCGGGTTACTTGACGAGCTCGGCTAGCTCAAGCGCACAATAAGTTGAACGACATGAAGTGCATAAGCACTTCGCGTGGCCAACCACTATCGCCAACCGAAGTACGACTTGGGTTCGTCGAACACATCTCACGTGGCAAATGAATCGCAGCCACAAATTCAATTTTGGTACCGATTGTCTGGACTATAATCATAGCCCCAAACATGATAACTTGCAGATAGATAAAGCAGTAATGGATCAAGATTCCACTCATACAATCAATGTATGGTATTATCCGTTTAGGGCTGCCAGGGCTGTTGCACGCACTCGTTGCTCCGCTCCCCCATCACCCATGACGGATCATACAACGTAAATATAAATTTAAACATATGCATTACATAGTTATAATCATAAAGCAGTTGAGCATGTTATGAATCACAACACAAGCATGAGTTTATACATGTTCAATTCCTAATCACACAACAATCCAAGGAGATCATACACATAGTTAAAAGAGGTTGAGAATCATATCTCAACACCCTTATACATTACAATTTGCTAACTACTACTCATTCAGACATTTCAAGAAACACTTAAACAAACATACATCAACATACATGACATATGTCGATCACATAGGCATTAGGCCAAATCCTTTCCTTAGGGAGTTGCCCCAATCATAACACGGGTACACCCACGACGGATAGTCATGGCAAGCAGGAATCCAAGTTCCATATTCATTCAGTCATTTCCACAAACACTTGGGCCGCACATTTTAGCATATATGGTGTATATTGGCCGTGGCGTGATTTAGGGCAAATCCTTTCGTCAAAGGGGTATCGCCAATACAACAATCATGAATCCATGACAACTAGTCATGGCAAGTACGAATGAGAATTCGGTACTCATTCAATCATTTTCACAAACACTTAGAATACACTATTACAACATACATGATGTATGTTAGCAAAACATGTATTAGGGCTATCCCTTAGCCAAGTGAGTATTTTATCCATGTATAATATATTACTACAGCAAATAATCATGATAAATTCATCTCCTAATATTTATATGTATACAGTATTTTCTAGAATGCGCATTTTCAACATACATAGTGTATACAAGCAAACATGTATTACGGCGATTCCCTTCGCCAAGCAAATGTTTTGTACGCACATAATATATTTATATGACAATTAATCATGACAAACACATCACTAAAATATACATGTATACGGTACTTCTTACAATACCGTATTTCTACATACATAGTGTTTATTAGTAAACATGTATTTAGGCGAATCTTTTCGCCAAATAAGTATTTTATCCATACGTCATATATCCAAACGTCAAATAAACATGTCAAACACATTTCCATAAAAAATACGTATACAGTATTTTATACGAATACCTAGAGTATGTGAATTTCCAAATTCTACAATTCTAATCGAAAAGGAAAACGGAAAGCATTTTGTACATGTGCAATTGCATGCAGATCATGAATCTATCATTATATGACATTGAAAGCGTTGAAAACCATAACCTATACACCTAAAGTCCGCACCTTGTGTCGTAGAATCGTAACGGAGTCGATAGGTTCGCTAAGGTTCCGTATACGGGAGTTTGGCAGCCTAAAGAACGAAAGCAGTTAGCTATTTCATAACCTACAACCTATACAACCCTAAAACCAATTAGGGTTAGGGTTTCTTACCTAGAAACGACAGGAATCAGGAAAGCGATGAGAATCGGCGGTGGAGCCCGAATAGCGGCGAGGGAGCAAAGAAGAGGAGTTCCTCCCACATCTCCCTCACTTTCTCTCTCTTTTTCTCTCTCTCAAATCCAAATTCGTATGGCTGGAATGGGAGGGGTTTAAGGTCCTTTATAGCCTAAAACCTTTCCAAAATAAACTCGAGTTCAAGGGTTATTGCTATTATAAGCATTTCGGCGATGTTCCACTAAAAGAGTGTTTCGGTGGCCCCCTTGAGCCAAACGTCGGACTTAAGCTCACCACACATGGATCTATGTGGGATTACGTTTTTCGACTCGATCGGATTCCCAGATCGCACGTGGCGGACCACTTTCGGTTCAACGGTCGGTGGGCCACGATCCAAAATTCAAGCACATGTAAATGTTCTGAAATTTTTCTTAATCCGAGGTGTAATTTAGTCGATTCGACGGTCTGGTTGCTTATACTTGATCCGCAAACAAATGATGCCAGATCACTATTCAAGATATTTATTTTGTAAAGGAAATGGTGGTTTTCACACTCCCTCGCTCCGGACACGATTGAATGGCCATGGGACATTGTCTGGACTTGATTTTCGAGATGGTTGTCGAGCCTAGTGAGGCGGTCCTAATTCCTTAACTTCGAGTTCCGATGTGCGGTCCAGATCTGATACAGAGTTTCGATGTGCTCCCGAGAGCAGCCGGGTAATGAGATTGATCCTAGATTTTAGGGTAACCTAGCGTCAATGATTCTACAAGTTTTGGGTCTTGCAGATCGTATTTAAAGCGATTCAAACGGATTTCGTAGCTAATCTGGTTTCACACCTAGTTACTTTGTCTCATTTTTAAAGGATTTGGTCCTAAGTGATTTCTGGTCGAGGTGGTACTCAGGCCTTTGTAGTTTGTATATAAAGTGATCTAAGTTATACTACTTAGCTAGTTTAAGATAGTGTCTAGGGTGAAGGTGCTTTAAGAAATTGAAAGCACAAGGTAGTGAAGGGTAGGATTTGTGAAGAAAATGGTTTGAAAAGGATTTGAGGCTTTAATTGAGCGTTTAAGAAGTTAAACCTGTATTAGGATTGATCCATTGCCTAAGGACGTCTAATCCCAGGTTGGCAAAATCCGGGGTGTTACAGCGTGTGATTGATGATTCACATCGGAGGTGGGGCCCACATGATGGATGGTCCACATCAAAGGTGGCTTCACATGATGGGCGTTAGATATTGAAGGTGGGCCCCACTTGAAGGACAATAACATTGATGGTGGGCCCCACGTGATGGATGACCAACATCAAAGGTGGGCCTTACATAATGTACATGATGAATGGGTCATATTCAAGGTGGGTCCTGCATGATGATGGCCCACTTCTAAGGTGGGGCCCATACAATGAATGGTCCATATCAAAAGTTGGCTCCACATGATGGACGGTGGATGTGAGGGGGGCCCAAACATACTCAAGGAATAAGTACTTACCGAAACATGCTTATCTACCATTTTAGTTGATAAATATATCGTTTGTTGGACCTACTTGCTGAGTAAGTAGAAACCAAGATAAGCTACTTGTTGCAGATGTATAACTCATTAAATTTATGAGCCAAAGGCCCCCTTGCATATCCAAACAGGCCATTCTAGTCTTTCCATGTCAAGTAACCAAGAAATTTGTTGCGGATGGTTTTCCCCCTCTCATGATAGTCATGTGTAGGGTGGTACAACATATTCAATGAACACATATGAACTAAGTTGTATGTCACTTTTAGAGTCATATATTGAGATAATAAGATGGTTGATGTAGAACATGTCACAGATACGTTCCTAACATGGTTGGGCCAAAAGAAGATGGATCGTAAATTGCCCATAACTTTTGATCCGGGTATCGTTATGGGGCGCACAACCTATCAATCTTTATTGAAACGGGTCATCCGAGGTGAACTGACCCACAAAGTGGGTCGCATCTGTCCGTTTCGTCAGAAAGCACACGCTTTCAGCTCAAAAACGAATTTTTAGAAAAATTTTATTATTTTTAGTAATTCCGATTTTTTTAAATATTTTTAGAGTTTTAGATTTTCTTTCCTTTTAGAAATAACTTTTAGTTATACTAGGACTCTTCTAGAGAAAGTTTATTTGTAATTTTTATTTTTAGAAATTAGGCCTTAGAAGAGTTTTATTAGAATTAGGATTTTTATTAGAGTTAGAATTTTGCTATTTTTAATAATTACGAATTTTAATTTTTTTCTTTATTAATGGTGTAAGGAGACGCATTAGAGGATTATCAATTATTCATTAATCTATTTCGAATTTATTAGAATTTATTTCTATTTTCTGCTCTCTTTTCTCGTGGATTCGAGAAACTCTCTGTGAGGAGTCCAGAGAAGTTCCGTGAATTCGGAATAGTTATCCTCTTGAGGAAGACGGTGCTCGACCTCACGTCCTCCCCTGCGTCAGTTTGGTATCAAAGCGAGGTTTCTCCTCGGATTGATGGCTTCTAACGACGAGTCGGGCAACAATCCCATGGGCGGTGCTCCAGAAAATTTACCTTTAACGGCGGCAGCTTTCAAAGTAGTGTAACAAGAGAATCGGCAAGCCATGCAAGGGCTGCAGGCTTCCATCGACCGCATAGCGGGTCTCTTTACGGAAAACCTAAGGTAACTCCGTGTTCATGGTGGTGATCCACCACCTGCAATTGCTGGAATTCGTAATTATACTGATCGTAAGGCGATGCTATCAATGAACCACAGGATGGTTCAAGAATTCAAGATGAAAGTCGATCTTCCTAGTTTTAATGGTCAACTCTACTTCAAGGACTTCCTCGATTGGTTGCTCGAAGTCGAACATTTCCTCGACTACATGAACATCGTAGAAGAAAAGAAAGTTAAACTCGTGGCATACAAGTTGACGGGCAGAGCTTCAGATTGGTGGGAACAACTTCAACTTGAGCGGGCGAGACAGATGAAGGCGCCAATCCGCACGTGGTCACGGATGAAGAAGTTATTGTGCATGCGATTCCTCCCTCGAGATTACGATCAGGTATTATTCCAACAAAACCAAAATTATTATCAGGATAGCCGATCAGTAAAAGGTTATGCAGAAAAATCCTATTATTGGTCCGCGAGAAACGACTTCATCAAAACGGAGTTGTAACAGACCACAGGATTCATCAGTGGCGAACATGTGACCTCTATAGGAATGGAGAACCAACCCAAGACTTCTAAAGTGGAGGGACAATATCTTATCACTGAACAGGCCTTTGTTAAACAATCTGAGGAAACAAGACATATATATCCATTAGTTGAAAAGAAAGAATATATAGAGCCTGTGAATATCCCAGAAGATTTGAAACCAATGTTGCAGGAGTTCAAGGAGATTGTGCTCGATGAACCCCCCAATAAGTTGCCTCCCATACGAGATATACAAAATCATATTGATCCCGTCTCAGAGGCAAGTCCACCTAATTGCCCACATTATCAAAAAAAATATGAGATCTTAACGACAGATGTGAAGGAACTGATCAATATTAGTCAAGTCAAGAAAAGCATGAGTATATGTATTGTGTCAGATGTGAAGGAACTGATCAATATTAGTCAAGTTAAGAAAAGCATGAGTACATGTATTATGTCAGCTCAAGAGCTTAATACCAAGTACAAAAAAAGGGCTAATGAACATCGGCGTCAGAAGTTATCTCAGACTCATGTGTCAAGTCTCTTGCGTAACTCGAGGACGAGTTTTTTTCAAGTGGAGGAGTCTGATGTAGAACATGTCACAGATACATTCCTAGCATGGTTGGGCCAAAAGAAGAGGGATCGTAAATTGCCCATAACTTTTGATCCGGGTATCGTTATGGGGCGCACAACCTATCAATCTTTACTGAAACGGGTCGTCCGAGGTGAACTGACCCACAAAGTGGGTCGCATCTGTCCGTTTCGTCAGAAAGCACACGCTTTCAGCTCAAAAACGAATTTTTAGAAAAATTTTATTATTTTTAGTAATTCCGATTTTTTTTAATATTTTTAGAGTTTTAGATTTTCTTTCCTTTTAGAAATAACTTTTAGTTATACTAGGACTCTTCTAGAGAAAGTTTATTTGTAATTTTTATT
This sequence comes from Magnolia changhungtana, assembly GCA_030180095.1. NCBI lineage: Eukaryota > Viridiplantae > Streptophyta > Magnoliopsida > Magnoliales > Magnoliaceae > Magnolia > Magnolia changhungtana. Next base: position 7,576,417 of record JASAUF010000652.1, read on the forward strand.
TTTAGAAATTAGGCCTTAGAAGAGTTTTATTAGAATTAGGATTTTTATTAGAGTTAGAATTTTGCTATTTTTGGTAATTACGAATTTTATTTTTTTCTTTATTAATGGTGTAAGGAGACGCATTAGAGGATTATCAATTATTCATTAATATATTTCGAATTTATTAGAATTTATTTCTATTTTCTGCTTTCTTTTCTCGTGGATTCGAGAAACTTTCTGTGAGGAGTCCAGAGTAGTTCCGTGGATTCGGAATAGTTATCCTCTTGAGGAAGACGGTGCTCGACCTTACGTCCTCCCCTGCGTCAATGGTCCAAATGTCATGAATCATAATAAGCTAATAGCTTGGTAACATCTATTTTAGTAATTTTCTAACCTCCCAAAATTGAGATGGGACAAAAAAAAAAGTTAAAAAAGAATCTCCTTTCAGTTAGTGGAATTTAAATATATTAAATAAAGCTAGAAGAGCGAATGGAATTAGATATCCCAGCAGTCTCATCCATGATTGACGGACACTAGGCCATGTGTCTGCATCAACATATGCAGTACCAGAGCTAACACACAAAGTGGAATCAAAATAAACGTACTCCTGATTGTAAGGTTAAAAAGAGAAATATCTACAGGGATACAACAATGCCCTGAGAATTCTTCAACCTCTAGCAGAGAGGACCGAACTACTTTTTAAAGATGGTCTTCTTCTCCGCCCTCTGTTGTCGTGCCAACTTGCTATTAAAAAAATAATTAAAAAAAAGTATAAAGTAGACAACCATTAATCCATTCCATGATGAACACAAATTACATGAAAAAGACTGCCTCCATTCTCCCATGTTATGCCAACTTGCTAACTTCACAAAGACAGAAGAAGAAGAAAAAAAAAAAAACAACAACAAGAGGAAGAAAGGAAAGGAGGAAAAGCAGGAGGAGAGGAAGACACGGCTGTCCTTACAACCCATGAGACCCAAACAACTTCATCAACCCAAAAGTCACAAGCATGGCTAACCAACCTCCCACCAACACCCTCAAACCAGACCTCACCAGGGGCGCCCTTCCCAACTTCGCACCCACTCCTCCAAACACCATCAACGCCAACGTTACAGCTCCAGCCACCACACCTAGCCTCACCTTATGTGGCTTTATAAATGCAGCCGCCAGTAGCGGCACCATCGCCCCAACCGAGAACGCCAGAGCCGATGCTGCAGCTGCCTGAACTGGACTAGGCAACTGCACACCCCCGTTCTCTTCCTCATTCACACCACTTCCTTCCTTCATTTCCTTCTCTCTCTTCATCTGAGCCACCTCTATATCCAATTGCGAGTAAACAGAAACAAACTCTCCTATTGCCATGCTACATGCTCCCGCAACCAGTCCAGCGAACCCGGAGATTATCATGGCTTTTGCGTCTTCCTTCACAGCTCCGACTCCCATCATCAACGAGGCTGTAGACACCAGCCCGTCATTGGCTCCTAAGACGGCGGCTCTCAGCCATTGCGCCCTTTGGGAGTAGTTGATGTCAGTGTCATTCGCCTGCCTTTCGATATCAGATGTCTGGTCACGTGATTGCTCAAAGACTGCCATGATCAGAAGGATTAAAGTAGGAGGAAGAAGAGGAGGAAGTTGTGCTGGGAGTGTTGAGAGAGAAGATGTGGAGTGTGGCAGACACACGCTCAAGGGATTTATGGTGCAAGATTCTACTGTAGAATGGATGGTGATGGGGCACTATGGACCAAAATAAATGGACCGTCACTAATTTGGTTTTATACAATTAAGTGAATGCATCTTTACGTATGTAATCTATGTACTGCTACAGATACTGTATTTGAAAATTATCAACTACTTACTTCCTTATGCATCGTAAGCTTCTCTAACTGCACCATTTCCGAACAAGTATCGTACGTGTGATAAATCTGAGCCATGCAAAATATTAGTATTAATGTGAATACCATGTGGTTAAAAAATCAGGATGATCTGGTACTCAAGTGGGCCACAACTGTATGTTGGTTCAAATGGTTGGTCTCCCATTGAATTGTAAGCTTTAGGTCAGATGATGATTGGATCATCTCAGTTTAGACGACTGATGATCGCCATGCTTGGATGCCCTACACGTGTGAGAAGTTTTAGGACATGAGGCCCACAGTGATGTTTTTTTGTGAAATCCACCCCGTCTATCCGTTTTTTGAGATCCTTTTAGGACATGAGGCCAAAAATGAGCCGGATCCAATACTCAAGTGGGCCGAAAATGTGAGGAATGAACGTCCACAGTTGAAATATTCGTGGGGCCACAGAAGTTTTGAATCAGGCTAATATTTGTGTTTTCAGTTCATCCATGTAGGAATGACGTTATGAACGGTTTGGATGGCATGTAAATATCACTGTCGATCCTATGAAGGTTTTAACGGTAGGAATTTCCCTACCCACCTTCTCCTTTAGTGCGGCCCACTTGAGCTTTGGATCCCTTTCACTTTTGGTGTAAATTCCTAAAACGAGCTCAAAAAACCGATGGATGGTGTGGATTTCTCAAAAGCATCACGGTGGGCCCCACCTAAGTTTCCATTGCAGGCCTTTAGCAGGAAATCCGCGTCCATCGTCTATCTTTTAGCTCGTTTCTCTGATTACTGTAATTGGTGACAATTCTGAGAATGAGACTTTTTGTCTTACTAATTTTTACGAGGAGATGTTGACTTATAAATAGACAGATGATCACATCCAACCATTTTTTTTTTTCCAATAAGTTAGCATCCACTCATTGGATAAGGCAACATCCAAACCATCCAATAGGTTGGCCCCACAAAGAAGATCACCTTACCAAAAATCAGCTCCATCCGCTAATCAGGTAGGTCATGCTTGTATATTGTTATTTATCAGTGGCTATAAATTACTTTCCACTGTGTGGCCCATCTGATGAGTGGAAGGGCTATTTTATTTTATTTTTCACAAGTTGATCCTCATGGTGAGCCCAACTTACTGGACGGTTTTTTTTTTTTTTTTTTTTTTTTGGCATTAACATGATATAGGTTGGAAGCTATATATATCCAATGGATGGACGTCGCCAATTACTCCCAGCACCAGCTCCTCCATCTGGGTTGGACGTTAGCATTGAACGCCCACTATTAAAAACTAACGCCCACTTATAGTTGGACGTTAGCATCTCTACTAAAAATGAAGGTGTTCTCTTCTTTTTTATTTTTAATCAAGGCTCCGTGTATTTAAGGAACAAAGAATACAAACAGACCCAGGCAACTCGGGCAGGGCGAGAAACAGAAAAGATCCCTAGCCAGCCTATCATATCCTATACAAGAAGGAAACAAAAAATTATTTTAAAAAAAAAAAAAAAAACCATAAAATTATAGCTCTCTAATTAATGAGGGTATTCTCTTTGCATCTTGGGAACTCGCTTTTATATGGTAACGGCAAATTCAATGCAACTGTTCCTATAATATGCAGGATTAGTCTGCTCCTAGAGCATCTTGGACAACAAATTGATAGGCCACCTCATAGATGTTGTTAATGTCTCGAATATATAAATAACAGGGTCAATTGATGTTATTGATAGGCCACTCGATGCCATCTGTCAATGTCATTGACAGATGTTCAATGCCATTAACAAAATTCAGAAAATTAATTTATGTTTTATCGCAGGAACGTTTTGGTGTTTTACTCAATGACATCGACAAATCGTCAATGTCATTGAAGTCACATCAAAGGTGTCATTAAACGCACGTGCAGAATTGAATAAGTGCGAGATTTATTTTCTATTCCGTTAGTGATTCCTTGTATGGCTCTCTCTCTCTCTCTCTCTCTCTCTCTCTCTCTCTCTCTCTCTCTCTCTCTCTCTATATATATATATATATATATATATATATATATATATGTTGAAAATTTTATACAGATTGATGTAATTTTTGTATAATATGGAAACCGAAAAAATTACGATAATAAAATTAAGGACAGGCTGAAGCACGTCTGAAAAAACGCTGTCTTTAAAGCGTTATTTGCCCATACTCAATTGAATTGAGTAAGCTGATAGGTTACAGGCAAATAGCTTCTAGGATATGACGAGCCTGGTGTGGGTTTGCGTTCAGCAAACACGAAGGCCTACCTATTGGAACTCAATTACACAATTTCTGGCAGAAATACAATAAAGAAAAATTCCAGAAGAAAGAAAAGAAGAAGAAAATTGTGATTTAGACTACTGCTTTAGTCAAGTCTTCAGCCACTAGTTCTGTTGAATCGTCTTAGACCACACCGTTGGTCTGTTCTTATTGCAAATGGTTATACCCTTGCTGTCTTGTTGCTGGAATTACTGGAGTATAAGAGAGGATTAGTGGACTTTCTCAATTCGTATGGTAGTACTGGATTAGTTTGTGAGATGGTTTGGAAACCCATCCAGGCCCTCCTTTTATAGGGTATGGTGGCTAGGGGGTTATGGTCCAGAGACTTAAATTTCATTAAGCCATTTCTGGCTGTTGGAAAACTAGTCGTTTTATGGCCGTTTTCTGACTGTTGTGCATGAACCATTAATCTGCTGCATGCTGACCATTGTGAGACAGCAGCTAGCCATTTTCTGATTGTTGGGCTAGCCATGCAAGCGATTACTGGTGGTCTGCACTAATGGCTTACCATTTATTACGATTTTTTTTCTGCAATGACTCTTTTCGATCGATCATATATATCGAGAGATCTCTCTCTCAGTTCTCTAGTCTCTCTGCCAACCAGCCACCCGCCTAAGCCACGTAGTCGCACCACGACTCGCACACATCTCGCTCTGGTTCACTCAAGGTCGCGAAGGAGTGACCCTCTGCGACACGATGCGGACGTGCGAAGTGCAAAGTGCGCCACTAGCGCCTCTACAGCCACACTGCCTCACATGCCCACGCCCTCGCACCGAGCCCGAGCCCGAGACCAAGACCAAGTCCGAGTCCGAGTCCGAGACCGAGACCGAGCCCGACCACGAGCGAGCGCGCGGGTGTTCCAGTGCTTCGCACTGGAACACGCGAGGTCCATAGTCCACGGACTACGAAGGTAAATATTATAATACTCCACTGTTTTCATTTAAACCAATTTTTCTTCTCTTCCCTTTCCCATGTGGGACTATTCCCAAAAACCCACAAAAAGGTGTTTTTCAAAATAACTTTTATATATTATATATTATTTTATTATTAAAATATATTTTTATTAAAATCAATATTTTGCAACAATCCCCACTTGATTTTATAAAAATATTTTATCGGTTAAACAATACTGTCAGAATAATCAGCTTATATGCATAAAGAAAGATATCTTTCGATTTTAATCTTCCTTTAGTGTAAGTATCTCAAAACTCTGTCGAAATGACTGGTAACCGCAACTTTGAACCAGTTATTCCTAGATAACAAAGTTGGAGAAACCACACACATATTCGCTATGTGTTTGTTAGAGTTCTCACAATCTTACTTAGCACATTTAATGGCCATGTGCTTATCCTAATTCATGAACGATCCCGAGAGAAAACTTCTAACTCTCATGAGAGACGGCACCATCTCTATGTTCATATAGGTGAAATCCTTCCAGTGTCTCCATTACTATAAGACACTTGTCATATAGACTGGATTTCATTAAAAGTTCTCAGACTTAACCCTCTTTCGTAATGCTCAGCACTTATCTATTATGGACGAGGTTTTTATAATTTAGTGCTGAAAAACTTTTCACATATCAGTGACTTGTTTTTACCCATTAAACCCAAATTTAGAGATTTTCTAACTTCAGGTTGGGTTACAATCACTGGTGGAACTTTGGTTGAAGAGTTTCAACCACATCCCTCTAGATGTAGCCTTTACTACCTCTCTCGGTAGAGGTTTAGTGAAAGGATCTGCCAAGTTGTTGCTTGATTTCACATAGGAAATAGCAATGATTCCATCTCGAATCAACTGTCTGACATAATCATGTCGAAGACTAATATATCTAGACTTACCATTATAAGTGCCGCTATAGGCTCTAGCTAATATGGCTTCACTATCACAATGTAGTGATATAACCGATATAGGCTTTACACAGAAAGGAATTTCTAATAGAAGATTCCTTAACCACTTAGCCTCTTTGCCTGATGCAGCCAGGGCTATGAATTCAGACTCCATAGTCGAGTGCGTTATGCATGCCTGTTTCTTGGATCCCCAAGATACAGCCACACCTCCTAGGGTGAATACCCACCCTGTAGTTGACTTGTTGTCCCCTGCACTCGATATCCAGCTCGCATCGGTATATCCTTCCAATACGGCCGGAAACTCTGAATAAAATAGTCCTAAGTCTTTGGTTGCTTTTAAGTAACCAAGGACTCTACTAATTGCATTCCAGTGTTCAGTACTGGGGTTACTAGTAAACCTACTAAGTTTACTCACAGCATATGCGATATCAGGTCTAGTGCATTGCATAACATACATAAGACTCCCTATGGCACTCGCATATTCTAATTGTGCAACGGTTCTTCCAGTATTTTCTTTTAGCTTAATACTTGGATCAAATGGGGTCTTTGCTTCTTTTATATTTAGATGGTTAAACTTGTTTAGTATCTTCTCAATATAATGAGATTGACACAAAGCATAACCCCCACAATGTTTTTTTACTTTGATACCTAGGATTGTATCAACTTGTCCAAGATCTTTCATTTTAAATACCGAAAATAAAAACCTCTTTGTTTCAGTCATACCTTCCATTTTATTACTTATTATTAACATGTCATCAACATATAGACAAATAATAACGATACAACTACCATCTACTTTAGAATATATGCATTTGTCAGCTACATTCTGCATGAAACCATGAGATAGTATTTTGGAATCAAACTTCTCATGCCATTGTTTTGGTGCTTATTTTAATCTATACAATGATTTGACTAATCTACATACTTTGTTTTCATTTCCTGGTAGAACGAATCCTTCAGGTTGTTCCATGTATACCTCCTCATTGAGGTCACCATTCAGGAAAGTGGTCTTTACATCCATTTGATGGATGTGAAGATGATGTATGGAAGCTAGCGCAATAATATCCTAATAGATGTTATCCTAGTTACAGGAGAGTATGTGTCAAAATAATCTATCCCTTCTTTTTGTCTAAAACCCTTAGCTACTAGTCGAGCTTTAAAGGTTTGGATAGTTCCATCAGTGCAATATTTCTTCCTAAATACCCACTTACACCCTATGGGTCTAGAACCTGGAAGTAAGTTAACTAGTTCCCATGTTTGATTTGACATTATGGATTTCATTTCATCGTTTATAGCTTCTTTCCAGAAAGTTGCGTCTCTAGAGGATATAGCTTCTTTATATGATTTAGAATCATCTTCTATAGTCATCACTATAGGTATTTGTCTTATAACATTTTCTCTATCTGCTTCTACAAGATGGAAAATGATACGTTGTGAGTTTATGTAGTCATCTCCAAGACTCTTCTCTATTCTTATTCTTTGACTCCTATGAGGTTCAATAGGAGCTTCCACTATCTGTGTAGCTGTGTTATCTGGTTCTCTATTAGGAGTTTGGATTTCATTATCCTTTGACTCCAAGGATAGTGAGTTCTCAAAAAATTCAACATCTCTTGATTCTATTATTGTATTAGACTCCATATCTAGAAGTCTATAAGCTTTACTATTTTGTGCATACCCTACGAAGGCGCACTTAATAGCTCTTGGTCCTAACTTAGTTCTTTTTGGATCAGGGGTTCTGCAGTATGCAAGACACCCCCACACTTTTAGATATCTTAGGTTAGGTTTTCTACCTCTCCATGTTTCATATGGAGATATTTTATACTTTTTAGACGGTATTCTATTTAGAATATGGCATGCTACAAGTAGTGCCTCACCCCATAAACTTAGTGGTAACTTTGCTCTTATCAGCATTAAGTTGACCATTTCTACTAATGTTCTATTCTTCTTTTCAGCTATTCCGTTTTGTTAAGGTGTGTATGGAGCAGTACATTGATGTATCAGTCCATGTTGTTCACAGAAGTTATCGAATTCATTTGAGAAGTATTCTCCTCCTCTATCGCTACGGAGAATTTTTATTTTCTTATTTAGTTAATTCTCTACTTCTGCTTTATATACTTTAAACATGTTCAATGCTTCATCTTTGCTCTTTAATAGGTACACATACACATATCTAGAGCAATCATCTATAAAGGTTATGAAGTACCTTTTACCTCCACGAGTAAGAATTCCGTTTAACTCACAGATATCACTGTGCACAAGATCCAATACTTGGGACGATCTTTCAACACTTGGAAAAGGTTTCTTCGTCATTTTGGATCGTATGCACACTTCACATTTTTCGGTTTCATTATCTGTATATGAGATTAAACCATTCTTAGCCATGAACTTCAAGGTACTATACCCTATATGGGCTAGTCTATCATGCCACAGTCCAGTGAATTCAACCATATACGGAGAAGTGCTACTTTTATTCAGAGAAAACTTGATCATCTCGTTACAAGCATATCCCTTTCCGACAAAATTCTCATTCTTAGACAGAATCAATTTACCTGACTCGTACACCACCCTTATCCCTGATTTTCCCAAAAGATCCCCAGAAACTAAGTTTCGCCTCATGTCTGGAACGTGCAGTACATTAGTCAGAATCACTTTCTTCTCAGAGGTGAATATCGGTTCGACAGTTCCTTTGCCGACGACCTTCGATCGGACTTCATTACCCATTTGGACTTCTTGACCATCGGTCAATTCCTCATAGGTTTTGAAGGCAGATTTGTCGTAGCACACATGTACAGTAGCGACAGTACCATACCACCAACCTGAAACTTTGCCTTGGATGGCATTCACCTTAGTGATCATGGCCACAATATCGCCTTCTTTTACTGCACTTGCCTCTTATTTAGATTTGCGATATCGGCATACTCGAGCATAGTGCCCAGTTTTCCCACAGACATGGCATGGGCCTTTGAACTTTCCGTTCTTCTTTTGGGTGTTTTTCTTGAATTTTCCTTTATTGGGTTTCAGGGAATTGTTCTCCTCGGGATGTTTGTTATTAGAGTTCTCTACTGCATATACCTTGGACGAGGTATTCCCATTATCATTCTTTTTATCGCGGTTACGAGATTCTTCCTCAATTCTTAGGTGTTTCTGGATTTGTTCCAGTGTGTAGTCCTCAATTTTATGTAGTAACTTCTTTCTATAGTCTTTCCACATCGGTGGCAATTTGGCGATTATAGCCCCGACTTGGAATGATTCAGGAAGATCCATTTTTATCGCTTTGATTTTTTTTACTATTAGCTGCAATTCTTAGATTTGGAGTAGCAGCGATTTGTTATCTACCATGTTGAAGTCGAAATACCTGGCGATGAGAAATTTGTTTGTCCCTTCTTCTTCAACCTTGTATTTGAACTCCAGAGCGGCCCATATCTCCTTTGCTGACGAGGTCTGTTGGTATAGATCGTAGAGACGGTCGGAGAGTGCGCTCAGAATGTGTCCTCGACACAAGAGTTCATCTTCTGCTCGTTTGATGCGGGCGGCCACCTGTTCAGGTGTGTCGTCGTCGGTTGCTTCAGGTAGCGCTTACAGATTTGGATCTAATATATAGTAGATCTTTAGCGCCGTTAGGAGAAATTTTAGCTTGTCTTGCCATCTCGTAAAATTGGTTCCATCGAACCGATCAAGACGTATCAAGTCCTGATTCATCAACTTGATATATGAAACACTGTTGGCTTCCATTATCAAATAACGCTTTAAGATTGTTGGAAATTTTATACAGATTGATGTAATTTCTGTATAATATGGAAACCGAAAAAATCACGATAATAAAATTAAGGATAGGCTGAAGCACGTCTGAAAAAACGCTGTCCTTAAAGCGTTATTTGCTCCTACTCAATTGAATTGAGTAAGTTGATAGGTTACAGGCAAATAGCTTCTAGGATACGACGAGCCTGGTGTGGGTCTGCGTTCAGCAAACACGAAGGCCTACCTATTGGAACTCAATTACACAATTTCTGGTAGAAATACAACAAAGAAAAATCTCAGAAGAAAGAAAAGAAGAAGAAAATTATGATTTAGACTACTGCTTTAGTCAAGTCTTCAGCCACTGGTTCTGTTGAACCATCCTAGACCACACCGTTAGTCTGTTCTTATTGCAAATGATTAAACCCTTGCTGTCTTATTGTTGGAATTACTGGAGTATAAGAGAGGATTAGTGGGCTTTCTCAATTCGTATGGTAGTGCTGGATTGGTTTGTGAGATGGTTTGGAAACCCATCCAGGCCCTCCTTTTATAGGCTATGGTGGCTAGGGGGTTATGGTCCAGAGACTTAAATTCCATTAAGTCATTTCTGGCTGTTGGAAAACTAGCCGTTTTATGGCCGTTTTCTGACTGTTGTGCATGGACCATTAATCTGCTGCATGCTGACTGTTGTGAGACAGCAGCTAGCCGTTTTCTGACTGTTGGGCTAGCCATGCAATGATTATAGTGAGTCTGCACTAATGGCTCGGTATTACGATTTTTTTGCAATGACTCTTTTCAGTCAGTCTATATATACTGAGAGATCTCTCTCTCCATTCTCTAGTCTCTCTGCCAATCAGCCACCCGCCTAAGCCACGTAGTCGCACCGCGACTCGCACACGTCTCGTTCCGGTTCGCTCAAGGCCGCAAAGGGGCGACCCTCTGCGACACGATGCGGACGTGCGAAGTACAAAATGCGCCACTAGCGCCTCTACAGCCACACTGCCTCACATGCCCACGCCCTCGCACCGAACCCGAGCCCGAGACCAAGACCAAGACCAAGACCAAGTCCGAGTCCGAGTCCGAGACCGAGACCGAGCCCGTGCCCGTGCCCAATCTATATAAAATTTTCAACAATATATATATATATATATATATATATATATATATAATCAGGATATGGGAGGGTAATATAGGGCTTTCTAAGTCGTTCCAAAAGGATTCAAGGGCATAACTTAAGCTTCTAAGGGAGATTCAACGCTTGTTCAAATCAGTAATCTCTATATCTTATAATTTTTACTTTCATAATATATTATTTGTTACTTTGTGCTGTGGTTTTTCTCCGAAAATATTTTTCTATATAAAATTTGGATTGTTTGTATTTGAACCTAGTTGCACAATTGATATATACTTTGTTTGATTCAAGTTTGTGTACTTCCACAATTCCTAACAACGGAGGCCCGGTGCAAAATTACCCTAGTAATTCCATCAACAGAGCTTTCTTAATTGTACAGTCACTTTGGAATGATTTCTACAGACCAAAAACAGGTGATGGATCAAATATGCCTTTTTCGGTCCATGGCACATTTGCAGTTGTCCATTAAAAGGACAGTCCTCATTGATTGCCTTCTGCATTTATCCAAACACATGGACACATGCATCGCTCGAGCCTTTGAACTAGTTTAAGTTTCACTCTGATTTTTATATACAAGATCACCCACTTCATATTCACATGGTACTACTTAATAAGTTGAATATAATATACAAGATCATCCACTTCATATTTACAGCACATCTTTACTCATGCCTCAATGGTAGACTCACAAGAGTTTCAACATGAGATCATGGGTTTGCATACCCATGGTGGTGAAAAACTACTGTGATGCAAGTGCGTGGGTGTATATGGGGGTGTGAGTGTGTGTGCAAAAAAAAAAAAAAATTTATATATAACATAGTTTTTTTTAAAAAAAAAAAAAAAAAAAACACATGCACACACACCCCACACACTCACGTTGGTGGAATTTCACCATCTATGGGTACTCAAACCCTTGACGGGAGTTGAAACTCCCGAGAGTCTACCACCTGAGCAAGAGTAAGGGCCCATATATAATATAGTTGAAGGCTAGCTTTGAATAGCTGAAAGGATAGATAAATGAAATTAATAAAAACGATATGGTGACATATGGTTTAGAGGACGTAGCTTGTGATGTATGCTTCATTCATTTTGCTGGGTCAGTTTATGATATGAGCCCAAAAATAGAGCAGATCCAAATCTCAAGTGGACTACGTCACAGGAAACAACGGTGATATACTATTACAAATTTCCTGAGGCCACGGAAGTTTTGGATCAAGTTGACATTTGTCAACAAGTTCTATAGCAAATAAACATTCCAATGGCCCCAAAAAAATCTTTAAGGGTGAGCATTCGATCACTTCTGTTCCCGTGGTGTGGTCCACCAGAGATTTGGATCTTTTACAATATTGGACTCATCACCTAAAATGATAATACGCATACATCACAGTAGGCCCGACAGTCAGAGATCCACCAACCTCAGTGGATCTGGGATCCACAAGCAGCCTCCTGGTTTAGCTGGGGTTATGGTACTTGAGAAGTGGAATGGTAGGACAAGATTCATCATGTTGGCAACACCAGTTACTTAGGATGAGCATGTATGAATGATAATGATGAGTTAAAGATGCATAACATAATGAATTTCCATGGAGAATGTGTATGCTATGTTCACGCACATCGAGTTTTTACTGGAAGGTCCCATGATAGAATCATCCTGGCTGTTGATTTCAGGACCCCTCTGTGAATAGATTGTGCCACCTAGAAAAATCTCTAAGTTTGGAAGATCCTGTCCATCCAACCATTGCCACTATTAACGTTTAACGTAGACTTTTAGTACATTTTCTCTCAACCTTCTATCTGTACGTGGGCATGACCAGATTTTTAGGGCTGGGTACATCCACAGGGTGGCCTATCAACCTAACCTTTTGGATCACTAAACCATTCAGCCTATTTGTACAAACTCAAGACCTGAGGATAATGTATTTATTTAGCCTCAGATCAGAGATCATTTAATGTTTCTTAGCTTAGGGGGGCTTTTATTGCACCAAATATCATGATTAGTCAGTTTAATATAAGTGCAGAATATGATCATGCCTAACTTTGATTTGAGTTCGCAGCCCACAATGTCGTTTATATGCAATCCAATCCGTTAAAACTTTTAGTATGCCATGGATGAAGGGTAAAGCAAAATTCACGCTGTTTTGCAATTACGGTGGGCCTCTTTTCAAATTAAGGGTGGGCGTCAGCTCTCAGATTGTACACTATTTTGTGGCCCACATGAGTGTTGGGTGTGACTGTTTTTTGTTATGTAAGAGTACTACGCGTTTCATGGACGGCTTGGATGGCCTTCGTACGCTACGTGGGGTCCTGCAATGGAGTGCCTTGGAAGTTGTAAAAGGCAAAAGACTCCATGATCCCAAAGAAGAAAAAAAAAAAAAAAAAAAAGGTGGCTTTGCTTTATGGCAGTTATACCCGTCAGGCTTATGTTCGATGTTTGATCTAAAATAAAGACAAATACTACTACATAGCATAAGGGATGTCCTCAGCTGGCATTCCTAATTTCCTACCACCACAACTTCAAATGGTCTAGGCTGCTGTGGGGTCCACTTCAACTGTACATCCGATCCATCCCGTCCATTGTATTCTCCAACTCATCCTCATTATAGAAAATTAAAAATATACAGATCCAACACTTACTCAGAGAACAATGTAAAATCAAGCCTAAGACCTCTAAATTCACGTGGTGCAGCCCGCCTGGGTTCTGGAATGGCCTGATCATTTCGTGGGTTCCTTCATCCTAATGGATTACATCCGATGAATGGATTAGATGACTAATAAAAATCATGGTTGGCCCCAAAACAGTGGGAAAGTCCCTTTATGGTACAGCCCACCAGAGTTTCCGTTCGAGATGATCAGCTAACGTGGGCCCCACAGCAGCCGGGTACCATGAAAAGTTGTGATGACACCTGTACCATATGAGAGCCGGACGCGGATTTCCTGCAAAAAAGCATTTCGCAGGACCGGTGGAAACCTACGTGGGGCCAATGATGTTTGTTAGAAATCCACCCCGTCCATTGGGTTTTTTGGATCATTTTAGAACGTAGGGCCTAAAATGAGCTGGATCCAATACTCAAGTGTGGCGAAAACATGAGGATTGAACGTCCACAGTTGAAATATTGGTGGGGCCACTGAAGTCTTGAATCAAAATAATATTTATGTTTTGAGTTCATCTCAGTATGAGTGATGTTATGAACGGTGAGGATAGCATGTAAACATCACCGTCCACCCCAGGGAGGTTTCAATGGTAGGAATTTCCCTATCCACCTTTTCCTTTAGTGCGGCCCACTTGAATCTTGAATCATTCTCATTTTTGGTTTAAAGCCTTAAAATGATCTCAAAAAACAGATGGACGGTGTAGATTTCCAACAAACATCACGGTGGCCAACATAGGTTTCCAGCGCAGGAACTTCTTTAGCAGGGAATCCGCGTCCACGAGAGCCTACCACATAAAGTAAGTAAAGGGTACGTTTCAGTTTGGGGCATTGCATTGTTTTGGACTTCAGTTTTTCAGTTTCGTGTGCAAAGTATTTTTTTTTTTTTTTTATAAGTGTTTGAAATACGTATAAGAAAGTGGCATACGATAGAAATATACATAGTTGAATTGGTTTAATTGAATTTGTATTAATGTGGGAGGTAGGTGGATTGCTGAATCGACGAGCACTCGATGGTGTGAAAGTGCATGGACAAATAGCATTATAAAATGGTAGGGAGTGTGCATTCCACACGACTGCCACCACCCCATTATCTATATTCAATTTGGACTAAGGATATCTGTTTTACTTTTTGCCTCCTCCACTTAATGAGAACATCCTCTAATGCGTTTCCATTTTATTTTTTTGGATAATGGTGGGCCCACAACATGTGCAGCTTTCTCCCATCTTTAGCTTGTACAAATGGGACCATTGGATCAATCAGGCCAGATTGAGATGCACAAGATGATGTTTTTCAATGATTAATTAAGAGGATGTTAAGTACACCCTTCTAGGTGTAGGGAAAAGGTGGGCCCCTCAAAATAAAAATCATTGGATCTAATGAATCTGCATGATCTAAGCTAATGGACCTTAATAAAGCATTTGGTCCTGATGTGAAGTAGGGATGGATGTATGTCATGAAGTCGATCACCGTCTTCCTTAAAGGGATAACTACTCTGAATCCACAGAGCTAAGTGGACTCGTCACAGAGATACCTTGAATCCATGAAGGGACACAAGAAAATAGAAATAAATTCTAGAAATTCAAATTTTGATTGATAGATGATAAAAATAAATTTACAACTCTTTAAATAGTGATACCAAATTAACTTTGGAAGAAGTTTCGGAATCAAACTCCAACTCAAACTCCCTAACTTACTATAAATAGTAAACTTACTATTTATAGACGAACATGATTCCTACTAGACTTTATGGTTTTTGGACAAAACTAGTAAGTGTCCTATTTGGCTTAACCGTATTGTTCTCCTAATTTTTCTAAGTACTTTTCATTTTGGACACAACTCCTAAAGCTCAAAGGATGAAGAGTTATAATTAATATAAAATATACTAAAAATAGTATAAAAAAAAAATGAATTTTTAATTGTCGATATGATGGAATCTCGCAAATTTGGCGTGGGCAACCTGGTGTAGCTTCTCTTACCCTAAAATCATATATGGTACATCAAATAACTCATTCTGATTTATGAAATACGCCTATTTTAAGGTTTTGACGGTCTAGATTACATCTGCCTCCGATCGGGCCTTCTCTGGTCTATCTTGGACATGTAAGTATCCACAACCCGCTCTACATTTCAATGGCCCATTATACTGAAATTTGGGATTGATATGACGGTCAAATTATGCAAGATCAAGAGTTGTATATCCATCCATTACAAGCAAGTTGGTGTGGCCCACTATGGATCTACACCCAAAAGTTTACTTGAATGAAGATATCAGCACACAGGAACCATGCCCGAAGTTTGAATTCGAGTCGGGCCAAGATCAGGTTGATGTGTATAGTCATTCATCATAAATAGTCCAAGTGGAGCCCACATGCAACAGATTTTGTTCTGTTAAGCGCACCAAGACAGAGATGTCGACACCCATGGAGTCAGTTATCCATAATGTTGGAAGGTGATCCATAATCGACTGTAACCACACAATAAGAGGTGCCCAATGAAGTGTACATGACAATCAATAAGGTGCTGCATTAAAATTTTATTTACCATATATATATATATATATATATATATATATATATATATATATATATATATATATATATATGGAAAAGGTACTATGCGCTCGAGCGTAAAGCGGTCGTACGTGAGGTCGAGCTGATGTGGGCCCCACCGTGATGCCGTTCAAAAATCTACCCCCTCAGTCAGATGCACCATTCCAGAGGGGGCCCACACGGCTGAAAATCAAGTCAATCCGTGACTTTTATGGGCCACACCACGTACAGAAGTTGAGAGGGACCGTGCACCATTGAAATATTCAAAACCATTTGTGGGGACCTTTCAAGACATTTTTTGATGATCAATACCGTCCATCATGTGTGTCCCACTTGAATGTAATTTTAGACCAAGTTTCAGGTGGTATCCACAACTCAGGTGAGGCCCACCAAGTGTTTTTACATGTTTTTACGTGTATACTTATGTTTTCCGATGATATGGCCCACCTGAGTTATGTGGACGGCTGATTTTGGACCGTATGGGCCCAACCTGGGCTTGTGCATCTGGTGGACGGTGTGGATTTTCGAACAGCATCACGGTGGGGCCCACACAACTCGACCTCACGGATGACCGCTTTACGCTCGAGTGCATAGTACCTTTTCCTATATATATATATATATATATATATATATATATATATATATATATATATATATATATTCAAGTCAATTCCAATGTATGTAAGAGATGGAATTGCAAATGAAGATAGCTCTTACCATGAGAGCAAGACTGTCATTGGGTTTGCCTTGAGCATAGCAAAATTGAAGTTTTGAATCAGCCCACCCCCAACAGTTCAAAATCTGGACCTAAGCCAACCCCAGGCCTGACCTATTGATAACCCTACAATGGAAGGTTGCAAAGTCCTAGCATGTAGCAAGAGCAGCCCAGCCATATAGTTCAAGTGCTTGTGCCAACTTGGCCAGAAGGCTGATCCTAGGCTTAAAAACTATTAGGGTTGGCTTAGGCCAAGGCCAATGTTGAATAGCCCAACCCATTGACTATATTATCAATGGTAAATGTAAGTATACTAGTCAGTTTTCTAAGAGGTTGTTTGATTTTCTAATTCCAATTGTAATTTATGTTGAAATAGGTATTAATTATATACTTTCGTAATTCTGGCTGGCTTCCTAAGGTGATGCTGACAGCCTTAACTGACGTTTAAAGTTTAAAGTTTATTATTATTATTATTATTATTGATGATTTTAATTTTTGTTTGAGAGTTCCTTTGGCATGATCTGTCGTGTTGCTCCTGGATATCAATCATAATAAGGTAGGTCATGATCCACTGATCATTTCTTAACTTTTTTAGAGATTCTAGAGACGAACCATTACCTAATTTAGTTGGTGCAATTTCAGATCCAGGCCATTTATTATCTTGCCGGATCCAATAGGCCAGCATGCTGATCAAATGATCCAAATTGGACCGTCCATCATGCATGGCTCAGTGGTAGACGATCATGGGTTCAAGTACCTATCTAATATGTGTGGGTGTGATTGTGTGTTAAAAATTAAAAAAATAAAAATAAATAAAAATACAAAAAATAAAAATAAAAAAACGAATAAAAAAGAGCTACCTTGAAAATTTAACTTTGATCATATGAATTCAAACTGTCCAGTTGGTGGCATATTGAAAATGGACGTAGAAGATTGTAAATAGAAGATAGGCCCTGTCATGCATGTTTAGAATAGCCTGTTCGTTGTGAATTTTTCTTAGTAGAGGAATAAGATGGGACCGGACCTAATGGACGGATCAGATAGGTTATGTGACTGCCCACCTCTTTGATATCATTTGGTCTCGTAGCTTAGGAGGAAAACTTCAAAATTGTGAGGCCTGGCAATGGAAGTTACTTCTTGTAAACTATTATTTTTTAAACATGAGGGAGAGTCTGATACGTAAGTATTATTGCTATGTTTTTTTGTAGAAAGTGCATAAAGGTGTAATGTTGTTTGGGAACATATATATATATATATATATATATATATATATATATATATATATATATATATATATATATATATATGTGGGTTAGCTTGTTAGATGTCAGTACACACTCTCCATGTTAGCCACCCCCAACCTTAAGTGTTGAAACGAGGTATCTCCACTCAGTCTGCCAGTTGAGCTATGGATCTGGGTGTCCATCAAAACCATTCAAATAGCACTGGTCCAACACGTTCATTAATTTCAGTCGCCCCCACCCTTTAAAGCCAAATTCATCTATCCATTCGATCCATCAACTCACCCACATTATAACCGTTCATTGTACATCGATCTATGATTGCATACATATGTACATGTACATGCTGTCCACACGTGAGCAACATGTACACATGCTGCTAAGCATTATTAGCATCACATTATATACACATGTGTGGCTATTATTGTAGTATAGGAGACCAAGAGAGGGTGGGTATTTCCTTTATGTGTGACATCATCCTAAGTAAGAGGGATGTGGTGGTGCATGTGAGTGTTTAGAGACTCAAGGAGTGAGCTGCTTGCCTCTTGTGAGTGATGTAACCTAATTGGATTAATGGTGTGTATTTGGAGTTTACTTCACAAGTGTGTATTTGAGTTGAATGAACGTATGTGATGAAAAGAAAGAATTAGATCACATCATTGAAAGCCGAATCTTGAGTAGCTCTACTCAGGTACCTAAAATTTAGGGCGTGACAAAAATAATCACACCCTCTCATTTGCCTAATTTTAGGGTGAATGCAATCGTGGTGTTTTAAGATCTTTCAACCCTAGTCAAACTTAGGGAATGGTTTCTTCTAATCACTTTCTTGGGATGTCGGAAACCCCTGGGAGTTAACCCAAAAGGCATAAAGGGACACATAGTTCCATCAGTGTGTATGATCCCTACATGCCCATGCACCAAACTCCAAACTACAAGTTGTATAAGTAGACTTGTACAAAATGTTGTCATTTCTTTAATAGATAAATACATCTTTCAAAGACAACAAAAAATGGATATATGTGTATACGAACAAATAGACACCTTGGCACTTCTCTAAAGCACTTGGTGTGCAATAACCTTGAACCACTACTCTAGTAAGCCTCGCTTGGAATGGACCATTAGTTGTCCAAAAAGTCATTTCAGGAGGTGCCCTCCATCTTCCCAACATGAAGGGTGAAAACCTTCCTGAGCTAGTTAATGTTGATCTCATCAAAGTCTATCATGAGTAGCAAGACCCGCAGGTGTCCGTAAACACAACTACAAAGCAACCTAGGGTTAGAAATCAAAATGAGAATTCATGTCAATTTTCAAAAATATATTCCTGGGGAGAAAAAGAAGCAAAATGATAGTATAGCTCAAGCACAGGAAAAAAATAAGGGCAAATGAAGAAAAAAAAATTTTAAAAATAAAAGAAATAAAGCATTGGCCCTGGGAGATGACCCTCAGAGTTTCCAACCAACTTTTCAAAAGATCAAAAGCCTTAAGCTTAGCTACCTCAAAGTCTCATACTATAACAAAGGTATCCATTGGCTATTAATGGACGAATCCTGTCATAAAATCGGTTCTAATAAAATAAAGCGAAAAAATTATATTCAAAGCAAAATGGGCGATGTGAAAACCTAAAAGGAGCACCTCAAATAAAAACAACAGATGCACAACCGATCTAACGAAAATCTGAAATGACACTAGAGGCAAGAATGCACAACTACCAAGGAACAAGCAAAATCAAATACTTGAGATATGAAAATTTGAAAGAGCATCATGATAGAAAATGATGAGTAGACTAAACGTGGGGAAAAACAAAAAGGACGTTGTAGGTAAAAAATGGTCAAAAAGAATAAGAAAAGGTAGGAAATTGCACATCCAAACAGCTCGCAGTTTTAAAAAAAAAAAATGCTAATGCAATCTTGGTGTTTTAAGATCTTTCAACCCTAGTCAAATTTAGGGAATGGTTTCTTCTAATCACTTTCTTGGGATGTCGGAAACCCTGGGAGTTAACCCAAAAGGCATAAAGGGACACATAGTTCGGTCAGTGTGTATGATCCCTACATGCCCATGCACCAAACTCCAAGCTACAAGTTGTATAAGTAGACTGGTACAAAATGTCGTCATTTCTTTCATAGATAAATACATCTTTCACAGACAACAAAAACTGGATATATGTGTATACAAACAAATAGACGCCCATGACTTGGAGAACCTCTACTCAATTAGGAAATGCACACTTCAAGTGATCGGACATTGCACAGTAATCGGACATTGCACAGTAAGTCTACCCCCAATAAAAATCCGTCTCAATCACCATCGTTCAGAAGGAAAAATAATATACTGGATAATTTTCAAATATTTAAAAAAAAATCACTTCCAATAAAAAAATTGATCCCGGTCATAATTGTTGGATCGTAATATGACAGATCAGATCATTAAAAAAAAAAAAAAACTATCCCAATAAAAATTGGTCTTGATCACAATCGTTGGATCCTAAAACGATAGACTATATATATATATATATATATATATATATATATATATATATATATATATATATATATATATATATAATCAGTCTTCATCATAGCCATTGGATCGCAAGACGATAGATCGGATCATTTTCAAAAATATTTAAAATAAGAATCAGCCTCAATTACAATCGTTGGATGATGAGACGATGGACTAAATCATTTTTTTTACAACAAACAAACAAACAAAAAAAAAAAAAAAAAAAAAAAAAAAAAAAAAAAAAAACTATAAAAAGAGGCATCGATTACAACCTTTGAATCGTGAGACAACAGATTGAGTCATTTCAAAAAATATTTATTCAATCGCAAGATCTCCAAAATGTATGATGAGATGATAGGTCATATTTATTTAAAAGATTATAAAAAAGGAGGTCAAATAAAAATAACCCGACTCTGACTCCCAGCAAAATTGGATGGATCTTTTCAAAATAAATGGCCTATGAAAATATCTCAAAAAATCATTACAATAAAATCATCATAAAACATTGTTCCCTAGGTGGGACTCTTTTAAAATAAAAAATAAAATTTTCAAAATTTTGTAAAAATACAGAGCACGCATGGTGTCTGCGGCATTAGGAAATGTGGGTACCGCTGCAACATCGTAAATTGGTTTTAAATTCTTCCATGTCTTCGAATTTTTCGAAATTATAAGTGGAATACAAGACAACTAATCATTTCAAACTATTAGTCTTACAGGTGATCCTTGAGAGTCATGTGGCATCGAGAATAGTCTTTCTTAATCCAAAGTGAAAAGTCAGATCCCCATAAAACCGTCAAGCACAAGGGTAGTTATTTCACCAAAATCTTGACTCACAATCAAACTGAATGCAGATTGATGATTTCAATTGGAAGGAGTCGTGACTAGCAGCCCATAGTGCTGCAAAAAGTGCAAGCATAAGGGCGATTATTTCACCGAAATCCTAAGTCACATTTAAACTCAATGCAAATTGCTAATCATGATTTGAAAGAGTTGTGATTAGTAACCGGTAATGCCGAAGCACAAGGACAATAACAATATTTTCTCAACACACGGGAGGCACTCGAATTTTTCTTTAACAAGAAATTTTTTGACAATAACACTCCAATTGAAATAGAACAGACTACGTTTATGCCTTGTTGGGAGCAGAAGCAACCTCAGGTCATAATCAAACGAGCAATAGAGAATGAAAAATTCAAACAAATACAGAACACATGAATTTTTACGTGGAAAACCCCTGAGGTAAAAAATCACAACACAAAGCAACGATCAATCCAATATAATCAGAAGAAGGTTACAAGAGATGGAACAACTAACAATAAAAATCATAACTTTTCCTCAAAACTGTTAAATATTCATGCTAAGCTCCTCTATTATTCTTAACCATAATCGTAATTAGGAGAGTAGTTATACACTCTTTTACAAGATTAGAAATAAAACCTGCACTTACTCAAACTTATGCATTTCATCGATAAGACCGATGGGACCTTTGGTTGGACCGACAGGAATTGACTCATATCCACCGATCAAAACAAATATGTGCAAAAGGTCACAACGTACAATCTGAGAATGCACCCACAAATTCGGTCAAACTGATAGAGGTCTTCTCTGCACTAGGATTAAAGGCATTCGATCAACAATCTCTATTGTAGCTTTAATCCTCCATCTCCACTTCTTTAAGCTGCTACTAACATCTCTAATCATCTTCAAAACAGTGCCATCATTACTTTATGCGAACTCCATCTTCATTTATACTTTACGAAACTCATAGAAGTCGAGCAAAACTTGAACTTCTCTACAGGAACAACCTTTGTAAGCATGTTTGTTGAATCCTCAATAGTGTGAATCTTCTTAAGAGTGATATCTCCTTCCTCTAGCATCTGCTAAATAAATTGATGACTACATCAATGTGTTTAGTCTGAGAGTGTACACTGAGTTCTTCACCAAATTATTTGCACTCTCGCTATCAAAATAAACAGGCACAGCTTCCAACTAAAATCCTAACTAATTCATCATGCCTTTTAACCAAACAACTTCCTCGAATACTTCTGACACTGCCATATATTCAGCTTTAGTTATGGAAAGTGCAACTACAAACTGAAGCTTTAACATCCAACTGATATCTCCATCTACTGGCACAAATGAATAATCAGAAGTCGGTCTTCTATTATCCACATTCTCTGCATAATCCGCATCCACATAGCCTACGAGTTTTTCCTTAGAATTTCTGAAAATCAAAACGTAGTTCATGGTACCTCGTATGTAATAAAGTAATCTTTACTGCTTCCCAATGTTGTTTGTCAGGGTTTAACATATATATGCTCACAACACCAACTACATGTGAAATACTTGATTTAGTACAGACTAAGGCATACATAACACTACCAACAGCACTCAAGTAACATGAGATATGTACTACTTTACTTAATTTGACATAGGACATAACTCCTAGCAAAGTCGAAAGTAAGCGGCATAGGGAGTGTTAACTGGTTTTGCCTTTCCAATCAAAACTTAACTATAACATTCTCAAGATATTCCTACTGAGCCAACCATAGCCTGCTCATTTCCTTGTCTCTGTGTATATCGATGTCAAGAATTTTCTTTTCAGTCCCCAGATCTTTCATCTCAAATGTCCTAGATAACTGACCCTTTAATATGTTGATTTCAGACATGTTATGGTTAGCAATAAACCTTTCATCAACATACAACACCAAAATAATAAATTTCATGTCACTCAGTGCTCTAAAATAGACACAATGATCAAATTCACTTCCGATAAACCATATACTCAATATGAAATAATCGAATTTCTTGTACCACTTCCTAGGTGACTGTTTCAAGCAGTACAACGACATCTTTAACCTACAAACTAAATTCTCATTTCTCAGCAGTTCGAACCATTCAGGTTGCTTCATGTAGATATACTCTTCTAATTTTTCATGTAAAAACGCAGTCTCCACATCTAACTGTTCCAGTTCCAAATTATATTGGGCAACTAAAGCTAATATAAATCTAATAAATACTTGTCTTACCACTGGTGCGAATATTTCATTGAAGTCAATACCCTCCTTCTGAGCATAACCCTAAACTACCAATCTATCCTTATACATATCCAGTTTCTTCTGGTAAATTCACTTGCAACCGATCATTTTCCACTCAACAAACAGCTTTGTCCGCTCTCATGTTTCATTTTATATAGAAAGTCCATCTCATCATGTATCGTTGCTATCCACTTCTCTATATCCATGTCTTGTAGTGCTTCCTGAAAAGTAGATGGATCTCTCTCATCTAAAATGAGAGTAAACACAATGTTTGAGTTATCCATGTATTTCAACGATAACATACGATCCCTTGTGAATTTCTCCTAAAAAGTGACTTCTCCACCTCTTCTTGTACTTCTACCTATAGCTCAGGTTCTTTAAGTGTTTCACCCTTATCTATTTCAACATCAATAACTAATTTTTTCAATTTTATGTGCTCATCCTTCCGTAATAAGGAATCTTCATCAAACTTAACATCCCGACTAAATATGATTTTCAGTAAAACCCGGTCATACAATCTTTAACATTTTACCCCATTACCATAGTTGACAAAAGTACGCTTCTTAGCCCTTTGGTCTTACTTATCTCCCTTAACTGACATTACATGAGAGTAAGCATCACAACCAAATATCTACAGCCCGAGTAATCAACTACCTGACCACTTCATACTTCTTCTAAAATTTTATAATCAATGGTTGTAAAGAGAGATCGATTTACCAGATAGCAAGCCTTAGAGACAACTTCAACCCATAGCTGTAAGACTCGTATCCTATATCGTACCGTTTTGTAGGCTTCCGCGGTCCTCCCGGTGGAATTTCGGCAACCCTCGACCTGTATCTGATGCTTACGCACGATCCTAAGCTTAGACTTCATATCGAAGTAGGCTTGATCCGAAACTTGTACCCTAGCAACCGTGTTGTCACCCCGGTTCCAACGTCGCGACTCGCGCACCGATCTGATACCGGAGTCAGGAGATGTCGGCCCGCGTTCATTTTGCAGAAACACCGCATGTTGCGAATTCTAAGAGAATCTCTACGACATGTCACATCTATTAAGTCAAGTACATCAT
The DNA here is from genome assembly GCA_030180095.1 of Magnolia changhungtana. NCBI lineage: Eukaryota > Viridiplantae > Streptophyta > Magnoliopsida > Magnoliales > Magnoliaceae > Magnolia > Magnolia changhungtana. Next base: position 7,601,000 of record JASAUF010000652.1, read on the forward strand.
TCATACCCCATGCCACCTCACCCTACTACAAGTACAAGCAACCATTACCTCTTTTTTTCCAAGTCAACCCTCTCTCTCCCCACCCATTCCTCCTTTACTCAAATTTTAACCAAACCCATATCTTCCCATCCCCATTCCTTACAACACCCATTCCATCCATCACTCCTCTCTCTCTCATTCTCTAAACAACAACTCTCCAAACTCCCAAGAGAAGCACCCAACGTCCAAGCTTTCTAAGAGAAAAGCTAGTGTGGCTCACCTTCATACCACTCAATCCCACCATCCAAGCTTCATCTCCACCGTTGAAACTCTTTCCTTGGAGCTCTAAAACCCATTAGTGGAAGAAGGAAGAAGAGATCAAAGGTGGGTGCTTGTCTATGATTGGATTCGTCCTTTCTTTTTAATCTTTAATTTTCATTTACATAACACCCATCTTGATCTATGCATTGTATAGGGAGGGCCCATAGTGGCAGGGTCCCTCCCCTTCACCAATTTTTCTCTCTATCTCTCTCTCTCTCTCTCTCTCTCTCTCTCTCTCTCTCTCTCTCTCTCTCTCTTTTCCATATTTTTCGGCCCATTTGATGATGTGTGAAAATCTAGACCGTCCAGCAGCCACTCGGGTCTAATTGGATGAGAAAAAAATTTATCAGTTTGATCCCAAGCTCAGGTGGACCACATTGACGAGGACCCCACCTAATCTATGCATTTTATTCACACCACTTACATGTATGTGGACCCCACCTAATCTATGCATTTTATTCACACCACTTACATGTATGTGCACCCCACCTGTAGCATACATCCATCAAGCTGTCCACCATCCAAGCAGGGACGGTGAACCCACCTTATTATGTATGTGTTTCATGCACACACCGTCCATCGTCCAGTCTCTGGATGGTGGAACCATTACGTATAACAGTGTTGCATTCACACTGTCCATCCTTTTTGCTTAAAGTGGGACCCTACTTAGATATATATTACATCTCTGCCATCCATCCCATTTCCCTTCTCATTTTAGGCGTTGAGCCAAAAACTGGAACCAATCCAAATCTCTAGTAGGCCACACCCTCAAAAATATTATTTTAATAAATAATAAATTGTTAGGGTCTGCTGTGATGTTTTTGTGCGTTAAAACATACCCAATATTGGGTTTGTTAGACCTGTCTTGAGCCCAGGAAGGAACCCGGTAGGCGGACTGGATCGCCTTGATGAGGGCCCCACCTATAAAAATCCATAGAATACCCAAAAAAATAGTAAAAAAAGATAACTCTGCAGCAAGCAACGTCCCAGCTTAGGACGGGCAGGGAGAGTGGGCCCCACCTCAAGCTGCCACCATGATGCATGCGGAGCATCCACACCGTCCATTTGATGGGTCCCCTTTACTTATGGGGTGCCTCCAAAAATCAACCGTAAACAAAACTCAGTTGGCCCACACCATCTACAATCTTGCGAAGACATGCTAAGCCATATAAAAGCACTTGCTGGGGCCCATCTGAGATCTGGATGTACCTGAAACTTGGTCTGACTCTTTAACCAAGTGGGACACACATAATGGATGGGTTGGATTTGTGAACCACAGCTTAGTGGGCCCAACAAATGATTATGAGTGCTTTAATGGAGGGTAACCTCTTATCTGTGTGTACGGTGTGGCCCACACAAGCTACAGGTTGACTTGATTTTAAGTCCCAAGCCCCACCATGATGAGTGTATCATACCCACACTATTAAACCATTTTTGGGTCGTGGGCCCCATTGCATTGTATGGCCCACCTTATATGTACGTGTTGTACACACACACCATTCCTCCATGGGACCCACCGAAATGCATGCGTGGTATATCCATGTTGTCCATCTACTTGGGATGGCATGCCCCCCTAGACACGGGTGTTATATATATCCAGTCGTCCATTTGTTTGACATGGGGCGTGGACCCCACCTTAATATGAGTATCATATATTACACCATCCATTTCTGGACGGTACCATGTAGGCCAACCTTTGATGTATATGCTGGAAGTGAGGGATTGAACGTCTGCCATTAAAACCCCTTTTGGGAGTGTAGAAGTTTTGGACCAGTATGAAATTTGTTCTTCCTCTTGATTCAAGTCTTTCTGACCGTATCGGCAGATTTAGATGGAAAATAAACGTTGCGGTGGGCCCTAATAATTTTAACGTGATAAATCATTATCACCATTGTTATTTATGGTATGGTCCAAATGATCTCCCATTATGATCCATTTGGGTAGCACTCTAAAATGATCTCTAAATAAAATTGTATGGTGTAGATAGTCTACCTAGAATAGTGGGCCTGATTTGATGTATTTGAGGCCCACCGATTGTATATATTTGAGGCCCATGTGTAGGGCCCACCTATTGTATATTTGAAGCCTAATGGTTGTGGTCCATTGTGATGTATTCGAGACCCATGGGCAAGGCCCCATGAGATGTATTTTTGGCCCATATGATGAGGCCCATTGTGATGTATTTTTGGCCCATGAGAAGCAGCCCATAGTGATGTGTAATGGGCCCATGTGATGCGGCCCATAGTGATGCATATTAGGATCATGTCATGTGGCCCATTATGGTGTGTATTAGGCCATGGGACATGGCCCATTGAGATGTACTTCCAGCCCATTTGGTAAGGCTTATTGTGATGTATTTCCAGCCCATTTGATAAGGCCCATTGTGATATATTTAGGGCCCATGGGTTGTGGCCCATTGTAATGTATATGAGGGCCCATTAGTGCGGCCCGTTGATGCGGCCCACTTGTTGTATACGAGGCCCATTATGATATATTTGAGGCCCATGGGTTGTGGCCTACTGTGATGTATTGAGGCCCATGGGTTAGGGCTAATAATGACGCATTGGAGGCCCATTGTTGTGGCCCATGTGTTGCGCCCCATTATTATGTATTCGAGGGCCAGGTAGTATGGCCCAATGTGACGTATTTATGACTCATTTGATGAGGCTCGATGTGTTGTATATGAAGCCCATTTGATGCGGCCCATGGTGAATATATGAGGTCCATTGTGATGTATGCAAGGCCCATCGTTATGTGTATTAGGCCCATGAGTGAGGCCCATGGCGATGTATATGTGAGGCCCTTGTGTGAGGCCATAGGCCACTATATGTTTTGCCCTATATGGGCCACTCCTCGGGAGCAATGTTGGTTAAATGTCCACATTGATGGGCAATGATGGTTAAATGTCCACATTGTGACCTTCCCTTAGGCCCCTTTGTTAAACCGATTATTGATGCCGATTATCGACATCTGTTATCGATACTGATTATGAGTATATGACAGCATAGCATCAGGATACATGCCCATACACATCATCTGCATGTTTATTATAAGATGTGATTGACCATTACATATGTTATTGGGCAGATTGTTATGAGACTCCTTGATAGGCGGAGGTTATCTCACATGAGCGCACGGTATGCGTAGGATTGATGCATGACTAGATTGTATGATTCATGCATCCTGCATTGTGTGTTGTGATTACCGTACGGTGTTGTGATTACTGTACGCCCTAGCGACATCAGGGCTGTAGCCTCCACAGGCACATCGTGGATGGCCAGATGGGATACTGAAAATCTGTTATTAGCATCGGGCTGTCAAAGATGGCCCTAGGTGAAAATCCCTAAACCCTCTTAGTACCAGAGGATGCTCCAACGTCGAGACCGAGTGGATATATATGAGCGAGGGCCATATTCCAGTAGGTCGCATCTCTCACTATGTCGTGGTCAGTTGGGAGGGGGTGTGGCCTTACCCGCCTGAGGGAGTAGGCATAGCTAGGCTGAGTTTGACCAACTCGTGAATGGGTCCGCTATCAACATGCCAGGTAGATATTGGCTGACTATTGGCTAGGCGGATGGGGCGGCAAGCTGGTGTATAGTGTACTAGACTCCTGTGATGATCCCAGAGATAAACAGTACTGATATGAGGACTTATTGAGCAGGAATTGTATACTCATTCATTCACTATCCACTCGGGATGGGTGGTGCGCAACCATTCGTTACGTGTACCTTTGCAATGGCCAAGATTTTAGTTGGGGCGCGCGACTAACCTGAGATCAAGAGTTTACCACATTGAGTCTGCCTATCTAAATTAGGTAGGGGACTAGTTTGGATAGAGATCCCTTGTGATGGACCCCATAGCCTGCGATTCTACGTACTATCATCCCGATTTCACGATCCGGCATTGTCATTTCATTCACATCGCATATCGCATTACATCTGCGTCATATGGCATTTTTGGGTTACTTTGTTTATGCATTTATATGGTCTAGATACGACTGTGGTATTCGTAAACTCATCAAGAATTATATATTGCATTGCATCATCGGCATATGATATTTGGCTCTTTATGACTCCTCATTTGTATAGTTGATCTGTATTGTGTATTCTGATATTGATTGACTCATGGACTTGTCAGAGTTCCCACTTACTTTGATATCATATGATTCATGATCTTACCAGAATCTCCGATATTGTATGATTATGGCATTATATTAAATACTTGGCACTTACCTTATGCACACACTTACACCACCCTCTAAGCTTTCTATAAGCTTATGCACGACAGATGCGTGCAGGTGACGTTAGGTTACAGCAGCATAGAGCTATAGAGCATGTAGCTGACTTCTGAAGCTTTAATTTTAACTTATGTATTTCTCTTTCAGTATTATATTCAAATGTTTATATTAGTGGATATGTGATGATGATGTTGCCTTTGTGATTTGGGTAAACTTGTGGTTATGCTTATTGCCAGCAAATGTACATTGAAAAATCCTCCTTGTAGGATCCTAGAATCGGAATCTGACGTATGGATGCTGGGAGCCGAGAATGGGGTACTACGGAGGCTGTCGGTATCGGATTCGGTGATCGGAATTCCTATGAATCCAATTTCCGAGTTTGAGGTGTGACAATAGCTTTTTGTGCAACCCAAAATTCAACTCAACATACTTCAAGCCCTTTTCAAAAGATTCTAGTTCATACGCTCAACCACACCATTTTGCTATGGTGTATGCCTCACAATGTTGTGCCTCACTCTTGTGATATCGATTAAATTCCCTTTAAGTAAATTCATCGTTGTTATTTGTCTTGAGAATTTTCACTTTCCGCCCTATCTAATTTTTAACCATTGCCTTTCAGGTCTTGAAAATGGAGAAAACATTGAATTTAAACTTTAGAATGTAAACCCAAACCTCCCTACAGAAGCAGTTGATAGGTGTAATAAAGTATGACGACCATCCTCCAGAAACAATAGGCGACAACCCCCACACATTAGAATGCACATAGTCTAGGTGACCTTTATTAACATGCTTCCTGATTTGAAAGCATAACCTTGATTGTTTCCCATATATGTAATGCTCCCATATATCTAAATCAAAACTTTTAAAACTAAGAACTAAACCATAATCGAGAAGTACCTTGATACCTCGCTCGCTCATTTGGCCTAGGCGCGCATGCCACAAACATGCTATCGTGGACTCTACTACAAACGTTACAGCTCCACCTGATATACTATTCCTGATGAACTTATAAAAACTTCCGCTCCTTTGTGCTTTCATAATTGTGAGTGTCCCTTTTATAACCTTCAAGACACCTTCATAACTAGTGAACTTGCACCCAAGTGTATATAGAGCTCCCAGAGAGATCAAATTCTTCTTCGAATTTGAAATGTGTCTCACATCGGTCAGAGTACGCTCCACCCCATCGAATATCCCAATGAAACCGAACCAATTCCGATAATCTTATGGGTATGATCATTGCCCATAAGAACTAGGCAACCATCATACTCGATATATGTGGTAAACCATCTCCGATGAAGACACATATGGTATGATTCCCTTATATCCAAAATCCGCTCCTGGTAGAAGTAACTGATCTTGGACACTGACAACACGTCACAACCATCCTATCCTTCACCAAATTCCATTCAATTGGATTCCTTCAGTGAATCATTTAGGGGGTGTTTGATTTTCGATTACCACTGGTAAATACACGAAATTACCTGGGTATTGCTTACTACACCTGTTTGAAAGTTGACAGTAATTACGTTTCGAAAATCGGTCCATGCAAACATTTGTATTACTGATTTAAATATGTGGGCCCCACCATGATATATATTAGTTATCCACACCATCCATCCTTTTAAAAAATACATTTTAAGGCATGAGCCCAAAACTGAGGAAAATAAAAATCTCAAGTGGACCACACCTGAGGAAACAGGGATCATTAAAACGTCAATGGTTGAAAGTTGTTTTCTCCTTAGGGCCCATAGTGATTTTTATTTGTCATCCAACCCCTTAACAAGGTCACACAGGCATGGATAAAGTGGAAACAAAAATATCAGTTTGATCCAAAGCTTCCAGGGTCTTCAAGAAGCTTTCAATGGTAGGAGTTCAATTCCCATTATTTCCAGTAGTGTGGTCCACTTGATCTTTGGATCTACATATTTTTTTGGCTCATGCACTAAAATGAGTTGGCTAAAGGGATGGATGGTGTGGATAATACAAAAACATCAAAGTGGGCCCCACAATTTAACTTTTTTTCATCGGGTGACGCGATGAGTGCTATAAATGAAAGGTGGCAGTCAAATCACCTTAGAAAATCAACCAGAAACACAGGGGTAAATAATTATTACCTATTTACCTGTAATTACCTTTGTAATTCGAAAATCAAATAGGCCCTTAATATCTTCTCCTTTCAGGTTTTAGGATATTAACAATCCTTCTTCATATGTCTCATCCTGTAACACCTCGTACTTTTCAGTACTCAGGTGTTACCATGAGGACCAAATTTAGGATGAACGCAAACCAAATTTGACTTAACACTTACCCTCATTCTAACATGAACCCAACCGTTAAGGGTGATCTTTGCCCGTAGATCAAACCATCCATTGTTAATATTAAACGCTGGATCATCAAAACTCATCGTTCATTATATTAACTACCTTCTGTAAGGAAAATTAGATACTTAGTAAATAATATAGTCATCAGACTTTGGAGTTATCCGTGTAAGTGTATCCATATTGCCTGGGAATGTTTAAGGACGTTGGAAACCAAGTATGGACATGATCCGACCGTTGGATCATTGGGTATCACTAGGTGGAACTCAAAACCACCAGATGAGGCTCACTTGGACTATGGGTCTACCTCATAATCAGATTGGTGGCCCATATTAGGTTGTTGGAGCTTATGGACGGGCTAGATTTTGGATAGATATCTTGGTGGCCCACTAACGATCCGAGTCGAAGCGATCCAACCGTTCAAACTCATGATCACTTGTTCAATTGAGATGTAGGGACAACTAATTATGGAAAAGACCATTTAAATTACCTTAAATCGAATTACAAACCATTAGGCATGTCGTTGCTCATATTTAGAAAGAATTTGACCGTCAGATCAGCGAAAGTTCATAATTAAAACCTAAGATTCTGAGAGGCGGTCCACCCGAGCTTTGGATATACCTGATCTTCGATCAGGGGTCATACCTGGACCCATGAGATCTGATGAACAAAGTGGATTTTGTCAGGACATCACCATGGACCCCACATTCGTCGCATGTGCACAACGTGTGCGTGCACCCACGGTGCACCAAATCTCCAGCACAATCAAACGAGCGCTGACCCGTGCTCGTCCGAAAAAGGAGACTTTCTCCTGCCTCTCCCACCTAGCAAAAGTTCGAACCGACGCCGTCCATTCTCACAGTTCGTGGCCCACCATCAAATATCACCTTGATGATCTGAACCACCCATATTATAGAGAACCCAAAGCCGTCCAATCCCTACCCATTTTCACCCTTTTTTTTTACACACCCCACACACTCACGCTAGTGGAATTTCACCACCTATGGGTACTCGAACCCTTGACTAGGCGTTGAAACTCCTTAGAGTCTACCATCGGAGCAAGAGTAAGGACCCATTTTCACCCGTTGGATCTCACATGTGCGCACACAACGTAGGAGGAAGATGGTTGTGTGCAACCATCTTTCAAAAAATGGAAACAGCCTTGCTGCTACTAGGCTAGCAATCTGTGTGAAGAGGAATCCTCCAATCCCAGCCATCTACTCTAGCAAATCCTATCCCTTCATCCAAAACTGTGTGGTTTAGTGTTTCCTTAACAACTTAAAACCACAGTCGATTTTTGTTGAGGGTCAAATATTGCATATGAGACCCCAGTTACTACCTAAATTTACAAATATGATATTGTTTAATGACCATTTTAATCGTGTTTGTGATGCAAGGTATAATTACAAGCTTGGACTGAAATAGGTGCTTAAAGCATGGATTTAACGCTCAGAATTCACCAAGGCAAGGGACGGATCCAGGGGGACCAAGATCGACAGATTTACATGCCAGAGATCCGAGAAAATTGAGAAACTGAAGCTCAAGTGGCTTGAAGGGTGTCCAGAATGTTAGATCACAGGGTTCCCACAATCCGTTCAGCTCGAAACTTCATATATGGACTGAGTACCACAAATTAACTGTACACGTCAAATTTCAACCATTGGATCCTTATGAAAGTGGCCCAACGGACAGATCGGTCCCTTAAATCCTTATTTGGGGCCCACCTGATATATGGATATACTTCAAAGTTGGCCTCAACCCCTTAATTGAGGTGATAAAATGGATGGACAGAGCATATAACACATAGAAATCATAGTGGGACCCACTTTTTAAAGTGGAGTGCATTGAAATGGTGCACTTACTGTGCACCATAGAAAATAAATCAGTCAGCGCTTGCTGACCCGTCGAGTTTCATGCGAAAACGAAAACTGTTGTTTCCATTTTTGCAGTGTCCACACCGACTCAGACTCCGGCCCACCATCGCTCATCATGTGGTCCATCTGGATCGTCCATTCATCTCAAGACGTCAAACCGACCATAAACACGGTGGTTTTTCAGAGCCATGCATGAGTATGAATGGAAACAGCACCAGTGCATTTAATGGACGACATGTTTAAAATTCAATGGGCCACACTTAACTCGATCCAAAACCAACCATCTCTAAACGGTTTTTGTTGTGATTTTAGTGGACGGCGTGGATTTCACAACCGACCTCAATCATGGGCCCCACCAAGCATCAGCGTAAGAATGTCCGCAGCGAGCACACGTCCAGAAAAATTGGAGTTTCACCTTCATTCCACGATCAAGATCATGGTTGGTTCGTTGATCTGAACCGTTCAAATCGTTCCTGTGGGGTGGTCGTCCGACATCAAGGAGTCTGAATGACTCAGATCATGCAATCATCTGCTCCACCATCCCAAGAACCGGGCCAAATGCAAGAACGTTGCGTCTTGTTTTGCTTCGCACGCTGTTGCGGAAGATCTCCGGCTTTTGCTGCGTAACCGACTCCGCTGACGTCTTCAATCCTCCACCTTGAGGGAGCCGCATGAAGATCCAAACCATTCATGTGATTGTCCATCCAAAATCAACCCAAGCAATAAAGATCGAATGCCAAAGATGTTCCACATTCACAGTTTTCTTGCCGACACAAAGTTACTCAATCTATTGTTGCGTAAATAGATCTTACACACACAACTATCCCCAAAGACGACCGACTGAACTCATGCTTTAAAAAGAATACGCTAGGACATGGAAAGGAGGGAGAATCTATGGCTGGGACGGTGCATAAAGGAGAGTAGAGTTTTTTTTTCTCTTCTTTTTCTTTTTATTTGTTTTTATTTAAGGGATCCAACCCATTCATGTTGGGCTGAACCTCTTAGCTAGGGCTAAGAGGTGAAGCATGTGGCATGATGGGATTGATTTTACGGATTTGATTTATATTATGAACTGATTTTAATTATGGTTTGATTTTAAGGAATGCCTTTAGTTTTTAATGGTTTATTGTAACTGAAATTACAATAGATCTGAGATGGCTTTGAGTATTTCCTTTCCCTTATTATGATTATGAAATCAGGAAGCCCTATTGTTCACCATCGCCCCTTGGACATGGTGGAATGACGGAACTCTTCCTGACATTCATACATCACTCAGATTGGTTGTGAATTGGTTTAATTTTGTTGTTTGCTTTGTCTCATGGGCATGGTTTTGTGATGGAATCCATTCTAATTTACACCCGTCCGATCACTTGAAAACTAGATTAAATGAAGTTCAGAGTTGATTTTCAGGTTATATCTTCCAACTGGATGAAGATGGGACTCGAAGTCCAGTTGAGTTCATGAATCGACCATAGATCTCCCTGATCTCTACAAATGGATCCTCTGAATCCCTAGTTTCCTACCACTGAATTCTTTAAGTTTTAGATTAGTATTTCACTATTATTCCCTCTTATTCACTTGGTTTAGATTTCATCTTATTCTATTTCTAGCTTTGGTTATTTTCAGGTTACGTATAGGTTTCAGTCCCTTTGGATTCGACCTCGGTCTCACCGAGTTTATTACTACATCACAACCCTATACTTGGGGTGTGAACAAGTTTTTGGCGCCGTTGCCGGGGACTGACGGTTACGTTTTTTTGAGATTAATTAGATTTGGGATTAGTTTAAGATTAGGATTTTTTCTAATTTTATGTTAGAATTTTTTATGTTTGATTTCTAGAAACTAACCTGTTTTCCTATTTTGTAGGATTCTGAGATAGAAACTTCCAATTTAGTGATCTCTTTCTAATTTCTTTATTTCATTTTTAGAGATTTTCCTCTTTTACTTTTAGAGACTAGGTTAGTAACTTCCCTTTTTAGAAGCTCTTTCTAATTTAGAAACTAACTCATCTTTCTATTATTTTCTATTTTTAGAAAATTTTCTAATTCTAGATTTTTCTTTTTTAGAAATTTTCTATCTTCTAGTTTAGGAAACTTTCCCTTTTTAGAAACTAACTTTCTATTTCCATTTTAGAATTTTCTAACTTTAGGATTTCGATTTTTAAAAACTAATTTCTTTTATTTTCTTATGCAGTAGGATCTCTTCTTTTATTTTTTAGGATTAGATTCAGAGTTAAGGGCTTCACCATGTATATGCAAGAGTGGGAACGTCAATATGCTAAGATAGCTTTTGAGCATGCGAAACAATGTGAAGGAATGTATGATGATTATGATAAACATCAACCAATGTCTCAGAATTTTCCTGAACCAATCATCGAGAACCGACCTGAGCATAACACTCCATCGGTTAAGAAATTCTTACGTGATCATATACGGGAGAACAATTCCACCCCACGGACACTACGTGAGAGTTGGGGTTATCATAACTATGGGAGTGAGAATTATTATCACTCATTCGAGAAAAAGAAAACAATGCGTGATTATATTATAAGTGATAATAAGTATTATCAACCATTAGATTCTCCCACCTATGATCCGTATGACTATAATCAGTGGAAACATCACTGTCAGGAAGCTGAACCAGCTAGATATCATAGTGATAATTCTCTTGGGTCCTCTACCTTTGACACCCAATCAGAAACAATCCAAGAGGATCCACTTCAGAAGCTCATGCAAGCACAAGAGCAGTTCAATCAACTTGTCATACAATCATGTGAATTGCTCAAAGCCTCAATTCCAATAATTCAGTCACAACTTACGGAGAAGGAAGAGGCTAGATTATCCCAACCTCATCCTAATCTAGAAGCACAATGTAAAGGAAGTGATCATAACTCGCTTGTGGTAGAAACTGAAATTATGAATGAGGAGTTAGATTCCATTAATGAGCATACAATTCAATTTCCCGAAGAGTTGATCTCGATGATTATCCAAAGGAATGATCAAGAGACGTGGGTATCTTTCATATACAATGATAATGACGCACTTCACTCACATGACACACTTGATTTCAATAACAAGGAAGAGGTTAGTTCATTTGAACCTCAACTCATTTTAGATATAGAATGTGAGGAATGTGCGCTCATCCCAAGTGTATACTGCACTAAATTGGACGATGATGAGTACTGGGATTCCATCTCTAGTGTAGCCCCTGCCAATGATCAAGAGTTTCAGAAAGTTGTTGACCAAAGTGACCTTCTCCACCTATCTAACTTGGCCAATTTAAATGTGGAGGATGAGCCCCTTACGACCGACCCTTCTAACTCTTGTGAGACATATCTAGATCGATCCCCTGACTTAAACGATGATATGATTCGGGGGATGGACAATTTGCTTGATATGACCCTGGATATTGAAACCACCCAATTAAGGCCATCAGTTAAGTTGTATACGTTTGACGATTCAATGCCTCAACTGAGTAGCTTTAATGAGCAGAGTATTAACATCAATGCTTTGCCTATTGATTGTCAATTTGTCTGTGAAGGGCAAGAGCAAGAGAGCATGCGTCCATCTACTTCAAAAGACGATGGAATCCTTGGGCACATCATCACAGATTTCGATGTAGGAGACGAGTCACTCCTAGTTGACTTTCCCACATTTTTGAACTCATGCTTGGCATACCTAATGGATTCATTGCATGACACTACCTCAGTGGTTATCACAGACCAAGTGCACCCTTACTCCGAAGCCCCTTCTTCCCCAGATCTTAATTGTTTACCATTAAGTGAGGAAGAGGTGAAAATTGAACCGAAGTCTGAAACTTCGAAATATTTTGAGGCTACATCACTTCCTGAAAACCTTTCTAAATCTTATATACTTGTAGTCTCTAATTCACCATGGGATACTAACATTGAAACTTCTTCTGTCGCAGGTGAATCGTATATACTCTGGATACCTCAGGCAAATCGATGACAATTTTTTGATGAGGTACATAAGTTTCTCTGGAACATCATGCTCCAGGGCATCCAAGCCTATTGCAAAAAGGGCTTTTGGATGATCCTGTTGAGGAACTTACTGATAGACTTATTAAGATATTAGCTGGAAGAGGAATCTTGTGGCATAATCGAGTAGTTTTTACCTGCTTTCATAGGACTAGGGTAGTTTACTTTATGTTGTTCTAGGTTAAACGGTTTTATGACACTAGGTTAGTTTGCTTTTAAGTTGGTTTAGGATAGTTTGATTTAGTTGTTTTCATTCTCTTGCTGACCTTCTTTCATGTTGAGATCTCTGTGGAAAAGCTTCTTGAGTCCTTCGTCCAGGTACTATCTTTTCATCACTTCTCTTTCAATTTCGTTATCTCATGTGCATTGCATGCTCATATCTTTTACATTGAGGACAATGTAAATGTTAGGTTGGGGGTGGGAGATTAGGTTACCTAATCAGTGTTTTCTTAGTCCTTAGCAAATTTTAAAAATTTTAAAAATTTTCTGCACTTTCTTATGAATTCGAAGTGATTTTGATAGCCATCTTAGATTTAAAATTACAAGATAAGTGATGTTAGTAACTTATGACTATTAGATTCAGTTATTTGTTAAATTTCACAATTAAGTTCGAACTGTTAATCCATGATTAGAAGTTTTAAACATTGATTGAGTCATGATTTCACAAGACACATCTCGCTTGCACATTAAGGTTTCGTTTTGATATTGAAGGGATAACTTAGTGATCATTAAGCATGGAAGGAACCAACCTAGGGAATTTGTCTATCATGATCAATTGAAGAAAGAGAAAATACCTAGCTAAAAAAATTTTAAAAATTAAAAAAGTAGATACCTTTGGAAAGGGTTGGGCGAATAATTTTCACCACAGGTTTGCTCCCTATATGTGTAGATTTAATTCCTCATGGATGATATGTGAAAAGGGTTGGGTGTACAGTCTTCACCATAGGTTCGCTCCCTATAGGTGAGGATTTGATTCTCCTTCTTGGCGTTTCTTTTAATGGAAAAAATTAAAAGCAGGAAGAATGAAAAGATGATCTGTGAGGCAAGTTTTGGTTTAAGTCTTGGTTATCATGAATCCTCTTGTTGGTTACCAATGATATCCTAAAATAGAGAAGTGAATTTTAATGACGATAAGCTGAGATTAGACTATACAATCATCGATCCTAATGTTTAGAATTTTTTCTAATTGACGGATTAATACTTTGATCTTGATTATGAAGTCTACCGAGCGCTTGAGTATAGGGAATGTAATGCCTAACATTCATGAATCTTAGACTTCTAGTATTTTGATTGTTTTCAAAAATTGCTCGAGTTTTTAGATATCGTCCTGTAATTCTCAACTTATTTTTCGCATATTTTACTCGGGACTAACAAAATGCTGGTTGGGGGTTGTGTTGAGGATCAAATATTGCATATGAGACCCTAGTTACTACCTAGATTTATGAACATGATACTGTTTAATGACCATTTTAATCGTGTTTGTAATGCAAGGTGTAATTACAAGTATAATGTCCCGGGAAAATCTGTACAAAGACCCGAGTACCACCTCAGGCAGAAATCACTCAGGACCAAATCCTTTAAAAATCAGACGAAAATAACTAAGTGTTAAACTAGATTAGCTGTAAAATTTGCTTGAACCACTTTAAATACCAACTGCAAGACCCAAAACTTGTAAAATCATTAACGCTACATTACTCTATAATCTAGGATCAATCTCAAAATCCAGTTGCTCTCGGGAGCACATTGAAACTTCGTATCAGACCTAGACCGCGCGTCGAAAGTCCGATTACTGCGAAACTAAACGATTAAGACTGACTTACTGGGCTTGACGACCATCTTGGAAATCAAGCCCTAATGATACCCAGAAATGCACAACTTGAGCCCGGAGCGAAGTGTGTGAGAAACGTGAATATTTTTAGAAATTTAGCTCAGATTTAAGTAAACTGAGTCATTCGCTTGCGGGCAAATCCTAAGGTTTCAGACCATCAGAATCTGACCCAACTACACCCTCAGATCAGGGAAAATTTTTAACACACGTCAGTGTACTTGTGGCCCTGATCGAGTACTGGTGACCATTGAACTGAAACTGGTCTGCCACAGTCGATTTGTAAATCGATCGGATCGAAAACTTAACTCGACCTAGATCCAATGTTAGGGAGCTTAAGTCCGACTGCACGCAGAAAAGTGGCCTCCAGAGGTGCTCCGTTGGATCAAAACAGCCCCCATTTGGCTATAACCTAAGTATACAATGACCCTGAGGCCATTCCGGTCACTTCTGGGCCTATATAAGGGCCTTAAACCCTCTCTCTCTCATTTCATACGAATTTGCAACCCTAGGAGAGAGAAGAGAGCAAAGAGAGAAGGAAAGAGAGAAAAAGTGAGAGAGAAAGTGGGAAAGAGTTCCTGGGATTCGATCCCATCGCTCCATGGGCTTAGCTACCATTCCTTCATCTCTATTCCAGCGATTACGACTCTGTTCGTAGGTAAGAAAACCTAACCCTTATCTATTTTAGGTTTTCCAATAGTGTAAGTAATGAAATAGCTAACCTATTTCATGCTATAGGTGACCGTTGTGCCGTAGACAAAAGACTTTGTGTTTAAACCGAGTTCGTTATGAGTTTACCGGCGAAAGGTGCGGTCTATAAACGTTTAGGTTATGGTTTTCAAGGCTTTTAATGTTAGTTAATGATTTATGACTGACTTGAATGCTATCACATGCTTAGTTACGAGGTTTCCCGCCCTTTACACTTATATATAAACTATGTTGAACATGTTGTATTCCATGTGTTTGTTGATATGCTTAAATGAGTATGGAATTGGGCTTCGTGTTTGCCATGATTATTCGTCATGAATATATGGTCGTTATGCATGTGAAAACTCCGTGGTGAAAGGAATTGTCCTAATTCCTGTTATTACCAACATACGTTATGTATGTTATAGTGTGTAGACTAAGTGTTTGTAAAAATGTCTGAATGAATATGGAATTTGGATCTGTGCTTGCCATGATTATTACTATGAATATATGCTTGTTGGGTATGTGGCAACTCCTTTGTAAAAGGGCTTGTCAGGATATATGTTATAACCAGTCTAATAGATGTATCTTTAATTGTGTAGTCTAAGTGTTTGATAAAATGCCTGAATGAGGAAGTGCTTGTATAAATGTATATAATGAGGGTGTTGAGATGAGATTCTCAATTCCCTTATCTATGGTACAGTTTCCTTTATGTGATCTATCTTACTACTTTGCGATTTATGTGTAGCATGTGTGTATGGAAATGCAAATGAAATTTATATTTAGATTTGGTTATCACATGCTGTCATTAATTATCACTTGTGAATACTATCGTTTGAAGTGTGATTGGGACTACTACGTAGTCCAGGCAATCGGTAACAATTCCTGGTTAAGTGGCTAAACTAGTCTCACCACATTGGATACGTTCGATGGATCTGAGGTAAACGATGATCGTCGACAGTGGTACCTTGTCGGCTAATTCAACGTACACTCGTACCAGTCGAACTTGTCAAGCAACCCGATTGGCCGGATGTATGTTCACCATGTATGGACGCTACTGATTGAATCTAAGGTACCAAACTCACCAGTGAAAAACCGGTTTAACCTTAGTACCTCAATCTGCTAAGACTCATGAGTCGGACATGGTGGTATGGGATACCGTGGTCGAGCTGTCGGCCTACGCTGGGGCGACGAGCCTTCCCATAGTGACCCGTGAGCAACCCAGACTCGTGAGTCGAATACGGTGGTATGGGACACTGTATTTAAGCTGTTAGCCTACACTGATCATGACGAGCCCTTTGTAGTGACCTCGAGTATGAAATAGGCCTACCCCGATGCAACCTGGCTGTGGTCCCCAGTCGGGTTGGCGACGAGCCTTGGAAAATAGACTCCCAGTTAGTAGGGCATCGGTGGTAGTGACCTCGAGTATACTAGGACTGCGTTGAGGTGATGAGTCTTTCCGGAGCAACTAGAGTATAAACTAGGCCTACACTAATCAGGTGACGAGCCCTTTGTAGTGACCTAGAACTGTAACATCGTATAAGATTTGCTAGGACTGACGACCCTAAAATGGATTATTGTTTGAGAATTGATATAAGGGAGGTACTTTAGCTTCCCAATCCTTTTGTATGAAAAGGACTAATAAGAACTTGGTAATCACACTCATGCACCGCATTGCATGTGCCATTTGACATTAAGTAGAGAGTACTAAGGAAGTGACTAACATGCACGACCGTTAAATGAAGATCGCAGAGGGAGTGCAGGCGAGGGCATACATCATTTATACATACCATTCTTGCATTAATAAGAGTACTTAGAGATGTTCAATTGTATTGTGTTATCATTACTGCTTGACTGAATTGATAACATGTTAACCTTTGCTTTATTGTTCCACTGAGTTGATCACTCACTCCCATGTTATGGGACGATGTTGTACACACCAACCAGACCCTTTCTTAGTTGCAGGTGGAGGCGATGCCTACAAGGCGGAGCCGGACTATAAGGATTTCGAGGAGGTATTCTTTTTCATGCAGTTTTCAGGCGGGTTCATGTGAGTCGTGGCCTGATCGACGGGAACTTATGGGATGTTGACTAGATGCCCTTACACTTGCTATTTTATCTTTTTGAAATATACATGTATATTCATTTTTAGTCCATTTTGGAAAGTATACATGCCTGTATTTAACCTGGTAACATGTTCACACTCTAGAGACTTACAACAGTTTATATACTTTATATATCTATCACAGTCTTTCACTTGCTTATTTAACTATCTCAGGAGTATGAGATGTTGTTTTGGTATAATCCCACTCATGTTTAATGCACTAATATGGACAACATTCAATCGTCATCATCTATGTTGCATAAGTGATGCGTTGGAACTCGGGAGTAGAGCTTATGCTTGACCCCCGATTTTCAGGGCATTACAACAAGCTTGGACTGAAATAGGTGCTTAAAGCATGGATTTAACGCTCACAATTCAGCAAGTCAAGGGAAGGACCTCGGGAGACCAAGATCGACGGATTTACATATTAGAGATCCGAGAAAATCGAGAAACTGAAGCTCAAGTGGCCTGAAGGGTATCCAGAATGCGAGATCACAGGGTTCCCACAATCCGTTTAGCTCGAAATTTCATATATGGACTGAGTACCACAAATTAACTGTATACGTCAAATTTTAGCCATTGAATCCTTCTGAAAGTGGCCCAACAGACAGATCGGTCCCTTAAATCCTGATTTGGGGCCCACCTGATATATGGATATACTTCAAAGTTAGCCTCAACACCTTAATTGAGGTGATAAAACGGATGGACGGAGCAAATCACACATAGAAATCATGGTGGGACCCACTTTTCAAAGTGGAGTGCACTGAAATGGTGCACTCGGTGTGCACCATAAAAAATAAATCGGTCAACGCTTACTGACCCAATGAGTTTCATGCGAAAATGGAAACTGCTGTTTCCGTTTCCACAGCGTCCGCACCGACTCAGACTCCGGCCCACCATCGCTCATCATGTGGTCCATCTAGACCGTCCATTAATCTCAGGACATCAAACCGACCGTACACACAGTGGTTTTTCAGATCCATGCACGAGTATCAATGGAAACAGCGCCAGCACATTTAATGGACGGCGTGTTTAAAATTCAATGGGCCACACTTAACTCGATCCAAAACCAGCCATGTCTAAACAATTTTTCGTTGTGATTCTAATTAACGATGTGGATTTCCCAACCGACCTAAATCATGGGCCCCACCAAGCATCAGCACTAGAACGTCCGCAGTGAGCACACGTCCGAAAAAATCAAAGTTTCACCTTCATTCCACGATCAAGATCATGGTCGGTTCGTTGATCTGAACCGTTCAAATCGTTCCTGTGGGGTGACCGTCCACCATCAAGGAGTCTGAATGACTCAGATCTTGCAATCATCTACTCCACCGTCCCAAGAACCGAGCCAAACGCAAGAACGTTGCGTCTTGTTTTGCTTCGCACGCTGTTGCGGAAGATCTCCGGCTTGTGCGTAACTAACTCTGCTGACGTCTTCAGTCCTCCACCTTGAGGGAACCACATGAAGATCCAAACCATTCATGTGATCGGCCATCTAAAATCAACCCAAGCAACAAAGATTGAATGCCAAAGATGTTCCACATTCGCAGTTTTCTTGCCGACACGAAGTTACTCAATATATTGCTGCGTAAATAGGTCTTATGCACGCAACTATCCCCAAAGCCGACCGACTGAACTCATGCTTATAAAAAGAATAGGCTAGGACGTGGAAAGGGGGGAGAATCTATGGCTGGGACGATGCACAAAGGAGAGTAGAGTGTTTTTTTTCTCTTCTTTTTCTTTTTATTTTATTTTTGTTTTAGGGATCCATCCCATTCATGTTGGGCTAAACCTCTTAGCTAGGGCTAAGAGGTGAAGCATGTGGCATGATGGAATTGATTTTATGGCTTTGATTTATATTATGAACTGATTTTAATTATGGTTTGATTTTAAGGAATGCCTTTAGTTTTTAATGGTTTGTTGTGACTGAAATTACAATAGATCTGCGATGGCTTTGAGTATTTCCTTTCCCTTATTATGATTATGAAATCAGGAAGCCCTGTTGTTCCCCATCGCCCTTAGACATGGTGGAATGACGGAACTCTTCCTGACATTCATACATCACTCAGATTGGTTGTAAATTGGTTTAATTTTGTTATTTGCTTTGTCTCATTGGCATGGTTTTGTGATAGAATCCATTCTAATTTACACCCGTCTGATCACTTGAAAACTCGATTAATTGAAGTTCAGAGTTGATTTTCAGGTTATATCTTCCAACTGGATGAAAATGAGACTCGAAGTCTAGTTGAGTTCATGAATCGACCGTAGATCTCCTTGATCTCTACAAGTGGATCCTCTGAATTCCTAGTTTTCTACCTCTGAATTCCTTAAGTTTTAGATTAGTATTTCACCATTATTCCCTCTTATTCATTCGGTTTAGATTTCATCTTATTTTAGCTCTAGTTTTGGTTATTTTCAAGTTACGTACAGGTTTTAGTCCCTGTGGATTCGACCTCAGTCTCACCGAGTTTATTACTACATCACAACCCTTTACTTGGGGTGTGAACAGTTTTGGTTTTACCAGCCATATTGGGAGGCTGTTGCAAACCAAGATAATCTAGGCCGTGCGTTCTTCATCCGACTGTCTCAGGTGGCTTAAGGCTTCAAAAGAAGGGCATATATAGCGTGAGGGTTCCCTGCTCCATCCCTTGCAACCACACCTCTAAAACTCAGCCACTCCTTCCAAAACTCGAACTCACCACCCAAATCAGTTCGAAGCATTGAAACTAATGGTCACGAAGCATGTTGGGATCAAATAGAACTAATCCTATGAAGCAAAACGAAGGAAGGTTCATCATATTTCAATTTTCCATTAATGGCCAACTGTCTTCTCCACCAAGCTACACTGACTCGGTCTAAGTCTAAGCTGAGTCCAGACCTTATTAGGCCACCAGACAAGGCTCAAGGAGGGAGAAATAAAGAAAGGAAGAAGAAGAGAAGATGAAGAGAAGAAGGGAGAAGATTGAGTGAGTTGTTGTTAAGTCGGGTCAGCACGTTGGTGTCGCATTATGTTGCTGCCCGAGCTACGAACCATTGATTCGTTGGGTCGCGAGTGCGAGATGCTACAGAGAGAGAGAGAGAGAGAGAGAGAGAGAGAGAGAGAAGGAGAGGATGGCAAGGAAGAAGGAGAAATGAGGGAGAAAAAGAGAGGCAGGGAGGTGTGGCTACTACTGCCCCGCTGAGTTGGGTATAGAGATAGCTGCTAAGTTGCGAGACCAGGTCCAGCAAGACCGAGTTGGGTGCGGTCTAGTCCAACAGCTGTTGGTTGGTGCGGATAAGAAGAAGGGAAAAAAGGAAGGAAGAGAGGAAGAGAAACGTGAGAGATAAAGGGAGAGAGTTGGGCCAGTGACTATTGCACCAACTCGACTTAGCCGAGTCAAGCATGACTGAGTCACTGGTTTGGTCCGTGTTTTGCTGGACGTTCTAGCAATAAGGGTTGCAGGAAGAAGAAGGAAAATGAAAGAAGAGGAGAAGGGAGAGAGAGAGATAGGGAATGAACCAGATCATTGCCGAGACAACTCGGATATCTTACGGGTTTAATCCAGATTGGGGCCATGTTGAGGATGAGTCGACAACTAGGTGAGCCGACTCTCTAGTTGTATTCTATTGGTATTTAAAACTTTATTTAGGTTACTGACTTTCTCGTATTGGTTAAATATAGAAATTCTCTAAAGATTACTTTAAACGCATGTTATTGAGTACAAGTTGAGTTGGTGTGGACTCTGACATTAGATTTATGCAAATTAAGGCGATTCAAGCTAATTTCATTTTGTATCAATCAGGTGAGGACTCACCCTTTGAGCTTCCCACTTAATTTCATCAATCTGGACATAGATGATTATATAATTTCTCTCATTGAGTTACTTACCTCACTATTGAATGTACTAACTTGTTGTGTAATTATTTCATGTGTTTAATTATAGTAAGCATAAGTGATTTGATGATAACATGCTATATTTAGTTGTGCATTTATTAGTTGATCGTATGTGTCACCCCCCAAACTCGAAAATCGGGCTCACAAAATTTTCGATCGCCGAATCCAGCGTTGACAACCTCCATAGTACCCCATTCTCAGCTCTCGGCACCCATACACCAGGTTCCGATCCTAGGATCTTAGAAAGAGGATTTCAAACATGATTTTGATTTAGTATAAGCACAACCTACGAACAATAACCATAAGAACACTATCACAAAATCCACTATGATCAAAAACCTTGAGTATAATGCGTATTAAGGGAAATACAAGATAATAACAGAAACTCCTGAAGCTCGACTGTACGCTCCTACTGCGGCGAGGCAACGGCTGCGTCTTAGCGTCACCTGTACGTATCAATCGTGCATAAGCTTATAGAAAGCTTAGAGGGTGGTGTAAGTATGTGCATAATGTGAACATGCTTAGAATGCAATGTCAGAGTAATACGGAATCATGTTGATGGCTACATGAATGCAATCAGCCATACCAAGGCTATGCAGTGCAAGATATGAATGCTATTGGCCATATCAAGACCATGCGATGCGAGATGCAACTCAAGCATGCCAATCCTCATCCAAATCCACATATCAATGTAGCTCATCACTAGAGCATCAAATATCAATACAGTTCTCATTTTGGATAATTACCTGGGTTTAGTACACTCCAAATGGCACTGTCCCTTTCTCAGGCACGCAGTCCATGTGAGAGTAAGAATCCTCACTATCCATCTGGCTAATAGTTTGTCAATACCTATCTGGCACATCGATAGCGGACCCATTAATGAGTTAGTCAAACTCAGCCTAGTAATGCCCCCTACCCTCAGGCGAGTAAGGCCACTCCCCTTTCCAACCGACCACGACACAGTGGGAGACGCAGCCTCCTGGTATTCGGCCCTCGTGCGCTCATCTATCAATTCGATCTCGACATTAGAGTCATTCTCTAGTACATCCATGGCGCCCTGATGCTAGAAATAGTATTTTCGGTATCCAATCCGGCCACCCATGATGTGTCTGTGAAGGCTATGGCCCTGATGTCGCTAGGGCATACAGTAATCGCAATCACACAAATACAAAGTGCATGAGTCACGCAATCCAATCATACATCAATCCTGCGCATACCGTGCACTCATGTGGGATAACTCTGCCTATCAGAGAGTCTCATAAACTACCTGCACTATGGCATATGCAGTGACCAATCACATCTCATAACAAACATATAAATGATGCGTATGGGCATGTATCATAATGTTATATTGTCACAAACTCATAATCGGTAATGGTAGCCGGTATCGGCATTCGGCACCAATAATCAGCATCGATAATCAACCTCGACACAAGGCGGGGTCCATAGATGGACGGCCGATGATGGACCAATTAAAATCAATGGGGCCCAAGCATTTGGGTTAACTCACAAGAGAATGATAAGGAAGGGTCTAACAAGGCCTAAGGGAAGGTCACAATGTGGACCTTTAACCAACATTGCTCCCAAGGAATGGCACTCATAGGGCCAATCGTATAATGGGTCCATGATCTCATACAAGGGTCTAATACATATCATCATGGGCCTCGCTTATGGGGCATATACGCATCACATTGGGCCTCACTCATGGGCCAAATATATAACATCGGGCCGAATCAATAGACCGGATCAAATGGATTAATCAAATGGGCCGATTCGAATGGGCCAAATCAAATGGGAAGAGTCAAATGGGCCGATTCGAATGGGCTGATTTAAATGGATCGAACCAATGGGCCGGATAAAATGGGTCGATTCAAATAGGTCGATTCCAATGGGCTAAGTCGAATGGGCCCAAACCAATCACACCATTTATCCATTGTTAGATATCAGTTTAGAGCATTATATATATAAAAAAAAAAAATGAATCATATGTAAAGGATCATCTGGACCATACCACAAATGGCAGCGGTGATAATGATTCACACTGTTAAAAATTTAGAGGGCCCACCATAGCATTATTTCTCATTCAGATGTTCATAAGGTCACAAGGACCTGAACAGTGAGGAAAAATAAATATCATATTGGTTCAAAACTTCTGTAATCCTAAAAGGGGTTTTAATGGTTGGCGTTCAATCCACTATTTTCTGTAGTGTGGTCCATCTGATAACTGGATCTGTCTTATTTTTAGTCTCAAGCCTTGAGACAGTCTTGTCAAATGGATGAATGGTTTGGATGAACCAATACAATAGGGTGGGGTCCACGCTCGCCAAATGGGTAAACGGTAGGGATACATCACATGCATCATGGTAGGGCCAGTCGTCACATGGATGGACGGTAGGGATACAGCACGTGCATCATGGTGGGACCGTGCATGGCTTTCATCATGGTGGACTCCACCATTAAAATGGATGGACGGCATGGATGACACGCTTGCTGCACGTGCAACAGCAGCTGGCATCGGCTGTTGTCCCAAGCCCACCTTCAAATCAGATGGACGGTGTGGACTCATGATGAATGGATGGCTTGGTTACATCACGGTGGGCTCCACCCATCCAGTTTCCCGGAGGTGTGGATGAGACCCACACATCAGGAGTGGCCCATCCAGCACTGTCCAAGAGTTTAGACGTTTGAATACAATACATACATCAGTGGTGGGTCCCACGCACGTGGCCCACCTCCAGAAGGTTTAGATATATATGTACTATAATATAATATAATATATATATATAATATAATATAATATAATATATTATAATATATTATGTTATAATATAATATAATATATATAAACTATAAAGAGCCACCGTCCAGAGGGTCTAATGATCTGGACGGTGCAGATCTGATGCATATATCGTGGTGGGTCCACACGTGTGGCCCACCTCATCTTAACTTTATGAATATATGCTATATATATATATATATATATATATATATATATATATATATATATATACACACACACACACACACACACACACACACACACACACACATATCAATATAATATATTATAATTATTATTTATTTATTTATGGAAGGTCCAGCGTCCAGGGGGTCTGGACGCTCTGGATGGCGTGGATTTAATCCACCACACCATGAGGGTAGGCCCCACCATCTTGACCTCTGGACGATGTCGATTTAATGCATATACCATGGTGGGTCCACACGTGTGGCCCATATCGGCCTCAGATCAAACCGATACTTGTGTTTTCCTTTGATCAAGCCCGTCCAAACGGACTGCCATGTGGGCCCACTCGGTGAACGGCATGGATGAAATACTTACTCATGATGGGCCACACACACACACCATCCATACAAGAGAGAGAGAGAGAGAGAAATGGTGAGATAGAGGGACCTCGCCACATGGGCCCCTCTCTACATCAATGTGGGTACCACAACAAGTGGGCCCTAAAATCAAAATCGATGGTGAATCACCCACCTATCGGCCTCCTTCTTTAGCTCCTTGGACTCCTATACTCCTTGCCTTCAACTTTGATGGAGGTTGATGGTGATTGGAAGGTTGAGATGGGAGATGAGATAGTAGAAAAGTGGGCCACACATGTTTTGGGAGAGAGAGCTTGTATGTTGGAAGCTCTCATAAGAGTTTGGAAATTGCTTAGAGAATGAGAGAGAAAGAGAGGTAATGGATTGATATGGGATGGGTGTTGTAAGGAAGGGGATGGAGAGGTATAGATTTGTTTGAAATTTTGGTAAAAGAAGGATGGGTAGGGAGAGAGAGAGTTGACTTGTGGAAAAGATGGAGTGGATGCTTGTACTTGGAATAGGGTAAGGTGGCATTGAGGTATGGAGGATGTACTTGACTTGATGGATGTGACATGTTGTAGAGATTCTCTAGGAATTTGCAACGCGCAGTGTTTCTTCAGAATAAACGTGGGCCCACATCTCCTAGCCTAGGTATTGAATTGGTGCGCGAGTTGCAGCATTAGAACCGCAGCGACAACACTGTCGCTAAGGTACAAGTTTTGAGTCGAGCCGACTTTGATATGCAAGACTCGGCTTAGGATCGCTCACAAACGTCAGATACAAGTCGAGGGTTACCGAAATTCAACTGGGAGGACCACGGAAGCCTACGGAACGGTACAGACTATGATACGGGCCTTATAGTATGTTTGCTACTTATGCTTAAGTGATGGAATCAATGAAACATGTCATAGACTTATCTTCTTGCGATCCATATTTGACTTGTGCGACTTGGATCACACATCTGCCTTACATGGCTTGGATCGTACATTGCCTTACATGGCTTGGATCACTTATTCGCCCTTAGTGGCTTTGTTGGAATATTGGCGCCCTTTTTGTAGCTTGTTATATTCACATATCTTATTAATTTTTAAGTTATTATGCGGAGTTTGTTATGATTTACGGATGAAGATGAAGTTCGCTTGTCAATTTTCTAGCCATCTTACGAAATTCATACAATTTTCAAATGACGCCAGAGTTCCCATGTTGATTCTGTCTTCATCTTCCAAAGTTCAATCATACCATAATTTTTTGGTGGAGCTGAAGTTCGCTTATCAATTTTCTATCCATCTTGTTGAGTTCACGTATGATATGATTTCTGGGTAAAGTAGAGGTTTGTATGTTGGTTTTCTAGTCATCTTGCGATGTTCAGTCATACCATGATTTCCGGGTGAAGCCGAAGTTCGCTTATCGATTTTCTAGTCAACTTGCGGCGTTCATGTATGATATGGTTTCCAGGTAAAGTAAAGGTTTGTATGTTAGTTTTTTAGTCATCTTGCGATGTTTAGTCGTACCATGATTTCTGGGTGGAGTCGAAGTTCGCTTATCGATTTTCTAGTCATCTTACGGAGTTCATGTATGATATGATTTCCAGGTGAAGTAGAGGTTTAAATGTTAATTTTCTTTTCATTTTACAGAGATCACTTGTATTGTGATTTTCTGGTGGAGCAGGAGTTTGTTTATCGATTTTCTAGTCATCTTGCAGAATTCACCTACAATGTGATTTTCGTGTGCAATAGAAAGTTGTATGATTAATTATTTGACTAGGTGAACACTTTCACTTGTATTGCGTTGTGATTATATTTTGCTAATGATGAGAATATGTGGGTTGATTTAATTTTTGAGTATATGATCATGATTATGAATTACGATGTTTGATATATTCATTCTCATTGACTTGCGATCTATCCTGGATTATAAATGATGAGTGTGTAATCTTAGAGGATGCTCCTCACTGCGATAGTCATTAACGTTATCAAACCGTATCAGTTGATGCAGGCGTAGAGCAAGCCGATGTTGTTCACTGGGTCGCTAGAGCAAATTGAGTAGCTAAGGAACTAGACAAGGTCTTTGCGGCACATATTGAGCTCCTTCATTAGATAATAGATTTTTTCTTTTGTTTAATGAACTTTGTTATTTGTGATTGTATAAGTCATGTATAGGCACTACATTTGGATTTTTATGGTGTTTGGAATGTTTTTATACAATGTATGATTTACTCCACCAACATTTGCTGCTAACTCTGATTAATGATAAGCAGTTCAAATTTATACTAAATTTTAAAGGCTAACACTTGGATTTTTGGAAAACGAGTCATATACTCGGATTTCGAAAACCGAAATATTACACATCCTCTGACAATTCCAATACTTCAACTTGCCTTTGCCTTTCAACTTAGATCAATATCGTGACTTCTTCTTCTCTCACTCAGACAGATCACTTCCGCCTCCGATCGGGCCTTTTTTGGTCCATCTTAGCCATGAAATTGTATGCGACCGGCTCTACATCAGGTAACCATAAATTTCAAATTTTATTAGCCAGTGGTGATTGCAAGTCAAACGTACATCATCATACTTAAATACCACACCCTCTCTTCCCACTAAACGGATGAGCACAAAAGCAAGAGGTAAGCGTGCTCGAGCGTTCACACCATCACAGGCCAGTTGGTGTGGCGGCCCACTATATATGGATCTACATCCACAAAAGTCAGTTGAATGAAGATATCAGCGCACTGGAGCCACGCATGAAGTTTGAAGTAAATTGGACGGAAGATGAAGCCAGATCAGGTTGATGTAGTCATTCGTCATGAATAGGCAAGCGGGTCCACAAGCATCAGATTTGTTGTGTGAAACACACCAAGACTACGATGTAGACAATCCGAGGAAAACAATAACTTCAAACTCATAAGAAAAAAATCAACGCTGATATCACACATTAAGAGGTCACTCAAATTTTTGAATAGGCTCACCCCCAACATTTCAAAATCTAGGCCGAAGCCAACTCCAAATTTAACCCGTTGACAGCCCGGTGCATGGAGCTCAGATGGAGTTTTAGACTTAGGGCCTGTTTGTTAACTCTTAAAATTAACACTTTAACACGGAATTGAGAAAATAGCTGCTATCAAGAGTTGTTTGTTAACACCGAAATTGGAAAGGGCTAAGTGATTTTCCGCGGTCATAAATTTTTCTATTAAAAAAAAAATTGCTTCCAAAATTACTCTTACTATGATATTTATTTCTCTTTTAAATTGTTTGCCTAATAGAAAACTAACTTTTAACATGTGAAACTTGTTTATGCCCCACCATGATTTATATGTTTGATCCACATCGTCCATCAACCTTTTCAAATCATTTTAGTGCATGCACCCAAAAATAAGGTATATGTAAAACTCAAGTGGGCCACACCTTAAAAACCAATGGAAATTGAATAAAACTGAAGTGGCCCATTAAAAACCTTTTGGGGCCATAAAAGTTTTGGATTAAGACGATCTTTGTTTTTTCCCTTCATCTGGCCTGTATGACCTAATCAACAGAGTGGATGTCAAATAAACAGTACAGTGGGCCTTAGGAGAATTTTAATGGTGGATATTCAATCACCATTGTTTTCCTGTGGTGTGATCCACCTGAGATTTATATCCCTCTCATTTATTTTTATTTTTTTGTGAAGCCCTAAAATGATCAATAAAAATGGATAAATGGAATGGATGAAACACATACATCATGATGGGGCTCACAGAGCACCAACCATCAGCCACGGAATTGGCGGCAGGGCAGATACGTGTCGTGGGAAGACGAGCGCCTACGCTCCTCGAGCTCCGAGTCGTGCCAACGGTTTAAAGGAGATCAAAGTTATATGGGCCCACGATGATATATTCATTATATCCACACCGTTTATCCATTTTTCGAGATCATTTTACAGTATTAGCCAAAAAAATGAATCATATCTAAAGCTCAAATGGACCGCACCAAAAATAGTAGCGGGGACAATGATTTTTACCGTTAAAAAATTCATAGGGCGCACCATAATGTTTATTTTCATCTGTTCGTAAGGTCACAAATACCTGGATGAAGAGGAAAAACAAATTTCATATTGATCTGAAACTTCTTTGACCCCAAAAAGGATTTCAATGGTAGACATTTAATCCCCCACTACTTTTTGCAGTGTGGTAGACTTGATCTTTAGATCTGCCCTATTCGTCGGCTCATGCCTTAAGACGAACTCGAAAAATGGATGGACGGTTTGGATATAACACATACTTCATGATGTGACCCACAGAACTTGCTAACATCAATACATCAACTACATAGTTGGTGTGTGGTACACCTGCCAATCCGCTTCCGTTCGATAACGCAGATTTCCTGCGAAGGACACGGATTAGCTATTGACAAGTTGATCAGTGAGAATCACTACTGAAGTGACACCACCAAGTTATATGGGACCCACCATGATGTATGTGTTGTATCCACACCTTTCATCCATTTGTTGATATAAATTTAGGGTATGAGCAAAATAACGAGTCAGATCCCAAGCTCGAGTGGACCCCACAACAGAAAACAGCGGAGAAAGTGCCGTCCACCATTAAAAATTTCTAAGGGCCACAGAAGTTTTCGATCAAGCTGAAATTTGTTTTTTACTTCTTTCATGTCTGTCTTAACTTATGAACACGTTGGATCGAAGATAAACATCATAGTATGGATCTAAGATAAACATCATAGTAGACCTTTTTTTTTTTTACTTCTTTCATGTCTGTCTTAACTTAGGAACACGTTGGATCTAAGATAAACATCATAGTAGACCTTAGGAAGGTTTCAACGGTGGGCATCACTCTTCCCACTGTTTTCTGTGATGGGGTCTACTCCAGATTTTGATCTGACTCATTCTCTGCCTCATGCCCTAAAATGATATCTCCAAATGGATGGATGGTGTGGATACAACACATACATCATGTTGGGTCCCATGGAACTTGGTGACATCACTTCGGTGGGGAGTCTCCCTACTCAACCTGTAATTATATAATCCGCAAGTCCGTTAGAACATTCAACCAAAAATAAAATGTTTGAGCCACACGATAGGAAATAGTAGGGATTTTTTTTACCACCGTTAAAACATTTATATGGACACAAAAGTTTTGTATAGGTTTAAGTTCATGGTGTTTTTACTTCATCTCAGTCAAAATGACCTTATAAACAGTTTGGATAGAATATAAACATTAAGGTGGAGTCTAGGTTCAAGAGTTGGCATTCCTTTCCCCATTGTTTCATCTTGTAAGATGTCTTAAAATGAACTAAAAAAACGGACGAACGTGTTGGATTTCTCACAAACATCACAGTGGACCCCACCCAAAATCCTTGCACTAGAACTTCATGCGAAAGGCTTTCGTTAGGAAATCTATGTCCGTCCATATGCCGAATTTACTGCTAAAGCCTCTTTACAAAATTCCCAGCATTGGAAACGTAGATGGGGCCCACCTTCATGTTTGTGAGAAATCCACCTTGCCCATCGGTTTTATGAGTTTATTTTAGGACATGGGACCGAAACTGAGGTGGATCCAATAACCAAGTGGGCCCAAAACGTGAGGATTGAACGTCCTGATTTGAAATATATATTCGTGGGGCAACATAAGGAAATTATCTATTTTTTATGAATAACGATATTTTAATTTTCTCTTAATTACTTTAGTTTATTTGAATTAAATAGAATAATTTTCGTCAAATTAACACATTTCAGACATCTCAGATGTTTGTAACAAACACATTGTTTTAAATTAGGTACTTAATTTTCAGACTTCCGCCATAATTATCAAACAAGTGTTTTGACTTCAGATTTCATATCCAGGCTTTAGACTTCAGATTTAACAAACGGGGCCTTAGAATCTAACTCAAACACCCAAAAAACGTAAGTAGTAAAACTTACTATTCTATTCCTACTAGACTTCACAGTTTTCAGTCAAAAATAGCAAGTGTACAATTTGGCCCAACCATGTTATTCTCTTGACTTTTCTAAGCCTTTTTCATGTTGAGAATGACCTCTACCACTCAAATGATCAAAAGTTATACTCGAACTAAAACTTACTATTTATAGTAAAAATGAAACTAAATGGGACTTTTGATTGTCGATCTAATGGAATCTCGTAAATCTAGCATGGGCAACCTGGCGTAGTAAGGTTGGTTAGCTTACTTAGGTTCTCCTACCCAAAATCATATATAATATTTTGAAAAATTCATCCCAGTTTGCGAGATATGATTGATTTAAAGTTTTGATAGTCCGAATTGTTTCTGCCTCCGATTAGGCCTTCTCTGGTCCTTCTTTGCCATGAAAGTGTCTGCCACCCACTCTACATCACAGTCCTACAACAAAGCGGTGAAATGGACGAGGCAGCTTGAGCAGCCCAATACTATACTGCCAGTGCTTATGCCATTAAACTCGGCCAGGTTTGGGCTGGGCCATGGCCATTGGTGAATAGCCCGGCCCATTAACAATATTACTAAGTGTAACCGGCTAAGTACAATGAGTTCTCGAAATTTTTATGGGTGTGCGAAATGAGCAACAATCCAACTAGGGCTAGATTTCCAACTACAGTAACATCTCTTTAAAACTATGTTGTGACGTTCCCATTCACATGCTTACACACATTCAGCAAATCTGAGCCTTCCATCTGGCCTTGGCCCGGGCTTTGACCTACTATCTTGGCCCATGGTCTGGGCTTGGATTTGGGCCTCTTGTTCATGGTTCAAATGAACCCCACTTAATACGTATATGTGTTCAAATGGTTCAAATATGGTGAGCCCATTAGCTGTTACCCAGGTAACATCTCAGTGGGTGTTACGCTTACTGTGTAGGGCCCACCTTGATGTATTTTTTATATATCCACACCGCCCATCTGTTTTTCCATCTCAATTTAGGACGCAATTCCAAACATTAAGAAGATCCAAATATCGGGTGGACCACACCATTAGAAACAGTAATGAATGATCATTAAAAACTTTTTGTGGGCCACAAAAGTTTCAGATCAAGCTGGTCTTAATTTATATTTTCCCTTCATCCAGATCTTCTTGACATTATCAACAGGTTGGATGGCAAAGAAACATTACGGAAACCTTACAATAGGGCCTTTGGAATTTTTAATGGTGAGGCACTCAATCACCACTGTTTCCTGTGGTGTGGTCCACCTGAGATTTGGATGTGCTTAATTTTTGGGACCACGTTCTAAAATGATATAGAGATTGATGGATGGCGTGGATATACAACAAATCATTAAGGTGGGCCCCATGGTAAGGGTAACACCCATTAAGGTGTCACCTGGGTAACAGCTAAATCCATCTTGAATGTAGTGTTGGTTTCATTCCAGTAAAGCCTTTATTTCTTTGTGTATGTGTGGCCCACTTAATCAATGGATAGTTTAAGAAAATCCAAGTGGGATATATGCAGGGATGTTATCATTTTCGGACAAGGTCGGATTAAGTGAGGCCCTGACCCGACTTTTTTCTGAGCTCTTGAGCCTGCTATGTTAGGCCCATCTGGGCTCTGGCCTTGGGTCTTAAGAGTAACATGGAGCCTGGGCCCAGCCCATTGCACCCCTAGTGTGAATATGTGCTTGCAGACGAATCCCATTTCCTATCATTCAAAGCAGTAGACTCTCATGTTAGTGCTTAGAGATGGGCATCGAGTCGAGTCAGACCAAGTTAGGGTTGACCAGACTCGTTCCGGTTTTGAAATAGGCCTGACCCGAACTCGACCCGAGTCGGGTTTCAAATCGAGTTGAGTCTGACCGGATCAAATTTCAGGTTGAGTCAGGTCGAGTTGCTAGGTAACTCAGACTCGACTTGGTTTGAGTTTGGATTGGGCGAAGCCTACTCGGTTCTGACCAACTCACTCATTCAGTTCGGGTCGAGTCGTGTCTGAACGAGTTGGGCAAGTTGAGTGGGGCAAGTCGAGTCGTCCCATGCCTAGTTCTATTATTGCTATACGATTTTTTAAAAATGACCGTGGCTCTTCCTCTTCACACGTGGCATTGATTTACAACTATCCAGACCATCTAAATTGTGGGTCACATTGTAGACGGAGCATACATCTAAAATCACGTTGATCAAGCAATCTTAACCATCTAATTAATAGGTATTAAATGGATGGTTTGGAGTAAACTAGTGAGTGGTCCAAATTCGAAGAGATAAATCAGATGGCTAGCAACATTCGACCAATTTCATTTTGGGTTCACAACTTACAAATAGTGGGCCCTAAGAACTACATAAACAAGAGGAGATTGTGTATAAAGGAGGTGAATTCAAGAATTCCCAAGTTGGTATTGAACTCACAACCATGCCAACAAGGAAGATGGATTAGACAAGAAGACTATGGATGTAAGACTCGTATCATAGACTGTTCCATTCCGTAAGCTTCTGCAGTCCTCCCGGTCGAATTCCGGCAACTCTCGACCTGTATCCGATGTTTGCGCACGATCCTAAGTCGAGTGCTGCATACGGAAGTCGGCTCGGCCCGAAACTTGTTCCCTAGCGACCGCGCCGTCGCCGCAATTCCAACGCCATGACTCGCACACCGATCCAATATCCGAGCTAGGAGATGTGGGCTCGCGTTCATTCCAAAGAAATATCGCGCGTTGCGAATTACGAGAGAATCTATACAACATGTCTCATCAATCAATCAATTAATCAAGTCAAGTACACACCATACCTCAAGTACAAGCAACCTATCCCTTTCCCTTTCCCAAAGTCAACTCTCTCTCTCCACCCATCTCTTTTTCACCCAAATTTCAACCAAGCCAATACCCTAACTATCCTTTCCTTTACAACAACTCCATCATCCATTTCATCATCATCTCTCTCTCTCTCTCTCTCTCTCTCTCTCTCTCTCTCTCTCTCTCTCTCATTTCTATCTTTACTCTCCAATTCCAAGAGCAACACCCAACGTCCAAGCTCCTCTCTCCCAAATCCAAGTGTAGCCCACTTTCCCACTCTCTCATTCCCATCTCAACCATTCATTCATCATCTACCTCCATCAAAATTGAAGGCAAGGAGCATACGAGTCCAAGGATCTAAGGAGAAAGCCGATAGGTGGGTGATCCACCATTGATTTTTTTTAATTTAATGGCCCACTTGTGATGGGACCCACCTTAATGTAGGTGTTATAATCTAGAGGGGCCTATAGTGGCGGGGCCCCTCCATCTCTCTCTCTCTCTCTCTCTCTCTCTCTCTCTCTCCCTCTCTTTCTCCTTTTCCTTTAGTGATGATGATGATGAGAGTGGCCCGCTTATGACGTATATATTATATCCATACCGTCTGTTTTGGGACGTATGGACCCCACCGTGATGAATGGATTAGATCCACACCGTCTATCTAAGGACCATGTATAAGTGGGGCCACCTCTATATGTGTGTGTGTGTGGTTGGTGGGCCACGAGTACGTGGACCCCACCTTGATGAAGGTATTGCATCCATACCTTGGATGTCCAACCGTCTCTGCTGCTGGACTATGTAATGGAAAACACTTTTGCAACAAAAAAAAAGGGTCAATATTTAAATTATATATATAGCATATATTCATAAAGCCAAGATGAGGTGGGCCACACGTGTGGACCCACCACGATATATGCATTAGATCTGCACCGTCTAGACCATCAAACCCTCTGGACGATGGCTCTTTATAGTTATATATATATATATATATATATATATATATATATATATATATATATATATATATATATATATATATTATAACATAATATATTATATCATAACCTTCTGGAGGTGGGCCACAAGTGTGGGACCCACCTTTATCATGATTTTGCACCGTCCAGATGGCTCTGGATGGTGAGCATGGGCATTTTAATTGGTATATATTATATTATATTATATTTATAATATATATATATATAGAGAGAGAGAGAGAGAGGTGAGTGAAGTGGGGTGGCCCATGTACATGGGACCCCTGTGATGTATGGGTCTTACCCACGCCTTCCATCCAAACTACATGGGGCCCACCAGTGATGTTGGTCCAGCTGTCCATTTCTAGACAGTGTTGGATGGGCCGTACCAGTTGTGTGGGTCCCATCCACACCGTCCCGCAATCTGGACGGGTGGAGCCCACCATGATATATGTTTGTATCCACACCGTCCATTCATCATCTGGATGGGTGGAGTCCACCGTGATGTATATTTGTGTCCCACGTCATCCATTCATCTGGCGAGCTTGTCTTTGGCTCAAGACAAAAATGAAGCAGATTCACTCCTGTGGTAGGCCACGTACTCGGACCCCACCCCTGATGTTTGTATTACATCCAAACCGTCCATCTATTTGGGCCACCTCGTCTCACGGCTTGAGACTAAAAATAAGACAGATCTCATATTAAGTGGACCACACTGCAGAAAACAGTGGAATGAAAGCCCACCATTGAAACCCCTTTAGGTACAGAGGTTTTGAATCAATATAATATTTGTTTTTCCTTCCCTGTTCAGGTCCTTGGGACATTATGAACAGACTGGATGGAAAATAAACACCATGGTGGGCCCAATGGAATTTAACTGTGGAAATCATTATCACCACTGCCATTTGTGGTATGGCCCAAATGATCCTTTGGACATGATTCATTTTTTTTATGCTCTACAATGGTATCTAACAATGGATGCATGATGTATTGGACTCGGCCATTCGAGTTGGCCTATTCAACTCGGCCAATTCGACTTGGCCATTCAACTCGGCCTATTTGACTGGCCCATTCGACTCGGCCATTTGACTTGGCCTATTCAACTCAGCCATTTGACTCAGCCTATTCTACTCGGTCCATTCGATCGGCCCATTTGATTTGGCCCATTTGAATCGGCCCCTTTGATTTGGCCCGTTCGATCGACCCATTTGAATTGACACCTTTGATTCGGCCCATTTGAATCGGCCCATTTGATGCATGATTGAACCATTGGAGCGACTCACATGATGTGGCCCATTTGATGTATATGAGGCCCAATGAGACGTATGTGAGGCCTTTGTGTGGGCCGACTGTGATGTATATGAGGCTCATTACGATGTGAGATTCCACCACGATGTACGTAAGATGTTTTGGTGGTCATGCCTTGGGAGCAATGATGGTTTGACGTCCACATTGTAAGAGTAATGATGGTTAAATGTCTGCATTGTAACTCTCCCTAGGGCCCATTGATAGGCCTATACTTATAGTGTGTAGGCTGTCTACACCCCTCTTCATTATGAACAGGATCCATCACCATGTAACATGCTTAGTATAGTTCCATGACTCATGCTCATATGCATCATATGTATGCTTGATATGAGGAGTGACTGATCATAGCATATGCCTTCGGGCAGATTGTTTATAGGCTCCCTGATAAGCAGAGTTACCCTTCATAAGCGTGCGGTACGCACAAGATTGTTGCATGACAAGTAGTATCATTCATGCACTTCGCATTTGTATGACATGATTTCTATATGCCCTAGAGACATCAAGGATATGACCTCCACAGGCACGTCGTGGATGACAAGATTGAACACCGAAAATATTGTTATTAAGCATCGGGGCGCCATAGATGTCCCTGGGTGAAAATCCTTAAACCCGATGGTACCAGAGGATGACTCTAACGTCGGGACTGAGTGGATACATGAGCGCACGAGGGCCGAATACCAGGAGGCCGCGTCTCCCACTGTGTTGTGGTCGGTTGGAAAGGGGAGTGGCCTTACTCGCCTGAGGGTAAGAGACATTACTAGGCTGAGTTTGACCAGCTCATGAATGGGTCCGCTATCGACGTGCCGAATAGATATTGGTAGACTATTGGCCAGGCGGATAGTGAGGTTTCTTACGCTCACTTGGACTATGAGCCTGGAAAAGGGGTAGTGTCATTTGGAGTATATTAAACCCCGGTGATTATCCAGAATGAGAACTGTACTGATATTTGATGAGCCGTATTGATATGTAGATTTGGATGAGGATTGACATGCTTGATTTACATCTCACATCTCATGGTCTTGATATGGCTGATAGCATTCATATCTTGCACCGCATAACCTTGGTACGACTGATTACATTCATGTATTCATCAGCATGATTCCGCATTATTCTGACATTGCATTCTGAGCACGCTCATATTATGCACACACTTACACCGCCCTTTAAGCTTTCTATAAGCTTATGTATGATTGATGCGTGCAGGTAATGCTAGGACGCAGCCATAGCTTCGCCACAAGAGGAGTGTACAGTCGAGCTTCAGGAGTTTCCATTTTTATTATCTTGTACTTTCCGTTTTACACATTGTACCTTAAAGTATTTTATCATAGTGGATTGGGTGATGGTGTTCTTGTGGTTATTGTTCGTAGGTTATGTTTATGGTTATACTCATTACGAATCAAATTGATGTTAAAAAAATACTCCTGGTAGGATCCCAAGATCAAAACCTGGTGTATGGGTGCCGGGAGCCGAGAATGGGGTACTATGGAGGTTGTCGGTGCCGGATTCGGCAATCGGGAATTTTGTGAGCCCGGTTTCCAAGTTTGGGGCGTGACAATGGAAGTTCCAGAAAAAAAATCCTTGTAATTTTTATTTTTTTCATTATTTCAGCTATTTTAATTGTTAAAAATAAAGTTAGAGTAGGATTGATTACTAGCGTTTAATTGATTTTCACTAACTTAAACTACTTGTAGAAAGCCCATTAAACCAATAATAAGAGCATTTGTTTTTTCCACTTTTCTGAAGTGTGTTGTTTAACTAATTACTACGGTAATTTAAAGAAAATGTGTAATGATTACAAATTATTATTCTTGAGGATATCTTGATTTAATGGTTGATTCCCATTTTTGATTTATTGGCAATAAATTAGTAATGATGACATTTTGTATTTGATGTAGAGCAGGTCACGGACAGTTTCATGACCAAGATGGATCAGAAAAGGCCCAGTCGACGACAGAAGTGATACGGACCGTCGGACCTTAGATCGGACGTATCTCATAATCCGGAATGAGTTATCGGGCGTAAAATATATGATTTTGGGGTAGAACAAGCTACTTTAGCCAACCAACCCTGCTATGATGGGTTACGCAACCCAAAATTGCAAAATACCCCTGGATCGACTATCATTTCTCTGTTTTAATTTCATTTTTACTATTAATAGTAAGTTTTAGTTTGATTATAACTCTTCATCCGTCGGGCTTTAGGAGTTGCGCCCAACGTGAAAAGAGCTTAGAATAATTAGGAGAATGGTTTGGTGAAGCCAAATAGGACACTTCCTATTTTTGGCCAAAAAGCTTGCGCACTAGTAGACATCACGACCGTCTATAAATAGTAAGTTTACTATTTATAGTAAGTTGCGAATTCTAGGAGTTTTAGTTGTAGTTTACTACTAATTTCTCTCCCATTGCTTGGTATCCCTATTTAAAGGGTTGTGAACTCGTTTATTTCATCAATTAATCAATTTCAAATTTTATTAGGATTTATTTATATTTTCTTGCTTCTTTCCTCGTGGATTCGAGAAGTCTATGTGAGGATTCCAGATAAGCTTCGCGGATTCGGAGTAGTTATCCTTGAGGAAGACGGTGATTGACCTCATCACGTTCATCCCTGCATCAATTGGTATCAGATTGAGGATTCCCCTCGGGCCAATGACAAACAATGAAGGTATGAATCAAAATCTTGTGGATGATGATCCAGGCATTCGTTATCTTTCAGAAAGAATGGAAGCTTTACACCAGGAGAGTCAATTAATCATGCAAGGACTGTGCACTACTTCCACCCCAAGCCCTAGGTGGTACTCCACCACCTATAGTTGCTCCACCGCCTATAGTGGCTCTACCACCCGTGGTTGATGTACGACACAACCCCAATTTTTATAGAGCACTACCAGTGGCAAACCGTAGGGCTACACCAGATGATTCAAGTTCTAGCGACGAGGACCTTAATGAAAGTTTTGCCCGACAATTAATCCATGGAGGCAATCGTCTAGA
Source organism: Magnolia changhungtana (assembly GCA_030180095.1). Taxonomy (NCBI): domain Eukaryota; kingdom Viridiplantae; phylum Streptophyta; class Magnoliopsida; order Magnoliales; family Magnoliaceae; genus Magnolia; species Magnolia changhungtana. Next base: position 7,639,489 of record JASAUF010000652.1, read on the forward strand.
TCGTATTGAAAGAGACTATCAAGGTAAGGCTGAACTTCCTAGTTTTAATGGTTTATTATGTGTAAGAGATTCCCTCGATTGGCTAGCCGAAGTAGAGAGATATTTTGATTATATGGACGTGCCAGATCATAAAGGGGTAAAATTGGTAGTGTTTAAATTAAAATATGGTGCTTCTGCATGGTGGGAGCAATTAAAACTCTCACGAGCCCGCTAGAACAGGGCACCCATCTCATCATGGCAACGGATGAGGCGTCTTCTTTGATCACGATTTCTCCCTAGTGATTATGAGTAGATATTATTCCAGCAATACCAAAATTGTCGACAAGGAAATCGAATCCTCACATGAAACGATCGGTCAGAATCTAAGTCACAAAAGGTGGCACGATTTATAGGTGGGTTGCGACCAACAATTCAAGACTGAGTTCAAATATACCTAGTCAGGACCATAGATGAAGCAGTTCAATTGGCGGGTAGGGCAGAAACACAACTTGCAAGAGTTCTTGCTCGTCCCTATCTTTTAACTTGACCCCCCATGACGGGTCCCACATAGGATCCAGTGCTGACACGAGGAAAAGATCCAGTAGGAGAACGTCCTCAACCTCCTGCAACCACAAACCGTGATATGGGGAGTGTCTCATTCAGACCTCAACATGCATCACCCACAATAGCGGGCCCGAGTAGGATTTCAAATCCTTATGCTCGGCTAAGGTCGAACAATTATTACCATTGTGGACAACTAAGCCACTTATCAAACATTTGTACTCAATGTCCCACAGCACACTTGACTATACACGAAGGGGGCACTGAAGATGAGGCCGCAGAAGACCATAGCTTTGATGAACATAAACAAACCACTGAAGAAATAGCAGGTGGTGATGAAGCGATAAGCGAGGATCGTGGTGAATTTCTAGTTGTGAGGCGATTACTATATACCCCATGAAAGGAATTACATCCACAACGACACAATATATTTCATACTCAGTGCACTGTCAACGGAAAGGTCTGTGATGTGATCATAGACAGTGCTAGTAATGAGAACATCACCTCAAGAGTGATGGTGGACAAGTTGCAGCTACCAACGATGAAACATCCTTCCCCGTATTCAATTGGCTAGATAAAAAAAGGTGAATGAGAACAAGGTAACTGACTAATGCACTATCTCGTTTTCAATTGGCAAAAATTATAAGGATCAGATACTTTGTAACGTAGTCGACATACAAGCTTGCTATATGCTACTCGGTCGACCCTGGCAGTCGGACCGTGATGCGACTTATCGAGGACGAGACAATGTCTACATATTCGTCAAGAATAGTCGAAAAATAATCCTTGCCCTTATGGCACCAGAGAACCACCCTAAAGCCTCTAAAGTGGAGGGGAGTTCCCTTTTACCATTCAAAATTTCATGGAGGAATCCAAGAAATCAACGAGGTATACGTCGTAGTGGTGAAGGGTGAGGAAGAGGAACCCTCAAACATCCCTCCAAGTTTAAGATTGTTGCTAAATGAATTCAAAGAAGTCTGGCCTAAAAATTTACCTGATGGATTACCCCCCCGTGAGGGACATCCAACATCACATAGACATCATCCATGGAGTTAGCCTGTCCAACTTCCCTTATTATCGGATGAGTCTGAAGGAGTGTGAGATACTTCAAGGGCAAGTGGAGGAATTGATTCGTAAGGGTCTCTTGAGAGAGCATGAGCCCATGTGTCATACCAGCATTATTAACACAAAAAAAAATTGAAAGCTGGCGCATGTGTGTCGACAGCCGAGCAATCAACAAAATTATCATCAAATATCGGTTCTCAATACCACGGTTAGACGGCATGCTCGATATGCTAGAAGGGGCCAAGGTGTTTTCTAAACTAGATCTAAGGAGCGGGTACTATCAGATTCGTATCCGACCCGGTGATGAGTGGAAAAAAACATTCAAGACCAAAGAAGTGTTGTATGATGGCTGGTCATGCCCTTCGGCCTATCGAACGCACTAAGTACTTTTATGCGTTTGATGAATCAAGTTCTAAAACCATTCACTGGCCGATTTGTGATAGTATATTTTGATAACATATTGATATATAGCCAAGATGAGATGGAGCACAGGAAACATCTCAGGCAGGTGTTGCAGGTCATACAAATTAACAAGTTGTACCTCAACTTGAAGAAGTGTAGCTTTTTAACTGACAGCCTGTTGTTTTTAGGATTTGTTGTAACATTCACAGACATCTGTGTGGACGATGAAAAGGTGTAAGCCATTAGGGAATGGTCGATCCCAACAAACATTCATGAGGTGAGGAGTTTTCACAGGTTGGTGACTTTCTATCATCGATTTGTGTGAGATTTTAGCACCATAATCGTGCCTATAATAGATTGCATGAAAAAAGGACTATTCCAGTGGATCAATAAAGTTGACATGAGCTTTCATGAGATCAAGCATCATTTGTCTATAACACCGGTCTTACTGCTTCCTAATTTCGACAAATTGTTTGGGGTTGAGTGTGATACTTCATACGTCAGAATTGGAGGAGTATTATCACACAAAAGCAGGCCAGTAGCCTTCTACAGCGAGAAGCTCAGTGAAGCCCGAAAGAAGTGGTCGACTTATGAGCTTGAGTTATACGCAGTTGTTCAGGCGCTGCGACATTAGCGGCATTATCTGATTCAAAGAGAGTTTGTTCTGTACACTGACTATCAAGCATTAAAGTTTATTAATAGTCAGACTAACGTGAATCGTGTGCATGCTAGATGGGTTACGTTTTTATAGAAATTCACGTTTGTTCTGAAGCATAAGTCAGGGCAACAGAACAAGGTGGCTGATACACTTAGCCGTCGTGCATCACTACTTGTTACGATGAGCAACGAGGTGGTCGGCTTCGACTGTCTTAATGAGCTATATGCCGAGAATGAAGACGTCAAAGATTCTTAGATGAAGTGCCAAGAAGGTCACCCCAGTGACCTTCATATACAGGACGATTTCCTCTTCAAAGGGAATCGATTGTGCATCCTCCAAAGTTCTCTGAGGAAGCAGATTATTCAGAAGCTACATAGAGGTAGCCTCGATGGACACCTTAGGCGAGACAAGATACGAGATCTTGTAGAAGAGTGGTATTACTAACCGCTATTAGTACATGATGTGGAAAAAGTCGTACAACGTTGCCATATTTGTCAGACCTCCAAGGGGCAATCTCAGAATATGGGCCTCTACGCCCCGTTACCTGTGCCAGACGATCCTTGGGAGGATTTATCAATGGACTTTGTGCTTGGTCTCCCATGAACACAACGCGGCATGGATTCGGTATTCATGGTGGTAGATCGTTTCTCTAAGATGACGCACTTTATCCCAGAGGCGTACAGCTACATGGGGTCCCTAAGACCATTACTTCTTATCGTGACACGAAGTTCATTAGTCACTTTTAGCGGACTTTGTGGACTCGATTCGATACAATACTTTAATTCGGCAGTGCTTACCACCCATAGACTGATGGGCAGACTGAAGTTGTGAATAGCACGTTGAGAAACCTCCTTCACGGTATTTCAGGAGAAAAATCGAAGCAGTGGAATTTGGCTTTGTCTCAAGCAGAGTTTGCATTCAATAACATGGTGAACCGCTCGACAGGAAAATCACTGTTCCAGATTATCTACGGACGAATGCCTCGCCACACACTTGACTTAGTCCCTCTGCCTAAGTACCCAGGCACGAGCATTGCAGCAGAATATATGACAGACAAGATCATGGGCATCCATGTGAAAGTGCAAACCAAGCTACATGCCTCGAACGAGAAGTACAAGGAACAAGCAGATAAGCACCGACAACAAAAAGTGTTCGAGGTGGACGACTGCGTTATGATCCATCTGCGCAAAGAAAGATTTTCGACTGGGACATATAACAAGTTGAAAAATAAGAAGATTGGACCCGTCCCAATCATTCGAAAGATCAATGATAACGTTTATGTTGTTGATCTTCCAGATGACATGACGATCTCACGGACTTTCAACATCGCGGACCTGACCGAGTATCATGAACCAGAGCAGGATGAGAACTCGATGACAAGTTCTTTTGAAGTAGAGAGGACTGATGTAGAGCAGGTCGCAGACAGTTTCATGACCAAGATGGATCAGAAAAGGCCCGGTCGACAACAGAAGTGATCCGGACCGTCGGACCTTAGATCGGGCATATCTCATAATTCAGAATGAGTAATCGGGCGTAAAATATACGATTTTAGGGTAGAACAAGCTACATTAGCCAACCAACCCTACTATGCCAGGTTGTGCAATCCAGAATTGTAAAATTCCCCTGGATCGACTATCATTTCCCTGTTTTAATTTCATTTTTACTATAAATAGTAAGTTTTAGTTTGATTATAACTCTTCATCCGTCAGGCTTTAGGAGTTGCGCCCAACATGAAAAGAGCTTAGAATAATTAGGAGAACGATTTGGTGAAGCCAAATAGGACACTTACTATTTTTGGCCGAAAACCTTGCGCACTAGTAGACATCACGACCGTCTATAAATAGTAAGTTTACTATTTATAGTAAGTTGCAAACTCTAGGAGTTTTAGTTGTAGTTTGCTACTGATTTCTCTCCCATTGCTTGGGATCCCTATTTAAAGGGTTGTGAACTCGTTTATTTCATCAATTAATCAATTTCAAATTTTATTAGGATTTATTTCTATTTTCTTGCTTCTTTCCTCGTGGATTTGAGAAGTCTCTATGAGGAGTCTAGAGAAGCTCCGTGGATTCAGAGTAGTTATCCTTGAGGAAGACGATGATCGACCTCATCATGTTCATCCCTACGTTAGTATTACTTTAATGTCAAATCACCATCAAAAGAGGCCAACATCGGTTCATTGTTTGAATTCAAGATTTTTGTAGTACTGCATGATAAAGCGTAATAATTATAAATTCATTTACCTATCTTCAAAATTAGTTTGTATTTAACTGACGATTTTTTTGTTTGATTCGGAGGTGGTAAAATTGTAACCCTGACACTTTTCTTTTATATTACTGAGATAAGTAGTACAATAAACAAGCCCTAAGTTTATAAGATGGATGCTCTTGGAAGTATAGTGAGCTCTTTACCTTTTTCAATCCACAACTAGCAAGCAATCCTTATATGTCAAAATGTTTTTTTTTTTTAATTCATTTTTAAGAGGAAAATTATTTTTTCTTTGTTAATAAAAGGGTATTTTTGAGTTGTGTCAAAACGTGTTTTCAAAATAGCCCTTTTTAAAAGAAAAAATATCTTTTCTTTGTTAATAAAAGTGTTTTTTTGAGTTGTGACAGTCGGTTATTCAGCAGTATATCTTTAATCTCGCTTTAAGGCCTTGGCCCACCTTGTGATACAATGATGATGAAGTGGATGGATGGACATCATATGTATTTTGCACTATAAGAGTTCCTATGTACGAAGACCCCCAGAAACTATTAGAATATTGTTGGCATTCTTGTGCATGTAGAAACACCCAGAATCTCATGCCCAATACCCACCTTATGCCAATACCTTTTATTGGCTTAACAAGTGTACGGTAAGGTGAAAAGTATGCAGGACGTGCAAACGTGTGTAGGATTGGGTCAGACATGTGTAAAACGAAGTTGAATGCATATAAGAATGCTTTTATGCCACTAGGGCAATGTCTACACCTAAATGTCATGTTGTGCCACCAAAGAAGTGCTTTGCACGAGCATGGTTGCCGTTTGAAAGGAACATGCCTGCATTCATTGTAAGTATGATTGTCTTTACATAAATATTATTATCTTTTTTGCATTTGTACGGCACTCAGAACACTCCCATGCATGGTTAATGTTGTTGATGTCTTAAATCTGTAAATAACAGGGTTTGTTGATGCCATCGACAGACCACTCAATGCCATCAACCAAATGTAGATGTCATTAATAGATATTTGATGCCATCGGAAAAATTCAAAAAATTCATGTTTTGTTAATGGAACATTTTGGTGTTTTACTTGATGAGATCGAAGGTCTTTGATGCCATCGACAAATCGTTGATGCCATCAAAGTCCCATCGAACATGCCATCAAGCATGCACATAGAATTGAATAAGTGCGGGATTTGTTTCCTATTCTAATTGTGATACTACGTTATGTTATATATAGTAGGTGTAATTAGGATTTGGGAAGAATCAAAAGAGTTCTCAAATTCATTCCTAAGGGTTTCATAGGCATAGCTTAGGTTTACGAAGAAGATTCGAGGCTTGTTCAAATCGGTAATCTCTATCTCTTGTAATTTCTGCTTTCATAGTGCATTGTCACTTTGTGCCGTAGTTTTTTTTCCCAAATGGATTTTTCTACATAAAATTTGGATTGTTTGTATTTGGACTTGGTTGTGCAATTGGTAGTACTTTTCTTAATTCATCTCTGTGTGCTTCCGCGATTCCCCAACAAGTGGTATCAAAGCTAACGTTGGGAAGCGGATCAAATTTGAAAGCAAGGTATCAATGGTATCTAACTCAAAGTTCAATGTTAAAAAATATTCTGACAAAAACAATTTTAAACTATGGGATGTCAAGATGATCAGCATCCTAGTTCAACAAGGATTGGATGATGCTCTTCTTAAAAAGTGAGCGGAATTTATGACAAAAGAATAATGGAACAAGATGGATATGAAAGCTAGAACCTCTATCCAATTGCACTTAACAGATGAGGTGCTCTATAATGTCATGAGAGAAAAAACTGTAGCAAGTACATGGGTGAAATTAGAGAACATCTATACGAAGAAATCTCTTGAGAATCGCTTATAATTAAAGTTCCAGTTATTCAATCTGAAGATGGCGGAGGAGCTGATGTTGAAGCCCACATTAGTAACTTCAATATGTTGATTTATAAATTATTGGATGTGGAGAAAATGATAAAAGATGAGAATATGGCATGCATTCAGTTGAACTCTCTCCCGGCTTCGTATAAGTCATTCAAGGACTCGTCGTGCACCAGTAGAACTACCATTAGTATCGAGAACGTCTCAGTCCTTCAGTTGAAGGTGATGAGAAAGAAAAACGGTGACGTGGGTGCTTCTACATATGCATTGGTTACTAGGAGGAGGAATTATGAGCGGGACAGTGGATCTTCACGATCGAGGTCCAAATCCAAGGGCAAGGGTAAAGGCAAGGTAAAGTCCTAGAATTATGGGATGATCGGACACATGAATAAGGATTGTTAGAATCCTAAATCAATAAAGGAGAATTTAGAGGTTCTTCTAAGGAAACTAACACTGCATAATCCAGTGAGGAAGCGAACGGTAGTGATGCGCTGACCGCATCAAAATCCGAGTGCTTCGATAAAGAATGGATTTTAAATAGGGGGCTTTGTACTACATGACCCCTTGTTGGAGCTGGTTCACCAATTACAGTGAGTATGATGGTGGCCAGGTGTTGATAGGAAATGATAATACCTGTAAAGTGATAGGTGTTAGATCAGTGTTCATCAAAATATTTGATGGCATGGAGCGTACGTATCTTAACCGAAGTGAGATAGGTTCCTTTTTTGAGGAAGAGTATGATATCTTTGGGAGCACTCAAGGTACTTGGATGCAAATTCACCGGGTTCGATCGTGTCTTTAAAGTTTCAAAGGGGGCACTTATAGTCATGAGGGCACAAAGGAATAGAAATCTTTACAGATTAATCGAGAGCACTTCATCGGGTAGAGGTGTAACTTTTGTAGCAGATTCCATATCTACACATATGTGGCATGAACGTTTGGGCTACATGAGCGAGCGTGGCATGAAGGTACTTCCTGACAATTGTTTATTCTAGTATTTAAAAGTATTAATTTTAGTATATGCGAGCATTGTATATATGGTAAACAATCAATATTATCTTTTAAGTCTGGTAAACATATTTGTAAGGGTGTTCTTGACTATACGCATTCTGATGTATGGGGGTCGGCGCCGATGTTTTCTGATGGAGGGTTGTCATGGTTTGTCACATTCATTGAAGAATATTCCAGGAAAGTGTGGGTTTCTTTTATGAAAAATAAATTCGACGTATTCACCGATTTCAAGCAGTGGAAGGCAATGGTAGAAAAATAGTCAGGGTAAAAGGTAAAAGCGTTGAGAACAGATAACGTTGGGGAATTCAATAGGCATTGCAAAGATGAAGTGATCGTAAGGCACAATACATTGCTCCACACAATTGAGTAAAATCGTGTGGCTGATCGAATAAATCGGATACTCTTGGAGAGTGCCTGATGCATGATTAATAATGCTAGGTTGAGCAAGGAATTGTAGACCGACGCCATTAGCACGGCTTGTTACTTAGTGAATCGGTTCCCTTCTACGGCCATTATTAAGGGTTAAATATTGCATATTAGACCCCAGTTATTACCTGATTTTACAAACATGATACTATTTAACGGCCTATTTTAATCGTGTTTGTACTGCAAGGTGAATTTAGGAGCTTGGACTAAAAAATGGTACTAAAAGCAAGGATTTAATGCTCTGAAGTCACCAAGGCAAGGGACGGACCCCAAGGGACCGAAATTAAAGAATTTACATGCCAGAGATTCATAAAAATCAAGCCACTCACGCTAAAGAGGCCTTAAAGTCGTGCAGAATGCAAGATCACAGGGTTCCCACCATTCGCTTGGCTTAAAACTTTATACTTAGCATGAGGACCATAAATTAACCGTACATGTCGAATTTCATCCATCGGATCCTTGTGGAAGTGGCCTAACAATTAGATCAGCCCATGAATCATCGATATGGGGCCCACCTGATATCTGGATATGCTTAAATTTTGGTTTCAACCCCTTAAATTAGATGAGGAAGTGGATTTCTTATTAACATTACAGTGGACCCCACTCAAGAAGGTGTGCGTGCACAATGTGCATGCACCGGCCGTACACCATATCTCCCAAAGTCTGTCAACGCACGCTGACCGACTCTTCTCTTCCAATTCAAGAAAGCATCCAGCGGATGCACCATGGCAGGCCATTTTTTAGTAGTGGGGCCCACCCTGTAAGTGTTATTGGTTATAGCCCTTTTTGTTGTCAAATTTATGGTGTCAAAGACACTGTTAGGAAGCTTGCATATGTGAAGATCAAAGCTCTACTCAAGATCAACTTTGATGGACAAGCACTGCTCACAAGTCAAGACTCGAGAAAGTGAGTTTGTTCGACTTAATTCAAAGATAAGGATAATGTAAGAAGCTTTCAAGTTCAATTTCAAGATCTCAAAGAAGCTTTCAAGTTTGAACTACATCAAGACTTCAAGCTTCACTACTTTCAAGGTCACGTGTCTTTAAGTTTCAATGTCCTTACTTCACTATTGAGGTATGACTGACCGTAGGTTGACCTCTAGAGTAGGTTATTTTGGATACATAATTCATATATTTTATATAAGAGAATTTGGCATGTTCTAAGACTAGTCCTGGACTTGGTTCGACTAGTCCTAGCACTGTTTCGACCTGTCTAAAGATTTCTTGGATCAGTCGTAAATTTGTTACAAAATTCAAAAATTTTTTGTTAGGCTTCAACTAGTCCTGGGGACTGTTCGACTAGTTGTAGGAACAGTGTCGACTGGTTCTTCGATCAGTCATAGATCTTCGACTCAAACTACAGTGATGATTTGCTCGTAACTTCGACTAGTCGTATGTGACCTTCGACCAGTCGAAGGAGACCTACGACCAGTTGTGAAACTGTCTTATCTTATCGCGCTCGAATTTTCAAATTTCTGTTGGATCTACGACCAGTCGTAGCGACTTAAGACCAGTCGAAGACGTGATTTATTCACCTATAAATAGAGCACGAATCTCAGAATTAAACATACCATTCAAGCTAATTTAATTCGGCCTTCTGAGAGATAAATATGTGCTCCGTTTAAAGCTAAGTGTGCTTATTTAATATTTTCTTTCTTTAGCTTTCTTAATTGATTTTGTTTCTTGTATTCCAATCTAATCTATAAAGAGGAAGTTTTATTTTCCTTTTACTGGAATCAAAATCAATTCAAGCTAGCCCGTTTGTTTTAATTTAAAATCTATTAGAATCTAGAACCATTATATAGTGAGTATTGGACATTAAACTTTGACATTCAAATCTCTACTCCAACTTGGTTCTTCCGGGCTGCTACAATAAAGAAGAAAAATAAGTATTTTACAATTTGTATAATTTACTTTATTTGGTTTTATTTGAGGTTAAGCCTGAAAAATCTCATTGTATTGGTTATCTGAGGAGAGCCAAGAAAACTCAAAAAAGAGGGTTTTTTTAATTTTCTAAGCCCTTTGAAAAGACACAATTGGGAAGGTTTTGGGTGAACCCGGAAAAACCTATTTGATAGTGAACACTAATATCCCCTGTGTGAGGATATTAGGAGTGGAGTAGCATTCTGTGTGGCTGTTGTTGAACAGTTGGTGTACACATAGGCGAACGACTATAACTCTTTGTGTTGTGTGGATGTGTGTTTTATTTTCCTATCTTTGATTATTCTTTTGTGGAATGTATGTGGATGTGAATGTTGTAATCATCTTATTTCAAGCTCAGTGGGGAATGTTGTAATAATTTAAATTTATATTTCTGTAATCTATTCCTTTATTTGTTTGAGCTTTAGATTCTCTAATTGTTCTAATAAGGTTGCCCTGCCATTTTTATGGTGCATGGTTGTCCCTAGAACAATCAATATTTGAGATTGCATTCTATTCCTCAGTATAATTTCAATTTATTTATTCCTCTAAAGTTTGAGTTCTTGATACAAAGACTTTTCTAGAAATCAGGTTGTCCTACCATAAACTTTGGTTTTTGGTTGTCCTTAGAACAACTTTTGTATCAATCTCTCAATACTTGTTTATTGAGGTTGCTATTCATTTCAGAATTGTGAATTGATTTACTTTATTTGGCTATCTAATTATTTAAATTCCGCAGTAATTATTTTAAATTTGGCATAGTCCTATTCACCCCCCTCTAGGACATATAGCTGGGTCTTTTCACACCCATCATCCAAATGGAAGATTTGAACCGTCCAATGTGACCAGAGGGAGGGCTTAACCCTCGCCTAGGTGTCCTTTTGGCCCTATACACACATACACACGTGGATCGTCGAAAAATGCAAGATGGACGGTGAATTGATTTTATATAATGAACCGCACCATAACACGACCAAAACCACTCCTTTCCAACTGAAATTTCACCAGGAATCCAATGAACAAGGTGGATTTCACCGAAAACATCATCGTGCAGCCCACCAAACACGTCAGCGCAAGAAAATCTTCAAAATACGCACGCCGGACACTGTCTCCTCCGTAGGCCGTTCTGTGATCACAACAACGGTCAGATGCAAGATCCAAACCATTCAGAAGCTTAGTAAGGGGGTTTTTACCCCCAACCATGGAGTCAAAATTCATTCTTGGAGCGTCCATCGTCCGAAAATCTACTCCAAAATCAAGTCGGCTGCATTTTCTTCGCTGCGCACATTCCGTTGCTATGTAAGGAGTTCTCCACCACCCTTCATGCCTATAAAAGGAAAAGAAAACGTGGAGAGGGGCAGCCGTGGAGGCATCTTAGAGCAAGCGAGCATGAGTTTTTCCTTCCCTTATCTTTGTTTTCTTCTATTTTTGGGTTTTAGCTTAATCATGTCTGGCTAAACCTCTTAGCTAGGGCTAAGAGGTGAAGCTTATAGCGTGATGGGGAGTTTTTAACAGTTTTGATTTATGTTTATGAACCCTTTTTTATGATGGTTTGATTATATGGAATGTTTTTAGTCTTTAATGGTTTATTGTAACTTAAATTAAATGGATCTGCGATGGTTCTGAGCATGTTCTGTTCATAATAGGGATTATGAATGTGGGAGCCCTGTTATTCACCATCGTCTCCTAGGCATGGTTGGATGACAGAACCCTTCCTAATGTTTATAACTTCCTTAAATTGGATGTGGATTGGCTAAATTATGTTGTTTGCTTTGTCTCATGGGCATGGTTTTGTGATGAAATCAATTCTAATTCTCATACCTATCTTCTATTGAAAACTATATCAAAAGGAAGTTCATATGTGTGTTTTAATGGTTTATCTTCCAATTTGATGAAGATGGGACTTTAAGTCTAGTTGTGTTCTTGAATCAAGCGTAGATCTCCCTGATCTCTACAAGTGGATCCTTGGCACCCTAGTTTCCCACCTTTAAATATTACAAGTTTTAGTTTAAATAAATTCATCATTATTTTCTCATATTCATCTGATTTAGATTACATCTTTGCCTAGTTCTATTTCTGGTTACTTTCAGATTACGTACAAGGTTCAGTCCCTGTGGATTCAACCTCGGTCTTACCGAGATTATTACTACATCACAACCCTATACTTGGGGTGGTGAACAAGTTTTTGGCGCCATTGTCGGGGACTGACGGTTATGTTTTTCCGAGATTAATTAGTTTTAGAATTAGGTTAAGATTAGGGTTATCTAACTTTAGGATTAAATTTTATTTTTCTAACTTTAATTCTAGGATTTCCTTTTTAAAAATTAACTTACGTTTTAACTTCAGGTTTAGAACTTTCCTAATTATTTTTTGGAAACTCTCTAATTTTATGTTCTTGAAAATTTTCTAATTCTAGGATTTTTCAATTTTTAGGAACCAGTTTATTTTTAGAAACTTTCCTCTTTTATTTTTAGAAAGTAGGTTAGTTATTTCCCTTTTTAGAAACTCTTTTTAATTTTAGAAACTAACTCATCTTTCCTTTATTTTATTTTTAGAAACTTTCTAATTCTAGGTTTTCTTTTAGAAACTAACTTAGCTTTCTATTTCTAGGTTTAGAAACTTTCTATTTTAGAAACTAACTTTCTATTTTTGTTTTTAGAAACTTTCCTTTTTAGAAACTAACTTTCTCTTTTTGTTTTAAAAAACTTTCTAACTTTAGAATTTTTATTTTTAGAAACTAATAACTTTTGTTTTCTTTTGCAGGATCTTAACATAAGAACTTCTAATTTGGTAACTTCTTTCTAACTTCTTCCCTCTTCTTACTTTCCATATTGTTGTAGGATTTTTCTTTTATTTTCTTTTAGGATTAGATTTAGAGTTAGGGTTTCACCATGTATATGCAAGAATGGGAACATCAATATGCTGAGATAGCTAAGAGACACTGGGAAGGGATGTATGATGATTATGATAGAAATTAACATATGTCTCAGAATTTTTCTGAAACAATCATCAAGAACCAACCAGAGTATAACGCTCCATCGGTTAAGAAGTTCTTACGCGATCATATATGGGAGAACAATTACACCCCACGGACAGTACGTGAGTGTTGGGGCTATCATAACTATGGGAGTGAGAATTATTATCACCCATCTGATAAAAAAACAATGCGTGATTATATTATGAGTGATAATATGTATTACCAACCATCAATTCTCCCACCTATGATCCGTATGGCTATAATCAGTGGAAACATCAATGTTGGGAAGATTAACCAACAATATATCATAGTGATAATTCTCTTGAGTCCTCTACCTTTGAAACCCAATCAGAAACAATCCAAGAGGATTCACTTTAGAAACTCATGAATGCACAAGAGTAGTTCAATCAAATTGTCATACAATCATGTGAATTGCTCAAATCCTCAATTCAAAGAATTTAGTCACACCTTTTGGAGGAGGAAGAGGCTAGGTTATCCCAGCCTCAACCCAATCTAGAAGCATAATGTGAATAAAGAGATCATAACTCACTTGTGGAATAAACTGAAATTACGAATGAGGAGTTGGATTTCATTAATGAGCATATAGTTCAATTTTTCGATGAGTCGATCTCGATGACTGTCCAAATGAATGATCAAGAGACGTGGGTGTCTTTCAAATACAATGATAATAACATGCTTCACTTACATGACACACTTGATTTCAATGATGAGGAAGCGGTTAGTTTATTCAAACCTCAACCTAATCTAGAAATAGAATGTGAGGAACATGATCCCATCCCAATTGTGCACTGCACAGAATTAGACGATGATGCGTATTGGAATGATGATTACAAATGTGCAACCCAAATTCCCCTAGAAACAATCTCAAGTATGGTCCAGACCAGTGATCAAGATGTACACGAAGTGATCGGTCATAAGGATCTACTCCACTCATCTGACATGCTTGATTTAAATGTGGAGGATGAGCCCCTTACAACCGACCCTTCTAACTCTTGTGAAACATGTTTGAACCACTCCTCTGAATTGAATGATGATATGAATCAGGAGAAGGATGAGTTGCTCGATACGACTCTGGAATTTGAAATATCCGAGTTGAGGCCACCATCTAAGCTATACACTTTTGACAATTCAATGCCTCTACTGAGTAGCTTCAATGAACAAAGTGTTCATATCGATGCTTCCCCTATTGATTTTCAATCTGTTTATGTAGGGCAAGAGTAAGAGAGCATGCATCCATCCACTTTCAAAGACGATGGATTCCTTGGGCAGATCATCACGAACTTCAATGTGAAAAATAAGTCACTCTCAGTTGAATTTTTCAAATCTTTGGATGATTGCTTGGCACACTTTACAGATTCAAATGATCTCATGATAAAAGACATAGTGAATGTCTTGCAAGACAATATCTCGGTAGTTGTTACGGACCGAGAAAACCCTTATTCTGAAGCCCCTCCTTCCCCAGATCTTGAATGTTTACCATTAAAGGAGGAGGAGCTGACAATGAAACCGAAGTCTGAAACTTCGGAACGTGTTGAGACTACATCACTTCCTGAAAATTTTTTTGAATTTTATCTACCTGTAGTCTCTAATTCACCATGGGATACTAACTTTGAAACTTTTTCTGACACTGGTGAATTATATATACTTTGGATACCTCAGGCAAATCAACAGCAAATTTTTGCTGAGGTACATAAGTTTCTCTGGACATTCATGCTCCAGGGCTCCAAGCCTATTGCAAAAAGGGCTTTTAGATTATCTTATTGAAGAACCTACTGAGAAATTTATCAAGATATTGGCTGGAAGAGGAACCTTACGGCAGACTAAGTAGTTTTTCCCCTGCTTTCATAGGACTAGGATAGTTTGCTTGATATCATTCTAGGTTAGTTGGTTTTATGTCATTAGGTTAGTTTTTTTCCGTTGTTTTAGGATAGTTTGCTTTACTCTTATGCTGAGCCGCCTTCACGCTGAGATCTCTTTGAAAGAAGCCTCTTAACTCCGTCATCCGGTACTATCTTTCCATCACTTCTCCTTCAATTTCGTTGTCTCACGTACATTGCATGCTTATCTCTTTTATATTGAGGACAAAGTAAATTTTAGGTTGGGGATGGGAGATTAGATTACCTAATTAGTATTTTATTGGTCTGAGCAAATTTGTGGAAAGTGGAAATTTTTTAAATTTTTCTGAAAATTCTTGTAAATTCGAAGTGATTTTAATGACCATCTTTGATTTAGAATTATAAGATATGTAATGTTGGTAATTTAATACTCTTGGATTCAGCCATCTGTTAGATTTCACAGTTAAGTTTGAATTGTTAATTCATGATTAGAAGTTTTAAACATTGGTTGAGTCATGATTTCACATGTGACATCTCGCTTACACATTAAGGTTTCAGTTCGATATTAAAAGGTTAACTTAGTAATCACTAAGCATGAAAAGAACCAGCTTGAAAATTTTGCCCATCATGCTCAATAAAAAGATAGAAAAAAAAGTGAAGAAAAAGAAATAAATACCCAACTCCAAAACAGTTGCCTATGGAAAGGGTTGGGCGAATGGTCTTCACCATAGGTTTGCTCCCTATAGGTGAAGGTTCGATTCCCTATGGTTGACACGGCATGAAAGCCGCTGATGAAAAAGATGATCTATAAGGTAAGTTTTGGTTTAGGTTTTGGGTGTCCTGAATGCTCTTGTTGGTTACTAATGATATCATAAAGTAGAGAATTGAATCTTTAAGGGTGATAAGTCGAGGTTACACTATACACCCATGGATCTTAATGTTTAGAAGTTTTTTAATTGATGGATGAATACTTTGAATTTGATTATGAAGTTTACCGTGCGCTTGAGTCTAGGAGAAAGTACTACCCAACATGGAGTCAAAATTCATTCTGGGAGCGTCCATCGTCCAAAAATCTACTCCAAACGTGACTTGGCTGCATTTTCTTCGCCACGCACGTTCCGTTGCTGTGTAAGGAGTTCTCCACCACCCTTCATGTCTATAAAAGGAAAGAAAATGTGGAGAGGGGCAGCAGATCTTTTGGGGCAGCCGTGGAGGCATCTTGGAGCGAGGGAACACGAGTTTTTCCTTCACTTATCTTCGTTTTCTTCTTTTTATGGGTTTTAGCTTGATCATGTCTGGCTAAACCTCTTAGTAAGGGCTAAGAGGTGAAGCTTATAGCATGATGGGGATTTTTTAACGGTTTTGATTTATGTTTATGAACCCTCTTTGATGATAGTTTGATTATATGGAATGTTTTTAATCTTTAATGGTTTATTGTAACTTAAATTACAATGGATCTGCGATGGCTCTGAGCTTGTTTTGTTCATAATAGGGATTATGAACATGGGAGCCCTGTTGTTCACCATCGTCTCCTGGGCATGGTTGGATGACGGAACCCTTCCTAATGTTTATAACTTCCTTAGATTGGATGTGGATTGGCTAAATTCTGTTGTTTGCTTTGTCTCATGGGCATGGTTTTGTGATAGAATCAATTCTAATTCTCATACCTATCTTCTATAGAAAACTATATCAAAAGGAAGTTCATATTTGTGTTTTAATGGTTTATCTTCCAACTGGATGAAGATGGGACTCTAAGTCCAGTTGTGTTCTTGAATCAAGCGTAAATCTCCTTGATCTTTACAAGTGGATCCTTGGCACCCTAGTTTCCCACCTTTAAATATTACAAGTTTTAGTTTAAATAAATTCACTATTATTTTCTCATATTCACCTGATTTAAATTACATCTTTGCCTAGTTCTAGTTCGGGTTACTTTCAAATTACGAACAAGGTTCAGTCCCTGTGAATTTGACCTTGGTCTTACCGAGATTATTACTACATCACAACCCTATACTTGAGGTGGTGAATAGCCATTGAATGCAAAACTCCAGAGGAAGTGTGGAGTGGTCAACAGGTGGACTAGTTGGGACTGCGTATATTTGGTTGTGATGCTTACTCTCATGTACCGTCAATTGAGAGAGATAAGCTGGACCAAATGGCTAAAAAGTACATCTTTGTCGGCTATGGTGGTGGTGTGAAGGGGTACAAGCTTTATGACCGGGTCACACGTAAAATCATCCTTAGTTGTGACGTCAAATTCGATGAAGGATCCTTGTTCTGTAACGATGAGCACAAGGAGGCAGAAAAGTTGATTGTGGATGTTCAGTTAGACAGAGATGAGACACAAGGTGATATAGGTACACAAACAAAGGTACAGGAGTAGGTGGAGTAGACACCTATGAGAAGGAATCTGCTAAGGGATCATAGCTTACCGATAAGATATAGGGATGACTCAAATGTTGTGTTTGCCTTCATTATAGATGAGGGGGATCCATTTACTCTTTAGGAGACTCTTGATGAGCCTGATGCTGAAAAGTGGAAAGCCACGATGGATGATGAGATTAACTCCTTGTATAGCAATGAGACGTGGGGGCTGGTGGAGCTTCCCATCAGCTGAAAAGCGATCGGGTGCAAGTGGATCTTCAAGAAGAAACAGGATGGTACAAGGCAAGGTTGGTAGCGAAGGGATATGCTTAGAGAGAAGGTGTAAACTTCACTGAGATATTCACTCCTATAGTGAAGCGAGTATTTATCAGATTCATATTAACATTGATTGCCTAATACGATCTCGAGATGAAACAGATGGATGTGAAGACTACCTTCCTGCATGGAGGATTAGAAGAGCAAATTTACATGAAGCAACCAGAAGGTTACGAAATAGAAGGGGCATAGAACAAGGTTTACAGGTTGAAAATGTCATTGTACAGCCTAAAATAGTCGCTTAGGCTGTGGTATAAAAAGTTTGTTTCTTTCATAATGAGTCAAATTTTATCATAAGTGAATATGATTACTGTGTCTATTACAAGATACTAAATGGTGAAAAATTCATTATCCTAGTTTTGTATGTCGATGACATACGTATCGCCAGTCATAGCATGTCTGAAATCAGCTTATTGAAGACTCAATTATCAGGGACATTCGAGATAAAAGATCTGAGGGATGCAAAGAGGGTTCTTTGCATTGACATACACAAAGGCAAGAAGAGGAGCAGGCTATGGTTATCTCAGGCAGAATACCTTAAGAAGGTATTGGTAAAGTATGAGATAGACAAAGCAAAGTCGGTCAACGTTCCCCACACGGCTCACTTCAAGCTTTCTTCTGAACAATGTCTTAAAATCGATGAAGAAAAGCAAGATATATCTCATGTGCCTTATTCGAGTGTAGTTAGCAGCTTAAAGTATGACATGGTCTGTATTAGATTTGATATTTTACATGCAGTAGATGTTATTAGCAGATACATTGTCACGCCCAAACTCAGAGACCGGGCTCACAAAATTTTTGATTGCCGAATCTGGTGCCGACAGCCTCCGTATTACCCCGTTCTCGGCTCCCAACACTCATATACCATATTCCGATCGTAGGATCCTACAAGGAGGATTTATCAACATGTATTTATTCTGTAATAAGCATAACCATAAGCATAACTCACGAACAATAACCAAGACACCATCACAAAATCCATTATGATCAAAAACTTTTAAGATATAATAGGTACAGTGCACATAAAGGGAAATACAATAACAAAATCGGAAGCTCCAGAAGTCCGCTGCTTGCTCCAATCTCAACGTTGTTGCGGCATCCCAATGTCACCTGCACACATCGATTATGCATAAGCTTATGGAAAGCCTAGAGGATGGTGAGAGTGTGTGCGTAATATAAGCGTGCTCAGAATGCAATGTCGGAGAAATGCGGAATGTACTGGTAAGACCATAAATGCAATCAGCCGTTTCAAGACTATGCGATGCAAGACATAAATGTTATTGGCCATGTCAAGACCATGTGGTGTAAGGCAAGAATGATACCGACCATACCAAGGCCATGCGATGCGAGATAAAACTCAAGCATATAAATCATCATCTGAATCCACATATCACTGTAGCTCATCACTAGAGTATCACTATCAGTATAGTTCTCACTCTGGATAATCACCGAGGTTTGGTATACTATAAATGGCACTGCTCCTTTCCCAGGCGCGCAGTCCAAGTGAGCATAAGAAACCTCACTATCCGCCTAGCTAATAGTCTGTTAATACATATCTGGCACGTCGATAGCAGACCCATTTACGAGCTGGTCATACTCAGCCTAACAATGCCCCCTACCCTCACGCGGATAAGGCCACCACCCCTTTCCAACTGACCACGATACAATGGGAGACGCGGTCTCCTGGTATTCAGCACTCGGGTGCTCATGTTTCCACTTGGTATTGATGTTAGAGTCATCCTCTGGTACCATTGGGTTTAGAAATTTTTACCCAAGGATATTTATGATGCCCCGATGCTAGTAATAGTATTTTCGGTATCCAATCCGACCATCCACGATGTGCCTGTAGAGGCCATGGCCCTAATATCGTTAGGGCGTATAGTAATTACAATGACACAATGCAAGATGCATGAGTCACGTAGTTCAATCATGCATCAATCTTGCGCATACCGTGCGCTCATATGGGATAACTCTGCCTATCAGGGAGTCCCGTAAACCACCTACACTATGACATATGCAATAGTCAATTACATCTCATAACAAACATGCAGATGATGCATATGGGCATGTGTCATGATGCTATGCTGTCACAAACTCATAATTGGCATCGATAATCGGCCTCTATGCAAAGCGAGGTCCATAGATGGACTGTCGATGATGGATCAAGCAATAACAATGGGGCCCAATGATTTGGGTTAACCCACTAAAGAATGATGAGGATGGGCCTAACCAGGCCTAAGGGAAGGTCACGATGTGGACATTTAACTATCATTGCCCATCAATGTGGACATTCAACCAACATTGCTCCTAAGGTGTGGCCCACATAGGGTCATACGTATAGTGGGCCCACAGCCTCACACAAGGGCCTAATATACATCACCATGGGCCTCACTCAAGGGACTAGTACACATCATGATGGGCCTCGCTCAGGGACCATAAATGCATCACATTGGGCCTCACTCATGGACCTCAAATATATCACAATGGATCACATCCATGGGCCTCTCATGTAAAACCCGTGTCCTAGTCCGTACCGTTCCATAGGCTTCTGTGATCCTACCGGTCAAATTCCAGTGACCCTCGACCCTTTACCGACGTTTGCACACAATCCTGAGCTGAGACCTGTATGCCAAAGTCGGCTCGACCCAAAACCTGTACCTTGGTGACCGCGCCATCGCTGCGATTCCAGCTCCGTGACTCGCGCACTGATCCGATACTCAGGGTAAAAGATGTAGGCCCACGTTTAATTCGAAGAAACGCCGCGCGTTGCAAACTTCGAAAGAATCTCTATGAAATGTCCAATCAATCAATCAATCAATGTCAAGTACAAGTCAAGTCACTCATACCCAAGTACAACAACCCATGCCTTTCTCTTACACAAGTAAGCCCAAAGTCAACCCTCACATCACTTCACCTCTCTCTCCACCCATCACTTCTTATAACACATCACTCCACCCATCATACATCATCCCATCACCTCATTTTCTCTCTCATTTCTCAAACCTCTCCCAAGCAACAAGCTTCACACGTCCAAACCCTCTCTCTCACAAAGCCAAGTGTGGCCCACCTTCCTACACTCCTATCTCTCATCTCAACCATCCATCCATCATCTACCTCCATCAAACTCGAAGGCAAGGAGCTAAGGAGGCTAGGGGAGCAAGAAGGATACAAGAGGTGGGTGATCCACCGTTAAATTCTGATTTTTTTGGTCCACTTGTTGTGGGACCCACTTGATGTATATGTTGTATCAATGGAGGGCCCATAATGGCGGGGTCCCTCCTCTCTCTCTCTCTTTGAATGGTGGTGATGATGAAGGGGTGAGTATGGCCCACCATAAATCACATATTTTATGTGGGACCCATCGGACGAATGGGTTGGATCTACACCATCCAGCCCATTAGCGGGCCCGTATGGAAGGAAAACATAAATATCGGGTGGGCCACGTTCATGTGGGACCCAACTTGATGGGTGGGCCACGTCAGTGTGAGACCCACCACAATGCATGTGTTCATTCATACCGTCCAACATCCCTGGACGCTGGACGGAGTGGCTAACATGGAGTTTGTGCACTGACAGGGAGTGTACTAATGAGCTAACAAAAAAAAAAAAGAAAAAAGGGCAAAGAAATGGTGGGCCACCCATGTAGGTCCCACCTCGACGTATGTGCTTAATCCAAACCGTCCATCCTTTACTTTAAATCATTTTAGACGTTGAGATAAAATTTGGAATCAATCTGATGATCAAGCGGGCCATACTATAGGAAATAGTAGTGTTTACCATTGAAACACACTTTGATCTCTTCTACTTGCCAGATCATACTGCATATTAGACTCATTTGGCTTGTCTTGAGCCGTAGGAGTGAGTGACTGGGTTGGATTTGTCAGCAGCGGGCCCCGCCTACCAAAAACCATAGAAAAATGGGTTTTTTTAAAAAAAAATTAAGAAGTAGCGCTACTGCTGCTGCTGCAAACGCACGCAGGCAGCGCTTGCGCCTGGCGGGCAGGTGGATTGGGTGGCCCTCACAGCCATGGCCGTGGGCCCCACCGTGATGTGTTTCTAACATCAACACCGTGCATTTGAAGTGTCCCCTTTAAATTATGGGACATTCCAAAAATCAGCTGTATATGGAACTCAGGTGGGCCATACCGTCTAAAATCATGTGAAGACATGCCTAAAACGTATAAAATAACTTGGTGGGGCCCACCCAAAATTTGGATGGGGTTGGAACTTGGTCTAGACCCTCAGCCAAGTGGGACACACCTAATGGGTGGATTGGATTTGTGAACCATATCACAGTGGACCCCCAGGTCACGTGTGACCTTACAAATAGGTTGCATGACAAATAAACATTACAGTGGCCCCAGGCTACCCCCAGGTCACGTGTGACCTTATAAACAGGTTGCATGGCAAATAAACATTACGGTGGTCTCCACCCCTGACCGTGTGACCTCATGAACCGATTGGATGGAAATATACATCACGGTGGGCCCTGGCCCACGTGACCTTATGAACAGATTGGATGCGAATAAACATTACTGTGGACCCCAGGTCTGAGTGACCTTACTAATGGGTTGGATGGAAAATAAACATTATGGTAGGCCCCACATGGGACCCACTGATGTATGTAGTGTAATCCACACCTTCCATTAGTGTGGGCCCCACCATGGGGTATGTACTTCATCTATGCCATCCATTCTTTCCATGGGATCCACCATAATGCATGTGTTGCATCCAACCCGTCCAACAATTTTGAGGATCATTTTAAGGCACATTGTTGAGGCCCACCTTAATGTGTTTGTGGCCCGATATTGAGGCCCACTTTGATATATATGAGGCCCATGTGACTAGGCCTAACTTGATGTATTTGTGGCCTGCCTATTGAGGCCACTTTGATATATATGAGACCCATGTACATGAGGCCATTTGATGTATTGGAGGCCCATGGGTCGAGGGCCAATGGGATGTACATGAGGCCCTTTGTAACGTGATTCCACCATGGTTTATGTGTTGACTCTTATGGTAGACTATGCCTTGGGAGCAATGATGGTTTGATGTCCACATTGTATGGATGATGTTGGTTAAATGGTCCACATCGTCACTCTCCCTAAGGCCCATGGATAGGCCCATACTTGTAGTGTGCAGGCCGTCTAAGCTCATATCCGTTATGCACAAGCCCATCACTATATAACATGTTTAGTATAGATACATGATTCATGATCATACGCATCATATGTATGCTTGGTATGAGGAGTGACTGATCATAGCATATGCCTTCAGGCAGACTGTTTACGGGCTCCTTTATTGGCGGAGTTGCCTACATGAGCACGTGCCTCACGCAGGATGGTTGCATGACTGATAGTGTGATACATGCACTTGCATTTATGTGATTGTGATATGCCCTAGCGACATCAGGGCCATAGCTTCCACAGACACACTGTGGGTGGTTGGTTGGATACCGAAAACCGTGTTCTAAGCAATTGGGGTGCCATAGATGTCCCTAGATAAAAGTCCCTGAACCCGGTGGTACCAGAGGATGACTCCAATGTCAAGACTGAGTGGATATATGGGCGCACGAGGGCCGAATACCATGAGGCCGCGTCTCCCACTTTGTCATGGTCGGTTGGAAAGGGGTGTGGTCTTACTCACCCTAGAGTAGGGGGCATTACTAGGCTGAGTTTGATCAGCTCAAAAATGGGTTCGCTATCGACTTGTCAGATAGATGTTGGCAGACTATTGGTCAGGCGGTTAGTGAGGTTTCTTACGCTCACTTGGACTGTGCTACTAGGAGAGAGACAGTGCCATTTGGAGTGTACTGAACCCCAGTGATTATCCAGACTGAGAACCGTACTGATTTGATGCTCTAGTGAGGAGTTGCATTGGTATGTGGATTGGCATGCTTGACTTACATTATGCATCGCATGGCCTTGACATGGCCGATAGTATTCATATCTCGCACTGCATAGCCTTAGTACGGTGACTGCATTCATGTACTCATCAGCTTATTTTCGCATTACTCTGACCTTGCATTCTGAGCATGCTCATTTTGCACACACACTTACACCACCCTTTAAGCTTTCTATAAGCTTATGCACGATTGATGCGTGCAAGTGACGCCAGGACGCAGCCGTAGTCTCGCCGCAGTTGGAGCATGTAGCCGAGCTTTTGGAGTTTTTGTCATTTTCAGTATATTGTATTTCTCTTTCATACGCCTTATACTCAAAAGTTTTTTATCATAGTGAATTTTGTGATGGTGTTCTTGTGGTTATTGTTCGTGGGTTATGCTTGTGGTTATGCTCATTACGAATCAAATTGATTATTAGAAATCCTCCTTGTAGCATCCCAAGATCAGAACCTAGTATATAGGTGCCGGGAGCTGAGAATGGGGTACTACGGAGGCTGTCAGCGTCGGATTCAGCGATCGAGAATTTTGTGAGCCCGATTTCTGAGTTCGGGGCATGACAGAAGTTGGTATCAGAGCATAACTTGGGAATAACAGAGAACAACATCACATGTTTGCTATAAGTTTAGGACGATTAGGTTCCGAGTGGAAAACCTCCTGAGTTAGTTCCCTAACGTGCGATTCTCAAGATTGATTGGCGCCTTATCTTTCCTATAGGACATGCCGCCTAGGAGAGTGACCCATTCGACTCCTGCTCCACCACCTGAGGCTTCAGCTTTACCACTGGCGCCTCCCATTCTACTGCCAGAGATCCCTGCTCCCTTTCCTGAGGATGACGTTCCTCCACCTGATGTCGGTACGGATCCAACCATGCATGTGAGTGCCTCACAGTTACAACAGATGTTACAGGCTGTAATTACTGCACTTCAGGGGCAGGGCAGGTGCCCAGTTGTTTGGCTAGAGCAGGAGCGCGCGAGTGCCCTTCTTCATGAGTTCAGATAGCTCGATCCTCCGCATTTTCAGGGTGAGCCAGATCCGACAGCAGCTGAGAGATAGCACTCCAATGTGGAGAAGATCTTTGATACTATGTCATGTACGACCGAGCAGCGAGTCCGATTGGCAATATTCCTTTTCCAGGGCAAGGCCGAGCATTGATGGACCTCTGTTACCCGTGTCACAAGGCCTGAGTATGTCTAGACATGGGATGATTTTATCAACCGATTCGAGGAGCAGTACTTTCCTGACCACGTTCGTCGTCAGAGGGCACGAGAGTTCGAGACTCTAGTACAGGGGAACATATCAGTGGCGCAGTACGCGGCCCGTTTCGTAGCACTATCGAGGTTTACACCTATTTAGTTGATGATGAGGGACGGAAGGCCCACCGTTTTGAAAGCGGCTTACGTTTCGGTCTTCGAGACCGTGTTATTGGGCACGAGCTCCCGACCTTTTAGGCGGTAGTACGGAGGGCTCAAATTTATGAGACGGAGTGGGCTGGCTCTTAGAGCGATCGAGATTAGAGGAGAGGCCGGAAGAGGCCAGCCCAGTCCAGTAGCTCTTAGCAGCAACGACGACCACAGAGGTATAAGAGTCATCCACCTACTAAAGCGCCAGCAGCGCCTCCAGCGCCACCACAGCAGCTGTTTCCCAGGACATGTTTTGGATGTGGCGGTTCTAGACACCGCATATCTGAGTGCCCTCGTCCTCATTTGTAGCAGTCTCAAGGGCCACAATGCTCTCAGATACCGGCCGCGACTATAGCAAAGACCTTTCTCCAAAGACAAACTAGAAGAAGAAATTTCCATCAACAAAGTGACCGCGCCACCACCTCGGCCACCGAGGCCCAAAGAAGAGAGAGACAACAACATAGGCCGCTATAGAAGTAGCACCAGGGACCTCAGAGGGGACAGGCACCTCCCTAGCCAGCTCAGGCTAGATTCTATGCGGCTCAGCAGGACCTACAGACCTCCGGAGGAGTCATTGAGGGTATACTTCCAGTCTCTTTATGCATCACCCGAGTATTATTTGATTCCGGCCCTTCACATTCATTCATGTCTGAGGATTTTTACCGATCGACTAGATTATCGACAGAGTCTGCTAGTGAGAGATTGACTGTATCGATGCCCTTGGGAAAGACTACAGTATTAGGCCATTTTTGTTCGTCTTGCCCTGTTCTAGTCGGTGATATCTTTTTGCCCGCTGACTTATTTGTGCTGCCGTTGTCAAATTTCGACGTTATCTTGGGCATGGATTGGCTTACCGAGTACCACGCCATCTTGGACTATTCCGTGAGGACAGTCACGTTTTGTATACCAGGCTTGCCGCAGTTTCAGTTCGTCACCGAGCCTAAAGGAGAGCCATTGTCATGTTTGATGTATTACGCCATTGAGGAGCCTATTGCCGCTTGTATCGAGCAGTTGTCGATTGTCTGTGATTTCCCCGACGTATTCCAGGAGATTCTGGGGTTGCCGCCACGTCGTCGAATTGAGTTTCAGATTGACCTTGTGCCCGGTACCGCGCCTATCTCAAAGGCCCCGTACCGTATGACACCTATGGAGTTGCGTGAGCTACAGCGGCAGTTGGACGAGTTGCATGAGTTGGAATTTATTCATCTGAGCAGTTCGCCTTGGAGAGCACCGGTACTCTTCGTCAGGAAGAAGGATGACTCGTTGAGGCTCTGCGTGGACTACCACGAGCTCAACCAAGTAACAATTAAGAACAAGTACCCACTCCCGAGGATAGACGATTTATTTGATCAGCTGCAGGGTGCACAGTTCTTTTCGAAGATTGACTTGCGTTCCGGTTA
This sequence comes from Magnolia changhungtana, assembly GCA_030180095.1. Taxonomy (NCBI): domain Eukaryota; kingdom Viridiplantae; phylum Streptophyta; class Magnoliopsida; order Magnoliales; family Magnoliaceae; genus Magnolia; species Magnolia changhungtana. The sequence goes on from JASAUF010000652.1 coordinate 7,665,842, forward strand.
TCATCAGATTCGTGTCCAAGAGGAGGATATCCCGAAGACGGCTTTTCAGACGTGTTATGGTCATTTTGAGTTTCAGGTCATGTCCTTTAGACTGACCAATGCACCCGTGGTCTTCATGCAGTTGATGAACGAGGTCTTCCATCCGTATCTTGATTAATTTGTTGTGGTCTTCATCGACGATATTCTGATATATTCGAGGACCCGTGAGGATCATATGCAGCATCTGGAGATCGCATTACAGACCCTCCGTACCCACCAGCTGTATACGAAGCTGGAGAAGTGCAAGTTCTGATAAGAGGAGGTGAAGTTTCTCGGTCACGTGGTGACGAGGGAGGGTGTCGCAATGAACTCCTCGAAGGTTAAGGTAGTGCGTCAGTGGGACCAGCCCACTACTCCATCTGAGATCCGCAGTTTCCTTGGTTTGGCGAGATATTATTGGCGTTTTATTGAGGGTTTCTACCGTATTGCTGCCCCAATGACCAGGTTGACTCGAAAGGGCGTAGATTTTGTTTGGATTGACGCATGTGAGCAGGCATTCATGGGGCTGAAGAACCGTCTGACGTCTGCTCTTGTTCTCACTCTTCCCTCTGGGAGTGATGGATTTATTGTATTTACCGATGCCTCACGTATTGGTTTAGGTGTTGTCCTGATCTAACATGGCAGGCTTGTAGCCTTCGCGTCTCGTCAGCTCAAGGTCCATGAGCTGAACTACCCCACGCATGATCTGGAGCTGGCAGCAGTCGTCTTCGTACTGAAGGTGTGGAGACACTATCTCTATGGGATTAGGTTCGAGCTCTTCTCTAAGAGCTTAAAGTATCTATTCTCTTAGTCCGAGCTGAACATGAGGCAGAGGCGTTAGATGGAACTTCTGAAAGACTATGATTTTGACCTCCAGTACCACTCAGGCAAGGCGAATGTGGTGGCGGATGCCCTCAGCCATCAACCACGAGGCCTGGTGGCACACATGATGATTCAGGAGTGGAGGATGCTCGAGGATATAGCAGAGTACGACTTTGATTTTGGTTTACAATCTTCTATCGTTCAGCTATCGAGCCTGTCGATTCAACCCTCTCTTGTCGCAAGGGTGATCGAGGCTCAGCAGACAGGTGAGTCGTTACAGGATTACCGAGCAGAGGTAGCATCTGAGGGTCAGACAGATTGGCAAATTAGTTCTGATGGTGGACTTCGCTTCAGAGGCCGATTATGTGTCCCAGGTATTACCGAGTTGCGCAGAGATCTTATGACCGAGGCACATCGATCGTGGTTTTCTATCCACCCTGGCTCGACAAAGATGTATCGTGATATGAGGAGACAGTATTTTTGGATGGGGATGAAGCACCAGATTGTCAGTTTTGTGGTTAAATGTGACACATGCCAGCATGTCAAGCCCGATCATCAGAGACCCCCTGGTCTATTGCAGTCGTTGAGTGTCCCGATGTGAAAGTGAGAGCACGTATCTACCAATTTTATCATGGGTTTGCCGAGGACTCAGCGCGGTCATGACGCCATCTGGGTCGTCGTTTATCATCTGACGAAGTTGGCATATTTTCTTGCAATTCGTGCGACTTGGCCTTTGGACCGGCTTGCGAGGTTATTCATCGAGGCGATTGTGAAACTGCATGGCGTTCCAGTCTCGATTGTTTCTAACCGAGACCCGAGATTCATGTCTCAGTTCTGGAGGAGCTTTCAGAGAGCGATAGAGTCTATTTTACAGCTCAGCACCGCATATCATCCGCAGACCGATGGCCAGACCGAGAGGGTCAACCAGATCCTTGAGGATATGCTTCGGCCCTACGCGATGGATTTCAGGGGTAGCTGGGATGAGTATCTGCGATTGGCTGAGTTCGCATACAACAACAGCTATCAGGCAACCATTGGCATGGCTCCTTTTAAGGCATTGTATGACAGACCATGCAAATCTCTGAGTTATTGGACCGAGGTTGGAAAGCGGCGTCTCCTAGGTCCCAAGCTTATGCAGGAGACATCAGAGGCTATTGATATCATTAGGCAGAGGATGCACACAGCTAAGAGCTAACAGAAGAGTTTTACTAATCGCCGGCGTCGTCCCTTCGAGTTTGATGTAGGGGACCATGTGTATCTCAAGGTCTCACTCATGAAGGGCGTAGTTCGATTTAGAGCAAGGGCAAGCTTGCCCCGAGATTCATTGGACCTTTCGAGTCACTGGGCGCGTTGGCGCTGTGGCCTATCGGCTTGCCTTGTCATCTCAGTTGTGTGGTGTCTACAACGTTTTTCACGTCTCTATGTTGAAGAAGTGTGGGTTAGACGTAATTTCTGTTATCGATGGGCAGCCGTTGGAGGTTCGTGAGGACGCTTCTTACATTGAGCAGCCAGTTCGTATCCTTGATCGAAAGGAGCAGGTCCTCCAGACTAAGGTCATACCCTTGGTGAAAGTTCAGTGGGGTCACCATTCTGTTGATGAGGCGTCTTGAGAGCGCGAGGCTGAGATTCGAGAGCGTTATCCCCATCTCTTTGATGATTGATTGTATGTTGTATCTTGTATGTTGTCTTCCATTCTATATGACGATGCCTTGTTTCCCCATCTATTATGAGTTATGACTAGTTGCGATGATTGTGCAAATTTCGAGGATGAAATTTTTATTTAGAGGGGAGAGCTGTAAGACAAGTGTCCTAGTCTGTACCGTTCCGTAGGATTCCGCGATCCTACCGGTCAAATTCTGGCGACCCTCGACCCGTTACCGACGTTTGCACACGATCTTAAGCTGAGACCTGTATGCCAAAGTCCGCTCGACTCGAAACCTGTACCTTGGCGACCGCGCCGTCGCTGCGATTCCAACGCCGTGACTCGCGCACTGATCCGATACCCAGGGTAGAAGATGTAGGCCCACGTTCAATTCAAAAAAACGCCACGTGTTGCGAACGTCAAGAGAATCTCTACGAAATGTCCAATCAATCAATCAATCAATGTCAAGTACAAGTCAAGTCACACCTACCCAAGTACAACAACCCATACCTTTCTCTTACACAAGTAAGCCCAAAGTCAACCCTCACATCACTTCACCTCTCTCTCCACTCATCCCTTCTTACAACACCTCACTCCACTCATCATACATCATCCCATCACCTCATTTTCTCTCTCATTTCTCAAACCTCTCTCAAGCAACAAGCTTCAAACGTCCAAACCCTCTCTCTCACAAAGCCAAGTGTGGCCCACTATCCTACACTCCCATCTCTCATCTCAACCATCCATCCATCATCTACCTCTATCAAACTCGAAGGCAAGGAGCTAAGGAGGCTAGGAGAGTAAGGAGTACAAGAGGTGGGTGATCCACTGTTAAATTCTAATTTTTTTGGTCCACTTGTTGTGGGACCCACTTGATGTATATGTTGTATCAATGGAGGGCCCATAGTGGCGAGATCCCTCCTCTCTCTCTCTCTCTCTCTCTCTCTCTCTCTCTCTTTGAATGGTGGTGATGATGAAGGGGTGAGTATGGCCCACCATGAATCACATATTTTATGTGGGACCCATCGGACGAATGGGTTGGATCTACACCATCCACCCATTAGCGGGCCCGGATGGAAGGAAAACATAAATATCGGGTGGGCCACATTCATGTGGGACCCACCTTGATGGGTGGGCCACGTCGGTGTGGGACCCACCACAATGCATGTGTTCATTCATACCGTCCAGCGTCCCTGGACGCTGGATGGAGTGGCTAACATGGAGTTTGTGCACTGACAGGGAGTGTACTAACGAGTTAACAAAAAAAAGAAAAAAAGAGAAAGAAATGGTGGGCCACCCATGCAGGCCCCACCTCAACGTATGTGCTTAATCCAAACCGTCCATCCTTTACTTCAGATCATTTTAGACGTTGAGATAAAATTTGGAATCAATCTGATGATCAAGCGGGCCATACCATAGGAAATAGTAGTGTTTACCATTGAAACACACTTTGATCTCTTCTACTCGCCAGATCATACCACATATTAGACTCATTTGGCTTTTCTTGAGCCATAGGAGTGAGTGACTGGGTTGGATTTGTCAGCAGCCCCGCCTACCAAAAACCGTAGAAAAATGGGTTTTTTTAAAAAAAATGAAGAAGCAGCGTTTGCGCCTGGCGTGCGGGTGGATTGGGTGGCCGTGGGCCCCACCGTGACGCGTTTTTAACATCAACACCATGCATTTGAAGCGTCCCCTTTAAATTATGGGACATTCCAAAAATCAACCGTATACGGAACTCAGGTGGGCCATACCATCTAAAATCATGTGAAGACATGCCTAAAAAGTATAAAATCACTTGGTGGGACCCACCTGAAATTTGGATATGATTGGAACTTGGTCTGGACCCTCAGCCAAGTGGGACACACCTAATGGGTGGACTGGATTTGTGAACCATATCACGGTGGACCCCCAGGTCACGTGTGACCTTACAAACAGGTTTCATGACAAATAAACATTACGGTGGCCCCAGGCCACCCCCAGGTCACGTGTGACCTTATAAACAAGTTGCATGGCAAATAAACATTACGGTGGTCTCCACCCCTGACCGTGTGACCTCATGAACCGGTTGGATGGAAATATACATAACGGTGGGCCCTGGCCCTCGTGACCTTATGAACAGATTGGATGCGAATAAACATTAATGTGGGCCCCCAGGTCTGAGTGACCTTACTAATGGGTTGGATGGAAAATAAACATTATGGTAGGCCCCACATGGGACCCACTGATGTATGTAGTGTAATCCACACCTTCCATTAGTGTGGGCCCCACCACGGGGTATGTACTTCATCTATGCCATCCATTCTTTCCATGGGATCCACCATAATGCATGTGTTGCATCCAACCCATCCAACAATTTTGAGGATCATTTTAAGGCACGTTGTTGAGGCCCACCTTAATGTGTTTGTGGCCCGATATTGAGGCCCACTTTGATATATATGAGGCCCATGTGACTAGGCCTAACTTAATGTATTTGTGGCCTGCCTATTGAGGCCACTTTGATATATATGAGACCCATGTACATGAGGCCATTTGATGTATTGGAGGCCCATGGGTCGAGGGCCAATGGGATGTACATGAGGCCCTTTGTAACGTGATTCCACCATGGTTTATGTGTTGACTCTTATGGTAGACTATGCCTTGGGAGCAATGATGGTTTGATGTCCACATTGTATGGATGATGTTGGTTAAATGGTCCACATCGTCACTCTCCCTAAGGCCCATGGATAGGCCTATACTTGTAGTGTGCAGGCCGTCTAGGCCCATATCCATTATGCATAAGCCCATCACTATATAACATGTTTAGTATAGATACATGATTCATGATCATACGCACCATATGTATGCTTGGTATGAGGAGTGACTGATCATAGCATATGCCTTCAGGCAGACTGTTTACGGGCTCCTTGATTGGCGGAGTTGCCTACATGAGCACGTGCCTCACGCAGGATGGTTGCATGACTGATAGTGTGATACATGCACTTGCATTTATGTGATTGTGATATGCCCTAGCGACATCAGGGTCATAGCTTCCACAGACACGCCGTGGGTGGTTGGTTGGATACCGAAAACCGTGTTCTAAGCAATTGGGGTGCCATAGATGTCCCTGAGTGAAAGTCCCTGAACCCGATGGTACTAAAGGATGACTTCAACGTCAACACTGAGTGGATATATGGGCGCACGAGGGCCGAATACCATAAGGACGCGTCTCCCACTGTGTCGTGGTCAGTTGGAAAGGGGTGTGGTCTTACTCGCCCAAGAGCAGGGGGCATTACTAGGCTGACCAGCTTGAAAATGGGTTCGCTATCGACTTGCCGGATAGATGTTGGCAGACTATTGGTCAGGCGGATAGTGAGGTTTCTTATGCTCACTTGGACTGTGCTACTAGGAGAGAGACAGTGCCATTTGGAGTGTACTGAACCCCGGTGATTATCCAGACTGAGAACCGTACTGATTTGATACTCTAGTGAGGAGTTGCATTGGTATGTGGATTGGCATGCTTGACTTACATTATGCATCGTATGGCCTTGACATGGCCGATAGTATTCATATCTCGCACTGCATAGCCTTAGTACGGCTAACTGCATTCATGTACTCATCAGCTTATTTTTGCATTACTCTGACCTTGCATTCTGAGCACGCTCATATTACGCACATACTTACACCACCCTTTAAGCTTTCTATAAGCATATGCACGATTGATGCGTGCAGGTGACGCCAGGATGTAGTCGTAGTCTCGCCGTAGTTAGAGCGTGCAGCCGAGCTTTTGGAGTTTTTGTCATTTTCAGTATATTGTATTTCCCTTTCATACGCCTTGTACTTAAAAGTTTTTTATCATAGTGAATTTTGTGATGGTGTTCTTGTGGTTATTGTTCGTGGGTTATGCTTGTGGTTATGCTCATTACGAATCAAATTGATTATTAGAAATCCTCCTTGTAGCATCCCAGGATTGGAACCTGGTATATGGGTGCCGAGAGCCGAGAATGGGATACTACGGAGGCTATCAGCGCCGGATTCAGCGATCAAAAATTTTGTGAGCCCGGTTTTCGAGTTCGGGGCGTGACATCTCATACATCACATCGGGCCTCACTCATGGCCGCATATACAACATATTGGGCCTCACCAAATGGGCCAATATACATCACATCGGGCCTCATCAAATGGGCTCCAAGTACATCACATCGGGCCTTATCGAATGGGCCCCGAATACATCACATCGGACCTCATCGAATGGGGCCCCAAATACATCACATCGGGCCTCATCGAATGATCCACACCAACTACACCATTCATCTATTTTATAGAGATCATTTTAGAGTATTATCCAAAAAATGAATCATATCAAAAGATCATCTGGACCATACCATAAATAACGGTGGAGACAATTATTTTCACCATTAAAATGCAGAGGACCTGCCACAGAAAACCATGAGAGCAGCCACACCCACTGTTGAAACATTTATAGGACTCACCGTGATGTTTTTTTTTTAGATCTAACCTATTCAAAAGTTAACACAGAGATAAATGAAGTGAAAATAAAAATATCAGCTTGATTGGAACTATCGTGGCCCTTAAGAAGTTTTGAACGATGGATGTCACTGTCCCCATTATTCTATATGGTGGGGTCTTCTGGAATTTCAGATCTATCCCATTCTTTTTCTCATGCCATAAAACGATCTCTCAAAATGGTTGGATGGTATAGATACAGTACATGCATCATGGTGGGTCCCACCGTCCAAGGTCTGGACGGTGTGGACAAGACCCATACATCACGGTGCACTTCACAGATGGATGGACGGTGAGATATAAACATCAAGGTGGTCCACTGTTGCACGGTGGATTAACACAGGGGGTGGGTCCCACCTACTTGCTTACGTCAATACATCAGCTATATAATTGGTGTATGGACGTCCAGCCAATCCACTTCAACATAGATAATTGCCACGTGGGGCCCACAACAATATAATATATATTTTTTATTATATATATACATTTATTATTATTTTATTTTTAAAAAAATAGGGCTGCAACGTCCAGCGTCTAGATGGACAGCTGGACAAAATACATACATCAAGTGGCCTGCTGTCCCATCCCTACTGGACGGATGGCTAGATGAAAAGCACATACATTTGGTGGGCCCCACCCTCACACATGTCACACGTCTGGAGTGGGTCCCATGCAAATGGATGGACGGTTTAATAAAACACATATATTTCATGGTAGGGCCCACAGCTTGGACGGTGACCATACAGCAGCCACCTTGCTGCTGTAAGATGGATGGACAGCGCGGATGATATCATGCATCAAGGTGGGCCATAAGCCATCACACATAAAGAGAGAGAGAGAGAGAGAGAGAAAGAGAAAGAGGAAAGGGAACGTGTAGGGGAGGGACCCCACAACTATTAGGCCCTCCCTTGAACAATACATCCATCAAGTGGGTCCCACAATAAGTGGGCCCTTAAATCATAAAAAAAAAAAGAAGTAAAAATGTGGGTCCAAGATCACCCGCCATCTTCTTCTTCTTGGCTCCTAGGAAAGGTAGTCTCCTTGGCTTCAATCTTAATGGAAGATGATGAGGTTTTGATGGTTGAGATGGGAGATGAGAGGGTAGGAAGTGGGCCACACTAAATCTTTCCCATGAGAGCTTGGGAAGTTCATACGTTGGGGCTTGGGTTGCTTGGGAGTGAAGAGAGAAATGAGAGGGAGAGAGAAGTGATGGGTGAAAAGGGATGGGATGGCTAATAGGTGTAAGGAAGGGATGGGTGGAGAGAGAGAGAGAGAGAGAGTTGACTTTGGGAATGGGAGAGAGATGGGTTACTTGTACTTGACTTGTACTTGTCATAGGGTGTGCACTTGGTTGAAGTGATTGATTGATGTGACATATTTGGGTAAAGATTCTCTCGGAATTTGCAACGCGTAACGTTTTCCTCAAAATGAATGCGGGCCCACATCTTCTGACCCGGGTATCGGATTAGTGTGGGATTTGCGGCATTGGAACCGCGGCGATGGCGCGGTCGCTAGGATATAAGTTTCGAATCGAGCCAACTTAGATCTACGGGCTGCAACTTAGGAATGCGTGCAAGTGTTGATTACAAGTCGAGGGTTGCCGGATTTTGACTAGAAGGACCGCAGAAGCCTACGGAATGGTACGGTCTAGGATACGAGTTTTACATACATGTCTAACCCCAACAAGTAATACTGGGAAGCAGAGAAATGGCTATTTCGATACATTCAAAGTACACAAGACTACGGTCTTATCATTAGAGAAATAAGGGGCCAAGTTAGTAGGTTATATGGATTCTGATTACGCAAGTAGTGTGGATAATAGAATGTCAATTTCCAGTTAATCGTTTATGCTAGCAGATGGAGCGATAAGTTGGATGTTGAAACTTCAGTCTATGGTGGCTCTTTCCACAACTGAAGCTGAGTATATGGCGGTGACAAAAGCGTTCAAGGAATGTGTTTGGCTAAGGGGGATGATAAATTATTTGGGACTTCAGCAGGAGGTCGTGCCAGTCAATTTTGACAGCGATAGTGCGATCAATTTGGCAAAAAATTATATTTATCACTCATGTACTAAAATATTAATGTGCATTACCATTTTATCTGACAAATACTTGAGGAAGAAGGTGTGACTCTAGAGAAGATTTACACGAACGTGAATCCGGTTGACATGCTCACGAAGGTGGTTCCCTTAGAGTAGTTCAAGTTCTGTGCAACTTCATTGGCCCTGGTGAATGCGTAAAAGGAAAATGGAGTGTGCATGAGAAGAGATGGTGGAGCTATGATGTAAGACGGAATTAGAGATGAGGAAAAGAAGATATGAAGATTGAAGATTGAAGACATGGTGGAGATTATTGTTGATGTCTTAAATCTGTAAAGAACATAATCTATTGATAAGGGTGGCTCAAAGGGGTAGGCAGGTGAGGCAATCGCTTAAAGCCCCCTAATTATGAAGGCCTTATATTATAGAAAAATTAAAATTTCTTAATTATGAAGGTCCTATATTATAGCAAAATCAAAATTAAGAAGAAGAAAAAAGCCTAAAATTTTTTAAACAAAACTTATTGAAAGGCCTACAAAATAGGAACATCTAAAAATTAGTTTACAAATTTGAAATTGAAAATAAAAAACAAATCCTATAAACTAGCACTATCAATAATAACAGTCTAACTCTATCCTCTCTTTTCAAAATAATAGCATCATTCCCAATAAATTCTTCACCTAAAATCTAGGACTACAACTACCTACTTTATTGCTAATTAAGCTCTCAAAAAAATAAATTCTAACGTCATTTTTCTAACAGTTTGGATTTATTTTTGGAATTAAAAGTTTTAAAAGAAGTTGCAAAAATAGAAATTAATACTCCAATTGAAATACTTAATCTAATAAAATAACTAGATTGTTTTCCAAATTGTTTTATTACATATAGAATACTACTTACCATACTTGTTACAGTTGCATCTACAGAAAGAAGTTTTTAAAAACTAAAGATTATAAAAAATTATTTATGAACAATTATGTCTCAAGATAGATTAAACGGTTTAGCAATTTTATCTATTGAAACTGATTTATTAGGTAAACTTGAATACAAAAGTTTAATTAATAATTTTACATCTAAAAAGGCAAGAAGAAAATTTATGGTTTAATTTTGAATTTATTATTTTTTTTTAAACTAAAAAGCCTCATTTTTATGAATTAGCTAAGGCCCCCAAAAATGTTGAGCTGCCCCTGTCTATTGATATCATCGATGGACCACTCGATGTCATCAACAGATGTTTGATGCCATTGGAAAAATCTGAAACATCCATGTTTTGTTGCTTGAACATTTTGGTGTTTTACTCAATGACATCGAAGGTGTTCGATACTATCGACATATCGTCGATGCCATCGAAGTTCCATCGAAGGTGTCATCGAACGAATACAGAAAATTATGTAAGTGCGGGATTTGTTTCCTATTCCAATTGTAATACTACATTATGCTATACATAGTGGGTGTAATTGGGATTTGTGGAAAATCAAAGGATTTCTAGGGTTTATAATTCATTCCTAAGGGTTTCAAATGCATAAATTGTGTTTGTGGAGAAGATTTGAGGCTTGTTCAGATCAGTAATCTCTATCTCTTTTAATTTCTACTTTCATAGTGTATTACTCGACGCTTTATGCCGTGGTTTTTTCTCAAAAGATTTTTTCCACGTAAAATTTGGATTGTTTGTGTTTGGACTTGGTTGTGCAATTGGTAGTACTTTGCTTGATTCATCTCCATGTGCTTCCACGGTTTCCCAACAGTTGAGACCCATTAAAGCACGGGAATTAGTTAAGTTATTTCTTATCCAAGTAGAGTTGTGGCTAGTGCAAGTAGAGAGATGTTGTGGTCAATGATGCATTTTATATTGGTGTTGTACCCTAAAAAACTATTTTTTTTTGTTGCTTTTGGACCTAATTACACATAGATTGCCCATTCATTCATATGGCCTACTTAATGTGTGTGGAACATATTTTTTATGTTTGTGTTTATGAGGTTTACCTCTAAATCCTTATACACCTTTAAAATTGGACAAAATAACCACTGGCCAAGGGATAGCTGTGCTCCATGAATCTCAATGCATTACCACAACTATACAGGATCTAAGACATATCTATGGTTGTTATAATATGGTCATCTTGTGTGAGAGAATTGACTTGTTGTCAGGACAAACAATCTTCAACATTGGGCTCGGCTTGGTGTCGATGTGCCTTTGCCCTACTCCAGATAAGCATGTAGTGCACCATTGATGGTACCTTAGATTTAGAACTTCAGTTACTTACATTAGTAGGATCAGTTGTAAGTTTCCTAGGGTAGAAGACCCATCATATCTAGACTAAAATATTAATTGTGGTTTGTGTTAGCTCCATCATATCCCTAAACGTGAGGATGTGAGTAACTAAGATAACTTCATTAATGGTATTTTTGCTCACTTTATGAAGCTATAGCATAGTTACTAAAAGTAGGTAATGTTGGGTATCTTCATCAAGTTCATCAATGACTAGAATATCTAATAAGGGATCTACTTGGTCTACTTGGGACACTAGTATGTGGTCTAATCTTATGGTTTGAGCCATCCATCTACTATTTTTAAGGTTGTCTAGCACTTCTATGGTTTCTAATTGGTTAATACTATTAATTTTGAGCTTCAACCATTGATTTATTTAAATCAAACCTGATGGAAATTTAACAACTAAAATTTGTTAATTTAGACCTTATGGTGGCATGGGAATTGCCTAAGGTTTGTGATAATGGATGGTGAAAGGATGTGCACAGTTCGGGTGCATGGATTAGGAAGGTGAACAAGCTTCCTTTATGTTAGAGTACACAAAAAACTCATAGGATGGTGGAACTGGTAAAGTCAATGCTCTAGAAAACCATTAGTGCCCTAATCCACTAGCCATGTGGATATGATTAGGTGAATCTCAGTTGTTGATCATGGTGACTATGAGTCTTAGATTGGTCATGTGATATACCTTAGACAGATTTAATGTTACTTTCATATTATGTTCATCAAGTTTGTTAAGTGATTCGTCTAGTAGTCCTTGGAAACTTGAGATTGAACATGACAGTCATTGACCTGAGAGAGTCGTGATCCATGAATTTCAGTATCTTAATAGACCATGACCATCACAAGTGCGTGGGACACACCTGTAGACATCAGTTCATGAAATGTATGATTATCTTGTATGAGGGGACTGACTTAGGTCAGGATAGACAGACTCCACCATCGGGAGCTGAATTGGTGTCGTTTTATGCCTTGTGAGTATGAGTGTGCTATGAACAAAAGATACACGTTCAGACCTTTGGTCATCCACATTGGTGGATTGAGATCAAGTCAACAACCTAGAGGCCCATTAGTTTCGACTGTAATCATGAAATTTGGACTTGATGATGCATGAAAGATAGTTTAATCCTTAGATCTGAGGAAGTATAAGGGTCACAATCTTGACTAGCCGGCTTTGGCTCTTCTTAGGAGGTCCATATAGGGACCAATAATCAGACATAGTTAGGTAGCCATTGGTTCTTACACAGGCTAACAAGGGATCCACTAGTTTTCCTAGAAACATATTTATGGCTTTGATCCAAGTAGATCAAGAACTCATCTAAGTAGTTTTTTTTTTCACTTGACCCAACACTTAAAATGTTCTAAACAAGTTTTTCAAAGGTTTACAACCTTTGAAGTTTTTATTTTAATCATTAAAATTAGTTTAATCATACTTGATGATAGCCTAATGACTTAGATTTGATGGTCCAATTTTGATTACCATGGGATATGATCATTATTGGATGGTTATGACAGTGAATGGATTGAATCATAAGTATGTATATGGATGATGCAAATTGATAAGCTTCCTTCATAGTAGGTTACACTGAAGTTTGTAAGGTGACGGAGTACCATACTACGTGCACTCTTGAAACCTTAACCCTTATTTCTATGATCATATCCCAGAGGAGAAGCAAAGATAACCCTGGACATCCCCACCTCATGAGATGTGTTTGTGTGATGAAAAAGAGAGAAAGTTTGACAGAAAGAGAAAGGATCTACTCCACCATCTTCCATCATCCTCATGTGTGGTTCACTTTTGTAAATGATATACGTCTTCCTCAGCACCTACCGGAGGATTAGACATTGGGCTATCTTGATTATTCGGTGTTAAGATAGATCAGGGAGAGACTCATTGGTTTAAGAGATCAGCATTGCGAACATCTCTTTCATGCACATCACATGCAATTATAATCTCCAACATTTATATATTATTATATTCTAAAATTTTGATATTGTTACAATTAGAGATTCCTAGGATGGGGTCTCATGATTAAACGACATTATATTGTATTCCACTGCAAATGTACGCTAAGGACCCAATAGGAGCACCATAGTATGGTGCACCTTCGAAAACTCTAACACCTCCTATTTATGGATCCTATTGTATGAAGGAGAGTAAGACTAGAGAGGAGAGCCCTAAACATTCAAAGTAAAGAGATCTAGAGAGAGTGCAAGGAAGAGAAAGAGAATGTGGGATTCACACCCCCTCTCTGCTAGACATGCACACACTCTTGTGTAGGCTCTGGTTAGCCCTCAACCACTACTAGAGGATCTAACATGATTCTCCAGCCTCCTAAACCTGTGATAGATTAAAGAGAGACTCTATAAATTGAAACATTGACAATGAAAAATTAAAGAGATGTTTCGTGCACAAATATGCATTATGTGGTGTATCTAAGTGTTTTTAAGACATGGCATAATTATGGATGAATATTCATCAGGGTTAAAGTAGAATCTAAAATTTGAATACTTAAATTTTGTTGTGTTTCACATTAAAAAATAAAAAAATAAAAATCAATATTTTGTACATCCTACACCTTATGGAGTATAGGGGCATCTTACCGAGCATTACCTCCATTTAGTCATGTTGAGGCATAAAAGTGAGGAAGACAGTAGAAGAAGCGTTGTGCGCAAATAGTATGTCCAAAAAGAGCATTGTGCGGAAAAAAGGAGTATTGTGCAGAAAAAGTGGTCATTGTGCAGAAATAGTCTTTGTGCGTAGATGATTGGAGCGTACAGCAAAGATTGCACAAAGGGGAGCACACACTGAGGTCCGCACAAAGGGGAGAGCGCACCCAAGTCCGCACAAAGGAGGAGCGCACACTGAGGTCTGCACAAAGGGGAGCGTGCACCTAGGTCCGCACAAAGGGGGAGCGCATAATGCTTACGTGGCATACTCGCATGTGTGAGAGGGTTATAAATACCCCTTGACCCCTCTAAGGGGGTCATTAGCAACAAATCATGAAGAGAGAAGAAATTACAAAAGAAGAAAGGAAGAGTCCGCATCGATCCGTTGTGCAGAACAGACGTTGTGCGGCGCACAATGGAAGCCAGTGCACAGCGGAACTTAACGCACAACAAGGGCTGGCGCACAATGGAAGCCAGCACACAACAGGAGCTAGCGCACAATAGTGACCTCCAGTGCACATTGGTGTTCTCCAGTGTACAACAGCTTCTGTTAGCACACAATGGCTTTTGACAGTGCACAATGACTTCTAGCACAGCGTTCAACATTATGTTTCAATGTTTTATACATTTATGCATAATTTGGGTGTTAAATATTGATTATTTATTATAATTCATAAGTATTCTATTTGGAATCAAAAGAGAAAAGGATGTGAAGAACTTAAAATATATAAATAAGTGATTGTCTTTCTTGTCTTCTTCTGGTAATCAATTCAATGAATGAAATTTTCTAAAGGAAATGCATTTGTTTCTTGTTAGAAACAAGTCAACCCCATCCAAAATCTACCTCTAGATCCCCATCCCTCAACTTGTTCTAACCTTGAGACGTGGTTTTCTCTTTCTTCTATATAGGACTTTTAGGACTTTACATGAGCTTCTTCTCAACCAACACCCCCTAACATTTGCTCATGGCCTCTATATGAAGAAGAAACCTCCCAATTAGAATATCATACTTCTATCTCCAAGAATAAATAGAAAGTCTCCAAGAGTTATGGTGTAGAGCGGATCGCGGACAGTTTCATGGCCAAGATGGATCAGAAAAGGCCCGGTTGACGACAAAAGTGATCCGGACTGTCGGACCTTAGATCGGGCGTATCTCGCAATTCGGAATGAGTTACCTGATATAAAATATATGATTTTAGGGTAGAACGAGCTACTTTAGCCAACCAACCCACTATGCTGGGTTACGATGCCCGAAATTGCGAAAAACCCCTGGATCGACGGTCGTTTCCCTATTTTAATTTCGCTTTTACTATAAATAGTAAGTTTTAGTTTGATTATAACTCTTCATCCGTCGGGCTTTAGGAATTGCGCCCAACGTGAAAAGAGCTTAGAATAATTAGGAGGAAGTCAAATAGGACACTTACTATTTTTGGCCGAAAACCTTGCGCACTAGTAGACATCACGACCGTCTATAAATAGTAAGTTACTATTTATAGTAAGTTGCGATTTCTAGGAGTTTTAGTTGTAGTTTGATTCTGATTTCTTTCCCATCGCTTGGTACCCCTATTTAAAGGGTTATGAACTCATTTTTAGTCATCAATTAATCAATTTCGAATTTCTTAGAATCTCTCTATTTTCTGCTTTCTTTCCTCGTGGATTCGAGAAGTCTCTGTGAGGAGTCCAGAGAAGCTCCATGGATTCGGAGTAGTTATCCTCATCACATTCATCCCTGCGTCAATTGGTATCAAAGCAAGGATTCCCCTCAGGCCAATGGCAAACAATGAAGGTATGAATCAAAATCCTGTGAGTGGTGATCCAGGGATTCGTTATCTTTCGGAAAGAATGGAAGCTTTCCACCGGGAGAATCAATTGACCATACAAGGGCTGCAGGTAACCCTCTACCGTCTTGCGGATGCGCTACTTCCGTCCCGAGCCCTAGGCTCCACCAACTATAGTTGGGTTTTGCCCGACGACCAATTCATAGAGGTGATCATCTAGATCGTGCTGAAAGAGACTATCGAGGTAAGGCTGAACTTCCTGATTTTAACGGTTTATTACGTATAGAAGATTTTCTCGATTAGCTAGCCGAAGTAGAGAGATATTTTGATTATATGGACGTGCCAGATCATAAAAGAGTAAAATTGGTAGCGTTTAAATTAAAATCTGGTGCTTCTACATGGTGGGAGGAATTACAACTCTCACGAGCCCGCCAGAACAAGGCGCCCATCTCATCATGTCCACAGATGAGACGTCTTCTTCGATCACGATTTCTCTCCGGTGATTATGAGCAGATATTATTCGAGTAATATCAAAATTGCTGACAAGGAAATCGAACCGTCACAGATTACACTGAAGAATTCCAGCGGTTGGCTACACGAAATGATCTGTCAGAATCTGAGTCACAAAGGTGGCACTATTTATAGGTGGGTTGCGGCCGATAATTCAGGACCGAGTTCAGATGTACCTAGTCGGGACCATAGATGAAGCAGTTCAATTGGCGGGTAGGGTAGAAACACAACTTGTAAGAGCTCTTACTTGTCCATATCCTTCAACTCGACCCCTCATGACGAGTCCTACACAGGATTCAGTGCTGGCACGAGGAAAAGATCCCGTAGGAGAACGTCCTCAACCTCCTACAGCCACAAACCATGATACGGGGAGCAACTCATCCAGACCTCAACGTGCAGCACCCATAACAGCGGGCCCGAGTAGGGTTCCAAACCCTTATACTTGACAAAGGTCAAACAATTGTTACCGCTGTGGCCAGCCAGGCCACTTATCAAATACTTGTCCTTAATGTCCCACAGCACACTTGACTATAAACGAAGAGGGCACTGAAGATGAGGCGGCAGAAGAAGACTATGGCTTTGATGAACATGAACAAGCCACTAAAGAAATAGCAGGTGGCGATGAAGTGACGGGCGAGGATCATGGCGAATTTCTAGTTGTGAGGCGATTACTATATGCCCCACGAAATGAATTACATCCACAGCGACACAATATATTTTATACTCGGTGCACTGTCAACAGAAAGGTCTGTGATGTGATCATAGACAGTGGTAGTAGCGAGAACATCGTCTCAAGAGTGAAGGTGGACAAGTTGCAGCTACTGACGACGAAACATCCTTTCCGGTACTCAATTAGCTGGATAAAAAAGGTGAATGAGACCAAGGTGACTGAACAATGCACCATCTCATTTTAAATTGGCAAAAATTATAGGGATTAAATACTTTGTGACGTGGTTGACATGAAAGCTTGTCATATGCTACTCGGTCGACCTTGATAGTCGGAACGTGATGCGACCCATTGGGGACGAGATAATGTCTACATATTCATCAAGGATAGTCGAAAAATAATCCTTGTCCCTATGGCACCAGAGAATCACCCTGAAGCCTCTAAAGTAGAGGGGAGTTCCCTCTTGACCATTCGGGATTTCATGGAGGAATCCAAGGAGACCGGCGAGGTATACGTCGTAGTGGTGAAGGGGGAGGAAGAGGAACCCTCAAACATCCCTCCAAGTTTAAGACTGTTGCTAAACAAATTCAAAGATGTCTGGCTTAAGGATTTACCTGATGGATTGCCCCCCATGAGGGACATCCAACATCACATAAACCTCGTCCCTGGGGCTAGCCTGCCCAACCACCCTCATTATTAGATGAGTCCGAAGGAGTGCAAGATACTTCAGGGGTAAGTGGAGAAATTAATCTGTAAGAGTCTCTTGAGAGAGAGCATGAGCCCATTTGTCGTACCAGCATTATTAATGCCAAAAAAAGATGGAAGCTAGCACATGCGTGTCGACAGCTGAGTAATCAACAAAATTATCATCAAATATCGGCTCCCAATACCACGGTTGGACGACATGCTCGATGTGCTAGAAGGGGCCAAGGTATTCTCTAAACTAGATCTAAGGAACGGGTACCATCAGATTCGTATCTAACCCGGTGATGAGTGAAAAATGACATTTCAAACCAAGGAAGGGTTGTATGAGTGGCTGGTCATGCCCTTCGGCCTATCGAACGGACCAAGTACTTTTATACGTTTGATGAATCAAGTTCTAAAACTGTTTACTAACCGATTTGTGGTAGTATATTTTGATGACATATTGATATATAGCCAGGATGAGGTGAAGTACAGGAAACATCTCACGTAGGTGCTGCAGGTCCTACAAATTAACAAGTTGTACCTCAACTTGAGGAAGTGTAATTTTTTAACTGATAGCCTATTATTTCTAGGATTTGTTGTAACATTCACAAGCATTCGTGTGGACGATGAAAAGGTGTGAGCTATTATGGAATGGCTGATCCTGACAAACATTCATGAGGTGATGAGTTTTCAAGGGTTGGCAACTTTCTATCGTCAATTTGTGCGAGATTTTAGCATCATAGTCGCACTTATAACAAATTACATGAAAAAAGGACCGTCTCAGTGGATCGATAAAGCTGACAAGAGCTTTCATGAGATCAAGCATCGTTTGTCTACAACACTGGGCTTGATGCTTCCTAATTTTGACAAATTGTTTGAGGTCGAGTGTGACACTTCATACATCAGAATTGGGGAAGTATTATCACAGAAAGGCAGGCCGGTAGCCTTCTACCGTGAGGAGCTCAGCGAAGCCTGAAAAAAGTGATCGACTTATGAGCTTGAGTTGTACACAGTTGTTCAGGCGCTGCGACATTGGCGGCATTATCTGATTCAATGAGAGTTTGTTCTCTACACTGACCATCAAGCATTAAAGTTTATTAATTGTCAGACTAATGTGAATCGTGTGCATGCTAGATGTGTTACGTTTTTGCAGGAATTCACGTTCGTTCTGAAGCACAAGTCAGGGCAGCAGAACAAGGTGGCTGATGCACTTAGCCATCATGCATCACTACTTGTTACGATGAGTAACAAGGTGGTCGACTTTGACTGTCTCAAGGAGCTGTATGCCGAGGATGAGGACTTCAAAGATTCTTGGGTGAAATGCTAAGAAGGTTACCCCAATGACCTTCATATACAGGACGGTTTTCTTTTTAAAGGAAATTGATTATACATCTCCCAAAGTTTTCTGAGGGAGCAGATTATTCAGGAGTTACATGGAGGTGGCCTCGATGGACACCTTGGACGAGACAAGATTCGAGCTCTTGTGGAAGAGCAGTATTACTGGCCGCAATTAGTACGTGATGTGGAAAAATTCGTACAACGTTGTCATGTTTGTCAAACCTCCAAGGGGCAATTTTAGAATACGAGCCTCTACACCCCATTACCTGTGTCTGACAGTCCTTGGGAGAATTTATCAATGGACTTCGTACTTGGTCTCCTACGAACACAACGCGGTATAGATTCGGTATTCGTGGTGGTAGATCATTTCTCCAAGATGGCACACTTTATCCCATGCAAGAAGACCCTCGATGCAACACACTTGGCGAATCTATTCTTCAAAGAGGTCGTACGACTACATGGGATCCCCAAGACCATTACTTCTGATCGTGACACGAAATTCATTAGCCACTTTTGGCGGACTTTGTGGACTTCGATACATGACTTCATTTCAGCAGTGCTTACCACCCACAGATTGATGGGCAGACCGAAGTTGTGAATCGCACATTGGGAAACCTCCTTCGCTGTATTTCAGGAGAAAAATTGAAGCAGTGGGATTTAACCTTGTCTCAAGAAGAGTTTGCATTCAACAACATGGTGAACCACTCGACAGGAAAATCACCGTTCTAGATTATCTATAGATGAGTGTCTCGCCACACGCTTGACTTGGTCCCTTTGCCCAAGCACCCAGGCATAAGCATTGCCACAAAGCATATGGCAAACAAGATCATAGGCATCCATGCAGAAGTGCAGACCAAACTACATGCCTGGAATGAGAAGTACAAGGAATAAGCGGACAAGCACCGGCGACAAAAAGTGTTCGAGGTGGGCAACCGCGTTATAGTCCATCTGCGCAAAGAGAGATTTTCGACTGGGACGTACAACAAGTTGAAAAATAAGAAGATTGAACCCGGCCCAATCATTTGAAAGATCGATGACAATGCTTATGTTGTTGATCTTCCAGATGACATAGCGATCTCACGGACTTTCAACGTCGCGGACCTAACCGAGTATCATGAACCAGCCCGGGATGAGAACTCAAGGACGAGTTCTTTTAAAGTGGAGGGGACTGATGTAGAGCAAGTAGCGGACAGTTTCATGGCCAAGATGGATCAGAAAAGGACCGGTCGACGATAAAAGTGATCCAGACCGTCAGACCTTAAATCGGGCGTATCTCGCAATCCGGAATGAGTTAGCTAACGTAAAATATATGATTTTGGGGTAAAATGAGCTACTTTAACCATAGCAAGGTTGTGACGCCCGGAATTACGAAAATCCCTAGATCGACGATCGTTTCCCTATTTTAATTTCGCTTTTACTATAAATAGTAAGTTTTAGTTTGATTATAACTATTCATCCGTCGGGCTATAGGAGTTGCGCCCAACGTGAAAAGAGCTTAGAATAATTAGGAGAATGGTTTTGTGAAGCCAAATAGGACATTTACTAATTTTGGCCGAAAAGCTTACGCACTAGTAGACATCACGACCGTCTATAAATAGTAAGTTTACTATTTATAGTAAGTCGCGATTTCTAGGAGTTTTAGTTGTAGTTTGATTCTGATTTCTTTCCCATTGCTTAGTACCCCTATTTAAAGGGTTGTGAACTCATTTTTAGTCATCAATTAATCAATTTCAAATTTCTTAGAATCTATCTCTATTTTCTGCTTTCTTTCCTCATGGATTCGAGAAGTCTCTGTGAGGAGTCTAGAGAAGCTCCGTGGATTTGAAGTAGTTATCCTCATCACGTTCATCCCTGCGTCAAGTTAAGGGTGGTCTATATTGATCCCTAGTGACACGAATGATAAAGACACACACTAGAGAAGACTATTAAGACTGTTGAGGTTTCTCTTAAAAATTTCCTTATAATGTACTTGATTTTTCAGGGGCCCTAGGATTTGTCAAGTCTATAGTTACTAAAAGCTTAAAACTACCAGGTGTGGCCCCATTTTTTTGCCTTAAAAACATTGTCTTCTAAGAAAGAGAGTACGTAAACCACAACGGTCTAGTCCTACAACATTTCTTTCAATGAGCTACAAGAAGGCAGCATCTAGAAGCCTTCTTTATGGATGAGTCCTAGAAGAATGACCCTCTTTATTAGAAGGATATCCAATTGGATATGGGAAAAATGAACAACTTTTAAATTACTGGTGCAATCAAATGAGTTGAGAAATGTTTACCCTATCTGTACAAGAAAGCATGAAAATTTTAAAATTGATCATAAACGCTCATTTATAGGCAATGTGACCATGAAATGATTTAAAGCACCCCTGACACAACCACAAGGAGACATCTATAAGAAATGCCCTAATGCTACTTACTAAGCATTACATCTATAGTAGGGCGTTAAGACCAAAGGATGATACAGGGATTTACGCCCAAGGCACATGTGAGTTGATCGAAAGCCCAAAAGGTAGTCATGGTCTATGCCTTCAGTAAGGTAGCTTACAAACCCTCCACTTGCCCAGGAGATGGACCAGTATACGAGGGGATGAACTTTCAGCAAGCTAGCTTACAATTTATCATATTTGCTTGCATTGTCTCAATTTATATCTTTTATAAAGTACGAGACAAAGCTTGTTATTCTCATGCCGCCAAATTTGGCCAAGTGCCAATTACTTACGAGTCCATCTCCTTAGCCCATAATGTCTATCCATGCGGAGCCTGCCTTAGGTGTGGGTCATTCATCATTAGGTGTCGACCTTTGATGTTGATTGTCCATTATGTGGGGACCAACCTTGATGTGGACAATCCATTACGTGGGGCCTAGTTGATGTAGGCCATCCATCATGCAGGGGCACAATTTGATGTGGACAGTCCATTATATGAGGCCTAGTTGATGTAGTTCATCCATCGTGTAGGGCCACAACTTGATGCAGCTCATCCATCATGTGGGACCCACTTTTTATGTCCATCGTCCATCATGTGGGGCACACCTTCTATGTGGATCGCCCATCCGTGGGGCCCACTTGATGTGGACCATCCATTATGTGAAGCCCACTTGATGTGGATCATCCATCACGTGAGGCCCACCATTAATGTGGATCATCCATCATGTGAGGCCACACTTTGATGTGGGCCATCCATCATGTGAGGCCCACCGCTAATGTGGCCTATCCATCATGTAGGACTGTCTTGATGTGGACCATTCATCATGTGGAGCACCACCTTTGATGTGAATCGTGCATTATGTGGACCCACCTTAACGTGGACCATTCATCATGTAGGGCAACACCCTTGATGTAAACCATGCATTATGTGAGCCCACCTTAATGTGGACCGTTCATCATGTGAAGTGCAACCTTTGATGTGAATTGTGCATTGTGTGTGCCCACCTTGATATGGACCATTCATCATGTGGAGCCCCACCTTCAATATGGGTCATTCATCATGTGGGCCCACCTTTGATGTCAATTGTCCATCATGTGGGCCCACCTTCAATGTCCACCATCCATGTGGGTCCCACCTTTGATGTGTACCGTCAATCAATAGGGTCCACTTGATGTGGATAGTCCATCATGCAGGGCCACACTTTGATGTGTGTCATCCATCATGAGGCGCCCACCTTTGATGTCAACCTTCTATTATTTGGGTCTACCTTCAATGTCCACCATCCATCATGTGGGCCCACCTCAATGTGGACCATTTATTATATGGGGCCCCACCTTCAATATGGATCGTTCATCATATGGGCCCCACCTTGAAGATGGGAGAAAAGGACGAAGAGCAAAACCATAGATGGGAGGACACCTTTTGAGAAGAGAAAGGGCAAAATAGTCATTTTGAAATTAATTTAGGAATATTATAATCAAAAGTGAAAATTTTAATGCACCACCAGTTACCGCATTCAACCTTCAGCATTAAGGTGTCATTTAGTATATTGATAAATAAGCTCTAAAAATTAATTTTAAGTGTTGAAAACTTAAATGGCTAAATTGTAATTTTAGGAATATTCTAATCAAAGAGATATTTTAATACACCGCCGCTTTCAACATTCAGCCCTCAATGTTAAGTGAATGGAGGGGACCTAAAGAAAGACCTATATTTTCAGTGAAATTAATTGAAGTACTTAATAAGTTGGACATAATAAACCGTCTGAATCAATGAAAATCACTGAAAATATCAAATTTCAATGATAAGTGTTGAAAATAAGTTTTATCAAATGGTCCTAAGTGAAGGGAAGAGAGCTGGAAAAAAATAATATTTCCAATGAAAATTAATTGAAGTACTTAAAAGTTTAGATTTTCCAAACAATTTAAATTATTTAAAATCACCAAAAAGATCAAAATTCTGTGACAAGTGCTAAAATTAAGTTTTATCAAACAGCCTCTTACTCTAAGATGTTAAAATTAAACCCCTAGCATTAGATTGTCAAGCAAGCTAAACTTTATAGGAGTGCACTGATTTTTTTTATTTTTTATTTTTTACATTTGGTGGTTGAAAAGGTTGAGCACCATTAAATCTGTACACAAAGGTTAAACAATAATATTTAGGTGTTATTTGTATTATAATTCTTTATTCAATTAGAACTTGAACGTGTCCTAATAAGGTACGAAACCTCAACTTTAGTTATCCTAAAGGTGTATCTTAAATGTCATTGATAAGAAAAATCACTTTATTTTTCATTGCTTGGGCACAAAGGATGGTTGTGATGGATAATCACTTGAAGAGCCATGTTACACCCATGTTCTATAAACTATCCATGTGTATTTTAGTACAGTTTTGAGCATCATAAGCATTCAATGCTACATTGGATTTAGTTATCTATCATAGGGAACAAAACATCATGGGTTGTTTCCTAAGCCTTCCTCAGACATGACTTAGTGGTCAAATGTCAAGGACAACTACACATGTGACTATAATGACAATCCCAACAGTCTAAGACCAAAGGTCGAAGGGATCCTCTATTGGATGTATCCATCAACAGTCTAAGCTAATCATACATCCATCAACGTCAACAATGTCATTAATAGTCCTTAATACATTAAGAGTTACATAGGATCATAATACAATCACAAATGCACATGCCATAGTATGATATATCATAGCTTAGAATGTATTATGCGCGCCTTCATAATTACATTGTTAGGAAATCAAATTTTCTTCATAAAAAAATCCTACTTATTCCATTGATAGAAAACTATGCTATCTAACTAAAGCTATTGTTTATGTAAAAAGGCACAAAGGTGGACCCACCAAGTGACTAGTGTCCTTTCAATTCATTGAAGAAATAAGAAAATAATGCACCAAAATTATTAATTTTTCAATCTTATGGTCCATATTTGTCACCCGAATGTATATAAACTTGCATGGTGGTTTAGTGATCCAGATTGTCATATGGTGGAACACATTTTGTGTGGGACACCCTAAGGGATCATTTGGCACATGCGATTTGGAAATTACTTGAGAATTCAAATTTTAGGAATTTTATTCCTTATAAATTAGATTTTGTCAATTATTTTCAACAACTTAAAATTTAATTCTAAAAAATAATCCAAGAATCAAGAAACTATATTTGATGCTAACAAAAGGACTTAAAACTGGTAAGCAATTTTTTTAAAAAATAATGATTGTTGGCTTAGAACTATAAAGCCTAGACTTTACAAATCACCTTCTATCTAAGAATTCAAAAATCTTTTGTGAGAATTGAACTCCAACTTGAGTTAATTATAACATTTTTATGCCCACAAAATCAAATTTGCCCAAAAAACTGGTTTCCAATTAAAAAGGTGCCAAACAACCCATAAAATGTATTCTATTTTGAAATATCTTGTTCATCCAATGTTCGATTTTTTTTAAGTTACACATGAATAATTTGTGCAACTTTTAGCTACCTATTTGTAGGTAGTTGGCAAAAAATTTATAACCATCCAATAAATGAGAAATCCTTCATGGTAAGGATAATATGATCAACAGTCTAGATTATTGATTCATGGGCCACACTTTAACAATCTTGAACAAGGACTATTTACATGGCATTAAGTTAATAACAAACTACTCCGCCATAGCAAATAGATGTCGTGATAAGTTTTTTTTTTTTTTTTTAAATAGAGAAAAACTTTCATGCTATGGCAAATATGATCGATGATATGCAGACGCTTGAAAATTACTTAAAACTTACAAACATGGGATACAAGTAATCTAATTTAAATTGTCCAAGTTAGGTCTCATAGTTTAGATGTATCATCAACAACAAAAAAGTATACTTATTTATTTTACTATGGATTGGTGGACATAGACGATTAAATATGAAAATATTTTGATAACGAGTACCAACAAATCAGATGTTAGGTCACTAAATCAATTTGATTTTGAGACTGCAACATAGCTACAACGAGTTCTATAATCTTATAATTTTATTTAAGTTTATTTACGTTATAAGTACAATTCTTGAGCATATCAAGCATCATCCACTGCCAAGTATAAAATAACTCACTTGAAGAATAGAGATATATTAGTCATGAACCTTGGTCAATGATTATGCCATGTGAGTAGATCGGCCTATTCTGAACCACTAAACTATGATACCATCCACATAGCAGACTTATGTTCTTTTAGACTGCCCAAGTCAATATGATCAAATTATAGTAAAGCACACCTACACTCATTTGTAGATCCTAATTGTTCAATTAAGCTTTGTCAAACAACCACTGAAAATAAAATATTTATTGCTCCAAATTAAAATTGATGGAATTATGTATTTAAGATCATCTTATCATTGTAATGTTAGGAATATACTAAATATAAGACAAGGCCAAAGATGTGGATAGTCTAGATTAATATAGAGATAAGGCACACTTATAACATATGAGTTATTGTGGTATAAAAGAATATTATTTACTATGCTAGTTAACTATGGTAATCATACTCATGCACACACCAAATTGTATTCCTGGTATATACATTCATAAAATAAATCATTTAAATTATGGGACTTGCTATAAATAGGTATCTACATGCAATTAATAGAGTTTGAAGAAGCCATGCTTGACACTTAAGGACATTTTCATCCCGAAAAGTGAAAAAAAAAAAAAAAAAAAAAAAAAAAAAGAAGAAGAAGCAGAAGAAGAAGAAGAAGAAGAAGTTATCAGACGTCTAATAAAATAAGTTTTTTAAGAGGGGTTCTATTTTAGGGGTCCCAACAGACCTCGGGTCCACTTAAGGAATAAGCCCATTAAAGAATATCCCAGTTTGGTGTATGGGGGAACAAAATAATTTATTTGCATGCATAACATGTACTAAACATATTAGACGGGTGATCATCCATGCTAAGTATCCTACATTTTTCCTTGTGTGCCACCATCAATGGCCTATATGTGCCACATGTCAATCCGCACCTGTCACATTTGTCGGTGTGCACATGCTGACGCCAATGCCCTGAAAAAAACCATGTTAGCTCTAATCCATTAATCGTGTGGATGTAATTAGGGCAATCTTAGCCGTAGATCATGATGACCATGAGTCCTTAGTTTATATCCTATTAATCCTCAGTGTATAATATTTATTCATTTTGGGTTTGTTGAGGAGTGATTCCTTTGCTAGTCCTTGGGAACTTGAGATTAACCATGGGCCCATCTTATTCACACATATAACAATGTGTGTGCATATACTCAGTGAATCAGGTAACACATGTAAGACAAAAATCGATTAAACATGTAACTTTACTACATAAACGTGTTTCTTTTTTGTATTTTTCTCACATGGAAACTGTGTTGAGCCCGCTATGATGTGTGGAGTCTGATCCACACGGTCTACTCGATTCTTGGGGAAAATATGAGGAACTAAAAAAATCATATTAATATGATCATCAAGTGGGCCATACAATAACAAATAGTCAATATTGAGCATCTAAAATTAAAAACTTCTTGGGGCCCACAGGGGTTTCAGATTAAGTTGATATTTGTACCTTCTCTTTTACTATGTTAGTGGCCCATTGACCCATTTTGATAAGACATAAACACCATAATGAGCCCTAGAAAGGCCCTAGGAGGATTTAACTGTGGAAGAACGATTCGCTTTTTTCATAATGGTACGGCCCACTTGAATCATGAATCTAGCTCATTTTTTTTACTCATGTCCTAAAACGATGGTATTAAACTAATGAACGCAATAGATTTAGTGCACCCACATCATGTGTAGACTATCAGAAAATAATAATATATATAAAGCTAAAAACTCTCCCAATGTACAAATGTGAAATTAATGTATTTATAGAATCGGAATTGATTTGGATTCGTGGGTTAAATCCATGTCGTCCATTGATCTCGTCACTTAATAAAAGACTTGGGGTTGAAAAATTAACTCGAAAGAAAACTCAGGTGAGCCACAGTGCCTTAAACAGTAGAAAAATGTGTAAGACCCGTATCCTATACTATACCATTCCGTAAACTTCCGCTATCCTCCCTGTCAAACTCCGGCAAATCGCGACCTGTAACCGGCGTTTGCACGCGACCCTGAGTCACATCCCGTATAACTGAGTTGACTCGACCTGAGACTTATACCCTTGCAACCGCGCCGTCGTCGCGCTTCCAAGGCAGCGTTTTGCGCGCCGATGCGATACCCAGGCCAGGAGTTGTGGGCCCGCATATATTTCGAGAAAACGCCGCATGTTACAAATCCCAAGAAAAGAATTATCTCTACAATTTATCAAATCAATCTCATCAATCAATCAAGTACAACACCCATGCCTCTCTTACCAATAAAGCATGGCACCCCTCTCTCTCTTATCTCCAAAGCCAACCTTCCTTACAACAACCCATCCCTCTCTCCTTACATCTCCTCTCTCTCTCATTCCACCAATCAAGGAGAAGCAAGCTCCAAGAGAGAGCTAAGAGTGTGGCCCACCTTCCTACCCCCCTCATCTTTCATCCTAGCCCGTCAATCTTCATCATCCTCCATTAAAATTGAAGCCTAGGAGCTAAGGAGTCCAAGGAGCCTAGAAGAAGCAGAATCGGTGGGCGATCTAGGATTCCTACATTGATCTTGAT
The DNA here is from genome assembly GCA_030180095.1 of Magnolia changhungtana. Classification (NCBI taxonomy): domain Eukaryota; kingdom Viridiplantae; phylum Streptophyta; class Magnoliopsida; order Magnoliales; family Magnoliaceae; genus Magnolia; species Magnolia changhungtana. Next base: position 7,693,866 of record JASAUF010000652.1, read on the forward strand.
GATTTAAGGGCCCACATGTGATGGGACCCATTTAATGTATGCATTGTAAGAAATGGAGGGCCCATAGTAGCGGGGTCCCTCTGCTCCATCATGATCTCTCTCTCTCTCTCTCTCTCTCTCTCTCTCTTGTGATGGGTGTGGCCCACTTGATCCACATCGTACAAAGCCGTATGGGTCCACCGGGATGAATATAGCTGGTGGGCCACGTGTATGTGGACCCCACCTTGATGGACATATTGTATCCACTGTCCAGTCGTGGATCGTCAAGCAGCTGAGGCTATTAAACTACGTGAAAGGAAAACAAATATCAGCTCTATTCACAGCTGAGGTGGGCCACACGTGTGGACCCACCTCTGATGTATGTGTTTCATCTATGCCATCCGTCTATCCAGACGGTGGGTCCCACATAGCTCAGGGCTACTATTGACGTCACCAAGTTTCGGATGATCTCAGTTATCCATCTTTTATGACGGTGGGCCAGCAGCCCACCTTGATACGTGCACTCTGTACCCACACCATCCATATTTGGACGGTGCTGTGGGACGCACCATGATATGTGTTTATGCAGCCGTCCCTCTATTTTGGGCGTGGGGCCCACCCCACACATGTGGCACGTGTGGGGGTGGGACCCACCTTGGTATATATGTTCTATATCCCCACCGTCCATGAGCTATTATAGTGGGTTCGGTCATGAGATATGTGTTATATCCTTCAACGTCCGTCCAAGACGTGGGACTCACTCCACATGTGTTGCACGTGTGGAGGTGGGGCCCACCTTGATGTATGTAGTATATTCTCACCATCCATCTTTAGACCATCCAGTTGAAGAGATTATTTTAGGACGTGAGCAGATCCAACCGCGAGGCCAGACATGCCCAACAGATTCAACCTCGTGTGGAGCACGCCGTTGAATAGCCATTCTACCAGCGTGTTCTCCAACGCTGTGGGGCCCATTGCAAGGTCCCATCTTAATGTGTAATGTATCCACAACTGTCCAGCCTGTGAGGTTATTTCAGACCGTCCATTTGCTGGACAAACCTAGCATGCAACCATGCTCATTGTGATGTGTTTAATGGACCGCCCAGGCCCATCTGATAGATAGATGTGCGGGGTGGCCCCCCTCATGTGGACCCCACCTTGATGTATGCTATATATACATTGTCCATCTAGAGAGATCATTTCAGGACAGGGCCCAAGAGTCGGGCCAGAGTTGTTGTTCACCAGTGTACAGCAGGGCCACTAGATGTCTTTGATTTTCCCTGTCGGGCCCACCTGGTTGTGAGGGTAGTTGGGGTCGGCCCAGCCCCTGGGTGCCTGACGTGCCAGTGGGGCCCACCTTGGATATATGTTTCATCCAAACCATCCATCTGCTTAGCGCCAGTAGGGGATAGACGTCGATGGGCTGACCGTCCAGGGTGGCCCACCTTGCTGTATGCATTTTGTATCTGCGATAGCCACCTACTGGTGGGGCCCATTTCATTGTGTAAGGCCCATGTGATGCGGCCCAATGTGATATACTTGAGGCCTATGGGATGAGGCCCATCGTGATGTGATGAGGCCCATATGCGATGCGGCCCATTGATATGTATTAGGCCCATGTGATGTGGCCCATTATGATTTGTGAGGCCCAGTGTCATGTATGTGAGGCCCATGTGATGAGGCCCATTAAGATGTATGAGAGGCCCTTGTGTGAGGCCCATTATGTTGTACGTGAGGCCTTGTGTGAGGCCATGGGCCCCACTATATGTTAGGCTCTATGTGGGCCACTCCTTGGGAGCAATGTTGGTTAAATGTCCACATTGATGGGCAACGATGGTTAAATGTCCACATTGTGACCTTCCCTTAGGCCTTGTTAGGCTCATTCTCATCATTCTCTTAGTGGGTTAGCCTAAATTATTTGGCCCCATTAATGTTGCATGGTCCATCATCACCATAGACGAATGACTCTGTGCTACTAGATTTGGTATACCCACGGCCGACGGTCGATCTTCATATTATGGTTTAGATCGGCTGTTCATCTATGGACCTCGCCTTGCATATAAGCCGATTATCAATGTCGATTATTGATGTCGATTATCGATGCCGATTATCGACATCGATTACGAGTATGCTTAGCATATCATCATGATACATGCCCATACACATCATTTGTATGCTTAATGTGAGATGTGGTTGACCATTGCATATCCCATAAGGTGAATTATTATGAGACTCCCTGATAGGAGGAGTTGTCCACATGAGCGCACGGTACCCACAGGATTGCTGCATGACTGGATGGTATGACTCATGCGTCTCACATTTTGTGATATAACCACCATACGCCCTAGCGACATCAGGGCCCTGGCTTCTACAGGCATGTCATGGATGGCTAGATGGGACATCGAAAATGTTTGGTTATAGCATACAGGCGTCATAGATATTCCTGGGTGAAAATCCCTAAACCCCCGAGGCCAGGGGATGCTCTAACTTTTAGACTGAGTAGATATACATGAGTGCATGAGGGCCGTATACCAGTAGGTCGCGTCTCTCACTATGTCGTGGTCGGTTGGAAGGGGGTGTGACCTTACCTGTCTGAGTGAGGGGGTAATATCTAAGTTGAGTTTGACCAGCTTGAGGAATAGATCTTCTATCGAAAAGTCGGGCCCGATATTGGCAGGCGGATAGTGAGGTCTCTTCCACTCACCCAGTTGTGCACTCGGATAGGGGCGGCAAGTTGGCATAGAGTATAATAGACCCCGGTGATGATCCCAGAGATGTACAGTACTGATATGTGGACTTATTAATCAGGAGTTGCATACTCAGCATTATACTCATTCATTCATTCATTCACTATCTACTTGGGCTGGTGGTGTGCAACTAATTGTTATATGTACCTTCGTAATGGCCAGGATTTAGGTTGGGGCCCGCGACCAACCTAAGATCAGGAGTTTACCCCATTGAGTCTATCTATCCAAATTTAGGTATGAGACTGGTTTGGATAGAAGTCCCATGTGATGGACCTCACAACCTGCGATATTACACACTATCATCCCGACTTCACACTCTAGCTTGGGCATTTCATTCGCACCACATATTGCATTGCATCTTCAGCACATAGCATTTGGTTTACTATGCTTCTGTATTGCATAGCCTGAATAAGGTTGATGGTATTATGGACTTGCCAGGATCTGCATATCGCATTACATCCGCAGCATATGACATCTTAGGTTGTTATGTTTCTGCATTTATATGGCCAAGATACGACTAACGGTATTGGTGGACTCATCAGGATTTGCATATTGTATTGCTTCCTCAGTATATGATATTGACTTATTATGTTTTTACATCGCATAGCCTGGATAAGGCTGATGGTATTATGGACTTACCAGCATGTTTCCGCATTGCACTGATATTGCATATTTAGCACTTACATTACGCACATACTTACACTACCCTCTAAGCTTTCTATAACCTTATGCACGATAGATGCATGCAGGTGGTGTTAGGTTGCAACAGCGTTGAGCTTGGAGCGTACAACGATCTTCTTAAGCTTTGATTCTCGATATATGTATAATTCTCTTTCAGCATTGTATTCAACTATTTATAGTGGATATGTGACAATGATGTTGCCTTTGTGATTTGGGTAAACTTGTGGTTATCCTTCTTCGAGATAAATGTACATTGGAAAATTCTCCTTGTAGGATCCCAAGACCGGAATTTGGCGTATGGGCGTTGGGAGCCGAGAATGGGGTACTACGGAGGCTGTCGGCATCGGATTCGTCAATCGGGAATTTCGTGAGCTTGGTTTCTGAGTTTGGGCGTTACAAAATAAATGGTTAATATTGAGCATTCATGTACACCACAGAAGTGTTACTTCAATGAGATTTTTAGGCTCACCCCTTATGTGAGGATTACTCATCTCACACATGGCTCAAATCATCATGGGACTAATTCAATAAATAAATAAAAATGAAATTTCAATTCCAGTGTTAGAAAATGAATGTGGTTTTCAGACGCTGGAGACCATCTTGTGCCATGAGATTGCGGACCCCACAGTGATATATGTGTTGTACCAACCCCATCCATTTAGTTTGGAAGGCCACTTTAGGCTTGAGGTGTAAATTAATGAGAAATCCAAATTTTGTGTGACTCGTACCGTAAGAAAATAATAGTGGTTGTACAATAATTTTCTAGGTTATTGTAGCCACCACATATTTCAGATTGGACCAAAATTTCTTCCCAAGGTTCACCAAAGTGGTGACTATGTAATAAATTCAGATCCATGTAGGAGGACCCACATTGAAAAAAAGTGTTATATATACATAATATAATATATTTGTACCATACATATTATAGAATGAGATATGAATGTATAGTAAAACTTATCCAAGCCGTAGGAGTGTTTAGGATAACACATCCATATGCTATAATATGTGTCGGCATAGCATGTTTTTATAAGATCCAAGCCATCCATATCATAAGGGTATGATGATTTGAATTGTCCATATTCTCTTTGTTACTATAAACACATCACTCATATAATCATGCTTCGATGATAATCTTAACCTTTGATTTAGTTGGAATATAAACTATTTACAAAAAAAAAAAAAAAAAAAAAAATGTTCTAAATTTATAAACAAATAGATGACCAATATTTGTTCAATAATTCCTTATCATATAATTCACAACATGAATTCTAATCCTTATCATGCCATGTGTGTGGACATGTGCTTCAATGATGATGGAGGATCCTGAGTTACCACACATGCAAAATGGGGAGTGTAACTATATTATAGTAAGATATCGTATGATAATGTAATATTGTGCCACTATATTCTATCAAAATCACAAAGCCAAGCATTTAAAGATAAAATAGGCTTTTATGACATCTACCATTAGGGAAAGTGGTAAAATCTTGACCATCCATTTAATGTACATCCCGAGTATGTGTTGACACCCCACCTTAGGCTGATAAGCTAATTAAGTTTGAACCAATAGATGGTCAACCTAAACCCTAACCCTAGAGGAATAAATCCTAAGAACCCTAACCCTAAACCCTAATATGAACCCTAGACTGTAATACAAACCCTAATCATAAATCCTAGGACTGTAAACCCTAGAGCCTTAAGTCAACCCGATGAGTCAACTTGTTGAGTCAGCCTACCTAGTCCAAACAACCCAGTCAACTCACCTTATCAAGCCTAACCCTAAATCAGGCTTGAACCAAAGCCTAAAACTCGACCTAAACATAACTGGAGGTGACACAATGACTTGTCAAACCAGGAGGTAGGGCCTTCACACACTTGAGAGAGGACTCCTGCCAAAACAGGAGGTCCCATGAGGGGGTGGTTGCATCGCATGCCTCCTCTTTTGGCAGATGCCCTCTAAGAATATGGAATCTCTATTTTATGAACACCACATGTGAGACCAATATATATTTACTTTAACACCTATCTCCTTACCCAATTATCGTTTTACCAAGCCATCTAACCACTAAGATGATGCCACATGGCAATCTTAAATCAAAATCATCCAATCATATTTAATTTACCCCTAAACTTAGCAAGAATTGCAAGAAAACTGAGTTTGGAAGCTATAAGTAGCCTCATTCCTTTCCCATTTCAAGCATCTACTCCCATTTCAAAGCCTCATCATTATTTAGGGATTTAGCCATCTAATCATCACATACCTCCACTGATGAGAGTGAGAGTGAGAGAAAGAAAGTCCAACCTTGGTGTAGCCTAGCCTGGCCAAAGTCTAAGACTCTTGAGCCACCTAAGTACTAATCTGAGCCACTCGATCTAGCCTTTACAATACTATCGCATATCCAACCATTCAAACATCAATCAATTTTATCTAATTTTGAACATCAGCATTATGCTAAACTCATTCCCTTCTTAACCCATATGCTCATCAAATACACCATCACTACATGTCCATTATGACATTTTATCAAAGCTTGCCCACCAAGAACCCAACCAGTTAGCTTCTGTTTTGTCATAAGCATCAATACAACACTAAACATCATATACATTACAGTTTCAGATACATAGCACTCAGCACTCAATCAATTCGAATGTATGTTTTGCGGCTTGCCAATATAATTGAATCCTACCCATCAGAAATTTGGTTAGGATTCATTGCATTCATCTTTTGTGTGTGAGAATTAATCATATATATTCCTCATAAATTAGTCAAATCTTGTGAAGTAGAGACCGTATGCTTGTACGAGCATAGTGGATGCCTAACACTTTCCCTCTCTGTAACTGTGGTCCCTTATTTAGAATCCCTATAACGCAAACTCAATAGTCATCTTAGGGTAAAGGATTTTCGGATTCTTAGTCCTAAGTCTTTCTATAGTGTCTAACTGATTGTAGATTCGAAGTAATTAGTAGTTAGTGGCAACTCTGGTCAAACATAACACGCTCTTAATTAGAGCCCCCAAAGCCCTCAAGAGAGATAACCAGTGAAAGCAAGCCGATTCCGTTCGAGATCTAGTGTCCATAGTATGGTTCACAGTTCAAAACCCATGCCAATCAAAATATCTTAGTCATCATTTTCACCTACTTTTATGAGCCTTTCAATCAATATATCTTTGCCATCACTTTCACGCACCTTTACTAGGTGAAGAATAATTGAATGGCTATGATTATCTTATTAATGTGTCCTCTAAATTGCAATCCATCCATGATGGCTTCATTATTTGAATCATCTCAATCCATGTGAATTTATGGTCCAAGGAGCTATAATCCACCCATTCTTAAAACCATATGGCCCTAAAAAATATTATATATGTTATAGATGTAACTTAAAATAGATTGTTAAAATTACCTACTTTGGATGATCCATAAAAATTAAAATCACACTAAAAGAATATCTTATATGGCTGAGTGGTAGACATCTAGTTAATGATCAAAATGAAAAATTAACGATGATCAAAATTCAACAAGCAAATTTCTAATCGTCCATTAATAAAAGGCTATGATAGTTTAATGCCAATTGATTTCAAAATTAATACTTATCTGGAGTGGGCCCATGATTTGGATTGTCCAACTTTAGTTACATGCATGTGACATGTACAGTTGTTGACGGATTGCTCCTCATTCCTATCTCTCTTTCATTTTCTTTTTCTTCTTCATCTCTTCTAGCAATCAAGCTGTAACACCCCGAATTTTTGCCAATTAGGAGATAGACGTCCTTAGGCAATGGGTCGATCCTAACACTTATTAACTTGTCAGAACTCAATCCCAAAGTTTAAAATCACTTTTTAACCCATTTCCTTCATAAATCTCACCCTCTGCCACCGTATTCTTCAAATTTTTCTAAGTACTTTCATATTAAACACTAATCCTAATGTTTAGGTGATGAAGAACAATACTTAAACAAAAACTTACTGTAAATGGTAAATATATAAATGAAATGGGCTTTTGACCATTGACTTTTTTGGAATATTATGATATACTTAGGATATTTAAATAGATCAGTTTCTCCTAGCCCAAAATCATAGATTGCACGCCGCATAACCCATTCCAGATTAAAAGATGCACTCGTTTCAAGTATCGGGTGACGAAACCACATCAAACGGACTCGGAGGGTCAAATGATACAAATTGGGGGGACCCGAGGTGGGTCCCGCACTTTTTCGATATCTCAGGGGGTGTATGTCATTGCCCCAGGGTCCAGTGAGTGGCGATGGCATTGCCGGATCGGCGAGGCCTGGCCGGCCAGCGGGCTGGGCGGCTCATTTTTCTACACTATTCATCTAAATTCAAAAAATCATATCCTCCTCGTTATAACTCTGATTTAGGTGATTTAAAAGCCAGATTGAAGCTTGATAAGTCTAGTTTTATAAAAAAAATAAGAAAAAAATATAATAAAAATTTTATTCTAGTTAAATACAGGTCATTGTGACAACTATTTGAAAATCATCAGTTTGGACAGCTGCTGCTTCAAGAATTTTTAGAATTTTTCTATAACATGAAACTAATGAAATTTGGTAGACATGAAGTAGAATTGATGACAAATTATTAAAAAAATAATTAAAATAATATACTACTTAAAAGTGCCAGAAACGGGCATAGAATTGCCTTAGGACCTTATTCTGTCCTAATTAGGGCATAATTTAGTTAAGTACTAAATTGAATAATCAGTAGAATTAGCTTGAATCACTTTAAATATGATCTATAAGATCCAAAATGAGTAGAACTGCTAATGCTACTTTACCTAGAAACTTAGGATCAATCTCTAAACCCTGTTACTCTTGGGAACACTTTAAAACTCCGTATCGGACCTGGACCGCGCGTCGAAAGTCCGATGATGGTGAAGCTATACGGTTATTACCACCTTGCTGGACTTGACAACCATCTCAGAAATCAAATCCAGATAGTACCCAAAAGCGCACAACTTGAACTCGGAGAGAAGCGTGTGAGAAACGCGAATACCTTTAGAAATTGAACTCAGATTTAAGTAAATTGGGTCGTTCACTAGCGGGCCAATTTTAAGGTTCTAGACCGTCAGAATCTGACCTAAATATACCCTCAGATCAGAAAAAATTTCATACCCATGTCAGTATACTTGTGGCCCTGATCGAGTGGCGGTGACCGTTGAACTGAAACTGGTCCGCCACGGTCGATTTATAAATCCGATCGGACCGAAAACTTAACTCGACCTAGATCCAATGTCAGAAAGCTTAAGTCCGACCGCATGCAGAAAAGGGGCCTCCAGAAGTGCTCCGTTGGACCGGAACAGTCTGTCTTTGGCTATAACCTAAGTATACCATGGCCCTGGGGCCATTCCCATCACTTCTAGGCCTATATAAGTGCCTTAAACCCTCTCTCTCTCTCATTCCATACGAATTTGAAAAACCCTATGAGAGAGAAGAGAGTAAAGAGAGAAGGAAAGAGAGAAAGTGAGAAACCATCCCTGATATCCTTCCCTATCGCTCCACGGGTTGAATCAACCCATCTGTATCGCTATTCTGGGGATTTCGACTCCGTACTTGGGTAAGAAATCCTAACCCTAAGCTGTTCTAGCGATCTATATAGATTAGATGGTGAAATGGCTAACTTATTTCCTGTCATAGGTTGCCATTGTACCGTAGACAAAGGTTTAGTATTTAAATTGAGTTCGTTATGAGTCTACCGGCGAAAGGTGCGGACTATAAACGTTTAGGTTATAGTTTTCAAGGCTTTCAATACCGGTTAATGATTTATAACTGATATGAGTGTCATTTTATATGCTAAATGCGATGCTTTTTTCACGTTACAGATATATATGAACTATGTTGAATATAGTGTATTCCATATGTTTGTTGATATGACTGAATGAGTACGAAATTTGGATTCGTGCTTACCATGATTATTCGTCGTAAATATATAGCCATTATGCGTGTGACAACTCCTTGGTGAAAGGATTTGTCCTAATTCCTATTATCGCCAACATATGTTACGTATGTTGTAGTGTGTAGTCTAAGTTTTTGTAAAAATGTCTGAATGGATATGGAATTTGGATTTGTGCTTGCCATGATTATTAACTATGAATATATGCTCGTTGTATATATGGCAACTCCTTTGTAAAAGGGTGTGCCAGGATTTGTGTTATAACTAGCCTAATACATGTATGTTGAAATGTATAGAGTAAGTGTTTGATAAAATGCCTAAATGAGGAAATGCTTATTTAAATGTGATATAAGGGCATTGAGATGGGATCCTCGACCCCCTTACCTACAGTTATAGTTTCTTTTATGTAACTCCTCTTACTATTACATGATTTATGGATGAAACGTCAATATATGTTAACACGAACAATACATGTTTGTTAAAATGCTCAAATGAGATCTTTATGTGGTTTGGTTGTCACATGCTACACTTGACTATTACAATGTATATGGAATTGTTTTATAGTGTGTTTAGGACTATGGTATAGTCCAAGTAATCGGTAACAGACCCTGGTTTGGTGGTTGAGGTTGTTTGCCACACAGGACGTGTTCGATGAATACGAGCCGTACTTGGGTCGTCGACAATGGTTAGGCCACATGAAGTGCTTACGCACTTCATGTCGATCAACTCAAGGTGCGCTCGTACTAGTCGAGCTCGTCAAGTAACCTGATTGGCCTTAAGTACGTTCACCATGTAGAGAAGCTACTGCTTGAACCTAAGGTACCAAACTCACCAGTGAATCCTGTTAACCTTAGTACCTCGATCCACTAAGACTTATGAGCCAGACATAGTGGTATGAGACATCGTGGTCGAGCTGTCGGCCTACGCTGGGGCGACAAGCCTCCCCGTAGTGACCAGTGAGCAATACCATCTCGTGAGCTGAATATGGTGGTATGAGACACTGTATTCGAGCTGTTGGCCTACATTGATCAGGTGACGAGCCCTTTATAGTGACCTCAAGCATATTCTGAGACTGCGTTGAGGCGACGAGTCTTCTTATAGCAACTAAAGTATAAACTAGGCCCGCATTGATCAAGTGACGAACCCGCAATATTGTATGAGATTTACTAGGACTGATGACCCTAGAATGGATCATTGTTTGGGAAATGATATAAGGGAGGTACCTTAGTTTCTCAATCCTGTTGTATGAAAAGGACTAATAAGAACTTGGAAATCACGCTCATGCACCACATTGCATGTGCCGTTTGGCGTTGGGTAGAGCACTGAGGAAGTGACTGACATGCTGCGACCGTGAGATGAAGATCGCAGAGAGAGTGCAAGCGAGGGCATGCATCATTACTACATACCATTTTTGCATTAATCAGAGTACTTAGGGATGTTTGATTGTATTGTTTTATCATTATTGCTTGACTGAATTAATAACATGTTAACCTTTGCTTTATAGCTCCACTGAGTTGATCACTTACTCCCACATTACAGGAAGGTGTTTTAAACACCAACTAGACCTTGTTTTAGTTTCAGATGATAGCGATGCTTACGAAGCTGAGCCGAACTTTTATGATGTTGAGAAGGGTTTCTCCTTTTTGCAGCTATCAGGCGGGTCTATGTAGACCATGTTCTGATCGATGAGGTTACAGGGGTGCTGATAAGGTACCATTGCACTTGTTATTTTGCACTTTTGGAACACCCATGTATATTCATTTTGTTCATTTTTGGTGTATACATGTATATATTTAACCTGGTAACATGTTCACACTCTGGAGACTTACAACAGTTTATATATTTTATATATCTATCACAGTCTTCTGCTTACATAAATTTAACTGTCTCTGGAGTATGATATGTTGTTTTGGTATAATCCTACTCATATTTAATGCATTAACACGGACAACATTTAATCATCATTATCTATGTTGCATAAGTGATGCGTTGAAACTCGGGAGTGGAGCTTATGCTCGACCCTCGATTTTCAGGGCGTTACACAAGCATGCCTTTACACCCTGATCCATAGTTCAAGTGGTAGACTGAGTGAAGCATACCTCGTTTCAACACTGAGGTCTTGGTATTGATTCTCTAGTGGGGTGGCTAACTGTAAACTGATAGTGGGATGTACTAACAAGCTAACAAAAAAATATAATAATAATAATAAGCATTGCCTTTTATCCTTTTTAAGGTATGTCTTTATATTTCTACTATTGCATAAGAGATGAGAAGATATAGGAAAAAAGAAAGATGAGTCGATGGAAGTTGAAAATGATAAAAGAATAGAAAAGCTTTACAACTGTAAACATGAAAAAAAAAAAAAAAGAGTTTTTACAAGAAGCATCTTATGAGATTTCTAGTTTGAAAACATATAATGACTTTATTTGATGGGTTTTGCTGAAGTACTGTTATAAAATTTTACTGGGATGTTAACAACGCCCCTAAGCCTTTTAAATGGTACATGGGTAACTTATCATCGTTATGAACCATTCATTCATTTGTATAACTAAAAGTGTTCCATCATATGTTAAAATTATGACACTAAAATTACTATGAGTTTATTTACTTGTATAAGCCCATATGACCCATGTTTTACATGCTAACAATGCCTAAGTGTTAGTAGACCCGTAGAGAGAGATTTTTTTTTTGACATTTTCTTCTTAAAAATATGGCTTCCAGGGTAAGTTATGTTAAGGTTAAGAGAGCATTATGATTTTTTGTTGTTTATTCATTTTTTGAAAGCCTCCAAGGGGAGATAGTTAGGGTTTTTTTTTTTTTTTTTTTAAGTTCTCTCCATCCCTATAATTTTCTCTGAATAGTAAATTGATCGTCGCTTTGTGCCGTATTTTTTTTCCTACAACAGTTTTTTTTATATGTAAAAATCATGTGTTCTCTATGTATGGTTGCTTGGATTTTTCGTTCTTTTGTTTATTTCAATCCAAATTAAGGTACTTTCGCATGACCAGTTCTCCAACAAGTGGTATTAGAGAGACGTTGGTTTGTTGGTTTCGATTTGAGATATGGCGTCAAGGGGATCGAATACAAAGTTAGAGACAATGAAATTCATGGGTAAAATTAAAACAACTTTTAATTATAGAGATTGAAAATGAAAGCCCTCTTAATTCAGCAATGACTAAAGTATGTACTCCTTGGAAAAAGCGCATCGTTAGGAATTTGTGAATGAAGAATATTATGATGAACTAAATCAAATGACAATTAGTACAATTCAATTGTGCTTGGTCGATGAAGTTATTTACTATGTCATAAATGAGACGATTACTGCAAGTTTATGAGAAAAGTTAGAGAGTATTTACATGACAAAATCTCTTACTAATCGTTTATTTCTGAAGATGCGGTTTTATACTTTGAAAATGGCAAAAGGGTCAGATATATCTGAACGTATTAACACGTTCAATAAACTAGTTTACAAGTTAATAAATGTGGAGGTCACGATCAAAGAGGAAAACAATGCCCTAATTTTTTTTAACATCTTTTCCCAGGTCGTTCGACTATTTGAATGTGTTCTTTGCTCGGAGAAGACTGTTTAAGCAAGAGAAGAAAACACCACAATCTAAATCCAAGTCAAGAGGTAAAGAAAAGTTGAAGAGTTAGAATTGTCAGAGGATTGAACATTTAAAAAGTACTGTCACTTTCTCAAAGTTAAAAAGAATAAGAAGTCAGATGATTCGTCGAAGGAAGCTAATTTAGTTGAATCCAGTGAATGCTCAGATGGCTGTGATGAATTGTCAGTGACGAAGACTGAAAAATTCTATTAGGAATGGATCTTAGATATGGGAGCATCGTACTATGTGTCATCATCGAAGTTGGTTTACTACGTATATTGGGTATAATAGTGGGATGATTCTTAGGGGTAATGATCATGCCTATAAATTTATTAGAATTGGTTTGGTTCGCTTTAAGATGTTTGATTGCGTGGAGCATAATCTAACATATATGAGACATGTTTTGGACTTGAAGAAGAATATGATCTCTCTATGAGTTCTAAATGCAAATGGTTACAAGTTCGTCGATTATGATGGTGTCCTAAAGGTTTCAAATGAGACTCTTATAATGATGAAGGTACAATGGAGTGGTAATTTTTTTTGTTGATCGAAAATATTATATCTAGTGGAGCTGTGACGTTTATAGATAAATCCATGTCGGCATATTTGTGGCATGTGCGCCTAGGCCACAAATGCAAGCGGGGTTATGAAGGTACTTCTCGATCATAAGTTAATTTCTAGTTTAAAAAAGTTTTGATTTGATGTATGTGAGCATTGCATACATGAAAAAAAGTCGAGGCTGCATTAAAAAAAAAAAAACATGTCAATAAAGGATAACTTAATTACGTGTATTATGATATGTGGAGGTCATCGCCCATTGTTTCTGAAAGATGATCATCTTACTTTATCACATTTATAGACGACTTCTCTAAAAAGGTTTGGGTTTATATTTTGAAACATAAATCCGATGTGTTTGCCACTTTCAAGATATGGATAGCGATAGTTGAAAAATATAAATGCAGAAAAAGTGAAAGTTTTGAGGACAAATAATGGCGTAGAATTTGCTTTAAGAGAATTTGATTAATACTAGAATAATGAGGAAATGGTCAGACTCAACACAGTGGCATGCAAAATAGTATAATGGTGTGATAGAACTTATGAATCAGGCTTTTTTGAAAATGTCTCGAACTATGTTAAACAATTATGGGTTAAGCAAAGAGCTTTGGGCTAAAGCTGTTTTTACAACTTGTTATCTGGTAAATAGGTCTCCCTTTGTAGTTATTGATTGTAAAATTCCTAAGGAAGCATGGAATGGTTGGGCAGTTGATTATTCGAGTTTGATGATTTTTTGTTATGATACTTATTCTCACGTACTGTTTGTTGAAAGATATGAGCTGGACCAAATAGCAAAAAAGTGCACCTTTGTTGGCTATAACGTTAAGTGAAATGTTATAAGTTATTAGACCATGCTTCATGAAAGATCATTATTAGCCGGGGACGTCAAATTTGATAAGAGTTCTTTGTCTTATAAATATGAGCAAAAGAAAAATGGAAAAGTTAGCTATTAATGTGAATTTAGACAAGGGTAAGATATTTGAGGAACCTGAGTTGCAAGTTAAAGTATATGAACGGGTAGAGCTGCCACCTGTCAGGAGAAATCCATTGAGGGATCGCAGGCTACTGTTAAATATAAGGATGAGTCTAATGCTGCGTTTACTCTCATCACAGATGAAGGGGATTCATCTACTTTCTAAGAAGTTTTAAAAGATAAAAATGTTGAAAAGTGGATGGTAGCCATGCATGAAGATATGCATTATCTATATAAAATCAAATGTGGAAGCTATTTAAGTTGTCTGTTGGGAAGAAGGTGATCAAGTGCGAGTGGATGTTTCGAAAGAAACTAGTTAGGTATAAAGCCAAATTGGTAGCAAAGGGATATGCTCAGAAGGAAGGTGTCGACTTCAGTAAGATTTTCATGCTGGTGGTAAAGCATGCATGTATCTATCATATTTGTATTAGCTTTGGTTGCCCAATATAATATGGAATTAAAACAGTTTGATGTTAAAACTGTATTTCTACATGGAGAATTAGAATAACGGGTTTATATAAAACAAGCAAAAGAGTTTAAGGTACAGGGAAAAAATGATCTTGTTTGCATGTTTAAGAGATCGTTATATGACCTAAAACAGTCGCTTAGGAAGCGGTATAAGAAGTTTCAATTTTACTATAGGTGAATTTGATCATTATGTTTATTTTATAGCATTGAGTGACGAATAATTTATCATTCTAATGTTACATGTTGATGATATGCTTATTGCTTGCTATAACATATCTGAAATCAACATGTTGAAGACTTAGTTATCTAGGAATAAAAGATCTTGGTGCTATAAAGAGGATTTTTGGCATTGATATACAAAAAAACAATGAGAGGAACATACTGTATGGTTGTCTCAAGAGGAGTATCTTGAGAAAATTCTAGTTAACTTCATACTGAAAAATGCGAAATCGGTTAGCACTCCTGACACTGCTCACTTTCGACTTTCTTCATAACCATTCTTTACGTTAGATGAAGAAAAGCAATATATGTCTCGTGTTTCTTATTTAAGCGCAATTGACAATCTTATGTATGCCGTAGTTTATACTAGACCATATATTTTACATGCAGTTGGTATTGCGAGCAGATACATGTCAAACACCGATAAACAACATTTAGAAGCAGTAAAATGGTTACTTCTGTATATATGGGGTACAACGGGCTACGTCTTATATTTTGTAGATTTAGAGGAAAGACTCGTAGGCCATGTTATTCGAATTATGCAGAAAATATAGACAATAAAAGGTCTACTTCCGATTACTCGTTTATGTTAGTGGGTGGAGCTATCAGTTTAATATCTAAGTTTTAGTTTGTGGTTGCATTTTTCACTATCGAAGCTAAATATATGGCAGTGACATGTGCATTCATGGAAGTTATTTGGTTGAAATGGATAATGAATGAGTTGAAGCTTCAACATGAAGCTGTGCCTGTGCATTGTAATAGTGAGATTAATTTAGCAAATAGCTTGGCATATCACTCTTGGACTAAGTACATTGATGTTCGTCGTCACTTTATTTGTCAGATGTTAGAAAAATAAGATACTACTTTTGAGAAGATTCATATTAGTGAGAATCCGACAGATATGCTTACGAAGGTTGTTCATATAAAAAAGTTTAAGTTTTACTCTAATTTTGTAAACTTAGAGGAAAGGAATAGAGATGGAGCATGTACGAAACAATGATGGTGATGCTTAAATAAAGATTGGCAAGGTTAAGAAGTGATATTGTTATCAAAATAAAGATTGTTAAAATTATAATACCAAAACCGCTATGGGTTTATTTATTTTTATAAGCCCATACGACGCATGTTTCACATGCTAATAAGGCCCAAGTGTTAGTAAATCCTTGGAGGGGTATTTTTGACATATCCATTTGAAAATGGTGGCTTTTAAATATGTTATGTTAGGGTTAAGAAAAAATAATGATTTTAAGGATTTATTATTATTATTATTATTATTATTATTATTATTATTATTATTTAGTGTTTTAAGAGCTTCTAAGGGGAGAGATAGGATTTTTTGTTGTAAGTTCTCTCTATCTCTATAATCATCTCTAAATAATAGATTAATCCTCGCTGTATATCGTGTTTTTTTTCGTAAAGGCTTTTCATATAAAAATTATATATACTCCATGTGTAATTGCTTGGATTTTTTATTTTCTCTTATTTGTTTCAATCAAGATTAAGGTACTTCCACAAAACTAGTTCTCCAATATCGTATAAAAATTATGTTGATAGGATGGTCCTAACCCTTTGAACGAGGATAATTTGTTAAAATTGTCTAATGTTTATAACCCACAAATCATATTATTAAAATCGTCCAATTTAAATACCACTTTAGAATCATAAGAAAGTGAGATCTATCTACTTATATGTTTCAAGGTAGTAATTAGACTTATTTTATTTCTCCTGTTAATCTTGACTATCCATTTGCATGTTATTGATTGGAAATTTAGGATTACTTAATTGGCTTATTATGTGAATGAATAGACGGCTTGGATTGACTACAGGCCACCTCACATGCGGCTCAAATGTAGCAAAATCCTGATTTGATATAAAGAAAAGTACGCATATAATCCACTAAATCCGCCAATTTTAAATCTACCAATTTTCAATGCCCTCCAGAAGAAGCAAATGCAACGTGCTTCCAGATGACAAAGAAAATGAAAAAACACGAGAAAAGTAAAAAAAAAAAAACAAAAAAACAAAGTTATATAAAACGGGCTTGGATTCTAAAATGTGAATCCACTGTAGGGGTAATTTTGTAATTTGATTTAATAAACTCACGGGGCGACGAAAACGTAGAGGACTGTGCTTTAAAGGGAAGACTACGCTTTAAAGGAGCAATATAAATTTAATACTCCGGCTGAATATGACACTTGATATGCCGGCACTTTAAAATAATACACGGGCCGTACATTAACTCAAGTTCAATGGACCAAACTATAGAACCCACTATCACGGTTGCATGAGGACAACCTCCAATTGGCGGACTCCTATTTGTTGAAATAACACCATTGGATGTTTTTATTCTTAACTGTCCAACAAATATTTACAAATCTTATAATCATATAATTGCATAAGCCTTACTTTTAGCTAATGATCCATCCAGATGGCGACACATAATTTGGACGGTTTGATTTGAATTATCCTAATTTCCTGCGTATCATCCGTCACAATCTGCCGGAGCATAAAAAAATTTGTCTGGACTGGCACACGTGTGTGAATAGAGGGTCGACATGATGGACTTTTCTCCGCTTAATGTGGTCAGACGATTCACGTCTTCTTCCTCTTTGACTCGTACTTACAACGGACGCGACTGCGGAGTTAAATCTCATTCTCTGTCTATCCCTACCATTTCTTTTTTTTTTCTTCCCATATTACCCTTGCTGGTTCCCCGACGACCCCGGCCCCGGTCCGTCTGAGAACCGGCTCTCTTTTCCCTCCCGAAACAGCCGGTCCTCTGTCTGAAAATCCGCCATTTTCTCTCACTCCTTTCAGCTGAGAGATAGATAGATAGAGAGAGAGAGAGATTATTGATGAAAATCCACGGAAGAATCTGTCATCTATGATGACCGGATTGACTAGCGAGGATCGATGCGGGCGGCGGTGTTTGGGAAAGGCTCTCACATGGAATGGCAGATCTTGTTAGCTACTACGGGAATGCGGACCGTGACGTCGTCGTTGAGCAGGTAAGCTCTTTTATCATCCTTGTTTTATTGATTTCTTCACTTTCATGATTTCATTTATCCTGCTTTTTCGCGATTTTGGAAGCTGATCTTCTTAAGCTCGTGGAGTAATTCATGTTTGATGTGACTTGTTGAAGAGATCGACCACCATAACACGTATTGACTACTCTTCTCCCCTTTGGGAAGAATTGATCTTTTCTTAGTTTGAGATTGGTGCGGATTTTTCGTTTTGTGCTTGTCTTTCATGGTGCATTTGGATGTACCCTAGATCATAGATGAAGCAGTGGTTTAGTTGGAAATGCATAACCTTTTGTTCTGCTGTGTGTTTTGGGTGGGCCATAGAATGGTGATACACCACAGTGGATGTTTTTCTCTTCCCATTCATTTCTCTTGTATTGATTTCGTTGGAATCTGAAAGTTATTGTGGTTTGATTTCTGCAAAAAAAAAAAAGGGCAATTCGCTCACATACATCCTTCTAGACTTATATCAGCTATCCGTTTCTAATTCCAATGCGGGTGTGTACTTGAATTTTCCCACGCATTAGGTGCCACTAATGTAATTCAGGTAACTCATATTTTCAAATGAATGCGATTTCTGAATCCTCTGGTAGTTCTGAGAGAGATTCGGAAATTCTATCATTGACATTGAATGGATTGATTTTGACAGTGTCCTCGGTGATAAGAGCTGACAGTTTTGAGATGTCTCCTTGTCAGTCGCAACAAAGACATCTTGTTTTAATGTTCTTCAGCTGATAAAACTCTGGGGAAGCAGCTGTCATGAGTTGGTCCATTGTCTTGTGTAAACTCCTCTGATGATCAACTTCTCTGTGTTTCACTTATAACTCAAGATTTAAGAACAAGTTCAGCGCACTTTGATCATCACAATACAAAATATCCTGCAACCATGTTTTAGCTACCATCTATGTGTATTTAGCTTCAGCACTTGACCTAGTAAATTTTATTTCTTGCTACTCCAAGAAACGTGGCACCCATTCATGGTGTGCGTAATAGTAACGGAGGCATCCATTACGCGTTACAGGGCCCGTATCTTAACAGTAGGTGTGGTCGCTGTTACATGGATCATAATGGCTGTTGTGGCCCGTATCTTAACAGTAAGTGTGGTGGCCGTTACTGCTACTGTTACTGTTATAGAATACCTTGTACGCATTGTACAATACAAAAATGCCTGAAGTGGACCTCCTCGAGCTATTACGTCCACAATAATCTGAATTTGAGTAAGCCGATGGAGAACTCGTGGGATGCAACCTAGTTACACAGTGTAAGGCACATTTCAAGGTCCCACGACATATCTTGATGTTCTGTGTGTGTTTACTCTAGAAGGCTGTTTGGATGCATGCAAAGCTGTGTACTACACATGCTATCTTGCATTGACAACATGTATGCAGTTTGTTAAGAACTTTTTTCCACATAAAAGGAGAAAAATGCGGACAACATGTACAACTAATATGACCGTTACTCAAGTATAGTTTATTCTTGCTAAAAAGGGTTTGATAGACCATACATGCTAAAATCTCAATGAAAGCTGACAAACCTTATTTATTGTGTATTTAATATCCTATAAAACGTGAGGTAGCCGTGCATCTGATAAATGATGGAACTTGAATCTATTTCCCTTTGGCATGGTTTCAAACCAAGACTTGGCTCAGGACTTGGTCACTGGGTTAGGTTGACCCGGGGCACTGTGTTGACTAGGGACTTGATGGGTTAACCAGGTGGGTCAGAAAAATAAATTTAAATGTATGATAAAAAAGTACCCAAAATACCAAAACTCTTGTCCTACTTCTTTCCCCTCTTCCCCCTCCTCTCCTCGCATTGGGAGAATGATCAGGCGAGTCCTAAATCTACCTACAAACCAGGCAGAGTAATGCTGAAATCAGGATGGGCTTGGTTTCAGCAACCCAGTTACACAGTGAATGACCTTGCCTTTTTGGCTCGGGTTAGTTCCAGGTTGACCAGACCGGTTTGCAAACTATGCCCTTTAGTATTGCTTTTTTTTTTTTTTTAGTTGAACCATAGGTGCATTTTTTTTTTTTTTTTTTCCGTTAAACATTCCTCTGTTGGTGCTTTCCACTTCAACTCCAAAGAAAAAATTAAGTGCATCTATGTCCTTCTTGAAGTTTCAATTTAATAGATCTTTTGAAGTTAAATGTCTTCCATGTCAATGCTTGTAATTATCGTGTTATTAACTTATGACAAGACAAGCACTGCTCATTTGGTTGTCTGTTTTGATAAACATCAAACTATCAGCTCAATGCTTTTGTAGAGCTTTATCCTGCTACAACTTCATGGAAGCTTTCAAACCAAAATGTTTGAGCTTGTTTCAGTCCATATATTTCTTTCTTTTGCTGACAAACATTGTGCTGTCTGTATGTCATATGAGTGGATGGGCATGATTTTCGAGACAGGTGATCTTTATTGTGGGGCCTACCATTTACATGGCCTCAATGTTTGGCACAATTTACACTTTGGCGGGAAAGATGGGGATGCATGGTATGGTAGCATGCAGCCGGAAGTATGTGATTAATTATCTCTATAACAACTCAACAATTTAATGTCGGGCTAGACTCCTTTGATAGTTGACCACCATTTTACAGTGGTGGTGACTCTTCAACTGCACACATGGCACATTCGTGCTGCAATCTGGACTGTCCAAATCGCTGATCTAATTGTGGAGGGAACGTAAGCCAAAAATTTCCCTGAGAAGATGATAACAACCACCTGATTTTGTCCCTAATAGTTGGATCACTCACTATTTTACTTTTAACCACCCATATGACAGCCATCAATTGGATTGTTAGGATTGCGTGATCAGTGTAATTTTAGAAACATGCTTCATATGCTTCAGCGGAGTGTGATGGTGATACAAATGCACAAAGAAAATTGTACATGTGGCGTACAACTGAAATTAAACCATCCAAATCGTTGGCCCCTTGCATCGTAACCCAAAAGTTACACATGTAAATTTCAAAGTGGACAGTTGGTATACATTTAATGGCAGTTGAAGTGTAAAGTACTAAAGAGTCCCAATTCAACGAACGTATGTGTTAATCATAAGATAGAATCTCGCACCCAATTTGATTTTGAAGTACTGCCAATTTGATTTTGAAGTACTGACTTATCCATGATGGGCCCTAGAATCTGGATGGCTTATTTTGGGTTCATGTATGACACATGTTCTCTGAGTGCCTACATATCAGACATCATACTCTACAAAAGTATCAAATTGTAAGATAGAATCTCTCAATCAATTTGCTTTTGAGGTACTGACCTATCCATGATGGGCCCTAGGATTTGCATGGCTTATTTTGAGTTGATGCATGACACATGTTCAAATTTTTGAGTGCCTATGTATCAACTATCATACTCTACAAAATTGTCAGATAACTCTTCTTCTTCTTCTTCTGCTCCTCCCTCCCTTCCTCCCGCATTGACCCTGCAACGTCCCACCCATTGGTGCCCTAAAAGGAGTCCCATTCTTCTTCTTCCCCATTGACCCTGCTACCCCGAACCCACCCATCGATGCCCTAAAAGGGAGTCCCATTAGAGACTTCCATGAAGTTATTTAGTGTAATGGAAGTTAGCGGTAGCTAGTGGGTTGCAATGTTACTTTCCGCCAACACCTCAAGGATATGAGATAAATAGCTTTTGCAATTTGATGAGCATCCTCCATGGGGTTAGGTGGACATGAGCCTGATTGGAAGTTATGGAAGGTTCCACCGATGGCTCTTTTTCTTTGAAATTTTTTTTTTTTTGGCCGATGTGTTGAAGAGGTTGGTATTCCATCCCCATGGGAAAAAAAGCATGTTAATCTTCAAAGGAGAGTTTTTCGTGAATATTTGCTTCATGTGTTGGGAGGAGGTGGAATCCATAGTGAACCTTTTCTAGCATTATTCCTTGGTGAAGGAGATGTGGCGCCATTTGTTGAGTCTTTTCGCATTATTTGGGTGCTGCCCCAATTGGTGAAGGATCTTATTCAAGGATAGGATCTGAGCCCAACATTGGCCAAAGGAATAATTTTACAGGAAATACTTTCTTATGTTGTGGGGAGTATAGAAAGAAAGAAATGGGAGAATTTATGTAAAGATTCATCAATCCAGTCCATCAAAGGAAATATTGCAGCATCTATGGTGGATTGACCTATCGTCAGGGCGAAGTTTTGCAATGCCCCAAGAGTGTTCTTTTGAGATTGGAAAGTGTGCCGATCTCTGTGAGGATAGCTCTTGGTGGTGGGAGAGGCGTTAGTGGGTCTTTATCTCGTGGAGCAATCTCACATTGTCGTGTTTTAGTGTGCCGACCTCTGTGAGGATAGCGCTTAGTGTTGGGAGAGGTGTTAGTGGGTCTTTATCTCTTGGAGCAATCTCACGTTGTCATGTTTTATTTCTTATGCTTTTGTTTTGAGAGTTTTGGGTAGTGGCACCTTACTTAGGTGAGAGTCACTCGAGGTTCACTTACTTTATAGGTTCCTATTTGGACTCTCTTCTCTCTTTCCTTTTGTGTGTTTTCAGTTTTATAAAATCATGGTTAATTTAAAAAAAGAAAGAAATAAAGAAAAAAAGGGAAAGAGATACTCAAACGCCCAACTTTAAATATAGCGAAGTACTAACTCTTATGTAGACATAAGTAATAACTCTAAAAAATAGAGATATGAAACTAACCAAGAGAAGTGTGGTGATAGGTTGTTGAGCCAAATGTATCATAGTAAGAGTTTTGGTGCTTCGAAAAAAAAAAAAGAAAAAAAAGAAAAAAAAAAAGAAAAGAAAAGAAAAGAAGAAAGAAGAAAAGAAAGAAAGAAAGAGATACTTAGACACCCAACTTTAAATTTAGCAAAATACTAACTCTTATGGAGATACAAGTAATGACATGTCCAAAAGTAGATATATGAAACTAACCAAGAGAAGCGTGGGGACGGGTTTTGCTGAGGCTTTTGGTTGTGGAGCTGGATCTTTTTCAGCTTCATATCTCGGTCTCCCTCTATGCATCGGCATGGTTGCTAACCATCTCTGGGATGTGGTAATCGAGAGGGTGGAGCGAAAATTGCCCCCCTCGGAAAAACCGTTTTCTTTCGCTTGGTGGTCGTTTGACCTATAAAATCGACCCCTTTCAATCTACCCACGTACTTCCTTTCCTTATTCGAATGCCCAAAATTGATTCTCCTAAGGCTTGAGAAGCTCCGTAGAGACTTCCTTTGGAATGGTAGCTTAGATGACCATAAATTCCACCTTCTCAAAAGGTCTAAGGGCTGCAAGCCTTATTCTAAAGGGGGTGTGGGGATTCGTGTCCTTTCAGATGTTAACTTTGCCTTGCTGGGCAAGTGGATATGGAGATTTGCCTTCGAAAGAGGAAGATGGTGGAGAGAGACCATTGCTACTAAATATGGTTATGAGAAGAATGACTGGTTGGGTCCTTTGTCCTTATTCATGGCTTAGTGGTAGACTCACAAGAGTTTCAATGCAGGGGTCATGGGTTCAAGTACCCATTGTGGTGTGTGTGTGTGTTAAAAAAAGAAAATAAAAAGAGAAGAATGACTAGTTCACCAAACCTTCCTCTTTGTATTGGGCTTCCTCCATTTGGAAAACTCTCTCTTACCTTAAATCCCCTGTTTCGAATGGGTTTTCCTTCACTCTTGGTAAAGGGGACTAGATTTGTTTATGGATTGATCGATGGATTTCTTCCTCCCTTCTTCATTTGCTTTCCCTTAATCTTGTTGATATTGCTACTGATCTTTCTTGGTTAGTTATTGCCTATTTCTCTAATGTCGGCTTGGGGTTTTGGTGCCCCCCTTGTAGGAGATCAATGTTTGATCTTTAGCTGCAAGATTTTCTTTGCCTTCTGAAGCTCCTTGAAGGAATCAGGTCGAACCCGGATGAGGAAGACTCCTTAAGTTGGACATTGTCTCCCTCGAGAAGTTTCTCCTTCAAATCCCTGTTTAGGCACTTGTGTGGCCCAACTCCCTTTTTGACTCAATCCTTCCCTTGCTTCATCTGGTCACATGCTATGCTGCTA
Source organism: Magnolia changhungtana (assembly GCA_030180095.1). Taxonomy (NCBI): domain Eukaryota; kingdom Viridiplantae; phylum Streptophyta; class Magnoliopsida; order Magnoliales; family Magnoliaceae; genus Magnolia; species Magnolia changhungtana. The sequence goes on from JASAUF010000652.1 coordinate 7,718,031, forward strand.
AAATTGCGGCTATCTCTTGGCTTCTAGTAAAAGGGGGGATCCTAACCATAGATAATCTTAAAAAAAGGGGCATGATTCTCCCCTAACGCTTGTGTCCTCTGCCTCCTTGAAGTAGAGACAGTTAGTAACCTATTTATCCAATGCCCTTTTGTCTACGAGATATGGAGCTATATTCTTGGCAAATTTGATAGAATTGGTTCTCATTAGATTGTGCCTCATGATGTCTTTAGCATACAATTTGCCTGGCATGGTGGCTCCGATGATCCTATTCACCCCCTCTAGCGCCTTTTTGAGCTTGTGGCCCTTTGAGCTATCTGGAAAGAAACGGAATTCACACTGTTTTAGAGATCTTTCTTCTCTGGTGCCTAAGGTGTTCGCAGGAATCCAAAGTGAGGCTTCAGATTGGACTTTCCTAAAGTAATTCAATTAACAAAAGATGCTAACCCACTAAGTAATTAAGAGTAAACAATAGAAAATAAAATATAATTTAACCTAAATTACATGCCTGTTCACTCCCCAAGTATAGGGTTATGATGTAGTAATAACTCGGTAAGACCGAGATCGAATCCACAGGGAGTGAAACCTGTACGTAATCTGAAAGTAACTAGAACTAGAACTAGAATAAGATGAAATTTAAATCAAATAATTTTGAGGAATAATGGTGAAATAATAATCTAAAACTTAAGAAAAATTCAGAGAAGGAAAACTAGGGATTCAGAGGATCCACTTGTAGAGATCAGGGAGAACTATACTTGATTCATGAGAATCAACGAAAATCAACTGAACTTCCTTTGATGTAGTTTCAAGAGATGAAAGGTATATGAATTAGAATGGATTCCATCACCAAACCATGCCCAGGAGACAAAGCAAACAACAGAATTAAACTAATTACCAACCAATCAACAGTGTATGAAGGCTAGGAAGGGTACCGACATCCAACCATGCCCAGGAGACGATGGTGAACAACAGGGCTTCCTGACGTCATAAACATAAAAAGGAAAGGATATGTTCAAAGTTATCGCAGACCCATTGTAATTTCAGTCACAACAGACCATTAAGAACTGAAAACATTCCCTTCAAATCAAACCAAAACTAAGATCCATTCAATCTAAACGAAAGGCACAAACATAATCTCTCCCTTTACGCTACAAGCTTCAACTCTTAGCCCTAGCTAAGAGGTTCAGCCCAACATGAATGGGCTGGGTCCCTCAAAACAAAATAAATAAAAGAAAAATCAAAGGAAAAAAACAAAACAATTCTGCCGCTCCACGTCCCTGTTCCACGGCTCTCCTCCACGTCCCTGTTTCCTTTTTCTTTTATAGGCAAGCAAGTCAGTTGCTGGCCTGTACTGTGAGAAGGAGTTCCACCCTCAGGATTTTACGCAGGAGAAAATTCATCCGCAAGCTGTGTTTTTCGCAGCAAGAAACGCACAAAAAGCTACGATTGGACTAAAGATCAGGACGTTGATCGTCCCAATTATTTGTATCTGCCATCATGGCTAGGGTCAAGCCTGGCTGGAGCTTCATTTGAACGGTTCAGATTGCTGATCCAATCACGCTGATGGATGCAAAATTAACCTAGAAATTCCGGTTTTCTCCGGACGCGTAACAGAGCTTACGCGGGTAACTCTGTCCGTTGGTGGGGCCCATGAACGATGGAAATCACAAAATCCACTCCGTTCACTGGGATAAAAATGGGAAACCGGTCGGAAATGACCGGTTTTCCTCAGTTTTGGTGTGGCCCGCTGAGATCTGCTATTCTACCGTCCAACCTGCGTGGGTCGAGATTTTCCTGCTTGCGCGATCATTCTTCAAAAAAAAAAAACCCTATGTGTACGGTTGGTTTTCCCTCCTGGGACGACTGGACGGTCCAGATGACGTTCTTGAACTGTGGTGGTGGCCCACACGGTCGGTCCGCAAGCTCCATTGCGTAACAGAGCTTCCGCAATGGACGCTATGATGATGGTGAGTCCTACCTCGGTGTCGAGTGAAAAATCCACTCCGTCCATAAGATTCCTATCGAAAAACCGTCTGGGAAGGGTGAATTTTGCTCAGTTTCGAGGTGGCCCACAGAACTTTTCTTGCTGCCGTTTGTCCTGCGTTTAAACGAAGATCTACGGGTTTATCCATGCATGGGTCCAAAAGGACACCTAGGTGAGGGTATAAAACACCTCATGGACCGAATAGACGGTCCTGATCATCAACACAATCAACGAGTGGGGCCCACTGACCAAGATCAGCGGTCGCAGGTGCGTCCGCTGTTTTGTGCGCGCCAAGGAAGACGGGTCAGCCCGTTTTTGACCGGGCTGACCGTCCGGTGCGGCTCGGGAGTGCACCGCATATGCACTCACGCGTCCTCATGTGGGGTCCACTGTAATGTTTATGAGAAATCTGTGCTGTCCATCTTGTTCTCCATCTCTTTTCAACTGTGGGGGCCGAAGTTGAAACGTATCCAGACAGCAGGTGGGCCCCAATTCACTGATTTATGGGCTGATCTGTATGTTGGCCCACTTCCGTAGGGAGTCAGGTGCTGAAATTTTATGTGTACGGCTCATTTGTGGTCCTCAGGTCCTGTATGAGGTTTCGAGCCGATCGGATGGTGGGAACCTTGTGATCTTGCATTCTAGTTGGTTTTCGAGCCCGTTAAATGCGAACGGCTTGATTTCTTCTGATCTCTGGCGTACAAATCTATCAATTTTGGTCCTCTGGAGTCCGTCCCTTGCTGTGGTGATTTCAGAGCATCAAATACACACATTTAGCACCTTTTTGTAGTCCCCACTTGCAGATGTACCTTGCATCACAAACACGATTGAATTAGGATTTTAAACGGTGGCATGTTCATAAATCCGGTAATAACTGGGGTCTAATATGCAATATTTGACCCTCCAACAATGCCTGCATGCTAAGAAATCACATAAATCAATTAAAACTAAGCCCGTTGGAAGGATAAAACGTCCAATTTAGTATAGGCATGTTCCACACTCAAGGGATAAATTTGTAGGCTTTATGATTAGGGTTATGAAGGGGAAAATCTAAATTTGAAAAATTAGGGTTCATGGGAATTGGGGATTTTGGAATTAGGGTTTTTAAAAACTGAGGAAAATAGGAAATTGAGGATTTAGAATTTAAAAGGTTGTAATGGAAGAGAAAAGATGAAGACAAGAGAAGAAGAAGAATACATTTCAAAGAAGAGAGAGGATGTACATTGGAGAATCCACCACTAAACAAGCTTTCACCCTTCCATAATTCAATTGGAAGGAAGGGTTTCTTACAAACCTTAAAACATAAGGAGGAAAATTCCTTAACACAAGAGAGCTTCTCTTTTTATTCTTTCTTTTTAATAACACCACTAGAGTTGGAACTCCATCCCCATGTGCTTTTATAATTAAAAATTTAGTATAATTACAATTATGCCACTCACTTAAGTGAAGTGACCCATCATCTAAAATAAGAAAACTAAAATATTTATTATCAATTTCAACCATCAAATAAATCCTAAAAATAACAAAAAACATAAGGAAAGCAAGATCAGAGTCCAATGGGCACATATCTAAAAGATCTGGTGGCCCGGTGGCCTGATCGACAACATCCAACGGTCGGATCAATACGATATAAAAATCTTATGACTAAGATGGTCTCCGAAGTAGCTCACATGCATCATCCCAAAGTGGGGTCTTCCTGATGCACGTCCAATGCATGTGAGGTCTTCAAAATGGCCCGGCAGGCCTCATCTGGAACTCGTCTCCCATCCACAAAGAAATTTGAGCTGATGTGGGTGGTTGTCTCCATTTCTGGTACACTCAAGTAGGTCCTCTGATGTCCCCATCAGTTTTTGGAGTTGTACAGTTGGTTTGTTCTTTTTAATTTTCTTTTCTTTTATTGTCTAGCTGTCTTGTTTATTTTATTTTATGCTTTTGGTTTTCCTTTTGGGTTGATCGTGGCTCCTTTTAATACTATTCTCAATCTTCAAAAAAAAAAAAAAAACACATTGGTTCTTCAAGGGGCCAGACTACCTCTGTTTTTCTTAGTTGTGGCAGGAGTAATAGGTGTCCACGGTTTTGTAGGGATTGAACAGACGTGTGACATCCTTCAGGGTTTGTAAGGACTTCTTAAACATGCTTAGGGTCATCCTTCAAAAAAATTAAACATGTGGGGCCCTCCAAACAAGGTTTCATATGATCCAAGCTCTTATATACCTCTCATGCATGTGTATATCCTGTGGGGTCCATTCTTAACAACTAACAACTCAAAATCCCTAAAATTAAGCATTGGCCAACTTTTCTAGGCCTTGGCACCAACTTTTTTTTTGGTTTATCTTTTCTGAATTATTGGCCCAATTTGCATCAACTTCTGCGGTTGGAAGGAATTCAATTTTGAAGAAGAATGTTTGGTAGCTCCAGTGGTTGGGATTTATTGCTCATCTTCACAATTAGGCCTGGAATTCAAAGAGGATGAGGATAAGGTGGGTCTTTGAAGCGCCAAAACAGTTGACAGGTGCCTAATTTTGGGTTTTTTGAGTTACGAGTTGTTAATTGTGGATCCACTTGTGCCACATTAGTGATAGAAGCCAAAGGCGGTCTTCATGGTGTGATAACCTTGTTTTGAGGGCCTCCACATGTGCATTAAAAGAACCAAAATCCAAAAGAGACCTTAGCATAAGCCTCTACATGGTTTTAAGTGGTGATATCAACAAGGATGACCGTACTTTGCAATGTCCAATTTAAAGGAAGCTTAGAAAAAGGCTTCTAGCAAGTGTTTGGGTAGTGAAAAGGCTTGAGCGCCATTTAATTAGATGTTTGAGGCTTTTCTACTTTGCTGTATAGGGTGTAGAATTTTTAGGAGCTTATTTCATATAAGAAGGCCTTAAAATGTGCTATTTAGGTGTTTTGAGGTGCATGAATACAATGTTGTCATATCGCATATGCGGATGCACAATCGTTATGCGGCTGTATATGTATATATATATTCTCAAAAAATTTAAAAAAAAATCAGAAAAATAGGGGAAATATAAGAAAAAAAATATAAGATAGCAGGGGGAACTTTATTAAGTTAATAGATAAATAATTTTATATGTTTAAAATATATAAGAGTGAAATAAAACCAATTATACAATGAATTAAACATTAAGTCATCAACATTCAACAATATAGTTAACAAATATCAATTAACACTTAGTAGGTAAACAAAATGAAGAAACTATTTATTTATTATTGATCTATTATAACAAAATAATACTAAATGATTAACTCTACTATATACATTGATCTATTTGTAAACTATTTGTAAGAGAGAGACAGCTTAAGTAGGTTAGACTTTGTAAATTACATTGTAGAAAAATTATTTGTAAGAGAGCTGAGACATTCATACTACTTATTGGGCAATTTCATTATCCGATGCCTGATGACGATATCCCTTGAGAATATGCCTTCACTTTTTGTATAGAAGTCCAATAGAACTGAGATCTTGTCCTGTTCTTCTCTATTTGGAATCATTCTGTCCAACACATCAATAAATCCAACCATATGTATAGTAAATGCTTCTGCCGGATCAGGAGAAGCGAATAAATAGGTTGGGTTAAGGATGTAAGCAGCCGAATACAATAGAGATGACATTTGGCTACCCCATCTTCTATTTATAATATCTATAATGGGCTTGTAATCACACTCTCTATAGTTAAAATGGTCTATAATCTTATTTCTCACCCTCTCTGTCGCATCATATATGTAACCCATTAGAGGCTTCTCATCCCCGTCCTCCAATCGCAACACAATGATTAAGGGTTGGGATGCTTTTAGTGCCTTTACCACTTGAGTCTAAAAATTTTGCGAAAGGATTGTTTGTTGAACTTGATTTTCTTTAGCCTTCTTTGACTAAGGCCCACTTATAAAATCGGTCGACACTAGTCACACTACAAAACTTCTAAGTTCTGGTTTTTTTGCATGTAATCTTTGTAGTGTTAGGAAGGCTGTAGCAAAACGGGTGACTACTGGATATAACAAGTTACCCCTAATGTGTTTTCTCATTCAATTGAGAAGCATGATGTGTTTGTACATAAAGACCGTGATTCATTTAGTCCTTGCAATCATATTTAAAAATAACTTACCTATATCTTCTAACATCAGATCAACACAATGGGCTGCACAGGGGGTCCAAAATAAATGGCGCATCTTCTCCATAAGAAGACCACCGACGGCTACATATGAGGCTGCGTTGTCTGTAATTACCTGGATAATGTATTCCTCACCTATTTCCTCAACTACATTATCTAGTAAGTTAAACAAGTACTCTCCAGTATGTGAATCACCTGATGCATTCACGAACTTTAAGAACATTGTCCCAGCTGGTCGATTTATTAGAAAGTTAATGAGAGACCGACCGGATCTATTGGTCCATCCATTGGACATGAGTGAACACCTATGCGTTTTCGACGATTCCTTATATTCGGCTATAAAGGATCGTGTATAATCAACTTCAGCTTTGAGGTGCGTCTCCCTTATTTTATGATATGAATGAGGCTTAAGCCCGGGTCCAAATTGACCTATAGCCTCAACTATAACTTTGAAGCTTCTCGATTTAACTGTGTTGAAAGCAATGCTGGTTTGGTAAAACTACTTAGCAATATATTAAATCATGGTTTTCCTATCTTTTTGTTTATACCGGTTTTCTAAAGTTGTTTGAGCTGGCCCTTTGCCCTGACCCTTTTGGTCGACCACATCCTCGGGATGTGGTCTACACCATTTATCCATGGGTCGGGCTCTTTTCGAGGCTGTTGGTGGTGGTCTAGACTGGCCTGTCGAAGTAGGGGGAGTAGGACTAGCTCCATCTACATCAATTACGTTTATATCTTTGAATGTGTCTTGTTCCATATATTCCTCGTGATATTGGGCACTATCGTATCTGTTTCTCAATTGTTTATGCATATACTCCATGATCTCCCTTCAAATTTCTGGAGTAATTTTGTCGCATGCTTTTGCATTTGACCTCGGTAAATGTGTAAAGTGTCGCTTGTGCCACGCAATACTACTAGAACCCACATACTTACATAACTTACATACTATGTAAGTCTTATTCGTAGCGCTACAATAGTGCCCATACTTCCAACCCGGGTCATTTGACTTGGGTTTCAAAGAGGAAGATTGGGAAGAAGATATGATGTGATGTGTGTATTGATTCTTCTTGTGATAACTTGTATTGTAAGTTGGAAACTAGTAAAAACTAAAAATTAAAGTAAAGAGTCAAGACTAAAGAGATGGAGAGAGAGAGAGAGAGAGAGAGAGAGAGAGAGAGAGAGAGAGAGAGAGAGAGAGAGAGAGAGTTACACAATTACAAAAACACAAATTATAAAATCTAAAATTCGGAAATATATTCTTGACTTCTTGTCTTGACTCTTGAATGTTGTAGACTTGTACTCTTGTTGCTATTGTAGAATGTAAATTATTGCCTTCTTTGAACTCTTGCTTGATGCTTGAAAGTTGAATCTTATGAATCTTCTCGTAAGTTGTAACAAACTAAAAATTAAAAAAAAAAATATTTTGAGTCTCTTGACTCGTGAATGTAAAGAAAGAGAGATATAAAGAGAGAGCGTATGATTATGAATGAATATTATGTAACTAGAGAATGGATATAATAAATAAGAGAATGTAGAAAATAAAATGAATGAGAATTATGAGATGTAGAAAGTGAAATGATATCTAGAAACTAGAAAGAGAGATGTAGAAAATGAAATGTGAGACTTGACTTGGAATTCAATTTTGATGTATTCTTGCTTCTACTTTCTTGAATCTTGATTGAAACTTGAAAGAAGATGGAGCTTGGGCCTTAGAGGCTTCGAATTTGAGAGTTGAAAGATGGAGAATGTAATTATGTAAGAGAGAATGAGAGATTTGAGACTTTGAAAGTGTATGAGAGTAGAGAGAGAGTTCGAGTGCATGTAGAATGAAAATAGGGGGGGTATGAATGCCTTTTTATAGGGAAAAAGGCTGAATTTTGATTTTTTTTTTTTCCAAACGGTCAGATTTCTGGCTGTTGGCCAAAATGCGATTGCATACATCGCATGTGCGATTGCATATTGTCACATGAGTGGCATATGCAATCGCATGTGCAGAAATCACATATGCGATTTCCCCTCCAATGTGCACATATCGCATATGCGAATGCGCGATCGCACATGACAACACTGCATGAATATAACATTTTCTCTTTCAATGGCAGTGCATGACTATAACATGATTGTGAGGTTAATAAAAAGGCTCCAATGCCCCCAACCAGTAGCATGGAGAGGGTTTTAGGAGGATTTTGTGTACAAGGGTTAAAAAGTTGTTTTGGAGATATTTTAGATCTCTACGAGTTCCATCCTGGTCTACCAATTCTCTGGATTTGTTTAGGCCAAAGTTTCTGTACTTGTAGTCTTGCACGATGGCTTTCCTCAACCCTTGATCTTAAGGCCTCAAATGAAGCTGATGCTATGCACTCTTGGAGGAGCTGGAAATCGTCCAAATCTCCCCTTTGTATATGGACGGTGAATTGTCAATGCCACTTGGTGATGAGTCATAAGGTTGTTTCTCCTTGGTTGTGAGTCATAAGGTTATTTTTTCTAGCATTTACTTCAGGAGGTAAAGAGATGGTGGCGTCTGTCTATAGAGGGAGGGAATGATTAGACTTTGAATAGTTGGATCTATCTCTATTCTTGCGAGTTCTGTTGTACTTCTCATTTCTGGTGGTTACCTTTGAAGTCCCTTTCTCATATCAGCATATTTATGAATAAAAGTAGTAGCAATAAAGCATGTCGTCCTTTCAATATTAGAGGGGCCCCACTCCATTTCCAGTGGTTTAGATTATTATGCATTGGGTCATTGATGTCAATTGCAAGAATTGATTCTTTGTTTGTAACATGCTGATGTCTTGCTCTTTGAATGGTTTTGCCTGCCTTAAAAGGATCTCTGCTGATTAATAAAGGAATTTGATTTTTTTTTTTTTCCGTGTTTATGGATCCTTGCAGCTTGAGGATGTAGATTGACTTAATTATTCAGTGGTCTTTTTTTTCTTCCATAAATTGTAATTCCTATTTTAATCTTCTTGTATTTTTAAAGGCACTAATTACTTTGAAGAAAGGGGCTCAATTGCTCAAGTATGGTCGTAAAGGGAAGCCCAAGTTTTATCATTTCAGCCTTTCTAATGTGAGTTTGCTACCCAATATGCTTTATTTTGGTTAGCTTGTAATTATAGTTTGTTCTCTGTGTTTCCTTTCTTTTTAATATTCTTCAATCAATGAATGGATGCCTTATATATGACTCTTACATTCCTCTTTACATATGATATAATGCTTGCATTCAATTAGAAGGTATTTCCATGTGAATTTGTCACCACTTTTGGAACTAAGAGCTCTTTTATGCTGTGATAGCTTTCTCAACATTGAGGGTTTCTATATGAATTGATTTTCTGGTTTTGCCTCTGATTTACACTTATTTGACGGTCCACTTTGAAACATGTGCTGCAGTTGTACCTATTGCATTTATAAATCAGTTAGAGTTGTACCTAATAATGTTCATAGTCCAAAACAAGTCCTAATCCAATATAAACACTAAATATAAAAGAGAAAGAAGCTAGGTGGGCTGTACAATGGGGCAACCCACATCCACATCTGTACGGCCCACATCCTCATGCGTTAACACTCTCCCTTAAGCTGGAGCATAGATACTCTTGATGCCAAGCTTGGAATATATTCACGTAGACTGTAAGGAAGGGCCTTGGTGAAGATGTCAGCAAGTTGATCTTGACACTAGACATGGTGTAAAGATTTTAGCACTGGAGGCCTTCTCAAGTATAAAGTAACAATCGGCTTCAATATGTTTAATTCTTTCAAGATTTCAACAAGTTGATCTTGACACTAGACGTGGTGCAGAGATTTCAGCACTGGAGACCTTCTCGAGTATAAAGTAACAATCGGCTTCAATATGATTAATTCTTTCATGATACACCAGATTATTTGCAATGTGGGATGCTGCTTGATTATCATAAAACAACTGCATAGGTAGATTCACTACAAACCCCATTTCGTGCAATAGTTTCTTGATCACCATGAACTCACAATTAGTATGAGCCATGGTTCTATATTCTGCTTCAGTGCTTGATTAGGCCACAACACTTTCCTTCTTACTCTTCCATGTGACTAGATTTCCTACAACAAACATGCAATGCTGGCAGTAGACCTCCCATTTGTTAAAGAACCTGCCCATTCTGCATCAGAGTACCCTATGATTTGAAGACGATTGTTTTATTTGTAGGGAATTCCTTGACCCAGCCAGGGTGTCCCAAATCGGTTACGTATTGGCCGTAACGGCCGATACGTAACGGTAACGGTGGGAACCGTTATGCGATACGGGGTCGTATCGGCCGATGCCCGATTTTGCAACCGTAACAGCCGTTACGGGTCCGTTATGCATAACGGCCGTTCGACCCATAACTACTGATACGGGCCTTGAAAAAAAAAAAAAAAAAAAAACAACGTACCTCTTCCTTTCTTTTCTTCTTCTTCTTCTTCTTCTTCTTCTTCTTCTTCTTCTTCTTCTTCTTCTTCTTCTTCTCAGTAATTTGTAGGTATGCGCCATCTTCCATCTTCTTTTTCTTCTTCTTCTTCTTCTCTCTCTCTCTCTCTCTCTCTCTCTCTCTCTCTCTTCTTTCCTCTTTTTTTTTTCTTCTCTCTTCTTTCCCTCTTTTTTCTTTTTGGTTTCCCTCTCTCGGCCTTTTTTTTTTTTTTTTTTTTTTTTTTTTTTCAGGCGTACCCTTTTGCGCGCACCAGTTGTATGAGGTACGTGTCACTGTGAGATGAATAGCTGAAACTCCTCGAGCTCCAAGTTGTACGAATGGTTCAAAGGAGATCAAAGTTATATGGGCTCCACAGTGATGCATTTATTAAATCTACACCGTTCATCTATTTTCAGAGATCATTTTAGAGTACTACCCAAAAAATCAATTATATCCAAAGATCATCTGGATCACACCAAAAATAGTAGCAGAGATAATATTTTCACCGTTAAACAATTCGTAGGGCCTAGGGTAACGTTTATTTTCCATCCAATTTGATCTGATCAAACACGAGTGGGCCCCACCATGATGTACATATTTTATCCATGTCGTCCATCCATTTTGCCACGTCATTTCAAGTAAGGATCTAAAAAATTAATAATATCCAAATCAAGTGGACCACACCATAGGAAACAGTGGTTATAGAATGCTCACCATTAAAAATTTCTTTAAGGTCCACTTTAATGTTTATTTTCAATCTAACCTATTAATTGGGTCACACTGACGTGGATGAAGAGAAAACACACATGTCAGCTTGATCTAAAACTTTTGTAGCCCCCAATAAATTTTTAATGGTGAACGTTTAATTATTGTTGTTTCTTATGGTACTGTCCACCTGAGCTTTAGATGTGCCTCATTTTTGGGCTCATACCCTAAAATTATTTGGCAAAATGAATGGACGGTGTGGATATAACACATTCATCACGGGTGGGGCCCAAAAAAATTTGACACATGTGCTACACTTCACAATCCAAGTCCCGCCTAATTCGAGCCTTAAAAAATTGTACACGAGACATATGTTAACTTAAAATTTAGCAATTAAATTATGGACTGCAATTGCTAACTCACAATGCCAAAATCAAATTGTTTGAATAGTTTTGATTGTTAATTTGTGGACTTTTATTTTTTAAAATAAGGCCTTTTGAATTTTTTCATGATTCACTATCCAATAAATGTCCACCAATTCATAAGTGGAATAATGACAATAAATTGTATGAATTTGAGGCTGATTTGGTGCATAGATTGGTCCTCCAAGTCAGCCCCAAATTGGCAACGCCATCTACCGAATTTAATTTAATTTTTTTAAAGAACTATTGAGAGAAATAATATCAAGTTATTAAGTATATAAATTAGATATTTAGAAAATTAAAAATATGATTTTTGTAGTCAAATTCAGGTTAACTGGTTCATAAATTCATCAGACAGTCCGATACAACTTCTCACCAAAGAATGGACCGTTACACCACCATAAACATGTTCCAATTTATAAATGAATGCATATTTGGAATGCTTAGAATATTCCGGATTTAATCCATATTTTTTCATATTTTTTTGGCAAAAAAAAAAAAAAAATTATTATTCGTTACGGGCCGTTACGCCCCCGTATCGCCGTTACGCCCCCGTATCCGTATCGGTTTCGGAGGGCACCGCTACGCCAACCGATATCGATACGGGACACCTTGGACCTAGCACTCCTTTAAGATACCATAGAGTTCAAACAACTGCATCAATGTGAGGTGCCCTTGGAGAGCTCATAAACTAGCTCATCACACTCACAATATAACATGTATGGCTGAATGATAGTTAAATAGATAAGTTTCCCAACCAATCTTCTATACCCCCCCGCATCTTTAATTACACTTCCTTGATCACTAACAAGTTTGTGATTAGGAACCATTGGTATATTAACAGGCTTAGTATCAAGAAGACCTGTTTTCGTGAGCAAATCTAGAACATATTTTTGTTGATACATTAATTCCTTCGATTTGATAACTTCTATAGCTATACACGAGTTGAGTTAGCTCGGTCAGCTCGCTCGACTCAACTCGACTGGGCTCGGACCAAGTCGAGCTGGTTTTTGGAGCTCAAAAAAATTTCGAGCCAAGTTCGAGCTTGCCCGAGCTCGACTTGACTCAGATTGAACCTCAACTCGAATCGACTTAGATTGAATCAGCTCGATGACTCGGTTATTTTGATATTGATGCTGCTCGCTTAGTGTTCGATGAAATGACTCGACGAAGTGTTGTTTCGGGTACGTACATTCTTCACGGGATCAGCTGGTGGCGAGGAAGGAATGGATACGAAACAAATCACTGAAAAAAAAAAAAAACTTTATATTATAAGACTTCCCTTGTATCTTGATTTTGATGCTGCTCGCCGAGTGTTTGATGAAAGACCTGTAAAGTGTTGTTACTGTTTTGCATTCTGTGAGAAATTAAAGATGATTTTATGTGTTTGAGAAGATGTCGCACAGGCTCGAACTCGGCTTCAATTGGCCCAAGCTGCTGACTGAATTGAGCTGAGCTGGCTAGACAGGCTCGAGGACTGAGCCGAGCCGAGTTCGAGCTAGGGTTAGCTACTGGCCAAGCTGAGCCGAGCTGTGCCAAGCTCGACTCGTGTATAGCTCTAATAACTTCTATACCAAGAAAGTATCAAAGATGGCCAAGATCTTTTGTGAGAAAATGCCTTCAGAGATATTTCTTAAGGTTCACAATCCCCCTATTGTTACTTCCTATAACAACAATATCATCAACATATACCACTAACACAATAAGACTTGAGGCGCTTTTTCGTACAAAGATGGAACGATCAACATGACTTCGAACAAAACCAAAGTTCAATACAACTTTACTAAAAATTTCGAACCATGCACATGGTGAATGCTTCAACCCATAAATTGCTTTGTGATAGTTTACACACTTTGTCTGACTTCTCTTGAACAACAAATCCAAGTGGTTGCTCCATATAGATTTCTTAAGTGAGATCACTGTGAAGATGAGGGCATTTTTTTTTACGTCAAGTTGGAAGAGGGGCCAATTATGATTAATGGTCGTGGAGAAGATAACACAAATGGAGTTCAACTTGGCAACAGAGGAAAATGTCTTAGTGTAATCAATGCCAAGGATTTCAGTATATCAATGTTACTCTTCAAAAAAAGAAGGTTCTAAGTATATCCCTTAAGAACCAAGTGAGCCTTGAAGCATTCAACCATACCATTAGGATGAAACTTAATGATGTATACCCATTTACAATACTCAACATGTTTACTGGTAGGTAGACTGGTTAGCTCCCAAGTGTGATTCCGATTAACAACAACCGTTTCCGCTTCCACCCCCTATTTTTAATATTCATAATCCAAAACAAATCCTAATTCATTATAGACACTAAATAAAAAAGAGAAAGAAGCTAGGTGGGCCGTATAGTGGGATGACCCACATCCACATCCATATGCACACATCCACATCCACATCCATTAGGTGGGCTGTACAGCTGTATGGCCCACGTCCTCGTGCATTAACTGTTGGCAACTGGGCTTTTGTTAATGCTCAGAAGAGTGTTATTTGATAATTTAGGTACTCTCGTACTAAAATATTTCAGTTATGGCTATTGCAAATTTACATAATTACGAGTTGTTGGTTGATATGGGGTTCTTGTATGCACTGTTGTGTTTTAAGCCTACTCACTTAATTTAGTTGGATGGTCTGGAGGGAGGGGTGGTCTCGTTTGATGGTATCTGCCCTTTTCCATGAGCTGAGTTCCGCTAATAGGACAGGATCTAGGGTACCATGATGCAAGTGAAGTGGCAGATTTGCTTGAGAAGAAAGATCTTGTTTACTCTAGCAAGGGGTCTATGAGGGATTCTTGGCACTAATTAATGAGTCAACTACAATATATTTACAATCATGCCATTACAATGTATTTACATAATGCGACATGTAAAAACTTATCCCTCGACACTCTAGGGTTTGGAAGCTCAAGGTTGTGCATACAGTATTTTTCTGTCCTTGATTGGGTGGTTATTGATTGAATGAAGTGATTCTTGGGAGTTATGGGCAATCAAAGGCTGGCTCCTCATCATGGATGATTTGGATCATGGTTGAAGCTTTTTCTCATATAATCTAAACTAACAATTTTGTTGGCATTGATCAAACAGTTTGATCAGAAAATATCTTGCAATGTTGTTTAATATGTACATTCAAATGCAACTTGTAAGTCAAAAAAGAGAAAATTTGATCAACCACATTTCAGTTTGAAATGGACCTGCCAAGTACCAAACACACATGAAAACCAAGTTTGAAAATCGTGACAGGCTACCTAAACAGACCATGCAATTTCCAATATGCTTTCAGTTTCAAAGTTCTCAAATGCTATTTGACACTCAGATAACACTACCTTAGCAAAAATCATAATAAAAACACACGGTGTTCACAATAACATATAAGGATAGAAGTAAATTAAAAGTTCCTTTTCCAGCCGCTATTTCTTATGGATAATTTCCTCTTAAGATTCCATGGTTTGGACTGCACATATAATTCTATCTGCATGATAATGCTTGATGTGAAATCGTAAAATTATTATGCATGCTAATAGAAACTTTTTACTAAGAGGATTCTTCTAGCCATTGATGTCTGAATATTATAATTGTGATTCACAGGATGAATCATCATTGATCTGGTTTTCAAGCAGTGGAGAAAGAAAACTGAAGTTAGCTTCTGTCTCAAAAATTATCCCTGGCCAAAGAACCGTGAGATAATCTTTTTGGTTATTCGTTGTCATTCTAAAACTTTTTTGATATTTTAGTTATGATATGTTGTTAAAAAAAATCTTTATTTGGTATTGTATTCTTGATCTCTCTATTTATTAATTTTTGCTTGCACTAATTTTCAGCCTGTTTTCCAACGCTATTTGTGCCCTGAGAAGGAGTACTTGTCATTTTCTCTTATATACAACAATGGTAAACGATCACTGGATCTGGTCAGTACAAATATCCTGATATTCTTTCAAAACTTTGACTATTGTTAGCTCCTGAATTTTTGTACTGATTACCTTGTTTCTAATATGTGATGTGTTATGGATTCATAGATTTGCAAGGACAAAGTTGAGGCGGAGGTGTGGATTTCAGGCCTAAAGTCATTGATTTCTTCAGGGCAATGTGGACGTTCTAAAATTGATGGGTGGAGTGATGGAGCACTTTATCTCGGTGTAATTTGTTTTACCAAGAAATTTTTTTTTTTTTGAGCATTTTCTGTTCAATTAGTGATTTTCATCTTTCTTGCAGTTTACTCTTGCAACACTAAATATGCAGCACACTGATATTCTTGTATTTCTCTGTCTGAGCAAGATATCTCAGTTACATTTCTTCACGATTTGGACCCCCCCCAATTATACTTGCCGTAGATATGGATTCACTGTCATTGGTTTTCAAGATTGGTGTGGCTTCTATTTTAGCATGATCATAAGTTCATGATCTGTTTTCTAAATTTGCAAGTAATATATTTCATGCCATGTCCAAATTTTGTTGCACGGTCACGTTGTTTATGTTCAGATCTTTTGAATTCTTAGTTTTCAGGAATTGGGTAATCCCACATGATCATAGGTAGGCACTTACGGTCTCATCTGTAGTCAAGAGGCCTTTGACCTGGGAATGCAGTCTGCATGAAGGCTGATGGGGAGGAAAACACCTCACTGAGTAAGGTTTAGGCTTAATGGCCACAGATACTGGAAAGGCAGTTCAAAACAGCACTAATTCTGGTTGAGCCTTGATAAAGGGTTCAGCAGTTATTCCCTTTACTAGCAGAAGCAGAGCTAGCATGCTGGTTTCGAGTTACCAGTCTCATGTATGCTTTCCACCATTGCAAGTAGAGCTTTTTTCCTTTTTGGCATTTATAGATGGTTTTGGACCGAGAATCTTTTATGAAGCTCCAAGTTTACTTCCTCTTGGAGATCTTCATGCAGAGATGCATTCTCAACGTCAAGCTTGAGGATTGACTTTGAATAGGTCTCTCTTGAAACTCTATCATTAAGGAGATGATGTGTGGAAGTATATGTATATATGTGTGTGCGTGTGCGTATGTTTATTGTATACCCAACGGAGTATTGTAACTTTTCCCTTCAAGTAATATATATATATATATATATATATATATATATATATATATATATATATATATATATATATATATATATATATATATATATATATATATATATATAGGTGTTTGTGTCGGTCTTTAGACTGAACACAACACAACCATTTCTTCCTCTCCTTCTCTCTTCTCTCTACATTTCTTCTCTATTATATTTCTACTTGGTATCAGAGCGTTCGATCCGGGACCTGGCTGCAACCTGCGGTAGTGGGGCCCATTGCTGACGTTTTCCATGCGCATGGATGATGTCAGCAGTGTACGACCATAAAGTCTTTTTGAAGCAGAAGTTTGGGATCTGTTAGATCTGGATTTTAGAGGAATAATGAAGAGTTTCCTGCATAGCTTGGAGTGGTTTTTGTGGCGTTTCTGCAGGAAATGAAGAAAAAATGGGAAAAGTCCAGATTTCTTTCCTTCTGCTGTAGTGTTTTTCTGAAGGGTTTTTGAGGAGTTTTTCTAAAAGGGGTGCGTGCAATTGATCAAGAGCTATTACCATGAAAAAGATTCATGAAGTTTCGTCGAGGTTTTGGGGTACTTTGATGTCCTTTGTGAGAGATGGGCGTCGTAGTCTCTTACTTTGTGGGTTTTGTTGCTGGATTCTTCTTTCTTCTTCATGATCCCATGTTGTGGGGCTGCAAATGACTTGTAAAATAATGTGGGTGGTGATTGCAATGTTGATACTCTCGGCACAGTGCTTAGAAGATTCAGCGCACACAAGGTGTTTGATGAAATGCTTCACCCAACTTTGCATGAGGGTTGTTTACAAATGGTGGCTATTCCCTTCACAATTCATCTTCTCTTCACTTCTTAGGCCTGTTTATGACGCGAGTGTCCCTCTACCCTGCTGTTTGTTGTGAGTGTAGTTGCAAGTGATGCACCCTCACCTTGTATTTGTTCTCTTGAGTGTTGCACATGATGCACACTCATATTTGTGAGAGAATGTTATTGCCTCGATTGTTGTCGAGTTTTCTTATGTCCATGTACTTGAAGAGAAGATTCTACGAATGAAGTGCAAGCTTAAGTCTATATCTTGCCATGTTGTATTTGAGGGGGAGCAACGTTCCATGCTCATTATTACCATTTACTTTGTATTTATTCTAAGCTGAGCATGATTAATATACATCCTTCAGCTTGAGGGGGAGTGTGGAAGTATATCTATATGTGTGCGTGTGTATGTTTATTGTATACCCAGTGGAGGTAATATATATATATATATATATATATATATATATATATATATATATATATATATATATATATATATATATATAGGTGTTTGTGTTGGTCTATAGACCTAACACAACACAGCCGTTTCTTCCTCTCCGTCTTTCTTCTTTCTTATTTCTTCTGTATTATATTTCTACTTGATGTCCCCCTTGGCAATACTCCAGCACACTTTGAAAAATCCCGTGGTCATCTCACCCCCATCTTCCTGACAGTACTCCAGCAAAAGAGTGAGTCTTCTAATGAAGTACCTCGGGCTCCTGATTGGTGGTAAGACATTGTCTCCTAGATTTTGGGATTCCAATGAGGTCCTACATCCAATGAGGCCCAAAAGAAGTTGGCTCGGATGGAATAGATCCTACTTATCTTTAGGAAGAAGAACATCTCTCATCTGGTCCGCTATGGTCAACTCCCAATATATTTTCTCACTCTCTTTTAGATGCATGATTGGTTGTCAAAGAGAACAGAAAAATTACAAAGAGATTTTCAATGGCATGGGAGAGAAGTTGGCATTTCATCTTATGAATTGGGAAAATGGTGCAGAAATAGAGACAGGAAGGAGGCATTGGCATAGGGAAGTTTTAGGAGAAAATTGGGCTTTCCTAGGAAGGTGGTTGTGGATATATCGTGAAGAGTTGGAGGGACTCTGGAGCAATGTTATTCTTACAAAATACAGTGTGTGGTTCCCTGGAATACGGGTTTGGATGTGTGGAAGGATATCAGCAGGGTGGGAAGAAGACAACTGGGAGATGGCATGATTACATCTAGCAGGGTAGGTAGCATCTTTGCCATTTTATATCAGGCATCACGACAAGGTGAGATTTGGCTTGATTTTATTTTTTATTTTTTGGCTAGAGAAGGTTCCGTTGGCTGAAGCATTCTCCACTCTATCTCTCTTTTTGTCAATCACAAGGCTAGAAATTTCAGATAGTTATAATATGGAATGTGATGCTAAGATGTAATCATCATGCAGAAATTGATTTGTATTTCGACCTTTTGTCCGACTTCACAAGCATAACTTTGATCCTTTGGCCAAGGATTGGAAGATCTAGAAATGGTCGGTGAACAACTTCTCAGTGAATCCTTTGTGCGATATCCAATCCCATTGGCTCAGTGTACCTGGTAGTCGGTGTGGAGGATTGGGCCATTGGGCTTTTGCCTAGAGTTCAAGCTTTTGTTATGTTATGTGGGAGGGGAACTCGCCAGCAGATTATATGGCAAGGTTAGGGAGTGCTTCTCAATCTTACGCCGCCTTCAAACATCAGGTGGAGCTTCCTCCCCAGGTTAGAGGATCTATCTTTCTGGATAAGGTTGGATTGGGTTCTATTAGGATAGTCTGATTCCCTTGCAGATAGCTTTTTGTAATTAATACGTGCTTTCATGGATGGCCCCCTGTTTTATGTAAAGGGGTACCTCAGATGTACAGCTGATGTTTTTTGATATGGAAACAATCTTTGGAAAAAAAAAAAGAAGCTTTTCTTTGATCACCTTGGTCGATAAGATCCTAATCGTTGATAATATCTAGAAGAGGGCTTTGCTTTACCCAACAGTTGCATCATGTGTAGGGAGAATGAAGGATTGGTCAATCATCTTTTTCTTTACTGTAAGATGGCACTTTGGACTCACTGCCTTTCTCTCTTTGCAGTTCAAGGCTGTCTCAATGATGCCATTGTAAAAAATCCTTTAATGGTTTGGGGAGATGGGCCTCTCACTTCCCAAGGTAAGAATTATTTGGAAGCTGGTGTCGTCTGTGCTTGTGTAGGGATCTGGAAAGTGAGAAACTGAAGAATCTTTAAGACAAAGAACCATCGCCTTTTCTGATGTTACAAGGGATTGGAGTTTGTTAGTTATCTGTGTAGTCTGGGTCTCCCTTCTGGATGGTTGTGTTTTTCATCTATGCCTTTGGGGGGACTGTCCTCACTTTTCTTACTATGTTTCTGTCCGGGCACGTAGGATGATCTCTTATCACCCTTCATTTTTGCTCAGTTTTTGTATCTTTTTATCATTCTAATAGATTTTCGTTGCCTTTGGGGAAAAAAAAGAACATCTTCAGATAACGATGAATCAAATGAAATACTTTCTGATTGCATAATCTCACAGCCAGATGAAATCTGGTTGCACAGATATTATATGTAGCAATGATTACACAGAGCTTGTACTTAGGTACTGAACCAGATTGCACAGATATGATATTGGAAGATTCAACTGCCGTTGACAAATCTGCAACTGATCAGTCTGACTGCACTCTGGAACTGGAAAAAGAAAAGAAAAACGCTGAAATTTTTTCTGATTGAATCAAATCTTTGACCTAATCATCATCTAAGCCTTATCCCAACTAATTGGAGCTTTCGAACTATATTATTTATATTAATAAAAATATATATGGAAAAATGTATGCATTGTATCTTCAATTATTCAAAGATACTTCTATAGAAAGTTAGATTTTCTTAAAATCTTTTTACGAATTTGCTTTTTCTTTTTCTCTGTCTCTCTGTCTCTCTCTCTTTTGTAAATTTAAGTTTTATTGTGAGGTATCTTTCAAGTGCGAAAGAAGAAGAAGAGGTTTGATCCTTCGGTTCTTAAAAATAAGGGTTATATATGGATGGTCATCATCTTTTGGTGGAAAAACAGTGAACCCAACACATACATAGTGTTCATTGCTCCTGTGACCCCTTCCGGCACGGGTGGCGTGTGGGTGTGCCAGAATTGGTATTGCAGTTCCAATTCAAACCGACCAACAATGACCCCGAGCGCCGAAGTAGGTAGACAGAGTATGACTGAAATGTGAGGAGATCGGTTGCCTATTCAGCCACTCGCTCAATGTGTAAATCAATCAGGGAATAGTCAGAGAGTGGGGTTTGTCCTTTGATGATGGGTTACTCCTTTGCCTTTCGTACGAAATGACTTTTCAATATAAATTAATGTAATAAGAGAGAATTCCTTATAGTCGTTCGCTATTAGCTTCCAGTGTTTTAAATAGCGGTAGCGTGTTGCGTAGCGTTCAACCCTCTGTAGCGTGTAGCGAAATAGCGTAGCGTGTAGCGTAAGCTACACAATACTTCTATTTTTTAATTAAAAATATATATGATATATATATATATATATATTAAATAGTAAGAAAAAAGTAAAATATTTTGGCATTTTGAGTTAGCAATTACAGTCCATAATTTAATTGGTAAATTTTAAGTTAATACATGTCTTGTGTACAATTTTTAAGGGCCCGAATTAGGTAGGACTCAGATTGTGAAGTGTAGCACATGAGTGTCAAAGTTTTTGGACCCCACTCGTGATGAATGTGTTATATCCACACCGTCCATCCATTTTGTCAAATAATTTTAGGGCATGAGCCCAAAAATGAGGCGAGATCCAAAGCTCAGGTGGAGCGGCACCATAAGAAACAATAATAATCAAACGATTATCATTAAAAATTTATCGGGGCTACAAAAGTTTTAGATCAAGTGACATGTGCGTTTTCCCTTCATCCACGTTAGTGTGACCCTATTAACGAGTTAGATGGAAAATAAACATTACAAAGTGGACCCTAAAAATTTTTTAATGGTGAGCATTTTATAACCACTTGTTTCTATCTTTGTGGTCCACCTGAGATTTGGATCTTACTAATTTTTTGAATCATAACCTAAAATGATGTGGCAAAATGGATGGACGGCATGGATAAAATACATACAGCATGATGGGGCCCATGTGGCATGTGTACATTTTATTAAATTGTGCACGTGGTATGCTAACGGGTACCAGTCCATTCATTTAATGCAAGCAAGTCATGTGGGTCCGATCATGAGGTATGTGTTATATCTAAACCGTCCATTCATTTGAAGAACTAGTCTTAAGGCTTGACACAAAAAATAATATAGATCTAATTATCAAGTGGACCACACTTGCAAAAAGCAATGGGGGATTTCTACCATTGAAACCCTTATTGGGATCACAAAACTTTTAGATTAATATGAAATTTATTTTTCCTCTCCATTCACCTTTTGAACAGATTGGATGAAAAATAAACGTTAGGGTGGGCCTACGAATTTTTTAACTGTGAAAAATCACCATCTCGCTGCTATTTTTGGTGTGGTCCAGACGATCTTTGGATACGATTCATTTTTTGGCTAATGCTCTAAAATGATATTTAAAAATAGATGAACGGTGTAGATATAATAAATACATAGCTGTGGGGCCCATGTAACTTTGATCTCCTTTGAACTGTTCGTACAACTCGGAGCTCGAGGAGTGTCGGCCTTCGACTTAGCATGACACGTATCTCCGGCGGCGGTCAAACGG
The DNA here is from genome assembly GCA_030180095.1 of Magnolia changhungtana. Classification (NCBI taxonomy): domain Eukaryota; kingdom Viridiplantae; phylum Streptophyta; class Magnoliopsida; order Magnoliales; family Magnoliaceae; genus Magnolia; species Magnolia changhungtana. The sequence goes on from JASAUF010000652.1 coordinate 7,740,274, forward strand.
CGTCCGATAAAAAACGGAGAGGGAAACCGAAAAGAAAAGGAGGGAAAGAAGAGAGAGAGAGAGAGAGAGAGAGAGAGAGAGAGAGAGAGAGAGAGAGAGAGAGAGAGAGAGAGGAGGAGGAGGAGGAGGAGGAGGCCGGGCCGCAAGGAGAGAGAGAGGAGGAGGAGGCCGGGCATGAAGCAGCCAAGCATCAAGAATGGCCATGCAACGCGGAATCGGCCATAAGAATTGCACGCGATTTCCGTAATGACGCATAGCTAGCAAGAAGAGAAGAAGAAGAAAGAAGAAGAAGAAGAAGAAGAAGAAGAAAAGAAAAAAATAAAATAAAAAGGTATGTTTTTTTTTTTTTATTATTTTTTATTATTTTTTTAACGCTATTTTAAGCGCTACGTAGCGTTTTTTGTACGCTACGCTACGTAGCGTACGCTACACGCTACGCTACGACGCTATTTAATACACTGTTAGCTTCTGAAGGATACTCTGCCAGTGATGGGATGAAGTTCCAATTACAGCTATAATTATCAACTACTGCATTAAAAGTTTAAAACTACGAATTACACTAAGAAATGTAAATGACAAGTGCGGAAAGTAAATGACTATACTAGGAAAAGTAATTTACTTGATAAGGAAAGTAGATAGTTACACTATGGAATGTAAATCTGATAAGATAATTTGAAAGACAATTGAAAGATAATTGAAAGATAAATTTTGGTTTTGATTGGTTTGGTTGGTGTGAGACCATTTTTCATGCTTGCTTTGATCTTCTATTTATAGCTCTAATCCAGGCGTTGTGAATCCTTCCCACGTTTCGATGGTTATCATAATCGTTTCTCCATTACTTTGTTTTCAGATATTTCCCACGATCTGTTTCATTTGAATTTTTCTGTAACCAATTAGCTGACAGTTGTACATATTTCGACCGTTAACCATCCATTGCTTAGTCACTTGGACTCGGTCGCTTACGCATCGGCCACTTTAATATAATTGATACATCGTAATCCCTTCCTCGAGATGCAACTGTACATATCTGCAGGAAATCTTCTTACCGCAATATGCGCTTTGTACACGTTCTCTACCCTGGTTGGTCGAAAACAGACCTTGGCCGGATAGGGTACAAATGCATATGAGATAAATAGCAATATATGCCATAGGAGGATGGGACAAAAAATTGGAAATGTGATTCCTATGAGTTGGAAGCGCAAATCTTTATGATGAGAATCATGGTTTCCACAAGTATCCGAGCTGAAAGTGCAAGTCCACATTTAGAATTAGGAGTATTTGGTGAAATGGATGAATATTGCAACCATTGTGTGGATCTCCTAGATCTGATCAGATCATATTTCTCAGGCTAGAGAACACAAGCACATGGACAGATATGACTGGGTCTTCTAGATCTGATTATATCAGATCTATCTGGCAAGAAAACAGAAGAGCGGAGGCACATTGGAAAACGTCAATCACATCTTATCTACAGTTTCCTACATGTATAGTTGCAGATGAAGGTGAACAGATTTGGCTTTCAGATCTTGGGAAGAGAAGAAAAGAAGAGAGAGAGGAGAAGCAGCTGATGCGATCTAGACAGTAAGGGAAGAAGAAACAAGTCAAATTGTGAAGAAAGGAAGGAGGAGAACAGAGAGATAAAAGAAGAAATTAAGAGAGGTGAGAAGTGTTTTGGGCATTAAAAGAGTTAGCTGACAAACATTGGTTGACTAACGTTCTATTATAGTTTAACTACTATAAAGTGACTAAACTGTGATTATTTACAGAGCTTTGCTAGGCCCACATGCGTGTTCAAGGCAGTTCATGTACATGCCACACTCTGTCAACATGGCTTATTGGTTTGAGATCCGATCCATTCATTAGAGCGGTGCCACTTTGTAGATGCTCTTTGCCGAGATAAGTTCAGTCCTCTCGAAACATGTGCCACGGTTTATGAAAAAATATATGGCTGAAAAAAACTAATAACTATACAGTTCAAGATCCCAGTTAATAAAGATACCAGTAAACAACTGATAACTATACAGTACAAGAACCCAGTTAATCTGGATTTCAGTCTTCGGGAAAGGGGAATTCCATTTCCGGGAGGGAGTCCTAGTAGCATAGCTTAGAGATACCAGTAAACAACTGAAAACTAAGAGTACAAGATCCTGTTTAATTTGGATTTCAGTCTTGGAAAAGGGAAATTCCGTTTCCTTACCATTATCTAAGTTTCCAATTTGGTACCATATCCAACTAATACTCTCATTGGACAATTTATCAGCCAAATTACTGGCCTTTCGTTACATTGGCAAACAAAATGTTCAGCCTGGGGACAAATTCCATGGTCCAGATCCATTGACCGTGCAAGAGTCGACATGCATAGAGTCACCTTATTTTCCACCACCTAGAGTCAGAGCTCTACAAACTATCCTCAAACCTTCCCAAAGTGCCTTTGCCTCACCTTGTTAGAGTAAACCCAACCAAAAGGGCTTGAAACTGACATACAGAGAGTGGATTTAAGGTGTAGGGATTTGTAGGTATAAGTTCAGCTAAGGTTTTGAATTTTGCGCTTTGTAGATTTTTGAACTTTGGGTGGGGTTTCATTTTTTTTTTTTTTTTTTTAATTATAAATTTTTATTATGGGTTCATGGGATTATTTTTTATTTTATCATGTGTTCATGGGATTCCCTAGCTTGTGGTCTAAGATTGTCATAAGTAGGATTTTTGGGATTCTGTACACTTTCTTTGGAACTGACGTAGGAAGAAATTTCTGGTTCAAGATGGTGCAATGCATATAAAAATTGATAAACATAAATTGCAAACTTGAAGGACAGTAAATTGGTGGTGCATGAACCTCTGATCTTGAAAGAACCTCACTCCTGTAGAGATTTAAGATCTAGATTTTGTTCATGTTCTCTAGACATGATACTATAAAAGAAGCTGAAATATCTTGTTCAGAAGTTCATGAATTTTTACACAGAGTGGTAGACATTTTTTTTATTATTATTATTTTGAGTGACAGAAAATTAATTGGAGAACTTGCAAAAGTCAGGAAAGAATATGAGTGGTGGGCTTTTTTGCCATCATCATTTTCTAAGCCCTATCCCTATCCAACTAGTTGGGGTCGGCTAAATGAATTTCGTTATGCCCTTCCACTTTATCAAGGACCATATCCTAGTTAAACCATAGGTCATTAATCTCTTCTTACTGCCTCCACCCACGTCCTTTCGGGCCTTCCCCTAGCACTTTTAGAGCCTTCAACTTGAACTAACTCACTCCTAGCCGGTGCAGTTCTTGATCTCCTTTGCACATGGCCAAACCATCTAAAGTCTCTCATTATATTACCTTTTGGTGCTACTCCTAAATTCCTCAAATGCATTTGTTTCTGATTCTATCCTGTCTTGTGACTCATCCTCTCAACATCCTCATTTCAGCTAACACTCATCCTATGGACATGTTGCTCTGGTGCCCAACATTTTGTTCCATAAAGCATGACTGGTCTTATAGCTATTTGCTAAAATCCCCCTTTCAATTTGATTGCCATGTGGCAACCACATAAAAATCCAGAGGCACATCTCTACTTCATCCACCTAACTCTAAGTCTATGAGCAATATCCTTCTCAATCTCTTCACTCATGAATAATTGACCTAGGAAATGGTCATTTTTGTGTAGTTCTTGGTCAACAATCTTAGGGTCCGTTTGGATAGAATTAAATGGAGGGAATTGGGAGTAAATGAAGGTAAATGGTATCTTAAGTGTGTTTCGATAGAAGAAAATGCATGCAAATGAAATGAAATGGAAGTAAATGGGCTTGTAAATGAAATCCTCCTTACGAAAGAGGATTTGGAAGTAAATGGGGTGAAATGCCTTTTTGAGCTCCCTTGGAGAGTCGCGCGACTAAACAAAGGTGGCGCTATGCACATGTCCACCATACACATGACATGCTAGTGCTCCAAAACCATTCAAATACCGGCTACATCATTAAAATCACGCCAATAAAATCAACCAATCCTCCTAAAGGCTAGCCATCTAAATGGATGGTTAAAAAGCATTGGCAAGTTGCTTGTTTGTGATCCTTATGTTTTTGGCCCACCCGAGGCTCAAGATTTTTATTTATTTATTTTTTTGTGGCTAAATTATATATTTCAATGGGCTTATTACAATCAATCTATTAAATATCACATATGTACACTAATTTGAGATATTAAAGCTGATTTGGGATATCACATGTTACTGTGAATATATTGCAAAAATTCCAATGCATTCCAAATCCTCTCATTTACTCCTATCCAAACAATATATTTGGATTTTAAATGCATTTCATTTACTCCTATCCAAACACATGCTGAGTAAGCCATTTTACTCCCAATTCATTTACCTGCAATTCGATTTCCCATTTACCTCCGTTTACAAGCTCCCAAATGAGAACTAATTCCTCATTTTCACTTATATTGTTACTAAAACTGCATTCCATTTACTCTGTTTTAATCTGGCTCATTTAAAAACCTTTAGATTTTAAAGCATTGTTCCATAGTTCTAATTTTGCATTTAACCTCTCCCTCATCTTGTCCATCGAAACCATGTCATCTGCAAACAACACATCAGAGGATCTCTTCCTGTTGATGCCTTGTTAGCTCATCCATAACCACTGCCAAAAGGTAGAGGCTTAATACTGACCCCCCAGTGTCAGCTTACGATATTGGCCCTCACATTTTGTAGCACTCCGTTGCATGTATCCTTAATTACGCCATTATATCCTCTTAAGACTCCTTCCTTTTCCAACACCCACTAGATTATTTCTATAGGAACCCTATCATGTGCTTTCACTAGGTCAATAAAGGCCATGTGGAGATCCTTCCTCATTTGCGTATGTTTCTAAGTCAATTGTCTAAGTAGGAAAATAGCTTTAGTGGTAGGTTTATTTATTTATTTTTTATAATGAGTACTTTGATTGGATATAAAAGGTAGGGAAATTTCCATCTTACATGTCATACATGTAAGCATTAGGTACATAAGAACTCAGCCAAATTTCTCAATAAACGAACCGTGCTAATGCAGATCTTTTGCATGCAATAGTTAGGGCGAAAAAATAGCATGCTACAATTAAGATGAGAAAATTGAACAACCATTGTATAGTTAGATTCATTGGTTGAAGCTGATAGTGAGTAAATGATTCTTTTCGCAGTTTTCATTTGGCTTGTGGGGTGTAAGAGAATTCTCACCATTGACAATCTTCAAAGGAGAGCGTTGATTTTACCCAATATGTGTTTGATGTGTGAGGGAAATGCGGAGTTGATTGATAATTTGTTTTGCATTGTTCCTTCACTTATAAAGTGTGGGCTCATTTCCTCCGACTGTTGTGTGTGGAATGGGTTCTGCTGGAGTCAGTAGAAGATTTTATGTCGTCTTGGCATGGCAGGAAGCAAAGTGGAGATTCATTTTGATGGTTTTTTTGGGGGGGGGTGCATTTGGGGGGCTAGGAATGGTCGTTGCTTTCGGAATCAGAACATAGAGGTAGAGGATGTTATCAGGCAGTTTAAAGGGCTTGTGTCGAGTTGGGCTGTGTATGTAAAAGCCGGTGTGTCCGGCAATCTTTTCGATGCTTGTTAGTGTTCGGTAGGGTTGTATTCTTTCCCTGCACTGCGGTTTGTTTATAAATTTTTTGTTATCTTTCAATAAAAAATAAAAAATCAAACCTCACATGCCTCATCAGATCCTTCAGGTTGTTTTTAATGCCTATGCTTATTCAGTTTCACAAGGAACTCAATAATACAAAATACTGGGCCATGCTTATGCAGTTAGGTAGATCCCCCAACATGTGCATTAATGACATGAAGGAATTCAACTACGCATCTTACTTATTACACAACCGTGCTAAATTCATCATCATCATCATATAGTCCTTGTCCTGATTAATTGGGTTGGCTACATGAATCTATTCCAATCTAGGGCCATACCTAGGTCATCAATTCTTTTCTTACTACCTCCATCCACGCCTTTTTGGGCCTTACCTACATTAATTTCGTTTGAATGTTACATGCCTTGTTAGATTTTTCATGTTGTTTGTAATGTTTCAGTTCATTCAGTTTGTTATAATGTTGCATACTTGTTTTCTGGACAATTTCATGATGTCTTTGCAAATGATTTTCTGTTTCCTATGCCGTTGCACATTGTGATTGATACATGGTTTCATGGAAAATTTTCTTTCAGGACAGTAAAGATTTAACCTCCAATAGTCCAAGTGACGGTTCCATCGGTGCCCCTCCAGACATTAGCTCTCCAGAAACTTCTATCAATAGAAAAACAAATTCTACATCTAAAAGTTATTCTCTTGAAAATTCACAACATTCTGAAAGGTCTGATGTAGCATTAGACCTCACAAATATGCAAGTGAAAGGAGCCACATCAGATGCTTTTCGAGTTAGTGTTTCAAGTGCTCCTAGTACTTCTAGTCATGGTTCTGCACAGGATGACTGCGATGCATTGGGGAATGTATACATGTGGGGTGAGGTTATATGTGATGACTCAGTACGAGGTGGGGGTTGTAAAAATACTAATTCTTTGATTGTGAGAACTGATGTGCTACTTCCCAGGCCCTTGGAATCCAATGTGGTTTTGGATGTTCACCGTGTAGCGTGCGGGGTCCGGCATGCTGCACTTGTTACAAGGCAAGGGGAAGTTTTTACATGGGGCGAGGAGTCCGGAGGGCGCCTTGGCCATGGAACTGGTATTGATGTCATTCAACCTCGTCTTGTTGAATCTTTATCATTCTGCAATGCTGATATTGTTGCGTGTGGGGAGTTCCATACCTGTGCTGTTACCGTGGCTGGCGAACTTTATACATGGGGAGATGGTACGCATAATGCTGGGCTTCTTGGTCATGGTACTGACATTAGTCATTGGATACCAAAGAGAGTTTCAGGTCCTTTGGATGGACTTCCAGTTGCTTCAGTTACTTGTGGACCCTGGCATACAGCCTTAGTGACATCAACTGGGCAACTGTTCACGTTTGGTGATGGAACGTTTGGTGCATTAGGCCATGGTAACAGGGAAAGCATTTCATACCCAAGAGAAGTAGAATCGTTGATGGGGTTGAAGACAATTGCTGTTGCATGTGGAGTGTGGCATACTGCTGCTGTGGTCGAGGTCATTGTGGCACACTCTAGTGCCAGTAGTTCATCAGGAAAGTTGTTCACTTGGGGTGATGGAGACAAAAACCGTCTTGGTCATGGGGATAAGGAGCCACGACTGAAGCCTACTTGTGTTCCTTCACTTATTGATTATAATTTTCACAAGCTGGCTTGTGGGCACAGCCTTACAGTTGGCTTGACTACATCTGGGCATGTTTTTACAATGGGAAGCACTGTTTATGGTCAACTTGGAAATCCCCGTTCTGATGGAAAGCTACCTTGCTTGGTAGAAGATAAGCTTGTTGCTGAATCTGTTGAAGAGATTGCCTGTGGTTCATACCATGTAGCAGTGCTAACATCCAAGAATGAGATTTACACATGGGGAAAGGGAGCAAATGGGAGATTGGGCCATGGAGACATTGAAGACCGGAAAACGCCTACACTTGTTGAAGCCTTGAAGGATAGACATGTTAAATCGATTGCATGTGGTTCAAACTTCACAGCAACTATATGTCTTCATAAATGGATTTCTGGTGCTGAGCAGTCTCAGTGCTCAGCCTGCAGACAGACATTTGGATTTACTCGAAAAAGGCACAACTGCTACAACTGTGGTCTAGTACACTGCCACTCTTGTAGTTCTCGAAAAGCATTAGGAGCAGCTTTGTCTCCTAATCCTGGCAAACCTTACCGTGTATGTGATTCCTGTTATGGAAAGCTAAACAAAGTGTTAGAAGCTGGTCTTAATAATAACAAGAGGAATATTATACCCCGTCTCTCGGGTGAGAACAAAGACAGGTTAGAGAAGGCAGAGATAAAATTATCAAAGAATGCATTGCCCACCAATATCGATTTGATTAAGCATCTGGATACCAAGGCAGCAAAACATGGAAAGAAGACTGATTCCATGTCTTTGGTTCGAGCTTCCCAAATTCCTTCTTTGCTACCTTTAAAGGATATTTATTTTCCTAGTGCAGTTGATATACGTCGAGCAGTTCCGAAACCAGCTAACACATCTGCAGTTCAGTCAGGAATCAACTCCAGATCTGTTTCACCTTTCTCCAGAAAATCTAGCCCCCCACGTTCTGCGACACCAATTCCTACAACATCGGGCCTTTCTTTTTCCAAAAGCATTACCGATAGTCTTAAGAAAACTAATGAACTCTTGAATCAAGAAGTGCAGAAATTGCGTGCCCAGGTATATTTAGCTTGGTTTCCACTCCTTATTTTGTTGATGTTAGCTGTATTTGCTCACAGAACTTGTTTATTTATCGTGAATTGGGCTCAGGTTGATAGTCTGCGACAACGGTGTGAACTTCAAGAATTTGAGCTGCAGAAGTCGGAAAAGAAAGCTCAAGAAGCTATTGCATTGGCTGCAGAGGAATCTGCAAAATCGAAAGCTGCAAAAGAAGTAATAAAATCCCTAACTGCTCAGGTAACATTCTGATTCATCTCCACTTCATTGTCTTGTAGATCTTATGGTGCTATCTTGGGAACTGGTTTTGGTAACATGGTCTGAAGCTGAGATTTAGGATGGAGTTATATGACATGGTATCTTCGTTAGTGGCTTAGTGCATGTTTAACTTGGAGCTGACAAGCGGCGTTCGATTCTGTCGAGCTATGAAAAAGATTTCATTTCTTTCTCTAGATTTCCTATGGTCCACAAGCTCCAAAGTCCCCAAAATCTCTCAAAAGTTGCAAAAGATATGTTTTTCAATTAAGTATGATGCCTAAATACACTTTAAAACAAAAATCCCTTTTTTAAAAAAGGAAGAAAAATAACGATTTTTTGACCAGGCACTGCCGGTTTTGGAGTTCGATTATCGAATGGTACGATTTGATCTGAATTGTACGATTCACAATTTGATTGTACGATTCAGCTGAAATTGTGATTCAAGTGTACGATATGAATTATACGATCGTATATCGTATGATAATGACAACACTGATTGGATCTGATATCCGGTTGTTGTTAGGAGACCAGATAAAAAAAAAAATCTTAACCATTGCGAACTCACACACCTGAATTGTCAATTGTTGGCATTTGTTTTCTGCTTTGATATCAGGTTGTTGTTGGATCACCAGATGTTATGCACCTGAACTACCCTATGCACCTACAGCAGTTGGTAACTGCTATCTGCAGACCTGTTTCAGCACACATATTTTTCTGACTGAAATGCTGATTCTCATAATCTGAATTTGGATGCTATTGCCTACTTCCAGATTGGATCATCTGAACCTGTCTGCATCACCTGCTTGTCGGTTCTCATGTCTGACATTGTTGCCGTTGGCTGTCCTCTCCACCCATGCCAGGCATCATTTCTAGTGCTTGCTCCTCATGCCACCTGTCACTACTCATCACTGCTTAGACTTTGTCGCCGCTGAAGTTTTTCTTCTTCTTCTTCTTTTTTTTTTTTTTTTTTGGTTGAATAAATGTTGTACAGCCTTTCAAACTCAAGCTACTTCTACAAGCACTTTGAGTTTGAGGGGAGGGTGTTAGAGTAGATTAGTGTATCTCTGGAGTGTCTCCTAGATTAGATTACATTAAATCCTAGTTTGTCTCTTAAGATCTGATAAGATACACTCTCTCTTGTATATATATTGGTCAATGGTCATTACCAATGAATACAAAACACATAAGTTTCCAACCATGTATCCTTAAATCCAAGAGTCAATAAGCAATCTCATTACTACTTGAGACCTGCAGATCTAAGAAGCTTCACTATTTTGATCTAAACGAGTTGGTATTCTATTCATAGTTTTTTATTGCACATATAATCTAGGTCAATTGGGGCTTGTTCCCTTCAACCATGTGTTTAAAAGCCCATGTCTCACGGAACTGTTCAGACTCTCAAAATATACATCTGGATTTAAGATTGCAGTTGCTATCTATCACGGCCCAATAGGTTTCTATATGGTATTGGTGTTTCCTCTTGAAAATTGTTGACCTTGGCATCTTGCTACATTCTCTTTTTCATCGTCGTCATTGTTGGCACTTGGCAGTGAAAAAATCACAGACAATTGTTTGGGCCCCACAAAATGTCTAGAACAAACCAAACTGCCTCATCAACAACAATCTTTTTGCCTTTTATTTTATTTTATTGTAATTGGGTCTTATGATTTGAGGGGAGTCTAAGGATTGTATCCGCCCTTAATCCAAGGCTTGAGTTTACTCTTAATCAGTTGGTGATGGGGACATCTCGCGCACACGCCCGCCCCCTCTACGCACATACGCAAGGAGGATGATGGGGACATCTCGCGCACACGCCCTACCCCTACACACGTACCTCTCACGCACATGACGACGTCCAGGAGGCAGTTAGAAGACAAGGAGGGCCTCAAGAAAACCGTCGATCTCATGATCGTGGATCGAATTTTACTTACGACATCCGGGAGGGTCTCCTAATTAGATAGGGTTTTCTTATAAATAGGCACCCCTTGTTGTGTTTTGGTTCCTTGGAGTGGACTAATGGGTGCGAATGCGTTTCCCCTCCCTTCATCGAAGGGTTAATACCGTCATGTGGATCCCACCATTGGATCTCATGATTGTGGCATCTCACTATCTGGATGATCTAATGCTTTGAGTTTTGCTTATTATTGTTATTAGGAATATCATGCGATCGGGGCAAGTTGGATTTTTTTAGATGGGCCCCACACACGTGCTTTGATTAGTTTGTTCATCTTTTGGCTCAGTTTTTGTTATCCTCTCATATTCTAGCCCTAAATTACGTTTTCTAAGTTATATCCCTCTGTTCTTAAGGGTTAATGAAATTGGTGAATCCCCTTGGATTAGGGGACCTGATTACTATGCATGTGTGGATGATTATTTCACATGGTATGATCTAAGCCATGTCATATTTAATTTTCCATGGGTATATGAGTTTTGCTTATTATTGTTATTAGGAATATCATGGACGGTTTAGATTACTTTGATTAGTTGTTATTTTTGTTACTTCGTCTCTAAGTAATAGGATGCGCACATGGCGTGGCCTTTGGGGTATATGTTTTTCTTATAAATAGGTAACCCATTGTAGGTTTTTATTCATTAAATATTATGAATAAAATTCTGCATTTTCCTAATTATCTAATTCTTTGAGTTGTGGAAATCCAATTGGGTGCGAAACCCTCCCTTCTTTGAAGGGCTAATTAGCGTGGTGCGAAGCCACACCCATCTCAAATCGCCCCCATTTCCTACCATCCATAATCATCACCTCTCACAGCCATCCACTCTTCAAATCCACATTTATTTTGCAGCCAATCTCTCTCTACAACAGATTTCTAGAATCAGGCCCTGCAGGAGAGCTGAAACTTCAACGGAGCACCGTGGTCAAACTGGTCATCCGTTCGATCTAAAACTTGGTGTGTGGGTGGCCCATCCCTGGCTGGCCAACCCCTAGCTGACCCTTTTTGGGTTTGTGGGCCCCACACATGTACGGGCCACAATCCGCGCATGTGCGCCAGGTCCGCTTGTTGCCCACACAAGTGGACTGATCCCAGGTTCTCTTTCCTCTCTTTCACTCATCTCTCACCATATTTCCCTAGCCCTAACCTTAGATTATCCTAAATCCAAATTTCTATTCCCCCTTTTCAACCCCAGGGTTTCCCGAATTGAAACATGTGAATCCCATTGATTGGGGAAATAATCCTTTGCATGTGTGGATGAATCTACTCTCTTTTGATCATTGTTTGGTCTATAATTTTAATTGTCCAGCCCTAGCATGTGTAGACTTGGACCCTTGTAGATTCCCCTTGATTGAATGCTTGACTTTATGCGGGATGTGGAGGTTTTGTGAATGTTTCTAAATTAGTATGATTTAAAATCAGAAATCTTGCATCTCATGTTTAATTTCCATGTCCTGCATCAGTTGGCCATGTTGTTAGGATTTGAGGTGAGTCCAAGACTTGAATCCACTCTTAATCCGCTCATATTAGTCTCTGTCTTGAATCTGCTCTTAATTGCCATACCATTATGCTACATGCGTGTTTGCAGAGTCACCACTATTTTTAAAATGGTTGTAACTATCACTAGATCCAGCCCATTAATTAATCTAACAAATTGAAGGAGGTTTATTAACCTAGATATGTATTAGAGAACCCATCCACACACCATTATTGTGTCAACTTGGCACACTTGTGACATATCGAACCTGTTCATCCATTGGGTTCCAACCATACAAATGCTCTCATTAAAAAATAAAGAGAATCACTCATAAGAGAGCCATCCACACGCCACCGTTGATGTCCACATGGTACACTTGTGAGAGATCCAATATTTTCATCAGGTGGGGTCCTGCTGTTGATTCCCTTATCCGTCCAACCATACAGATGCCCTCATAAAAAAAAAATAAATCAAGAGAATCACTCATAAGAGAGTGATCCACATGCCATCATGATGTCCAGTCCACATGCCACGCTTGTGAGAGATCCAATATGTTCATCAGGTGGGTTCCGACCGTAGATACCCTTCTCCAAAGATTAGGAGAGTCCACTCATTAAAGCTGCCACGATGTTTGAAAAAAAAAGATGGCTTATAAAAACTTGGCTTAGTTTCTTTAGCCATCCACTTACTCATGTACTGTAGATTATTTGATTATAGACAGGCCCAGTTTTTGGTCAAGGGTGTCTGCATGGTGGAGACCTGATGCAGGATAATTAACCACTTGCTCTAAAAGCTCGAACTGTTAGAGCATGGCGAATTAATCCCTTTATCTCATAGCCTAGGCCCCACATCTCATGGGTTAGGACCTCGGCTGAACCCCCTCGTGGGCCCCAAACCGCATGAGTACCGCTTCACACGAGCCACCCACCCCGAGTGTGTCCCTGCATCCCACAGGCTACCCTACTTGAGCCCGGTGTGAAATGCCCCTGTATTAATCACCCCCGGTGAGGAGTCTTGAACACGAGACGTCCCCTGTGGGCCCCGCTCACCTTGAGTGTGCCCCTGCATTCCACAGGCAACCCCACTTGAGCCCGGTGTGAAATGTCCCTACTTTAATCACCCCCGGTAAGGAGTCTCGAACACGAGACCTCCTGCTTTGATACCAATTTGATGCAGGACAATTAACCACTTGCTCTAAAAGCTTGAACTGTTAGAGCATGGCGAATTAATCCCTTTATCTCATAGCTCAGGCCCCACATCTCATGGGTTAGGACCTTGGCTGAACCCTCCTCACGGGCCCCAAACCACATGGGTATCGCCTCACATGAGCCACCCACCCCAAGTGTGTCCCTGCGTCCCACAGGCTACCCCACTCGAGCCTGGTTTGAAATGCCCCTGCATTAATCACCCCCGGTGAGGAGTCTCGAACACGAGACCTCCCTCATGGGCTCCGCCCACCCCGAGTGTGCCCCCGCATTCCGTAGGTAACCCCACTCGAGCCTGGTTTGAAATGCCCCTGCATTAGGACCATTTGATGGATGGATTGGATCTTGCACACATCTGGTACTTTGTCAGATTGAGTGGTGTGTAGATTCTTCCTTTCTCCATGTGTGTTGGCTTAGCAAAGCTCCAATTGAATTAACATACTTCGGGTGTCATTTAATACTTGGCAGATTGTGATGGTTGATACACAACACTCAAAATTTACAGATGGCATATATTTAGTCAATTTAAACTATCCAACTTGTTGGCCCTTATTTAGACCATGAACCGGCCAAATCATTGGACCTAAACCTGACCCAAACCAAACTCGAAGCGAGGGTTCTCTTGCCTAATGGGTACCAGACATGTATGAACCTGATCAGCTTTGGATTTGGAGCCTCAAATATCATACCCAGTTCTGAACCCAACCCCCAAAGGTGAATTTGGCTACACTAGGGCCCTAACCAAACTTGAGCAGTTGACAACCGTACCCAAAAAATAACCTAACAATAAAGTTGCACTTACATGAAGCAATGGTTTTCTTTGTTGATGTATGGACTCTACCTATCATTTATTTACAAATAAACAACTAAATTTATGCAAGAAAAAAATTAAAAAATTAAGAAGGATCTTTTGCTGCTTATGCTCGAATGTGTTGCCGCTTCACCTGTATAAGCAAAATGTTTAACTTAGACATCAAATCAAATGCTCCATTGAAATAAAGGACATCTGCCATGGAATCGACGAGTGGTTTGCCACACATGAGATGGTGTTGCTAGAATTACTCAAACAAGGAGCAGGTATTCGGAAAAAAGTCTTCAAGTTTCGCTAAGTCACTATTCTTTTGCAGAATTAAAACCTCTTAAACAGACTATGCTAGAAAACATGGGCTTGTGAATGCTTTTATCATCCCTAAGGATGTCTACAATGCGTGAAGGGGCCCCAAATAACCAAAAGGAGCTATCAAAACTCTGTTTCTTAGTCCTCACCATAGGTTCTTCTGTATAGTGAACCTTCAGACTTCCTCGCACCAAGCATGCCCATATAACCTTTGATATTGGTACACAACAAACTCTTTGTACATGGCTTGTTTAGTCATGGGCCCCTACGTAGATCATTAACCATCCAAATCATGGGAGATGAACTAGACCCACCCAAGTCAAACCCCAAGCTAGGGTCCTATGCCCCAATGGGTACCCAACATCTATGAACCTGATTGCATTCGGTTTCGGGACCTCAAATATTATGTTAAGGCCCGAACCTGACACCCTTATGTGGGTGAAGCTACACTAAAACCCTACCCGAACCCAACTAGATGACCCAACCCAAAACTTAATCTCGCCTTAGTTGCCTTTCTATGGAAAAAAATGGTTTTCTTTGTTGACCTTTGTCTTCTTGCTTATTTATTTAATCAACAACTATATCTTATGCAAGGAGCAAAAGTGATGCAGGACAATTAACCACTTGCTCTAAAAGCTCGAACTGTTAGAGTATGGCGAATTAATCCCTTTATCTCATAGCCTAGGCCCCACATTTCATGGGTTTTTAAGACCTCGGTCGAACCCCCTTCGTGGGCCCCAAATCACATGGGCCGCTCACCCCAAGTGTGTCCCCACATCCCATGGGCTACCCCACTCGAGCCCGGTGTGAAATGCGCATTAATCACCCCTGGTGAGGAGTCTCGAACACGAGACCTCCTCCGTGGGCCGCACCCACCCCGAGTGTGCCCTTGCATCGCACAAGCGACCCCACTCGAGCCCAGTGTGAAAATGCCCCTGCATTAATCACCCCCAGTGAGGAGTCTCGAACCCGAGACCTCCCGCTCTGATACCAATTTGATGCAGGACAATTAACCACTTGCTCTAAAAGCTCGAACTGTTAGAGTCTGGCGAATTAATCCCTTTATCTCATAGCCCAGGCCCCACATCTCATGGGTTTTTAAGACCTCGGCCAAACCCCCTTCGTCGGCCCCAAATCACATGGGCCGCCCACCCCAAGTGTGTCCCCGCATCCCATGGGCTACCCCACTCGAGCTCGGTGTGAAATGCGCATTAATCACCCCTGGTGAGGAGTCTCGAACACGAGACCTCCTCCGTGGGCCGCACCCACCTCGAGTGTGCCCTTGCATCACACAAGCGACCCCACTCGAGCCCAGTGTGAAAATGCCCCTGCATTAAAAAGCCGCAGGATCCTTCCAACTAGGTGTTGCTCCCACTTCAAATCCCTGCCTTAGACTCGCTTTCGCTCCCCCTTCCTGCCCATTTATACCTATTTACATTTTGAATGAGACGTGTCCCCGCTCTTGCACCCAAATTTGTTGCCGCTTCACTTCACACTTCACTCAACAATAAGCCAAAGCATTAAGGGAAAAAAAAAAAAAAAAAGGACACTCGTAATAAACAGGGACTCTCTAGTTACACCCTCCTTGGCAAGAGTATCAACTAGCATGCTTCTTGGCCTATTTGTTCTAGGATCCTTCTAATCAAGTACTGCTCCCATTTTGAATCACACTTCGATCACCCTCTCTTGCTCCCTCATCCTATTTGTTTAAACATGCTAACATTTTGTGTCAGATGCTTCCCCACTCTTGTGCTAAAAAAATTCGCTACTTTGCTTTGCGGTTCATGCAACTTTGGAATCCCTCACATGGCTAAACGAGAGTTTAACCTAAACATCAAATCAAATGCTCCATTGAAATAAAACACATTCGCCACGAAATTGACCAGTAGTTTGCCACACACAAGATGACATTGCTAGAACTACAACAATGCGCAGGAATTCAGAAAAAAAAAAAATCATAAACTTTGCCTTAATTCTATAAACTTGTGCTAAACTAGAAGCTCTTAAATTCACTATGCTAGAAAACATGGACTTGAGCTTTTATCATCCCTAAGGATGCTTCCTATGCCGCAAGGGCCCTGGTTACCCAAAAAGGAGTGATGTAAACTCCGTTTCCGAGTCTAGAGTTTTTGTTTTTTTTCTTCATATAGTTGGAACTTTCGAGCTTCCTTGCACTGAACATCTTCTAGTCCCCCATAAGATTTGACGATGTTATGCTTCAAATTCTTTGTACGAGGGCCTATATAATTATGGTACAGCCCCTTATGTAGATAGGTCATAAACCTTCATTGTGGACATGAACTTGGCCTTGGCTGAACTTGAAGCCAAGGTCCCATGACCCACTAGGTACTTGACATGTGTGAATCCGATTTGCTTCAAGTTTGGGCACTTAACATCATCCATTCTTTATTGTCGTGTATGCAAGATTCACACCGTTCATTAGTTGTGTTGGATCGTGTATGTGATTGTGATCCTAAAATCAGGTTGGTCCAGTTGTCCAGTGGGTCGTCCATATGTCATATGATGAATGTGGATTATTGGTCATTTTCTTTGACTAGCCATGTTTTTTTGTACACATGTTGCATGGGTGGCCAAACAGCCTGAATTCTATGTCATGGCAAATAGGAATTCCCTTATGATTTTATCCAGGTGAACCAAACTAATTTTAGACACCTAAATAAAGATATAAAATAGACTGGAAGATTAGTCATGCCTTAATCAACGTCAACCTTCCCCCAAAGGACAAATGTCTTGCTTTCCAACTCAATAATTTCCTTTCAAATATTCCCACGACCTTCTCCCACAAAAACTTTTCTGGCCTCCCTATACACAATGGAAGATTTGTCAACTTTCCCCCGAAGGACAAATGTCTTCTTTTTCTACTTGGTAATTTCCTTTCAAATACTCCCACCACCTTCTCTCACAAATACTTTTCTGGCCTCCCTATACATGACGGAAGACCTAAATAGGTTGAAGGAAAATAACCTGTTCGACAACCAAAGATATTTGCATATTCTACCAATTCATCCATGGATAAATGAACCCCGAATGCATCGCTCTTGCTTATATTAATGCGGGGCCATTTTCACACCGGGCTTGAGTGGGGTGGCCTGTGAGATGCAGGGGCACACTCGGGGTGGGCGGCCTGTGTGAGGCAGGTGGCTCGTGAGATGCGGGCCCCACCCGTGTGACTTGGGTGGCTCGTGTGAGGCGGTACCCATGTGATTTGGGGCCCACAAGGGGGTTTCGACCGAGGGCCTAACCCATGAGAAGTGGGGCCTGGGCAATGCGATAAATGGATTAATTCGCCATACTTTAACAGTTCGAGCTTTTAGAGCAAGTGGTTAATTGTCCTGCATCATATATTCAACTTAGACTAGAGACTATCTCAAAACATGCAACGATCTTTCTCAAATCTTCTTTCACTTCAAATATCCTAATCCAAGGAAAGTATTTATGGTCTACGACTCATTTGAGTTTATGATTCCTTCTATCACTATGTTCTTAGAGTGGTTGTCATTTAACAAGTTCTAAAAATACTTTATCCACCTTTCGTTGTTCTCATTGTCTTTTAGTAGTACCTCTAGTTATCTCTCTTAATGCATCTACATGATCGAGGTCCCTACCTTCTTCCCTCATTTTTGCAAGTTCGAAGACATCTTTCTCACCTTCTTTTGTTCCCAATCTATTGTAATGATCATTATGAGCCATATGTTTAACTTCAGTGTTACTATTTTCTTAGCATTTTTATTTTTTTGGCATTTCTATTTTGTTTAAGATTTTCATCACCTTTAGCCTCTTGTTAAGCTTTGAAACATGAATGCTTCTCATGATTAGCTTTTTGTACATAATCATTCCCCCATCAAATTTCCTTATATAATTAGCTTTTCCCTCTAGATACTCCTAAAACATCTTTTGCCACTTTCTTAATGCACTCAACATCTCATTCCATATAACATTTATTTCTTCCTCGGTATTCCGCTTTCCTTCCTTCATCAACTTATTTCTAAATAACATTGTTTTCTCTCCTTTTAAATTCCACTACCTAGTTTTTTGACACCTATTAATTTATCTCCGTTTCTTCTGTCTCTTAAATAAAACACTTATAAGTTATAACCATAACCTATTTTGCACAGTTAAACTCTCTCCCAGTATAACCTCATAATCTTTATATATATATATATATATATATATATATATATATATATATATATATATATATATATATATATATTATCATTATGTCTTTCTTAGTAGTAAGAAATCTATTTGACTTGTGTATGATCAAGTTATTAATGTTCATCCTTATTTGATAAAGTATATGTTTGCTAGAAATAGATTGTATGCCATAGCGAAATCAAGGGTGACATCCCCCATCTCATTTCTTCTTCTAAAATTATATTGTCTATGTACCCACTCATCCTCTACTTTCTTTTCCTACATGACCATTTAAGTCTCCTCATACAAATATCCTCTCTCCATTCAAAACTCCTTGCATTATTCCATCCATATTCTCCTAGAATTCTCTTAATTCTATCCTCTAACCCTACTTGCAATGCATATGAACTAATAACATTGATTATCTCCTCTCCTAACACAATTTTTATTAAGAAAATCCTATCACTTACTTTCCTAACATCTACAACTTTATCCTTTAAATCTTTATCTACCACTATCCATACTCCATATCTATTATTGTCCTCTCCTATATACCAAAGTTTATATCCATCAATTTCCCTAATTTTGGCCCCATTCTAGTTGGTCTCTTGGACTTGAGCTATGTTAGTTCTCATTCCTTTCATCATATCTACTATCTCCGTACTCTTATCAGTCAATGTTCCTATATTCCATGTGGCAAGACGAATCCTATTCTCTTGGACTAGCTTCTTTATCTGCGCTTTTCCAAAATGGCATAGGAACCCTTGCCTACTTGTAGCAATTGGGCGTTGTTGCGGCGTGTTGCTTCCGAGGGATGCCCTAGCTAGCACTTTCCCATTTCTCACTACACTTCGGTTAGGGAATGCCCTAGTGTGAGTTTGGAATGTCATATTGTTTGAATTCATGATGAAAGTTATTGGCATAAGTTTGACACTGGCTGCCAACCTGACACAACACTCCTTTATCCGGTTGGGGATTGGCAATGAGGGCAAAAAACTCACATGTGCAATATAATAGACTATTACATAGGTTGATTACAATCAAGCGCTATTTTACATAGGTCGATTACAATCAAGCACTATCTAATGTCTGTTACATAAATTGATTATAGTTAATTCACTATGAATTAGTAAAAATAAATACTACCTGTTTCCATCCACACCCATCAATTAAACAACTGTGAATATTGTCATATCAATTCAACAAATCAATAACTAACAATATTCAAGCCGTTTGAATAATGTGTTATAATAAAAAGGATAATCCATAAACGCAGAAACTGCTTGATGTGCAAGCATGAAGCATTATGAACCTCTGTTGTTGTTGTTGTTGTTTGTTTTTTTTTTTTTTCTCTTTTTCGTTCTCTTTTTGTTTTGCTTTTTGTGTGTGTGTGTGTGTGTGTGTGTGTGTGTGTGTGTGTGTGTGTGTGTGTGTGTTTGTTTGTTTTTGTTAGTTTTTTGTTTTGTTTTTTCTATGAAGCATAATAAAACTCATGTTATTATTGCCATCGTCCATTGTACAATTGTTATCAGATGAGCAATCAAGTTCCACCTTAGGTTTTTTCAGTAGTAACAAGAAACTGTGAAGTTTCAATGATATTTCTAAATCAGCGGTGGCTACGACTCTTAGGGCGACTCATCTATTAGTCGAATGGACCTCTTCTTCCGATAAAGTTAAAGATTGTAATTTAGCCTTTTTAGGAGAATCACTGCTCGGCTACCTCAGCAGTCCAGCGTTCTCCTTCTCTGTTTTCTCTTTTCTCTTTCAATAAAATTTCACTGTTGCCCTTCAAAAAAAAAAAAAAAAACAAGAAACTATGAAGTTCAAGCATTTTTGCATATGCATGCACAAGAAATTTCACTGTTGCCCTTCAAAAAAAGATCTACTTCCACTTGAAATAGAATCAAAACAGAAAAAAGGAAAAAAAGAAAGAAAAGAAATACAAAGGACAAACTCAAATCTATGGTGTTTTATCCTCTGGACAATGTTTTGAAATAAAAAAATACAAACCCTTCAAACTCCCCATTAAATCTCTAATAATTGAGGTGGAATTCTTTTCGTGTAGAAAGGAATATAAAACATTCTGATGGAGAAAAAGGGTACTCAAAATTGATAATCTTTGTGTCCGGATACCATTACAACCTATGGATTGATGTTCTGTTTGAATCTGGGAAAAAAGTTCAAATCATAAAAAGTCGAATCCTAAATGGTACAATTTATGCCAAAATGATTCATGTACTAATTTGAGTAATTTAGAATACAATTCAATTTTATGAATGATTCAAATCATGAATCGTATGATTTGGACCATTACTTTCAATTAGCGGGACACTACTAAATGGGTATTGTAGTGGGCTGGAAGGATGATTATTCATCGTGAATCATACCTTTACTATGTCATCCTTATGTAAACTTGCTGTTGTACCTACCCAACTGGCAGTTCCTATCCTAAGTGATAAATATTTCCTGACTAAACGAAAAGTGCCTTGGTCTGATTTTGTTCTGTTAGATTATGTTTTGTTGATCTAGCATTTCTTTCAATCTTTATCCATTTAAATGTTTACGTTTGTCTGATTGTTGAAACTAAGTGCTGTGGTTTTCTATTGATTATACTTGCTTTTGATTTATGTTATTTAGCTCAAAGATCTGGCCGAGAGGCTGCCTGCTGGGATGTATGATACTGACAACATAATACCAGCAAACCTATCAAACGGTGTGGATCCAAATGCCATTCACGACTCCGATGCATATGGAGAACAACATCAGTCGAGAACTGACGCAAGCAATGGTGCTTACTTGCCTTCTCCAACTGCAATTGACTGTAATGGGATTTTTAGTGAAACTCATTCGAGGAGAGTCAGTCTTGGAGCCAATGAATTGAGCAGTCACTTCCCAAAGGCCTCTCTGAACTCCAATGGTAGGGAAGAACATGCAGATATTGGACTGCGGAACGGTAATGGAGGGATGCTCACAACTAGCAGTAGGTCAGAAGATGCTGATGGCAAAGGACCTGAGCCTTTTCAAAATGGCGACAATGGTTCAAAGTCAAGAAATCTTGCACCTGCAGCTAATCAAGTTGAAGCAGAATGGATTGAACAATACGAACCTGGTGTATATATAACTCTTGTAGCACTACGGGATGGAACTAGAGATCTCAAGCGAGTGCGATTCAGGTATTTGAGAAACTCATGGACTTATTTTTTTATTGTACATTTGAGGTTTTCTTAATCTTGTTCGCCCATTTATGCACACTTAACTTTGCTTTGCTTTATGTCCTCTTATCTCAATTCTCTACTTTAAGCCTAAATGGTTAACATAAGGGGACTTAAGCCTGCTCTTTACTATCCTTCTCATCTTCTTTTCCAGAACTATCTGACGGAGGCACCAATTTTAACAGTCTGCATTTTGACATGTTTCAGTTTGTCTGACATTGATTGATGTTGTTGGGAAACCCCCCCAAGTTCTAGTTTCTCTGTAAAAAAAAAAAAAAAAAAATCTCCTTAAGTATAATGTGTTCTATGATATGGTGTTAATCTATATCTATTACGCTAGATATGTTTGTCTATAGCTTTTGTTTTCCTCAAGTAATACTTTCATAATAACCTAATCATCATCATCGCCACCATCATAGCCTTGTCCTAGTTATCTATTGTTGGCTTTATGGATTTTGTTTCACCAGTCATTCCTTATGCCCTATCCTTGGGAGGTGAACAAGCCTTCATATTTCATCTCATCCTCCTTTCATGCTCTTATACCCTAGTCAAGGTTCTCTCCATGTTGGGGCTATATCTTGTTTGGCTAGAATAGTAAGAATTCCATTTTCAAATCTTCCCTGGATCTCATGAACGTGCTCACACACATAGGCACACATATATAGACAGACACATGCACATATATAGACAGAGACACGTACACATCACACACAGGATTTTCTAGTGGCCCCGCCTTCAAGGGGCATTCGGGACATCTACAAAGCTTATGTATATATGCATGCATGTACATACGCACGTGTGTACATCTTTTAGTCTCTGTCTGTGTACGTTTGTCTATTTTTTTGTCTGTCTCTTTGCATGTATTAATCATGCATGAATGTATACATTCCCAATTCATAGGGACATTAGCAACATTCCCAAAGCTTTAAGTGACACATGATATCATAAATTATTAGTAGCACCACCAATAGGTAATAAGATAGAGAAAGTAAAGTAAGATGAATTTTCCTTGTGCAATAGAGACCAGGAACTGCGATGGTTGAAAGAGTGAGTGGGTGCAAGTTGAAGGTTCTAAAAGGACATGGGATGGCCCAAAAGTACGTTGGTGGATGTAATAAGAAGGCTTAGATGATCATACATACATACTTGTAGGTATTTTGCTAACATCCCCACCTATGGCAACGTCAGAAACATCCTGAAACCTTTTGAATTAATATGGGACACCAAATCATCAATTGGGACGGTTCATTCAATCTTACCTTTGGAAACAAGCCATGGTGCAAGAATTATGGCGATCGAATGATCCTGACTCTATGAATGAGGCCAATTTGTTGGTTGTTACAACTGTCTGTTTTTTATGAGCCATAGATTGCTTGTTTAGAATCATCAAACCAAAGTGCTAGTTTTGAATCATAAGCAATACGATGTGGGATCTGTTGGATAGATGGTTCAAGATGATGATTGGACATATTTTCTTTATTCACTCAATCTTGACTGTCCATTTTCCATGCTGTGATTGGATGCTTAGGATTATCTGATTGGAATGATGTTTGCACTGTGGGTTGCTCCTAGTTTGTATGCATGGATGGTTCAAATAGACGATTGGTCATCAAGTGTCATTTAAAAGGTTTGGGGATGTTGCTAGCGTCCCCATGAAGGTGGGGGACATTAGCAAAACCCATATACATACATGCGTGCATGGATGGACGGACTTGTTGGCCAAAAAAGATGCAATTATATCTAAAATGAGTTGATATAATTTAATTGTTATACAATACACAAAATAATAAATAATAAATAATAAATAAAACTCCAAAATAAAAACACTAAAAAGAAAAAAAAATGGAGTTAAGAGGCAGCCCGATGTTGTCGTCCCTATCTAGATTTCAGTTAAGAGGCAGCCCAATATTGTCATCCCTATCTAGACTAGGGTGGTTATTATACTAATGATCTATATAACTGCTGTAATGTGCCCAACTCATGAGTTTATGATACCAAGCTACGTACTTCGGACATATTAACAGTACTCATCCTCAACAAAATGCACCACTGTGCCTATCGGTGGATACTGAGCAATCAAGGTAATTCTCACAGTTGCTCCTAGTGACACCGGATGTGAATGTGGTTGGATACCTTCATGCCAGATTTTGTATATCAGATACATCTATCATAGTCATACCTTAATCTGTATTCATAGACTAACTCATGACCATAAGTATTCATAGACTAACTCATGTCCATAACCATAGTCGGATGACTACAAGTGGGCATCATAGTTCCTAAAGTTGCTCCTACTGTAGGTCTACAAGCTATACCCAATTACCCATAAGGTGGCATGGAAGTGAAGGTCCCATGTCCATGATGCAGGACATGAAATTCAAATATGATGTGCAAGATTTTTAGGCTTTAGATCACACTAGTTCAGAGGCAATCACACAAAATTTCACATCCCACATAACGTCAAGCACTCAAACAGGGGGAATTTGTGCGGGTTCAGGCCTACACATGCTAGGGCTGAATCAATAAAAATTATTAACCAAATGATATTCAAAGGAAAGTGAAAATCAACCACACATGCATGACAATCTATCCCTAATCTAAGGAATTCTCCAATTTCAAATCAAGGAACCCTAGGGTAAGAAAAATGGCAAATAAATTAAGGATAATGCAATATAGGGTTGGGGTTTATGAAAAACTGGTATGAGGGTAAAATAAGAAGAAAACCTGAACCGGAAGACAGTTCCCGCGCGGACAGCATCAATGGCCCAGACGCACATGCATGTGATCACGGCCGCACGTGTGTGGGACCCACTATTCAGAAAAAGGCCACCTTGGCCCTGGTCAGCCAGGGATGGACTCCAAAACTCCCAAATCTCAGCTTGATTCGATGCACGGTTTATGCGTGGTGCTCCGCCGAAGTTTCAGCCATCCTGTAAGGCCAGAATCTGAAATTCTGCTGTAGGGGAGAATCGCTGCGAAAGGATGATGGATTTGATGATGGGTTGGTCGTAGGAGATGGTGGATATTGATGGTGGAAGATGAGAAAAAGGGATGGTAGAAGGTGGGGGTGAATCGGG
The DNA here is from genome assembly GCA_030180095.1 of Magnolia changhungtana. Lineage (NCBI taxonomy): Eukaryota > Viridiplantae > Streptophyta > Magnoliopsida > Magnoliales > Magnoliaceae > Magnolia > Magnolia changhungtana. Next base: position 7,765,029 of record JASAUF010000652.1, read on the forward strand.
ATAGATGTGGTTTCGCACCACGGTAGTTAGCCCTTCGATGAAGGGAGGGCTTCGCACCCAATTGGATTTTCACAACTCAAGAACTCCGAGGAGTAGAAAAAACACAGAAATTTTATTAAGCTAACATGAATAATAAAAAACCTACAAGGGGTGCCTATTTATAAGAAAACCCTATACTCCAAAACTCGCGTCATGTGCGCAACCTATTACTTGGCGATGAAGTAAACAAAAATAAAAACCAAACAAAGAAATCTAAAGCGTTCATGATGTTCTAAATAATATAAATAAGCAAAACCTAAAGTATGAACTTAATCCGACTAGTGGGCCCTGATCATGAGATCCTATGATGGACTTTACTTGATTATCGGGCCCACTCTAATGAACCAAAACTCCGTCTTCTAATTAGGAGGTCCTCCCTAGACGTCGTCATTGAGTCAAATCGACGGTGGGGCCCTCCCTCTCCTTCCGTACGTGCGTAGGGGGCGGCGTGCGTGCGCGTGTGCGCGTGATGTCCCCATTAGTCCATCACTAGCGTCGATGGTTGTGGAGCTCCTTGTTTCATGCTGGCTGTTTTTGTAACCAAAATTTATTTAGGATGTGCTAATCTACTTTAGGTATAACAAAATTGATTTAATAAAACCTCTCCCATCTCCTTCACATAATTTCTGATCCAATTTTCCTCTTAAAGCCTGATTCTCTATTAACCCATAAAACAAGCACGAAGCTCTGTCGATGACAAGTGAAGTAGGATTGTGATGATCAATAGATTAGATGAACGATAAGTGAGACAACATTTTCTTGCGCAAACTGATAAGCAGGATAACATTTTCGTAGAAGAGAAGTGAGATGATGTTTAGTCTTTGGTCATGGAGACATTCTTCTTTCACTTTGAATGAATCTAAATAAAGGAGGGATAGATTTCTGTGTCTGGACTCCATTAAAGAGGAAGTTTGTTTGCCACCTTGAATCGGTAGAGAACTCTTGTTCTGCAGTCTTGATCTTCTTCGATTCTTTGTGCTCCTTTTCTCTGTATGTTTACTGTTGGTATTTCCACTTCTTTGCATGTATCTCTATACCTCTTTCTTGTATCCTTGTGGGAGGCGGGTGATGGCTTTTATAGACACTAGGAGATGGTTACCGATAACCACATTTTGAGATGGCAGATCCCCTTATATCCATTTGTAACAGGAAGATTGGAATGTGGTGGATTCAAAGAGTCGTGTATGGCATGTTTTTAGTAACTACATCAAGATAAAATCATGCATAAGTTCTAAAAGACACGTTTCGAAACACGGGTCCCTTTCATAGCTGAAAAGGAATTTCCATGTTGCTGAACTCGATGGTGGTTTTGTTTATTGAGCGAAGTTAAAGGAGGCACATGGGAAATGGTTCAGTTTCCTCTTTCCTACTCATATAAAAGGGGTTCACTGAATAGTATGTGGAAATCATGTACAATGGTTGGTTCGGATGCCATGTGGATGTAGTCGAAGTTGAAAATGCTCTAATAATTGACGAGCGGCAAAATCAGGAAGTCTAAGTGGTCATTGCATCATAAGTTGTGGGGGATAGATGGCGCACACAGCCAAGGTGTTCTGTATCCATTACGATACGACCATAAAGGCCAACATGTATAAGTAATGGTCGTGACCAATGTTGTCAAATCGCCTATGCGGTTGTATGCGGTCCATCCTGTGTGATCGCTTATGCGATCGCACAATCGCATAAGCGATCAAACCATTTATTTTTTATTTTTTATTTTAAAATCATAAGAAAAAGAAAACAAATCGAAAAAATGTGAAAAGTCTGCTTTTTTTTTTTTTTTTCTTCCCATAAAGACTTCACTAGTCCCATCAATTTTCAAACTAATTTGTAAGTATTAGTAACTATATTACCTATACTATCTAAGCTATTAACTAAAAATTAACAACTTATTAATAAAAAGTAAAAACTTAATACTTTTAAACAAAATCTATAAAGTATAAACTACTAATCTACTAACTATAATGGAATATACATTGTTCCCTCTCCCATTGTGGCACATCACCACCATCACCATCGTCATCATCAGCATAAGAGTATCTCTTTCTTCAACGTTCACTCCATCTTCTTCTATTTCTTCATCATCTGTCCGCACAAGTTGTTCATCCACGCTTAATGGTCAAGCATCTTCTTCTTGTACTTCTTCAATCTCAACATCATCGTCGTCTTCTCCTTGAGTGCTACGCACAAGCTTGCTACTGTTCACCCCTCCAGCTCATCTTCTCTACTGTTGAGATTGAGAACCTTCTCTAGGTGCCAATCTATAAGCGGCATCTTCGACTTGGGCCCATGTAAGGGACTCGCAAACAAAGACTGGATCCTCTGTCTCCACAAGCCACTCACTATCTGCCTCCAAATCATCTAGGCTGACAGGATCATAGAATCTTAGCTTTTCTTGCCTAGCCTGAAGTCTTTCTCGTAGCTTCTGGTTATACTGGACGAAGACCAAGTTGTTGAGTTTCTTTTGTTCAAGGTGATTTTTTTTTTGTTTTTTCTTGTGAACCTGCATGCCATTAACATTTAGAATATGTAATATTAGCAATTTAACATTGAAATTTGAAACTACTTCAGAACTTTAGTTGTAATTTGTAAAACTTACCGACTCGAATGTACTCCAGTTGCGCTCGCAATTGTTCGAAGAACACGTAAGGTCAAGAATTCTCATGACCAACTTTTGTAGTGCTGGATCCCTCCTAGTCGGGTTAACTCCATACATAGACCACTAGTTAGCAATGCAAATAAGTTTAAGTTAGACACTTTCTCACTTAGACTTCTTATATTGTAAGTTGTAGAACGCCTCTTCTCCATTAGTTGGCGACCAACAGTTGCATAGTTAGTTGCGTTGTCTGTGATAACTTGGACAACATATTCCTCTCTTACCTCTTCAACTACACCATCTAACAATTTAAATAAATAATTGGCCACGTGGGAATGGGCCGATGCATCCACGAACTTTAAAAACATTGTCATAGTTGGACAATTTACAAAAAAGTTTATCAATGTTCGACCTGATCTATAGGTCCATCCATTGGCCATTAACGAACAACCATATATTTTCCAACTTTCTTTATATTTGAAGATAAAGTTTCTAGTAAATTCTACATTTTTTAGGTAACTCTCCCTCACTTCATGATAGGAAGAGGGTTTCAAGCCAGGTCCAAATTGACCTATAGCTTTAACTATAACTTTAAAACTCTTCATTTTCATGATGTTAAAAGCTACACCAGCTTGGTACAACCACTTCGCAATGTACGGAATCGTGATTTTTATATCCTTCTTGTATCTGTTTTCTAAAGTGGTTTGAGCCCCTTACCTTTTTGGTCAACCACATCTTCCGGATGTGGTCTACACCACCTATCCATAGGTCCATGCCCATGAGCTCTTTTGGTGGCCGGTCTAGATCGCCCTGTGGATGTAGGTGATGTAGATTCATCCAAATCTACTACATTGATGTCCTCGTAAACTTCTCTCTCTATAAATTCTTCTTGCATATCCGTTGTGTCATGCCTTTTTTGAGTATGTTTATCCATGTACTTCAAGATTTCCCCATGGATCTCTGGAGTAACATTGTGACATGCCCTTGCATTTGCTCCTGGTGTATGCGAAAAGGTATTGTTTATCCCGGCCAATACCACTAGAACTTACGAATCTGCATAGATCACACACTACTTGGGACTTTTCATTGACACTTCGAAGTGCTCGTACTTCCAACCCGGGTCATTTGACTTTGGCTTCAAAGTATAAGATTGGGAAGAAGATATGTTGACACTATATAGTAGCCTAGTAGGGTAGAGTATTTGACCGTAATGTGTGTATGAGACTATGAGCGTCTATTAGAATTTGGAGTCTATTAGTCTAAGCAATAAGTACTAAACTAAAGAAGTAAGTAGTACGTACTACGAAATAAGTATTATTTAGTATAATAAGCAAGTGCTAACTACTAAGTTGTAAGTAAATACTACCAAGCACTAAATAAAGTAAGTAGTTTAAAATATATATATATATATATATATATATATATATAGAGAGAGAGAGAGAGAGAGAGAGAGAGAGAGAGAGAGAGAGAGAGAGAGAGAGAGAGAGAGAGAGAGTGCTAACTACTAAGTTGAGTAAATACTACCAAGTACTAAATAAAGTAAATAGTTTAAAATAGAGAGAGAGAGAGAGAGAGAGAGAGAGAGAGAGAGAGAGAGAGAGCTTGATTCTTCAAAGTTCAAAACCGAGACTTGATTCTTGACTCTTGATTCTCTTGAGTTGTTGAGAGTCTCTTGAGTCGAGTCTTACTCTTGAATCTTGATAAATGATAAATGATAATTTTAAAAAGAAGTCAAGAATAGATCATCACACAAACACACGTTAGAAAATAGAAAGTCAGAAACTTAGAATAGAAATTAGAAAAAAAAAAAAAAAAAAAAAAAAAGAGGCTAGAAACTTAGAATAAGAGATTGGAATGGAGATTAAAAATTAAATTAGAATAATAAGAGAATAGAATTATAGAAGAGATACGAGAAAGAGATAGAGAAGTGTAGAGGGTGATTGAATCCTTGATTCTTCTTCTTGCTTCTTGAGTAGATTCTTCATTCTTGCTTCTTGATAGAGTGAATAGTATGAAAGAGATTAAGACTAAGAGAGAGAATGAGAGATTTGTAATTGTATGAGAGAGCAAGAGAGTGTTTTAGGATGTATATGTTGCAAATGGAGGAGGGGGAAGTGCCTTTTTATAGGCAAAATTTTCGAGAAAAAATAGCTCCAATGGTATGCGATCGCATTCCCATATGGATGGCATTATGCAATTTTGCGATCGCTTTTGACAACATTGGGCATGACCGTTACATGATACGGGGATGAATCAGGGTAGTTGGTTTTTTTGGACCGTATTAGCCATTATAGGTACTGTAATAGCCGTTACAGGGCATAACGGCCATACTGGTCAAAAAACAATCACTTTTTTTTTTTTTTCTATATAAATTCATTTTTTCCTCAATTTTCCACTTTTCTCATTCCAAATTTTTTCCTACATCTTACAAGCTTAAACAGATTTCGACCACTCATACTATAGTTTTCAAGATTAAAATAGTACATTGAAGCGATTTGGGTGAATAGAAGTTCCAAGGGCCATTTTTTTCAAAAAAAAAAAAAAAAAGTGGTAATCATGCATTTTTTTTTTTTTTTTCCTTTAATTTCTATTTCTAAAGCTTGATTGTGATGTGTAATATTAGAGACACAACCATGTTCATAAATTCACCAGACAACCCAATACAACACTCTTTCCAAAGAGTGGACCGTTACGCTACTATAAACATGTTTTTTTTTTTTTTTAAAAAAAGAATACAGATTTAGAATATTTACATTATTCTAGATTTTTTAGATATTTTTCTAGAATTTTTTGAGCATATATATATATATATATATATATATATATATATATATATATATATATATATATATATATATATAAACTGTTGCAGGGGTCGTAATGGTCGTTACACCCCTGTATGAGCCATTACGACCGATACCCGTAACGGTAACACCGGTGACCATCACAGCCATCGTTACCGATACGAAATACCTTGCATGCAGTATAAGTCAAATGGTGTATGCAAGACAGCATTGCTCTGCTGAAATAGTAGTTAACAACACGTAGCAGCTGTGGGATGTGTGAGTGTGATAAAGAAAAGAGAAGGTGGGGATGAAGTTCTCTTGAGATGTCCTCCACAAGATGTGTGAGTATCAATCGAGAGGCTACTGCACATGGCAGCTGCAGAAGATACGAGAACCAAATGGGAGTGTGAAGATGCAAGTGAAGACATGCAGTAATGACAGAACTTTTAGCAATGGAAAAGCTGCCTCTATGGCCTTCCGTAAACATGTGGCCACCACAGATAAGCTTTACTAATGCCATCTTCAACATTCATACGGCAGAAGCAATGCTGGCTCAGCTCTCCTGCCAATCTAGGTACTGTTGCACAAGCACCATGGTCCAGATCCTAGGGGTTGTGGTTAATCTACGTCTCCTAAGTGAATGGGATAAGAGGTCTCTCGCTTTGACTAACACCACAATCATAACTGGCACCACCATCCCATCATTTTTGTCACCTTTGGCATCTCCACAGTCATCTCTGCTAGATAGGGCCAAACTTACCTTATCGGTCAGTCTTAACTTATGCAACCATAACCCCTAAATATTGCGCCCGTAGGGCATATATATGTAGGAGACTGATCTTATAATGTTAACACTGATATCATCACCATCAGAAAATTTTCATCCCCTTCTGGATTCCGTTACTTATGGTAATGTCGACCTATATGGGGCCCACCGTGATGTGTGCATGACATAAATTCCATCAATCAGGTGTGCTTCCTCAGGTTCATCCTGGAGCCCAAAATTCAAGCCAGTCAGATACTCAAGTGGGCCTCACCTGAGCGAACAACGCAAAATCATGCCTAAAAACTCTTTTAACTTTGTGTGGCCCAGGTCCCACCTGAGGGAACAACTAACAATCATTGCCTAAAAACTCTTCGCTTCACTTTGTGCGGCCCACCTGAATTTTGGGAATGCCTCATTTTTGTTGTTGTTCCTTCATCCTAGTGGGGCACGTCTGATGAATTTCTTGGATGGCACATATGCAACATGGCCTCAAGAAAGTCCTTAAGGTTCTGTTTGCTGGGCATCCCCTCCCAACTGTTCCCTTTGGTATTGTCAACTTGAGTCTCAGTCCCATGGCCTAAAATTGGAATGTGCAACTTTTGGATTAAATGGATATTGCTTGAGGGCCCACCTTGATGTGTGAGCATGACATCTGTTTTGTCCATGAGGTGTGCCCTTCGGTACTATTCCATGGGGCCAAAAGTTGGCCCAATCAGAAACTCTGGTGGTAAATACCACAGATTTTAATGGCTTGGGTCTGGGTCCAAAATTGTGAGCCAATTCTAAAATGGTTGGCTCCAGGTCCTTCCTTGATCCAACCCGATTCAATTCATTTGCACTCATAATCCTGACATTTGGAAATCCATGTGCAGCCGGAGAAGGTTTGGGGAGCATCAAGCAGAAACTTGGTGGTCGGAGAACCGCGAGAGGGTGTATGAGAAATACAATGTCAGGGGATCGGACAGGGCGTCTTCGGCAGCATCTGTCCAGTCCGGACGCAGATCAGAGGAAGTCTCTCCTTCATCCCAGGCTTAGCATCATCATCACTCTGTGCAGTAGGAAATGCTTCAGAAATTTTGGGTCGAGGTTCACAACTGAGGACGGACCACCATACTCCTTGCTATAGGTGAAGCCATGCTTTACATTTTCTTTTCTTTCATATTTTTCTTATTTATCTTTTTATTTTATTTTTTTAAATTTCCTTTCGGGGTCCACCCTTACCTGTTGTATTGTAGTGTATATAAGAAGCTTCCATTGTGATATTGTAACGGGCGGAAAAGGTTTCTCTCACATGAAGGTCTCGTCTGCCATATACCGCATCCCACATGCTCTCTCTTCATTTGTTTAAGTGCATGGACGGATGTATTTATATGTATACATATTATTATTGAGTCTCACCTTTCCGTGATCAAGATTGTTCATCATGTGGGCCCCACCATGAATGGGAGTGGGTAGGAAACGTTCTCATCTAAACATCTCCAGCCGTCTGATCCGACTTGTGGAGTTTTGCATGCACTGTTATGTAACCACCCTTTGCAAGCTGACATTGAGATGGTTAGGATTGTGATTTTGGCCTGTGTCACCCATCCATGGTGGGCCCTATCAAGAATGTCTGAATCACTGAAAAATGGGACATGTATACAGAATCTTGCTGGTTTGGACTGCAAGATTTGCTCACAGTGCTTGGCTCCATTGTTTTTAAACTCAGCAACTCAACTCAAAACACAGCAAGTGTCAACTCGACTAAGCAAGATTTCAATCCAAGTCATTATAGTGTAACTCAGTTGTAGGCTTGACTCAGATGCGACTCATCAACTCTCTGACTTGGTCTAACTTGACTCATTACAACTTGCAAAGCATAAGACCTCAAGCGAAAATAGCAACACTTTTTATATTTTACACATCTGTAACTGTTTAAAAAATATTTATAAATAACATTAATTTTATTATTTAAACATTGAATTGAATCAAGTAAAGACTTGCTTGGTCAACCCAACCTTGCTACACATCTATTAAAATAGTTTTTGGGTTTTTTAAACCATGCAAGGATTCCCGGACTTCCATCTCACTTCCTTTTGTTTCTCAAGCAGTGTCAAACCAAAGTATCCAACAATCATTAGCTCTCCTCCAAAAATAGCTGATCTAATGTTCTACTAGAATCTCTACTTGGCACGCCCCCACATGGATTGCTCATCGTTAAAAAAATCTCTCATCAGATTATCCAAGCTGTTAAATGGATTCTAATGACCGTGGATTAACACCAATGTTGTTTGATGATGTAATACTATGGTTAGGATCATCAGATCATAGTTAATTTTTGGGTTGGACACTTGTTGAAATTACACCATTGGATATTACATTGTCAACGGTCCAATAAACGTACACCTATCAAATAGTCAGATAATCAAACAAGCCTTTTTAATTTTTAATTTTTTCTTTATTTTTATTGTTTGCAGAATGGTAAAAACCTACTGAGATACTGAGTTGCAGAATGAAGATTCAATCGAATCATCGAGTCGAATAACCATCTGAATATCCAAACTGTCGATATGAAAAATCCATACTATGGACGTACCAAACGCCAAAATCGATGGGATTTGGATATTTGCACCATGCAAGTGTTTTTCTTTTCTTAACCGTCCATTTGCTGGCCACCAACTAAAGAAATAACATTTCTCCAATTTGGGTCGATAGTTGGAGCATGGAGCATCGAGGGGGCCATCTTGTTAACTGTTTTGAATCACTGAAAGAATCGTGGGCCCCACCTTTATAAAGGAAACTAGAGATACTCCAGATGGATGCATGGTACAAAAGAATACCTACTACCTCCCCTAGGTCTGTACAAAAGTCTTTTTTCTTTATGAATGAATAACAAGCTTTTTCAAATGCCTTTTAAGTGGTTTCCCTATCAGCAAACCCCTTCTTCCCTTCTCTTATAGGCTCCTAATTCTCCATTTTCTCACCCTCTTTGTTTTATTTTATTACTATTTCCCCCTTTTCCTTTAGCTTTTGAGTTGGGAGCGCAACAACAAGGCTAAAATTCACATGGTTGGTTCAAAAAAAATAAAAAACACGCGTACGTGGGATGGGATCCAGACCGGTCATCTGCTGAAGGAAAAATAAAGATTGGTCATAACCCAAAACTAGTTAGGACCATGGATGGCCACCACAAAGATTACAGAGCACCTAACCCATGACTTTTATGATTAAAAACGGATGGTACTATGATCACCCGGTGGTTGTGAATTTTGTGGTGTGGACCATCATTGATAAGATCCGACAGATGAGCAGCCCAGATGTTGAATTTTGCAATAGAATTCCTGATAGCAATAATTTACAAATTTCTACTTAGATTACTAATACAAACTAGCACTTGTATTGGCATGGCGTTTGTCGCCAACAAGTATACACAAAATCCTAACCATTAAAGGCTGTAGTTGATTATCAAACCTTCAGGTTCTAGTGGTACAATAACCGGCTGCACCGTAAGTGGTGGATCTAATCGAGTAGTACAACCGACCATCTTCTGGCATACGTTGAGTAAGCATTGTCTACAAGTGGGGCACGATGAATGAGAGGTGAGCCATTTGTCGATACACCTGACGTGGAATCCATGGTTGCAGGGTAGCAAGACCCGGACATGCTCTCCATTTGAGAACTCAGAGAGACATATAGCACACTTGGAGTCTCGCATGGGCAACTTCAAGCTCGCCGAGTAGGAAAAAGTAGGGAACGCTTTGAGGGCTGTCTTCTTCACACCTGTGTTAGCTAACCGGGCTGATGAAGCATGGGGTCTAGAATCAAAGGCTACTCGGTTGGAACACCTTAATGCACACCTAACGACGGAATTGAGACCCAGTGCACAAATCAAAGCACATAAGAGGACAGCTAGTATCATTATCACGTTTGCATCGAAGCTAGTCTCACCTGGACCTGCTGCAGTTGTGGAAGGTGGGAAAGCTGCCATGTCATGTGGATGTAACAGTCTCCTTGAGTAGAGAGGATGGAGGGAGGAAAATTGTGTGGAAGGCAACATGGTGGAGTGGGAGATGGATGGTTGTGTATGGAGAGGATGGTATATATATATATATATATAATGGAGGAAGATATTAAAAAAGAAAAAGAAAAAGATTAATTGTAGTTTTTTGTGATTAGTTAATAAATTAGGAATATTCAACGGTTCATTGTCTTCTTCCCATGATAATATTTTAATTAGAGATATGGTGCGCTTGGACCATTCTACGCACTCAATTCCATCATGCAGGGGATTGTGGTTATTCATGCATCCAGCCGCCAAGTCTGGTTTTAAGACTCAGTGACTCGAACTCACTCATTCGGTATTGAGTGGTGTTGGATCGAGTCTAACTGAGTTTGAGTTGACTCGGAAGAGTGATGATGTAGAGCGGGTCGCGGACAATTTCATGGCCATGATGGATTACAAAAGGCACGATCGGAGGTGGAAGTGATCCGGACTGTCAAGGCCTTAAAATGGGCATATCGTGCAAATCGGAATGAGTTATCTGATGTGTCATATATGATTTTGGGGTGGGACATGCTACTTTAGCCACCCAACCCGGTTACGCACGCCGAATTTGCAAAATACCATCATATCCACGGATGAATTCTTGTTTTAATATCATTTTTACTATTTATATTAAGATTTAATTTGAGTATAACTCTTCATTCGTTGGGCTTTAGGAGTTGCTCCCAACATGAAGAGTGCTTAGAATAATTAAGGAAACATGGTTCAGCCAAACAGGACACTTACTATTTTTGGCCAAAAACCATACGCACTGGTGGGAATCACAACTGTCTATAGATAGTGAGTTTACTATTTATAGTAAGTCGCAATTTTTAGGAGTTTTAGTTATAGTTTAATTTTGAAACTTCTTCCATGGCTTAGTATCTCTATTTAAAGGGGTGTAAACTCATTTATTCAGTCATCTATCAATTTACGAATTTTATAGAATATTATTTCTATTTTCTCTCTTTTTCCTTGTGAATTCGAGAAGTCTCTGTGAGGAGTCCAGAGAAACTTCGTGGATTCAAAGTAGTTATCCCTGAGGAAGATGGGTAATCGACCTTATCACATTTATCCTTGTGTCAAGTCAAGTGACATCTTATAGACATGAACCAACGGTCCTCCTTATGAACAATTATTGTTTCCTGATGGCTAGCAAATATCAGTATATTGCATTATAGGCATCCCCATCTCCACATTTTACTTTGGTGTGGCTCATTCGAGGTTTAGATCTACCTAATTTTTGGACTCAACATTCTAACGCTAACTGGTGCAACTGATGATGAACGGAGTGGATATCATACAGAGATCTTCGGTGGACCCCACAGATTTTTCTTTCTGGGGCTCCCTACAACAAAGGGGATAGGAAATGCAAAAGTCAGACAGACAGGCCAGGTGATCCAGTTCATGAACGGTGGACTCCTGAAGATTGCAAATGGACTTGGTTGGAAAATCTCCTCCTAATTATTAAATTTCAATTTGTCAAATACCTTTTTAAAAGCAATGAATAGGATCATCTGATATTTAGTAAGGTGGCATTGGATGAGCGGTCAGGATCTGTCGGCATTAGCGCTACCCTTTTGTTGGAAAATGAGTAAGATTAACAAATATCTATGATATTAGCGGATACATATATTTCTATTATTTTCTACTTTTGTGAGGTTTTGGAGCCTCCACTCATCCCCGCATATCCCCTCAAACCTTTCTTCTGATTCCTGGGTCCGCTGCCATTTTCTACACTGAATAATGCGCCACGTGTCATCTGTTTGATAATCCGGACCTGATCCGACCCTCTCCCGGTGAGAAAATTGATAGATATTCCAATTTCCCATTTGCATGCTCAAAATCTATCTCTCGATCAAGTGGTCCATGTACGCACAAAGAAACCGACACTCTGGTGACCTCAACACCAGCCAGCTAGCTGGTGTCAAATCTCTGTGCCGTCCATCCATTTTTCAAGCTCATTTTAGGATATGGACCCAAAAATGAGGCAGACCCAAATCTCAAGTGGACCACACCACCTGAAACAGTGGGGATTAAACTCTTACATTTGAAAACTTATTGGGGGCTATAAAAGTTTTGGATCAAGCTGATATTTGTATTTTCCCTTCATCCAGAGTTTTGTAAACTAATCAACCTGTTTGGATAGCAAATAAACATTACAATGGGTCTTATGATGTTTCTTTTTTATTTTTTAATTTTTTTTTTAATTTTTATGGTGAGAGTTCAATCACCAGTGTTTCTTGTGTTGTGGTCCACTTGAGATTTAGATCTGCCTTGTTTTTGGTCTCATGCCCTAAAATGAGCTCGAAAAATGGATCGGACTGTGTGGATAAAACACTTACATTATGGTGGGGCTCACAGAGCTTTGACATGCTAGAGCCCAAGGAAATAAGTCAAGAGCCATTGAGCATGATGATGTATCAATCATATCTGCCCATCAACATTGAGCATGATGATGTATCAATCATATCTGCCCATCAACATCCTATTACCCTTGGATGGTGAATAATTGAAAACACACATTGATTGGAAGAATCTAGTCATTTGATTGGTGGGTCTTAGATAAACTTTAGGAATCAGAAATTATTGACAGCCAAAGACTAAGTTTGAAGTGGATTGGAGAAATGTCTGATGAGTATGATTCTTGAAATTTAAGCCATCTAATTCATGGCCCATTATATGAATGGACTCGATTGATACATTACCCTTCCATTCAAGATGTCGACAGATGACTCTGCCTCATTCTTCAACCTATATGCATCCATTTCCCCTTACATGTGGCAATGGATCAGACTGAGTTAGATTCAGCTGAACCAAATCTAATCTATAAATGCATAAACTCAAATTTAATTAAAAATATAAAAATAAAATTTCTAAATTATTATTATTAAGTAGAAAAAATGTAAAATCATTAACTACAAATTCAAATTCTTAATTAATATAAAATCCAACCCATATATATATATATATATATATATATATATATATATATATATATATATATATATATATATATATATATATATAGGTCAACCCAAATCATGACTTAGTTAGGTTCGAGTCAACCCAAGTCCTGACTTGGTTGGGTGCTAGCTGAGCTGTCGATCAGGTGAGGTCCCATCTATCACCCTTGTGTTATTTTATACTCTGTCTGAATAGGATACTTGATACACAGGCACTTGAAACTTATAAAAGCATGAGGCATAAAATCAAATTAAACCGACTTAAATTGTGGAACTCGCTCTTGCTAAGTCTCTGTTCCAAAATCAGACTGGTTAAATAATCCTAACCTCTGATTCGTGGATACTTGTTTGGTAAATCATGGATTTCATTTTTAACCGTCCAATAAATGTCCCCCATTCTGGTAGTCTGATAGCCAAACAAGAGTAATTTTTGGTTCATGATACATAATAACTGGAACCCATAATTATAAATTGGGCGGTTTATTTGGTGTATGCAGTTTCAAGTGCCTGTGCATCATCCATCACACTCTGCAAGAGTATCAAAAGTTTTTCTCCTGTTGTATTGCTTTACTACGTGGACAGAAAAGGACACTCGCTGCACATGAAGAACACCTCTATAAATCTCTTAGATTGGTTGGGCCCCCACAGCCGACCTTTGGGTGAATTCCACGTGTCAGTATCCAACTGGCTGCATAAACCTCACCTCATTGGAAACGGATTGGCTACTCCCCCTGACACCAGCCCCGGAGCTGGTGGTCGGTGCTCTGTGGGCCCACCATGATGTATGTATTTCATCCATTCCGTCCATATATTTTTAAATATCAATTTATGGTAATACACAAAAAATGGGGTATATCCCAGTCTCAATCGGACCACATTACAGGAAATAGTTTTGAATGAACTTCGACCGTTAAAAAATTTTTGGGGGCCATAAAAGTATTGGATCAAGTTGATCTTTGTTTTCTCCCTTCATCTGGGTCTTTATGACCTAATCAACGGGTTGGATGTCAAATAAACAGTACAGCGGGCCTTAGGAGGATCTAAATGATGGATATCCAATCACTATTGTTTTCCTGTGGTGTGATCCACTTGAGATTTATATCCCTCTCATTTTTGGGATGAAGATATAAAATGGTATTTAAAAATGGATGAACGGAATGGATGAAACACATACATCATGGTGGGGTCCACAGAGCACCGACCACCAGCTCCGGGGCTGGTGTCAGGGGGAGTAGCCAATCCGTTTCCCACCTCATTACGGCCAGGTTGTTGCTATTGGGACTTGAGAGATTGGTCCTGTACTCCAGTAGAGCTGGAGGAACCGGAGGATGGTATAACCATCTATACGCAGTACACGTGGCAGGGTGATTTATCAATCAGGACCTTCCATCTGGTGGGGCCATCCTTCTTCTTTTTTTTTTTTTTTTTTTAAAATCAAAAAATGCACCTATTTTGCAATCCCATTGATTTGAGAGCAGCTGATCACTGATCAGACAACCAATCAACCGTTTGATCTTTTGATGAATAAATGAAGGGTTGAAATATTTCAATTTAAGAGTTTACTTAGGATCCTGATGCTCTACATCTAATACAGTGTATCTAATGGTTGGATGGGATGTGATGTGATGTGATGTATCCTGAGGTGCAGTTTGTAGCTATCGCCCACACGTGCAAATATGAAACACGTGTGTGAATTCTGACCTTTTCATAAGGAGAGGAAATGATTCTTAGATCTTATACCCAAAATCATAAAATTTTAATCCTCGAGTGGGCCACAACATACAGAGTAAATCAATTGATGGTTAAATTTTTTTCTATATTGTTATTTAATGATTTTGATCTGTTGTGTCCTACCTGAGTTATGAAAGGGCCTGATTTTTACTCCAGAAGAACTAGACAGCGTACTGCACCTGATGCAAAATCTCATATCTCATACACGTGTCACATGTGTTTGTGTGTGAGTGTACATTCGTGTGTGAGTATAAGTGTGGAATTAGCTATTCCCACAGCACTAAGCCCGGTAGCCACTGTGATGTATATGTTAAACCCAAGTTGTTCTTCTGTTTTGACACCTCATTTTAAGGCGCAAGGTTAGAGCTGTACGCAAGTTGAACCAAGTTGAGCTTGGCACAGCTTGACCCAGCTCGACCACTAGCTGACCCCAGCTTGAACTTGGCCCGGCTCAGTCCTCGAGCCCGACTGGTCAGCTTGGCTCGGTTCGGTCAGCAACTTAAACCGGTTCAAGTCAAGTTTGAGTCCGTGCAACATTTTCTCAAACACATAAATTTTACTTTCAATTTCTCACGGTGTGCAAAACAACAATAGCGATTTATAAGTATTTCATCAAACACTCAAAAGTTAGCATCAAAATCAATATATTAAGGTAGTTTTATCATGTAATTTTTAATTTAATTTAATTTTTTTGTAGTGATTTGTTGCATATCTATACCTTCTTCGCCACTAGCCGATCCCGCACTAATCCGAAACAACACTCCGTTGAGTAATTTCATCAAACACTTGGTCAGAAACATCAATATCAAAATAACCGAGTCACCGAACTGGTTAGATCTGAGTTTGATTCGAATTGAGGTTCGGTCTGAGTTGATTTGAGCTTGGACAAGCTCAAACTTGGCTCAAATTTTTTCTAGCTCTAAAAATTAGCTTGACTCGGCTCGAATTCAGTTTCAAACCGAGTTAAATCGAGCGTTTTCAAGTTGAGTCGGGCGAGTTAACCGAGCTAACTCAGTTTGTGTACAGCTTTACATGAGGTCAATTAAGAAGCATATCTAAAGGTTAAGTGGACTACACCATAGGAAATAATATCATAATTATCTCATTGTTAAAACCTTCTTAAGTTTACAGTCATATTTATTTCAATTCAAAAGAAAAACACAAATATCAACTTGATCCAAAACTTTTATAGCCTCGAAATGTTTTTAACTCCTCACTACTTCTTGTAATGTGGTCCACCCGAACTTTGGATCTACCTCATGTTTGGACTCATAGCATAATAACTGAGCCAGCAAAACAGATAAGCAGTATGTATATAACACATACATCACAGTGGGATCCACGGAGCTTAGTGCGCAGGAATCCATTAAAATAAATAAATAAATACTCCATTTCACAAAAGTCATGGCCCAGTGAGTCAACCGAGTCAATATCTTTCGACTGCCGGAACTGAGTCACTCATCGAGTCAAAACTAAGCAATGGCATTCCTTAATCTTACCAATGGCAATAATACTGAATAAAATATGCGATTCTCTCTCCCAATCAGCTTTCATACACATAAGAATCTACATGTAAAGCATAATCAGGCATTCAACACGTGTTAAAGTTATCAGCGTGTCATTTGGCTGGAGTTGTTAATTTCTCTCCTTTATCTAATGTTGAAGAAGTTAATGCCATAGATGGGCCCCACCATCTTCACATATGGCTCCAAAACACTGCCACACATATGTTTGTAGATGGGCACATCTCTTCAATATAAAAATAGAAATAAAGGTCATAAAAGTCCCATGAACAATTTTAAGTGATCCGTGCCACACCATAAATGGATTGTCAATCGTACGTTTAAATAAGATAGATTGATGCCATTGTATATATTTTTTTTAAAAAAAATAAATAGATAGCACATGTGAATGAAAATAAGGGTTGATATTTTCCTAAGATCTATATGAATTAAAATCATGAAATATTCTCAAATCAAATATATGAAGCTTGGGTCCTGTTTGGACGCACCCCCACAAAGAAATCTTTGACGCTTAAACAACATTTCGACCCAAATGCTTATTTAGGTTATGCGTGTAAATGCATATTCGCAAACCTCATCTTATTCCATTTGTGTTGATAAAATAGGCGCTAAAAGGCTAACTCCCTTTTAGGTTGTGTGTGTAAATCGCCCCAAAGCGGATATGAAAACCACTTTGCAACAACCACCTTTTGTGGAAGTGTGTTTAAGTTGGTCTTTGATTTTGGAATTTCTTAGAAAAGCCTATTCCTAAAAGTTACGTGACAAAGATAATTAGTTCTGTAAGTACAAAATATGAAAGAAGTTTAGAGACCAAGATTTTTAAGTGTCATCTGACAATGTGGATTCAGAATTCAAATCCTAAAATTTTAAACCAGAATTTTGCATGGTTCTGGTTGTGTCATGTAAACTGCATTTTCAATATGATGGAATTTAAAAATTATGTTTTACAACTTGGATTTTAACTTAAAAGGGTCTTAAAGAAAAGAGGATGGTTGTCGCAATTGGAAATGATTAAAAATTCAGGATTTCATACTCTACCTTTTTTCTTAGATTTTAAAAGAAAACCTTACGAGGATTTTTAATCCAAGTTGGATTTTAAATTCAAGATTTTAGATGCGCGAAGCATGATTTTGATTAAAAATTTTAGTTTCAACTTTCTAACATCCTAAAATCCATACCACCAAACAACCCCTTAAGGAGTGAATAGCACGGTTCCAAAGCAATAAAAACTCCCTCACTCTCTTGGGGGAGTGCTTGGTTGTTTTGTTTTCTTAGTTCTCAACTTAGCAATACATTGGTTTTTAAAAATAACTAGTTTGGTTCCCTTTTTCTTTAAAAAAAAAAAAAAGTTTTGACATTTTTAAGGAATTCCATTCCTTAGTATTTGTTCAAAAAACAAGGAATGAAAAATTGAGGTATTAAAATTAAATTTTAGACTTTTCTATGTTGGGGGAGGCACAACAATAATACCTAGTTAAAATTAAATAATAAGAGATCAAATAAACCAAGCACACAGATAACACAAGACTTTACGTGGAAAATTCCTCATAGGAAAAAAAATCATGGCACAAAGCGACAACGAATCCACTATGATAAACAATGTTACAAGAGATGAAAGAACTTACCGATCCGAGAATAAATCCCGAAATCATACAAAAAAAAAAACCTGACTTTGATCTCCGTTTGCTCACAAAAGCCTTAAACACATTTTCTAATATCACGATCCCCGATTACAAACCCTTAAATAGAGTTAAAACCAAATTAGGAAATTAAATCTACAATTTCGCAAAACTGCACAAATTGGTCGTAGGGAGCTTCGATTAGATCGAGTGCTATTGATGACCCATTGATGGGATCAAAGTCATCTTCAATCAGATCAATCTGGACCAAAAAACTGTTGAGTAAGCAAAGGCCAAAAAGACATCCACATAGCCTACCAACTTGTTCTCGAACCAAGACATAGTTCTTGTATCTCAAATATCTTTGAAGTGTTTTTCACTGTGATTGAGTGGTCTGTCGATGAGTTTGATAGATTCTCGATGGGATCGAGTGGTCTGTTGAAAGCATAGATTGAAGAAATCTTAAAAAAAATCTCCACCATGTCTTCTATTATCACAAATCACATCTCTAAGCTCCATCTCTGGTTGCCTCTATCATAGCTCCATCGTTGTCACTTCTCGTACACACCATGTCTTTGTCAAACTTTTGCCAAACCTAGAGAAGCCACACAAAACTCAAACTTCTTTGAAGGAACCACCTTCGTAATCAGTCCACCAGATTCACGCTTGTGTGGATCTTCTCAAGAGTTACTCCGCCTTCCTCAAGCAACTGTTGATAAAATGATGATGAACATTAATATGTTTAGTATAAGAATGGTAAACTGAATTCTTCATCAAATTAATTGCACTTTCGCTGTCACAATTTACTAGCATAACTTTCTAATGAAGCCCAAGCTGATTTATTATCCCCTCAACCAAACGCATTCTTTGAATGCTTCCATCACAATGCTATTCGAGCGGTTAATCTAGTTGCATTACTTTTGAAATTATTCTAAGGTGGATTATATACTCTACTTGATTCGGAAAAGAGCCACCATAGACCGAAGCTTCAACACCTAACTAATTGCTCCACTTGCTAGCACAAACGAGTAGCCAAAAGTTGATCTCTTATTATCCACATTACTTATATAATCGACATCCATATAGCCTATCAACTTGTCCTCAAATTTTTTAAATATCAAATATACTAAAGTAACCATTTTCACTATCTTCCAGTGTTTCTTACCGGAGTTAACCATGTATTTGCTCACAATACCTACTGCTTGTGAAATATCAGTTCTCGTAGAGACCATGACATACATCAAACTGCCAAGAGTGCTCAAATAAGGTATGTAATTATACGAGGTGGTGGGCCACGGGATATGTGTAGAAGCATATAAAAGCTATTGAATGAAGGCTATATTCTAGAGAGGGGTGAGGTGATTAAGACCAAATAATTTTATCCAATTAAAACAAAATTAGTTACTTAAACTAATATGCAAATTAAACTAAGGCAATTAACTCTAAGGCTTTCAGGAAATTAGAAGGTCCAATCACATAGACTACAAAGGATGTGACAATTAAGCAACTAGTCTATAAACATGATAATGCATATGTATGTATGTGTAATGTGCTATTTATCAACTCATAGCATTCATCTAATCATGTATACATATAATTAAACATTCAATCATATGTGCTCGAAAACAATCTCAAACACAAGCATGTATAGTGGTTCAGTTTCCCTATTCCACTCTCAACAGATGCAATCAACCCATGAGGGTACCGGATTTTACTATCAAAGGTTTTAAATCAGGTTCACTTTTAACCTTTACAATCCAACATAAGGACCGACTCCCACAAGAGACTTTATGTGATTTTTTATAGGCTCATTATCAACCTCGGTCCCACACAAGAATCTACAAGCGTTCACTCCCGCTAGAGGCTTCTACAAGAGACTTAAGTCAATTTTCTATTGGTTAGCTAATAACCCTGGTTCTAATCTAAGGACCTAAGTTTACTTCCGTAGGAGGCTCCCACAGAGACTAACATATATACACCCGTGTCCAGTGAATTCAGCATTACACAAGAACCCAAGTCCTACACAAAAACCCATCAAGTTTGGGTCACAAACTCTTACCCTCAATTTTACACAAGGAAAGAGTATGGACTCACTCAATGACACTTGCTGAATTGAGCCATGTTGATGTGTCGTTCTTGAGTCGCTTCTTCAAAGCTCTCCCATACTTGAATCCACTTTTAATTACTCCCCCAATCATAATGCTGATGTGTTGCCAATGTACAGATCTAAGATCAAACACTTTGCATGCGATGGGATCAAAACCCATCGACAGACTATCGATAGGATAAAAGTTCACTTGAAAATTGTTGTCTTGGGCATACGATTTCACAGAATCTTTGTACCTCTTATAGGCATACTTATCATGTTCCAATTAGGGTCATAAAGCTAAGAGATGATCAAAAGGTCTACCTATTAGGTCAGGATCATCTAGAGGTTCAATGAGTTATTTTGTGACAAGGGTTAGGGTTACCCAGGCACCATATTTACCTGTTGTTTGTTCCTTGATGCTCATGTCTTCTTATGTATTCGATCTTCAGCTTTCAAGGGCTCAACCGACTACATGACACATAAACTCACGTGATTGACAAATAAGATGCATAAATCAGTACATTAATAAGGCACACGAGACATCACTTACTTTTCTTCATCTTTAGTAGGACATTGTTTAGAAGAAAACATACATAAATTAAGCAGCATGAGGTGTGCTAACCGATTTCACCTTATCCATAGCGAACTTTATTAATACCTTCTCAAGGTATTCTGCCTGCGTTAACCGTAGGCTACTCCAATGTTTGTCTTTGTGAATATCTATGTCAAGAATCTTTTTTGTATTAAAAATTGGATGCCTTAAATCTGTGCTGAAACATGAGCCTTTGACCGGTTGACAGTCTAATTGACCAACCGAAGGATATTAAATCAAATCAATTTTTTGGCAAATTCTCTAAACAATTTTTAGCAAATTGATTTTTGGACAAACTGATTATATTTCCAATTTTTGCTTTTTTTTTTTTTTTTAATGCACGCACACACACCCCCACACACTCACGCCTTAGTGGAATTTCACCACCCATGGGTACTCGAACCCTGACCCAGTGTTGAAACTCCTGAGAGTCTACCACCCGAGCAAGGGTAAGGACCCTCCAATTTTTGCTTTAATAAGAGGGTGTAAATGGGATTAGGGTTAACGCAAGTTGTGCTAGAATGTTTTGAGAGGGCTTTGGAGAGAGGAAAAACTTGAGGCTTTCTCTTGAGGCTTTGATCGGTAATATTCCAATTCTTGTAACTTGGTTTTTTTTTTTTCATAGTGCATTCTCACTTTATGTTGTGGTTTTTCTCGTAAGGATTTTTTCCCTTAAATTCGGATTGTTCTCTATTTGATTTGTTTGTGCAATTGCAATTACTTTACTTGATTTCGTTCTATGCTTCCACGAGTTCTAATAAGTGGTATCACAGATAACGTTGGGAAGAAGATTGAATATGAAAGCAAGGTATTTACGACATCTAACATGAAGTTCGATGTAGAGAAGTATTTTGGAAAAAAATTGAACTATGAAAGGTGAATATGAAGGGCATCCTCGTTCAACAAGGACTGAAAGATGCACTCCTTAAAAAGAGACCGGGAACTTTGAAAGAAGAAAAGTGGAATAAGTTAGATCAAAAGGTTACTATTTCAATCCAGTTATCCGATTGTGACGGATGGGGTTCTCTATAATTTTATGAGAGAAAAGATTGCAAATGATACATGGACGAAGTTAGAGAACATCTATTGAAGAAATCTCTTGAAAATTATTTGTATATGAAACTAAAGTTGTTCAATCTAAAGATAACTGAGGGGGCTGACGTTAAGGTCTATATCAATAACTTCAATTGGCTCGTTTATAAATTGTTGGATGTGGATGAGATGATGAAGGATGAAGATTAACCATGTATTCGGTTAAATTCTCTTCCAGAATCGTATGAGTCGTTAAAAGGCTATTTGTGCATCGATAGGTCAACCATTATCATTAATACCGTTATCTCAACACTTAAGTTGAATGCAATGAGAAAGAAAATTGGTGACGTAGATGCTTCTACAGATGCATTGGTTACAAGGGGGAGAAAGTCTGAGTGTGATAGTGGATCTTTACGATCGAGATACAAATCAAAGGACAAAGGCAAAGGCAAGCTGAAGTGCTTGAATTATGGCATATCAGGGCACATGAAGAATGATTTTTAGAATCCTAAATCTGGGAAGGAGAAATCAGAGAATTCTTTTAGAGAGGCCAACATTACGAAATCCAGTGAGGATGTGAGTGGTAGTGACGTGCTGACCACATCAAAATCTGGGTATATCCGATTTGTATTGGTGTTTGTTGCCCAATTTAACTCGAGTTGGAACAGACGGATGTGAAGATTGCTTTCTTGCATTGAGAATTGAAATAAAAAATTTACATGAAGCAATCAGAAGGTTTCGAAATACAAGGTGCGAATAATAAAGTTTGCAGGTTGAAGATGTCATTGTACGGCTTAAAATAGTTACCTAGGCAGTGGTACAAGAAATTTAATTCTTTCATAGTGAGTCAGAGGTTTACCAGGAGTGAGTATGATTATTATATATATTACAAGACATTGAGTGATGGGAAGTTCACTATCTTGGTATTGTATGTTGATGACATGTTTATCACTAGTTATAACACAGTTGACATCAATATACTGAAGACTCATTATTAGGGACATTTGAGTTGAAAGATCTAGGGGTTGTAAAAGGAGTTCTTGGTATTGATATACACAGAGACAGGAAGAGGAGTGAGCTATGATTATCTTAGAAAGAATACCTTCAAAAGGTATTGGTGAAGTATGAGATGGACAAGGCAAATCCAGTTAGTGTTCCCCGCATGGCTCATTTTAAGTTTTCTTCTCAACAATGTCTTGAAACAAATAAAGAAAATCATGTTATGTCTCGTGCGCCTTATTGTAACGCCCCAAAATTGGCACTCAAGTAAATAGACTCCGGCCCCGAGTTTCACATTTTAACCAAATGAAAGCACATGTGTCTCCTCATTCAGATTCAAATTCGTTTCATACACACATAATCAGAGTTGTGCAATTCAACTTAGCGGAACTAAAGCGAGGTAGAGATAACAAAAGATTCAGAAATATAGGACTAAGAGTCAAAAATAAAATTCCAATAATGACGATCGCCCACAATGGGATTACACAAGCCACAATGAATATGTGACAAAATTTACAAATAAAGCATAAAATTAAAATAAAAGCAAGGTCTTCCAATCATGTAGGCTGCGCCCTGTCGACTCGTGTGGTGACAGACGCTCCCACTTGTCCCCACATCGGAAGAGTTGTCTAGAGTTGTGGTGGTTATATATGTTCCTCCCTTAATGACATGACTCGTTTTAAAGCCGTGAGCTTCGGCATAAGGACAATAATGGGCCTTACAAATGGTATCTAGAGGACTCGGTGGGGGATAATGTGACGGCTTCTCACATAGGCCCCAGTGTGGCTCGCAAAGGCCTCTGTCTTTGGGCGAGCTACTATTGCATTAATCCCAACGAAAATGTCTGAGTTTGGTGGTTCCTTTTTAAAAAGCCGTGAGCTTCAAAGAAAGCGGACAATATCTTGTGGGGTGGGACACTCCCAAGGCATGAGTAAAGCTAACTTAGTGGTTTATTAGTTCTAAGTTATGCTAATAGTGGTTCTATTATCTAAATCATGTTATCAACCAATCAATCGCAGTAATAATAAAATAAGAAATTAAACATTTCATAAATACTCTTGTTAAATGCACGAAGGAGATTATGTTATGATGCATACACCTTTCAATCCAACACTCCATCACATGCGACTTCAACGTCTATTTCGAAATGCCAACACTCCCTCATCACGTGACCACAATGCCCAAGTCGCCACAACCTAAACTAATATGATGAATGTTCATATTAGCCGAGTAATTATTAAGTTCTATTCATCCAGCATATTAGCGAAGCTATGATACCGACGTTATATCACGAGTCCTTATTTGAATTAAGTGGTTCGTTGTGACACATAGCGGCTACTCACCAGTTTTCCTTGATCCAACTTTAGGTATCACCCATTTATCTCATTAATCAACCATTTCAAAGGTATGATATGATACCCAAAGGTATGAGAATCAACTCGGTATGAGTCGTCACCCAAATATCGAGTATGATCAATCAGTTTTGAGGTGCAGGCTTGCCACATAAAACTAAATCATATAAAGGAAAATAGCTCTTCACCCAATTTCATTCATACCCAGGTCATTCGAATGGTACTCTAACACAGAAACATTGGCCGAGTAATTTGATGGGGGCCGTTCAAACAATGATCTATCACTTCCATTAGTGCTCACTGGTCACTGCGGGGAGGCTCATCACCTCACCGTAGGCCGACAGCTCAGACACAATGTCACATACCACCATGCCTGACTCATGAGTCTTAGTGAGATCGTATCGTATTAACAGTTATGAATGGACTCATCCATTAGAAACGGGGTATCCTAAATTTTATTTGGTCGTGTCACATATTTTGAACATACATGATCAGTCAGCCAGTGGACTAATTTGATTGACATATGAAAATCTCAGCACAACCAGCATTGGGTGTAAGCATCCCGTGTAGTCCAGCTAATGTCTGTCTTTCGTGTTCAACCTGCATCGATCGAACAAGCCTAGGGTGGCCAACCTAACTTGGGCTACCCCTTAGTTTGGGCAATTTACCGACTGACCCAACATCATAAGCAATTCTAATATCACTATGGACCTAGAAACTCATCATGTGATCATTTCAAGGTTTCATAAGAATCATAAATTCAACAACGTAAACACTTGGGCATTTCATCAAATATGTGAGCCTTAATAGAGTAATACATTCATTGGAGCATTTAATCAAACACGTGAGTATCAACAAATCAATGCATTCAATCTAGAGTTCAATCAAACATATAAACATCATTAGAATAACACATTTAATCACTTAGGCATTTTATCAAACATGTGAGCATGTATAGACGAGCAATGACATATTACAATCAAACACGAAATATGAACATGCTAGCTATTTACAAATCATTCGCTACAAGAAATCATCAACTAAGACCTTCAAGGGTCGATAAATGGAAACCTAGGCATAATAGTTCGCATCTTTGTAATGATTTGTCCGACTCAAATCGCTCATGGGATTAGGAATTTGGAAAAAATCACAAATTCCTATACAGACACCAATAACTCTGTGAGATTTATGCAATTCACCCTATAAAAACCTAGGTTGGAAAATAAGATTTGTTTCTTACCTCCCAATCGCGAGTGTGGTGGATTCGGCGGAAGAAAACGATCGAGGCTAGGGCTTTGATCGGAGGAAACCAATGAAGGGAGGCACCAAAACCTCCCCATTCCTACTCTCACTCTTCTTATTTTCTTCTTTCTCTTTCTCTTTGTCTCTTTCTCTATTTTACTCTTATTGAAATTCGTATGAGAGGTGCGAGTGCCCAAATAAAAGCTTTATATAGTGCCCGAAGTGGTGTAAATGGCACTAATGGCACTTTATTCATTATATTAACCATAAGGGAGCTTGTTTCCCACTAATGGGACCCAACGAAAGGCATATGGGTCAATCTAAGCCATGAAAAAGGTGTCTAACAATGAGATCTCTGTTTGGACACAATTATACAATGATCGGGTGTACCGATCAACCGAGAAGGCCTTAACTTAGATCGACGGTCACCAATGACCAATCGGAGCCGTGGCTATACGGATATGTGTGAAGAAATATCTTTAGTCAGTACCCCGAATTTGGCCATGAACTGACAGTTCAAAAGTTACAACTTTACGAAAGATCAATGGACTTATTTCACTTAAGTTTCATATTTTCATATAAGGTATTCGCACAACTCAAGTGCTCACTTTGCGAGTCCAAGTTGAACGATTCAAGATGTAATCTTGCCTAGATGTCTTGCAATAGACGTCAAGCCTACTAAGACGAATATACTTCTATAACATCGAGTTTAGTGGCCCACTAATGAGTGAATTGGGTATCGAGATTTCTTATATACGATGATTAGGGTTTGAATCAGGTAAGTTCATACCGTCGCTTATTTGTAACAATAAAAAATGGCGATTCGATCATAATCACCCTAAACCATTAGTTTTTAGCCTAAAGGAGTAACTGAATTGATTTGGTTTGTTAATTAAGATCTGAACCCTAGTTGTCTTGGCTTTTGGTAAGTCTTTATTTAGTTGCAGTTGTCTTGATTAGTCAATGGTAGGTCAGCTAGATTTAGTACCTAGATAAACAAATTACAAGGCTAAACTTGATGTTTAAATGATTTGGCAGATTCATTGGCTTTTAACGGTTGATTAATCGAATTCGTGTGGTTCTTTACCGGTACCACCCGCGTGTAGGCTTACCTTGAGCATCAAGGGTCAGTAAGTAACAATGTAGGTTAATTATACTAAAAAAATTTAAGAATTTTTGAAAATTCAAAATAGTGAAAATCTAAGACATTACAATCTGCCCCCCTTAAAAAAAATTTCATTCCCGAAGTTGTCTAATGTTAATAAGTTAAGATATTTTAATTTGTACTCCTAAGTTTCACTAATTTCATGTTCATATGTGTGTTAGGGTGTAGGCTAAACAAACTAGTATAACTTATTATAGTCTACCCCCCCTTAAAAGTTTTCACCATTGGTTTACGACAAATTTTCAAAAGATTTGTATTCGTGACGACTGTTCCCTTCTCTTCAGAGTAAAAATTTCAGTTTTTGGTGTTCGGCTAACATAGAGAGATAGTTGTAGTGGGCATCGATACGTCGATCATCAACCTGACCAGGGTAGAAAGCTCGTTGTATCCTTTCCTAGTCCTTGTGGATCTTGGTCTTCTGCTTGGTCTAAGCAGTGAGTCCATTGGTAGTTACCCAGGATTGAGAATTGGGTCAAGCTGCGAATGTCTTGCAGGTATATAGTTCCATAATTCCGTAGTCCGATTATTCTAGATATTTGGGAAATATCAGAATTTATTAGGAAGTTCAAGTTTCACATTTATAATATTGTCTATTGAGTCTTTTAAAGGTGGGTTTTTTTTAATTTAATTTATGTTTAACTTGGTGGGTAATGAGGCCCCCACGGTGCCTATGATCAAACGATTATCCTAGAAAGGTTTCTAATAGCCTAAAATTTTATATGTATATTTTCATTTTGATCTTATAGTCAGTGGGTAATTAAGAGAAAATCATGTTTTGGTTTCATTAATTTCGAGAAGCAATGAAGAATTGGAAGTTTTAAGATATTTCGGAGGTTTGGAGGGTTGACGACGCTAAGAAGGGCATGGAAAGGAAAGAGGAAGAACATCATCTCATTTATGTGGTATAAACCTTAAATCCATAAGAGAATAAGAACTGAAATATTTTTCTATAGTCTGCATCTAATACGAGCTTGCAAACCCTTAAACTATGAAACTTAATCCTACTCGAGGGTTCTAATTCAATTGTACCAAAAACTAATTAAAATAGAAAACTAAAAAAAAAAAAAAAAAAATCTAATTTAATCACACATGGTGATTTCTAGTATGATTAGAAACAATTACTATATAGACACTGAATACTAAAGCTCTAATATAAAAAAGATACGTCCGCTCCATCAGCAACTCAAAGTTGCAAAGATTTTTGATTTCAACCCATCTATTGTTTGCAATATCTTTGTCGCATTTAGTTATTAAATTCTTCTTGAGGTCTGGAATGTGTCAAACCTCTGTCAAAATACGCTCCACCCCATCGAACATTCTGATGCGAGCTGAACTGATTCCAACAACTTTACAAGCAATGTCATTGCCCAAAAAATTGTCCACTGTTGTACTCGTTGTATATGGTGAACCAATCCCTGTAAGAAATAATGTGGTATGATGCTCCAGAATCCAAAATCCAGTCGTTACTATGATAATCATATTTAAATGCGGTTAACATCACGCCACCATCCGCATCCTCGCATGATTGTACTATGTCGGCCTCTTTTGGTGCATTCTCTGGTTTTTCTCCCTTTTGAGCATTAGGGTTTCTGCAATCGTTCGTATGCCCTGTCATCCTACAATTCCAGTACTTCATCTTGCTATTCTATTTTGATTTGGATTATGATCAAGAATTACCATTTTTCCTATCAGTATTCCTTCCCCTGGCAACCAATGTATCCGTAGAGGTACCTTTGCCAATGTCGTTTATCAGTTGCTTCTCATGAAGGGTTGAGATGACAGTTTAATATTGTTGTTATCTCTACCGTATATCAGTGTGTTTATCAGATTCTCCGAAGATCGTGGAAGCTAATTCAAAAGAGTCAAGGCTAGATCTTTCTCTTCGATCTTCACCTCTGCATTCGTCAGTTTATATAGCAATTTGCTGAAAGTGCTTATGTGTTTATTAATGTTAGACCCTTTTGTCATCTTAAGATTATAGAATTGCTTTTTAAGATACAAACGACTACCCAGCCCAGGGATTTTTTCATGTACAAACTATCCATTTTTGTTCATACCTCTACCGTAGTTTTTTTTTATCCAAGACATTATCCGCTAGTCACAGTTATATCAAGGTTGCAGCCATCTCGTTTAGTTCATCTCACTCTTTATTAGTCACAGATGTAGGATGCTTCGCCTTAACAAATAAAGCGTGTCCTTACTGAACTTACAGGCTTCTCATCTTAACATTTCGTAGTTCAAAGTTATTTCTCATAGTAAACTTCTCTATTTCATACTTAATATTAGTCCCTTAGAGGACATATTTTCATATTAAAAAAACTCAAGATCCCAATATTTTCTCTGATATCACTTGTTGGGGGGACTCGTGGAAGCAACTCTGAATTAGAATCAAACAATACGAGATCAAATAAACTAAGCACACAGAGAACAAAAGGTTTTACATAGAAAGAACATTGTAGAAAAAAACTATAGCACAAAGCGACAATGAATCCATTATAATAAACAATGTTACAAGATATAGAAGAACTTACCGATCTAAGAATAAACCCCAAAAACCATACAAAAAAACCCTAGCTTTGATCTTCATTTACTCACAAAAGCCCTAAACATGTTTTCCAATACCCTAATCCCCGATTAAAATATTTAAATGGAGTTAAAACTAAATTAGGAAATAAAACTTGCGATTCCACAAAACTGTGCAAATCGGTCGATGAGAGCTTCGATCAGATTGAGTGTCATTGATGACCCATCGATGGGATTGAAGCCATCTTCAACCAGATCGATTTGGACAGCAAGCAAAGGCCAAAAAAGAATATTTTATCAATGGAATCAAGTTATATGTCGTTGCCATTGACAAATCCAATTACAAATTGATTGAATACATCTGATAGCATTATAAACTTTCTCCAAAAACTTTAACTTATCAATCAAACAAGATTTAACCAACACCCAAAAGATACTAGACCAATTTCAACATCCACCAGGAAACATGAAAATCAGGAATGAATAGACAGGCCCACTGTTCCCACTTTTAAGGATTGTCATATTCATACTATTCCTCTCACATTACAAGAGACAATTATCAGCTGGTCAATTGACGGTTGTATTTTTCTTGATGTAAGACCTATGATTAGACGAGGAAAAAAAAAAAAGATAGTAGTATTCTCACCAAAGTTTCCCTGGATGTAAGAAAGGGACCCACCACATAGATATCCTGGATCCACCATCAGTGTTAGTAGGCCCGAGGCCAGTTCCATGGGCTGAGCTGACAGGTCCAACCCCAGTTCAAGGTCAGGTCAGACAGGCTACCTGAGCCATGGTTACCCTTATGTCCAAGAGATTAGCAAGAAAAAGGGATGATATAGTAGAGCTCCAAGGCAAGAGCTATTGGGTAGGATGATGTATCAATCGTATCCATCCATCAAGATCCTTACCCTTGAATGGTGAATAATTGAAAATACACAGATTGGATAAATCTAGTCATTTGATAGGTGAGTTTTAAATAAACTTAGGAATAAAAAAATATTGACAGCCAAAAACTAAGTTTAAAGAGCCTGTGGAATGTGTATTGTGGAAATGCCTAATGAGTATGATTTTTGAAACATAAGCCATCCAATTTATGGCCCAGTATATGAATGGACTCGATTGATGCATCACCCTTCCATTTGAGCTGTCGAGAGATGGCTCTGCCTCATTTTTGGACCTTAATGCATCATCTCCCCCCTTACAGGTGACAATGGGTAGGGACTAGTTTGATCATTTGATGAATAATTGAAGGGTTGAAATATTACAATATGGGAACTGATTGGGTAGTGACCCTGCCACTAGCCAATGGCTAGTGGTCGGTGCTATGTGGGCCCCACCATGATATATGTATTTCATCCATGCCATTACATCCAGGATGAGCCCAAAAACATTTACAAAGTGTTGATTTCATTCATTAAAAACTTTCTGTGGGCCACGAAAGTTTTGGATCAAACTGATGTTTCTTTTTTCCCTTCATCCAGGTCTGTACGACCTAATCAATAGGTTAGATGTGAAATAAACATTACAGTGGGCCTTAGAAGGTTTTTAATGGTGGACATTTAATCACTATCATTTTCCTGTGGTGTGGTCCACTTGAGTTTTAGATCTCCCTCATTTTTTGTATCAAGCCCTTAAATGACATGTAAAAATGGATGTACGGAGTGGATAAAATACATACATAATGGATGTTGTGGTCCTTCAATATGAGAGTTTACCCTCTAATATTGTGTATCCAATGGCTGGATATGATCTGTGGCGGACCACACAAAAAAGGTCTGTTGATCAAACTATATCATTGACTAAGGTTCAGTTTGTAACTATGGCCCACACTCAGGCACATGTGCAAATATGAAACACGTGTGTAAATTCATAAATATTTCATGAAAAGGAAATGATTCTTAGATCATGTACACAAAATCAGGCAATTTTACTCTTCAAATGGGCCACAACATACAAAGTATATTAATAGTTATAATTTATTCTTCTTCTTTTTTCATTTATTGATTTTGATATTTTGTGTCCCACCTGGGGTGTGGAACGGCCTGATTTTTATGCCAGAAGAACCATAGACAGTGTATTAATGGTGGGTGTCCATCTATTTTAATGTGTTAATCCAAGCCGTACGTCCATCTATTTTAACAACTCATTTAGACATGAGCCCAAACAAGAAGTAGATCCGAACGTTTATTGGACTATACCAGAGGAAATAGTGGAATAATGAAGCCTCCTATTGAAACCTTACTTGGGCCAGAATGATATTTATTTGCCATTCAACCTTTATATGAGGTTACTGTAACCTAGACGAAGGTAAAACACAAATATCAGCTTGATCCTATACTTTTGAAGCCTCAAAAAGTTTTTAACGGTGGGTGTCCATTTCCCACTATTTCCTGTGGTGTGGTCCTCTTGAGCTTTAGATCAACCTCGTGTTTGGGCTTATAACATAAAAAATGATCTGGAAAAATAGATGAACGGCATGGATACTGAACTTAGTGCCGCAGCAATCCGTAACAAAGAAAAACTCCATTTCACAAAAGTCGTGGCTCAACGAGTCAAACAGGTAAGCAGGTCCCGAGTCATCACCCGGAACTGAGTCAACCGTCTGGTCGGAATATACCTATATACCAATGACATTCCTTACCATTGCCACGAGACACTCTCCAATCAGCTTTCACATATATAAGTATCCACGTGTAAAGCATAATCAGACATTCAACACGTGTTGCAGTTATCAGCTTGTCATTGGCTGAATTTGTTTATTTCTCTCCTTTATCTTATGCTGCAGAAGTTAATGGCTTAAACAGGTCCCACCATCTTCGCATATGGCTCCAAAACACTGCCACATATGTTTGTCGATGGGCAGATCTCTAATATAAAAATAGGAATAAAGGTCGTAAAAGTCCCATGAACAATTTCAAGTTATCGGTACCATATCATAGATGGATTGTCAACCGTTTAAATAAGATAAGGCTGATGCCATTGTATATTTTTTAAAAACAAGTAGACAACTCATGTGAATGAAAATAAGGGTAGATATTTTCCTAAGACCTGTATGAATCAGAATTATGAAACGTTGCAAGTCAGAGATATAGAGCTTGGGTCCTGTTTGGACACACTCCCCAAAAGGAGCCTTCGATACTTAAACAACGTTGGTAAGAATCCTATAAGATGGGCCTTATTGATCAATGGTCTAGATTAATCTAAAGGTTTGATAGTGTGATCGGATGCACCAGTGGGCCCCATTAATTGGTGATACGTCCTGAAATTCGTATAAGGGATGGTGTGCCACTACTATGAAACTCATACAGTGTTTTAAGGAAATTGGGATTCCCAAATCTTATGAAGCCTTTCAGGGAAATGAGTTTTGATGGATTTCAAACTCCTCTACCCTCATCGGTATAAAACAGAGCTGATACCCAATCCTACATCATCAACAGAAGTGATGGTCTCATCCTGCCTTCTTTAAAGGGTGTAAGGAAAGGAAGACCCCAGCATTTATTGGCATTCCAATTTCGTAGCCATGATGATGCAGATAAGTAAGTCGTATCCCTCTTCTGATCTCCATATCCAATGCAGAGCAAGTCCTACAGCTATTCCGCATCTAGATCCAACAACATTTTGATCCAAATGCTTATTTGAGTTGTGTTTGTTAATGCATATTCATAAACCTCATCTCATCCCGTGTATTGACAGGATAGGCACCAACAATCCAACTTGATGACTGAGTCACCCAAAAAGCTGACATGAAAACCTCTTTGCAAAAAAGTCCCATCTGTGGAAGCGTGTTTAAACTGGTCCTTGATTTCGACGTGCATGCATCATCTCCCATTACAGGTGGCAATGGGTCGTGACAAGTTAGATTCGGCTCAATCCAAATCTAATCTATTTATTGAACGGTTTGAAAATTTCTATTCCATCCCACACACCTATAAATGGGTAAACCTAAATCAAATCCAATTGACTCATTCAATTAAAATTATAAAATAAAAACTTACAAAATATTATCATTATGTAGAAAAAAAATATAAAATCATCAACAATAAATTCAAATTCTTAATTAGTATAAAATAAAACGATAACATAACTAAATCCAATGATAATTTCAGGTTGATATATATATATATATATATATATATATATATATATATATATATATATATATATAGGGAGATGGTCATATTTATGAGCACCAATATAGCACCTTTACACGTGTCATGTGCACAAAATCTGAACGGTCCAAGTGATGTTTGCACCGCTTGAAATACCATAGGCCCAATTTTCATTTGATACAAAACTACGGTGGGCCATGGCAAAGGAAACAGCTTTCCTCCCTTGATTTGCATTTCTCTTTGTTATGGCTCACTAGAGTCATGGATCAGGCTGAAAATTGGGCATATAGCATTTCAAGGGGTGCGGCATCACTTGGACCGTTCAGATTTTGTGCACATGACACGTGTGCAAAGGTGCTCATTGGTGCTCACGTGAAAAGGTGCGCAGTGACCATCTCCTATATATATATATATATATATATATATATATATATATATATATATATATATATATATATATATATATATATATATATATATAGTTTAGTTGTGCTCCAGTTCACTCGAAACTCATGCGAACTTTTTGAAAACTCATCATAAGTGATGTGAATCCAAAATTTGAACAGTCCACATGATGCAACACCCCATGAAGCACCTAGGGCCTAACTTTTACTTTGATTAAAAAAGAAAATAGTTTCCTCTTTTAATTTACATTCCTCTTTGTTATGGCCCACCAGAGTTTTAAATCAAGGTGAAAATTAGTCCCTTGGGGTTTCATGAGATGCCGCATCAGACGAACCGTTCAAATTAGACACCCATGACACGTGTGGAAAGCTGCGCATGTGCGCAGGTATGAAGGCAAGCATGCCTTCCCTATATATATATATATATATATATATATATATATATATATATATATATATATATATATATATATGTAATGATAAAAATTTTAAAATTTTACCATAATATAAAAATGGGTCAACCCAAATCTTAACTTGTTTAGGTTTAACACAGGCCAAACTCAAACCTACGAGGAAAGTGGTAAACCCAAGTCAGGACTTGGTTCGGTGCTAGTGAAGCTGTCGGTTCGGTGCTAGAGGAAGGTGGCATGACCCTCGAGAAGATTCACACAAGCATGAATTCAACAGATATACTTACGAAGGTGGTTCATATAGAGAAGTTCGAGTTTTGTGCGATTTCTCTAGGTCTAACAAAGATTGAGTAAATGCGGAGTGTACATGAGAAGCAATGATTGTGGATCTATGATAGAGACGAAGTAGAGATGGAGGTCCAAGCATGGCATGTTGCAACGTGAATATTAGAGTCAT
Organism: Magnolia changhungtana; assembly: GCA_030180095.1. Classification (NCBI taxonomy): domain Eukaryota; kingdom Viridiplantae; phylum Streptophyta; class Magnoliopsida; order Magnoliales; family Magnoliaceae; genus Magnolia; species Magnolia changhungtana. The sequence goes on from JASAUF010000652.1 coordinate 7,799,453, forward strand.
GGGGGAGATTGTTGAAAATCAGATGTCTCAAAAATGTGCTGAAATACAGGCCTTCGATCGGTCGATAGTCTAGTCAATTGATCGAAGGATATTGAATTAAATCAATATTTTGGCAAAAATCTCTAGACATTTTTTAGTGTTTTCAATAGGTCGAAAATGTTGGTCGACATGTTGCACAGTTTACGCGTTTTTGCGCGAATTGCTTCTATTACCATTTTCTTCTTAAGAAGAGGGTGTAAATAGGATTAGGGTTCATGCAAGTTGTGCTAGAATGTTTGAGAGGATTTTGGAGAGAGGAAAAGCTTAGAGATTTCTCTTCAAGCTTTAATTGGTAGGATTCCATCTCTTGCAACTTGGTTTTTTCATAGTGCATTCTCACTTTATGCTATAGTTTTTTTTTCCACAAGGATTTTCCATGTAAATTCAGATGGTTCTTTGTTGGATTTGTTTGTTCGATTGTGATTATTTTGCTTAATTCCGCTCTTTATGCTTCTATGAGTCCCAATACTTTACAGCCCCTAAATCTTTCAATTCGAATGTACCAGACAATTAAGTCTTCAATGTATTGATGTATCGATCTGATATATGTTGTGGCTGCTAATAAGCACGTCATCTACATACAATAAAAGTATGATGAACTGTTCATGATTCAGTGTCTAGTAATAGACATAGCGATTATATTCACTTCTGGTAAATTGCCGACCAAACATGAAAGTATCCAACCTTTTTTTACCATTGCTTAGGTGATTGTTTTAGGCCATATAATGACATCATCAACCTGCAAACTTTATTCTCGACCCCTTTTACTTTAAACCCTTCTAATTGCTTTATGTAAATTTGTTCATCCAACTCCTCATGTAGGAAAGTAGTCTTCACATCCATTTGTTTCAATTATAGGTTGTATTGGACAACCAGTGTCAATACAAACATAATAGACACATGCTTGACTATAGGCATGAAAATATTGTTGAAGTTGACACCCTCCTTTTATGCATAACCTTTCATGACCAATCTTTCCTTTTATCTATCTAGGTTCTTCTTGTAAATGTACTTACAACTGATCACTTTATGCTACACTAAAAGCTCCACTAGCTCCTATGTCTCATTCTTATACAGAGAATCCATCTCATCATACATGACTGTTATCTACTTCTCAGCATCGGAACCATTTAATACTTCCTGAAAGGTGGACAGATCCCCCTTATCATAATGAGAGTGAATACAACATTCGAGTCATCCTTATATTTCACTAGCAATCTGCGATCTGTCAAAGGATTTCTTCTGAGAGGTTGTTGCTCATCTGCTCCTATACATTTGCCTGCATCTCAGGTAATGTACCAACTTTTTCAATCTCGATATCAATGATCACTGATTTCTCTGATTCATTCTGTTCATCCTTGCGAAATAAGGAATCTTCACCAAACCTGACATCTAGGTTAATTATGATATTTCGTGTAACCTGGTTATATAACCTATACCCTTCTACACCATCACCATAGCCCACAAAATATACTTCTAATCCCTTTGGTCTAGCTTATCTCTATCAACTAACATAATATGAAAGTAAGCGTCATTACCAAATTCATGCAACAATGAATAGTATACCTCATGACCACTCCATACTTCTTCAGAAATCTTATAGTCTATCGACGTAGTTTTGAAGGTCAAATATTGCATATTACCCTCCATTTATATCTTGATTTTATGAACATGATAATGCTTAATGTTCTATTGTACTTATGTTTGTGTTGCATTTGAATTTAAGAGCTTAGATTAAAAAGGGTATTAAAAGCATGGATTTTATGCTCAAGAATCACCAAGGTAATGAATAGATTTAGGAGACCAAGATTGAAGAATTCACATGCCAAAGATATAAGAAAACCAAGTAAGAAATGGAGAGAATTAAAGATTTGAAGTGAAGAAGAGGAATCCTGAAATCGTCCTTAAAAAACATATTCTGAAACTCTGGTCATTTTGTGAAATTGCGCAGAGCGAAGTCTATTTTGCGAAACTGCGCAGCGTGAAGTCTATTTTAACAAACTGTGTAAATTTGAGGCAGTTTCTAGAGTTTTCGAACTAAGTACGAAAGTTAGAATTCCACAACTATAAATAGGACTCCCTAGGATGTTCCTAAGCATCTTCTAGGGTTTAAGGAATAGAGCAAAAGGGTGAAGAAGTCATCGCCAAGAGTTTTTCTTCTTCTTCTTTAGTTGATTTCATGTTTTTCTTAAGAGACTTTGGTCCAATCATGTTTATGGTTGGCTAAACCTCTTAGTTAGGGCTAAGAGGTGAAGCTTGTAGCATGATGGGATGTTTCTATTGATTTGATTCATGTTTATGTTGAACTCCATGAATTCTAATTTGATATTTAAGGAATACTTTTAGTTTTTAATAGTTTATTGTGACTCGAATTATAGTAGATCTGCAATAACTTTAAGTATCTTCTTTTCCTAATTCGAAATTATGAAATTAGTAAGTCCTGTTGCTCACCATCATCCCTTGGGCATGGTAGGGTGATGGAATCCTTCCTAATCTTCATAATTCTCCTGTTTTGAGATTATGGGATTGGTAAATCCTATTGTTTGTTATTGTCTCCTGGGTATGGTTTGGTGATGGAATCCCTGTCAATTATCATAGTTCTCCTTTATTGAGAATTAGGTCAATGAAAGTTCAGATTTGATTTTATTGATGTATTTTCCAATTAGATAGGATAAGACTCCAATTCTATTTGTATTACTTAAATTAAGTAAGAGAGCTCCCTGATCACTACAAGTGGATCCTTGACACCCTAGTTCTCACCTTTAAATTCTTAGTTTAATTACTTAATTCACAATTACTCTCTCAATCACTTCAAAATTAGTTTTACATCTTCTTTTAGTTCTACTTCTAGTTAATTTCAGAAACACACGAGATCAGTTCCTGTGGATTCGACCTCGATCTTACTGAGATTATTATTACTGCATCGCAACCCTACACTTAGGGTTGTGAACACGTAGATAAGGATCGATTCACTAGGTTACAAGCTGCGTTAATACCCTTTGTCCATAACTCCTTACGCAATCCAACATTACTCAACATGCTTCGGGCTCTCTCCAATAGAGTTCGATTCATCTATTCTGCTACTCCATTTTGCTCAAGAGTGTGCCTCAAAATTCCTTAATCTTTGCAAAATTAATTGAATTCTGTTAAAAATATGATTTCTACTTTTAAAAGTTAACTTTGACCATTTACCATATGTACAATACTCACATATACTAATTTCAATACTTTTAAAAATAGAAATCAAGCAACGATAAGAAAGTATATTTATACTGCGGTCACTCATGTGGCCTAAGCACACATGTCACATTCTTTCCAACCTAAATTCTACTGCAAATGCTGCAGCTCCACCCATTTCAATTTTTCTGATCAACTTGTATAGATTGCTGCTCAGTTGTGCTTTCATCACAATTAGTGTCAATTTTGAAACTTTAAGGACCCTGTCATAACTACTGAACTCACAACCAAGTGCCTCAAGAGTACCCAGAGATATCAAATTCTTCCTGAGGTCTAGAATATGTCGAATGTCTGTCAAAATACGTTATACCCTAATGAACATTCCAATGCACACTAAACCGATTTCAACAACTTTACAGGTAATGTCATTGCTCATAAAAACATATCCATCATTGTATTCATTGTATGTGGTGAACTAATCCTTGTGAAAAGTCATGTAGTATGAGGCCCCCGAATCCAAAATCCAATCATTACTAAGGTAATCATATTTGGATGTGGTTAACATCGCACCACCATCCACCTCCTCACATGATTGCACTATGTCTGCCTCTTTTGGCATATTCTCTTATTTTTCTCCCTTTTGAACCTTAAGGTTCCTGCAGTCTTTTATATGCCCTGTCATCCCATAATTCCAACACTTCATCTTATCCTTCCCTTTTGATTTGGATTACGATCAAGAATTGTCATTCTCCCTTTCAATATTCCTTCCCCTAGCAACCAATGCATCTATGGAGGTACCTTTACCACTATCCTTTTTATTCAACTGCTTCTCATGAAGGGCTGAGATGACAGTTCAACATTGATGATATCTTTATCGTGAATCAGTATGTCTACCAGATTCTAGAAAGATAGTGGAAGCAAATTCAAAAGAATCAAGGCTAGATCTTCCTCTTCAATTTTCACATCCGCATTCGTCAGTTTATATAGCAATTTACTGAAAGTGCTCATATGTTTATTAATATCAGACCCATCTATCATTTTAACATTTTAAAATTACTTTTTAAGATACAGACGGCTACCTAGGAATTTCTTCATATACAAACTATCCAGTTTCGTCCATACCTCTGCAGCAGTTTTTTTTTTTTTTTTTTTTTTTTTAAAATTTATTTTTATCCAAGACATTATCCACTAAACACAATTGTATCGAGGTTATAACCCCCTCGCATAGTTTATCCCACTCTTTATCAGTCATAGATGCAAGACGCTTCACCTTATCAAGGAGTGCATGTTACAATTCTTACTAAACTAAGAGGCTTCTCATCTTAACATTCCATAGTTCAAAGTTATTTCTCACAGTAAACTTCTTCATTTCATACTTAATATTAGATCCATTAAAGGACACATTTTCATATTTAAAAAAAAAAAAAAAAAAAAAAAAGACCTCAAGATCCTAATGTTTTCTTTGATATCACCTGTTGGGGGGACTCATAGAATCTACTCAAAATTAAAATTAAACAATATGAGATCAAATAAACTAAGCACAAAGAGATTATAAGGTTTTACATGGAAAATCCTCCAGGGAAAAAACCATAGCTCAAAGCAACAACGAATCCGCTATAATAAATAACGTTACAACAGATAGAAGAACTTACCGATTGGAGAACAAATCCCAAAAGCCATACAAAAAACCCCATCTTTGATATTCATTTGCTCACAAAAGCCCTAAACATGTTTTCCAATACCCTAATCCCCAATTACAAACCTTTAAATAGAGCTAAAGCTGAATTATGAAATAAAACTAGCAATTCCGCAAAACTACACAAGTTGGTCGATAGGAGCTTTGATCAAATTGAGTGTTGTTGACGACCCATTGATGGGAACGAATCCATCTTCAATCATATCAATTTGAACCAAAAAACTGTCCAGCGAGCAAATGCCAAAAAACGAGATTTTATCGATGAAATCAAGTGGTCTGTCGATGCCATCAACAAACACAATTCAGAAATTGATTGAATACATCTACAACATTCTAAACTTTCATCAAAAAATTTAACTTATCAACCAAACAAGATTAATCACCCCTCAAAAAATACTGGACCAATCTGGACACCCACCAAGAAGCATGAAAATCAGTAATGAATTCAGACAGGTCCACTCTTCCCACTTTTAAGGACTGTCATATTCATACTATTCCTCTCACATTACAAAAGACAGTGATCAGCTGGCCAATTGACGGTTGTATTTTTCTTGATGTAAGATCGATGATTAGATGAGGGAAAAAAAAAAAAAAAAAAGTAGTACTATTCTCACCAAAGTTTCATTTTGGATGTAAGAATGGGCCCACCACATGGATGTCTTGGATCCACCATCAGTGTTAGGCCCAAGGCCAGTTCCATGGGCTGAGCTGGCAGGCCCAACCCCAGTCCTCGTTAGTTAAGACAGGCTACCTGAGCCATCGTTACCCTTAGATCCAATAGATTAAGTAAGAAAAAGGGTTGATATGGAGCTATTGGGTAGGATGATGTGTATATCAATCGTATCCATCCATTAAGATCCTTACCCTTGATCAATGGTGAATAATTGAAAATACACATGGATTGGATATATCTAGTCATTTGATTGGTGGGTTTTAAATAAACTTTAAGAATCAGAAATTGTTGACGGCTAAAAACTAAGTTTAAAGAGCCCATGGAATGTTCTTGTGGAAATGGCTAATGAGTATGATTTTTGAAACATAAGCCATCCAATTTATGGCCCAGTATATGAATGGATTCGATTGATGCATGACCCTTCCATTCGAGCTGTTGAGAGATGGCTCTGCCTCATTTTTTGACCTGTGTGCATCTGGCAATGGGTTGAGACGAGTTTGATGATTTGATCAATAATTGAAGGGTTGAAATATTTCAATACGAGACTTTTCATAAGAAGGAAATGATGCTTAGATCATGTACACAAAATCAGGCAATTTTACTCTTCAAATGGGCCACAACATATAAAGTTAATTAATAGTTATAATTTATTTTATTTTTTTGTTATTTATTGATTTTGATATTTTGTGTCCCACCTGATGTATGGAACGGCCTGATTTTTATGCCAGACGAACAGGACAGTGTATCGCACCTTATGCAAAATCTCATATCTCATACAAGTGTCACATGTGCTCCTGTGCGGATTGTCTGCACTCCCAGCTACAGGGGATTCCTGCAGCACTAAGCTCGGTAGATTCATTGCGATGTATGTATTAGATCCAAGCCGTTCATCTGTTTTGAAAACTCATTTTAGAGATGAACCCAAACAAAAATAGATCCAAAGGTTAATTGGATTACACCACAGGAAATAACGGAATAATGACGCCACCTATTGAAACCTTACTTGGGGCCACCATGATGTTTATTTGCCATTCAACGTGTATATAAGGTCACTGTAACTTAGATGAAGGGAAAACATAAATATCAGCTTGATCCCATACTTCTGAAGCCTCAAAAAGTTTTTAACGGTGAGTGTCCAATCCTCACTGTTTCCTGTGGTGTGATCCACTTGAGCTTTAGATCAACCTCATGTTTGGGCTTAAAACATAAAAAATGATCTGAAAATATGGATGAACGGCATGGATACCGAGCTTAGTGCCGCAGGAATCCGTATTCAAGAAAACTTCCATTTCACAAAAGTCGTAGCTCATTGAGTCAAACAACTCAGCAGGTCCCGAGTCATCAGTTGGAACTGAGTCACCCGTCGAGTCGGAATATACCTATATACCAATGACATTCCTTACCGTTAGCACGTGTCACTCTCCAATCAGCTTTCACATATATAAGTATCCACGTGTAAAGCACGTGTCACATTCAACATGTGTTGCAGTTATCAGCATGTCATTGGCTGGATTTGTTTATTTCTCTCCTTTAACTGATGCTGCAAAAGTTAATGTCTTAAACAGGCCCCACCATCTTCGCATATGGCTCCAAAACACTGCTACACATGTTTCTCGATGGGTAGATCTCTTTAATATAAAAATAAGAATAATGGTCATAAAAGTCCCGTTAACAATTTGAAGTTATCCTACCATATATGGATTGTCAACTGTTTAACTAAGATAGACTCTCCAAACTAAACAGACCCTACTCTCCCCACTTATAAGGATTGTCATATTCATTTGGTTGCTCTCACATGACAAAAGATGAAGATTATATGGCCGGTTGATGTTATATTTTTCTTGATGTAAGATTGACGATTATATGAGGTAAAAAAGGGGTAATATTTGTTGGGAGACTGCGGAAGCACACCAAGGCGGATCTAGGATGGCGACCCAATGGGACTAAGCAAAAGGGAGAAGTACACAGAGATTTTAACATAGAAAAACCCTTGTGGGAAAGAACAACGGCACGAAGCGACAGATAAACACTATGAAAGCAAAATTATAAAGGGAAAGAGCTTACTCGATTTGAACAACTTCGAATCTCACCCTCGTTACACCCTTTGAGTCCCTTGGATGAATTTGAAAACCCCTAAGAATATTTTCTAATCTTATTTACACTCATATATATAACCTTGGGAAGAATCCCAAACAGAAAAAGAAACTGGGAAGAATCTCATCCCAAACGGAAAAGGAAACTGAGAAGAATCCCAAACAGAAAAGGAAATTAGGAAGAGAATCTCATCCCAAACAAAAAAGGAAACTGGAAAGAATCCTAAACGAAAAAGGAAACATAAAACTTGATTAAAGACATCAAATACAACAATCTCCACCATATCTTCAATCATCAAATGTGTAGCTTCTTGTCCTCTTCTCTTATATTTACCTTTCATCATAACTCCATTAATGTTTCTCGTGCACACTCCGTCTTTCTTTTATGTCATCGCCAAACCTAGAAAAGTCGCACAGAACTTGAACTTCTCTGTAGGAACCACCTTAGTGAGCATGTCTGTTGGATTCACGCCAGTATAAATCTTCTCCAGAGTTACACCTCCTTTCTCAAGCACACGTCGAATAAAATAGTGACAAACATCAATTTGTTTAGTACGTGAGTGATAAACAGAATGTATTGCCAAATTGATAGTGCTCTCGCTATCATAGTTAACCGACATAGCCTCCTGTTGAAACCTCAACTGATTTATCATGCCTATTAACCAAACACCTTCTTTAAACACTTTTGTCATTGTCATGTACTTTACTTCGATCGTGAAAAGAACTACCACAGACTGAAGCTTCGACATCCAACTAATTGTTCCACCCGCTGGTACAAAAATGTTACTTGATGTCGACTTTATAGAATACACATTTCATGTGTAGTCTGAATTCACATACCCAACCAATTTTGCTCATTTCTTCTCAAAAGTTAGGATGTAATTTTTTGTACCTCGAACATATCGAAATAGCCATTTCACTACTTCCCAATGTTGTTTGCCAAAGTTTGACATATATTTACTTACAACACTAATTGCCCTGTGTAATATCTGGCTTCGTATAGACCATGTCATATATTAAACTGTCAACCGCATTCAAATAAGGCACATGAGACATATCCTACTTTTCCTCATTTGTTTTGGGACATCGTTATGAGGAAAGTTTGAAGTGAGCCGCATGGGAAACACTCACCGGCTTTGCTTGGTCCATCCTATACTTGATCAACATATTTTTAAGGTATTATGTCTGTGATAACTAAAGCCTACTTATCTTCATGTCTTTATGAATATCTATGCCGAGAACTCTCTTTGTAGTCCCTAGATCTTTCATCTCGAATGTCCCTAATAGCTAAGTCTTCAGTACATTAATTTCAGACATATCGTGACTGGTGATCAACATATCATCAATATACAATACTAGGATGTTGAATTTTTCATTATTCAATATCTTATAATAGACACAATGATTATATTCACTCCTAGTAAATTTCTGACTCAACATGAAAAAAATCAAATTTTTATACCACTACCAAGGCGTTTCAGGCCATACAACGACATCATTAATGTGCAAACTTTATTTTCTGCCCCTTTAACTTCGTAGCCATTTAGCTACTTCATGTAAATCTGCTCTTCAAATTCCCCGTGCAGGAATGCAGTTTTCACGTCCATCTGTTCCAGCTCGAGATTGTATTAGGAAACCAACGCCAACATAAATCTGATAAACACCTACTTAACCACTGACACGAATATCTCTGTGAAGTTGATTCTTTCTCTTTGAGCATAACCCTTTGTCACCAGCCACGCTTTGTATCTGCATGTTTCCTTTTTAATAACCACTTGCATCCAATAGCTTTTCGGCCCACTGGAAGCCCACTAGTTCTCATGTGTGGTTCTTGTACAAAGAGTCAATTTTATCGTCCATAGTCGCTTTCCACTTTTCTGCATCAGGCTCATTAAGAGCCTCCTGAATAGTAGACGAGTCCCCCTCATTTGTAATGAGGGCATATGCGATATTAGAATCGTCCTTGTATCTTGCCTATAACCTGCAATCTCGTGGTGGGTTTCTTCTCACAGGTGGCTGCTTCACTTGCTCTTGTATCTTTGTCTACGTATCTTTCTCTGCCTAAGTATCATCTGTGTCAATTTGGACCTCTACGATCAACCTTTCTAGTTCCTCTTGCTTCTCTTGATCATTTTCGCCGAATAGGAAGCTTTAATTGAATCTGACGTCACAGCTGGTGATGACCTTGCGTGTGGACTTGTCATACAACCAGTAATCTTTCACACCAACACCATAACCTATAAAGATATACTTTTTGGCTCTATGGTATATCTTATCTCTCTTTCAATTGACAGTACATAAGAGTAAGCCTCATAACCAAATATGCGCAAATCTAAGTAGTCCATTTTATGACCACTCCACACTTCCTCTCGGATCTTACATTCAATTGCCTTATAAGGGAATCGGCTCACTAAATAGTAAGTCATGTTAACAACCTCGGTTCATAGGTTTTTACCTAACCCAACATTACTTAACATGCATCGGACCATCTCCAAGAGAATCCGATTCATCCGCTCAACCACACTGTTTTATTTGAGCGTGTGACGCACTGTGTTGTGTCTAATGATCCATTCATCTTTGCAATATTTATTAAACTCAATAGAAGTAAATTCTCCATTACTGTCAGTCTTTAAAATTTTTATTTTTCGCCCTGCCTATTTTTCCATCATTGCCTTCCATTGTCTGAATGTGGTGAAAACTTCAGATTTACGTTTCATAAAGTAAACTCAAACTCTTTATATATATATATATATATATATATATATATATATATATATATATCATATTTCTTAAAAGCTAGAATCAAACAATGATCAGAAAGTATCTTCATGCCCTATTCGCTTATGTGGTTCAGACGAGAATGCCACATACGTGCAGATGTGGAATCCGCTACATCCGTTGTCGCTCCACATATTGAAGTGCTTCTGATCAACCTATAAAGGTTTTCGTGCCTCTGAGCTCTCATAATCATGAGTGCCCCCTTTATTACTTTAAGGACACCATTGACGCCGGTGAACTTGCACCCTATTAGCTCAAGTGCACCAAGAAAAACCAAGTTCTTCTTCACGTCAGGAACGTACCTGACCTTAGTCAAGGTACGCCTCATCCCATCAAATATCTTGATGCGCATCATACCAACAGCTGCAACATTACAGACATTATCATTACCCATAAAGACCTATTCAAACAGAAAATGAAACATAAAACTTGATTAAAGACATCAGATACAACAATATTATGATACAAGGAAAAGCCCGAGATAACAAAGAAGAAAATTATTATCTTCCTCGAGTAATTAAGACAAGATTCACATGGTGATTCTTGAGTTTACAAGAAGTAAGAAAATTTGAGTATTTTATTGAAGAATGAATTTAAGAATTTTTAATTATATTACTTATATTAATAGTCAAAAATTACTTGAAATAGTAAAATCTTTCCAAAAAGCTAAATTTGTCAAAAATAGAAACGACGATAAAACTTTACTGGATCTTACTGACATTATTACAACCAACTTTTAAAAAGATGAAAATCATAAAACTTCATAAATAAGAAGATACGATGATAATAAAAATTACAAAAAATAATAAAGTTTTCCTAAATCGGGTCGGACCAGTAATAGGGTATCAAAAGAAGAAAAAAAAAAAAACTAAACTAAACCTACCCATCCCTAACCCTAGCAGCCCGCCGCACAGGCAGCAGCCCCGTTCGGCCACCTACACGCATAGCAACATACAAATGCAGGTAATTATTATTATTAATTAAATGGGGTCCAGAAAAATTTCAACGGTTTTTTACCCGATTTACGTGAGCTTTTGACCCAATCTGAACAGTAGCCAGCTCGATCTAACTCAGTATCTGTGATCAAGTCGGATTCGGTTCAGTTCATCCCAGCTAAAATCTGGTTCGGATCAAGTCAGGCCCATTGAATTCGGTCTCGAGTCAGATCGTGTTCGGTTGGGTTTCACAATACCGAATCCAGACGAGTTGGACCTAACTCGGTCCAACTTAACTTGATGCCCACCCCTACAGGCAATCCTCTTCTCCTGATCTTCCTTCGGACAAACCTGAGTTATTTTGTACTCTGGCTGGTTAGGATGCTTGATGCACAGGCAGTTAAAACAGCATGACGTATAAAATAAAATGAAACCGGCCGACTAAATTATAGAACCCACTCTTGCTGATTCTTTGTTCGAAAATCAGACTGGTTAAACAATCCTAACCTCAGATTATATTTTTGCCGATTTTTTCGTGCAAGCTATGCGATTTCAAGTGCCTGCGTTTCATGCATCCATCACACTCTGCCAGAGTATCAATGCCTTTCTCATGTTGTACTGCTTTACCACGTGGAGAGAAAAGGACACTCGCCGCACGTGAAGAACATCTCTTAAGCTAGTGGGCCCCATCAGTCTAGCTTATGGTGAATTCCACGTGTCAGTATCCAAGTGGCTGCATATACCTCACCTGGCCGCCAGGTTGTTGCTATTAGAGCTGCAGGAACGGAGGACGGTATAACCATCCATCCGCAGTATTCGTGGAAGGTTGATTTATTAATCAGGACCGTCCATCTGGTGGAGCCCATCTGGTGTCAGTATCCAAGTGGCTGCCTATAACTAATGTGTAGTTCGTAGATATGGCCTACACTCGGTCACACGTGCAAATATAAAACGAGTATGAATTCTAAGCTTTTCATAAGTAGGAATGATTCTTAAAAATCTTGCACACAAAAATCAAACAATTTTACTCTTTAGGTGGGACCAAAGATTTAATTCAATCTTTTTAGTCATATATTGGGATTTTCATATGTTGGGTCCCACCTGATGTTTGAAACCGCCTGATTTTATGCAAAAGATCTCAAGATTGTCCTGCAACATATGTAAAAATCTCATATCTCATCTACAGGTCACATGTGCCCACGTGTGAGTGTGTGGAATTAACAAACGAATTAACAAACCCAAAGCAGATTGCCTGCACCACTAAGCTCCATGGGTGTGTGTGTATATATATATATATATATATATATATATATATATATATATATATATATATATATATATTATTCACACTATGTAGCCACTTCAACAGCTAATTTTGGGGCATTACCCTAAACATGAACTAGATTCAAAGCTCAAGCGAACCACACCATAAGCACCATTAAAACATTCATAACTATTTTTGAGCCCACCGAGATGTGGATTGCAAATCCAACCCAATGTCTGGAGTGAGGGTTCTACTTTAGGGCGAAACGCTGGCCCCACCAAGTTGCTTTTAGTAAGATGATGTTGCCTAACATGGAAACTTTTTTGGGACCCACGGTGATGTTAATTTGCCCTTCAAATGGTGTACAAGGAAAACACAAATATCAGCTTGATCCAAAATTTCTGTTGCTAAAAAAAATAAATTAATGTTGGCATTTAATCTCACTAATTTCTTGTGGTATGTACTTGAGCTTTGAATTTGTCTCACATTTAGGCTCATGCCCTACTAAAGTGAGCTGAGGAAATGGATGAATAGCATAAACATAATGTAGGAATTTATGGATCGGCAAATTTGTAATTATGAAAATTTAGAAGTAAAATTAATTGTAAAAATAAAATAAAATAAAATAAAATTAGAAATTTGAATAAGGAGAAATTTAGAAAACTTATTAATTCAAGTCACGACGAAAATAACTCGACTTGAAATTGATTTATTTTCCTTTGGATGATGTTCGTAGTGCAACACGAATACTAGACAATTAATCCCCCAGAATTCCTTCGAATGTTGTCTCGTACATTTGCCCTTCAAACGCGCCTCTCGACATATGAAGACCCTAAAGTATGATTACTATATGTATAACCCTAAAGTGAGATGAGGAAAGATCGAATCAAATGAAATCGTTGTAGAGATTAAATTAAAATTAATTGTAAAAATAAAATAAAATAAAAAGTGAGAAATAAAAGAAAGATTAAAAAATTAATTAAAATTTAAAACCAGAAAAGTGCCTTGTAGAAATTTCAAAGGTTGCCTCGAATGAGTATGTATACACTCTTGCCAACAGTCATAGTTGTTGAGTTGCAAAAGAAAATTTCAAAATGTAACAAAAAACTTTTATGCTTGCAAGTATATTTATATGCGCGCATGCACTACACTCACATACACACATACAACACACTAGCCCAACACGTGTTAGTTCAAGGCATACATTGGAGCTAATTGTATATCTTCCCAACAACCAAATTCATATGCTCCTAAGAAGGGCTGGAGTACTATGCAAAAACTTCTTTTTATAAATCTTCTTTGTTTTTTTTCTTACCGATGTGGGACTAAACTTGTAATATTACAGGAAAAAATGTCTTTATTATTTTAAAAATTTTTGAAATAAAAATTTTAAACTATTAAAAAATTATTTTTATTTATCTTGAAACACTATAAACCAAAAAATTAGTGCAGTAGGAATCCGCCTCACCCGCATAAACCCATTTCAGCATAAATCCATTTTAAAAAAGTAACGGCCCAATGAAGGGCCGAATCAATACTTTCTTCGTAATACGTGGGTATTGCATGCGTCACTCCTCAAGTTGGAACATGGTAAGCAATGACGTTCTTTGCTATTACCAATGCCAATTAGGCAATAATACTAAATAAATACACGACTCTCTCCTTAATTAGCTTTCATATACATAAAAGTCTACGTGTAAGCATAATCACACATTTAACACGAGATCAGATTAGGTGAGACCTCAGCCTCACCCAAGACGATGCAGCTCTTACGGTGGGGCACACCTTGATATATGTATTATGTATCTACACCATTTATCCATTTTTTTCATATCATTTAAGGGTATATTCCAAAAATGAATCAGATCCAATTATTAGGTGGAACATACTATAAGAAACAATGGTGATTGACCATTAATGAGCCACAAAAGTTTTGGATCAAGCTGATATTTGTTTTTTACCTTCATCCAGGCTTACGTGACCTTATCAATAGAATAGATGGTAAATAAACACTAGATTAAATATTAATGTGCGCCTTAAGAAGTTTTTAATGGTAGGAAGGTCAATCACCATTGTTTCTTATGGTATGGTCCACCTGATAATTGGATCTGCTTTATTTTTGAGATATTGCCCTAAAATGATATGGGAAAACTGATGAATGGCATGGATATCTAATACATAGATCAAGGTGGGGCCCACGGTAAGGGCCACACTGTCTCGGGTGAGGCCAAGGTCTCACCAAATCAGCTCTCATTCAACATGTGTTGCAGTTGTCCTCGTGTCACTGGCTAGAGCTTTTTAATTCTCTCCTTAACCTAATGTTGCATAAGTTAATGCCTTAGATGGGCCGGCTCCAAAACACAGCCACACATGTTTGGAGATAGGCAGATCTCTTTAATATAAAAATAGGAATGCTTAGAAAATGACAAAGCTCATAAAGTCCCATAATCGATTAGAACTTATCCGTATCATACCATATACAGTTTGTGGACCGTTAAAATAAGATAGATTGATTGTATTGTATATGTTTAAAAACAAATGGATATACCTTCATGATTTCCTCAGGATCTAGTGCATCAAAATTATGAAATGTTGCAAGTCAAAGATTTGGAGCTTGGGTCGTCCCGTTCGGAAGCACCCTCAACAGGGTGTTTGATGCTTAAAACGAGACTTTGAGCCAAATCCTTATTTGGTTTGTGTGTTTGGATGCACATCCGTAAAGCTTGTTTCATCTCTGCCTGGACAAAATAGATGCTAAAAAGCCAACTGATTATGATTGACTGAAAAGCGAGAACAAAAACTCTTCTGTTGAAACCACTTATGGTAAAAGTGCATTCAAACTAGTCATTGATCTTGTATTTTCATGGAAAACTCTCTTCTTAAGGGCCCATTTAGATGGTAAGTTGTTTAAGATAAGTTGCTCATGCCACAGGTAACTTATTTTATAGGGTACCCTTGGGTGGTGAAAAAATAAAATAAGTTGCTTATGCCACAACTTATTTTATGGGGTCCACTTAAGATAAGTTGCTTATGTCAGAAGTAAATTAAAATTTTCACCTACACCATATTTTTCAAAAAAAAATTTAAAAAATATAATAAATTATATTAACATAAAAAAAAAATTTATTCATTAAATTCTAACATTTAAATTTTAGTTAAATTATAATCTAAACTTAATAAATAAAATTTTCAATTGTTCTGATATTAATTTAACAAATTGATATAAACAAAGTATTTTTACAATTAAGAAATTAATTCATATTTAAATTTAATTTTTGGTGAAATTAATTTAAATTAATTAATAAAAAATTAATCAATTATCATCTAAAAAATCTATAAAATAAATTCTAAATCTTATGAATTCAGTTAGTTTAATAAAAAATTTATTTAAATTATTAATTTCTAAAAGTTTAGAATTAAAATCAGATTTTTAATTTAAAATTTAAATCAAATTATGATTTTTATTATTTATTAATTGTGTTATGTTATATTCTAAACCAAATAAAATTCAATTTCTTTTTTATATATAATTTGAATATTAAATTAGAATTATACTATGAACCAAACCGATTTAATTCAATATTTATTTCAAGGTATATTTCAAAATTTCAACAATTAAGCTAAATAAATAAATAAATCTTAATTTTAAAAAAATATCAATTACATCAATAATTGTATAAGTAATCTGAAACTAATATTATTATTAAATCTTAAAATAAAATGACATAAAAAAAAATAAGATGAAAATTTTAAACTTTAGGCTGAGATAATTTACGTGATCTGGAGTGCTGGACCGAAGCTTACGCGGTATTGATGTAGAGCGGGTCACGGACAGTTTCATGGCCAAGATGGATCAGAAAAGGCCCAGTGTAACGTCCCGACTTTTCAGGACTCAAGTATACGACCCGTTTCCTAAAAACTCGAGTGTTAACTTATAGAGAGCCAATTTCCATCCATATATGTATATATATTTCTTCCTTCTCTTTCAGAGTAAGCAAATTACCGTAATATGGATAAATTAAAAATGAAGGAAAGTTTGCATTATCATTTAAATATACAGGAGCTGCCCATAATGACTTATACAAACCAATGTTCCTATTCTTGCAGTTACGAAATGAAATCATATACATGTGAAACAAAGTAAATTTACAACAATCTTGAGCTGTGAAATCCTGTAGCAACCCTTAACAAATACAGTCATGCACCCTTATCGACCATAACCTACTCCTCATCAACATGAACATGAATGTCGTCTGGGCCACCTGTGCTACTTGTACAGTTATATTTTTTATGGATGAGTGGCCAACTCAGTGTGAATTTCCCTCAAGATTACACACCGCCGCATTAGGAAAACATAGTTATACGAAACATAACAAAACAATACATGATGCAGTCTTATTATATGCATGAATGCGTGAATGCAATCATCGCTCAGGGAATGCTCATCTGTGCGGACATTGGGCTCGTCACCTATGCAATCATTAACCTGGAAATGATCATCCAGTCGGACAGAATACGTACATCACGTAAGATAGCGATAGACGTTGGTCTGTGCCATGTATGTATGATTAGTCAACCCACTCTTAGTCCAGTTACAATCAGCCAATTTAAATAAGCTAGGTTACTACGAGGGCTCGTCACCAGCGTAGGCTGACAACTTGAGCATAGGTCCCATACCACCATCCCCGGCTCATGAGGCTACCACCGTAACATGTTTAATGAAACCCATTGACTAGTTGTCAATCATATTTAGCATTTGAGGCTTGACATCGTATGGTTGCACAAAGTAAAACATCGAACCTATATAGGAAAAATACCAAAACAAGCCACATAGGGCAAATATAAAAACCAAGCCACAAAGGGCAAATATAAAAAAATATGCGATAAAAGACTATCCTCAAAAACCACTTAGACCCAGCAACGCCTGGATGGAAGGCCCACATCAATATTCAATTTAAACCACCATTCAACCACCACTAAGTCGAAGGTTCATTACAATCACAATCAATCGAGGTACATCCCAAGTATGGTTGTACATTAATTTATGAGTGGGAGTTTCCCACTGATGTACTAGTTTAAGTTCCATAAGTAATCCATAATGATAAGAAAATATGCAGGACAAGTATTAAGCATGTAATCTAGCAATTCAATTCTAACAAATAACACATGCGATTAGAAGATGAAGATATCAATTATCAATTGAAATTAAAATGAAAACTATTGCTTAAGCTAATGAGAAAATGGAAAGCTCAAGGGGAAGAATCATCACCTTATACTTTGAATCGCCTTCTAGTGTCGCTAAGTGCTTGTGCGCTTAGAATTGTATCCTACCACAAATCATGAACTTGTACAATTAGATCCAAGTTCTGTACACTACCTAGGTTTAAGATCATAGCCTAGGGTTTGAGTTATCTATCTCAGGGTTTTAATGTAGAATTAGGGTTTTCATTCTAGAGTTTATTTTAGGCTTTACTTAAGAGTTGAAACCTAATTCATATAATTAATTTATTATAATATTAGAAGGGATAATAAGTATTAATTGTCAGTTAATACTAACACACTGTCTATGGTTAGGGTATTGACCTAGAGTTTAGACCACTTAGGTCTAGGATTTCATCATCAAGTTTAGGTCTAGGTTAGATTTTAGGATTTGAATGGTAGTTGATGTAAAATTAGTTACCATGTTAATTTAATACCTATAGCATAAGTATTAACACTAATGATATAATTAATATTAGTTCATCATGGTAATAATTAGTATAGTATCATTAAAGGTAATATTTTCAGGTGATGGTTACCATGCAAATACCATTAATGGTAGTTTCATTTATAGTAACTAATATTAGTGTAATAGGTTAGTAGTAATCATTACGATGTAGTTAATAGTATGATTATAATTTATGAAAATAATAATAACACTAATTAATACATTGTAGTATTCATTAAAATTTCTAGTCAATAGCATTAAATTAACATTAATCGTTACACAGATAGAAAATAATAACGATATTATTACTGACAAATCTAATTAATGAAAAGAGGTGGAAATCCTCACCTTACTGACTCGGTTCGAGTCGAGTTGACTCGGCTCAACACAATCAACTCATCCGCCACTAAAACCCTGCTATATATATATATATATATATATATATTCTTCTTCTCCTACCTTTCTTTTTCTCTTTCTTTTGCTGGAATGTCCAACCACACCTGGACTAGACCCAAGCCTAGTGTAACATCCCGGATTTTTTTCAACTTGGAGTTAGACGTCCTTAGGCAATGAGTCTATCATAACACCTTATCGACTTCTCAAAACTCAATCCCAAAGTCTTAAATCTTCTTTTTAACTCATTTTCTTCAAAAATCTCATCTTTCACCACCTTAGTCTTTAAATTTTTCTGAGTACTTTCATATTAGATACTAATTCTAAAGTTTAAATGATGAAAAACAATACTTAAATTAAAATTTACTATAAATAGTAAATTAATGAATAAAATGGGTTTTTTACCATTAACATTATGTAATATCATAAAATAAATAAGTTATTTGGATAGATCAGCTTCTCCTACCCCAAAATCATATATTGCACGTCAAATAACTCATTTCGGTTTGCAACATTCATTCATTTCAAAAAAATCGGATGGCTGACACTCCAGCCGACCGTGGCACCATCGCGCCGACCGCGGCACACCGCCGGTGCACCGAAAATCGGTGGACCCTCGCCGCAAAATTCTGCAGTTTTCGAACGACTTCAAAAGGTCATATCTCCCTCATTGTAACTCCAATTTACGTGATTCAAAAGCTAGATTGAAGCTTGATAAGTATAGTTTCATATAAAAATAAGAGAAAATATAATAAAAATCTTACTATAGTTAAATGTAGATTATTGTGATAATTGTCTAAAATTTATTTGTTCGAACAGCTGCTACTTCTAGAATTTTTAGAATTTTTCTAGAACACGAAATCTAGTGAAATTTGGTAGAGATAAAGTAGACTTGATGAAGAACTACTAAAAAAATAATTAAAATAATATACTAACTAAAAGTGTCAAAAATGGGCATTGAACTATCCTAAGACCTTATTCTATCGTAATTAGGGCAGAATTTAGTTAAGTACTAAACTAAACAATTGTTGGATTTATCTTGAACCACCTTCTATACAAACTACAAGACCCAAAACTATTAAAATCACTAACTCAACATTGCTTAAAAACTTAGGAGCAATCTCAAAACCCAGTTGCTCTCGGGAGCACATTGAAACTCCGTATCGGACATAGACCTCGCGTCGAAAGTCCAATGACCGTGAAACTATAGGCTTATGACCACCTTATTAGGCTTGACAACCATCGTGGGAATTGAGCCCAACTAGTAGTGTCTAGAAACGCACAACTTGAGCCCCAAGTGGAGTGCGTGGGAAACGCGAATATATTTAGAAAATGAACTCAGATTTAAGTGATTTGGGCCGTTTGCTTGCGAGCCAAATTTAAGGTTTTAAACCGTCAGATTCTGACCCAACTACACCCTTGGATCAGGGAGATTTTCATATACAGGTTAGTGTACTTATGGCCCTGATCGAGTAACGATAGCCGTTGAATTGAAACGGTCTTCCACGGTCGATCCATAAAATCGATCGGACCAAAATCTTAACCTGTCTTAGATTCATTGTCAGGGAATTTGCCCCTAACCGTGTGCAGGTAATAGACCCCCAGATGAGCTTCGTTGGCCCAAAACAGATGCCCTTTGGTTATAACCTAAGTATACCATGGCCCTAGGGCCATTTGCGTCAGTTCTGAGCCTATATAAGGACCTTAAACTCACACCTCTCTCTTTCATACGAATTTCTCTAACCCTAGGAGAGAGAAGAAAGAAAAGAGAAGAAAAGAGTGAGGAGAAGAGAGGGATTCCTGGAGATCGTTGCTGGGATTCACTCCCACAACTCCACGCCTCGATTCACCTCCCCACCATCGCTACACGAACCATTCCAACTATGATTTGGGTAAGAAATACTAACCCTAATCTTGTTTTAGTAATCCAAATAGAGGATTCAACGAAATAGCTAACCTATGTTGTGATTTAGGTAGCCGTTGTTCTGTAGACGGAAGAGTAGGGTTCGAACCGAGTTCAAAACGAATTTTTCGACAAAAGGTACGAACTATAAACATTTAGGTTATGGTTTTCAAAGCTTTCAATGTCAATTAATGATTTATGACTGACTTAATTGCTATCACATATGCTTAGATACGATGTCTTCCGTATATTACACATAGATATAAACTATGTTGATTCAAATGCATTCCATGTGTTTGTTGAAATATCTGAATGAATATGGAATTATGATTTATGCTTGTCATGATTGTTTTGTTGGGAATATATGATTGTTGTACGTGTGGCAACTCCTATGTGGAAGGATTTGCTATAATATGTGTTTTAACTAATTTATTACATGTATATGATATGTGGAGTCTAAGTGTTTGATAAAATGCCTGAATGAGAAAATGCTTGTTGGAATGTATTTAATGAGGATGTTGAGATAGGATTCTCAATTTCCTTATCCATAGTTACGGTTTCCTTTATGTAACCTATCTTATTACTATGTGATTTATGGATGAAATGCCTGTGTATGATAACATGTGTACTATTTATTTGTTGACATGCTCAAATGAGATGTATATTTAGATTAGTTGTCACATACTGTCTTTGACTATCACATGTGAATGTTATCGCTTGAAGTGTGATTGGGGCTACTATGTAGTCTAAGCAATCGGTAATGATTCCCGAAATAGTGGTTGGAGTCGTTTCGCCACACAAGATACGTTCAATGAATCCGAGTCGTACGGTGATTATCGATAGTGGTTAGGCCATGCGGAATGCTCACGCACTCCATGTCGATCAATCAACGTATGCTCGTACCAATCGAGCTTATCAAGTAACTCGATTGGCCTAATGTATGTTCACCATGTATGGACGCTACTGCTTGAATCTAAGGTACCAACTTACCAGTGAAAAGCCCGTTTAACCTTGGTACCATGATCCGCTAAGACTCATGAGCCGGGCATGGTGATATAGGACACCGTGGTCGAGCTATCGGCCTACGCTGGGGTGACAAGCCTCCCCGTAGTGTCCAGTAAGTAAACCAAACTCGTAAGCCAAACACGGTGGTATGGGACACTGTATTCGAGCTGTTAGCCTACGCTAAGGTGACGAGCTTTTCCTGTAGTGACCTCGAGTATAAACTAAGGCCTACGTTGAGGTGAGGTGATGAGTCTCTTCATAGTGACATGAACTTGTCTATCCACTGCTTTTAAATGAGGGGTGACGTTGCCCTATAACTTATCTATCGTATGTGATTAACTAGGATTGACGATCCTAGATGGATCATCGTTTGGGTAAATGATATAAAGGGAGGTACCTTAGCTTTCCAAACCTGCTGTATGAATAAGTCTAATTAATAACTTGGTTAATCACGTACATGCACCATATTTACATGTGCCTTTGGCGTTGGAGTTGAGTATAGATGAAGGGGTGCATGCCGGGATCATGAGATGATGTCGCAGAGGGAGTGCAAGCCAGAGCATGCATCATTACACATATCATTCCTGCATTAACAAGAGTACTTAGGATATGATTGTTGTATTGCTTTATCATTACTGCTTGACTGAATTGATAACATGTTAACCTTTGCTTTATAGTTTCACTAAATTAGCTACTCATTCCCACATGGGATGGTGTTTTAAAACACCAACCAGACTCTGTTGTAGATGCAGGTAATGACGGAGTCTATGCAGCTGAAATGGACTTCATGGATGAGGAGGAAGAATTCTCCTACGTTCAGCTATCAGGCGGGTCTACGTAGACCATGTACTGATCGATGGAATTACAGGGATTATATGATTAGTCAGACTTTCACATTTTGTATTTTGTAAATTTGGATCAACACATGTATATATTCAGCCTGGTAACATACTCATACTATAGGGATTGAGAAACACTTCTATACATTATATACCTATCTCAGTCTTCCGCTTGCTTAACTTAATTATCTCTGGAGTATGATATGTTGTTTTAGTATAATCCCACTCATATTTAATGTACTAATATGGACAACATTTAAACATCATTATCTATGTTGCATAAGTGATGCATTAGAACTCGGGAGTTGAGCTTCTGTTCGACCCCCGATTTTCAGGGCGTTACACCCAGCTAGACTCAATGGGTTCCAGCCAAACCCGGACCGAGTTCCAACTCAGTCAGCAACTCGATTGAGTCGGCAACTTGACAGGGTGCAGTTGCACCACCCTAACTCCCCTTCTTCTTATACCTTCTCTCTTCTTATGGAGAGTCCTAGCTAATTGGACGTTCCTGGCCAGCGAGTCAAGAGGCTAACTCTTTCCAAAACCAAATCGGGCTTAGCTGCAATCCGAGTTTCCTCTCCTTTTCAGGCACATCATTAAACATCCACAACTCTTGACCCAGGTGCTAAAAATGCATCAAAAACCCGAATATCTCGAATCAATAGTAATGTAGCAAGAGATCTCGAATCAGCTTAACTTGCTAAGTCTTCCATAGATCCATCAGCAAAATCAAAGTAGAATCAAATGACTCTAAGGGAATGCTCTCCAAGTAACGCCATATAACAGCATTCTCTTCTCTACTAACTAGTAACTCTTCTTCACTCTTCTTCCTTCTTGTTTGGGAGCTCAAGAGGGTCCAAACAGACCCAGACTCGGATAGTGGAAGTGTGGTATGGCTTAACAGTGAACAAGGAAGAAAATTGGCCTCCAATGGTGGATCTCGAACGAAGGCTTCCCCCTCCAATCGGCTTCTTTTACACAGTCTGTATGGACCCTAGGAAGCTTGCAGATAAGCTTCCTCGAAGCTTTAAGGAGGTTAGGTCGGTGGGTTCGGACGAAGAAGGAAATGGCCATTTTTTAGCGCGGCTACAGGGAGTGGGTTTGGATCCCATTGCTGCTCAACCTTCCCACTTTTATTTGCTCGCCCCAACATCTCAGAGTTGTTGGATTGAGAGAGAGAGGTCTGGATTTGATTTATTTTACAACAGCTCCCTTAAACCACTAGCAATAGAAAACCGAGCGTGGTTTCTCTCTCTGGTATTGAGGGAGCCCTAAACCAGCTTCCTATGAATGGACGGCTAGGATTTCCTTGTCATGAATGGTGGAGATGCAAAGATGGGATGTTACACGGATCACCCCGCCTGCAACACAGTAGGTTTCTGTTTCTGGAAATAGTTGTGCTTGTGGGCCTTGCTTTGGTCAGTTCTCGTGTGCATGAGGATGCACTCCAGTAGGTGAGACCACCTAGGGTTTGATCATAATCATCATTTGGCCATGATGAACGACCATGATCATTGAAATGTCCCTCGTGGTGGGCCACAGCACGTCCCAAATGGACGGTGTCCGACTGTTGTGAAATCGAAGAAGAGAGAGAGAGAGAGAGAGAGAGAGAGAGAGAGAGAGAGAGAGAGAGAGATGTCTCCCCTTTTTTAAGTAAAATGCGGGTCAGCCCGCTCCAACTAGTTTGCCCCTCCCAGTGCACTGCGAGTGCAAGTGAACTATGCACATGCACAACCCCAAAGTGGGGCCCACAGGACTGGCTAACAAAATCAGAGCCATCCATCATCTTCCACTGGTCTTATCAAGACCCCTGACCGACCACAGGGCAGATCCTAAACTCAAATGGCCCGCACTTGCTGATTACATGTTCAATTAATGATTTTCGCCAATCCAGTGGTCGGATCACCTCAAAATTGAACGTCGATGGTTAAAAGAGTCTAAGGGATCATTTGTAAGACTCTTATAAGGTATTGCTAACCATATACTAATATGAATATTAATTCTTTCATTATTACTACTTTAGCATAACTATTTATTATTGTTATTAATATTAACATTATTATTATTATTATTATTATTATTATTATTATTATTCTGGATTAAGTTGTAGGGCCTACTTCTAGCCAAAATTGTCCTCATGGTAGATCAACCGCTATGATTCATGTACCTAATCCCTAACTTTAAATGTTAAGTGGGACACATTGCATGGATGTCAAATTACTAGTATTCGACATCCCGACCATTCAACCAACCTCAACGGTTGGATTGATTCATAACCAGTTATCAATAACCCTAGGGGTCCTAGGGGCTTGCTTGGGTGGGAATCGACAATAATCCCAATGGCCAGGTGAATAGGGTGTAGTGGACGTGATAAATGGTGGATCTCATGATCCATAGTCTTAAATTTACGATGGTCGGGTTAGATTTGTCTGTCTTGAAAATAATGGATGGCTTCATCTATGGACAAAGGTTACTTCCATTCACTATCTCAGTTTTAATGGTAAAGCTTGAGTACTAGAAAGTATGGGGCATTACACCCGGTCGACGACAGAAGTGATCCAGACCGTCGGACCTTAGATCAGGCATATCTCACAATTCAGAATGAGTTATCAGGCGTAAACTATATGATTTCAGGGTAGAACAAGCTACTTTAGCCAACCAACCTAGCTCTGCCGGGATACGTAAGCCAGATTTGAGAAATACCCCCGGATCGATGGTTGTTTCCCTATTTTAATTTCTTTTTTACTATAAATAGTAAGTTTTAATTTTATTATAACTCTTCATCCGTCGAGCTTTAGGAGTTGCGCCCAACATGAAAAGAGCTTAGAATAATTATGAGAAAGATTTAGTAAAGCCAAATAGGACACTTACTATTTTTGGCCGAAAACCTTGTGCACTAGTAAACACATCATGACTATCTATAAATAGTAAGTTGTGAATTCTAGGATTTTTAGTTGTAGTTTGCTTCTGATTTCTCTCCCATTGCTTGGTATCCCTATTTAAAGGGTTGTGAACTCGTTTATTTCATTCATTAATCAATTTCAAATTTTATAGAATTTATTTTCTATTTTGTTTGCTTTCTTTCTCGTGGATTCGAGAAGCCTCTGTGAAGAGTCCAGAGAAATTCTGTAGATTCGGAATAGTTATCCTCTTGAGGAAGATAGTGCTCGACCTCATTACGTTCATCCCTACGTCAATTGGTATCAAAGCGAGGATTCCCCTCGGGCCGACGGTAAACAATGTAGGTATGAGCCAAAATCCTGTGGACGGTGATACAGGGATTCGTAATCTTGCGGAAAGAATGAAAGCTTTCCACCGAGAGAGTCAATTGACCATACAAGGGCTGCAGGCAACCCTCGAACGTCTTAGGGATGTACTACTTCCGCCTCGAGCCCTAGGCGGTGCTCTACCGCCTATGGTTGCTCTACCGCCCATGGTTGCTATACGACACAACCCTGATTTTCGTAGAGCACTACCAATGAAAAACTGTAGGGCTATACCAGATTATTCAGTTCTAGTGACGAGGACCTTAATGAAGGTTTTATCCAACGACCAATCCATGTAGGCGATCATATAGATCGTGTTAAAAGAGACTATCAAAGTATGTATAAACTTCCTAGTTTTAATGGTTTATTATGCATAAAAGATTTTCTCGATTGACTAGCCGAAGTAGAAAAATATTTTGATTATATGGACGTGACAGATCATAAAAAAGTAAAATTGATAGCATTTAAATTAAAATTTGGTACTTTTACATGGTGAAGCAATTACAACTCTCATGAGACCGCCAGAACAAGGCGCCCATCTCATTATGGCCACGGATGAGACGTCTTCTTCGATCACGATTTCTCCCTAGTGATTATGAGTAGATATTATTCCAGCAATACTAGAATCGCCGATAAGGAAATCAAACCGTCACAGATTACACTGAAGAATTCCAACGGTTGGTAACACGAAACGATCTGTCAGAATCTGAGTCACAAAATGTGGCACAATTTATATGAGGATTACAATCGACAATTCAGGATCGAGTTCAGATGCACCTAGTTAAGACTGTGGATGAAGTAGTTCAGTTGGTAGGTAGGGCAGAAACGTAGCTTGCAAGAGTTTCGAATCGACCTTATCTTTCACTCGACCCCCCATAACAGGTTCAGCGTATGATCAAGTGTTGGCACGAGAAAAAGAACCAGTAGGAGAACATCCTCAACCTTCTGCAACCGCAAACCGTGATACAGGGAGCAGCTCATTTAGGCCTCAACGTGTAACATCCACAACAGCGGGCCCGAGTACAATTTTAAATCCTTACATTCGACTGAGGTCGAACAATATATTGTTACCGTTGTGACCAATCGGGCCACTTATCAAACACATGTCCTCAACGTCCCGCAGCACACTTGGCCATAAACGAAGAGAGCACTGAATGTGAAGCCACAGAAGAAGACACTGGCTTTGATGAACATAAACAAGTCACTGAGAAAATAACAGATGGCGATGAATTGATGGGAGAGGATCGTGGCGAATCTCTAGTTGTGAGGCGATTACTGTATACCTTATGGAAGGAATTACATCTACAGTGACACAATATATTCCGTACGCGGTGCACTATCAATGGAAAAGCCTGTGATGTGATCATAGACAGTGGTAGTAGCGAGAACATCGTCTCAAGAGTGATGGTGGACATGTTGCAGCTACCAAGAATAAAACATCATTCTCATACTCAATTGGCTGGATAAAAAAGGTGAACGAGACTAAGGTAACTGAACATTGCACTATCTCATTTTCAATTAGCAAAATTTATAAGGATCAAATACTTTCAACGTGGTCGACATGGAAGTATGTCATATGTTACTCGGTCGACCCTGACAGTAGGACCGTGATGCAACCCATCAAGGATTAGACAATGTCTACATATTCGTCAAAGGTAATCAAAAAATAATCCTTGCCCCTATGGCACCAGAGAACCATCTTGAAGCATCTAAAGTGGAGAGGAGTTCCCTCTTGACCATTCGAAATTTCATGGAGGAATCCAAGAAAACCGGCGAGATTTACACCGTAGTGGTGAAGGACGAGGAATCAGAACCCTCAAATATTCTTCCAAGTTTAAGACTATTGCTAAACGAATTCAAAAAAATCTAGCTTGAAGATTTACCTGATGGATTGCCCCACATGAGGGACATCTAACATTACATAGACCTCATCCCAGAGGCTAGCCTGCCCAAACGCTCTTATTATTGAACGAGTCCGAAGGAGTGTGAGATACTTCACGGGCAAGTAGAGGAATTGATCCGTAAGGGTCTCTTGAGAGATATCCTGAGCCTATGTATCGTACCAGCATTATTAACGTTAAAAAGGATGGAAGCTAGCGCATGTGTGTCGACAGCTGGGCAATCAATAAAATTACCATCAAATATCAGTTTCCAATACCACGGTTTGACGATATGCTCGATATGCTAGAAGGGGCCAAGGTGTTCTCTAAACTAGACCTAAGGAGCGGGTACCATCAAATTCGTATCCGACCTGATGATGAGTGAAAAACGGCATTCAAGACCAAGGAAAGGTTGTATGAGTGGTTGGTCATGCCCTTCGGCCTATCAAACGCACCAAGTACTTTTATGCATTTGATGAATCAAGTTCTAAAACCGTTCACTGGCCGATTTGTGGTAGTATATTTTGATGACATACTTATATATAGTTAGGATGAGACAGAGCACAGGAGACATCTCAGGTAAGTGTTGCAGGTCCTATAAATTAACAAGTTGTACATCAACTTAAAGAAGTGTAGTTTTTTAATGGACAGCCTGTTGTTTCTAGGATTTGTCATAACATCCACAGACATCCATGTGGACGATGAAAAGGTGCAAGCCATTAGGGAATGGCCGATCCTGACAAACATTTATGAGGTGATGAGTTTTCATGGGTTAGCGACCTTCTATCATCGATTCATGTAAAATTTTAGCACAATAGTCGCGCCTATTATAGATTGCATGAAAAAATGACCGTTTCAGTGGACCGATGAAACTGACAAGAGCTTTCATGAGATCAAGTATCGTTTGTCCATAACACTGGTCTTAGTGCTTCCTAATTTCGACAAGCTATTTGAGGTTGAGTGTGACGCTTCACACATCAGAATTTGAGTATTATCACAAAAAGGCAGGCTGGTAGCATTCTACAGTGAGAAGCTTAGCGAAGGCCGAAAGAAGTGGTCAACTTATGAGCTTAAGTTGTACGCAGTTGTTCAAGCGCTACGACATTGCTGGCATTATCTGATTCAAAGAGAGTTTGTTCTGTACACTGAC
The DNA here is from genome assembly GCA_030180095.1 of Magnolia changhungtana. Taxonomy (NCBI): domain Eukaryota; kingdom Viridiplantae; phylum Streptophyta; class Magnoliopsida; order Magnoliales; family Magnoliaceae; genus Magnolia; species Magnolia changhungtana. Next base: position 7,828,251 of record JASAUF010000652.1, read on the forward strand.
CATCAAGCATTAAAGTTTATTAATAGTCAGACTAACGTGAATCGTGTGCATGCTAGATGGGTTGCGTTTTTACAGGAATTTACGTTCCTTCTAAAGCACAAGTCAGGGCAACAGAACAAGGTGGCTAATGCACATAGTTTTCATACATCACTACTTGTTACAATAAGTAACGAGATGGTCGGCTTCTACCATCTCGAGGATCTGTATGCCGAGGATGAGGACTTCAAAGATTCTCGGATGAAGTGTCAAGAAAGTTACCCCAGTGACCTTCATATACAGGATGGTTTCCTCTTTAAAGGGAATCGATTATGCATCCTCCAAAGTTCGTTAAAAGAGCAGATTATTCAGGAACTACATGGAAGTGACCTTGGTGGACACCTTGGGTGAGACAAGACGCGAGCTCTTATGGAAAAGCAGTATTACTGGCCGCAATTGGTATGTGATGTGAGAAAAGTCATATGACATTGTCATGTTTGTCAGACCTCTAAAGGATAATCTCAGAATACGGGCCTCTACACCCTGTTACCTATGTCTGACGGTCCTTGAAAGGATTTATCTATGGACTTCGTGCTTGGTCTCCAATGTACACAATGCGGCATGGATTCGGTGTTCGCGGTAGTAAATTGTTTCTCCAAGATGACACACTTTATCCCATGCAAGAAGACCCTCGATGCAACACACGTAACAAATTTATTCTTCAAGGAGGTCGTACGGCTACACGGGGTCCCCAAGACCATTACTTCTGATCGTGACACGAAATTCACTAGCCAATTTTGGCGGACTTTGTGGACTTGATTCGATACATGACTTCAATTCAATAGCACCTACCATCTAAAGACTGATGGGCAGACCAAGGTTCTGAATTGCAAGTTGGTAAACCTCATTCGCTGTATTTCAGGAGAAAAACTGAAGCAGTGAGATTTGTTCTTGTCTCAAGCAGAGTTCGCATTCAACAACATGGTGAACCGCTCGACAGGGAAATCACCGTTCCAGATTATCTACAGATGAGTGTCTCACCACACACTTAACTTGGTTCCTCTGCCCAAGCTCTCAGGCACGAGCATTGCAGCAGAACATATGGTAGACAAGATCATGGACATCCATGCGGAAGTGCAAACCAAGCTATATGCCTCGAAAGAGAAGTACAAAGAACAAGCGGGCAAGCATCGGTGACAAAAAGTATTCGAGGTGGGTGACCGCGTTATGGTCCATCTATGCAAAGAGAGATTTTCGACCGAGATGTACAACAAGTTAAAAAATAAGAAGATTAGACCAGTTCCAATCATCCAAAAGATCAATAACAACGCTTATGTTGTTGATCTTCCAGATGACATGGCGATCTCACAGACTTTCAACATCACGGACCTGACCGAGTATCATAAACCAAAGTAGGACAAGAACTCGAGGACTGAGTTCTTTTGAAGTGGAGGGAACTGATGTAGAGCGGGTCGCAGATGGTTTCATGGGCAAGATGGATCAGAAAAGACCCAGTCAACGACAAAAATGATCTGGACCGTCGAACCTTAAATTGGCCGTATCTCACAATCAGGAATGAGTTATCGGGTGTAAAATATATGATTTGGGGTAGAACGAGCTACTTTAGCCAACCAACCTGGCTACGCAAGCCGGATTTGTGAAATACCCACGGATCGATGGTTCTTTTCCTATTTTAATTCTATTTTTACTATAAATAGTAAGTTTTAGTTTGATTATAACTCTTCATCCGTCGGGCTTTAGGAGTTGCGCTCAATGTGAAAAGAGCTTAGAATAATTAAGAGAACAGTTTGGTGAAACCAAATAGGACACTTACTATTTTTGGCCGAAAACCTTGCGCACTAGTAGACATCACGACTGTCTATAAATAGTAAGTTTACTATCTATAGTAAGTTGCGAATTCTAGGAGTTTTAGTTGTAGTTTGCTTCTGATTTCTCTCCCATTGCTTGGTATCCCTATTTAAAGGGTTGTGAACTCATTTATTTCATTCATTAATCAATTTTCAATTTTATAGAATTTATTTTCTATTTTGCTTGCTTTCTTTCTCGTGATTCGAGAAGCCTCTGTGAGGAGTCCAGAGAAATTCCATGGATTCAGAATATTTATCCTCTTGAGGAAGATGGTGCTCGACCTCATCATGTTCATCCCTGCTTGAAGTACACACCCAACGTATACGTTCAACGTGCACAATGTCTAAAATTGAGACTTAACCAACTCACACCTATGCACCATGCACACACTGACTATTGTCTTATAATTCTAAGGATGGATCCACACTCATACTCGACCTATGTTTTCACTTCATGTCGTAAGCTCATCTCTAAATCCATTTTTATACTATTTGTCCTATGCCATAAATTTTCTTGCATGTGCTTCACATGTGAAGAAAAATATGAATCTTAACTCTAATTACAAATGAGTTTTTAAAGCTAAATTTTATACTAGTTTTCACGCAAGAAAAGAAAAAAAAAATGAATTCTAAAACTCCTACCATCAATGCTAATTTCAATACTATATTTACTGCCAATACTAAAAGGTTCATCCTACATAAACACCTCTCATGCTAAGGCTCGCGCTAATGCCTCTATTTCTAGCTAAAATAATTTGCACATAAGAGAGCTCTATGGTTAGAAAATCATTCGCTAGATGTATATTTAGATGGTTCGGATAATGAATGGTTTAGATTTCTAGATAGGCAATCCACATGGCAGATTCAAACTCAACAGTCCAGATAATATGGTTCACCACTAAATGGTTTTGATTGGTTAGACAGTTTAGATTGGTGTGAGGATACATTGGCTAGTTAATGAAAGTGAGTACAATGAGATTTGAATGGTCCAAATGGGTGAAGAGTGTGGCATTCTAACATTATCTACGTGTCTCTAACGTAATCTCAATAAATAAACAAATTAAAATAACGTGGTTTGCTAGACCTCCACGTTTCTTCTGATATCTATTTTTTACTTGTATTTATATTCATTTATTTCTTATCTTTTTCGCACGTGTGTCACATGTGCGTGCCATATGAAGGTTGTATAGTGTGTGTGGTTTGGTTTAGTACGTGCATGCATGGATGGATTGGTCAAAATTTATCGAGGTCATTACACTAGGACAAGGTTGACATGGTGTTGAATGTCCTGCATGAGAGGCAACCCATCAGGAAGGTCATTAGGCCAGATTGCTTTAAATTCTCACAACAATGATTATTGTTTTTCAGGAATAATCATAAGCTCTACCTCTTTACTTTTCACAACCAATGCATAAACTTGTCTTGTTTTCTTGGATTCCTCCACAAAGTTTCGTATGACTAGGAGAGAACGCCCCTCTACTTTAGAAGCTTTGAGCTACTCATCTAGGTTCATAGGGCTGAGTATGATTTTTCAGCAATCATTGACGAAAATGTATACATTATCTAGCCCTCTATGAGTGGCATCATGATCTGATTGACATGACTGACCAAGTAATATATGACAGGCCTTCATGTCAATTACATCACATACTAATTAGTCTTTATAATGTTTAGCAATTGAGAAAGAGAATACATTAATTCAGTCACCATCATCTTGCTGACCTTCTTAATCCAGCGGATTGTGTATGGGGAAGGATGTCTTTCCGTCTTCAGCTGCAACTTCTCCACCATGACTTTGGAGACAATATTATTGTTGCCCTCATTGTCTATAATCACATCATAAACTTTTCGATTCACTGTACACCTTGTTCAAAAGATATTATATCATTTTGGATATACTTCCTTATTCAACGTATACAATATTCACCTCACTATTAGGGATTCACGTGATCTTGTGGAACCCAATTTACTTCAATTGCTTCATCATTTACGGCGTGTTCCGCTTCATCAATTTATGGGTCTTCCTCTGTATTTTTAACGCTTTCATCATTAATAGCGAGGTTAGCCACTTGCCGCTGAAAACATGTGTTTGATATGTGACCTAATTGATCACATTGGTAACAATGGCATGGCCTTGGCCAACCATTGAGGTTTAGGATCCTACTCGGGCTAGCAGTAGTGATCGCGACTCTTTGAGGTCTCACTTGTCTACTTCCTGATTCTCAGTTCGCAAGTGTAGGAGGTTGATGACACCCCCTACAGGTTCTTTCCCCTTGGCCTATGGTGCTCCCTACGAAGGACCTGGCTACCCTATTGGCAGGATAGGTCCGTGTGTCGGACCGTTCAAGCTGCACTTCCACTCGGGTGGCCAGCTTGATCGCTTTATCCATCGTCCAAACGGGTTGTATCGTAATCAGAATCTGGATTGTAACATGCAAATCATCATTGAATCGGATGACTTGTTGCGATTCAGTGTCAACTAAATCATTTCGCATCACCAAACGGTAGAATTCTTTTGCGTAATCCCTTATCGCTCGACTACCCTGCCAACAATTTTCATATTGTTGGAACAATACTTTATCGTAATCGTTATGGAGGAATCATGCATGCATCAATTGTTTCAGCCACTGCCATCTGCGGATCGGTGCCTTCATTTGTCTCGTTCACATGAGATGTTGTGTCTCACCAAGCTGAATCTCTATCCTTTCACTTGTAAGCCACAAGTTTAACTTTCTTCTCTTCAGGGATTTTTTTGTAGTTGAAGAAGCGCTTGACTTCAAGCAATCAATTAAGAAATTCATTGATGTGGAGTTGGTTGTTAAAGCTAAGAAAATCTACCAGAGGCGGATCATTGCCACAAACATAGAGTTGCCTTAAGGCCTCCATCATGCGGTCGAGAGCAGCCTGTAACTCTTATATGACTTGTCAATTCTCTCACTGTGCCGCCTTGAAAGTTGTCGCTGCTAAAGGATAAATCCCTGGTTAATTGTCCATGGGATTGTTGCTCAATCTGTCGTTAGAAGCCATCGATTTAAGGAAAAGTCTCGCTCTGATATGAAACTGATGTAGGGAAGGGCGTGATGAGGACGATCACTGTCTTCCTCAAATGATAAATACCTTGAATCCACAAGGCTCTCTTGAATCCACAAGAGAAGTTTTTCGAATCCATGAGAAATAAGGAAATTTTTAAGAAATTTTATTAAAAGCTATTCAAATAAATGAGTTTGAATGCTTAAATACTCTTAAACAAACTCTAAGACGCAATTAGAAAAAAGTTAAACAAATAAGTAAGAAAAAACTGAAAAAAAAAAATTCCATCGAAAAATGCTCATCTTGAAATCCGTAAAAATTGTCCAACAAACTTTTCATCTAAATCCGAATTTCAATCATTCGATTGATTGACTCGATTAGTTTGCTCGATCGATCAAACTATGCTGAAGCTTTGTTGATGTCTTCCTAAACTTCTTCCGATCCATTTATGATGAGCACGTGCTTGCACCACGTCATATATCGGAGAGTCTCTACATTGTTAAGAGTTCAAAGACTATCCAAATTGTTGTGAATAGTAACACAACACAAGCGTAACTGCTTTGGGTTATCTTTACCAATCATGCACATAGTGCGGCCCTCCTGTATGCTTATCAAAATACTCCAATCATACTATCTAGCCTGATGATCGTGTGGGGCCCACCAAATAGAGGTACTACATGAATAACATGAGAGTTAAAATAAAATTTTAGACTTCTCTCAATTTTCCTCAAAAAGGAAAATCTAGTTTATCAAACAAACAATTTAAGTATCCCTCGGGAAATACTAGACCAATTTTAACATTAGGAAAGAAACATGAAAACCATGGAATGAACTCCCCAACAGCTAAACAGGCTCTACTCACCCAAATTGCAAGGATTGTCATGTATATTCATACTATTCCTCTCACGTGATGAAGATCAGCTCGCCAGTTGATCATTATAATTTTCTTAATGAAAGATTAACTAAGACGAGGAAAAAAGGGTGGTACTATCCTCACCTAAAGTTTCAATGGATGTAAGAAAGGGGCCCACCACATGGATGTCTTGGATCCACCATCAGTGTCGCCATCAGTACACTCATCTGCAAAAAAGAATTGGATGAGAGGAGTTATTTGGTACTGACTCAGGGAGTGATGATTCACATGCATCATTTTTAATTCAAGCCATCTAAATTGTGGGACCCGTTGTAGTCAAGCAAAAAACGAGGTCTTATTATTCAAGAGGAATGGACACTGGGCCCCACAAAGTAATTGTCGAAAACTACAATAAGAACCTTGACAAGACCATGATTTTCAATTTTCTTGAGTTACTAAGTGGTGCCGACTCATCCATTGTACATGTGCCATACATGTATGCTAATCACGACCGTTCAAATCATGGACTCATCACCAACCGTTGGATCCTAATCCATCGTAAATGGGATATACAGATGTGCAGCGATCTCGACCATCCAAATTGTGGGGAACATCATTAAGGTTGCATAGCTTGAAAATCACGCTGATGAGGATGATCTTAACCATTTGATTTCACCCTCTGAATCAGACCACCTGACCATATCAACTCACATTGATAGACAGAAATTGAATGTTTAGTATTGTTTTATGAGTGTGATTCACATCATATGATTTATCCATGTTGGCCCCACTAGAGCTGGGCATCGAGTCGAGTCAGACCGAGTTATGGCTCACCCGACTCGATCCGGTTTTGAAATAAGCATGACCCGACTTGATCCAAATCCGAATTGTCCAAACCGGGTCTAGCCTGGACTAATCTAGATCAAGTCTGACCTGGTAAAAAGTAACGATTCGATCGAGAGATGAGGGAGGGAGGGAGTGGAGAGGAGAGAGAAAGAGGAGGGTGGTGATGGTGGTGGGTGCCTGCGGGGATTGGAAGAGGAGAGAGAGAGAGAGAGAGAGAGAGAGAGAGAGGGGGGGGGGGGGGGTGATGGTGGTGGGTGGTTGCTGGGCTTGGAAGATGATGTAGAGTGGGTCGCGGATAATTTCATGGCCAAGATGGACCAGAAGAGGCTCGATCGCAAGCAGAAGTGATCCGGACCATCAGGACCTTAAATCGGGCATATCTCGCAAACCAGAATAAGTTATTCAATGTACGGTATATGATTTTAGGGTAGGACGAGCTACTTTAGCCAGCCAACCCGCTAAGCCGGGTTGCACACGTCGAATTTGTGAAATACCATCAGATTGACGGTCGAATTTCTGTTTTAATTTCGTTTTTACTATTTATATAGTAAGTTTTAGTTTTAGTATGACTCTTCATTTGTTGGGCTTTAGGAGTTGTGCCCAACATGAAAAGTTCTTAGAATAATTAGGGGAACATCATGATTTGGCCAAATAGGACACTATTTTTGGCCAAAAACCATGCACACTAGTAGAGATAACAACTGTCTATAAATAGTAAGTTTACTATTTATAGTAAGTCGTAAATTATAGAAGTATTATATGTAGTTTGATTCTTAAACTTCTCTCATGGCTTAATATCCCTATTTAAAGGGTCGTAAACTTGATTATTTCATTCATCAATCAAATTATGAATTTTCTAGAATTTATTTCTTTTTTCTTTTCCTCGTGGATTCGAGGCTTCTCTGTGAGGAGTCCAGAGAAGTTCCGTGGATTTAGAATAGTTATACCCTGAGGAAGAAGGTACTCGACCTCACGTTCTTCCCTGCGTCAGAAGAAGATGAGGGAGGAACAGAGAGTTTGGGATCGGGTCCGAGTGAGTCAGGCGCAGCACGTAGGGTTAGAAATACTTAAAAATTAGGGTTTTTTATTATATATATATATATATATATATATATATATATATATATATATATATATATATCCAAGTCGAGTCAAGTCGAGTCGGTTTCGGATCGATTCGAGTCTGACTCGATCGAGTTTTGGGTTGAATCGGGTTGAGTTTCTGGGTAACTTGAACTCAACTCGGTTTGAGTTCGGATTGGGTGAGGCCTACTCGGTTCAAACTGACTCACCCATTAGGTTCAGCTCGAGTCAGGTCCGAACGAGTCGGACGAGTCAAATTAGGCGAATGGTCTAGATTGACATGCATGTATGTTGGCCATAAGAGTGCATGAGACACCTGTAAGTAAAAAAAAAAAAAAAAATAGTGGAAAACGCCTCCTTTTTTTTTAAAGCAAGATTAGTGAGTGCCGTACCGAAGTAACCATCCAGCGCATACTGTCAGCTAAGGGCGGAAAAAGTGAAATGATCAATGGCCTGAAACAATCCATTCGAATAATATCCCTCTTATCTACAATGAGTCCCACCATATAAATGGGGTTGATCATTGAGTGCAAGGAATGATGATTGGTCCTGACCAACAGGCCGATCTGGGCCATTCATCATTCGCCCAAACCTGACCTGGCCGGGACACCAGGCCTAGTTTTCAAGCTTGGGCCGACCCAAGCCCAGACTCAACAGGCCTTTGCCGCGTAGCTCAGCCCAATGCCACAGCTACTCCGAAATGGAAACAATCTCCACCACAGATAGATAAGATGTCTTGTAGGTGTGACTTTCGAGATCAAAACATCCATGACAGGATCTTGTATGTGGACGGATTTGATTTGCTCCACGTGTTTTGTGGAGAGATGGCTGACTCAGGGATTGCACAGTGAACCCAACACCACGTAGGTGCGTGGTGTAAGGATTTTGTGGGACCCAATGTGATGTATTTGTTCTATCTACGCCGTCCATCCCCTTTCACAACTCATTTCAGGGCATAAACCCAGAATTGAAACGTATCCAAAGTAAAAGGGGACCACACCACATCAAACGTTGAAACATTCCTAAGGCCCACAGGCATGGATGAAGGAAAAACACAAATATCAGCTTAATTTAAAATTTCTGTGGTCCCCAATAAGTTTTGGACGGTAAATATTCAATCCCCACTGTTTTTTGTGGTGTGGTCCACTTGAGCTTTGGATAATGCTTCAGCTTTGATCCCATGCCTTAAAATAAGAGGCAAAACAGATGAACGGTGTAGATAAAACATATACATCCCCACATGATCCTTACACCATGTAGATACGTGGTGTTGGGTTCACCATACAATCACCGTTCACATACATAAAAATCTACACGTAAAACACAACCAGACAATCAACACGTGTTGCAGTTGCCCGATTGTCATTGCCCGGAGCTGTTTATTTCTCTCCTTTATCTGGGAAACGGATTGGCTACTCCCCCTGCAACCAGCCCCGTGGCTGATGGTCGGTGCTATGTGGGCCCCACCATGATGTATGTGTTTCATCCATGCCGTTCATCTATTTTTCCTGATCATTTTAGGGTATGAGACCAAAAATGAGGTACATCCCAATCTCAAGTGGACCACATTATAGGAAAAACTGTTGAATGAATGTCGACCATTAAAAAAAAATTGGGAGCCATAAAAGTTTTGGATCAAGCTGATCTTTGTTTTTTCCATATATTTAGGTCTATATGACCTAATCAACAGATTGGATGTCAAATAAACAGTACATTAGGCCTTAGGAAGATTTTAATGGTGGGTATCCAATTACTATTGTTTTCCTGTGGTGTGGTCCACCTGAGATTTATATCCCCTCAGTTTTTGGATCAAGTCATAAAATGATATGTAAAAATGGATGAACAGCATACATGAAACACATACATCATGGTGGGGCCCACGGAGCACCGACCACCAGCCACCGGGCTGGTGTGGCTGGTGTCGGGGGAGTAGCCAATCCGTTTCCCTTTCCCTGATTTTGTATAAGTTAATTTCTTACATGGGCCCACCATCTTCACATATCTTTGCAGATGGGCGGATCTCTTTTATGAGAACTCATCATATGTGACGTGATTCCAAATTTTGAATGGTCAACGTGAAGCAGCAGTTCATAAAAACCCCCTAAGCCCAATATTTGCTTTGATCCAAAACTTTGGTGGGCCATGAAAAGTGAAAACGGTTTCCTATCTTAATTTGCATTTCTCTCTTTTTATGTCCCATCAGAATTTTATATGGGGTGGGATTCTGCATCACATGTACCGTTTGGATTAGAAGCCCATGACACATGTGCAACGGTACACAGTTTAGCGTGACTCTCTCTCTCTCTCTCTCTCTCTCTCTCTCTCTATATATATATATATATATATATATATATATATATATATATATTATATATATAGTGACAAAGAACATAGAACATAAAAGTGCAATGAACGATTTATACTATAGATGGATTTTCAACCGTTAAAATAAGATAGATTGATGCCATTGTATATTTTAAAAACAAATGGACAGCTCTTCGTGTGAATGAAAATAAGGGTTCCAAATCTAAGGAGGTTGGGTCCTGTTTGGATGCACCCTTTTGGTTTAGCTTGTTAGCTTGGACGCACCCTTTTACGTTATTAGCTTGTTAGTACACACCCACGTGTGTACACACACACCATGTTAGCCACCCCCGCTAGGGGCTAGGGATAGATACCAAGACCTCAAGTGTTGAAACAAGGTATCTCTACTCAGTTTGCCAATTGAGCTATGGATCTGGGTGTTTGGATGCACATTCATAAATCTCGCTTCATCCACTGCCCAAAGTGGGCATGAAAACCCTTGTTTTTTTATAAAAGCGTGTTTAAATGGCCATTTTCTTAGAAAAGCCTTTTCTTAATAGTACATGTGCAAAATATAAGAGAAGTCTGGAGAGCCAATCTGAATCATTTAAGAATCCAAATCTTGAATTTTCAAATATGAATTTTGCATTATTTCAGTTGAGTAGGACAGCCTACAATTTTCAACCTCGAGGATTTCAAACTTTATAGTTGGCAACTTTGGATTTTGACTTAGGGGCCTTAAAAGAAAAGAGGATTTTCAATCCAAGTGGTATATGCAATTCAAGATTTTAGGTGTGCAACATACGATTCTGATTGAAAATCTTCGATCCTAGTTTGCTTAATGAATGAGAGAATAGTAGAATTTCACTCTTTAGGGGTTGTTTAGTTGCTGGTTTTCTTATTTCTCAATCTGATAATTTCTTGCTTTTTATAAATAATATATCTGATTTATTTTTCTTTCTTCTTCTTTTTATTTTTTCCTAAAGAATTTCATTCCCTAGCTTTTCTTTTTTTTTAAAACACGTTAAATGAAAAACCTGAAATTTTAATATAGAATTTCACCTTTTTTTTTCAATTTTTCTCGAAAAAGTCTATTCTAATCAACATAATAATATTTAATAATTCCTAAAGAAATACTAAGCCAATTTCAACAACGTCGGAAAAAACATAATACAAAAACCAAGTGATCTCCCCAACATTCAAATAAGCCCTACTCTCCCCCACTTGCAAGGTTGGTCCTACTAGTACTCTTCTTACCACATGACAAAAGATGAAGATTGACATTTTGTTGTATTTTAGGTGGTGTTTGGATGTAAAATACATGGTGTTTGGATGTAAGTTGCTTAAGATAAGCTATTTATGTCACAAGTAACTTATATTAGTTTATAGTTATTAAGAAGAAAATTAGTATGTTTGATAAACAACATACTTATCAACTTCTCCTCTCTTTTGAATCTCCTATAATGATCTCTTCAACAAATTATGAAAAGTAGAAAAGCTATATATTAAAAAATAAATAAAATTAGTTGAGGTGATTAAGTACTTTTCAATAAAAAAATGTATTTATAACTAATTATAAACCAAACTTATCTGAAATAAGTCACTTATACATCTACTGGTGTAAGTAGAAAAAGTAATTTATTGGGTAATATTCAAACGGGCCGTTAACGTAAGATCCATGATTAGATGAGATTTTATTTTTATTTTTATTTTTTTTAAGGTAGTACATCGGCCTTCGGGGTCACCGATGGTACGCCAATGATGTCATGGGTAAAAAAGAATTGGTTGAGAGTAGTTATTTGGTACTGAGTCGGAGAGTGATGATTCACATGCCCATTATATAAGTATCATTTTTAACTCAGCCATCTAAATTGTGGGACCCATTTTAGTCAAAGTCAAATCAATATCCTAAAAATCAGATTGATTGTTGTGAGAGCAATGATAAATGGGCCACACCAATAATGAAGCGGTCCTGTTATAGAAAAGGACTAACCACTGGGCCCCACAATGTATAAAATTTGTCAAAAACTACAATTAAAACCTTGACAAGACCATAATTTTCATTTTTCATAAATTTCCAAGTGGTGCCAGCCCATCCAATGTACATGTGGCATACATGTATGCCAATCAAATCATGGACTGATCACCAACCGTTGGATCCTAATTATCCTAATAGTCCAACAGATGATCAGCAATTACAATTAGGGAGTGAGGTTTGTCCATCAAGTAGGCTTGCTTAATTACAATAAAGTGCTTTTGATGCATGCACCTACTTTTTACTAGTAAGTAGAGAAGTTGAGAGACTAGGTTATTTAATACTCTGGCTGAGTATGATGGATTATACGCAAGCACTTGTACATGTGCTTGGTCCATGTCCCAGTCATGGACCTCAAATGGGTTTTGATAGGATATGGTATCAAGCACCACAGTGCCATTGGGGTGTACTTTCATGCAAGGTTATTTCTAAAATGATCTTAAGAACCATTTATGTTCTCATTAGTATCTTATACAAGTTATAATCTTTTATTCATGCTTAACAAATGATCATGACATTTGACTTTTTTATATTTGAATACAAGCTCATAAAAATTTATTTTTTCAACATCCCAAATTCATCTTCTTATATAATCATCCTTTCAACAAATCTTTCTTTGGATGATGCTCATGGCATGAAATTCATAATATTTACTGTTCATACTTTATTTAAAATTCAATCCAATGGCGAAAACCCACCCCATATAGGGTTGTGATACCATTGGCATCATTTCCTATCAAAACCCGTTCCAAAGAGATTGCGTGGATCACACATGAAGAGAAATTTAGTGCTTTCTTGACGTAGGGATAGACGTGATGATGTCGATCACGGTCTTTCTCAAGGAGATAATTACTCATAATCCATGGAGCTTCCATGGACTCTTACATAGATTCCTCGAATCCACAGGAAAAATAAGAAAATAAAAATAATTTCAAAGAAATTCAAAAATTAATTGATCAATAATTGTCTTTTCTGTATGTGTCTCTATTACATCATTAATAAAGAAAAAAAAATCAAAATTCCTAATTATCAAAAATAGTAAAATTTTAACCTTAATAAAAATTCCAATTCTAGTAAAACTCACCTATAGCCTAATTTCTAAAAATAAAAATCCCTAATAAGCTTTTGCCAAAAGAGTCCTAGCATGATTACAAGTTATTTCCAAAAAAGGAAGAAAATCTTAAAATTTATAAAATAAAAAATTATTAAAAAATTAAAATTACTAAAAATAATAATTTTTTCTTTAAAATTTCATTTTTGATTTGAAAGCATGTGTTTTTTTGGCGAAACGGATAAACGCGACCTACTATGTGGGTCGATTCACCTCAGATGGCTCGTTGCAGTAAAAATCGATATGTTTGCTCGCCCCCATAATAACACCCGGATCAAAACTTATAGCTAATTTACAATTCACCTTCTTTTGCTCCAACCATGATAGGAATGTATTGGTGCCACTTCATACATCATTTCTTCTTTTTAATTTATTTTTAGATAAAATCTACACTATTTGTTGGCTTTATATGACTAAGATCCTAAAAAATTAACTGTGGGCTAAAGTATTTCCTTCCTACACAAAACATATCTAGTATAGATTTGAAGTAGCCTCTACTTAGACAATTTAGTTAACAGAGGCCTTGTGTGTGAGATCTATGAGTGAAGTAACGTCAGTAACAATGCAAGAGTATCCTAGGTTTACACTAGGGCTGAAAGTTGGGTTGGTTGTGTTGGGTTGGTGCTCAACCCTAGCCCAACCCAAGGTTCCCATACCTCAACCCTAACCCAACCAAGCCGAAGCTCAGGTTGGGAATTCTCAACCCAAGCCTAACCCAAGCGGTTCGATTGGGTTGGCTGAGTTGGTCGGGTAGATGTATGCTAATATTTTCATTATTACATTAGTCTATTATATTTTCAATAGAAGTTTTATTTTTTATATATATAATTGTATTAATTATATATGTAGTTATTTATCATAAAGAACATTTTTTTCTAAACAAATAAGCTAAAATATAGGACAAGTACTCCTTTAAAAGTCATATTGTGTATCAAGCAATCTATTTGGTAGAGAGAAATCCAATGTATCTTATTAGCTTGAGTCATCGGAAATGACGTGGACCAATGAAACTTGAAGGGATTGGAATTTCCTATGCCTTCAACATAGACGATCCGCATTCAATTATAATTAATTTATAAAGAACTTATATATTTATCGGGTTTAGGTTGGGTCAAGCAACCCGAGACCTCAACCCGAGCCCAACCTAAATTTTATCAAGTTGGCATTTGTATGGCCCAAGCCCGAGACCAAACCCTATACATCCTGCCCAAGCCCAACCCATTGTCGGGTCGGTCACGGGTCGGTCGGGTTGAACCCACCCAACTTTCAGCCCTAGTTTACACACAACATTCAATGGCCACAATTATCCATTGTAAATGAGATACACATGTGCAGCAACACCAACCATTGAAAATTTGGGGAACATTGTTGAGGGTACATAACTTGAAAATCACACTGATGAGGAAGATCCTAACCATCTGATTTCACACTTTGAATCGACCGGGACCATATCACAGCCTTACATTTGATAGACAGAAATTGGATGTTTAGGATTGTACTATAAGTGTGATTCTCAACGTATGATTTATCTGTTCTGGTCCCACAACTAGGATGGTCTAGATTGACATGCGTGCATGTGGATGAGAAACCAGTAAGAGATCAACGGTTTGGAACGATCCAATCTAAGAATATAGTCCCACCTTAAACAGGTTTGGTTATTGGGCCTGACTAATGGGCCAAGTCAGCCATTCATCATTCACCCAAGCCTGGCCTGGCTGGGAGACCAGACTTAGATTTCAAGCTTGGGCCGACACAAAACTGGCCTTACAGGCCTTGGCAGGGCAGCTCGGCCCAATGCCACCCCTAGTCTGCGATGGAAAACAATCTCCACCATGGTCCATCAAGTGTCAGGTAGCTTACGGTGTAGGTGAGATCCACGTCATTGTTACAATGGGTGGCCCATGAACTTAAAATTCAATGAACATCAACGGTCAGATCAATGGCCAAATAGGAGTTGATACGGTCGAGCCACACATGGACGGGTGATGTACCGATGGGGTTCACCCATATACTTGCACCAGGATAGATCAATTAGATTCCATGAGACAGGGATTGTATGTGTTTTTTCTAGGCTGTCCATCTTTATATGGTTATTTATTATTATTATTATCATTATTATTAGTTAGCATGTTAGTACACATACTTCTTTTCTAAGTTGTCCATCTTTTTTGTGTGGTTCTTCTTCTTCTTCTTCTTCTTCTTATTATTATTAGTTAGCATGCTAGTACACACATTACTATTAGGCACACCCTACTTGGGAATAGATACTAAGATAGTGTTGAAACTAGGTTATCTTAGGGGGCAAAATGAATTAACGGCATGGATAAAGCAAATATATCATGGTGGGCCTACAGAGTCCTTACACTACCTAGCTACGTATGCCTAGTGACCCCACCATGATGTATGTGTTCAATCTATATTGTCCATCTAATTTGTCAGCTCGTCATATGACTTGATTCCAAAAATGAAGCATATTCAAATCTCAAGTGGATCATACTATAGGAAAACATGGAAATGAATTTTCACCATTAAAAACTTCCTAAGGTCCATTGTAATGTTTATTTACCATTCAACCTGTTGACAAGATGGGAAACATATCTAGAGGAAGGGAAAACATAAATATCAGCTTAGTACAAAACTTTTGTAGCTTCCAAAAAATATTAAACGAGCTGGCAAAATGGATGAATGGCTTGGATAAAACACATACATGATGGTCGGCATCACAAGGTATGTTTAGGTATGTTTGGGTTTCATCTCTAACATACCTACATTTTGCAATATTATTTTAAGGTATAAGTCCAAAAAAGTTCAAGTGGACCACACCGCAGAGATTAAATAAAACTTTTCAGTAGCGGTGATACTTGAATTTTCCTTTCATCTATGTCCATGTGAACTTATAATCAGGCAATTAACTATCACCGTGGGCCTTATGAAGGTTTCAACAGTGGATGTCATTTCCATGATTGATTTACATGGTGTGGTCCACTTGAGCCTTGGATCTTCTTCATTTTTGGCTTTGTACCCTTCAAATGATACGGAGAATATAGGATGAGTGGATAAAACCCATAAGTCATGCTGGCCCCTCATAGCCCCTGTCCCTCTCCAGCGGGCTTTACTAAGATTTCCTGTAATACAAAGCACTGTGGGGCCATTGATCTCCATGTGACATATGACATCCACTCGCCACCATCAGTTATCAGTTCATCCGCTCATGCTTAGCTCATGATTTAAAAAAAAAAAATGAGGTAGATCTAAAACTGCAGTTACCACACCATGGAAACAGTGGGGATTGAAAGCCCACCATTCAACTTCTCGTGACCCACAGCAGTTTTCAATCATGCTGATTATCTTCATCCTGATCAGAATTACCTTATGAACAGTTTAAATGGCATATAAACATCACGGTGGACCCTGGTTGGACATATTCATCCCCACCGTTTAATGCGGTGTGGCCCTGACGCAGGATTGAACGTGATGAGGATAACTACTCCAAATCCACGGAGCTTCTCTGGACTCCTCACAGAGACTTCTCGAATCCACGAGGAAAGAAAGCAGGAAATAGAAATAAATTGTAATAAATTCGAACTTGATTAATTGATCACTAAAAATGAGTACACAACCCTTTAAATAAGGGTACCAAGCAATGAGAAAGAAATCGGAATCAAACTACAACTAAAACTCTTAGAAATCGCGACTTACTATAAATAGTAAACTTACTATTTATAGACAGTCGTGATGTCTACTATTGTGCAAGGTTTTTAGCCAAAAATAGTAAGTGTCCTATTTAGCTTCATCAAACCATTCTCCTAATTATTCTAAACTCTTTTCACGTTGGGCGCAATTCCTAAAGCCTGACGGATGAAGAGTTATAACCAAACTAAAATTTACTATTTATAGTAAAAACGAAATTAAAACAGGGAAACGACCGTTGATCCAGGGGTTTTTTGCAATTCCGGGCATCGCAACCCTATGTAGCTGGGTTGGTTGGCTAAAGTAGCTCGTTCTACCTCAAAATCATATATTTTACGTTAGGTAACTCATTTCGAATTGTGAGATACACTTGGTCTAACGTCCGACAATCCGGATCACTTCTATTGTCAATCAGGCCTTTTCCGATCCATCTTGGCTATCAAACTGTCCGCGACGTGCTCTATATCCACTTGAGTTTTCGATCTGCCCAATTTTTTAGCTCGTCCTAAGATGAGCAGGCAAAACTGATGGACGGAGCGGAACTCACACGGACATCTCTGTGGGCCCCACAGAGCTTGGGACAACAGGAACTCTCCCAAGTAATGGTGGAGTCTCGCAGGATGAACGGCCAAGATCATCATAGACGGTGTAAGTCATTACAACTCTCTCTCTCTCTCTCTCTCTCTCTCTCTCGCATGCCTTCGCTTTTCGAGTCCCTATCAAACTCCCGACACTCCTTCCTCAGCTCCTCTTCTTCCTCCAAAATACCCTTCAACTTATGCAGAATTTACTGAGAAGCCCTCTAAAAACCCTAACAATTCCTCCTTTCTCCGCTCTCCTGATTTCCAATCCTCAAAAACGATTTTCTCGGTAAGCCTTTTCTTCCTTATTTAAATTTTTTTTTAAAATGAATTTCTTTCCTTCTCTGCAAAATTTATGAAGATAATTAATAAAATCGAGAAGAAAATCGACTCTAGTTTCATGAATCTCTTCAATTTTCTTCGTTTTAATAAGTATCTTAATATTATTATTATTATTTTTGTTGAAATTAGCTGATAATTCATAGGGCTGTTTTCAGAATTTCTAGTTTCAGACCGAGTTTTGATTTTATTTTTTTATTTTTTGCATTTTTAGAGAGAAATATGGCATCTTCTCAGAGTAATTCTCATTCCGAGCCCACAAAGATCGAGCAGATAATTACTGGATTCTTCTCGAAGAGTCTCCATATCATACTCGAGTCGAGATGCCCATACGCCTCTTCCCGTAACTACAGCGGTGAGCAGACAGTGTCATCTCCGTCGTCGTCATCATCATCATCGAGCGTCAGGCCACGAGATAAACGATTCAATCTAGCTCTCCGGGAGTGCCCGGTGTTTCTCGACAATTTGGATTTCTGGCGCCAGAGCTGCCAGAGCTATCACGAGCCGTTGATCTTGGATGTTGTCCTAGTCTATCGGTCTCAGAATCCCAGCGCTGCCCCCCATCATGTGGAGATGACGAGAGAGAAGGTTATCGAGAGGTGGGTTTTGCAGTTTGAGAGCCGAAAGGATTCAAAATCAGGTGGGAAGAAGATGGGAAGTACTGGTTCGCATTGCTCAGATTCACGCGCTGTGTATAATATGAAGACGAGGGCGATGATACTGCTGCGGTCGTTGTACTTGACTGTTAGGCTCTTGCCTGCGTATAAGCTCTTTCGGGACCTCAATTCGACAGGCCAGATTAGCCCATTTAGCCTTACTTACAGAGTCTCATCATTTGTGGAACCATTCAGTCGTAGAGAAGAGGCAGAGATGCAGCCTTTCGGTTTCGCTCCCGTCGATGCTTATTGCGGCCGGCTGTGTCTGTCTGTGGTGTACCGCCCAAAACTGCTGGATGTGAATGCAGAACCTTCAACGCCGATATTCACGCAGTTTATAGCAGATTATGTTGGGAGCCCAACAACTGATCCTCGTAAGAGGTTCCCATCTCTTTCTTTGGCACGGTTGGCATCATCGCCCTCTCCTGTCGTGTTTGCAAGGCGGCATAGCTGGAGTAATGACCTTCACAGAGCTGCTGTTCCTTCAGTGTCTCCATCGCCTTCACCCACTTACTCATATTCCCATCGCCTCCCGCCTCGCAGTCACCCAAACATGGATCCTTCGCCCCCCTTGAGCTTGCCGCATCATCCAGTGGAAACTCCGAGATCCAGTGACGTGTCTTCAGCTCACAAGAAGAACATCAGTTTCGATGAGTCATGGCCGTCGCCTCCATTTTCACTGTCTCCTTCACCATCTCCACCGACACATTTGCTCAGCGGCCATTCATCGAAGGCTCTTTTGCGCACAGGGAGTGCTCCCGTCAGCATACCGTCAGTCGGGCTTGGCAGGAATCTGGGATTGGCCAACCATGTCCTGCCTCCATCTCCTTCGCATAAAGGCTTGAGGCCTGGTTGCTCACCCCACTCTGAGAACATCAGGCCTCAAGTGTCACGGGTCTCCATTTCTCAGAGCTCTCCGCCTGAAAGCAAATATCTTATGAAGCAAGACCCATTAAGGTCAGGAGAGTCGCGAGCTGGCATAGCAGTTCAGAAGGTATTGTATTTGCGATGCCTGTCATTGCTACGGTTTTTCATCTCAGGGCTGTTTTCGTAGTCATTGCTGAGGCCCTTTCTTTGTCTCCTGTAGGTGTTCTCTTTCGGGAAAGATGAAGTTGGACATTTCCCTGGAGCAAAGATATCGTCCTGCAGTTCTCCGAGGATCTCTTCTAGGAGTTCAAGTCGGTTGTCTTTCCAGGATGACTTTGATGATTCCGAGTTTGCCTGCCCATTTGCTGTGGATGATGATGACATAACAGATCCAAGTAACAGGTACAATCTTGAATTGTCCTTTAGAGTGTGCACGCGCGCGCCATTGATGCTGATTCTTTTAAACATTTAGCATAGATGCGTTATGTGAAGCTCCCTGGGGCCTGTTAGGATGTCACTAAAAAATTGATTAAACTAATTTTTAGCAGATAGGTGCTACTATTGTTGTCAGCATCTGTTGGCTAAGCCATGATAAGTACAATTCTCATGCATAGTGTCATCCACCTAAATTTAGAACCCACCTGATTGCAAGGACATGGTACTTTCAATTCATTTTGTGGCATGTGGATCGTTTGGATCCTCAACATGTGTGCCTAATTGTCATGTGTGAAAGGAGGAGGAAGAATGATGTGTGTCTAACTCATTTCTAAAAGGGGTCCAAATTGCTTTGCAGCCAACTGTGCGAGAACCTTGCAGATTCAAAACGAAATGATTTTACTGTGGCACCAAACTAGGACCTTATTCTTCTAAACGCTAGCATAGGGAATCTGGACTTTGAAATATATACTCACATCTATTTGTGCATGCAATATAGAAGTGAAAGTTTTACCTAGCAGATGGATATGATTTAAGACTTTTGAGTAGTATCTATGATTTAATCAACGAGTGTTGCTTCTTTTTTCTTTTCTTTTCTTTTCTTCTTCTTCTTCTTCTTCTTCTTCTTCTTCTTCTTTTTCAGGTCATCATCATTGTACAGCCTTTTTTCCCAGCAATTTGGGGCTGCCTTTTAAATGGTTGATCGGCAAGGTTTCTATGAAGAATCCTTTGTGATCAAAGCCCTTAGGTCTCCTGCTTGTTATATGAGCTGGTAGAGACAATGTTGCGTGTGTGAGTGATCCAGGCTTCAATCCCTGGTAGTGTTACCTTTCAAAAAAAAAAGTGATCAAAGCCCTTAGCATGCCTCATACATGTACCTGCACCACTTACAATTGTTATATAGTGGGTAGAAGTTCTTTCTAGCATATAATCTGAAATTTTGACATATATATTCCTGTGTGTCTGTGCCTATAATATAGAAGACAAAGTTCTTCTACCCAATTTTTTAAATATCATTAACGCGTAATGTATCACACCCTTGGGATATGGATACATATTGGTTATCGCATGGGATATATCTGTTGTATCGATGTTGTTGGGAAATGTGGGAACATTGGGAAATTGGTCGAATTTTTTCAATGAAACTTCAGGGATTGTTGGAAAAAAACATCAATACACACTTAGAAATCAAAACATTACAAAAATAAAATAATAAAAAAAAATGCACATAATAGGGGTTCCTTTGTATGGGGTCCTAATATATGCGCTTTCCAACTGAACTGATGCAGGTATATTCAAAGTCTATTCATATAATTTATAAATGTAAGAAGACGTTTATGGAAACACAAGCAATACATTCAAAAGCAAAAGAAGAATCACTATATCAGGTTACATACATGTTTAATTGTGTTTGGATACAAAGATTGCAACTGAGTTGGGAGAAATTGAGAAAATTCGATATTTCTTAATTTTCCACAACTTAACCCATCTCCCCCAAATCTTGAAATTGAAGTTCTAAATCCATGATTTTTCATGGAAAACATGAAGAATCATAGATTTGTAACCATTTGACACTGGTTTAACGCGATTTACAACAAAAAACATGGATCAAAAATCAAAAATGCTCATTGGATCAAATAGGTGGGATATATCGGCACTACCTATGCGTTTTGTATCGCACAAGTGGGATACAAGATATATCGTGGGATATATCGGTTAATATTGTAGATATTTAAAACACTGCTTCTACCTAGCACATTGAAATCCAAAGTTTTTAGAAGTATGTTTTGGGAAGTATGTATGATTCAACCAGACAAGTGTTTGCTTCTTCTTTTTTTAATTACCTATTTATTTATTTTTTGAGGAGGTTATCATCATCTTAGCCTTTCTCCCAATTTTCTGGGGTTGGCTTTTAAATGGTGGGTGGGAGAAAGTTTTAACAGTTGACTGCCTATCAGATATAAGCCTCTCTCTTTTACCTAGGCTCTTGGAACTGGCATTGGTAGTCACACACTGATACCACGCACTTGCCGAGACAGTTTAATGCAGGGTCATTTTCACACGGGGCCTAAGTGGGGTAGCCCGTGGGATGCGAGGACACACTCGGGTTGGGTGACCCATGTGATTTGGGGCCCACGGGGAAGGTCTCGTGTTCGAGACTCCTTACCGGGGGTGATTAATGCGCATTTTACACCGGGCTCGAGTGGGGTAGCCTGTGGGATGCGGGGGCACACTCGGGGTGGGCGGCCCGTGTGAGGCTGGTGGCTCATGTAAGGCGGTACCCATGTGATTTGGGGCCCACAAGGAGGATTCGGTCGAGGTCTTAACCCATGCGATGTGGGGCCTAGGCCATGAGATAAAAGGATTATTTCGCCATGCTCTAACAGTTCCAGCTTTTAGAGCAAGTGGTTAATTGTCTTGCATCAAATTGGTATTAGAACGAGAGGTCTCGTGTTCGAGACTCCTCGCTGGAGGTGATTAATGCAGGGGCATTCTCACACCGCGCTTGAGTGGGGTAGCCCGCAGGATGCGGGGACACACTCGGGGTGGGTGACCATGTGATTTGGGGCCCACGGGGGAGGTCTCGTGTTCGAGACTCCTCACCGGGGGTGATTAATGTGCATTTCACATTGGGCTCGAGTGAAGTAGCCTGTGGGATGTGGGGAGACACTCGTGGTGGGCGGCCGGTGTGAGGCGGGTGGCTCGTATGAGGCGGTACCCATGTGATTTGGGGCCCACGATGGGGTTCGGCCGGGGTCCTAACCCATGCAATGTTGGGCCTGGCTATGAGACGAAAGGATTAATTCGCCATGCTCTAACAGTTCGAACTTTTAAAGCAAGTGGTTAATTGTCCTGCATCACAGTTCCCCCCAGATTTGATTCCCAGTCAACCATCACTTGCTTTGCCCAAAAGGCAAGTAGGCAGATTAGGGTCCTGGAGGGACAAGTAAGAAGCAAACTGCTAGGCATGAAGTACCCATGCACAAAGGTTGCGCTCAAGTGAGCCACAAATATTTCTTTTAACTTCTAACAAAGTTCTCTCCTGAATTATGCCTATATGTGTTATCCGCTCAATCTGCAATTCCTGCTATGGTAACTCAGTGCAAGTCGTCAAGCATTTTATGGAATTACACTACTTGAACTACAGCCCTGAACAAAGAAATGGGTCTCAAAACTTACTAATTTTTTATTATCCAAGAACTTGAATATGAGAACACCCTTGGTAGTCAACACTTAAAACAAGTGAATACAATAGGTATTCCATAACGGTAACGGTGGCCATAATGGCCACCACTGTTACGGTTACTGTTACGATACGGGATGTAATGGCCGTTACGGACTCTCTCTCTCTCTCTCTCTCTCTCTCTCTCTCTCTCTCTCTCTTTTTTTTTTTAAAAATAAAGAAAACTTATATCTTCCATCTAACGGACTGTTAGTGTGATTGCGGGGACTGTAACAGCCGTTAAGGGTCATTTTTTCTGTAGTGGCCATTATGGCCATTACGACCCTATAATGTGTAGTGTAACGGTTGCCACCATCACTGTTAATGGCCATTACGACCCTATAATGTGTAGTGTAACGGTTGCCACCATCACTGTTACGACACACCATAACTAAGAGGCAAAGATGCCCTAATTTATGGCTTAAAGATAGAAGAACAAGGTGAAATAGACTGTTTAACTTACCTCTCACAATAGAGGACCTATGTCAACCATTTCTTGCTTACAAGACAATGTTTGGAAGCAATTTGCTAAGATACCATGTTCTAACATTACGTGATGCTGAGACTAATACTAGAGACTCCTAGGATACTTCAAGATGTCTTAACCTAAGCCTATTGTGTTAGTTTTGTTATTTTAATATAAAGAAAATAGAGAGGCCATTAAAGGGGATAGGAAGATGAATCTAGGAATTGTGGCCAGAATAGTTGAAAAAGTAATGCATATGCAATAACACAAATTAGCAAGCCATTAACCTTGGGCTAGGAAATGATTGGAGGATTGAGACACATGAAAGAGGTTATGCATGCATAACAGAGGCCATCCATGCGTGTGCAAGAGGCCATGCATTTGCAATAGGCATCTAGGAATTCATAGTAGTGTCTAGAATAGTTGAAGAAGCCATACATATGCAAGTGGTCATGCGTATGCAAGATAGAGATTTGAAGAAGGAAAAAAGGATTCTAATGAGAGTGCTTAGAATAGGACATATACGCATGAAATAGTTTATGCATACATGATAGAGACCGTCCATGCATAAGCAAGAGGCCGTGCAGTGCATGAAAGACACCATACACACATGGAAAAGCTTGTGCATGTGTGAGAGAGGCCATGCACATGCGGCAATGATAATGAATGCATGTGAAAGAGGCCATATACATGTGGTGGGGGCTTTCTATGTGTGTGTAAGGGGTCATGTAAGCATAGCAGAGGTTATGCATCAGATAAAAAGGACACTATGTACATAATAGAGACCAAGAAGGTGTATAAGAAACAAAATGCATCCATAATAGAGGCCAGCGAATGAAGGTGGCTACATGATAAAGGCTAGCCTATGATAGAGGCTAATACATAGGAAAATGACCCATTTTAAGGAAGTTGGGAAGAGGTAGTGAGCTGGCAAAAGGGGCATGGTTTGTCGAGGCTGCAATATAGGTGAAGATAGCTGGTTTTTAGGAAGTTCGAGAGAGTTTATGTGCTGGCCAAAGAGGCATGGCTTGTAGAAGCTACAACATAGTAGAAGAGGAATGGTTTTAGGAAGTTTGGGAGTGTGCTACCATATAGGAGAAGAGGGCTGATTTTTATGAAGTTTGGAAGTGTATGCACTGGCATAGAGGCATGACTTGTAGAGGCTACTGTGTCAAAAAAGGGGGCTAAAAAAACAGTCAACATTGATCTTGTGGGTGACCTTTTGGGCATCAAATGACATCGGAATGTCCCAAAATTGATTTCATTTGAAAGCATATAAAATTAGCTTGCCAAGGCTTACTAGATTCTAGAATTCCAGTGTGAGTTGTGATTGAATTTATAAAATGAGTGCATGGTTTTAGCAAGTTGAGTAGGCTAGAAAGTTGGCAGTGATAGGAGAGAAGGAAACCACACCTGCAAGTAAATATAATATACATACAGACAGCCAGACATACATGAAAAATTCATGTTCAATAGATGGGCACCTCACTATCGCCAACATCTTCTTTAAGGAAATTAAGACAATTCACAGGCTATTGAAACTATTACTACATACTATGATTAGAAGTTTGTGGGACACTTCTGGTGCACTTTATGAAAGCATTGAGGAACTAAGCTTCAGTTCTTTAGCGCATATCACTCTTGAACAGATGATCAAGAGATAGTCAACTGGTGCCTTGGTGCCTTTTGAGGATTTTTTAAAGTGAAATGTATCGCAGTGAGACTTAGCTTTATCCCAAACCGAGTTTGCCTATAATAGTTCAATAAATCATACAACAAGAAAATCCCCATTGGAGATCATGAACAGAGGAGTCCACGTCATTTACTTAGTACCAGTATCGGTACAAGATCAAGTAAGGGACAATGATAATCGGTTTGTCGAACACATTCTAGACTTGCAAGCTAATATAAAGAAGATTGAAGAGAACAACAAGTTAAAAGGAACTTGATAGTAATGCCTATGAGATCGAGTTGCCAAATGACTTAAATATCCCATGAATGTATCAATTCTTGTTATAGAAAAGAAAAGAAGGGTATTATATGCAAGTTAGATATAGCGAAGACATATGATCATGTGGATTGGAATGTTCTTGGTTATATGTTGGGTTGTTTGGGATGTGGGGAGAACTGGAGGGCATGGGTTCAAGTTTGTATCCGATTGGCAAAATATTCAGCGTTAGTAAATGGTGCATCCAAAGGGTACTTCTCAACATCTAGAGGTTTGCGACAAGGTGGCTCATTATCTCCTTATCTATTTGTGGTGGTAATGGAGGCTTTGGGATGGATGATGGAACAAGGGGTTGAGGTAGGTTTGGTGGAAGGATTTCGGGTGGACAATTCTAATCTTCAAATTTCTCATCTTCAATATGAAAATGACACTTTGCTTTTCTGTGAAGCAAATGTTTGAAAGTGGTTAATCTAATGTCAATTATAACATGTTTCAAGGTGGTTTCGGGGTTAAAGGTCAACATCGGAAAAAAGTGAATTATTGGGGGTGAGTGATTCTAAGATTGAGGTCGAGAATTTCACAGCTCTGTGCAGAGGTAAGGCAGGTTCTTTTCCATCTTCATATCTTGGTCTTCCCTTATACATAGGCAAACCATCCAAGCATCCATGGGATAAAGTGATAGAAATGTTTGAAAGAAAACTGGCATCTTTGAAGGGCATGAATCTCTCTTTGGGAGATAAGTTAACACTAATCAAATTGTCAATGTCTAATCTCCCGATTTATTTTATGTCTACTTTTAATGCTCTGAATCAGCTATGGTTAAGTTGGAAAAGATTAGGTGAGAGGTGGTGGGGAGAAAGTATGGGGTTGAGGGTGGGGGTAGATGGACTAAATCTTCTTCCCTGTATAGGGCCTCATCTATATGGAAATCAGTGAATTTATTGAAAAGTAAGGCTTGGGAGGTGGTGGATTTCTCTTTAGGTGATGGTGAGAAAATTCGATTTGGGAGGATTTGTGGTTCAGGGATCAAAAGTTAAATGGGGTGTTTCCTCGACTAGTAAGTACATCCTTAGAGCCAAATATCTCAATTGATCGTTGATTCTCATTCAAGGTAAGGAAATTATTTGGGTGCCGCCTCGTGGAAGAAATTTGTAAGATGATGAAGTGGATGACTTGGTTAGGTTGTTAGATATGCCCTCTAATAGCCGTTTGTCTTCTTTAGAGTCAGATTCATTGGTGCGGTTAAAAGAGAAGTCTGGAAAATTCTCAGTAAAATCCTTCTATAAGATGGTTGTTGGAGGTTATAGTGAGCAATTCAAGTATCATACAGCCCATGTTTGGCTATGGTGCTCCTTTAAAAGTGGCAGTTTTTGCTTGGTTAGTGAGAAGAAACAAGGTTCTCACAGTGGACAATTTGCGCAAGCGACATATGATTATTCCAAATGTTTGTTTATTATGTTTTCAAGATGAGGAATCAGTTGACCATCTCTTTATTCACTGACCTTTTGCTTCAAAGATATGAGATAGTTTTTTACAATTTGTTTGGAGTTTCATGGGTTGTTTCAACTTCGATTAATTAGTTCTTCTTAGCTTGGCATGGAGGAGGCAAAGGTAAAGTCGGGAAGTGGGTGTGGCATCTGTGCTTACTGGCAAGGTTATGGTGCATTTGATTGGAAAGAAGCAATCAGTGTTTCAGAAATCGATGGGGCCATCTCTTGGAAGTTTTCAATTGGGCAAAAAGGAATGTTAAGGAATGTGCGCAAGCAGTAAATATTTTAGTTTTTTTATAAAAAAAAATCAATTTCATAATAGTTGGTCAGAGTTGTAATGGGTCTTTAGTTGTATTCTTCCTTTTTTCCTTTCTTTGTATTCTTTGGCTTTGGCCTTTTCCTAATAAAATTGATTATCGTTTCATAAAAAAAAGGGAATTCGATAAGCTTGTTGGTCTAGAGCAGGTTTCCCTCGAAGTGGAAAGGAGTAGTCAAAACGTCTTTGGAAAGCAAACTAGAAGGTGGAGGTGGTGGGGGCAAGGAGTTGATCCCAGTTACTAAAGGGGGAAAAGGAAATCCAAATATGAGGGAACAAGGGTGGTGGACTCGTCACAGGAGTTCCCCACCATTTATGTTGGCTATTTCTAGAAGGAATGGATGGACCTCCATTTTTCCAAGGTTTTTGGACAGTTCATCTCAATGAGGGAGGTGGTTATCCCCAGGGTTTGGTAATCATCAACCATCAGGGGATTTGCTTTTGTTCAAATGAGCTGCCCGAAAGAATTGGCTATGGTGATGGAGGGGCTCAAGGGGAGGAGGTTCAGAGGGAGAGATATCCATGTTCAAAAGGCACACCGCGGCACAGAAGCGGGGAACCAGGAGGTGAAGAAAAGGCTGACAAGAAGCTGCAGGGTGTCTCGAAGTCAGGAGGTAAATCTTTTGCCTTAGTCCCAAAGAAACCAGAAGATGGTGTGGTGTGCAAAAAAGGCTAACAAGAAGCTGCAAGTGAGCCTTATGTTGTTGTCGACTGGGGTCATACCAACCCCTCACTGGAAGCTGGCAGTTGAGTGACAAAGGTAACCTCCCCGTTCCCGATGGAGGTGAAGATTCAACCCTAGGTGATTGAAACCACTTGGAAAGCCTTATAATGGAGCATGGTTGCTTCCTTGGGGAAGGGGGGGTTCAGTCATTGATCTAGGGAGATGACTAGACCATTGTTGTGACCTAGGGGATGATTATAGAGTTTTGCACCCTCTTAGTGAGTTAGAGGTTTAGATTTCCCTGCATCAAACAGAGAATATCAATAAATTCATCCTCGCCAGCCATGTTTTTTGGGATGGTCTGGTCCTATCAACAAATGGTTGACTAGTTGAGGTTTGGATGGTCGACATTTGGGTTCAACTGTGGGAGCTCCTCCTTGAGCTGTGATGCATGGAGGTGCTGGTGGCGGTGGGTTCTTGTATCAGCGAGGTTGTCACAATTGATCCAGGGATGAAGTGATAGGAGAACCTCGTGTCTGCGAGAGCCTACATTAGACTAAAGAAGTCGGCCCCTGTGCCAACCTCTATCCCATTGGTGGTCGGTGAGGAGAAATCTTCGTTTGAATTGTTCGTGAAAATGGGGATGTCAATCTAGTCATGGAAACCGCCTCTGGTTGGTTTGGGGGTTCCCAATCCCCCTATATGGAATGGACCATTGGTGAAGGAGGAAGGAATTCCAGTCCCGTGCTCGCTTGGGGCTTCGGATCCTGGGTACTTCATACGTGCAGGAGAGATTTCTCATCAAGCGATAGGCATCCTTACACCGGTTGAGGCACCACGTGCTTGGCCCCCTTCCAGGAGGGAAGGTGGTCAGATAGCTACTCGATAGCCTGTTTGACATGTGTCCCATCGCCTTTATGGTGGCAAGCCGCCCTCTTACCTCTTCAATGGCCTCGATTGTCATTGAAGCCACGCGGACGACTGAGATTGCTTCCCAGGCTGGAAGTAAAGTGGTGATCATGTTGTGGTGATGCACATCTTAGCGAGTGATTGTGGCGAGATAGCGGAGGGGTAGTAGGCTCAAGGCTTGCCTGATGCCCGTCTTGGGGTCATGATGGAGCTAAGGTCGAGCGTGACATGTGTCCTCCTGTCTCCTCTTCATGGCAATGCCCTGCAGAATGAGGTCGACATGTGGGGAGATAGCTCTAACACGAGTGGATGCGCTAGCAGGAGCCTAGTGACCGCATCTCTCTTGAAGCAATGGTTGCCAATCCCGAAGCTCCTTTGATTGACACGTGGCCTGCTTGAGATTTTCTAGGATTCGATGGAGAAGAGATGCCGGATGACATGTGGCCCCTGCTTTGCCTCAGGACCTAACAATTGTTGTGTGATTATTGTCCCATGTGTGAAGGAGGATGCGGGTCCATCCACGTGGTAGGAATATCTAATGTTAACACGTGTGACTCCCTCCTCTTTTCCCCTATCTCTTCTAACTCTCTCCTCCCCATCCCTTCCTCTGCTTATCTCAGGCAATCCAGCTTTGGAGCTCGAGGATCGTAGCCTGGCAATGTTTTCCAAGTTTGATTCCCTCATGCTCCTAGCAATGTTGGATCTTGTCGTCCTAAGCTACAGTGGAGTCGAACCCTAGCTTCAACTGCAATCAAGTCTAGCCTTCTCTTGAATGCCTTAGATGTGTCCCCCTATAGGTAGCCATCTACAACTAATTAATCGGTGACTCTTCAAGGAACCTCCGAACTCGCACTTAATTGTCTAAAGAGGATGGGATTTTGGTGGCGATGGTGAGGGGGAAAAGATGGATACGAGAAGCTATCAATCACGTGGGGGAAATGATCGATGTAATGTTTGGCCATTGTGGTGAGGACTACATCACCCTTTTCCAACTCATAGAAGAAAGTGGGCTCCAGAAGACCAGTGCTAATATTCAGACGAAGTCCCCGAAAGCTGCTAAGGTGTGGGGAGCTATTGGGTCCAGGGCTCTCTCCCTATAGCAAAGCAGATTTTATTCCAAGAAGCAAAAGTAGGAGGAGAGAGGTCAGACTGGTCTCCTAATGAAGGTCCTAAGCTGGAATGTGAGAGGGTTTGGGAGCTAACAAAAGCAATTTCAAGTGAAGGACACCTATAAAAAATCAAAAGCCCGTCTAATTGTCCTCTAGGAGACCAAGCTCCAGAAAGTCAGTCTGGGTGTGGTTAAATCGATCTCGAGACGCAGGGGTATGGAGTGGGAGGCATTGGACGCAATGGGCTTGGCTAGAGGCGTGCTCATATTGTGGGACCAATGTGCCTAGGTGAGAGAGGATTGTTAGAGCGGCCGATTTTCTGTTTCGATGGCCCTAAGAGAGATTTCCTCTGAATTTAGGTGGGTCTTCTTTAGGGTGTATGGGCCGAACCAAGTTGTGGGGAGGAGTGGTCTACTACCTTCAACAAATGGAAGCTTTTGTGGTGTGTGGGTCACAACTTCGACGTCATCTGATTCTCTCACGAGAAATTCAATGGGGAGCGCATCTCCAGCAGCATGCAAGAAATTTCAAATTGGGCTCAGAAGCACGAGCTCATGGACTTGCCTATGCGGGGAGTGAAATTCACCTAGTCCAATGGCTAGGAGAGGTTAGCCATGTCAAAGCTCGATAGATTCCTAGTCTCTCCTTCCTTGGTGGAGGGGTTCCAACATGTGCATCAAATGGGAGTTTCAAAACCAGACTCTAATCATTGCCCGGTGCTTCTAGAGGTCGTTGAGGACAAGTGGGGTCCCAAACCCTTCCAATTTGAATTATTATGGCTCAAGGTGGAAAGGTTTCATGATCTTGGGTTGAGATGGTGTCTTCCTTCGAGGTCAAAGGTGTCGCAAGTTTCAAGCTCTTCCAAAAGCTCATGATGTTGAAAGCTAAGTTGAAGGCGTGGAAGAAAAAGGTGTTCTGGTGGCGGGAGCAAGAAATGGACAACATATTGCGGGCAATCAAAGAGCTCAATGTAAAAGGAGGGGTGTTGTCCGACATTGAGAAAGTCGCAAAGGAAAATCTCTCCCTTGAATATAGAAACTGGCTAAAAGAGGAGGAGATCAAATGGAGATAGCAATTTAGAGCAACGTAGCCTAAGGAGGGAGATAAGAACACAAAGTTCTTCTACAGTATTGCCAGTGCTCGTGCTCGAGTCAATAGAATCACTTCCCTTCTAGTGAATGGTAGGAGAGTTGATGACAAATGCCAGATCTGAGAAGCAATTGTCAAGTTCTACTCGGATCTCCTCTTGAGAGAGGAGTGGGTACAAATAAGCCTTGATAATCTGGGTTTCAACAGGATCTTGGATGCGGAAGCTGCTGCCTTCGAGTGTCTTATCCTAGAGTGATGGAGACGACAGAGGACCTACTCGAGTGTACTGGAGATGGAGGCGACCACCCACATCAGCGCAAGTCCCTTTGTGAATGGGTGACGATTCCAGATGGGGCCAGCCAGGCCATTTTGAAGACCCCACTTGCATTGGACGCGCATCAAGAAGACCGCACTTAGGGATGATGCATGCGGGCTGCTTAGGAGATAGTTTTAGTCATAGGATTTTTATTTCGTGTCGATCCAACCGTTGGATCTTGTTGCTCAGGCCATTGGGCCACCAGATCTTCCAGATCTGGGCCCTTTGGACCCTGATCTTGTTTTATTTATGTTTTTTGTTATTTTTAGGATTTATTTGACAGTTAAGATTGATGGTAAGTGTTTCGGTTTTACTTATTTTGGATGATGGGCCATGTCACTTAAGTGAGTAGCATTTTATAATTTTTTTTAAGTTTTAATATAAAAGCAAATGGGCGGTGGACGTCCAACCCTAATGGGAGCTTGAGAAAAGAAAAAAAGAAGTTATTCTTGTGTTGAAATGGTATTTTCCTCTTTGTTTTTAGGGTTTGTGAGAAACCCTCCATTCCAATTGAATTGTGGAAGGGTAAAGGCTTGCTTGGTGGTGGATTCCTCCAAGGTGCTTTCTTCCTCCTCTTCTCCAACAAGGTACTTCTTCTTTTCTTCTTCCCTTTTCCCTTACATCTCTTCTAAACCCATCAATACCCAACTGAATTCACTCCTTTCTCTTTTCCCTTACCCATCCATACATGGACATGCACGCACGTGTGTCCGTACGGGATGCCACGTGTGGGCGCCCTTTTGGTACCTTCCCTCCTTGATTCTCCTCCAAACCCTACCTAATCCCTAAATCCGTAATTCCCAAAAACATCCCAAATCTTAATCCCAAAACCCTAATGAAAATCTTTTTTTTTTTTTTTTGTAAATCCCTTTCCCAAACCTGATTTTATTGGCATCATTGTCTTTTCATGTGGTTGTTGCACTACCCATGCTAGATTGGAAGTCCCTACTTTCAAGTGGAATTCCCAAAAATATCCCAAATCTCAATCCCTAAATCTCAAAACCCTAACGAAAATCTGATTTTATTTTTTGTAAATCCCTTTCCCAAACCTAATTTTATTGGCGTCATTGTCTTTTCATGTGGTTGTTGCACTACCCATGCTAGATTGGAAGTCCCTACTTTCAAGTGGGCCATTCTCATAATACTTTATATTTTCGTGCATCACATATGTGGTAGCCAGGCCATTTGTGTTACAAATTTGAATTTTCTGAATCTATTATGTGGATACGCTTGGTTTTACATGTTGAATGCTGAAATTAATACATAATTGATCTCATGTCTTGTATCCTAGGCTAGTTTCAATCGTCATACATCAAATTTGGTATCATAGCCTAGGTTTAGCGTAGGGTAGGTGTGTGACGAAATTCAAATACCAATAGTAGAGCATATAGATCGCATATAGCTTGCTGAATTTTTCTGATTAGGCTTGTTGAATTTTCTGCTTGGTGTTTTAAAAAGTCCTATATTGTTGAAATTTTCAGATTTATTGACTTTAAGACACCTAGTTGCTGAATTTTCAATTTTGATCTTATTAGAATCATTCTAAAGCTGTCAATATGGTTTAAGGTACTTAGGGTCATCATACATAAAATACGTGTGCATCATATAGTATCACATTGAGCGTCATCAAATCTGAATGTTGCATCGCATTCATCATGTAATACACATACAACTAGGTTGCCTTTCATCAAGGTCGTTTATGTGTACTATATGATGAATGCGATGCAAAATTCAGATTTAATGACACTCAATGTAATACTATATGATACACATGTACTTTATGTATGATGACCCTAAGTACCTTAAACCCTATGGACAGTCCTAGAATGATTCTAATAAGGTCAAAATTGAAAATTCAACAACTAGGTGTCTTAAAGTCACTAAATCTGAAAATTCCAACAATATAGGACTCTTTAAAACACCAAAGCAGAAAATTCAACAAGCCAAATCAGAAAAATTCAGCAAGCTATATGTGATCTATATGCTCTACTATTGGTATATGAATTTCGTCGAACACCTACCTTACCCTAGACCTAGGCTAGGCTATGATACCAAATTCGATGTAAGACGATTGAAACTAGCCTAGGATGCAAGATGTGAGATCAATTACGCATTAATTTCAGCATTTACCATGTAAAACCAAGCATATGCACAAAATAGATTCAAAAATTCAGATTTGTAACACAAAGGTCTTAGGCTATTACATATGCGGTGTACAAAAATATAAAATAATTCGAGAGTGGCCCACTTGGAAGTAGGGACTTCCAATCTAGCATAGGTAATGCAATAACCACGTGAATAGACAATGATGCAAGTAAATTTCTGGTTTGGGAAAGGTTTTACAAAAAAATTAGATTTCGTTAGGGTTTTAGGTTCACGAATTGAGATTTGGAAATTAGGGTCCAAGCGGTTTAATGGATATAGGAATGATGTAGGGTCGGAAGGAGATCAAGGAGGGAAATGATATGAAACGGGGCCCACATGTGAAGGTTTGTACGAACACGTGCATGCGTGGGTATGTGCGGGCGGGGGGTCTACACGTGGATGGGTAGGGAGCAAGAAGAAAAGGGATGGATTGGGTTAGGGTTTTGACAGGTTTAGAGAGGTTGTGAGGGAAGGGAAAGGAGGAAGAATAGATAAAAGGAATACCTTGTTGGAAAAGAGAAAGAAGAAGAATGCACCTTGGGAAATCTACCCTTCCACAATTTAATTGGAAGGGAGGGTTTCTCACAAACCCTAAGAAACAAAGAGGAAAACACCTTCACAAAAGAAAGCTTTTTTTTTTTCTTCTTCTTCTAAAAAATAGTCCACTAGGGTTGGACACCCACCCCCCCATGCTCTCATAATGAAATTTCAAAATAGTTACAACTATGCCACTCACTTGATATGGCCCGTCATCCAAAATAAGCAAACTAAAACACTTACTATCAATCTCAACCGTCAAATAAATTCTTTTAAAAAAAAACACACACATACAAAAGAAGCAAGATCGGGATCTAAGGGGCCCAGATCTGGTGGTCCACCAATGGCCTGATCGAAAGATCCAATAGTCGAATCAATACAAAATAAAAATCCTATGACTAAAACTCTCCTAAGCAACCTACATGCATCATCCGTAGGTGGGGTCTTCCTAATGCACGTCCAATGCATGTGGGTCTTCAAAATGACCCATCTGGAACTCGCCTCCCATCCACAAATAGAGTTGCGCTGATGTGGGTATTTGCCTCCGTCTCTGGTATGCTCGAGTAGGTCCTCCGATGTCTCCATCAACTCTCCTCGGTTAAGAAGAATTCACTACTGGTGAAATAAAGCTATTATAATGCTCGAAGAGGTCGGGATCAATGCGCTAGAATTCTACCTCTGTAATGCAAGTGTTGTCTGACTCTGGCCTGTTCTTCCACTTCATGAGGTATTTCTGATATCCTCCATCGGGGTAAAGACCGCTTGGTGGTCCAAAACATCCTCAATCTCTTTTTTCTAACCAGATAGTGATGGACGAGAAGGCAATGGGTGGGAAGTAGGATCTGATAAAGGCCATAGGCTGGGGATGGGGTTAGGGACACCATCATCTGGGATAGGAGAGAGGTTTGCAAGGGGACTAGAATATGGATGTGTGGGTCCATCACAAGGCACAAGGTCCTCCACGTTGAATGTTGCATTAATGCCCATGTGAGATGGAAGATCTACCACATACGCATTAGGGCCCACTTTTGTCAAAATTTTATATGGACCTGCACCATGGGCATGCAATTTCCTTGCGGTTCCCTCTGGGAATCGTTCGGGCCTAATGCGGACCATAACGTAGTCGCCCACCTGAAACTCCTTAAACCTATGATATGAATCTGTAGAGATTTTATAATGTTGATTACTAGCATTAATGTACTTCTTGATCATGAATATGCGGTACAAATGCTTCTGCGGACTCAGATGGCCTATGTGAAACGGACATGGGTATGAGATCTATAGGCGTTCTAGGCTTATACCCAAACACTATCTCAAATGGACTCGTTCATGTGGACCTATTGATGGAGTTGTTGTATGCAAACTCGAATACGAGCAAAACCACATCCTAGATCCTAATATGGTCTCCCACCAGACATTTTAGCAAATTTCCTAAGCTTTGATTGACAACCTCCGTCTGACCATCAGTCTGAGGATGGTATGCTGAAGAGAACTGCAATTTAGTTCCCATCATGTGTCATAGAGTTTTCCAAAAATAACTCATAAACCACACATCTCGATCTAACACAATAGTCTTTGGCAGACCACACACATGAACTACCTCTCCAAAGAATATTTTATCCACGTTAGTGGCATCAAACGTTTTAGAACATGGGAGAAAGTAAGCCATTTCTGAAAAATGGTATACAACTACAAAAATGGAATCCTTATTTTTTTAATTGTATTAGGGAGCCCAAGCACGAAATCCATGCTAATATCAACCCATGGGGCGTGGGGAACTGACAGAGGAGTATACAAACTGGTGTTCTTCTTCATCTGTTTTGCCAACTGACAAGTCCTACATTACCTGTTAATGTTAGCCACGTCTCACTTGAGACTTAGCTAATAAACAAGGGCATAGTTTTGTCACGACCAAAATGACCAGCTATCCCTCCAGCATGAAACTCCCAGACAAGAAAGTCACGGAGGGACATACAAGGTATACATAATTTATCACCTCTAAACAAAAACTCACTTACCATGAAAAACTCACTACTACCCCTAGATTGACCATCTAACAACGATACATACACCTCTCCAAAATCTGGGCAACTAGGATAATCTTCATTCAAATGCTCAAACCCAATGACTTTGACGCTCATGGAGTAGAGTAACTCAACCCTACGACTCAATGCATCAGCAGGTTTATTCTCAACCTCGGCCTTGTGCTTCAACACAAAAGTCTACTCCTAGAGAAATTGGACCAACTTGGCATGTCTCGAGTTCTTCTTTTGCGAGTTAAGATAGCATAAAGCCTCATGGTCAGAGAATAAGACAAACTCTTGCAGTAATAGATAATGTCGCCAATGGCGCAAGGACTGCACTACCGCATAAAATTCCTTGTCATAGGTAGAATACTTTTGTTTCACTTCATTCAGCTTCTCTCTAAAGAAAGCGACAGGGTGCCCTTCTTGGCTAAGCACCCCGCCTATACCCACACTAGACACATCACAAGCAACCTCAAACACCTTGGGAAAATCCGGAAGTCACATG
Source organism: Magnolia changhungtana (assembly GCA_030180095.1). Classification (NCBI taxonomy): domain Eukaryota; kingdom Viridiplantae; phylum Streptophyta; class Magnoliopsida; order Magnoliales; family Magnoliaceae; genus Magnolia; species Magnolia changhungtana. The sequence goes on from JASAUF010000652.1 coordinate 7,864,669, forward strand.
ACAGGAGCTTTAGACATCTTGACTGTGATCTCCATAAACGCCCTAAAGGCTGCTTTCGTCCATTGGAATTCCTCTTTTTTTATGCAATCAGTAATTGAAGTCATAATGGAACTAAACTCTCTAATGAACCACCTATAAAAGGTGGCTAAGCCGTGAAAGTTACACACCTCATGAATATTATGCTATGCAGCTCAGGCTAACTGACTATGGCCTTGACTTTCTCGGCATCCGCAGACATGCCCTTAAATGACACGATAAAACCTAAAAAGATGACATTACTAGAAAATAACGAACACTTCTTGACATTGACATATAACTTCTCTGCCCTAACGATCTCACACACTTGCCTCAGACGGTGGAGGTGTTGTTCCTTAGTAATGCTATAAATAAGGATGTCGTCAAAGTACACGACTAAGAACTTCCCCATGAAGGGTCTCAACACCTGGGTCATCACTCACATAAATGTACTTGGGGCATTGGTCAGCCCAAAAGGTATGATTAGTCACTCATATAGCCCATCCTTCGTGGTAAAGGCCGTTTTCCACTCATCACCTGGGGCAAATACGGATCTAGTGATACTCACTCTTGAAGTCTATTTTGGAAAAAATTGTGGCATTGGCCATCATGTCCAACATATCGTCAATACGCGGTAAAAAAAACTGGTACTTAATACTAATCTTGTTGATTGATCTGTTATCCACACACATACGCCACGTGTCATCCTTCTTAGGCGTTAGCAGGCCAGGCATGGTACATGGACTCGTGCTCACCTGAATGAACCATTTCTTAAGAAGCTCATCACATCGCACCATGTACTCGAATCTCTCAATGTAATCTGATGTAGGCATTGACCATTGCCTCAAGGACTGCCACTGATCCAAAAGGCAATCACAATAGTAGAGCGGGTCATATTTTTCTTTAAGAAGTTCTTTCATGTCAACCTATGATGTAATGGGTTCATCTCCATGCCACTCGACCTTCTGCTCTATATTGGTCCAGAATAACTTTGCTTAACCTATCAATTTCATCTTAACGAACATCGCTTGACAACGATCTAACATGTCATGCCACTCGAAGAAGTGATCCATGTCAGCTAGCTAGTCAAGGAAATGCTTCGGGTTCAAGCGACTATTAAAATTAGGAGCATCGACTTTGACGCTCTTCATAACCCGTTCCTCAAGGTCGTAATGATCCTGCAACTCTCTACGGGCCGCGCAGTCGTACATGACTTACTCCCTGACCAGAGTTCTTATTACAACCCCTAATGGGTTCTACTAGGAGTGGACCTTACTCAACTGGGTCCTTATCCACTGGCTCTCCTTCTTGAGACTGGTGGTCTTCCTCGGTGACGGGGGTACCGTAAGATGTAGCATCTAGCCGCGTGATACGCTGATTCCTAGTAGTCAATTGCGCGGCCGTGGTCCTATTGTGCGTCTCAATGGCCAACAATCTAATCCGAGTTCATGGTGGGGAATAGACCAACACTATGACCCGTTCACATTTGTATACACTAAACGACCCGAATGAGAGACAACCTAGCTGAATGTGTACTATATGATGAATGTGGTGCAAAAATCAGATTCCATGACTCTCAATGTGATACTATATGATGCACATGTATTTTATGTATGATGACCCTTAGTACCTTAAAATCAGACAACCCTAGTATGATTTAAATAAGGCTAAAACTGAAAATTTAGCAAGTAGATGTCTTAAAGTCATTAAATCTGAAAATTCCAGCAATATAGGACTTTGAAAATACCCAAACAAAAAATTCAACAAGCTATATGTGATGCTCTACTATGGGTATAGGAAATTTGTCAAACACCTACCCTACGCTAGACCTAGGCTCTGATACCAAATTTGATTTAGGATGATTGAACTAACCTAGGATGCAAAATTAGAGATCAATGACACATTAATTTCGGCAATCAACATATAAAATCAAATATATCCACAAAATAGAGGAGGAAGTTCCGAGGTTAGTTTATATGTTGTATGCAGAAATTAATGTATAATTGATCTCACATCTTGCATCCTAGTTTAGTTTCAATCGTCCTACATCATACGGGAGGAAGTAAAGGCAGCGCTAGTGGCGCTTGGCAAAGATAAGGTTCTGAGACCACATGGGTTCCCCCTTGCATTTCCCCAAGTTTTTGTTAGGTGATTATGTCAAATTTGTTGCACTTTACTATCGAGTTCATTGATTCCGACCAACTTCTGCTAGAGATAGGAACTCTTTGATAGCGCTTATCCCAGAATCGCTCATGAGTGCATTGACTCGTGTCATTGGGCTAACAAAAGGGGTTTAATTTGCAAGTTGGACCCGTAGAAAGCCTATGACTACCTAGACTAGAGGTTTTTGGACTACTTGCTAGGCCAAATGGGATGTGGGGATACATGAAGTGGATATAGGCCCGTGATAGGTCTACAAATTTTCTTGTCCTCATCAACTACTCCCCCTTTCTATTCGTGGTTGTATCGAAAGCTCTCAGCAAGATGCTGAGCAGTGGCTAGTCTTTGGGTTTGTTTGGAGGGTTCAAGGTGGAGAACGCCGTCCTTCGCATCCCCCAATCTCCAATTCGTTAATGATACACTCATCTTTTATGAGGCTAACGAACCAATGGTAGAAATTTGAGAAATTTTGTTAGGCGTTTCAAGGAAGTATTAGGCTTGAGGGCCACAACTTATTCAAGAGCAAAATCCTCAGGATTCACTTGTCTATGGAGGAAGTCACTAAAATGGCCGAAGTGTTTGGCTATCAGCCAGGGTCTTTTCCTTCTTCATATCTTGGTCTTTCCCTCTATGTCGGCACGCCCGCTAAACACTTGTGGTACAAGGTTGCTGAATGGATGCTCTCTATAGCCTGATGCTCCATTGGCTTGGATTTTGATGGTGTTTGGCTCCCACCTTGTAAGCGCATTCTTTTAGACATCGAGGTTGAAGACCTGGAGCGGCTTCTCTCCTGTCTACAAGGTATTCGACCTTCTCCAGGTGTGAAGGATTTGATGATCTGGTTGAAAGACTGATCATGAGATTTCTTGGTGCAACCTTTTTTTTAATCCTCTAGTTTTATGCGAGTACGAGGTGCGGTCACATGGGCCTTATTTGGCATTATAGAGGCATCCACCCCCCCCCCCCCCGGCCTTTGCCGAGTCATCGGCAGAAATAGGGGCTTCCCATCGATAACCTGCAAACAAGGCTATGGTGCTTCCAAATATTTGGCTTGTGTATGGAAGATGAGGAATCAACATACCACCTTTTTATTCACTGCTCTTTTGGTAGAAGAGTGTGGGATGAAATTCTAGCCTATCGTTTAGTTCCTTGGGTGATACTAAGCTTTATTGAGGGTCTTTTCATCGATTGGCATGAAGGTGGCCACTGGAAAAAGGTAGATTGAGATGGTGGTTGTCATTGCTCGTTGATCTTTAGACCCTTTGGAGAAAGAAGAATAATTGTTGTTTTCAGAATTGAGGCGGTCATCTCTTGGATGCTATTACAAGGGCTACAATGTATATTCATGAGCGGGATTCCTATTTTGGGTTTGTTTTTTTCTTAGTTTGCCTTTGTTTTGTGTTTTGGCCTCTTGGCCTTCTTAATAATATATTTGCTTTTCAAAAAAAAAAAAAAAAAAAAAACCTATGATAAAAGTAAATTACAAAAGAGGTAATGGACACTCTAACCAAGGGATTTGGAGATTTGAACCTAACTTGGCCAATCATCAATTACATCATTAGCATCCCTACTAACATGAACAAAGGAAACAAAGATCGCGTTCCCTAATCTCCTTCATCCAACGGAAAAAATAAAAAAAATAAAAAAATAAACCTTTAAAACTAAAGGATGACGACATTAACGGTGAGCCTTCTTTTTTTAAGGATGTTAATTATGTTAGATGGCTGATCCTTCTTCATTTTGTTCTAGGCTCTAGCATCAATTAGAAAGCCCTTGGGTTCCCTCGTAGTTCATAGTTTGGGCACAAACATCAATTTTGGGTGTTCTTTATCAATTTAGTGCATCCATTGGAGGAACTGATCATCCTAAGTGATAAGTTTGTTCAACTCTTTCAACTAAAGTTCAATTTCTCTAAATCTACAACATCAGTTTTTGTACCAGAGCAAGTTTCCTCGTTTCAAAGCCTGGCAAAGGACTAGAAATGATGAAAATTTTTAGCATTATAAAAATGCCAAAAAGATTGCTAAGAAAGTCATGAGGCTAAACTTAAGGCTTATGATGATCTGTCCAATAGATTGGAGACAAGGTAAGAAAGATGTCTTCGAACTTGTAAAAATGAGAGAGCGAAGTGTAGGAACCTAGATCATGTCAGATGCATCAAGAGCGATGACCAGAAACTCAAATTTGTTAAAGTTACAACCACTCTGAGAGCATGGGGATAGGAGTAACCATAAACTCAAATGACGTCGAAGATCATAGGTACTTTGGAATAGGATATTTGAAGTGAAAGAAGATTTGAGAAAGATGAAAACTTGAAAGGCCCTTGGGCTAGATGGTATACAAATAGAGGTTTGAAAGTGCATGGGAGATATTGGGTTATTTCATTGACCAAATTGTTCAACAAGATTATAAGATCAAAGAAAATGCCAAACGAATGGAGGAAAAGTATCATGGTACCTGTTTATAAGAATAAAAGAGATATATAGGATTGCACGAACTATCGTGGGATTAAACCTAAGATCCATGCTATGGAACTATGGAAAGGTGATTGAGTAAAGTTCAAGGCATGAGACAAATATATTGGAAAATCAGTTTCATTTCATGCCAAGGAGGTCTACCACTGAAGCTATATTCCTACTTCAACAATTGATGGAGAAATATAGGGAGAGGAGGAAGGATCTCCATATGATCTTTATCGACTTAGAGAAAGCATACAACAAGGTCCTAGAGAGTTAATCTAGTAGTATTGGGGGGAAAAAGACTTTCAAGAAGATATATACTGACGTGATTAAGATATGTATGAGCCTATGAGGGAGCAGTAACAAATGTGAGGACCACTAGTGGAGAGACGAGTGAGTTCCTAATTACTGTAAGCTTGCACCTTGGCTCGGCATTAAGCCCATACCTTTTTGCATTAGCATTTGCAGGAAGAGATCAACTTGTGTATGTTGTTTGCAGATGACAGTTTTAATTGACAAGACGAGGAAAGCTGTAAGCACAAAGCTAGATTTATGGAGTGCTTTAGAATCTAAAGGATTTAAAGGTAGTTGCACTAAAACAGAGTATATGGACTACAATTTTTTTGTAACAATAAGAGTGGATATGGGAAATTAATTAAGATTACTGACCAAGAAGTTCCCAAAATGATCACTTCCAATATCTTGGCTCAATAATTCATGAAAGTGGAGAGGTTGAGAAGGATGTTGCCCATTGAATTCAAGCTGGATAAAAGAAATGGAGATGTGCCATGGGAGTTTTATGTCATCTTTGTGTACCACTCAACTAAAGGGGAAATTTTATAGGATAGCTATAAGACAAGACATGCTTTATGGGGCAGAATGTTGGGCAGTTAAGGAACAACATGTTCATAGAATGAGTGTAGCTGAAATGAGGATGTTGAGATAGATTACTGGCAAGACGATGAAGGATAGAATTAGAAATGAATGCTTTCGAGGGAACTTGTGAGTAGCACCAATAGGTAGTAAGATGAAGGAAAGTAGACATGGCTTGGTCATGGACAACAGACACTAAGAACTGCACCAGTTAGGAGTAAGTTGGTGCAAATTAAAGGCTCTAAAAGGTCAAGGAAAGGCCCAAAAGGACATGAGTGGAGGTAGTAAGAAAAGACTTGATGACCTATTGTCTAATTGAAGTTATGGCCCTTGATAGAGTGGAATGGAACATGATTCATGTATCCAACCCCAATTAGTTGGGATAAGGTTTAGATGATGATGATGAGCGAGTTTCCTAATGAGAATTGTGCTTCCTTTCCTCTTTGTTTTTCCCCCAAACTTTATCACAACCTCGAAACCTTAAATCCTTACCCTAACTAATTCCCAATTGTCCTCAAATTCCCCAAACCCTACCCTAAACCCTTGTTCCCCAAATTCCCCAAACAATATACCCAACTTCTTAGAGTCTACTGTAGCCACTGTTTTGCTTCCATCTCCAAGCCCTGCATCATATCACCAGTCCCATAAACCTGCCCCCAAAGCTGTCGGAGAATCTGTCCACTTCCGACTCCTAACCCATTTTATTAAACTGTCCTGAAAACTGTCCCAGAATCTGTCCACTTCCAGTTTCTGACCATTAGCTGGCCAGAAAACTGTCCCAAAGATCGTGTGATAAGATGAGAAATTCAAAGAACAGTGCCAAGATTGCATTGATGGCCAGTGAAGAGAACATCACAGTGAATATTATTCTGACGTGACAATTCAAAGAGAACATGTTGCTATGGTGGAGTTTGAGGCCCTGATTGAAGAAAGTGTGATATGAAAATGAAGGTGTGTTTGAAGAAAGCATCACATCCATTATTGTGAACTTGAAGGATCCATGTTGGATTGATTGATAGATCAATGGATGGGTCATTGATGACTCTATAGATGGATTAAGTGAACCAATGGATCTTTCTTTCTTTTTCTTTTTCTTTTTCTGTTTTCTTTCTTCCTCTTTTTTTTTTTTTTTTTTTTTTTGTTTTTGTTTTTTTTTTTTTTTTGGTTTTTTGAACTATTGATGGATCAACTCTTTAATCCATCAATGCATTCACTTATCGATCAATTAAGGAATCATTGGTAATAGATCAACTTGTGATTTGGAGGACCAACAAAAGGATCTGTGGATGGCATTGAAACTAAACAAGGGACACATCAATGAATAGATTGATTGAGAAATTGATGGACAACTCCATGGTCAAATTAGCAAGCTCTGAGGAGTGTGCTTGAGTCATGAGTGATTTGTTAATTCCATTCCAATGACCATCGGTGTGGATGGATTGAAGATCAATAGCTAGGTGGACAATGCAGTGAAGATCTCTACTCGTAAAGGTGCAAAAGAACCAAATAATGCACAACCATCTGAAGCCCAACGATCATCAAGCTGATCTGACGCATAAGATTACATCATCAAGTACACCAAGCATAGAAGATGCAACATAAAGGAAAATCTAATCAAGATCCAGATTGGATACCATTGTTGGCTGATTAAAGATCAGACCCACCAAGGGTCCATATTGAAGATCAGGTCCATGCAATGGTCCACATTGATATTTGGATCACATCAACAGTCCAGTTGGCCTGATTGAAAATCTCAACCAGATCAAGGCTCTTGATGAAATATCAGGATTGAGTCAACGGTACGATAGATCTATCAAACAACATATCCAATTCAACGGGCTAGTTTGACAACTAAGGCCACAAGCCAACTCTTACACCTCTTTAGGTTTTTTCCTACACAAACCATTTGAGAGAGAGAGAGAGAGAGAGAGAGAGAGAGAGAGAGAGAGAGAGAGCATTGTACAGCCACATAGGCCCAGAAATACCCATATAGTTGTATCAATGTTTTAAATAGCTTCGTTATGTAACGAGTAGCTTATGTTGTGTAGCGTAGCTTAGCCTTAACGCCACGTAGCTCATGAAAATAGCTTAAGTTGCATGTAACCATTTTTCGGAGCATCTCTGATATTAACAAAATATCCCTGATATTATCCGATCTCCATCTCGGTGATACCAATGACAATTGTAGTATCAGAAATTCCGAGTATCAGCGATATATCGCTAAGTATTAGCAATATATCGCCAATATTTTCAACTGTATATATTCCATGCGTCACTTGTAACAACAACGTAACGCCAATATTTTCTATTAGTGCACTGATTTGCACACCTTTTTGTCAATCGCGTGCGTCTGTGTCAGTGAGTTGGTTAAGCCCTTCGAAGCTGAATACCGAAGATACATGAAGACATTAAGCATCAAGGACTGAAGAAACAGATAAATTGAGGTGCCTTGGTGACCCAAACCTTAGAACCAAAACAACCTAGCCTATAGATGATTCTAACCTTAATAGGTAAACCTTGATTGATCATCCCTTAGTCTTAGGATTCAAATTGAAACATGATAAGTAAGGCTAAAAGAGGTGCTAAGCTGTTGTAAAATACATAGCCTAAAACAACAGTTTTCGAGTGGTCCTCGATGTCGATGGGTCTCGATGGAATCGAAGAAACAATCTAGCAACCTAACAGAAATATTCCTGGATTTTCTCAATGGGATCAAAGGATAGTTCGATCCTATTGAAAGACTTTCGATCCTATCGAAGGAGCTATTAACTAGTAGTTTGCATGGTTTATGATGAAATGCATGTTTGTATGTGTTTTTGTGTATGCTTGCATGGATGGTTGGATGGATGGATGGATGTGTGTGTGTGTGTGCGCACGTGCATGTGCACACGCCCACTCATGTATGCATGGTTTGATGGTTTGTTTGTTTGTTTGTTTGTATGTATGTATGTACGTGCATGCATGCATGGATGGATGGATCCCACCATTTTCCCCATATTTTTCTAATGTTTCCCTAAGTCAACGATACATGCTTTTAGGCCCCATTAAAGGGAAACTTATTATTTGATTCATAAGTACGTAAATATGCATTTTTTTTCCGTTATTATTTGATTCTTAAATATGCAAATATGTGTATTTTAGCATCTCCTTAAGTTTCACTGAAAAATTCCAACGGTTCCCCACGTTTCCCCGCATTTTTGGAAATCAGGGATATTATTAGCAACAACAATGTTGTTTCCGTATCCCCAGCCGACAAAACATGAAGCGATACCAATACTTCTAACACTGCTTATAGTCTATGCTGCATGCTAGTTTTGCATGCACTACACACGATATAGCCTATGGTACATGCTACATAGCTTACACTACAAGTTATTTCTCACTAAAACATCAAAATCAATTAATGCTTCCATTGATTTGTTACATTTTTCATTTTTTTAACAAAAAATAGTTATTTCAGTGATTTTAGTAAAAGTATATAAGTAACAATATAAAGCAGTTAGGTTGCTATTTCTCTATCTTGATACTTAATTTTTACCTATTTTTCCTGTTATTTTAGGTTGTGTTTGGTTTCACCAAATGTCATTAAATTTCATGATCAGACTAATTTGGTGCAAAATATCGTGAAATTTCATGATATTTGGCACAACCAAGCACGACCTTAACTTAAAATCTAGAAGTAGCATGTAGCTCACACTACATGCTTAGCTTAAGCTTCATGCCTTAAAGAGGGGTGAACGTGTAGTGGCTATTTAAAACAATGAGTTGTATATAGAGGGGGTTTTTGTAGATCATGGACTCTGTAAATTGTTTCTTTTATTTGCACTACTAAGCTTTTCTTCTTTTCTTTGCCTTTTTTTCTTTCTTTTCTTCTTCTTCTTCTTCTTCTTTTTTTCCCCCAAGATTAATTCGGAGTAGGTCGATTATTTTGGCTGGCATATGTTGGGTCAATAGGACTCTATAGAAGATTTCTAGATTGATTGAGAACTATATAAAGGCCAACGAGGCCATAAGTATGAACTATGACATGAATTAACTAAGTTCATTCGGGAATCTTTGGCATGAATAAACATGAAGCTTCAAGACCCAATTGATGGTTTTAAGTTGAGGTTATTCTTTGAGTTTCTTTAGTTAATGATTTTACAAGGGTGATCTTCTTTATTTTGTTCTAATAGCAATACCAAAAGGCTATTTGGGTTTCCCTGCCATTTGTATTTTGGGCCTAAATTGGGTCCTCATCCGTCGGATTGTACACATACAAGACGTGGCCTGGTCTGGCCCATTTGCAACTTAATGCGACTTCTCGACTTCATTAGCTTTGTAGTTTAAGGTTAACCTACAACTCGATATTTGTGGGCTCCCTCTCTTGATGTGTGCATGATATCCAATCCATCCATCATGTCTGGCCTCTCAGGTTCTCATAGCTGCCCCAAAATCATGCCGAAACAAAACTCATGTGTGCCACACCACAGGGAACAGTTCGGATGGGGACATGATTAAAAAAATTCTAGATTGTGTTGTGCCACCGTTTTTTGTATACACTATCTAACCATTAGAAGATGGGCCGCCGAAAGGATTAATGGACAACCCAAAATCCATCCATTAAAAAACTCAGGTGGTCGACATCATGTGATTAAAGGCATGATTTTAAATGGTGTGGCCCACCTAAGTTTTGGATCCGCCTGATTTGAACATGAGGGGGGTGCACATGATGGGGGATTGGATGTCACTCACACATCACGGTAGGCCCCACATGTTGTTACCGAAGCCTAGTAGCGGATGCAGCCCTCTCTTCCTCCCTCGCTATCATGGGTCCAACTCAGGCAGGTTGGGTCAGTTGGGGGTCAACCTGACCTCAAGAGCATTGAACGTGCAACCCGACCCGCCCCCACCCGAATTCCAACCTGAGGTGCCTGACCCATATTCCTCTATACTTAACCCAACCCGACACACATACATGTTGATTATTCCCAACCTGACCTAATTCAACCCGAACCCGAACCAATTTCCAACCTGATTGACATTTTCCAACCTGAACCCGAACTTAGGATCTTGACAACCCAACTTGAACTTGGGTCCAGGTTTACCCAAAGCCAAATTGCAGCCCTACTTGTTATACAAGAAGATCTGTGAAGATTTCTCATAATACCTGCACATGAAGCTTGCATGAGCACACGCGCGCACGCGTACACACACACAAAAACAGTGCTCCTTGTGAGCAATTAACCTTTCAGGATGCACTCAACTAACATGTGAGACATTTTTTGCTTGCTTACAGATCTGAATCATTTGATGGGAAAGGGCATGTTGGCGAGGCGCTAGAACCTGGAGTTCTGTTACCAATAAGAAAATCCCAAGATGCTGCTGTCGGCGCCCTCGTACACATGCTAAATACCGCACCACCCCTCCGTCAGGATTGCTCTAACTTGGAACAAGTCTCCAAAGCTGAATCTTGGAGCAAAAGGATTCAAACCAATGATAACTCAGAACCTAGGGAAGAGACTGTCATTCAGAATGCTGCCTCTGATCCAGGGATCACAGAATCCAGGCTTCTCATGTTGAAAACGACAGAGGAAGCAATGGAGGAGTTGAGGGGTTACAAAGAAATGAAAGAACTGTTACTTAGGCAAGGTGGACACCAATCGTTGGATGCTGCCCGAGTGGTAAAAACCCTAGGTCGAGGATCTACAGAATTCTGATGATGCCAGTTCGGTTATGTACATATGTACAGAGTTTCTTTACTGACAGCGCCCCTAGTTTTCATGCATATATACAAGGTAATGCCCGGCAGCCCTTGAAACTCTAGTCCATGTATCTATAATGTAATTATCTTTGAGGGTTTTTCTATGTGCATGCATTCGTTGATTTCATCTCTTATGCATGCAGCCGGTAACCATATCACTGTAATTGGAATTGAGAGGAGGTTGCTATTAATGGATGCAATGTACAGCTGAGACTTATAAGGTTTCTTCGTTTTAGTTTTATCGGTTGTGTTTGTTCGCTTTGCTTATAATCATAGTTCTAAAACTGAGCAGACTTGTCTTGAAACCCAGCTGAGTCGACTCCACTTGATGAGAACTCGCTCGAAAGCTTGACTCGTCTTGGACTCCGGATTAGTCGTCGAGTTGGCTTGCCTACTGGTTCAACTCGGCATGACTCGAACCTAGCGACTGGCTGAGTGAATTCCTTTTTAAATAAAAAAGACATGCAGTTGGTGAGATTCGAACTCTCTACCTCCATTTTTTGTTTTTGTGATTTTTTAAACCAATTTTTATAGTCGTACTATTCTGAGTATCTTTTCTGAGCTTTGCCAGGCGCACACCCATGTGCAATTAAGCTCGTTTACACACAACACGTGCCATGTTGGCACGTGGGTGCAAGATTCAATCCATCCATCAGGTTGGTCTAACCTTGTATATCTTTTTCCAAAAATAAATCTAGTCCACTCAGCATGTGGGCCCCAATATTGGAAATAGGTGGATTGGTGAGAAAACTTCAACCAAGTTTTTCTTACATTTGTTTTGCTGTGGCCCTCCTGATGAGTGGATCAGTCTAATTCTTGGGCCAGAGCATCAATATAGTGTTGCCGTTCTGATGGATGGATTTGATCTTGGACTTATTCTGCCATGCTAGCACATTTGAGGTGTGTACATGAGCACTCTTGTACACACTTTTGAGTGCTCAGCAAAGCTCGTCTATAATCAGCGAAATATTAATCCTAGTTTAATATCTAAACTTCGAGCAGAATGGAAGTAAGCCTTCAAGCCAACCGGACCAGCTGGCTAGTGAGTCTTTGAGTTTTCAGACTATCCTTATAATCCACTTAGGGAACTGTTGCTGGTTGTTTTTAACAATTTTGTCACATGGTAAGAGTGAGCGTGCTAGAATTGAATTTGCGGCTCAATTCAAACCAAACAACTATGACCTCAAGTGTCGAGATAGATAGATACAGTATATGACCGCCTATTCAGTCACTCACTTAGGATCAAGCGATATTCAAAGGGTAGGGTTCAAGATAAACAAGAAAGAAATTCTTACACATTTGCCTTCTGTATGAAATGACTCTTCAATACAGGTAGAAGATAAGCAAGAAAGGAATTCTTAAAACTGAATCTAGCACAAGAGCATAGACTCAAATTACAGTTAAGATTACCAGCAACTTGATTAATGCTAAATAGCGAGCAAAAAGTAAAAGATTACACTGGGAAATTTAATTGTCTTGCAAAAAAGTATAGTGATTACACGAAGGAATTTAAATCACGGGTAATTGAAAGATAATATTGGGTTTGATTGGGTTGGTATGAGACAAAATGTTCTTGCTGAATTCCTTTGTTATGTATAGCCTTACTCTGGCCATCTAGATCATTTCTATGTTCTAATAGTTACTATAATCTCTTCACATTACACAACCTCTTTGTATATCCCCACAAATCTCTAAATACACCATGCAAATCCATCCATATCATACTTATCTCACTTTGATTAGCCTTGGCAGGAATTGATGACAATGGGGGGATGAGCAGAAACTTGAAACTACTTATCAACCAATGAGAAATATGGTGGATTTTGGAGATGGAATCTTTCCCTGACGCCTACTTTTTTCATCTAGGATGCTGCTAAATATATGTGGTGCCTACCATGATGAATCTGCCTTATTCACATTGTCCATCTGTTATGCCAACTAAATTTAGGGCATGCGCTAAAAAATGAGACAAATCCAAAGTTCAAGTGGACCACACCACGGGAAAAAGGGAATCGAACACCCACGGTTAAAAACTTCTTAGGGCCACCGTTTACTTTGGTGTGGGCCACTTAAGTGTTGGATCTGCCTCAAACTATTGTGGTAAAACAAATGGATGGTGAGGATATGTTATATACAACATGGTGGGGCCCACAAATTAAGCTAGTTCTTTTGGACTGGTTTTGTAAGCAGAAATACCTACCTATTTTCAACCAGGGTGAAATTGTAATAATTGGTTATTTATATATCATTTACAGTGAATTTGGAAAATCAAACAGTAATAATTGGTGATTGAAGTGTGCACAACATGCACCCATGTCTACTTTTTAGGGGCGCAACTCAGGGCTGTTGGGTCTGGTTGAGGTCCAACCGAAGCCCAGCACGACAACCTGACACGAATTCCAATCAGAGATACTCGAACCAAAATCCTTTATGATCAACCCAACTCTAACCCAAGCTAACCTGACGAAACCCACCCAAATACATGTGATTATTCCCAACCCAAGGTCCTTGACAGCTTGTCCTAACCCAAACCCAAGTTGTTGGGCGTAGGCCAGTGGGGCCCACTGGTGAGCAATCACTAGTGGGTGGGTCCCACGAGCTTTGGCTTCTTCCGGTCTTTTTCGTCTTCTGTTATATTTCAAATTCAATTTTGAATTTTATTTATGATAGGAGATAGGGATAAGACCGGATGATGTGGCGTTATCCCAATCCCACCCAAACTCTACTTCCTCTGTTATAAAAAGGAGTGCGCTTCTCTCATGGAACGCATCGAATCATACGAAACACAGAGAGTATACAGAGAGAAATAGAGTGCGCTATAGTCTGTCCATCTTGGCTTGTCCTTGGGACTATCAGATCCATAGATCGCTATCCGGGACCACTATATACCGTAGGATCAGAGGTGTGAATAGTTCAATCTGCTCCAGTAGTAGATAAACGGGCCATTGGAGCATCAATCTCCAGCTTTGTGAAGGTCCCAATTATCGTGTAGACCGTCAGATCTTGAGGGCTCATCTTCCGCATTTCCCTACAGTGGTATCAGAGCATTCAACGGCGGATCTCCGATTAATCATCTAAAAAGGTAAGTGGCCCATCCTTTCTTTTTGGATTGGAATCAAGTGTACGGTGGTATATATTATGATTTTGTATACATGTATGCCACGAGAATGAAACCCCAATTACAAGGGACCAAGGTGATCATGTAGATCTTGAAGATTCCATACACCTAAAGTACACCGTCTTATTGGTTTATGGAATGATCCACATGTGGTACGCCATGTATATACATAATATCCACCAATAGTTGTTGTACACATGTATCTGTATACTTGTTTTGTATCATGTTGTATTGAAACACGTGTGCATTCTAATCATGTGTATACATCATGTTGTTGTTGTATTGAAATACAACACTGTTGTACGTGGCTGATGTACATCATGCGTGTTGTTGTACGTGGTTGTTATATCTCAATAGCGTGATATCTCAACATGGCTGATGTACATGTACATATGTTGTACACGTGTTGTACGTGTGACGTGTTGTACGTGTGACATGTTGCACCAGAACCTAACGTTACTGTACACATTACTGTTTCTGCTGTACACGTGTTGTACAAATGTGGGTTGTACATGTGTTATGTATACACGTGTCCGATAATACATGAAACGTATTGCCTTTATACACATGATACATGAAACGTGTTGCCTTTATATACATGAAACATGACACATGCTGGCTGTGTACACCTGTTAGCCGATTGGGTAAATGCTATGGACGAAGAGATCGCTTCCATGGAGAAGAATAAAGTCTGGAAACTTGTTGATCGGCCTTCCAATCGCAAAGCGATAGGTAACAAATGGGTACTAAAAATCAGAAGATTATAGCCATGCACCGTTCCTTGCCGGAATCATGGGCCCAAATCAAAAGAATTCTGAACCATACTGATTCTATCACTACGTTCAGAGACTTTTGTGGCCACTTGGTACGTGAGGTTGAAATGAATGCAATTCAGCCAAGTTCGGCCAGGGCCTTTGTAGCAGAAACCCATAAGCGGAAAGCTAACAATAAATGGTCCAAAGCTCGCAAGAAGATGAAGAAGAATAACCAAGAACAGAAGACCACAGCACCTGCTCCAAATCTCAAAAAGGGGAACGGAAAGAATAAGCAGAAAAAGACAAATATAGTCTGCTTTGTCTGTGGAAATTTCGGCCATTATGCTCGACAGTGCGCCCATAAAAAGACGGTAATTTCTCAGTCACTAGATACTTTGTATGTAGGCGTTTGTTCTGAAATCATTTCCGTTGATACTATATCTAACGAGTGGATTTTGGATTCAGGCGCAACAAAGCACGTGACAAGTAGTCGTCGAGGACTCGAGGAATTCGGCCTGTAGCAAGGGAAGTTACAAGTTGTACATGGGCAATAATGCTGTTAAAGACGTACAAGGGATTGGCGTTTTCCATCTACGTACGCGCATAGGTCGAACAATCATACTCCGTGATATTCTATATGCACCGAGGATGCGTCGGAATTTAATTTCGTTTTAGGTTATTAGCTGATGGTTTTGATATTCGATTTTAGGGACAAGAGTTTCTTTGAGACAGAATAACCTCATTTTTGCATGGGGTAATTTAATTTCAGATTTATTTATTCTAGACGTAGAATATGATAATGCATCTATTGTTTTGTCTGCTATGTCGAATGAAACTGTAGTATCTGAATCTCAAAAATGGCACGTGAGGTTAGGTCACATTGGAAAGGATCGTATGACAAGACTAGTACGTTCTGGTCTGTTAGACTCCTTATCCAAAGTTGATTTGCCATTTTGTGAACATTGTGTGTCCGGGAAGACTTCGAAGAAACCATTTTCCAAAGCGGCTAGGTCAAAGGGCACACTAGAGATAATCCATTCAGATATCTGTGGACCCTTTAATGTACATGCCTGAAACGGATGTCAATACTTTGTCACTGTCATTGACGATTACTAGCGCTATGAATATGTGTATCTCATCTCACACAAATCTGAGGCTTTTGATTGTTTTCTTAAATATAAAGCTGAGGTGGAAAATCAGCTTGAGAAAAAGATTAAAATCCTTCAATCTGATAGAGGTGGCGAGTATACATCTGAAATGTTTAAATCATACTGTGAAAACGTTGGAATAGTTCGGCAGTACACAATGGCTTACACACCACAGCAAAATGGTGTTGCAGAGAGAAGGAATAGGACATTATTGGACATGGTTAGATCGATGATGGCTCAAGCCAATCTCTCTACCACATTCTGGGGAGACGCACTGTTAACAACCGTCTACGTCCTAAATAGAGTCTCATCCAAATCAATTCCTAAAACTCCATATGAGATGTGGTCTGGGAGGATTCCTTCTCTAGCCAACCTACGCCCTTGGGGATCTTTGGGATATGTTTTGCTTCCTACTCCGCATAGAGGTAAACTTGATAATAAGACCATTGAATGCATATTCATAAGATACCCTATGCATTCAAAGGGATACGTTCTAGTTTATGAGGACCATGGACGATGGATTGAGATAGAATCCCGAGATGTGACCTTCGTTGAAGATAGATACCCAAGCCGAATGAAGCAAAAGGTTCCAATCCAACTTTTTGAAATACCCGATGTATCTCAGAAGAGTGGGATTTCTGCTTCACAAGACGATGATACTCCTATAGTTCGTCAGGACAGTGAGAGGACATCTCAGCAGGCTCTTGAGTTACGTCGAAGCGAAAGAGGATTGATTCCGCGAAGATATTTCAATATTGAAGGGCAAACATTCTCTCGCGTTGCAGTTGATGATGATGAACCTGATTCGTATCAGGATGCATTATTATCTTCTAACTCGGCCGATTGGGTAAATGCTATGGACGAAGAGATCACTTCCATGGAGAAGAATAAAGTCTGGGAACTTGTTGATCTGTCTTCCAATCGCAAAGCGATAGGTAACAAATGGGTACTAAAAATCAAAAGAAAGGCGGATGGTACAGTGGACAAGTATAAAGCACGATTAGTTGCTAAAGGTTGTACACAACAAGAAGGCATTGATTACGAGGAGACTTTTTCACCTGTTGCAAAGTTCTCTTCAATCCGCATGATCTTGTCCATTATCGCAAGTTTAGACTTAGAGTTATATCAGGTGGATGTAAAGATCGCATTCTTAAATGGTGACTTGGATGAAGAAATATACATGCAACAACCCATGGGTTATGTGGACAAAAAGCATCAAAAGAAAGTCTGCAAATTGTTGAAATCTATCTATGGGCTGAAGCAATCTTCAAGACAGTGGTACATGAGGTTCCACTTGGCCATCACCACTTTTGAATTCACGATGAGTGAAGAAGATCATTGTGTATACATGAAACGGTCTGGAAGATCTTTTCTGATATTATCTCTATATGTAGACGATATCCTGTTAGCTGGTAATGACATGCAATTGTTGACATTGATTAAAGATTGGCTATTCTCGAACTTTGAGATGAAAGACCTCGGTGGAGCTAACTTTATCCTTGGGGTAAAAATCATCAGGGATCGCCCTAAGAAATTTTTAGGCTTGTCTCAAGCAACCTATTTACAAAAGATCTTAAAGCGGTTCAGAATGAAAAATTCAAAAGCTGTTGAAACCCCTATGGATAAAGCTACCAAGTTAGACAGGAAATCGTGTCCCCAGACTGAAACCGAGAAATTGGCTATGTCCTCAGTACCTTATGCAAGCGCAGTAGGAAGCTTAATGTATGCTATGCTATGCACCAGACCGGATATTAGCTATGCAGTTGGCATAGTCAGCCGTTATCAGAGTAACCCGGGACAGTCTCATTGGCAAGCCGTCAAACGTATATTCCGCTATCTCAGAGGAACAAAAGACCTAATGTTGTGTTATGAAGGCACAAGCCTCGAGCTCAAAGGATATTCTGATGCTGCTTGGGGTAATGACGCCGAAGAGGGAAAGTCTACTTCAGGGTATGTATTTTTACTCGGAGGAGGAGCTATCTCATGGTCGAGTAAAAAACAGACATTCACAGCTCTTTCATCTATGGAGGCCGAGTACATTGCATGTTGTGCTGCAGTTCAAGAGTGTGTATGGGTTCGCAGATTTCTATTGAGTCTGGGTATTGTACCGAGTGTTCGTCAGCCTATATCGCTGAAGATTGACAATACTTCTGCTATTGACTTGGCAAAGGACCCTAAACACCACCAGAAATATAAGCACATTGAGATCAAGTATCATTACGTCCGTGATCAAGTGAGAGATAAAAAGGTCGCCCTCAGCTACATTCCTACCAAGGAGATGATGGCTGATCCCATGACAAAACCTATAGCTAGAGATCTATTTCAGGTTCACGTCAGGCAGATGGGATTGAGGAAAACTTGATTGATATACTTGTTTTGTAATACCTTTGATCTTTCATTAATGAATAATATATTCTATTTATTCAGTATTGAACACTAATATAAACTAGGTAAGAAGATCATCAGCATTTACCTTGAGGTCATGTAGGATTTCTATTTTTGTCGGCAGGCCGGTCACCCACTCGCACGGGTTGACCAACCTTGAATGTACAAGAGAGGTACATTTGGGGCTATATTTATACATTGAGGTATAAACTTCCATTTATTGTGAATAATAAAGGATGAGGATATGAGTGAGTCGTATCCGCTTACAATCTTATAAAGATTGTAGATGAGACTGATAAAGTCGAATAACATAATTGCACCATTCTTTTACATACGATCAATGTTATGGCCTGAAATTAAAGCCAGGTTATGAGGTTATGAGATAAGTCGTACCTTATGTAGAATAACCTGCGTACTGTAGACCCGACTTATACCTAGTATTGTCTACTTTACGACGTGGGTTGTAGCCACGTGCAGGGACCTTTTACCTACAGATTGCTTTGATTCAATTTAATCATTGCAACGTGCGAATAGTCAGTCCCGTAGGTGACTCCTTGTGTCCTTAGCTACCCTCCTCTTGTGTATATGAGGATGAGATTGAGTGTCGCTACTTTAGTGTACAATGACGAAAGGTTCTTGATTGACCAGACTCGGTTACGCTAGGAAAGCGGTTTAATTAATTCCAAATTACACATCTGCGTGGGGAAGATCCCGTGACAACTACACCAAGTTTCTAGAACTATAAATACGCACTTGAAGACTTATCCGTCGGCAGTATCGAGTTATTTTTATTGGACTTTTGCAAACAGTATTTTTCTTAAAAAGCATATATATAAATAAGTATTGCTTTGAATTGGTTTTAATCGGAGTTTGTGAAAAATCAAGTTTTTAGAATAACTCGATAAGTTGGATAAGTGCGTATGTTGGCCGAGTACTCCAGATCGGGAGTTAACTCTATCCGGTGTGGTCATGCGGACTAGGACAAGCATTACAAAGCTTGGGTTATTGAGTACTAGTTAGGTGGTCACTTAGTACTTAAGCACCTGTGAGAAGATTATGGTGATCCAGCTGGTCCCACGCCTCTGATTCTTTTGATCGCGATGTTTTGGTATTTGATTGTTATAAGGCAAGTTAGTTGGACAAATTTTTGTGCCTATCCCACAATGTGATTGAGTGGGATATGTTGAACGTAGACCAGTGGGGCCCACTGGTGAGCAATCACTAGTGGGTGGGTCCCACGAGCTTTGGCTTCTTCCGGTCTTTTTCGTCTTCTGTTATATTTCAAATTCAATTTTGAATTTGATTTATGATAGGAGATAGGGATAAGACCGGATGATGTGGCCTTATCCCAATCCCACCTAAACTCTACTTCCTCTGTTATAAAAAGGAGTGCGCTTCTCTCATGGAATGCATCGAATCATATGAAACACAGAGAGTATACAGAGAGAAATAGAGTGCACTATAGTCTGTCCATCTTGGCTTGTCCTTGGGACGATCTGATCCATAGATCGCTATCCGGGACCACTATATACCATAGGATCAGAGGTGTGAATAGTTCAATCTGCTCCAGTAGTAGATAGACGGGCCATTGGAGCATCAATCTCCAACTTTGTGAAGGTCCCAATTATCGTGTAGACCGTCAGATCTTGAGGGCTCATCTTCTGCATTTCCCTACAGTTGTAGCCCAAACAACTTTCATCAAGTCCACCCTACTTGCTTTTGGATATGTTGAAAGTTGGATCCGTGATTTGGACCATCCATTAAGTCCAGCCTACTCTTTATATACCGCCTGAAATTATGCTCACATATATTGTATGATCATTTCTATTAAATCAATTTCCTACATATGAACAGTTTGGATCATTTATAGCAGATAAGTCCAACATCAATAGGAACCATCCATTCAGTAGGGTCCATCTTGGATACCTTGTTTCTCTTGAGAATCACTTAACAACAGCTGATATTTGGTACCGTGGGTTGTAGCTGTTTTTTTTTTTTTTTTTTTTAATCTAGATGGATGGGTGTAATGCATGTGGATGCATGTATACATGTATCAATAATATGTAAAGGACAGTGAGTGTGACGATTGTGGCTAGGGACCCTTCGATGCCTAAGTCAGGCAAGTAAATTGAAAGGTGTAACTTGAGTTGGGTTTTTGGTGCTTACTTTTCTCCAATGGTAGTGGGTGTACTTATAGGATATTTAGGCAACTTCTAGACTTGTATTTTGGTGAGATACACTGAATTTGCTGGAAGATACCTATTTGAATAGGGATCTGCTTCCAAAAGTATCATCAGCCCACCTCAATCAGCATGATATTCGGATAGAATCGTGCCAAATCTTTGCTTTTTTTTTTTTGTTTGAAACAGAATTCTCTCTAGATTCTTCGTATCTCTAGTTGAGGTTGATCTAATCAGTTCAAGATGTGATTTCCATTACTGAGCTCTGACCTTAAGCAATTCAGCTCAAAGTCAGCACAGACTTATCTCTCTATCAATGCCTTATCAACTCAGAAAGTTCATCCCAATATTCTACTTGGCCTAGCTTAAAGGCAACCCTTATGTGATCGGCTGCATTTCCCGTTCGGTGGGCTAGTTCAATTTCCCCTCACAGCAGTAGCCATGGTTTAAAGACGACTCATTCAGCCTCCAATCAAGTTAGGACGAACTAAAGGTGGTCCCCCATGATTTCGAACCGAATCTGATGTTGCCAAACCCAAGTGATATTAGACTTGTCCATAGTTTTAAAACCATGATTCCAAAACTCTCAACAAAGCTGGCCCAAAATAAAACTCAGGAGGACCACACCATAGGAAGCAATGTAAAATCAGGCATAAAACCTCCAAATTAAAAGTGGCATTACCCACCTGAGTTTTGAATCAACTCAAGTTTTTGGCATGTCCCTTCATCCATCTTGTTGTGGCAAGCTTGTTAATGGCTTGCATGGCATACAATAATAGTAGGGCCCACACAAAATGTATGGTGGGATCTTCATCCCCCACAGTGCCTATGGCCCTCCTAAGTTATGGATCGGGCAATTTTTTTGCTTCAAGGGACAAAAATCAATAGGCCAACATGATGGATGGAGTGGATGTCACACCAAACAACAGTGGTCCCACATAGATTAAGTGTGCCATATGCTCTGTGCACCATAGGATTCCTGTAAAAATATAAAATTTAAAATTTTAAAAATTAAAAAATGACCTTTTCTTTTTTTTTTTTTTCCTTTTTTTTTTTTAATCACATTCAATCACACCACAACGGGTGCTCTAGCCAACTAAAAGAGATATCTGCGACTGTACGGGCCCATTTGCGAGACGAAGCCCACCTCATTTTACCTTGCAAAAATAAGCCCCAGCTGTACGGACGCCTTCCCAAAGGTCGAAAATGCCCTGCTTTTTCCTTCTAGCGGGAAGACGAGCGCTGACTCTCCTCAAACTCCGAGATGTACGAACGGTTCAAAAGATATCAAAGTTACATGGGCCCCACAGTTATGTATTTATTATATCCACAACGTTCATCCATATTTCGAGATCATTTCGGAGCATTATCAAAAAAAGAAAAAATCATATCCAAAGATCAGCTGGATCACACCACAAAGAACAGCAGAAAATTGATTTTCAACGTTGAAACTTTTGTAGGGCCACCATAACATTTATTTTCCATCCAATCTATTCACAGGGTCAAAAAGACGTGGATGAATAGGAAAAACAAATTTCATAATGATCCAAAACTTCCGTGACCCCTGAAATGGTTTCAACGGTAGACGTTCAATCCTCCAAAGCCTTTTACAGTGTGGTAGCTAAATCTGTCTTATTTTTCGTCTCAAGCCTTAATACGAGTTTTCCAAATAGATGGACGGTATGGATATAACACATACCTCACAATAGGACCACAAAAAGCGGTGGGGATTACAACAGCAGAAAAAAAAAAAAATTTTAAACGAGGAACATAGCTACGGATTATAACCGTAGCGCCATTTTGATATGCCTTTTATATGTATAGAAGGTCTTTCAATTAATCGAAAAAGGTCCAGAATAGTCCAGCGAGTTTGCCTAAAAAATCCTGCAATTTTCGGTATATATCGAAGTGTATTTGTTATGTATCGAAGCTATAGCCATAGCCATATGTAACCCGTGAAAGTCTATGCAAACTTTTTTTTATTTTTTACATGGAGAAATTTATTCTACTTACAATTTTCTCTAATACATATTTATATAAATATGTATATATAAGCATATAAAAAAATTTTCCCTTTTTTTTTCATTTATTTCTTTATTCATTTAACAAGAATATCTTCTAAACCAAAATTAGTTACTTGATGTACCATATGTGATTTTGGGGTAGGAGAAGCTACTTTAGCCAACTAAACTTGTTATTTTCCAAGATTCCATCAAGTCGATGGTCGAAAATCCATTGCCTTCACTTCGTGGACAATTTCAATCAGTTTGCGGTCAATTTCATTCATTTCACGATCCAATCGCTGCACTTCACGGTCATTTCCATGCATATCACGGTCATTTCCGCCTATTCCGTGTTGATTCACGGTCATTTCAGTGCATTTTACGGTCAATTCCCTTCATTTCACGGTCATTTCCATGCATTTCACGGTCAATTCACCTCACTTCACAGTCATTTCCACGCATTTCATGATCATTCACGCCTATTCCGTGTTGATTCATGGTCATTTTGGCGCATTTCACGGTCAATTCCTTTCATTTCACGGTCATTTCCATGCATTTCACGGTCAATTCGCTTCACTTCACCCCCATTTCCATGCATATCACGGTCATTTCGACGCATTTCACGGTCATACCCTTTCACTTCACAGTCATTTCCGTGCATTTCACGATCTAATCGCTACACTTCACCGTGAAATGCGTCGAAATGACCGTGAATCAACACAAAATAGGCGGGAATGATCGTGAAATGCATGGAAATGAGGGTGATGTGAAGCGAATTGACCGTGAAATGCATGGAAATGACCGTGAAATGAAAGGGAATGGCCGAATGAAATGCCAAAAAATGACCGTGAATCAACACGAATAAGCGTGGAATGATGTGAAATGCGTGGAAATGACCGTGAAGTGAAGCGAATTGACCATAAAATGCATGGAAATGACCGTGAAGTGAAGGGAATTGACCATGAAATGCACCAAAATGACCGTAAATCAACACGAAATAGGCGGGAATGACCGTGATTTTCATGCATATTAAGGTCATTCCCGCCTATTCCGTGTTGATTCACAGTCATTTCGGCGCATTTCACGGTCAATTTCCTTCATTTCACGGTCATTTCCATGCATTTCACGGTCAATTCGCTTCACTTCACGGTCATTTCCACGCATTTCACGGTCATTCCCACCTATTCCGTGTTGATTCACGGTCATTTCGGCGCATTTCACAGTCAATTCCCTTCATTTCACGGTCATTTCCATGCATTTCATGGTCAATTCGCTTCACTTCACAATCATTTCCGTGCATTTCATGGTCATTCTCGCCTATTCATGTTGATTCACGGTCATTTCGGCACATTTCACGGTCAATTCTCTTCATTTCATGGTCATTTCCATGCATTTCACGGTCAATTCGCTTCACTTCACGGTCATTTCCATGCATTTCACGGTCATTCCACCTATTCCGTGTTGATTCATGGTCATTTCAGCACATTCCACGGTCAATTCCCTTCATTTCACGGTCATTTCCATGCATTTCACGGTCAATTCGCTTCACTTCACGGTCATTTCCACGCATTTCACGGTCATTCCCGCCTATTCTGTGTTGATTCACAGTCATTTCGACGCATTTCACGGTCAATTCCCTTCATTTCACGGTCATTTCCATGCATTTAATGGTCAATTCACTTCACTTCACGGTCATTTCCATACATTTTACGGTCATTCCCGCCTACTCCGGTTGATTCACGGTCATTTCGATGCATTTCACGGTCAATTCCCTTCATTTCACGGTCATTTCCATGCATTTCACGGTCAATTTGCTTTGCTTCACGGTCATTTCCACGCATTTCACAGTCATTCCCGCCTATTCCGTGTTGATTCACCATCATTTCGACGCATTTCACGGTCAATTCCCTTCATTTCACGGTCAACTCGCTTCACTTCACGGTCATTTCCATGCATTTCACAGTCATTCCTACCTATTCCGTGTTGATTCACGGTCATTTCGACGCATTTCACGGTCATGCCCCTTCACTTCACGGTCATTTCCGTATATTTCACGGTCCAATCACTACACTTCACCGTGAAATGCGGCGAAATGACCGTGAATCAACACGGAATAGGCGGGAATGACCATGATATGCATGGAAATGAGGGTGAAGTGAAGCGAATTGACCGTGAAATGTATGGAAATGACCGTGAAATGAAGGGAATTGATCGTGAAATGCACTGAAATGACCGTGAATCAACACGGAATAGCGGGAATGACCGTGAAATGCGTGGAAATGACCGTGAAGTGAAGCGAATTGACCGTGAAATGCATGGAAATGACCGTGAAATGAAGGGAATTGACCGTGAAATGCGTCAAAATGACCGTGAATCAACACAGAATAGGCGGGAATGACCGTGATATGCATGGAAATGATCGTGAAGTGAGGCGATTAGACCGTAAATTGCACGGAAATGACCGTGAAGTGAAGGGGCGTGACCGTGAAATGAGTCAAAATAATCGTGAATCAACACGGAATATGCGGGAATGACTGTGATATGCATGGAAATAGGGGTGAAGTGAAGCGATTGGATCGCGAAATGCACGGAAATGGCCTTGAAGTGAAGACGCGGGACCGCGAAATGCGTCAAAATGACCGTGAATCAACACAGAATATGCGGGAATGACCGTGATATGCATGGAAATGGGGGTGAAGCGAAGCGATTGGACCGCGAAATGCACGGAAGTGATTGTGAAGTGAAGACGCGGGACCGCAAAATGGGTCGAAATGACCGTGAATTAACACGGAATATGCGGGAATGACCGTGATATGCATGCAAAATGGGGGTGAAGTGAAGCGATTAGACTACGAAATGCACGAAAATGACCGTGAAGTGAAGACGTGGGACCGCGAAATGCGTCAAAATGACAGTGAATCAACACGGAATATGCAGGAATGGCAGTGATATGCATGAAAATGTGGGCGAAGTGAAGCGATTGGACCGTAAATGCACGGAAGTGATCGTGAAGTGAAGACGCGGGACCGTGAAATGCGTTGAAATGACCATGAATAACATGGAATATGTGGGAATTGTTTAGGGTCAAATATTGCATATCAGACCCCATTTATTACCTGGATTTACAAGCACAATATTGTTTAACGCCCGGTTTTAACTGTGTTTGTGATACAGGGGGTATTTGAGAGCATGAACGGTAAAAAGTCACTAAAAAGCATGGATTTAATAATCTGAGGACACCAAGGCAAGGGACGGACCCTGGGGACCAAGATCGACGCCCGAGATCCAAGGAAATCAAGAAACTGAAGCTCAAGTGGCCCGAAGGACGCCCGAATGCAAGATCACAGGGTTCCCGCCATCCGATTGATACGAGACTTCTTACGTGACCTGAACGCCCTATATTAACCGTACACGTCAAATTTCAGCTGGTGGATCCCCATGGAAGTGGCCTAACGGACAGATCAGCCCTCAGAATCATGATTCTAGGTGCACCTGAGATCTGGATATGCTTCAACTTTGAACTCAACGTTTGAAATAAGCTGACAATATGAATGGTCGGAACGGATTTCTATTAAACGTCACAATAGACTCCACTAGTGGGGGTGCGTGTACACGATGCAATGCATTCCCGCATCGCACCAAGATGTCCAAAGTCGGTCAGCGCCTGCTGACCGACGTTTTTCTGCTGAACAAAGAAGACGCTCAGCGTCTCTTTTAGCCGACGCCGACTTCATGCAGTGGGGCCCACCTCTCATTCAAAGATCAAATCCAAACCGTCCATAAGTCTTACACGGTTCATATAAACAGGACCTAGGTGATTGAATTGTAGAAAACAATGGAGGTCGGGTTTCAGACGATTGAACGAAGAATGGACGGCAGCAAGAAATAACCGGTGGGACACACCAGATCTGAGCGAAAGAAAGTCATCTCCAATCAAAATTTTGAGACTAATCTAATGGACGCATTAGATTTCCTAGCTGGTGTCGATCATAGCCTCAACAACCACGACAACAGACGTTGCGGAAGCTCTGTTACGCAATTGGGCTGTGGACGAACCTGTGGGCCACCATCTTGACCCATCAGCTTCATCCAGACCGTCCAACAGATTCTCACAGTCCGCCTGAGCAGGACCTAGATGAAATTCTTGTCAAGAAGTAGCGGGTACAACTTCCTATCAGTTGAGCATAGAATGGACGGCACCAAGGAAAATCTTGATTGGCCACTGTCTGGTGCGATCAAGGCTGTGAAAATTTCTCCCATGGTACAACCGACCAAGGTCAAGAAGCTTGACTGGTTGGATCATGCATCTGGCTCTTTGTTCATCAAGAAAAAAATTTCGACGCAAATCACGTTGCAGTTTTATCTACGCAGGGAGTGTGGAACTCTTTCACAGCCAACTTATTCTATGATTCTGTCACAACAGCACCCGGACGGAACCTTTTGTCTATAAAAAGGAGAAGGCTGGGACGTGAACAGGGGGAGAGATACACGGCTGGAGACATCAAGGCTTTGGGAGCTCAAACGTGAAGGTGGCTGTGGAGCAGACAGAGAGAGGTTTTGGAGTTAGTTAATTTTTATGTTTTTATTTTCTTTATGATTTATATGGAGATTAGCCTACCCATGTGTGGCTAAACCTCTTGGCTAGGGCCAAGAGGTGAAGCTTGTAGTATGATGGGAATTCTTTGCTTGTGCCTTTGTTTAGACTGAATTTGATGTTGAGTTAGGTTTTATTATGGGAATGTGTTTTTAGTCTTTAATGGTCAGTTGTGATTGAAATTACAATGGGTCTGCGATGGCTTTGAGCATGTTCTTTTCCTCTTTATGCTTATGACATCAGGAAGCCCTGTTGTTCACCATCGTCTCCTGGGCATGGTTGGATGACGGTGACCCTTCCTGACTTTCATGGCATGTTGATTGGTTGGTAATTAGTTTAATTATGTTGTTAGCCTTGTCTCCTGGGTATGGTTTGGTGATGGAATCCATTCTAATTCATACACCTTTCATCTCTTGAAAATTCTATCAATGTCAGTTCAGTTAATTTCCCTGATTTTTAATGCAGGCATAAGATCTCCCTGATCTCTACAAGTGGATCCTCTGAATCTCTAGTTTCCCTTCTCTGATTTTTCCTAAGTTTTAGATTAATATTTTATCATTATTCTTCAAATTACAATCGATTTAGATTTCATCTCATTCTAGTTCTATTTCTACTTATTTTCAAATAACGTACAGGTTTCAGTCCCTGTGGATTCGACCTCGGTCTTACCGAGTTTATTACTACATCACAACCCTATACTTGGGGAGTGAACAAGTTTTTAGCGAGATTCTTGCAGTGGATTGTGCGCTACGATCTTCTGAAATTAATTGGATTTAGAGTTAGTTTAAGATTAGGATTTTACTAATTTTAATTTAATTTTATTTTTTTATTTAATTCATAGGACTGACATATTTCCTATTCTGTAGGTTGTTAAGATAGAACTTCTAATTTGGTAAACTCTTTCTGATTTTCTAGATTTTCTAACTCTTTAGATTTAATTTGCTTTAGAAATTTCTTCTATTTAGAAACTAACTTATTTTGTTTTATTTTGCAGGTCTTTAGCTTAAGGACTCCAATTTGGTAATCTCCTTCCAACCCTCTTTTCTTTCTAGATTCATATTTTCTTTCTTAGGATTAGATTTAGGATTTGATTGAGGGCTGTGAGTGTTTCATGCCCAAGTGGGCCCGTGACGACACTCGACGTCTCTTGACTGAAGAAGGATTAGTTGAGGAGTTGACTGTCCATCGCAGGATTAGACACCGCTCGAATTTCCCTGAGTTAATTGAGGTTATGGCTGCAAATCAACCTCAAGCACTACTCAACAGATGGATGAGGAAGTACATGATGAGAATGAGGTGCTTCAAGCACCCCCGCCTCATACCTTATGAGATTATTTACAACCGGCGGGGGTGAGTACGCCCTCATGCATGATTTTTCCTGAAAACACAGGACAGATGGACATCAAGCTAGGAGTTATCCAACTCCTTCCTAAATTTCATGGGCTTGAATCAGAAAGTCCATACGTACATTTGAAAGAGTTCGATGAGATTATAGTCACCTTATACTTTCCCAATATATCCGAGGATACAATCAGGCTGAAACTCTTTCCTTTTTCCTTGAAAGAAAAGGCTAAGACGTGGTTACATTCACTGCGTCCTAGATCCATTGGCACATGGAATGATTTGCAGAGGGAATTCATAAAGAAATTTTTTCCACACCATAAAACAATTACCCTCAGAAAAGCAATCATGAACTTCGCCCAAAAGGAAGATGAAACATTCTACCAATGTTGGGAAAGGTTCAAGGATCTTGTCAGTTCATGCCCACAACACGGTTTTGAAATGTGGCGCATTACAAATTTCTTCTATGATGGGGTGACATCTTCCATGCGCTAACCGGGTCGAGACAATGTGTAATGGAGAATTCATGAATAAAGAAGTCGATGAGGTATGGGATTACCTCGATAGACTGCCGAGAATGCACAATCATGGGACCATTACCCAAAATCAAACACCACGCCTACGCCAACTCAATCTAAGGAGAAAGGTGGAGTATATCTCCTGAAAGAAGAGGACGATGTAAATTTTAAAGTGACTAATCTCACTCGAAGAGTCGAGGCCATGGAAGGAAAGAAGGATAAGGTTAATGAAATTGTTTGCGGCATCTGTGATTGCAACATTCACACAACTGAAAATTGTCCTACCATATCTGCCTTTCGAGGAGTGTTGAATGAGCAAGCCAATGCCGTAAATAACTATCAAAGACCTTTCAATGGATCTACCTCAAATACATACAATCCTGGTTGGAGAAATCATCCAAATTTTAGTTGGAGGAATGGACAAACTGCTACCCCTCAAAGTTTCTTCAATCAAAATCAAAATCAGGGGAAACCTCAAGAAGAACCCGTTCAAAATTCCATACAAGAGCTGACTCAGGTAGTGCGTGGACTTACAGACTTTATGCAAAAAAATAGATTCACGTATGACGGTTATAGAAAAGGGGATGCTTCCTGCACAACCGCTCCCCAATCCTAAACCGCAATACGAGATAAATGATCCCAGCTCTTCAAATCAAATGGGACACGCTAAATCCATCACCACTCTTAGGAGTGGGAAGATCATTGATAAAACCCTTCCGGTTAGGCCCGAAAAGCCTCAAGAACCAGAAGAGGACAATAATGATGGATCTCGTGATGTCCCACAAAATTTAGAACCGGAACTTCTAGAGAAGCCAGTTGCTCCGTTCCCCCAACGGTTGGTTGCACCAAAACGTCTTTCTAACTCTCAGGATATTCTGGAGGTGTTGAAACAAGTGAAAGTCAACATTCCTCTACTTGATGTCGTAAAACAGGTTCCTCTATATGCAAAATTTCTGAAAGACCTATGCACGATCAAAAGACGGTAGAGTATTCAAAAGAAGATCTTCTTGACTGAGAAAGTGAGTGTCATCCTGAAGCAAGATGTGCCGCAGAAATTCAAGGATCCCGGTAGCCCAACCATATCATGTGTAATCGGGAACCATCGAATTGATCACGCACTTCTTGATTTGGGAGCGAGCGTCAATCTGATCCCCTACTCGGTATACAAACAGTTAGGATTGGGTGAGTTAAAACCTACCCTAACCACACTACAACTTGCCGATCGAACTGTTCGTGTACCAAGAGGGATTATTGAGGATGTGTTAGTCTAAGTTGATAGATTTTACTACCCTGTAGATTTTATCATCCTGGACACCGAACCCATCAACAACATGAGCACTCAGATTCCCGTCATTCTTGGTCGCCCATTCCTTGCCACTTCAAATGTAATCATCAATTGCAGGAATGGTGTCATGACTATGTCTTTTGGAAATTTGACATTAGAGTCAAACATCTTTTTCAATAACGGCAGCAACGCAGAGGATGATGACGATGTCTATGACATTAACATGATCGATACTTTCGTGGAAGATAGGACACCCCTCACCTTATCCTCTGATCCTCTAGAGACGTGCTTGGCCCACTCCCATGAGTTTGATGATGATATGATTAGGGAGACGTGTGCCTTGCTTGATCTTGCGCACCCGGTGCCTTGAAGTTAACCGGTGGAGGCCACAATTTGAAGAATTGCCACAAACTGATGTAGTGCCTCTACCGTCTAACCTCAAGGCACCGAAGCTTGACCTAAAACCTTTGCCCTCTGATTTGAAATATGCCTATTTAGGTCAAGATGAGACATACCCGGTGGTGATCTCTGCCCACCTGGAGAAAGAACAGGAGAGTATGCTCATATCTACTCTCATTGAGCATAAAGGAGCCCTAGGATGGACGATAGCGGACCTCAAGGGAATCGATCCCTCGATTTGTACTCACCACATATATCTTGAGGAAAATGCGAAGACCGCTCGGCAACCACAACGTAGACTAAATCCAAACATGAAGGAAGTGGTTAAGGCCGAGGTTCTCAAACTATTGGATGTGGGTATCATATACCCTATCTGATAGTCAATGGGTGAGTCCAACTCAGGTGGTTCCTAAGAAGTCCGGAATCACCATCGTAGCCAATGCTAATAATGAACTCGTGTCAACCGAGTCACTATTGGTTGGAGAATGTGCATTGACTACGAAAGTTGAATACCGTCACAAGGAAGGATCACTTTCCTCGCCCTTCATCGATCAAATCTTGGAAAGGCTTGGTCATTCCTATTCTTTGTTTTCTTGACGGGTATTCAGAGCTACAATCAGATTGAAATTGCCCCTGAGGACCAGGAAAAGACCACATTTACATGTCCCTATGGCACCTTTGCTTATCGAAGGATGCCATTTGGATTATGTAATGCCCCTGCCACCTTTCAGCGATGTATGTTGAGTATCTTTTCTGATATGGTGGGGCAATATCTTGAGGTCTTTATGGACGATTTCTCTGTCTATGGATCATCTTTCAGCAAGTGCTTAGAAAGTCTTAAATGTGTGCTGAAAAGATGTGAAGAAAAGAATCTGGTACTTAATTGGGAGAAGTGTCATTTCATGGTTCATAAGGAGATTGTCCTTGGACATATCATCTCGTCCAATGGAATTGAGGTAGATAAGGCAAAAATCGATCTTATCTCTAACCTACCTCCACCCAAGAACATCAGAGACGTGCGATCCTTCTTAGGACATGCAGGATTTTACAGGCGATTCATAAAGAACTTTAGTCTCCTCTCTCGTCCTTTATGTAATCTTCTTCAAAAGGATGTTCCATACGAGTGGACTGAGCAATGCCAGGAAGCTTTCACCAAGCTTAAAGGCATGTTAACCACTACACCTATCATGCAGCCACCCGACTGGAGCCTTCCTTTTGAGCTTATGTGCGACGCTTCTGATTATGCTCTTGGAGCAGTTCTAGGCCAGAGAAAAGATAAGAGGCCCTACGTCATCCATTATACGAGTAGGACTTTAAATCCTGCCCAAGTGAACTACTCGACTACGGAAAAGGAATTTTTAGCCGTGGTGTTCGCCTTGGACAAATTTAGGTCCTACTTGATCGGATCCAAGATCATTATCTATACGAGATCATGCTAAGCCTTTGAAGTATCTTCATTCCAAGAATGATTCTAAGCCCCGCTGATACGATGGATCCTTCACTCCAAGAATTTGATTTGGAAATTAAAGATAAAAGGAGTAGAGAACGTAGTGGTGATCACCTTTCTCGCCTTAATACCCTCGATTCCCTTGAGGCGACCCATATCAATGACATGTTCCCTGATGAACAGCTGTTCAAAGTCTCTCATTCACCTTGGTTCACTGATATTGCTAATTATCTTGCTACAGGTTCCATACTAACACATTGGACTGCGCAAGATAAGAGAAAATTTTTCACCGAGGTACGCAAATTCTTCTGGGATGATCCATACTTGTTTAAATATTGCCCAGACCAAATTTTGAGGAGATGTGTGCCGGACGATGAGCATCAGTGTCATCTCCTTGTCATTCACAGGCCTGTGGTGGTCACTTTTCTCAGAAAAAGACCACGGCCAAGATTCTCAGCGATGTGGCTTCTATTGGCCCACTATGTTGAGGACACTCATGAGTTTTGTAAAGCTTGTGAGCGTTGTCAGAAATTGGGAGCATTGTCCCGTCGAAATATGATACCCTTGAATCTCATTCTTATCATAGAGGCATTTGATTGCTGGGGCATCGATTTCATGGGACCATTCCCCCAATCTTTTGGAAATTTATATATTTTGCTTGCCGTAGACTATGTCACTAAATGGGTCGAAGCGATTCCGTGTCGGAATAATGACCATCGCACGGTCATTAAATTCCTAAAAGAAAACATCCTTTCCCGATTCGGAACGCCTCGAGCCATCATTAGTGATGGGGGCTCACACTTTTGTAATAGGCCATTCGAGAGTTTAATGAAGAAATACGGTATCTCTCATAAGGTGAGCACCCCATACTACCCACAGACAAGTGGGCAAGCTGAGATTTTTAATAGGGAGATCAAACACATTTTGGAGAAAACGGTTAACCCTGACCGTAAGGATTGGTCAATTCGATTGACCGATGCCTTATAGGCGTACCGTACTGCTTTTAAAATCCCTATTGGAATTTCTCCCTTTAGACTCGTCTATGGAAAGGCTTGCCACTTACCTGTGGAGTTGGAACATAGAGCCTACTGGGCAATCAAAAATTTAAATTTCAATCTGAACAACGCCGGCTCGCTACACAAACTTCAATTAAATGAACTTGAAGAAATCCGGAACGACGTATACGAGAATTCGAGAATTTACGAGGACAGGATGAAGGCGTTTCATGACCAACATATTCTATGAAAATTATTCACGCCAGGTCAGAAAGTCCTTTTGTATAATTCTTGATTACATCTCTTTCCGGGTAAGCTTCGATCTCGTTGGACCGGCCCTTACATTGTTGTTACTACATATCCCCATGGGGTCGTTGAGATAAGAGATCCCGACAATGGTAAGGAATTTAAAGTAAATGGACATCGCTTAAAGCCATTTGTCGAGAAATTTGATTCAGAGGACATGTCCATGCCTCTGACTGATCCTGTCTACCAGGACTGATCTCCTAGTCTGATGGAGGTATAGGTAGGTTTATTGCTTTCATAGGACTAGACTAGTTGCTCTGGTCTGGCTGAAGACGTTAAACTTAGCGCTCCTGGGAGGCAACCCAGCTTTTCCATTTATTTCATTTTCCTAGATAGTTCAATGTTTGTGGGTAACATTACTGCAAACCCTCATGAGACTACAACTCGTCCACTAGGGGCAACCTAGGGGTTTAAAGGCTTGTTGCATGCGCTAAATGCAATCGAGAGCACCTGCGAAAGTGGTATAGATAGGATTTTATTTGAATTAGTTTTGTGTTGCTCTCTCTCTCGTGTTGATTGGATTCCATGCTGCGATCGCCTGGAAAGTCTCTCACGATTCATCAGTCAGGTAATATCTTCCCATCACTTCTCTTTTACTTTCGTTGTCCCATGTGCATTCCATGCTCATATCTTTTACATTGAGGACAATGTAGCTTTTAGGTTGGGGGTGGGAGATTAGGTTACCTAATCAGTGTTTTCTTGGTCTTGAGCAAAAATTGTGAAAATTTTTAAATTTTTTCTGAAAATTCTTGTGAACTTTGAAGTGATTTTGACGACCATCTTGGATTTATAATGTTAAGATACATATTGTTGGTAATTCATGACTTTTGGATTCAGTTATCTGTAGATTTCACAGTTAAGTTTGAATTGTTAATCCATGGTTAGAAGTTGTAAACATTGATTGAGTCATGATTTCACATACCACATCTCACTTACACATTGAGATTTCAGTTTGATATTGAATGATTAACTTGGTAATCACTGAGCATGAAAGAAACCAGCCTAAAAGATTTGGCCATCAGGGTATAAAAAGAGAATTACACCATGGGTTTGCTCCCTATAGGTGTGGATTTGATTTTCTATGATTAACAGTTAGGCAATTTAGTTGGCGACTATTTTCACCATAGGTTTGCTCCCTATAAGTGAAAATTCGATTCCCTTTGTCTTAAAAAAAAAAAATTTTAAAAAAAAAAAAAAAAAAATCAAAGGCTGAAAGAAAGAAAAACAAATGATCTATGAGGAACCTTTTAGTTTAGGTTTTGGTTTTCCTAGATGTTCTTATGGTTACCAACGTTATCATGAAATGGAGAATTGAATATTAATGTTGAAAGTCGGGATTACACTCTACACCCATGGAACTCAATGTTTATTATTCTAGTTTATGGATTAATATTTGAACTTGATTATGAAATTCACCGTGCATGAGAGGCCAGGAGAAATTGATAATCAACATTCATGAATCTTAAGATTTCTCATATCTGGATTGTTTTTCAAAATATCACTCGGCTTCATAAGAATTGTCTCGTAATTCTCAACTTAATTTTCGCATATTTTGCTCGGGACTAGCAAAATGCTGGTTGGGGTTGTGTTGAGGGTCAAATATTGCATATCGGACCCATTTATTACCTGGATTCTACGAGCACAATATTGTTTAACGCCCGGTTTTAACTGTGTTTGTGATACTGAGGGGTATTTGAGAGCATGAACGGTAAAAAGTCACTAAAAAGCATGGATTTAATAATCTGAGGACACCAAGGCAAGGGACGGACCCCATGGGACCAAGATCGACGCCCGAGATCCAAGGAAATCAAGAAACTGAAGCTCAAGTGGCCCGAAGGACGTCCAGAATGCAAGATCACAGGGTTCCCGCCATCCGATTGATACGAGACTTCATACGTGACCTGAACGCCCTATATTAACCGTACATGTCAAATTTCAGCTGGTGGATCCCCATGGAAGTGGCCTAACGGACAGATCAGCCCTCAGAATCATGATTCTAGGTGCACCTGAGATCTGGATATGCTTCAACTTTGAACTCAACGTTTGAAATAAGCTGACAATATG
Source organism: Magnolia changhungtana (assembly GCA_030180095.1). Taxonomy (NCBI): domain Eukaryota; kingdom Viridiplantae; phylum Streptophyta; class Magnoliopsida; order Magnoliales; family Magnoliaceae; genus Magnolia; species Magnolia changhungtana. The sequence goes on from JASAUF010000652.1 coordinate 7,900,457, forward strand.
AATGGTCGGAGCGGATTTCTATTAAACGTCACAATAGACTCCACTAGTGGGGGTGCGTGTACACGATGCAATGCATTCCCGCATCGCACCAAGATGTCCAAAGTCGGTCAGCGCCTGTGGCCAAACGTTCTCTTGAACAAAGAAGACGCTCAGCGTCTCTTTCAGCCGACGCCGACTTCATGCAGTGGGGCCCACCTCTCATTCAAAGATCAAATCCAAACCGTCCATAAGTCTTACACAGTCCATATAAACAGGACCTAGGTGATTGAATTGTAGAAAACAATGGAGGTCGGGTTTCGGACGATTGAACGAAGAATGGACGGCGACGAAGAAATAACCGGTGGGACACACCAGATCTGAGCGAAAGAAAGTCATCTCCAATCAAAATTTTGAGACTAATCTAATGGACGCACTAGATTTCCTAGCTGGTGTCGATCATAGCCTCAACAACCACGACAACAGACGTTGCGGAAGCTCTGTTACGCAATTGGGGGCAGACGAACTGTCAGGCCACCATCTTGACCCATCGGCTTCATCCAGACCGTCAACATGATTCTCACGGTCACTTTGAAAGCGGGACCTAGATGAAATTCTTGTCAAGAAGTAGCGGGTACAACTTCTATCGTTGAGCATAGAATGGGCGGCACGAGGAAAATCTTGATTGGCCAGCATGCAGTGCGATCAAGGCTGTGAAAATTTCTCCCAGGGTACAACCGACCAAGGTCAAGAAGCTTGACCGGTTGGATCATGCATCTGGCTCTTTGTTCATCAAGAAAAAATTTCGACGCAAATCACGTTGCAGTTTTATCTACGCAGGGAGTGTGGAACTCTTTCACAGCCAACTTATTCTATGATTCTGTCACAACAGCACCCGGACGGAACCTTTTGTCTATAAAAAGGAGAAGGCTGGGACGTGAACAGGGGGAGAGATACACGGCTGGAGACATCAAGGCTTTGGGAGCTCAAACGTGAAGGTGGCTGTGGAGCAGACAGAGAGAGGTTTTGGAGTTAGTTAATTTTTATGTTTTTATTTTCTTTATGATTTATATGGAGATTAGCCTACCCATGTGTGGCTAAACCTCTTGGCTAGGGCCAGGAGGTGAAGCTTGTAGTATGATGGGAATTCTTTGCTTGTGCCTTTGTTTAGAATGAATTTGATGTTGAGTTAGGTTTTATTATGGGAATGTGTTTTTAGTCTTTAATGGTCAGTTGTGATTGAAATTACAATGGGTCTGCGATGGCTTTGAGCATGTTCTTTTCCTCTTTATGCTTATGACATCAGGAAGCCCTGTTGTTCACCATCGTCTCCTGGGCATGGTTGGATGACGGTGACCCTTCCTGACTTTCATGGCATGTTGATTGGTTGGTAATTAGTTTAATTCTGTTGTTAGCCTTGTCTCCTGGGCATGGTTTGGTGATAGAATCCATTCTAATTCATACACCTTTCATCTCTTGAAAATTCTATCAATGTCAGTTCAGTTAATTTTCCTGATTTTTAATCCAGGCATAAGATCTCCCTGATCTCTACAAGTGGATCCTCTGAATCCCTAGTTTCCCTTCTCTGATTTTTCCTAAGTTTTAGATTAATATTTCATCATTATTCTTCAAATTACAATCGATTTAGATTTCATCTCATTCTAGTTCTATTTCTACTTATTTTTGAGGATAACGTATGTGTTTCGGTCCTGTGGATTCGACTTCTCGGTCTTCTGGGGAGTTTATTACTACATCACAACCCTATACTTAGGGAGTGAACAGGAATGACTGTGATATGCATAGAAATGGGGGTGAAGTGAAGCGATTGGAACATGAAATACACGAAAATGACCGTGAAGTGAGGACGCGGGACCGCGAAATGCGTCAAAATGACCGTGAATCAACACGGAATATGCGGGAATGACCGTGATATGCATGGAAATGGGGGTGAAGCAATTGGACCGCGAAATGCACGAAAATGACCATGAAGTGAAGATGCGGGACCACGAAATGCATCGAAATGACCGTGAATCAATACGGAAAATACGGGAATGACCATGATATGCATAAAAATATGGGTGAAGTGAAGCGATTAGACCACGAAATGCGTGGAAGTGACCGTGAAGTGAAGACGCGGGATCGCGAAATGCGTCGAAATGATTGTGAATCAACACGGAATATGTAGGAATGACCGTGATATGCATGGAAATGGGGGTGAAGTGAAGCGATTGGACCGCGAAATGCACGAAAATGACCGTGAAGTGAAGACGCGGGACCGCGAAAAGTGTCGAAATGACCGTGAATCAACACGGAATATGCGGGAATGACCGTGATATGCATGGAAATGGGGGTGAAGTGAAGCGATTGGACTGCGAAATGCATGAAAATGACCGTTAAGTGAAGACGCGGGACCACAAAATGCGTCGAAATGACCGTGAATTAACACAGAATATGCGGGAATGACCGTGATATGCATGAAAATGGGGGTGAAGTGAAGCGATTGGACCGCGAAATGCACAAAAATGACCGTGAAGTGAAGACGCGGAACCGCGAAATGCGTCGAAATGACTGTGAATCAACACGGAATATGTGGGAATGACCGTGATATGCATGGAAATGGGGGTGAAGTGAAGCAATTGGACTGCGAAATGTACGGAAGTGACCATGAAGTGAAGACGCGGAACCACGAAATGCTTCGAAATGACCTTAAATCAACACGGAATAGCTGGAATGACCATGATATGCATGGAAATGTAGGTGAACTGAAGCAATTGGACCGCGAAATGCGCAAAAGTGACCGTGAAGTGAAGACGCGGGACCGCGAAATGCGTCGAAATGACCATGAATCAACACGGAATATGTGGGAATGACTGTGTTATGCATGAAAATGAGGGTGAAGTGAAGCAATCGGACCGGGAAATGCACGGAAGTGACCATATAGTGAAGACGCGGGACCGCGAAATGCGTCTAAATAACCGTGAATCAACACGGAATATGCGGGACTGACAGTGATATGCATGGAAATGAGGGTGAAGTGAAGCGATTGGACCACAAAATGCACGGAAGTAACCGTGAAGTAATGACGTGGGACTGCGAAATGCGTTGAAATAACCGTGAATCAACACGGAATATGCGGGAATGACCGTGGTATGCATGGTAATAGGGGTGAAGTGAAGCGATTGGACCGCGAAATGTATGAAAATGACCGTGAAGTGAAGACGCGGGACCTCGAAATGCATCAAAATGACCGTGAATCAACACGGAATATGCGGGAATGACCGTGATATGCATGGAAATGAGGGTGAAGTGAAGTGATTGGACTGCGAAATGCACAGAAGCGACCGTGAAGTGAAGACGCGGGACCGCGAAATGCATCGAAATGACCGTGAATCAACACGGAATATGCGGGAATGACCATGATATGCATTGAAATGGGGGTGAAGTGAAGTGATTGGACTGCGAAATGCACCGAAGTGACAGTGAAGTGAAGACGGGGGACAGCAAAATGCGTTGAAATGACCGTGAATCAACACGGAATATGTGGGAATGACCGTGATATGCATGGAAATGGGGGTGAAGTGAAGCAATTGGACCGCGAAATGCACAAAAATGACCGTGAAGTGAAGACGCGGGACCGCAAAATGCGTCAAAATGACCGTGAATCAATATGCGGGAATGACCGTGATATGCATAGAAATGTGGGTGAAGTGAAGCGATTGGACTGTGAAATGTGCGGAAGTGACCGTAAAGTGAAGACGAGGGACCGCGAAATGCGTCGAAATGACCGTGAATCAACACGGAATATACGGGAATGACCGTGTTATGCATGAAAATGGGGGTAAAGTGAAGCAATTGGACCGCGAAATGCACGGAAGTGACCGTGAAGTGAAGACGCGGGACCGCGAAATGCATCGAAATGGCCGTGAATCAATACGGAATATGTGGGAATGACCGTGATATACATGGAAATGGGGGTAAAGTGAAGCGATTGGACCGCGAAATGCACGGAAGTGACCGTGAAGTGAAGACGCGGGACCGCGAAATGCCTCAAAATGACCGTGAATCAACACAGAATATGCGGGAATGACCATGATATGCATGGAAATGTGGGTGAAGTGAAGCAATTGCACCGCAAAATGCGCGGAATTGACCGTGAAGTGAAGACGCGCGACCGTGAAATGCGCCGAAATGACGTGAATCAACATGGAATATGCGGAAATAACCGTGTTATGCATGAAAATGGGGGTGAAGTGAAGCGATTGGACCACGAAATGCACGGAATTGACCATGAAGTGAAGACGCGCGACCGCGAAATGCGTCGAAATGACCGTGAATCAACACGGAATATGCGGGAATGACTGTGATATGCATGGAAATGGGGGTGAAGTGAAGCGATTGGACCGCGAAATGCACGGAAGTGACTGTGAAGTGAAGACGCAGGACCGCGAAATGCGTCGAAATGACCGTGAATCAAAACGAAGTATGCGGGAATGATCGTGATATGCATGAAAATGGGGGTGACGTGAAGCGATTGGACCGTGAAATGCATGAAAATGACCGTGAAGTGAAGACGCGATACCGCGAAATGCATCGAAATGACCGTAAATCAACACGGAATATGCGAGAATGGCCGTGATATGCATGGAAATGAAGGTGAAGTGAAGTGAAGCCATTTCTTTTTTTTTTTTTAATCACATTCAATCACACCACAACGGGTGCTCTAGCCAACTAAAAAATAAAAGACCCAAGCTACGTGCAATGCACCAAACACAAGCACCTTATGCCTGATGAAATCGCCTACTTGTGCATGATCCGGACGGTTCATCAGATGGATCCTATTGTGATTGTGCCTAGCATCAAAAAATCAAGTCAATACACTTAGTATAAGGGCCACACTAGGACATTCAATGTGGACCGTTAGTTATATTTGCCTGATCATCCACTTCTACATCCGTGTAGCCCACCTGACCTGAGTGGACCATTCCAACTAGACCACGTTTGATGCAGGGCACATTTTATGAATGGTGTGGATCTCTGACACTTGTCACTTTGACACATGTACGTATATGTATCTAGAATTTGCATATCAAGCATCATGCACTTGCAAAGTATCAAATGACTCCCCCCTCTACAGCTCCTATGTGGGAGTAGACCTATAACATCTTCGAATTTACACGTTGCATAGTTGTAAGGTAATCCAGACCGTCCAAATTGCTGTCTCAAAATGTAGGTTGAGCATAAATGAAAATTTGCGTCGAGAAAATCTAATTTTTCCCTTCTAATTTAGGCCACTCTTACATTTTACTTTAACCATTTGATGGACATTACTTGGATGGCTATGATTGCTTGATCAGTGTGATTTCAGAGAGATATACTTCATTCGATGGATATTACTCGAATGGTTATGATTGCTTGATTAGTGTGATTTGAGAGATATGCTTCATCCAAAATGGGATTGATCAACGGTCAAGATAGTTGTATGGTAGTGCCACTTGTAAGAAAGATGAGTGTTCAGCACATTTTCATTTGAGAAATTTGCGACTGTACGACCCATTTATGGCCCATTTGCGAGACTAAGCCCACCTTATTTTAACTTGCGAGAATAAGCCCCAGCTGTACGGTAGCCTTCCCAAAGGACGAAAAATGCCCCCCGCTTTTTCCTTCCAGCGGGAAGATATCAACGCTACATGGGCCCCACAGTTATGTATTTATTATATCCACAACGTTCATCCATATTTCGAGATCATTTCGGAGGATCATCCAAAAAAAAAATCATACCCAGAGATCAATTGGACCACACCACAAAGAGCGGCGGGAAAATTGACTTTCACCGTTAAAAATTTTGTAGGGCCCACCATAACATTTACTTTCCATCCAATCTATTCATAAGGTCACAAAGACCTGGATGAAGAGGAAAAACAAATTTCATAATGATCCAAAACTTCTGTGACACCTAAAAAGGTTTCAATGGTGGACGTTCAATTCCTCACTGCCTTTTACAGTGTGGTCCACTTGATAGTTAGATCTGTCTTATTTTTCGTCTCAAGCCTTAATACGAGCTCACCGAGTAGATAGACAGTTTGGATATAACACAGACCTCATTATGGGACCCACAAAATCAACGAAAATTCCACATGCAAAAAAAAAAAAAAAAAAAGACTACCGAGGCTGGATATGGCTATCGCTACGGTTATAATCCGTAGCCTCCTGTTTGAAACGGCGATGAATTGCGGATTCCGCGATTCCATCGCAACTCGCTGTAGCATTTGGGGATTAATCGCAGAATCCATGATTCATCACCGATTCAAACAAACGCTACGGTTAGCTATGACTACGGATAATAAATGTAGCTATAGCCCTCGTCTAACAACAAGCTATGGATTATACCCGTAGCTATAACCGTAACCGTGACTTAAAAAAAAAAAAAAAAAAAAAATTCTTTTACATGGAGAATTTTATTCTACCTACATTTCTATCTAACACATATTTATATAAATATGTATATATAAGCATATAAAAAAAATTCTCTCCATTTTTCATTTCTTTCTTTATTCATATAACAAGAATATCTTCGAAACCAAAATTAGTTACTTGACGTACCATATATGACTTTAGGGCCAAAAGTTGGGCGGATTCAACCCGACCAACCCGTGACCCACCCGACATTGGGTTGCACTTGGGCAAGATGTATCGGGTTTGGTCTTAGGGTTGGGCCATGCAAACACCAACTCGATAAAACTTGGGTTGGACTCGGCTTGGGCACAATGTATCGGGACAGTGAAGTGAAGGAAATGACCATGAAGTGAAGGGAATTGATCGTGAAGTGCGTGAAAATGACCGTGAATCAACACAGAATCGGCGGGAATGACCCTGAAGTGAAGTGAATCGACCGTGAAATGCGTGAAAATGACCGTGAAGTGAAGGGAATTGACCGTGAAGTGCATGCAAATGACCGTGAATCAACACGGAATCGGCGGGAATGACCGTCAAATGCGCGGAAATGACCCTGAAGTGAAGCGAATTGACCGTGAAATGCGTGAAAATGACCGTGAAGTGAAGGGAATTGACCGTGAAGTGCGTGCAAATGATAGTGAATCAACACGGAATTGGTGGGAATGACCGTGAAATGCGGGGAATGACCGTGAAGTGAAGCGAATCAACCGTGAAATGTGTGGAAATGACCGTGGAGTGAAGGGAATTGACCGTGAAGTGCGTGGAAATGACCATGAATCAACAAGGAATCGGCGGGAATGAGCATGAAATGCGCGGAAATGACCGTGAAGTGAGGAGATTGGACCGTGAAACGCGCGGAAATGACCGTGAAGTGAAGGGGCAAGCCGTGAAATGCGTCAAAATGATTGTGAATTAACACGGAATAGGCGGGAATGACCGTGATATGCATGAAAATTATCGTGAAGTGAAGCAATTAGACCGTGAAAGGCGTGGAAATGACCATGAAGTGAAGGGACATGATCGTGAAATGTGACGAAATGACCATGAATCAACACGGAATAGGCAGGAATGACCGTGAAGTGAGGCGATTGGACCGTGAAACGCGCGAAAATGACCGTGAAGTGAAGGGGCAAGACTATGAAATGTATCGAAATGACTGTGAATCAATACGAAATGGGCGGGAATGACCGTAAAATGCATGGAAATGACCGTGAAGTGAGGCGAATGAACTGTGAAATGCGCGAAAATGATCGTGAAGTGAAGGGGCATGACTGTGAAATGCGCCGAAATGACAGTGAATCAACATGGAATAGGCGAGAATGACCGTGAAATGCATGGAAATGACCGTGAAGTGAGGTGATTAGACCATGAAATGCGCGGACATGACCGTGAAGTGAAGGGGCATGACCTTGAAATGTGCCGAAATGACCGTGAATCAACACGGAATCGCCGGAAATGACCGTGAAATGCATGGAAATGAGCGTGAAGTGAGGCGAATGGACCATGAAATGCGTAGAAATGACCGTGAAGGGAAGGGGCATGACCGTGAAATGCACCGAAATGACCGTGAATCAACACAGAATAGGCGGGAATGACCGTGATTTGCTTGAAAATGGCGTGAAGCAAAGTGAATTGACAGTGAAGTGGATCGAAATGACCGTGAACGTAAACAGAATTGCTGGATATCGCCGTAAAATGCATGGAAAAGGCCGTGAAGTGAATAGAATTGACCGTGAAATGCATCGAAATGGCCGTGAAGTGAATAGAATTGACCGTTAAATGCATCGAAATGGCCGTGAAGTGAAGTGAGTTGACCGTGAAGTGCATCGAAATGACCGTGAATGTAAACGGAATTGCTGAATATCGCCGTGAAATGCATGAAAATGGTCGTGAAGTGAAGAGAATTGACCGTGAAATGCATCAAAATGGCCGTGAAGTGAAGTGAATTGACCGTGAAGTGCATCGAAATGACCGTGAACGTAAACGGAATTGTCGGATATCGCCATGAAATGCATGGAAATGGCCATCAAATGAAGAGAATTGACCGTGAAGTGCATCCAAATGGTCGTGAAGTGAAGTGAATTGACCATGAAGTACATCAAAATGACCGTGAACGTAAACGGAATTATCGGATATCGCCATGAAATGCATGGAAATGGGGTGAAGCGAAGAGAATTGACCGTGAAGTGAAGTGAATTGACCGTGAAGTGCATCGAAATGACTATGAACGTAAACAGAATTTGTGGATATCACCGTGAAATGCATGGAAATGGCCGTGAAGTGAAGAGAATTGACCGTAAAATGCATCGAAATGGCCATTAAGTGAAGTGAATTGACTGTGAAGTGCATCAAAATGACCGTAAACGTAAACGAAATTGCGGGATATTGCCGTGAAATGCATGGAAATGGCCGTGAAATGAAGAGAATTGACCATGAAGTGCATCGAAATGGCCGTGAAGTGAAGTGAATTGACCGTGAAGTGCATCGAAATGATCGCGAACGTAAACAGAATTGCTGGATATCGCCGTGAAATGCATGGAAACGGCGGTGAAGTGAAGAGAATTGACTGTGAAATGCATCGAAATGGCCGTGAAGTGAAGTGAATTGACCGTGAAGTGCATCGAAATGACCGTGAATGTAAACAGAATTGCCGGATATCACCATGAAATGCATGAAAATGGCCGTGAAATGAAGAGAATTGACCATGAAGTGCATCCAAATGGCCGTGAAGTGAAGCGAAATGATCGTGAAGTGCATCGAAATGACCGTGAACATAAACGGAATTACCGGATATCGCCGTAAAATGCATGGAAATAGCCATGAAGTGAAGGTAATTGACCATGAAGTGCATCCAAATGGCCGTGAAGTGAAGTGAATTGATCGTGAAGTGCATCGAAATGACTGTGAACGTAAATAGAATTGCCGAATATTGCCGTGAAATACATGAAAATGGCCATGAAGTGAAGAGAATTGACCATGAAATGCATGGAAATGGGTGTGAAGTGAAGTGAATTGGCCCCTTCACTTCACTTCACGGCCATTTGGATGCATTTCACGGTCAATTCTCTTCACTTCATGGCCATTTCCATGCATTTCATGGTGATATCCAGCAATTCCGTTTACGTTCACGGTCATTTCGATGCACTTCACGATCACTTCACTTCAAGGCCATTAGGATGCACTTCACGGTCAATTCTCTTCACTTTACGGCTATTTTCATGCATTTCACTACGATATCCCAAATTACACGTTCACAAATATTTCGATGCACTTCACGGTCAATTCACTTCACTTCACGGCCATTTGGATGAACTTCACGGTCAATTCTCTTCACTTCACGACTATTTCCATACATTTCACAGTGATATCCGGCAATTTCGTTTACGTTCACAGTCATTTTAATGCACTTCACTTCACGGCCATTTCCATGCATTTCACGGTCAATTCTCTTCACTTCACAGCCATTTCCATGCATTTTACAGCAATATCCAGCAATTTCGTTTTCATTTACAGTCATTTCGATGCACTTCACGGTCAATTCACTTCACTTCACGGCCATTTGGATGCACTTCACAGTCAATTCTCTTCACTTCACAGCCATTTCCATGCATTTCACGGCGATATCCGGCAATTCCGTTTACGTTCACGGTCATTTTAATGCACTTCACGGTCAATTCACTTCACTTCACGACCATTTAGATGCACTTTATGGTCAATTCTCTTCACTTCATGGCCATTTTCATGCATTTCACGGCGATATCCGGCAATTCCGTTTACGTTCACGGTCATTTCGATGCACTTCATGGTCAATTCACTTCACTTCACGGCCATTTGGATGCACTTCACGGTCAATTCTCTTCACTTCACGACCATTTCCATGCATTTCACGGCGATATCCAGCAATTTCGTTTACATTCACAGTCATTTCGATGCACTTCATGGTCAATTCACTTCACTTCATGGCCATTTTGATGCATTTCACGGTCAATTCTCTTCACTTCACGACATTTCCATGCATTTCACGGCGATATCCAACAATTCCATTTACGTTCACGGTCATTTCGATGCACTTCACGGTCAACTCACTTCACTTCACGACCATTTCGATGCATTTCATGGTCAATTCTATTCACTTCATGGCCTTTTCCATGCATTTCACGGCGATATCTAGCAATTCCATTTACATTCACAGTCATTTCGATCCACTTCATGGTCAATTTACTTTACTTCACAGCCATTTCTATGCATATCATGGTCATTCCCGCCTATTTCGTGTTGATTCATGGTCATTTCGACGTATTTCACAGTCATGCCCCTTCACTTCACGGTCATTTTCGCGCATTTCACGGTCCAATCGCTACACTTCACGGTCATTTCTATGCTTATCATGGTCATTCCCACCTATTCCGTGTTCATTCACGGTCATTTCGGTGCATTTCACAGTCATGCCCCTTCACTTCATAGGCATTTCCGTGCATTTCATGGTCCAATCGCTTCACTTCATGGTCATTTCCATGCATATCATGGTCATTCCCGCCTATTCCGTGTTGATTCACGGTCATTTCGACGCATTTCATGGTCATGCCCCTTCACCTCACGGCCATTTCCACGCACTTCACAGTCTAATTGCTTCACTTCACGGTCATTTTCATGCATATCACGGTCATTCCCGCCTATTCTGTGTTGATTCACGATCATTTCGACGCATTTCATGGTCATGCCCCTTCACTTCACGGTCATTTCTGCACATTTCACGATCCAATCGCTTCACTTCACGGTCATTTTCATGCATATCACAGTCATTCCCACCTATTCCATGTTGATTCACGGTCATTTCAGCGCATTTCACGGTCATGTCCCTTCACTTCACGGTCATTTTCGCATGTTTCACGGTCCAATCGCCTCACTTCATGGTCATTTCCATTCATATCACAGTCATTCTCGCCTATCCGTGTTGATTCAATGTAATTTCGGCGCATTCACGGTCATTTCCACACATTTCATGGTCCAATCGCTTCACTTCACAGTCATTTCCATGCATATCACTGTCATTCCCGCCTATTCCGTTTTGATTCACGGTCATTTCGATGCATTTCACGGTCATGCCCCTTCACTTCACGGTCATTTCCGCGCATTTCACGATCCAATTGCCTCACTTCACGGTCATTTCCATGCATATCACGGTCATTTCCGCGCATTTCACGATCCAATTGCCTCACTTCACGGTCATTTCCATGCATATCACGGTCATTTCCGCTTATTCCGTGTTGATTTACGATCATTTCGGCACATTTCACGGTCATGCCCCATCACTTCACAGTCATTTTCACGTATTTCACGTTCCAATCACCTCACTTCACGGTCATTTCCATGCATATCACGGTCATTCCTGCCTATTCCGTGTTGATTCACGGTCATTTTGGCACATTTCACGGTGACGCTCCTTCACTTCATGATCATTTCCGCACAATTCGCGATCCAATTGCCTCACTTCACGGTCATTTCCATGCATACCACGGTCATTCTCACCTATTCTGTGTTGATTCACATTCATTTCAGTGCATTTCACGGTTATGCCCCTTCACTTCACGGTCATTTCCGTGCATTTTGCGGTCCAATCGATTCACTTCACGGTCATTTTCATGCATACCATGGACATTCCCGCCTATTCCGTGTTAATTCACGGTCATTTCGACGCATTCACTTCACTGTCATTTCCACGCATTTCGCAGTCCAATCGATTCACTTCACGGTCATTTCCATGCATACCATGGTCATTCCCGCCTATTCTGTGTTAATTCACGGTCATTTCCATGCATTTCACTGTCATTCCAAACAATTCCGTGTTGATTCACGGTCATTTTCATGCATTTCACGGTCAATTCCCTTAACTTCACAGTCACTTTAGACTATTTTAGGTCATGGAATGGTAACTTGTCAGGCTTCCAAATGGGACCAGAATTGCCTAATTGAGAGACCGTTCGATATCTTAAAAGCACGATGGAACTCATCAATCATCATTTTTCAATATCATCTGGTGAAGGATCTGAAGTGGAGGAGGTGGGCCACCATCTTCCAACTGAGAGGGTATGTTACTCCATCAATTCAAAGATAAAGGGTCACCATTATGTTCTGGTGAATGATTTCAGGTGGAGAAGGTGGGTCACCATCTGCCTAGCAAGGAGCCCAGTTTACATATAGATGGGGGTGCAGGAGATGTTAATGGACGAGAGAGTGCGATAAGGTAGGATTAGCTATATCGAAAAAGGTCCACAAGTCTCTAAAGAACTTATGTTCATTTACACGATTTGAGGTCTTCGTATCGATCCGTAGTAGGGGTGGATAACATGGAGTGTGTACCGACATGGGTGTGTACTAACAAGCTAACCTAAAAAAGAAAAACAAAAAAAAAAACCTTAAAAAAAGAGAGTAAAAATTACCCTTCGATATATCGAACAGTACAAGATATATCGACATTTGCTGCATTTTGATATATCGAATGTCAGACGATATATCGAAATTAGTCCAAAACTGTCCAGCGATGAAATAATGTTTTAAAACAATTTTTCGATTATATCGAGATAGTTTCGATCAATTGAAGGAAAAAATTTCGATATCAATCGAAAGACACTCGATTATAAAAACAGAATCCACTGAATTTTTGTAAGGAAAAAAAAAAAGTATGCTTCGATGTTGTCGAACTCTAACCGATGCCATCGGGCTTAAGTTGTCGATAACATTGAACTCTAGTTGATGTTATCAAACTAAGTCATCGTTACAACGGAACGATACATCGCCTTAAAATCAATGTCGTGTGTCAATATATCGACTATATTTCGATTTATCGAAAATGGTCAGAATATGTCCAGAGACAAAATGCTTTTTTAAAAGGAATTATCAATAATATCGACAACATTTCGATATATCGAAGGAACGTATATCAACTAAATTTCGATATATCGAAGGTCTTTCGATATGTACTTAGATATATCGAAGGGCTTTCGATTAATCGAAAAAGGTCCAGAATTGTCAAGTGAGTTTGCCTAAAAAATCCTGCAATTTTTGATTAATCGAAAAAGGTATTTTACCTTTAGCTACGGATTATAATCGTAGCCATAACTGTAGTCTCTGCCAATCTATGAAATTTTTTATTTTTATTTTTATTTATTTATTTATTTATTTTTACATGGAGAACTTTATTATACCTACAATTTTCTCTAATACATATTTATATAAATATGTATATATAAGCATATAAAAAAAATCTCTCTTTTTTTTTTTCATTTCTTTCTTTATTCAATTAACAAGAATATCTTCTAAACTAAAATTAGTTACTTGATGTACCCTATATGATTTTGGGGTAGGAGAAACTACTTTAGCCAACTAACCAAGTTATTTTCCAAGATTCCATCAGGTCGATGGTCAAAAATCCATTTCATTCACTTTGCAGTCAATTTCAATCAGTTCGCGATCAATTTCATTCATTTCATTTACTTCACGGTCATTTCCATGCATTTCACGATCAATTCTCTTCACTTCACGGTCATTTCCATACATTTCACGGTCATTCTCGCCTATTTTGTGTTGATTCACGGTCATTTCGACGCATTTCATGGTGGAGTGTAACGATTGGACCGTGAAATGCGCCGAAATGACTGTGAAGTGAAGGGGCATGACCGTGAAATGCACTGAAATGATTGTGAATCAACACAGAATAGGTGGGAATGACCTTGATTTCCATGCATATCACGGTCATTCTCGCATATTCCGTGTTGATTCACAGTCATTTCAACACATTTCACGGTCATGCCCCTTCACTTCACGGTCATTTCCGCGCATTTCATATTCAGTTCGCTTCACTTCATTGTCATTTCCATGCATTTCAAGGTCATTCCCGCCTATTCCGTGTTATTTCACGGTCATTTCGATGCATTTCACGATAACGTTGGACTATGAAATGCGCAGAAATGACCGTGAAGTGAAGGGGCATGACCGTGAAATTCGCCGAAATGACCATGAATCAACACAGAATAGGTGGGAATGACTATGATATGCATGGAAATGACAATGAAGTGAAGCGAATTGACCGTGAAATGTGGGGAAATGATCGTGAAGTGAAGGGGAATGACCTTGAAATGCGTCGAAATGACCGTGAATCAATACGGAATAGGCGGAAATGACCGTGATATGCATGGAAATCACGGTCATTCCTGCATATTCCGTATTGATTCACGGTCATTTCGGTGCATTTCACGGTCATGCCCCTTTACTTCACGGTCATTTCTGCACATTTCACGATCCAGTTGCCTCACTTCACGGTCATTTTCATGCATATCATGGTTATTCCCACCTATTCCGTGTTGATTCACGGTCATTTCGGCACATTTCACGGTCATGTCCCTTCACTTCACGGTCATTTTTGCGCATTTCACGGTCCAATCGTTACACTTCACCGTGAAATGCGTCGAAATGACCGTGAATCAACATGGAATAGGCAGGAATGATCATGAAATACATGGAAATGACTGTGAAGTGAAGCGAAATGACCGTGAAATGCATGGAAATGACCGTGAAGTAAACGAAATGAATGAAATTGACCGCGAACTGATTGAAATTGACCGCAAAGTGAATGAAATGGATTTTTAACCATCGGCCTGATGGAATCTTGGAAAATAACTAGGTTAGTTGGCTAAAGTAGCTTCTTCTACCCTGAAATCATATAGGGTACATCAAGTAACTAATTTTGGTTTAGAAGATATTCTTGTTAAATGAATAAAGAAAGAAATGAAAAAAAGACAGAAATTTTTTTTTATATGCTTATATATACATATTTATATAAATATGTATTCGAGAAAATTGTAGGTAGAATAAAGTTCTCCATGTGAAAAATAAAAAATTTCATAGATTGGCACAAACTACCGTTATGGCTACGGTTATAATCCATAGCTAAAGGTAAAAATACCTTTTTCGATTAATCGAAAGACATTCAATTAATCAAAAATTGTAAGATTTTTGAGGCAAACTCGCTGGACAATTCTGGAACTTTTTCGATTAATCGAAAGACCTTCGATATATCGAAGTACATATCGAAAGACCTTTGATAAATATAAAAGGACATATCGAAATGGCAGGGGTGATGGCTATGGCTACAGTTATTATCCGTAGCCATAGAAAGCCCCGTAGCCATAGGTTACTGGTTTATTTATTTTTTATTATTATTATTTTTTATTTATTTTTTGCTGTTGTAATCCCACCGCTTTTTGTGGGTCCTATTATGAGGTATGTGTTATATCCAAATCGTCCATCTTTTTGGCCAACTCGTATTAAGGCTTGAGACGAAAAGGAAGACAAATCTAGCTATCAAGTGGGCCACACTGTTAAAGGCTATGGAGGATTGAACGCCTACCATTGAAACCCCTTTAGGGGTCATAGAAGTTTTGGATCATTATGGAATTTGTTTTTCCTCTTCATCCAGGTCTTTGTGATCTTATGAATAGATTGGATGGAAAATAAATGATATGGTGGGCCCTATAAAATTTTTAACGGTGAAAATCAATTTTCCCGCTGCTCTTTGTGGTGTGGTCCAGTTGAACTTTGGATATGATTTTTTTTGGGATAATGCTCCGAAATGATCTCGAAATATGGATGAACATTGTGGATATAATAAATACCTAACTGTGGGGCCCACGTAATGTTGATCTCTTTGAACCGTTCGTACAACTCGGAGTTCGAGGAGCATCAGCGCTCGTCTTCGAGCACCAGCCGATCCGCTTGACGGTAAAAGTAAGGGGCATTTTCAACCTTTTGCAAGTCGTCTGTACAGCTGGGGCTTATTCTTGCAAGGGAAAATGAGGTGGGCTTCATCTCGTAAATGGGCCATAAATGGGTCGTACAGTCATAAATTTTTCTTTTCATTTTCATTGGTGCAAACCTAACACAAGCTAAGTCACTTAGAGTAACAATGATGTAAATGATGAGAAAGCATTGTGTATCTATATCTAATGTCAGAACCATTGTAAAAATTGACAAAATCATTGTTCGGTCAAGAAATTACTTTATAAATTCTAATTTGATAAACGCACCTCACTCTTTTTCATCAATCCATATTATTATTATTATGCAAGAGTTTCAACACAATGGTACACTCACAAGAGTTTCAATAATACCTTACGAGTCCGAGTACCCATTGTGGTGAAATCCCACTACACAACCGGGGGGGGGAACACAAAACAAAAGGAAAGGAGTTTGGGGGACAGTGTGTATGTCGAAAAAAAACAAAAAAAAAAAAAAAACACAAAACAAAAAGAAAGGAGCTTCATGTAACACCACAATTTGATGTAGGTTGAATGGTGAAGAGCTCACCACCCATCTTGATGGTGAAATGACATGATTAGAGTTGTACACGAATTGAGTTAGCTCGGTTAGTGCGCTCGACTTGACTCAGTTCGAAACTAAGTTCAAGCTGATTTTTTGAGTTGAGTTCGAGCTTGCCCGAGCTAGACTCGACTCGGATTGAACCCCCACTCAAATCGAACTCGGATCGAACCAGTTCGATGACTCAGTTATTTTGATATTGATGTTGCTCAGCAAATGTTCAATGAAATGACTCAACGAAGTGTCGGCTGGTGGCGAGGAAGGTATGGATATGAAACTGATTTTTTTGTTGCCTACTAAGTGTTTGATGAAATACCTGTAAACCGATGCTGTCGTTTTACATTCCGTGAGAAATTGAAGGTGCACTCCATGTGTTTGAGAAAATGCTGCAGAGGCTCGATCTTGGATCGAACTGGCCCAAGCTACTGACCAAACCGAGCCAAGCTGGCCAGTTAGGCTCGAGGACCGAGTTGGGTCAAGTTCGAGCTGGGGTCGGCTAGTGG
The DNA here is from genome assembly GCA_030180095.1 of Magnolia changhungtana. NCBI lineage: Eukaryota > Viridiplantae > Streptophyta > Magnoliopsida > Magnoliales > Magnoliaceae > Magnolia > Magnolia changhungtana. The sequence goes on from JASAUF010000652.1 coordinate 7,917,763, forward strand.
CCCAGCCGAGTCAAGCTGTTGAGTTGTGCCAAGCTTGACTCGTGTACACCTCTAGACATGATGAGATTTCATTAATGGCGTCGTATATAGTTGGACATGAACCTATGCCCTCTTGAAGGTTTTTCATCTTCGACAGCATACGACACCACCAATCAAACCTTAGTATATCATTTCACCACCAAGGTGGATGATGAGTTCTCCACCACCTAATATGTGTTCCCCACCACAACCTCTCTATTTGGATTATGTGAACACTGTGACACAATGACATAATCAATGAACAAGCATTATATGCTTGTATAGATGCCGACCTGCATTGAGAAATACAAAATCATCATTTCACAAAGGAAAATGGTTACTTTTTATTATGGGTCCCACATCTGATTCATGATCCATGCACATGATACTTTTTCATTAGTCTACATCATTATTCATATAATCCCTAGTTTCATGCAATCTGTACATCAGCTCCATCCCCAGGAAGGAACCATCATAACTGGTACAAAACTAACACAGGAGTATAGTGCCTACTACAACACATGTGGTAGGCAGTGCTGACCAATTAGATTGTGCGTGTTACATCCTCTCCATCCATCATATTATACCCCTTATTTTCACTGTACAAACAAGAACTATGCTTGTTACAAAACTTAAGTTGGCCACACAATAGGAAGCAATGTAAAATAGCAACTGACACCTCCAAAATCATGTGTTTTGGCCCACCGAAGTCTTCAATCATCAAAGTATTTTGCATGTTCAGGGCACTCCTATTAATGGGTTGGATACAATGTGTGGATGATTGTTGTCCGTCATGTGACTCACCCACGTTGCCAATTGGGCAGATTTTTCTATCAAGTGGGCCTTAAATTAAGATGGAACCTGGTGGACCACACAGTACAGTGGTCCTATATAGATGGGTGTTGAAGAATGGCTTAGTTATGAACATGGTTGTGAGGAGAATGTATTGCAATGAGGTGTTGAATAAGGTTGCATTGTGTTGTAATTTTTTGGTGATTCAAAATTAATAAAAATGATTTTAAATGATTTGAAAATTTTTTTACAAATTTTCAAAAAGTAATAAAGGCATTTTATCTTTTAGTGATGTGAGTTTAGTCCCACATCAAATAGGCAATGAGAAAAACTTAAGTTTATAAGAAGAAGATTTTGCATGGAGCTATGCCATGAACCAAACCCGCGTGTATGCGTGCTGGGACGTAGCGTGGTGCGATATGGTGTTGTATGCGTGCGTGTGTACACGCACAAGTATACTTGCAAGCCTAAAAGTTAATATAAATGATTTCTCTAGTTCCGAATTAATAAAAACTCAATCTTTTGGCTCTCTCTCTCACTTCAAATCTCTGCAACAATTTCTTTTTTGTTCATCTAATTCAGTTTTCAAGTTAGACATACAATGACGGTTCGGGTCTTCGTACATCAAGTGTGTCGCTATGACGAGACAACATTTGAGGGTATCCTGGAGATTGATTGTTCAATATTCATTTTGCACTACAGACATCGTTCAAAGAATGACAAATCAATTTCAAGCAGAGTGACTTTCGTCGTGCCTCGAATCAAATAAGTTTTCTAAATTCTTCCTTATTCAAATTTCTAATTTTGTTTTATTTTATTTTTTATAATTAATTTGGATTCTGAATTTTCATAATTATCGATTTACAAATCCAAAATTCCTACAATCTTAAAGTTGATTTATTGATCTGTACATATGTAACAAATGGCAAACATACCAGTAAATCCGACCACCGAATTATCTAAAATTGAACTATTTTCTGGGAGCCATTTTAAAATGTGGAAACAAAAACTCACATTTGCTTTAAATACATTAAAAGTATCATATGTCTTATCTGATACTTTCTAACATGAAGCCGATAAAAAAAAAAAACTGTTGTAAGGGATGACCACAACTGCAAAAATTATATTTTGAATGCCCTTTCTAATGACTTGTAGGATGTATATGCTACATATGAAAGAGTTAAAGATATTTGGTTGGCATTGGTTAAGAAATGTGTTAGAAGAAGTTGGTGCCAAAAAACATGTTATTTCCTCCTTTTTAAACTTTTCTTGGTTAATAGACCCATATCTGATCAGATACTTGAGTATCAAAGTTTAGTACATGGGCTTATAACTAAATGATTAAAAATGGATGATATTTTTTCTTGGAGGTACTTTAATTGAAGCACAGAAAAATAGAATGTCTATGGAAAACATTATCATGCCTATCCAAATAGAGGAAGTCAATCGTATAAGAGATCAAAAGAAAAATGCTAATCGCACTGCTTTAAATGCCAACTTGATTGAAAACAAATTAGGAGAATAAAAGGAACAAATGATCATGTTCTCACTGTGGAAAGGTATGCCACATTATTGATTAATGCCGATATTAAAAGGAATATGTTTCCACAATGAAAAAATAGGCCATCATGTTGAACAAAGTGGGCTAAAAAATAAGAAAGGAAAACCAATCAAAAAGAAAGGAAAATGTTTTCATTGTGACAAACACGAACATCATATTGGAAAGTGCAGGCACAAGAAGAAGGTTTCTCAAGCTCAGGCCAATCTAACTGAACAAGATGGACAAAATAAAATAGTTGCGGTAGTATCTAAAGTGAACCTTATCAACACAATGCACTGGGTACTAGACACCGAGGCTATGCGTCACATTTGTAAGGATCAAAGCATGTTTGCATCCTACCAAGTTGTAGGGGATGAATAAGTGTTTATGAGAAATGCCCGAACCTCCTCGGTAGTCGGAAAAGGAAAAGCGATCTTAAGTCTCACTTTTGATAATGTTCTACATGCGCCTGACATCAGAAAATTTTAGTTTCAGGTTCCCTTCTGAATAAAGTTAGTGTCAAATTGATTTTCGATTCAAAGAAGGTTGTATTGTCCAATAATGGAACATTTGTTGGGAAGGGTTACTGTTGTAATAGACTGTTTGTACTGAATGTATCCTCTATTAATATTAATAAAATGAATTCCAGTTCCGCTTACTTGGTTGAGTCACTTGATTTATGGCACAATAGGTTAGGACATGTAAATGTAAATGTTCTAAAAAGAATGAAGAAAATGGGTCTTATACCTGATCTTTCAAATCAAAAACCAAATAAATTTAAAGTATGTGTAAAATCTAAGTTCCATAAGAAACCATTCAAATCAATTTTTAGAGGATCTAAGATTCTAGAACTGATTCATAGTGACTTGGGTAATTTTAATAATCATATGTTTAGAAATGAAAAAATATACTATATAACTTTCATAAATGACTTCTCGAGGTACACTAGGGCATACTTACTAAGAAGTAAAAATGAAGTATTGAGTTCTTTATCAAGTATAAGACAGAAGTTGAAAACTAGTTAAATAAGAAAATCAAGAGAATTAAAACAGATAGGGGAAGTGAATATGAATCATTACGTTTTAAAGAATTCTGTGAAAAGAATGACATTATACATGAAACTACTGCTCCTTATACACCTAAACAAAATGGTATAACAGAACAAAAAAAATAGAACTTTAAAAAAAATAATGAATGAAATGTTGAACAATTTCTATTTACCCTCAAACATGCAGAGAGAAGCCATTCTTCCTACTTGTCACATCCTGAATAGATACCTTATAAAGTTGGTGTCAAATTGATTTTCGATTTAGAGAAGGTTGTATTGTCCAAAAATGGAACATTTGTTGGGAAGGGTTACTATTGTGATGGACTGTTTGTACTGAATATATCCTCTATTGATATTAATAAAATGAATTCGAGTTCTTCTTACTTGGTTGAGTCACTTGATTTATGGCATAATAAGTTAGGACATATAAATATGAATGTTCTAAAAAGAATGAAGAAAATGGGTCTTATATTTGATCTTTTAAATCAAGAACCAAATAATTTTGAAGTGTATGTAGAATCTAAGTTCCATAAGAAACCATTCAAATCAATTTTTAGAGGATCTGAGATTCTAAAACTAATTCATAGTGATTTGAGTGATGTTAAGAATCACATGTCTGAAAATAAAAAAATATATATACTATATAATCTTCATATATGACTTCTCGAGGTACATTAGGGTATACTTACTAAGAAGTAAAGATGAAGCATTGAGTTCTTTATCAAGTATATGACAGCAGTTGAAAACCAGTTAAATAAGAAAATTAAGAGAATTAGAACAGATATGGGAAGTGAATATGAATCATTACGTTTTAAAGAATTCTATGAAAAGAATGACATTATACATGAAATCACTGTCCCTTATACACTTGAACAAAATGGTATAGCAAAACGAAAAAAAAATAGAACTTTGAAAGAAATAATAAATGAAATGTTAAACAATTCCGATTTACCCTCAAACGTGTGGAGAGAAGTCATTCTTCCTACTTGTCACATCCCGAAAAGAATACCTTATAAAGTTAACAGTAAGACACCATATGAACTATGGGAGAAACATCTTACTAGTTATAAATATCTTAAAGTGTGTGGGTGCTTAGCAAAAATATGATTACTAAAAACTAAGAAAATGAAATTAGGTTCGAAAATAATAAACTATGTGTTTATAAAATGCGCAGAAAATAGTGCAACCTACAGATTCTTAGTCTTGAAATCTAAGGATAACATCCTACACCCCAACAGTATTATTGAGGCAAGAGATGCAGAATTCTTTAAGAATATTTTTCCAATGAAAGCCACATCTAAAGAAAATAAAAATAATGATACTTCAAGTATTGCCTCAAGTAATAAGAATGTAGAAAGAGAAGACGTAGAAGAAATACAACTAAGGAAGAGCATAAGGGTTAGGAAAGAAACTAACTTAAGATATGAATTCTATACTTTTCTCCTTGAGAATGATCCTTTAACCTATACAGAAGCTATCAATTGACCTGATGCATCCTTCTAGAAAGAAGTTATAAATGATGAATTATAATATATTCTGTTTAATAAAACTTGAGAATTGGTAGTCTTGCCCCTTAGAATAAGCTACAATAAGATGTAAATAGGTTTTTAGAAAAAAGTAAAAACTTTATAGTATCATTGACAAGTTTAAATCTAGATTAGTGGTTAAGGGTTTCTTTCAGATAGAAGGAATGAATAGACTACTTTGATATATATTCTCCTGTAGCTAGGATATCTTCTATTAGAGTCCTTATAGCCATAGCCTCTATATACAAACTTATTGTACATCAAATGGATGTCAAAATAACTTTATTGAATAGGAGTTTAGAAAAAGAAATATACATGGATCAACCTTAAGGTTATAAAATTGAAGGTTAAAAAATAAAGTAGGTAAATTAATCAAATCCCTATATTGTTTAAAATATTCTCCTAAACATTGGCATGAGAAATTTGGCAATGCTTTGAAATGTAATGGCTATAGAATAAATGATGCAGAGAGATGCATATAAAACAATCTCCTAAATAGGTAATGAAAGAGTTATTAGTTGTTTTTATATAGATGATATACTCATTTCTAGAACTAGTCTTAAGTTAATTAACTGGACTAAGAAATTCTTGTCATGACAATTTGATGAGAAAGATGTAGGCGAGGTTAATGTGATTCTTGGAATAAAAGTAATTAGAAAATATGATGGTTTTATTCGATATCAATCTAATTACATTGAGAACGTGTTAAAATATTTTAATCACTTTAATAGCATACCTGTTAGCACTCCTTATGATTATTCTATTCATTAAAAAAAAAAAAACATAGTAAAAGTGTATCACAACTTAAATATTCTAGAATCATTGATAGCCTAATATACCTAATGAATTACATAAGGCTAAATATAGCTTATGCAGTAAATAGATTGAGTAGATACTCATAACCCTAATCATGATCATTGGAATACTTTATGTAGAATTGTAACACCCTGTACTTTTCAGTACTCGGGTGTTATCAATTTAGTTTACAAGTGCATGGGAACACACTTAGCTTACACTACACATCATCATACAATGATTCACAATCTGTCCACCTTAACCATTTGATTTGGACTTCGACGACTCACAATACATCTACTAAGAATAAAGTCAAACCACTTTGAATGGACCATTAATTTCTTGTAATAGGATTACGTCATGAACGATTATCTAACTCGTAATCTAAGCTAGCAATTGAGGCTTACGATATCATATCTATATACCTTAAATTCATTTGACCTTAAGAACGAACCAAACCTAAATGTTTGTGTGAAGTAAATATACATAACTTGTCGATCCGACCATATGCAAGGCAACTCACTTAATTGACCACAAGATCAATCCATAGGAGAAATCTTTATCGGTAATTAAGCGAAATGAACCCTATACCTGATTTAAGCCTTTAGACTTGAATCATTATATCTGAAAATGATCTAACCGTGGGATCAACAAAGATTGTCTAAAAACACAAATTGAATAAAGACCTATATAGGCAATATGTAATTTATAGATGAATGACTAATCAAGACTTAAATTAATTAAGAAAGATACTTTAATCCATAACAAGTTCCACAACTTTAAAAGAACTTTTCATTTAATAATGTATAGATATATAAATTAAAATGAGTAAGAAAATAAAACAAAACTATTATTTTATTTAAAAGAGTTTATATAACCCTTTAAATAACAAACCATCATTTAAGAACCATTCACAATCAAATTAAGAGTAAATCCGATCGCTAAATCGACCAAAATGATCAATTAGACATAAAAATTGATAGATGTGGCCCACCTGGGTTTTTTTTATCTAGCCCATCTTCGACCCAAGACCTTAGAATAACTGGCTAAGATAGATAGATGGAGTAGATTTCGTGAATCATCGCAGTGGACCCCACTTTCGATGTGCTTGTACACATGCAAGTGATGCACTCGAAGTGCAGCGGATTGTCGACCTGGTCAACAACTTGTTGACCCGATAAAATATTAAAAAGGGAGAATTCCCTCCGTTTTTGTCGCTCGAACCAAGTCCGAACGGCGGATTCCGTGTTGATGATCGATGGCCCACAAATCGCTTACGGTTGGAAAATTCAAACCATCCATCATGAAGAATGGTCAATTTCGACTAGCCCATGATCAACTTCACATGTTGAAACACGTGCGTAGTTCAACCTCTAGCCCAATCAAAGGCACGTGTAATGCTTCTTAAAATAAGAATCTGAGTCACTCATGGGCTACCAACAAAAACCCAGCAAATCCCATGTGTGGGAGCACGTGCGTGTGAGCACAAAAACCATCCCAAGCAGAGGCATGTGTGCGGCATTCCAAAAATGGAAACCTTATCCCGTTGCGGCTTGCCTGGCAATCCAGACCATTCTTCGTGTATAAATCTCAACCATACGTTCAAACGACGAGCCGCTTTTAGGGCTTTTTGCCGCTGGAAAGTGAAAAGGCGGAAGGAATCTCGCCATTTTGGGTGCTGGCTCAATCCCAGCCACACAGTCTCTTCCGAAAACCCTTAAAAAGCATCTCATGCATTAGATTTAGGGCTTCTCGAAGCCTCTCTTATAATGATACAAGATCTCGCATGAGATCTCTTTGTTCGAACTAAATCATGCGAGTCGAGAAAATCTCACTCACGACTGAAGTATCTACAATGTTTCTCTAGAAAGGTGGGTTTCACTCAATCACAGGACCAATCCTCACCGTCCACACGTTAACGATCATCAGATTAACCATTTGTAATTGATCTCACCATTAACGGCTGGATCATCTTCCCCGTTAACTGTTTATTCCCATTATCTTACCGTGGGTCCTGTTTCATGATCAAGGTCACCCATTCGGTGGGCCATGGTGTCAAAAATCCATCTGTGGCAATAGATTTCGACCACGCAACGATCTATAAAGAGATCATCAACCATCTCTCCTTATTAATCTAGATTAGTGGCTCGACTGTAACTAATCAGCTAATTAAGAGCCAATGTTTCTACCCTTCTATAAGGCTATAAATAGCCACTTTCTTTTAGGGCAACGGGGGCCAGAAATGGAAAATTGGAAAGAGAGGGGTGTGCACCATTTTCTCAACCACACCAAATTACAGGAGCGTGTCCAGCTCACTGCCTGAGATACGAGCTCGTGCTAGTAGCTCTAGGCTTCTTTTCACGGAAGCTCCTTTCCGAAAAGAGAAAGGAAATCATAAAGAAGAGAAAAGTGCACTGATCTTCCCTGTTGCACTGAGTTATTGGACTCGGTTTGAGTCGTCGTGAGTCAGGTTGAGCTTCATCAAGTCCAGCCACTATACAGAAGATTTAAAGAAAGCTAGAGAAGAAAAAGGAGAAGAAGAACGAAAGTAAAAGGAGAATCAAGAGAGAGTGAGAAGAGAGAGAATGAGAGCGTCGTCTTTGGCTGCACCAACTGACTCAGTGAGTTGGTAGGACGAGCTTTGCTCTGTCTAGCTGGGTGTTCTCTAGCTGGGAGCAAGAAGGAAAGATAGAGAAAGAAAGGAGAAAGTAGAAGAAGAAGCTGAGTTGACTCAGTCCAGCCCAAATCGAGTCCTGGACTGAGTGGGAGTTAAGTATGGGTGTTGTCAATCCGGGTAGCAGAAAAGAGAGATGATAAAGAAAAAGGGAAGAAACAAAGGAAGAAAGGAAGGTAGAAAAAGGAAGAAAGGGGAAAGAAAGGCGGAGGAAGAAGGAGAGTTGTGGGCTGCCAAGTTGACTCAGTGAATTTCCTGAGTCTAGATCTGGTTTAACCCAGTAAATTGTTGGATATGTGTTATAGGAAGAAGGAAGAGGTGGAGGAAGGAAGAGAAAGGGAAGTGGGATTTAGATTACCATCGAGTCGAGTCGATTTGACTCGCTAAATCCAAATTGAGTCAAGTTGCTAGGACTAGCAAAAGGGCTGAATGTTTGGGAAAATATGGGAGAAAAAGAAGAAATGGGAAGAAGAAGAAATGAAGGAGTTGATTCGTTGCAGCTGTACAACCTTGTATTAAATCTAGAATGATTTGTGTTGATCTAATATTTTTGAGTCGACTCGATCAAAGGTTTGTAGTGTTGGATAGTTTAAAATTCTTCCTCCGTTCTAAGTTGTAATTGATGCATTAGGAGCAGAATTTGGTGTTCATTCACCTTTAAAACAATGTAGCCTAACTATCTATGTATGATATTTTAAGTTAGGTCAGGTGCCATGAATCCCTTTGTAATCCCTAGTCTAGCAAGAAGAGAATCCACACTTCAAGGTGAGGAATACCCTTCAAGCTTTTCTACGTCATGATAGTTAGCTTGGTTCATTTAGTTGCTGATTTCTTAATATAGTGCAATGTGGAAATAATGATGAATGTTAAATCCAACATATTTAGGTTTAAATTCAAGTAATATAACATGTTATAGATCTCTAGTATCCTTATTCTGATTTAAGATGCGTACTTTATATGTGTAAGTACTAATGACATTGTATGTGGCTTGTTCTACCACCTGTGCTTGCTTGATGGTGTTTTTAAGAAATCCTCAAACTAGTGGCCACATGTGTTATGGATTAAATAAATTTACGTTGTGAACTTATCATCTTGTAGATCATTTATGCCTAATGGCTTTTAGGGAATAATCCCTTCTTATCGTACCCTTGAATGGAGTATTCGGCCCTTACAGCTTTTATGGAACAATCGCCTCATATAGCTTTAATGGATTGTCTTTGTATAACTTTGTGATGATAAGTTTCACTTGTTAGACTAAGATTGGCGACTAGTTGTATAGGTTACTTTTAAACATCATATTTGTTAGTCTTATGAGCCAGTGATGGTAGAATGGGATACTATGCCTGAGTTATTGGCCTATGTTAGGTGACAAACCTCCCATAATGACCTTTGAGCCCTCTTAAAATGATTGTAGTATTACATTTTCATAGCATATGGTCTTTTCTGGGTGGCTAGTTCTCCTTGGGCATACCTTTGAGTATTTTTTTGGGTGACTGTTCTCCTTGGGCGACCTCGTTATATGATCTTTTTCGGGTGGCTAGTTCTCCTTAGGCATATTTTTGAGTACTTTTTCGAGTAGCTAGTTCTCCTTGGGCGTACCTTTGTGTACTTTTCTGGGTGGCTAGTTCTCCTTAGGCGACTTCATTGCATAGACATTTTCAGGTGACTAGTTCTTCTTGGGCGTACCTTTGAGTACTTTTTTGGGTGGCTAGTTCTTCTTGGGTGACTTTTTACCAGCTGGATGTGCACTACCAAGTTTGTGAGCATGTACATGCATTCATATATTTAAACAAGATTATCATTGTGAAATTTATTTGATAAATGCGTATCTGATGAACCTTGTCTGAATTATATGATAATCATGGTGAAATAATTGTTATATACTGTTCCTGATAACTATACTTAATTATCTTGATGATATGATAAATCTTGGGCGTTATATCTCACTGGATAGCCATTGATGCTATCAAACTGTACTCAGTGTGCAGGAGACGTAAATGATGCATATGTTGGTGTTCATATGGAATAAGAGCAGTCAGATGATCTTGCGACTCCTTATTCCTAATTTCATTTGTATTTAATTTGTATTGTCATGTTTGTAAAAGTTACGACATTTATTTGTATAAGTTCTCGGGTAGCCACAAGAATATTTGGCTATGTATATTTGGACTCCCCTCTTATACTTGATTTGCTCATATTCCGCTAAAATTATTAATTTTGATAAAAGAAAAAAAAATGTAAGTGATATTTAAGCCACGTTATAGGTTAATGCTCGGGTTTTTAAAAAACGAGTAGTGTACTCGGGTTTCGAGAACTGGGGTGTTACAAGAATACTAAGGTATCTAAAAGGTACAATTAGATATGGTATATATTAATTAGCTTTCCAGCTATATTGGAATGATATAGCGATGCAAACTAGATTAAAGATTCAGATGAAATAAAATTCACAGGTTGATATGTTTTCATTTTTGGTGGATGAATTGTCTTTTGGAAATCTACCAAACAGGCTTATATTGCTCAGTCTACTATGAAATCCAAGTTCATTACTTTAGAAAAGGCTGGAACAGAAGCAAAATGGATTAGAAATCTATTAACTGATATATCTTTGTGGCCAAAACTTATTTCGGCTACATCTTTACATTGTGATTGTCAAGCTGCTATACTAAGAACAAATAATAAGATCTATAATGATAAAAGTAAGCATATTCAACTCCAGCATAACTTAGCAAGACATTTATTACATAATAGAGTAATAGCTAGTAATTTAATAAGATCAGAGAAGAATTTGGCAGATCCTCTAACTAAAGGATTTAGTAAACAACTAGTTTTAGATATATCGAAGGGAATGAGGCTGAGTCCAATATCATAAGCTACCGGTATTGGTAACCCAACTTATATAAATGGAGATCTCATATGATAGGTTTTAAATGGATAAACAACAAAACACTAGGAGACGTATAACATTACGATAAGAAAGCCCCATTTTATGATGTAGGCAGTGCAAACAACAATTAGTAAGGTTGAGTTCTGAACTCTTGGGGCTTGTTTGGATTCACGTATAGTATTGTACTGAGATGTAAAACTGTCCCATCAAGGTATTAGTGGTACTGTAGCATGAATGCAGCTGCAATTTGAAAACCACTCACAATGTTTGGATTAAAGTACACTTGTATTTAGAGAAATTCTGGATTTCCAAAATCAGTGTTTGGAAGTGGAGTCTTCTTCATGCTGGCCCTGATTTCTAGCCCATTGAACATACTGCTTCTTTCCACCAAAGTTTTCATAGTTATTCACCGAGCTCAATATCAGCTTAATCCCATGTCTCCTTGCCTCAGATATTACAAAATCCAATCCCTTTAATAAACACTCCCCCCCCCCCCCCCCAAAAAAAATAAATAAATAAATAAATAAATCAGCAAGCAAAAATCAAGACATTACATGAAAGAAAGGAAATTGATAGCATACCCATATTGACTGATAAATGCAAGCTTCTTTCTCTATGTATGGTATGATAAATACTACAACTTTTCACTATTGTAATACTAGAAGGAGAAAATTGTTGGTGTGAACACTCAATACTGGCTGCCCAAAGAAACTATGGAATGATATTTACACCTTTTATTTTTAATGATAGCCCCTTATGTACGTATGGTATCAAATACTAATCTCATTCTAAATCCCAAAAGTAGAAAGAAATGTTGATGCATCAATAGGAGAGGATGTAAATATCGATTCCCACAAAATGGTTGAAAGAGAAAGGGAGCTTTTATTCACACCCATTCTTATTAGCATATACACCCTTAATTTCTTTCAACACTGCTATAATGCAATAATACAAGCAACGCAGAAAGAGAAAAGGGCATGTCTCTCTATCAGCTCTCCTGAAGAAAAGATGAAATGGGCTATTTTCAAATAACCAGACCTTAAACATCTGCTCATTGTAGGAGCCTGGAGAGTACTGCAAAGCTCCATATCCACCATCACTGAAAGCCCATGTTCTTGCCACTGTGAGACCATGGCTAGAGGCTTCCTGAAATGCAACTAAGACCTTGCTTCTCTGAGATGGGTTTGACCCAATATACATCAACCAGTAAGCATTGAACCCATTTGAAAAGAAGGGGCTCCCATTTAATACAAAATGCAATCCTCTTGTCCTTATAAAACCATTTGCATGGACTGGGAGAAGAAGCTGTTGTTGGAAGAAGGGGAGAAGGAAAACCAGACTCAGATGCTTCATTTTAGAAGCCATATTTGGTTATTGAGAAGGATGTAAGCTTCAGAGATTTCCGACGCTATGTGAAGCATCAACCACATACGGTGGTGGAGGTCTCTAAAGAGGTGTACCGCAGGACGATCTTCACCATAGAGGGTGTGAGAAACAGGAGAAAACCACGTTGTAGAGAAGAGAGAGTAGAGTTGTCTTGTGGTCCACTGAACCACGCTGCTGAAAAGGAGTTTTTTCTTTTAAACTTCCGTCTGTTGTGGCGGTGCGGTGTAATGAAAGCACTGCACTGCAGCCTGCATTATACGCTGACATACGAGATGCGTGGAGCATGAAAAATGGTTCGGCGACATACTCGGCCCACCAGTGTACCACGTGGTGATGTTTAGATAGACATGCAATGAAATGTATATTTTTTTAAAATATACAATGTTACAATGTTGTACAATCTGGGCCCGGCATCCAAACACGCCCTTAATGAATCCATATGTTATATACTTATTGGTGGTGTATTCAGTTGTTACGTACACTTGATGGAATTCACTTATACTAGTGTGGATGTGAGGTCACTTTCTATGAGAACTTGGACGAATTCTCTAAAACACTGGTGAAATCCAGGTAAAGGTGCATGAAAACATCAAAACACAATCATTTATATCGAAACAATTGTGTGAGTGACATGTGTAGCCATTTTACATTAATAGGAATCTAGTTTAAGACTTTTTGTCATTTGACTCCTGTGAACCTACCTGGTCTATTCTAAGTATCGATTCAAGTCTATTAGACATCGATATAATGCACAATTGTTTTCATCTAACACGAAAGTTATCATTTTAAAACATGTGGGGGATTGTTGTAATTTTTTTGGTGTTTCAAAATAAATAAAAATGATTTTTAACTGATTTGAAAATTTTTCTCTGATTTTTCAAAAAGCAACAAAGACATTTTGTCTTGCAGTGGTGTGGGTTTAATCCAACATTTGATAGGCAATGAAAAAAAACTTGAGTTTATAAAAAGAAGATTTTGTATAGGGCTTAGGCCCCTTTTAGAGGGCATGTGAATTTGGTTGTTTGGGGGATATGCCATCAGCCCAAATTTATGCCATGAACCATGCACGCCCCGGGCCTGGCCGTGGATGTGAACGTGGTGTAGTGTGGTGCAGTGTGGTGTGCATGTGACCCACGCGAGTATACTTGCAAGCCAAAAAGTTTTTTGTTACCTTTTGAAATTTCGTTTTGCAATGGTTAACCAGAACGGTTATTTGTTTTGTATTTCTGAACATAGCCAATAAATGAAAAGTTTTTTACTTCAAAAAAATCCGATAGCCATGACTGTTGGCAAGGGTGCGTGCACAACCATTCAAGGCAACTTTTGAATTCTATATAAGGGACTTCTCAATTCAATCTTTCGTCTGTCTTTTTCCCACTTCAAATCTCTGCAATGATTTTTTTTTTTTTGTTCATCTGGTTCAGTCTTCGGGTTAGACATATAGTGATGGTTCAGGTCTTCATACATCAAGTGCATTGGTGTGATGAGATAACATTCGAAGTATTTTGGAGATTGATTGTCCAGTATTCCTGTTGCACTACGGACATCATCTAAAGGAGGACAAATCAATTTCAAGTTGAGTGACTTTTGTCACGCGTTGAATCAAATAAAATTTCTAAATTCCTCCTTATTCAAATTTATAAATTTATTTTAATTTATTTTTATAATTAATTTTAATTCTGAATTTTCATAATTGTCGATTTACATATCCAAAATTTCTACACATTGCTCAATAGAGGAGAGCAAAGATGCTTAATGGGATGCTTTTTTATGTATAATATCTAAGAAAAACCATGGATTTCATACAGTAATTATTATACTTAGCATCAAAGACAATTAACAGGCGCAAAGGTTATTTTTGCCTATTACATTTAGAATATTCACTTGTGAAACAAACATATGTACCTATATTTCTAAAATACGCTCGGAAACAATCTTAAAGAATGTAACCATTGCTCTCATGCTTTCAATTCCTTTCTTTTGTATTTAAGCAAAAAAGCCCTAAGTGAGATTGTTTATCTTATAATGAAAAGAGCTAAATCATCAAATGGTTAAAATATTACTACATGGGTGTATTTTTTAGGTACCCCCATCTACTACCAGGCCCATCGTGTAAATAATTTGGATCATCGAAAATGGACTCCAACAACTATAGTCCCGGAGTAAAAAATAGCAATAAGGGAATATAGCACCATTAGCACACCAAACCTCTTATGAGTTTCCAAAGGACGGGTTATAACGTCTCGGAAAAATCTGTACAAAGACCCAAGTACTACCTCAGGCAGAAATCACTCAGGACCAAATCCTTTAGAAATTAGATAAAATTAACTAAGTGCTAAACTAGTTTACCTGTGAAATTAGCATTAATCACTTTAAATATGAACTGCAAGACCCAAAACTTACAGAATTATCAACACTACATTACCCTATAATCTAGGATCAATCTCATTACCATGTTGCTCTTGGGAGCACATTGAAACTTCGTATCGAACTGGACCGCGCGTCAAAAGTCCGATTACTGCAAAACCAAACGGTTAGGACCGCCTTACTGGGCTTAACAACCCTCTCGGAAATCAAGTCCAAATTGTGTCTAGAAACGCACAACTTGAATCCGGAGCGAAGTGCGTGAGAAACGTGGATATCTTTAGAAATAAGAATCTAAATTTAAGTAATTTGAGACTTGTCGCTTGTGAGCCAAATATAAGGATTCTGACCGTCAGAATCTGACTCAATTACACCCTCAGATCAAGAGAAATTTTCCACACATGCCAGTGCACTTGTGGCCCTAATCGAGTACCGGTGACCGTCGAATTAAAACTGGTCCGCCATGGTCGATCTGTAAATCCGATCAGACCGAAAACTTAACCTGACATAGATCCAATGTTAGGGAGCTTAAGTCCGACCACACATAGAAAGGGGGCCTCCAGAAGTGCTCCGTTAGATCGGGACAAGCGCCCTTTGGCTATAACCTAAGTATACCTTGGCCCTGAGGCCATTCCCATCAGTTCTGGGCCTATATAAGGGCCTTAAACCCTCTCTCATTCATTCCATACGAATTTGGGAAAAACCCTAGGAGAGAGAAGAGAGTAAAGAGAGAGAAAGTGAGAGAGAAGTTGGTGAAGATTCCTGGGATTCCTCTCTGCTAATCCACCTGCTGAAACGCCACTCCCGTGTGGTTCTTCCAGTGTTTTCAACGCCGTACTTGGATAAGAAAATCTAACCCTAATCCGTTCTAGGGATTCAAATAGTCTAAGTGATGAAATAGCTAACATATTGCATGCTATAGGTAGGCCTCGTGTCGTAAACAACGACTTGACTTACAAACTAAGTCCAATACACGTTTACCGGCATAAGGTGTGGACTATAGACGTATAGGTTATGGTTTTCAAAGCTTTCAATGTCAGTTAATGATAGATTCCTGACGTGGATGCTATTTCACATGCAAATGCGATGTCTGTCTTGCATTTCAGTTATATATGAACTATATGAAGTTTAACGTATTTTTTGTATTTGTAGAAAGTACCGTATACGTATGAAATTTGTGAGCGTGTATGCCATGATTAATTACCGTGTGTATATACTAGTTATACGTGTAACAAATCCTTGGCGAAAGGATTCGCCCTAATATATGTTGGACCACCTTACGTTATGTAGGCTAATAAGTATAGTCTAGGTGTTTGTGAAAATGCTTATATAAGTAAGTATTTAGGAGATAGTGCTTTAGGTGGGTGTTGAGATAGGATTCTCAACTACCTTAGGGATGTGTATGATTTCCTCCATGCATGTGTATGGATTCTTATTTATATTGCATCTTATAATATGCATGATATTATGATTGGACTACTTGGTTACTTCTGTTCTGACTACTTCACATGCTTACTGGTTAAGGTCCAATGTGTATGGGGCTATGTTATTGTCCAGGCAATAGGTAATAGGCTTTGAGTTCGTGGCTGAGATTTATTCGCCACGTAGGATGTGTTTGACGAACCCGAGCCGTACTAGAGTGGTCGACAGTGGTTAGGCCACACGGAGTGCTTATGCACTTCATGTCAATCAACTCAACGTATGCTCGCACTAGTCGAGCTCGTCAAGTAACCCGATTGGCCCTATGTATGTTCACCATGTTTAGACACTACTGCTTGAACCTAAGGTATCAAACTCACTAGTGGAAATCTCGTTAACCTTGGTACCATGATCCGCTAAGACTCATGAGCCGGACATGGTGGTATGGGACACCGTGGTCGACCTGTCGGCTTACGCCGGGGAGACGAGCCTCCTCGTAGTAACCAGTGAGCAATACTGTGTCGTGAGCTGAATACGATGTTATGGGACACTGTATTCGAGCTGTCGACCGACACTGATCAGGTGACGAGCCCTTTGTAGTGACCTCGAGCATACTCTGAGACTGTGTAGAGGCGACGAGTCTTTCCGAGCAATTAGAGTATAAGCTAGGCCTGCAGTGATCAGGTGACGAGCCCTTTATAGTGACCTCGAGCATACTCTAAGACTGTGTAAAGGCGACGAGTCTTTCCCTATCAATTAGAGTATATGCTAGGCCTGTGATGAGGGTCAAATATTGCATATCAAACCCTGATCATTACCAGATTTTACGTATATGATAATGCTTAATGGAGTATTTTAACTGTATTTTTGTTACAGGATGAAATTAGGAGCGTTGATTGAAAAAATGATGTTAAAAGCATGAATTGTACGCTCCGAAGACACCAGACCAAGAGACGGACTCCAGAAAACCACGATCAACGGAGTTACACGACAAGAATCCGAGAAAATCAAGTCGTTCACGTTAAAGAGGCCCGAAATTGGTCCAGAATGCAAGATCACATGTTTCCCGCCATCCGATCAGTTCGAAACTTCATACATGGGATGAGGGCCATAAATTAACTATACATATTAAATTTCAACCTCTGGATATCTCGGGAAGTGCCCCAACGGACAAATCAGCCCACAAACCATCGATTTTGGTCCCACCTACAATCTGGATATGCCTCAAATTTGGTCTCATCCCGTTTTATGAGGTGAGAAAATAGATGGTCGGATTAGATTTTCGATAACTATCAAGGTGGACCCCACATGAGTTGAGAGTGCACAATGCACAAGTGCACTCGGTGTGCAGAATCCGGACCGAACCCGGCGTCAAAAGTCGGTTTGACCGACTTCTTCCGCAAACGCTGCGTTAACGCCAGTTGTTTGGAAACGGCATTGCCGCACGCCTGGTTGATTTCGGACAAGTTGTGGGCCCCACCTATTGTCCAAACGGACAATCCAATCCGTCCATTCTCTGTCTGAGGTCAATGTTACCAAGGTGTAGGTGGCCGAATTTCAAATAAGAGCGATTATGGAAATCTAACCGTTCAAAAGCAGGTTGAACGGTAGAGAGAGATAACGTGTGGGTCTCGTCAACAGAAGGTGAAAACTACATATTCCTGACCGAAATTTTCTCCTCCATCCAATGGACGGAGTGGATTTCCCAAAATAACTACAAAATGGGCCCCACCATTGTCACCGCGAATCTGCATCCCCATTAGCGTCAGCGAAGGAACGGACGCTGTCCGGTTTTTACGAATGGAAAGTGGGCCCCACACATGGCCCGTACGACCGATCCGAGCCGTTCATCGTGTAAAGGGCTTCGAGAGCTTCAAAACCATGCTGATATTCCACACCCATGCGTGCACACGTGTGCAGTACAGAGGCCACAAACGGACTGCTCTGCAACGTTTAAATCTGATCTTTTTGTGTTTTCTTCTCTGGGACGCATCATTGGACGTTCAAAACTACCTATTCTTGACTGAAATTTCGTCCTGAATCCAATGGATGGGATGGATTTCCCAGAAAACACTTCCATGGGGCCCACCGATCACGACAGCGAAAAGGTGCGAAAGTTTCACACAAATTAAGAAATCCGGTTTTCCAGGCGGTTGTGGGCCACCATCTTTGATCATATGGCAGATCTGAACCGTCCATTATGTAGAGGACCCAAGAAAGTCCTAAGGGACGGTGTTTGTTGGAATTTGAACGAGGAAAGTATGGTGTTTCGAGGTCCTGAACTTGGCCGCGAAAAGGTTTTTTGCTGCGCGTGCGACAGCTTCCCAAATCCGATTTTCACCACTCCAGCCACTCCATCAGTTATAAAAAGAGTTGCAAAACATGAGGAAGGGCATCCAGAGAAGCAAGGAAGTTCAGATCTAAAGCAAGGGAGAGAAGAAAGAGAAGAAAGAAGAAAGAGAGAAATTGGTTTGATGTTTTGTTTATGAATTTTATTTATCCATCTATTTAATGGATTTTATGGGTAACTAATCTCTCAGCTAGGGCTGAGATGAAGCCCCTAATTTGATTAACTCTTTTATTGTTGATTTTACTTAAAACTTGATTGGTGTGTCTCTTTCTCTAAGTGGGCTTGATTGGTTTAAATTCTCTACTTCTCCATCTATGAACTCGACCAAAGTATATAGATGGATGTTGTTTGGATGCTTATTCTAGGTGCTTGCGTTTAATTATGAACAGGTTCCTATAGGGGAAGAGACAGGGTGCTTTAATGAACGGTATATTCCATGTGCCCGACCAAGGACATGGGATATGTTATTCATAGCATTGTTTGAAGGAATTAGACAATCATGTATGCCTAGATTAAGGACACAGATTGTGCTTTCTCTAGATAAGTTAGATCAATCTAAATTAAAGTGAATTAACGAAAAAACAAGGGTTAGGATAATTAGGGGTGGATTCGAAAGTCCTAGTGCTCTCTCGATTGAATTTTCTTCCTTATTCTCAATAGTTATTTTTCATAAATTTGTGTTAGTAATTCGCTACATTAATTGTTGGATTAGTTAAGGAGAATCCATGATTTAAATTGTGACGACCAGTCCTCGTGAGATTCGACCTCAATCTTCCGAGTTTATTACTACATCACAACCCTATACTTTGGGAGTGAACAAGTTTTTAGCGCCTTGATTTTGTAAGTGTTATTTCGATCCAAATTGATTTAAGATTTTCTCTTATCATAATTCATAAGTCTTAGGATTTTACTAACTTTAGATTAGAGTTTTTGTTAGAAACTAACCTATTTCCTATTTCTAGGTCCTGACATAAATTTCTAATTTGGTAATCCCTTTCTAAATTCTCTACTCTTTCTAATTTCTATTTTTAGAATTAGGATTTTATTTTTTTAGAAATTTTTTAGTTTCTAATTTTAGATTTAGATTTTTTTTTTTTTAAGTAACTTTCTATTTTCTAGTTTTAGAAATTTTTTTTTTCCCTTTTTAGAAACTAACTTAGCTTTTTATTAACTTTCTAATTCTAGGATTTCTTTCCTTTTTAGAAACTAACTCTTCCTTTTTGTTCTTTAGAAAATTTCTAATTTTAGATTTTCTGTTTTAGAAACTAACTTGTTTTGTTTTCTTTTGCAGGATTCTAACATAGATCTCCAAATTGGTAACATCTTTCTAAATTCTCCAGTCTTCTCTACTTTCTATTTTGAGAATTAGGCTTTTATTTTTTTTAGGAATTTTCTATTTTCTAACTTTGGATTTAGAAACTTTCTATTTTTTAGTTTTAGAAACTTTTTTTTTTTTTTTTTTTTTTTAGAAATTAACCGTTGCTTAGGATTTTTCTATCATTATTTTAGGAAACTTGATTTGTTTTTGTTTTTATTTACTGAGGAATTGAGGAAGGAAGCTACTAAGTGAAGGAGGAGCTTCTTAAATCTTCGCCATCAATCATCTCCTTTTCCTGGTTCTTTCTTCCCATTCTTATTTACATAGTTTTAATTTGTTTTAGAATCTCATATAGTTCTAGTTTTACTTCTCTTAGGTTACTTCTTAGTTTAATTTTCTTTCTTACATTGCAATAACATAGTTTATGCTAGGACGTAGATCTTTGAACATAGAACTAGCACCTTTTGATCCTGAAATAGAAAGAACTTTTCGTAGAAGATTTAGAAACATCCTATTTGAAATGGCGGAAGAGAATGGAACTAAAGCTCTTAGAGATTATTCAGCTCCTGTCCAATTCAATGCGCCTTCATGCATAGTGTTGCCCACCACCACGGCAGCACACTTTGAACTCAAGACTGGGGTCATACAGTTGTTGCCTTCCTTTTATGGTTTAGACAAGGAGGACCCATATCATCATGTGAAAGAATTCCTAGACATTTGCTCTACCTTTAGGTTTCAAAACTTTTCAGACGATTCAATCCGTTTTAGCCTTTTTCCTTTTTCTTTGAAGGATAAGGCGAAAGCATGGTTGAATTCTCTAGAAGTTGGGTCTATCACTACATGGGACCAATTGTCTAGGAAGTTCTTAAACAAGTTCTTCCATGTTCACAAAACTAATGCTCTCCGTAGGGAAATTACCAATTTCACACAAAAAGAGGGAGAGCACTTTCATGAATGTTGGGAAAGATGGAAGGACTTACTTCTTAAATGTCTACACCATGGTTTTGAAAAGTGGCAACAAGTTCAATATTTCTATGACGGTTTGACACCCCAAAACCGTCGCATGGTTGATGCCACTAGTGGAGGGTCATTCATGACCAAAAATGATGTTGAAGCATGGAACTTCTTTGAAACCTTGTGTGAAAATTCCCAGCAATGGGACTATTCAAATAGAGGTGACAGAAGTCCCCAACCACAAAAGAGAGGTGGTATATATGAGATAGGAGTCATGTCAGATCTGTGCACCAAGCTTGATAACCTGACAAAGAAAGTTGATGCTCTGGTATTAAATAATGGACCTCCACAAACAGCTCAAGTTGAGGCATGTGCCATATGTTCTAATCCTGCCCATCCTATGCAGTCTTGTCCATCTAGTGCAGCATCCCCAGAACTTCTTTCTGAACAAGTACATGCAATGAACACTTTTCAAAGACCTGGGAATAATCCTTACGCAGAAACTTACAACCCAGGTTGGGCTAGGCATCTAAATTTCTCTTGGGCGAAAGGACCACAACAAGGAGGACCATCTGAAAATCCTCCCATGCAACCACACTCCCAAGTTGGCAGTCAACAATTTCAGCGATTTCATAATATCAACAGCGCACCTTTTGCACAATCAAAGAAATCATCTCTTGAGGATACACTCAATCTTTTTATGCAGAGTTCTCTCCAATTCCAAAAAGACACCCAACAAACCTTACTAGCCAACCAGTAAAGCTTACATGTAAATGCGCAATCCATTGCCAAGCTGGAAGTACAAATAGGTCAACTAGCTGCCACATTGAGTGAGAGAGAGAAAGGCAAGTTCCCTAGTCAACCTGTAGCTAATCCAAAGGGACAGTATGAGATTGGCTCAAATTCCAACCAAGGGCAATATCATGAGCAAGCCAAATCGATCACTACCCTTAGGTCAGGCAAACAGATTGACAACAGAATAGAGATGCCTAGGGATGAACCAAATTCTAAAGCAGAGGATCAAGAAGAAGCAGAGAGACACACTAATGCATCCAAAGTCCAAAAGCTCTCTGACTCTCCAAGAGCTACTAATGTGCCACCCTATGTGCCCAAAGCACCCTTTCCTCAACGTCTGGCACCAATGAAGAAAAGAAATAACTTTAATGAAATCCTGGATGTGTTTAAAAAAGTGCAAGTCAACATTCCGTTACTTGATGCCATCAAGCAAGTCCCCGCGTAGCTAAGTTTCTTAAAGATTTATGCACTCAAAAGCGTAAGCAGAATGTTCATAAGAAAGTCTTCCTTGCAGAGCAACTCAGCTCCATGATTCAACATAACACCCCTCCTAAATTTAGGGATCCAAGAGCCCCCACCATTTCTTGCGGCATAGGAGATCATAAGATTGGGAAGGCATTGCTTGATTTAGGGGCGAGTGTCAATTTGTTACCATATTCGGTTTATGAGCAGCTAGGACTTGGTGAGTTGAAACCGACTAAAATAACATTACAACTAGCTGATAGATCTATCAAGGTGCCCCGTGGTGTTATTGAAGATGTGTTAATACAGGTTGATAAATTTTATTTTCCAGTGGATTTCATAGTTATAAATACTCAGCCTGTCCAGAATCCTCATAGTCAGATCCCAGTCATCTTGAGTCGTCCATTTTTGGCCACATCTAATGCTATTATAAATTGCCAGAATGGAGTTATGAAATTGTCCTTTGGTAACATGAATATTAAACTCAATGTTTTTAATGCAGGACAACAATCCGCAGATTTGGATGACATATTTGAAGTGGACATGATCGAGAGCCTTGTGCAGGACTCCTTCCGTACATCTTTTGAAGATCCACTTGAGACATGCTTAGCACAATATGGGATGGACTTTGACATCGATAGTCCCATCCACGAAGTCAATGCACTGCTCGACTCTACTCCTATATTGGAGACTGAAAATTGGAAAGCAAAAGTAGAACCGCTTCATCCCTCTGAGACTCTTCCTGACAACACAGTTTGTGACTCTGAGAAGACAAAGGCGAGCAGGCTGCTTAATGTTCTTAGAGCATATAAGGCAGCAATTGAACGGAAGATAGCGGAAATACAGGGAGTATGCCCCACTTGTATGTATGGATCATCTTTGTGGAAATGTCGCGTGAAATGCAAAGGAAGCGTGATCCTAACATGGAAGAAGTCGATTCGAGCGAAGTCCACGAAATTATTTGACGACAGTGTCAGTTACCTCCTTTCAGATAGCACAGCTCATGGGAACTCACATCACTTGTCTGGGATCGGTTAATTAAGGATGAGGTAATTTCTTTGGCGGACCCTGGTTATAATGATTAGTCATTCATGTTCCGTTTCTGTCTGGCTAAAGACGTTAAACTCAGCGCTCCTGGGAGGCAACCCAGTCTTTTGTTTTATGCTTTTTTTTAGTTAGTTACTTCAATGTTTGTGGGTAACATTACTGCAAACCCTCACGAGACTACAACTCGTCCACTAGGGGTAACCTAGGAGTTTAAAGGCTTATTGCATACGCTAAATGCAATCGAGAGCACCTGTGAAAGTGGTATAGGTAGGATTTTCTTTTTAGGATTTTATTTATTTTTATTTTTTGTTTTGTTTTTGTTGATATCTCTCCTGTGCTAACTCGCTTTTATGTTGATATTCTTGAGAACGCCTCTTGATTCTCCATCCAGGTACTATCTTTCCCTCACTCCTCCTTTCTTTTCGTTGTCTCATGTGCATTGCATGTTTATTTCTTTTACATTGAGGATAATGTAAATTTTAGGTTGGGGGTGGGAGATTAGGTTACCTAATCAGCATTTTCTTGGTCTTGAGCAAAATTTGTGAAAATTTTAACATTTTTTCTGAAATTTCTGTTGAATTCAAAGTGATTTTGAAGGATAGTTGTGATTTTGAAATTACAAGATACAGAATGTGAGTAATTTATGACTCTTGGATTCAGTTGTCTGGTAGATTTCACAGTTAAGTTTGAATTGTTAATTCATGATTAGAAGTTGTAAACATTGATTGAGCCAGGATTGCACATATCAGATCTCACTTACACATTAAGTTTTCAGTTCGATATTAAAGGGTAACATGGTGATCATTAAAGCATGAAAGGAACTAGCCTGAAAAAAATTTTGTTAGCATCAGTTTATAAAGAAGAAGAGAAAAGGCTAAGACGCATAACCTTCACCATAGGTTTGCTCCCTATAGATGAAGATTCGATTCCCCATAGTTGACATGAGAAAAGAGTTAGGCGACAAGTTTTCACCATAGGTTTGCTCCCTATAGGTGCGGATTTGATTCCCCTCCTTGGCACCACTGTTTATAAAGGAAATCAAAGGCTGATAAAACGAAAAGATGATCTAAATGCTAGTGTTGGTTTCAGGTTGGTTGTCACGAATTACTAATGATATCATGAAATTGACAATTGGATCTTTTAATGATTGTAAGCCGAGATTACACTAAACACTCATGGAACTCAATGTTTAAAATTATTCTAATTAATGGATTAATATTTTAAACTTGATTATGTAGTTTACTATAAGCTTGATTTCAGGAGAAAAATCTTCTCACCATTCATGAATCTTAGAATTTTCACATCTCAATTATCTGTTCACCCGTCACTTGAGTTTACAGGAATTGTCTTTTATTTCTGAAATTATTTTTCGCATGTTTTGCTCGGGACTAGCAAAATGCTGGTTGGGGGTTGTGATGAGAGTCAAATATTGCATATCAGACCCTGATCATTACTAGATTTTACGTATATGATAATGCTTAATGGAGTATTTTAACTGTATTTTTGTTACAGGATGAAATTAGGAGCGTTGATTGAAAAAATGATGTTAAAAGCATGAATTGTACGCTCCGAAGACACCAGACCAAGAGACGAACTCCAGAAAACCATGATCAACGGAGTTACACGACAAGAATCCGAGAAAATCAAGTCGTTCACGTTAAAGAGGCCCGAAATTGGTCCAAAATGCAAGATCACATGTTTTCCGCCATCCGATCAGTTCGAAACTTCATACATGGGATGAGGGCCATAAATTAACCGTACATATTAAATTTCAACCTCTGGATATCTCGAGAAGTGCCCCAACGGACAAATCAGCCCACAAACCATCGATTTTGGGCCCACCTACAATCTGGATATGCCTCAAATTTGGTCTCATCCCGTTTTATGAGGTGAGAAAACAGATGGTCGGATTAGATTTTCGATAACTATCAAGGTGGACCCCACATGAGTTGAGAGTGCACAATGCACAAGTGTACTCGGTGTGCACTGGACCGAACCGAAGCGGTCAAAAGCTGGTTTGACCGACTTCTTCCGCAAACGCGTTATTCGCAATTTGTTTGGAAACAAGCGTCGCCTGTTGGTTGATTTCGGACAAGTTGTGGGCCCCACCTATTGTCCAAACGGACAATCAATCCGTCCATTCTCGTACGAGGTCAATGTTACCAAGGTGTAGGTGGCCGAATTTCAAATAAGAGCGATTATGGAAATCTAACCGTTCAAAAGCGGGTTGAAGCGGTAGAGAGAGATAACGTGTGGGTCTCGTCAGCGAAGGTGAAAACTACATATTCTGACCGAAATTTTCTCCTCCATCCAATGGACGGAGTGGATTTCCCAAAATAACTACAAAATGGGCCCCACCATTGTCACCGCGAATCCGCATCCCCATTAGCGTCAGCGAAGGAACGGACGCTGTCCGGTTTTTATGAACGGAAAGTGGGCCCCACACATGGCCCGTACGACCGATCCGAGCCGTTCATCGTGTAGAGGGCTTTGAGAGCTTTAAAACCATGCTGATATTCCACACCCATGCGTGCACACGTGTGCGGTACAGAGGCCACAAACGGACTGCTCTACAACGTTTAAATCTGATCTTTTTGTGTTTTCTTCTCTGGGACGCATCATTGGACGTTCAAAACTACCTATTCTTGACTGAAATTTCGTCCTGAATCCAATGGATGGGGTGGATTTCCCAGAAAACACTTCCATGGGGCCCACCGATCACGACAGCGAAAGGGTGCGAAAGTTTCACACAAATTAAGAAATCCAGTTTTCCAGGCGGTTGTGGGCCACCATCTTTGATCATATGGCAGATCTGAACCATCCATTATGTAGAGGACCCAAAAAAGTCCTAAGGGACGGTGTTTGTTGGAATTTGAACGAGGAAAGTATGGTGTTTCGAGGTCCTGAACTTGGCTGCGAAAAGGTTTTTTGCTACGCGTGCGACAGCTTCCCAAATCCGATTTTCACCACTCCAGCCACTCCATCAGTTATAAAAAGAGTTACAAAACATGAGGAAGGGCATCCAGAGAAGCAAGGAAGTTCAGATCTAAAGCAAGGGAGAAAAGAAAGAGAAGAAAGAAGAAAGAGAGAAATTGGTTTGATGTTTTGTTTATGAATTTTATTTATCCATCTGTTTAATGGATTTTATGGGTAACTAATCTCGGCTAGAAATTTGAGATGAAGCCCTAATTTGATTAACTCTTTTATTGTTGATTTTACTTAAAACTTGATTGGTGTGTCTCTTTCTCTAAGTGGGCTTGATTGGTTTAAATTCTCTACTTCTCCATCTATGAACTCGACCAAAGTATATAGATGGATGTTGTTTGGATGCTTATTCTAGGTGCTTGCGTTTGATTATGAACGAGGTTCCTATAGGGGAAGAGACAGGGTGCTTTAATGAGCGGTATATTCCATGTGCCCGACCAAGGACATGGGATATGTTATTCATAGCATTGTTTGAAAGAATTAGACAATCTGTATGCCCGATTAAGGACACAGATTGTGCTTTCTCTAGATAAGTTAGATCAATCTAAATTAAAGTGAATTAACAGAAAAAACAAGGGTTAGGATAATTAGGGGTGGATTCGAAAGTCCTAGTGCTCTCTCTGATTGAATTTTCTTCCTTATTCTCAATAGTTATTTTCCATAAATTTGTATTAGTAATTCGCTACATTAATTATTGGATTAGTTAAGGAGAATCACAGATTTAAATTGTGACGACCAGTCCTCGTGGGATTCGACCTCGATCTTACCGAGTTTATTACTACATCACAACCCTATACTTGGGGAGTGAACAGCCTGCAGTGATCAGGTGCAGAGCCCTTTGCAATGACCTAGAACCGCAACATCGTATGAGATTTACTAGGACTGACGACCTTAGAATGGATCATTGTTTGGGAAATAATATAAGGGAGGTACCTTAGTTTCTCAATCATGTTGTATGAATAAACCTAAGTAAGAACCTGGCTAATCACATGCATGCACCGCATTGCATGTGCTTTGGCATGGAAGAGCACTTTCGGGTGATTGTCATGCGCGCCATAAGTTGAAGACGCTGAGGGAGTGTAGGCGAGGGCATGCATCATTCTTACATATCATTTTGCATTAATCAAGAGTATTTAGGACATGATTGTTGTACTGCTTTATCATTACTGCTTGATTGGATTGATAACATGTTAACCTTTGCTTTATTGTTCCACTGAGTTGATCACTCACTCACACTTAACAGGATGGTGTTTTAAACACAACCAGACTCTGTCTTGATTGCAAATGGCGACGCGACCCTTGAAGCAGAGCCTGACTTTTGTGACGACGAGGAGGCATTCTCGTATATGCAGTATTCAGACGGGTTTATGTGAGCTGTTCTGAATCGACGGGGCTTTAGAGTTATACTTGTAGTGGACTATTACATTCTTTTGACATTTTGTATTTTGCAACAATACTTGTACTTATTGACCTGGCAACGCATACATACTTTGGAGACCTATACTGGTTTATACTGTTATACATTTCATTTCAGTCTTCCACTTGTGCATTACAACTGTCCCTGGATTATGTGTTGCTATTTTGGCTTAATCTCACTCATGTTTAATGCACTAACACAAACAACATTCAATCATCATTATCTATGTTGTAAAGTGATGCGTTAAAACTCGGGAGTTAAGTCTATACTCGACCCCCAATTTTTAGGGCATTACAAGTTGGTATCAGATTATGATTTGGACTAAACTGGACCTGGGTTATGGTCACACAACGTACGCTGACGCTTTTTGACATAGTTGGGTGCGAGAAAAATGTAGAAACAAGCTTAGGTTTCCCCGATTTCGCCAATTGGCGAAGTTCACCGAAATCGATCGCTTGTTCGGGTCTGTACACATCCGTGATCTCATGAGACAATCCCGGATCACCCCTAGACCGTCAATCGACGGGATTAGACCGTGATTGACCCCATCCCAGCCTTCAAAAATCTCTATATGTAGTTATACATCAGAAACATACCCAAAGGGACCCGAAATGAATTAAAAAAGAGTCGGGGGCCAAATGGGGCACTTCCAGGGGGACCCAGAGTGGGCCTCACATATTTTTAGAGTCCAGGAGGTAGGAGGACCTCACCCAAAGGGCGAGCCCTCGTCGGACTATCCAGAGACCGGCGAGGCCTCGCCGCCAGACGAGCTCGGCCGGCTTGGGCCGACGAGTTTTGGGGGTTGTGGGACCCACCGATGTGGGGTGGGTCGGTTTAAACCCCTTCCAACAGTCATTCTCTTCATAACCTACCCCTCCAAGCTTTCTTTTTCTCAAGAAAACACTCAAATCTCCACTCAAATCGCCCCTCCAAGCCCTTCTTCTTCTATTTTCGTACACTCTTTCCACTACCCTGCTAAAAACTCTCCCCCATTGCTGCTTAACCTCTCTATTCTTTCTCATTTGAGCTCTTAAACCCCCCATTTGAGTCTCAAATTCGTGTAAACCCACTAACTCATCCCGTTTCTTCATTTTCCCTCTTTATCCCCTTTCATTTGAGCCTTTACACCCTCCTTTGAGGCTCAAATCTGTGGAGACCCAAAGATCTTATCCCTTTCCTCCCTTTTCTTCACTCTCTCATGGCTCTATTCGAGCTTATTACGGCCATTTTCTCGATTTCCACCATTCTTTCTCTCATGGGAAAGAAAAGGGCTCCTGTGGAAGAAGCTGGGCCTACTCACCCTACTCGTTTGAGGAGACCGAGAGGTGCCGCCATGAGTACAAGCGTCAATCGGGAGTTTCAGACTAAGTGAGATCTCGATCCCTAGGCTCCCGTCGGAAGGGATTTGTTGGCAGAGCTGTCGCATGGAATTTATGAGGGCCGTAGGGTCCTTTTTGAAGCTCATGTGGACGGGCGGCTATTTGGGGAATACTTGTTGTTCGAACACCTAGAAAAGGCTAGGTGGGGTCCGCTATTCGAGGGTGAGTACCGTGCAAGTGTGGGTACTGTCTAAGCCTTCTATGCCTACATTCGAGAGCCTACGCTGGAGCCCTTGCAGTTCAAGATCCCATTTGGAAGAGATTGAGAGGCCGCAATTGACATTGGTTTAATATCTCAGCTTATGAATGTGCCCCTTGGCGAGGTACATGCAAGTGAGCAGAATCTGAAGAGTGCACGAGAAAGGGATCGCCGCACGCGGTTCCTTTATGGTCGACTGGTTCAGTGGCAGCCAAACAATAGTCTTCTAGTGACCAATATGACTGACGACTTTCGTCTACTCCATCACATTTGCACATTCAATGTTTATCCCAGGTGGAGCAATCGCAACGAGTGTACGCGCTTGATGATAGATTTCCTATACCAAGTAGGGCAAGGAGAGAAGTTGTGCATGCCTACGTATGTTTTGCAACAGATAGTTCTTACCGCACGCTCCAACAGAAGGACTGATTCGCTCCCATTCGGCCGACTCATATGCAAGATTGCATGTGAGTTTGACTACAGACTTGGGGCGAAAAAGCCGGTGCTGATCCATAATATTGATGAAACTACTCTCAATCAAATGGACATCAGGCCACAGCAACGACAAGCCCGACTTGATGAGAGTGAGAAAGAGACGAAGAGCGACAAGGAAGAGAGTGAGGAAGAAGGTGGAGCTGAAATAGAAGAAGAGCAGAAAGAAGAAGAGGAGGCCCAGGATACAGATGAGAGCTCTCCTCCTACGGCATCGGAGTAGGACACTGATCAGGCTGCTAGGGATGCCCGTTTAGCTCAACTTGAGGAGGGTCAGGCTATCCTACAACAGGAGTTTCAGCCTGATTGTATCCTCGGATACATTGGGAAAGTATAAGGTGGCTATAATCTCATCAAACTCTTTCAAATGTAAGTATGGACTCTCTGATTCAAGCCCATGGAATTTAGGAAGGAGTTGGATAACTCCTGGCTTGATGTCCATATGTCCTGTGTTTTCAGGAAAAATCATGCATGAGGGCGTGCTCACCCCCGCCGGTTGTAAATAATCTCGTAAGGTACGAGGCGGGGGTGCTTGAAGCACCTCATTCTCATCATGTACTTCCTCATCCATCCTGTTGAGGTAGTGCTTGAGGTTGATTTTCACCATAACCTCAATTAACTCGGGGGAATTCGAGCGGTGTCTAATCCTGCGATGGACGGATCAACCCCTCAACTAATCCTCCTTGGTCAAGAGACGTCGAGTGTCGTCACGGGCCCACTTGGGCATGAAACACTCACAGCCCTCAATCAAATCCTAAGTCTAATCCTAAAAAAGAAAATATGAATCTAAAAAGAAAAGAGAAAGTTGGAAGGAGATTACCAACTTGAAGTCCCTAAGCTAAAGACCTGCAAAACAAAACAAAATAAGTTAGTTTCTAAATAGAAGAAATTTCTAAAGCAAACCAAATCTAAAGAGTTAGAAAATCTAGAAAATCAGAAAGAGTTTACCAAATTAGAAGTTTTATCTTAACAACCTACAGAATAGAAAATAAGTTAGTTCTATGAATCAAATAGAAAACAAAATTAAAAATTAAAATTAGTAAAATCCTAATCTTAAACTAACTCTAAATCCAATTAATTTCAGAAAATCGTAGCCGTCGGTCCAGGTCAACGGCGCTAAAAAACTTGTTCACTCCCCAAGTGCAGGGTTGTGATGTAGTAATAAACTCGGTAAGACCGAGGTCGAATCCCAAGGGACTGGAACTACTTAAAAATCTAAATTTAAGTAATCTAAGACTTGTCGCTTGTGGGCCAAATATAAGGATTCTGACCGTCAGAATATGACTTAATTACACCCTTGGATCAAGGGAAATTTTCCACACATGCCAGTGTACTTGTGGCCCTGATCGAGTATGTTCACTCCCCAAGTGCAAGGTTGTGATGTAGTAATAAACTCGGTAAGACCGAGGTCGAATCCCAAGGGACTGAAACCTATACGTTATCTGAAAATAACTAGATCTAGAACTAGGCTAAGATGAAATCTAAACCAATTATGATTTGAGGAATAATGATGAAATATTAATCTAAAACTTAGGAAGAATCAGAGAAGGGAAACTAGGGATTCAGAGGATCCACTTGTAGAGATCAGGGAGATCTTATGCCTGGATTAAAAATTAGGAAATTAATGAATCTGCGTTGATATAGTTTTCAAGAGATGAAAGGTATATGAATTAGAATGGATTCCATCACCAAACCATGCCCAGGAGACAAAGCAAACAACAGAATTAATCTAATTATCCACCAATCAACGTGTTTATGAAGGTTAGGAAGGGTACCGACATCCCACCATGCCCAGGAGACGATGGTGAACAACAGGGCTTCCTGACGTCATAAACATAAAGAGGAAAAGAACATGCTCAAAGCCATCGCAGACCCATTGTAATTTCAGTCACAACAGACCATTAAAGACTGAAAACATTCCCTTAATAAAAAAAACCAAATCAATATCAAATTCAGTCTAAACAAAGGCACAAGCAAAGAGGCATCCCATCACACTACAAGCTTCACCTCTTAGCCCTAGCTAAGAGGTTTAGCCACACATAGGTAGGCTAATCTCCATAATCAGGAAAAACAAATAAACTATAAAAGAAAAAAAAAACTTTTCTAATCTTACTCTCCCTGGTACTCCACGTCCAAGCCCCAAGCCAAACTCCCTCAGCCTCTTTCTCTCCTCACGTCTCCACCCAATTCCAGCCTCTATCTGATGATGCTCCCTGTCTAGCCCCCGGTAGTCTGGCTTTTATAAGCACCCGGTCGAGAGTTTTCGCATGAAGTTATACTCTAACTGGGATTTGCGGAGATTTTCCGCACTTCATGTAACAGAGCTGGACTACGTTTCGTCACAGTTTAAACTTTTATCTGCGTTTAACTGTGGGCCCTAAAATTGACGTCGCCAGAGAAATCCAATCCGTCTATTCGATGCAGAACGAAAAACCAGCCAAGGAGGTGAATTTTATCTTGCATTCGGTGTGGTCCATCTGATTGCTTTGATTCACCGTCCGGTTGCATTCGATCACGACTCTCTTGAGTGTGCTTGCATGGGTTTGGTAAACCTGAGTTTTTACGGTCGGTTCGACCTTCTGGAGAGGATGGGCGGTCCGGATTGACCACTCTCAGCCCTGATGAAGGCCCACAAATTTCGTCCAGAGCTCTGTTGCGAAACAGCGTTTACGGACCTCGAGCTTTGATGATCGGTGGGTCCCTCTTCACATCTGATTTGAGAAATCCACGCCGTCCACCGTATTCTGCTCAAAAAAACATTCGGGTAGGGACGGTTTTGGATCCAAAATATCATGGCCCACGAGATCTTTCTTTCACCGTCCATCCTTCTCTTTAACGGTTGGATTTTTGACCCTTGCTATTTTTTTCAATTCGGCCACCTAGGCAGTGATGATAGGGCCCATGGGATTCTGATGGACGGTCCCGATCGGACCTTCGATGCACGGTGGTGGCCCACTAGACTCCGTCCGGAGCTCTGTTTACGCAGACGTTGCAGATTGCTTGCGCTGATGCTTGGTGTGGCTTAGGATTAATTGCCAGTCCATAGATCCATTCCGACCATTGGATTGGTCTCGCAAAACCGGTCGGGATTGATGCTGTTCGGATCACATTTGGTGTGGCCCATCAAGAATATCATTCTACCGTCCGAACTACCTTTGATCAAGATTTTCTTGTGCGTACGTGCATGAGACTGAGAAATCACCATTTGTACGGTCGGTTTTGTCTCCCAAGAACATTGGATGGATCGGATCGGTAAAATGTACTAGGGGTGGGCCACACTATCTCCCAATCAAACGGACAGCGTTAGAAGCTGTTTGTGTCTTTCGAATTTCTTAAAGAAATTCTCGGTCAGCAAGCGCTGACCGAGTTCTTGAAGACCGATGTGCGGCCGGTGAAAAAATGCCATGTACACGTATGTGTACACGTGGGATCCCCTGTGACATTTTCGAGAAATCCGTTCCGTCCATCTTTTTCCTCATGTCAATTAAAGGGTCGATACCAAAATTGAAGCATATCCGGAGATCGGTTGGGCCTCAGATCGCTAATATGGGGGCTGATCTATCTGTTGGGCTGCTTCCGCGATGATCCGTCGGATGAATTTCGACGTGTACAGTTCATTTAGAGTCCTTAGGCCCTGTATGAATTTTCAAGCTGAACAGATAGTGAGAACCTTGTGATCTTGCGTTCTGGACAACTTTTAGGCTACTTGAACTTCATTTTCTTGGATCCCTGGCGTCAATCTTAGTCCCTTGGGGTCCATCCCTTGCTCTGGTTGCTTCAGGGCATCAACTTCATGCTTTTAATACTCTTTTTCAGTCAACGCCCCTAATTACATCCTGCAACAAGAACATGCTTAAAATAGGCCGTTTAAACCGTGTCATGTTAGTAAATTCAGGTGATAACCAGGGTCTAATATGTAATATTTGACTCTCAATAGAGTACCAGTGACCGTCGAACTGAAACTGGTCCGCCGCGGTCGATCTATAAATCCGATCGGACCGAAAACTTAACCTGACCTAGATCCAATGTTAGGGAGCTTAAGTCCGACCGCACATAGAAAGAGGGCCTCTAGAAGTGCTCCGTTGGATCGGGACAACCACCCTTTGGCTATAACCTAAGTATACCTTGGTCCTGGGGTCATTCCCATCAGTTCTGGGCCTATATAAGGGCCTTAAACCCTCTCTCATTCATTCCATACGAATTTCGAAAAAACCCTAGGAGAGAGAAGAGAGTAAAGAGAGAGAAAGTGAGAGAGAAGTTGGTGAAGATTCCTGGGATTCCTCCCTGCTAATCCACCTGTTGAAATGCCACTCCCGTGTGGTTCTTCTGGTGTTTTCAACGCCGTACTTGGGTAAGAAAACCTAGCCCTAATTCATTCTAGGGATTCAAATAGTCTAAGTGATGAAATAGCTAACCTATTGCATGCCATAGGTGGCCCTCATGTCGTAGACAACGACTTGACTTACAAACTGAGTCTAATACGTGTTTACCAGCGTAAAGTGCGGACTATAGACGTATAGGTTATGGTTTTCAAAGCTTTCAATGTCAGTTAATGTAGATTCCTAACGTGGATGATATTTCACATGCAAAATGCGATGTCTGTCTTGCGTTTCAGTTATATATAAACTATGTGGAGTTTAGCGTATTCTTTGTATTTGTAGAAAGTACCGTATACGTATGAAATTTGAGAGTGTGTTTGCCATGATTAATTGTCATGTGTATATACTAATTATGCGTGTAACAACTCCTTGGCGAAAGGATTCGCCCTAATATATGTTGGGCCAACTTACGTTATGTAGGCTAATAAGTGTAGTCTAGGTGTTTGTGAAAATGCTTGTATAAGTAAGTACTTAGGAGATAGTGTTTTAGGTGGGTGTTGAGATAGGATTCTTAACTACCTTAGGGATGTGTATGATTTCCTCCATGCAAGTTGTTTAGTTTCCTCACTTTACTTGTGAAAGGCATGTGTATGGATTCTTGTTTATGTTACATCTTATAATATACATGATATTATGATTGGAGTACTTGGTTACTCCTGTTCTGACTACTTCACATGCTTATTGGTTAAGGTCCAATGTGCATGAGGCTATGTTATAGTCCAGACAATCGGTAACAGGTTTTGAGTTTGTGGCTGAGATTTATTCACCACGTAGGACATGTTTGACGAACCCGAGTCGTACTAGAGTGGTTGACAATGGTTAGGCCATACGGAGTGCTTATGCACTTCATGTCAATCAACTCAACGTGTGCTCGTACTAGTCGAGCTCATCAAGTAAATCGATTGGCCCTATGTATGTTCACCATGTTTGGACACTACTACTTGAACCTAATATACCAAACTTACCAGTGTAAATCCCGTTAACCTTGGTACCTCGATCCGCTAAGACTCATGAGTCGGACATGGTGGTATGGGACACCGTGGTCGACCTGTCGACTTACGCCGGGGCGACGAGCCTCCCCGTAGTAACTAGTGAGCAATATGTCTCGTGAGCCGAATACGATAGTATGGGATACTGTATTCGAGCGGTCGACCGACACTGATCAGGTGACGAGCCCTTTGTAGTGACCTCGAGCATACTCTGAGACTGCGTAGAGGCAACGAGTCTTTCCATATCAACTAGAGTATAAGCTAGGCCTGCACTGATTAGGTGACGAGCCTTTTGCAGTGACCTAGAACCGCAACATCGTATGAGATTTGCTAAGACTGACGACCCTAGAATGGATCATTGTTTGAGAAATGATATAAAGGAGGTACCTTAGTTTTCCAATCCTGCTGTATGAATAAACTTAAGTAAGATCCTGACTAATCACGTGCATGCACTGCATTGCATATACTTTGGCATGGAAAAGCACTTTCGGGTGGTTGCCATGCGCGCCGTAAGATGAAGACGCTAAGGGAGTGTAGGCGAGGGCATGCATCATTCTTACATATTATTTTGCATTAATCAAGAGTATTTAGGACAATGTTGTTGTACTGCTTTATCATTACTGCTTGATTGGATTGATAACATGTTAACCTTTGCTTTATTGTTCCACTGAGTTGATCACTCACTCCCACGTTACTGGACGGTGTTTTAAACACCAACCAGACTCTGTCTTGATTGTAGATGGCGACGCGACTCTTGAGGCGGAGCCTGACTTTTGTGACGACGAGGATGCATTCTCGTACATGCAATATTCAAGCGGGTTCATGTGAGCCGTTCTGAATCGACAGGGCTTCAGAGTTATACTTATAGTGGACTATCACATTCTTTTGACATTTTATATTTTGCAACAATACTTGTACTTATTGACCTGGCAACGCATACATATTTTGGGGACCTATACTAGTTTATATTGTTATACATTTCGTTTCAGTCTTTCTCTTGTGCATTACAACTGTCATTGGATTATGTGTTGCTGTTTTGGCTTAATCTCACTCATGTTTAATGCACTAACACAAACAACATTCAATCATCATTATATATGTTGCCTAAGTGATGCGTTGAAACTCGGGAGTTAAGTCTATACTCGACCCCCGATTTCAGGGCATTACACGGGTGCACTCACTTGAGCGGCGTAGCGAGTGCTTATGTTTAGAAGAAAAGAGGTTTTGTCATTTGAAACCCTCTGTTATGGCTCAATGACAGGCAACACTCATTTGTGCCTTAATTTAAAATAAGACATTTTCATTTTTTGTATTAATAAAAAAATTACTAAATCAAATTCATTGGTAAAACATGATTTGAAGCTTATTTGGATTGAAGGTAAATTAGAGAAGGGCATGCAAGAGAAAATAAAAACATATATAAGTTGAAGAAAAATGAACAACAATATTGAGGAGAAGCCCTTTGCACTAGTTTGTTTTGCTATAAAAAAATATTAAAAATGTTTTTCTTTTGCATTTGCAATTATTTGGATTGCAATCTTATAAAGGGAATTTTTTTTTCCTTTTAAAATTATCATTTAAAATATCACATTAAAAGTAAACTCTTTTCTTTTTGTTTGACTTTTTTAAAGAAAAACAAAAGTTATAATCCTTTATTAAAATAAATTCAAACACTTTATTACAACATTTGCTGCTTTCAATGCAAATAGGTTGGATTCTCAGGTTTGCATTCATAACCAAACAAGCACTTAGGATTTAGGTTTGGGAGACGAGAGAGAAAACATGTGGCATTAGTGTTTGGATTTTGCATATTTCCTAGAGAGGGGTAATATCACCATTGTAAAAAAAAAGATTTTGCCAATCCAAGCATGGTTTGTTTTTACTTCCAAAAAATATATATATTTAACGACAGCTTGTTTTTACTATATTTAGAAAAGAGAAGGTGTTATTTGAGGAAATGCAAAAGGAAGGGTGTTATTCATCTTCGGGCTAAAAGAGGAGATGCTATAAGTCAAAACCTAAAAAAGAAACGAAGACACAATTACATTGTCTCCCTTTCCTTTCTCTTGTTAAAGCAAGAAAACCTCTCTCTCTCTCTCTCTCTCTCTCTCTCTCCACAAGCAGCAGCAGCGGCCATGGATAGCTACTGGAATAGACAACAGCCTCCCAATATTTTGTCAGCGGCACTCCCCAAACGACCTCGCTCCGACTACGGTAAGCTTCCTCTCTGCGCCAAAAACCCTAACCCTAGATTCCAAATGAACACCAATCTAACTCTTCCAGCCTTCTCACTTTCCTCCATTTTTCCATACCTCTGTTTTACTTCATTTTCATTCCATTTTAAAAATAAATAATCTTGTTATTCTACACCCACAGCGTGCGTGCGTGTTTGTGTACGGATACCACCACTATTAGCTGTCGTACTGATCTTTCGTGGGGCCCACATAGTGCCAATTACATCCAACCCGTCCAACAGCTGTTGCCCTACGACCATGATCACATGGTCCAAAATTCGGGCCAATAGAACCATCAGATCCCCACACCAAAAACCCATCAATTAAAGTGGTTGTCTGCCTCAACAACACAATGTTGGGCTGCACAAAAAAATCTTGAAGATTTTAATGGGTGAGGATCCTCTCTCCCCACTGCTTCCTGTGTTGTGGTGTGGCCAATCTGAATCTTGGATTAGCTTGATTTTTTTGGGGCCAAACATGGAAAGGCACGCCTGACGGTCGGAGTGGATGTTATGAATAGACCATGTGCAATCGTGGATAGCCCAAAAATTAGCCCAATCCACCAGGATGGGGTCCGCCACTTGAATTTGTAGGTTTTGGGACAGTTTTTTCAATGTCTTTTATGGTGTGGCCCACCTGATGGTTGGATTGGCCTATTTTGAAGCATCCCATTTTCATGGTGGCGCACACCTGTTCGATAGGTTGAATTTCATACACTCCATGTGCGGCTGTTTTGGAAGGTTTCCACCAATTGCATTTTCCATGCACAAATGTACCAGGATCCAGTCATAAATTGCCAATTTTCTCAAGAATCACCTTGATCAGCTGATCCTAACCATCCCATTTATGGAAGGATCATCCAATCAGCCTTAAGTGTGGATTGGAATCTATGGAGATTCCAAATAAGTGATTATACCATCCATGTGTCCAGATGCAACTGGTTGATTCAATCTATTTGGATAAGGCACCACTCTTCTTCTTCTTCTTCCTTTAGTAGTTGTTGTTGTTTTTTTTTTTTTTTTTTTGGTTTAAGTAAGCATTAAACTGTTATTCATTAGAAACAATGTCTAGTCACCACTCCTGCCATTACAGTATTGGCCCAATACTTCACCATCTTAAAAACCCAGCACAGTTGCTATTTAGCTCTATTAACAGTGTGGTTCTTTCAATTTTAAGAATTCAGTTTGAACCTCTATAACATGAATGGCTGGGTCTCTTGCGAACAATCATTTTTCAGTTCAATAGGTATGCTTATCTACACTAATTCATAGTCTATGCTGTTGCGAAATAAGATATTTCCCAAGGAATGTTGTGAACCATTCTCAGCTCAGAACACCTGTGGCTGGTGCCATAGTGTGCTTTCCTCATGTTATTCTACTTCATTTATATCCTCCATGCAATTAGCATGTTTCTTCTCTCCTTTGCTTTGACAGAATATGCTATGACTTGCAAAGCCTTTTTGGACCACTGTGCATTCTTCTGCTAAGCCATGCTAGTTCAGTGAAAAATAATAATTTCAATGCCCTCGACTTGTGTAGATCTCCCCCTTGGAGCGCCCGCTGGCCATGAACTGCTCAACTATCTGCCACGAGATGAGGATCATTCTAGGCTCCACATTTTAAAAGACACAAACTCCGTTGGAGCATCATATGAACGCTACCTCCAAAATGTAGTATCTTGATTCAACCTTCATCTTTGCTTTCATTTCATGGATTCGTCTATCAGCATTTACTAATACAACTTTTTTTATTATTTTTTTTTCCAGCAATTCTCTTCTTTTGGAACTGGAGGAGCTAGTAGCAACTATGGTGGAGCTGGATTAGGTGGGGGTGTTGGAGGAGGAATGCTGGGTCTTTCCATTGGTGATCCTTTTAGGATGGGTGGTCCTGGAGCTGTTGGCCCAGATATGGTGTCAGATGGTAGAAACATGGGATTTGGTGGTCAGGTCCCTTTGGATCCAATGGTTAGGCCTGGTCGTGAAATGCCTCTTCCACCAGATGCTTCAAGCACCTTATTTGTTGAAGGCCTTCCCCCTGACAGCACACAGAGGGAGGTAGCTCGTATCCTTTGAACATGTTAAAAAAAATATTTTTCCTTTGCCAAATGAGAAGTCTTTGTTTGCTTCTTTTGTTCTTTCTACTTGTGAGAATCAGAGGACTGTGTCTTCAAGTTTCTTGGCCATTTGTTCTCCTTCACCAACCTCTAGATATATTTCGTCCATTTTTGGGGTTCAAAGAAGTGCGTTTGGTGAGCAAAGAACCTAAATATGTAAGTGTGCTGTTAGAGTTCTTTTTTTTTTTTTTTTTTTTTTTTTTTTTTTTAAAATGAATGACATAATTTTATTCACAAGTATTGTTGTCATGTGCGATCGCATATGCGCATATCCATATGCAGATCACATATGTGATCATGGCATATGCGATCGCATATGCAATGTATGTGATCGCATATTGGCCATGGCACATTGAATTTATATTTTTTTTGCAAAAAAAATAATAAAATAAAATAAAATAAATAAAAGAAAACATTTTGTCTATAAAAAGGCTTCCAAATCTCCTCCATTTGCAATATTCTCACTCCAAAACTCTCTTATTCTATTTTTCTCTTACACTTCTTAATTACAAGTGGTATTAATCTCCCTCTCTCTTGTATTTCCTACTTTCAAGTGATCTTAATCTCTCTCTTACATTCCCTCTCTCTTGGAAGTTGGAAGATCAAGATTCAAGCACTTTTAAGTTTCAAGGAAGATAGCTTGTTGATTTTCTACCATAATAAATAAATAGCTTGTTGATTTTGTTGTTACTTCTTGTTAACTATATTGTTAAATGTGGATGACTTGATGTTTAATTCATTGTTTAATTGATTTTATCTCTCTCAAATGTATTTTAAATATGTAAAATTAGTTATCTATTAACTTAGAAAAGTTCTCCTCAGTTTCTTATATTTTTTTACAATTTTTTTGAAAATTTCCCTAATATTATATATATAATTATTTAAAATTTTTTTTTTTTTTAAAGTATGCAATCGCACATGACCGGATATGCGATTCGACAACAATGTTCACAAGAGAGAGAAAAAAAAAAAAAGAGAGGCCAAAACAGCATTGAGAAGATGGCTTCAGCTTTGTGACCCCATCCTTAGGAAGTGAGTCATTACCAGATTTATTAAAAGAAACGCCCGAAAGCAAAAAATACAATAGGCATGAGTCCGTGACATATGATTAAACAAATGTTTAATCCACGACTTATGGCACGAATATCTTTGAAGACTGAAGATCACCAATATAAATGCATTCTACACATTAGTACAAGTGTCAATCTTTGGCAGGCCAACTTCCTAGGCTTAGCCAGCTCATTTGAGGCCCATTCAATAACTCTCTTAGAATAGCCTTTGATTGCAGTACTTCTAAAAAATTAGCAAGTGAAGATTCTCGACCTTCTTGGGAGCACATGCCTTCACTCCATTGGAATCACCCAAACCAACCAGCCTGAAGACGTGCGTGTGAATCACACCTTTATCATCTCTAATTAAAACCCCAATGTTGATGTTGGAAGGGTGGCTTTCCTAGGAAAGAGTCATCAAAATTGGGGTACCATTCCCTGGTGGCGGGCACAGTTCCAACGCTCGACTTTCTCCTGGTGAAATGATTGACCAATGATTATTATCATTCTTGTTTCTTTTAGTCGGCAACAAAAATTTTATTCGAAGGACAAAGAGGACCATCATAAGAGGGGTGACATGTGACCAACAGTGAGTGACCCTCTCGTCGGTTCCACACAACTGAGTCTATTGGCCACAACATTTGCTTCCTTCACTGCCATAGAATCCCAACTAGACACTGAGGGCCTGTTTGATGTCTATTTTACAACGTAAATACATTGTAAATAGTCATCATTGTTTACACTGCTATTTCCTTCTCTTATCCCAAAGTTGACATTGACAGGTTAAAAGTTGTGGTGCAAAACAGAGGCAGGAAAAAATTTGGGGCGCAAAAACTTTGGGGCCCACCATGATGTATAGATCATATCCATGCCATCCATCCATTCCGCCAGCTCATCTTAGGGCATGAGCCCAAAAATGAGGCAGATCTAATGCTCAAGTGAACCACACCAGATTAAAAAGTGGAAATTGAACTCTTGTCGTTAATAATTGCTTGGAGGCCACAGAAATTTTGGATCAAGCTGATTTTATTTTTTTTGTTTTCCCTTTATCCATGTTTGTATAATCTTATGAATAGGTTGAGTGACAAATAAACATTTGTGTGGGCCCTAGAAAGGCATTAACTTTCAACGGTTGAGGTTTGTTATAACTATTGTTTCATGTGTTGTGGTCCATTTGAGTTGTAGATTTGTCTCATTTTTTTTGACGCATGCCCTAAAATGGGCTTGTGGAGTGGATGGATGGCATGAATATAGCATATTCATCATGGTGGGCCCCACATTTTTGTGCGTGTACAAATACATGAAATTCAATTAAAATTATCACAATTTTTGAGGCAGTAATTTCTCAAAAAAAAAAAAAAAAACAAACAAACAAACTATTGTAAAAGGTAATGATGACCCATTTACATTGCATTTTCGGGTAAATTAGGAAAATCAAACAGGTCCTAAGAGATTTAACTTTCTGAATTCGAGAGGCTAGACATGAAGGCTCCGAGCGATCCCCAAAAATGCACTGAAAGTTAGGATGAGGGCTTCCTTCAATAATTAGCTTCCTAGAGCTTAGTTGCACGAACGGTCTATCCAGTTGCTGCTTCCACTTCGAGTCATGCTCCCACTCCTTACTTCTTAGCTATTTGTACCTGCTAACATTTCAGAATGCTTTCCTGCTCCTGCTTCCTAATCCCCCATTGCTTCTCCTCACACAGTGCAGCCAATCTTTCTGCGCAGACGGCTTTGCCGAGAAGGGGTTATACCCCCATGGGCTTGGAAAAAAGCTACCAATATTTGTCCCTGACAATGGCCCATTTAGCGACAGAGAACTTGGTTCTCTAGAAAAGCATCTCAATGGGAATAGCCTAGTCCTTGAAATTCTCTCCTTTCTTTCCTTCTAAATCCCCAGATCGCCATAAATAGAATGAGCTGCTAGTGGACCTTTCCTGTTACTTTAAATGACACTGCCCCCCGTCACAAAAAAAAAAAAAAAAAAAAAAAAAAACCTAGGAAGAGGTCGCGCCAAGTGACTTCAAAAGGACTGAAGGTGAACTCCCATTTCTTCAGCCCTTCTACGCATAAAACACAATAGGCATGCAATTCATACCTTTATTCAGATCAACTGTCCATGCCCACTGCCATCCATTCACATCCACTCTTGGAGGAGCACCTTTGACGAAACAATGGCGAGTGTGTCACTGGCTATATGCCATTATTCATGCAAACCTGTTGGTTGATCTGTGTGGCTGGCGTTTAGCTCTAGTCATGTTTATCTTTTTTGCACATTATTCCTTGATCAGAATTTCATTTTGGCTCTGGTTGTAACACTTTCCTTTAAACTATCATGCAGCAAGGTGGAGATCGTCTGGTCCTTTGTTTTGTGGACTTCACAACTGCAGGCTGTGCAGCAACTGCTTTGGGTGCCTTGCAAGGTGAGTGGTGATGCTTTGCCTCATGTGTTTTCTACTTCTGTTGTAGGTTTTGTAGTGCTAAAAACTGCAGGAGTTGTACCATTCTACCATAGCATTGCATATCATTTACATGCTCACACCCAATGCAGACATGGCATGCACGTATTTCAATCCAAGCAATCCAAATCATTGTCGCCACTCGCCACCACAGATGGTGTAAAATTATAATATAAATTTTTTTAAAAAAAAGGAAAGAAAACACTCATAAGACAAACCTAACCATCTGATTAGTGGACATTCACTAAATTTGAACTGTTGAGTATTTTTTTTAACCATCTGTATTCTGGCCCTGAAGCAGATGATTAGGATAGTTCTGCTAAGTATGATTTTTCAGGTTAGGCAGCATCTGCAGTGTAGACAACTGTCTGGGAAGCTTGGTCGAGGTGCATGCACACTTTGCAGTGGGTGGGCATGCCTCTTTGTGATATGCCATACAAAAGTGCTATAATTCATCTTTGTGTATTTAATTAGGACTCTCTTAGCATCTCTAACAGCCACGTTATGGGACACCAATTGGCAAAAACCTGTGTAACTTGAATGCAGATAATGTCTCAGTGTTGGGCATGGACACTAGGCATCAGACATGTAGAACCTCAAAACCAAAACACATTTGTGCATATTGTTCACAACCCCAAGTGTAGGGTCGCGATGTAGTAATAATCTCGGTAAGAGCAAGGTCGAATCCACAGGGACTAATCTCGTGTGTATTCTGAAAGTAACTAGAAGTAGAAACTAGAAGAAGATCTAAATCTAATTCAAGAATATAAGGAAGTAATTGTGAGTAATTTAATAGAAACTTGCAAATTCAAAAGTAGGAACTAGGTTGCCAAAGATCCACTTGTAGCTATCAGGATGTTTCCTCATTTGATTCAAGGAACGCAATTGGAATTGGAGTCCTATCCCATCCAATTGGAAAGAAGAGATTGTCAAATCTCTGAATTTCTCATGGATCTAATTATTAATAGATGAGAGTTGTGAGGATTGGAAGTGATTCCATCACCTAGCCATGCCCAGGAGACAATGACAAACAACATGATGTACCAATTCCACAATCAATCATAAGAGAATTATGAAGATTAGAAGGGATTCCATCACCCAACCATGCCCAAGGGACGATGGTGAACAACGAGATTTCCTAATTTCACAATCTCAAATCAGGAAAAGAAGATTCTCAAAGCTATTGCAGATCTATTGTAATTTGAGTCATAACAAACCATTAAAAACTGATACTATTCCTTAAATATAAAATTAGAATCAAAGAGGTTTAACAAGAACAAGAATCAAACAAGAAAAACATCCCAATCATGCTACAAGCTTCACAC
Organism: Magnolia changhungtana; assembly: GCA_030180095.1. Lineage (NCBI taxonomy): Eukaryota > Viridiplantae > Streptophyta > Magnoliopsida > Magnoliales > Magnoliaceae > Magnolia > Magnolia changhungtana. The sequence goes on from JASAUF010000652.1 coordinate 7,962,154, forward strand.
CTTAGCCCTAACTAAGGGGATCTAAGGGATTTAGCTAACCATAGACATGATTAGATTCAAAACCCTAGAAGAAAGCATTAAAAACTAAAATCCTAGAAGAAAGCATTAAAAACTAAGAAGAAGAGAAGAAGAAAGTCTTGGATGACGGCTCCACCCCTTTGCTCTACTCCTCCAAACCTTAGATATCTCAAAAAGTCCGTAAGAAACCCATATTTATAGCCTACTCCGCGTAAATCGGAAAACCACCTCAATTTACGCAGTCTGCGCAACTCTGCGTAACGCATTCAATGACATCAAACCACCTTCAATGTCATCGAACACAAGTTGAATTCCGTAAGTCGCGCCTTTATGCACTGTGTAACTTTTCCGCACTGCGCAAGTTCTTATGTCATCGAACCTTCCTTCGATGTCATCAAGAAGTCCTTCGATGCCATCGAAGGGTCTTCGATCCATCGAGAATGTGTCCAAAACAGTCTAGGGAGTTGCTTCAATTTCTTCAATAAATTCGATGCCATCGAACAGCCTTCGATGTCATCAAGCATCTTCTTCGAGTCAACTTGATTTTCTTATAGAAATTTGATGTCATCGAACTGTGGTTTGATGTCAATCGCTCAAAACCCTTTTAAGAAAACAATGAATTTTTGTTATGAATGATCGAAGAAAGTGAAGTGAATTTCAACGCTTTGTTCTTTTGTTCGACTTCCTTCCGTCTCCACTTGGTTTTCTTGAATCTTGGGGTCTTGAAATCTTCAATCTTGGTCTTCGAAAATCCATTCTTTGCTTTGGTGTTTCTTAAGCCTTAAATCCATGCTTTTTGCATTATTTTCAGTCCAAGCTTTTAAACTCACATTGCAACACAAACATGTATAAAATATACCATTAAGCCTTATCATGTTCATAAAACCAAGATATAAATGAGGGAAAATATGCAATATTTGAGTCTCAACACACTCCCCAACCAGCATTTTGCTAGTCCCGAGCAAAAACATGCGTAAAATAATCTTCAATCTCAAGCTCAAAACCCTTTTTAAGAAAACAATCTTTTGTATAATCAAGTATGAATGAGTAGAGTTAAGAGAAGAAAGTGAGATTTTGAAAACCTAGAGCCGAATTACGTAAGCAAGCAATCAAATATGTTCTTTATCGGTTTTAAAATCATAAATTCATGTATCAAGTTTTTCCAATGTGCTTTTTTTTTTTGGGTTAGTTTGTTAGTGTACACCCATGTTACACATCCATGAGTAATAGATTTAGCCAGTCCCCTTAGGATTCAAGACCTAGTGTTAAAACGAGGTATCTCCACTCTGGACAATGTGCTAGTTCTAAGAAAGCCTAGACAAGTCTTAGAAGCTGCCCAAACACATGTGACATATACATATGACTTATGATCCAAAATCTATGGATCTAGGTGTTCGACTTCTCGATGGTGTTTTTCCAATGTGCTTGGTGAATATCAACTTCCCATGAACACACTATCAGTTCATAATGTTAGCCATGTTCATCATATCAAAATTAGTCAAAAGCTCAAGTACTGATTCCGAACATATCCCCATTTTCCTTCTTTTTCCAGTTTTTTTATTTTATATCAACGGCTACTCCTATTATTCGATATAAACTATAGCACTCAACTATGGATAGGTGGTCGACTTTTCAATGTGCTTGGTGAATTTTTTAGACATTACATCCTTTTTTTCGCTTTTTATTTTATATCGGAGACCTTTTTCATTCTCCTCAAAGATGTTATTCTTCATTCTTCTCATCATTCATGGCCTTTTGGTCGATCTCCTATTTTTTAATTGGTTTTTCATCTTTTATGGTCGATAAAATTCTCCAGACTCAATTCTCAACATCTATTAATGATTCACATGCTGCCAATAAAAAATCCTAGCATATCCCAAGGAAGCAACTTAAACGTGTTTTGTGATTTAAATTAACATGATATACAAATTTCCTCTTAATCATTCAAGAATCTAAGGTGATAGTTTACTCGGGTGATCAAACTCCAACAATTCAAGATTCAATCTTCATCTTATTATCTTACTCAATGCATTCTTAATTACACAAACTATCGCTTCCAAACAAGTTTTAATTTGAAAATTTCACAATTTCTGCTCAAAACTAAACAAAATACCGATTAGTTTATCTAATCCACACTTCCTAACCTAAAATCTACATTGTCCTCAATGTAAAAGAAGTAAGCATGTAATGCACATGAGGCAACGAAAAGAAAGGAAGTAGTGATGGAAAGATGGTACCTGGAGGAAGGAAATTTGAAGCTTTTTCACGAATCTCAGCATAAAATGGGTTAGCAGAAAAACTAAACAATTGAAAACAAATTATCCTAGTCCTAAATCATATGAAAGCAATAAACTTAAACTAGGAAAACAGGGGAAAGCTACTCAACCATGCATCAAGGTTCCTCCTTCGGCCAGTATCTTGATAAATTCTTCAGTAGGTTTCTCAACAAGATCATCCAAAAGCCCCTTTTGCAATAAGCTTGGATGCCCTGGAGCATGGATTTCCAAAGAAATTTATGGACCTTAGCAAAGAATCGTCATTGAATCACCTGAGATATCCAAAGTATTTATGATTCACTTGTGACAGACAAATTTTCAAAGTTAGTATAATATGGTGAATTAGAGACTACAAGTAGATGAAATTCAGAAAAAATCTTAGAAGGTGGTATAGTCTTAACACACTCCGAAGTTTCAGACTTCGATTCAATTTTCAAGTCCTCTTCCTTTTAATGGTAAACATTCAGGATCTGGGGGAGGAGGTTCTTCAGAATAAGGGTTCTCTCGGTCAATAATAACTACCAAGGTATTGTCTTGCAAGGCATCCACTATGTCTTGTATCATGGGATCATTTGAATCTACAAAGTGTGCCAAATAATCTTCCAAAGAGTTGAGAGATTCAGTTGAGAGAGACTCATTCTCCACGTTGAAATTTGTGATGATCTGCCCAAGGATTCCATCGTCTTTAAAAGTGGATGGAAGCATGTTCTCCTGCTCTTCATCTTGGTGAGAATAAATCATCACCTAATATATCTTGCCTTGCCTTGCATAGGTAGATTGAGGATCAGCAGGCGAAGAATTGATGTGAAGACTCTGTTCATTGGTATTACTCAGTAAAGGCATTGTATCATCAAGGGTTGACAACTCAGATGGTGACCTCCATTAGGTGGTTTTAAATTCCAGTCCTATCGAGTAACTCGTCCATCTCCCTAACCATATTATAATTTAAATCAGGGGAGTGGTTTAAACATTCCTCACAAGTGTTGGAAGGGTCATCCTCCACATTTAAATCAGACATGTCCAATGTTGTCAAATCGCATATGCGATTGCATGCGTGACATATCTTAGATCATTGATTACATCGATCAAGCATATCTTCCATATGCGATCTTAATCACATGTCATGGCATTTTTTTTTTTTGCAAAAAAAAATTAAAAAATTCTAAAAATTCTAAAAAAAAAAAGAGGGAAAAACATTAGTACACATGATGGATTGAGTTATTTTACTTATTTCATTATAGTTTATGTGTTTCATTAAGTAATATATTTAATTACTTATATTAGATAAATTTTAACAAAACAATCAACAAGCTACATTAAAAGATAACTAATTATTATAAACTTCGAAGAAAGAAATTTTAATGATAAACGGATAACTTGAAACAACTTACAAGTTATAACTTACAACTTAATTTACAAAAAGTAAGCACAACTTATAAAATACAAAAAATAAACATAATTGAAATAATTGTAGAGAAATTAGAGTAAGAAAGAAAGAGGTGTAAGAGAGAGAGTAAGAGATTTAGAACTTTGGAGTAAAGAATAGCGAAAATGGAGGGGATATGAGTTTCTCCAATTTGTAAAAATAAAAATCTTGCCAGGCATTGGGAAATATGCGATCGCATATGCAGTATGCGATCGCATATTTATCGCATACAAAAGTATGCCATGGCATATGCGATTTCATCAAAAGTATGCGCATATGCGATCGCATTTGATAACAGTGGACATGTCAGATGGGTGGAGTAGATCATTATGGTCGACAACTTCCTGTACCTCTTAATCATTGACCTAGACCAAACTTGAGATCGATTCCAGGAGAAGTTAGGCAGTACATTCATGATTGTCATCCCAATACTCATCATCTTCTAATTCAGTGCAGTTCACAAGTGGAATGGGATCGCTTTCCTCACACTGTTTTTAGGTTGGGTTGAGGCTTGAATAAACTAGCTTCTTCCTCCTCATTGAAGCCAAGTGTGTCAGTATCACTATATTTGAAAACTAACAATGTTTCTTGATCATTCTTTTGGACAGTCATCGAGATCAACTCTTCGGAAAATTGAACCGTGTACTCATTAACAGAATCCAACTTCTCATTCTCAATTTTAGTATTCTCCCTACTCGCAGAGCGTGCACTTCTCTTGCATAGCTTTTGAAACTTCTTGAAGTGCTTGGATGAGCTCTAGAGTTTGTGTGGAATTCTAAAGTGAATTCTCTTGGATTGTTTCTGTTTGGATTTCCAAGGGAGGGGATCCAACAAAATAGTCACTATAATCCATTGTTGGTTCATCTCTCCAATCTTGATGTTTCCACTGATCAGTTATACGGGTCATAGGTGGGAGAATTTGATCGTTGTTGGTACACATTATCATCCCAATAATCACAAACTGTTCTCTTAATCGGTGGGGTGTAATTATTCTCCCTCATATGATCGCCTATAGACTTCTTAATCGGTGGAGCATTATATTCCGGTCGATTCTTAATCATGGTTTAGAAAATTTTTGAGACATAGGTTGTTTTCTAACATAATCATCTGACACTTCTTCACGGAACCTCTCATTAGCATATCTACATGCCCACTTTAGCCACTCTGGTTCGTCCATGGTGAAACCTTAATTCTGATTCTATTCTTAAAAGAGAATGAAAGAAAAATCTTACAGCAATATGGAAAGTAAGTAGAGGAGAAGTTAGGAGGAAGTTACCAGAAGAGAAGACTATAATTGAAGATCCTACAAGATCAGAAAACAAAACTCTAAAATTAGAAATTTTCAAAAAAACCTAGATTAGAAAAATTCAGAAAATAAGAAAAATCAAACTTAGAAGGAAAACTAGATGAACTGAAACAAAGAAGAGAGCTAGAAAAGATAAGAGGGAAGGTTGGAAGAAAGTTACCGAATAAAAGTTGCTATATTAGAATCCTACAAACAGAAAAACAAGTTAGTTTCTAAAAATAAATTAGGAAAGTTCCTACCTAGAATTAGAAAGATAAGTTAATTTCTAAAAATAATTCAGAAAAACCCTAACCTAAAAATAAAAAGTAAATAAACCCTAATCTTAACATAATTCCAAAATTAGTCGATCTCAGAAAAACGCAACCGTTAATCCCCGGCAATAGTGCCAAAAACTTGTTCACAACCCCAAGTGTAGGGTCGCGATGTAGTAATAATCTCGGTAAGACCAAGGTCGAATCCACAGGGACTAATCTCGTGTGTATTCTAAAAGTAACTAAAAGTAGAACTAGAAGAAGATCTAAATCTAATTCAGGAATATAAGGAAGTAATTGTGAATAATTTAATAGAAACTTGTAAATTCAAAGGTAGGAACTAGGTTGCCAAAGATCCACTTGTAGCTATCAGGATGTTTCCTTATTTGATTCAAGGAACACAATTGGAATTGGAGTCCTATCCTATCCAATTGGAAAGAAGAGATTGTCAGATCTCTGAATTTCTCATGGATCTAATTATCAATAGATGAGAGTTGTGAGGATTGGAAGTGATTCCATCACCTAGCCATGCCTAGGAGACAATGGCAAACAACAAGATCTACCAATCCCACAATCAATCATAAGAGAATTATAAAGATTAGAAGGGATTCCATCACCCAACCATGCCCAAGGGACAATGGTGAACAACAGGATTTCCTAATTTCACAATCTCAAAGCAGGAAAGGAAGATACTCAAAGCTATTGCAGATCTATTGTAATTTGAGTCACAACAAACCATTAAAAACTGAAAGTATTCCTTAAATATCAAATTAGAATCAAAGAGGTTCAACAAGAACAAGAATCAAACAAGAAAAACATCTCAATCATGTTACAAGCTTCACCCCTTAGCCCCTAGCTAAGGGATTTAGCCAACCATAGACATGATTGGATTCAAAACCCTAGAAGAAAGCATTGAAAACTAAGAAGAAGAGAAGAAGAAACTCTTGGATGACGGCTCCACCCCTTTGCTCTTCTCCTCCAAACCCTAGATATCTCAAAAAGTCCGTAGGAAACCCATATTTATAGCCTACTCCGCGTAAAATCGCAAAACTGCCTCAATTTATGCAGTCCGCGCAACTCTGCGTAATGCGTTCGATGACATCGAACCACCTTTAATGTCATCGAACACAAGTTGAATTCCAGAAGTCACACCTTTACGCACTGCGCAACTTTTCCGCACTGCGTAAGTTCTTGTGTCATCGAACCTTCCTTTAATGTCATCGAGAAGTCCTTCGATGCCATCGAGAATGTGTCCAAAACAGTCCAGCAAGTTGCTTCAATAAATTCAATGTCATCGAACAGCCTTCAATGTCATCGAGCATCTTCTTCGAGTCATCGAACATGACTTCGATTTATCGAGAATTGCATCCAATATGTCCAGCAACCAACTTGATTTTCTTGTAGAAATTCGATGTCATCGAACAGTGGTCGATGACAAAGATTGTGAAGTGAATTTCAACGCTTTGTTCTTTTGACTTCCTTCCTTCTCCACTTGGTTTTCTTGAATCTTGGGGTCTTGAAATCTTCAATCTTAGTCTCCGAATATCCATTCTTTGCTTTGGTGTTTCTTGAGCCTTAAATCCATGCTTTTGACATTCTTTTCAATCCAAGCTCTTAAACTCACCTTGCAACACAAACATGTATAAAATATACCATTGAGCCTTATCATGTTCATAAAACCAAGATATAAATGATGGAAAATATGCAATATTTGAGTCTCAAAACACACACACACACACACATATAGTGATATTACAATATGTATTATTATATAAATTTTGATTCATAAATACAGAAGGTATAGCAAATTGTAGCTGCATAACGGGAGACATGTCGGAATTATATAATAATATATGAATAATTTGCCAAAATACAAGAATATAAATATAAATCGAGGTTCTTTCCTGAAGTTATGGCCCTAGATAGAGTGGAATCCATCAATTCTACATTGCGGGTATCACCAAAAGCTGGACTAAGAAATCTCCTTTCCTTTTCACCTCCAACAAAACTCCCGAATGGGATAAGTGCAAAAGTGAAGGAAACGCCTTTTTCACTTCCAAAATAAACATGTAAGAGGAAAAAAAAAACTCTTAACTTGGGTTAGGTGCCTAGCCCTCGTCTTATGTTTAATAAGTGATGTCCCGAATTACGTAAAATACACTTGGAACCAAGGGAAAAAGAAGAAAATCAAAGGAAAGAAAATTAATAAAAGAAATAAGAGGAGAATAAGAGAAGGCCCACAGTCTAGCGAGAGGCCCATAGTCCAAAATTATATACACTCCCTCCAAAGTTGAGGCATAAATATCAATCATGCCCAGCTTGTTAAGAATACATCATTCAACTGCAACAGTAAAAGCCTTAGTGAAGATATCTACAAATTGAACAGTATATGGAACAAAAGGAAGTAGAAATAATGCCAATAGCAACTTTTTTCGTGAATAAAGTTAAGTTATAGCCCTTGATAGGGTGGAATGGCGGAATAGGATTCATATAGCCGACCCCATTTAATTGGGATGAGGCTTAGATAATAGACGATGATGTTCTTTCCAAATATCCATGTTGGCATTTGTCCGTCCGTAAGAAGTTAACATTTAATTCTTCTTTTATCAAATATCTAATCAGGAAGTTCTGTATCTCAAATATTAAATCGCTTGGGACTTGGAATGAAATAAATTCACATGTATGAGGTTCCAATACATGTGGAACCAACAACGGTATTCTATACAATTCAAATTAATCTTTAAGCTTGAGTTTGGTTATTTGCACAGGTTATAAAGTGGACGAACACGATCCGGACTCGTCCATTTTGCGGCTGCAGTTTGCTCGTTACCCGAGTCCAAGGTCAGGCCCTCCAAGGTCCGGTCCACCAAGGTCAGGTCCTCGTAGCAAGCGATAGATGGGTGCCCTGTTCTCTCCTTGGATAGAGATGTTGCCTGTCTTTGGGAATATTTTTTGTGTTGTAGCACATTGACACTGCAAGTTTTAGTTGCTCAGGTAGCATCACAGAATACTTCTGAGCTGGAAAGGCGAGTGGAAGTGTTTCTCTTCCAATTATGTGATCTAATGAGTAGTTTGATATGAACTAAAAAACTTGTACATCAGTTTTGAATCCTACACCACATCGCATCTCAAATGTAGAAGCTCGTCTACTACAAGCTGAAAACAATTTCTCACTTATTTGATGTTATATTACAGTATTTGCATCCTTTAACATGTAGCCTCATCTTGCATGAGATACATCTTATGCGTGTGAACCACAAACTGATCCAAACCACCTCAACTAAGTGCATGAACCAATGTGTTGAGACCTGGACTGGACTGGACTGGATGACTGGAATAGTGCTGATGAGAACTGGGGGGTTCGTCAGGTCAGCTACCTGACCCATGGCTCCCCTTGCAGTGCGGGGATTTTTGCTTACATTTCCAGAATCTTCGGCATCCAATCTCGAGTTGGTGGCTTTCATTACTTCTCTCTTCTACTTTTTTCCGACTATTTTTCTTGTTTCTTTTGAATCTCTTTACTTGTACTGGCATTCCATCTGTTGCATCTGTGTTTTGTCGATTCAGGCAGCTCTGTTGTAAGTTTCCATGACCACATCTCCCAAGCAAGCCACATCACTAGCAATGTGGTCCATTTGCTTGCTGGGGAACAAGTGATGAGTGTGTCACTCATTTGGGGTCCTGTCCTGCCTTTATATATATATATATATATATATATATATATATATATATATATATATATATATATATACATACATATATATATATATACATATATATATATATATATACATACATATATATATATATACATATATATATATATATACATACATACGGGAAAAGGTACTATGCGCTCGAGCGTAAAGCGGTCGTCCGTGAGGTCGAGCTGGGGTGGGCCCCACCGTGATTCCTTTCGAAGATCCACACCGTCCACCAGATGCACCGCTCCAAGTGGGACCCACACGGCTGGAAATCTACCGTCCACGGAACTCAGGTGGGCCATACCTTCTGAAAACATAAGTATACACACGAAAACATGTAAAAGCACTTGGTGGGCCCCACCTAAGATGTGGATACCACCTGAAAAGTGGTCTAAAATTACATTCAAGTGGGACACACATGATGGACGGTTTTGATCATGAAAAAACCTCTCGAAAGGCCCCCAAAACTGGTTTTGAATGTTTCAATGGTACACGGCCCGTCTCCACTTCTGTACGTGGTGTGGCCCACAAAAGTCATGGATTGAGGTGATTTTCAGCCGTGTGGGCCCGTCCAGGGATGGTGCATCTGACTGAGGGGGTAGATGTTCGAAAGGCATCATGCTAGGGCCCACCCCAGCTCGACCTCATGGAGACCGCTTTACGCGCAAGCGCATAGTACCTTTTCCATATATATATATATATATATATATATATATATATATATATATATATGAAAAGGTACAATGCGCTCGAGCTGACGGTAAGCTCATGTGAGGTCGAGCTATGTGGGCCCCACCGTGATGCGTGTCGACCATCAACACCGTGCATTTGATGGGTCCCCTTTAAATTATGGGATATACGAAACTCAGGTGGGCTATACCATCTAAAATGCTGTGAAGACACCATTAAAACATATAAAAGCACTTGGTGGGGCCCACCTGAGTTTTTCATGCGCCTGAAACTTGGTCTGAACCCTCATTCAAGTGGGACACACATAATGGATGGGCTGGATTTGCAAACCACATCTCGGTGGGCCCTCAAAAATGGTTATGAATGTTTTAATGGTGCACGGCCCCTCTCCACTTCTGTATGTGGTGTGGCCCACACAAGTCATGGATTGACTTGATTTTTGAGACCTAGGCCCATGATTGAATGGTGCATCTGACTGATGGGGTAGATGTTCGAAACGCATCACGGTGGGGCTCACACAGCTCGACCTCATGGGACGGACTCGTGAGGTGGAGCGCATAGTACCTTTTCCCATATATATATATATATATATATATATATTCAAAAATATAGGATGAAAGTCCTGGTGTAGTTCCTTGCCCCATGTTTGTGACAAACTATGATGATCCTAGCAAGAGAGCCACCCCACTATGGGACGGCCAAAAATGTCACTGATTCCCCAATTCAAATTGGGACAGGTAAACTGCCTGCCAGTCGGCATTGTGATGCAAGTTGCATGTTTTGATACGGAACTCACTAGTGCTGAACAAGTCAGATTTGGTATTCCTTTAATGCAAGTTGCATAGCTCTCTCTCTCTCTACAATCAAATGAATTCCATGCAATGGTTGGATTACCCCCTCTACCTCCAAATACCCAACAAATGCCTGCAAACCCTATATTCATTTATGTCAATATTCAACATTCAAACATCCACATTCAACCACCCAACCTCATAAGTCATAACCCATGTACAGATGCCGGATCTACTACAAACAGTTCTACGTACAATTCAAAGCATGGGCCCCACTTTTTTATGTTTAAATGACCAAAAATTCCGTCTATCATGTGTGCCCCACCCATCCAAAACTCAGGTGGGCCATGCCACCCAAACAGTTGGGATGGGGCCACGCACCATTAAAAACCTTCCATGTTTTATATATGCTGTCTAATCCATCCAGAAGAAGATGCATCAGACCAGGATGAATGCATACCGATAAACTATTCCACAACTCAGATGGGGGTCACCTGAGTTTTGGGATCTGATAAGAATAGGATGGGCAACAAGTGATGGATGGATTGGATGTTATTAAAACATTACAGTGGTCCCACGCTTTGGATCCGGCTGCAGAGATCAAGCATGCAAGAATAATGCTCCGCTCTTTGATTTGAAGGGATTATCATTTTTCAATTGGTAAGTAACTCACCCAATCTGCCTCCATCTTTTTCAAATTGCATTTCTTCGAATAGACGGATAGCTTCCATGTAACGGCCGTGCTTACCATATCAAGTGAGACTATTTCTGATGTAAAGCGGGTCGCAGACACTTTCATGGCAAAGATAGACCAGAGGTGGAAATGATCCGGACTGTCAGAACCTTAAATCAGTCATATCTCACAAACAGGAATGAGTTTTTCGCATATTATATACGATTTTGGGTAAGAGAACCTACTTAAGCCAACCAACCCGCTATCTATGCCAAGTTACCCACGCCAGATTTGTGAGATTCCATCAGATCAATGGTCAAAAGTACCATTTATTTTCATTTTTACTATAAATACTATGTTTTAATTTAAGTATAACTTTGGATCCTTTCAATTGTAGAAGTCGTGCTCAACATGAAAAGGGCTTAGAAAAGTTATGAGAATAATGTGGTTGGACCAAATTGGACACTTACTATTTTGGATGAAAACCACTGAGTCTAGTAGGAATAAAGGTTGTCTATAAATAATAAGTTTACTATTTATAGCAAGTCACGTTTTTAGGGTGTTTGAGTTGGAGTCTAAGTCTAAAACTCCGTCCTAAGTTTGAGCTCCTTATTTAAATAGTTCTAATCTCGTTTTTTATCATCAATTAAATTATTTCAAATTTATTAGAAATTACTCCTGCTTTTAATCCCTCATGGGTTCGAGTAAGCTTTCTAAGTCCAGAGAAATTTGTGGATTCAGAGTAATTATACCAAGGAAGACGATGATCGACCTCATCACGTCCCTCCCTGCGCCAAGTGGTATCAGAGCGAGGACTCCCCTTGGGCCGATGGTAATTAATGATGGAATGGATCATAATCTTGTGGACGGTAATCTAGAGATTCGTTATCTATCGGAAAGAATGGAAGCTTTTCACCAGGAGAGTCAGTTGACCATGCAAGGGCTACAGGTAACGCTTAATCGTATTACGGATGTACTAATTCTACCCGAGCCCAAGGCGACGCTCAGTTGCTTGTGATTGTTGTACGGCACAACCATGTTTTCTGTAGAGTACTTCCGGAGGCAAATCGCAGAGATATCTTAGATGAGTCGAGCTCCAGTGACGTCGTTGCCCGATGGCCGGTCCATGAAGACGATCGACTAGATCGTACTGAAAGAGACTATTAAGATAAGGCCAAACTTCTTAGTTTTAATAGCTTATTACATATAAAAGACATACTCGATTGGTTAACCGAAGTAGAGTAGTATTTTGATTACATAGACGTGCCGGAAGAAAAGAAAGTAAAGTTAGTTGCGTTCAAATTGAAATTCGGTGCTTCTGCATGGTAGGAGCAATTACAACTCTCACGTGCCCAACAGAACAAGGCACTCATCTGAACATGGGCACGGATGAGACGCCTTCTTCAATCACAATTTATTCCCAGTGATTACGAGCATGTGCTGTTCTAGCAATACCAAAATTGTAGATAGGAAAATCGGACCGTCACAGATTATATTGAAGAATTCTAGCGATTGATAACACATAATGATTTGTCAGACCAAATTGCAGAAGGTAGCACGGTTCATAGGCGGTTTATAACCGATAATTCAAGACCAAGTTCAGATACATCTAATCGGGATTGTGGATGAAGTGGTTTAGTTGGTGGCTAAGGCGAAAACGCAGCTTGCAAGAGTTCCTACTTGACCTTATCATCGAGCCCCATGACGAGCCCCAGACAGTATTCAACGTTGGCTAAAGGAAAGGAACCAGTAAGAGGGTGTCCTCAACCTCCTACAACCACAAATCGTGACATGGGGAGCGGTCCATCTAGGCCTCAATGTGCAGTACTTACAACAACGAGTCCAATTAGGATTTTAAACCCTTATGGTCGACCAAGGACGGACCATTATTGCTATTGTAGCTAATCAAGCCACTTATCAAACACTTGTCTCATTTTTAATTTGTGAGAATTATAAAGATCAAATACTTTGTGATGTGGTCGACATGGAAGCATGTTATATGTTTCTCGGTCGACCATGGCAATCGGACCATGATACGACCCACCAAGTCGAGATGATGTCTACATCTTCGTCAATGATGATCGAATGATTATCCTTGCCCCTATAGCACCAGAGAACACCCTAAAGCTTCTAAAGTAAAGGAGAGCTTCCTCCTGACTATTCGGGATTTTGTGGAGGAATCCAAGAAAATCGGCGAGGTGTACGCCGTGGTGATAAAAGGGCGAGGAATCGAAGCCCTTAGACATTCCTCCAAATTTAAGGTCATTGTTGAATGAATTCAAAGAAATCTAGCCTGAAGAATTACCCGATGAATTTTCCCTCATGTGAGACATCCAACATCACATAAACCTTGTCTCTAGGACTAGCTTGCCCAACCGCTCTCACTATCGGATGAGTCTAAAAAAATGTAAGATACTTCAAGAGCAGGTGGAGGAATTGATCCGTAAGGGTCTTCTGAGAGAGAGCATGAGCTCATGCATTATGTCAGCTTTATTAATATCGAAAAAAGATGGGAGCTAATGCATGTGTGTCGATAGTCAGGCAATTAACAAGATTATCATTAAATATTGATTCCTGATACTGCGGTTGGACGACATGTTTGATATGCTAGAAGGTGCCAAGGTGTTCTCTAAACTAGATATGAGGAACGGGCACCATCAGATTCATATCCGGCCCGATGATGAGTAGAAAATGACATTCAAGACCAATGAAAGGTTGCATGAGTGACTGTGTAACACCCCGGGTTTTCAGGGGCTGTGTAGGAACTCGGCTCCCGAATTCTGAGGTGTCATGAGTGCCCTAATGGGCTTCAGATTTTAATTACATTTGGATGATATCATAAACAATGGAGAGTTTAGCAAGGCATAAAGCATAAGTAAGCCATAAAGAAATATCAAGTGCCACTAAATACAAAAATATCCAAACCACAAATCCAAAATCATCTAAATGAGGAACTAGTCTCACCCAACCCAAAGTAACTAGAGCCCTGGCCCATACCCCCCGGTAACCCGAACTCAGACTAGAAGGACCCACCGATAGTCTGGGAGTAGGGAAGCTCCTCTTCCCTATCCATGCTCACCTCGCTCGGCTCGTCGAGCACTGCCTCACCTGCATCTAGAAAAGGGTCTGGTTGGTGTTTTAAAACACCGTCCCAGAGTGGGAGTGATTAGCTAACTCAGTGGTTACTATTAACCTTAAGTTACAACAAGCATTAATTATATAATAAATTTAATGAAAAGCATACATTCACAGATACCTAACTAGTCTTGTTAATGCATATGCATGTATTATGATATGATGTATGCCCTCACAACAACACTCCCTCGAGCGACTTCGTCCAACGATCGCGCATGACCAATACTTCCTCATTGCAACCTCAACTGCCGAGTCGCCGACCTAACTAGTGCGATGCTATCGTAATCGTGTTAGCCGAGTTTTTAATTAATTTCGTTCATCCAGTATATTGGAGAAACTGTTACACCCCACGTATCATTGCCTTCAACTGGTTGTGAGGCCAAGGCTCCTCAACATGCGAGGCCAGGACCCCCGCGATCCTTTATCCCATCGGGTTCCCCATCCCCAATTTCGAGCACATGGGGAATGCTGAGAAGAGGGATTGCTCGCGGTCACTATAGGGAGGCTCGTCACCCCAGCGTAGGGCGATAGCTTAGACACAATGTCCCATTCTACCATGCCCGACTCTCGAGTCAATGGATCGGTTTCAAATAGTTATCAATAGGTTTCAGTGGTTGAAGGGTGTTCTAGGTTCCATATAGGCGTGAGCAGACATGGTTAACAAACAAGGTCGGTCAGTAAGTGAACTAGACCGTGCGAGTTCAGGTGAGTACGTGACAGACGACATCGAGTACAAGCAACCCATGTAATCCAACTACTGTCGCTCATTCGCATCCGCCCAAACCCGCTAGTTTAGCCACAGGATAGTCCTACCAACGGGATCACCTTCTCCCACTTCAGTTCCCTGACCAACCCAGGGGTTCATGACATTCAATAACATTCCGACAATTCCGGATTCGCCTTCTAACACTAGTAAAGTCATGCACTCATACCTCAAACATAAAAACTTTAGATCTTCTACAATGCAACTACTAACAAGAAATACGAAATTAATGTGTGTGCGTATTGAGAGGTTACCGAAGAGATCAAGAGTTATACATCATTCATAGTACAAACATACAACAAGGATTAATGCTAGCACAAACTTACAACAAGAATTTATGCAAGCACAAACATACAACAAGGATTTTATACAATCAAACATGCCACAAGGAAGGTTATACTAGAATCATATGTGAGATAAACATGCCACTCCAAATCAAGCCTAATCATGTTGAAGAACAAATAACCAACACTTAACCATTTCCTGGGATTTAGGGGGACCTATCACGTAGGGTCTTGGCTAGGTTCTCTCTAAATTACTCAAACACATCATCCTAACATTCATAATCATTAAACTCATAGTAAAATTGGTGTTAGGCCACCTAAGGATAATAGTCCGCACCTTGTGACATTTCGCCCCACTCATGGCGCTCCTTGGGTTAAAAAATTGGGGAAAATGGTTCCTATACCAATTTAGAAGCAATTAGGTAAGATTCATGCAATTCATTTTAGAAAAACCTAGGTTAGGAAGTGGAATTTGTTTCTTACCTTCCAATCGCGAATGAAGTGGATTCGGCGGAGGAAAATGATCGATGCTAGAGCTTTAATTGGAGGAAACCAATGAAGGAAAGTACTAAAACCTCCCCCACTTCTACTCTCTCTTCTTCCTTCCTGTTTCTCTCTTTCTCTCCTATGAAAATCAATTTCGTATGGGGAGAGGGGGTTCCCAAATGATGCCCTTCTATAGTGCCAGATTTGGTGTAAATAGCCCCAAGGGCTAGGTTTTTACTATACTAGCCCTATGGGAGGGTCTTTTTAGCCTCTAGGGCCCACTATGGGGCGTACATGTCAGTATACACCGTATGATAGTTAGCCCTAATGATGATCTACGTATGGACATAATCGGCCCACCATTTAGATGCGCCGATCGACAGATATGATTAGAAGTGTATTCAACAGTCACCGATGGTCGATCGAGGCCGCGGCTATACGGATATAAATAGGAAAATATCCTTACTCCACGTGTGAAATTTGGTCATAAACCGACGGTCCGAAATTCTCAACTTTGTATAAAAGTGGGCGACCCAATTCACTTAAGTTTCAGCTTCTTCCTTTAGGATATTTGTACTTCTCATGCACTTGTCATTTGGTTCAAGTTGAGCGGTTCTGAACACTACCCAGGTCTGACTCCCGCAATGGACGTCGAGCCCAGTAAGACGGACATTATTCTATAGTTTTGGAACTAGTGGCCCACTAACGAGCGTTCTAGAGCTTATTCGGAAAATCGGGGCATTTCTAGAATGGATTAAGTATTGAGATTTCTCGTGGGCAATGATTAGGGTTTGGATTAACTATGTTCATAGTGTGGCCTATTTATAACTAGTGAAAGTGGAGATTTGGTCATGATTACTCTAAACCGTCGATTTTTGGCTAAAAGAGTAACGGGGTTGATTTGGTCTATTTGTCAAGATCCGAGCCTTATCTGACTTGGCTTCGGTTAGATCTTTAATTTAGTTATGATTGTCTTAATTAGTTAGCGATGGATCGGTTAGATTTAAGCCCTATGTGAGTAAATCATGTGGCTAAACTTGATGCTCAAGTGATCAGGTAGATTCGTTGGCTTCCTATGGTTAATTAATCGGACTTGTGCGGTTCTTTACTGGTACCACTCGTGTATAAACTAACATTGAGTGCTAATGGTCAGAAAGCGATAATTTAAGTTAATTACAAAAAAAAATCAAGGATTTTTTTGGAAATCCAAAACAGTGAAAATCCAGGACGTTACAGGCTGGTCAAGCCCTTTGATCTATTGAACACACCAAGCACTTTTATGCATTTGATGAATCAAGTATCGAAGCCGTTCATTGGCCGGTTTGTGGTATTTTATTTTGATGATATAATGATATATAACCAGGCTAATATAGAGCACATGGAACATCTTAGGCAGGTGCTACAGGTCCTGGTAGTTAACAAGTTGTACCTCAACTTGAGGAAATACAATTTTTGAATGGATAACTTTAAACACTCCACCCAAGCTAACATCTTGAAAAAGGCAAGGACAATCTGGACCATGATCAATAACCCAAACCTCAAACCCTAATCCAAACCCAAAACCCTAATCAAAACCCTAACCCGAACCCAAAACCCCACAACCTAACTTAAAACCCGTTAGAGCCAAATCAGCATGAAATACACCCAGTTGAGCCAAAAAACCTGAAAAGAAGACCACTGGACGAACCAGTGCACCAAACGAGGCCCACACGCTCGAGCCCAGCCCGGGCGGTAGTTTGACTACCGCCGGCGGTACTCCGATTACCTCCGCTTACGGGGCGCATGTGTCTTCCGAGCAACAGCTGTCTCTCTGCCCTAAAAGTCAACTTTCTTCTAGAATTACCCCTCCAGCCAGCATTATTTACCATTTTACCAATCCTAAGAGCCAATGAGAGTGTGCCACGTGGCGTCCCTCTCTCCTCAACAAATCTCAAGCTGCCATGTTAGCATTTACCCATCTCAAACCCAGCAATTACCGCATTACCATTGGAGAATGCTATAAATAGCCCTCCTCTTCACATTTTAACAACAACAACTTCCGCTTTCCAAGTGTGAGAGAGAGAGAATGAGAGAAGAAGAGAGTGAGAGTGAGGGTGAGAGAGAGCTCCCAAGGCTCCAAGATCATATTTTTTTCTAGCCATCTTTTAGCCTCTTCTTAACCTTCTCAATCCCGAGTTTAGCCCGAATTGATCATCGTGCAACCCATGTCTTAACTTACTCAAATTCAAGCTAAAGATCTTTTCATTTTATATACAAGTATTCAAGACATCTATTCCCTTCTCAACCCCCCTGCTCCTTTAGATTGCTAGTGAACGTATGCTATTTGACTTGCCGTACATCAGATCCTATCACATCAAAAGCTCCTAGTAGTCTAGTCCACTTTTCTTACCTCTTTGCATAAGCATCGTCACATCTGCCTTCTAGACACACCGTTGGACATATGGTCCGTGGCTTGCAGAAATCTCGGATCTTGTCGCATCAGAAATCCGCGTGTATGCCTAGTCCCATCTCGACCACAGCATCTATCATCCCTTAAGATTATTTTTCCACACCAAGTAGAGACCATACCTTTGTAAGAGCAGAGAGGGTGCCTAACACCTTCCCTCTTTGTAACTGAGGTCTCTTACCCGGAATCCCGAATCGTAGACCAGGAGTCAATCTAAGGTAGGAGAGGCTTCGGATTTCTCCAACCTTACATATTTCGCGGGTTCTAGCCAACTGCAGGATTCTGAGATTAATTGGCTAGTGGCAACTCCAACATCCACGAATCAGCCTACTAACTCCCACCTATCAAGCCAAAAATATATAAATCAGCGTGGGAGCTGATTTCTAATGTTCGCAGAATGATGACTCCACTGGGGACTTGCTAGAGCGCACTAGCTGAGACCCGACTCGAAAGTGTGTGATATTCCAATCTCAAGGGACATTCATATTAAAAAAAAAAACATAACAGTCATAAGACATACAAACTAACTAACTAAACAACATAATCTTTAGCTTACACTTGTTTGGGCATCAATCCTAGCCACAACTCCTCGATCACATGCAGCTATAGTTACTCATGAAGAAGAGTTGGCAGCTCTACCAGCTCTTGAAGCATTAGCATCAGCACTGGCACTGGCGCCGACACCTCTGACAGCTCCAATAGATTTGCCAGTCACAACAGCCTTGAATGAGATGTCTTGGAGCTTCAAGGCATTACAAGAGTTACTACTTTGCCATACCAAGCACGCAGGCGACACAACCTAGTGCCCAAAATAATTCAATCCCACAACCTCCCTTTGCTTCATCTCTTCTTCCTCCAGCAAATCCCATTCTACAATTCCCTGCAGAATCAGCCCAACATACAAACGGGAGCAACCCTCCCGCACATCTTCCTCCTAATAGGAGATCCAATCAATTCCAAGGGGCGAAACCCCTCTCGACCGGTCCCTCCGAAATTGAAGAGCTCTGAGAGTAATTGCAAGATATGCAGAGGAAGCTACGGAAGTAGCAGGGGGTGGATCTCCCATCCACCAAGTTCAGGGATCTTTGTCCCTTCCCTGATGCAATGATACCTGAAAACTTTGAGGTACCAAAATTCAAAAGGTATGATGGTACGAGGAGTCCTATGGACCATTTAAGAGCATTCTGTAAAGAGCTTAATACTATAGCAAGTAATGACGGAGCGTTGATCCATTTGTTTCAAAAATCCTTGAAAGGCGATGCGTTAGATTGGTACACATCATTAAACTATCATCGAATTAAAACTTAGGAACAACTTTCCCAAGCTTTCATTGATCGTTTTGTGTACAATCTTAATGTAGCACCCAAAAGGGTGGATCTTGCTACCTTAAGGCAGAGAAATGATGAGTCATTGTCAGCTTACGTTGGACAGTGGCTGGTAATGGCCTCTAGAATGAAAACACCCATTGATAACGAGGAGCAAATTTACATGATCATCCACTCGGCAAACCCAAGTATCTCTGGATACCTCGTCTCCTATCTATATGCCAACTTTACCCAACTCATCCGTGCTAGGGAACAAGTCGAAGCTGCAATAAGGGTTGGGACAATCTCCCCTTGGTGGCCTCATCAGGACTCCCCAGTACAACGGATACTAGAAGGAATGTCTACTAGATACGAGAACGGTAATAGGAATGTTCCTGACACCCATCCAACAGAAGAAGACAATCTCATCGCCTCTACCCAAGGGGCTCAACTTGCCCCTCAAAAGGGACGATGACAACAACAACAGCAACAGCCTAGGGAAAATGCGCAAAACCCTTACAAGCAGGTAATACTGGGCAGGAAGTTCACTCCTTTGGCACAAACATACAGTCAGGTCATGGCTATGTTGGTACAAAAGCAACTTCTAACACCTCTCCAACTCCGACCTCTGCCAAATCCCTTATCTGCAAGTTACAATGAAAACGAGTATTGCACATATCATCAGTCTCCTGGCCATCTAACCGACCATTGTTTCGCCTTGAAACACGCGGTTTAGGATTTGATCGAAAGCCAGAAGATTGCGGTCACCCCGTAAGCTAACACTACGGCTCAAGCCAACATCCTCCAGAATTCTCTGCCATCGTATCAAGTATGCCACAGCTCATCAGGAACCCCTACTAACAATATCAGTCAAGGAGAGCCACCCCCGGTCAATTCGGTCCAATGCATCCATTCGATCACTGCCAGCCCAACAATAATACCCCCAAGTTTACAAGGGACACACCCTACCAGTCCAATCTCTTTGCTCTTAAATATGCAAGGGGCATCTCTAGCTGGTCCAGTCTCCATGCCTCCAAGTCTATAAGGGGCACACCCTACCAGTTCAATCTCTTCTCTCTTAAATATGCAAGGGGCATCTCCAGTTAGTCCAATCTTCATGCCCCCAAGTCTACAAGAGGCACGCCTGATCAATCTAGTGCATACATCCTTTGTCTCACAAGGGGCACCACTTGCCTATCCGGTCTCTACTCCAACCCTCATGATCCAAGCAAATGCTCAT
This sequence comes from Magnolia changhungtana, assembly GCA_030180095.1. NCBI lineage: Eukaryota > Viridiplantae > Streptophyta > Magnoliopsida > Magnoliales > Magnoliaceae > Magnolia > Magnolia changhungtana. The sequence goes on from JASAUF010000652.1 coordinate 7,982,947, forward strand.
TCCCCGATCAACATACCACATGCCCTAGCAAAATTAGGGCCCAGCTTCAATCATGCAGTAACTTTCTAGGAATGACACTCTGATACTTAAAAGGATTTACCTAGCTCTACTCAATCTACAATCCTTCAAGAGAAGAGTTTAGGACAAGTGGTTCTCGCCTCTAGGAGAAAGATCGAGGAAGAGATCACTTTTCAGGTCTTTGATATCACAGCTTCATTTCATCTCCTCCTTGATCGGTCTTGGATCCATAGAGTCAAGGCTCTCTCTTCAATTCTTCACTAAAAGGCCAAGTACATTTTTGGAGACAAGGCGCTGACCGTTCTGGATGATCTCGAACAAATCTTTCTGATAGAAGCAGTCAACCGTCAAGCACTAGATATCCCGATCATAGACATATAATGCTCCGATGAGGATATCCCATACCATAGTCTCGAGTTTGAGACTGTGAATTGTATGCATCTTGCCTGTCCCATTGGATCAAACTATGTCTTCCCTCCAGTCGAGCACCGATATTTTTATTATCAGCTCGAATATCAAGAGAATGCAGGCATGAGAGGACTGGAATATCTGCCTCTTATGGGTGAGATAGCAAAGCACAGATGTATCGAGGGAGAGGAAGGTTGGCAAGAGGATGATGATCCCTTCATCCACACTTCAATCAAATCCATCAGAGAATGGATCATCTATCTGGTAGGCAGGGTGAGATCCACTGTGGAGGATCAAATGAGCGAAACGAGCCTAACTAAGCCATTTGAAAATGACTCAAGCAAGGGGCAAGAATTACCCCTGATTGACTGGACCACAGTCTAGATCCCACCTGAGATTGAAGCATCTAAAGAGTCACAATATGTCGAGGATGAGCTGAGGAAAGTAACATCCAACACCAACTCAGAGCCCAATCCCAAACTCATCACAACATTTGGGCACGATAATGAGGGGTCACCTACTGATCCATCTGACCCTGCCTCCTAAGGAGAGGGAGCGCAGGGCAATAGCTGGTTTGCAATCCCCAAGACGACACAATAAAAGAAAACAATATTTGACTCCTCGAACAGAATCAGGCAATCCCTAGTTCACATCGCCGTCTTTTTCAAAAAATCCAAAAAAGAAAAAATCAGAAAATTCCCAAAAGCCAAAAACATTAGATATTTTCGAAATGCCAAAAAAATTCCGATACTTGTCAAAATGCCCAAAAATCATATATTTGCCAAAATCCAAAAAAATCAGAAAATTCTCAAAACACAAAAACAACAAAAAATCTTTCAAAACTCACAAGCAATAATGTGTCAAATGCGTCTGTTACAACACCAAAGTTTAAAGTCGACCATATGATTTCGACTAGAGTTAGACTTCAAACTCATGGGTTTGGATGAAGCCCAGGATGGGGAAAATAATGATCCGACTCTCGAGCTAGAGGATTCCCTTCGAAAGTTCGAGGCAAAGGCCAATGTTGTCACGAATGATTTTGAAATTGTGAACTTGGGATCCCTTGAGCTCCCTAGAACAGTATGCATCAAGAGATCCTCGCCTCATGAATACAAGCAGACAAGGACAAAATTCCTAAGGCCCGGGGCTATCTAACTTTGGGTTGTCCTATAGAGCCTTACTCAAATCAAATGAAGAACCAATCATACACCATCTGTTATGATGCCTGAAGTCAAGCCCATCAAGAAAAGCTGTCAAGATCATATCTGAAGTCTACAATGGAGTCCACAATTTGCGCGTAAAGGAATATGCAATATCCAAGAAGAACTTGTGATGAACGATGGAGATAAGCTATTGCAGCATGTCAGGAAGTGCTTCAAGTATTCAAAGCTTGCATAACGGATCCATGTGCATGCTTCGAGTCTTTATAACCTGACAACACTCTAGCCCCTCTTCATTATGGGGTGTGGACATCATCGAAAGAATGAGCCCAAAGGCATCCAATGGTCATGAGTACATTCTCGTGGCAGACAAAATGGGTGCCAACAACATCCTACATCATCGGTATGAATGAAAAAGAGAAGTCAAAGAAAATGATCAGTGGTAATCTCAATACAACCAACTACATCTTACAAACATAAAGCGCACGGCGATCGCTAGGACCAACGACAAGCAAGTCTGAAAGAAAGGTTAGCAACATGGTAATAATGTATATCTTATCATTACGCCTACTAGATCCAAGGGGGTTAAGTCCAAGCCATCGTAGGATGATCCGCTGAGCACTCGCGAAGTTCTTCCGGGAGGTTCCCTTTCGTCTCATCATCAATAGGGGCAATGATCTTCCAAAGCCCATCAATGCCGACAACATGGGTAATCCTACCTGACTATGTCAACAACTACAATCGAAAAGCTGAAGTCAAACAACAAGAGTTTAGTATCCTGAGGTACATTCCATCATCATTCCTTCCTTCCAATAAGTGTTCCAAAAAAATAAAGGGTAAAAAAAGACAAAAAAAATGGATGAATAAAGCGCGCAGTCCAAAAAAAAAAAAAAAAAAAAAAAACGGAAAAGAATAGTTGAATCCAATGAGTGAGAACACAAGTCATCAACCCATTTCCCCTCAGGATAGTTTAACCTAATGTCAACAACTTCACGATCATGATTAAAGACAAAGTTAGGCAGCTCACTAGTCGACCGGCAATAAATGGAGTCTAGCCTCCCGCCTCTGTACAAGAAAAAGAGAAATCAAAAGAAAAGTAACGTGCCTAAGTAAAACGGACGAGGTAAAAACCTGAAAGGGCACCTCAAGAAAAAACAGCGGGCATGTAGCGGACTCGGTGAAAACTTAAAAAGGCACCAAGGGTAAAAAGAGTACTACTACTAAGGGGCAGGCAAGAACAAAAACTCAAGACGTGGTGAAAATCCAAAAGGGCACCACGGACAAAAATGACGAGAAAATCAGTTGTGGTAAAAACCTGAAAAGGCGTTACGGGCAAAAATGGTTAGAAAATAAAAAGAAAATAAAAAGTACAGGAATAGGAGAATCTAAGGCAATAAGCAAAGTGAACATGCACAAGGAAAAGAAAAGTCCTGGATCAGAATTCTGTCAAACTCTACTCAAATCCAAGGGGCATGATCCTAATATGCGCTACTCTCAGGGAACCGAGATCCCTGGTAAAAAACTCAGAATATCAGATTCGACATGGGCTAAGTTCAAAGTTTTGATTCCACCATCTAGGCACAAATCCAAAGACAAGCAAACACCGACAAATTTGGCACAAACAAAAATTTTCATTCCTTTCAAAAAGTCTTTCTGTACTTTGTTTCTCTTCCTTTACAAGAACAAAAATAAAAACATACATGCATATACAAAACAAGCAGCTAACAAAGTCGGGGATCCACAAAATCAAAGCCAAAGCCCCAGAGGCCCACATTTCAAAGCCCTAGAGGCCTACATTTCAAACCCCGGAGGCCCATAGTTCAAAGCCTCAGAGGCCCACATTTTAAAACCTTAGAGGCCCACATTTCAAAGCTCACAAGGCCTATAAGTTCAAAACTCCAGAGGCCCACATTTCGAAGCCCCAGAGACCCACATTTCATAGCCCCAGAGGCCCATATTTCAAAGCTCACAAGGCCCACAAGTTCAAAGCCCCAGAGGCCCACATCTCAAAGCCCACAAGGCCCACAAGTTCAAAGTCCACAACGCCCACATGTCAAAAGCCCACCAAGCCCATTGTCCAAAGGCTCATGGTTTAAGGCCCATGTTTTCAAGCCCACTTCCTAGGCCCACATATCCAAAGCAAGGCCCACTTCACAAGCCTGATTCCAAGGCCCATAGTCCTAGGCCCACATGTCCAAATCAGGCCCATGTTCCCCAATTGCCCCATTAATTCATTAGTGGAGGCCATCTAGCTATTCGATCCAGACCGTACAATAAAAACCGAACGACGACGCCCTCCCGCGAAATCAAACGGATATTTTTCAAAAATCTCAAAAATATCTCAAATAAAAACCATTGGCCCCGCCAACTCATCAGTGGAGGCAACGCGACTGTTCACTTAACTTGTACAATAAAAACTGAACGATGACGCTCACTGGCAAGATCGGACGGATCTTTCCAAAAATCCAAAAAATATTCCAAACCATTAGCCCCATCAGCTTATTCGTGGAGGCAATGCAACTGTTAGTTTTTACAAATAAAAACCAAACGACGATGCCCACCTGCGAGATCGAATGGATATTTTTCAAAAACTCTAAAAAATATTTTTTAAATAAAATCCCCAAAAAGTTTAGCTCCAAAGGAAATAGCTTTCAAACAAAGTTTTTAAAAAATGCACGCGGCGGGCAGTACACTAAGGAATCTTCCATATTCTCCAGTTGTGGTCAGTGCAAACAGCTAAATAAAATTCGATCTCTTCCAGTTTCCCCAGAGGATGATCGAATCCGTACATGATACATGTACGATTGGCCCGATCTCTATATCTAGATAGTCGTACGAATGCTAGTAGAAATGATCGAATCTATCTCTGGAAGGAATACTCAAACTCAAAGTGACAATAATCCATTGTAACCAAATTATCAGAATCAGAAGACTGCGTGGCAAAAGATTACCTGCACATACCTAGTCCAAGATGTTCGTAAAATTTGATCGAGTCCAAGTCGGCGTAGTGAGTTCCTCGTAAGGCCACACCAACGCGCAGGGTAGCTAACCACTTTGTCGATCAAATGGATCAAATACTCCTATGGTGATTATGTAGCAAAGGAACGATAGACCAAATAGTACGGGAATCCACGTAAAGCCGCACTAACGCGTAAAGGCCCTACTTTTCAGACTTACACTCCAATGCTATTAACAATCTGATGTGAAAGGGTTGTGATTGGTAACCCGTAATGCCACACCAACGCGCAGGGACAATCACAACATTTTCCTTAGCCCTCATGATATATGCAAGCCATCTCTTTTCCAAACAGTCAACTGACAATGATACAACGGCAGACAACAGATTCGAATCACTATCCTTTCTGACCAGAAGAGTGGGGTGTCCACTGGATTTGACCTTCGGTTGCTCACAACCTCGGCCAAAGAGGGGCATCTATAGATACCCCACCCAGGCTAACATCTTCAAAAGGCAAGGACAATCCGGACCATGATCAATAACCCAAACCTCAAACCCTAATCCAAACCCAAAACCCCAATCCGAACCCAAAACCCTAATCCAAACCCAAAACCCTAATCAAAACCCTAACCCGAACCCAAAACCCCACAACCTAACTTAAAACCCATTAGAGCCAGATCAACATGAAATACACCCAGTTGAGCTAAAAAACCAGAAAAGAAGACCATCGGACGAACCAGTGCACCAAACGAGGCTCACATGCTCGAGCCCGACCTGGGCGGTAGTTTGACTACCCCCGGCGGTACTCCAATTACCTTCGCTCGTGGGGCACATGTGTCCTCCGAGCAACAGCTGTCTCTACGCCCGAAAGTCAACCTTCTTTCGAAATTAACCCTCCAGCCAGCATTATTTACCATTTTAACAACCCCAAGAGCCAATGGGAGTGCGTCATGTGGCGTCCCTCTCTCCTCAACAAATCCCAAGCTGCCATATCAGCATTTACCCCTCTCAAACGCAGCAATTACCGCATTAGCATTGGAGAAGGCTATAAACAGCCCTCTCCTCTTCACGTTTTAACAATAACAACCCACTTTCTAAGTGTGAGAGAGAGAGGGAGAGAAGAAGAGAATGAGAGTGAGGTTGACAGAGAGCTCCCAAGCCTCTAAGATTAGATTTTTCTAGCCATTTCTTAGCCTCCTCCTAACCTTCTCAATCCTAAGTCTAGCCCGGATTGATCATGGTGCAACCCATGTCTTAGCTTACTCAAATTCAAGTCAAAGATCTTTTCATTTTATATATAAGCATTCATGACATATATTCCCTTCTCAACCCCCCTGCTCCTCTAGATTGCTAGTGAATGTATGCTCTGTGGCTTGCCGTACATCGGATTATATCACATCAGAAACTCCAAGTAGTCTAGTCCACTTTTCTTACCTCTTTGCATAAGAATCATCACATCCGCCTTCTAGACACACCGTTGGACGTATGCGTTGTGGCTTGCCAAAATCTTAGATCTTACCGCATTAAAAATCCGCATGTATGCCTAGTCTTATCTCGACCACAGCATCCATCATCCCTTAAGATTATTTTTCCACACCAAGTAAAGACCGTACCTTTGTACGGGCAGAGAGGGTGCCTAACACCTTCCCTCTTTGTAATCGAAGTCCCTTACCCGGAATCTCGGATCGTAGACCAGGAGTCAATCTAAGGTAGGAGAGTCTTCGGATTTCTCCAACCTTACATATTTCGCGGGTCCTAACCGATTGCAGGATTCTGAGATTAATTGGCTAGTGGTGACTCCAACATCTACGAATCAACCTACTAGCTCCCACCTATCAAACCAAAAACATATAAATCAGCGTGGGCGCCGATTTCCAGCGTTCACAACAAATTATTGTTCTTAGGATTTATTGCGACGTCCACGAGCATCCGTGTGTACGATGAAAATGTGTGAGCAATCAGAGAATGGTTAATTCCAACGAACATTCATGAAGTGGGGAGTTTCTACGAGTTGACATATTCTATTGTCGATTCGTGTAGAATATCAACACTAGACGCGTCCATTACAGATTGCATAAAAAATGGTAGTTTCAATGGACTGCTGAAGCTGACAAGAGCTTTTGCTAAAATCAAGCATCGATGTCCACAACACTGGTGTTGGTTATTCTTAGTTTTGACAAGTTGTTCAAGGTTAAGTGTGACGCCTCATATATAGGAATTGGAGGAGTCTTACTATAAGAAGACAGGCCGATAGCCTTCTACAGCGAAAAGCTCAGTGAAGCCTAAAATAAATGGTCGACATATGAGCTTAAGTTGTACACAGTAGTTCAAGCACTATGACATTGGCGGCATTATCTGATTTAGAGAGAGTCTGTTCTCTACATTAGCCATCAAGCCTTAATTTTATTAATAGTCAGGCTAACATGAACCGTGTGCATGTTAGATGGGTCGCATTTTTATAAGAATTCACATTCGTCCTGAACACACAAGGTAGAAGAACAAGGTAGCTGATGCACTTAGCCGATGTGAATCACTACTAGTTACGATGAGCAATTAGGTGGTCAGTTTTCGACTGTCTCAATGAGTTGTACGCTGAGGATGAGGATTTCAAGGATGCATAGATAAGGCGTCAAGAGGATCATCCCAGTGACGTAATATGCAAGACGGATTTCTCTTCAAAGGGAATCTACTATGCATCCCCCAAAGTTCTGAGTGAGTAAATTATCCAAGAGTTACATGAAGGTGGTGGACACCTTAGGCGAGACAAGACACGAGCTCTTATTGAAGAAAGGTATTACTGGCCACAATTGGTACGTGACGTGAGTAAAGCGGTGCAGCGCTATCATGTTTGTCGGACCTCCAATGGGCATTCTCAGAATACGGGCCTCTACACCCATTACCTATGCCTGACGATCCTTAGGAGAACGTATCTATGGACATCGTGCTCGGTTCCCACGAACACGGCGCGGCATGGATTCGGCGCTAGTGGTGGTAATCATTTCTCAAAGATAGCACACTTTATCCCATGTAAGAAGAGCCTCGATGCAACACATGTAGCAAATCTATCTTCAGAGAGGTCGTGCGGCGATACGGGGTTCCCAAGACTATTACTTCTAACCATGATATAAATTCATTAGCCACTTCTGGTAGACTTTGTGAAATCGGTTTGGTATGCTACTTCAGTTCAGTAGTGCCTACCACACACAGACCGATGGACAAATTGAAGTTGTGAATCGCACGTTGGGAAACCTTCTCCGGTGTATTTCAGGTGTCAAGCCAAAGTAATGGGATTTGGCCTTGTCTTAAGCGAAGTTTGCATTCAATAATATGATGAACCACTAGACAGGGAAGTCCCTATTTCAGATTGTTTATAATCGAGTGTCTCGTCACATACTTGACTTGGTCTCTTTATCCAAGCTTCCGGGCACGAGCATTACAACAGAATATATGGCAGACCGAATCGTGGGCATTCATGCAGATATGCAAGCCATGTTGTATGCTTCAAACAACAAGTACAAGGAGCAAATCGACAGGCATCAACGGCAAAAGGTGTTCAAGGTGAGCAACAATATTATGGTTCATCTATGCGAGGAGAAATTTTCGACCGGGACTTACAACAAGTTAAAGAACAAGAAGATAGGACCAATACCATTCCTTCGAAAAATCAATGACAATGTTTACGCTGTTGATCTTCTGGATGACATGGTGATCTCATGTACTTTCAACATTGTGGACCTGAACAAGTATCATAAACCGAAGCTGAACGAGAACTCGAGGTCGAGTTCTTTTGAAGTAGAGGGGACTAATGTAAGGCAGGTCGCAGACACTTTCATGGCAAAGATGGAACAGAGAAGGCCTGATTGGAGGCAAAAACGATTCGGACCATCAGAACCTTATATCAGTCATATCTTGCAAATTAGGATGAGTTTTTCAACTAATTATATATGATTTTGGGGTAGGAGAACCTACTTAAGCCAACCAACTTGCTACGTTGGGTTGCCCACACCGGATTTGCGAGATTCAATCAGATTGACGGTTAAAAGTCGCGTTTATTTTCATTTTTGCTATAAATAGTAAGTTTTAATTCTAGTATAACTTTTGATCTTTTGAGTTGTAGAAGTCGTGGCCAACATGAAAAAGGCTTAGAAAAGTTAGGAGAATAATGTGGTTGGGCCAAATTGGACATTTACTATTTTTTGCGCCAAAAACCACAAAGTCTAGTAAGAATAGAGGTCGTCTATGAGTAATAAGTTCACTATTTATAGTAAGTCATCTTTTAGGGTGTTTGAGTTGGAGTCTAAATCTAAAACTTACCCTAGGTTTGCACTCCTTAAAGAGTTGTAATCTCTCTCTTCTTTTTTTTATCATCAATCAAATTATTTCAAATTTATTAGGCATTATTCCTGCTTTTATCCCTCGTGGATTCGAGGAAGCTCTGTGAGAGTCCAAAGAACTCCATGGATTCAGAGTAGTTATACCCTGAGGAAGATGGTGATCAACCTCATCACGTCCCTTCGTGCACCAATTTTAGTGAAAGCTCGATTCAGATTCTTCCATTAATCCACAGATAGCTACTGGGACATCTAAACTAGATGGAAATTTTGCCAGGCGTAGGTGTAGGATCGAATTTGTATCCCTTGCTCCACAAATGCAATCAAGCATGAAAGGATGAAACCATCAATCTGGATCGATCATTTGAGCTGGAAGCCTCTTCCTGAACAGCAAACCATGGATCTCTCTAGCATCCCTTTTAACGTTGGGCGTCTCTCCGGGTCCTTGCATTTTCCTGAAAATAAGTTTGCATATCCAAAGATATGAGATCCCTAACAGGCATTAAGTCAAAAAGCTGTGTTGCATCTTCAAGGCTTCCACTTCTCATGCAAAGGCATCTATAAATAAGGATATGCCCTTCTAACTCACTTTTAATACAGAATACATCAATCTGCATTCCAGGTTCAGCAATGCCCAGAAAGCCCACATGCTTTTGGACCAGTCAAAACAGAATTCATTCAGTTCAATTCCTTAAAACCCATTTGTCCAACCTCGCACGGCTTTACCCTTCTGTAAATACCCACCCACATGAGCCACGTCCAAGATAATGCGTTTCTTTCAGGAATTCTGTCAAAGACATCATGTGCAGTATCAATTTTACCACATTTTCCATACATGCATCCAAGATCATCGCTTGTAATTAGATCAGATTTGTAATCCATCTTCACTGAATCTGCATGAGGAGAATTTCCCTGAACCAGCATGTAGTTCTTTGAACAGTTCCTCACTAGGCTTGCTGTTATTCTCTACCACTCTGCCCCACTGATAAAGATGAGAATTACTACCTTGATTGTCAGAGAAATAGAAGATCAACTTCTACCCATGTTGCAAAACTGTACCAGCATGAAAGATTTGAAGGGGATCCATGCCCACATTATCAAATACTCGATGTCCCAAAGCAACTTCCTTGCGACAAAGATCATCGATATATGTGGTGGCAAAGGAGAAACAGACTACGCAATTTCAATCTTCAAGCAGGTGATCCAACCGAACATCTTTCTTTACAATGCAGTGATCAGAGCTTACACTCACAACCACCTCTATTACCAAGCTGTGACCATTTACAAGCAATTACTGAGACACCCAGAAGCAGAAAACCACATTTCTGCTGACAGGTTCACCTTTCCCTTCATACTTAGAGCTTCTGCTGGTCTTCTATATCTCAACCTCGGGAAGCAGATACATGGCCATTTATGCAAATGTTGGCCCACCGAGAATAATGCAATTGACAATTCACTGCTAGAGATGTACGTAAAATGTGGTAATCTAATTGATGCACATCAAGTATTCGATGGAATGAGGGAGAAAGATTCAGTTTCATGGAACATCCTTATTTCTGGGTATGCAAGATCTGGACGGATGAAGCGTGCCAAAGACATCTTCAACTCAATGCCGGATAAAACAATAGTTTCTTGGACCGTTTTGATTTCGGGTTATACCCAATTTGGCGAATACCTGAACGCCTTGGAGGCCTTCCGTCAAATGCAGCTCGCAGGCATGAAAATGGATGAGATCAGCATCGTCTCTATTCTGCCCGCTTGTGCGCAGGTAGGAGCTCTCGAATTAGGCAAATGGATCCATGTCTACGTCGATAAGAACAGGCTATCGCACAGGACATGTATCTGTAACGCTTTGATCAAGATGTATGCGGAATGTGGCTGTATAAACGAAGCCCACCAGTTGTTTGATAACATGTGTGAAAGAGATGTGATCTCATGGAGTACCATGATTGGAGGGTTAGCAAATCACGGGAGAGCTCAACAAGCAATTGGACTGTTTGTGGAGATGGAGAGAATTCAGATGAAGCCGAATGGTGTCACCTTTCTTGGTCTTTTATCTGCCTGCGCTCATGCAGGCTTTCTGGACGAGGGATTGAAGTACTTTGACTCAATGATGAAGGATTACTGTATAAATCCAAGTGTTGAACACTATGGGTGTGTGGTGGATCTTCTTGGACGTTCAGGTCACCTCTCTCAAGCCCTTGAATTCATTGATAAGATGCCAATCGCACCAGACGCGGCCGTCTGGGGGTCTTTGCTCAGTGCCTGTAGAACTCACAACAATGTCGAAATCGCCGTAACTGCAATGGAGCACCTCCTTGAGCTTGAACCAGATGATCCTGGCAACTATGTACTACTTTCGAATATTTGTGCTGCTGCAGGGAAGTGGGATGGAGTTTCAAGGATGCGGAAGCTGATGAGAAGTAAGCGAATGAAGAAAATGCCTGGGTGCAGTTTGATTGAGGTGAACAACAATGTCCATGAGTTTATAGCAGGGGATGATTCAAACCAACTGGGGGATGACCTTTGTAGGATGCTAGAGCTTTTGGCTTCACAGCTTAGCAGGACAACTTCTCTAACCATAGCCAGTGACGAAGGATGTTAAAAATATTGTAAATTTTCATTAGATGATGCAACCAATAATATTGGCTTCTTAATTGTTACATTCACACTCATTTTACAACCAAGTCATACAAATGCCACTTCCTTCTCAAGTCACACCAACAGGTTTTATACAATGCAAAGGCGAAGAGATAGTGCAGTATCATTTGAGCTTTTCAGTTTGTACAAGTGGGACCCATTGCTCGGTGATCCAAGCCATCGACAAGATGAGCCCCAGTATATATGGTCCATACAGAGAGAGAGAGAGAGAGAGAGAGAGAGATCTTGACGATGGGAAAATCCTGAACTTTCCAATAGGTGGCTGACAGAAACAGGTAAGAAAGAAAATACAGAAACTGTTTCCATTCAACCATTAAAAGGCCAACTATTCTATAGTTCGGATATTGGAATCTGAAGGTATTTTTGGTGCCTGGTCCATCCATGTCAAGTGATATCATATCGTGTTTTGGATCACTGAACCCTGGCCCCAACCTGTACAAACTGAAGCAGCCAGAATAAACCGTCAAAATCTTTGGTCCGAACATTTTAAAGTACTGCTATCACCAAAATCATCTTCTCAGGAATTTATGGGAATAGAACTCGTCGAAGGACAGGCGATTCCCTGCAAAGATGCAAACCATTCATCAGCAGTAGCTTCAGAGATTTGCAGGAGATTTTTGAGGGTTTTCTTTGCGCAACGTGGCAGTTGGCACAAGTGAGATCATCCTAGCCCACTGGTGAAGATGCTCTGGTCCAAAGTCATGCAGGTCCACTAATCAGATGGCTAAGTGTGTGTGAGAAAAATGGACAGTAACAAAAGAAAACAGATTGATTAACAAAAGAAAACAGATTGATTCAATGCACCTGAATGGCACGCTTTGCAAGATGACCAGACTGATCTTTGTTTGTGACTGGGCATGTTCACAGTGGCCCACTGATAAATGACCTGAATTGTGCGCATATACCATGTTGCACGAAAACCCCTAATCATCTTCATGTAAATCCCCTCAGCATTTTTCAGAGACAAACAAGACTGAGATTAGTAGATGAAACAAAAGATTTGAAGCTGATCTGCCAAACCTGGATTTTTACACAGTAGTCTTACACACATATCAACACAGTCATGATGCAACTCCGGGACGATGAGCTCAGAAAATGGCAGACAGGTACACTTCTTAATGTTCTGTAGCAACTGAGGGAAACCAATGCAACAGAAAAGATTAGTGCCAAAAGAGGAAGAGCAGTCTCGGTATGAACGTAGGTGAAGAGGCTAGCTACCTGAACATTGTTCCTACCACGGAAAGGTGGGAATCCATTAAGAAGCTCAAAAAGTATGGCCCCGACACTCCACATGTCAACCTGCACACAAACATTAGTTTCAGCCTCAAACTGTACACAAACGTTAGTTTTCGGCCATAAGGTGAATGAGACCAGGTGTACCTGTACCTGTATCCAGCTCAGGTTTGGGTTCGGGGTCAATTTTTTGTCCTGGAACCAAATTCAATCGGGTTCAGGTACCTTTGGGTCTTAGGACCCTGGCTCATGCCAGGTTTGGTTAGAGCTCACCCAATGGACAGTTTGGATCTCACACATCTTATGTTGACAAATGGGTGGTGGTGTGTATGAGGTCTCTTACACACGTGGGATATACCAAACCTCATTCAGCAACAGTGGAGGCAGAAGTATATTACAATAAAAATTAACCAGATAACTGACCCAACACAATCCTATTGAAAATTAACCAGCTACCAGCAAGTACCCAATCATCGTCGTCGTCTAAGCCTAATCCCAATTACATGAGATCAGCTATATGAATCATGTTCCACCATTCCACTCTATCAAGGGCCATACCTTTAGTTAGACCATAGGTCATCAAGTCTTTTCTTGCTACCTCCATCCACGTCCTTTGGGGCCTGCCCCTTGCCCTTTTAGAGCCTTCAACTTAAAACCAACTCACTTCTTCTTACTGGCATTGTTCTTGGTCTCCGTTGCACATCATCAAATCATCACTGTCTACTGTCCATAATCTTATTACCTATTGGTGCTACTCCTAGGTTCCCTCGAACGAGTTCATTTCTAATTCTATCCTTCCATGTCTTGCCACTCATCCATCACAAAATCCTTGTTTCAGCTACACATCTTATGAAGACATTGTTCCTTAACTGCCCAACATTTTGTCCCATGAAGCATGGATGGTCTTATAGCTATCCTATAAAATTTCCCTTTCAGTTTGAGTGGTACACGGCGATCACGTAAAACTCTAGAGGCACATCTCCATTTCTTCCACCTAGTTTGAATTCTATGGCGAACATCCATCTCAATCTCTCCACTCATGAATTATTGACCCTAGGTATTGGTTGTAGAAGTGCTCATTTTGGGAACTTCTTGGCCAGCAATCTTAACTAATTCCTTGTTTTCACATCCATTGTTACTAAAATTGACCAATGAGTACCTGATCTGACTTAAGTTTTGAATTAGATCAAAGATAGTTGACCCGACCCAGCCCAATTTGTTCAATGGGTTTGGAAATTGGCCTCAAACCTGTTTTAAAAAGCTGGATACCTCAGTTACCCACTGTCCGGGTACCTGTTGACAATCCTATTTATTGGTGAAATGTTCTGTGCCATGATATCTGAACCCTTCAAATACTTCCAGACATCAATGTTGGATATGATGTGGGTTCGGAATTCGGATCAACATACGTGTTGGAGATAACTCGATCGTATTACGTACCCAATGTACACTAATTTACAACTAGAATAAAATACCACCAAGCCTTCCTTAAATAGAGTCATGTAAATAACGTATGTTATTCATAACCGAGTATGCTAAAAATTAAAATATTGTGTGCTTCTGTGTTTGTACACATACACTCATGTCCCAATATTATGCAACTTCCATCCCAAGCCAAAATTGTTCTCCAACATTGATCGTGGAACATCCCATGATCATTATCCTCAAAGGCCCAGATTTTTAGGGATAATGTATTGATCATCATCTTTGACCCAACATCTCTAAGCTAGTCATTCCACCTAACTAGTCCCACTTTCATGGTCCCATCTAAAGTTCCTTATGGAACAGGATTCCTTGTTTATTTTGTTTCGTAGTTTCCTTGTTTAGTTTCAAGAACAAGTTTATCTTAGTATTTACATCATTTATCTTGCAGCCCAAGTTTCAGATAGCGAAAAATATTGGAACAATTTAGCAACATATAGAGTAAGCTTTCCAACGAGCCCAAGATCATGTAATTCCAATACCATTTGACTGAGTTATGGCCGATTTTCTGAAGACTGGTGTGCTTGTGATGAATTAAGTAATATTTTTGTCATTTTTTGCACTTATTAAAATAGATGGCTAGAATTATAAGCAACAGATTGCTAGGACAGCATTAGAGTTTATTAGGGCATTGCTTAATGGTTAACTTTTGGTCACCGGAAGTCATTAAATGGGCTGCACCTCGGTGGCGGCAGTGGAAAACAAATTTCTATGTGTTATATCCACGGTGGATTTGGGCATGACTAAAAAAACATCACCTAGGGACAATGTTCAAGTTTTAATATGCTTCAGGTGTATATGGTAAAATGGATGGAAGTGGATAAAGTATATAAATATTCAAAAAGGTTCAAACAAACCTTCTATAAAGATAAGTTGTAGTCGCATGTTGCAATATCAATAATATCGAGATATTATCAATATTATCAATGACAAATTGAACACTACATACAACCATGTGCCAATGAAAAAAAATTGAAATAAAAATTTTGATGATATCAATACGTTGGCAATATTATTGAAATATCGTCAATATACTTATGATACAAGCATTACTAAAAATTTACTTGGTCAAAAATATTGGCGATACATTGGCGATATTGATGCATTGGCAATACAAGCAACACCTAGAATTTACATAGTCGAAAATATTGACGATTACATTAGCGATATTGATACGTCGGCAATACATTGCTAATACCTGGAATTTCTGATACTACCAGCGTTATCGATATCGCTACCAGTATTATCGGTATTGTTGAGCTAGAGATAAAGATAATATCGGAGATATTTCGATAATATCGGAGATGATTCGAACACTGGTTGTAATAAGGGTTTTAAGATGAATGTTATTGTTATGGTATTTTGAGAAAACAATTTTTTACGAAGAGATTGGACACTGTATCCCTCTTTTAGTATATCATTTGCATATGAACCAGTTGTCTACAAGATACATTGTGGACAACTCATTTCTTTTACTTCACATTTGCGTATGTTATTACTTATTATTTCTTTTTATATAACATATCCATGCAATTATAATTTTAAATTGTTCGGGTACCGCATCAAGAGACTCCTCAAGTAAGTAAAATCTCACCCCTCAAGTTTCGTTCCTTGGGAAGCCTTGCAATGAAAACATATGCCTCGCTCCAATGGTCGTAGTGTGCATGATATTTGTTGGCTGACTTGATGAACACTAGCCCTTCATTCAATTCCACTCATATTTGGTACAACTACCTAAGGTGAAAATTTTTCAAGCATAATCTCGTTGTCTTTCGTTGAACCACATTGGATCACAAGGATACAAATATTTCTCTAAGATCAGCTCTATTGTACCAATTGCATGGTGTGTTACATCTCATCCTTGATGGTCACTTCACCTTCATCAAAATCCTTGCTGAAGAATGGCCCTTTGTCAAGATTCAGATCCCCATCATGCTCATCAGGTAAGTCTTCTTACACGGCAGACAATTTGTCCAATATCATATTTACAGGTACTTGGTTTCAACGTGTTTAAATTCAACATGGGCTTCCCTTCCATGCTACACTCAAGTTCCTTATTGATTTCTCATATCTTGTTTTCCCACATCTTCTGAAATTTCTATGATTTTTCAGATTCCATCACCATGACAAATAGCAGGTTCACTGGATCCGCAGCTCTATGTTGGGAATTCTCTTCCCCTCCTTTAATTTCAATGAATTTTCATTATCCTTTCAAAAAATAGTACCACTTGATGTGGCAAACAGCTAAACAAATAACTGATTGGAAATGCAGTGTGAGAAGAAATAACTCACATGCGAAAGGAAAGAAACAAGCTATCTGCGATGAATCCCACAAGAAACAGGTCCGTGATGAATCCTTCTTCAATAGTAGTCCTCAAAAGACCATAGGAATAGCATCCAACCCCTAATAAAACTTATTTAAATATAAAGTTTTTGTGAATCTTGAGCTAACTAAAAAAATAAGCAAAACCATAAAAATCATAATATTACCATAATCATCCATTGCTTCTAATCCCAGCCATCTATTTCAATAAACATAAAAAGAAAACCAAACTATCATTTAATCCCAACACGAACATATAGGTCTTTAGTAAATCAGTCATAACTCACTCAAATGGTATCAAAATCATATGATCTTGAGCTTGTTGGAAAGCTAACTCGATATGCTTTCCACTACGATCAATTACATAGCATTCCAACATCATTCGAAACCCCAAACTTGGGTATGATATCATCATTATCACCCTTACTACCTCCACCCATGTCCTTTAGGACTTTCCCTTGTCCTTTTAGAGCCTTCAACTTGAATGAACTCACTCCTAAGTGTAGTTCTTGGTCTCCATTGCACATGGCCAAACCTTCGAGGTGTACTTTCTCACATCTTATTACATAAGACGTTACTCTTAGTTCCCTCAAATGCATTCATTTCTATTTTTGTACTTTTGTCTTCAGTCTTCACTCATCCATTTCAACTACACTCATCCTATGAACATATTGTTCCTCGATTGTTCACCATTTTGCCTCATAAATCATGGCCATCTTATAACTATCCTATAAAATCTCACCTTCAATTTAATTCGTATGCAGCAATCACATAAACTCCAAAGGCATATCTCCACTTCATCCATTGTCTCATCAATCAAAACTATGTTATCAGCAAACAACATGCACCATGGGAAAACAAGGAAAACTTGGGCAGTAAGATATGTGACGTAAATACTAAAAGAAACCTTCTCTCAAAGTAAAACAAAATAGACAAGGAGTCTTTCTCCCCAAGGAACTTTGTATGGAACCGACGAAGGTGGGAACAATTGAGTGGGCTGACTAGCCTATACACACAATCCTCATGTATCAAAAATGATGATCCATACACAATCCCTTAAAAAGCTTGGTCACGGCCCATTCAACAACCACCACTGGAGAACAATTTGATCAACACACAGGATGCATGGCTGCATCAGAATACCCTACAATTTAGGATTGAGCATGACACCTAGACCTGCACATGACACCCATACGTGCGCCTAAGTAGCATTGATCATGAATGAGTCATTATCCCAAAATAGCCAAACTATGGTGGTTATCCAATATGGATATGATCATCTCTGATAACCAGAGCGCCTTCATCCCCGGCAGACAAATCATCGACAGCGCCTTAATTGCCAATGAATGCCATGATTCGTATTCCAAATCGGGAGCTAAAAGTGTTCTTAGCAATTTAAACTTGGAGAAAGCCTTCGACCACGTAGACTGGGAATTTCTTCTCTACATGATGCAGCGTATGGGATTCAGTCCCAAATGGTGTACATGGATCAAAGAATGTGTAGGATCAGCGCACTTCTCGGTCCTTCTCAATGGTGCCCCCAAGGGTTTCTTCGGCTGCTCCAGGGGTTTACGTCAAGGGGACCCCCTCTCTCCCTTTCTTTTCCTTATTGTTGTGGAAGCTTTTTCTAAAATGCTTGTTGCTGGTCAGGATGCTGGTATCATTTCAGGTTGCCATATTAGAGGATTGGCTATGCCAATAACCCACATTCAATTTGCTGACGATATCCTGATCTTCTGCGAAGCAAACCAGCACAACGTCAACAACCTCCGCATGATTATCCGTTGCTTCGAAGCTGTGTCAGGCCTTAGAGTCAACCTCTCCAAATCCAAATTGATTGGAGTGAATCTGGAAGAAGCCGAGACCCAACGCCTTGCTGATCTTCTCAACTGCGCCACAGCCTCGCTCCCGTTGACTTTCGTCGGTCTTCCTCTATGCGTGGGAAAGCCTCCTAGATATATGTGGGATAAAGTTCTAGACAGAGCCCAATCTTTCCTGGCCCGCTGGCAATGCAGATTTCTGTCTTTGGGTGGTCGCATAACTCTCATCAAAGCCATGCTCTCCACCCTCCCGCTCTACTTTGTCTCTCTTTAAATGTCCACCCTAGGTGTTTAAAAGACTCGATAATCTTCGATGTGGTTTCCTGTAGCATGGTTTTGAAGATAAGAAAAAGTTCCATTTACTGGCTTGGAACAAGTTTTGCTAGTCTTTTCAGAATGGCGTGCAGGCATTAGAGCTCTTAAAACCATGAATCAGGCCCTCCTGGACAAATGGTTTTGGCGATTGGGTACCGAAGAGGGAAAGCTGTGTAATATGCTGGTTAAAAGTAAATATGGGACGTCAGCAGGTGGTGGTTGGTGGACTAAGGAATCTTCGGCATATAGGGCCTCCGCTCTTTGGAATGACATCACAACGTCCAAATCTAAGGTCCTCAAAGGTACGTCTTTCACCGTTGGCAATGGCCAAAAGATACGTTTCTGGGAAGATGTGTGGCTGGGAGACTCTGCTCTCAAAGACATATTCCCGCACATCTACCGTCTGCCCCCGATAAATCTATCTCCATCGCCAACTCTCTCCTCTCCTCAGGTGCTAAGACTATCTGGTCAGTGGTTTGCAGAAGAAATCTCTAAGAAAGCGAAATCAACGAGTATGTTGAGCTCCTTCATCGTCTCAGTGCAGTTAATCATGACCCCACCGCGGCTGAAATCCTATTTTGGAAGCTCGATAAATCGGGTAGGCTTACGGTTAAATCTCTTTTCCACTTCATCAGTTGTGCGTACGCTCCTACAACTCCTTGCATGACGGACAAAATCTGGAAATACAAGCTCCCTCCAAGAATAGCTGGTCGGAAAAGGAAAAGTGCTAACAGTTGATAATTTGAGGAAAAGAGGAATGCTGCTCACAAACAGCTGTCTCTGCTGTATGGGGCGATGCTGAATCGGTTAATCATCTCTTCATCCACTGTCCCATCCTCTCTCAGATATGGGCAGCTGTTCTCTCCTGGTTTCGTGTCTCTTGGTGCCTTCCAAATTCAACGGGTATGCTTTTAAAGGCGTGGCATGGGGTCTCCATCGGTAAGCATAATTCTGATTTTTGGAGATTGGCCCTGCTAGCGGTATGGTGGGCAATATGAAAAGCGCGTAATGAGAGATGTTTCAAAGGGACCTCCAACTCGGTGGGATCTATAGTGGCTAAAGGCCACTTCTACATCACCGCATGGGCTGTTTTTTCTTCTTATCTTTGTTCTTAGTTTTCTGTTCTGCGGCGAGAGTTTGTTTTGTCGCTTTCTCAGCGGCCCTTCTCTCTCTGCTCTGTTCTGTTTTCGCTTTTGCCCTTTAATGATATTACATGTTTCCTCTCAAAAAAATAAATAAATAAATAAAAATAAAAATGGTAGCTATCCAATCAGTTACATGTAGATGGACATCATCATCATCTTAGCCTTTCTCACAGTAATTTGGGGTTGGCTTTTAAATGGTAAGTTGGAAAGCTTTACACCACCAGAGATAAAACCTTTCTCATCTACCCAGGTTCTTGGAGCCAGCCTTGGTAAAGGCTCACATTGCCAACACCCATGTGCCAATAAAGTCCCACCCAGTATTGATGCAAACCTAACTATTAATAGATGCCCCAAATGGCTGACAAGCAAAGCAGGGTCATGGAGCAGCTTCTTTTTTTCCCTTTTTCGTTTTTTTTTTTTTTCTTTTTTTTTTCTTTTTTTTTTTTCTTTTTTTGAGAATTTTAGGGAGGGGCAGTTGCCATGCAAATTACTAAGCATGAAGCCCCCATTCAAATCAAAGGTCATGCTCGAGTAATTGACAACACAAATAGCAGGGAACACAATGGTACGTGATTACCAACATGACCTCGATGCCAACACAGTCATACCCAGTTACCTACACTCCACGTGACACCGCCAACAAAAGGCTAACTTTACCAGGACATGCTTTTTGGGTTCTTCTCATGTCGACACTTCGGGACGGTTGGGACACTCCTAGACATGTCGAGTGTCAAAAAATATGATTTGATTCTCCCTCCCTCCCTCTCTATTTTAGTTCAATTTTTAGGGCTGTTTGGATTCACTGAAACATAAATTGAGGAAACGAAATTTGTATGGTAACATCGTTCTATTGTTTGTTTTTGGAAATTTCCTAAGAGCGTGATTTGATTTCCCTCCAATTTCCAGGAAAATGCCCCTTTCATTTCCTTGCCCATACTAAAAAAACATAATTTCTAAGAATTTGAGGAAAAGGGGAGGAAATGGCCCTCTATTAATTGCCCCACATGGTAGCCACATGGGCCACCAACAATCTTCAAGTGTCTCACATGTGCAACCATCCATCTTCAAACACCCCACATGTGTCAATGTACGACATGTGCAACATGTACAACATGTTCCACAATCCATCTTGTAGTGCCATTATATATGTGCTAAATGTGTCTCCACCCATCTTCAATTGTCCCATGCATAAATGTACCACATGTGCGACATGTGCCACCATCATCTTCAAGTCCCCACATGTGCCATGTGCCACGTGTTGTTGTCCATCTTCAAGCATTCCACATGTGCAACTGACCATTTTCAAGCATCCCACATATGCTACCGTGCTACATGTGCCACCATCCATCTTCAAGTGCCCAGCGAGTCACATGTGGTACCTTTCATCTTCAAGTAAAATCTTCAGAAAAAGTCATTCTCTTTTTTCTTTCTTTCTTTTTTTTTTTTTTTTTTTTTTTTTTTTTTTTGGGGGGGGGGGGTGTGGTTGAAGATTAACAAAATTTATTAGAAGAATGCCAAAGGCAAAAAGAGAACAGGCAGGGCCCACTATAACCCAAAGAGAAGATTAAATACAAGCTAAAGGCAAAAGAAAACAAGCCAGGCCCACTACAACCCAAAGAGAGAAAATAGAACACAAGGATCAGAGATCGTGAGATGGGACAACCACTACGCAACCTCTCTTTTTATGAAAGAGACCACCAAATAGACAGAAGAAGAGGAATTCCAAAAGCAACGATTGTTCCTTTCTTTCCAAATCGCCCAGAGGGTAGCCATAATAACCACATGCCAGATAGCTTGTGATCCTTCCCAGCGCCTCCCCCGCGCTAGGCAAAGAGAAGATCCTCAATGACATAAGGCATAATCCAAGAGGTATGGAAGAGAGCAAGAATGCAGGACCACACCCTGTGGGCGAAAGGGCAATGGATGACAAGGTAGTTTATTGACACCACGGAGACATCCCTCTTCTCTGTAGGTTGTCAATGGTGAGGATTCCCCCCTAGCAAGAAGCTAAATGAACACAACAACTTCTGAGGAGGTTCTATAAGACCAAGTGAAGGAAGGGAATCACCATCAACTGTTGAAGGGAGACCCACTAAGTAGCATGAATAGCAAGCTAACAGAGAAATTGTCTGAGTTGTTTAGGGACCACAACAAAAAGTCTTTGACTCACAAGGAGGGGCGGTGACGCAGGACAGCCCTAATTATGATGCATGCTCATGAACATAATTAAACAACGGAAATAAAATGAATAAATTATCTAAAATTCTAGCAGTAATCATCATAACTGAGAAAATCATAAAGGAAACATGCAATAGAGCGGGCCATCATCACAACCATGGAGTATGGCATTCAATTATTACTTAGGTTGGATCCGACGAGGTATGAGACCTCCCGATCTTGCATGGTCACACCCAATCGATCAATGAAGATCACTAGTCCGAAGAACCAAGAACTTTCTCGGATTAGGGATTTGAGAATTTGGGGGTTTAGGGTTTAGATCGGTTCTCAAGATTTTGATCGAAGAAGGATTAACCAAAACTGAAAAATAGAAAAAAGAAAATAATTACCTTGAAGAAGTTGGAGGGGCACAAGAAGAAATTAGAAGAGGAAGATCAAGGGGAGAGAAGAAGCACCATTAGAGAGAAGAGAGGAAGGAGGCAACCAAAGGGTTTGCTTTTCATTAATCAATAGTTGAAATTCGGATTTAGGGCTTTAGCCCACTTAAATAAGCAAATAAAGACATAAAATTACTAAAATACCCCTAGAATAAGCAAATAAAGACATAAAATTACTAAAATACCCCTAAAATAAACAAATAAATACATAAACTTACTAAAATACCCCTAACTAAGCAAAAACGCGCAAATAACATAAGTATGGGAAAGTTCGGGCGCTCGGTCTTCTTTCTCCAATCTTCCTTCATATGTGTCTTCCCGAGTGGGGTCTTCTATATGTCCAATCACATGTGAAAGGTCTTCAGCCTCCTCAATAGTCGCCTATCCACAAGGACGGCACTTGTGGTTGGCGCTTTCTTCGTTGATGTACACCTTGAATGCGCTTGTGTCCGCATCAATTCCCCCCGGGTGAGAAAAACTCGACTCCGACGAGTTGAAACTTTTGTAGCGCTCTAGTAGATCTGGATCAATACCCTGCAATGCGTCGCCCAACAGCCACGTAGATTCAGACGATGGTTTGTTCTTCCACTTGACAAGATACCTTTGGAAACCTCCATCTCTTGTTGATACTATCTCGTTATCCAAGATTTCCTCAATTTCTTCTTTATGGGTAATGGGTGGAGGAGGGGGTAGAAGGGGTTGGGTAGCAAACTCAGAAAAAGGCCATGAAAGGGACGATGTATCAACAATGGGAGTATGGGCACGGACTAGATCTTCCACATTAAAAGTTGGATTAATGCTCATTTCAGGTGGAAGGTCAACCCGATACGCGTTGGACCCAACCTTTTGTAATATCTTGAATGGTCCAGCACTACGCGCTTGTAATTTTTTTGCAGATCCTTGAGAGAATCGCTCTGGCCTTATTTGCACCATTACATAGTCTCCTTCTTGAAATTCTTGCACTCTACGATGAGAATCAGCTGAAACTTTATAATCACCATTGCTCTTATTTAACCGCTGTCTAATATATGTATACAAATCATGAATATGGCGTGCAAATGCATGGGACGACTCATAAGACCTTTGGGTAACAGACATAGGTAAGAGATCTATGGGCATTCTAGGTTTATAACCACTTACAATTTCAAAAGGACTCAATCCTATAGATCTATTAACTGACCCATTATAAGCAAGTTCAGCAGTTGGTAAAATTAGGTCCCAAGTCTTAACATGTTCACCCACTAGACAACATAGAAGATTTCCAAGGCTACGGTTTACCACTTCAGTTTGACCATCTGTTTGTGGGTGGTAAGCAGTAGAAAATTGCAAACGAGTTCCCATAATGTGCCACAATGTCTTCCAAAAATAGCTAGTAAATCGAACATCACGATTAGACACTATGGTTTTAGGTAACCCATGGAGATGCACCACACCATCAAAAAAGAGACCAGCAACATGAGACGCATCCGACGTCTTCGAACATGGGAGGAAATGCGTCATTTTAGAAAAACGGTCCACAACGACAAAAACGGAATCGTGCTTTTTTATAGTCTTGGGAAGCCCAAGCACGAAGTCCATACTAATGTCCTGTCATGGAGCATGTGGCACTAGCAATGGCGTGTACAGCCCGGTATTTTGCTTTCTTTGTTTTGCCAGCTGACATGTTCGACACTGCCCTAAAACTTTGGCTACGTCTCGCTTGAGGCTTGGCCAATAGAAACGATCTTCCACGAGGGCAATGGTTTTATCACAACCAAAATGGCCAGCTGTCCCTCCTGAATGAAGCTCTCAGATGAGGAATTCACGAAGGGACATACGAGGAATACAAAGTCTGTCTCCCTTGAAAAGAAAGTCATCTTTAAGAACATATTCACTCATAATATGCTGGTCACTAGAGAACGACGCATAAGTACCCCCAAAATCAGGACATATGGAGTATTCATCTTTCAGTTGCTCAAATCCGACTACCTCTACACTCAAGGAGTTGAGCAACGCCACTCTCCTACTAAGGGCATCCGCTGGTTTGTTTTCAACCCCGGCCTTGTGTTTCAAAACAAACGAATATTCCTAAAGAAACGCTACCCACTTGGCATGCCTTGGGTTGAGTTTCTTCTGAGAATGCAAATATCTCAAAGCCTCATGGTCAGAAAACAAAACGAATTCTTGCGGTAGGAGATAGTGTCGTCAATGTCTCAGGGATTGCACTACCACATAAAATTCTGTGTCGTAAGTGGAGTATTTTTGTTTTGCCTCATTCAATTTCTCACTGAAATAGGCCATTGGGTGTGCTTCTTGACTCAACACTCCACCTATACCGACACCAGACGCATCACACGCTACTTCAAAGACTTTAGAAAAGTCAGGTAGACGCATGACAGGAGCTTCCACCATCTTGCCCTTAATTTCTTTAAAAACCTTGACTGTGGCTTTAGACCACATGAACTCTCCCTTTTTCATGCACTCAGTAATGGGAGCCATGATCGTGCTAAAACCCCGAATGAACCGACGATAAAAAGTTGCTAGGTCGTGAAAGCTTCGCACCTCATGAATGTTCCTTGGTTCTGACCACTCAACTATGGCCTTGACTTTTTCAGGGTCTGCGCGCATCCCTTCAGATGACACTATAAATCCTAAAAACACAACTTGGCTAAACATGAATGCACATTTCTTAAGATTAGCGTACAACTTTTCTTTCCTAAGGACACTACAGACCTTCTTTAAATGTTCAAGGTGTGATTCCTTAGTGGTACTATAAATAAGAATATCGTCAAAGTACACTAGGAATTTTTCCATGAACGGCCTCAAAGTTTGTGCCATCACCCGCATGAAAGTACTGGGTGCGTTAGTCAAGCCGAAGGGCATGACCAACCACTCATACAGCCCATCTTTCGTAACGCCGTCTTCCACTCATCTCCTGGGCGTATACGGATTTGGTGATATCCACTCTTGAGGTCTATCTTAGAGAATATAGTGGACCTTGCCATCATGTCAAGCATATCATCAAGTCTAGGTATAGGAAACCTATACTTAACAGTAATTCTGTTTATGGCACGACTGTCCACACACATGCGCCACGTGCCGTCTTTCTTTGGCGTCAACAATGCAGGCACCGCACACGGGCTCATACTCTTTTGGATGAAACCCTTTTGCAAAAGCTCATCAACTTGCTTCTTCAACTTTGCATGCTCTGCAGGGTTCATCCTGTAGTGAGGAAGGTTCGGTAAAGTAAACCCTGGAACAAGATCAATGGCATGCTGTATGTCCCCCATAGGTGGCAACTCATTCGGTAAGTCTTCAGGAAATACATCACTGTATTCCTTCAGGACCGAGGTCACCTCACGAGGCAACTCTAATGGAACCTCAGGTGTAATTTCTCTAGCCACAAGGGCATACACCATAGAATCCTCCTTAGCCTCTTTTTCAAACTCTCTTGCGCGATTATATGTAGAGACTTAGGTTTGGATTTCCCCATTCTTCTAGGCTCACTTGCCTTCTCATCTTTTTTCTTCCCTTGTGTATTCTCAGGTGGCATGGGATTAAGTTTGATCTTTTTACCGTTATACATAAAAGTACACACATTCGAACGGCCAAAGATTGTGACATCATTATCGAATAGCCACGGTCTACCTAGGATAACATGTCCCACATCCATAGGTAAAACATCACACCACAGGGACTCTTTGTATGACCCAAACTCGATGGGGACTGGACATTGCTGGGTGACAGGTAGGGATGTCTTGTCAACCCAAGAAACTTTATACGGGTCTGGATGAGGTGTGGATTTCAGTTTTAAGCGATCTAAGGTGCTAGTGGAAATCACATTCTGACAACTTCCACTGTCCACTATCACCTTACAATTCTTTTCACCACACTTGGCAATAGTGTAGAAGATAGTGCTTCGATGCCAGTCAGCACTACTTCTAGACTAAGCTAGCACACGCCTGACTACTGCAAACATTGCTTCTCCATCCACTTCTTCTTCATCAGTAAGTCCTCCTTCAGGGTGATACTCTTCAACTTCATAGTCACCCTGGTCATCTCCACCCTCGTGGGACTCGCCTATAACTAAGGTTCTCCCACGGCTCTTCGTAGGACACTGATTAGACATGTGGCCAAGATTGCCACACTCATAGCACCTCACTTGGCTCATGTTACTAGGACCGGCACCAAGAACCCCTTTGCCCTTGTCCTCCCTAGGCCTAGGTGGAATGGTCGTTTGTGCCCTAGGTTGACTACCAATATTAGGTCTAGTTCACAGGAACAGATCAAGACTGAGTCTCGGGACTCAAAACAACGAACGACAAGAGCCTTCAGATATTACTCTAACTCCTGCACGACTTGATATGTTTCATCCAAGTCCGTTAAGGGCCGAGTCATAAGCTCACGCTGAAGATCCACACAAAGGCCCGTCTTGAAACACGAGAGCGTTACTAGAGGGTCTTCTCGGATATCACATCGCATCATATACTCTTCAAATTTAGCGATGTAGTCAGCGACAGACATTGACCCTTGGCGTAAGGATTGTCATTGGTCAAGGAGCTTCTGACGGTATGAGAGAGGAAGGTACTTCTCCTTCAACTTCTCTTTCATCTCATACCAATGTATGATAGGGGCTCTACCAACTCTCTCTATCCTACGCTCGGTGTTGGTCCAGAAGAGCTTGGCTTGACCCACAAGCTTCATCTTAGCAAACCGCATTTGACGGTTTTCCGACATGCCATACCACTCAAAGTAGTGGTCCATGTCAGCAACCCAGTCAAGGAATGCTTTGGGATCTAAGCGCCCATCAAAACTCGGGGCCTCAACTCTCACACTCTTCATCGCACGCTCATCTGAATCATAGCGGTCTTGATGATCACATGTGGCTCGTGCCTCTCGCACCACACCACGACCATTACCACGATCTCTATCCTCACTATCATCACGTGTGGCAGCGCATTCTTCAATGATTCCTCCCACTTGGAAGTGCGCATCATTCCCTACAGCGGGGTTTTCCTTTTGGGACGCCTCTAGTTGCTCGACCTTAGTCATGGTAGTAGTAATTTGGTTCTCAAGGCGGGCAAACTCACGCTTTTGACCCGCTTCTAGGGCGGTTATCTTTTGTATCAATTGAGCAAGTTGCTCAGATAACTGCTCGTTATTCATGGTAAGTTGAAGTCCGAAACCTCTACCTCTTCTTGTGAGCATATAATGAAGACTTGAACCAAACTCTACCCAACTAGACTACTAGGTGTTATGACTTTCAAGATGAATGCGATGAATACAAAACTACTATGAACTGACACAATTAAGTTGAAACAGGAAACAACTCAAATCTGGAAATTTTTCAGATTAGGAACTTTCTAAAATTGAAAACTTTCTAAATCTGGAAAGTTTCTAAATCTGGAAACTTTCTAAATCTGGAAATCTGGAAAGTTACTAAAATTGAAACCTTTCTAAATCTGGAAAGTTTCTAAATCTGAAAATCTGGAAAGTTTCTAAAATTGAAAACTTTCTAAATCTGGAACTTTCTAAATTAAACCTAAAAATCAAAACCCTAATTTGATAACTCGATCTAGACAAAAAACCATGCAAGCCTAGGCTTTGATACCAAATTTGATGCAGGACAGCCCTAATTATGATGCATGCTCATGAACATAATTAAACAGCGGAAATAAAAGGAATAAATTTCTAAAATTCTAGCAGTAATCATCATAACTGAGAAAATCATAAAGGAAACATGCAATGGAGCGGGCCATCATCACAACCATGGAGTATGGCATTCAATTATTACTTAGGTTGGATCCGGCGAGGGATGAGACCTCCCGATCTTGCATGGTCACACCCAATCGATCAATGAAGATCACTAATCCGAAGAATCAAGAAGTTTTTCGGATTAGGGATTTGAGAATTTGGGGGTTTAGGGTTTAGATCGGTTCTCAAGATTTTGATCGAAGAAGGATTAGCCAAAACTGGAAAATAGAAAGAAGAAAATAATTACCTTGAAGAGGTTGGAGGGGCACAAGAAGAAATTAGAAGAGGAAGATCAAGGGGAGAGAAGAAGCACCATTAGAGAGAAGAGAGGAAGGAGGCAACCAAAGGGTTTACTTTTCATTAATCAATAGTTGAAATTCGGATTTAGGGCTTTAGCCCACTTAAATAAGCAAATAAAGACATAAAATTACTAAAATACCCCTAAAATAAGCAAATAAAGACATAAACTTACTAAAATACCCTTAGAATAAACAAATAAATACATAAACTTACTAAAATACCCCTAACTAAGCAAAAACGCGCAAATAACATAAGTATGGGAAAGTTCGGACGCTCGGTCTTCTTTGTCCAATCTTCCTTTACATGTATCTTCCCTGAGTGGGGTCTTCTATATGTCCAATCACATGTGAAAGGTCTTCAGCTCCTCAATAGTCGCTTATCCACAAGGACGGCACTTGTGGTTGGCAAGTGTCAGAGTATCCGTTACGATACGGACCGTGTATCGGCCGATACATGTGAACGGTGAATCGGTGGCCGACACGCAGATTCAGCGATCTCGGGTCGAAACGGCCGTTATGGAATTTTGTGGCCGTAACGGCCGTTCTGGTCGTTATGGGCCATAACGGCCGTTACGGACAGAATAACATTGTTACTGCCTTGAAAAAAAAAAGAAATAAAAAAAGAAATAAAAAAACTTACCTCCTTCTTCTTCTCTTTCTTCTTCTTCTTCTTCTTCTTCTTCTTCTTCCTCTTCTTCTTCTTCCTTCTTCCACGGCCATTGCTTTGGGGTTCTTCTTTTCTTTCTTCGACACTTCTGGTATTCTTGGGATTGCTTCACATCATAACTGTGTTTGTGCGGCAACTCTCTCTCTCTCTCTCTCTCTCTCTCTCTCTCTCTCTCTCTGTTTTCGTCTTTTCTTTTCATTTCCCTCTCTTTTCTTTTCTTTTCTTTTTCCAGCAAAATCGAAGAATGGCGTGGCTGTTTCACAGCCACGCAGTTTATTTATTTATTTTTTGTATAATCTGCAGTGCACGCTGCATGGTGCACACTCGCTAATTTTATTGCATGCGGTGGGGCCCACCTTGATTTATGTATGGTAAATCCATGCCATTCATAATTTTTCAAGTTCATTTTAAAGCATGATCCTTGAAATGAAGGGATCAAAATCTCAATCGGACCACGCAGTTGGGATTGAATGCCCACCGTTAAAATCTTCTTAAGGCCCATTTTGTGATCCACCCAAGCTTTGGATCAGCCTCATTTTTTGGTCCATGCCCTGAAATAAGTGGGCAAAAGGATGGACCACATGGATATACAACAAATGCCATTTTATATATATTTTATATTTTTTTCTATTTACGCATTAAAATTCGAAAAATCATTTTTTAATGATTGTTTTGCTATTTTAATCATGCCATGTGATGTGTTAATCATAGTAGAATATGTTAATGTGCATTTTACAGATTTGGGGTGCCATTTTATATTTTTTTTATATTTTTTTTCTATTTACGCATTAATTATGGCCCTTTTTTTTAAAATTCAAAAAATCATTTTTTAATGATTGTTTTGATGTTTTAATCATACCATGTGTTAATCATAGTAGAACATGTTAATGTGCATTTTACAGATTTGGGGTGCCATTTTATATTTTTTTATATTTTTTTCTATTTACACATTAATTATGGCCTTTTTTTTTTAAATTCAAAAAATCATTTTTTAATGATTGTTTTGATGTTTTAATCATGCCATGTGATGTGTTAATCATAGTAGAACATGTTAATGTGCATTTTACAGATTTGGGGTGCCATTTTATATTTTTTTTATATTTTTTTCTATTTACGCATTAATTATGGCCCTTTTTTCTAAAATTCAAAAAATCATTTTTTAATGATTGTTTTGATGTTTTAATCATACCATGTGATGTGTTAATCATAGTAGAACATGTTAATGTGCATTTTACAGATTTGGGGTGCCATTTTATATTTTTTTCTATTTACGCATTAATTATGGCCCTTTTTTTAAAAATTCAAAAAATCATTTTTTAATGATTGTTTTGATGTTTTAATCATGCCATGTGATGTGTTAATCATAGTAGAACATGTTAATATGCATTTTACAGATTTTGGGTGCCATTTTATAATTTTTTATATTTTTTCTATTTACGCATTAATTATGGCCTTTTTTAAAAAATTCAAATAATCATTTTTTAATGATTGGTTTGCTGTTTTAATCATGCCATGTGATGTGTTAATCATAGTAGAACATATTAATGTGCATTTTATAGATTTGGGGTGCCATTTTATATTTTTTTCTATTTACGCATGTTCGAGAAATTCCTCAAAAATAATTGCAAACACCAAATGTAAGATATTTTCATATTACATTCATTCTAATATATCTATCATTGATAGTAGATAGTTAGAAAATTAAATAAATGAATTTTGTAGTCAAATTCAGGTTATCTAGTTCATAAATTCATTAGACAGTCCGATACAACTTCTCACCAAAGAGTGGACCGTTACACCACCATAAACATGTTCCAATTTATAAATGAATGCATATTTGGAATGCTTAGAATATTTCGGATTTAATCCATATTTTTTCATAATTTTAAAAAAAAAAAAAAAATTTATACGCGTTAGGGCCGTTACACCCCAGACGCCCTTACGCCCTTAAGTATCCAGTATCGGTTTTGGAGTCACCGTTACGGAGCTACCGACAACGGCACATGGTGGTTGGCGCTTTCTTCGTTGGTACACCTTGAATGTGCTTGTGTCCGCATCAGGCGGTCACCGCTCAATAGCTCTAGAAGCCCGAGGAAGTCATCCAACTCCAAGTCCGGCAGATTTCTCCTGCAAGGAGGAGGCTAGGTCCCAGACCCAATGCCAAAGAAGCAACTAGCTATAGAAACAGACCTATCCAAGGCGACTCGGGCTAGGCTAGGGAAGAGAGAGTGGAGAGGCCAATTTGAAATCCAATGATCCATCCAGAAACGGATCAAGACCTGTTGACAAGAGAGAGGGAGAAGCCTTCTTGCATTTGGGGCCCCATTTTGGCAACGGCCTTCCACACTCCAGAGGCTCTGTAAAGAGAGGATTTGAAATGCCATCCTGCATAACATCCCATATTTGATGGCAATGATCGATCTCTCTCCACTAGTTGCCAACATTCAAGCCAAATCGCCAGGTCCATTTACCAAGACCAGCTGCCACCATCCGAGTAGGCTTGCAAACCTCCAACCAACTGAGAAGGTGGAACTTGCGGCTATCGGAATTCAAATTTGATGCAGGACAATTAACCACTTGCTCTAAAAGCTCGAACTGTTAGAGCATGGCGAATTATTCATTTTATCTCATAGCTCAAGCCCCATATCGCATGAGGGGTTAGGACCTCGGCCGAACCCCCTTCGTGGGCCCCAAATCATATGGGTGCTGCCTCACACGGACCGCCCACCCCGAGTGTGTCCCCACATCCCACAGGCTACCCCACTTGAGCCCGATGTGAAATGCGCATTAACCACCCTCGGTGAGGAGTCTCGAACATGAGACCTCCCCCGTGGGCCCCAAATCACATGGGTCACCCACCCCGAGTGTGTCCCCGCATCCCATTGGCTACCCCATTCGAGCCCGGTGTGAAAATGCCCCTGCATTAATCACCCCCAGTGAGGAGTCTCGAACACGAGTCCTCCTGCTCTGATACTAATTTGATGCAGGACAATTAACCACTTGCTCTAAAAGCTCGAACTGTTAGAGCATGGCGAATTAATCCGTTTATCTCATAGCCCAGACCCTACATCGCATGGGTTAGGACCTCGGCCGAACCCCCCTTGTGGGCCCCAAATCACATGGGCACCGCCTCACACAGGCCGCCCACCCCGAGTGTGTCCCCGCATCCCACAGGCTACCCCACTCGAGCCCGGTGTGAAATGCGCATTAATCACCTCCGGGGAGGAGTCGAACATAAGACCTCCCCCGTGGGCCCCAAATCACATGGGTCACCCACCCCGAGTGTGTCCCCGCATCCCATGAACTACCCCACTAAAGCCCGTTTGAAAATGCCCCTGCATTACCATTTCACAAAAAGTCCCTTCTGAGCCTACCCAACCTGCTAAAAACAGACTTCGGACAACAAAGAGAAAGTAAGTCAAAAGTTTGGAGATGGTGGCTTTAATACGAGTCAAACACCCCCAAGGGATAAGGAGTGATTTTTCCAGTGAGATAGCTTCCACTCAAACAAACTCGTTCAATAACCACATCCTACAAATGCTTATCAAGCCTCCCAATGCACAGTGGGAGACTAAGAAATGAGAAGGGGAAGGATCTTGCCTTATAACCAAAAACAACCACCAAAGAAGAAATAACAGAGAACGAGAGATTAATACCAAGCATCTTGCTTTTGGAAAGATATATCTTAAGGCTAAAGATTGCCGTTAAACATCGAACAATTTTTCGAAGGATTTCGCCAGACACCTCTTCAGCATTACAAAAGAGGAGTATCATCAACAAACTGAATGTGGATAATAGAGGAACCAGAATTCACCAACTTGAACCCACTAAAGAGGGAGCAGACACACCTTTTCCCAGCATTTTGCTGAGGACTTGAACAACAATGACACAAAGGAAAGAGAAAGCGAGTCACCCTGCCTTAAACCTCCAGAAGATTGAAAGAAACCTTTAAGGAAACCATTAACTAAAATAGAGAATTTTATTAAGATATAAACCTTGATCTATCTGCACCCAGTTTTGAATTATCTCCGATATTATCGAAATATCTCCGATATTATCTTTATCTCCAACTCAGCGATACCAATAACACTAGTAGCGATACCGATAACGTTAGTAGTATCAGAAATTGCAGGTATTAGCAACGTATCGCTAAGTATCGCCAATGTATCAATATCGCTAATATAATCGCCAATAATTTCAACTATGCAAATTCTAGGTGTAGCTTGTATTGCTAATGCATCAATATTGCCAATAATTTCAACTATGTAAATTCTAGGTAATGCTTGTATCATAAGTGTATTGACGCTATTTCAATAATTTCACCAACGTATTGATATCATCAAAATTTTGTTTATTAGAAATTTTTTTTTCCAATTTTTTTTCATGGGCACATGGTTATATGTAGTGTTCAATTGTCATTGATAATATTAATAACATCTCGATCTTATCGATATTGCAACATGCGCGATATTGAGACAACAATCTTTCATTTTCTTTCCAATTGTTAATGATTTCTTAGTGAAATATCATGTGTTGTTGATATTTTGCAATATCGATGGAAGTTTGGAAGGAAGGTTGGATAGTTAAGTAGGTTGGATGGGATGGTTGGACTAATTTCTTACAATGG
Source organism: Magnolia changhungtana (assembly GCA_030180095.1). Lineage (NCBI taxonomy): Eukaryota > Viridiplantae > Streptophyta > Magnoliopsida > Magnoliales > Magnoliaceae > Magnolia > Magnolia changhungtana. The sequence goes on from JASAUF010000652.1 coordinate 8,016,740, forward strand.
CACATGTTTTTTAAAGGCTCAATGGAAACTTGTTATGTATGCTTTCTTTTTGCAATTTTTTCTAATTTCTAAATATACAAATATGTACATTTTAATATCTTCTAAAGTTTTGCTGAAAATTCCACCATTTTTCTCTTGTTTTCCCCCATTTCCGGTTATCAGCGATATTATCGACGATATCGATATTGTTTCCGTATCCTTGACCAGCGAAACTTGTAGCGATACCGATACTTTGAACACTGTCTGCACCATTTTAACCTAAAGCCAAGCCAACCCAACATGTAGTCTAGGTCATCCAGGTGAACATGATCAAAGGCTTTCTCAATGTCGAGCTTACAAACTACTCCACTCCTACCTTCCCGGTAACAGGAATCGATACATTGGTGGACAATGAGGGAACAATCAAGGATTTGTTGATTAGCCATGAAAGCTCACTAGGTTTCAAAGACCCGAAAGCGAAGTGTCCCATATCTGTTATGATACAGCCATAAAGGCCAATACGTATAGTTAACGACCGTGACCGTTACGCAAGACGGGGGTGAAACAAGGCAATTGTTTTTTTGGGACCGTATCAACCATTACGGGGGCCATAAGAGCCATTATGGGGCATAACGATTGTTACCCCCGTAACGGTCAAAAAATAACCACTTTTTTTCTAAGTAAATCCATTTTTCTCCTCATTTTTTCCACTTTTCTCATTCCAAAAACTTTCCTAGATCATTCTAAAGGAGATTTCGACCACTTATACTATAGTTTTTAGGATTAAAACATTAGATTGAAGTGATTAGGGCGAATAAAAGCTCCAAGGGCCATTTTTTTCAAAAAAAGTAGTATATATACTTTTTTTCCGATTTCTAATTCTAATGCTTGATTGTGATATGTAAATATAAAGACACATAACCATGTTCATAAATCCACCAGGCAATCCAATACGACACTCTCACCAAAGAGTAAACCATTACGCTACCATATACATGCTCAAAACAAAAATAAATAAATACAGATTTGGAATATTTATATTATTATGGATTTCCTAACTAATTTTTAGAATTTTTCGGGCAATTCTTTTTCAACCGTTACGAGGCTCGAATCAGTAATGGTGATGACCGTTACAGCCACCGTTATCGATACGGAAGAATAGGCCGAAGCCTGGAGGCAAGGACCTTGGCCAAAATTTTATAGGGGCCCCCCAATAGGCTAATGGGTCGGAAATCCTTGAGATGAACCGCACAACTGATTTTAGGAATGATGGTAATGAAGGATGTGCCCATTTCCCAAGGCAGCCGCCCTTTGAAGAAGATATCTGAGAAGAAACCTATTAGATCCAATTTTATCACATCTTAGAAAAGTTGGAAGAATGCTAGGGGAAACCCACCAGAACCGAGGATTTTGTCTCTACTGAGAGAAAACACAGCAGCCTTAATTTCCTCCTCAGAGAAAGGGAATGCAAGGGTCATGGCTTCCTCGACAGAAATTTGAGAGAAGGTTAAGTTATCCAGCTTAGGCCAAATCCAACCATCATAGGATAACAAGTTGCTAGAGAAGAAAATAATATGATCACAGATCGGACACCTATCCTCCACTTTATTATTATGTATGGAAACGTTATTTATCCTGTTCCATCGGGCCCCCATAGAAATACAATGGAAGAAGCGGGTGTTCTTACTCCCTTCTTAAGTCAAAGAATGCACGACCATTGCCTCCATTTTATCTCGTCTTGCTTGACCTTGTTCAAGTAGTCAACATAGAGAAACTTTATCTTTCTCAGATAGCAAGCCACCTTCTTCCTTAGCATCCAATGATTGGATAAATGGGAGGATTACATTGAAATCGACGTCGTTATTCCCGAAAGACTCATTTCTTTAGAACGCCAATTTTTTTTTTTTAACTTGGGCTTCTGGTAAGGACAAATCCCAGGAGTCCTGAAACGGAAGACTGCCAATTATTAAATATGTAGGAGAAACCATCTATTTCGAGCCATGATAACTCGAATATCAAAGGCTTAGGACCTCAGCTCTCCTTGAGACCCATACATATATATTTATAATAATAAAAAAAAATAAACACAAGCTTTCTTATTCTTCTTTTGTTGGGATTCTCTAATTTTTTAGGGAAGATGTTCATGTAAACCACTATGTTGTGATGGAACTCTAATTTTTAGGGAGACTTTGGGAGTTCATGTTAGTGATGAAGATTTCCACCATCTTGTGTGCAATTTTATTTTTATTTTTGTGTAAGTCTAGGTCTTTCGTTCAACGTACTTAGTGTTGCCTATTTGCATTGAGAAGCCAGGTAAGAACCTTTGGCACAAAGTGATCGGCTCGTTAGAAGTATAGGTCGGTTGACTCTAATCAAGGTGGCTTTTACTAATATGCCCATGTATTTTATACCTCTTTTCAAATGTCCAAAAGATGTTTTGGATAAGCTCAAAAAGCTAAGAAGAGATTTCTTCTAAAAAGGTGCAACGGTAGTAGAAGTTCCATCTCCTAAAGTGGGAAGAGGAATGCCAACCGTTTAGGAGGGTGGGGTCAATTTTAAAAGGCCGGGTGATATGAATTTAGCCCTTCTCTTGAAGTGGGTTTGGAGATTTGGCTCAGAAGAGGGAAGGCTTTGGAGGGAGCTTATTGCTAGTAAATACGAGGTCCAAGAGGGTGGGTGGTTTGTAAAAAGACCCTCGCTATATCAAGTGTCTCATATTTAGAAAGTGATTGTAACAACAAATCATCTAGTTCGTAGGGGGGTTTCTTTTTCGTTGGGCAATGGTCTTCGCATTCGTTTTTTTTGGTGGACACTTGGTGCAATGACCGTGCTCTCCACAAGCTCTTTCCTAGATTGCCTCACCTTGCTCCTAATCACTTCATTTCCGTGACAAGTTTCTATTTCTTTTGGCGAAGGCTCAGTGGTGTGGAACCCTCCTTTTTGTAGGAATATTACAGATGAGAAGATTGTTGAGTTCACCAGTTTGTTAACTGTCTCAATCCTTCTTCTCAAGAAGAGGATTCGATGATTTGGGTGAGGAATGGCTTGGGAAAGTTCTCTGTCCGTTCATTGTTTAGCTTCATTAGCAAGCCAGCCTTGGCATATCTCGCCCACCTCATCCGTTTCATTATTGGTTCTTCGCAAGCCTTTAACATTCTCATTGTTTTATTATTATTTTTTTTATGAAAACATTATCTATTTATGTATGGGAATGTCCATGTGACTAGAATATTTGAGTTGGTCGTGTCGAACACTTCAGGACACTTTGACACTTGGTATCTATGCCACAAGTCCAAGTAACAATGACAAAGGGAGATATGTGAACAATTGTTGCTTAGAGCATGCAATGCCAAACAGGCTCATTGAGCATGAATCCACTCCACGCATGTCCCTAATTAGATGAGGAGAGAAGCTAAGCAACCATCCATACAACAAGGAAAACACACAATGGGCAGATGGATAGGATCATCCAAACACTGCAATTTTTGTCTATAGAATGGCCCATCCACGTGGTGGTCCACCAGACCAATGGTCTCGATTGTCATGTGTGTTTGTTGCATGCATGTAACAAAAAGATTGCACTTCATGGAAATTGCATGAAATGTGCATCATAGTAAGAATATTTATCTAGGTCACATTGCAGCTACCTTTTCATCGTACTTTTGAAATTGTAGGACTTCTGGAGCCATGTACAAGGGTGAACCACAAACTGTCTCAGCATAGTCCCCAGGATGTACAATTCTGTCACACAAATTGAAAGGAATCATGAATTATTTAGAGCTCTTAAATAATGCAAATAAGAAATAACTAACACACACACACACCCTCACCGCATGGGTACTCAATCCCATGATCTCAATGTTGAAACAGAGCCTGTCTACCATTGAGCCATGGAGCCGGACCCAAGAAATAACTTATATTGAATGTTACAAGAGCTTTCCTAAGCGCATGTGTGTGTGCAATAAAGCTCATGAACACACCACACGTGCCAGCATGGCACATAGGTGTGAGATCCAATCCATCCATCAGGATGGCCCAACCTTCTACATGTTTCCGCAATAATAAATCTTCTCCCCTCAGCATGTGGGCCCCAATATCAGAAAAAGGTGGATGGGTTAGAAAACTTCAGCCAAGTTTTTCACAGCTGTACATTTGTGTTGAAACTGTGGCCCACTTGATCAGTGGATCAACCTGCTTATTGGGCAGGGCATCACAATAGTAGTGTCTTTTTTTGGATGGATTGGATCCTGGATCTATCATACCATGCTGGCACATGTTTGGCGTGTACATGCACTTTGCTAAGTGCATATGTGTGTGCAATAAAGCTCATGAACACACCACATGTGCCAGCATGGCACATGGGTGTGAGATCCAATTCATCCATCAGGATGGTCCAACCTTTTACATGTTTTCGCAATAATAAATCTTCTCCCCTCGGCATGTAGGCCCCAAAATTGGAAAAAGGTGGATGGGTTGGAAAACTAGCCAAGTTTTTCAGAGCTGTACATTTGTGTTGAAACTGTGGCCCACTTGATCAGTGGATCAACCCGCTTATTGGGCACGGCATCACCATAGTAGTGCCTTTTTTTATGGATGGATTGGATCTTGGATCTATCATACCATGCTGGCACATCTTTGGCGTTTACATGAGCTTTATTGCACAAGCATGCAGGATTAGCAAAGCTCCAGCTACAAAACCCCTAATGGTTAAGTGTGGCAATAAAATTTCTTGAATTACCTTGCAAGACCAAAATCTGCTATCTTTAACACAGAATCACCGTCAGCGGTAGAGAGTAGAATATTCTGTAACGATAAAAGCACCAGATCAAACACAATCTCAAGAAGAGATTTGAACAATAAAAGGGTAAGACAAACCACACAGATGCTCACAGCCAAGATACTGAGTCACAACCCAAAATTCAAAACTGTAGTGATGATCCTAACTATCCAATTGGTGGCCATCAACAAATGGTTAAAATGAAAAATAGCCAAGGTACTAGATTCAACAAACAGATATCCATTAATCAGATTTAGGATCATCCAGCAAAACAGATATCAATGATGCACCCAAAAGTGGCAACCATGATTTTCACAGTTTGGATTATTGTTCATTGAATTGTGTGCACTAATGCGCCAATTAACTCTTTCAAAGAATGTTAATTTTCATGCAAGTAGATGAATGAGCTTGCTACCTCTGGTTTCAGGTCCCGATGTATTATGTGGTGAGCATGTAGTACCTCTAATCCAGCTCCTGCACCAGACATCAGTTTAATTATCTAGTATTTGAAAGAGAAGAAACAGAAGATTGCCATTCAAATCAATTAGTTTGCGAACAAACACAAGTACCAAGCTGCTGTATGAATTTCCGAGCAATCTGTTCCTCGACTCTCCCTTTGTGCTGAATGTAAGATGCTAAATCTCCCCCAGCACAAAACTCAAAGACAAGGAATAAACACCCTTCCACCTGAAATAGAGAGCATTTAACTTCTTAACCTCCCTAAATCAAAAGGCCTCAAATGTTAATAAAGGTGCACACATAAACAACAAGAGTATGGAAGAATCTTTTTTCTTTTTTTCTTTTTTTGAGGGTTAAGAGATTGGAATAATTAAGATTCTTCTTCAAGAAATTAGGAATCTTTTTTATCAGTATCATTCTCTAATTAATTAAGATTCTTAATTTTTCTCATGCTAAATGAGTGACCACAGTACTCAAACGTGCAATGTAAATCTCCATGGTGAAGCCAACATTCACATTTGGACAATGATGAATGAATGCATTAGTTTTAAAATCAATAGTACATACTACTTCTCAAAGTGGGCTGATGACGTGCCCCTAAAGCATGCCACAAGAGCTGCAGTGGTCTTCATCCACATAAAGATTCTCCTACCAATTCGGCATCCCCAAAAGGATTGTTATGGAAAATGTATGTCCTCTAAGATCTGGGTCACTGAGAAGTTCTCTCGGAAATATCACATCAAACATGAGAACTACACAACCTTCTACCAGTGCTAACGGCCTTGTTGAAAGACTCAACAAGACCACCTGCCAGATCATAAACAAGGTAGTCTCGAAGTGCAAGTGAGATTGACACAACAAGCTGTCTGAGAGTCTCTGAACTTGTCATATGACACACCATCCCCCACTCAGGCAACTCCTTACTCTTTGGTCTTCCACACAGTTGTTCTGTCACTCAAACTCAGTTGTTGTCACTACAGATTGCAATATGGGAAATCTTACTCAAGAAGATAATGCTGAGATTTTTTTATTTTTTTATCAATCAGAATGTCAAGATTAACTAGGCATTTGCAAGAAGAGGTTCGGTGTATGATGTTTGGAGATGACATAGTTTTGATTGACGAGACAAGGGAGGGGATAAACGTAATGCAGAATTAAGGAGGAATGCTTTAGAATTAAAATTAGCCTGATAAATACATTAGATGGAATGCTATTTTAGTAAAAATAGGAGTGGAAATGAGGAATTAATTAAGATTGATGGCCAAGAAGTATCCCAAAAATGACCATTCCCAATATCTTGGGTCGATACTTCATGAGAACAGAGAGATTGAGGTGGATGTTGCTCATAGAATTAGATGTGGAAGGATAGGGGAGAAAAGGACTAGAGCAGGGTGGATGAAGTGGAGATGTGCTTTTGGAGTTTTGTGTGATCCACATACCATTAAACTAAGAAGGATATTTTTGAGGAGAGCTATAAGACCAGCCATGCTTTATGAGACAAAATGTTGAGCTATTAATGAACAACACGTTCGTAAAATGGGTGTAGCTGAAATGAAGATGTTGAGATGGATGAGTGGCAAGACAAGGATAGAACTAGAAATGAATACATTTGAGGGAACTTATGAGCAGCCCATTGGGTATAAAGATGAGGGGAAGTAGAATTAGGCAGTTTGGCCATGTGCATTGGAGACCAAGAACCACACTGATTAGGATTGAGTCAGTCCACAATTTGAAGGCTATAAAAGGGCAAGGAAAAGGCCCGAAGAGATGTGGATACAAATAGAAAACATTTGATGGCCTCTGGGTTAACTGAGGTTATTTCTCCAACCCCAATCAGTTGGAATAAGGCTTGGATGATGATGATGAGAATGCCAGTAACTGATTGCACTAAACAAGACATGTCCCAAAGCCCTATGGAGATGTACCAGGCCTGCATGGAGGTGCTTTAGATAAGAGAGTTTGTCACCAATACCAAAGCCAGACCCATCTCAAGAAACTCGGCGCACTGGACCAAAAATGTCTCCAAAGTTTGAGATGCATCCAGCCCACATGGCAGGCGCATTCAATAAGAAGGTTTTATATCGATCCTTCAAAATAGGTGACCTAATCCTTGCCTCGTGACAACCAATCATAATCACACGAAAATCATGTGGAGAGTTTGAGCCAAAATATAAAGACCCAAAGTCATCAAAATGGTCTACTCTAACAGGGCCTATCATCTACCAATGAACAAGGGGATAAGTGCAACCCAGCTTTTGATGGGCTCTACTTAAGCTAGCCGATGTCCTTTAGGATAAGAGCCTCAACAAAATGCCACATGCTCCTAGCTACATGTGTACACTATGAAGCATTAGTCTACTGATCTACAAGGGTGATCTAGATACGCTGCTGTCTAACACAAGCTGAAACTGTCTTCGCAGTGGCCTTCTAGACACCCAAGGATAAATGTAATACACTCCAAGGAAGATGAGTATATTATAAACTATGAAGATATGCAGTGTAAACTATTGTATTAGAATAACAAAGTAAAGTTTTTGTCATCATGTAAACAAGCAAATAAATCAAGCATTAAAATTATTTGTCATCATGTATACAAGCAAATAAACCAAGCATTAAAATTATTTTTTTTAAAAAATAATAATAATAAAACAAAACAAAAGCACCATTTAATTCACAGAAAAAAGTGTCTTACACTTTCTTCTAGAAACAAAAAACACGATGAATTAAATATCATAAATCCGTAAAAAATTGGAAAGTCACACTTTGCAAGTGCCAGTGCCTTCTAATCCTTCCAAGATTTTCCCGTTGGATTAGTCATCAGCCACCCGTTCTTCTCCATCGTTCCCACCACTGTGATCTACACTGCATACCACTACCAAAATAACCTGGCTGGCAACTCCCAGGTCTGCTTTTCCACCACTTTTAGCATGACAGGTGCATCTTCTCGTAATGTTTGAGGGCCTTCTCCTCCTGTACTTTCTGAAGCTCCTCCTCGAGTTTGGCAATCTCTTCTCTGAGTGAAAACCTGATTCTTGGCCCTACAAGAACTGCCGCTTCTTCATAACCATAGTGGTGCTCCCATTCTCGACCTTCGAGAGTTCTCCTTGAACACTCGTAGCCAGCGATCACAAACTTAGGGCGTAGCTGTAGGGTTCAACTCACCCCTCAACCTCTCAATCTACTTTGCAATAGCCATGAGGTCATCAATGTCTCAGACTCCTGGTGCATCCCCTTCGTAGAAGAGTTGGCAATTCTCAGAAGGCTGAACGTCCACTCAAGTTCAGCTGACAGGTTCGCTAAAGACTTGGCATCAGCCAGGCATGAAGTTACCATGATAATTCACACCACCTATTGAAGATGACCCCGCCCTCAGAAACATCCGGAAATCAGGAGTGGCACTCGACTCCCCATAATGCAGGAATTGGCATCAAGACTCACAACAACATCGACAGTTGGCTCAGTGGGTCTAAAAGGGCACACGACGACACACAAATCTAATTCCCGTTGCGAACTAATTCCAATGTGACCATTATACTTCTTAACTTCTCGAGCTTGCCTCTAGGATGTGACAAGTGCAATGAAAAGCTGTAAATTGCTGATAACACCCCATCCTAGGAGCTTAGGACAACCACCATAGCTGGTTTTACACTCATTGCTGAAAAAGCATTTAATCCTTTCCAACTCCTTCCATTGTAAAACAGGCCTCTTTGCCATACAGGCTAAAGAAAGGATGTTACTTTTCTCTTTGGTGCTTGCTCTCTCACACGCATGATCTCCTTTGTTGCTGGAAGAGTAATGGCTCTAACCGTCCTTGGCCAGCTTTCAATGTAGTTGGGGTTGCAGCAATGGCTTTAACATCGCAAATGTGCACAGCTTCACCAGCCACCTCCTCCAAACGAATGTTATATGTATCGGTATTGCTTCGCACCCTTGGGATACAGAAACGTACTGGTATTGTATGGAAAATATCTCATGCATCAACATCATTCAAATATACATACATATTTATCTACACACACACACACACATATAGATTATACACATACATATACATACATACATATATATAGACACATACATGGGAAAAGGTACCATGAGGCTTAGCTCTGTGGACCCCACTGTGATGTGTGATGGACATCCCCCCATCAATCAGATGCACCCTTCCATGGTGGACCACGGGCCTAAAAATCAGGCTAATCCATGATTTAGGTGGGCCACACCATGGACAAAATTTGAGAGTGGGTATCCACCCATTGAGGGCCTGCTGAGATGTGGTTTAGAAATGCAGCCCATCAATTGTGTGTGTCCCAGTTGGTTGAGGGGTCACAACAAGTTTCAACCGTATACAAAACTCCGGTGGGCTCTAACAGGTGCTTTTAGATGTTTTAGGCATGACTTCACACTGTTTCAGATGGTGTGGCTCACTTGAGTTCCAGATACGGCTGATTTTTGGGATATCCCATAACTTAGAGGGGACCCACCAAATGCACGGTGTGCATGTCCATTACACATCATTGTGGGGTCCACACAACTCGACCTCATGGGAAGCTCCCATGAGGTCGACCTCACAGTGCCACACTTAGAACTCAAGCAATCTCCCAAGGCCAAGTTTGACAAGATTCCTTGTTTTATAAAATGACAAAAGGTGAGTAGTCTATGTGAACAATCTTGTGCTCACACAGGCAATGATATTGTGGGCATTATAACCATTGTTGGGAAACTAGCGACTCAGGTCAAACTAGATGGGCTCAACTTGCCAACTCAAGCGAGTTTCCAAGTGGCTCAGGAGAGGCATGCTTTTATTCCATAAATCAATTAAATGCAAATATATATATATATATACAAAAATATAATAAATTACAAATGATAACTAATGGTATATCAAGGAGAGCTTTGCTAGGCGCTATGTACACACCACACATGTGCCAAAATGGCAGATAGGCACAACATCTAATCCATCCACAAGATTGATCCGACCTTGTACATGTTTTCCGGTGCAATATCTAATCCATCCATAAGGTTGGTCCGGCCTTGTACATGTTTTCCCAAAAATACAATCTGGTCCAATCTGCATGTGGGCCACAATATTGGAAATAGGTGGATGGTTTATACATTTGTATTTGAAACTGTGCCCCACCTGACCAGGGGATCAACCTGATTCTTGGGCTAGGGCAGCAACGTAGAGTTCCAGTTCTAATGGGTGGATTGGATCTCAGACATATCGTGCGATGCCAACATGTGTGGCATGTACATGAGCTTTATTGCACATGTTTGTGGCCTAGCAAAGCTCCATCAATTAAGAGAGAATAAATATATTTTTGAAAACAAAAAATAAAAAAATAAAAACATGTTTCAAATATGCTGTTTGAAAGTCAACATAAATGGTGGGATATCAAATTCAAACAAAAGACTCATTAATAAGATGCCACCCACTTAATAAAATTTCAGTTATCTCTCAAAAAAAGAAGAAAAAAATGCCACCCACAAAAATAATTGGATCCCACAGTAGGGTAGGGTTCATCAAGAGACCAATTTGAAATAGTAGTTTGAGCTAACTCCTACAAATTGGTTTAGGTTTTGGAGTCTTGGGGAATTCTACGACTTTGTAGCATTGTACAATTTTCTAAAGGTTGGGAGTCAGTTGGAAAGAGAACAACCTATGGTGAATGCTTGCATCTGCACATTGTTGGGAACTTGGAAAGAGTTGATGATGTATGCAGTTATGTGCAGAAGATTGTTGCGAGGATAAGAAGTGGGCCCATTAAATGGTCTCTCATAAAAAATGAAGTTCGAGGAATCATTGCTTTAGGTCAACTGAAAGTCTGAAACCCAACCCAGACAACTCTATTGCTAACTTGACTGACCCTCTGTTTTTTTTTCGAAGACTGATGAAAATTTTATTAAAGACCTACTAGCAACTGCTAGGCAGGAAAAAATACAACAAAAACAAAAGGGGGGAAAAAAACCTGCAGCCCCAACAAGGCTGAAGACCGATGCTCAGATAAGAGGTCCGCTACACACCATCCCATTTGGACAGCAACAAGCACACCCCTGCCACAACTGAATCAACCAGCCGAGATTGATTCCAGAAGTCCCTTCAGTTCCTTTCCCCCCAAGTAGCCCACCAAACCGCAAGCAAAGTCAAAAACCATCTTGACTGAAACTGCATCCCCCCTCCACCTCCTAGCCAAGCCCAAAGAAGATCTCAAACCAACCCCAGCATCACCCAAGATACACCAGTGGCTGCTAAGAAATGATCCCACACCTTTTGGGTAAATCGGCAAAAGATAAAGTGATGATCAATTGTTTCAGAATCTTGTTCGCACATGCAGTACATATCCGGAATGATAAGAGACCTTTTTTTCTAACTGACCCAATTTTCAACCCAAGCTAGACCCATTTTCATATTACCAATCCAAACCCTACCCTACCCGACCCAACCCAACCCAACCCAACCCAAGTCTCCGTATTTGGGTGGTGAAACTTGTTCCAGAGACATTGACATGAAGCACACAATGGATGAGCCAAAACTCTTCTACATTAGAGTGGTCAAGTTTTGTATGCATACTTCTGTTGCACCAGGTCAGTTATGATTCACCACGAACTCAGCCCAAATATAGATCACGTTAAAAATAAAAATAAAAAATGAACCTACCCAACCCAACCCTGCCCAAGTTAAAATCAGGTTGAGCCTAGCCCAAACTACAACCATCGATGTAGGAGTCGTCCAAATGTTCCTTTATTTATTTTTTTTTGGGTGATGCTGGAGGCCAAACCTTTCAAGGAAGCTTTGACTACTCTAGCAAAGAAATTCACGAGGGCGGTCACATGGAAGATGACTCGTTTGGATGCCTGTAATGGGCCAAGTTGTAAATGATTTACAGGTAAATCATTTAAACTGTGTTTGGATGGCCTTTTTTGCATGTAAATCATTGATTTACAGCATTTACCCCCATCTCATTTACAGGCAAAAAGTTTGGATTTCCTTTACAGGCTCTCCATTTACAGGAGTTAAACAATTTACAGGCTATCCAAACACAGACAATCATTTACCAGTAAATCATTTACAGCTTAAAGCTAAAGGACAGGCTGTAAATGATTTACGGGTGTAAATCGTTTACACCTTAAACCATTTACAGGCTATCCAAACACAGACAATCATTTACCAGTAAATCATTTACAGCTTAAAGCTAAACAGGACAGCTGTAAATGATTTATGGGTGTAAATCGTTTACACCTTAAACCGTTTACAGGCACCCAAACGACCCCTAAGAACATCGTTTCATGGGAAACGTGGCAATATTTTGAACCTTGGAAATTGAGTTTGCAATCCAAGAAAAATACCAAATGGCTATTTCAAGAATCGCTCAAAATGAAAGGATGGCTGAAGTGGAGAGGTTTGCTCGAATGCATCCTGACGTATTTTCATGTGATACCCCCGGGACTTCAGCCTATGAATCTGGATCGTCTTACAACGATCCAAACCATTGATACAGTTCCCCCTCAATTTGTACAGTAAAATTCCTAAATTTGATAATTTGAACCGTTTGAACTTTGGCTATTTTCCTTTGAAAAATGGATGGTGTAATTTTTGTGTAGTTGAAGGGTAGAAATATTTAATCCGGAGAATTTTTCGGGTCCCTATCCAAGGGATTCCCTATCACATAAACGGTTTGGATCATTGAAAAGAAGAAGAAGAACAAGAAGAAGAAGAAGAAGAAGAAGAGAGAGAGAGAGAGAGAGAAGGAGCGAGGGAGGGAAAGGAGACCTGGAAAACGTCGAGAAGGCGGATGATATTAGGATGGTGGACAGAGGAGAGGAAGCTAAGCTCACAATCCAAGGAATCCCTGAGAGTCCTGTTCAGCCTCGATAGGTAGACCTGCTTCAGTACAACCTCCTGACCGCTATATCTATGCACAGCTTTCCAAACAACAGACATATTCCCTCCTCTTGCTCTCCCTTTCGCTGCATAATTTCCAACAACAACAACAACATTATCATCAACACCGCTGCTGCTCGCCGACTCTTCCTCTCCAGACATTCCCTTCTCCGCCTCTCACACTCCTTCCCTCTGTCCCAAAATAACCATCCTCCTACTCGGCGTAGGACTACTTTGATACTCTGGCAGTGGTGATCGATGATACGCAGGCAGTTACAACCATTAACCAAAAATTATTCTTACTCGGTTATCTAAATATTATATTTATTTGCATTTATCCAACGGTTGGAAATGATAAATAAATAAAAATTGTCAAAGTGGCTTAGGCCCCATTTGTTAAATCTAAAGTCTAAAGACCGAATTTGAAATCTGAAGCCTGTAATTGAAATCCAAATGAAAAAAAAAAAAAAAAAATTGTTTGATAATTATGGCTAAAGTCTAAAAATTAAGTACTTAATCTTAAATAAATTGTTTATTAACAAACATCTTAAATGTCTGAAATATGTTAATTTGACACATTTGTCCCTCTCTCGTTTGGAAATGTTTTTACATTATAAATAAATTATTTTTTATAAAATAAAAATAAAATCATTATATTTAATTTAAATAAACTAAAATACTAAATAAAAAACTAAAAATCATCGTAAGGCCCTCAATTCCTCTTAGCGGGGAGATTTTATAGGATTGAACACAGTAGCAACAAAACCTTCAAATAAGCCCATCTTATATTTATATGCTATCCAGACCTAAAAAAAATAATCATATTGATGTAAAACTCCAGTGACCCCAAAAAAGGTTTCAATGGTAGACGTTCAATCTCACACATATCTCATGATGGGACTTATACAACTTGTTGATGTCAATACAGTAGCTATATAGTTGGTGTGAGGTATGCCAACCCAACCACATCCTACTTGGACGTGGATTAGCTACTTACAGGTTGAATTTGGCTATTGAAGTGACGTCATCAAGTTCTATGGCCCACTATAATGTATGTGCCTTGTCTACACCATCCATCTATTTGAAAATTTAATTTTAGGCAGATCCAAATATGTAGGTGACCCAGTGGCGAGATTGATGCCTGTCGTTGGAACCTTCTTAAGGCTCACCATTATTTTTATTTGAAATCCAAATCCAACATGTTCACAAGTTAACACGAACATGAAAGAAAGGAAAAACAAATATCAGTTTGATTAAAAACTTTTGTAGCCTATTTAAGTTTTTAATGGTGGGCGTCACTCTCCCCACTGGTTTCTGTGGTGAGGTCCCCTAGAGGTTTGGATTTAACTCATTCTTTGGAACTTTACCTAAAATTATATTACTAAATGGATAGATGGCGTGGATATGAAACATACCTCATGATGGGGCCCGCGTAACTTGACGTAACTTTGATGGCAAGTCTCGCTACTCAACCTCTCAATATCCGATCCGCGTCGGCGGAAACAGATTGGCTACTCCCCTGCCACCAGCCAAATGGTCGGTGCTATGTGGGCCCCACCATGATGTGTGTTTCATCCATGCTGCCCATCTATGTTTATAGATCATTTTATGGTATGATACAAAAAATGAGGTATATCCCAATCTCAAGTGGACTACATTACAGGAAAACAGTCTTGAATGAACGTCGACCATTGAAAACTTTTCGGGGGCCATAAAATTTTTGGATCAAGCTTATCTTTGTTTTTTTCATTCATCTAGGTCTCTATGACCTAATCAATAAATTGGATGTCAAATAAACAGTACATTGGGCCTTTGGAGAATTTTAATGGTGGATATCCAATCACGATTGTTTTCCTGTGGTATGGTCCACCGGAGATTTATATTCCTCTCATTTTTGGTATCAAGCCTTAAAATGATCTTAAAAAATGGATGAATGGAACGGATGAAATACATGCATTATGGTGGGGGCATAGTAAAGTTTCATAGGTTAAAAGTTGATTTTGTATTGCAGAAATAATTTAAAGAGAAAAAATTACTGTAATAACTTGGAAACCGGTAAGTTTGGAAGCAAAAATTTTGTTTAATGAAAAATTCATTGAGCGCATTTTGCGTTCACCATTAAGTCAGACTCTTATCACGAAAAGAATTAAGTGAAAAACCTCTTAGCGCCTTCCTTCTTCCTCGTAAACAATGCATTAACAAACACTACTAAACATAAAATATTTTTCTCATTTCGTATTAAGTGTAAAAATTCAACATTAACAAACAGGACCTTAGTTTCATAAAACAAGTGTACGTACACCACCCAGATCGTTCAAAATAAACCCGCAACTTAACAGAAGTGGGTCGGTCTTTACTCTTGGTCGGGTGGTAGACTCTAGGAGTTTCAACTCCCGGTCAAGGGTCCGAGTACCCATAGGCGGTGAAATTCCACCAGCGTGAGTGTGTCGGGGTGTGCGCGCGTGTAAGAAAAAAAAAAAAGGAAGGGGGTCCCACAAATTAATCACTTTAATTTGCTTTAATTTATGCCACATGTAGTATTTCTAAGCGCATGCCTATCAAGTGTTGTGTGCACCTGGAGTATCGAATAAGTCCCCAGCACCAAGCTCCAGGGGCAAATGGTTTTCGTCCTGTATTCACTCTACCAATCCGTTTGTGCCAGCTCATCATGTTAGGCTAAGGGCTACGATTACAAGAAATGCTGGCAATGGATAAGAAAACTCATGGTTGGAACCTGATTAAGATCCAACAAAGCTTGAAATGAGTTTATATATTTGTATTTTCTCTTCACGCTAGTAGAGGTCATATAACAGCAAGTAATTGGTGGTAATTAGTGCAAATTGACGGTGATCGGTGCACTTAGGAGAGAACATTTGATCCCAAATACATCTTATATGAATTGAAATCTACTTCATATAAGTACACCCTTTTTTATTATAATAAAATGAGTTTTTTTTTTCCTACTGTACACCTCACTTTTAAGCCACCTATCTTATTACACCAGTCTAAACTTACCTTACCAAATTAATCCCCTATTATACGACGCACACATATTGGACCAAAATACCCCCTGCTTTATTAGAAACATAAATTATGAAAGTTGTCTTTTCCCTATGACTACGGATTATAACCATAGTCATTGGAAAGCACGAAAGGCGAGGTGAACTCTAAACGCGTGTGGGTCCCACCTATTGCCAAATGTGGGGCTATGTTGGTTGGGCCACCCCCACACTAGCCTTTTGCACTCAAATTATTGGATGGGTCCCATCTAAAGTCTACTTAAACCTCAAATGGGCTAAGGAGTGACCGATCGAAGACGGCGATGATCCATTTAGGTGCCGTAGGACTGGATTGTGTCGAAGTTAATTTTATTATATTCCATTCATCCTCCTCTTTCCAAATGCGACTCCCATATGGTTCGTTCCATGGTTGAGTTGGACCAGAAAAAGGTCCGATGGGAAGCAAAGATGATCCAGACCGTCATAAGTAAGTGAAATTCATCGCGAAGTGAATAAAGTTCAGCGCAAAGTAAATGAAATTGACTGCGAAGTGAGTGAAATTCACCGCGAAGTGAATGAAATTCACCGCAAAGTGAGTGGAATTCACCATGAAGTGAATGAAATTCATCGCAAAGTGAATGAAGTTCACCAAGAAGTGAATGGAATTCACCGCGAAGTGAATGAAGTTGACTGCGAAGTGAATGAAATTCACTGTTAAGTGAATGAAGTTTACCGTGAACTGATTGAAATTGACCGCGAAGTGAATGAAATTCACTACGAAGTGAGTGAAATTCACCGCCAAGTGAACGAAATTCACCGTGAAGTGAAAGAAGTTTACTACGAACTGATTGAAATTGACCACGAAGTGAATGAAATTCACCGCGAAAAGAGTGAAGTTCAACTTGAAAAGAGTAAAGTTCACTGCAAAGTGATTAAAATTAACCGCGAAGTGAATGAAATTTACTGTGAAGTTATTTAAATTGACCGCGAAGCGAATGAAATTCGCCACGAAGTGATTGAAATTGACCATGGACATTGTGAAATTGACCGACAACAAAGTGAAATTGATCGCGAAGTGAATGAAATTCACCACGAAAAGAGTGAAGTTCACCGCGAAGTGATTAAAATTAACCGCGAAGTGAATGAAATTCACTGTGAAGTGATTTAAATTGACCGCGAAGTGAATGAAATTCACTGCAAAGTGGTTGAAATTCACCGCGAAGTGATTAAAATTGACCACGAAGTGACTGAAATTGACTGCGAATATTGTGAAATTGACCAATGACGAAGTGAAATTAACCAATAACTACTTGGAATTGATGTCTTCAACTGAGTTAATTTGACCGCGAACTTAAATTGACCGTAAACTGAGCTAAATTGACTGTGAACATCGTGAAATTGACCACGAACTTAGTGAAATTGACGGCGAACATCATGAAACTGACCGATAACTGAGTGAAGTTGACCGAGAACTCGCTTAAGTTAGTGAAATTAATCGAGGACTAATTGAAATTGACTGCGAACTGAGTTAAATTGACCGCGAACTGGGTGAAATTGACCGGTAAGTGAGTGAAATTGATCAAGAACTCGCTCATGAAGTTGTTGGCCAATTTTCGTAAGTTCTTAGTCAACACAATGTCAATTTGAAGTAGTTATCGGTCAATTTGACTAGGTTATTGGTCAATTTCACACAGTTCGCTATCAAGATGTCAATTTCAAGCAGTCCTTGGTTAATTTCACTTAGGCCGCGGTCAATTTAACTCTGTTCGCGGTGAAGTTCACTCACTTCATGGAGAAGTTCACTCACTTCGCGGTCAAGTTCACTTACTTCGCGATGAATTTTACTCACTTCTCGGTGAATTTCACTCACTTTGCAGTGAAGTTCACTCACTTCGCGGTGAATTTCATTCACTTCATAGTCTTGTTCATTCACTTCGAGGTCAAGTTCACTTACACTCGCGAAGTGAATGCAGTAAATGAAATTGACCGCGAAGTGAACAAAATTCACCGCAAGTGAGTGAAATTCACCGCGAAGTGAGTGAAAATGACTGCGAAGTGAATGAAATTAACTGCAAAGTGATTGAAATTGACAACAAAGCGAATGAAATTGAACCGCAAAGTGAATGAAATTGACCGCGAAGTGAATAAAGTGAATGAAATTGACTGTGAAATTATTGAAATTGACTACAAAGTGAATGAAATTGACCGTAAAGTAACTGAAATTGACAGTGAACATCGTGAAATTGACCGACGATGAAGTGATATTGACCATGAAGTAAATGGCATTCACCGCGAAAAGAGTTAAGTTCACCACGAAGTGAGTGGAATTCACCGCGAAGTGAATGAAATTCATCGTGAAGTGAATGAAGTTTACCGTGAACTAATTGAAATTAACCGCGAAGTGAATGAAATTAACCGTGAACTGATTGAAATTAACCGCAAAGTGAATGAAATTGACCTCGAAGTGAACGAAGTGAATGAAATTGACCGCGATTGCTTGAAATTGACCACGAAGTGAATGAAATTGATCGCAAACTAATTGAAATTGATCGCGAAGTGAATGAAATTGACCACGAATTGAATGAAATTCAATGTGAGATGAATGAAATTGACCGCGAAGTGAATGAAATTCACCATGAACTGATTGAAATTGACCGCGAAGTGAATGAAATTGACCACGAAGTGAATGAAATTGACAACGAATTGAATGAAGTTAATGAAATTCACCGCGAAGTGAGTGAAATTCACCGCGAATGTTAATAGAACTCCTAAATAAGAGTTAGATTATCTACTATATTAATAGATATATGTTGCACGCCCTTCTGGTAACAGGTGTTTGGGACGAAAAAACTCCTAAATAAGAGTCAAATTACCTACTATATTAATAGAAAAATTACTATAAACATGAACTAATCCAAACCGTCCAAATAGTGGGCTCCACTGTAGATAGACCATAGACAAAAACTAACATTGGGAGGAGGATTGTATCTTTTCAATTCATGGTTGATGCGAAATTAGAAGGGAAAAGATTCCCTTTGATTAAGAGAAATGAACATATACAACAATACAACCATTTGTTTATTTGTCATTCAACCAGTCCATGAGGTCATGTGGATCTGGATGAATGGAAAAAAACAAATATCCCAACAATCAATGTTTCATACAGTTGAAACCGTAATAGGGCCCACCATGATGTTTATTTGTCATCCAACTTGTCCATGAGGTCACGTGGATATGGATGAATGGAAAAAACAAATATTAGATTGGAACCGAGTAATTACAGGGTCCGGATCCAACAGAACATTGTACTGTAGTGATACACGGTTCATTAGACTGGGTCCCATGTTTAGGTGATTTAAACTGTTGATCTTCAATAATAGAAGTTACTAGCCATCCAATCTTTGATTCATTACCTGGATTGTTGGATTTTTCAATAATCTCTGTAGACCACTGGTTAAAGGGTTAGGATCATCCAATGTACAATTTTGGGGCATTCTAAACGACAATTTGGTCCATCAAATCAATGGTCTGGATCACCAAGAAGGCTTTAATCATCTGCTAGTATGCTATTCGTACATAACACCTGAACCACTTAAAAGGTGGGCCAACCTTGAAAATTAATTTTCCAAAAATATCATGCAGATTCTTGCGTTAAGTGTAAGGGTAGTTTGGATATAACACATACCTCATGATAAGACCCACATAACTTGCTGACGTCAATACAAATGGCTACGGCAGTGCCGCCCGGATTGTCCAGCGGGTGATAGTACTACCGTCGCAGTGAAAGGAGGAAGCGGATTGGCTGGTGTACAGCACACCAGCTATATAGCTGGTGTATTAACTTCAGCAAGTTCTGTGGGTACAATCATAATGTATGTGTTATATCCAAACCGTCCATTCATTTGGTGAGCTCATATTAAGTCTTGAGGCAAAAAATAAGGCAGATCTAATTATCAAGTGGACCACACTGTAAAAAGTAGTGGGGATTGAACGTCTACCATTGAAACCCTTTTAGGGGTCACAGAAGTTTTGGATCAATATGAAATTTGGTTTTCCTCTTCATCCAGGTCTTTGTGACCTTATGAATAGATTGGATGGAAAATAAACCTTATGGTGGGCCCTACAAAAATTTTAACAGTGAAAATCAATATCCCTGCTGCTATTTGTGGTGTGGTCCAATTGATCTTTGGATATGATTATTTTTTTTGGAAAATGCTCTAAAATGATCTCGAAATACGGATGAACACTGTGGATATAATAAATACATAACTGTGGGGCCCATGTAACTTTGATCTCTTTTGAACCATTCGTACGACTTGGAGTTCGAGGAGCGTTAGCGCTCGTCTTCACACACCGGCCAATCTGCTTCTGAAAGGAATGGTAGGGGTATTTTGGTCTGGCGAAAAGTCGCCCATACAACAGGGGTGTAGTTTGGTATAGTAAGTTTGGATGGGCGTAATAAGGTAGGTGGCTTAAAAGTGAGGCGCACAATGGGAAAAAACTCTAATAAAATTATATGATTTTATTTCACATAGATTCCAACTATCATCAATGCATAAGTCATGATCTTCTATTTCACTCTCTCCCTACCAATGCTTTTTAAACATAGGCACCAAACACATTCATATAAATTTTTGTGGATTTCGGAATACGCTACCAAACACAATAAGTTATTTTAATTCACATTAATTCTATAGTAATTGTCCACGCATGTCTAATACACTTTCCCAAATGACTCTTTATAGACACGATAGATGGTAAATAAACTTATAGTAGGCGGCCCAATAAGGCTTTAATAGTGGGTGACCCATCTTCATTTTTTATGGTATGACCTTTTTGAGGTTTGGGATTTTTTTTTTAAATTTTAGGCTTATATCCTGATGTAGGCTTGCACTAGATAGAGTGATTGTCACGAGGACGTGAGCCCACAATAGGAGTGGCAACGGGTTGAGCTTGGGTTAGGTGTTTGTTTGCCTCCAAGTGCAGAGGTTCATAACTAGTATCTTGTGAATACTAAATACAGGGTCAATCCCACAGAGAAATGGTTTAAGAGAATGAAAAAATCAAATGCAAAACTAATTAAGTAATGGAAATTAAACGAATGCAATGATTTTGAAAGTTTTGAAGGTATAATTTTTAAATAGAATTCAATTAAATTTAAAAAAACACCCAAGCTTTAAAGTTCCACACATAGGTTAATAATCCATAAATCATGATGACTTTGATAACACAATTAGGATCCGAGTACTATAGTCAGCCTAATTGGAAAATAAAATAGTTCAAATATTTTTAGTCAATGATATAAGAGATTAGAGAATCATGGATTAACACCATTAACATATATTCTCAAGCGCCAGTAGTTTTAAGCATTCAATATCAATGAGATCATGAATCAAATAATTTAGCAGGTTGAGAATATCTCCCATTTAAGAAATCTAATTGATCCGGGTTAAGTCTAAGCATCCACCATATGAATCTCACATGACGGATCAAAAACCTAAACATAAATAATTGATAACATGCGTACACCATTCATCTCATTAAAAAAAAAAATCAATTATCATAACTTAAAGAATCATTAAACCCAGGTACTTCCCTTCTAGCTTGGGATAGAGGGAACTAGAAAAACATAACTAAATGGCAAATAGAAAACAACAAGAAAGTAAGAAAAAATTAATAAAGACCTAAAAACTTGTAAAGAAAAATAATTTCTAAAACTATAAAACTTGAGAGCTCTCTAAAAACCCTAAATATCCCCAAAAGTCTTGAGGAAACCCATATTTATAACCTTATCCACATAGATTTGCAAAACCGCCTCAAATTTACGCATTCCTCGTAGAATCCACGTAACAGTTCGATGTCATCGAACAGCCTTCGATGTCATCGAAGAATGCATCCAGTTTGTCCAGCAACCAAACTCGATTTTTCTATAATTCTTCAATGTCATCGAATAACCTTCGATGTCATTCAAGACTGGCCTCGATGTTATCGAAAACTCAGATTCTGTGAATTTCTGTACTTCCTTTCTTCTCCACTTGATTTTCTTGAATCTTGGGGTCTTGAAATCTTCAATCTTGGTCTCCAAAGATCCATGCTTTACCTTGGTGATTCTTGAGCATCAAATCCATGCTTTTAACATTCTTTTCAATCTAAGCTCTTAAACTCACCTTGCAACACAAACATGTATAAAATATACCATTAAGCATCATCATGTTCATAAAACTAAGATATAAATGAGGAAAAATATGCAATATTTGAGTTTCAACATTAGGCTAGGCTAAGCTTGGGCCCGGCCTTAATGACCCAAGGCTCTAACTCAACCCAAGCCTAAGGTGGGTCTAGCACAACAAGATAAGCCTGAGCCTAAAAATTTTTATTAGTTAGCTTGACCTTACTCAAAAATTAATCAAATCATTATTTCCCACACGAGTGTTCCTAATCCATTCATTGGTCAAGTGTGCCACACATGTCCAGTGAAATTGACATTTTGGATAAATGAAATCAATAGTTTATATTGAATAGGATGGTTAGGATTGGAATGACATGTTTTAATATATGAGTCGCGTATATATAAAGTTGGGTCAGGTTGGATTGGGCTAAGCTGAGTCGGGCTAAAGTGACTTGGGCCAAGCCCAGTGTGAAATTTGATCAAATCATGCATGCAAGGCTCAAGCCCAGCCTGTCGTCAAACCTAGTAGGTCCAAGCCTAACCCAATGCTAGGTCAATCTCATCAAGTCAAGAAGGCTAGGTAGCCGATTGTCACCCTTGCCCACTAAGCTTTTCGTTACACGGGCTCTTTGTATCCATTATTCAAATTATTGTTATTATTACATGTGTCAATGATTGGGGATGCAGAAACTTTGTATCGATATCGCTAATGCTTGAAAAACTATCACTATTGAGAGCATTAGGGGAACATTGAAAAGAAAAAGTGAAAATTTTCAATGAAACTTCAATAAATGTTAAAAGTGTTGGAGTAATTTGCTCATGTCTCACACTACTTTGATGTAATTGCAAGCCCACAATTAACCCATATGAATCCTAGGTATTAAAAATTCGGATTTAATACTACTGTTAATCTGTGCACTTTGTAGAAGTATGTTCAATGAATATAAAACAATTAAAATATCCAGAACAACCAAAACAATCAAGTAAACACAGAACACACCAATTTTATGTGGAAAATTCCTGCAGGAAAAAATCACGTCACAAAAGCAACATAGATCTCTATTATAATAAAAAGTCTTAGAGTTTATACCACTCACTTTCTCTGATTACTGAATAACTCGATCCTCCTCATGATCCGTACCTAAGAAAACCTTTGCCCATTGAGAAAATCCATTCCCTAGCATTTACAAGTGTGGAAAACCCTTTTCACCTTACAAAATTTTCATGGCCTCTGAAATAAAACACTCGTATTTTCAAGCCATAATCGTAATTATGCTTAAATACCTTGATTTGTGCAAATCTGTGTAACTTAATTGGAGTTTGTCGAACCAATGGCACCGTCGGTCAAACTGACAAACCCCTATTAATTGGATTGACTTGTATCGACAAAACATGTTTTGTTCCTAAGAAAACCCGCATCTATCAATTGGGCTGACAAAACATTGTTAACTTGAATACAAATTATTCCGTACAACAAAAGATGTGTGCTTACACACTTAGAAACGAAAAGCATAAGAAAAAAAAAAAAAACTAATTACACACAATAAATTTCCATTTAATATAAGTCTAAACCATGTGTTATCGAAAAAAAACAAGTAAAAACGTAATAAAAATGAATTTATATAATTCACATATCATACAATTGAAGTAATGACACATTTTTAAAAAAGTGATCGATATCATCCAAAGAACAAAATGAAAATATTAAAATGATTTTTTTAAAGAATTTCTCTTGAATTTTTGAATGTCTCGTAAGTCTATATGCGGAATTGCATCAGATATGGAGATATAAAGAACTACAGGGCGTATCTTGTTGGGACGTAATTGTTACTGTAGGTCGGATGCTAGAGTCTTCCTTGGCTTACACCCTTAGAGAAGCTCTGATGAAATTGTTGCTTCTGTCGATGGTGTTGGATTGGGGACGTAGCCCTGATTTATAATGCAGGAGTAAAGGAGTTTGAAACCCATCAAAACTCCTCCCCCTAAAGGCTCCACATGAATTGCAATCCCAGTTCCACTTGATCACTATACGTATTATAGTTCTGGCATTCCACTCCTACACGAATTTCTGGATGTATCTCAACTTAGTGGGGCTCACTGGTGCACCCGATCATATTATCCAACCCTTAGGATAATTCAGACCGTCGATCAATAAGGCCCACCTTATATAATTCTTACGAGTCTCTTTGATGATGACATTATTGATGGTTTGTCAATAATATCACTAATATTTTTAATACCAAGAAAAGTACAATAGGCTCGAGCAAAATTATTAATGAAAATGATATCACAACACAATATCGTTGATATTGTCAAATGTACCAATGATATCTAAAAATATATAATTACCTGGAGTTTCATTATTACTAACTAAATAAAAATGATATTATTGGCGAGACCATTGATAATATTATCAACAATCCAAATATTGTTGCATCCAAGAGCGGTATGAAATTCCGGCTCTCATTACCAATAATGCCAATTCAGAGTCACTTGGGTGAACTTTGATATGATCCATCCCGCCTATTCGGCATGCTGGCTTAAGCACTATGGAACTAAAAATTGGGATTATTTAACGCTTTGGTGGGCCATACCTAGGCAATGGTTAGGATTAGATGCCCTCCATTAGTTATGTATAAGGCCTACCATGGTGTTAACATACCATCCAATCCATTCACTTGATGTACACGTAAAGATGAAAGAATTGCCCAAAAATAACAATATTCCATAATGTATAAATTTTAAAGGTTTTGGGTATAAGTTTATGGACGCAAAATATGTGGTGATCATGTAAAGACATCCACGATGACCTAACATGGTTAGATTTGAAATAGCGGTGGATACCGCTTTAGTTGAATTAGGAATATGTCAATATGTCCTAGAGGGGGGTGAATATGACTTTTTAAAGTTTTTATGGTTTATTCAAAATCCTATTACACTAATCCTAACAACAAGCATATATTAGGATTACTCAAAAGTAACTCTGCTGGCTTTCAAGCCCGGTAGAGGATCCGATCACAAACTATTAAAGAAGTGAATATTGTGCAAACTAGTTTATGATGGATATGACTATGTATGTGTGTGAGGTGTGATCTCGGATATTCAGATATGAAAATATTAAAGTAAATCACACAAACAGAAGAATAACAATCTTAAACACAGTCATTTTTATAGTGGTTCGACAACCTGTCTACTCCACTCCCGGTAACTGTACTCAACCCTTGAGTGTACCGGATTTCACTAAGGAGGTTTCACAGCGGTTCACCTCAAACTTAAGGTTTTAAATCAAGTTCACCTTCAACCTTTACAACCTACACTGAGGCTGACTGTTTATGCTCTCACGAGCAAGGATCAACACAACACACCCACTTTTGGGCACACTGGCTAAGGATATTCCATAAGACCTTAACGGAGGTTTCACTCGGATCACCTCGAACCTAAGGTTTTAGACAGGTTCACCTTCAACCGGAAGTTTATGCTCTCCACAGAGCAAGGGTCAACACTATGTACCCACCACGTACACTCCTGCCGGATGCCTCCCACGAGGGCTTGCAACGGTGAGAAAAACCTAAGACCCAATCCTAAAAAGGAATGATCACAAGTATCCTCTAGACTCTAATAACTTACAAATAAGTGGATGAGTCTCATTCAGCACGTTGACGAAGATCTCCTCCTTGTTGATGAAGAATCTTCGGCTTCCTTGATCCACAACACAAATGATGTACCAATGCAAGGCTTCGGGTTGGGTCAAGGTTAAGACAGAATTCTGCTCTATAAAATGTTTTCCTATGAGAAAGATAGAGTGATTTCGATTATGCATCAAGGCATCCCAGCTTAATGATTTACCATTAAGGTAGTAGCTGGAGGATCCTTAAATGCAGAAGTTCATTCCCAAATCCACTCTATTGAAAGTCAATGATGAGACTAGATTGGAGGATGAACTTCCCTGAGAAAAAGGGCTTAGGTATATGATCTAAGGTGAAATACACAATAACACTCTCTTCTTTCTCTACTAGCAGTAATAGACAAGTCCTATATATATATATATATATATATATATATATATGCAAAAAGGTTCCAATGGATATAAAACGGTCACATTTATGACAGAGTTCGATATCATCGATCATATACTTTCGATGACATCGATGGTTCGCTCAATGACACAAACTCAAATGTCATACGCTTTTGAAACCTCTTGCCAGCTGGACGATGAAATCGAAACAGGTATCGATGTCATCGGATTTTGAACTCCGATTCTATCGATACTAGTGTCGATTCATCGACATTTGAATAATGATAGAGACTTGGTATAAAATATTTCAGGTTTTCAAGAATGATCGAGGGACCATCGAGATCATCGGAATTTGAATGTCGATGATATCGATACGGTGTCGATACATCGATAAATCCAAGGGATTTTCGTTTAAGTTTGCTGGACAGTTTTTGTCATTGTTCGATGCCATCGAAACCATACCGATATCATCGATATTTGAATATCGATTCTATTGAGTGGCTCCCGATCATAGATAAACCACCCTGAAATATTTTACTGGAAGAACTTGGTGCCCAAAACCAATATCATCGAGAGCCTTCCGATATCATCGAGATTTGAACTACGATGGTATCGAGGAGCTTCAATATATCGATGCATATATGATATTCTTAAGAAAAAACAGGAGCGCCGAAGATCTGCCTGTCGATATTATCGAGTTACCTTCGATGGACTCAAGATTTGAATATCGATGATATCGATAGTATATCGATGCATCGATAATTCCGTCCAGATGAGTATGTGATTGTTGGACGCTTTTATCCTCATTTCGATGATATCGTTTAGGTATCGAGGACATCGACAATGCAGGTCGATCATATCGAGATGTGTATCGATAAAATCGACAAAGCAAGAAAACTTAGAGAATTTTTCTATTTTGAAAAAAGTTTTCTTAACTTAAAAACAGTATTTAGACAAACATATCCAGACAAACATATCCTAAATTGTATGTACATGCATTTTACACAATTTGCAATTTCTAGTGAAGACATGTACACAACCTAATATCTACTCCCCCTGACTTCAAACTCCCCTTGTCTTGGTGCAGCTGCTCCCCCTAACACCTGCAACACAATTCAAGCAGATACACAATTTTACATTTGGGGTGTTTGGACTGTTCTCTCCCTTTTTGTCAGTCATTGACAAAGATATAGCAGTTGATATTGACTGAAGTTAAGATAACGTGGGAGAACAGATAGCGAGAGGAATATGCATAGAACAGATAGATGTAAAATGTTTAACAGTTGATTAACAGACATCATTTACAGTAGGTATGTATGCATAGCAGATTAGATAGAGCAGTGATATAGCAGATAGGATAATCATTAAGAGACATCACATGCATTCCATATCAGATAAATTAGGGGACCTGAGAACCAAATTATGGCAGTAAGGATGATAATTACATTCAGCCATATACCAAAAAAAATATCAAAATATCCAAAACACCTACTGCCACAGACAGCAGTAGGTTAACAGTTATCCCAATAAAAAATAAACAACCCCTATCTATGGGTACCAAAAAAAACTGTGAAAAATCGCAGCAACATAGAACTTTTCCAGTCAGCTCCTGCCGTCCCCGAGGATCACCATGTGTGAGCAAATCTACCACCTGCTGGCTGGTTTGTTGAAGGGCATCAACTTTCTCTTTAATCACAGTGAGTCGCCTCTCACAGTTGTAAAGGCACTCCTCTATGGTAGTCATCCCATTTAGTAGATGTCATTCGAGGTGATGAGCTTAGCGATTTGTGATCGACTCCGGACTTAGCTGTGACGTTCGATTAGACCCCCAAGGACATGAAGGTTGAGCATGTTGAGCGGCCGACCACTGAGGAGCACTATGCTCTGGAAGAGATGAAGGCAGACATAACTGTTGGGCCACCTGGGTTGCATCACTATCAAACCAGGCTTTTAGATGAACGACATCAGATGTGGCAGGGAGACCAACATAATGAGCTAGTTTATAGATAAGTACAGGAAAGGCGAGTGTATTATGATGGTTGCCTTGGATGATACGAATTAACTGCTTAAGAAGAAGCGTTGGGAGGCATACCTGAACTTCTTGAAACACATTATACAGCACATTCAGCACAAAGGGAGAAAGATGATTACCATTCACATCACATGGATTGACATTGGACCCAAACATGTTATGGAGGATTTTAAAAGTGGGTCCAAGATGATTAATATGAAGTGAATTATCATCATTTCGAGAGATAATGGTCCCTTGACATAATGCGCGAGTGACCTCACCCCATACTCCCAGACCGTTGAGATTCCTGTTGGTCACTGGGATTCTAATGACATCAAGATATAGAAGGTGAGCCACGGTGATTGGAGTGATAACCTTTGAGTAATGTGCGAGTTCAACCTGAATGCTGGGGGATCAACACTAATAACATGACAGTGTTTGAAGAATTCTCGAATTACACCCAACTAATATGATCCCCCAATATTTAAAATATTCTGCCAACCTATTACTTCCAAAAGTAGGTCCACCCCAAAAGGCTCTATGACACTATTCAACACTAGACGTTCAACAATGGGGAGTGGATGTCCTTCCATAGATGGATGCCTACTGGATTCTGATTGTATGTTCTTTGAGTGCAGGGAGTGAAGAGACGACTTACCTTTCCCCTTGATCATGAATGTGTAGCTGTGAAGGACTAGTAAGGGAGCCAGGAAGTAATCAGAGAAGAGGAAAAGAAATGAGTTTGAATTCGAGAGCAGTCTTCTCTTGATATAGCAGCTTTGTCGATTATATCGATTAGCTATCGATAGCGTCGACATGATTTTTATCAAGAATTGTACTGACAGTTGTTGGAAAAACAATTATTCATTTAATGCATTCCAACCATTGAGAAAGACTATTGGTTATTAGCTTGTATACCCGAGATTCTTCGATTTCATCGACGTTGAATATCGATATCATTGAACTGTAAATTTCGATGATATCAACACAGTTCAGATAACATCGAGAATGTAATAATTTGGCATCCCAAAACTGACATGGTTAATACAAGAGATTTAGACAAGTGGTTGACACTTAACCGAGAATGTCCCAGAGTGAGGATTTACCTATGTGGCTCATGTTTACTGAAATATTTCTAATGAGTGTATACTCCAATGGATTTTTGAAGGTCATTAAACCTATTTATATCAAGAGGTTTGGTGAGGATATCTGCGAGTTGCTTTTTTGTGGAAACATAGTCCAATGTAATAATCTTGTCATCAACAAGTTCTCGGATAAAGTGATGACGGATGTCAATGTGCTTAGTCCAAGAAAGTTGGACAGGATTCTTTGAAATGTTGATTGCACTTGTATTATCACAGAAGAGACTTATCGTGGGTTGTTCAATCCCGTAATCCAATAACATCAGTTTCATCCAAAGGAGTTGTGCACAGCAACTTCCAGCAGCAATGTATTCAGCCTCGGCAGTGGATAATGATATTGAGTTTTGCTTCTTACTCTCCCAGGAGACTAGACAGTTTCCAACATAAAAGCATCCTCCACTTGTTGATTTCCGATCATCCAAATTTCCTACTCAGCCGGCATCAGAGTATCCAGCGATGATAGTGGATGTTTCAAATGGATACCACAGTCCGAATGAGGTAGTTCCTGCTATGTATTTAATGATCCTCTTAACGGCTAGTAGGTGAGACTCCTTAGGATCTGCCTAATATCGAGTACATACCCCCATGCTAAAGGATATATCAGGACAACTAGCAGTGAGATATAGTAGGCTGCCTATCATACTTTGGTAGAGATGTTGATCCACACTCTTGCCATTTATATCTTTGGAAAGTTTGAGTATGGTGCTCATGGGAGTATGATAAGAGCGGACAGATTCAAGACCAAACATTTTTACCAAAAGCGTTTGCATACTTGGTTTGACAGATGAAAATTTCATCATATAGCTGCTTGACTTACAATCTTAGGAAGAAGTTTAATTCACCAACCATACTCATTTCAAATTCAGATTTCATGAGGTTGGCAAATTTGAGAGCAACTTCTTCACACGTTGAACCGAAAACTATATCGTCCACATAAATTTGTGCAATGAGCAGTGAGTTCTTTATTTTCTGGGTAAATAATGTCTTATCTACACTTCCTCTGCAAAATTCATGGTCTAACAGAAATTTTGTTAATCCTTCATACCAAGCACGTGGTGCTTGTTTGAGACATACAGAGCTTTGTTCAAACGGTAAACATGATGGGGGTGCTTAGGATATGAAAATCCTTTTGGTTGTTCTATATAAACTTCTTCAGCAATATCTCCATTAAGAAAATCACTCTTAATGTCCATTTGGAATAGTTTAAATTTTAGTGCGCATGCAACGGACATAAGAATTCTAATAGACTCAAGATGAGCGATAGGGGCAAATGTCTCGTCAAAATCAATCCCTTCTATTTGTGAGTACCCTTGAGCAACTAGCCTTGCTTTGTTTTTGATTACATTGCCTGATTCATCGGATTTATTCTTGAAGATCCATTTGGTTCCAATGACATTTGTATCAAGTGGTTTGGAAACCAATTGTCATACCTCATTTCTCTGAAATTGTTGGAGTTCTTCTTGCATAACATTTATCCAGTGTTCATCTTGAAGAGCTTCTACAATATTCTTAGGTTCAACCTTTGAGGTAAAGCAGAAATGACTATAGATATTTTCTATCTGTCATCGAGTTCTTACACCATCATTAGGATCTCCAATAATTTGTTCTTGAGGATGATCCTTAATGATGGGTATGTTAGATGCTGGTTGGGATTCATTAGATAATGGAGATTCGTCATTCAATTTATCTAGTATGCATGAATCTACATCATCTTCTAATTCATTCCCAGGGGTATCTTCTTCACGAGGTTGATCATCGATTACCACATTGACTGACTCCTGAATAGTGAAGGTTCTTAGATTGTATACTCTATACGCATGACTATTCATGGCATACCCCAGAAAGATACCTTCATCACTTTTAGACTCAAAATTTCCTAGGTGATCTCTGTCTCTCAAGATATAACATTTACTACCAAAGACTCGAAAATATTTCACACTAGGCAATTTCTCATACTATAGTTCGTATAGTTTTATTCAGACCTGCTCTAAGATATACTCTATTTATGATGTAGCAGGCAGTATTGACAGCTTCTGCCCAGAAACTTTTTGTCATATCTTTCCCATTTAGCATAACTGACCCCATTTCCTGCAATACTCGTTTTTTCTTTCAACAACTCAATTTTATTGTGGGGTTTTTGGGGCTAAGAATTCATGACGAATTCCTTTCTCATTGTAATATTTTTCGAATATTTCATTTTCAAATTCTCCACCATGATCATTTTTGATGCGATTGATGTCGTATCCCTTTTCATTTTGGAGTCGCTTTGCCAGAATCACAAATTCCTCAAAGGCATCTGATTTCTCTCAAAGAAATGCGACCCAAGTAAATTTGGCGTAGTCATCTACTACCACCAGGAAGTATCTTTTCTTACCATGACTCTCCACTTAAGTTAGACCAACTAGATCCATATGTAGCAGATCCAAAGGTTTTGTTGTTGCTATGGTGGTTATCTTTTTGTGTCCGACTTTTATCTGTTTTCCTTTCAGACAATCTTCAGAGACAACTTTTTCTTCTTTTCTAATCTTGGGAAGTCCTCTAACTAGATTTTTTGAACTGAGCTTTACTAAATTTCGGTAGTGAACATGTCCCAGCCTTTGGTGTCATAATTTGGATTCATTCTTTACGGTCATATTACACTTTGTGGATAGCACACTCTCACTTATACTTTTAATGACATAACAGTTATCACTAGTGCGTAAACCTTTTATGAGAGATTTTCCTGTATGATCTAAAATTCTACACACATCCTTTGAGAAAGTTACTAGATGTTCTTTGTCACAGATTTGAGAGATACTAAGGAGATTATATTTCAGACCTTCTACACAGAGGACATGTTTGATCTTTAGAAGGCCTGGTACAACTATTGTTCCTTGTCCAACAATTTTGGCTAAGCTGCCATCTCCAAACGTGACTGATCCTCCATCAAAGTTTAAGTACTCACAAAAGTGAGTTTGATCACCAGTCATGTGTCTGGAGCATCCACTATCAAGGTACCATTTTGAACTATTGCCAACTTTCAGCGCAGTATGAAGTACAAGACAATTATTCTGGTTTGTCACACCCTCTTGGACACTTCTGAGCATAATTCCGACTTCAGTCAAGATCACTCTCTAGGCGGTGAAGCCCTTAAAGAGAGACCCGCTTTGATACCAATTGAAAAAACGGTGGAGACCGCTTTAGTTGAATTAGGAATATGTCAATATGTCCTAGAGGGGGGTGAATATGACTTTTTAAAGTTTTTATGGTTTATTCAAAATCCTATTACACTAATCCTAACAACAAGCATATATTAGGATTACTCAAAAGTAACTCTACTGGCTTTCAAGCCCGGTAGAGGATCCGATCACAAACTATTAAAGAAGTGAACAATGTGCAAACTAGATTATGATGGATATGACTGTGTATGTGTGTGAGGTGTGATCTCGGATATTCAAATATGAAAATATTAAAGTAAATCACACAAACAGAAGAATAACAATCTCAAACACAATCATTTTTATAATGGTTTGACAACCTGTCTACTCCACTCCTGGTAACCGCACTCAACCCTTGAGTGTACCGGATTTCACTAAGGAGGTTTCACAGCGCTTCACCTCAAACCTAAGGTTTTAAATCAAGTTCACCTTCAACCTTTACAACTTACACTGAGGCTGACTGTTTATGCTCTCACGAGCAAGGATCAACACAACGCACCCACTTTTGGGCACACTGGCTAAGGATCTTCCATAAGACTCTAACGGAGGTTTCACTTGGATCACCTCGAACCTAAGGTTTTAGATAGGTTCACCTTCAACCGGAAGTTTATGCTTTCCACAGAACAAGGGTTAACACTATGTACCCACCACGTACACTCCTACCAGAGGCCTCCCACGAGGGCTTGCAAGGGTGAGAAAAATCTAAGATCCAATCCTAAAAAGGAATGATCACAAGTGTCTTCTAGACTCTAATAACTTACAAATAAGTGGATGAGTCTCATTCAGCACGTTGACGAAGATCTCCTCCTTGTTGATGAAGAATCTTCGGCTTTCTTGATCCGCAACACAAATGATGTACCAATGCAAGGCTTCGGGTTGGGTCAAGGTTAAGACGGAATTCTACTCTATAAAATGTTTTTCTATGAGGAAGATAGAGTGATTCCGATTATGCATTCAAGGCATCCCAGCTTAATGATTTGCCATTAAGGTAGTAGCTGGAGGATCCTTGAATGCGGAAGTTCATTCCCCAATTCACTCTATTGAATGTCAATGATGAGAGTGGATTGGAGGATGAACTTCCCTGAGAAAAAGGGCTTAGGTATATGATCTAAGGTGAAACACATAATAACACTCTCTTCTTTCTCTACTAGCAATAATAGACAAGTCCTTTATATATATATATATATATATATATATATATATATATATATATATAGGCAAAAAGGTTCCAACGGATATAAAATGGTCACATTTATGACAGAGTTCGATATCATCGAGCGGGTTCGATATCATCGATCGTATTCTCTCGATGACATCGATGGTCCGCTCAATGACACAAACTCAAATGTCATACGCTTTTGAAACCTCTTGCCAACTGGACGATGGAATCAAAACAGGTATCGATGTCATCGGATTTCGAACTCCGATTCTATCGATACTAGTGTCGATTCATCGACATTTGAATAATGATAGAGACTTGGTATAAAATATTTCAGGTTTTCAAGAATGATTGAGGGACCATCGAGATCATCGAAATTTGAATGTCAATGATATCGATACGGTGTCGATACATCGATAAATCCAGGAGATTTTCATTTAAGTTTGTTGGACAGTTTCTGTCATTGTTCGATGCTATCGAAACCATACCAATATCATCGATATTTGAATATCGATTTTATCGAGTGGCCCCCGATCATAGATAAACCACTCTGAAATATTTTGCTGGAAGAACTTGGTGCCTAAGACCGATATCATCGAGAGCCTTCCGATATCATCAAGATTTGAACTACGATGGTATCGAGGAGGCTTTGATATATCGATGAATATATGATATTCTTAAGAAAAAATAGAGGCGCCGAAGATCTGCTTGTCGATATTATCGAGTCACCTTCAATGGACTCGAGATTTGAATATCGATGATATCGATAGTATATCGATGCATCGATAATTTCGTTCAGATAAGTATGTGGTTGCTGGACGCTTTTGTCCTCATTTCGATGATATCGTTTAGGTATCGAGGACATCGACATCACAGGTCGATCATATCGAGATATGTATCGATTAAATCGACAAAGCAAGAAAACTTAGAGAATTTTTCTATTTTGAAAAAAGTTTTCTTAATTTAAAATCCCTATGATGTTCTAGTTTGTTTTAAGGGTTTTATATACTTGGTGTTTTGGGATAAGGGATGTGAGGCTTAGAGTTGCCTGTGGCGAGCTTGCACACATCCGATTGAGGTAGACGGTTGAATTGATCTTCCTATGAGGCTCTGCAGTCTAACTGACTCAACACTCACGCTAATTGACAAACCAGGGCACTTTCAAGATTGAATTGGGCCACGTCGTACTATCAAGTATAAGGACCTGATCGAGTACCTAGAGTGGAATCCACTCTGTCTGTGGGATAAAGGGCAAAAAGGGTGTGGTGTAGGTAAACCGAGTGGATTTAAGTCAAAGTCGTTTTAGCACGTGGGATGGGAAAGTCACCTCATTGATAAGGAGGCCGATTGCCTGCTATCCTTGGGATGTAGATTAGGTGGTGATCCTGTTAGCGGAAGTAGATTGACTGGTGCACCACATACTACTAATCTCTTTGTTGTGTTGATGCCACCAAGTTATGTAGGCCCCACCATGATCTATGTGTTATATCCAAATTGTCCATCCATTTGGCGATATCTTTGTAAGGCTTGAGAAAAAATAAGACAGTTCCGAAGACATAGTGGACCACACTGCAGAAAGAAGTGGGGGATTGAACATCTACCATTGGGGTCACTGAAGTTTTGGATCAATCTCATAGTTGTTTTTTTTCTCTTCATCTAGGTATTTGTGACCCTATGAACAAATTGGATTGAAAATAAACATTATGGTAGGCCCTATGCATGTTTTAACGGTGAGAATTATTATTAGCATTTTATTTGTGGTGTGGTTTGCTTGAGCTTTGGATATGATTCGTTGTTGGGTTCATGATCTAAAATGATCTTACTAAATGAATGGACAATGTGGATATAATTATTGTGTGTCTCACCTAACTTTGTTCTCCTTTGAGCCAGTAATACATAATCGGACCTAGGGCTCTGGATGGGTCGGATCTAAATGGGATCCTGATGTAGAGCGGGTTGTAGATAGTTTCATGGCCAAAATGGATCAGAAAAGGCCCAATCGACGACGAAAGTGATCTGGAGCATCAAAACTTAAAATGGATGTATCTCGCAAACCGAAATGAGCTATCAGACGTATCATATATGATTTTAGGGTAGGACGAGCTACTTTAGCCACCCAACCTGCTTATGTCGGGTTGCCCACACTGAATTTGCAAAATAACATCAGATCGACGGTCAAATTCATGTTTTTATTTCATTTTTACTATTTATAGTAAGTTTTAGTTTGAGTATAACTTTTCATTCGTTGAGCTTTAGGAGTTGTGTCCAACATGAAAAGTGCTTAGAATAATTAGGGGAACAGCGTGGTGAAGCCAAATAGGACACTTACTATTTTTGGCCAAAAACCATGTGCACTAGTCTGAATCACGACTGTCTATAAATAGTAAGTTTACTATTTATAGTAAGCTTGGAGCTCATGAGCGGCAAATCTTGTGGAGCTTGATTTTTTATTTTTTTTTTTCCCTTTAATCCTGGCTGCATTTAATGCTAGAGCCGAGAATGGGGTAATTAATGGAGGCCGTCGGCACCGGAGCTCGCGATACACGTGCACACACACCTCCACACACTCACACTAGTGGAATTTCACCACCTATGGATACTCGAACCCTTGACCGGGTGTTGAAACTCATGAGAGTCTACCACCCAAGCAAGAGTAAGGATCCATGGCTTAGTAAGTTGTAGTTTAATTCTGAAACTTCTTCCATGGCTTAGTATCTCTATTTAAAGGGGAGTAATCTCATTTTTCATCATCAATCAAAGTATTTTGAATTTCTTAGAATTATTTCTATTTTATTCTCCTCATGGATTCAAGGTTTATCTGTGAGGAATCCAGAGAAGTTCCATGGATTTGGAACAGTTATCCCCTGAGGAAGACGGTGCTCGACCTCACGTCCTTCCCCGCGTCAGATCCAGTTGGATTTGGCTCCAAGTCTGAAATCATAGCCGAATTCTGATTCAGATTTAGATCTAACTCGGATAAAAAAAAATGCGATATCCATACCTAATCTACTTATAAATAGCCATATTCATTTCCGATTCAAAAATCAATATAGTCATCGAATTCGGGTTGGATCGGGTCCAAATCCAACACATCACAAATATTAAAAGATATAAGATAATATATTTAATTTAGTAATAAAATAGTGCAATTGGAATATTTTTAATTTAAATTATACATGAGTATTGAAGTATGAAGAGCATAAGTCGAAACAAAATTTACTACTGTTAAAGTTGAAATGGTTATCAGTTTTAAGCCTGCAATAGTAGGGATCCGATCGGAACTAACCTCTAGATCCGGATTTGACCCGAATATGATTCGGATTTATTTTATTTTTATGAAATTGAGTATGCTCCATTTAATTAATCAAATCTATTTTAAAATCCAACTCCCCATTATATGGGTTAGGAGCGAATCGGATCTCGGATCTAACCGGCTTCATTGAGAGCCCCAACTGGACCTAACGCTCGTCTTTACACGGCACACACGGCACGTGCATACACCACCAAGGTGGTGGTGTATGGTACACCAGCCAAACCGATTCCCCTGTTAGCAGGATTTTTGGTGGTTACTGATGAGTGGGATTTGATTGGGCATGTCATGTTGACAGATATGAGCTCGTCTCTATCTATGATTGTGCTCAATCAAATCTCACCACACATGTCACGGCATATATTATGGCAAGGTCACTACCTAATCTATGTGTGGTCCAGTTGCACAGATAATGCAACCCCTTTGGACCACCTATTTCATCTATTCGTTCGGCTCCTTCGTTTAAAGACACCAGAACAAATAAAAGGAGGTAATATCACGAGAAACAATTGGAATTCAACGCAAACTATTGAAGGTTGAAACCTTCTCGAGGCTATACAACTTTCCGTTTTTCCCTTTGTCAAGAATCACGTGAGCACATGTATTGACAAATGACAACAAAAACATCACTGTTGAAGCAAAAGGTTTTTTCAGTGACAATGAGGGACGGGGACCTATCTTGTTTGTGTTGCTGTGATGTATGGGTTTTATCTATACCGTTCATCCATCTTGCTATGATGTATGGGTTTCCATCTTGCTATGATGTATGGGTTTTATCCATACCGTTCATCCATCTTGCTATGTCATTTTATGGTACAATCCTAAAATTGATTAGATTCAAGGATCAAGTGGACGACACTACAGGAAGCAGCCATGCTTACTGTAGAAATCTTCTTAGGCCCCACGTAATTGCCATCCAACCTGTTAATGAGGTCATATAGACCGAAGAAAAATGTACATATCAGCTTGATCCAAAACTTGTGTGGCTCGCAAAATGTTCTTGACAGTAGATGTTTAATTTCTATTGTGTGGTCCACTTGAGACTTGGAACTTACTCATTTTTGGTATCAGATACTAAAATGATATGCTAAAGTGGATGGACGGTGGAGATAAAACCCATACTTCAGGGTGGTCTTGCAAAGTATCTGCTACTTCCTGTGACCCCACCCCGGAGACATATTCATGTGCCGCGGCTGTGTGAAACGTTCCGAACAAATTCACTCCCTATATCTATTTTCAAGGCCACATTATTTTAAAATCATGCACACGCAAAACTCATGTAAGTCATATGATACGAAACAGTGGGTGTTGAATCCTTCGTAATAACCATATCGACGGTTTGGATGGGATATGAACATCATGGTCAGCTTTAAGAAGGTTTCAACGGTGAACTTTTTGTTCCCACTTTTGAGTTTTGGATCTCCCTTATTTTTAGATTTATGCCTTACTGTGGTCTTTCAAAACAGGTGAACAGTGTGGATTTGTCACAGACATGGCCGTGGCTCCACACATCACCAGGCACAGGTATATCTCTATGCCGAGGTCAGAGGCAATCCGCCGTCCAAAACGGATGGTTGAAATTGAGAGAGAGAGAGAGAGGAGTGCGGATGGTCTATGTCTAAGGCACAGGAAGTTACAGTGCCTTGCTTCTCACTGCCAACGTCAATTCCGATGATGGCAGCTACACAACCTAACGTTTAATGTTTAAAATTTTTTAGTCCCATTATAACTTTTTTTGTTAGATCTATGGTATCCATCAAAAGCATGAGCCCAAAAATGAGATACACCCAAAGCTCAAGTGGATCACACCAT
The DNA here is from genome assembly GCA_030180095.1 of Magnolia changhungtana. NCBI lineage: Eukaryota > Viridiplantae > Streptophyta > Magnoliopsida > Magnoliales > Magnoliaceae > Magnolia > Magnolia changhungtana. Next base: position 8,055,648 of record JASAUF010000652.1, read on the forward strand.
ATGATCTAGTGATGATTCAACAAACTATTATTGAAACTTTCCTATGGCTAACTTTAATGCTTATTTTTCATCTGACTTGTTCACGAGATCAAATATAATTAAATTAAGTTAAAATACAAATATCAGCTTGATTAGAGCCTTTTGTAGTTTAAATTTTTTTTTAAAGGTAACATCAATTCTTATTGTGTTTAAGTGGCGTGGTCCACTTTAACTTTAGGAGTTGTTTGGCACTACGGACTTCGGGAGATTTGAGGGTTTTTCAAATCCACTAATTGTTTGTCACCATAAAGGAATTGGAGGTTTCAAATCCAGGGTGTTTCAAATCTCCTCAAATAGGAGTTTTGAAATCCACATCTAAAATCATTCCAATAATTGCATGTATAATATGTGTGTCACTAGAGAATTAAACTATTAGGCACATGGCTCACTAAGGATATCCCAAAGCAATTAGATTATCAATTGCATCACTATAATTAATTTAATATGATGATCAACATCTAAACATTGTCCATTTAAATCAACTATTAAAAAACGTTGGTTAGTCATTCAGACATAATCTTGTGCTTGTGGCTCATCGAGACTTGAAATTTCATCATTTTTGGATAAAGTATATATTTCAGAGGGCTCATTACAACAATTGTGTCAAACATTACATTAGTAATTAAATTCATCTCCCTATAAATATATCATGCATTGCTACTTTGGGATTAAAGTTGATTTCCAATCCTACGTGCCAAATACAACAGGAGGATTTCAAATCTAGGGGGTTCCAAATCCACACCCCCACATGGGCCCTTATATCTTTATTGCTTTTGGGTCAACAATGTAGATCTAAGAAATACATCATCGTGGGGCAAGTAAATTTCACGCGGAAACAATTTTCGTTACTTGCATGTGTTCAGGGAGTGGATTAGGTGAGACTCGGGCCTCACCCAGTTGATGCAACCCTTACCATGGGGCCTACCTTAATACATGTACTCTGTATCCACTTGTTTATCCAATTTTTCAAATGATTTTAGAGAATTATCCCAAAAATTAAGAAGATTCAATTATCAGTTCGACCATACGCTAAGAAATAGTGGTGATTGAACACTTTATCATTGAAATTTTTTTCGGGCACACCATAATGTTTCTATAGCTTTTATTTGCCATCCAATCTGTTGATAAGGTCAGGTAAGCCTGGATAGAGGGGAAAAATAAAAAAAAACCAAATATCAATTTAATCCAAAACTTTTGTGGCCCAATAATGATCAATTACCTTTTTTCATATGTTATGGTCCACCTAATACGTGGATCTGCTTCATGATGTTTTGAATAATGCCTCAAAATAATATAAAAAAAAATGAATATAGAATAGACACATCAAGGTGGGCATCAAGGAAAGGGCCGCACCGTCTTGGTTGAGGCCAGTCTCTCACCTAATCTGCTCTCGTGTGTAGCACATTCCAGGTCCACCGAAAAGGACCGGATGTAAGCGTTGACACGTGCAACTTCCATTGTTACATAATGATGTATTGTGTCACATCCACACCATCAATCTATTTTTTTTTTTCATAACATTTTATTAAATAAAAAAAATTGAGGCAGATTCAAGGCTCAAGTGGGCCACACTATAAAAATAGTGGAAATTAAACTGATATTTGTTTTTTCTTATGTCTTTGTGACCTAATGAAGAAATTAGACGGCAATAAACCTTACATTGGCCCCAAGAAGGTTTCAATGGTAGTTGTTCAATCCCCACTCCTTTGCGTGGTGTCGTTCAGGATGTAACTTATTTTTAGGCTCATGCTTTAGAATAATCTTTAAAAACTGATTGACCGTGTGGATTGAAAAAATAAATCATTGTGGGCCCAAAAGAATTCATGAAAGAGAGATATGGAACATCTTGTTTAACGGAGTAAATCAGGCAACACCCTCAAGTGGCAGTGAAAATACTCGGTTTCAACACCAAGGTCTTGGTATCGATTCGTTAGTGGTAAAATGGATGGACGGAGTGGATGAAACAAATACATCATGATGGAGCCCACGGCACCGACTACTCCCGAGTCCGAGTCTGCTCGCAGGAATCCTGGCAATTCCCGGTTGTAGGCAATCTTCGAAGTACGGAAAAGTTTTCCTTTTGAAAAGTCACGGAGATGGTAAATAGGTGGAAATCGCAGAGAGAGAGATAGAGAGTTGAATGGAAGATGGGACCTCCAAAGGGGAGAGGAAAAGATAAATCGAATTCAAAGGATGGCCAATCTCTCTCCTCCCCTTCTCCATCTCCATCAAATGAGAACAAGTACCCTTGTTGCATTCGCTTCCTTCCTCCTTCCACCGTTGCCATTACCGTCCACGCCAAACCCGGCTCCAAGCTTCCTGCCATCACAGGTTCTTCTTCTTCCTCTTTTTCTATTTCACCTCTCTCTCTCTCTCTCTCTATATATATATATATATATTGCATTGATTTGTTTGAATTGCGATGAAATATTCAGATATCAACGACGACGCGTTGGGAGTGCAGATAGACGCACCCGCCAAAGACGGAGAAGCTAACGCTGCCCTCCTCCTTTTCATTAGCTCTGTGAGTCTAATACATAACCCTTATCCTTTTTCTTCCTTTCATTCTACCTCCTCTAACCCAATCTCAACTCTTCTAGATAAGATAAAATCTAAAGGCTGCAACTTCACCCGAACCTGACTTACAAAACCCGAGTTGGTTGTCCAGGTCTTGGGTTGGGGTCGGATTGAGCAAATTCCGGTCCATTTAGGTCAGCTGGGGAATAATCACATCTATTTGGGTTGGGTTGGTGATGTAGGGCAGGTCGCAGACCTATTCTTGGCACTGATGGACCGAAAGAAGGCTGAACGGAAGTGGACGTAGTCCGTTTGTTCCAGGCGTAGTCCTACATGGGGCATGACTTAATTGGGCCCCAGGCACATTCAGATCGAAGAAATTCATTCTGGATCGAGAGAAATTATTATTCAAATGTGAAACCATAAATCGGCCATAACTTTTGATCCGGGATGAGTTACAGGATGCACGACCTATGAATTTTGACTGGAATAGGCTATCCAGGGCCAACCGACCCACGTAAGCGGGTTGCATTGCTTCGTTTCACAAGAAAATGACTCCTTCCTATTTAAAATTCTTGTTTTTCGGAAAACTTACTATTTTTAATAAGTTTTAGATTGGACGTATCTCTTTCATCTTAGAGTTTTAGTGTGTGATGTCTTCTTAGGATTTGCTTCTTATAGTGTAAGGAATCATCCCGAGTAATTAAATTTTGACTTTCTATTTTTATTTAGTTTTACTATTTTGGGAAAGTTTCAGTTTATTCAAATTAAGACTCTTAATTAGGGTTGCGTTTTATTATTTAAAGCCTTGTAATCTTGTTTTAGAGACGAACTTCAATCAAATATTTCAAATTTTATTATTTCTTGTGGATTCAAGAGCCATATACCTTGTGGATTCAAGGTTCATATCAGTCACGTAGAGGAGACTGTTCGTCCTCTCCCTTTTCCACGCCCTTCCTTGTGTCAATTGGGTATAGAGTACTTCTAGTTGGGAACCTCCGGTTGGGTCGGGTTGAGGGTTAGATCCACTTGAGGTTGGGCTGGGCTTGGGTTGATCCTCAACCTGACCTAACCCTCCCAAGTTGCACCCTAAGTTAAATTCCTCATGTTTAGGTCTATGTCTAACCTTGACCTTTCTTGATAAAGCAGAGGAGGAGAAACATTAATTATGGAAATCGAGGGACACCGCGCCTTCCATTGATAATGCCAATGGATGGAAAGCCAATTTTGCCTTGTTTTTTGAGGGCCTTGAGAAGAAATCACCACTCCCCTAGTGATATAAATACATAGATGATCTTTTGCTTTATTGAGGTGACAAATGATTTTTATTGAGTGGTAAATGATCAGGTACAGCCCTTAGAACTGTGATTTTACCGCACTGCAACTTTTCTCCATGTGCATATTTGTATGTGGGGAGTTCCATACAGAACTAAAACATTGTTTTTTGGGGACTTTAATTAGCACATTGTTTTTTGGGGACTTTAATTAGCCTTTCTAATGCTTCTTAGGATTGGTTTTATTAGGAAGCGTTACCTTTGATCCAAGGGCTGGTAACTCGTTGGATTATATTTGTAGGGTTTCCAACTACTAAAGACTGCTTGTTGCTGTAAATTTGCATTTTTTAGACTTGTAAGCACTGGATTTTGCTCTAGGCTGTAAATGTAGGGTTTAATTTCCTTTGCACCATCTCGGCGCACTTTAGGAATACATTTTTTTGTCATTGCCTCTCAAAAGAAGAAGAAGAAGAAGAAGGATAAGAAGAAGAAGAAGAAGAAGAAGAAGAAAGAAAGAAAGAAAGAAAGAAAGAAAGAAAGAATTGGGTTTTTCTCTTGATTTTTCAATGCTTCAAAATAGGATGATAAGGTGCTGGACATGGTGTGCCGTAAAGGCCGTTATGTAAAGGTAACAGTGGCAACCGTTACACGTTACGGGGTCGTAATGGCCGTAACAGCCGTTATGGAAAAAAATGATATGTAATTGCTGTTAACAGAACGTTACGTCCCCTATAAAGGCCATAAGAGCCCCATAATTGTCTGTTATGGGGCAAATATAAGTTTTCCATACTTTTTAATCAACATTACGGGGCAAATACAGGTTATTCAGGATTTTTTTTTTTTCGATAAAAAAACAGACCGTAACGGCCGTTATGGGGACCATAACAGCCGTTACGACCCGTATCGTAAAGGTAACAGCAGTGGCCGTTACGGCCACCGGTACCGTTATTGCTGGGTTTACTTTAAGTTAACTATTGATGCCACCCGCATCATCATGATCATAATATTTGATAAGGAGGAACCTGTATTTCTCAATTTTCCATCTCTCATGATCATAATATTTGATATCGATGAACCTGTATTTCTCAATTTACCATCTCTCTTTTTCTCATCCTCATTTTTATACAAAGAAGGTAATGCCTTTATTCAACTCATTCCTCCAAAGATTGAACAATCTTTTATTTCTTGTGTAGGTTCTCGGTGTGAAGAGAAGGCAGGTATCAATAGGTTCTGGTTCAAGGTCGAGGGACAAGGTCGTGCTTGTGGAGGAAGTATCTTTACAAAATGTTTTTGATGCTTTGAAGAAAGCTTGCCAGTGCCAATGATGGATGAGGAGGTATGAGAGCAAGGATCTTGCATGTAAACACAAACACCCAAGCCATTGGTTTGAACCCAAGTATCATTCCCAACCTATTGTATGCATAAAAATAAACATTTTCTTACAATATAGAAAGTCATTGACATTTGGAAAATGGGATAGTGAAATTATCTCCTCACTCGAGCCATACACTTTTCTATTCTTATTTTTTTATTTGAAAGATACTGTCTTATTATGGTCTAAAGGCCAAAGAAAACAAAAAAATTAAGAATAGGAAAAATAGAATACAACAACCAAGGGGCAACCAAACCCAAAAAGCTCACAAATACTAGTCTCTCACAAACAAGGTATTCCGTAACGGTAACGATGGCCATAACGGCTACCATCGTTACCTTTACGATACTAGGTGTAACAACCATTACAAGGGCTGTAATGGCTGTTACAGTCTCTCTCTCTCTCTCTCTCTCTCTCTCTCTCTCTCTCTGAAAAAACCCAAAAAATGCGTATTGGTCCTATAACGGGCCGTTACAAGGGCTTTAACAACCTTTATGGGTCATTTTTTCTGTAACAACCATTATTGCCTTTATGACCCTGTAACATGTGACAATTACCGCATTTACCTTTACGTAATGACCATTATGGCCTTGTAACGGCCTTTACCACACACCACGGTCACAAAAGCATAAATCCTGCCGATGACCCCCAAAGGAGAACTGCTCTTATTATTGAAATAACGAGCATTCCTTTCCAACTTGATACATCAGAGTGCCGCTAGCAACGAGAGTTTCCTTTCCAATTCTCATTCTTATCTAGGAATATAAAAATAGAAATGATGCAGTGGGGAAGCGTGGAAACCTTCCCATGCACACAATTGCGTTTGGATCTGTTGGCATCCTCATCACCTATCTGGACCGTCCATTAGATCCAGTCTACCCTTCTGCTACTTCGTGTAGAAATCACAACAATTGGATGGTCCTAAACATCCTTATAAAGTTTGTAAAGTTTAATAGTAATAATTACTTGCAACGAACTCAATTAATTAAGTTGTTTTTGGGAGGCAGAGAAAAGCTCACTTATATTTTGGATCAAGCTTTTGATCCTAAGGATGAGAATTTTAAGACCCGGACTAAGGAGAACTGTCAGGTTATGATTTGGTTGCTCAACAATATGGAGCCTTCTATGAGCAACTCTGTTATGCTTTGAGTATCAACCAAGCAGATATGGGTTACCATTCGTGACATGTATTTAGAGGCTTGTAACATATCCTGAGTGTATAAGTCCATTTCAGATATTTGTAAATTCCAACATGATTCCAGAAGTCTGAAGGAATATTTCACTGTATTAAGGGTACGTTGGATGAGTAGACTGTTATCATCGTCTTTTGTCTCATTGCCCTTAGGATTATGATCTCATTTGGCAATAACGGGAAAAACTAGGAGTATGCAGTTTCTTTTTGGGCTTAATTTTGAGTGTCAAGGTGTTCACGATCAAATTGTTGTTATGGAGTCCCTCCCATCTCTTAGTGTTGTCTATGCTCTTGTTCAGAGGGTTGCTACTTCAACTCTTGCTACTCCTATAGCTTTTGATAGATCTGCTTACATTGTTGGGGTCGACCTTCTTATAGTCCTGGCCCTAGAGTCTCAGGTTAGGGAACTCATGGTAGTGGCCGTGATTTTGGATGTGGTGGTCAAGGCAAGGGCTATGATACTGGAAAAGGTGGTCGTAGTTGTGATGGATTTACTCATTTGCAAACTGTGGTGGCACAAACCATATCGTTGACATGTGTTGGGATGTTACTGGCCACTCTTCACGAGCATGAGCCTATCAAACTAGCTTTGCTTCTGACTTTGGGACTTTTTAGCTTCTTGACTTTGGGACTTTTTAGCCTCCACAGGCCACTTCTACAGTGCCCTAGGTGATGCCTACCTCAAGCGATTCTGTTACTCTATACCAAGAGGCATATGATGCCTTGACGAAGCTTCATGTTCGAGATACAACTATTTCTAAATCTATTGTATCCCAGTCAAGTACCACACTCTATGCATCTTCTTGTCTTTCCTCCTGAATCCTTAATTCCAGAGCTAGTTCTCATAGACTAGTAAGTTCCATCTCTTCAAAATTTATCATTCTTCTACCTAACCATGTTTTGTCATTGTAGCCGATGGCAACCGATCTCTTATTTCTAGAACTAGTTCCATCATTCCTTTTCCCACTCTGCACTTATCTTCTGCTCTACATGCACCTAGCTTTCTACTTAATCTATTGTTTGTTAGCTCTCTTACGAAGTCCTTAAATTGTTTTGTAACCTTTTCCCCTTCTCATTGTGTATTGCAGGATCTCTAGACGAAGTAGACGATTGGTGGGGGCCATGAGCGTGGAGGGATTTATTTTTTGGATGGTGCCACTATTGGGGCTACTAATATATTGTCTTTAGATAGGGAGTATGTGCCCAAATGGTATTGTCGTTTAAGACATCCATCATTATCTACGTTGAAGGCTTGAAGCATAGCTTTCCTTATATTTCTATTACTTGACCTTTATGTTGTGATACTTGTGAGTTTTCTAAACATCACTAGACTTAGTTTTCTCTTAGTTCACTTTAGAGGAAATCTAGGTCTTTTGTCCATTATAATGTTTGGGGTCTTGCAAATATGAATTGTTCTCCTTGTTATAAATATTCTTTTGTTTTTCCTGATTGATGATCATTTTGGGATGACATTGATTTATCTTATGACATTTAAGAATGATGTATTCGATATGTTCAAGGCTTTTCATAATGAAGACACCACTCAATTTCAATGTCCAATTAAAATTCTTTGTTCATACAATGATGGTGAATATCTGTCAAAAGCCTTCTTGTCTTTTTTTGCAGGACCATTGTATTTTTGTCTTAGACTTAATGTCCAAGGACCCTCCAGCAAAATGATGTTGCCGAGAGGAAAAATCGTCATCTTCTTGAGGTTACACGCGCTCTCCTTCTTGGTATGAATGTTCCTAAATGTTTTTGGGATAATGCATTGCTTACTATTGCCTTTCTCATTGATAAAATACCATCTATAATATTATTGAATAAGCCCTCCTTCGAAATCTTACATCCTTATAACAAATCTTTTTCTTTATCTCCTAAGGTCTTCGGGTGTACACGTTTTGTTCATATTCTTGATGATAGTAATGATAAATTGAGTCCAAGATCAGTAAAGTGTGTCTTCTTGAGTTATTCCCATTCCCAAATGGGGTATAAATGTTATAATTCTCAAACTTGTAAGAGATGTGTCAACCGATGTTATTTTATTTCTCTCCAAAAGGGCATTTACTGCATGACCCTCTTATTAGTTAGGGGGAACTTCCGCTATGTAACTTTGTACCCTTTCTTTGATGAGGCTTTCACTTCTTTTGCGTCTACCAAGCCTCTTCATGTGTACAAGCGTCGGTCGAAATCCTCCACTGATCAGTCCTCGATCATTCTATCTGCTGCCATTGGTGGTTCTTGTATTATCTCTCATTCTTTTGATGATCTTCTTATTGCTTTGCGTAAGCCTACCATGTTTATGTACCAACATCCTATTGAAAATTCTATTTCCTTCTAGTATCTTTCTCCATTTTTTAGGTCCATCGCAACCTCTATATCCTTATTGGTTCTTCGCCTAAAAAAGTCCATCTATGGCTTTAAGTAGCTTCCTCAGGCCTGGTTTGACAAGTTTAGCCATGCTCTTTTGGATTTTTTTTTTTTTTTTTTGTTCGCAACCATGCCAATCATTCCTTTTTTGTTTGTTGTTGTTCCATTGGTATTATGATTTTGATAGCTTATATTCACGATATTGTGTTGTCCAGTGATGATGCAATGGGTATTGTTGATCTCAACTCGTTTCTCCAAATGTGGTTTGAGATTATTATTATTATTTTTTGTCTTCTTCGTTATTTTTTGGGGATTGAAATTGCTTGGTCCAAGTATGGGATTATCCACTCTCAGCGGAAATATGCTCTTCACCTATTATCAAAGACTGGGATACTTGGGTGTAGACGTGTAGTTACACTTATGGATGCTAATTAGAAAATCAGTTCAATGACGAAAATCTTCTATCTGATCCTTGTATGTATCATCGTTTGGCTGAGCTACTCATCTATTTGACTATTATGCAGCCAGATCTTTCCTATGTTGTGTGTGTCATCAGCCAACTTATACATGCTCCTCGTACTAACCATCTTATTATAGTTCTTTGGATTCTTCGTTATATGAAGGTGGCTCTTAGTAGGGGTTTACGATTTCAGAGGCATGATCACCTTCACATTTTTGGTTACTCTAATGCTGATGGTGCTGGTAGCATTTTTTATCAGCTTTTTATATCTATGTATTTTACTTTCGTGGATGACAATCTTGTCATTTGAAAAAGTAAGAAATAGGTAGTTGTTGCTTGAGTCATTATAGAGGCTCATTTGGCTTTGGACACTATTATAGGAGCTTGTCTATCCTTCTTTTGGTCTCATTCCATTACATTGTTACAATCAAATTGCTATTCACATTGCTAGTAATCGGGTATTTCATGACCGTACCAAGCATATTGAAGTTGATCGTCATTTTATACGGGAGAAGATAGCTAATAAGGAGATTGAGGCACCACTTGTTCGCTCATGAGAGTAGTTGGCCAATGTCTTCACTAAGTCTCTTGTTCAAGAGTCTTTATCGTATTATTGGCAAGTTGGGCATTATTAATATCTATGCTCCAACTTGAGGGGGGTATAAAGAGACATTTTAGTTAGATATTTTGTTTTTTAGGTGCTTCTATATTTTGTTTATGAGGGGTATTTTGATCATTTTACTAGCCCAGTGGCACTATTGTATTTCCCTTCATTCTCATTAATTAAATAGGTTAGACTAACCACTGCTCTCCCCAAAATTCCTCTCCTATTTTCTCTTTTTCTCTTCTTCCTTACCCTCCCTATTTTCTCCATTTTTTAGGGTTCCTTAAATCTCTAGGCCTATGGCCCACCATAAAGCCCAACAATGATGTAGGCCCACGGCTCTCCATAGAGCCCAACATATGCTGATTTTGGATTGTTTATTGACAAATTTAGGATCTAAATTTCAATAATTACAATTTACTATTTATGAAAGATGTAAGGGGTTGTGATTAAAGATATGGGGGTTGATTTAAAGATGTGATTGAAGATATGGAGGTTAATTTGAAGATTTTGAAGATATGGAGGTTAATTTACTAATTTGAAGATTTTGAGGATTGTTTCCTAGATTTGAATAAGTTAGACTGATTTGAAATCAATCTTTTTGATGTATTGTAAGGAGTTTGATATTGACAAGGTTATTTCTCGCTCTTTACTCAACTATTCTTGTAGGTGCACTCCTATCCATTTCTTTGTGATTCGGGTGTCAAGATCTCATTGACTCGATAACCGGGTTACACCAATCTCCCCTTGGTTTTTTGTTAGAACATCCATCAGCTTTAAGTTTCATTATTAGACTGGTAAAAAGAGCCATTGGTAGTTAGTACCCAAATAGGGTATGAAGTTGCACTAAATGATGTGCACCTTGAAAACGCACAATGAGAACAATGCCAAAAAGGAGCTGTCCCCTTCTCTCAAATGATAATGGGGGACAGATCCTCGCACCAAACAAGAGGAAAGGTGAGTTCTGGCAAGGTGCTGATGGACGATGGGCAACTAGTAATAGAACCAACATATCCACGACAACGAGCAGAGTGTTAGAGATGACAACAGAGATAACAAATATTTCTTGCACATGATAGCGGCAGTGGACGTGCACAGATAGTTCAGTGCAATCATGGAGCATCGAAGCAAACCAACAAAGAGAAAAGTTAAAGAGGGCTGACTGCACTTCTTGCTCCTTATTGTCGGCAATGGCATATGTGGATCTGGGTTGGAAGATGGTTGTTTCGGATTTTGAAGATGGGGTTCGGGATGCTAGAGATGCTTCTGAGTTTGACATAGATGCTTGCTAAGAAACATTATAATGAAAGATACAACGACAAGAAAATTTAGTAGATTAGCACAATCATTTGTCAGCATCTTGTAGATAGGATTAGATTATCATTTAGATGTGCATACGACCAGTGTTCGAAATATCGGTATCGCTTTATGTATCACATCCTTGGGATACAGATACGTATCGGTTATTGCACGGGATATATTGCTTGTATCAGGTAATTTATCGCACTTTTTGGGAAATATAAGGAAACGTTGTGGAAATAGTTGAATTTTTCAATGAAACTTTAGGGATTGTAAAAAAAGACTTTAATACACACTTTGAAATCATAACATCTCAAAAAAGAAGTGCACATAATAGGTTTCCTTTGTATAGTGTCCTAAGCCATGCGTTGTCTGACTGAACTAATACAACTATATTCAAATTGAAAGTATAACATGTAGAGTGTATGTGATGTTCATTTCATCAAACACTCCTAAATACTTCGAAATTAGTCTCAATTGATAGCTGATTGAAGGGAAAATTTGGAAAAAATATTTTAATAATTTTTAATTAAAAAATTATTTTTATTTTCCAAAAACTGATAAGGACTTGATAAATCAGTAGATCAACCCTCATACATGCTTGATTTCATGTTTGGAGTGCAACATTGTAAGCAACTTGGTAGAAATCGGGAAAATTTTAAAATTTCCCCAAATGGAACCACCTACACTCAAAATTCGAAATTAGAGTGTATGTTATGATCATTTCATCAATTACTCCTAAATACTACGAAATTAGTCTCAATTGACAGCTAGTTCAAGGAAAATTTCAAAAAAAAAGAAAAAAAAAAGAAAAACATAGAAAACATGAAGAACCAATGGATATCGAAATCAAAGCACCAACTCCATGATTTTTCATGCAAAACATGAAGAACCAATGGATTTATAACCATTTGACACTGATTTAACATAATTTTAAAAAAGGATCGAAAATTGAAAATGCTCACCGAATCGAACATGTGGGATATATCGGCACTACCTGTGTGTTTCATATCGCACAGGTGGGATACAAGATATATCGTGGGACATATCGGCTGATATTGTCGATATTTAAAACATCGAATATGACTATATATATTTAGTGGTACATAGGTAACTTCTATGTTGTATAAATACAATTCCACATATCAATGAAAGTTACACAACGTTAACCATGATGTAGCCCCTAAAATAACATGGTATTAGAGCCATAATCTGATGTTGATCCTAATTGTCCATCTTCCCTGTCTCTCCTCAATACCATCCGCCATAGTCATCCTTGCACACCATCTTCTTCCATAGAAAATCAGTCGGCCGTTTTCTCTAGCCCCATCTCCATGCATCCCGAACCCTCCTAGGGTGGTTTGGAGGTTAGCCATGTTGGTAGGCATTTGGGTCCTTTGGGGGGAATGGAATAATTAGGGCTGAAAGTTGGGCTGGTTGGGTCGGGTTGGTGCTCAAACCTAGCCCAACCCAAGGTTCCTATACCTCAACCCTAACCCAACCCAACCCAACCTTGGGTTGGTAATTCTCAACCCAAGCCCAACCCAAGCGGGTTCGGTCGGGTTGGCCGGGTTGGTCGGGTAGATATATGCTAATATTTTCATTATTACATTAGTCTATTATATTTTCAATACAAGTTTTATTTTTTATACCAATAATTTTATTAATTATATATGTAATTATTTATCATAAAGAACATTTCTTCTAAACAAACAAGCTAAAATATAGGACAACTACTCCTTTAGAAGTCATATTGTGTATCAAGCAATCTATTTGGGAGAGAGAAATCCGGTGTATCTTGTTAGCTTGAGTTATCGGAATTGACGCGGACCAATGAAACTTGACGGCATTGGAATTTCTTGTGCCTTCAACATAGACGATCCGCACTCAATTATAATTAATTTATAAGGAACTTATATATTGATCAGGTTCGGGTTGGGTCAGGCAACCCGAGACCTCAACCCGAGCCCAACCCAAGTTTTGTCGGGTTGGCGTTTGTATGGCCCAAGCCCGAGACCAAACCCTATAAATCATGCCCAAGCCCAACCCATTGTTGGGTCGGTCGGGTTGAACCCACCCAACTTTCAGCCCTAGGAATAATTGGTGCTTCTAGAACTAAAGCGGGATGGCATTAGAGGCCTTTAGAAGGTCAGTGTTAGATGTAATGGGATGGGTTCAAGCTTAAAGGCTTTTGATGAGTGTTACTTTTCTTCTTTGTCTGAGCTTTAGCCATTGTATTTTGCTTTGGAAGCCCTTCTGTGGCTTCTTTTCTAATAAAATTTTGTTACCTTTCAAAAAAAAAAAAAAAAAAAAAAAAAAAAACAGAGCATCCCAACCCTCGTGTCATATATGCTGACGATTTCTGCAGCACCAGCTACTCATCTCTGCCAGCCCAAGCATGCTTGAATCAACCAGCTGCATCTTCCATTCCCTATCTAGATCGGCTTTGCGAACATGTTATTTTAGGGGCTATATTGAATGTTGTGTCTTTCATTGAGGTGTAGAATTGTATTTATACACAATTAAAGATACCTATCGACAGTTGTATATGCAGCTGTATGCATATCTAGAAGATGCTCTAATCCTATCTACAAGATACTAACCTAAGACTATGCTTATCTACTCTAACAAGTTTAAATCACCCCATGGAAGGATGGATCCATTTGGTGATGGTAAATTTCGATGGAGGAATATGACACACCTCAATACCTAAAGTAGCCAAAGTAGTCTATTCAACCAATGAACAATCCCCTCTGAATTTAGACACACCTCCCAATTCCTTGATCCAATGTAGCACCTTCCTGCAGACTCTGATCAGATCTGGTTTCCTGTGTTCAAATCTATACAGATTTCTCAGGCCAAACGTTCCAACAAGGCTCTTTTTTGTTTCAAGCAACAAATCCCCCCTATTAGATGTTAAATTATCTATCCCACAGTTAGCCTGCCTCTAAAACTGTATCCTCAGAAACCTAGACATTTTGAAAGATATTACTGAATGCCTCCTTATTCCAGGATATGAGCCTTGTCTTGAGCTGCTTTAATTTCTAACTAATAATAAAAGAAGAAATTGTGTCTTTCCAACTCTTTTCCACCACGCTATAGAATTCACAATGAAAAAAGCACATGTTATGAAATTTGGAGGGCATTGGAGGATCACCTCTATTACTTAAACTGATACCAAGAGAGGAGAATTATCTGAACTGGATCTACTTCAAATAAAGAACGCAAGTAGCTGCGAATTTAGCATTGACATAAAGTTGGAGAGAATTAGATCCAAATGAGTCTAGATGCAATTCCTTCCATTTTGGTTATTAAACAAAGTAAACTTGCCACCTTCAGAACCAGCCTTCATATGTCCGCTATATGTAACTGCCTCCTCAAAAGTTGGACATGGCATCAAAATCTGGATTTCCAGCCCCAACTTCTCACTAGCATTAAAATGACATTGACATTGAAGTCACTTCTCACAAATCACAATTTTGACAAAACCATAGAAAAATAAACATAACTCATGACACAAAGCCCTTCCATCATTAATATTGCACTTAGCATATAAACGAAAAACACACACTCATCATCATTCGTGTTCTTGGCTTCCATAGTTGAAAGCTGACATGAATCATTAACTTTCACATAAATCGAGTCCTTCCAGACCCGAATTTTAGCATTCATATCTACATTAACAAAACCCTTTGCATGCTTATTCTTCTACAAACATACCCTAACTACTTCAGTTCCGGTATTGTGATAAAAAGCTAAGTAATGCATCCAGATCAATTCTTTAAGTCTCAGACTAAAATGGACTGTTCATCATAAAATCAAATGATTGTGATCAAGAGCTGTACCTGTTTTGGATTTAGCCACATGATCCACACCTTCAGGAGTGACGGGATTCTTCTTTCTTCCCTTCTTCGGTAATGGAGCAAAGTCACCTTCTTTAACGAACATCGAACCAGCTTCTGCATTGCCTATTGGTATTCCAATCAAAGTACCTTTACCAACACTTTTAGAATCATCTGCTAATTGTTCTCTTGAATGAAAATCATTGTTTTCTATCGGAACATCTGATCCTCTCCAACAGTCAAACTTGGATCAGAAGATTTTCTTCCATCAGGCATTTTGTGCATGGTTTCTTTGGTTGTTGTTTCAATCACCAATTGAACTTTTTCCCTAGATCCTCCCCCAACTTTCTTGAAGTATTTGAAAATTTCTTCCCTATTCATCATATCAAGATGATCCTTCACATATATACATACAGAGCGTTGCTAAGCACGCACACATGTGCAATAAAGCTCATGTACACTCCACACATGTGGTGGCATGGCTCATTGGTGCGAGATCCAATCCATCGATCGGGCTGGTCCCCCCTTATACAGGTTTTCCCAAAAATAAATCTGGTCCACTCCGCATGTGGGCCCTAATATTGGCAACAAGTGGATGGTTCAGAAACTTTAGCCACGTTTTTCCAGAACAGTACATTTGTTCTGCAGACTGGGCCATCTGATCAGTGGAACAACCTGATTCTCAGGCTAGGGCATCAATGTAATGCTGCAATTCTAACAGATGTGTTGGATCTCGGACGTATCTTGTCATGCCAGCTCATGTGTGGCGTGTACATGAGCTTTATTGCACATGCATGTGGGCTTAGCATAACACATGCCCGCGTGCAGGGTCCAACTAGTTGGACGCGGATTAGCTACTGAACCAGTCAATGACTCAATAGTGACACTTGCTGCTAAAGTGACGCCACCAAGTTCTGTGGGCCCCACCATGATGTATGTATTGTATCCACACCGTCCATCCATTTGGAGAGATCATTTTAGGGCATGAGCCAAAGAATGAGCCAGATCCAAAGCTCAAGTGGACCCCACCACAGAAAACAGTGGGGATTGAATGCCTACCATTAAAAACTTCTTGGGGGCCACAAGTTTTCGATCAAGCTGATATTTGTGTTTTCCCTTCTTCCATGTCTGTGTTAACTTATGAACATGTTGGGTCTCAAATAAACATCATGGTGGGCCCTAGGAAGATTTCAACGGTGGGTGTCACTGTCCCCACTGTTTTCTATGGTGGGGTCCACTTGAGCTTTGGATCTGCCTCATTCTTTGGCTCATGCCCTAAAATTATCTCTCCATATGGATGGACGGTGTGGATACAACACATACATCATGGTCAGGCCCACAGAACTTGGTGACATCAGCAGTTAATTTGCGACAGACTAGTTGCCTAGTTTAGGGATTAATTAATTCTGATAAGTGTTCGAAGAAGAGAGTTATTACACATCACTTTGGAAAATGGGTAGTAGGCCCCACTGTGGTGTTCATGTGAAATCCACCTCGACCATCAGGTGGTCCCCGCTTGTTAGACCCAGGGCCTGAAAATCAGCCCCATCCGTGGTTTAGGTGGACCACACGATTGGAAGCAATGTACAAGGAAAAGCTCACCCTCCAAACTGTTTCCCTTGGTGTGGCCCACTTGAATAACGTATGGGGCTTATTTTTGGGCCCCGACCCTAGCCTTCGTTGTGGCATCTAATGGTTGGAATGTATTTTACATACTCATCACAATGGCCCTGTAAAAATCAAGGGTGGACATCTCTCTCCCAATTATTTCCCTTGGTGTGGCCCACCTAAATTACGAGTCATCATGATTTTTTGGCATTAGGCCCAACATGGGATGATACATCTAATGGTTGGAGTGGATTTCACATGCACATCACATTAGGCCCCGGGCCCCGTAAAAAATCAAGGGTGGGCTAGTTTTGAAGGGATGAAGCTCCCATTGAAAATGTAATCGCATAGGGGGAGATAGAGTATTAAATTAAGGGAGAAAAAGAGAGCGTGTCTTAAATGAAGTGAGAGCGGGAGGAGACTTGTTCAAGAAGGGGCTACTGAGAGAGTTGCACATGAGTGATATATTCGGGCCATGCACCACATATAAAAATCTAGTCCATTAATTAGCTTGGGTACTTGTAAGCATGAGCTTCGGGGGGGGGGGGGACTATGGGAGTTGTGGGGTGTAAGCGCGTCAACATTGAAAAGCCTATTAGAGTCACCGTTGCGTGTGAGTTCAGGTACCATGAGGCAGCTAAACAGAACATGAAGCCACACCCACACACTCATGCCGTAGTGGGATTTCACCACCTATGGGTACTCGAACCCTTGACCTGGTGTTGAAACTCGTGTGAGTCTACCACCGGGGTAAGAGTAAGGACCCTGAAAAGTAGACAGTTAGAAATTCATTCCAACAGTCCAGATTCAACTTGCATATGTGACTCTACCGATGAGGACAATTTACTAATTTTGGAAGATAACATCTAAATAGTGGGCCCTATTTGATGAATGGGTTGGATCTTTAACACGTGTTCGCATTGTGTGTATGTGTGTGTGTGTGTGTGTGTGTGGGACTTGATGTTATGTAGTATCTCATGAGGGGTCATTACATGTGCATAAAGAAATTTTTTTTAAATCGATTTATTCTTTCACTATTTAATGCACAACTAGTTGGACAAATTTGAAATATCTAACTAGTTGCGTGTGAGTATTTCTCACACGTATGTATGTATGTATGTATGTCTAGAGACATAACGCTTGACACTCTTTTACTGATAACCTTTCCAAGCAACAGGAGAATCCTTGGGATCATTAATCATATTTACTGATGTTTAATGGCCAATGGCGATGGGCTTTCGTCAATGCCATGCTACTGCAGACTCTCCAAAACATCAATTTTGTGCACCCTATTCTCTTCCATTTCAAGTGACCATTGGGTCGGTCTTGCAATTTAATCTGGTTGTCATTGTTGCTTAACAATCTTTATCTTGATTCATTCTTTCATCTCTCACCATTATACTCATCATTAAGAGCGATGTGACCTTTAGGGCTTTTTGCATCGGTGGAAATCAATGAGGAAAGAGATCTGATTTCCTATGATGTGATGGTTCTCCACAGTTGGGATGGTTTTCATTTCCTCAGAAAAGGGTCATTTACTTTTCCAACCTAAAACCTAAGATCTTCAGATTTCAACCTTTTTGGGAGACAACTCTCACTTTTTAACCATTGACAACACACATTTTCATTAAAATCATTTATGTTAAAACACAAAAGTTATGTAAGGATTCTTTTCTAGTTTTTCTAATGTGTGACATTTTCCTTTCCTCATCTACTTTTTAGTTTCCACCAATCCAAACAGGTGGCCGTTATGATTCCCTCCCAGAAAATGTTTCTGCATCCATGGTTTGAATCATCAAATCCCTATTAGGATTAAATCTGCGTACTAGCCTCTTGTATCGTGACCTTGCCAACAAGTTAGACAGTATTTTGGAATGTTTTCATATAAAATCTGCTGCCATCTCTCTTCCTATCCAGTTCCAATTCACAACTTCTCATACTGTATTTGGTAAGATCTAGTTGAACACAACCTTAACCATACTGGACCTTGTTCTAGATTTCTTTGGAGCACAGATAGATATTCTATACTCTCCCAAGGTGACCTGTGAATTGTGATTGAATGTAACGATTCACTAACAGATTGAAAGACTAGTGGAAATGAAATCTACACTATTGCTATACCAAATTCTTTGTTCGGATCGAAATCATGGCACCATCTTAAAATTATGTGCAGCCAAAATCCCCACAACCACTTTCAAATGTAACAACCAAGAAGACCTATATGCTCCCAATAGCATCATAGAAAGCCTTCCGATTGAGAGCTTAGCCGTCAAGCTGTCAGATTGAGAACTGAAGAGAAAAATATTGGTTTGTAAGAGCTGGTAGAATTTGATTCCAAAGGGGTCGGATCTACACTTGTGTTATTCTTAACAATGTTAAAGGTCTTCAATAAGAACCCTCAAGAATCAATCCCAAAGGGCTCTCCATGAAAGGCACGATTCAAAACCTCTCTCTCTCTCTCTCTCTCTCTCTCTCTCTCTCTCAAAAAAATAAAAAAAATAAAAAATAATAATAATAATATCAGGATCTCTGAGTCCCTAAAGAGAAGTTGTAGTGTAAGGATTCCAAAAATCCACAGCTACAAACCCCATGTTTTAGTATAATGAATTTGGACGATCCAATTTCTTGGTGAATCACCTGACCAAAGTGGTTCTTCATACTTATTGTTAATCAAATGTATCACCTACATTATAGAAGGCCCATATCAATGATTACCTTTTTCAGATGAACATTTTAGAGCATCGATTTCCCTGGCTAGCTACTGTCGGTCAAATGTGGGGCCCACGTGATGGACGGCCAAGATTGGTGACATGACCACTCCATTATAATCTATCTATACTGTCCATTTCCTGGCCATTATTCGGTTAGAATCATTGGACCAAAGTGGTTCTTGAGAGGCAATCAAAGGTCGGCATTGCATGACTGGAATTCCTGATAAATGATCTATCGTTCTCCTATTTAATTGATTTTAGCCATTCATTTTATTGGCCATTGATCGGCTGGTTAGGATGAATCTCATGATCCTATGAAACATGTGCATCACTGTCTTAAGTAAAAAAACGTAAAAAAAAAGAAGAAAAAAGATAGCCCAAATTGCATTTTTTATTGGAACTATTAACCAGACGTGAAGATCAAATTGATATTCGGTGAGGCATTGAGCCAATAGCTGAAATGCCATTTGCAATCGACTTTCAATTTTAGACTTGTCAAATACTATTTGAAACTCAAAACACTTTGTATTTATGAAAATTGCACATCCAAACTTCACCAAAAATTTCAATTTTTGCGGGAATCACCTAACCATGTTGGCAGCATGGTACACATGCATATAAATAAATTTTAAAAAATAGGAAACTATCACAATTGCTCCCAAGTATGTTAATTGCAACACGTTTGAGCTATGTGGGGTCCACCCCTTATATGTATGTGGAATCCAAACCATGCATCTGGTGCAAATCCTCGAGAACACCATGAATAGCAAGAATCATACTTATCAAAAACTCTGGTGGAACACACTAGGAGGAGCGGTGTACGGTCATGCCTAAAATCTATATATTTGCTTGTTGTGGCACATCCAAGTATTGGAAATGCTTGAGTTTTGGTATGCCCCTTTATCCTGGTGGGTTGCACTTGATGAATGGATTGGATGACATGTATACAACATGGTGGACCCTAAGCTTCATCTTGAAGTTTCTAAGGTCAATCGTCCCCCTCCCTAGTGTCCCCCATATTTTCCTTTGGTTGTGGCCCAACTGAGTTATGTATTAGGCTGGATTTTGGAATGTACGTCTAATATTGGGGGTTTCGGCATCTAATGGCTGGTTTGGATGACATTCACACATCATAGTGGCCCCCACAGCCGATCCTACTCAGATTGGACCCAGTGGTAGGTGGTTTGGCCAATATTGCATCAAGAAATATTCAATGGTTATGTGCAGGTGGGGGTTTCCGATTAATGCAAATAACAACAGTTTTTATTGGAATAATTAACTAAATTACTAACTCTATAGTAAGCACCGATCCTTTCATTTTCGCTGATTGGTTCCATTTTCAAGAAGCTGCTACAAAATTAGTTGGAATGTTGGTATCATCCCCCTTTGAAAAATAAGGATGTGGCAGGTTCCTTTCATGCCATAAATACCAATGGACAAATATACTTTGATACTCTGGCACAGTGTGATAGATGATACAAAGGCATATATAAATTACCTAGAAACTGCGTGAAATGGTTCAAGTGATTCAAAATAAACAGTCCAAATTCTGGTTGCCATTCAGATGTATCATGAACTAATAGATTCTTCTTTCGGTTATCTAACTTTTAGATGGCTGGGCATTTATTGGACGGTTAAAACTAAAAATCCAATGGACTTATTTCAAAAAACAAGTGTTCAACACAAGTTAGAATTGTTAAACCAATTTGGGTTTTGTATTGTGTTTCCACAATTTGGTGGTTTTGTTATTAATATCAAGTGCTTACATGTCAAGATTGGTAAGCTGGCATATATATAAATAACTCACCTATCCAATGCTGCTCCCCAAGACACATACATACACATACATGTATACATACATATCTACGTAACTTCGTGGTACACATACTTATATTTCAACACCGAGATCATAGGATCGAGTGCCCATGCCGTAAGGGCGTGTGTGTGTGTGTGTGTGTGTGTGTGTGTGTGTGTGTGTGTGTGTGTGTGTGTATATATATATATATATATATATATATATATTAGTTATTTATGCAAGAAAGGTAAGGTGAAATTTTCTACCACGTGATGGACCCCTTCCACACGACCATGTCTACCTCCAAATAGAGAATAGGAATAGGATTATAGGATGGATAGTTAGGTCATTTTCCTTAAGCTCGCTAGTCCACTTTAATAATATTTTGGAGCATATAAAATGTAGAAACTCAACTGCCAATCCGACGTGGCACGCGTTCCTCTATAGGGACGGATTCAAAGGAGCAACTGTAATAAAAGCTGATGGCCCACATATGCATCACCCCCACATCATCTATACTATATTGACTGTCCACCCATCAAAATTGACCCCATTGATTAGATAAGAAATAGGGTTATCTGATGGTAGCGACAAAGTCTTTTGGGACTCAATCCACGGCTGGAGTGTAAATTTGATTGACTGGGTGGATTTACATGTGGGTCTGGTCTGCAACTCAGTTGAGTTGGGTTTGGTTTGAGGGTCAACCCACTCCAACCTGAGGGTGCCGTGCCCTAGAGTCCAACCAAAACCCAACCCCACCCAAATATCTGTGATTATTTCCCAAACCAAATCAACCAGAACTGAGTTTGATAAAACTCGAACCCAACGTGATTTCAAACTGGGTTGAAGTTTTCCAACCCTGACCTGGCCCAATTGGTTTTGAGGTTGACCCAACTTACATCACTATTCAGATGCAGGGCATGTGTATATGATGCACCTGACTCCAGCAAACTATTATACCATTCTTTAGTAGAGAGAGAGAGAGAGAGAGAGAGAGAGAGAGAGCACGAAACCGGCCTGACCCAAATTTTTAATAGGAGAGAATACTCACTTATTGTAGTTTGTTAATTTTTTTATATCCTTAATTTCCATTGACTAAGTTGTGTTTTCCTTATTTCTTGCTTCCTTTATATTCATTCATCTCAGTATACATATATGCCTTAGATTCTCTCTCTCTCTCTCTCTCACAATCTCAATCTCTCTCTCAATTTATGGTGTTCAAGTGACATATCTTGGTCATGGACTCATCTGAATTCCCCACCGGGAGGCCGTCGCCCAGGCGAGAACTACAGGGCCCTCGGCCAACACCTCTCAAAGTCCGCAAGGACTCTTACAAGATCAAGAAGCCACCGATGGCACCTGCTCCTTCTCAGCCACCACTTCCACCACCCCAGCACCGGCCGCCTGTCATAATCTACACCGTCTCTCCCAAGGTAATTCACACCGACGCTAGCGAGTTCATGAAATTGGTGCAGCGTTTAACAGGTAATTCTTCATCATCAACCGCATCTACGGCCACATCTTCTTCTTCTACTTCTTCATATGCTAATATTGGGAGCGGCGCAATTTCTCCTGCGGCTCGACTAGCATCAATTGAAAAGACTAAATCATTGGATGGAGGTCAGAAATCAATGATGGCCGACACGGATATGGTAGATCAATTTGAAATCGACACACTTCTTGATCGAGCTGGCCCATTCCCGGGTATCCTATCTCCACTCCCAGCTTCTCTACCACCCATCTCACCAAACTTATTCTCACCCCCAACAGATCCAAGTTCTCTCAGCTTCTTGCATGATTGGAGTCCTATTTTCCAAGCAAACAAGAACTACATGGATGGTGCTTTAATTCATAGTCCAAACACTTTCCTATCAGCTCCTATAACTTCTCCCACCCCATCTATGGATTTCTTCAATCATTTCTTTGACTTGTAGAAGGAAAGCCTTTAAAGATGGAGAAGAAAATAGAGGTAGAAAGGCATGAGTTGGCAAAGGGAAGATAAAGAGTTGTGGAAGCTTTTGCTACACAAGTTTTAGGAAAGGAAGAAAAAGTCTGCATGAAGACAGAGAGAGAAAGCTTTCTTTAGTGGGGCAGTTGGGTGTCTTTATTTGGACTTTTATTTCTGGGCCACCTGATTGTGACATGGCCCAATGCGGTCTCTTCTACTTTGGCATCGCTCCTTATCTTTATGTAGCTGCCGTTTTGTACTATTTCTTTGACTTTGTAATTTCCTACCCTTCTCACCCTCTTATTTATTTATTCATTTTTTTAAAAAATTATGGGTTTTCTTGTACCCTCTTTTAATATTACTCGGATTAAAAAACACTTTTATACTCTGGCGGAGTTTGATGAATAATATGTGGCCATTTTTACAATTTTGCAAACTTGGCATACAAGTAATTCAAATTAACCTGTCCAATTATTGGGTCCCAGTTTGTATGTTTGTTTCGATAATCAAGAATTAGGATTATTTGATTATCTGACCGTTGGATTGGCGAACATTGATCAGATTGTTGAGACTTTGGCATGATGAATTGTATACAGAATAGACTGGTTTAGATTGATCATAACCAGATGATTATGAATTACTTCCATTTTTTATTTTATTTTACACGGGTAAGAAGATAAAAGATCAAATCATTGATTGGAATGCAATTTGGCCCAGTTTGATGGATGATAGGGAGGTTTTATTTATTTATTTAATTTTTATTTTGATTACCTGGCATACACATAGTTCAAATTAAGTTATCCATTTAATGGTCCCAGTTCATATGTTTCATTAACCAATAATTACTCTGTGAACATTGATTGGACCGGAAAGACTTTGATACTATGGTGGAGTTTGATTGATGATTGGGAAGCACTTTTAGAAATTTGAATTTGCATGCTTGGCATGCAACCACTTCAACTTAAGTTGTTCAATCAATGGGCTAAAAGTTGATATGTACCATTAACCCAAAATAAAGATTGTTTGAGATTGGATGGTTAGAATGGAAGATATCTGATGGTCCTGTTTGTTCGTTGATGGTTTATGTACCATTAACCCAAAATGGAAGATATCTGATGGTCCTGATTGAACAAACAAGGGTCTAATCAACGGTTAGGATTATTCAATAGTTGATATACATGCACTTTGGAAATTACTTCAAAATTGTATGCATGCATGCATGCATGCAATTAAATCAAACTCAACCATCCAAATTATAGTTGTCAGTTTTTTTCTTTTTTCTTTTTCTTTTTATTGATTGTCTGCCTGTCTGTCCATCAGAGTAGTTTGACATTTATTCGACGGTTAAAATTGGAAATCATGGTTCATGTTTTCTATGAACAAGTGTCCCCCTAAATCAGATATTAGAATCGTTTAATGACTCTGATTTTGGGACTGTAACTCCACGATACCAAGTCCCACATATTAAACGGTTTAATTAAGTTAATTTTATGCCACGTGGATGATTTCCAAGTGCCCGTGTATCAAGTATCATTGTCCTGTTATATACTCGTATTTTTCAGAGAAAAACTTTGATACTATGGTAGAGTGTGATGGATGATTACATGTGCGCTTTTAAAGTTGCATATTTAGTATATATATAACTCAAATTAAACTGTCCAGATAATGGGTCCCAATTCAGTTGCATCATTCACCAAACTATTTAAGGTCATTTGATTATATGTTTTTCAGATTGGTGGACATTGATTGGACGGTTAAAAATGAAAAAAATCAAATTGACTTGTTTTAGAAAACAGTGTCTACGAATCAGCATCTAGGATTGTCTAAGCAGTCTGATTTTGGAATTTTGAATCAGCGACAATAGGTTCCACAATTTGTTCGGTTAGATTGAGTTAGTGTATGCGACGATTGGAATTTCAGGGTGACTGCGTATCAAGTGTCATAGTCTGCAAGAGTATCAAATCACTAACCTGGCATTGGAAAAATCGGTGCCTTTATGGCAGCGATCGTGACATCTTCACAACGTCATTATACTCGTTGCTCACGTCTCATAAGTCCACACACGCATTTGCATTTCAGCTAATGCACACGCTGGCACGTGTGCCAGCCTGGAAAATAGATGAAATATCCAAGCCATCCATGACGTGGACCACTCTTTCTAGATGGTAATTCGAAAATATAAATATGGTCCACTCATTAGGTGTAGCAGAATAGGAGAAATAAGTGGATAATTTAAAATACTTGTGTTGATTTTTCACAACCGTATATTTGTTTAATTAATTGTTGTCTCATCTGACAGATGGACCGACCTAATTATTGTCATAGGGCATCTTCATAGCAGTACCCTTCTGATGAATGGCTTGAATATTTCAGATGTCTGCCAAGCTGGCATATGAACTGGTGCATTAGCTGAAATGCACGCGCGTAACAAAGCTCGCAGTTAGTTTATTGATTTTTTATTTAAGTATTTTTACCGACGGAGTGATTCACGGGGAATTCAGATTGCCAAATTATCTCCCTCTCCCGCGCGCACACACACGTATGTAATGTATGGGAAGAGGTTCCATGCAGTCCAACTCATTGAAACTCCCCGTGAGGCAGAGCTGTGGGGGCTCCGTCATGATGTATGTCAAACGTTAGTACCGTATATTTGATGGGTCCCATTTACATTATAGGATATCCCAAAAATTAGCCGGAACTCCAGTGGGCCATACCATCTAAAATCATGCGAAGACATGCCTAAAATATATAAAAGCACTTGGTGGGGCCCACTTGAAATTTGGATGCATCTGAAACTTAGTCTGACCCCTCATCCAAGTGGGACACACATAATGGATGGGCTAGATTTGTAAACTACATCTCGGTGGGCCCAAAAAATGATTATGAATGTTTTGATGGAGGGTAACCTCTCTCGACTTTTGTATGTGGTGTGGCCCACACAAGTCACGAATTGACTTAATTTTTAAGCCCTAGGCTCACTATGGAATGGTGCATCTGACCGATGGGATAGATGCTTGACATACATCATGGTGGGGCCCACACAACTCGACCTCACGGGGAGTTCCCATGATCTCATGGTATAGAACCTTTTCCCTGTATGTATGTATGTATGTATGTATGTATTTGTTTTCTTTTAAAAATAAAGTTGAGAATTGTGGGGCCGCATGATATTAGTGTATGACATCAATCGCCTAACATATGCACCTTACCATGATGAGCTTGTTAGGGGACCGCGGAAGCACACAAATATGAATCTAAGAGAGTAATCCAATTGCACTAACCAAACATGAAAATGACAACGAATTTAACATGTAAAAATCCTTACGGTAAAAAAACCATGGCACAAATCGACTAATATTACTATAAAAGCAGAAATTATAAAGCAAAGATCTTACTCGATTCCAACAACCTCGAATCAACCCCTGTTACACTCTTGAAACCCTTTGAATGAATTAGAAACCCTAGGATATTCTCCCAATCCAGTTTTCATCCATATTTATAAGCTAAGAAGGAATTCCAAACGAAATCCGAAATAAGTCCCACAAAATCGCAATTCTGCATAAATTTGTGCCAATTAGTTCGATGGCATTGAACACACTTGGATATCATCAAAATTTATCATTCGATGGCATTGAATTAACACCCAAATTATCCAGAGACCAAACTAGAAAATTCGATTTTCTCCAATTACATCTAGCCATGTTCGATGGCACCGAATAGCTATCGATGGCATTGAAAAGATGTCCAGTGAGTCCAAGGACTAACTAGAGAAAATCCGAAAAATATTGATGAGATCAAGCACTATTCAATGCCAATGAAGGTGACATCGAACAAACCGATCGATTGCATTGATATGCCTTGTAACTGACATGATTTAAGACATCAATTGCAACAAAGCTCTGGAACAAAAACTAAAAATCCAGTTGAATGGATTGTGGATGGGCTACATGTGAATTTGATTGTTCCGGAGCAGTATATATTAATTTCTATACTGTGGTCCACCTTTTAGGTGGATGGGTTGGATGTTATACACATGCAATGTGGGCCCCATATTTTTTGACTTTTAACGGTTTTAAAAAATAGGTAATTTTGTAATTTCATCTACGGAAAGACATTTCACCGTTTTTTAATCATTTAAATGAAACCATTATTTGGTTGATTTCCGGAATTTTGTGGTAAAGAACCCTTATTTATTTAAAAGAAATAGATTAGGGGGTCGGTTCAAAAGTGATGTAGAGCGGGTCGCGGACAATTACATGGCAAAGATGGATCAGAAAAAGCCCGGTCGGCGAAAGAAGTGATCTGGACCATCAGACCTTAAATCACGTATCTCACAATCCGGGATGAATGACGAAAAATATATGATTTTGGGGTAGAACGAGCACTTTAGCCAACCAACCCAGCCTATGCAGGGTTGCGATGCTCGAATTGCGAGAAACCCCTGATTTGACGGTTGTTTCACTGTTTCAATTTCATTTTACTATAAATAGTAAGTTTTAGTTTGCTTATAACTCTTCATCCGTCGGGCTTTAGGAGTTGTGCCTAACGTGAAAGAGCTTAGAATAATTAGGAGAACGGGTTGGTGAATCAAATAGGACACTTACAGCCGAAAACCTTGTGCACTAGTAGACATCGAACGTCTATAAATAGTAAGTTTACTATTTATAGTAATAATTCTAGGAGTTTTAGTTGTAGTTTGATTATGATTTCTTTCCCATGGTACCCTTTATTTAAAGGGTTGTGAATCGTTTTTATGCATTCATTAATCTATTTCGAATTTATTGAATTTATTTTTATTTTTGATCGTGGATTCGAGAAAGTCTCGTGAGGAGTCCGAGAGAAGTTTCGTGGATTTGGAATAGTTATCCTCTTACGGTGCTCGACTTTGTGGGCTCTCGATACACGCCTTCGGTCCATACCACCTGTTTAGGTGGTTAAACTGAGGTGGTGAATCGCACGTTGGGTAACCTCCTTCGATGTATTTCAGGAGAAAAACCGAAGCAGTGGGATTTGACCTTGTCTCAAGAGGAGGACGTGAGGTCGAGCACCGTCTTCTTGACGCAGGGGAGGACGTGAGGTCGAGCACCGTCTTCCTCAAGAGGATAACTATTCCGAATCCACGAAACTTCTCTGGACTCCTCACAGAGACTTTCTCGAATAATTTAAAAATAGAAATAAATTCTAATAAATTCGAAATAGATTAATGAATGCATAAAAATGAGTTCACAACCCTTTAAATTTGCAATGAGAAAGAAATCATAATCAAACTACAACTAAAATAGATTTACTATAAATAGTAAACTTACTATTTATAATTTGATGTCTACTATTTGTAGGTTTTCGGCCAAAAATATTTGTCCTATTTGGCTTCACCAACCCATTCTCCTAATTATTCTTTTTTCACGGGCGCAACTCCTAAAGCCCGACGGATGAAGAGTTATAAGCAAACTAAAACTTACTATTTATAAAAACGAAATTGAAACAGGAATTCACAAATCAGGGTTTCTGCAATTCTGAAGGCCGTAAAGAAGCCTTATTTATTTAAACTTAGAAATAGATTAGATCACTTCTTTCGCCGGGGATCCATCTTTGCCATGTAATTTCAAAAGGTGGCATTTGGTTTACCGGGAATTCCAACATCCACGTGGAGCTTCATCCCAATCCTTTCAGCCCCCAGAAATAAACATGGTAACATCCGGTATCCTATAAATAAGAAAAGAAGGAAATGCATGACTCAACCACTTTTGATTAAGACTGTCATCCAATCAATTGATTTCTTGAGAGGGATGTACCATTAAAAGGTGAGAAACATGTGCTCTGACTGTTTGTAGCAAGGTCAAAGTAGACTATTAATTTTCCTACCCACGGAATGGATGGTTAAGATCATCCAACCAAAGTAATTTTTAAGACGAATGGAAAATATACATGATCAATGGTCCAAAACAAGGATCGTACGGTTTTAGTGTATGCTCCATATGGAAGACTATTCTACATACTTTCATAGGGATAAGCAATCAAACATGGGAACGACATGATGGGTGGTCCGGATTAACGATTGTACGGTTCGTAATATGATCAATATGGACCGTCTGTTTTCTTTTTGGACAAATGGTTGATGCATGAAAACATAAGTATATATAGATGGTGGGGCCTGTTGGGATGAAATAAAATATCAATATGTTTGGGGTTATGGGCCAACTCATGCTGAATGTCAGATCCATGTATTTTTAGAATAGTGGAGATGTTGATGAGGCCCACTGTTTGCAGTTGGTATGATTCAAGGTCGGCTTACTCCATGACTTGACCTGGAACTTGCCCTACTTGACTCGGTTTTTATGGATCCCAAAGTCAAAAGGAAAATAGAAAATGAATCAGGCACTTTTCTGGATTTTTCCTGTGATTCAATGACATAGACGAGTCACAAAACCTAGGCAACTCATCTACTCTCCTTTTCCTTCTCTTAATTGTTCCCCCTTCTTTCAGTCATCCCTGTTGTTGCTAATTCCTATGAAAGCCTGTTAAAATATGGCCTGTAATTTGGATGGATTTGTTTGGTGTATTTGGAGATCTCTGAGATATATGAAGATGATTCTATAGTAATATAATTGGAGCATATAGAGCAATATCACGTCATCCAATAAGCTGTCGAGTGAAGAATGATTATGGTGAAGATAGATAATAAGTTAGAAGCAAAGAAGGTTAAGTCATACTAAATGATTACTGCAATCGTCAGAACGTGAGAAACATTCAGATGACTGGGTTAAGATTATAAATAATAAAAGATTTCAGCAAAGTAAATTGTCTCTTACCCACTCAATTAAATCAAATCTATCTTTTAATCATCCGTCATTTACATTCCTTACTGTAATCCCTTTACTTTTCTGTCGGTCAATTACATTCCATTATGTAATCCTTTACTTTCACATATTATTTATATTCCTCAGTGTAATCCGAAGTGTTAATTAAGTAGCCTTTGACTTTAGATGTAATTTGGATTTACGCTCATACATTGGATTCTGTTTAAGCATTAATTAGAGTTATTCATCCGGGAAAGAGTTTTGTAGCTGCTCTCCATCCACTAATTGTAAGAATCATTTTCTTGTTTCTTTCTTATAAAGTCCTTTCGTACGAAATGCAAATGTGTAATATATTATTAGAGAACGATCTCTACCCTTTGATTATCAACTGATCATTATAATATATTATGCGAGTGGCAGAACAAGCAACAAATCTTATTTATTTTTTATCAAATACTACATATCTATCTATCTTGGTGCTTGGAGTCATAGTTGTTCGGTTTGAATTGAGTTGCATATTCAATTTTGACGCACTCACACTTGTCATGTGACAAAATTAATGTAAATCGAACTACACCACTTTATTCTTCTTCCTATCATGTTGTTGTTGCAACTTTCATTTCAATCAACTCAAAAGCTCAATCCTATCCTACAAAACATGGCGCATCTAAGTCAAAATTTTGTATTTCAACCAAGTCAATTCACTAAGTTGATTGGTGGCTTAGGTGAGTTGACTCGCGTGTCAGTATAGTTTTAATTAACAAAATTTAAAAAAAAGAAGAAAAAGAAGAAAAAAATTAAAGAAAATCAAGGAAGAATCACTATTTTGCTCCCACTCAACCATGTGCTAATGTTACCAATCAAACGGTCAAAATCATCTTTTTACCATGACTTCTATGTTTGATCCATTCCGGGCAAGACCTATAATTTGAATGGTTTGGATGAGGGTATGCCAATGCCATGTGTACAATTTCTATGAAATAAAATTTTTTCCTCTTTAGTGGCAAAGGGAGCATAAAGTTCACATTTTATTAATAGAGTGGCAATTCAACGTTACAATGTAAGTTCTGGTGTCTCATCCATGCTATAAATGGTATCATTCATTGAAATAAGGACAATCCAAACAGCAGAACCTTTGATGGAAGGACCACTTAAACTGGTAAAATTATCTTATTTCATTAAATTTACACTATTGATAGGTTTATTTCAATCAACCATTAATTAGGCACCAATTAAATGGTTAGGATCATTTAATTAGAGTGAGTTTTGGACCATCTTGTATCCACAATGAGTGTCATCATATCGACAATCCAAAGTAATATGTACATATGCACTTAGGGCCCATTTGGATACCACCTAATAAGTTACTTTTTAACTTATGTTAAGTAATTAAGTTAAATTTTCTACTTAAATTAGTTTGGTAAGCATTAATGTAAAAATAACTTATGTGCCAAAAGCTACTTATCTTAATACGTAATCAAAAAAAAAAAAAGCTTTTTAACTTAAGACTTTTCTACTTCTCTTTCAAGGTATATGTCAGAGGCTCAACCTCACGGTCCATATTAAAGGAGGCCCCGTGTGGTGGACCGTCCACATTGAAGGTGGGACTCACACAATGGATGATACACATAAAATTTGGGCCCCACATCATAGATGACAATATTAATGTGGGCCCACATATGGATGGTCGACAAATGTCGACCATAATGATAAAAAGCCCACATCTAAAGCTGGTTGGTATGATGGACGACCCACTTTAAAGGTAAGGCTTACATGATGGATGGTTCACATCAAAGGTAGGCTCCTTATGACGGGGCAATGTACATTGAAAGTGGGCCCCACATGATGGATGGTCCAGATCAAAGGTCGGCTCCTAATGATGAATGATTCACATCCAAGGCGAGCCCTACATGATGGGCAACCTACATTGAAGGTGGGGCCCACATGATGGATAGTCCACATCAAAGGTGGGCTCCACATGATGGGCGATTAATAATGGTGGGCCCCACATGATGGATGGTCTACATCAAAGGTTGGCCCTAATGATGAGTGACCCATATCCAAGGTAGGCCCGCATGAAGGACGACCCACATGATGGATGGTCCACATTAAAGGTGTGCTCCACATGATGGGCGGTGGATATTGAAGGTAGGCTCCACATTATGGACAATAACATTAATGGTGGGCCCCACTTGATGGATGACCAACATCAAAGGTGGCCCTACATAATGAATGGTACACATTAAATGTCGGGTCATAATAATAAATGGCCCACATCCAAGGTGGGCTCCATATGATGGACGACCTACATCAAACGTGGGGCCCATACAATGACTGGTTGACATTGATGATGGGGATCAAACAAACTTAAGGACTTGTAATGTTGGAAACCAAACGTATTTTTCTACTATATATATATATATATATATATATATATATATATATATATATATATATATATTTTAACGCCCACGAGTTAATTTTAACGCCCCACGAGTTCGAGCTCTGTGGTCCCCACCGTGATGAGTTTCGAACATCTACCATCATTCCATCGTGGGCCTAGGTTTCAAAAATCAAGTCAATCCGTGACTTGTGTGGGCCACACCACATACAGAGAGGGGCCTTGCACCATTAAAACATTCATAACCATTTTTGAGGGCCCACCGAGATGTGGTTTGCAAATCCAGCCCATCCATTATGTGTGTCCCACTTGAATGAGGGTTCAGACCAAGTTTCAGGCGCATGCAAAACTCAGGTGGGCCCCACCAAGTGCTTTTATATGTTTTAACGGTGTCTTCACATAATTTTAGAT
This sequence comes from Magnolia changhungtana, assembly GCA_030180095.1. NCBI lineage: Eukaryota > Viridiplantae > Streptophyta > Magnoliopsida > Magnoliales > Magnoliaceae > Magnolia > Magnolia changhungtana. The sequence goes on from JASAUF010000652.1 coordinate 8,088,288, forward strand.
GGTATGGCCCACCTGAGTTCCGTATACCGCTGATTTTTGGGACCTCCCATAATTTAAAGGGGACCCATCAAATGCACGGTGTTGATGGTCGAAACACATCATAGTGGGGCCCACACAGCTCGACCTCACGGGAGCTTATCGTCAGCTCGAGCGCATTGTACCTTTTCCCTATATATACCAAGACCACAGTGTTGAAATGAGGTATCTTTCACTCAGTGTACCACTTGAGCTATGGATATCGGTGTTTAAGAAAAAAAAAAAAACATGTAATTGTTGGATTAGAGGACATTTATTAAACTGTTAAAATGAAAAATTCATAAATCCTATTTAAAAAACAAGTGTCCACATATCAAAAGTTAGGATTGTTTAGCAATCCGATATTGGGACTGACTTATTTATAGTAAGGTCCACAATCCAATCCATTTAAATTAATGTATATGCAATGTATATAATTTATGAATGCCTTCATATCAAAACATCGATTCTATTATCCATAACTCCCCTTATTTGATTACCTATTCTAATGTAGCAGTTCATGCGTATGCACTAGAAGAATGCACATTTAGTATATATTTAACTCAAAATTGAACTGTCCAAATCATACAAGTTGGGTAGATTGATAATAACCCTAAAATTAAATTAAATAGATTATTATGGACCTTTGTTGAATTTGACTATTAATTATGATTTATTTTAGGAATTTACTACTGATGCAAGAGGGACAGCACTAAAGTAATTTTTAAGAGGAATGGAAAATAAACTGCAGGACCCACATGATTGATGGTCCAGATGAACGTTTTTAGTATTATACATTCATAGGAATGAGCAATCAAACGTGAGAATGACATGATGGGTGGTCTGGATTAATGATTATACCTTTGGTAATATGATCAATATGGACCACTGAAATGCCCTGTAAAGGGGCCTTAGAAGTCGGCCCTACACATGATGTATGTGTTTCATTCACACAGTTCATTTATTTTTCCAGATCGTTTTAGGGCACGAGGCCAAAAATGAGGAAGATCCAAAGCTCAACTGACCCACAATCAGAATAATGACATCCACCATTGAAAAATGACATGATGGGTGGTCTGGATTAATGACTGTACCGTTGGTAATATGATCAATATGGACCATGCGTTTGCTTTTTTTGACAAATGGTCGAGTCATGAAATCATAGGCATAGATGGTGGGACCTGTTGGGATGAAATAAAATACCAATATATTTGGGGTAATGATGTGGCCACTCATGCTGACCGTTATCATCAAACTCGGTGGTTTTAACCATCATTGAAACTTCATACAATCTAGAATGCTAGATCCATATTTAGAATAGTCAAGAGCAGTTGCTATGATTCAAGGTTGGCTTACTCGGCGACTTGACTTGGGACTCGCCCTACTGGATTTGGTTTCTAAGCCCCGCCAAGTCAAAATTAATGCATATATGGGACTGGCCTTTCTGGATTCGGTTTCCTCTTCTTCCCCTCCTTTCTTTATTGGTCCTTCTTGTCGTGTTGTTGTTGCAACTTTCATTTCAATGATTAGAGCTGGATGCAAACTGAGCTAGCTTGGTTAACTCGCTCGACTCGGCTTGGATAGAAAGTTGGTTCGAATCGAGTTGAGCCTTTTTTTTTTTTTTTTTTTGTCCTTTTAATTTAGAAAAGTTTTAAAGCTAAGTTGGAGCTGACCCGAGCTTGACTCAAAGCTCAACTCAGCTCAACGTATATACATTTAAAATTATACATATAGGGAAATGGTTCATTCCGTCGATCTCATGGGAACTCCCTATGAGGTCAAGCTGTGTGAGCCCCACTATGATGTATGTTGAACATCTACCCCATCAGTCAAATGCACCATTCCATGGTGGGCCTTAGGTAAGCCCCACCAAGTGCTTATAGCCCGCTTGAGTTCCGTATACAGCTGATTTTTGGAATATCCCGTAACCTAAAGGAGACCCATCAAATTCAGGGTGTTGATGTTCAATACACATCATGGTGGGGCCCACACAGCTCAACCTCATGGGAAGTGCATAGTACCATCTCTCTCTCTCTCTCTATATATATATATATATATATATATATATATATATATATATATAGTGGGGCTCGAAGTTCCACATAGTACCATTTCCCTATATATGGTATTATGCGGTTGACCTCATGGGAACTTCCTATGAGGTCAAGCTATGTGGGCCCCACCGTGATGCATGTCAGACATAAACACTGTGCATTTGATGGGTCCCCTTTAGGTTATTGAATATTCCAAAAATCAGCCATATACGGAACTCAGGTGGGCCATAACCATCTAAAACTATGTGAAGACATGCATAAAATATATAAAAGCACTTGATGGGGCCTACAGTTTTGGATGCAGGTGAAACTTGGTTTGACCCCTCATCGTAGTGGGACACACACAATGGATAAATTTGTGAACCACATCTCAGTGGGGCCAATAAATGATTATGAATGTTTTAATGGGAGGGTAACCCCTCTCAACTGTTGTATGTGGTGTGGCCCACCTAAGTCATGGATTGACTTGATTTTTAAGCCAGTGGCCTACTATGGAATGGTACATTTGACTGATGGGGTACATGTTCGACACACATCACCGTGGGGCCCAACAGCTCGACCTCACGGTACCATTATATATATATATATATATATATATATATATATATATATATATATATATATATATAGTCATAAATTATCTTTTCTTCTTTTTTTTTTTTTGCCGACTTTCCTTCCTCTCAAATCCTTTTTTTTTTTTTTTTTTTTTTATTTATTTTTGTTTTTCTTTTTTCTCTCTCTCTCTCTCTCTCTCTCTATCATTTCCTGTTTGGGCAGTTGGTCCTCCCTGTCCGGTCATCTCTCACTGTTCGAGTACTCGGCCATCCTTATCTGACCGTCCATCCTTGTTTGAGTACTTGGCCGTGCTTGTCCACCCCGCCGTCTTTGTTCGAGCACTCAATCAAGCATACGAGCTTACCTGTCCCGCCGTCCATTCCTATCCAAGAACTTGAGCCAGTAACTCTCTCTCTCATTGGGATCGAAAGCTTGAACTCGTCTTGAAATCATCTAAGTTGCTGACCGAACTGAGCCGAGCTGGCCAGTTAGGCTTGAGGACCGAGTTGAGCTAAACTCAAGTTGAAGTAGGCTACTAGCCAAACCGAGCTGAGTTGTGCCAAACTTGAGTTGGTTCGGCTACGTGTCGAGCTGTATCAATGATGACAACTTTTCAATCCTAAATTAATATGGATTAAGTATATATAAATTTACAAAGATTAAAATTCCTAGCTGACAAATAAATGGGTATTTTCTTAGCAGCTGAGACAAAAAATAATTCGTGGTGTCAACAAACAGATTTTCATTAATCAAGGATCATGATCATTCACTCAATCTAATTACGATACGATGAACATATATGTGGTGGGCAACACAATTTGGACAAGTCAATTTAAGAAGCGAGTACCTAGGTATCATCCATAACATCTACCAAACCATCACTCACTCCCCAACGGCTACTCCTATGATAGTTCACTACTATTTTTCAAAAGATGTAGGCTCATCCTCTTTCCATGTGGTGCTCATGCTTGTCCACCACCATATAAGATGATCTAAAACAATGGGAAACATCATGGATGAAGCATTACTCTTAATAGTGTATACATAATGATGATGCATGTTTTAATTTCAATGGTACGGATGACACTGGACATCGCATAAATGGCATAATAAATAGACCCCAATGCTAAAAAAACATGACTTGACTAGCCCGAGTCTAAAATTTGCCAACCTTGGTCCAGTGGATTGGTGACTCAGTTGAGTCGACAAGCGAGTCAGTACATATATAATTAACAAAATTAAAATTAAAAAATAGCTAAAATTATGAAATATCAAGTATTTTGCTTTCAATCAACCATGCGCTAATGTCACCAATCAAATTGCATGTCGAAATCATATTTTCAGCATGACAATCAAGTGGTCAAAATCATCTTTTCAGCATGATTTCTATGTTTGATCCATTTGTATCAAGACATAGGACACATAATTTGAATGGTTTGGATGAGGATATGTCCAATTTCTATGTGCATGTACATTAAGTTTCCTACTCGGTGAAATTAAGGTGGCGTTTGGATTATAAGTTACTTGGGGCTCAAGCAGCTTATCTTAGTTTTTACTTATTTAGTTGTGATTTCACCTCTAATGGTTCTCAAGTAATGCCCTTCCTTGGTGAGACGTCCTTGTTTAGATTGGACTGGCTTTTGTTTCTTTAGCTGTGCAATGTTTCATAAATATGATATGGATAGAAGAGGTACGTTTTGAGTTTTTGGGGTCACCACTAGCCCATGCATGTATTAAATCTAAGGTTGGCTAGAAGCTGTATAATTACTTATGGAATGAAAAATCATGAGATTCCCTGATTCAAATGACTCTTACAATTGATCTACGATCATAGATTTTTTGGATAAGAGTCTGGGTGATGAAAGAGGAAGAGGTTAGGTACCCTCTTTTGCCAATATGATGTATAATTTCTATTATACAGGGTTTTATAATTTAAAAGAGGATTCGGTAGAATTTTAGCATATATATTAAGCCATGCTTCGCATTACCCACAAGGGGCCGGGTAGGCAAAAGACTAAAAAAATTCTTAGCCCTACTTCTTGTTAGAAAATAAGTATTACTTGTACACAATGGAGGATAGAAGAAAAAGATAATGAAATGATCAGATCTATCAGGTTCAAGGCTCGACTTGAATAGTCAATTTCTCAAGACAGATTTGCTGTCCTTTTTCTGGAAGTTTCAGCAAATGCAAATGAAGAAAATCTGCAAATTGTCTTCAAGATACAATAAACTCTCAATCCAAATTTCAACATGAAAATATGCGCATTTAAGTGTTGAACAAATCTCTAGTTTTGATACCGATATGCTTTTAAGACGTTTAGAAAAAACTTAGCAAGAGGTCAGATCGAGAGTAATTGCATAGAAGATTATATAATCTTAAGAATTAAGAGTATTTTTCTTCTGGATTATAGTATCCAGGATTTATATCAATTGAAAGGTTATGGATTTCTTCCTGAAGAGATGCTAATGTGTCTCTTCAAGAAATCCATACCCATTCACAGCAAACAATATCCTTTCATGAAAGGACATGACTCTTTGTCCTATGAAAGTTATTTCTGTACCCATTCAGACAGAAATAGTTATCCAACAGTAAAAACTGTATCCACATGAGCAACACATGACACAGGTGCCACATGTACAATCATGTCACAATTACTCTTACTCAACAAAAAGTTAATAAAAAATTAAGGTACCATGGCCCAAAAAGTTTGAACTGTGTACTAAAAAGATTAAAGCTCTTTTTGCAATGATGCGCACGTGCAAAGTGCGCCTAATAAAGTGCCAAAAAGCACCCAAGCAACCTTACAGCCCACGCCACGCGGGGACGGTGCTTCGCACAGTCCTCGAGGAGATTTGAACCCTAGTTGCATAAGCAAAAACCCCTTCTCTTACTGACTGGCTATACACACTATTTATGGAAAGTTTAAATAATTAATTTATTTATTTACTTTCTAAAAATAACTTTTATTTTTGAAATTTATTTTTATTCCAAAAAACACAACACTTCTTAGAGTCAAGTGGTTTTGGATAAGTAATAATAAATAAAAATAAGCCAAGTAGTTCAATGAAATGCAATTCTAGTATTACAACGTAGGTTTAGGATCCTAAGTAGGCAAATATAAACAAACAAGTGAGATGCAGGGCAAAGTAGAATAATAGGGTGCATCAGGATTGTGGTAGTACTAGGAATGTATAGAGTGGAATATGTTCTGAGTTCGATAGAGATGTGAGGAAAAAAGGGAGATCATATACAAATTTTTGGGTAAAAGTGATGATTGAATATCTCCGATTCCAACTCTATTCTTTTACTTTATTGGATCCTTAAGCAAATGTTCTTTTGAAGGTTAGATTCTGGAGCTTAAGTAGGGCCTCAGCGTCGGTAAAATATTCTTGAAGTCTTTAGAGAGGAGGACCTACCTCAATCTCCTTCAATCCTTTACTCAGATCCTATTTCTCTCTCTAACCTCTCCCCTCTGCTTTCGCCGCTCTCTTTTGCCTTCATCCTCCTTCGTATGGCAACCTGGGGCTGAATTTATAGATGTAGACTATCGGCTCATGGTGAGCTGACAGCATGACACTTGTCCTTATATTGAGATGTCGGCATATAGGAAGCCATGATAGGATCTTGATTAGGTAGAAAGCAAGCCAAGTAGTTGTCAGCATGTGGTGGGCCGACGACATACTTCTCCTCTTTTCTGAGCCTTTAGAGGTGTTATGCCCCAAAATTCGAGTACTCGAATAGAGTTATTGTTGAGACTTGAGAGTCAAATATTGCATATTTAACCCTTCAATTACATTAGCTTTCTTAGAATTTAAGTGTTAATTCGATTTAATTATATACGTTTTTGTCATGTGAGGTGATTTGGAAGACTATGAGGAATATGCGCTTAAAATGATGGATTTAGAGCTCAAAAGAAGATAATGAAGAATTTGATATTTGGAAGTCATTAATGAAGAATTCACATGCCAAAGATTAAGGAAACAAAGTGAGGAATGAAGAGAATCAAAGATTTGACGTGAAGAAAAGGAATTATGAAAATTAGCCAGAAAAATAATATTCTGAAATTTCGGTCTGAAAAGAGAAAGTCCTGAAATAATTCTAAAAATAGACTTCGATGAAATCGAAGTCACTTCGATTGCATCGACAATTTAGGAATTTTGGGCTCAACTGGACAGTTCTGGACGAGTTTCGATGACATCGAAGACAGATACCATCGAAGTTATCCATCGAAGATGCACAGAGTGCGTAAATTTGAGGCGATTTGCAAACTTTTCTGAGGCGGTGCAAAAGTTTAAGTTTCAAAACTATTTAAAGGAATCCTTAAATTATTCCAAATCATCTTTTAGGGTTTGAAAATGGAGAGAAGGCCTAGGTAGAGTGTCGACAACGTTCTTCTATTTTGATTTCTTCATGGGTTCTAGTAGATCTTTTAGTTTTTATTTTATTTTTGAGTTAGCTATGACTAGATAATCTCTTATCTAAGACTAAGGGATGAAGCTTGTAGTTAATTTCAGTGTTTAATTTATTGAATTCAATGCTATTACTTTAAATAATGATAGTAGATTGGTTTGGTTTGAATTTACTTTGAAAGTCTTTTAGTTATTTATTTATGGATTTATTGTGCACTTCGGGTACAATGAATGTTCTGGTTTAACAATTGTTTAGCCTTGATCTAGAGAATGAATCAATCTGTATAATTGATTGATCCAATGATGCCTATAGGTGTAAAGGATGCTTTCGATTCCCTGCGATTGATGTCCGAGTGCTTAATGGAAGAACCGATCAATTGAAATTATATTCATCTTAATACTTGTGAATGATTTAATTGCTATATCATCCGACTGAACAGATTAGGACTTTGATTCCAATTGTATTATTTTATATTGAAGCAGCAAATTGATGTTGAGATTACTATAAGTGGATTCATGGATCCTTAGTGTTTTATCTTTATTATTTATTTTTCCTTTCACATCACTAGATTAAAATCCAACCAACCAAGTTAGACTTAGATTAGTACTAGACCATGTTCCCCATTTCCTGTGGATTCAATCTCGGTCTCACCGAGTTATTACTACAGCGCAACCTTGCACTTGAGTTTGTTAACAATTATTCAAGACCCGATTCTCAAAATCGTGAGATTTATTTAATTAAATTAAATTGCAATCTATAAATTCTATCCATTCTAATATATAGTCAGAGCCAAACTAAAGGGAAATAAAAATAACTCTCATTAATGTAATCTTCACTGTTCAATTCTCATTTCTCAACTACGCTCTCTATTACATCAAAATTTAAATGTTAACTATCCTAATAAATAAAATAAAAATTGTATTCTAAACTAAACCTAATTAACTGAAATAAAGCTAATACTAAAGTCCCGCCTGCTCATAGCAGGGGTGCACACGGGTCGGTTCGGTCCGGTTTTAGGGTGAAACTGGAACCGAACCATTCTTAACGGTTCTAGGAAAATTGAAACCGGAACTGGACCGTTAGTACCCTAGAACCGAATTGGAACCGGATAGTTAAAACCGGTTCAGTTCTTGATCAGTTCCATGGTTCTAGGCTTTTTATAATACAACCCAGAGAGAGAGAGAGAGAGAGAGAGAGAGAGAGAGAGAGAGAGGAACCAGGCAGCGTCGTAGGATGCAGACACGCAACAATCGAGAAAGAGGAGTGTCGGGTGATGGTTGCCTGGTTGGAGAGGGGAAGGTGGCAAGGCATTTTGTGTGTGTGTGTGTGTGTGTGTGTGTGTGTGAGACAGAGAGAGAGAGAGAGAGAGAGAGAGAGAGAGAGGAATGGATGGGGCAGACACAACGTTGTAGCAGGGGGCAGCGTGTGAAGACTGAATGCAGAATGAATAGTTTAGGATTTTTTTTTTTGAAATATATGGTCTGGTCCTAGTTCGATTCCAAGTTTGAATCCATGGTTCAGATCTATGGTTTGGTTCATGATTCGGTTTGGTTCTACATACCCCCAAACCGGAACCAGTGCACTTTAGAATCGTACTAAACCACACAGTTTGATCGATTCTGGTGCGGTTTACCGGTTCCATGTGCACTCCTAGCTCATAATATTCTAACTCTGCACCTATAAAACTGTTTAAGTGGGGGTGAGCATAACAGCTCATGGGATCATCTCCAACCAACTTCTAAAAATTGCTAAGTCTATACAATTTAATCATAATAATTTGAAATACATCGATAAAGAAGAGATAAGATGAATCATAATTTATGAGATGCAATGCATGAGATGCTTTGAATGAATAATAATAATCATCATCACTTATCCATCATATATCTATACAGGGAAACATCCAAGGCAGTGTGTCGACCAAGACATTTTATGTCACGCCCTAAACCCGAAAATCGGACTCACATGAATCCCAATCACCGAATCTGGTTCCGACAGCCTCCGTAGTACCCCATTGCAAAGGTATATGTAACAAATAGTTGCGCACCACTAGCTCGAGTGGATAGTGAGGAATGAATGAATGAGTATGTAACTCCTGCTCTACAAATTAGTACTGTACATCTCTGGGATCATCACTGGGGTCTAGTACACTCTACGCCAGCTGCCGCCCCATCAAGCGCATAACTGGGTAAGTGGAAGAGACCTCACTATCTACCTGCCAATATCGAGCCTAACTCGTCGATAGCGGACCCATTCCTCAAGCAGGTCAGACTCAACCTAGTTATGCCTACTCCTTTAGGAGGGTAAGGCCACACCCCCTCCCAACCGACCACGACATAGTGGGAGACACAGCCTACTGGTATACGGCCCTCATGCGCTCATATATATCTACTCGGTCTTGACGTTGGGGCATCCTCTGGTACCAAGAGGGTTTAGGAATTTTCACCCAGGGCCATCTATGGCGGCCCGATGCTAGTAACAGATTTTCGGTGTCCCATCAGGCCATCTACGATATGTCTGTAGAGGCTACGACCCTTATGTTGCTAGGGCGTACAGTAATCACCATAACACAATACAAGATGCATGAGTTACGCAGTCCAATCATGCATCAATCATGCGCATACCGTGCACTCATGTGGGATAAATCTGCCTATCAGGGAGTTCCATAAACCACCTGCACTATAGCATATGCGATGCTCAATCACATCTCATAACAAATATGCAGATGATGCGTATGAGCATGTATCATGATGCTCTGCTGTCACATACTCATAATTGGCATCGATAATCGACCTCGATAATCGAAATCGCTCTCATCAATTGGAATCAGCCTCGACAATTGGAATCGGCCTCGATAATCGGCCTCAACAATCGGAATCGGCCTAGACAATCGGAATCGATCTCAACAATCGGAATCGGCCTCGACAATTAGAATCGGCCTCGACAATTAGAATCGGCCTCGACCTCGACAATCGGAATCGGCCTCAACAATCAGAATTGACCTCAATAATTAGCCGAACAAGGCCTAAAGGAAGGTCACAATGTGGACATTAAACCATCATTGCCCATCGATGTGGCCATTTAACCAACATTGTTCCCAAGCAGTAACTTATATAGAGCCAAACATATAGTGGGCCCATAGCCTCATGCAAGGGCCTAATATATATCACAATGGGCCTCATATAAGGGCTACATATACATCACTATGGGCCGCATCACATGATCCTAATACACGTCATGGTGGGCCGCATAACATGGGCCTAATACGCATCATGATGGGTCGTAACCCATAGGCCTCAAATACAACAAGTGGGCTGCATCAATGGGTCGCACCAATGGACCTCATATACACAACAGGTGGGCCCTGCTCACGCGGCCTAATATACATCGTAATGGGCCTCTGACACAGGCCTAGTATACATCATAAAGGGGCCACATCCCATGGGCCTCAAATATATCACAATGGGCCTCAACGTATGGGCCCCAAATACCTCTCAATGGGCTTCAACCCATGGGCCCCGAATACATCACAATGGGCCTCAACCCATGGGCCCCAAATACCTCTCAATGGGCCTCAACCCATGGGCCCCGAATACATCATATTGGGCCTCTCAAATACAACAAGTGGGCTGCACCATCTACACTATTAATCTATTTTTAGAAATCATCTTTAGAGTATTAAAAAAATGAATCATATCAAAAGATCATAAGGACCATACCACAAATAACGGCGGAGATAATGATTTCTCCACTGTTAAGAACCTCAATGGGCCCACCATAGCGTTTATTTTTCATCCAGTCTGTTCATACAGTCACAAAGACTTGAATCAAGAGGAAAAATAAATATAATATTGATCCAGGACTTCTGTGATCCCCAAAATGGTTTCAATGGTAGCATTTAATCCTCCACTGATTTTTGTAGTGTGGTCCTCTTAATAGATTTGCCTCATTTTTGTGTCTCAGGCCTTAAGATGAGCTCGCCATTGGATGGACGGTTTGGATGCAACACATACATCATGGGAGGGGCCACCGTCCCATTTGGACGGTGCGGATTAAACATATACATTACGGTGGTACCCGTCGTCCATCTACCCACCGTCCAGATGGACGGTGAGAATAAAACATATACATCACGGTGGTCCCCACCATCCACATACTGGACGGTGGGATGCAGCACACATCACAGTCGTCCCCACCGTCCAGATGGACAGTGGGATGAAACACATACCATGGTGGGACCCTTAGAGCTTGGTGATGTCATTTACACCCGCCGATAGCTGGTGTGAGGTACTCCAGCCAATCCCACCTCCCACGTCCAGTTCTATGGACGGTGTGGATTTCACACACACATCAGGTGGGGCTTCCACTGTCCAGATGATGGACGATGAGAATAAAACACTTACATAAGGGTGGGTCCATGTACACGTGGCCCACCACCCCACGACCTGGACGGTCTTGATACAACACATGCAACACGGTGGAGTCCCATCATCCTTGGCCGGTGTGGACACCACACGTGCCAGATGGGTCCCACCGTCCAGACAGTGTACGGTGTGGATAAGATACATAAATCACGGTGGGTTCACGTCAGCGTGGCCCACCGTCTGGATAAAGCTAATATCTGGACGGTTAGTTCAGCAGCCAGTGGGCCTGGCTGGCTGGACAGATGGTGAGGATGGGGTACTCACACGGTGGGGTCCACGGATCAAGCAGTTATTCATGTTTTCCCCTCAAACAGGGCTCGCCCAATCAGGTAGCAAGGTGGCTGTCACTGATGGACGGTGTGGATCTAATCCATTCATCATGATGGTGGGCCACACACCTCATTGTGACCATAAAAATGAAAGAGAAAGAGAACAAGAGAGAGGGAGAAACGTGATGGAGGGGAGGGACCCCACTACTATGGGCCCTCCCTATCTTATAATGGATACATCAAATGGGTCCCATCGAATGTGGGCCCTCAAATCATCAAGATTAACGGTAGAAATCCTAGATCACCCACCTATTGGCCTTCTTCTTCCACCGATGCGTCCTAAAGCCCCATGCAATGCATTTCAATGGTCGAGATGAAGCTTGGATGGTGGAGATGGGAGGTAGGAAGGTGGGCCACACTAGCTTCTCTCATGGAAGCCATGGACGTTTCCTCCTTTTGGTGCTTGAAAATGGTTAGAGAATGAGAGAGAGATGTAAGGAGAGAGGGATGGGTGATGGGTGTGTAAGAGATGGGATGGGAAGATATGGGTATTGTTGACTTTGGGAAAGAGAGAGGTATGAGTTGATGGGAAGTATACTTGATTGATTTGATAGATTCTCTCGGGATTGCAAATGTGCAACGTTTTTCTCGAACTGAACGCGGGCCCACATCTCCTAGCCTGATTATCACTTCGGTGCGCGAGACGTGCCGTTCGAACCGCGGTAACGTCACGGTCACAAGGATACAAGTTTTGAATCGAGCCGACTCTGATATACGGGACACGACTCAGGATCGCGTGCAAACACCGATAACAGATCCCGAGTCACCGGAATTCGACCGGGAGGACTGCGGAGGCATACGAAATGGTACGGGCTAGGATACGGGTCTTACATTTTAGGACTATCCAAGGTATCCAAGGCAGTGAACCATCTAAAACATTTTAGGAGCTCGCATCACATTTGTATATTGGATATCCCAAGGTAGTGTACCAACCAAGATATTTTAGGGACTCCACATCACATTCTCAACAACGGAATGCCAAGGCAGTGCACCGACCATGAAATTTTTGGGAATTCATACAAGTTACAATAGGAACCCATGGTAGTGTATTGACCATGACATTTTAGGGCACAAAGTAGCGCATCTTTTAAGGAATCCATGTCAGTGCATCGACCAAGACCTTTTAGGAACCTAAGGTTGCGCACCCAATCACAACATTCTCAATTCAAATTCAATGCAAGTATGCCTGTTGAGGGTCAAATATTGCATATTAGACCCCTAACTTTTACTTGATTTTATGTACATGATAATGCTCAACGCTCTATTTTAATCATGTTTGTGTTGCAAGGTGAATTTAGGAGCTTGGACTAAAAAAGGGTGCTAAAGGCATGAATTTGATGTTTAAGAATCACCAAGGCAAGGGACGGATCTTAGGGTACCGAGATCGATGAATTTATATGCCAAAGATCTGAGAAAATCGAGTGATTGAAGATAAAGAAGCCTAAAAGTCGTCCTAAATGCAAGATCATAGGGTTCCCACTATCTGTTTGGCTCGAAACTTTATATCTAGCCTGAGGACCATAAAGTAACCGTACACGTAAAATTTCAGTCACTGTATCCTTGTAGAAGTGGCCCAACGGACAGATCAGCTCATAAATCATTCATCATGGGGCCCACCTGATATCTGGATAAGCTTCAATTTTGGTCTCAACCCTTTAAATGGGATGAAAAAATGGATGGACGGAGTGGATTTCTCACGAACATCACGATGGGACCCACCTTGGGGTGAGTGTGCACCCAGCGCACCGGACTGCACAAACCGGTCAAAGACGCAAGACCCAATCCGTTTTCAAAATGGAAACAATGTTCGCACGCTGTCTCGCCTGTGACCCGTATTGGGCTACCATCATGGTCCCAATGGATGATCGGGACCGTCCATTCAACTCAGGGGGTGGCCACGACCGTACCCATGGTGTCTTCTTGGTCCCATGCATGGGTACACACGCAGATCACCGTTAAACGCAGGATAAATGATGGGGTGATTTGATATAGTAGGCCACACCAAAACTCGACCAAAACCACTCCTTTCTGACTAAAATTTTGCTAGGAATCCAATGAACGGGGTGGATTTCTCTGAAAATACCACTGTGGGGCTCACCGAGCATCTCAGGGCAAGAAGTTTGCATGTAACACACGTTCGAAAAATTAAAATTTTCGGGATGTTGTACGTACATGATCATGGTCTGATGGCTGATCCAAACCTTCCAAAATCTTCAAAGGGTGGCCACGACCCTAACCATGAAAAAAAATTCAAGTTTTCAATGGCAACCACCTCGAAAATTCAATTCACACGCAACTTGTTGCGTTTTTCTTTCGCATGTGAAAGGTGCTGCGCACGTTCTCCAGCCACCGCCTCTCCTTACGTACTCCCTCCACCTCCCTTGTTGTCTATAAAAGGAGAGAAGAGAGAGAGAGAGAGAGAGAGAGAGAGAAGAGAGAGAGAGAGAGCTTGAAAATCAATTCCGGGAGCATGGACGTGAGAAGCATACAGAGAGAGAGAGACGTGGAGTCGGCCAACTTCTTCCTTCTTCCTTCCTGGTTTTGTTTATTTCTTTCCTTTAAGAGCTTAGTTTGATAATGGTGATGACAGGCTAAACCTCTTAGCTAGGGCTAAGAGGTGAAGCTTGTAGCGTGATGGGGTGTTTTTTATGGCTTTGATTTATATTTAAGTTGAACTAACTTTGCTTCTAGTTTGATTATAAGGAATACTCGTAGTTTTTAATGGTTTATTGTGACTTAAATTACAATGGATCTACGATAGCTTTGAGTATGTTCTTTTCATTATTGTGATTGTGAGTTTAGAAAATACTATTGTTCACCATCGTCCCTTGGACATGGTTGGGTGATGGAATCCTTCTAATCTTCATGATTCTCTCAGATTGGTTGTGAATTAGTAAAATTCTATTATTTTCTTTATCTCATGGGCAAGGTTTAGTGATGGAGTCACTTCTAGTTCTCATACCTCTCTTCCATTGAAAACTAGATCAAAGAAAGTTCATAGTTGAATTTTAATGAATTATCTTCCAATTGGATGAAGATAGGACTCTGATTCCAGTTGTGTTCGTGAATCAATCATAGATCTCCCTTGTAGGACCCGTATCCTAGTCCTTACTGTTCCGTTGAATCCCGCGATCCTTTCCGTCGAATTCTGGCAACTTGTGACCGATAATCTACGTTTGCGTGCGATCCTAAGTCATATCCTGTAGATTTGAGTCGGCTTAATCCAAGACTTGTACTATTGCGACCGCACCGTTGTCGCGGTTCCAACGCCATGTCAATCTGATACCCTGGCCAGGAGATGTGGGCTTCGTTCAGTTCGAGAAAAAATACCGCGTATTTACAATCCCAAGAGAATCTCTACAACATGTCCCATTAATCAATCAATCAATCAATCAATCAAAGTACACACTCATACTTTCTTTCTCCCCAAGTCAAGCAACCACCAAGTCAACTCTCATGTCAAGTACAACTATTACCTCACATCCATCACTCACCTCACATCCATCACTCTCTCTCTCCTTACAACCCTCCTCTCTCATTTCTCAAACAAAAATTTGAAGCAAAAGAAGTGGTGGACGTTCAACAATTCTAAGAGAGAAAAGTGAGTGTGTGTGGCCCAATCCCACCCCAAAATCCTTCATCCTAGCCATTCACCTCTCATCATCTTCCATCAAAGAAAAGCACAAGGAGATCGGCGTTCCATCGGACCAAGAAGATCGAACGGTGGGTGTTTTATAGGCTACATTTTCATGTTTTGATGATGGGTCAACTGAGGCCTATCGATTGATGGTATGGATCTCACTTTGGACCCTAGGTGTCGCAAATGGCCCACCTTGATCCTCATGATCATTCCATGATGGGGCAATTTCCATGGACCCCATCATGATGTTTATTTTCCTTACATGAAAAGAGGTCATCTAGACCTTTCATTTTGGTGGAGAAGGAATCTCCACCGTTGATTTTTGATTTGGTGGGCCCACCTGTATTGGGACCCACTTGATGTAGGATTGAATGCATGGAAGGGAGGGCCCATAGTGCCGATGTCCCTCCATCACACATGTCCCCCCCCTCTCTCTCTCTCCTTTTCTTTTTGTGATGATGTAGTTGTGTGGCCCACTCGGATGGACCCCACCTTGGTGTATGTCTTATCCACACCATCCGTGCATTTGGTGGCCCACCTGAGCAAGGCTCACCTTAAATGCATGTGTTATGGCCAAACTGTCCAGTGTCCAGAGACGCTGGACGTGAAATGAAAACCAAAATATTAGCTTGATTCAACAAGCTTTCGGGTGGACCATTCATGCAGGCCCCACCTTGATGTATGGGTCCAATCCATGCTGTCCATTCCATTCCCCAGCTCATTTTAGACGTTGAGCCGAGAAATGAAGTTAATCCGATTATCTGGCTGGCCATTTTATAGAAAACATTGGTTCTTACCGTTAAAATCTACTTTGATTTTTCTACACGCTAAAACATACCGCATATTGGGCTTGTTTGGTCTGTCTTGAGCCATGGAATGCAATGGTTGAAGTGGATCCACTTGATGCTGGCCACACGTACGAAAAATCATGGAAATACTATTTTTAAAAAAATATATATGTTTAGCGCCCGCTGTTACTGATGCTGCAGCAGGACGTTGCTGTCTTTAAGACAGGGACGGGTCCTAGTCGTGGGCCCCACCGTGATGTGTGCCGAACATCCACGCCGTGCATTTGGTGGCCCCCCTTTGGACAGTGGGCCTCCCAAAAATCAGCTGTATACAACACTCAGGTGGCCCACGTCATAGGAAACAGTGGGATTGGACGGCTGCCATCGAAACCCTGTTTGGGTTCACAGAAATTTGAATCCATATGAAATTTATTTTTCCTTCGCATCCTGGTCTGCGTGACCTTATGAACAAATTGGATGATAGATAAACGTTATGGTGGGCCCCACATGGGACCCACAATGATGTATATGTTTTATTCACACAGTCCATAGTATTGGACGGTGGAACCCACCATGGTTTATGTGTTTTAACCACATTGTCCACACCACTGGACGGTGGGACCCCCCAATAATGTATGTGTTCTCTCCACACCGTCCACACCACTGAATGGTGGGACCCACCATGATGCATGTGGTGCATCCAATCTGTCCAACCATTTTGACATATCATTTCATGATATGAGGCAAGGAATGAGTCAGACCTAAGGTTCAAATGGACCCCACCATTTAAAAGAGTGGACAGTGACCTCCACCGTTCAAACTTCTAAGGGCCACTGTAGTTTTAAATAAAGCTGATATTTGTTTTCACTTCATCTATCACTATGTTAACTTATGAATTGGTTGGATCTCAAATACATTACGGCGGACCACACCAGGATGTGTCCAGCCATTGATCAGGTGGACCACACCACAAAAATAGTGAGATTTGAACGTCTATCATTGAAACTCATTTGGATCATGGAAGTTCTGGGTAGAGGTGGGCATTTCATACCCGATCCATTGGATCGAGACCCGATTCGAATGTAACCGACCAAATCAAGCGGCAGATCGGTAGCAGAAACCAGATCCGAAATATTTTCGGATCTATTCCGGATAGACCATGTTCCGACCCAGGACCCGATCTCTAATCCGACCCGATAGGATCCGACTCGAATGATCCGACCCGACCCGTATATATATATATATATATATATATATATATATATATATATATATATATATATATCTATATATATATATATTATGGGTGAAGGGAAATCACAAATATCAGCTTGATCGAAACCTTCGTTGTCACCAACAATTTTTTAATGGTATATGTTCAATTCACACTGTTTTTAGTGGTGTGGTCCATTTGAGGTTTGGATATACTCCAATTTTGAGATAATGCCCTAATATTATCTTTCAAAAGAGATGGACTGAGTGGATAAAATGCATGAATGCCATGGGCCCACCGAGTTTACTTAAGTACGCAATCCGCCCCTTGTACCGTTGTACAAAGCTTCTTTAAGAAGCTAATACAAAGCTTCTTCGAGAAGCTACCTTCCTACAAAGCTTCTTCAAAAAGTAACCCGTCAGTCATGTAGTTATTTTGTCTACTTAGGAAAGTGTGTGGGGCTCGTTTTAAAATCTTTTGGTTTATCCACACCGTTCATCGTTTTTTCAGATCATTATAGGACATTGTCTAAAAATGAATAATATTAAAAGATCATCTCGACCACACCACAAATAGAATTAGAAAATGATTTTCGCCATTAAATAATCCGTGTGGTCTCTAATTGGATAGTTAGATCTGTCTTATTTTTCGTCTCAAGCCTTAATACAAGGTCACAAAATGAATGGACGGTTTGGATATAACATATATCCCATGATTAAATCCACACAACTAACTATTATATATATAAAATCAAAACTTTGCATGTATTTAAAAGCAAACTTACGTCGTTACGTGTCGTGTTAATATATAGTGAAAACATGAGTACGAAAGTGAAAAGTTCTTTCAGAGCTATGTAGGGCCCACCTTGATGTATATGTTTTATTTAAACCGTTCATCCATTTTGTCATATCAATTTAGCCTTTGATAAAAAAATGGCATATGTTAAAGGTTGAAGTGGACCACATTATATAAAAAGTTAAATTAAATTTACACATGTCCGAATCGTATCCAAGTGGATCCGACTCAGTTTTTCTGTCCGGGTTCGGGTAAGGTGAATCATGTATAGGATCTGTTCGATTCAGGTTACTCGGATTTAATTCTGGATCTGATCGGATTCGGGTCCAAGCACTGCTATTTCGGATCTGATCGGGTTAAACCCAATCCGTTCCGATCAAGACCGATGCCCACCTCTAGTTCTGGGTCAATGGGGAATTGTTTTCCCTCTTAATCCAGGTCTTTACGACCTTATGATTAGATTGGTTGGAAAATAAACTTTATAGTTGGCCCTGTGAATTATTTAACTGTGAAAATTATTATCTCCATTGCTATTTGTGGTATGGTCCATATGATTCTTTTTGGATGTTTGAGGCCCACCTTGGTATATATATAAGGCCCATGTGATTAGGCCCATCTTGATGTAGTTATGGCCCATCCGCTGAGGCCTACCTTGATATATATGAGACCCATGTTATGAGGCCCATTTGATGTATTGGAGGCCCATGGGTTGAGGCTCAATGGGATGGTATATAAGGTCCATTGTAATGTGATTCCACTGTGGTTTATGTGTTGACCTTTATAGTGGGCTATTCCTTGGGAGCAATGATGGTTTGACGCCCACATTGTAAGTACAATGTTGGTTAAATGTCCGCATTGTAACTCTCCTTAGGGCCCATTGATGGGCCCATACTTGTTGTGTGTAGGCTGTCTAGGCCCATCTGCGTTGTAAGGATAGTTCATTACTTTATAACTTGCTTAGTATAATTCCATGACTCATGCCATACGCATCATATGTATGCTTGATATGAGTAGTGACTGATCATAGCATATGCCATTGGGCAGATTATTTATGGGACTCACTGATAGGAGTTACCCATATGAGCGCATGGTATTTGAAGGGTTGTTGCATGGGACGCAGATTGCGTCTTACCCCCGCCTAGACGGTAATCTGTCCGGGCAGGGCTCTGTGGGCCCCCCCATGATGTAAGTGTTTTATCCAAGCCGTAAATCACTTTTCTCATATCATTTTAAGGTATTAGCCAAACACTGAGTAAGGTACAGTGCTTAAGTGGACCATAAAGTGGGGATTTAATATCCACCATTAAAAACTTCTTGTGAGCTGGGGAAGTTTTGGATCGAGATAATATTTGTTTTTTCACTTCATCCACGTCTACATGACCTTATTAATAGGTTGGATGATAAAAAAAACATCACGGTGGCCATTAAAAAGGTTTCAAGGGTGGGTGTCATTATCACTGTAGCTTCCTCCGGTGTGGTCCACTGGAGCTCATTGTATGCTTAATGGACAGTGTGATTCGCGTCCTGTTGCATGACTGGACAGTGTGATTCTTGCATCTCGCATTTGTGTGTCATGATCATTGTACGCCCTAGTGACATTAGGGTTGTGACTCCACAGGCACATCGTAGATGGCTGTATCGGATACCGAAAATACTTGGTTCTAGCACTGTGGGCACTTAGGATGTCCTTGGGTGAGAGTCCTAAAACCTTTTTGGTACCAGGAGATGCTCCAACGTCTAGACTGAGTGGATACATGAGCTCCAGAGTGCCGAATACCAGTAGGCCGCATCTCCCACTGTGTCATAGTCGGTTGGAAGGGAGTGTGACCTTATCTGCCTGAGTGAGGGGGCTATAAGCTAGGCTGAGTTTGACCAGCTCGTAAATGAGTCCGCTATCGACGAGCCGGATAGGTATTGACAGACTATTGGTCAGGCGGATAGTGAGGTCTATTTCACTCGCTGGTCTGTGTGGCTACGGAGGCGGCAGTCAGTGTGGAGTTTACTAGACCCCACTAATATCCCAGAGAGGAACTGTACTGATATGTGTACTTGATGAGGATTAACATGCTTGTATTGCATCTTGCATATGACATTTGGCTACATAGGCCTCACATCACATGGCCTTAGTATGGCCGATAGCATTCATGCCTTACATCACACAGCCTTGGTATGGCTGATTGTATTCATGGACTTACCCGCATATTTTCTCATTACTCTGATATTGTATACTTGACACTTGCCTTGTGCACACACTTACACCACCCTCTAAGCTTTTGTAAGCTTATGAACGACCGTTGCGTGCAGGTGTTGTTGGATGGCAACAACGTTGAGGGAGGAGTGCTTATCGGATTATTTTGGAGCTTTTTGATCATCTTGTATTTCCCTTTCCTCTTTATACTTAAAGTTTTTGATATAGTGGATATGTGGTGATGTTGTTTTGTGATTTGGTTATGCTCCATTACAAAAAGAATTCACACTGAAAATCCTCCTTGTAGGATTCTAGGATCGGAATCTGGCACATGAGTGCCGGGAGCTTAGAATGGGGCACTATGGAAGCCGTCGGCACTGGATTCGGTGATCGGGAATTTTGTGAGCCCATTTTCAGAGTTTGGGGCATGACATCTCTGATCTCTACAAGTGGATCCTTGAAAACCCTAGTTTCTTACCTTTGAATTTTACAAGTTTTAGTTAAAGTTATTCACCATTATTCTCCTAAATTTTCTTGGTTTAAATTACATCTTTTTTTAGTTCTAATTCTGGTTAGTTTCAGATTGCGTACAAGGTTCATTCCTTGTGGATTCGACCTCGGTCTTACCGAGATTATTACTATATCGCAATCCTATACTTGGGGTGGTGAACAAGTTTTTAGCGCCGTTGTCGGGGACTGACGGTTGCATTTTTCTGAGATTAATTAGTTTTGGAATTAGGTTAAGATTAGGGTTTTTCTAATTTTAGGTTTTTCTGTTTTTAGAAACTAACCTAACTTTCTTGTTTTGTAGGACCCTGATATAGACTTTCTAAATTGGTAATCTCTTTCTAATTTTTCTAGTTTTTCTATCTTCTATTTTTAGATTAGGTTTTATTTTCTATTTTTAGAAACTTTCTAATTCTAGGATTTCTTTTAATTTTAGAAACTAACTTTCTTTCTACTTTTAGGTTTAGAACTTTCCTAAGTTATTTATTTATTTTTTTTAGAAACTTTCTATTTTTAGAAACTAATTTACTTTCTATTTTTAGAAACTGACTTGTTTTGTTTTATTCCGCAGGTTTTTAACTTAGGAACTTCTAATTTGGTAACTTCTTTCCAACTCTTTTCTTTCTTTCTTTCTTTCTATTTCTTTTCTTTCTTTTAGGTTTATGTTTAGAATCTGACTTGAGGGCTACAAGTGTTTCATGCCTAATTGGGTACGTGATAACACTCGACGTCTCTTGACTGAAGGAGGATTGATTGAGGGGTTAACTATCCATTGCAGGACTAGACACCGCTCGAGATTTCCAGAGTTAATTGAGGTTATGGCTGCAAATCAACTGACCAATCAACCAAAAGGACAACGTCAACCTCGGGTTGGGGAAGACAAGATGAGAATGAGGTGCATCAATCACCCTCGCCTCATACTTTATGAGATTATTTACAACCGGCGGGGGTGAGCACGCCTTCATGCATGGTTTTTCCAAAGAATACAGGACACATGGATATTAAGCCAGGGGTGATCCAACTAATTCCTAAATTTCATAGGCTTGAGTCAGAAAAACCATATTTACATATGAAAGAGTTTGATGAGATCATAGCCACACTATACTTTCCTAACGTGTCTGATGATACGGTCAGGCTGAAACTCTTTCCCTTTTCTTTAAAAGAGAAAGCTAAGACATGGTTACATTCACTATGTCCTCGATCTATTGGTAGATGGAATGACACGACAAGGGAGTTCATAAAGAAAATTTTCTCATACCATAAGACGAACACCCTTAGAAGGTTGATCATGAACTTCTACCAAAGGGAAGATAAAATATTCTTCCAATGTTAGGAGCGGTTCAAGGATCTTGTCAGTTCATGCCCACATCATGATTTTGAAATGTGGCGCATTACGAACTTTTTCTATGATGGACTGACATCTCCCATGTGCCAATTAGTCGAGACGATGTGTAATAGGGAATTCATGAATAAAAGTGTCGATGAGGTGTGGGATTACTTTGATAAGCTTGCTGAAAACACACAATCATGGGACATCTATTCAAAACCAAGCACCATGTCTAGGCTGACTCAATCTAAGGAAAGGGGTGGAATGTGTCTCCTGAAAGAGGACGATAATATCAGTACTAAAGTGGCTAATCTTACCAGGAAACTCAAGGCCATGGAATTAAAGAAGGATAAGGCTAAGGAAACTGTTTGCGGTATTTGTACTTACAACATTCACACAACTGAAAATTGTCTAACAATACCTTCCTTTCAAGAGGTGTTGAATGAGGAATCCAATGCCGTGAGCAATTACCAAAGACCTTTCAATGGACCTACCTCTAATACATTCAATCCTAGTTAGAGAAATCATCCAAACTTCAGTTGGAGGAATGGACAAACAGCTACCCCTCAAGGTTTCTTCAATCAAATTCCACATTAAGATGACCCGGTTCTAAAACATCTTCAAAAGTAAGAGCTTTTCAATCAAGGTATGCTACAAGCCTTTCAAGACCTCAAAAAGGCCATACAAGGACTTGATACTAAACGTGCGATTGGGAATAAGGGGAGCCTTCCAGCTCAACCTCTTCCCAATCCAAAACCACAAAATGAAGTTAACGACCCAAGCTCTTCAAATTAGATGAAGCAAGCTAAATCTAGTACCACTCTTAGGAGTGAGAAGACTATTGACAAGACCATTCCGGTTAGGGCTGAGAAGCCTAAGGACCCAGAAGAGGGCAACAATGATAGATCTAGCCATACCCCACAAGAACTAGAACCGGAACCTCAAAGAAAGTCAGTTGCTCCATTTCCCTAACGGTTGGTTGCACCAAACCTCTCTCTAATTCTCAGGACATTTTAGAGGTATTGAAACAAGTGAAGGTCAATATTCTTACTTGATGCCATAAAACAAATACCTTCATATGCCAAATTTCTAAAAGACTTGTGTACAACCAAAAGATGACAAAATATTCAAAAGAAAGTCTTCTTAACTGAGAAAGTGAGTGTCATCCTAAAGCAAAATGTGCCACAGAAATTCAAAGATCCTGGTAGCCCAACTATCGTTTATGTAATTAGAAATTACCATATTGAGCACGCACTTCTTGATTTAGGAGCGAGCGTAAATATAATTCCTTATTCGGTGTACAAACAGTTAGGTTTGGGTGAATTAAAACCCACCTTAACCATATTACAACTCGTCGATCGCTCTGTTCATGTGCCGAGAGGGATAATTGAGGATGTGTTGGTCCAGGTTGACAGATTCTACTACCCTGTAGATTTTATCGTCCTAAATACTGAACCCATCAGTAACATGAGTACTCAGATTTCCATCATTCTTGGTCGCCCAGTCCTTGCCACTTCAAACGCAATTATCAATTGCAGGAATGGAGTCATGAGTATGTCTTTCGGGAATATGACATTAGAGTTAAATATCTTTTTCAATACAGGCAGACGGTTAGAGGATGATGATGATTTCCATGACATTAATATGATTGATTCTTTCATGGAAGATAGAACGCCTTTGACCTTATCCTCTGACCCTCTAGGGAGATGGTTGCCATGCTTGATATTGTGCTGGTACTTGAAGTTAATCGGTGGAGGCCACAATTTAAAGAATTGCCCCAAACCGAAGAAGTGCCTTTGCCGTCTAACCTCAAGGCATCGAAGTTTGACCTAAAACCTTTGCCCTCTGATTTGAAATATGTTTATTTAGGTTAAGATGAGACATACCCGGTGGTGATTTCATCCCACCTTGAGTAAGAACATAAGAGTATGCTCATATCTACTCTCGTTGAGCATAAGAGAGCCCTTGATAGACGATTGTGGACCTCAAGGGAATTGACCCTTCGATTTGTACTCACCGCATTTTTCTCGAGGATAATGCGAAGACCTCTCGGCAATCACAACGTAGACTAAATCCAAACATGAAGGAAGTGGTTAAAGCCGAGGTTCTTAAACTATTGGATGTGGGTATCATATACCCTATATCCTATAGTCAATAAGTGAGTCCAACTTAGGTGGTTCCTAAGAAGTCCGGAATCACCATCGTAGCCAACGCCAATAATGAACTCGAGACAACTAGAGTACTATTGGTTAGAAAATGTGCATTGACTACATGAAGTTAAATACCGTCACGAGGAAAGACCATTTTCCTTTGACCTTCATTGATCAAATTTTGAAAAGGTTAGCTGGTCATTCCTATTACTGTTTCCTTGACGGCTATTTGGGCTACAATCAGATAGAGATAGCCCCTGAAGTCAGGAAAATACTACATTTACATGTCCTTACTGTTCACTCCCCAAGTATAGGGTTGTGATGTAGTAATAAACTCGGTAAGATCGAGGTCGAATCCCACGAGGACTGGTTGTCACAATTCAAATCTATGACTCTCCTTAACTAATCCAATAAATAATGGAATAATCTACTAAGCACAATTCTATAAAAAAAATAATTAAGAACAGGGAATAAAATTCAATCAGAGAGAGAGCACTAGGACTTTCGAATCCACCCCTAATTATCCTAACCCTTGTTTTGTTTGTTGATTCACCTTGATCTTGATTGATACCACTTAAATAGAGAAAGCACAATCTGTGTCCTAAATCGGGCATACAGACTGTCTAATTCCTTTAAGCAATGCCATGAATAACAAATTCCATGTCCTTGGTCGGGCACATGGAATGTACATTCATTAAAGCACCCTGTTTCTTCCTCTCTAGGAAACCTGTTCTTGATCAGACACAAGCACCTGTAATAAGCATCCATACAACATCCATCTATATACTTTGATCAAGTTCATAGATGGAGAAATATGGAATTTAAACCCGTAAAGCCCACTCAGAGAAAGAAACAAATTAATTAAAATTCAAAGTAAATCAACCAACACAAGAGTTAATCAAATTAGGGGCTTCATCTCAGCCCTAGCTGAGAGATTAGTTACCCATAAAATCCATAAAAATATATTAAATAAAATTCATAAAATAAAACGCCAAACCGAACAATCTCTCTCTCTTCTTCCTTCTCTTTCTTCTCTTTCTCCTCTCCCTGGCTCTGGATCTCTAATTCCTTGGATCTGAATCCCTTCCCCACGTCCAAAACTTCCCTTTTATAGTTGCTGGATGGCTGGAATCGGTGGCAGAGTCGTAGACGGACTCGAAGTGCAATTTTTCGCAGCCGTGATCGGTGGGCCCCACAGAGGTGTTTTCTGGAAAATCCACCCCGTCCATTGGATTCAGGACGAAATTTCAGTTAAGAATGGGTGGTTTTGAAGGTCCATTGGCGCGGCCCACAAGAGAAATCTCAAAAGATCAGATTTAAACGTCGCCGGGCAGCCTTTGTGGCCTCTGATCATACACATGTGTACGCATGGGAGTGAAATATCAGCATGGGTTTGTAGTGTTCGCGGCCCTCTACAAGATGGACGGTTCAGATCAGTCGTACGGGCGACGTGTGGGGCCCACAGTCTTCCGCAAAACGGGGCAGCGACGTGCGTTACGCGGACGCGGACGGGGATCTCCTTCCGCTGCGAAGATGGTGGGGCCCATTCCTCTGAGTAAATGGAAAATCCACTCCGTTCATGAGGTAGCCATCGAAAAACCGTCCGGAAATGTGTAATTTTCGCCTACTGTTGATGAGGCCCACCTGACTTTCTGCCCGACCGTTCGTTTGTATATGAACGGTTGAGATCCAAAAAAAACTTGTTTCTTCCGATTTCGTCACCTAGGTGGTGGTTATCGTGGCCCTAGGAAGTGGATGGACGGCTTGGATTGTCCATTTGGACAACAAGTGGGACCCACAACTCGATCCAACGATCGGTTTGCGGAGACACTGCCGCAGCGAGATTTTTGAAGAGAGACGGGTCAGCGCTCTCGCTGACCGTCCCGGCCATCCGGTGTAGTGCGGGAGTGCACCATACTGTGCACTCACAGCCACACAGGTGGGGTCCACTGCAGTGTTCATGAGAAATCCATTCCATCCAATTATATTGCCTCCCCATTTAAGGCGTTGATTCCAAAGTTGAAGCATATCCAGATTGTAGGTGGGCCCAGAATCAACGGTTTGTGGGCTGATTTGTCAGTTGGGCCACTTCCCAAGATTTTCAAGGGCTGAAATTTAATATGTACGGTTGATTTATGGTCCCCATCACATGTATGAAGTTTCGAGTTGATCGGATGGCGGGAAACATGTGATCTTGCATTCTGGACCCTTTCAGGCCTCTTTATCGTGCTTTCCTCAGATCCCAGGCGTGTAAAATTTTCATTATTAGTTTTCTGGAGTCCATCCCGTGCTCTGATAATTTCGGAGCGTCAAATCCATGCTTTTAACATTAATTTTCAATACACGCTCCTAATTTCCTCCTGTAACAAAAAATATAATTAAAATCCGATATTAGGCCTTATCATGTATATAAAATAGGGCAATACTCGGGGTCTAATATGCAATATTTGACCCTGATCACTTACGACACCTTTGCTTACCAAAAGATGCTATTTGGACTATGTAATGCCCCCGCTACTTTTCAGCGATGCATGATGAATATTTTTTCTGATATGGTGGGATAATATCTGTAAGACCCGTATCCTAGACCGTACCATTCCATAGGCTTCCACGGTCTTCCCGGTGGAATTTTGGCAACCTTCGACCCTTAACCGGCAATTGCGCGCGACCCTAAGTCACAAGCCATCAACCCGATTCAACTCAATCCAAGACTAGTACTCTAGCGACCGCGCCGTCACCACGGTTTCGACGCCGTGACTCGCGCACCGATTCGATACCCGGGCCAGGAGATGTAGGCTCGTGCTTAGTACGCGGAAAAACGTCGCACAAGAAAATCTCTACCAAATGTCAAATCAATCCCATCAATCAATTAAGGTACACATCAATCTCACCTCATGTCAAGTACACATCAACTTTCACTCATCCCCAAGCAACCCTAAAGTCAACCTTTCCATCCCATCTCTTACACACTCCATCACTCACCATCTCTCATCCCATTACTCCACATCACCACTCCTCTCTGTCTTACAACAATCTCTCTCCCTCATTTTCTCCAAGCAACCCACGTCCATGGCTTCCATGGGGGAGAAGCTAGTATGACCCACTTCCTATCTCCCATGTTCACCGTCCTAAGTCAATCTCAACAGTTGAAATTGTTCATTTGGAGCTCTAGCATGCATTGGCGGAAGAAAGAATGAGAGATCTCGAGGTGGGTGTTTTTCTTTGTTTTGTTATGTGGATTTGATCATTGGAGGGCTTACATGTGGTGGGACCCATCTCGATGTATGCCTTGTATCAATGAGGGACCCATAGTGGCGGGATCCCTCCCATTTCCACCGCTCTCTCTCTCTCTCCCTTTTTGTGATGAGGAAGTGTGGCCCACTGAACCAGACTGTTCGATCATGAGGCCCACCTTGTTGCTGGATTTCGGCAGGCCCTGGATAAAGGGAATCACAAATATCAGCTTAATTTGTGGACCCATGCGATGTACATGTGAGATCCACACCGTCCGGGCATTCAGGCCGTGTGATGTATGGGTTTTACCACGCTGGTCATCAGCCGTGTGGTCCACCTTGATGATACGTGGTGTCCACGCGTGTGGAGCCACCCAATCTACACTGTCCGTTTGTTGCTGCCCAGAAGCAATAACATAACTGTTGACTTGACGCAGCTGCTGTATTAACACAACAGGTGCTGTAGGACCACCACGATGTATGTGCTAGCTCCATCCATTGCAGCGTGTGGGACCCAGCCCACACGTGTTGCACGTGTGGATGGGACCCACCTGATTTTGTGTTTTATCCAGGCCGTCCGGTCTATGTGGGGCCTACCTTGATGTATGTATCCTATGCCCACACCGTCCATCTGGACGGTGCTGTGGGGAGGGCCAACCGTGATGTATTTATCCACTCCGTCCATCTCCCTCTGAACGGTGGGTGGCCACCTTGATGTGTGTAATCTGCACCGTCCAATCTGGACGGTGCTGTGTGCAGGCCACCATGATGTACGTCTTTCAACCGTCTTGGCCAAACGTCTGATGGCCTGGACGTTGTACCTTTTAATATAATAATATATATTTATATATGTATATTATATATATTAGTTTATAATATAATATTATATTATGGTGTATGCCTCCATCCACCCATTGTAATACGTGTCTCATCTCCACCGTCCAGATCACTGGACGGTGGACACCACCATGATGTATGGGTCTATGCACCATCCAGACAGTGGACGGTGGCAACCACCTTGATGTATCTATATCCTCACCGTCCAGCATTTCTGGATGGTGGAGCCAGGCCACACATGTGGTGCATTCCACACCACCCAAGATTAAAGTGGATTCAAATCTCTGGTGGGCCACGCCTGTGGGACCCACCTTGACATCTGTATTTGGTATCCCCACCGTCCAGAGATCTATGGACGGTGCTGTGGGGACCCGTCATGATATATGTGGTTTATATCCATGTCATCCACTGTTTTGGGGATGTAGGACCCACCCACACGTGCTGCACATGTGGGGTGGGCCCTACCTTGGTGATGTGCTGCACGTCTGCACCATCCATGGGACACACAATGATACCTCGCCCACCTTTTACGTGTATTACATCTAACACGTGGGGCCATGACGTATGTTTTTCCAGCCATGCATCTGCAATGATGCAGATCAACACCAACCATGAAGTATGTGTTATATACATATTGTTCATCCATTTAGGGCCTTGGGCTGTCCATGAGGCCCACCATGAGGTGCATGTATTTCATATCCGCACCGTCTATCCATTTTAATGGCGCAGGGCCCACTCGCTGCATGTACTGGGCCCGCTTGCACTGTATAGGCCCACCATGCTTTGCATGCTTCATCTATACCGCCCAATCATTTGTAAAGATCATTTAATGGCATTACAGAGAGAATCAGTTAGATCTAAAATCGCAGTGGGACCCATTGTTATGTATTTCATCCATGTTGTCTGTCCGTGTTGTTGGGCGCGCAGGGCCAACCTGCTGTACCACATCAGTAAATTTTGTAGGCCACCATGAGGTATTTGTTTCATGGCCCCATTGGTGTGGCCCATCCATGAGGCCCATCATGATGCATATTTGAGGCCTATGTGCAGGGCCCACCTGTGATGTATTGAGGCCCATGTGTAAGGCCCACCTATTGTGTATTCGAGGCCTATGGGTTGTGGACCATTGTGATGTATTTGAGGCCCATGGTTGAGGCCCAGTGCGATGTATGTATGGCCCGTTGAGTTGTGTATGAATCCCTTGTGTGGGCCACTCCTTGGGAACAATGTTGGTTAAATGACCACATTGTTGGGCAATGATGGTTTAATGTCCACATTGTGACCTTCCCTTATGCCTTGTTCGGCCTATTCTCATTGAGGCCGACTATCGATCGGTGCGATCGTCGTGACCGATTTGCTAATCCTGATTATCTTGACCGATTACCGACTCTGATTGTCGTGACCGATTTGCCGATTTTGACTGTCGATCGGTGCGATCATCGTGACCGATTTGCTAATTCTGATTATCTTGACCGATTACCGACTCCGATTGTCGTGACCGATTTGATTCTGATTATCTTAACCGCTTGCCAATTCCGATTGACGTGACCGATTTGCCGATTCTGATTGTCGATCGGTGCGATTGTCGTGACCGATTGCCGATTCCGATTGACGTGACCGATTTGTCGATTCTGACTGTCGATCGGTGCGATTGTCGTGACCGATTTACTGATTCTGATTATCTTGATCGCTTGCCGATTCTGATTGACGTGACCGATTTACGATTCTGACTGTCGATCGGTGCGAAATTTTATTTTAAGGGGGTAGATTGTAACATCCTGAATTTTTTGCCAACCTGGGATTAGACGTCCTTGGGCAATGGGTCGATCCTAACACCTTATAAACTTGTCAGAACTCAATCCCAAAGTCTATAACCGCATTTGAACCCATTTCCCTTACAAATCCCACCCTTCACCACCTTGTTCCTCCAATTATTCTAAGTACTTTCACCCTAGACACTATCTTAAACTAGATAAGTAGTATAACTTGGATCACCTTATATACAAACTACAAAGGACTAAGTACCACCTCAGACAGAAATCTTATAGGACTAAATCCTTTAGAAATGAGACAAAGTAACTAAGTGCAAAATTAGATTAGCTACGAAATCCGCTAGAATCACTTTAAATATGATATGCAAGACCCAAAACTTGTAGAATCACTCGGATCAAATTCATTACCCGACTGCTCTCGAGAGCACGTTGAAACTCCGTATCAGTTCTGGACTGCACATCGGGAGTCCAAATAATACGAGGTTAAGGACTTAGGACCGCCTCGCTGGGCTTGACAACCATCTCAGAAATCAAATTTAGATAGTGTCCCACGGCTGTTCGCTTAAGTCCGGAGCGAGAGAGTGTGAGAACACTTGTTTTCTTTCCAAAATAAATATCTTGAATAGTAATCTGAGACTTGTCGCTTGCGGGTCAGTATTAAGCAACCTGATCATCAGAATCAGGCCAAATTACACCCTCGGATCAGGTAAAATTTCATAAACATATCCATGTACTCGGAATCTCCGATCGAGATCCACTGACTGTTGAACTGAAACTGGTCCGCCACGCATGATCTGAGAATCCGACTAAACCGAAAACTTAACTCCATGTAGATCCAATATCTGTGAGCTTAAGTCCGACCGCACATAGAAAATCGGCCGCCAGAAGTCCTCCGTTGAGCTGAAACTGGGCTACTTTGGCTATAACCCAAGTATACCCTAACCTGAAGTCTATTTCAGTGACTTTTTAGGCTATATAAGGACCTTAGAACCCTCTCTCTCACAGCCATACGAATTTGAGATTGAGAAGAGAGCAAAGAGAGAGAAAGTGTGGGAGATGTGGGAGAGTCTTCCTGCTGTGCTTCCCTGCTGTTATCCATGCCTAACCGCTCTGCTCTAATCGCTTTTCCGGCGATTTCGGTGTCATTTCTAGGTAAGAAACCCTAATCCTAATCTGATTTGGGGTGTTGATAGTTGTAGGTTATGAAATAGCTAACCTATTTCATTCTATAGGTTGCCAAACTGCCGAATACGGAAGCTTAGCAAACCTATCGACTTCGTTACTATTCTACGATAAAAGGTGCGGACTTTAGGTATATAGGTTATGGTTTTCAATGCTTTCAATGTCAGATAATGATAGATTCATGATCTGCATGCAATTGCACATGTACAAAGTGCTTTCTGTTTTCTGTTTCGATTAAAGACGTAGAATATGAAATTTTACATATTCCAGGTATTCATAGAAAATACCGTATACGTATATATTTTGGAAATGTGTTTGTCATGATTATTTGTTGTATGAATATACGATATATGGATAAAATACTTATTTGGCGAAAGGATTCGCCCTAATACATGTTTTGCCAATATACACTATGTATGTAGAAATAGTGTATTGTAGAAAGTACCGTATACGTATATATTTTGGAAATGTGTTTGCCATGATTAGTTGCTGTATAAATATATTATATATGCGTAAAATACTTGCTTGGCGAAGGGACTCGCCCTAATACATGTTTTGCTAACATACACCATGTATGTTGAAATAGTGTATGTTGTGAAAATGCTTGTGAGAGTAAGTGTTTGGATGATGATGCCTTAGGTAGGTGTTGAGATGGGATTCTCAACTACCTTAGAGATATGTATGATTTCCTCCATGAGGTAGTTTACTTAAACCGCTTACTTGTGAATTATATGTGTTTGTATTCTTGTTTATATGGTGCTTTATGACGTACTTTATAACATGCTTTATACATGCTTATGACATGTTTGTTAGCATGCTTGAATTACTTTGTTTATTATGCTTTACTCCACATGCTTTGAATATGGATTAATTGCGATTGAGACTATAATTATAGTCTAGACAATCGGTACCAAACTTGAGATCGTGGTTGAGATTCATTTCGCCACGTAGGACGTGTTTGACGACCCAAGTCGTGCGTTGCTTGTCGGCAGTGGTTAGGCCACACGAAGTGCTTATGCACTTCATGTCGTACAACTCAATGGGCGCTCGTGCTAGTCGAGCTCGTCAAGTAACCCGATTTGTCTAATGTATGTTCACCATGTTTGGTCACTACTGCTTGAACCTAGGGTACCAAACTTACCAGTGGAATCCCATTAACCATGGTACCTCGATCCGCTAAGACTCATGAGCCGGTCATGGTGGTATGAGACACCGTGGTCGAGCTGTCGGCCTACACTGGGGCCACGTGCCTCCCCGTTGTGACCATTGAGCAACCAGACTCGTGAGCTGATTATGGTGGTATGGGACATTATATTCAAGCTGTCGGCCTACACTGGCGTAGCCTGGCTATGGTCCCCAATCGGGTTGCATCCGGGTTCCATTCTCAATAAGTGAACTAGTCGGGCTTCGAAAATAGACTGCCAGTTGGTAGGACGTTAGTGGAGTGACCTCGAGCATACTCTAAAGCTGCGGTGAGGCGATGAGCCTTCCCATAGTAACAGAGTATAAACTAGGCCTGTATTGATAAGGTGATGGGGGAGTGGTGCAATGATTCTGTATAATAGGCCTGACAGCCCTTGCAGCGACCTAGAAACACACCATCGTATGAGATTGTCTAGGACTGATGACCCTAGAATGGATCATGTTTGGAAATGATACAAGGGAGGTACCTTAGTTTCCCAATCCTGCTGTTTGAAATGGACTAATAACAACTCGGTAATCATGTTCATCATGCATTGCATGTGCCTGGAAGATGTGGAGCACTGAGGAAAGCAAGTATGCCGCGAACGTGAAATGGTGTCGCATGTGGGAGTATGTCGGTGAGGGCATACATCATGACTGCATTCATACTTGCATTAATAAGAGTAGTTAGGAGTGTTGATTTTGCTGGTTTATCATTACTGCTTGACTGAGTTGATAACATGTTAACCTATGCTTTACTGTTCCACTGAGTTGATCACTCA
The DNA here is from genome assembly GCA_030180095.1 of Magnolia changhungtana. Lineage (NCBI taxonomy): Eukaryota > Viridiplantae > Streptophyta > Magnoliopsida > Magnoliales > Magnoliaceae > Magnolia > Magnolia changhungtana. The sequence continues at coordinate 8,121,672 of JASAUF010000652.1, forward strand.
CTCCCACGTTACGGGACGGTGTTGTACACACCAACCAGATTAGTTGAGTTTCAGGTGATGGCGATGCTTATGAAGCAGAGCCGGACTACTTCTATGATGATGAGGAGGAGTTCTCCTATCTGTATCTCTCTGGCAGGTCTATGAAGACCTGGTATTGTATTGACCGGGCTATGGTACTTGGGATAGAAGATATTACACTTCCTCACATTAGGTATATTTTAGAATTGTACTTGTAATTAATTAACCTGGTAACATCATCACACTCTGGAGACTCACCATAGTTTATATAGGTTATTTATCTATCACAATCTTCCGCTCGCAATTTAACTGTCTCTGGAGTATGATATGCTGTTTTGGCTTAATCTCACTCATGTTCAATGCACTAATACAGACAACATTCAATCATCATTCATTTTGTTGCATAAGTGATGCGTTGGAACTCGGGAGTTGAGTTTATGCTCGACCCCCGATTTTCAGGGTGTTACAGAAAGTCCTAAACCCTCTTGGTTCCAGAGGTTGCTCCAATGTCTAGATCGATTGGATGTATGAGTGCATGAGAGCCATATACCGTTAGGCTGCGTCTCCCATTGTGTCGTGGTCGGTTGGAAGGGGGTATGGCCTTACTTGCCCGAGAGGAGGGAGCAATGCTAGGCTGAGTCTGACCAGCTCGAGGAATGGGTCCGCTATCGACGAGCCAGGCCCGATGTTGGCAGGCGGATAGTGAGGTCTCTTCCACTCACCTTGTTGCAAGCGATGGGGCGGCAATCTGGTTTAGAGTGTAATAGACCCCGGTGATTTCCCAGAGAGGAACCGTACTGATATGTGGACTTATTGAGCATGATTTGTATACTCATACATTCATTTCATTCACTATCCACTCAGGCTAGTGGTGCACAACTAATTATTGTGTATGTCATGCCCCAAACTCAGAAACCGGGCTCACAAAATTTTCGATCGCCGAATCCGGCGCCGACAGCCTCCGTAGAACCCCATTCTCAGCTCCCAGCGCCCATACACCAGGTTCCGATCCTGGGATGCTACAAGGATGATTTTTTTTTCAACATCCGTTTAATTTGTAATAAGCATAACCAAAGGCATAACCCACAAACAACAACCAAAAACTCCATCACATTTCCACTATGATCAAAAACTTTACAAGTACAATGAGCATAAAGGGAAATACAATGAGAAAGGGCAAAAAGCTCCAAAAGATCTGCTCTGCGCTCCAGCCTCAGCGCTGCTGCGTCCTCGCGTCACCCCCCATGCAACGGTCGTGTATAAACTATGAAAACCTAGGGGGGTGTGAAAGTGTTTGCCTTAGGGAGTAATGCGGATATGCGTGTTCAGAGTAATGCGGAACATGCTGGTGAATCCATGAATACCATTAGCCGTACCGAGCTATGCGATGCAAGGCATGAATGATGTCGGCCGTACCAAGGCTATGCGATGCAAGATGCAAGTCAAGCATACAAATCCTCATCTAAGTCCACATATCAGTACAGCTCAAAATCTGGGATATCACCGGGGTCTAGTACACTTTAAACCAGATTGCCGCCCCATCGTGCGTAATAAGGTAAGTGGAAGAGACCTTACTACCCGCCGGCCAATATCGGGCTCGGCTCGTCGATAGCGGACCCATTCCTCGAGCTGGTCAGACTCAGCCTAGCATTGCCCCCTCCTCTCGGGCAGGTAAGGCCGCACCCCCTTCCAACCGACCACGACACAGTGGAAAGCGCAGCCTCCTGGTAATCGGCCATCGGCGCTCATGCACCCACTCGGTCTAGACGTTGGAGCAACCTCTTGGTACCATAAGGGTTTAGGGACTTTCACCCAGGGATATCTATAGCACCATATGTAGAACAAGATTTTTGGTATCCAATCCTGCCAACCACGATACGCCTGTGGAGGCTATGGCCCTGATGTCGTTAGGGCGTACAATAACCACATCACACAATGTGAATGCATGAAACACACTATCCAATCATGCAGCAATCCTGCGCGTATTGTGCGCTCATGTAGGGCAACACCGCCTAACCGGGAGCCCCTAAACAACCTGCCTGAAGGCATATGCTATGATCAGTCACTTCTCATGTCAAGCATACATATGATGCGTATGATCATGAATCATGGAACTATACTACACATGTTATGAAGTAATGAACTACTCTTGCAATGCAGATGGCCTAGACATGGATGGCCTACACACAACCAGTACGGGCCTATCGATGGCCCTAGGGAGAGTCATAATGCGGACATTTAACCAACACTATACGTGCGATGTGGACGTCAAACCGACATCGCTCCCAAGGCATTATCTGTCGTAATCATCATTACATAAACCATGTAGGGATCACACATTGCAATGGACCTTAGGTACATCCCATTGGGCCTTAAATACATCGAATGGGCCGTGTCACATGGGCCTTATATTCATCAAGAGGGCCACATCAATGGGCTGCACCAATGGGCCTTAAGTGCATTGCAATGGGCCGTAACCTGTGGCCTCTATAGTGCATCAAATGGGCCTAACCTCATGGGTCATATGTGTATCAGATGGGCCGCACCAATTGGGCCCCATACGTACATCGAATGGGCCTTAACCCATAGGCTATATATATATGTATATATATATATATGTGTATATATATATATATATATATATATATATATATATATATATATATATATATATATATATACCTACACATAGCACACGCACCACGCACACACACGCATGCACACACGCACGCGCGCACACACACGCATGCACACAACCCCTCACTCCCACCGTCCACTGGACAGTGGGAAGACACATACATTATAGGGGGCTCCACCGTCCAGCGGACGGTGGAGTGAAACACCTACATCATAGTGGGTCCCATGTGGGGCCCACCCAAATGTTTTCCACCATCCAACCTGTTAACAAGGTCACACGGACCTGAGTGAAAGGAAAACACAAATTTCCTCTTGATCCAAAACTTCAGTGGGCCTAAAAAAATTTCAATGGTAGACTTTCAATTCACACTGTTTCCCTTGGTGTGGGCCACCCGGTGCTTGGATCGGCCTGATCTTTGGAGGGGGCCCACTCCAGGGGGTGGCCCACCCTTTGAACGGGTTGGATGACAAATAACATCATGGTGGGGCCCACGACAAGAGCCGTGGGTGGCCCTGCCTGTCCGCCCAAGCCAGCGCAGGCGCTGCCTGCGCCCTCCTGACACAACAGAGGGAGCAGCCTCTGCTCCTCTTCTTTCTTTTTTTTTATTTCTGTAGGAATTTCATGTGTGGGACCCGCTACCGGAGGATCTGCTCCGCCCATTGCATTCACGGGCTCGAAACCCATCAATCAAGTCCAAAGTTCATAAATTTTTGGTGTGTGGGTAAAGCAATGCGGGTCCTAAAAGTTTCGAACGGTAGGACTAAGATTTTCAATGGTACGGCCCGCCTGTTCGTCAGATGGATCTCATTTTTTTTGGCTCAATGTCTAAAATGAGCTTGTGGAAGGAATGGACGGCGTGGATTGAACACATACAATAAGGTGGGGCCTACATGAGTGAGCTACCCCATGAGCTTAGAACAAGCTGATATTTGTATTTTTCCCAAACCACGTCCAGCGTCCAGGGACGCTGGACGTAGCATAAATGCATTAGAGGTGGGCCTTGTTTAGGTGGGCCGCCTCATGGAGGGTGGTGTGGATACAACACACACACAAGTGAGCCCCATCAATGGATGGTTTGGATAGAGTACATGCCTCATGGAGGGGTTCATTCAAGTGGACCACACAACCAAATCTTGATCTAAAGGAAAGAAATGAAAGAGAGAAAGAGAAGGAGAGAGATCGGTGAGTATGGAGGGACCCCGCCACTATGGGCCCCTCATTCAAAAGTACATCAAGGTGGGTCCCACATTATGGACCTTAAATCGACAAAATGAAGGAAAATAGGGAGCTACAATCACCCACCGCTTTATCTTCTTGTTCCCTCGGCTTGCCGATCTCCTTGTGCTCCTCTTTGATGGTGAAGATGAGAAATGGAAGGCTAGGATGAGAGATGAGAGGGAGAGGTGGGTCACACTTGTGGCTTGGAAGGAAATGGGGAGAGGCTCATACGTATGAAGTTTTTCTTGCTTGGGAATGGATTTGCAAATGAAGAGAGAGAGGGTTGTAAAGAAAGAGGAGTGATGGATGTGGTATGATGGATGTGGTGTGATGGGGTGTAAGAGCCCCTTTTCTTGACTTTTTTTGGCAAATGGTGTAAGAAAGCATGTGTGTTGTAAGAACTTTTTGACTTTTGGGGCTTATTTGGGAAAATGTGAAAGTGATGTGTACTTGACCCTTGATGGATTGATGGATTGATGGATTGATGTGACACATCGTAGAGATTCTCTTGGGTTCTGTAACGCGCGGTGTTTTCCTTGCACCGAACGCTAGCCCACATCTCCTGGCCAGGGTATCGCCTCGGCTCGCGAGTCGCGGCATCGGAACCGCGGCGACGGTGCGGTTGCAAGGATACAAGTCTTAGGTTGAGTCGACTCGGGTTAACGGTGTATGAATCAGGGTCGTGCGCAGATACCGGTAAGGGTAGAAGGTTGCCAGAATTCGATCGAAAATACCGCGGGATTCTGCGGAATGGTACGGTCTAGGACACGGGTCTTACAGTGTACCTTCACATAGCATAGATTTTGGTTGGGCGCGACACTAACTTGAGATTAGGAGTTTACCACATTGAGTCTGACTATCCAAATTTAGGTATGGGACTGGTTTGGATAGAAGTTCTTTGTGATAAACCCCATAGCTTGTGATACTATGTACTATCATCCCGACTTCACTCCAGCTTGGTCATTTCACTTGCATCGCATATTGCATTACATCTGCAACATATGACATTTTGGGTTGTTATGTTTTAGCACTTATATAGCCTAGACGGACTTAACATGATTTGTATATTGCCCTGCATCCTTAACACATAGTATTTGACTTATTGTCTTCATATTGCATAACTGATCTATATTGCTTCCTCAGTATATTGGTTATTATATTTTTGCATCGCATAGCCTTGGTACGGCTGATAGCATTCATGGATTTATAGATTGCCAGTATTTTCGCTTACTCTGATATCGTATGATTCATGATCTTGCCTGTATTACCGATGTTATATGATTTATGGCATTGTATTGCATTCTTGGCACTTACCTTGTGCACACACTTTCACCACCCACTAAGCTTTCTATAAGCTTATGCACGATAGATGCGTGCAAGTGGCGTTAGGTTGCAGCAGTGTTGAGCTTGGAGCGTGCAGCTGTCTTCTGGAGCTTGATTTTTGATTTATGTATTTCCCTTTCAGCATTGTACTCAAATGATTGTATTAGTAGATATGTGATGATGATGCTGTCTTTGTGAATTGGGTAATTTTGTGGTTATGCTTATTACATGTTAAATGTAAAAAAAAAATCCTCCTTGTAGGATCCCAGGATCGAAATCTGGCGTATGGATGCTAGGAGCCAAGAATGGGGTACTACGGAGGCTGTCGGCGCCGGATTCGGCGAACGGGATTCCTGTGAATCCGATTTCTGAGTTTGGGGTGTGACGAGGAAAGACCATTTTCCTTTGACCTTCATTGATCAATTTTGAAAAGGTTAGCTGGTCATTCCTATTATTGTTTCCTTGACGGCTATTTGGGCTACAATCAGATAGAGATAGCCCCTGAAGTCAGGAAAATACTACATTTACATGTCCTTACAACACCTTTGCTTACCAAAGGATGCCATTTGGACATGTAATGCCCCCGCCACTTTTCAGCGATGCATGATGAATATTTTTTCTAATATGGTGGGGCAATATCTAAAGGTCTTCATGAACGATTTCTTTGTCTTCGGTCCATCTTTCGGCGAGTGCTTAAAGAGTCTTAAATGTTTATTGAAAAGATGTGAAGAAAAGAATTTGATACTCAATTGGGAGAAATACCATTTCATGGTTCGTAAGGGAATTGTCCTTGGACATATCATCTTGTCTAAAGGAATCGAGGTAAATAAGGAAAAAATTGATCTTATCTCTAACCTACCTCCACCCAAGAATATACGAGACGTGTGATCCTTTTTAGAACACGCCAGGTTTTATAGAAGATTCATAAAGGACTTTAGTCTTATCTCTCGTCCTTTATGTAATGTACTTCAAAAGGATGCACCATACGAGTGTACTGAGCAATGCTAGGAAGCTTTCACGAAGCTTAAGGGCATGTTGACCATTGCACCTATCATGCAGCCACCCAACTGGAGCCTTCCTTTTGAACTTATGTGCGACTTGTTTGATTATGCTCTTGGGGCAGTTTTAGGCCAAAGAAAAGAAAAGAAGCCCTACGTTATTCATTACGCAAGTAGAACTCTAAATCCTGCCTAAGTGAACTACTTGACTACAGAAAAGGCTTAGTCCCAGTATTCTCTTTGGGTAAATTTAGGTCCTACTTGATTGGATCCAAGATCATCATTTACACAGATCATGCAGCACTCAAGTATCTTCTTTCTAAGAACAATGCTAAGCCCCGCTTGATAAGATGGATCCTCCTACTCCAAGAATTTGATTTAGAAATAAAGGATAAAAAGGAAGTAGAGAACGTAGTGGCTGACCATCTTTTCCACCTTAATTCCTCTCTGATTCCCTTGAGATGGCATATATCAATGACATGTTCCTTGATGACCAATTATTCAAAGTCTCCCATTCACCTTGGTTCACTGATATTGCCAATTATCTTGCCACTGGTTTCAAGCCGACACATTGGACTATGTAAGATAAGAAGAAAATTTTCATCAAGGTGTGCAAATTCTTCTGGGATGATCTATATTTGTTTAAATATTATCCAGACCAAATCATAAGGAAATGTGTGCCAGACAATGAGCATCAAAGTGTCATCTCCTTTTGTCACTCTCAAGCCAGTGGTGGTCACTTTTCTGCTAAAAAGACCACGACCATGATTCTGCAGTATGGCTTTTACTGGCCTACTATGTTAAGGGACACTCATGAGTTTTGCAAGTCTTATGAGCGTTGTCAGAAATTGGGAGCATTGTCCCATTAAAATATGATGCCCTTGAACCCCATCATTATCATAGAAGCATTTGATTGTTGGGGCATCGATTTCATGGGACTATTCCCCCAATCCTTTGAAAATCTATATATTTTGCTCACTGTAGACTATGTCACTAAATGGGTCGAAGCAATTCCGTGACGGAACAATGACCATCGTACGGTCATTAAATTCTTAAAAGAGAACATCCTTTTCCGGTTCGGAATGCCTTGAGCCATCGTTAGTGATGGGGGCTCACATTTTTGTAATAAGCCATTCGAGAATTTAATGAAGAAATATGGTATCTCTCATAAGGTAAGCACTCCATACCACCCACAAATAAGTGAGCAAGCCGAGATTTCCAATAGAAAAATTAAATATATTTTGGAAAAGACGGTTAACCTAACTATAAGGATTGGTCAATTCGATTGACCGATGCCTTATGGGCTTACCGTACTGCATTTAAGACCCTTACTGAAATGTCTCCCTTTAGACTTGTCTATGGGAAGGCTTGCCACTTGCCTGTGGAGTTAGAACATAGAGCCTACTGAGCAATCAAAAATCTGAATTTCAATTTGGACAACGCTGGCTCGCTACGCAAACTTCAATTAAATGAACTTGAAGAAATCCGAAACGATGTGTATGAGAACTCGAGAATTTACAAGGACAGGATGAAGGCGTTTCATGACCAACATATTCTGTGAAAATCATTCACGCTAGGTCAGAAAGTCCCATTGTATAATTCTCAGTTACATCTCTTTCCGGGTAAGCTTCGATCTCGTTGGGCTTGCCCTTTCACCGTTATAACTGTTTATCCTCATGGGGCTGTCAAGATTCGGAATCCAGACAATGACAATGAGTTTAAAGTGAATGTACATGAAAAGGCCAAGCTATAAGTCCTAGAGGGGGGGTGAATAGGACTATGCCAAATTTATAAATAAATCAGCGGAACTAAAGTAAATCAATACCCTTACAATTATGAATCAATTCACAATGCTAAATATAAATCACCTTGATAAATAATTATTGAGAGATTGATACAAATTCAGTTCTAAGGACAACCTTACACCATAATAAACAAGGGCTTATGGTAGGACAACCTTATTTCTAGAACCTCTTTTGAATCAAGAACTCAATGTTAATATATGTAAATGAAATAGCAAGGAATTGAAAATAAATACAGAAGTAAAGATCTAAATTATTACAACAATCCCCACACTTGCTTGAAAATGTAAATAGTTACAACATTCACATCCACTTGTACATTCCACACAATCGAATGATAAAAGATATGAAAATTAAGCAAGCATTCAATCCACAAGACAAAGAGTTATAGTGGTTCGCCTGTGTGTACACCAACTATTTTCCAATAGCCACACAGAATGCTACTCCACTCCTAATATCCTCACACAGGGGATATTAGCGTTCACTATCAAATAGGTTTTCTCAGGTTCACCAAAACCTTTACAATTGTGTCTTTTTCACTTGGGCTTACACAATTCAAAAACCCCTTTTTCGAGTTTTTGGTTTTCCTCAGACAACCAATACAATGAGATTTTTAAGCTCAATCTCAAACAAAACCAATACAATGAGATTTTTCTCGCTTAACCTCAAACAAAACCAAAAATAAATGAATTTTACAGAAATGTAAAATACTGAATTTCTCCTTTAGCGGCCGTTAGAACCAATCGGAGTAGATGAATGAATATCAAAGTTCAATTTCCAATACTCACATTCAAGGTTCTAAATTCTAATAGATTTTAGATTTTAACTCGTTGGGCGTAGCTATATTTGATTTTGATTCCAAGAAGAAGGAATAAGATAATTCCTCTTTTCAAATAAGATTGGAATAGAGAAACAAAATCAAATTAAATAAGCTAGCAAAAAGGAATATTAAATAAGCACAATTTAGCTTAAAATAAACACGAGACTTATCTCGGAGTGATTACTTGAAAATTCTTGAAATGGAATGGAGTTGAGGATGTAAAACTCGAATTTCGTGTTCAATTTATAGAAGAAAAAATCGTTCCTACGTGGTCTTAGAAACCTAGGGTGGTCGTAGCTCTAACAATTTTTGAAAAATTGCGCGATCTTTGAAAGCCGTTCCACGGCCCGGTCGTGAGTACCCTACGACTAGTCGTGGGTCACCTACGACCCAGTCGTAGATACCTACGACCTGGTCGTAGGACTATGAAATAAGTTCTTTGGATTTTCGGTCGTAGCTCCACGGCCTGATCGTGGACAAGTCGAAGCCAACCTACGACCGGTCGAAGGACTTCCAGATCGGTCGTGGGCGTACCAAAAATTCCGAAAAATCTTCAACTAATTAGGACTGATCGTGGAATTTCTTGGACTAGTCGAACCAATGCTAGGACTGGTCGAACAAGAGCTAGGACTGGTCTTGAAATAGACCAAACTTATGTTAAATAAACATTTGATTTATGTATCCAAAATGACCTACTTAAAGGGTCAACCTAAGGTCATTCAAACCTGAAACATGTCGTATGGACATTGAACTTCAACCATTCAACAAATGTAGATTGTTTGAACCAATATCAGGCTTGAAATCTTGAACAATATCAGGCTTGAAATCTTGAACATCAACATAGTAGCTTCTTGAACTTCAACATCTTGAGCTTCAACTTGTAGCTTTTTGAACTTTAACATCTTGTGCTTTAACTTGTAGCATCTTGAAGTATTTAAGCAGTGTCTTGAATAAAAATCATCATACCAGCACAAGACACAGATAGATGTTTTGACACATCAAAATTTGACAACCAAAGGAGTATGAGACCATAACCCTTACAGTACATCAATTAAAGCCATTTGTGGAGAAATTTGATTCAGAGGACATGTTCATACCTCTGACAGATCCTGTGTACCAGGATTGATCTCCTAGTCTGACGGAGGTACAAGTAGGTTTACTATTTTCATAGGACTAGGGTAGTTTACTTTTTGTCGTTCTAGGATAGTCGGCTTTATGCTGTTAGGATAGTTTATTTTCTAGTTGCTCTGGGATAGTTTGCTTTTTGTTGGTTTCACTCTTGTGCTGACCTACTTTCATGCTAAGATCTCTTTGGAAAAAGCCTCTTAATTCCTTTTTCAGGTACTATCTTTCCATCACTTCTCCTTTACTTTCGTTATCTCATGTGTATGGCATGCTTATATCTTTTACATTGAGGACAATGTAGATTTTAGGTTGGGGATGGGAGATTAGGTTACCTAATAAGTATTTTCTTGGTCTTGAGGTCTTGAGCAAAAATTATTAATTTTTTTTTTAATTTTTTCTGATAATTGTGTGAATTCAAGTGATTTTGAAGGCCATTCTTGATTTAAAAATATAAGATACTTAATGTTGGTAATTTATGACTCTTGGATTCAGTTATCTATTAGATTTCACAGTTAAGTTCGAATTATTAATCCATGATTAAAAGTTTTAAACATTGATTGAGTCATGATTTCACATGTCACATCTAGCTTACACATTAAGGTTTTAGTTCAATATTGAATTGTTAACCTGGTGATCATTAAGCATAGAAGGAACTGTTTCGAACAAGAAATAAATGCATTTGAATTGGGAGATTATCTTATTTAAGTGTAATAGAGAGAGAGAGAGTATGAAAGATAATCATCATCATATTTTATTAGTATTGAGTTCATTTGCATCCTCAAACATCCCTTGATTCTAAGATAGATCATTTAGAATATACAACTTGTAATTATTAAAGCTTATATGTCGAATCTTGAATTCGGTAGCATTTCGACAATTGCTTCAGTCATCTCTTAAGACTTAAGAGGAATGCTGAATTGATTAACCAATCCCTTCTTTGAGCTTGTCCTTTGTACGGAGGAGAGAGCCTGAAGTAATGAAGATCGAACTTGAATGCTTTCAGCAATTCTGGCAGCATTTCGACCCTATTTGGAACTAGCCACATGATGACCTGGTTGCGTGACCCGCGCTACCGATTTGTCGGTTACGCGGTTAGCGCAACTTGATGAGTGGGTTGAATGATCAGTGCAACTTGATGAGTGGGTTGCGCAGTTCGCGCAACTGGCTCTTTCTTCTGCTCCTCACCTTCAGTCTTCCTTTAGAGCTCTGCTCTTCTTCCAAAATTTCTCTCTTTTAAATGAGAGGGGAAGTGGGGTATTTATATGCCTCCACATGTGCCAACCCTCGATCTTTGTGCCGTGGGGCCCTTCTTTTCATTAGATCTAACCGTTCATCATGATCATTCTCTATCCTTGATTGCGCTACCCGCACAACAGAAAACTCGGTTACACGATCCGCGCAACTTGCAATCAGTTTGCGCGGTCCGTGTAAGGATGAAGACTATTTACTTACAGTTGCGGCTATTTGTGCTCGATTGCTTCCGCGGTCCGGGCAACTATTGCTTATTGTGTGACCCGCGCAACTGCCAAACAAAGCATTTAGTTCTTTCTCCTTTCTTCACTCAATATTTGACTTCTAATCTTCAATCTTCCTTGATAATTTTTCATGCTCCAACAGATGCCCCCTTGATCTATTCTTTGTTCCCTTGAATCAAAGAATCAGGATCAATCTTCATGAACTTATGAATTTTTTCTGAACTCATTGCGCGACCTGCACAACGGGCGCTCGAGTACCATACTCGACCCCATTTTCTATAAATAGTCGGGCATTTCTCATTTCCCCACTTTTTCACTCTATAGTGGTGAAACTTTGTTTCTTTGCTTTCTCCCCGCACAACCAATTGCCGTCGTGCAACGAATTTTCCATTCCTGCAAGGATCTGAGCTGTTGTGCTGCTCGTGCAACCTAACACCCGTTGCGCGACCCGCACAACCGCTACTTTGGCTATCTTCCCAAACTTCGCCAAATTTTCTAGACTTTAGCCACAATTTCCAAACTTTAGCCAGATTTCAACTTTTTAAACATGGCCCGCACAAAAAGGACATTTATTGCTGTCGATCCTCCTCCTAACCAACCTTCCCACCAAGAATTGCCAAACTCTGAACCCTTTCAAGCCGCAACATCCCAAGTAACAGTATCACCATCATCTCCTACTCAAACTTCGCATAAGTGATTTAAAACCACTGCTAGACGTCTTGCTTATATAAAAGAACCAGTACTCCCCATTTTTGACTTCACCCAGCGCATTAAGACATTATCATCTCCCATTCACAGGGCCATCACCATGGGCGATCTGAAAATGCCTCCAAAGCACGGTTGTGAATACGATTGGGATGAATGGTTGAAGATGACAGTGCATTATCAGACGATTAGCCAGAAGCCGCCTGCCAGAGAAGATACCCCTCCTTCTAAACGCAAGAAGCATCATCGAAACAAAGCCCAGGAGTTTCAAGAGAAGATTAAAGAACACAATAGGAAGAAATTCCACAACTCCTAGGAGTCGATCCGTGTTGTTCGAGGTATTATACAATTCAACAACCCCTACAAGCAGGGCTTTATAACAATTCCAATCAGTCTTCATCGCCATCACTTTATGCTGATTTGTGAGCCCAGGGATTATCTAACTATAGAAAGATTGGCCTACACAGAGTCTTGGTCGTTCAGGGAACCGCGACTATTAGAAGGTATCTTGTAGTTGCTGAAACCAAGACAACAAATTGGCGGCATCCATTCCATGATTTTCCTCATTCCTTCGTACGATCTTCACAGCTTATATCCAACTTGCTTTTATGAAACGGTCAAGCAACGTTTCAGCCATCGCCGCCTCATCTGGAGTCTAGAGGAATTCAGAACAAGAGGTCTTCTCACTCCTTGTAACTACTATTCTGAATGGGCCACTGCAATCTTGGCGAAACACGTGAAAATTTTGTCGAAGATCGATATTCTTACCGCAATTGAGGCAATGTCGCAACCCTTTTATAAGGAATCTTCTATCTTGTAGGTGTTCCTCAATTACTGGTGCCCTTCCATCAATTCTTTCTATTTCCCTGAAGGCGAAATGAGCATCACACTTTGGGACATTCACAAGATTACCGGTTTACCAATAACCAGAAAATTCTTTGATGAATTCGTCCGCACCAATGAGGAACTGGCTTTTGTCTCTTCACCTGATCGCATCCCCTCTATTTCGAAGTTGACCACCAAACTTTTTAAGGAAATGTCTAAATTCCTGAACATCCACAAAATTCATCCCATGCAATGACTGGCCCACTTTAGCAGAGCTCTCAAGTAAATTTCCTTCTTCTTTAATATCCTTCTATTGCAGCTTAATATATATATATATAATCTCAATTTCTTTTACTTATTTCCTTTTCTTCCAGGTTCAATGACAATCATTCACGAGAGCTCGAATGTCTTCGACATGGTATAAAAGGTTGTGTTGAGTATTCTGTCTATGGGGAGCTTTCAACATTCATTGCTTATTGGCTAAGCGTAGTTGTCTTCCTAAGTTCTAAATCAGCAGATGCTATCCGCCCATCGTTGTTTGTCGTAGCGGGTGCTATGGCTGAGGGACTCAAGTTTTCTCTTGCTCCTCCCGTTCTTTGCTCGATCTATAGAGGCTTTGGAGAGATTGTGTGCCATGTAAAAAGCCCTTCTGTCAGTTCCTCTTCAACTTACATGCCATGGCATTACTTTCTTGGTTGGCTTGGTATCTACTTCCCTTGGACTTTTGAAGTACCGGAAAAGGCTTACGTCCACCCTTCCCAAGTCCCTCTCTACTTTTTTCAAAAGATATCCATGGCAAAGAGATCTTATGACTGGGTAAAAGATACCATTTCCTTTGATGCCAAGATAAACTACTTCCATTTCAGTCTACCTCGTTATGTTGTAGATACGGAAAAATCAGATACAAAATTGCTCACTTCAGCCGAAAGGGGATTTTTTCTGTTAATTAGATCATGTAGTCTCCCGCTAAGGGAAGGGACAGGGTTCTGGCGAGAACCATATAATCCTAGCTGTTTCCCCCGTCAATTCGACTTCGATCAGGCAGTGCCAGAAGATTGCGGTTTGGTTACTCGAAGAATGCAAAGCTACGGTACTAACCCATTCAATTGGGCCATGGTTTGGAAGCAATTATTAGGCCTAGATAATTCTTCCTTCATTATTCCAGGCTGTGATTGTACTCCCAGATCGTCATACAACCATATGAGATGGTGGGTGCACCAATCATATTTGGTTAGAAAAAGTCTACCAGTGACTAGGCCCATATGGCTTCCACCTCCCGGGCTTAAGGGTTGCATCATTGAAGTGGGAGTCGGTTTCATCGCAGAGACTAGTCATGCCCCCTATGCTAGTCATCACTGCATCAAGATCTCTGTGGACAAACCTATTCGTGAGGTAAAGCCCGATAATACTCTTGAAGGATGGATAACATATGGTGATACTCGTGAATTTGAACAAATTCCTCTTAATCGTCCACGAAGAGAAGAGGTTGTAAAGAGACTTCCCCTCGGCCAGAGAATATCGCAAATCCTCAAGATCAGCCCTCTTCTTCTATTCATCCTCAACAACAGTTGGCTTCTTCTCCTGTCTCTAGGACTATTCACCCTCAACAACAGCCAACTTCTTCTCCGATGACAAGGTCCCGAACACGCACCCAAGCTTCTCCCTAGGAAGAGACTACTGTTACTGCTTCTCCAGTTTTGGCTACCGTAGCTTTTCAACCGGAGAGTCACCAGTCTCTTTCTTCTAAAGGAAAACAAGTTGTTATCGAAGAGTCGAGCGAAGGAGATTCGAGTAGTGGAAGCTCAACTTCTTCATCTGAACATACTATTTTCGATGAAAGCGAAATGAAAGGAGAAGATCAAGATGATGATTATGAGGAGGGAGAAGTTGATGATGGCAATAAAAATAATATAACTACGGAAGATGCTCCTGCAAAAGCTTCACCTATCGTAGGGGAAGAAGACGAAGAACCCCTAGACTATGGGGAATACGGATATTCGCCACGTAAGAAAATCTTGTTGTCATTGTTTACTTTTGTTCTTTTCTTCTTTCTTGTCTTATACATTTTATTTCAGGTGATCATACTGCAAATAAGGAGGCAGATAGTGCTTCTCCTCTGGATTTACCCCTTGTTGCACCAACAGCCTCACCGAGGTTCTTAATACCTCTGCAGGCAGTAGTACGCGGGATTGCTTTTCTGGTGGAGCCAACTGATTTGGCCATTCCCACTATTATTTCGAGTACTGAACGCGAAATAGTTTTCCCGATGGAGCCAACCGCTTTACCCACTCCCACTATTGTTGCTTCGAGTATTGAAGATAGGGCCCCATCTTTCGCTGAGATGGTAGAGCCTAATCTTTCCCTTGCCAAGGAAACGCAAGTGCTCACTGTTTTGGTACCAACAGAAGGTATACCCTTCTCCCCATTTACACTTTCCATATTACCTACATTTATAATTTTACTATAACTTTATATTTCTTTTTTCTTAATAGGGAATGTACCTCAAAGTGGTGCAGCAAGTTCTGGCTGCATCGGAACTTCATCAAATGTGTTATCCTTTGAGAAGGTTTTTGCGTACAAATTGGCACTAATTAGGCACTTCATACTAGCTATTGTTGAGATGTTCGAAGATCCTGATCAATGGTCAGATTTGGTCGTTACTTTAGATGTCCTGGATAGTGCTGCAAGGATGACCAAAGTCGATGTTTCCTCTCTACGCGATGCACTTCTAAGATTTCATAATTCGATAGCTGCTCTGTCATCAGTTGAAACTACAATCATTCCTCCTAAAATTTTGGAATACAAGAAGCAGCTTGCGTATTCTAAGGAGAGAGTTTCTCAGATTGCTCCCATTGTCTCTAGCCATGATCAAGAACAATTATCTTTCCGAGAGCAACTGAAGACTTTCACTGATGACAAGACAGCTATCCAGGATCACATTACGCTCCTAAAGCAAGAAATTACACAGTTAGAGAAGCAAAGTTTGGAGGTAGAGTTGAACATTGAAAGAGTCCAAGAAAAGATGTAGTTTTGCTTTCATTCTGTAGACTCCGAAAGATCTGAATTGGCGAAGAATGAAGAACTACTTGCTTCTTTGGAAGAAAAGCTAGCTGGTGTCCTAGATCCTGTTAGAATTATTTCAAATGCCAGATTGGAACATGCCACTGCTCAAGTTAATCTTTAAGACAATTTGCAACAATACCTAGCACCATTAGGCATTATAGGAGAGCTATAAGATGTATAACTTTGATGTATTCTCTTTTTGCTACCATAAATGCTTTCAGAATTGCAAGTTATACAAGTGTCTTATGATATTTTGCTAATGATGCTTTTGTCTTGTTTATGTGCTGTTTTAATTGATGTAGTACAATGCATTATGCTTCTTTTTATTTTATTATATATATATATATCCTCTTATGTCTTGTTAGTAAGGGATTTCCTAGATGATCCTTATCTTGATTGGCGGCACTAGGTTTTGGTTTAGTCAGTTACATACAGTTTAATCTCTTGAGTAGTGGAGCCCACATAGTTTTTTAGACTCTTGAGTAGTGGAGTCGGTGATGGTCTCTATAACTCTTAGGAGTTCACTGGACTTTTCATAGCCTAGGGAGTTCACAAACCGTGATCCATTAGAGGGGCCCAGTGAAGCTACGGGGGCCGTGAACTAGGTTGGCCGCGGTAACTATCTAGAGTTCATAGGGCTCGCAAGGTGACCTTTGGGGTACCAAATCTAGGGCCGCTAGTCCATCAATGAGTAGGTTTAAGCCCTTCCTTATGAGTTAGTACTGAAATCAAACTAAAAATTTGGGGGGTCTTACGCATGGTTGGCCTATCTATGGACATGGCCAAAGGAGCTCACACTGCGGCCCGTTTTTCCTTCGTCTGCAAGGTTGAGCCCATTCACGTAGGGCATTTTTTCTCTGTCTCCTGTGACGCTGGTGAAAATCTATACAGACGGCATTGGTCTCACACGTGACTGGTCATTAAGGACTTTTAGCCTTTTAGGCTTTTAGTTACTAGCTTTGTCGGCTGCCCGCATAGGTATGCGTATGATGGCCTTCACGGGCTTTTTAGGGCCACTGGCTTCTCGCCGCTGCCCGAATGGCGAGAATGTTAGGTCTTATGCGTAGCTGGCCCTTTTAGGGCTTGGCTAGGCTGTCTTAAAATGCCTTAAAAGATAATAGTAGGTGTGATCATCATTTCTGTGAGAATGATAAACATCTCTGATTGAGATTGATACGTCACCACTTCTGATAATATCTTCAAGAGGATCCATTTGTGTTTGTTCATAATATATCAGCTTGGTGACGATACCAATTTCGACAGAATTTTGCAAAGCTCGCTTGGTGATGATGATGGTCACTTTCTTTTCACAATACTTGTTGATGCATAGTCTTGGTATGCTCGCTAATTTCTTCTTTATTCATTCGTCTGACGATAAATAGACATGGTCTTGTTTATTCTTGCCCCCTTTTGATGTAGAATTATTATGCTGATAATATTCTGGATCAAAATTAGTAGCATCTTCAGGGACTGTATTGTTTGATGAAGCAAGCATTGACCGGTATGCTGATACCTTGTCTGTCTTGATCCACGATTCTATATGCGCCATTGGAGTATACTTCTTTTATTATATATGACCCATCTCATTTAGGCTCAAATTTACCCCATGTTCAACGGGTGACCACTATAGGTCTTTTCAACATTAGCACCATGTCCCCTTTTTTGAAAGAGCGATATCGAACACATTTATCAAAGGTGGCCGATATCCTTGTCTGATACGATTGCAATCGCTGTTGGGCTGCCAGGAGTTTTTCATCGAGCTGATCCAGCTCTTTCAGCCCTATCTTTGCATTTTCACCGTCTGTTATGGACTGGTGCACTGCCACTCTGAGTGATGCTATTTATACTTTAATCGAGATTACTGCTTCTACACCATAGACTAGCGAATACAGTATCGCTCTTGTTGTTGTCCGATGAGTAGTTCTGTATGCCCATAAAGCTTTTTGTAATCTTTCATCCCAATCACGCTTATTACCTGTCACCGTTTTCTTCAGTATCTTGACTATCATTTTATTAAATACCTCTGCTAATCCATTGGCCGATGGATAGTAAGGTGTTGAAAACGAATGTTGAATACCGAATTTCTGACACGACTTTTCCATGCCTCTGTTTTTGAAAGGGGTGCCATTATCTATAACAATCTTCTTCGGAACACTATGGCGGTATATTATTACATGTCGAATGAAATTGACCACATCTTTCTCTTTGACATTGCGTAAAGCAACTGTTTCTGTCCACTTGGAGAAATAATCTGTTGCTACTAAGATATACTGCTTTCCTTTAGACGAAGGTAGACTTATAGGACAAATGATGTCAAGTCCTCAAGCTGAAAAGGGCCAAGAGGCGCTGACTGATGCAGGTCTTCTGGAGGAACGTGTATAATGTCGCCGTGAATTTGGCATTCATTACACCGCTTGACATAATCTACCGCGTCTTTGAATATGGTGGGCCAATAATACCCCATTCGATATATTCTATGGAATAGATTTTGGCCAACTTGATGTGCTCCACATTCCCGAGAGTGTGCTTCTTGCAATGTCTAGCCTACTTTGTGTTCATCTAAGCAACGTAAAAACATTCCATTATAAGATTTTCTATATAATACTTCGTTGCATATGATGAATCTATTTAACTGTTGCTTGTTTTGCTGTCTTTGCACTGGATCTTCTGGCAAGATGTCATACTTGAGGTAATCGATGAAGGGCTGACGCCAATCATCTGTCGTTATCTCTAAAAATGATACAGAGAGTGTTTCGACGACTTCTTCGATGATCTCTGGAGATGGCAAAAACCTTCTTTCCTCTACAGTTACTTGAAGAGGGCTTTGATTTGGGTAAGACAGAGCCGTTGCCAAACTAGCCAAAACATCTACCCTTGCATTTTCAGAGCGCGGTACGTGTTTGATCTCAACATGACAGAACTGTTTTAGCAACTGCTATGCTTTTCAGCAGTATGGCAAAAGTTCCTGCTTTCTTACCTCGAATTCAGTCATCAATTGATTTATAATCAATTTAGAATCCCCGAAGATATGCAGCGTTTTGATTTCCATTTATTGAGCCATTTCCATTCCAATGATGAGGGCTCTATACTCAGCTTCATTATTTGTGCATGTAGTGCTTAACATGAAGGAGTATGGTAACAAATCATCTTGAGGAGTAATGAATATCACTCCTGCCCCCACTCTTGATGTTCGGGCAGCACCATCAAAATACATCTGCCATGGGTTTTGCGACTCAGCCAGCATAACTTGTTCATCCGAAAAGTCATCACTGATGGTTTCGCATTCTGCTGCAGGGTGCACTGCAAGGAAGTCCGTCACTACTGTCCTTTCACTGCTTTTTCCAGCTCATATGTAATAGTATATTCTGAAAGTAACAGCATCCATTTGGCTAATTTTCCAGACAACATCGGTCTTGTCATCAAAAACTTTGTCGGATCTGCTCTTGAAATCAAAGTTATATCATGGGAGAGACAATAATGTCTCAATTTCTGAACTACAAATATTAACGCCAGACATTCTTTCTCGATCGGAGAATAATTGTATTCTACTCCCATCAGAGTTAGACTTAGATAGAAAAGAGCAATCGCTTTCCCAGTTTCATTTACCTAAGCCAAGAAAGCGCCTAAAGAATTCTCAACTGCAGATATATACAAAATAAGTGGCTTCTCTTTTATTGGAGCTGTCAGTACCGGATGTTATTTCTGCAATTCTTTAATTGAGTCAAACACATTTTGACATGCTTGGTCCCACACAAATTCTGTATCTTTCTTCATCATATGGGAAAACGACTGACATCTCCCTGCTAGATTTGAAATGAAATGGCGAATGTATGCCAGCTTTCCTTGCAAACTTTTCAATTCCTTTAGTGTTTTCGGTGGTTGCATATTTTGAATAGCTCGGACTTTCCCTGGATCGATCTCAATGCCCCTATGTCGGACAACAAAACTGAGAAATTTACCTGAAGATACTCTAAACACACATTTAGCTGGATTCATCTTCAGTTGTTTCTTTCTGAGCCGAAGGAAAACTGATGCCAAATGTTCACAATGCTCCTGATGATCTCCTAAGCTGACCTGACCACTAAGTCATCGACATAGCATTCAACATGCTTGTGCATCACGTCTCGAAAGATATTCTGCATTGCCCTCTGATATGTTGCTCCAGCATTTTTGAGACCAAACGACATAACTTTATAATAATAAATTCCAGCAATGTTCTGAATGCAGTTGCTTCTTCATCTTCAAGTGTCATTCTAATCTGATTATACCCTGCGTAGCCATCCATGAAGGACATGATAGCATACTGAGTCGTACTATCAATCAGTAATTTAGTGATCGGGAGAGGAAAATCATCTTTCGAACAGGCTTCATTCAGATCTTTGAAGTCAACACACACCCTGACTTGTCCGTTTTTCTTTTTCACAGGGACAATGTTTGATATCTACTTGGGATATTTAACCTCCCCGATAAACTTGAACTTTATCAACTTATCTACTTCTTCTTCTATCAGGGGAACTAAGTCTAGATGGAATCGCCTTTGCGCTTGTTTAACCGGCCTTTTATCTTTAGAGATATTTAATCGATGCATTGCTACGGAAGGTTCCAAACCTGGCATCTCTGTATACGTCCAAGCGAAGACATCTTTATTTTCTTTGAGAAGTCGAACATATTCTCCAGACTCCTATTCAGAAAGACCAGCACTGATGAATGTGCCTTGGCTCTTCCTCTATACCCAAGATTATCTCTCGTAAACTATCTATTGTCAGCTGCCCCCCGTCTTCTAACTGCTTTGGAGCTATTTCAAGATGTTTGATCGTCTTGGGATCCTCTTCTGATGACTGCGCGGCTCTAACCATGTTCATTGATGACTCTGCCCCCAGTCCTTGAAATTTCCTTCACTTTTTCGGACCAACCCTAATAAGAATTTGAATTCCTCTCCCATGATTTAGGTCGGTAGGTTCTTTATAATCGAAACTCATGTTTTTTATGATCTTCTTGCTTGCCGGACTGTATTTTTTGAGATCTTGCGGTGTCAGCCTACCGTGGTAAACATTATTCTCTGTCTCTTCTTCAGCCTTTGCTTCCACTATGGCATAAAATTCTATTGGTTCCTGATGCTTTACGCTAACCTTGACCTGAAATCTCCCTGGAGCGGCAAAAAATGGCTTACTCCTTTCAACATACGGTAATGGCACTGTATAATTGGACAGCAAAATTCTCAACTGTTAGGGCGATAACAGGGTTAGCAGCAGTTGCCCTGGTTGTCTCAGATATTTTGACACAAAATAGAATTTCTTCTTTGCTTCTGCAGTTCTAGATGATCCTGTTTTTTTTGTTTCTTCTATAATCTCATTTATTTGAATGTCCTTCAGGACTTTGCTTTCATCATTCTTTCTTTCTTCTTTAGCAAACCCTTTATAGTAACCAGTGTCCGCAAAGAAGGATTCGGCCTCTGTATGTGGCTTCGCATCGGCCATCACTTTATATTGTATTCCATCTTCACAATATTTGAAGCATTGATGCATAGTAGAGGGTACAATGTTGTATTGATGTATCCATGGCCTTCCCAGGAGAAGATTATATGTCGTCACGGCGTTTATAACATGGCACATGACATCAGTGGTCAGTTCTCCTATCTCTAACATCCCTGTAATCTTACCGAGTGCACGTTGCCCATCTTGAATGAAGCCCTGTATCATCATTCTACTAGGGCATAGATCTGAATGACGATAACCCAATTTACTCAACATTGAGAGTGGCAGGAGATTCACTGCAGACCTATTATCTATCATAATCCGCTTAACTTTCTTCCCACGGATATGGTCTTTTATCATTAGCAGCCTGTTGTGCTCTACCTCGCAGATTAAATCGTCATCGGAGAAGGAAACGACTGGTAGACAGTTTTCTTGCTCATCGTGTTCTTTGTGTTCCATCTCTGCCAGTAAAGTCTCTCTGACGTCGTGATCGGACAATGCTTGGACCAAGCTCTGTCGAAATTCTTTTAATAATTTAAGCGCATCGTAAATGCTTAGCCGAGCCGGTATGCCCTTCAAATGACTTACTACATCATAAGTCACCTTTGCCGTCTCATTCCTCTTTTCTTTCTCATCATCATTGCTCTACATTTCAATGACTTCTTTTCTTGTAACCCCTGTTCTCTACTTAACAGGACTTGTTATCTTCTTTCCTGATCTTAGTGTAATCACCGCTACCTTCTTTGTTGCCTTACGGTTCTCTTTCTCTTTCGTATCTTGAGCCTTTCCTCGGATCGTGAGCATATTCACCGTCACCACGGTGCCCCTTTCTTTTTCTTTATCAATTACTATTTCACCCCTATTTATCATTCGCTGTATTATATATTTCAATGTATAGCAATTCTCCGTTGGATGCCCTACTAGGCAATGATAGCGGCAAAAATCTCATTCCTTGGTTTTTGTCAGATCTTCAGGGTGTTTAGGTTCTGGTAATTCTATCGTGCCGGCCTTCAACAGTTGGTTCATCATAGGAATGACATCCTCCCTATCAAAAGTGAACCCTTCATGAGAATTGAGCATCTTGGGCCTTTTTCCACTATATCTATTTCTTGACTGGCTCCATTCTTTTTTTCGTTCCGGCCTCTTGTCCCTTGAGTCCCTTGTATCTTTGCTTCTCTTATTACGGTTAACGATATTTATGGCCATCCTACTAGGTACTCTCCTAGCTGTCTCGTGGTAAAATGCTGGCATCTTACGAGTCATCAGTTCTAAAGCATGAGCCTTAGTGGCCAGGTCACGGAAGGTTCTGATGTCGGCACTGGTGAGTCCAAACGCAATTCCCGTCCCCATAAAATTCAGACACATTTTAACCTATTCTTTTTCATTCGACAACTGCCTACACGAGGCTCCTAATGTCTTCCATCTGTCGATAAACTTTTCTATTGGTTCTCCTTCTCTCTGGCGTACGGAAGCCAATTCTTTAATACTAACATCACACTCCGAAGAGAAGAAGTTTGACATAAAGGCATCCAGCATTTGTTCTCAAGTATGTATCGACCCTGTAGCCAAGCTGAAATACCATCGGAATGCTTTGTGCGTCAGTGACGACCCGAATAATCATAAGCAATGCTGTGGTATTGTAAAAAAATTCTCCATGCTAGTGATGAAGTGTATTAAGTGTTCTTCTGGCGATCCTTCCCCATTAAACTTCTAAAAATCTGGATGCTTGAAGTTGGTTGGAAAGGGGATATTTTCTACCTCCCTCAGATATGGTGTTTGGTATCTAAAGTGGCCAGTATTTTCATGCTCTCTTTCTATTATGACAGCTTCTTCGATGACTTATCTTACATCATCTTGTGTTACGGTTCTCGTGGCTGGAACAGACCCTCGTGATCCTACCCCTTGTGGTTGAGAGCCTTCAGGCTGATTTTCTTGTCCATTCATTGTGCCCATCATTGGTGGAGCCGCTATCTGGGCTACATTATGTGCTAGAATCGTTAAAGCCTCTCTGAGGTTCTACACTCATCCATTAGTGCTCTTTGTGCTTCTGTCATCCCATTGATATGATATTCTATAGTCGACCTATTTTCTTGATTTGTCCCGGCCATATACACTGCATCTTCTCCACTTTTCGGTGAAGCTATAGTTGGAGTGGGGCGAGAGTACATTGACGTAACAGGGCTTACGAAGAGAGGAGAAGATGGAGTTTCATTCAACTTCTGTACACTTCCGGTGCTATTGATCGATTGGGGCGATACAAACATCAGTGAACTTGCCTGGGGTGACACAGGCATTGGTAAGCTTGCCATTAACGCTTTACCTTTTTGCTCTTTCGTTCATCTGACCCTTAGGGCAACTAAAGCTGGAAAGTCGCGCGATGAGAATTGTGGAACTACTCGCTCAGGATATATCGCAGGAGGAGCGAGTTCATGATTCTTCCTAGCTGCATTACGTGTTATCGGCCCTTTGACTCTTGGCGAAGGCAGATTCATTCTAGGGCTTCTTGCATTCTGTGCTTTCGTCCGACGAGACATTACAACAGTCCAGCCTTTATCGCCTTCCAGTTGTCGAGGTGAAGCAGATACAACCCCAGCTGTCCCTCGAGTCAGGTTGTTTTTGCTTGTAAGAAATTGAGTCATGTGCTCTGGGGTTTGGTTCGGTGCGTATTCTATCATGAACCCAGTCGGGGTGAAACGGAAGCTCACTTTTCTCGCAGAAATTGCCATTGGTTGTAACTTGTAGTTGAATTTGGAAACCTTCAGTCGTAAAATACAACTATAGTTAGTGTTTGAAGAATCAAATAATCTATCTTAGAGATAAAGGGGAGGATGTTCACACTAAGAGTCACCATTTTGGCATCAGAAAGATGCCAAATTATGATGAAAATTCTATAACTTTCCCAATGTTAATGTTAAATAAGATAAGGTCCCCAGCAGAGTCGCCATTTTGTTTCAAACAAGAAACAAATGCATTTGAATTAGGAGATTATCTTATTTAAGTGTAACAGAGAAAGAGTAAGAAAGACAATTATCATATTTTATTAGTACTAAGTTCATTTGCATCCTAAAACATCCCTTGATTCTAAGATAGATCATTTAGAATATACAACTTGTATTTATTAAAGCTTATATGTTGAATCTTGAATTCGGCAGCATTTTAACAGTTGCTTCAGTCATCTCCTAGGACTTAGGAGGAATGTTGAATTGAATAACCAATCCCTTCTTTGAGCTTGTCCTTTGTACAAAGGAGAGAGCCTGAAGTAATGAAGATCGAACTTGAATGCTTTCAGCAATTCCGTCAGCATTTTGGCCTTATTTAGAACTGGCCACATGGTGACCTGGTTGCTCGACCCACACTACCGGTTTGTCGGTTGCGCGGTTAGCGCAACTTGATGAGTG
Organism: Magnolia changhungtana; assembly: GCA_030180095.1. Taxonomy (NCBI): domain Eukaryota; kingdom Viridiplantae; phylum Streptophyta; class Magnoliopsida; order Magnoliales; family Magnoliaceae; genus Magnolia; species Magnolia changhungtana. The sequence goes on from JASAUF010000652.1 coordinate 8,146,554, forward strand.
GGTTGCGCGATCAGCGCACTTGATGAGTGGGTTGTGCGATTAGCGCAACTTGATGAGTGGGTTGCGTGGTTTGTGTAATTGGCTCTTTCTTCTGCTCCTCACCTTCAATCTTCCTTTAGGGCTCTGCTCTTCTTCCAAAATTTTTCTCTTTTAATAAAGAGGGAAAGTGAGATATTTATAGACCTCTACACATGCCAACCCTCGATCTTTGTGCCGTGGGGCCATTCTTTTCATTAGATCTAACCGTTCATCATGATCATTCTCTGTCCTTGATTGCGTTACCCATGCAACAGAAAACTCGGTTACGTGATCCGCACAACTTGTAATCAGTTTGCGTGGTCCGCGTAAGGATGAAGACTATTTACTTACAATTGCGGCTGTTTGCACCATCCGCGCAACTTCTTCAATTGATTGCGCAGTCTGTGCAACTATGCTTGTTGCGCGACCCGTGCAATTACTAAACAAAGCATTTAGTTCTTTCTCCTTTCTTCACTCAATATTTAACTTCTGATCTTCAATCTTCCTTGATGATTTTTCATGCTCCAACAGGAACCAGCTTGAGGAATTTGTCCATCATGTTCATTGAAAAAAGAATACCTAACTAAAAAAAAACAGTTGTCGTTGAAAACGGCTACCTGTTAAAGATCTTTAAAAAGGTTAACACAGCGTGAAGCCATTGATGGAAAAATCAAAAGTTGGAAGAATAAAAAGGCTGAACTATAAGGCAAGTTTCAGTTTAGGTTGGGTTATCCAAGAATGCTCTATTTAATTATCAATGTTATCATGAAAATTGATGATTGGACTCTTAATGATGATAAGCCAAGGTTACACTATACACCCATGGAACTTAATGTTTAGAATTGTTCTAATCAATGGATTAATACTTTGAACTTAACCACGAAGTTTACCGTGCACTTGAGTTTTAGAGAAAGTAATGTCCAACATTCATGTATCTTAGAATTCTATTGTTTAGATTGTTTTTTAAAAATCACTCGAGTTTATAGAAATTGTCCGGTAATTTTCACAATATTTTTCGCATACTTTGCTCGGGACTAGCAAAATGCTGGTTGTGGATTGTGTTGAGGGTCAAATATTGCATATTAGAGCCTAGCTTTTACTTGATTTTACGTACATGATAATGCTCAATGCTCTATTTTAATCACGTTTGTGTTGCAAGGTGAATTTAGGAGCTTAGACTAAAAAAGGGTGCTAAAGGCATTTATTTGATGCTTAAGAATCACCAAGGCAAGGGACAGATCTTAGGGAACCGAGATCAAAGAATTTACATTTCAAAGATATGAGAAAATCGAGTGATTGAAGATAAAAAGGCCTAAAAGTCGTCCTAAATGCAAGATCACAGGGTTCCCACCATCGTTTGGCTCGAAACTTTAGGCCTGAGGACCATAAAGTAACCATACACATAAAATTTCAGTCATTAGATCCTTGTAGAAGTGGCCCAATGGACAGATCAGATCATAAATCACTCATATGGGGCCCACCTGATATCTGGATATGCTTCAATTTTAGTCTCAACCCTTTAAATGGGATGAAAAAATGGATGGACGGAGCAGATTTCTCACGAACATCACGATGGGTGTAACGCCCCGGATTTTTGCCAACCTGGGATTAGACGTCCTTAGGCAATGGATCAATCCTAACACAGGTTTAACTTCTTAAACGCTCAATTAAAGCCTCAAATCGCTCCTTAAACCATTTTCTTCACAAATCCCACCCTTCACTACCTTGTGCTTTCAATTTTTCAAAGCACCTTCGCCCTAGACACTATCTTAAACTAGCTAAGTAGTATAACTTGGATCACTTTATATACAAACTACAATGGACTAAGTTTCACCTCAGATGAAAATCACTTAGGATTAAATTCTTTAGAAATTTAACAAAGTTAACTAAGTACTAAACTCGATTAGCCATGAAATCCAGTTAGGATCGCTTTAAATACGATCTGCAAGACCCAAAAGTTCTGGAGAATCATTGGCGCTAGGTTACCCTAAAGTTTAGAACCAAACTCATTTTCCGTGCGCTCTCGGGAATGAAACGAAACTTCAGTATTAGGTCTAGATCGCACATCGGGAGTCCGATTAACCCGAAGCTAAGGAACTAGGGCCCCACTTGGGCTTAACAATCATCTCAAAATCAGCTCCATCCAGATGTTCCATGGCCATTCGTTTCGGTTCGGAGCGAGGGAGTGTGAAAACACTATTCCCATCCAAAATAAATATCGGAATAATGATCGGCATCATTCGTTGACGCGTCAGTATTAAGTAACCTGACCGTCAGAATCAGACCAAATTATACCCTCAGATTAAGAAAAATTTCAGGAACATTTACATGTACTTGAAATTTCTGATCGTGGCCCACTGACCGTCGAACTGAAAGTGGTCCGCCACGTGTGATCTGGGAATCCGATCGAGTCAAAACGTAATCCCACGTAGATCCATAGATGGTGAGCTTAAGTCGACGTTTGGTTCAAGGAGGGCCACCGAGAACTTCCCTTTTGAGTCGGAAAAGCGACGAATATCCTATATTAGCGGTACCCCTTGAACACGAGTCTAATTTGAATGTTTTTGCTATAAAAGGAGCTTAGAATAGCCCCTCTCACAGCCATACGGATTTTGGAGAAAAACCCTAGAGGGAGAGAGAGAAAAGAGAGAGAAGAGCTTGGGTTTTGTTCGATCTTCCTCCTCTTGCTTTGGTGCATTTGTTACACGGCCTACACCGCTTCATTCGGTGTTTTCCCGGTAGTTTTCATCCCATTTGAAGGTAAGAAACCCTAACCCTAGGTCTGATTTGAGGTGGGATCGATGTGGGTTGTGTAACAACTAACCGATTCCGCTCTTTAGGCTAGAAAACTCCCGTATACGGAAGATTTGCTACCCTTGCTGATTCGTTGCGTTCAAAAGGCAAAGGTGAGGACTTTAAGTGTATAAGTTACGGTTTTCAACGCTTTCAATGTCAGATAATGGTAGATTCATGATCTGTATGCAATTGCACATGTACAAAGTGCCTTAGTTTTGTTTCGATTAGAATTGTAGAACTTGGAATTTCACATACTCTAGGTATTCGTATAAAATACCGTATACGTATTTTTTATGGAAATGTGTTTGACATATTTATTTGTCGTATGGATATATGACGTATGGATAAAATACTTATTTGGCGAAAGAATTCGCCTAAATACATGTTTACTAATAAACACTATGTATGTAGAAATACGGTATTGTAAGAAGTACCGTATGCATGTATATTTTAGCGATGTGTTTGTCATGATTAATTGTCGTATAAATATATTATGTGCGTATAAAATATTTTCTTGGCGAAGGGAATCGCCGTAATACATGTTTGCTTGTATGCACTATGTATGTTGAAAATGCGTATTCTAGAAAATACTGTATACGTATAAATTTTGGAGATGTATTTATCATGATTATTTGTTGTAGTAATATATTATACATGGATAAAATACTCACTTGGCTAAAGGATAGCCCTAATACATGTTTTGCTAACATACACCATGTATGTTGTAATAGTGTATTCTAAGTGTTGTGAAAATGATTTGAATGAGTATAGAATTCTCATTCGTGCTCGCATATGACTAATTGTCATGGATAATTGATTGTTGTATTGGCAATACCCCTTTGACGAAAGGATTTACCTAAATCACGCCACGGCCAATACACACTATATATGCTAAAATGTGTGGCCCAAGTGTTTGTGGAAATGGTGAATGAATATGGAACTTGGATTCCTGCTTGCCATGACTATCATCATGGGTGTATGCGATGTTATGATTGGGATAACTCCCTAGTGAAAGGATTTGGCCTTATACCTCGGTGATCAACATATGTCATGTATGTTGATTCACGAATTTTAAAGCGTTTGTTAAAATGTCTGAATGAGTAGTAGTTAGTAAATTGTAATGTTTAAGGGTGTTGAGATATGATTCTCAACTCCTTTAACTATGTGTATGATTTCCTTGAATAGCTGTGTGATTAGGAATTGAATATGTACAAACTCATGCTTGTGTTATGCTTTATAACATGCTCAGCTTTTATGATGTTATTTATGTAATGCATATGTTAAATTCATGTTTACGTTGTACAATCCGTCATGGGTGATGGGGGAGTGGAGCAACGAATGCGTGCAACAGCCCTGGCAGCCCTAAACGGATATTATCGAACTTTGATTGTATGATTTGAACCTTGATCCATTACTGCTTTACTATTTGAAATTGATTGTGTTTGGGGCTATGTTTATAGTCCGGACAATCGGTGCAGAGTGAATTCGTGGCTGTGATTCATTTGCCACGTGAGATGTGTTCGACGAACTCGAGTCGTACTTCGGTTGGCGATAGTGGTTGGCCACGCGAAGTGCTTATGCACTTCATGTCGTTTAACTTGTTGTGCGCTCAGGCTAGCTGAGCTCGTCAGGCAACCCGATCTGTCTTATGTATGTTCACCATGTTTGGTCACTAATGCTTGAACCTAGGGTACCAAACTTACCAGTGAAAATCCCGTTAACCATGGTACCTCGATCCGCTAAGACTCATGAGCGGGCATGGTGGTATGGGACACCGTGGTCGAGCCGTCGCCTCACGCGGGGCTACGTGCCTCCCGTAGTGACCCGGTGAGCAACTTAACTCGTGAGTCGATTATGGTGGTATGGGACACTATATTCACGCTGTCGGCCTACATTGATAAGGTGATGGGGGAGTGGTGCAACCTTTGTGCGTAACTGCCCTGGCAGCCCTTTGTAGTGACCGCGAGCATATTCTGAAGTTGCGGCGTGCCTTAGGGTTCGCCGCGATATATAGAGTATGAACTAGGCCTGTTTCTGTATAGTGATGAATCGTTTAAGGGGTGATGGGGAGTGGTGCAACCTTTGTGCGTAATGTGACCACTGGCGACCTCTGCGAGTGACCTAGAAAACACACCATCGTCTCGATATTAACTAGGGTGACGACCCTAGATTGGATCATGTTTGGAAATGATATAAGGGAGGTACCTTAGTTTCCCAATCCCTTTGTTTGAAATGGACTAATTAAAAACTCGGTAATCATGCTCATCATGCATCGCATGTGCCCGGGAAGATGTGGAGCAACGTGGGATGTAAGCATGCGCGAACGTGAGATGGTGTCACATGAGGGAGTATGTCGGTGAGGGCATCCATCATACTGCATTCATACTTGCATTAATCGAGTAACTAGGAGTGCTTGATTTCTTGCTTTATCATTCTTGCTTGATTTGCATCGATAACATGTTAACTTATGCTTTATTGTTCCACTTGAGTTAACTACTCACTCCCACGTTACGGGATGGTGTTGTACACCAAACAGATTTGTTGAATTTCGGATGATGGCGATGCTTATGAGCGCGAGCCGGACTACTCTATGGTGATGAGGAAGAGTTCTCCTATCATCTAACTCTCTGGCGGGTCTCTCAAGACACAGTGCTTGTATTGTCGGGCCGTAGTCTTTGGGGATAGAAGACAAGTAAACCTACACATTTGGTATATTTGAGAACTATACTTGTATTTATTTAACACAGTAATGTTATCACACTCTGGAGACTCATCATAGTTTATATATTTTATCTATCTATCATAGTCTTCCGCTTGCAAAATTAAATGTCTCGGAGTATGATATCTTTGTTTTGGCTTAATCTCACTCATGTTCAATGCACGAATACAGTCAACATTCAATCATCATTCATTTTGTTGCATAAGTGATGTTCTGGAACTCGGGAGTTGAGTTTATGCTCGACCCTCGATTTTCAGGGCGTTACAAGATGGTATCAGAGCATGATTTTGATTAAACTGGACCTGGGTTATGGTCACACTACGTACTCTAACGTACTCTGACTTAGGAGGGAGCGACGGGATGTAGAAACAGTCATAGGTATCCCGATTTCGTCAATTGGCGAAGTTCATTGAAAACGAATGCCGAAATCGAGTATGTATTCAACCATGGTCGCACGGGTCGACCTTAAAACATTTCTAGGTTGTCTAGTGAAGGGTCTAGATCATAATCCACCTCATCCCAATCATTGAGAATCAGTAAAATGTGCGATAGGCGTGATGAGGATAACTACTCCGAATCCTCGAAGCTTCTCTGGACTCCTCGCAGAGACTTCTCGAATCCATGAGGAAAGAAAGCAAAAACTAGAAATAAATTCTAATAGATCCACAATTGATTAATGAATGACTAAAAATGAGTTCACAACCCTTTAAATAGGAATACCAAGCAATGGGAAAGAAATCAGAAACAAACTACAACTAAAACTCCTAGCATTCGCGACTTACTAAGGTCATGGTGTCTACTAGTGCGCAAGGCTTTCAGCCAAAAATAGTAAGTGTCCTATTTGACTTCACCAAACCATTCTCCTAATTATTCTAAGCTCTTTACGTGATGAGCGCAACTCCTAAAGCCCAACGGATGAAGAGTAATCAAACAAAATTACTATTTTGGTAAAACAAAATTAAAACGGAAAATGACCGCCAATTGGAGGGTTTTCTCGCAATTCAGGAGCTGCAAGAACCCGGCATAGCCGGGTTGCTTGGCTTCATTAGCTCGTTCTACCCCAAATTCATATATTTTACATTAGATAACTCATTCCGGATTGCAAGTTACGTCCAATTATCCCAGAAACTACACGAAATGGAGCAAATCGGATTCGGGGGCCTCCCCACTTAGATCCGATGGGACCCAGGGTCAAACCAGGGTGCATTTGGCACCTTGGGACCACAGAGAACACGGCCCCACCGCGGCGGCGCGGTTCCGGCCAAGTCCGACGGCGGCGGCGGACCGCGGTCCGGTCGCTTTTCCGGCGAGGTTCCAAGCATGGGGTGATCAGGGTCGAATATTGCCTATCAGACCCCAGTAATTACTTGATTTTACATACATGATAATGTTTAATGCTGGATTTTAATTGTGTTTTTGTTACAGGATGAAATCAGGAGTATTAATTGCAAAATAATGTTAAAAGCATGGATTTCACGTTCTGAAGTCATTAGAGCACGAGAACGACCCCAGGAAATCAAGATCAACGCTCGAGATCCGAGGAAATCAAGAAACTAAAGTTCAAGGGGCCCGAAAAGGGTCCAGAATGCAAGATCACATGTTTTCCGCCATCCGATCAACTCGAAACTTCATACATGTGATAAGGGTCCGTAAATCAACCGTACATATTAAATTTCAGCCATTGAAGATCTCGGGAAGTGGGCCAACTGACAGATCAGCCCATTAATCTTCAATTTGGGGCCCACCTGATATTTGGATTCACTCAAATTTTGGTCTCAACATCTAAAACTATATAACATAGCAGATGGACGGGACCGATTTCACATACACATCACCACGGGACCCGCACACGCGACGTGTGTGCGCAGTGTATACGTGCGCTGGCGCAACACCAGTTGGATGAGAGGGTCAGCGCGACTCGTATCACGCGAATGCCATCTCCAGTTATACGAACCGAACACGGAAGCATCGGTTGATGCTGTGGACCCCACCCTTCATCAAAAAATCTGATCTGGACCGTCCATCGGTCTCCTAACATGTTGTTTATGACTGCCTAGGTGGCAAAATTTCATACTATAGCAGAGGATAATTTTCCAACCGTTCAAACACAAACGGACGGTGGAAGTAAAGATCAGGTGGGACACACCTAAAACAGAAAAAACTGATCATTTTCGATCGTTTTTCCGTCCTCCGTCCGATGAACGGTTTGGATTTGACAATGAACATCAAGGTAGGACCCACTGATCAGCCCAGCGCCGGTTGGCGTCCGCGTAACGCACGGCCGCTGGCCGTTTTTACGAAATATTGTGGGCCCCGCTCGTCAACCTTCCGGCAAATCTGAACCGACCATCGCGTAGAGGGCCACGAAAACTACAAAACCATGTTGAGATTCCACTACCATGCATACACACGTGTGCGTGCGAGGAGGCCACAAACAATGTGTCGCTTCGGCGACGTTCAAACCGATCTTTTCGAGATTTCTTTGTGGGCCACGTTAATGGACGTACAAAACCACCCATTCTTGAGTGAAATTTCGTCCTGAATCCAATGGACGGGGTGGATTTTCCAGAAAACACCTCGGTGGGGCCCACCGATCACGGCTGCGAAAATTTGTACTTCGAGTCCGTCTCACGACTCGCCACCGATTCCAAAGCAATCCAAAGCAACAGCCTATAAAAGGGAAGTTTTGGACGTGGGAAACAATTCAGATCCAGAGAATTGGAGATTCAGATCCAGGAAAATTGAGATCCAGAGCCAGGGAGAGAAGAAAGAGAAGGAGAAAGAGAGAGAGATTGTTCGGTTTGGAGTTTTAATTTATGAATTTTATTTAATATTTTTTATGGATTTTATGGGTAACTAATCTCTCAGCTAGGGCTGAGATGAAGCCCCTAATTTGATCGGCTCTTGTATTGGTTGATTTACTTTGAATTTTAATTAATTTATTTTTTTCTCTAAGTGGGCTTTATGGGTTTAAATTCCATACTTCTCCATCTATGAACTTGATTAAAGTATATAGATGGATGTTGTTGGATGCTTATTACAGTGCTTGGGTGCGATCAAGAACGGGTTTCTATAGAGGAAGAAACAGGTGCTTTAATGAATGTACATTCCATGTGCCCGACCAAGGACATGGAATTTGTTATTCATGGCATAGCTTAGAGGAATTAGGATGATCGATGTATGCCCGATTTAGGACACAGATTGTGCTTTCTCTATTTAAGTGGTATCAATCTAGATCAAGGTGAATCAACAGACAAAACAAGGGTTAGGATAATTAGGGGTGGATTCGAAAGTCCTAGTGCTCTCTCTCTGATTGAATTTTCTTCCCTGTTCTCAATTGTTTTTTTCATAGATTTGTGTTAGTAACTTGCTCCATTATTTATTGAATTAGTTAAGGAGAGTCATAAATTTGATTTGTGACGTCTAGTCCTCGTGGGATTCGACCTCGATCTTACCGAGTTTATTACTACATCACAACCCTATACTTGAGGAGTGAACATGGGGTTGGTCGGCCTGACCCCCTCTACCCCCTGGTACGTGCCATTTTGGCAAATGGTTGGGTTTTAAAGGGCTGGAGCACCCCACTCTCTCATTTCGTCCCTTCCAAACGCCCAAACCTCCATTTCTGATTTTTCTCTCTCAAACCTCCACTCCAATCGCCCATTTTGTTGTTTCATATCCAACCATACATCCTCCTCTAACGATTACAACATAACCTACCCCCTACCCTCTCCATTCTCTTTCATTTAAGCACTTACACGCCTCATTTGGAGCTCAAATTCGGGTAAGCTCTCAACTCATCCCATCAACTCATTTTCCTCCTTCAATCCCTACCTTTTTGGCCTTTACAATCCCTGTTGAGGCTCAAGTCCATGGAGAACCAAAAACTCCAGCCCCCCATTTCTGTTATCCTCATTTTCCATGGCTCTATCCGAGCTCATCCATATATTGTCTTGTAGTTTGCGTGGGCTACTATCTTAGGGTGGTTATGTTTTCCTGATGATAGGTGTAGTAGTTGGTATGATGTTCTAGATGCATGAGGACGTTTAGGGCCCGTTCAGCCAACCGCATTAAGTAAGATTAGGTGAATAGAATTGTAAAAGTAATAATAAATGTATATGTAGGGTATGGCCCCTAGATTGGGTGTATCCTATGTCTTCCGACACCATGTTTAGAATGTACGCAATTAAGAGTAAATTTCAAGAATTCCTTTCCAATAACACTTAGAAATTTTCCCATCGTGGGGTATGGAAAATCCCATCTCACGTTTTTCCAACACCAGGCTCATTTTCTAAGGCCTATAAAATTAATCCCCTCCCACCCCCCTACCAACCATGTCACACTCAATCCCGAGGTAGTATTAGTAATGCGGTCCCATTTAATACAACTTAAGGCCACTGGCCAAATTGTGTTGAAGTGATAAAGTCCCTTGATATACATTAACCCACCACACTCTGATAGCTTAAGCTTTTGGAGTAAGTGGTTGTTTGACAACTAGGCCTTACAGTTTTGGACCTAGAGCGATACTCCTAGTTTTCGACAGACCTGACCATACAGGAAATCCAACAAATTAATAATACAAACCCCAGGATCTTCTTAGCTGGTGTGAGCATGTGTGAAATGCTCGAGCGTCAAGTACAGACAACTCAATTCTAATCAGACAACGTTTGACCCTACACGATGAATAATTTCTTGTATTAGAAATGATCTGAAATCATTTAGTGTGTAAGCATAGACTAATAGATTACCACTATTCATAAATTGAGACTAGGCTACTGGTTCTACTACGGAACGTAAAAGACTGATTATGCTAAGATAATTGCAAGATAGTTGAAAGATGGACTTAATTAATGGGCTGGATTAGGTTGGAGTGAGACCTCACTCCTTCGTCGGACCCCTTAATACTCATAGGCTCCTTTAATAATTCTTAGAAAAGTTGTTTGATTAGTAACTATACACGCTCAGTATCCCTTTGATTTAATGTTAGGTCAAATCAATACACCCCTCAGAATTGCCTTCTCAAGGACTTAGTACAATCGGGGACACGGGGCAGAGAAACTACACATTAGCGAGGTATTCGCGGTTTGAATCGAATTCTCAATCCTGGTAGTGACCAATGAACCTTATGCTTTGATCAAGCAGAAGGTCGGGATCAGCTAGGATTAAGGACTGATACGATGATTTTCTGTCTTCGCGAGGCAGAAGGTCTATGTATCCGGCTCAGACCCACTACGCAACTTTCTTCCGTGTTGGCTTGACCACTTACAACCAAAAGTTTATAACTTTGTCTTTGAGAAGTGTGAGAATGTATAGCTAATAGAAATATTTCCTTTTAGGCCTAAGGAATTTCCCAAGTGAGCAACAGACAGTTAAGAATCAGGTCCTAAATCACATGCCATGTCGGCATACATATTGTGCTTATGAACGTAGAAAGATAGCATGCATATTAAGCTAGACATGATTAAATAGGATAAGTCTGGACCGCGACAAATTCCTTGGTAGAATTAGGCATCTCGCCACAAACTCACACCTAACCCCGAATCAACCACAATACCCTTCATCTTTAGCTCCTTTCTATGACCATAGGTATCAATGCCATAATACACAACATTGATGAAAAGAAGACCAATGTAGTGGGAGATCGCATCCCATTTCATGTCAAGGATAGATCCTAAACTACACCTTGTTCCGATATACGGAGCAAGATATAAATCTTGAGCCTTGAGGGCGAAAATAAATTTTAAGGGGGGTAGGACATGATGAACCCGCTCTAGTTAGGTCACCTAATACACCTCTTTGACCTGGGTGGCACAGCGGAAACGTGGTGGACCCTACCCCACTGGCCCAGGATCGAAACGGTGCTCGTTAACATATGCACATTATAGAAGCCCTAACAAGTTTTACTATGAAACCATTTTAGGATGATCTAGTAAGATTTGATTCACCCTTTCCTTGGACATAGATAATATCGAGGACTCTCTTAGACTAAGACCTAAAGGGCAACCTTAGAATAAACAATTTGAGCCTTTCAATGATGGACATTCCCTACTCTTAGAGAGTGATCGGACTACGGAGTTACTTGACATCTACAAGCTGAAGTTTTCGCGGCTTGACCCATTCCCAATCTCGGGTGACTACCGATGGACTCTCTGTGACAAGCGGACGACCAGGATCCACCAGATTCGGAAGGGATACGATGAGCTTCCTACCCTGGCCCGGTAGATGATCGATGTATCGGGATCAAGCCCACTATTACCGTCTCTCCGTGTTGGTCAAACATTGAAAACAACTATCTTACTCTAAATTGTGGGAATTGTCGTCTAGACTCCAAAAAGGTAAAGAAATAAATGGTAGCAAACCATCAGGGTATGAGAAATGAATAAAGAAACATGTTTTAAGGGGGGTAGACAAAAAGGAACCAGACTAGTATATACCCTACCACGCGTAGGAACTCGAAATCAATAAGTCTTAGGCAAATGAAAAAATAGAAATCTTTCCTTATCACCCTTAGGCAATTTCGGGAACAAAATTTTGTTTTAAGGGGGGTAGATTGTAACGCCCCGGATTTTTGCCAACCTGGGATTAGACGTCCTTAGGCAATGGATCAATCCTAACACAGGTTTAACTTCTTAAACACTCAATTAAAGCCTCAAATCGCTCCTTAAACCATTTTCTTCACAAATCCCACCCTTCACTACCTTGTGCTTTCAATTTTTCAAAGCACCTTCGCCCTAGACACTATCTTAAACTAGCTAAGTAGTATAACTTGGATCACTTTATATACAAACTACAATGGACTAAGTTTCACCTCAGATGAAAATCACTTAGGATTAAATTCTTTAGAAATTTAACAAAGTTAACTAAGTACTAAACTCGATTAGCCATGAAATCCGTTAGGATCGCTTTAAATACGATCTGCAAGACCCAAAAGTTACAGAATCATTGGCGCTAGGTTACCCTAAAGTTTAGAACCAAACTCATTTCTCGTCTGCTCTCGGGAATGAAACGAAACTTCGTATTAGGTCTAGATCGCACATCGGGAGTCCGATTAACCCGAAGCTAAGGAACTAGGACTGCCCCACTGGGCTTAACAATCATCTCAAAAATCAGCTCCATCCGATGTTCCATGGCCATTCGTTTCGGTTCGGAGCGAGGGAGTGTGAAAAACACTATTCCCATCCAAAATAAATATCTGGAATAATGATCTGGCATCATTCGTTGACGCGTCAGTATTAAGTAACCTGACCGTCAGAATCAGACCAAATTACACCCTCAGATTAAGAAAAATTTCAGGAACATTTACATGTACTTGAAATTTCTGATCGTGGCCCACTGACCGTCGAACTGAAAGTGGTCCGCCACGTGTGATCTGGGAATCCGATCGAGTCAAAAACGTAATCCCACGTAGATCCATAGATGGTGAGCTTAAGTCTGACGTTTGGTTCAAGGAGGGCCACCAGAACTTCCCTTTTGAGCTGGAAAAGCGACGAATATCCTATATTAGCAGTACCCCTTGAACCTGAGTCTAATTTCGGAATGTTTTTTGCTATAAAAGGAGCTTAGAACAGCCCCTCTCACAGCCATACGAATTTTGGAGAAAAACCCTAGAGGGAGAGAGAGAAAAGAGAGAGAAGAGCTTGGGTTTTGTTGCCGATCTTCCTCCTACTGCTTTGGACTGTTACACGGCCTACACCGCTTCATTCCAGGTGTTTTCCCGGTAGTTTTCATCCCATTTGAAGGTAAGAAACCCTAACCCTAGGTCTGATTTGAGGTGGGATCGATGTGGGTTGTGTAACAACTAACCGATTCCGCTCTTTAGGCTAGAAAACTCCCGTATACGGAAGATTTGCTACCCTTGCTGATTCGTTGCGTTCAAAAGGCAAAGGTGAGGACTTTAAGTGTATAAGTTGCGGTTTTCAACGCTTTCAATGTCAGATAATGGTAGATTCATGATCTGTATGCAATTGCACATGTACAAAGTGCCTTCCGTTTTCTGTTTCGATTAGAATTGTAGAACTTGGAATTTCACATACTCTAGGTATTCGTATAAAATACCGTATACGTATTTTTTATGGAAATGTGTTTGACATATTTATTTGTCGTATGGATATATGACGTATGGATAAAATACTTATTTGGCGAAAGGATTCGCCTAAATACATGTTTACTAATAAACACTATGTATGTAGAAATACGGTATTGTAAGAAGTACCGTATGCATGTATATTTTAGCGATGTGTTTGTCATGATTAATTGTCGTATAAATATATTATGTGCGTATAAAATATTTTCTTGGCGAAGGGAATCGCCGTAATACATGTTTGCTTGTATGCACTATGTATGTTGAAAATGCGTATTCTAGAAAATACTGTATACGTATAAATTTTGGAGATGTATTTATCATGATTATTTGTTGTAGTAATATATTATACATGGATAAAATACTCACTTGGCTAAAGGATAGCCCTAATACATGTTTTGCTAACATACACCATGTATGTTGTAATAGTGTATTCTAAGTGTTGTGAAAATGACTGAATGAGTATAGAATTCTCATTCATGCTCGCCATGACTAATTGTCATGGATAATTGATTGTTGTATTGGCAATACCCCTTTGACGAAAGGATTTACCCTAAATCACGCCACGGCCAATACACACTATATATGCTAAAATGTGTGGCCCAAGTGTTTGTGGAAATGACTGAATGAATATGGAACTTGGATTCCTGCTTGCCATGACTATCAGTCATGGGTGTATGCGTGTTATGATTGGGATAACTCCCTAGTGAAAGGATTTGGCCTTATACCTCGGTGATCAACATATGTCATGTATGTTGATTCCTGAATTTTAAAGCGTTTGTTAAAATGTCTGAATGAGTAGTAGTTAGTAAATTGTAATGTTTAAGGGTGTTGAGATATGATTCTCAACTCCTTTAACTATGTGTATGATTTCCTTGAATAGCTGTGTGATTAGGAATTGAATATGTACAAACTCATGCTTGTGTTATGCTTTATAACATGCTCAGCTTTTATGATGTTATTTATGTAATGCATATGTTAAATTCATGTTTACGTTGTACGATCCGTCATGGGTGATGGGGGAGTGGAGCAACGAATGCGTGCAACAGCCCTGGCAGCCCTAAACGGATATTATCGAACTTTGATTGTATGATTTGAACCTTGATCCATTACTGCTTTACTATTTGAAATTGATTGTGTTTGGGGCTATGTTTATAGTCCAGACAATCGGTACCAGAATTGAATTCGTGGCTGTGATTCATTTGCCACGTGAGATGTGTTCGACGAACTCGAGTCGTACTTCGGTTGGCGATAGTGGTTGGTACGCGAAGTGCTTATGCACTTCATGTCGTTTAACTTGTTGTGCGCTCAAAGCTAAATTTGAGCTCGTCGAGCAACCCGATCTGTCTTATGTATGTTCACCATGTTTGGTCACTAATGCTTGAACCTAGGGTACCAAACTTACCAGTGAAAATCCCGTTAACCATGGTACCTCGATCCGCTAAGACTCATGAGCCGGGCATGGTGGTATGGGACACCGTGGTCGAGCTGTCGGCCTACTGGCCGGGGGCTACGTGCCTCCCCATAGTGACCAAAGTGAGCAACTTAACTCGTGAGTCGATTATGGTGGTATGGGACACTATATTCGCATTGTCGGCCTACATTGATAAGGTGATGGGGAGTGGTGCAACCTTTGTCCGTAATGACCACAGTGACCCTTTGTAGTGACCGCGAGCATATTCGAAGTTGCGGCGTGCCTTAGGGTTCACCGCGATATATAGAGTATGAACTAGGCCCGTTTTCGTATAGTGATGAATCGTTTAAGGGGTGATGGGGGAGTGGTGCAACCTTTGTGCGTAATGTGACCCTAGCGGCCTGTCCGGTGACCTAGAAAACACACCATTGTCCGATATTAACTAGGATCGACGACCCTAGATTGGATCATGTTTGGAAATGATATAAGGGAGGTACCTTAGTTTCCCAATCCTGTGTTTGAAATGGACTAATTAAAAACTCGGTAATCATGCTCATCATGCATCGCATGTGCCGGAAGATGTGGAGCACTGTGGGATGTAAGCATGCGCGAACGTGAGATGGTGTCACATGAGGGAGTATGTCGGTGAGGGCATCCATCATACCTGCATTCATACTTGCATTAATCAGAGTAACTAGGAGTGCTTGATTTACTGCTTTATCATTACTGCTTGACTGCATCGATAACATGTTAACTTATGCTTTATTGTTCCACTGAGTTAACTACTCACTCCCACGTTACGGGACGGTGTTGTACACACCAAACAGATTTGTTGAATTTCAGATGATGGCGATGCTTATGAAGCAGAGCCGGACTACTTCTATGGTGATGAGGAAGAGTTCTCCTATCATCTAACTCTCTGGCGGGTCTCTGAAGACCTGGTACTGTATTGTCGGGGCTGTGGTACTGGGGATAGAAGACAGTAAACCTACACATTTGGTATATTTTAGAACTATACTTGTATTTATTTAACCTGGTAATGTTATCACACTCTGGAGACTCATCATAGTTTATATATTTTATCTATCTATCATAGTCTTCCGCTTGCAAAATTAAATGTCTCTGGAGTATGATATGCTGTTTTGGCTTAATCTCACTCATGTTCAATGCACGAATACAGTCAACATTCAATCATCATTCATTTTGTTGCATAAGTGATGTTCTGGAACTCGAGAGTTGAGTTTATGCTCGACCCTCGATTTTCAGGGCGTTACAATGGGACCCACCTTGGGGTGAGTACGCACCCAATGCACATAATCTCCCTGCGAACCAGACCGCGCAGACCGGTCAAAGACGCAAGACCCAATCCATTTTCGAAACTAAAATAGCGTTCGCACGTTGTCTCGCCTGTGACCCGTAGTGGGCCACCATCATGGTCCCGGTGGATGATTGGGACTGTCCATTCAACTTAGGGGGTGGCCACGACCGTATCCATGGTGACTTTTTGGTCCCATGCACACGTACACACGAAGATCACCGTCAAATGCAGGATGAATGGCGGGGTGATTTGATACAGTGGGCAGCCCCAAAACTTGACCAAAACCACCCCTTTTCGACTGAAATTTTGCTAGGAATCCAATGAATGGGGTGGATTTCTTCGAAAATACCACTGTGGGGCTCACTGAACATCTCGACACCAGAAGTTTGCATGTAACACACATCCAAAAAATCAGGATTTCTGGGATGTTGTACGTGCATGATCATGGTTGGATGACTGATCCAAACCATCCAAAATCTTTAGAGGGTGGCCACGACCCTATACATGAAGAAAAATTCAAGTTTTGGACAGTAACCACCTCAAAATTCAATTCACTCGCAACTTATTGCATTTTTCTTTCGTATGCGAAAGGTGCGCAAATTAATCCTGGGAGCTTGGACGTGAGAAGCATAGAGAGAGAGAGAGAGAGAGAGAGAGAGAGAGAGAGAGAGAGAGAGAGAGAGAGAGAGAGAGAGACGTGGGGTCAGCCAACTTGTTCCTTCTTCCTTCGTGGTTTTGTTTATTTCTTTCCTTTAAGATCATAGTTTGATCATGGTGATAGGGCTAAGAGGTGAAGCTTGTAGTGTGATGGGGTGTTTTTTATGGCTTTGATTTATGTTTAAGTTGAACTCACTCTGATTCTAATTTGATTATAAGGAATACTCGTAGTTTTTAATGGTTTATTGTGACTTAAATTACAATGGATCTTCGATAGCTTTGAGTATGTTCTTTTCATTATTGTGATTGTGAGTTTAGAAAATACCATTGTTCACCATCATCCCTTGGACATGGTTGGGTGATGGAATCCTTTTAATCTTCATGATTCTCTCAGATTGGTTGTGAATTAGTAAAATTTTGTTGTTTGCTTTGTCTCATGGGCATGGTTTAGTGATGGAGTCACTTCTAGTTCTCATACCTTTCTTCCATTGAAAACTAGGTCAGAGGAAGTTCATAGTTGAATTTTAATGAATTATCTTCCAACTGGATGAAGATATGACTCTGATTCTAGTTGTGTTCATGAATCAAGCATAGATCTCCCTGATCTCTACAAGTGGATCCTTGGAAACCCTAGTTTCCCACCTTTGAATTTTACAAGTTTTAGTTAAAGTTATTCATCATTATTCTCCTAAATTTTCTGGTTTAAATTACATCTTCTTCTAGTTCTAGTTCTGGTTACTTTCAGATCGTGTACAAGGTTCAGTCCCTGTGGATTCGACCTCGGTCTTACTGAGATTATTACTACATCACGACCCTATACCTGGGGTGGTGAACAATGCCCATGACATGAATGCAATTTCATAAACATCAAATCCATGATATAAACATGTAAATCATGGAACAATATTTATCAATTTCAAAATAAAACCAGATATGACATTAAAATGACTAAAAATTTAAGGAAATATGGTAATTAAGAAGAATTCAGAAGGCGGGAAGATCACTCGTTTGTTTTGACGTGTTAAGGAGTTGGATTGGCCTCGACTCGATATGGCTCAGCTATGACTCGATGTGAACTCGGTGAAATACAACATGCAACCACTTTTAATGAATCCCAAACTTCTTTTTCAGAATTCTAGGTGTCACACCCCAAATCGGTGTTTTCAACACCCATTCGTCGTAACCTAAATCTAGTGCTAACAACCTTCATAATATCCCAATTTCAGCTCCTAGCAAACATCAAGTTTTGAAAATAGAATTCCACGAGGAGGATTTAGGGGAATCTATGAAACCAAACATAATTCAAGGAACTCCACAAGCAACATATTTATCCATTAAACAATAGTTCAAGGTACATTGCTAATACAAAATATCTCAAAACATAAGCAAGGAGCGTGCTCCAATATCGCAAACAACTGCTTTCTACAACAACCTTCATGTTAGACAAGGTGCTAAGCTTTTTATGAAGCTTAGTAGAACACGTGTATGTGTGCGTAATGTGTATGAATAGAGGTCAATCAAACACCTAGTCATACCAAGCCTATACAATATATGATATTAAATAACTTGAGCGAGTCATGTTATCAGAGTAGACATGATACAAGGATATAAGAGCGCATACTGAATGACGGAGTGATGGTACACAGTATCGTATATCAGTAGGGTTCTTGCTCCTAAGGCTACAATGCATCTTAGTCCCATACCTAACTTGTGAAGTAATTCGAGGATGATAGACTCCTGGTCCTTAATAGTCTCATACCTATTAGAGATTGTGGTCCACGATTGAATGTCACTTAGATTGTATTTACACATCCACATTTCTGAGTGCATGAATGCTAAATATGATGCAATGCATGACTGACATATACGATGCAACATACCAATCCATATGTCTAATTCACATATCAGTACAGCTCTCATTTGGACATCATCGGGGTCTCATGCACTTCCGACACTTATTGTCGCTTGATCATGCACATAACCAAGCAAGTGGAGGAGACCTCACTATCCACCTCATCAGTGGTATGCCAAAACCCATTCAACTCATCGATAGTGAACCCTTTTAAGAGTCAGTCAGACTAAACCTAGCATATAACCCTCTGCACTCGAGTGGATAAGGTCACACTCCCTTCCAACCTACCCCAACATAGTGAGAGATGTGACCTTCTGGTATTTGACCATCGCACGCTCATGATTTTCACTCGGTCTAAATATTAGAGCATCTTATGATCTTGAGTTTAGGGCCTTTCACCCATGGACATCCTCAGTGCCTAATATAATATAACATAATTTCTCGTGTCCATTCTGACAACCACCAACTATAATAGTTCCATGGTGGCCACAACTGTGAGACCCGTATCCTATACAGTACCATTCTGTAGGCTTCCGCGGTCCTCCCGGTCAAATTTCATCAATCCGCGATCTGTAACCGGCGTTTGTGCGAGATCCTGAGTTGTATCCTATATTCCAGAGTCGGCTTGACCCGAGACTTATATCCTTTCGACCGTGCCGTCATCGCAGTTCCGACGTCGCGTCTCGTGTGGGCCCGTGTTCAGTTCGAGAAAAATACCGCGCTTTGCAAAACCTAAGAGAACCTTTCAAATCAATCCCATCAATCAACTACACATCACACCTCAAGTCAAGTATAAGCAACCTATACCCTACCCTTAACTCTCTCTTACACAAGTACCCTAAAGTCAACTCTCTCTCTCTCTCTCTCTCTCTCTCTCTCTCTCTCTCCACCCATCACTCACCATCCCTCTCTCTCTCATTTTCCTTCCAAGCTCCCAAGAGCAACCGTCTGATCTAGCTCCATGGGAGAGAAACTAGTGTGGCCCACCTTCCTACCACCCAATCCCACCCTCCATGATCCATCTCAACCATTGAAATTGTTCCCTTGGAGCTCTAGCACGCATTGGTGGAAGGAAGAATCCAAGATCTATCGGTGGGTGTGCATAATACCTTTTCTTTTAATTTAGGGCCCACTTATTGTGGGTCCCACTTGATGTATGCATTGTATAAGGGAGGGCCCAATAATGGGGGGTCCCTCCCCTTCACGTTTCTCTTTCTCTCTCTCCCTCTCTTCTTCTTATTTTGATGGCGGTGATGATGTGTGTGGCCCCTTTGATGTGTACAATAATTTGGACCGTCCAGCAGATGTGGCCCACGTGCTGCCTATTTTTGGGCCAGCCCGGATGGAAGAAAAACATAAATATCCACTTGATCAAAGCTGCTGGTGGGTCCCACACGTGTGGACCCGCCTCATGCATGCGTTGAACCTAGGCCGTCCATCAGCTGGACGGCCAGCAGCATGTGGCTGCTGAACTGGGCGTCAGCGAGTTCTGGAGGTCTGATCACAAGGTATATGTTAATCCATGACCGTCCATCCATTAACATGTGGGGCCACCTTGGTGACGTGTGCACCCATTGCGGGGCCATCCTTAATATATGTGTTTCACTTCAACGTCCACCTGGACGGCATGGCCCACCAAAACGTATGTGCTTTAAATCCAGGCCAACCTCCAGGTGGCCTGGATGCTGGAATAGATTTAATTAAAAAAATGATGATAAATAAATAAATAAATAATATATAATAATAATATAATATATAATATTATATATATACACCATATATATCTAGTGAGCCCCACGTGGGACCCACCTGCATGAGAGAAGCGGATTGGCTGGTGCATCTCAAAGCTGCTATTTTAACGTCACCAAGTTCTGTGGACCCTACCGTGATGTAAGGGTCTTATTCACATTGTCCATCATCTGGACGGGTGGGACCCACCCCACATGTGGGGCCTACCTTGATTATATATCCACACCATCCGTTTGGGACGTGGACACCCCCCCTTGATGTTTCTGTTTCATCAAGGCCATCCACCCGTGATGATCCAGACCGTCTATGCATTTCACAGGTGGGCCACACGTGTGGATCCCACCACGAGATATGTGTTATATACATATCATCCATCTGTTTGGCACGGTAGCCAGCTAACCCAGCAGCTATTGCTGCCGTTTTGATCAACCAATTCTGTGGGGCCTGCTGATGTATGTGTTACATCCAAACCGTCCATACCGTCTATCGTATGGTGAGCCAATCTTAAGGCTTGAGACTAAAAATAAGACAGATCTATTTATCAAGTGGACCACACTGTAAAAATCAGTGGTGGGTTGAACGTCCACCATTGCACCCTTTAGGGATCAAAGAGGTTTTGGATCGATGTGATATTTATTTTTCCTCTTAGTTTAGGCCTTTATGTGGGGCCCATTGCGATTTTCCAAGGCCCATTGTGATTGTTCGGGGCCCACTTTTATATATGTGTTACATGCACTATCATCCATTGTGCCTAACTCATGGGCCCCTGTTTAAGGCCCAAGTGACGTATATGAGGCCTTTTAATAAGGCCCAATATGATGTATATATGTGGCCCATCTTGATGTATATGAGGCCCATTGATGTGGCCCATTTGATGTATATGAGGCCCATTAGTGCGGCCCATTGATGTGGCCTATTTGATGTATATAAGGCCCATTAGTGCGGCCCACTCGATGTATATGAGGCCCATCGGTGCAGACCATTGATACAGCCCACTTGATGTATATGAGGCCCATTGGTGCGGACCATTGATGTGGCCCTACTTGATATATATGAGGCCTATTGGTGCGGACCATATGATAAGGCCTGATGTGATGTATTTATGACACATATGTCGACGCCTATTATGATGTATATGCTGCCTTGGAGTGAGGCCCAATAGATGTATTTGTGGCCCTTGTGTGAGGCCCATTGTGGTGTATATTAGGCCTCTGTATGGGCCTATGGGCCCACGTTATGTTTGGCTCTATGTGGGCCACTCCTTGGGAGCAATGTTGGTTAAACGTCCACATTGATGGGTAATGATGGTTAAATGTCCACATTGTAACCTTCCATTAGGTCCTTTGTTAGGATGATTATTAAGACCGATTATCGAGGTCGATTGTTGACGTCAATTATTGATGCCGGTTATCGATACCGATTATGAGTATGTGACAGTATAACATCATGATACATGCTTATACGCATCATCTGCATGTTTGTTATGAGATGTGATTGACCATTGCATATGCCATAGTGCAAGTGATTTTTAGGACTCCCTGATAAGTGGAGTTATCCCACATGAGCACACGGTATGCGTAGGATTGATGCATGATTAGACTGCATGACTCATGTATCTAGCATTGTGTGGTTGTGATTACTGTACGCCTTAGCAACATCAAGGCTATGACCTCCACAGGCATGTCGTGGATGACCATATGGGACACCGAAAATATTTGGTTTGAGCATCTGGGCACTTTGGATATCCGTGGGTGAAAGTCCCTAAACCTTCGTGGCTAGGAGACGCCCTAATATCTAGACTGAGTGGATATATGAGCGCCCGAGTGCCGAATAGGCCACGTCTCCCATTGTGTCGTGGTCAGTTGGGAGGGGGTGTAGCCGTATCCACCTGAGTGAGGGGGTTGTAAGCTAGGTTGAGTTTGACCAGCTCCTAAATGGGTCTGCTATCGATGAGTCGGGTTGGTATCGGTATACTGCTGGTAGGTGGGTAGTGAGGTCTTTCCCACTCGCTGGACTACAGGGCCGGCTGGGGTGGTAGCCAGCTTGGAATGTACTAGACCCCGGTGATGATCCCAGAGATGTACAATACTGATTTGTGGAGCATGAGTTCCATACTTAGCATTTTACTCATTTATTCATTCATTCACTGTCTACTCGGGCTGGTGGTGCGTAACTATTTGTTACATGTACCTTCGCAATGACCAGGATTTTGGTTGGGGCACACGACTAACCTGAAATCAGAAGTTTACCATATTGAGTCTGACTATCTAAATTTAGGTATGGGACTGGTTTGGATAGAAGTCCCTTGTGATGGACCCCGTAGCCTGCAATACTGCGTACTATCATCCTAACTTCATACTCCAGCTTGGTCATTTCATTTGCACTGCATATTGCATTACATTCGCGATATATGGTATTCGAGGTTGCTACGTTTCTGCATTTATATGGACTTAATGAGGTTGACGGCATTCGTGGACTCACCAGGATTTGTGTATTGCATTATATCCTCAGTATATGATATTTGGTTTATCATGTCTCCGCATTGCATAGCTGATCTATATTGCTTCCTTAGTATATGATATTGGCTTATTATCTTTTTGCATCACATGGCCTGGATAAGGCTAATGGTATTTATGGACTTGCCAGCATGTTTTCGCATTGCTCTGATATTGTATACTTGACACTTACCTTTCGCACATACTTACACCACCCTCTAAGCTTTTTATAAGTTATGCACGATAGATGCGTGCAGGTGACGTTAGGTTGCAGTAGCATTGAGCTTGGAGTGTGCAGCGGCCTTCTGGAGCTTTGATTTTCGATACATGTATTTTCCTTTCAGTAATGTATTTAAATGTTTATATTAGTGGATGTGTGATGATGATGTTGCCTTTGTGATTTGGGTAAACTTATGGTTATATGCTTATTACAAGTTAAATGTACATTGAAAAATCCTCCTTGCAGGATCCCAGGATCGGAATCTGGTGTATGGGCACTGGGAGCCTAGAATGGGGTATTATGAAGGCTGTCGGCACCAGATTCGGCAATCGAAAATTTTATGAGCCCAATTTCGGGGTTTAGGGCGTGACAACAACCCTGATGTCTATAGGGTGTGGAAGAAAATGCACTATGCAAATGCATAAATGCAGGAGTCTATCATCCGAGTCATGTAACCATATTATGTAAACCATGCATACTTATAAGGTGACCCCATCTCATATGGGTCCCTTGAAAAGTCTTAAATTATAGGATTATCAATACAACTCTATTGCACACAAGCAAACAAACACATGTGACCTAAGTACCAACCACAATCTCATGGTGTACGTTATGATACATTCATATTCATAATTGGCCATCCATATTGTTACGGGTGAAAATGAGTTGGTCATATGCACAAGGTCGGCTCGGATGTCCATAACGGGTCGCATGGTCGACCAGTGCCAATCGTGACCAAGGAGCTCCTAAACGGCTAGAGAGTGGTACTTTTGTATTTCTACTGTATGACGCCGAGCTCCCCCAAGACCTCGTCCATACCTAAGTTGACATTTGAATCTTCTGAAAGAGCCTCCGAGGCACGATCCCGTGTGAGGGCGAGCACGCCCTACTCGGAAGGCTTGCAGAAGAGCCCCATCATTGAACGATAAAATGAAGAAAATGGTCATCCCAGATTTCACTTTATGTCCTACTAAGGAAGGGAGTTGGGTCTTAATGCTCGATGCGACACCCGAGACCAGGTCGGCAGGTCGACAATCTGCTTAATACCAGGGGAAAGCTCGGTCTCGACCATAAAAAAGCCCAGGTCGGTAAACTACTCCTCGGGGTGCCTAGACAGGCCACCACGGCTGCTCGATCTCACCCTACCACTACATGTTTCTCTTGATTTCGACCACTCAGATCATATTAAAGAGATCTTTTTGAGATCTCAGCTGAATATCTCGGAAGATATCCACGACACGTTCAGGACACAGATCCCTCTACAATACGCTCCTACTAAGTAGGGAGATTGCGATATACACCACTGCCTCTTTCAACTATAAACATATCATCCCTAATAGTGAAAGGTACACATAATTAAACCCAGAAAATACCCCCAAAAACCTTATGTTCTACTAGACCTAGCTTACATGTCTGACTTTGGCATTAGAAGGTCCTCTACTGCAGCCAGGGTCTCCATCTTTGTCTTCTCTTATAGGTATCAAAATGGTCTAAGGAGGATGTCCAAATTTCTGCATCAATAGTTTGGCGTCGTTTGTGGGAACGAAATTGGAAGTCGTTCTCATCACCTACAGTGATTCAACAATGGTGAAGGGGAGAAAGAAAGCCCAAACCACCATCGTTGTGCCAAGTCCGGCACTGCTAGAACAGTCTGTAGACCATCGAGACTCATCTTCCCAACCTCATATTAATTCTTCACCCGCAAGCCTGGTGCGACGGTCCCAAAATCGGGCAGGTTAACTTATCTCTCTGAAGCATCAAGTTGAAGCTCTAACCAACAACATTGACCAGATAAGGCGAATGCTAGAGCGACAGAATCCTCCCCTCAACCAGGGGGCTAAGGAGGCTATTACTCGGAAAATTACTGAAGTTTCATCACCTGTCGGCTCCCGGAGGAGCAAATTGGCCTATGAAGTACCAAGACATGCGCCCTCCCATGCCTCGAGCACTACCGTGCTAGCTGCCTCTGACCTGTGCCATGAGTTAGATAAGAAAAGGTGTGGCAAAGCCCCTGAGACAATGGCTGAGAGCGAGGACCCCTAGGAGGCCGAGCTCAATGAACTACGAGGTCATACAATAGGCCTATTGCACACACGCTCCGATCTCGATAGAAGCCATGTTGGAGGAAACTAAGCCATCGTTCACCGACGACATCATGCACACTCAACTCCTACCCAGATTTTAGATGTCATAGGTCACTCCTTATTCCGGGGTAACCGACCCAGCCGAGCACCTAGAATCTTTCAGGGCATGGATGAAGCTTCATGATGCATTGACCGCGGTGATGTGCTGAGAATTCTCCTTAACCCTGTCAGGAGTAGCTCAGAAATGGTTTTAGCAATTGTAACCACAGTCCATCAGCTCATTCACATAGCTCAGCAAGGCCTTTATTACCAACTTCATTAGAGGAAAAGAAAGGCTCAAACCAGCAACACACTTCCTCGCCATCATTAAGAAAGAAGACGAGCTATTGAAAGATTATATCAAGTAGTTCAACCTGGAAACGATGTAAGTGGAGGGCTATTTGGACCAGAACGCCTAGCCTTAGAGGGGAGATTTCTTTTCTCGCTCGGCAAGAATCCCCCAACAACATTGGCCGATCTCCTCGATCGATCCAAAAAATACTCCAATGTTAAGGAGTTTTTTAGTTCGCGAAAAGTTACTCAAAATAGGGGAAGCTCGACCTGGGAGAAGCGACCTAAGGAAGAACACACATTGGCTCCCAGCAATAAGTGAAGAAAAGACGATGTACGACCAGAGGTCAATGTTTGAGCAGATGACTTAAGAGCCAATTTAACTCCCACGCTCCCCTCAACGTGACGCCCAATCATGTCTTCATGGAATTTCGGGACAAACCACTCCTTATATGGCCAAAACAGATGAAGGCTGACGCAGACAAGTGAGATAAACGGAAGTACTGCCACTTCCATTGCAACCACGACCACTCCACCAGCGATTGCTTCAACCTTAAGGAAGAAATTGAGGCCCTCATCCACAATGGACATTTACGAGAGTATGTTAACAGGAGGGAGGAATGATTATATCAGAAAAATGAGCAACCCAACAATGGCAATAACAACGAGACTACTGGAGAAATCTACACCATCTTCGGTGGGTTTGCAGGAGGAAGAGACTCGAAATGAGCACGTAAAGCTCATGCTCGGAGCATCAACAATAATAGCTCGGAACATTAGGTCCAGCTCACATCCTAACCTCTGAAGGAGTAAAAGATGGTTCCCGAGGAACTGACCTTCACTGAAGAGGATGCCTGAGGTGTTGACCATCCCCATGACGATGCACTAGCGGTGGCCATGACCATAGCTAACCACACACCGGTAGCTCGGCTGACATCCTCTTCACCAATGCCTTCGATAAAATGGGGGTAGGAAGATCTCGACTTCGACCTGTCAAAACTCCTCTACTCAGATTCGTAGGGTATAGAGTCACCTCCGAGGGATTTATACTGCTCTCAAAAACTGTGGGAGAGGGATAGAATCAAATGACGACAATGATCGACTACCTCGTGGTCAATTGCCCTTCTGTTTACAATGTCATCCTTGGACGACCATCTCTCAACACCTTACAAAAAGTGGTATCTACATACCATCTTACAATGAAATTTTCACCCAAGCACGGGGTTGAGCCAGTCAAAGGAGACCTGTAGGAAGATCGCTAGTGTTATTCCACAGCTTTGAGGATGCAACACCACACGATGGCCATCACTTCTCTTGACCCTCGTGAAGAATCGGTCGAGAGAGGCTCTCAAGTGGAAGACCTCGTAGTTGTCCCCCTCAGTGATGTCGACCCGACCCGACCCGCACTGTACAGGTCTGCTCATCACTATCTCCAAATTTGTAGGACAAGGTCATGGATCTCCTCTGATGTAACGCCGACATCTTTGCTTGGTCCCACCAAGATATGCACGGCATTAGCTCGGATGTAATGGTCCCCAAGTTGAATGTCGACCCCGACCACCAACCAACGAGACAGAAGCGACGAGCATTCAAACTAGAGCATTACACCATCATTGGAGAGGAGGTTGGCAAGATCCTGGAAGCCAGATTTATCGAGAAGATCTATTATCTTGACTAGATTGCTAATGTCGTCTTAGTGAAAAAGTCTAATAGGAAGTGGCGGGTCTGCGTTGATTATATCGACCTAAACAAAGCCTGCCCCAAGGATAATTTTCTCATCCCGTAGATCGACCAGCTTGTCAATGGTACAGTTGGGCATGAGCTTTTAAGTTTCATGGATGCTTTCTCGGGGTATAACCAGATCGCTATGCATTCCCACAACAAGTAGAAGACCACCTTTGTCACTAACAAGGGGCTCTACTACTACAGAGTGATGCCTTTCGGGTAGAAGAACGCTGAGCGACATACTAGCAGTCAGTCAATAAGATGTTTACTCGACAGATCGGACGCTCAATGGAGGTTTACGTTGACGATATGCTTATCAAGAGCATTAGAACTGCAGATTACATCGTCGACCTCATGGAGATGTTCACAATCTTACGAAAATATCAAAGGAAGCCGAACTCGAGCAAGTGCGCCTTCAGCGTCGGATAGGAGAAATTCTTTGGTTTCCTGATTATCCAGAGTGGGATCGAGGCAAATCTTGATAAAACCCGAGCTCTTTTGGATATGAGCTCACCTAGGACGATGAAAGAAGTCCAATGCCTCACCAACAAGATAGCTTCCCTCAACTGATTCGTCTCCCAAGCCACTGACAAGTGCCTTCCTTTCTTCAAGCAATTGAAAGAAAAACTGAAGGTAGAATGGACCGAGGATTGTGAGTTAGCCTTCCAACAGCTCAAACATTACCTAGGCTCACCCCCATTACTCTTCAAGCCCGAGCAAGGAGAGCCACTACTGTTATACCTGGCTGTCTCGGCCATAGCGATCAGCTCGACTCTCATTTGAGAGGAAAAGGGGAAGCAACTCCCAGTGTATTACATCAGTAAGGCCTTGGTCCTGGCCGAAACCAAGTATCCAGACATCGAGAAACTTGCCCTAGCTCTGGCCGTCTCATTCCGTCGCCTCTGACCTTACTTCTAGGCCCATACAATCATAGTCTCGACCAATCAACATCTCCGTCAAGTGCTCCAGAAGCCAAGGTGTCAGGGAGACTCACAAAATGGGCAATCAAGCTCAGCAAATTCGACATCAAATATCAGCCCTGTATAGCCATCAAAGGTCAAGTAGCTGTCGATTTCATTGTCGAGCTCGCTGCCGAACAGAACCTGGAAGCTAGTCTGAGCAGCGAATCCGACCAACTGACTGAAGCTGGCCAGCTAGCTGAGCCTGACCTGGACTCTGGACATCAACGACTCATCCAATTCTAAAGGTAGCGAGGTTAGGGTGGTCCTTGAGGCTCCTGAGAAGACTCGCACGCAATATGCCTTAAGATTTGCATTTCAGATGTAAAATAACGTGGTAGAGTATGAACAACTTCTAGCCGAGCTCAAGCTCATAGCAGCTATGGGGGCCCAAGTTCTGAAAGTCCATAGTGATTCACAGCTTATTGTCAACTAGGTCGCTAGCGAATATCAAGCCAAAGAAGAAAAAATGATCGCTCGTCTCCAGAAGGCCCGTGAACTCATCGGCAGGTTCCAAAAATGTGAAGTCAACCTGGTCCCTAGAGTAGAGAATTCCAAAGCCAATGCACTGGCAAAGCTAGCCACAACAGCCGATGACGATATCCCGAACTCAGTCCCCATCGAGTTCTTGTCCATCCCGAGCATCGGTGAGCCTGACCCAGAAGTATCCTGCCTCATCAGCTCGGCCCTAAGATGGATGAATCTAATCGTCAAATACCTTTGTGACGATACGCTGCCAAGGACAAACTTAAAGCACGCAGAATTCGGGTCAGGTCAGCTCGGTATACCATGGTAGGGGACATCCTCTACAAAAAAGGATTTTCCTTGCCCTACCTGCGGTGCCTCCGGCCTGAAGAAGCTGGCTACGTTATAAAGGAAATACATGAGGGAATTTGCGACAATCACTCTGATAGTCATGCTTTTGCCCATAAGGTCATCCGATAGGGATAATTTTAGCCAAGCATTTAGAAATATCTCATCAACCTCCCAAGCAACTGACCCCCATGACCGGACCGTGGCCGTTCGCCCAATGGGGAATAGATGTTATTGGTCCACTGCCCATAGGTAAAGGTCAGACCAAGTACGTCCTCGTCACGGTCGACTACTTCAACAAATGGGTTGAGGCCGAATCAATGTGGTTTTTCACAACCTTTCCTTGCATGTTGCAAAGAATATAAGATTCACCTTGAAGCACTTTCTCAGCTGTAAATGGTCCGTCTCAAGTAGGTGACCATTTGCGCTAAGTAGAATCCTTGGTGCCTAGAGGTAAAATTACTTTCCAGACCGTATCTCCTTCCACAAAGGTTTTCCTTTTTACCTTTTTATTGTATGCTTGAGAAGCTTTAGTCTTATTGGCCATTATCGAATCCAAAAGCTTTTAATTGCATTTCATTTAACTTCTCCAATCTGACCATCATGACTTTTGTAAACTCAACCAAAGTTAAGCCAGTTTGATCTTCGAACCTTAAGGACGGTACAATAACTTTCAAAGGTAATACCACATCATGTCCATAAGTGAGTGCAAAGGGACTCATTCTAGTGTTGGTTTCAGGCGAATTCCTATAAGCCCAAAGTGCTTCGGACAACTTTGTATGTCATTCTCGAGGATTGTCATCGATCATCTTTCTTAAAATATTCTCGATAACCTTATTATTTACCTCAGCTTGCCCATTGGCCTGTGTATAATAAGGTGTAGAATGCATCATCTTAATTTTATATTGGTTGTCCACCATAACTTTTACTTCTTTGGATGAGAAAGCTGCTCCTCGGTCTATGTTAATTGATTTAGGAATTCCAAATTCATAGATAATATGTGTTTCAATGAATTCAATAATTTTATTATGGCCAACTCCCTTCATGGGTCATGATTTCACCTACTTAGTAAAATAATCAGTGGCGACTATAATAAAACTTTTTCTTTTTGAAGAAATGTGCATAGATTTAACCTATCAAATCAATGGCCCACCCTCAAAAAGGCCAGCGTTTAATAATTGGATATAATTCGGTTGTGGGCACATGCTATATTGATCCATGTTTTTGACATGCTTCACATCCTTTAGTGTATTGAATGCAATCCGTTGTCATCTTCGACCAAAAATGTCCATAACATCGAAGTACCATTTTCAATTTTTTTCTAACTTAGTGCGCTCCACATATTCTCTCATATACCTCGCTTATAGCCAACATGGCATCATTTTTGCTTAAGCATCGTCATAATACACCATTGGCCCCCTCTTCTATATAATTTTTTTCCGATCATAACATAACTTACGGTCAATCTTCTAATATCTTAGCTAGTCTTGGTTTCTTGAGATTGAAGATAATTTATAACTAGGATTCTCCAATCATCTTCACCTATCTTGGCATGACAGATTTCCAGAACGGGTTCTCTTTGAAAGACCGAAGGTAATGACTTCGTTTGAATAGTTATCCTCCTTTCGTTCAATCCTTGGATGATTTGAAGTCTAGTTGATAATTGTGCCATTTCATTGGCATCTATATTATTTTCTCTAGTCATATACCTTAGCTCGATGTAAGACTCGTATCTTTGACGGTACCATTATGTGGACTCCCGCGGTCCTCCCTGTCGAATTCCAGCGACACGCGATTTGTAATCGGCATTTACGCGTGACCTTAAGTTTCATCCTTTCGATCTGAGTTAGCTCGGCCCGAGACTTGTATCATTGCGATCGCGCCGTCACCGTGGTTCCAATGCCGCATCTTGCTCGCCGATGTGATACCCAGGCTAGAAGATGTGGGCCCGTGTTTATTTCGAGAAAAATGCCACGCAAGAGAATCTCTTCCAAATGTCAAATTAATTCCATCAATCAATCAAAGTACACAACCCATCAAGTCAAGTACTCTATCCCATCCCTAAGTACACAACCCATCCCCAAAGTCAATTCTCTCTCTCTTTGTAACACCCCGTACTTTTCAGTACTCAGGATGTTACCATTGTAGTCCAAGTTAAACTTGTGTGAACGTACACATCCAACCTATGATATTCATTAACAATTGATAATTCAAAATCTGCCCAACCCAACGAGTGATCCTTGAGAGGGACAATCACATTCTCTTGAAAGTCGACCTTAAGTATCAAATTAGAGTCGTAGATCACTAATCCAACCAATTAAATTACTTAAACCATCTAAATGTCAGGGATAGTGAATTAGACTATCCCTTAAAGTGGCTCATTTTTATGATAAGTAATCCTAAACTTAAGATTTCTAACATGAAGTATAAAACCACATGTTAACTACATGGATGAATAATAATAATAATAATAATAATAATAATAATAATAATAATAATAAGGAAATGAATAATAATATATAAGTAATAATAAAAATATTATTTTAATAGATAAAATCAAAGGATAGACGTCCCTAATTACCCTAAGAAAGGGGCCACAACATGGTTTATGTTAATAAACAAATGTACACATATATAAAAAAATAAAATAAAATAAAATAGCAAAAATCAACTTTGCTTGGGTAGTAATATGTTGCGTTGAGAGATTCATAGTAGAAATGCATAGATGACACCCTTAGGCCCTTTTGACGGTCAAGGTCCAGATTGGAACTAATCCAACTGTCAGATCGACATAATCAACACTCATAAGTGGTAAACCACTAGGGATGGCCCACCTAAGCTTTGAATCAGCCTCATATTTTGTATAACACCTTAGAAGGATCTGTTAAAATAGATATATGGAGTAGATTTGCCAAGTACATCTATGTGGACCTCACGATCATGGTGCATGTGCACTAAGAAATTGTCTGCCCACAGCACATGGGTTTAGACGACCCGGTCAAATGGGCGCTGACCTAATAAAACAAAAAAAAGGATATTTCTCTCCATTTTTCCCGCCAGTAACGACGTTTGAAAAGTGCTATTTAGAGTTCTGATTTCAGGCCACCATAGGAGATTCAAACCAATTATCTGAACCGTCCATTGTGTTTCAGACAGACTGCCGACCAAAACCCTATAAAAACCTTGTGTGGGAGCACATGTATATGAGCACTTCCAGTGCAATAGAGGTCTTCGTGCAATAAGCCTCCAATAACGGATGTGTTATTGCATTACCCCGCTTGCAATCCGAGGCAATAGCCTGCTTTTCATCTCAGCCGCACGAGGAGCTAAGATCTTGGCCTTTCATTTGCCACTGAAAAGGGAAGTTCTCTCCACTACTAGAGAAAAGGTGGAAAGAATCTTTCCTTTTAAGGAAAGAATCGATCCCAACCGTTGGGATGTTTCAAGAAGGCACTCCGAATGCATCTGAAGTGTTTTTTTTTAGGGCAAGCAATGCCCTATCTCGTGGATTGTAGAGATCTCGCGAGAAACTCCCCTTGTTGCGAGAAATCCAGCCGTGACTGAAGAACTCAGAACCCATCGAGAGTTCGCTGCTGTCCACCCAAATGGTGGGTCCCATAAGGTCCTTATGACCCATCTGAGCCAACCAAACACCTTAGATTGTAGGATCAACTGACCCTTGCGAAAGTGCCATGATTAGGGACCCATCTTCCCCATTCGGCTAAGAAAAATCACGTCTAGAGGAAGTGATCATCTCACACATCTGAAGCATCCATCGTGTGGCCTACCCCATCTAATATCCATCAAAGTTTAGTTCCAAGGTCCACACATAAGATCAGAGCTTTGATGAGACCCTGATGGCGGTCATTCTCGCCCGTTTGGCAATAACAAACACGTTAACCTTCGTGATTAGTTGTAGAAGTGTCTAGAAATGGAAAGCCTACAAGTAGTCGGATATTAGGGCATTTTTCAAGGAAGGAAAAGAAAAGAATAGAAAGAGGGAAGGAGAGAGAGAGAGAGAGGCCACGCCATTTCTGCCAACTGACCTAGCGAGTCGGAGTGTCGAGTCTTGCTGAGTCTGTGGCTGGGCGCCTTTCAGTAGATGAAAGGAAGATAGAAAGAGAAGAAGCAGGGAGAAGAAAGAATAAAAAGAGTGAATAGAGAGGGTGTGGCCGAGTTTACCACCTGATGCCGCACCGGGTTGGGTTTCAGCCATGAGAACGATGACTCGGGGAGTCTGTAACGCCCTGAAAATCGGGGGTCGAGCATAAGCTCAAACTCCCGAGTTCCAAAACATCACTTATGCAACATAGATAATGATGATTGAATGTTGTCCGTATTAGTGCATTAAACATGAATGAGATTATACCAAAACAACATATCATACTCGAGAGATAGTTGAATTTCACAAGCGAAAGACTGTGATAAGTATATATAAAGCATATAAGTAATTGTAGGTCTCCTGAGTATGATCATATTACCAGGTCAATAATTACATGTAAATTTTCAAAATATATAAAATGGTAATGTGTAATATCATATAGTCCAAAACCCTGTAGTCCCATTAGCGCACTCCAGGTTTACATAGACCCACCAGAGAGTTGCATATAGGAGAACTCCTCCTCCTCATCATAATAGTCCGGCTCTGCCTCATAAGCATCGCCATCACCTGCAGCTAAGACAGAGTCTGGTTGGTGTTTAAAATACCGTCCCAGAACGTGGGAGTGAGTGATCAACTCAGTGGAGCTATAAAGCAAAGGTTTACATGTTATCAATTCAGTCAAGTAGTAATGATAAAGCAATACGATCAAACATCCCTAAGTACTCTGGTTAATGTAAAAATGATATGTATTAATGATGCATGCCCTCGCCTACACTCCCTCTGTAATCTTTTTCTTACGGTCGCAGCATGCACCCCTTCCCCTGTGCTCAACACCAATGCCAAAGGCACATGCAATGCGGTGAATGAGCGTAATTACCGAGTTCTTATTAGACCATTTCATATAGCAGGATTGGGAAGCTAAGGTACCTCCCATATATAATTTCCCAAATAATGATCCATTCTAAGGTCGTCAGTCCTAGCTAGTCTCATACGATGTTGCGGTTCCAGGTCGCTACAAAGGGCTCGTCACCGCAATGCAGGCCTAGCTTATACTCTAGTTGCTATGGAAAGGCTCATCACCTCAGTGTAGTCTTAGACTATGGTCGAGGTCATTACGAATGACTCGTCACCTAGTCGTAGGCTGACAGCTCGAATACAACATCCCATACCAACGTATTTGGCTCACGAGTTGAGGTCGCTCACTGGTCACTACGGGTTTGCTCGTCACCCAGGCGTAGGCTGACAGCTTGACCACGGTGTCCCATACCACCATGTCCAGCTCATGAGTCTTAGCGGATCAAGGTACCAAGGTTAACGGAGTTTTCATTGGTAAGTTGGTACCTTATATTCAAACAGTAGCGTCTGTACATGGTGAACATACATTGGGCCAATCAGGTTACTTAACAAGCTTGACTGGTACGAGCTTACATTGAATTAATCGACATGGAGCGTGTAAGCACTCCACATGGCCTAACTACTGTCAGCAATCTCCGTACGACTCGAATTCCTCAAACATATCCGTTGTGGTGAGGCTAACTCAACCACTCGTTTGGGAGCTATAACTGATAGCGTGGACTATGTAGTACTCCCAAACACATTTAAACAAAATAGGATAACATATGTGATAGGCATTCAACATTAAACAATTGATTCGAAGAACGTAACCATTTGAGCATTTCACAAAATACAAAGTAAGCATGTTTCGTACATATGCATTTCATACTAAATCACACAGTTTTAAATCTAAGTTGCATGAAGGGATTTATACACATAGCTAAAGAAATTGAGAATCTCACCTCAACACCTTCATAAGGGCTTTTTGGGGCAGAAATCTGTGAAGAGCTCCACCTCGAGATTTGCTTGAATGACTTGCAGGAAGATTTCATGGGCGGGGCTGAGATTCTTGTTTCGGATCCCGTTGTCTCTTTCCGTGAGACGGTGCTTGAGAAGTCAGTCAGGACTGCAATGTGCAAGTCCCCTAACAAGCACAATCGTCTCTACACGGAGGCCCGTCCCTTGGAAGAAGGGCTTGCTGAAGCCATTGATGAGGGGCGTATCAGCCCTAGGGATGACCCAAAAGCTTGCTTAAAGATCCTATCTGAAGAATTCGGGTGGGACAAGGATCTTGCCAAGAAGATCTGGTGTTTTGGACCCGAAACTACTCGCCCAAATATGGTTGTTGACATGTGCAAGGGAGTTCAGTACCTAAATGAAATCAAGGATTCTGTTGTGGCTGGGTTCCAATGGGCATCAAAGGAAGGAGCATTGGCTAAAGAAAACATGCGGGGCATATGCTTTGAGGTCCGTGACTTTGTTCTTCATGCTGATGCAATCCGAAAGAGGAAGGGTCTAAAGGAGCAGATGACACCTCTTTCTGAATTCAAGGACAAGCTCTGAGGCGTCTGATTGGCAATGGAGAGATTCAAGTAGTAGGTAAGATGGTGTCCATTTTGTCTTTTTTTTTTTGGTTTTGTTTTTTTATTTTTTGGTTTTTGTTCTTGTTTGGTTCAGATGCTGCCAGTCTCTGTTGGCTAAGTGGTTATTTTTTTATCCAAAGTTTCGTCTGTTTACATGTTCTAAGGGGATGATGATATATACTCTGTTTTACCTAACTTTTTTTTTATTTTTTATTTTTAATTTGTGATTCAGTTTTGAAAAGGATTCCTGAAGCTGACTCCAAATACCTGGGAGAAGTCTGAGGTGATGATGATGTTGAATTGGATATTATTTCTGATATGCAAATGCATACATTGCTGATCAAATTAGCTGGGACAGTGATTTGACTTTTAAAAAAATAAAAAATAAAAAAAATCTAACATGATGCTGGTGACGACCCATGTAAATGCTGTATATTTCTTTTTCAAATTCCTTCAGCATAGTTAATGGCATATAATATAACATTTCTGCTTTTATAGAATCTTAAATCTCAGGTTTACATCATTATGACTAAATTGCTTCTCCCAGTTGTTTATAGATAGCACGGGCATTTGGGGCTTCTGAAATTATTGCTGTTGATGTTCAAGATGATAAACTTCGCAATGTAAAGATGCTAGGAGCAACTCACACAATAAATGCAGCAAAAGAAAATGTCGTTGACAAGATAAAGGTGCTCTTCTATACCGAACCATTTTATTTAAAGCTTGAAACTAGATTAAGGACGGTCCTTATAAAGGATGTGGTCCTTTTCACATGGCTAAAAGAGTTTTGAATGATTAACTTCTTTTACAATCATCATTGTTGTTTATTTACTGGATTTAACTATTGAAAATTTGAGTACAACAGTTGCTCTATTATCATGATCGATCCGAAGGGTTCTCCCTCCTATTTTATGTTAAAGTCAAGAGTTTCTTATGTCCACATGCACCTTTACATACTGATTGTGAAGGCTGGTCGGGCTCGTCAGTAACCCGATATGCCTACATGGACGTATCGGGCAAATCTATTGGACATTCACATTAATGCCATGCATCAGGTGGGCCCAAGCATGTAAATTATGTGGTCCAAAAATCAGGCCCATCCACTCATCAGCTGGGCAATGTGTATGTTGATTGTTGAATGTGGACCATTTTGTAAATTCACTCCTTTCAGAATTTCTGATGAAAATTTTACAAGTTTCTGGATTACTAGTTTTAGACCTATTGGCTTGGCACATACGACGACGGTCTATGCTTTATATGAAATTTGAAATATTTATGGATTACTAGTTTTTGCTATTATTTATTCATGTTCTTGTTTTTCTATTTTTGCAGCTCAATTGGTTTTCTTCAAAAATGGTGAAGGGAAAGTGATATATGTATCCTTGTCGTGGTGGTGGTATGTTCACTCATTGGCATTATCTTTTGTGTTACATCTCTCAAGTTAATATAAGGTGTCTCAAATTGATTGTGAAATTCACATGCTAAATCGAATGATCAAGTTTAAAAATTGATTTGGCTAGATTGTTCGGTTCATGCTCAAGTGCTCAACTGCAACTGAATATTTTGTATTGAGATATCGTTGATACGTGTCGCATGTATCGATGATATTCAGGAATATTTGTAAATGGGCAGTGCAATATTTTGAGATATATCAATGTATGGCTGCAACACTGAGTATGTCTAATATCCCCTTAAAAAGAAAAAAAGAAAAAAGAACAATTGTCTGTATTTGAAAATGCTTTTTTATCTTCATTGATATATAGAGGACGTGGTCCTCTTTGGGAGTTTGTTAGTTAGTTTTCTTCTATCATAGTTCCAGGAGTGACCCATTACTGGTGGATTTTTCTCTAGGTTTTCTTCACATTGAGCCCACCTGATGCACATGTCAGACTTCCCATGCAAGTGGTAGGCCAGTAGCGTGGCCTTGTATGAGGTGCATGTGGGCTTAACAAGCTGCTTTATTAGTTACTTCTTTTTTTCTTTTCTTTGAAAGTTGCCAATTACAGGCACTTTCATCTCTCTTCATATATTCAGTTTTACCACTCTTAATTCCCTTTGCATTTTCAAATTTTCATCACTTGACTAATGCAATGGTATTTGATTCTTATAATAATGTATGTATGAATCATCTGCAGGTGTTTTTGAACTTGTTGTACTTCTATGGAATGTGTGGTGTAGTGAATGATTGCTTGCTTCAACGGTACTTTAGCAATGTACGAACGATGTTTGGAGCATTAATTCAGTTTACATCAGGGGAATTTTATGTTTTCCTTGCATTTAGTTTTCATCATTCTTCAATTGACTGATTCTTTCTTTTTATGTTACAGAGTCCTCTAGTGGTGGTTTGCCCTCGAATATAATTACAGAAGATGCACAGGAGAAGTTATCGGTATAGCTTTCGGATGTGCAGGTGGACTATTGATACTCGCATCCATTTTCTATCTATGGTGGATGAAGGAATACCTGGCCATATGCAAGTGCACACAGACTTATCAAGATTTGTACTTTTAGCATTATTGTAATTGTAATTGACTGAATGAATGAATGATTGTAATTGACTGAATGAATGAATGATTATGCAGGTTGTATTGAATGAATGATTATGCAGGTGATATTGAATGAATGATTACAGTTTCTTTTAAATGTAGGAAATGGCTACGGATATTGACCGTAGCTGTTATTAAATTCTGTAAATTGCTACGGATGCAGCAACACTTTTAGTTACAAATACTATTTGTACCTGTAGATACTTTTGGCTACAGAAATGATTGCTACGGATTATATCTGTAGCTATTGTAATCTATGGCTACATATTAAATCTGTAGCCATAGGTTTTAGACCTATTATTACGGCACTTACGACTACGGTTGTACTACGGACTAAAACCGTAGCCATAGGTATTTAGCTACGGATTTTATCCGTAGCCTTTACCCTGTTTTCTGGTAGTGAAAGCAATTGCAGATCTATTGTAATTTGTCACAACAAACCATTAAAAATGAAAAATATTCCTTATAATTAAAATAGAATCCAAGAG
Organism: Magnolia changhungtana; assembly: GCA_030180095.1. Classification (NCBI taxonomy): domain Eukaryota; kingdom Viridiplantae; phylum Streptophyta; class Magnoliopsida; order Magnoliales; family Magnoliaceae; genus Magnolia; species Magnolia changhungtana. The sequence goes on from JASAUF010000652.1 coordinate 8,185,336, forward strand.
AGTTCAACAAAACATGAATTAAACAAAGCTAACATCCTAATCACGATACAAGCTTCACCTCTTAGCTCTAGCTAAGAGGTTTAGTCAACCATAGACATGATTAGATCTAAAACCCTAGAAGAAAACATGAAAAACTAAGAAAGAAGGGAAGAAGAACTCTTGGGAAGTGGCTCCGCCCGTTTGCTCTACTTCTCCAAACCCTAGATATCTTAAAAAGACTTATAAAACCCCTACTTATAAGACAAGTTTTGCAAAATCGTAAAATTGGATCAAATTTATATAGTCCACGTAAACATTGTGTAACCGATTCGATGTCATCGAATGGGTTTAAATCCGGAAGTCTCGCATTTTCTTCTTTCGCACTGCATAAGTTTTTGTGTCATCGAACCTTCCTTCAATGTCATTAAGCGAAGCTTCGATTCATCGAATATGTTTTCAAGTCATTGATAAAGTGTCCAAAACAGTCCAACAAGTTGCTCCATAATTCCTCAATAAATTCGATGCTATCGAGCAATCTTCGATATCATCGAGCACCTTTCTTCAAGTCATCAAACATGTCTTTGATTGATTGAGAAAAACACCCAATATGTCCAACAGCCAACTTAATTTTCCTTCATAAATTTGATGTCATCAGTCCCTGTTCGATGTCATCAAAAGATATCTTTGACGTCATCGAGAAGTTCTCAATGACACAGTCTTTGTGATTTTTGTGCTTGTTCTTTCGACTTCCTTCCTTCTCCACTTGGTTTTCTTGGATTTTGGAGTCTTGAAATCTTCAATCTTGGTCTTCAAAGATCGCTTCTTTACTTTGACAATTCTTAAGCACTAAATCCATGCTTTTAGCATTCTTTTCAATCCAAGCTCTTAAATTCACCTTGCAACACAAACACATGTAAAATATACCATTAAGCCATATTATGTTTGTAAAACTAAGAAATAAATGGGAGATAATATGCAATATTTGAGCCTCAAAACAACTCCCAACCAACATTTTGCTAGTCCCGAACAAAATATGTGAAAAATAATCTTCAATCTCAGTTCAAAACCTTTTAGGAAGATAATCTTTTGTTTACTCAAGTATGAATGGGTCGATATAAAATAAAAAACTAAGTTCGGGACTAGCAAAATGTTGGTTGGGAGTTCTTTTTAGGAAGACAATCTTTTGTTTACTCAATATAAGATACGAAAGTGAGATTTGAAAACCCTAGAGCCAAATCACATAGGTAACCAATCAACTAAGTTCTTTGTCAATCAAATTAGCTTACAAGTCTATATACCATATTTTTTAATGTGCTCAATGAAAATCAACTTACTTTCTGTACGAATACTATCGTTTCCTAACCATGCTCATCACTTCAAGATTGGTTTGAACTTAAGTACTGATTCCGAACTCATCGCCTTCTCCTTCATTTTCCAGTTTTTTATTTTATATCGACGGTCTATTTTTATATGTTCTTTATTTTTGCATTCTTTTCCAGATTTTTCATTCTTTTCATTCTTTTTCATGACCTCTTTGTTGATCTCCTATTTTTTAACTGGTCTTTTCTTCTTTTAATGTGGATAAAATTCTTCAAACTTGATTCTCACCATCTATTAATGATTCACATACTACAATCAGAACTTCTAGCATGTCTTACAGAAAACAAATTGAATGTGTCTTATGATCTAGATTAACATGATATTCAAACTACCTCTAAATTAATTGTTCGCAAGAACTTAGGTGGTAAGTTACTTAGATGATTAGACTCTAGCAATTCAAGATTAAATCTCTATCTTATCATACTCAAAGCATTCTTAAGTACACAAGTCATCACTTCCCTAACAGATTTTAACTTGAAACATTGAAAATTTTTAAAATTTTGCTCAAAACTGAGAAAACATTGATTAGTTTACCTAATCCTCCATCCCCAACCTAAAAATCTACATTTTTCTCAATGTAAAAGAAATAAGCATTTAATGCAAAAGAGGCAAAGAAAAGAAGATGGAAGTGATGGAAAGGTAATACCTGAAGAAGGAATTTTGAGGCTTTTCAAATGATACCAGTGTGAAGATGAGTTAGCACAAAAGGCTTAGACAGACGATAAGAAAACTATTCTAAATAGCAGAAAGCAAACTACCCTAATCTTACAATCTATGAAAGCAGTAAACATAAACTAGGAAAATAGGGAAAAACTACTCAGTCATGCAACAAGGTTCCTCCTCCGGCTAGTATCTTGATAAATTCCTCAATAGGTTTTTCAATAAGATCATTCAAAAGCCCTTTTTGCAATAGGCTCAAATGTTCTGGAGCATGAATTTCTAAAAAAATTTATGGACCTCAACAAAAGGTTTCCTTTTAATCTGCTGAGGTGTCCAAAGTATATATGATTCACCTATAGAAGATAATTCTTAATATTAGTAGGCTGAGGTGAAAGATAGACCATAAATAATTGAATAACGAATGGGTTGTTCCCTGTAGTCCCTTTAAAATCTGAGGTTCTAGGCTTCGGTTCAGAATCTATCTCCTCCACCTGTAAGGAGTGACATCAACTTCCTGGCCAATATGATAGTTTGAATCCGCAAAGTGCGCTAAGCAGACATCCAGAGATTCAGGAGTTTCTGTTAAAATAGACTCATCATCTTAAAATGTATCTATCAAGTTCATCTCATGGGTCGGGTCCTCATCCTCTTGCGACTTGTGCAAATGAAACACATTGAATTCTACCATCATATTCCCGAAAGATATTTTCATTACTCTATTCCAGCAATTTATGATGGCATTGGCAGTGACCAGGAATGGTCGACCTAATATGATTGGAATTTGAGTGCCCATATTTAAAGTCGAGTGTGTCCAAGATGATGAAATTTACTAGGTAGTAGAATCTATTAACTTAGATCAACACATCTTCTATCTTACCTCTCGGTATTCTAGTCGAGCGATTGGCTAGTTGTAATGTTGTTTTGGTAGGTTTCAACTCACCGAGGCCTAACATTTCGTATACCAAGTATGGTATTAGATTAACACTTGCCCCAAGGTCTAAAAGTGCGTTATCAAACCTTAAGTTTCCGATCACACATGAGACATAGGACTTCCAGGATCCTTATATTAATTATGGCGCTCACCTATTTAGTTAAAAATGCTTCTTTGTGTACGTTTAGCTTCCACTTTACTGCACACAGATCTTTTAGGAATTTGGCGTAAGATGGGAACTGTTTAATTTCATCCAACAAGGGGGTGTTGATCTTGACTTGTTGAAAAACCTCTAAAATATTTTGACTCTCACATAGGCTTTTTAATGTGGTGAGACATTGGGGAAATGGGGCCTTGAGTTTGTATCCTTGCAATGGCTCTTTGTCATATGGAGCATTGCTAGATTCACCACCATCCTTTGAATTTTTGGACTCCTTAGGTTTTGCAACCTTCCTTGGAATCTCTGTCTTTTTCGTTTCTACTTTTCAAGGTGGTGATGGTCTCAACATATTCCAAATGCTGAGTTGAAGAGTTGAGATCACATATCTCCATTGTCTTGTTGGGTTAGGTTGTTGTTAGTCTAGAAAGATCCTAGTCTCCCTAACATTCAGTTGTGTCTCAAGTCTTGCAACCGAAGTCCTAAGCTCATTCATAGCCTGCAGTTGTGTTCACTCCCCAAGTGCAGGGTTGTGATGTATGTAATAAAATGGAGTTGCTCGAGGTCAAATCCGAAAAGATGAAATTGTACGTAATATGAAACTAAGTAGAACTAGAACTATATTAAGATGAAATCTAAACTGATTGAAATTGAGGAATAATGATGAAATAATTATCTAAAATCTAAAGAATTAAAGGAAAGCAAACTAGGGTTTGTCGAGGATCCATTAGAGTTGTCGGGAGATCTTATGTCAAATGTGAAAATCAAAGACTAAGATTAGAATCCATCTTCATCCAGTTGAAGGTGTAACCATAGGAATTAAGACTGAACTTCCTTTGATATAGTTTTCAAGAGATGAAAGGTATATGAATTAGAATGGATTCAATCACCAAACCATGCTCAGGAGACAAAGTAAACAATAGAATTAAACTAATTACCAACCAATCAACATGCTATGAAGGTTAGGAAGGGTACCGTCATCCGACCATGCCCAAGAGACGGTGAACAACAGGGCTGCCTGACGTCATAAACATAAAAGGAAAGGAAGATGCTCAAAGCTATCGTAGACCCATTGTAATTTTAGTCACAACAGACCATTAAAAACTAAAAACATTCCCTTATAATTAAACTAAAATCAACATAAGTTCAGACTAAACAAAAGATTCAAATAAGAAGTCTCCCCATCACGCTACAAGCTTCACCTCAGCCCAACATGAATGGGCTAGATCCCTTAAACAAAACAAAATAAAAATAAAAATAAAATAAATTCTATCACCAAACCTGCCCGGAGACAAGGCAACAAGAATCCCCTCTAAGCTACCCCATTCTCTTGTTATATGAAAGTTAGAAGGCCAGGACATCCAACCATGTTTGAATAGGAGTCGGTGCGGAGGTTTTCTACACCGACGTGCGTCATAAACATAAAGAGTGAAAAAACATGCGCAAGCCATTACGTGCGTACTCGAATTGAGGTTATGGGTTCACTTTCCTTCTTAAAGCCTTTAAAAGATCATTCCGGGACTTTTTTAGCAACCTACATGATGGACGGTTTGGATCTAAATAAAATTGACTATGATTGTAAAGAGTTCCCATCACACTACAAGCTTCACGAAGTCTGCGCATTTGCCCTAGCCATGAGGTGGTGGGCCTCACTTCATTGTGATCTTGAGAAATCCATTAGTTCATTGCATTCTGGTGAAAAACCGTTAAAAAGACTGACTTTTAACTCAAACTCCCGTGGTGCTCCATGGGATTTTCACCCACTGCACTCTGTCTCTCGCTTAGAAAGCTCTCCCTGCGTGTGCATGCATGGGTTTGAAAGAACCCTTCTTGTATGGTCGGTTCGGCCTTCGGTGTGACCGGATGATCCGAGTTGATCACTTGTTGGTTGATGGTGGCCCAGTGAGTTTCGTCCGCAAGTTCGGACGCGAAACAGAGCATCCTCGTGGCAGCACTCGTGACGATGGTGGGCCCCACCTTGATGTCTATGGAGAAATCCACCCCGTCCATTGAAAGATGCAGCGAAAACCGGTCGGGAAGAGTATTTTTCAAGTGAAATTGGTGTGGCCCACAAACTTTTGAACCTATTCCGCCGTCCATCCGACGTTTAACGATCTATGATTTTACAATGACTTGCATGATCTCAAAAGGCCACCTTGGTGAGGTTAACACCCTCATTTTCACACAATGGATGGTCCGGATTGAGGATTTGGATGATGAGTGGGCCCCTGAGTGAAAAACGGTCGAAGACGTCGGATTTTTTTTTTTTTGATTTTAAAGAATTCGGGCCGATGTGTGATGGGGCCCACTTCATTGATGATTGCGGAGTGAATCTATGCTATGTACACGCATTGAATTTACATGTGAAGGGTGTAATTTTGAAAAAACGTGGTCCGCTCATCAGATCTTCCTTCACCTCATTTTTGCTATTGAGACCAAAGTTGAAGCATATCGCGAGATCGTGCGTGGCTTAAAAATGAAAGATTTTAAGGGTGATCCATCCTTTGGATCGAATGGGCTACTTCCGCGATGATAGATTATGAATTAAGAAGTGGGTGTACGGCCCATTTAGAGTCCTCTGACGAGCCCCGTATAGAGTTTTGAGCCGATCGATGGTGAGAACCCCGTGATCTTGCATTCTAGCTTAATGCGTGCCACTTGAACTTCAATTTCTCGGTTTTCTTGGATCTCGGCGTTGATTTTGGTGTGGGGTCCGTCCCTTGCATTTGTGACCTTTGAGCATTAATTCCCTACCTTTAGCACCCTATTTCAATCCAAGTTCGTAAATACATCCTACATAAAAAACACGATTAAATCAGGTCGTTAACAGTAACATTTTCATAAATCCGGGCAACAACTGGAGTATGATATGCAATATTTGACCCTCAACAAGTTGCTCTTGCCTAAATGCATCTAATGTGTCCTCAAGGGTTCTCCCTAGTGGAAGTCCACTAAATTGCCCTTGTGGATAATTAGTTACATTTGTAGTTGGTTCATCTCCCTAATTAATGTTCCACTCATCAAGAGTGTGTTTGTCAGAATTTGGTGCATTAAGTTGTCGTTAATACGTGTTTGTAGTATCTGCTTAAATGTGAAACACCTCTTAAAAAGTTAAGATTGTAAGACAATCTTTGACTGGGTGTACATCGCTCTCACAAATTCTACTTATGGTTTCGACGATTTCCTGGGCTGAATTGGTTCCTTCCTAGATTCCAAGTCCTCAATTTTTCATGTGAGAATTGCCAACTATACATTAATATCATCCTCCCTCCTGATTACATGTATTCCTATCTCTCTTGGTATTTCCTTGGGAGTACTATCTTGGTTTGATGTGTCCCATGATTGAGCGTTTTCAACTAGCATATCAAAGTAATCCCATGCCTCTTCTGGTTTCTTATCTAAGAACTCGCCATTACACATCATCTGTATGAATTGGCGCATATTTTGACTAAGTCCTTCATAAAAAAGATCAATTGTCTGCCAAGTTTCGTAACCATGGTGTGGGCAGGCGAGAAATAATCTTGAATTGTTCCCAACATTCAAAGAAAGTCTCATTATTTTTCTGGGAAAAGATCATTATTTTCTGTCAAAGAGCGTTGGTTTTATGAGCCAGGAAGAACTTTTTAAGGAACTCCTAAGGAACTCCTGGCTCATCTTTGCCCATGTACCAATAGATCTAGGCCTTAATGAATGAAACCATATTTTGGCCTTTTCTTTTGGAGAGAATGGAAATAATTTAAGGTTAATTGTATTAGGAGGAACATCATTAAAATGTATGGTTGTAACTGTCATGCCCCCAGACTCAGTGACCGGACTCACAGGGAACCCGATAGCCAGTTCCGGCCGCAACAACCTCCGTGGTGCCCCATTCTCGGCTCCTGGCACCCATTCACTAGGTTCTGATCCTGGGATCCCACAAGGAGGATTAATAACATGAGTCTAAATCCAATAAGAGCATCCTCAAGATCATAACATAGTAACTACAGTTAGTAACCATAGGAACATATCACAATCCACTAAGAATTAAAACTTATACAGTTACATGGCTCAAAGGGGAAATACATAAACAGAATAAGGAAAACTCCAATAGGTCCTCAGCACGCTCCAAAAGCTCCTCAGCTACTACGACTGCCTAGAATCACCTACACGCATCAATCGTGCATAAGCTAATAGAAAGCTTAGAGGGCAGTGTAAGTGTGTGTAATACCAATGCTAAAAAGAAATATCAGAGAATGAAGAAGCTCGGTATGAACCATGAACACTATCAATGCCACTAGCCATACCATGGCTAAGCTATGACAATCATGAATGCAACAAGCCGTACCAAGGCTATGCGAAGAAATACATGAGTACCGGGCGCCGTGCCGAGGCGATGCACAAAAGGCCTATAAAGCCAATGCCAATGCAATGCAATACATGCCAGTCCTCATATCAAGTCCACAAATCATATACTGTTCCACTATAGGGAAACCACCGGGGTCAAGTACATTACTGGTTGACTGCCGCTCTCCAAGACCTACACTATCAAGCTAGCGTAAGAGACCCAGTACCCGCTTGTGGACAATCAATTACTAAGAGGCTCGATGGTAGCAGACCCACTCATGAGCTAGTCAGACTTAGCCTAGCTATGCCAAGTCACTCAAGTGGATAAGACCACATCCCATCTCAACCAACCTTGCAATAGTGGGATACGTGGCCTAACGGTATAAGGTACTAGGGCGCTCATGTTTTTCACTCGGTCTCGGCGTTGAGGTGTCTTCTTGGTACCATGAAGGTTTAGGGGCTTTCGCCCAAGGACATCATAAGTGCCCTATATGCTCAAGAGATATTTCCGGTGTCCAATACGGCCATCCACGATACTCTTATGGAGGTTACGACCCTAATGAAGCAATGACGAATATAAACCATGTAATGAAATGCCAGATGTATGAATCACGCATAGCAGTCATGCATCAACTCCAAGCATCGTATGTGCTCAAGAGGGGAACTCCATCCCTTTGGAAAGCCATAATATCTTGCCCAATGACACAACCATGACCACACACACATAATGCCAACCAAGCACACAATGACGTATATAGGTCATGAAGATGAATAAGATGCGTCATGCAGTAATGTACGATGTCGTACTCTCCACCTATCCAAGAGGGGACTAGGTCTAGGTACTTAGATGAATTTCCATAAGGAATCAACCTCTAGTGGGGCCCGATAGTCTGGGGTAGCCCACAAGGCTAAGGGAGGACAATGACATGGGTCTAAGTAATAGAAAGAGGTCGAGCTATGGTCTATGGTGGACCTTTAACCACTAATAGAAGCAAGTGGGCCTACCTTGGGGCCACCAATGTGGACATTCAACCAATATTGTCCCAAGATGGTAGCCCATCATTAATCAATCATAGATCAAGGCCCAAGGCCCAAACATCACCATGAATAAGAAATGGACAGCCATAACATTTCACATACATTCATTGTCACGCCCTAAACTCGGAGAACGGGCTGAAAAAATTTTCGATCGCTGAATCCGGTGCTGACAGCCTCCGTAGTACCCCATTCTCGCTCCTAACGCCTATATGCCAGATTCCGATCCTGAGATCCTACAAGGAGGATTTTCTGTATGATTTTTTTTGTAATAGAGTATAATCACAAGCATAACCAAGTCACAAAACAACATCACCACATATCCACTATATCAAAAACTTTAAGTACAATGCGGAAAGGGAAATACAAGGTGACCAAAACTCCAAAATAGTCAAATGTGCACTCTTGCCTTAGCGCTGCTACTGTCCAACGCTACCTGCACACAACAGTCGTACATAAGCTTACAAAAGCTTAGAGGGTGGTGTAAGTGTGTGCACAAGGCAAGTGCCAAGTATACAATATTAGAGTAATGTGAAAATATGCGGTAAGTCCATGAATGCTATCAGCTGTACCAAAGCTATGTAATGCAAGTCATGAATACTATCGGCCATACCAAGGCCATGCGATGCGAGACCTATGTAGCCAGATGTCATATGCGAGATACAAAGAAAGCATGTCAGTCCTTGTTAAGTACACATATCAGTACAGTTCCTCTTTGGATATTACTGGGGTCTAATACACCTCACACTGACTGCCTCCTCCCTAGCTCCACAGTCAAGTAAGTGGAAGAGACCACACTATTCGCCTGACCACTAGTTTGCCAATACCTACCCGGCTCGTCGATAGCGGACTCATTTGCGAGCTGGTCAAACTCAGCCTAGCTTATAGCCCCCTTACTCGGGCGGATAAGGCCACACCCCCTTCCAACCGACCACGACATAGTGGGAGACGTGACCTACTAGTATTCGGCACTCGGGCGCTCGTGTATCCACTCGGTCTAGTTGTTGGAGCATCCCCTGATCCCAAAAAGGTTCTGAGATTTTCACCCAAAGACATCCTAAGTGCCCACAATGCTAGAGCCAATATTTCCGGTATCCGATACGACCATCCACGATATGTCTGTGGAGGTCATAGCCCTGATGTCACTAGGGCGTGCAGTGATCAAGTCATACATATGCGAAATGCATGAGTCACATCGTTAAATCATGCAGCAATCCTACGCGTACCACGCGCTCATGTGGGGGCACTCTGTCTCATAAGGAGTCTCGTAAATATCTTAGCCGAACGGCTTATACTATGATCAAACATTCCTCATATCAAGCATACATATGATGCGTATGGGCATGAATCATGGAGCTATACTAAGCATGTTATAAAGTGATGAATTATCAACAAGTATGGGCCTATTAATGGGCCCTAAGAAGAGTTACAATGCGGACATTTAACCAATATTGTACTTACCATGTGGACGTCAAACCAACATTGTTCACAAGGCAGGGCCCGCCATAAAATATTATTACACAAACCATAGGAAATCACACATTGTAATGGACTTATATACATCTCATTGGGCCTCAACCCATAGGCCTTAGATACATCAAATGGGCCACCTCATATGGGCCTTATATAAATCAAGTGGGCCACATCAATGGGCCTTATGCACATTGCAATGGGCCATAGCCCCTGGGCCTTGAATACATCACAATGGGCCTTACAATCATATCAAGGTGGGCCTCAACAACGGCCTCATACACATCAAGGTGGACCTCAATAATGGGTCATAAATAAATCAAAATGGGCCTCATACATGTACCAAGGTGGGGTCCACTTGAATTATAGATCTGTCTTATTTTTGGCCTCAAGCCCTAAAACAGACTTTCAAAATGGTTGGACAGATTTGGATGCAACACATGCATCATGTGGGGGGGGGGGGGGTCCACATGAAGGCCCACCATCATGTATATATTGTATATAATAATATATAATCTATATATAATATATACAATATAATATAATATCATATAATATCACACACACACACACATGGGGGTGGGTCCCACCGTCCAGGGTGGACAGTGCGGGTAGAACACATAAATCATGGTGGGTTCCACCAGATAGGTGGATCTAACTCATTTTTAGCTCATGCCATAAAATGAACTCTCAAATGGATGGACGGTTTTGGATGCAACACTTGCATCATGGTGGGTCCACTAACCGTTTAGCAGTCCAACCAAATGGCTAGACGACATTAATAAAATGCATACATTTTGGTGGGGTCCACCAGCCGTCCAGCAGCCCCACCGAATAGTTGGACGGTAGTGATAAAACACATACATCTCTGTGGGTCCCACGTGGGGCCCACCATAATGTTTATATGCCATCCAATCCGTTTATAAGGTCACACGTACCTGGATGAATAGGAAAAACAAATTTCATATTAATTTAAAACTTCTGTGAGCCTAAAAATGGGTTTTAATGGCAGAGAGTTCAACCCCATTGTTTCCTGTGATGTGGGCCACCTGAGCTTTGGATGTGGCTGATATTTGGGGGGCCCATCGTCCCAAAGGGGACCCACAAAATGGACGGTGTGGATCTACAAACACATCATGGTGCAGCCCATGGCTGGGACCATGGGTCCCTGCTCGTCCGCTAGCCAGCAGCAGGCGTTGCCTGCGCCTCTGACAGCAGCAGCTAACGCTGCTGCATATATATATATTTATTTTAAAATCTTCTTATTTTGTGGTTTTTCATGTGTGGGGCCCGCATCGGAAGAATCCATCTCACCCAATGGATTTTATAGTCCAAAACCAATCCAACAAGCCCAATATTGGGCATCTTTCGGGGTGTAGAAAAGTTAGGGTGAATTTAAACTGTGAAAATCACTGTTTTCAATGCTATGGCCCGCCAGAAGGTAGGATTGGCCCCATTTTTTGGCTCAATGCCTAAAATGGTCTGAGGAAAGGGATGGACGGCGTGGATTGAATTTATACATCAAGGTGGGGACTAGATCGACGACCCACCCAATAAGCTTGAAATCAAGCTTATATTTTTGTTCTCACGTTCAGCGTCTGGACGTTTTGGGTATAACACATGCATTGAGGTGGGCCTTATTTAGGTGGGCCACCAAATGGTGGGTGGTGTGGGTACAACACATACATAAAGTGGGCCCCACCTACAAATGGCTTGGCTAAAATACATGCTTCATGGTGGGGTCATCCAGGTGGGCCACACGGCCACATCATCACATGAAAAGAAAAGAAAAAGAGAGGGAGAGAGAGAGAAAGAGAGTGGGACACGGGTGATGGAGGGATCCACCACTATGAATCCTCCCTTGCAAGCATTCATACATCAAGTGGGTCCCTTTACATATGGGCCCACCGATCAAAATCAATGGTGGAGATCCTTTCTCCACCGAAATATAAGGTCTAGATGACCCCTTTTTAAGCTAGAAAATAAACATCATGATGGGGTCCATGGAGAATGGCCCCATCATGGAATGATCATGAAGATTAACGTGGGCCGTTGGCCACATTTTAGGGTCCAAAGAGAGATCCATACCATCGATCGGTAGGCCTCACTTGGCCCATCATAAAAACATGAAAATCTAGCCTATAAAAGCACCCATTGTTCTATCTTCTCGGTCCATTGGAACGTCGGTCTCCTTGTATCTCACTTTAATGGAGAGGATGAGAAATGAAGGGCTAGGATGATGGATTTTGGGGATGGAAAGTGGGCCACAAAACTCACTTTTCTCTCATGAAAGGGCTTGGACGTGTGATGCTCTTGCTAGCTTGGGAGTAGTGTTGAGAAATGAGAGAGAGAGAGAGAGAGAGAGAGAGAGTTGTAAGGAGAGAGACTGATGGATGTATGTCATGCCCCAAACTCGAAAAATAGGCTCACAAAATTCCTGCTTACCGAATCCGGTGGCGACAGCCTCCGTAGTACCCCATTCTCGGCTCCTAGCGCCCATACGCCAGATTCCAATCCTGGGATCCTACAAGGAGGATTTTCAGTACGATTTTTTTTTTGTAATGGAGCATAACCACAAGCATAACCAAATCACAAAAGCAACATCATCATCACATATCCACTAATATAATCACTTGAATACAATGCTGAAAGAGAAAATACACATGAAGATGTCGAAGAAAACTCCAAAAGCACCACTGCACGCTCCTCCCTCAGATCGGCTGCATCATAACATGACCTGCATGCATCTATCGTGCATAAGCTTATAAAAGCTTAGAGGGTGGTGAAAGTGTGTGCACAAGATAAGTGCCAAGTACACCACAAAGTCCATAAATCATACATCATCGTAATAAGCAAAAATACTGAGAAGATCATGAATCATACGATATCAGAGTAAGCGGAAATATACTGGTAAGTCCGTGAGTGCTATCAGTCGTACCAAGGCTATACGATGTAAAACATAATAAGACAATAACAAATGCTAAGGATACAATGCAATATACAAATCCTGATGAGCCATGAATACCATCAACCTCATCTAGGCCATATAAGTGTAAAAACATAGTGACCCAAAATGCTAAGTACTGCGGATGCAATGTCATATGCGGTGCGACTGAAATGACCATACAGGAACGTGAAGTTGGGATGATAGTATGTAGTATCGCAGGCTACGGGGTCTACCACAAGGGACTTTTATCCAAATCAGTCCCATACCTAAATTTGGATAGTCCGACTCAATGTAGTAAACTCCTGATCTCAGGTTAGTAGTGCACCCAACCGAAATCCTGGCCATGCGAAGGTACATGTAACAAATATTTACGCACTACCAGCCCGAGTGGATAGTGAATGAATGGATATGCAATTCCTACTCAATAAGTCCACATATCAGTATGGTTACTCTCTGGGGGAAATCACCGAGGTCTATTACACTCGACATTGACTGCCTCCTCCCTAGCTGCACAGCCTAGCGAATGGAAGAGACCTCACTATCCACCTAGCCAGCAGTCTGCTAATACCTACTCGGCTCGTTGATAGCGGACTTATTTATGAGTTGTTCATACTCAGCCTAGCTTATAGCCCCCTCACTCGGGCAGATAAGGCCACACCCCCTTCCAATCAACCACGATACAGTGGGAGACATGGCCTTATGGTATAGGCATCGGCGCTCATATTCCACTTGGTCTAGACGTTGGAGCAACTCCTGGTACCAAGGAGGTTTTGGGATTTTCACCCAAGGACATCCTACGTGCCCACAGTGCTAGAACCAAGCATTTCCAGTGTCACATCTGGCCATCCACGATGTGTCTGTGGAGGCCACGCCTTGATGTCGCTATGACATACAATGATCAAGTCACATATATGCGAGATGTATGAGTCACACTATCCAGTCATGTAGTAATCTTGCGTGTACCACGCGATCATGTGGGGCACTCCGTCTCTTAAGGAGTCCCATAAATGTCTCAGCCCAATGGCTTATGCTATGATCAAACATTCCTTATATCAAGCATACATATGATGCGTATGGGCATGAGTCATGAAATTATACTAAGCATGTTATAGAATGATGAACTATCAACCAGTATGGGCCTATCAATGGGCCCTAAGGAGAGTTACAATGCAGACATTTAACCAACATTGTACTTACAATGTGGGTGTCAAACCAGCATTGCTCCTAGGGCATAGCCCGCTATAAAGGTCAACACATAAACCATGGTGGAATCACATTCAATGGGCCTTACGTACATCCCATTGGGCCTCGACCCATGGGCCTCCAATACTTCAAATGGGCCTCATATATATTAAGGTGGGTCTCAACAACAGGCCACAAATTCATCAAGATAGGCCTAATCACATGGGCCTCATGTATATATCAAGGTGGGCCTCAACGGATGAGCCATAACTACGTCGAGATGGGCCTCCTCAGATGGGCCCTATAAATATCAAGGTGGGCCTTAACAACGGGCCATAAAAACATTAAGGTGGGCCTCCTCAAATGGGCCTTATAAATATCAAAGTGGGCCTCAACAAACAGCCACACAAATGGGCCTTAGGTATATCAAATGGGCCACACCCAAATTATAAGTGGTGACAATGATTTCCACCATTAAAATTCCCAAGGCCCACGATAACATTTATTTCCCATCCAATCTGATCATAAGGTCACAATGACCTGAAAGGGATTTTAATGGTGGACGGTCAAACCCACTGATTTCTATAGTGTGGTCTACCTAATCCTAGATCTACCTTATTTTTAGTCTCAAGCCTAAAAGAAGCTTTCAAAATGGTTAGATAGATTGGATGCAACACATGCATCATGGTGGGTTCTATAAAGGCATATATATATATATATAATATAATATATAATATATATATATATATATATATATATATATATATATATATATATATATATATATATATATATAAACACATGCACACACACTAGGTGCAGCCCCCCACACGTGGGGTGGGTCCCATAGTCCAGGTATGGACAGTGTGGATAGAACACATCACAGTGGGGCCTGATCGGTGCAGCACCCGAGTCAGGGGGCCAGGCGTGGATAAAACACATACCGCACGGTGGGTTCCACCATTCAGCCGTGGGTCTCACGTGGGGCCCACCATAACATTTATGTGCAATTCAACCCGTTGGTAAGGTCGCATGGCCCTGGATGAAAGGGAAAAACAAATTTCATCTTGATCCAAAACTTCTGTGGCCCAGAAAAAGGTTTCAAAGGTAGCCATTCAATCTCACTATTTCCTATGATGTGGGCCACCCGAGCCTCGGATAGGGTTAATTTTTGGGGATGGCCTACAACCCTAAGGGGCCCACAGAATGGACGGAGTGGATATACAAAAAACATCATGGTGGGGCCCATGGATGGTACCGTGGGTCCCATCGTCACCGCCGCCCGCCGCCCACCCACGCAGCTGCCGGCTGCGCTGCCGCCTCGACGATAGCAATAGTGTCACCAAGCACGTTTTATTTATTTTTTTTTTTGAAAACCTGATTCTTTGTGGTTTTTCGTGTGTTGGGCCCGCATCGGTGGAATCCAGCCTAACCATTGGGTTCTATGGCTCGAGACCAACTAAATGAGTCCAATATTCAATGTATTTTGGGGTGTGAAAACATTAGAGTGTAATTTAACGGTGAAAATCACTGTTTTCTATGCTATGGCCCGCCAAAAGGTCGGATTGGCCCCATTTTTCAGCTCAACGCCTAAAATGGTATGAGGAAAGGGATGGATGGTGTGGATTGAATTTATACATCAAGGTGGGGCCTACATAAGCTGTCCGCCCAAATAGCCTTGAACCAAGGCTAATATTTGTGTTTTCCTTTCAACGTCCAGCGTCCCTGGATGCTGGACAGTTTTGACATAGTACATACATTTGAGGTGGGCCCCACCTATAGACGTGGGCCACTAAAAGAAAGGGTTGGATGGCATGGGAAATACATACATCAAAGTGAGTTCCATCCAAGTGGGCCACATAACTACATCATCACAAAAAAAGGGAAAGAGAGAGAGAGAGAGGGAGAGAGAGAGAGAGAGAGAGAGAGAGAGAAGAGGGATACGTGATGATGAAGGGACCCCGACATTATGGGACCTCCCTTGCATGATCTATAACATACATTAAGTGGGTCCCATTCCATATGGGCCCACCGATCAAAATCAACGGTGGAGATCCTTTCTCCACTGAAATGGAAGGTCTAGATGACCCCTTTTTCAAACTTAGAAAGTAAACATCATGATGGGGGTCCATGGAGAATTGCCCCATCATGGAATGACCATGATAATCAAGGTGGGCCATCAGCCACATCTTAGGGTCCATAGTGAGATCCATACCATTGATTGGTAGGCCTCACTTGGCCTATCATAAAAACATGGAAACTAGCCTATAGAAGCACCTACCGTTCGATCTTCTTGGTCCGATGGAATGTCGGTCTCCTTGTGCTTCACTGTGATGGAGGATAATGAGAAATTAAGGGTTAGGATGAAGTATTTTGGGGTGGGAAGTGGGCCACACAATACTCTTTCTCTTTTTCTCTCCTTAGAAAAACTTGGACGTGTGCACCTCTTGGTTGCTTGGAATTTGTGTTGAGAAAGAGAGAGAGAGAGAGGTATGGTGGTTGTAAGAGAGATGTGAGTGATGAATGTGAGGTGAGTGATAGGTGAGGGGAGAGATTGGTTGACTTTTGGGGTTTGCTTGACTTGTGGAGAAAGGAAGCATAGGTTGCTCTTGTACTTGACATGAGGTGATTGATTGATTGATTTGAGTGAATGATTGATGGAACATGTTGTAGAGATTCTCTTGGGATTGCAAACACGCGGTGTTTTCTTTAAAATAAACGCCGACCCACATCTCCTGGCCAGGGTATCGGATCGGTGCATAAGACGCGGCGTTGGAACCGCAGCAACGGTGCGGTCGCAATGGTACAAGTCTCTGATTAAGCCAACTCAAATCTATAGGATAAGACTTAGGGTCGCGCATAAACATCGATTATAGGTCACGGATTGCTGAACTTTGATGGGAAGGATCGCGGGAGTCAACGGAATAGTACGAACTAGGATATGGGTCTTACAATGTGAGTGATGGGTGAGGTGATGTACTTAACATGTATGGGTGTGAGAGAGGATAAGAGAGAGTTGACTTGGTGGTTGCTTAACTTGTGGAGAAAGAAAGCATGGGTGTGTGTACTTGACATGAGGTGATTGATTGATTGATGGGACATGTTGTAGAGATTCTCTTAAGATTATAAACGCGCGGTATTTTTCTTCGAAATAAACGTCGGCCAGCATCTTCTGGTTAGGGTATCGGATCGGTGCGTAAGACCCAGCGTTGGAACCGCAGGGACGGTGCGGTTACAATGATATAAGTATCGGATTAAGCTGACTCAATTCTATAGGATACGACTTAGGGTCGATCACAAACGTTGATTATATGTTGCAGGTTGCCGGACTTCGACGGAAAGGATCGCGGGATTCAATGGAATAGTAGGGATTAGGATACGGGTCTTACAGCTCTCCCCACCTAATAAAAATTTAATCCTCGAAATTTACACTACCATCACAGCTAACAGTAACTCATAAGGAAATAGGAAATATATCATCATATATAATCAAAACATAGTACAACATACAATTAAACATCGAAAAGATGGGGATAGCACTCATGAATCTCCACCTCGTACTTGCAAAACGCCTCATCCACACTATGATGGCCCCACTGCACCTTCACCAAGGGAATGACCTTGGTCCACAGGACCTGCTCCTTCCGATCGATGATACGAATTGGCTGCTTAATGTAAAAAGCGTCCTCACGAACCTTCAACGGCTGCCAATCAATAACGGAAACGATGTCTGACCCACACTTCCTCAACATGGAGACATGGAAGACGTTGTGGACGCTAGACAACTGAGACGGTAAGGCAAACTGATAGACCACGGCACTAATGCACTCGGTGATCTTAAAAGGTCCTATAAATCTCGGGGCAAGCTTGCCCTTCGTTCCAAAATGAACCACACCCTTCATGGGTGAGACCTTGAGATATACATGGTCCCCAGCAACAAATTCCAAGGGACGACGCCGACGATTAGTAAAACTCTTCTGTCGATTCTGAGCTGTGCACATTCTTTGCCTGATGATATCAATAGCCTCTGACGTCTACAGTACAAGCTCGGGACCTAGGAGATACCGCTCTCCAACCTCAGTCCAACAACTCGGAGATCTGCATGGTCTATCATATAATGCCTTAAAAGAAGCCGTACCAATGGTCACCTGATAGCTGTTGTTGTACGAGAACTCAACTAATCGCAGGTGCTCGTCCCAACTGCCCAAGAAATCAATCGCGCAGGCCCGAAGCATATCCTCAAGGATCTGGTTGACCTCTAAGTCTACCCATCGGTCTGCGGATGGTATGCGGTGCTGAGCAGCAGATCAGTGCCCATCACTCTTTGGAAGCTCCTCCAAAACTGAGACGTGAACCTCGAGTCTTAGTCTAAAATGATCGAGATAGGAACACCGTATTGTCTCACGATCTCATTAACAAACATCTTGGCAGCTGGTCAGTATGCCAAGTCTCACGAATCGTAAGAAAATGTGCTGACTTCGTCAGACGGTCCACGACAACCCAGATGGAGTCATAACCGCGCTGAGTCCTCGACAAACTCATTATAAAATCGGTAGATATGTGCTCTCACTTCCACATCGGGACTCTTAACAACTGCAATAGACCAGGGGGTCTCTGATGATCTACCTTGATACGCTGGCACGTATTACACTCGGCCACAAAACTGGCTATCTGACGCTTCATCCCCGACCAAAAATATTGATGCCTCATATCTCGATACATCTTCGTCGAGCCAGGGTGGATAGAGAACCGCGATCGATGTGCCTTGGTCATAAGATCTCGGCGCAACTCAAGAACATCTGGGACACATAATCGGCCTCTGAAGCGAAGTCTACCATTAGAACCAATCTTCTAGTCTGACTGAATCTCAGATGCTGCCTTAGCTCAGTAATCCTATAACGACTCATCTTCCTACAGAGCCTCGATCACCCTTGCGACAAGAGAGGGTTGAATTGACAGGCTTAATAACTGGACGATAGAAGACTGTAGACCAAACTCGAAGTCGTACTCTGCTACATCCTTGAGCATCCTCCACTCCTGAATCATTAAGTGCACCATCAGACCTCGTGGTTGATTGCTGAGGGCATCCGCCACCACGTTCACCTTGCCCGGGTGGTACTGGAGATCAAAATCATAGTCATTCAAGAGCTCCATCCAACGCCTCTACCTCATATTCAGCTCAGGCTGAGAGAACAGATACTTCAAGCTCTTGTGGTCGGAGAAGAGCTCAAACCTCACCCTATAAAGATAGTGCCTCCACACCTTCACCGTGAAGACAACTACTGCCAGCTCCAAATCGTTCGTGGGGTAGTTCAACTCATGCACCTTGAACTGACGAGACGCATAAGCTACCGACTTCCCGTGCTGCATCAGGACAACACCCAAACCAACTCGCGAGGCATCGGTAAATACAACAAATCCATCACTCCCAGAGGGAAGAGTGAGGACAGGAGTGGACATGAGGCAGCCTTCAGCTCCATAAATACATGCTCACAAGTGTCGCTCCATACAAACTTGGCACCCTTTCAGGTCAACCTGGTCAACGGGGTTGTAATACGATAGAATCCCTCAATGAAACGTCGATAGTAGCCCGCCAAACCAAGGAAACTGCGGATCTCAGATGCGTTCGCGGGCTAGCCTTATTGACGCACGACAACAATCTTTGAGTGATCTACAATGACACCCTGCCTCGTCACTACATGACCGAGGAACTTCACCTCCTCCTGCCAGAACTCGCACTTCTCCACCTTCGTGTAAAGATGGTGTACATAGAGGGTCTGCAATGTAATCTCTAGATGCCGCTCATGCTCCTCACGGGTTCTCGAATATATCAAAATGTTGTCGATGAACACCATAACAAACTGGTCGAGATATGAACGGAAGACCTCGTTCATCAACTGCATAAATACTGCGGGCGCATTGGTCAGTCCGAAGGACATGACCTGGAACTCAAAATGACCATAGCGCGTCCTGAAGGCTGTCTTCGGGTTATCCTCATCTCGAACCCGAACCTAATGATAATTGGACCGCAAGTCTATCTTCAAAAAGAACTGCGCCTCCTGCAATTGATCAAACAAGTCATCGATCCTTCGAAGTGGGTACTTGTTCTTGATCGTGACCTTATTGAGCTCGCGGTAATCTACGCAAAGCCTCAACGAGTCATCTTCTTCTTCATGAAGAGTACCAGCGCTCCTCACGGTGAACTGCTCGGATGGATAAATCCTAGCTCATGCAACTTGTCGAACTGCTTCTGCAGTTCCCGTAACTCCAATGGTGCTATATGATATGGGGCCTTCGAAATAGGTGCAGTACCGAGCACGAGATAAATCTAGAGCTCAGTGTGCCGGCGAGGTGGTAACCCCTAAATCTCGTTGAACATATCTGGAAAACTACAAATGACCGACAGCTGGTCGATACTCAAAGCAACTGACTCCTCAATGACACACGACAATAGGCATGAAAGTAGCTCTCCTCTACGCTCGGTAACAAACTGGAACTCTGGCACGCCCGGTATGCAGAACGTGACTGTCCTCGTGAAGCAGTCTAATATGGCGTGGTACTCGGCGAGCCAATCCATGCCCAAGATAACATCAAAATCGGACATCGGCAATACGAACAGGTCAGCAGGTATAAAAATGTCCCCAATTAGAATGGGGCAACATGAGCAAAATTGGCCCAACACTGCAGTCTTCCCTAAGGGCATCAATACCGACAAACCCTCACGGGCAGACTCCATTGGCAAACCTGTCGATTGGTAGAAATCATCGGCCACAAAGGAATGTGATGCACCATAATCAAACAATACACGTGCAATGCATTTAGATACATGGAGAGTACTCTCAACGACCCCTCCTGATGACTGAGGATCTTGCTGGGTGGTATAAAATCTGTCCTGGGCCTGCTGGGGAGGTGCAGGTCCCCTTTAAGGTCTCTTTTGATCTTTTGCGCCGTGTGGCGGCCCGATCTCTTGCCTTTCTTCTGTTGTGGGGAGGCCTCGAGGAGGGTGGTGTTGCGGTTCTTTTTGCCGCTACCGCGTGGTGGTGGCTGTCATGGAGGCTGATGTTGTGTCCTTGGCTGCTGCCGAGGATGGGGACACTCATGCACACGATGTCCTGTCCTACCGCACCCAAAGTACGTATCTGTAAACGGCCCCAGAGGTGGTACTAGGGTACTGCTGATGCTCGGAATGCTAGGCGGGTCGTGCGTCGCTGCTGTGAACGGTAATGCTGCTGCTGGGAACTACCAGAGGGTGCCTTCCTCTTCTGATCTCCCCTCTGGTCATGGGCTCTCTGCAAACTGGCCCAATCTGACTCATAAATCTGTGCCCTCTCCATGATCTGCTCAAATGTCGGAAGCATGTGTCCGATCACATGGCTCCTGAGGGCAGGATGCAAACCATTCTCAAAATGGTGGGTCTTCCACTCCTCATGGTTAATAAGATACGTCGCAAATCTCGATAGTGCAACGAAATGAGCCTCAGACTAGGACACAGTCATGTCCCCTTAGACCAGAGTCTCAAACTCTATTGCGCGCTACTGTCGCACATGCTCGGGAAAGAACTTCAGGTCAAATCAGTCTAAAAAGTCCTCCTAGGTCCACTCGAAATCGGCCTCTACCGATCAAGCTACAGATGTCCACCAATGATGAGCCTCACCCTACAGAAGAAATATGGTTAATGGGACTCGCTGCTGGGTCGTACATCTCATGGTGTCAAATATCTTCTCCACCTCGGAGCACCATATCTTCACTGCAGTAGGGTCTGACTCACCTAAAAAATGCAGAGGATCGTGCTGTCGGAAGTCAATGAGAAGGGCGCTCACACGCTCCTGCTCGGCCTTGGCTAGTGTAACAGTGGGACCCCTACTCTACCTATGAAGAATATCAGTCATCTCCTGAAGCATCTGATGTAGCTGAGTGGCACTCACCGGTACGGTCAGATCTGCACTGGTCTCTGGTAAAGGAGTAGCATCCTCAGGTTGGAAATCAGGAATATCTAGTGGTGGAGCGGGAGTCACAGGTGGTGGAGCGGGATTCGCTCGGGTCGCTCTTCTAGCCATTACGTCCTACAGGAAGGAACAAGGGCCTTTCAGCCTTGAGAATTCTTGAAGGCATAAACGTTAAGGGTCTATGTCGAAAAATTGCTAAGTTATTCGGACTCGGAACCTATTCATTCCAAGTTCATAACAGATATGTGATGTGATCTCAGATATTCCTAAGTTATGCTCTGATACCAACTTCTGTCACGCCCCAAACTCGGAGAACGGGCTCATAAAATTCTCGATCGCCGAATCAGGTGCCGACAGCCTCCGCAGTATCCTATTCTCGGCTCCCAACGCCCATACGCTAGATTCAGATCTTGGGATCCTACAAGGAGGTTTTTTAGTATGAATTTTTTTTGTAATCGAGCATAACCACAAGCATAACCAAGTCACAAAACAATATCACCACATATCCACTATATCAAAAACTTTAAGTACAATGCGGAAAGGGAAATACAAGGTGATCAAAACTCTAAAATAGTCAGATGCGCACTCCTGCCTTAGTGCTGCTACTGTCCAACGCTACCTGCACGCAACGGTCATGCATAAGCTTATAAAAGCTTAGAGGATGGTGTAAGTGTGTGCACAAGGTGAGTGCCAAGCATACAATATTAGAGTAATGCGAAAATATACGGTAAGTCCATGAATGCTATCATCTGTACTAAAGCTATGTAATGCAAGTTATAAATGCTATTGGCCATACTAAGGCCATGCAATGTGAGGCCTATGTAGCCAGATGTCATATGCAAGATGTAAAGCAAGCATGCCAGTCCTCATCAAGTACACATATCAGTACAGTTCCTCTCTGGATATCACCGGGGTCTAATACACCTCACACTGACTGCCTCCTCCCTAGCTGCACAGTCAAGTAAGTGGAAGAGACCACACTATCTGCCTGACTAGTAGTCTGCCAATACTTACTCGGCTCATCGATGATGGACTGATTTGGAGCTGGTCAAACTCAGCCTAGCTTATAGCCCCCTCATTTGGGCGGATAAGGCCACACCCCCTTCCAACCGACTACGACACAGTGAGAGATGCGACCTACTGGTATTCGGCACTCGGGCATTTATGTATTCACTCGGTCTAGACGTTGGACCATCCCCTGGTACCAAAAAGGTTTTGAGATTTTCACCTAAGGACATCCTAAGTGCCCACAATGCTAGAGCTAATATTTTCGGTATCCGATACAACCTTCCACGATGTGTCTGTGGAGGCCACGGCCCTGATGTTACTAGGGCGTGCAGTGTTCAAGTCACACATATGCGAAATGCATGAGTCACATCGTCAAATCATGCAGCAATCCTATGCGTACCACGCACTCATGTGGGGGCACTCCATCTCATAAGGAGTCCCGTAAATGTCTCAGCCCAACGCCTTATGCTATAATCAAACATTCCTCATATTAAGCATACATATGATGCATATGGGCATGAATCATGGAGCTATACTAAGCATGTTATAAAGTGATGAATTATCAACAAGTATGGGCATATCAATGAGCCCTAAGAAGAGTTACAATGCGGACATTTAACCAACATTGTACTTACATTGTGGACGTCAAACCAACATTGTACCCAAGGCATGACCCGCCATAAAATATCATTACACAAACCATAGGAAATCACACATTGCAATGGACCTATATACATCTCATTGGGCCTCGACCCATAGGCCTTAGATACATCAAATGTGCCGCCTCATATGGCCTTATATAAATCAAGTGGGCCACATCAATGGGCCTTATGTACATTGCAATGGGCCATAACCCCTGGGCCTTGAATACATCACAATGGGCCTTATAACATGGGCCTTACATTCATATCAAGGTGGGCCTCAACAACGATCACATATACATCAAGGTGGGCCTCAACAACGGGCCATAAATAAATCAAAATGGGCCTTATACATGTACCAAGGTGGGGTCCACTTGAACTACAGATCTATCTTATTTTTAGCCTCAAGCCCTACAACAGACTTTCAAAATGGTTGGACAGATTTGGATGCAACATATGCATCATGGTGGGGGGGGGGTGTCCACATGAAGGCCCACCATCATGTATATATTATATATAATATAATATATAATCTATATATAATATATACAATATATAATATAATATAATATCACACACACACACACACACACACACACACACATGGGGGTGAGTCCCACCGTCCAGTGTGGAAAGTGCGGGTAGAACACATAAATCATGGTAGGTTCCACCAGATAGGTGGATCTGACTCATTTTTAGCTCATGCCATAAAATGAACTCTCAAATGGATGGATGGTTTTGGATGCAACGCTTGCATTATGGTGGGTTCACTAACTGTCCAGTAGTCCAACCAAATGGTTGGACGACATTAATAAAACGTACACATTTTGGTGAGGTCCACCATCCAGCAGCCCCGTCGAAGCTGGCAGACGGCAATGGTAAAACACATACATCTTTGTGGGTCCGACGTGGGGCCCACCCTAATGTTTATATGCCATCCAATCCGTTCATAAGGTCACACGTACCTGGCTAAATAGGAAAAATAAATTTCATATTGATTTAAAACTTCTGTGAGCCCAAAAATGGGTTTTAATGGCAGAGGGTTCAACCCCATTATTTCCTGTGATGTGGGCCACCTGAGCTTTGGATGTGGCTGATATTTGGGGGGCCCATCATCCCAAAGGGGACCCACAAAATGGATGGTGTGGATCTACAAACACATCATGGTAGGGCCACTCACTGGGGACCGTGGTCCTGCTCATCCGCGCCACTTGACGGCCAGTGCCTCTGCCTTTGGCTTGAAACTGCTTGTATATATATATATATATATATATATATATATATATATATATATATATTGAAATCTTCTTATTTTGTGGTTTTTCATGTGTGGGGCCCGCATCGGAAGAATCCATCTCACCCAATGAATTCTATAGTCCAAAACCAATCCAACAAGCCCAA
This sequence comes from Magnolia changhungtana, assembly GCA_030180095.1. Classification (NCBI taxonomy): domain Eukaryota; kingdom Viridiplantae; phylum Streptophyta; class Magnoliopsida; order Magnoliales; family Magnoliaceae; genus Magnolia; species Magnolia changhungtana. Next base: position 8,210,396 of record JASAUF010000652.1, read on the forward strand.
TATTGGGCATCTTTCGATGTGTAGAAAGTTAGGGTGAATTTAAACTGTGAAAATCACTATTTTCAATGCTATGGCCCGCTAGAATGTCAGATTAGCCCCATTTTTTGGCTCAACGCCTAAAATGGTGTGAAGAAAGGGATGGACGGCGTGGATTGAATTTATACATCAAGTTGGGGCCTACATGGACGACCCACCCAATAAGCTTGAAATCAATCTTATATTTTTGTTCTCACGTCCAACGTTTGGACGTTTTGGGTATAACACATGCATTGAGGTGGGCCTTATTTAGGTGGGCCACCAAATGGTGGGTGGTGTGGGTACAACACATACATAAAGTGGGCCCCACCTACAAATGGCTTGGCTAAAATACATGCTTCATGGTGGGGTCCATCCAGGTGGGCCACACAACCACATCATCACATGAAAAGAAATGAAAAAGAGAGGGAGAGAGAGAGAAAGAGAGTGGGACACGGGTGATGGAGGGCTCCGCCACTATGAGTCCTTGCAAGCATTCATACATCAAGTGGGTCCCTTTACATATGGGCCCACTAATCAAAATCAACAGTGGAGATCCTTTCTCCACTGAAATATAAGGTCTAGATGACCTCTTTTTAAGCTAAAAAATAAACATCATAATGGGGTCCATGGAGAATGACCCCATCATGGAATGATCATGGAGATCAAGGTGAGCCATCAGCCACATCTTAGGGTCCAAAGATAGATCCATACCATCAATCGGTAGGCCTCACTTGGCCCATCATAAAAATATAAAAATCTAGCCTATAAAAGCACCCACCGTTCGATCTTCTCGGTCTGTTGGAACGTCGGTCTCCTTGTATCTCACTTTTATGGAGAGGATGAGAAATGAAGGGCTAGGATGATGGATTTTTGGGATGAAAAGTGGGCCACAAAAATCACTTTTCTCTCATGGAAGGGCTTGGACGTGTGATGCTCTTGCTAGCTTGAGAGTTGTGTTGAGAAATGAGAGAGAGAGAAAGTTGTAAGGAGAGAGAGTGATGGATGTGTGTCACGCCCTAAACTCGAAAAACGGGCTCACAAAATTCCTGATTGCCGACAGCCTTCGTAGTACCCCATTCTCGGCTCCTAGCGCCCATATGCCAGATTCCGATCCTGGGATTCTGCAAGGAGGATTTTTAGTTTGATTTTTTTTTTTGTAATGGAGCATAACCACAAGCATAACCAAATCACAAAAGCAACATCATTATCACTTATCCACTAATATAATCACTTGAATACAATGCTGAAAGAGAAAATACATATGAAGATATCGAAGAAAACTCCAAAAGCTCCACCACACTCCTCCCTCAGATCGGCTGCATCCTAACATCACTTGCATGCATCTATCGTGCATAAGCTTACAAAAGCTTAGAAAGATAAGTGCCAAGTATACCATAAAGTCTATAAATCATACGTCATTGTAATAAGTGGAAATACTGAGAAGATCATGAATCATACGATATCAGAGTAAGTGAAAATATACTGGTAAGTCCATGAGTGTTATCAGTCGTACTAAGGCTATGCGATACAAAACATAATAAGACAATAACAAATGCTAAGGATGTAATGCAATATGCAAATCCTGACGAGCCATGAATACCATCAACCTCATCTAGGCCATATAAGTGCAAAAACATAGTGACCCAAAATGCTAAGTACTGCGGATGCAATGTAATATGCGGTGAGAATGAAATGACCATGCAGGAACGTGAAGTCGGGATGATAGTACGTAGTATCGCAGGCTGCGGGGTCCACCACAAGGGACTTCTATCTAAACTAGTCCGATACATAAATTTGGATAGTCCGACTCAATGTGGTAAACTCCTGATCTTAGGTTAGTCGCGTGCCCAACCAAAATCCTGGCCATGTGAAGGTACACGTAAAAAATATTTACGCACCACCAGCCCGAGTGGATAGTGAATGAATGAATGAATGGATATGCAATTACTGCTCAATAAGTCCACATATCAGTACGGTTGTTCCCTAGGGGAAATCACTGGGGTCTATTATACTCGACACCGACTGCCTCCTCCCAAGCTGCACAGCCTAGTGAGTAGAAGAGACCTCACTATCCACCTGGCCAGCAGTCTGCTAATACCTAATCGGCTCATCGATAGCAGACCCATTTATGAGCTAGTCATACTCAGCCTAGCTTATAGGCCCCTCACTCAGGCGGATAAGGCCACACCCCCTTCCAACCGACCATGACACAGTGGGAGATACGGCCTCATGGTATAGGCACCGACGCTTATATTCCACTCGGTCTAGATGTTGGAGCAACTCCTGGTACCAAGGAGGTTCTGGGATTTTCACCCAAGGACATCCTACGTACCCATAGTGCTAGAACCGATCATTTTCGGTGTCCCATCTGGCCATCCACGATGTGTCTGTGGAGGCCACGGCCCTGATGTCACTATGGCGTTCAATAATCTAGTCACATATATGCGAGATGCATGAGTCACACTATCCAGTCATGTAGCAATCTTACGCGTACAGCGCGATCATGTGGGACACTCCGTCTCATAAGGAGTCCCGTAAATGTCTCAACCCAACGGCTTATGCTATGATCAAACATTCCTCATATTAAGCATACATATGATGCGTATGGGCATGAATCATGAAATTATACTAAGCATGTTATAGAATGATGAACTATCAGTATGGGACTATCAATGGGCCCTAAGGAGAGTTACAATGCAGACATTTAACCAACATTGTACTTACAATGTGGGCGTTAAACCAGCATTGCTCCCAAGGCATAACCCACTATAAAGGTCAACACATAAACCACGGTGGAATCACATTCAATGGGCCTTATGTACATCCCATTGGGCCTCAACCCATGGGCCTCCAATACATTAAATGGGCCTCATAACATGGGCCTCATATATATTAAGGTGGGCCTTAACAACGGGCCACGAATTCATTAAGATAGGCCTAATCACATGGGCCTCATGTATATATCATGGTGGGCCTCAACGGATGGGCCATAACTACTTCGAGATGGGCCTCCTCAGATGGGCCCTATAAATATCAAGGTGGGCCTCAACAACAGGCCATAAATACATCAAGGTGGGCCTCCTCAAATGGGCCTTATAAATATCAAGGTGGGCCTCAACAAACGGCCACACAAATGGGCCCTAGGTATATCAAATGGGCCACATCCAAATTATAAGTGGTGACAATGATTTCCACCATTAAAATTCCCAAGGCCCACGATAACATTTATTTCCCATCTAATCTGATCATAATGTCACAATGACCTGAAAGGGATTTTAATGGTGGACGGTCAAACCCACTGATTTCTATAATGTGGTCCACCTAATCCTAGATCTGCCTTATTTTTAGTCTCAAGCCTAAAATAAGCTTTCAAAATAGTTGGACAGATTGGATGTAACAAATGCATCATGATGGGTTATATGAAGGCATATATATATATTAATATATATATATATACACACACAATATAATATATATATATACATATATATATACACACACGCACACACACCAGGTGTAGCCCCCCACACGTGGGGTGGGTCCCACCATCCAGGGGTGGACGGTACGGATTGAACACATCACAGTGTGGCCTGACTAGTGCAGCACCCGAGTCAGGGGAGCCGGGCATGGATAAAACACATACTGGACGGTGGGTTCCAACGTCCACAGTCGTGGACAGTGGGAAATAAACACATACATCACTGCAGGTTCCACGTGGGGCCCACCATAACTTTTATGTGCAATCCAACCCATTGGTAAGGTCACACGGCTCTGGATGAAAGGAACAAACAAATTTCATCTTGATCCAAAACTTCTGTGGCCCAGAAAAGGGTTTTAAAGGTAGCCATTCAATCTCATTGTTTCCTATGATGTGGGCCACTTGAGCCTCAGATAGGGCTGAGTTTTGGGGATGGCCCACAGCCCTAAGGGGCCCACAGAGTGGATGGAGTGGATATACAAAAAACATCATGGTGGGGCCCACGGCTGGTACCGTGGGTCCCTGTCATCCGCCCGCCCGCTTGCCAATCTTGCCGGCGCTTCTTGCGCCGACGACAGACAAAGTGTTAGAATTCTTCTTTTCTTTTTTTATTCCTTTTTGAAAACCTGATTCTTTGTGGTTTTTCGTGTGGGGCCTGCATCGGTGGAATCCACCCTAGCCATTGGGTTCTATGGCTTGAAACCAACCAAATGAGTCCAATATTCAATGTGTTTTGGGGTGTAAAAATATCAGGGTGTAATTTAACGGTGAAAACCACTGTTTTCTATGCTATAGCCCGCTAGAAGGTCTGATTGGCCCCATTAGCTCAACGCTTAAAATGGTATGAGGAAAGGGATGGACGGCGTGGATTGAATTTACACATCAAGGTGGGGCCTACACAAGAAGCCCCCCCAAATAACCTTGTACCAAGGCTAATATTTGTGTTTTCCTTTCAACGTCCAGCGTCCCTGGACGCTGGACAATTTTGGCATAGTACATACATTTGAGGTGGGCCACCAAAAGAAAGGGTTGGATGGCATGAGAAATACATACATTAAAGTGAGGTCCATCCAAGTGGGCCACACAACTACATCATCACAAAAAAAGGGAATAAGAAGAGAGAGAGAGAGAGAGAGAGAGAGAGAGAGAGAGAGAGAGAGAGAGAGAGAGAGAGAGAGGACGTGATGATGGAGGGACCCTGGCATTATGGGCCCTCCCTTACATGATCTATAACATACATCAAGTGGGTCCCTTTCCATATGGGCACACCGATCAAAATCAACGGTGGAAATCCCTTCTCCATCGAAATGGAAGGTCTAGATGACCCCTTTTTCAAACTTAGAAAGTAAACATCATGATAGGGGTCCATGGAGAATGACCCCATCATGGAATGACCATGATAATCAAGGTGGGCCATCGGCCTCATCTTTGGGTCCAAAGTGAGATCCATACCATTGATCGGTAAGCCTCACTTGGCCCATCATAAAAACATGGAAACTAGCCTATAGAAGCACCCACCGTTCGATCTTCTTGGTTCGATGGAATGCCGGTCTCCTTGTACTTCACTTTGATGAAGGATGATGAGAAATTAAGGGTTAGGATGAAGGATTTTGGGGTGGGAAGTGGGCCACACAACACTCTTTCTCTTTTTCTCTCCTTAGAAAAACTTGGACGTGTGTACCTCTTGGTTGCTTGGAATTTGTGTTGAGAAAGAGAGAGAGAGAGGTGTGGTGGTTGTAAGAGAGATGTGAGTGATGGGTGAGGTGAGAGATTGGTTGACTTTTGGGGATTGCTTGACTTGTGGAGAAAGGAAGCATGGGTTGCTCTTGTACTTGACATGAGGTGATTGATTGATTGATTTGAGTGAATGATTGATTGGACATGTTATAGAGATTCTCTTGGGATTGCAAATGCGCAGTATTTTCTTTAAAATAAACGTCGTCCCACATCTCCTCACTAAGGTATCGGATCGGTGCGTGAGATGCGACATTGGAACCGCGGCGATGGTGCGGTCACAATGGTACAAGTCTCGGATTAATCCAACTCAAATCTACATGATACAACTTAGGGTCACACGCAAACATTGATTATAGGTCGCGGATTGCTGGATTTCGACGGAAAGGATCGCGGGAGTCGATGGAACAGTACGAACTAGGATACGGGTCTTACAATATGAGTGATGGGTGAGGTGATGGTGTACTTGACATGTATGGGTGTGTAAGAGAGGGAGTGAGAGAGAGTTGACTTGGTGGTTGCTTGACTTATGGAGAAAGAAAGCATGGGTGTGTGTACTTGACATAAGGTGATTGATTGATTGATTGATTAGTTGATTGATGGGACATGTTGTAGAGATTCTCTTGGGATTACAAATACAGGGTGTTTTTCTTTGAAATAAACGTCGGCTCGCATCTTCTGGTCAGGGTATCGAATCGGTGCATAAGACGTGGTGTTGGAACCGTGGTGACGGTGCGGTCGCAATGATACAAGTATCGGATTAAAACGACTCAATTTTATACGATACGACTTAGGGTCGATTGAAAACGTTGATTATACGTCGCAGGTTGCTAAACTTCGACAGGAAGGATCGTGGGATTCGACGGAATAGTACAGATTAGGATACAGGTCTTACAACTCTCCCCACCTAATAAAAATTTCATCTTCAAAATTTACACTACCATCGCAGCTAACCGTAACTCATAAGGAAATAGGAAATATTTCATCATATATAATCAAAACACAGTACAACATACAATCAAACATAAAAAAGATGGGGATAGCGCTCTCGAATCTCCACCTCGCTCTCGCAAGACGCATCATCCACACTATGATAGCCCCACTGCACCTTCACCAAGGAAATGACCTTGGTCTGCAGGACCTGCTCCTTTCGATTGAGGATACGAACTGGCTGCTCAATGTAAGAAGCGTTTTCACAAACCTCCAATTGGTGCCAATCAATAATAGGAACGATGTTTGACCCACACTTCCTCAACATGGAGACATGGAAAACATTGTGGATGCTAGAAAACTGAGACGGTAAGCAAGCCGATAGGCCACGGTGCTAATGCACCCGGTGATCTCGAAAAGTCCTATAAATCTCGGGGTAAGCTTGCCCTTCGCTCCAAAATGAACCACACCCTTCTGTGGGTGAGTCGAATGTAATCTCGAATAATCAAAATGTCGCCGACGAACACCATAACAAATTCTTCTATTGGCTTTGAGACCTCGTTCATCCTCGCATGAACGATATCGATAGCCTCGACGTATTAGCACAAGCTCGAAGGACATGAGAACGCCGCTCAAAAACCTCGGTCCAACTATCTCGGGATATCCTCATCTCGAACCATATAATGCCTCAAAAGAGCCATACCAATGGTCGCCCGTAAGTCTATCTTGAAACGTTAACTCGCCTAATCCCTGTGCTCGTCCCAACTACCCAGAAATCATCGATCCTCGGAAGTGGGTACTTGTTCTTGATCGTGACCTTGTTGAGCCCGCGGTAATCTACGCAAAGCCTCAACGAGCCATCTTCTTCTTCACGAAGATGGTATGCGGTGTTGAGCCACGGATCAATGCCCATCGACGCTAAATCCTAGCTCCTCACAACGAGACATGAACCTCGGATTCTCGCTCTAATGGTGCCATCGAGACGGGGAACACCATGTAGTCTCACGATCTCATCACAAGATCATCTGGAACTCGGTCGGACGAGGTAGTAATGCCAAAGTCTCCTTGAATCATCGGGAAAACAAACGACGGGCGACGGTCAATACAAACCCAAATGGAGTCATGACCGCGCTGAGTCCTCGATAAACCCATGACAAAATCGGTAGATATGTGCTCCCACTTCCACAGGCTCGGAACAAACTAGGGGGTCTCTAGCATGATCGGTATGCGACGTGGTTATCACGTGTCACACTCGGCCTAATATGGCGGGTAATCGGTGAGCTTCATGCCCAAGATAACATCAAAATCGCCTCATCTCGATACATCTTCGTTCTACGACAACGAGGTCGGCCGGGGTGAATAAAGATGTCCCCGATCAATGTAACACGGCATAAATCGGCCTAACACTCGCAACTTCCCGGGCAAGGGCATTGATACTGACAAACCCTCACGGGCAAACTCCATCGGCAAACCATCGGTAAAAATCATTGGCCACAAAGGAATGTGATGCACCATAATCAAACAATACACGTGCAATGCATGCGTCAATGACCGAGGAGAGTACCTTCTCGACGACCCCTCTTGATGAACTCGACTTCTCCGGGATGGCGTAAAAGGTGGTGTGCACGGAGGGGAAGTGTAGGTCCCCTGCCGAGGCTCATGCTCCTCACAAGTTCTCACTATGGTCAAAATGTCGTCAATGAACACCACTCAAATTGGGGAGGCCCCGGAGGAAAGACCTCGTTCATCAACGCATGGTGAGGCGATGTTGTATCCTTGGCTGCTGCAGTGAATAGGGACACTCGTGCACACGATGTCCTGTCCTACCGCACCCAAAAATGTACCATAAGCGGTCCCGAGGGGTGTCTTTGGGATATCATCATCTCGTGCTTAGAATGCGATGGCGGGTTGCAAGTCTATCTTGTGAACGATGACTGCGCCTTGGGAACTACCGAGGGTGCCTTCCTCATCGATCCCCTCGGTCAGTAGCTTGTTCTTGATCGGCCCTTTGTTGACTCGCGGTAATCTGTAAAGCCTCGGATTCGAGCGTCTTCTTCTTCACGAAGAGTACCGCCCATTTACTAAGCGAATCGCTTCTCGGACGGTAAATCCTAGCTCACGCAACTTATCTAAATGGGTGAGTTCCCTTAATTCTAATGGTGTCCATACCCATTGGGTCCATTTATAAATGGGTCCGGTCTCGTAGAGGAGATCAACTCGGAACCCATTTATAAATGGGCCGACGAGGTGGTAACCCAGAGGGAGATCTCCTCGGACCCATTTATAAACCACAAACGGGTTTGGTTAAGGGAGATCCAGGACCTCGAACACACAACCCATTTAGCATGAAAGGTCTCAACGGGTCTTGGGCCCAAATGTTGTTGATGACATGATAAGTATAGTTACATTTTTAGCCTTAAATAAATAAACGTTTTTCCAAAAGCACGAAATTATTTTAAATATCATTCGAACACGGAATGTTTGTAAATGTATAAAGTTATAGAAACAAAATTAAAAATTTGAGAAATTAAACAAGATATACCTTAGGATTCAATTCTAAGGGCAATCCTCCAACTCATTAGAATCGTCATCCACTTCTACTACATGCAACTCTTCCTTTAAATCTATAAATTTTACACCATGACATACAACCTAGTTAATAGAGATTTAGGAAAGACTTTTCCATATTAACTAATGATTATACATCTATTGGTGGAGTGGATCTCAAATAAACAACATGATGGGCGGATAAAAAATCAAGGAGGTGTATCTTATTTTCAAACTAGTTTGTATTTTATTTTAAAGTGAGAACCTCGTGTAGGGAGGCCGGAGGGGTGTTAGTTGCGCCGATGTGGTATATGTCGTGGGGAACATTGTTGTGGAAGTGGGAAGGATATGGTGATGGGGTCTCATGTGCACACGATGTCCAGATCCTACCGCACCCAGTTTACTAATAGGGGCCCCGGAGGTGGGTCCGGGAGTCGGGTCTAAATGAAAGGGTTGTGCGACCCGACCCATTTGAAAATGATGTCTATCCTTGGACCCGGAACTACCATTTAGCAAACGGGTGCTTTCCTCTTGGATCTCCTTTGGTAATGGGTCTCTCGACCCATTTACGGCCTAAACCGACTCATAAATCTGTGCCCTCTCCACGATCTGTTTAAATGTCGGAAGCATGTGTTCGATCACATGGCTCATGAGGGCAGGACGCAAACCATTCTCAAAACGGTGGGCCTTCCTCCCCTCATCATCAACAAGATACATCACAAATCTCGATAGTGCGATGAAACGAGCCACATACTAGGACACAGTCATGTCCCCCTAGACCAGTGTCTCAAACTCTAATGCGCGCTGCTGTCGCACATGCTCGGGAAAGAACTTCCAGTCAAACCGGTCTATAAAGTCTGCCTAGGTCCACTCGAAATCGACCGCTACCGATCGGGCTACAGATGCCCACCAATGATGAGCCTCACCCTGAAGAAGAGATACGACTAATGGGACTCGCTGCTGGGTTGTACATCTCATGGTGTCAAATATCTTCTCCACCTCGGAGCACCATATCTCCGCTGCAGTAGGGTCTGACTCGCCCCGAAAATGTGAGGGATCATGCTATCGGAAGTCCATGAGAAGAGCGCTCGCATGCTCCTGCTCAGCCTCAGCTGGTTTAACAGTGGGACGCCTGCTCTACCCGTAAAGAATAGCAGTCATCGCCTGAAGCATCTGCTGTAGATGAGTGGCACTCACCGGTATGGTCGGATCCGCACCGGTCTCAAGTATAGGAGTAGCATCCTTGGGCTGGAAATCAGGAATATCCAGTGGTGGAGCGGGGGTCGCAAGTGGTAGAGTGGGAGTCGTAGGTGGTGGAGCGGGATTTGCTTTGGTCGCTCTTCTAGCCATTACGTCCTACAAGAAGGAACAAGGGTCTATCAGCCTTGAGAATTCTCGAAGGCATAAACGTTAAGGGTCTATGTCGAAAAATCACTAAGTTGTTTAGACTTGGAACCTTTTCATTCAAAGTTCATAGATATGTGATGTGATCTCAAGTATTCCCAAGTTATGATCTGATACCAACTTCTGTCACGTCCTAAACTCGGAGAACGTGCTCACAAAATTTTCGATCGGTGAATCCTGTACCGACAGCCTCTGAAGTACCCCATTCTCGTCTCCCAGTGCCCATACGCCAGATTTCGATCCTGGGATCCTACAAGGAGGATTTTCAGTATGAGTTTTTTTGTAATGGAGCAAACCACAAGCATAACCAAGTCACAAAACAACATCACCACATATCCACTATATCAAAAACTTTAAGTATAATGCGGAAAGGGAAATACAAGGTGATCAAAACTCCAAAATAGTCAGATGCTCACTCCTGCCTCAGCGCTGCTGCTGTCCAACGCTACCTACACACAACGGTCATGCATAAGCTTACAAAAGCTTAGAGAGTGGTGTAAGTGTGTGCGCAAGGCGAGTGCCAAGTATACAATATCAGAGTAATGCGAAAATATGCGGTAAGTTCATGAATGTTATCAGCTGTACCAAAGCTATATAATGCAAGTCATGAATGCTATCGGCCATACCAAGGCCATGCGATGCAAGGCCTATGTAGCCAGATGTCATATGTGAGATGCAAAACAAGCGTGTCAGTCCTCATCAAGTATACATATCAGTACAGTTTCTCTCTGGATATCACCAGGGTTTAATACACTTCACACTGATTGCCTCCTCCCTAGGCCGCACATTCAAGTAAGTGGAAGAGACCACACTATCGACCGACCGAGAGTCTAGCTTATACCCCCTTCACTTGGGCGATAAGACCACACCCCTGGTTCAACCACGACACAGAGAGGCGGCCTCTCGGTATTGGGCACTCTGGCGCTCGTGTATTCACTCGGTTTAGATGTTGGAGTATCCCCTGGTATCAAAAAGGTTCTGAGATTTTCACCCAAGGACATCCTAAGTGCCCACAATGCTAGAGCCAATATTTTCGGTATCTGATACAACCATCCACGATGTGTCTGTGGAGGCCACGACCCTGATGTCGCTAGGGCATGCGGTGATCAAGTCACGCATATGCGAAATGCATGAGTCACATTGTCAAATCATGTAGTAATCCTATGCGTACCACGCGCTCATGTGGGGGCACTCCATCTTATAAGGAGTCCCGTAAATGTCTCAGTCCAACAGCTTATGCTATAATCAAACATGCCTCATATCAAGCATACGTATGATGCGTATGGGCATGAATCACGGAGCTATACTAAGCATGTTATAAAGTGATGAATTATCAATAAGTATGGGCCTATCAATGGGTCCTAAGAAGAGTTACAATGCGGACATTTAACCAACATTGTACTTACAATGTGGACGTTAAACCAACATTGTTCCCAAGGCATGGCCCGCCATAAAATATCATTACACAAACCATAGGAAATCACACATTGTAATGGACCTATATACATCTCATTGGGCCTCGACCCATAGGCCTTAGATACATCAAATGGGCCACCTCATATGGGCCTTATATAAATCAAGTGGGCCACATCAATGGGCCTTATGTACATTGCAATGAGTCATAACCCCTGGGCCTTGAATACGTCACAATGTGCCTTATAACATGGGCCTTACATTCATATCAAGGTGGGCCTCAACAACAGCCTCATACACATCAAGGTGAGCCTAAAAAACGGGCCATAAATAAATCAAAATGGGCCTCATACATATACTAAGGTGGGGTCCACTTGAACTATAGATCTGTCTTATTTTTGGCCTCAAGCCCTAAAACAGACTTTCAAAATGGTTGGACAAATTTGGATGTGTTAAATTTGGATGCAACACATGCATCATGGGGGGGGGGGGGGGGGGTCCACATGAAGGCCCACCATCATGTATATACAATAATATAATATAATATATAATTATATATATATATATATATCAATATATATTTATATATACACACACATATACACACATATATATATATATATATATATATATATATATATATGTATATCACATACACACACACACACACACACACATATATGGGGTGGGTCCACACACATCAAAGGTGAACAGTGCGGGTAGAACACATAAATCATGGTGGGTTCCACTAGATAGGTGGATCTGACTCATTTTTTGCTCATGCCATAAAATGAACTCTCAAATGGATGGACAGTTTTGGATGCAACACTTGCATCATGGTGGGTCCACTAACTGTCTAGCAGTCCAACCAAATTGCTGGACGGCATTAATAAAATGCATACATTTTGGGTGGGGTCCACCAGCTGTCCAGCAGCCCCGCCGAATGGCTGGATGACAGTGGTAAAACTCATACATCTTTGTGGGTCCCACGTGGGGCCCACCATAATGTCTATATGCCATCCAATCCGTTCATAAGGTCACACATACCTGGCTGAATAGGAAAAACAAATTTCATATTGATTTAAAACTTCTGTGAGCCCAAAAATGGGTTTTAATGACAGAGGGTTCAACCCCACTGTTTCCTGTGATGTGGACCACTGAGCTTTGGATGTGGCTGATATTTGGGGGGCCCATCGTCCCAAAGGGGACCCACAAAATGGATGGTGTAGATCTACAAACACATCATGGTGGGGCCCACGGCTAGGATCGTGGGTCCTCATCGTCATTCCGCTTCTAGAAGCGGCCTGCGACTCGAGAAGAAGCGCTACGCAATGTTGCATATATATATATATATATATATATATATATATGTATATATACATATATATTGAAATCTTCTTATTTTGTGATTTTTCATGTGTGGGGCCTGCATCAGAAGAATCCATCTCACTCAATGGATTCTATAGTCCAAAACCAATCTAACAAGCCCAATATTAGGCATCTTTCGGTGTGTAGAAAAGTTAGGGTGAATTTAAATGGTGAAAATCACTGTTTTTAATGCTGTGGCCCGCCAGAAGGTCGGATTGGCCCCATTTTTCAGCTCAACGCCTAAAATGGTCTCAGGAAATGGATGGACAGCGTGGATTGAATTTATACATCAAGGTGGGGACTGCATGGACGACCCACCTAATAAGCTTGAAATTAAGCTTGTATTTTTGTTCTCACGTCCAGCATCTGGACATTTTGGGTATAACACATGCATTGAGGTGGGCCACCAAATGGTGGGTGGTGTGGGTACAACACATACATAAAGTGGGCCTCACCTACAAATGGCTTGGCTAAAATACATGCTTTATGGTGGGGTCCATCCGGGTGGGCCACACGGCTACATCATGACATGAAAAGAAATGAAAAAGAGAGGGAGAGAGAGAGAGAGAGAGAGAGAGAGAGAGAGTGGGACACGGGTGATGGAGGGCTCCACCACTATGAGTCCTCCCTTGTAAGCATTCATACATCATGTGGGTCCCTTTACATATGGGCCCACCGATCAAAATCAACGGTGGAGATCCTTTCTCCACTGAAATATAAGGTCTAGATGACCACTTTTTAAGCTAGAAAATAAACATCATAATGGGGTCTATGGAGAATGGCCCCATCATGGAATGATCATGAAGATCAAGGTGGGCCATCGGCCACATCTTATGGTCCAAAGAGAGATCCATACCATCGATCGGTAGGCCTCACTTGGCCTATCATAAAAATATAAAAATCTAGCCTATAAAAGCACCCACAGTTTGATATTCTTGGTCCATTGGAACATTGGTCTCCTTGTATCCTACTTTAATGGAGAGGATGAGAAATGAAGGGCTAGGATGATGGATTTTTGGGATGGAAATCGGGCCACACAACTCACTTTTCTCTCATAGAAGGGCTTGGACGTGTGATGCTCTTGTTAGCTTAGGAGTTGTGTTCAGAAATTAGAGAAAGAGAGAGTTGTAAGGAGAGAGAGTGATGGGTGAGGTGATGGTGTACTTGACATGTATGGGTGTGTAAGAGAGAGGGTGAGAGAGATTTGACTTGGTGGTTGCTTGAGTTGTGGAGAAAGAAAGCATGGGTGTTCGTACTTGACTTGAGGTGATTGATTGATTGATTGATGGGACATGTGGTAGAGATTCTCTTGGGATTGTAAACACACGGTGTTTTTCTTCAAAATAAACGTCGGCCCGCATCTTCTGGTCAGGGTATCGGATCGGTGCGTAAGACGCGGCGTTGGAACCACGGCAATGGTACGGTCACAATGATACAAGTATTGAATTAAGCCAACTCAATTCTACAGGATACGACTTAGGGTCGATCGCAAATGTTGATTATATGTCGCAGGTTGCCAAACTTTGACGGGAAGGATCGCAAAATTCAACAGAACAGTACGGATTAGGATACAGGTCTTACATTCATATTGGGCCTCAAATAAATGGCCCAAGGCCTATTTAATACATAGGTCCAAAGGACAATGTACATAGCCCAAACCATATGCAATACTATGGGCCCATAAGGGAGGTTAGGACCTAACATAAGGGTCACCAAATCCATATATTGTGGTGGGCCTAGTGGGTAGCCCATTACCCCAACCACATGGGCAATAATCATGTTCTACCCAAGCAAGTTGGGCCTACATTCTAGCCTAAGGATATAGTTGATTTGGTGGGCAACAAAGGTCCCAACGACTCGTATAATCCACCACACTAACCCAACACAATATAATGGGGAATATAGCTCAAGAGTCCACTGGGCCTATCTAGAAAGTTCTAGCCCATTTGGGCCTAAAGAGTCCAAAAATCTTATTACATACATGGATCCAAATAACTCAACTATGGTGGGCCTCAAGAGTGCATTAATTAAGCCCAAAATTTGGGGATTAAAGGCATGAATTTATCCCTTCAAAGTCCTCACAATATGGTGGGCTCCAGTTCTTAAAACTTCAGCCCAAAAGCCATGTACATTTACAACATCTTGCTAGATTTTTATTCCACCAGCTTTATGGGCCTGCTGGAACCCAAAAAATGTTCATCTAATTGAGACATGAGTCCAGGTGGTCTAGCAATAAGGTCAGAGGGTCCCACCACATGGGAGTGAACCCAACAACACAAAGAAATAGGTGGGCCACACTGCTAGACCAAAGTCCAATAGCAACCCACCATGGGCGTCCCACAGTTGGGCCTGGGCGGTCCAATGGACTGGACGCCCAGCCCTATACCAATGTACATGGTGGGACACGTCCAAGTGGGTTACAAAGTGGATGGACATGTGGATAAAATACAACATCATGGTGGGCCACAATCAAGGTGGACGGCCAGCCTTGCTGGACGTCACCACCATGGACGTCCAGCCAGGTGGGCCGGTCCAGCCCCGTACACACTAAAATCCAGTGGTCCAATTGGCCCTAAATCTAGTTAGGTGGGTCCCAGTAAGGGTGGGCCACCTTAGGAATTAATTTCATAATTTTATAGATATGATAAATATTTTAAAGAATTAGGACAGCAATAATATCCAAAAATCTGGTTAGTGCAGAAATTCTACTGACCCCATGTTTGACACCACATGGGGTGGGCCTAAGCTCATCCAAACCCCCGAAAAATTTATGGGAAGGGTAGTCCCACATGTGGACAGAAAGTGGGGTCCACTGGGGTGGCCCACTTACTCCAAAAAATAAGGTAAACACACTCATTTCTATCATACACTATTGTTGAACTGTCCAGAAATTTCTGGATAGTTTGCCCTCTTTGGCCCATCCCATGGGCCTCAAGCTTGGGGGAAATGGTGTGGGCCCCATTCCAAATCAAAATGGGGTCCATACACTATAAAATTCCCAAAGAAATTTGGAAGAAAAGGACATGCAAATAGATCTAAACATCAGCTCAAAAGTCATGTTCCAACTAGGCTTGAAATCTAGATAGCAACATGTGTTGTCCATATTTTGGCCCATATAATTAAATCAAAGGGTTTATTGCCCTGATCCATCATGTGGGGTCCACCTTGATGGGTTAACAAAATTTCAGACCCATGAGTTCACCATATCCTCCATGCAAAAATCATCTTGGAGGCCACCCAACCCATGCATTCATGGTGGGCCTAGATGTCCAACAATGGTGGGCTTGAATGTCCCATCTTGCTATGGGTCTGAGATGTTGCTGACTTCCTTGGTGGGCCACACATCATAAAAAATACACAGAAGAAAATAAAGAGAAAGGGAGAGAGAAAGAGAGAGATCGGCCATTGGTGGAAGATCCCGCCACTAATGGACCTTCCACACCACAATCCACACCTTCCACTATATTGTATGATATATGCATGCTATGATATATCAAGAAAACTTATTGAATGGTAGGGACACCTTCCCTACATGCATACAAAAGCCTAGATGGCCTATGAGATGCAAAAAAAATAAAAGGAAAGCATCATGGTGGGTCCATGGAGAATGGCCCACCATGGAATGGATTGTGTAAGATTTAGTCCTTGACCTTTATCCTAGGAGCCATGTAGGACCCACACCATAGATTGGTGGGTCCTACATGCTTCCATGCATGCTAGGAAAAGAAAGGAAGAAGAAGGAGAAGAGATGATCTTCTAGGTTGCACCCACCTCCAAAGATGCCTTCAAAACTTCAAGGATGGTGTTCTAGGCTCCAAGGGAAGAAAATCCAAGGGTGTAGATGGAATTCTAAGGGCTAGATGGAGGGAAAATTGGGGAAGAATGGGCTGGAGTAAAGAGGGAAGCTTGGACGTTTGGCTATGCAGGAATGGAAGAATGAGAAGGAGAGAGAGAGAGAGAGAGAGAGAGAGAGAGAGAGAGAGAGAGAGAGAGAGTATATCTAGGTAATCATTTCTCTCTATTTCTCTCTAAACTAGGGAAGAACAACCAAATGATGGTGCATTGGAGGTGAAGCCCAAGGCACATGATTGCCTCTCTAAGAAAGGTAGCCTAGGCTAGGCCATGATGGGTTAGTAGCTAGGTAAAATAGGCTAAGAATAGGCTTTCTAAGAAAATGTTGCTAGGTGGGGCCCACCTTGAAAAACGTGTAAGCTAGCAAGTGGGTCCCACCACATGATGCATGGCCAAGAAATGCTCGAATTGATAAGTCAAGATGCACATGCCAGATTTATGCATGAGACGAAGCGTTGGAACTGCGACGCCGATGTGGTCGCAATGGCATATATTTCGAGTCGATCTGGGTTGGGTCTATGTAACGAGACTTAAGGATAATCGCAAATGCTATCCACAGGTCAAGGGTCGCCAAAATTCGCCAGTAGGACCATGAGACCTAGGGAATGAAATGGATACTCGGGGTAAGGTCTTATAGTAACAACCTCTTCAAATTCTTTAATATGCATATATGGATTTTTTGAATCAATTCCATGGAATTTAGGAAGAAATTGGATTATCTCAGGTTTGAAGTTCACATTTCTTGTATCGATTGGAAGAATTATGTAGGAGGGTGAACTTGTTCTCACCATTTGTAAATAATCTCGTAAGGTTCGAACCAGGGAAACTTGATGCACTTCATTCTCATTGCACACCGTCCTAATAGGTGGTGTGTTATGCGCAGGGCCTTCATCAATCCAATATTCTTGAGTCATGCTCTCAGATGATATTTCAGAAATATTTGAGGATTTTTTAACTTGTCAATCAATTTTTCCAACCAAAGCTCCTTTTTCTCAAAGATCTCAGAGCATGATTCCCTACCTGCGAGGGCATGAACCACACCAAATTTTAATTCTCTTTTCTAATTCCTATTGCAAGTATGGAAAGTAGTTAAATGGAGGATGTTAGAAGAATGTTACCGTATCAGAGATCTATGTTAGGACCCTACAAAACAGAAAACAATGTTAGTTTCTTTTAAATAATAAAAAAAAAAGATCCTAAAAACAAAATTCTAACATTAGAAAGTTCTAAAACCCTTAGATTAGAAAAATTCAAAAAATAAGAAAAAATCTAACCAAATCCTAAAAAGAAAGAAACCTAAGTCAAATAAGAAATCTAAGAAAGAAAGGAAGAGAATTAGAAAGAGGTTACCAAATTAGAAGTTTCTATATTAAGATCCTGCAAAAGAAAAAGGAAAGTGAATTAGTTTCTAAAAAAGAAATAAGAAAGCAACCTAGTTTCTAAAAACAAAAAAGGAAAATTCCTAAAAACAGAAAATAGAAAGTTTCTAAAAAGAGAAAAAGTTAGTTTCTAAATTAAATTAGGAAAGTTTCTATCATAGAATTAGAAAGCTAAGTTAGTTTCTAAATAATTTAGAAAAAAAACCCTAACCTGAAAATAGAAAGTAGAAAAAGCCTAATCTTAACCTAATTCCAAAACTAGTCAATCTCAGAAAAATGCAACCATTAGTCCCTGGCAACGACACTAAAAACTTGTTCACAACCCCAAGTGTAGGGTCGCGACGTAGTAATAATCTCGGTGAGACTGAGGTCGAATCCACAAGAACTAATCTCGTGTGTGTTCTGAAAGTAAGTAGAAGTAGAACTAGAAGAAGATGTAAATCTAAATATGGAAATAAAGGAAGTAATTGTGATGTATGAAGTTAGAAACTTAAGAAATTAAATGTGGGAACTAGGGTTTCTAAGGATCCACTTGTAGGTTCTCAGGATACTACTTCGCTTGATTCAAGGACACAACTGGAATCAAAGTCCTATCTTATCCAATTGGTAAAAGGAGGCTTGTCAGATCTATGAATGTCTTATGGATCTAATCATCAATGGATGAGAGTTGTGAGGATTTAAAAGTGATTCCATCACCTAGTCATGCCCAGGAGACAAGGCAAACAAAGGATTCCATCATCCTACCATGCTTAAGGGACGATGGTGAACAATGGGACTTGCTAACTTCACAATCTCAATTCAGGAAAAGAAGATATTCAAAGCAATTGCAGATCTATTGTAATTTGTCACAACAAACTATTAAAAATTGAAAATATTCCTTATAATCAAAATAAAATCCAAGAGAGTTCAACAAAACATGAATCAAACAAAGCTAAATTCTCAATCATGCTACAAGCTTCACCTCTTAGCCCTAGCTAAGAGGTTTAGCCAACCATAGACATGATTGGATCTAAAACCCTAGAAGAAAGCATGAAAAACTAAGGAAGAAGAGAAGAAGAACTCTTTGGAAGCAGCTCCGCCCTTTTGATCTACTTCTCCAAACCCTAGATATCTTAGAAAGACTTGGGAAACCCCTATTTATAAGCCAAGTTCTGCAAAATCACAAAATTGGATCAAATTTACGCAGTCCACATAAACATTGCATAACCAGTTCGATGTCATCGAACACCCTTCGATGTCATTGAAAGGGTTTAAATCCGGAAGTCACGCCTTTTCTTCTTTTGCACTGTGTAAGTCTCTGTGTCACTAAACCTTCCTTCGATGTCATCAAGTGAAGCTTCAATTCATCGAACATGTCTTTGAGTTATCGATAAAGTGTCCAAAATGGTCTAGTGAGTTGCTCCATAATTCCTCAATAAATGTCACGCCCTAAACTCAAAAACCGAACTCACAAAATTCCCGATCGTCGAATTCGGTGCTGAAAGCCTCCGCAGTACCCCCAATCTTGGCTCCCAGCACCCATACGCCAGATTCCGATCCTAGGATCTTATAAAGAGGAATTTCCAATGTATATTTATCTCGTAAGAAGCATAACCACAAGTTTACCCAAATCACAAAGGCAACATCATCATCACATATACACCAATATAAATAGTTGAATACAGTGCTAAAAGAGAAATATACATATATTAAAAATCAAAGCTCTAGAAGACCGCTGCATGCTCCAAGCTCAATGCTGCTATGACCTAACGCCACTTACACGCATCTATCGTGCATAAGCTTATAGAAAGATTAGAGGGTGGTGTAAGTATGTGCGCAAGGTAAGTGTCAAGTATGCAATATCAAAGCAATGCAGAAACATACAGGTAAGTCCATAAATACCATCAACTTTATCCAAGTTATGCATTACAGAAGCATAATAAACCAAATAATATCTGTTGAGGATGCAATGAAATATGTGGTGCGAATGAAATGACCAAGCTGGAGAGTGAAGTCGGGATGATAGTACGTAGTATCAGAGGCTATGGGGTCCATCACAAGGGACTTCTATTCAAACCAGTCCCATACCTAAATTTGAATAGATATACTCAATGTTGTAAACTCGTGATCTTAGGTTGGTCGCGCACCCTAACTAAAATCCTGGCTATTGCGAAGGTACATAAAATAATTAGTTGCGCACCACCAGCCCGAGTGGATAGTGAATGAATGAATGAATGAGTAAAATGTTGAGTATACAACTCCTGCTCAATAAGTCCACATATAAGTACCATACATCTATGGGATCATCACCGAGGTCTAGTACACTCTACGCCAGCTTGTCGCCCCTATCCGAGCGCACAACTGGGTAAGTGGAACTGGGTAAGTGGAAGAGACCTCACTATCTGCCTGCCAATATCGGGCCCGGCTCATCGATAGCGAACCCATTTCTCAAGCTGATCAAATTCAACCTAGATATTGCCCCCTCACTCAGGCGAGTAAGGTCACACCCCCTTTCAACCTACCACGACATAGTGAGAGACGCAGCCTACTAGTATACGGCCCTCATGTGCTCATGTATATCCACTCAGTCTAGATGTTGGACTGTCCTCTGACCTCGGGGGTCTAGGGACTTTCACCTACGGACATTCAAAGTGCCCATATGCTCAAACTAAACATTTTCGGTGTCCCATCTGACCATCTATAATATTTCTGTAGAGGCCGCAGCCCTGATGTCACTAGGGCGTACGGTGGTCATATCATAAAATGCAAGATGCATGAGTCATACCATCCAATCATGCAGCAATCCTACGCATATCGCCCACTTATGTGGGGTAACTCCGCCTATTAGGGAGTCTCATAATAATCCGTCCAATGGAATGCACTATGATCAATCACTCCTCATATCAAGCATACATATGATGCGCATGGGCATGTATCATAATGCTATGCTGTCACACACTTATAATTAGTATCGATAACCGGTATCAATAATCGGCATTGATAATCGGCATCAATAATTGGCCTATATGCAAGGTGGGTTCATAGATGAACAACCAATCTAAACAAAAATATAAAGATCGGCCCTTGGCTATGGATATGCCAAATTCGGTAGCATGGAGCCATCCGTCTACGACGATGATGAACCATGCTACAAAAATGGGGCCCAATGATTTGGGTTGACCCAGAATAATGAGAATGGGCCTAACAAAGGCTTAAGGGAAGGTCACGATGTGGAGATTTAACCATCATTGCCCATCAATGTGGACATTTAACCAACATTTCTCCCAAGGAGTGGCCCACACAGAGCCTAACATATAGTGGGCCCATAACCCCATATAAGGGCGCAATACACATCCCATTGGGCCTCACACACAAAGGCCTCATACACATCATAATGGGCCTCATCATATGGGCCATATATACATCACATTGGGCCTTATCATATGGGCCAATATACATCACATTGGGCCTGATATCTAGGTCTCAAATACATCACAATGGGACTTATGCCTAGGCCCCAATTACATCACATTGGGCCTCATCAAATGGGCCGCACAAACATCATATTGGGCCGCATTCATGGGATTCCAATACATCAGGTGGGCCCTGCATGCCGCAGGTAAACCCAGACGGCCTGGAAATAAACACGTACATCATGGAAGGCTCCACCGTCCAAAAATGCTGGACGATGTGGATTTACAACACATACATCATGACCCCTCATCCAAGGGTCAGATGGCTTGGATAAAACACCTACATCATGTGGGATTCACATCCCATGAATAGTGTGGACACCACACGTATGGTGGGCCCCTTGGACGGACAGTGTATATAAAACAGATACATCACAATGGTCCCCTCCATCCAGATGGACGGTGGGAATAAAATACATAAGTCATGGTGGGTCATGTATGAAATACATACATCAAAGGTGGGTCTCATATATCAGGGCAGGCCCCACATAGCATGTAGATGGATGGCTACTTATATAACACATCATCAAGGTAGGCCCCACCAGCAGGATAGACAACGCACACATCATTGTGGGTTCTGCTGGACGTCCAGCCCGATATACAATATATCAGCAAGGTGGACCCCACCCGTCCAGCAAACGGACGGGATAAGTGAAACACATACATTGCAAGTGGTCCCCACAGTCCGGACCGCTAGATGGTGCAGATATAGAATACATAAATCAAAGGTGGGCCACACGTCCAACCTGATGGATGGCCAGTTATAGAATACATACATTAAAGGGGTCCACCGTCTCTGGCAGATAGACGATGAGGATATAACAATACCTCAAGGTGGGCCTCACCCTACACGTGCAACACATGTGGGTGGGTCTCATGCCCCAAAAAAGGGGGAAGGATGGTAGATATAACAATACCACATGATCAGTCCCATGGAACTGCTATTGTCAAAACAGCAGAGGGAGGTCCCCACTATCCAAATCGACAGTTGGGATATAACACACCTCACATGATAAGGCCCACAGAACTTGCATACGTCAATACAGGTGGGTTCCACACGTGTCACGCCCCAGACTCGGTGACCGGACTCACAAGGAACCCAATATCTGGTTCCGGCCGCAACAGCCTTCGTAGTACCCCATTCTCGGCTCTTGAGATAGGTTCTGATCTTGGGATCCTACAAGGAGGATCTCTATATCATAAATCCAATTCAATCGAGCATAACCATAGGAACGCATTGTAAAATCCACTAGAAATTTAAGCTTTTACAGGCACATAAGGTTCAAAAGGACATACATAACATAAGAAAGAGAAAAGTCTACAACGGGTCCTCAGCACGCTCCAATCCAATGCCCCACCACTACCGCGCCGACCTAGAATCACCTGCATGCATCAATCGTGCATAAGCTTATAGAAAGTTTAAAGGGTGGTGTAAGTGTGTGACAATGGTGTTCAGAAGAATAAGGAGAATGCAGAAGGAGCCGATGAGCAATACCAACGCCTCCAGCCATGCCAAGGAAAAGTTATGAATGCAGTAAGCCGTTCCAAGGCTATGCAATGCAATACATGAGTACTGGGCACCATACTAAGGCGATGCAATATAAGGCTTATACAGCCGATGCAAATGCAATGCGAAGTAATGTCAATCCTCATATCTAATCCACATATCAAGTACAATTCTATCATAAAGAATCTACCGGGGTCAAGTACACTGCTAGATAACTACTGCTCTGTGACACTCGCATAGTCAAATGATCGTAAGAGACCCCACTACTTGCCTCTGGATAGACAATTACCAGCGAGGCTCGACGCTAGCGGACACATTTCACGAGCTGGTCAAACTCAGCCTAGCTATGGCCCCTCACTTAGGCGGGTAAGGCCAAACCCCATCTTAACCGACCTCGCAACAGTTGGAGTCACGACCCAACGGTATAAGGCCCTCGTGCGCTCATGTTTTCCACTCGGTCTCGGCATTGAGACGTCTCCTCAGTACCGCAGTTGTTTAGGGGCTTTCACCCAGGGACATCCTATGCGCTCAATATCTCTATGGAGGCAACAACCCTGATGATACTAGGGCAATAATAATCGTGCCATGCAATGCGGAATGCATGAATCACAACAATCAACCATGCATCAGCTCTTCGCCTACAGTGAGCTCATGAGGGTTACTCCATCAATCAGGGAGTCCCATAATAGTCTGCCCAACGGCATTGACCATGCTCAATCACTCCCAAGCCAAGCATGCATATGATGCACATGGAATGAGAATGTCCAAGTACGACATGCAACGACAATGTACTCACTATGACGAAGTCGGGACTAAACACACGGTGCACATGAGGATCAAGTAATAAAGGTGATATATCATGAGGAGAAGAATGGACCTAAATCAAGGTCTAAGGTGGACATTTAACCACCAATAGATGAGAGTAGGCCTAACAAGGGGACTTAGGGGTACACGATGTGGACATTTAACCACCATTGTCCCCAAGAAGGTGGCCCAACAAGGAAACTAGGTAAGGCTAGGCCCATGGTCCAGATGTAACCATAAAAAAAGAAGTGGCCAGCCTTATATATATCTCTAATACCACATGTTGGGCCTCTAGGAAATGGTCCAAAAGCTACGTGCAATACTCATGGGCCCAAAGGGGAAGACATGGCCCAAAACAATGGCCTTCAGCCCATGCATCATAATAACAAATGAGCAGGCCATATACCCAAAACAATGGCCAAGGCATATCCAACAAGAGTCAAAGTGGGCCTCACGACATCAGCCCAAAACTGGTTACAATAGAGGGGCATCAAGAGCTCAACTACACACACAACATCAGCCTAAAACTGGTTACAATAGAGGGGCATCAAGAGCTCAACTACACACACAACATCAGCCCAAAAACTCCACACAAGGAACAATCAGCCCACCAAAAATATTGGGTCAAGGGTGGACGTCCAATGTAATGTGCCCGCTGGATGGCCCAAAAATCCGGCCTACTATGGCCCTCATAATCCACCCAAAAGTGTCCCTCAAAAGGCAGTAATTAAGCCTAAAAGTACCTCAGGAATAAGCCAAAATGTGTGTACAAAACACCCTCAAATCTGGTGGGCCATATAGCCCCAAAACAAACAACTATGGGCAGCAACTTTGGGCCCCTTGCTGGAATTCCAGCCCACCCACTTCTTGGGCCTGCTGGAGTCTAACAATTAATTAATTTACATAAAATACTTGCTCCCTGGTGACCCACACAAGTCATAGTGGGCCCCACTAGATGAAGGGAGAGAATACAACACATATATCAAGTAGGTCAGCTGCTGGACTGCAAGTCCAGCAACAACCCAATAAGGCTAGGTGTCCCAAGGTTGGGCAGTCCCAAGGGGGCCTGGATGACTACCCCTAATAAACACCATGGGGGGTCCCACTTGTGGACATCCCACTAGGGGGTGGGCCACGTCCAAGTGGGCCACACACATGGAGGAACGGCTAGATAAAATACTACATCAAGGTGGGCCAAATGGGGTGGACAGCTAGCCCAAGGCTGGATGTCAGCCCAGCTGGAACATCCAGCTGCAAAACACCCCAAATTTTGGGTGAAAAAGGTGGCCCATACACACTTGAGATGGGTCCTTACATGATGGGCCACAAGATGGGCCAAATGGGAAGCCATAAACTCAAGCAATCATGTAATCAAAACATGGACAACAAGGTTGGAATAAAAATCTTCTAGATAAAAATGTTGTTGTCCACACCAATGTACACCCATTAGAGCGGGCCCAGGCCCATCCAAAAGAGGGAAAATAGGTGGCTAATGACCACCCTTAAAAGTCAAGCAAGGTGAGGTCCACAAAACTGGCCCACCACTCCAAAAATCAAGTTAATAAAAGTGTTTTCCCTTCATATAACATGGCTGGACGGTCCAGAAAATTGGACTGTCCACCCTATGGGTGTACTCCTTTGGGTGCATTGTCGAGGGCGGATGGAGATGGAGTTCAACATACATCAAGGTGGGGTCCACTCCTCCAAGGGACACCCCACATTAGGGAAAAAGAGGCTACAAACATGGGTAAACTCCATGCCAAAGATCAGCTACATCAGTCCATGAAACAGTCTAGAATTTTCTAGACATCAATATGTAGTTGGACATACCAGTTCATAAGATGAAGGATAAGGAGAAATACATCAAATAGGACATGGTGTGGCCATCTTTAGTGGGCCCCACAAATGTCAAGACCAAAATCCCAGGCCACAATACCTTGCATGCAACAAATAGGTAGCAAGTAGGACACCCATGTCTTGGACATACCAGTTCATAAGATGAAGGATAAGGAGAAATACATCAAATAGGACATGGTGTGGCCATCTTTAGTGGGCCCCACAAATGTCAAGACCAAAATCCCAGGCCACAATACCTTGCATGCAACAAATAGGTAGCAAGTAGGACACCCATGTCCAGGAAATGGACAGCCTAGGTGTCCCACCTTACTGAAATTTCTGGACGTCCCACACCCACCAAATGGGCCACACTCATCAGGAAATAAATAGGGAAGAGAGAGAGAGAGAGATACATGATCTAGCCATAAGAAGGGCTCCGCCACTATGAGCCCTTTAAAATCAATCACAACCATACATCATGCATACATTAACATGTACATCTTGGATCTTAAATATGCACGGGTCTAGAATCAAAATCTAAGGTGGGGATGCCACCCCCACCAAGGATCTAGGGTCTAGATGACCTAATCATGCTATGATATTAAGAAAACTACCATGATGGGGCCTATAGAGAATGGCCCCATGCATGGATCATGCATGCACATGGTGGGCCGTAGGCCACACCCATGTGATTATGTAGGATCTCCACCATTGGTTGGTGGGTCCTACACCTCCCTCATGAAAGAAAGAAGAAGATCTAAGCAAGGAAATCAAAATTTTTATTCTAGGAGAACACTCACCTCTTGGATCTTCAAGCTTCTACCATCACCATGTACCTCAAGCTTTAAGGGTCATGAATCTATGGCCAAGATGGGATTGTAATGGTGAGATGGAGGGGAATAAGGAAGAAAATGGGCTAGAATGGAGGGAAGATGGATTGGATGTCAAAGGCTGGCAAGGAAAGAAAGAAGAGAAAATGAAAGAGAAGGGAGAGAGAAGTTCTTGTAGGAGAGTGATGATTGCATGTAAGGTTTTAGGAAGAAAAACACAATGATGGATTTTCTTGTTTAGAGAAGCAATGATGGATTTTTGGGGAAGAAAACTCATCATGAGTTGCTAGGCTCTAGGTAGGCTAGGTGGGGTAGCCTTTATGAGAGAAGGTGCACTAGGGTGGGCCCCATGGGAAAACGTGTACACCCACTAGGCAGATCTCATAAACATGATCAAAGGTTCAAAATGATGCGCGCCTACATCTTATAATCTAGAGCTCAAATGGATGCACGAGACGCGGCGTTGGAACCGCGGCGATGATGCCGACAAGATAGCATAGGTTTTGGGTCGATCCGAGTCGGGTCAACGTGACTGAACTCAAGGATGACCACAAACACTATTCGAAGGTTGGGGTTCACTAGGATTCAACCTGTAGGATCACGTGACCTAAAGAAATGGTGTGCATACTTGGGTTAGGGTCTTACAGCTCTCCCCACCAACAAAGAAATTTCGTCCTCGAAAATTACCAAATCTAGGACAATGAAAATATAAAACATCATCATCATATATAACAATCATCAATAGAGAAGGCAATGCATATAATCATATAGTCAATCAAGCATAAAATAAATGGGGATAACGCTCTCTAATCTCAGCCTCGCGTCCCCAAGACGCCTCAACCTCCAAATGATGACCCCACTGCACCTTTACCAAGGGAATGACCTTGGTCTTGAGAAGTTGCTCCTTCCAATTCAAAATACGAATCGGCTGCTCAATGTAGGAAGCATCCTCACAGACCTCAAGGGGCTACCAATCAACACTACGCCAAAACAGTAAAAAAAGGACGGTCGAAAACCGTCTCAAATGACCAAAAAGGACAGTCATGGACCGTCGCATAGGCAGTCAAATTTTGACGTGTCTTATTACTTAAAGGACGGTTGAAAACCGTCATTATTATTGACAAAAAAGACAGTTATGGACCGTCCTAAAAAAGGACGGTCATGGACCGTCCTTAAAATGGACAGTCATGGACCGTCTCATATGAGCCCAAAAAGGACGGCCATGGACCGTCTTTTAAAAGGACTGTCATGGACTGTCTCTTATGAGCCTTCACAGGATGGCCATAGACCGTCCTTTAAACGGACGGTCATGGACCGTCCTTAAAAAGGACTGTGATGGACCGTCTCGTATGAGCCTTCAAAGGACGGCCATAGACCATCCTTTAAACGGACGGTCATGGACCGTGCTTAAAAAGGGCTGTCATGGACCGTCTCGTATGAGCCTTCAAAGGACGGTTATAGACCGTCCTTTAAAAGGACGGTCATGGACCATCTTTTAAAAGGACTGCTATAGGCCGTCTCTTATGACCCTTAAAGAACATTTTCAAATTTGACATGTTACAGTATTTTTCCTGATATACACTTGTTATACAATATATTTCATCACATTCACATTCACATCCATCTAAACCTAAACTACGTAAATCCATCCAAACATAAACTACATTCATCCCAACACAAATAATCTTATCCACATTACATTCATCCACGCATAAAAGATATAAGTTTAACTTCATAAGTAAAAAAACAATCTTATCCACATTTTATCACATTCACATCCATCTAAACCCAAACTATGTAAATCCATCCAAACATAAACTACACCCATCCAAACACAAACAATCTTATCCACATTACATTCATCCATGCATAATAAATAAGTTTAGGTTTAGGTTAGGATATAAGCTATAGGTTTAGAGAATTGAGAATAGGTCAAGGTTTAGGTTTAGGAAATCGGGTTCGGGTTCGGGATCGGGTTTAGGTTTTAGTTTTCAAGTTTAGGTTTAGGTTTAGGTTAGGGAGTTAAGATTAGGATTAGGTGTAGGTGTAGGTTTAGGGATTCGTGAATCGGTTAAGGTTTAGTTTTAGAATTCGGGTTCGGGTTTGGGATTGGGTTTAGGTTTGGGCTTTCAAGTTTAGGTTTAGGTTTAGGTTAGGGAGTTTAGATTAAGATTAGGTGTAGGTTTAGGTTTAGGATTTGTGAATAGGTTAAGGTTTTAGGTTTAGGAAATCGGGTTCGGGTTCGGGATTGGGTTTAGGTTTGGGTTTTCAAGTTTAGGTTTAGGTTTAGGTTTATGTTTAGGTTAGGGAGTTTAAATTAGGATTAGGTGTAGGTGTAGGTTTAGGAATTTGAGAATAGGTTAAGGTTTAGGTTTAGGTTATAAGATATAGGTTTAGGGAATTGAGAATAGGTTAAGGTTTAGGTTTAGGAAATCGGGTTTGGGTTCGGGATCGGGTTTAGGTTTGGGTTTTCAAGTTTAGGTTAGGGAGTTGAGATTAGGATTAGGTGTAGGTGTAGGTTTAGGGATTTGAGAATATATTTAGGTTATAGTTATAGGTTCGAGTTTAGGTTTAGGTTAAGATTAAGGTTTAAGTTTAGGTTATAAGCTATAGGTTTAAGGAATTGAGAATAGGTTAAGGTTTAAGTTTAGGAAATCGGGTTCGGGTTCAGATTGGGTTTAAGTTTGGGGTTTCAAGTTTAGGTTTAGGTTTAGGTTAGGGAGTTGAGATTAGGATTAGGTGTAGGTTTAGGTTTAGGGATTAGAAAATAGGTTAAGGTTTAGGTTTAAGAATCTCGGGTTTGGGTTGGGATTGGGTTTAGGTTTGAGTTTTCAAGTTTAGGTTTAGGTTTAGGTTAGGGAGTTAGGAGTTTAGATTAGGATTAGGTGTAGGTTTAGGTTTTGGGATTTGAGAATAGGTTAAGGTTTAGGTTTAGGAAATCGGGTTTGGGTTCTGGATTGAGTTTAGGTTTGGATTTTCAAGTTTAGGTTAGGAGCTTAGATTAGGATTAGGTGTAGGTGTAGGTTTAGGAATTTAAGAATAGGTTAAGGTTTAGGAATTGAGAATAGGTTAAGGTTTAGGTTTAGGAAATTGGGTTCGGGTTCTGGATCGGGTTTAGTTTGGGTTTTCAAATTTAGGTTTAGGTTTAGGTTAGGGAGTTGAGATTAGGATTAGGTGTAGGTGTAGGGTTAGGGATTTGAGAATATATTCAAAGTTATAGGTTCAAAGTTTAGGTTTGTTAAGGTTAAGGTTTAGGTTTAGGTTATAAGCTATAAGTTTAGGGAATTGAGAATAGGTTAAGGTTTAGGTTTAGAAATCGGGTTCGGGTTCAGGATTGGGTTTAGGTTTGGGTTTTCAAGTTTAGGTTTAGGTTTAGGTTAGGAGTTGAGATTAGGATTAGGTGTAGGTTTAGGTTTAGGGATTTGAAAATAGGTTAAGGCTTAGGTTTAAGAATTTGGTTTCGGGTTCGGGATTGGGTTTAGGTTTGGGTTTTCAAGTTTAGGTTTAGGTTTAGGTTAGGGAGTTTAGATTAGGATTAGCGTAGGTTTAGGTTTAGGGATTTGAGAATAGGTTAAGGTTTAGGTTTAGGAAATCGGGTTCGGGTTGGGTTCGGGATCGGGTTTTAGGTTTTTTCAAGTTTAGGTTTAGGTTTAGGTTAGGGAGTTGAGATTAGGATTAGGTGTAGGTTTAGGTTTAGGGATTTGAGAATTTATTTAGGTTTTAGGTTTAGGTTATAGGTTATAGGTTCAGGTTTAGGTTTAGGTTAAGGTTAAGGTTTAGGTTTAGGTTATAAGCTATAGGTTTAGGGAATGAGAATAGGTTATAGTTTAGGTTTAGGAAATCGGGTTCGGGTTTAGGTTTGGGTTTTCAAGTTTAACTTTAGGTTTAGGTTTAGGTTTGGGAGTTGAGATTAGATTAGGTATAGGTTTAGGGATTTGAAAATAGGTTAAGGTTGAGTTTAAGAATCTCGCCTGTGTTCTGGATTGGGTTTAGGTTTGGGTTTTCAAGTTTAGGTTTAGGTTTAGGTTGTTAGGGAGTTTAGATTAGATTAGGTGTAGGTTTAGGTTTAGGATTTGAGAATAAGTTAAGGTTTAGGTTTAGAAATCTGTGCGGGTTCTGGATCGGGTTTTAGGTTTGAGTTTTCAAGTTTAGGTTTAGGTTTAGGTTAGGAGTTTAGATTGGGATTAGGTGTAGGTTTAGGATTAGGGATTTGAGAATAGGTTAAGGTTTAGGTTTAGAAATCGGGTTCGGGTTCGGGATTAGGTTTAGGTTTAGGGTTAGGGAGTTTAGATTAGGATTAGGTGTAGGTGTAGGTTTAGGAATTTGAGAATAGGTTAAGGTTTAGGTTTAGGTTTATGTTTAGGTTAAGGTTTAGGTTTAGGTTATAAGCTATAGGTTGAGGTAAGCACCGAGAATAGGTTAAGATTTAGGTTTAGAAATGGAGGTTCGGGTTCGAGATCGGGTTTAGGTTTGGGTTTTCAAGTTTAGGTTTAGGTTTAGGTTAGGGAGTTGAGATTAGGATTAGGTGTAGGTTTAGGTTTAGGGATTTAAGAATATATTTAAGTTTTAGGTTTAGGTTATAGGTTATAGTGTTCAAAGTTTAGGTTTAGGTTAAGGTTAAGGTTTAGGTTTAGGTTATAAGCTATAGGTTTAGGGAATTGAGAATAGGTTAAGGTTTAGGTTTAGAAATCGGGTTCGGGTTTGGGATCGGGTTTAGATTTGGGTTTTCATGTTTAGGTTTAGGTTTAGGTTAAGGAGTTTAAATTAGGATTAGGTGTAGGTTTAGGTTTAGGGATTAGAAAATAGGTTAAGGTTTAGGTTTAAGAATTCGGGTTCGGCTTAGGGATTGAGTTTAGGTTTAGGTTTTCAAGATTAGGTTTAGGTTTAGGTTAGGGAGTTCAGAGTAGGATTAGGTATAGGTTTAGGTTTAGGAAATCGGATTTGGGTTCTGGATCGAGTTTAAGGTTTGGATTTTCAAGTTTAGGTTTAGGTTTAGGTTAGAGAGTTTAGATTAGGATTAGGTGTAGGTTTAGGTTTAGGGAATTGAGAATAGGTTAAGGTTTAGGTTTAGAAATCGGGTTGTGTTCTGGATCGGGTTTAGGTTTGGGTTTTGAAGTTTAGGTTTAGGTTTAAGTTAGGGAGTTGAGATTAGGATTAGGTGTAGGTGTAGGTTTAGGGATTTAAGAATAGGTTAAAGTTTAGGTTTAGAAATCGGGTTCGGGTTCGGGATCGGGTTTAGGTTTGGGTTTTCAAGTTTAGGTTTCGGTTTAGGTTAGGAAGTTTAGATTAGGATTAGGAGTAGATGTAGGCTTAGGAATTTGAGAATAGGTTAAGGTTATAAGCTATAGGTTTAGGGAATTGAGAATCGATTAAGGTTTAGGTTTAGGAAATCGGGTTCGGGTTTGGGATCGGGTTTAGGTTTAGGTTTTCAAGTTAGGTTTAGGTTTAGGTTAGGGAGTTGAGATTAGGATTAGGTGTAGGTTTAGGTTTAGGGATTTGAGAATATATTTAGGTTTTATGTTTAGGTTATAGGTTATAGGATCGTGTTTATGTTTAGGTTAAGGTTAAGATTTAGGTTTAGGTTATAAGCTATAGGTTTTGGGAAATGAGAATAGGTTAAGGTTTAGGTTTAGAAATCGGGTTGTGTTCTGGATCTGGTTTAGGTTTGGGTTTTCAAGTTTAGGTTTAGGTTTAGGTTAGGGAGTTGAGATTAGGATTAGGTGTAGGTTTAGGTTTAGGGATTTGAAAATAGGTTAAGGTTTAGGTTTAACAATTCGGGTTCGGGTTCGGGATTGGGTTTAGGTTTGGGTTTTCAAGTTTAGGTTTAGGTTTAGGTTAGAGAGTTTGGATTAGGATTAGGTGTAGGTTTAGGTTTAGGGATTTGAGAATAGGTTAAGGTTTAGGTTTAGGAAATCGGATTCGGGTTGGGGTTGGGGTTTTGGGTTTGGGTTTTCAAGTTTAGGTTTAGGTTTAGGTTAGGGAGTTTAAATTAGGATTAGGTGTAGGTTTAGGGTTAGGAATTTGAGAATAGGTTAAGGTTTAGGTTAAGGTTTAGGTTTTGGTTATAAGCTATAGGTTTAAGGAATTGAGAATAGGTTAAGGTTTAGGTTTAGAAATCGGGTTCGGGTTCGGGATCGGTTTGGGTTTTCAAGTTTAGGTTTAGGTTTAGGTTAGGGAGTTGAGATTAGGATTAGGTGTAGGTTTAAGTTTAGGATTTGAGAATTTATTTAGGTTTTAGGTTTAGGTTATAGGTTATAGGTTCAAAGTTTAGGTTTAGGTTAAGGTTAAGGTTTAGGTTTAGGTTATAAGCTATAGGTTTAGGGAATTGGGAATAGGTTAAGGTTTAGGTTTAGGAAATCGGGTTCGGGTTTGGGATCAGGTTTAGGTTTGGGCTTTCAAGTTTAGGTTTGGGTTAGGGAGTTTAGATTAGGATTAGGTGTAGGTTTAGGTTTAGAGATTTGAGAATAGGTTAAGGTTTAGGTTTAGGAAATCAGTTTGGGTTCTGGATGTTTAGGTTTAGGTTAGGGAGTTGAGATTATGATTAGGTGTAGGTGTAGGTTTAGGGATTTGAAAATATATTCAGTTATAGGTTATAGGTTCAAAGTTTAGGTTTAGGTTAAGGTTAAGGTTTAGGTTTAGGTTATAAGCTATAGGTTTAGGGAATTGAGAATAGGTTAAGGTTTAGGTTTAGGAAATTGGGTTCTGGATCGGGTTTAGGTTTAGGTTTTCAAGTTTAGGTTTAGGTTTAGGTCAGGGAGTTGAGATTAGGATTAGGTGTAGGTTTAGGTTTAGGGATTTAAGAATATATTTAAGTTTTAGGTTTAGGTTATAGGTTATAGGTTCAAGGTTTAGGTTTAGGTTAAGGTTAAGGTTTAGGTTTAAGTTATAAGCTATAGGTTTAGGGAATTGAGAATAGGTTAAGGTTTAGGTTTAGAAATCGGGTTCGGGTTCTGGATCGGGTTTAGGTTTGGGTATTCAAGTTTATGTTTATGTTTAGGTTACTGAGTTTAGATTAGGATTAGGTGTAGGTTTAGGTTTAGGGATTAGAAAATAGGTTAAGGTTTAGGTTTAAGAATCTCGGGTTCTGTGTTCGTGATTGGGTTTAGGTTTGGGTTTTCAAGATTAGGTTTAGGTTTAGGTTAGGAGTTTAGAGTAGATTAGGTGTAGGTTTAGGTTTAGGATTTGAGAATAGGTTAAGGTTTAGGTTTAGGAAATCGGATTAGGATCGAGTTTTAGGTTTGGGTTTTCAAGTTTAGGTTTAGGTTTAGGTTAGGGAGTTTAGATTAGGATTAGGTGTAGGTTTAGGTTTAGGGAATTGAGAATAGGTTAAGGTTTAGAAATCGGGTTTGGGTTCGGGATCGGGTTTAGGTTTGGATTTTCAAGTTTAGGTTTAGGTTTAGGTTAGGGAGTTGAAATTAGGATTAGGTGTAGGTGTAGGTTTAGGATTTGAGAATAGGTTAAAGTTTAGGTTTTGGAAATCGGGTGTTGGTTCGGGATTGGGTTTAGGTTTGGGTTTTCAAGTTTAGGTTTAGGTTTAGGTTAGGAGTTTAGATTAGGATTAGGTGTAGATGTAGGTTTAGGAATTTGATAATAGGTTAAGGTTTAGGTTTAGGTTATAAGCTATAGGTTTAGGGAATTGAGAATAGGTTAAGGTTTAGGTTTAGGAAATCGGGTTCGGGTTTGGGATCTGGTTTAGGTTTGGGTTTTCAAGTTAGGTTTAGGTTTAGGTTAGGGAGTTGAGATTAGGATTAGGTGTAGGTTTAGGTTTAGGGATTGAGAATATATTTAGGTTTTAGGTTTAGGTTATAAGTTATAGGTTCATGTTTAGGTTTAGGTTAAGGTTAAGGTTTAGGTTTAGGTTATAAGCTATAGGTTTAGGGAATTGAGAATAGGTTAAGGTTTAGGTTTCAGAAATTGGGTCTGTGTTCTGGATCGGGTTTAGGTTTGGGTTTTCAAGTTTAGGTTTAGGTTTAGGTTAGGGAGTTAAGATTAGGGTTAAGTGTAGGTTTAGGTTTAGGGATTAGAAAATAGGTTAAGGTTTAGGTTTAATAATTGTTCGGGTTCGGGATTGGGTTTAGGTTTCGGTTTTCAAGTTTAGGTTTAGGTTTAGGTTAGGGAGTTTAGATTAGGATTAGGTGTAGGTTTAGGTTTAGGGATTTGAGAATAGGTTAAGGTTTAGGTTTAGGAAATCGGATTCGGGTTCGGGTTCGGGTTTTAGGTTTGGGTTTTCAAGTTTAGGTTAGGGAGTTTAGATTAGGATTAGGTGTAGGTTTATGTTTAGGGATTTGAGAATAGGTTAAGGTTTAGGTTAAGGTTTAGGTTTAGGTTATAAGCTATAGGTTTAGGGAATTGAGAATAGGTTAAGGTTTAGGTTTAGGAAATCGGGTTCGGGTTCGGGATCGGGTTTAGGTTTGGGTTTTCAAGTTTAGGTTTAGGTTTAGGTTAGGAGTTGAGATTAGGATTAGGTGTAGGTTTAGGTTTAGGGATTTGAGAATTATTTAGGTTTTAGGTTTAGGTTATAGGTTATAGGTTCAGGTTTGCCAGTTTAGGTTTAGGTTAAGGTTAAGGTTTAGGTTTAGGTTATAAGCTATAGGTTTAGGGGAATTGAGAATAGGTTAAGGTTTAGGTTTAGAAATCGGGTTCGGGTTTGGGATCGGGTTTAGGTTTGGGTTTTCAAGTTTAGGTTTAGGTTTCGGTTAGGGAGTTTAGATTAGGATTAGTGTAAGTTTAGGTTTAGGGATTTGAGAATCGGTTAAGGTTTAGGTTTAGAAATCGGGTTTGAGTTTGGGATCGGGTTTTAGGTTTGGGTTTTCAAGTTTAGGTTTAGGTTTAGGTTAGGGAGTTGAGATTAGGATTAGGTGTAGGTTTAGGTTTAGGGTTTTGAAAATAGGTTAAGGTTTAGGTTTAGGAATTCGGGTTGAGGTTCGGGATTGGGTTTAGGTTTGGGTTTTCAAGTTTAGGTTTAGGTTTAGGTTAGGGATTTAGATTAGGATTAGGTGTAGGTTTAGGTTTAGAGATTTTAAGAATAGGTTATAGGTTTAGGTTTAGGAAATCGAGTTCGGGATCGGGTTTTAGGTTTGGGTTTTCAAGTTTAGGTTTAGATTTAGGTTAGGGAGTTGAGATTAGGATTAGGAATAGGTTTAAGTTTAGGAATTTGAAAATAGGTTAAGGTTTATGTTTAGGAATTCGGGTTCGGGTTTGGGGTTGGGTTTAGGTTTGGGTTTTCAAGTTTAGGTTTAGGTTTAGGTTAGGGAGTTGAGATTAGGATTAAGTGTAGGTGTAAGTTTAGGGATTTGAGAATACATTTAGGTTTTAGGTTTAGGTTTAGGTTTAGGTTTAGGAATTGGGAATAGGTTAAGGTTTAGGTTTAGGAAATCGGGTTCGAGTTCAGGATCTAAGTTTAGGTTTGGGTTTTCAAGTTTAGGTTTAGGTTTAGGTTAGGGAGTTGAAATTAGGATTAGGTGTAGGTTTAGGTTTAGGGATTTGAAAATAGGTTAAGGTTTAGGTTTATGAATTCGGGTTCGAGTTCGGGATTGGGTTTAGGTTTGGGTTTTCAAGTTTAGGTTTAGGTTTAGGTTATATGTATAGGTTTTGGGATTTGAGAATAGGTTTAGGTTAAGGTTATAAGTTTAGGTTAAGGTTAAAAGTATAGGTTTAGGTTATAATTATAGGTTTTGGGATTTGAGAATAGGTTTAAGTTAAGGTTATAAGTTTAGGTTAAGGTTATAAGTATAACTTTTGGGATTTGAGAATAGGTTTAGGTTATAGGTTTAGGTTTAGTTTATAGGTTATAAGTTTAAATAATTGAGAATAGGTTTAGGTTATAGGTTTTAGGTGTGGTTTAGGTTAAGAGTGTGGTCCCTGCAAATACAGATATAAACACGGCCTATCCAAATGGCCAGACCCTTCCAATGTTGTCCATAGAAAATGGACAGCTTCATCATGGTCATAACAGCAGTTCCCACCTTCCAAGGACCCCCGCTCATCCGGATAGCTCCAACGCACATCCGGGTCTGCTCCATTAATTTCGAGCAAAAACATAAAATGGATTATCAAGATCATTTAAATAAAATGGATTATCAAGATCATTTAAATAAAATCAGGTCCAATCAACAATCTGACCTAGAGGATTCTGTTAGTATTATTGATGGCACCTCAAACCTTGTTTAAATCCAGGTTGCAATTTGTGGCCATTGATGTTATTTGTCTTTCTGTGAAGTTGGCGGCGATTTCTGCATCAAACTAGGCAAAAGCAGCCCTAATGATAAAGAACATTTCTTTCTAAGAATTCATTATCTCTCTCTTTTAATTTAACTTTCCATTAAATAATTACCTGGAATCATGACGTTTTCTCAAGATAGAAGTCCAATCCATCCCAACTTGTGCACCTGTTAGGACAAGCAATTCAAACAACATCCAACAACACATTTACATGCCTAATCAGTCTCACTCCAGTCTTATATATTGAATGCCTAATGTACAGTCTCTTGAATTGGTTCAAACCATACCTGAATTGAGTGTAATGAATCTACATCTCTTCTGCTATTGAGTGTAATGAATCTACTCGAAGAACCCCATCTAGGAGCTCTGGTCGGTTGATAGAAATCAAGCTTGTGCTTTATTTTCTTTCCAACTGCTGTCATCTGAAGACTTCTTAATAGGGGAAGAACTCCAAATAGGAGATCTTGTTGGTTGATTCAACTAATCTTGTCCTCTATTTTCATTCCAACCACCAATATCTGAAGATCTCTCCGTATGGGTACCCTTTGGGTTCTGACTACCGCAGACAGAATTAGATTGACCATGCAACTTGTCCTTATCCCAAACATGTGGTTTGGCAGATGAATCATTCGGTTGGTTCCAAAAATTTACATCTTGGGATTTACCATCTTGAACCCTCTCATTTCCTGCATCATTTGATTTCCAACCTCCCCATGGAGTAGATTGACCAATTAGTTTTCCCTTACAAAATATGCATCAAACACACTATAACAAGTACACTATGCCACTGAAGCAACAAGTGGATCAAGCTCATAATTTTAAAATTTTATCAAAAGCCCTCATTCTAATAATCACGTAGTCACGCTAGTAAGCAACAACACCCAGCTGAAGAGATGCATTCAAATCAAAATATTGACCTAGGCACACCACAAAATCCCCAGAAATAATGTGGAAAAAATACATGAAGAAAAAAGAGGAGAGAAGCAAAACTTGTAATGCATATAAAACTAGCAAAAGGTAGAGATAAATACATCTTGGTTTTTGGTTGGCATGGATGAATGGAAAACCAAGTATACTGATGATGAAAGGATTGAATTCATCGTTTGGAACTCAGTTCTGGAAATTGTTGCAAATTTCATTCACTGAAATGTCCAGTTCACAACCATTTACTTTCCTTGTCATTCAGTTAAATACCTATGCCAATAAAATCTATCAAGTTCCACCATGCATCACAATATTATGCGAACCACCACATCTAACTTATGTGAATCAATTGGATCATGCCATAGTCAGAAGAAAATAAATTCGATAAACACGTGACTGTTAATGAAGGGAAAGTACCATAACTCAAGTCAACAAGTCCTACTAGTTATATAATTGGATCAGAGAAGGCCAATGCATCTCCCATGAATTGAGATGCCATATAATAATAAAGGCTTGGACATGACAATATGTAGTTCTAAGACATATAGGAAGAATATTCCTACAAATAAAAAGGGTCTAAGTTTGATTGACTTGTAATGAACAAATTCACTTGATCAAGTCAATTCAAATTAAGTCAGTCAATACTTACAGCAAGCTAGCTTGGGTTTCTCTAAACCTAAAGAACCTAGTCAAAAGTACTTTGACATTTTGATCAATAGCTCAAAAATTCAAAAGAGTACTCAAAGACTAGATTAGATAGTAGGGTAAAACAACAATCTATAGCCACTTGAAAACCAGCCAATGTTAAAAGTAAAAAGGGAATAGTATAACATTATTTAAAAAAGAAAAAGAAAAAAGAAAGGGAACTTGTTCACCTGCACCATGGGTAACAGGTCCAATTCTATTGACCATTCATTTGTTTTACATACACACAGTCCACCTATTATAAAATAAAAAAAGAAGAGAGATTTTGAAAAAAAAATCAAATCAAATTCCAGCCTCCATGTTGTATTGGATGTATTTGACTGATACCGGCGATGTACCCAATGCATGCCCCTATTTTATTTTTTTTGGATGGGCTCATCCTGACCGAAAGGGCACTCCTCCAAATGCCTTGAACAATGGGGCAGTTGTACAGTTTGTCCTACAACCATTGATACCACCATATGCCAACTATAAATAGCAGAGTTTGTATGAGAGACTGAGTGCGAAGGGATTAGCCCCCATATATACGTTAGCCAAAAGAACAATAAAAGCAAAAAAAAAAAAAAAAAAAACTCTGCTAACACAAACTCAATGCGACCAAGAATGTGACCAAGATGGAAAGGGGTTAAAGTAGCCCGAAGATTTCAAAATAGATGATAATGCTAACACAAACTCAATGCGAATGGGAATCCAAGATATAGAGAATTTATTATAACCATCTAATAACTCTGAGTTTGAACATTCAGTTTGAACATAACTCAATGCAACTCATATCAAGCAAAACATCAAAATCCCAACAACAATCAAATAATTAAAGGAGGAAAAAATACCACAACACATACTAGAAATTCATTAAAGAAACAAAAAGAAAAAAAAAAAGAAAAAAAAATGCCATCACCATCATAGGCTAGGCCAATTGAACCAAACAACTCTTTTGCTATATTCTGTTTCTTTACAGGCATTAACTCTATATTAAACACATCCCTCTGTTTTAAGAGGTAATCGAGAGTTCATTCACCGCTAATTGTGAATTCATTGTGTTATATAGATTATGCAAAGACTGAATTTGTCAATATATAAAGTTTGAAAAAGTCAATATCATAGCCCCTTGTCCAACAATGCAACCTGCAGCATACAAAAGAAAAAAAAAAGAAGAAAAGACCACCTGATTGCATAAAAATATGAAAATTGCAGGCAATGCTGACAAATGGTGATTGAAAATCTCATATCCACTTAACACTTCCATGTATGAATGATACACTTCAGCCTGCATCATCAAACGCTCATCTCCCAAAACAAATCTCAGAATATGGGTTGTTACTGCTCTTAAGAATAATTGTTAGGATCCTCCAAT
This sequence comes from Magnolia changhungtana, assembly GCA_030180095.1. NCBI lineage: Eukaryota > Viridiplantae > Streptophyta > Magnoliopsida > Magnoliales > Magnoliaceae > Magnolia > Magnolia changhungtana. The sequence continues at coordinate 8,250,152 of JASAUF010000652.1, forward strand.
TTGGCCAATTTTTGGTGCATCTCCCATCTACAGGGAGTCCATCATATCAACAGATTGGACTGTAGAGAAAAATAGTGGCATGCTTTTAATAAAGTAATAAGTAGAGAAAAATGAATCTTACTTCTAGCATAAGATGTTTATCCTCGACTTGCATTAAAATAATGCATGTGAAGTCTGATTTTGGCTCAATTAGTAAATAGGTTAGATTCTGGCTGACCTTGACATGGCCCAAACCTAGCCCATAACCACCCCTAAATAATTATCCAGTCAATTTGCTTTTATTCAACATAAACATAGCAATAAGCCTGCTGGAAAAGAATTTTGAACACAATGCAAAAGCATTTAAGAAGTATGCAACAACAATACCTAAAACTATTCTTACCATAGGAACTACAATATCTTCCTTCCGAGTACTCCTAAAAAATGTGCTGGATAGCATTCCAATACTCTGTGTAGGTCTAAAGACCAGGGTACAAGAAATATTCAGTTACTTTCAATGGTAAAACAAAGGAAAACATAACAAAGAAAATGCAATCAATAAGAAGACATAGATTAAAAGTACAAGACATAGATCAAAATGTTCCAACCCCGAATCCGATTGCTCCAATTCAGTTCGTTCAAACACCCAAACATGCCCTTAACCACATACATCAAATGCAACAATTTTCAATTCTCATATGGGAAAATAAGTTCTATTTTTATTCCAATTCACCACCCAATTAAAAATTAAGAGAAAAAACATAAAAAAAAATATTCAACATTTTCATTCCACCGACCATACAGAATCTTCTATAAATAAATAAAAACTTCCTGGTTATAAAATTATATAATATATATATATATATATATACTGAAAAATACACTCAAAACCCGTATAAAATGAAAAGAATAAAAAAAAAACAAATTCCTAAAAACCCACAAATCTCACGTCAGATTTAACAAGACCCATATCCCCAAATCCAACAAAAATCAAAACCTATATACCAAAATCCCACAAAAACCCTTCTAGACCCTAAAAACCCCAATCTGGAGAAAAAATGGGGAGGGAGAGAGTACCGTTCCGCAAACCGATGCTGGATTCATTGGTGTTGATGTTGTAGAGGACGCCTTCGTATCTAATTTCTCATGTGGATGTCAAGCTAATCACGCTGCCGATGTAGGAATCTGCAGATCCTCAAGAAGCTTCTACTATAGCTGTTGTTGTTGCTGCTGTTGCTGCTGCCATGGCTTCTGCTGCTCCACTGCTAGATCCTAAAGAAGCTACGCATTAGCTTTGCCGCCATGGCTTTTCACAGAGAGAGAGAGAGAGAGAGAGAGAGAGAGAGAGAGAGAGAGAGAGAGAGAGAGAGAGAGAGAGAGAGAGAGAGAGGGTTTCTCGTCGATGGAAGATGAGGAAAAGAGGGAAAATAGGAAAAGAGGAGCAGGCGTTTGATGGTTTTCGTCTTTTAAAAAGATAAAAATTTTAAATCTGTATAATGTGAGTTTACCATTATTTATAACACCAACTTTATTAACGGTTGTATATGCATGGGACCATTTTCTGGATGGTTAAGATCGTTTTACAAAATAAAATTATAAATATTTACTATTTACAGCTAGACCAATTATTTCGATGGTCTAGATAACTCTATATCTTAGCCGCTGTTGTTATGGACGAGTCTGTTAGTGCTATGATTTCATATTCCTTTAGTTGTCAAATTTTGTAGTGCCAAAACCTATATGTCTTGTACTTCTTGTGTTTCTTGTTTGTGACTACACACCGCTTCAAGACAAGATCATGAATGAAGAATGTTTTCAAGACAAGATCATAAATGAAGAATGTTTGCAAGACATGTCATGGATGAAGTCTACAAGAATAGAAGACTTCAAGTTTGCTTCTAACAAGTTCAAGATTAAAAGACTTCATCAAGACAAGTCAAGAAAGTACCAAGTTCTAGAATGCCGTCAACTCGATTCAAGCTTCTACTACAAGATCATCTGCGAATACAGACCTTCAAGACTTCAATGTCCATCTCACTTCAAGGTTTGTTTGACCTTAGATTGACCTTAGGTTGGTTTATTTGATAGGTCATTCTGGATACATAATCCTAATGTTTTAATTTACTTGGTGTGACTGTTCTAAGACCAGTCCTAGAAATCTTAAGACCGGTCCTAGGTCTGCTTCGACCAATCTTAGGTTTCTCAGGACCAGTCCTAGGTTATTACAGATTTTCGGATTTTCCTGGTTGTCCTTCGACCAGTCCTGGGAAGTCCTACGACTCATCCTTCGACTGGTCGTAGTCCTACGACTCGAACTCCAGCGACCTATCTCGAGTCCTACGACCAGTCATAGGTGACTCACAACCAGTCGTAGGTGGTCCACGACCGGTCGTAGGCTACCTAAGACTAGTCGTGAGTACAACTAATTTAATCCCGCAGAAATCATTCAAAATCTTTGATGCTACGACCGGTCCTAGGGATCATAAGACCAGTCGAAGATGGGATTTTTTAGGCTATAAATAATGCACGAATTTCAGAGTTTATCCATTCCATTCCATTCAATTCAAGCGATTTAAGGCTATACTCTGAGATAAGTTGTGATTATTTTTAAGCTATTGTGCATATTTAATATTCCTTTTGATAGCATTATTCTATTGTGATTTTGATCCACATTCCAATCTTATTTAGAAAAGAGGAACTTGTGATATTCCTTATTCTCGGATCAAAATTAAATAAACCTTGCTCTTCTTGATTTAATCTAAAATCAATTAGACATAGAACCATTCTTTAAGTGAGCATTGGACATTGAACGACGTATCATACATCTACTCCGATTGGTTCTACTGGGCTACTTCAAAAGGAGATCCAGGTATTTTACTTTGTAATTTACTTTCTCTGGTTTTTGTTTGAGATTTGCCAGAAAAATCTCATTGTATTGGTTATCTGAGGAGAGCCGGAAAACTCAGATTGTGGGGGTTTTTGGATTGTGTAAGCCTGAGATAAAAAGACACAATTGTGAAGGTTTTGGGTGAACCTGTGAAAACCTATTTTTGAGAGTGCATGCTAATATCCCCTGTGTGAGGATATTAGGAGTGGTGTAGTATTTTGTGTGGCTGTTGGATAACAGTTGGTGAACACACAGGCGAACCACTATATATCGTTGTGTTGTGGATGTGCTTGATTTCCTTATTCATTTATTTCTTCAGTATTGTGGATTGCTTTTGTGGATGAATGTTGTAATTTTCATTTCAAGCAAGTGTGGTTGAATGGTGTAATAACTTAGGATTTATTTCTGTAAGTTATTCTTGATTTATTTTCCATATCATTTGTGATTGCTAGATTGTTCTAGAAATAAGGTTGTCCTACCATAAGCCATTGGTTTTTGGTGTAAGGTTGTCCTTAGAACTGATTTAGTATCATTCTCATATTTCATGTGTTTTGAGATTGTTATTATTTCAGCATTGTTATTTATATCTTTTATTATTCCGCTATTTTAAGTTTTATTTGGCATTGCCCTATTCACCCCCCTCTAGGGCATATAGCTAGGCCCTTTCAGAGTCAACACCATTTTACATAAAATGCAAGACTCACAATGAAAAACCAGTAGATTGAAAACGTAAACTTGAACTTTGGACCTGGTATCGCTCTATAGACCCCACTATGATTGATTTGTTTCATCCACGCCATCCATACATTTCATAACATCATTTTGTGTATGATCCCAAAAAATGAGCCTGAAATAAATCTTGGGTGGACCACACAATCAGAAAAACTATTGAGCGTCGACCATTAAAAACATTTTGGGGGCCATAGAAGTTTTAGATCAAGCTGATTTTTGTTTTTCCCCTTAATCTAGGTCTGTATGACCTAATCAACAGATTGGATGTCAAATAAACAGTACAGTGCACCTTAGGAGGATTTTAATGGTGGATATCCAATCACTATTGTTTTCATGTGGTGTGGTCCACCTGAGATTTCTATCCCTCTAATTTTTTAGATCAATCCCTGAATTATCAGTAAAAATCGATGAATGGAATGGATGAAATACATACATCATGGTGGGGCCCACAGATGGCTGGTGGTAGGGGGAGTAGCCAATTTGTTTTCTGTGCTGGGGTCCACTGGAACTTTGGATTTAACTCGTTCTTTGGACATTGCCCTAAAATGATCTCTCCAAATGTATGGAAGGTGTGGATACAAAACATACATCATGGTGGGGCCCAGAAATGAGAGGTATATAAATCTCAGGTGGATCACACCACATGAAAACAATAGTGATTGGATATCCATCATTAAAATCCTCCTAAGGCCCACTTTACTGTTTATGTTTATTAGGTCATACAGGCCCCAACAGAGCTCTTTGTTGCCCAGCTCCTTTGGCCTAACCTCAGCCAACCTGATGCCAGACTTGACCTTGGGCCTACTTTGATTTATATATTGTATATCCATATGGTCCATTTGTTTTGCCAACTCATTGTAGGATATGGGCCCAAAAATGAATCATATTCAAATCTTAAGTAGACTACAACATAAAAAACAATGGTAATTGAACACCCACCATTAAAAACTTTATGGGCCCACCTTAGTGCCCACTGTAATATTTATTTTTATTCGACCGTTGATTAGGTCAGACATAAAGGAAAAATAAATAAAATAATAATAATAATAATAAAATATCAACTTCATCCAAAATGTCGTGTGGTCCTAAATTGAGAGGTATATAAAGATCATTTTATGACTTGATCTCAAAATTGAGAAGTATATAAATCGATATCTCAGGTGCACCACACCACATGAAAACAATATGTTGATTAGGTCATGCAGGGCCAGATGAAGGGGAAAAACAAAAATCAGTTTGATCCAAAACTTTTATGGCCCCAAAATGTTTTTTAATGGTTGACGCTCATTCAATATTTGTTTCTGGAATGTGGTCCACTTAAGATTTGGATATATCTCATTTTTTGTCTCATATTGTAAAATTATCTGTAAAAATATATGGACAGTATGGATGAAACACATACATCATGGTGGGTGTTGAGGGTTAAATATTACATATCAGACCTCAGTTATTGCCTGGATTTATGAAAATAATACTGTTTAACGGCCCGTTGTAATCATGTTTATGATGCAAGCTGCAATTACAAGCTGGAACTGGAAAGGACGATAAAAGCATAGATTTAATGCTCTAATGACACTAAAGGTAAGGGACAGACTCCAGGGGACCAAGATTGACGGAATTACGCGCCAAAGATCCGAGAAAATCGAGAAACCGAAGTTCAAGTGGCTGGAAAGACATATATAATGCAAGATCACAAGGTTCCCGTCATCCATTTGGCTCGAAACTTCATACATGGGATGTGAGACATAAATCAACTGTACAAATTAAATTTCAGCCATTGAAGATCTCGAGAAGTGACTGAATGAATAGATCAGCCCATGAAACAGCGATTCGGGGCCCATCTGAGATCTGGATATGCTTCAAGTTTGGTATCAATGCCTTTAGACGTGTGACACATCAGATGGACGGAACAGATTGTACATATACATCACGATGGACCCCACATGGCCAGTGCGTGTACACCATGTACGCGGCACTGGCCGTGCACCGAAAACCAAAAACGGGTCAGCGTCCGCTGACCCGTCTTCTTACGTAGAACGCCTCAGCGGACGCACCCGATCCACCGGGTCCTCTCAGTGGGGCCCACTACTTGTCCATATCACCAATCTGGTCCGTCTATTGTTCACATAGGGGTGTATTGACCCCCGTCAAGGTGGCATTTTTGGCCCATTCAAGCTATCAGAGAATCTTAACGGTTAAACGCAGGATGGACGGCTACATAGAAAATTCGTGGACCACCACGAATCTGATCCAAAACCGATCAAGACCTACCGGTTTTCCTTCTTGAAGCTAATGAACGGAGTGGATTTCATATATATCAGAAGGAGTGGGCCCCACACACAGCCAACGCTCCTTGCGATGGCTCTGTTACGCAGTCTGATCAAACGACGGACGTTTTGGATCAGTTGTGGCCCACCATCATGGCCTAAGGGGTCGATCCAAGCCATCAATCTTGTAGAGAAGCTCGAAAAGGTCTAATCCATGTTGACCATCTGCACCCATGCACTCAAATAGGAAAAATCTCGATCAAACGACAGACGGACGGCGGAGTACAATATTCTGTGGGACACACAGAAATCAGTTCAATCTCAGCATATCTGGACGGTTTTTCGAGTACAACTCAATGAACGTCTTGGATTTCTTCAAAATATATCGAAGTGGACCCCACCAACTTCGTCAGCGCAAGTGAATAAGCTTTGCTTCGCAGGCGTCTGCGAAAACCGGATGCTGAGTTTACTAGTGGGTCCCACTCGTTGCCTAGTTCAATGATCCGAACCGTTCATCTGTCACATGAGGTGGCCAAGACCTTCACCTAGATGTCTGAATATTTCTATGCAACAAATGTGCGAAGATCTTAACCGAACGGAAGATTGACGGTAAATTGAAAAGTGCGGTGGGACACACCTAATTCAAGCCAAAACAGTTCATTCCTGGCTGATTTTTCGAGGCAAGTTAATTGAACGGGGTGGATTTCTCGTCTAATGTCAATCTTAGGCCCACGAATTATCACAGATACGTAGTTTTGATTTTGCTGCGTAAACAGAGAGTCTCCAACTCTGTTTCAACCATGCGCAGCAACCACCCTTCCCTTCTCTATAAAAGGTGGTCAGAGAGAGAGAAAAAAGGAGGACGGCTGGGAGCTGTGAATGTGAGCAAGAGGCGAGAGAGAAAGGATCGGCCGGTTGTTCTTCAAGAGTTCTTCTTTTTCTCTTCCGTTTTTTTTAATTATTTTTGTTTTCTAAGAGATTTGAGTCCACCATGTCTATGTGTGGCTAAACCTCTTAGATAGGGCTAAGAGGTGAAGCTTGTAGCGTGATGGGAGGATTTATACTTGTGCCTTTTATTTAGACTGAATGGATTTTTATTTAATTTTATTAAGGGAATGTTTTTTAGTTTTTGATGGTCTGTTGTGACTGAAATTATAATGGGTCTGCGATGGCTTTGAGCATATTCTTTCCTCTTTATGTTTATGATGTCAGGAAGCCTTGTTGTTCACCATCGTCTCCTGGGCATGGTCGGATGACGGTACCCTTCCTAGCCTTCGTACACTGTTGATTAGTTGGTAATTAGTTTAATTCTGTTGTTTACTTTGTCTCCTGGGCATGGTTTGGTGATGGAATCCATTCTAATTCATATACCTTTCATCTTTTGAACATTATATCAAATAAGTTCAGTCTAATTTCCATGATTCTTAAAGCAGGCATAAGATCTCCCTGATCTCTACAAGTGGATCCTCTGAATCCCTAGTGTCCCTCCTCTGAATTTCTCCTCAGTTTTAGATAATAATTTCACAATTATTCCTCAAATCACAATTGATTTAGAATTCATCTTATTCTAGTTCTAGCCCTAGTTAGTTTCAGATTACGTACAGGTTTCAGTCCCTGTGAATTTGACCTTGGTCTTACCGAGTTTATTACTACATCACAACCCTATACTTGGGGAGTGAATAAGTTTTTGGCGCCGTTGCTGGGGGACTGACGGCTACGATTTTCTGAAATTAATTGGATTTAGAGTTAGTTTAAGATTAGGATTTTACTAATTTTAATTTTTTATTTTATTTTTTATTTGATTCATAGAACTAACCTATTTCCTATTTTGTAAGTTGTTAGGATAGAACTTCTAATTTGGTAAACTCTTTCTGATTTTCTAGATTTTCTAACTCTTTAGATTTGGTTTTCTTTAGGAACTTCTTCTATTTAGAAACTAACTTATTTTATTTTATTTTGCAGGTCTTTAGCTTAGAGACTCCAATTTGGTAATTTCTTTCCAAACCTCTCTTTCTTTCTAGATTCTTATTTTCTTTCTTAGGATTAGGTTTAGGACTTGATTGAGGGCTGTGAGTGTTTCATGCCCAAGTGGGCCCGTGACGACACTCGACGTCTCTTGACTGAAGGAGGATTAGTTGAGGGGTTGACTGTCCATCGCAGGACTAGACACCGCTCGAATTCCCCTGAGTTAATTGAGGTTATGGCTGCAAATCAACCTCAAGCACTACCTCAACATATGGATGAGGAAGTACATGATGAGAATGAGGTGCATCAAGCACCCCCGCCTTATACTTTACGGGATTATTTACAACCGGCGGGGGTGAGTACGCCCTCATGCATGATTTTTCCTGAAAATACAGGACAAATGGACATCAAGCCAGGGGTTATCCAACTCCTTCCTAAATTTCATGGGCTTGAATCAGAAAGTCCATACTTACACCTAAAAGAGTTCGATGAGATCATAGCCACCTTATACTTTTCCAATGTATCCGAGGATACAATCAGGCTGAAACTCTTTCCTTTTTCCTTGAAAGAAAAGGCTAAGACGTGGTTACATTCACTGCGTCCTAGATCCATTAGCACATGGAATAATATGCAGAGGGATACAATCAGGCTGAAACTCTTTCCTTTTTCCTTGAAAGAAAAGGCTAAGACGTGGTTACATTCACTGCGTCCTAGATCCATTGACACATGGAATAATATGCAGAGGGAATTTATAAAGAAAATTTTCCCACACCATAAAACGATTACCCTCAGAAAAGTAATCATGAACTTCGCCCAAAAGGAAGATGAAACATTCTACCAATGTTGGGAAAGGTTCAAGGATCTTGTCAGTTCATGCCCACAACACGGTTTTGAAATGTGGCGCATTACAAATTTTTTCTATGATGGACTGACATCTTCTATGCGCCAACTGGTCGAGACAATATGTAATGGAGAATTCATGAATAAAGAGGTCGATGAGGTATGGGATTACCTTGATAGACTCGCCGAAAATGCACAATCATGGGACCATTACCCAAAATCAAACACCACGTCTAGGCTAACTCAATCTAAGGAGAAAGGTGGAGTATATCTCCTGAAAGAAGAGGATGATTTAAATTTTAAAGTGACTAATCTCATACAAAAAGTCGAGGCCATGGAAGGAAAGAAGGATAAGGTTAATGAAATTGTTTGCGGCATCTGTGATTGCAACATTCACACAACTGAAAATTGTCCTACAATCTCTGCTTTTCGAGGAGTGTTGAATGAGCAAGCTAATGCCGTAAATAACTATCAAAGACTTTTCACTGGATCTACCTCTAATACATACAATCCTGGTTGGAAAAATCATCCAAATTTCAGTTGGAGGAATGGACAAACTGCTACCCCTCAAAGTTTCTTCAATCAAAATCTAAATCAGGGGAAACCTCAAGAAGAACCGGTTCAAAATTCCATACAAGAGCTGGCTCAGGCAATGCGTGGACTTACAGACTTTATGCAAAAATTGGATTCACGTATGACGGTTATAGAAAAGGGGATGCTTCCCGCACAACCTCTCCCCAACCCTAAACAGCAGTACGAGATAAATGATCCCAGCTCTTCAAATTAAATGGGGCACGCTAAATCCATCACCACTCTTAGGAGTGGGAAGATCATTGATAAAACCCTTCCGGTTAGGCCTGAAAAGCCTCAAGAACCAGAAGAGGACAGCAATGATGGATCTGGTGATGCCCCACAAAAATTAGAACCGGGACTTTTAGAAAAGCCAGTTGCTTTGTTCTCCCAACGGTTGGTTGCACCAAAACGTCTTTCTAACTCTCAGGATATTCTGGAGGTGTTGAAACAAGTGAAAGTCAGCATTCCTCTACTTAATATCGTAAAATAGATTCTTTCATATGCAAAATTTCTGAAAGACCTATGAACGACCAAAAGACGGCAGAGTATTCAAAAGAAGATTTTCTTGACTGAGAAAGTGAGTGCCATCCTGAAGCAAGACGTGCCGCAGAAATTCAAGGATCCTGGTAGCCCAACCATATCATGTGTAATCGGGAACCATCAAATTGATCACGCACTTCTTGACTTAGGAGCGAGCGTCAATCTGATTCCCTACTCGGTATACAAACAGTTAGGGTTGGGTGAGTTAAAACCCACCCTAACCACACTACAACTTGTCGATCGATCTGTTCGTGTACCAAGAGGGATTATTGAGGATGTGTTAGTCCAAGTCGATAGATTTTACTACTCTGTAGATTTTATCATTCTGGACACCGAACCCATCAATAACATGAGCACTCAGATTCCCGTCATTCTTGGTCACCCATTCCTTGCCACGTCAAATGCAATCATTAATTGAAGGAATGGTGTCATGACTATGTCTTTTGGAAATTTGACATTGGAGTCAAACATTTTTTTTAATAACAGCAGCAACTCAGAGGATGATGACGATGTCCACGACATTAACATGATCGATACTTTTGTAGAAGATAGGACACCCCTTGCCTTATCCTCTGATCCTCTAGAGACGTGCCTGGCCCACTCCCATGAGTTTGATGATGATATGATTAGGGAGACGTGTGCCTTGCTTGATACTGCACCGGTACTTGAAGTTAACCGGTGGAGGGCACAATTTGAAGAATTACCACAAGCCAATGTTGTGCCTCTACCGTGTAACCTCAAGGCACCGAAGCTTGACCTAAAACCTTTGCCCTCTGATTTGAAATATGCCTATTTAGGTCAAGATGAGACATACCCGGTGGTGATCTCTGCCCACCTGGAGAAAGAACAGGAGAGTATGCTCATATCTACTCTCATTGAGCATAAAGGAGCCCTAGGATGGACGATAGCGGACCTCAAGGGAATCGACCCCTCGATTTATACTCACCACATATATCTTGAGGATAATGCGAAGACTGCTCGGCAACCACAACGTAGACTAAACCCAAACATGAAGGAAGTGGTTAAGGCCGAGGTTCTTAAACTATTGGATGTGGGTATCATATACCCTATATCTGATAGTCAATGGGTGAGTCTAACTCAGGTGGTTCCTAAGAAGTCCGGAATCACCATCGTAGCTAATGCTAATAATGAACTCATGCCAACTAGAGTCACTACTGGTTGGAGAATGTGCATTGACTACAGAAAGTTGAATACCGTCATAAGGAAGGATCACTTTCCTTTGCCCTTCATTGATCAAATCTTAGAAAGGCTAGCTGGTCATTCCTATTACTATTTCCTTGACGGGTATTCGGGCTACAATCAGATTGAAATCGCCCCTTAGGACCAGGAAAAGACCACATTTACATGTCCCTATGGCACCTTTGCTTACCGAAGGATGCCATTTGGACTATGTAATGCCCCTGCCACCTTTCAGCGATGTATGCTGAGTATCTTTTCTGATATGGTGGGGCAATATCTAGAGGTCTTCATGGACGATTTCTCTGTTTATGGTTCATCTTTCAACGAGTGCTTGGAAAGTCTTAAATGTGTGCTGAAAAGGTGTGAAGAAAAGAACTTGGTACTTAATTAGGAGAAGTGTCATTTCATGGTTCATAAGGGAATTGTCCTTGGACATATCATCTCGTCCAAGGGAATTGAGGTAGATAAGGCAAAAATCGATCTTATCTCTAACCTACCTCCACCCAAGAACATCAAGGACGTGCGATCCTTCTTAGGACATGCAGGATTTTACAGGTGATTCATAAAGGACTTTAGTTCTTCTCTCATCCTTTATGTAATCTTCTTCAAAAGGATGCTCAATACGAGTGGACTGAGCAATGCCAGGAAGCTTTCACAAAGCTTAAAGGCACGTTAACCACTGCACCCATCATGCAGCCACCCGACTGGAGGCTTCCTTTTGAGCTTATGTGCGATGCTTCTGATTATGCTCTTAGAGCGGTTCTAGGCTAGAGAAAAGATAAGAGGCCCTACGTCATCCATTATGCAAGTAGGACTTTAAATCCTGCCCAAGTGAACTACTCGACTACGGAAAAGGAACTTTTAGCCGTAGTGTTCGCCTTGGACAAATTTAGGTCCTACCTGATCAGATCCAAGATTATTATCTATACAGATCATGCGGCACTTAAATATCTTCTTTCTAAGAATGATTCTAAGTCCCGCCTGATACGATGGATCCTTCTACTCCAAGAATTTGATTTGGAAATTAAAGATAAAAAGGGAGTAGAGAACGTAGTGGCCGATCACTTTTCTCACCTTAATACCTCTGATTCCCTTGAGGCGACCTATATCAATGACATGTTCCCTGATGAACAACTGTTTAGAGTCTCCCATTCACCTTGGTTCGCTGATATTGCTAATTATCTTGCTACAGGTTCCATACCGACACATTGGACTGCGCAAGATAAGAAGAAATTTTTCACCGAGGTACGCAACTTCTTCTGGGATGATCCATACTTGTTTAAATATTGCCCAGACCAAATCTTGAGGAGATGTGTCCCAGACGATGAGCATCAGAGTGTCGTCTCCTTCTGTCACTCACAGGCCTGTGGTGGTCACTTTTCTGCAAAAAAGACCACGGCCAAGATTCTGCAGTGTGACTTTTATTGGCCCACTATGTTCAGGGACACTCATGAGTTTTGCAAAGCTTGTGAGCGTTGTCAGAAATTGGGAGCATTGTCCCGTCGAAATATGATTCCCTTGAATCACATTCTTATCATAGAGGCATTTGATTGCTGGGGCATCGATTTCATGGGGCCATTCCCCCAATCTTTTGGGAATTTATATATTTTACTTGCCGTAGACTATGTCACTAAATGGGTCGAAGCGATTCCGTGTCGAACTAATGACCATCGCACGGTCATTAAATTCCTGAAAGAAAACATCATTTCCCGATTCGGAACGCCTCAAGCCATCATTAATGATGGAGGCTCACACTTTTGTAATAGGCCATTCGAGAGTTTAATGAAGAAATACGGTATATCTCATAAGATGAGCACCCCATACCACCTACAGACAAGTGGGCAAGCTGAGATTTCTAATAGGGAGATCAAGCACATTTTGGAGAAAACGGTTAACCCTGATCGTAAGGATTGGTCAATCCGATTGACCGATGCCTTATAGGCTTACCGTACTGCTTTTAAAACCCCTATTGGAATGTCTCCCTTTAGACTCGTCTATGGGAAGGCTTGCCACTTACCTGTGGAGTTGGAACATAGAGCCTACTGGGCAATCAAAAATCTGAATTTCAATCTGAACAACGCTGGCTCGCTACGCAAACTTCAATTAAATGAACTTGAAGAAATTTGAAACGATGCATACGAGAACTCGAGAATTTACAATGACAGGATGAAGGCGTTTCATGACCAACATATTCTACGAAAATCATTCAAGCCAGGTCAGAAAGTCCTTTTGTATAATTCTCGATTACATCTCTTTCCGGGTAAGCTTCGATCTCGTTGGACCGGCCCTTACATTGTTGTTATTGCATATCCTCATAGGGCCATTGACATAAGAGACCCTGACAATGGTAAGTAGTTTAAAGTAAATGGACATCGCTTAAAGCCATTTGTCGAGAAATTTGATCCAGAGGACATGCCCATGCCTCTGACTGATCCTGTTTACCAGGAATGATCTCCTAGTCTGATGGAGGTTTAGGTAGGTTTTCTGTTTGCATAGGACTAGGGTAGTTGCTTTGGTCTGGCTGAAGACGTTAAACTTAGTGCTCCTGGGAGGCAACTCAGCTTATTTCATTTTCCTAGTTAGTTCAATGTTTGTGAGTAACATTACTGCAAACCCTCATGAGACTACAACTCGTCCACTAGGGGCAACCTAGGGGTTTAAAGGCTTGTAGCATATGCTAAATGCAATCGAGAGCACCTACGAAAGTGGTATAGGTAGGAGTTTATTTTTGTTATTTGTGTTTTACTTGTGTTGGTTTCTCCTTGCGCTGACTTACTCTCTCGCTGATATTTTTGAAAAAGTCTCTCGATTCGTTATCCAGGTACTATCTTCCCAACACTTCTCTTTTACTTTCGTTGTCCCATGTGCATGGCATGCTTATATCTTTTACATTGAGGACAATGTAGATTTTAGGTTGGGAGTGGGAGATTATGGGAGATTAGGTAACCTAATCAGTGTTTTTCTTAGTCTTAAGCAAAAATTGTGAAAATTTTTAAATTTTTCTAGACTTTCTGGTGAATTCGAAGTGATTTGATGACCATCTTTGATTTAAAATTACAGGATATGGAATGTTGGTGATTTACTACTCTTGGATTCAGTTGCTCGTTAGATTTCACAGTTAAGTTTGAATTATTAATCCAGGATTAGAAGTTGTAAACATTGATTGAGTCATGATTTCACATGTCACATCTCGCTTACACATTAAGGTTTCAGTTCCATAATGAAGGATTAACTTGGTAATCACTAAGCATGAAAGGAACCAGCCTGAAATATTTTGCCATCGGGTATATATATATATATATATATATATATATATATATATATATATATATATATATATATATAAAGAATTGAAAAGGTTGGGCAATTAATCTTCACCATAGGTTTGCTCCCTATAAGTGATAATTTGATTCCCCTCTTGACATTCTTTTAATAATAATAAGAGAATATCAAAATCAAATCAAAGTTGGTAGGATGATTTATGAGGCATGTTTTGTTTTGGGTTCTCTTATTCGTTACTAATGATATCATGAAATAAAGAAGTAAATCTTAATGTTGCTAAGCCGAGTTACACTTTACACTCATGGGTCCTAATGTTTAAAATTTTTCTAATCAAGGGATTAATATTTTGAACTTGATTATGAAGTTTGCTGCACATTGGAGTCAAGGAAAAAGGAATACCCAACATTCATGAATCGTCGCCTTTTCACATCTCGATTATTCTTTACTAATCACTCGGGTTCACAGGAATTGTCTCATAATTCTCAGTTTATTTTTCGCATACCTTGCTCGGGACTAGCAAAATGCTGGTTAGGGGTTGCGTTGAGGGTTAAATATTGCATATCAGACCCCAGTTATTGCCTGGATTTATGAACATAATACTGTTTAACGGTCCGTTGTAATCATGTTTATGACGCGAGGTGCAATTACAAGCTGGAACTGGAAAGGATGATAAAAGCATAGATTTAATGCTCTGATGACACTAAAGGTAAGGGACGAACTCTAGGGGACCAAGATTGACGGAATTACATGCCAAAGATCCGAGAAAATCGAGAAACCGAAGTTCAAGTGGCTGGAAAGACATATATAATGCAAGATCACAAGGTTCCCGTCATCCGTTTGGCTCGAAACTTCATACATGGGATGTGAGACATAAATCAACCGTACATATTAAATTTCAGCCATTGAAGATCTCGAGAAGTGACTGAATGGACAGATCAGCCCATGAAACAGCGATTCGGGGCCCACCTGATATCTGGATATGCTTCAAGTTTGGTATTAATGCCTTTAGACGTGTGACACATCAGATGGACGGAACAGATTGTACATATACATCACGATGGACCCCACATGGCCAGTGCGTGTACACCATGTACACGGCACTGGCCGTGCACCGAAAACCAAAAACGGGTCAGCGTCCGCTGACCCGTCTTCTTACGTAGAACGCCTCAGCGGACGCACCCGATCCGCTGGGTCCTCTCAGTGGGGCCCACTACTTGTCCATATCACCAATCTGGACCGTCTATTGTTCACATAGGGGTGTATTGACCCCCGTTAGGGTGGCATTTTTGGCCCATTCAAGCTATCAGAGAATCCTGATGGTTAAACGCAAGACGGACGGCTACATAGGAAATCCGTGGACCGCCACGAATCTGATCCAAAACCAATCAAGACCTACCGGTTTTCCTTCCTGAAGCCAATGAACGGAGTGGATTTCATATATATCGAAAGGAGTGGGCCCCACACACAGCCAACGCTCCTTGCGATGGCTCTGTTACGCAGTCTGATCAAACGACGGACGTTTTGGATCAGTTGTGGCCCACCATCATCGCCTAAGGGGTCGATCCAAGCCATCAATCTTGTAGAGAAGCTCGGAAAGGTCTAATCCATGTTGACCATCTACACCCATGCACTCAAACAAGAAAAATCTCGATCAAACGACAGACAGACGGTGGAGTACAATATTCTATGGGACACACTGAAATCAGTTCAATCTCAGCATATCTGGACGGTTTTTCGAGTACAACTCAATGGACGTCTTGGATTTCTTCAAAATATATCGAAGTGGACCCCACCAGCTTAGTCAGCGCAAGTGAATGAGCTTTGCTTCGCAGGCGTCTGCGAAAACCGGACGCTGAGTTTACAAGTGGGTCCCACTCATTGCCTAGTTCAATGATCCGAACCGTTCATCTGTCACATGAGGTGGCCAAGACCTTCACCTAGATGTCTGAATACTTCTATGCAACAAATGTGCGAAGATCTCAACCAAACGGAAGATTGACTGTAAATTGAAAAGTGCGGTGGGACACACCTAATTCAAGCCAAAATAGTTCATTCCTGGCTGATTTTTCGAGGCAAGTTAATTGAACGGGATGGATTTCTCGTCTAATGTCAATCTTAGGCCCACAAATTATCACAGATACGTAGTTTTGATTTTGCTGCGTAAATAGAGAGTCTCCAACTCTGTTTCAACCACGCGCAGCAACCACCCTTCCCTTCTCTATAAAAGGTGGTCAGAGAGAGGGAAAAAAGGAGGACGGCTGGGAGCTGTGAATGTGAGCAAGAGGCGAGAGAGAAAGGATCGGCCGGTTGTTCTTCAAGAGTTCTTCTTTTTCTCTTCCGTTTTTTTAATTGTTTTTGTTTTCTAAGTGATTTGAGTCCACCATGTCTATGTGTGGCTAAACCTCTTAGCTAGGGCTAAGAGGTGAAACTTATAGCCTGATGGGAGGATTTATACTTGTGCCTTTTATTTAGACTGAATGGATTTTTATTTAATTTTATTAAGGGAATGTTTTTTAGTTTTTGATGGTCTGTTGTGACTGAAATTACAATGGGTCTGCGATGGCTTTGAGCATATTCTTTCCTCTTTATGTTTATGATGTCAGGAAGCCATGTTGTTCACCATCGTCTCCTGGGCATGGTCGGATGACGGTACCCTTCCTAGCCTTCGTACATTATTGATTGGTTGGTAATTAGTTTAATTCTGTTATTTACTTTGTCTCCTGGGCATGGTTTGGTGATGGAATCCATTCTAATTCATATACCTTTCATCTTTTGAACACTATATCAAATAAGTTCAATCTAATTTCCATGATTCTTGAAGCAGGTATAAGATCTCCCTGATCTCTACAAGTGGATCCTCTGAATCCCTAGTGTCCCTCCTCTAAATTTCTCCTCAGTTTTAGATAATAATTTCACAATTATTCCTCAAATCACAATTGATTTAGAATTCATCTTATTCTAGTTCTAGCCCTAGTTAGTTTCAGATTACGTACAGGTTTCAGTCCCTGTGAATTTGACCTCGGTCTTACCGAGTTTATTATTACATCACAACCCTATACTTGGGGAGTGAACAGTGGGGGCCATAGAACATCGACCACCAGCCATTGGTTGGTGTCAGGGGAGTAGCCAATCTGTTCCCAAGTGTACTGAGTAAATCCTGTCAGGGGAGTATGATATTTTAGTTTTCCCTTCATCCATGTATTTGTGATCTATTGAACTGGTTGGATGACAAATAAAAATCACTATAGGCCATAGGAAGATTTCAACGATGGAAATCATTATTCCCACTGTTTCCTGTGGTATGGTCCACTTGAGCTTTGGATATGCTTTAATTGTGGACTCAACCACTAAAATGATCTGGAAAAATGGATTGACGGTGTGGATAAACCATGACTTTGGGCCACGAGCTTAAAAATAAAGTCAATCCATGACTTGGGTGGGCCACACCACATACTATAGTTGAGAGGGTTACCCTCCCATTAAAACAGTCATAATCATTTATTGGGCCCACCTAGATGTGGTTCATAAATCCAACCCATTCATTATGCGTGTCCCAATTGGATGAGGAGTCAGCCCAAGTTTTATACACATCCAAAACTCATGTGGGCCCCACCAATTAAATGCTTTTATATGTTTTAGGGATGTCTTCACATAGTTTTAGATGCTATGGCCCACCTGAGTTTCGTATATGATTGATTTTTGGACTTAAAAGGGGACACATCAAATGCATGGTGTTGATGTTCTACATACATCATGGTGGGGCGCACACAGATTAACCTCATGGGAAGTTCCCATGAGGTGACCTTATAGTACCATTTCACTATTTAGGTAACTCCTTCATGGGTGTTACTCTAATCGTGTAGGGCCCACCTTGATATATTTTATGTATATCGACACCGTCCATATATTTTTCCATCATATTTTGGGATGTGATTTCAAATCATATGAACTCAATAATCTCAAGTGGGTCATACCAATCAAAACAATGATGAATAACTATTAAAAACCTTTTGAAGGCCACAAAAGTTTTGGATCAATTTGATCTTTGTAGTTTACCTTCATCTTTTTTTCTTTTTTTTTTCTTTTTTTTAAAAAAAAACCCTAAATAATAACAACGTTATTTTTATGTAACTATTTAAGTTATTTTCGTGACCTTAAGAAATTTAGGGTTGCCAGCCAGTACTAGGGAGACCAGAGAACACCATCTGCTCTTGCAACTCCAACTAAAGACAGTTACAGATATCCAAAAAAACAAACCAAACAAAGAAGGCAGGCAAGGCCCCTTTTACACACAATTTTCAACAGATGAATTGGCAGCCAGCACATTGCGGGGCAAACAAGATCAAGTCATGAAAGGCCAGGGTAAAGCAGTAAGTAGTCTCGATTAGTTGTAGACCATGTACTTGGGAGTTGCACTAAATTTTTGATTTTCTTTGATGACCTTGTTGATTGCATCCAAGAAATCTTTCTCTGTCACTGTCTTTCTCTGCACTCGGATTGCATACATGCTCGCTTCAGTGCATACACTCCTGATGTCCGCTCTAGTGGAGTTGGGGCAGAGGCGAGCAAGAAGCTCAAACCGGATATCCCTCTCACAATTCATTGTCCGCGTGTGGATCTTGAATATGTGTCCTGCTCTCCAAATCAAGCAGACCAAACTCAACCTTACGGTCTAGTCGTCCACGACGCAACAATGCTAGATCTAGTATGTCGGGCCTATTTGTTGCCATCAAAACTTTGATGTTTCCTCAAGCATCAAGGTCATCAAGCTGATTCACAATTTCGAGTATTGTACGCTGACCGCATCCACCTCATCAAAGAAGACGATGCAAGCCTTTTTTGATCGCGCCATCTGGAAAAGCTCGCGAACCATCCGAGCCCCCTCTCCAACATATTTCTGAATAAGCTCACTTCCAATAACACGAATAAAGCAGGCATCAGTTCTGTTGGCTACAACTCAGCTAGTAAAGTTTTGTCTGTTCCTAGAGGACCATAGCAGAGCACCCCCTTCGGAGGATCAATGCCAAGCTTCACAAATTTCTCTGGATGGAGCATGGGGAGTTCCACAACTTTTCGCATCTTTTTCATCTGCTCCTTACACCCACCAACATCATTGTATGTGACATCTGGTTTTTCTTCTACTGTCATCATGATAACGCTTGGATTGATCTTCGGAGGCAAGGGAATTTGAATTTGGTATTTATTTCGATCAACACTGACACGCATCCCTTCTTCTACATCTGTTGGCGAAACTTTATCGCTCAAGCCAACGATAAACTTGGCAATTTGTTTAACATTTATCACATACTTTGCATCCTCGGAGTTCTAATTTATTATTTCTGTGCATCTTGCAACCTGAAGAGGCTGCTCCTCCTGCATCATTTGTTTATCAGAAACAAGATCCCATTAGTTGGATGCAGCTAACCAAGTGTCCGACTCTTTTATTCCACACAAGTCATTAACCTTCTTGGCTATTTCCTTGATTTCCTTCTCCACCTTCTTTATGCTAGAAGAGTAAGGTCCCAAACCATAGGTTTTGAGGAGTGATATGTCGTCTTCATCCAAAGGAGGGTTTTTCTTATTGTTAATATCTACATCTTCTGGTTCGGGCGCCATCGTATCTGTCTCTCTTCCGATCCTTTTCTTTTTTGATCTCTCGCTCTGCTCTGCTCTGCTCTCCTCTTCCATCTTTTCTCTTCCTCTTATAGTTTACCTTCATCTAGATCTTCTTTACATTATCAACAAGTTGGATTGCAAATAAACATTACTAAAACCTTACAATGGGGTCTTTATAATTTTTAACGGCGAGGTACTATATTATCATTCTTTCCAGTGGTGTGGTCCACTTAAGATTTAAATCTACACAATTTTTTATACCCGGCCCAAAAATGGGTTGGAGAAACATAGGGGCAACAAGCGATATACAACACATTATCAAAATCTCACTTTTGTTATCTAACTTTTCAATTTTTCTTGTCAAAATACAAAATCTCTAGTTTTCTTTTTTAAAATATATATTTTTTTTACAATTCATCAATTTTTTCACAATTTTGTTTAATTTCTTAAATTTTCTTTTTCAAAATATCATTTTTTAAAAATCTCACTTTTGTTATATAACTTTTCAATTTTTGTTGTCAAAATACAAAATCTAATTTTATTTTTTCAAAAAATATATTTTTTTTACAATTTGTCAATTTTTTCACAATTTTATTTAATTTTTTAAATTTTCTTTTTCAAAATATCATTTTTTTATCGAAATCTTGTTATATAACTTATTTAATTTTTCTTATCAAAATACAAAATCTAATTTTCTTTTTAAAAAAATATATTTTTTTACAATTTGTCAATTTTTTCACAATTTTGTTTAATTTTTTATATTTTCTATTTTAAAATATTATTTTTTTATCGAAATCTTTTTTTTTTCAAAATTATTAACATTATTCAAAGTTCTTATTTTTTTTTTCAAAATCTAGATTATTATAAAATCATAGTTTTTTTTTTTTCAAAATCTAAAATTTTCTTAAACGTTGTTAATTATTTTTCTAAGCTTCTCAATTTTATTTTATTTTGAAATTCATAATTTTTTTGTTGTGAAGTGTTGACCATTAAAGACGGTTTAGGACCGTCTCTAATGCGGACGGTATTTGACGGCCTCAAATGACCGCTATAAAACGACCAAAGAACGTCTCTAATTAAGACGGTCCTTGACAGTCTCAAATTAAGACGGCCAATGACCGTCTCTAATTGAGACGGTCCTTGACAGTCTCAGATTACCAATAAAAGATGGCCAAAGACCGTCTCTAATTAAGATGGTCTTTGACACTCTCAAATTAAGACGGCCAATGACCGTCTCTAATCAAGACGGTATTTGACGGCCTCAATGACCACTATAAGATGGCCAAAGACCGTCTCTAATTAAGACGGTCTTTGACAGTCTCAAATTAGGACGGCCAATGACCGTCTCTAATTAAGAGAGTCTTTGAAAGTCTAATATTACCGGTAAAAGACGGCCAATGACCGTCTCTAATTGAGACAGTCCTTGACAGTCTTAGAGTAACAATTAGAGAGCCAATGACAGTCTCTAATACGGACGGTCATTGACCGTCTCAAATGGCCGCATATAAGATAGTCAGAGACGGTCTCTTTTCCAAACGGTCGATGGCCGTCTTTTTTCTACAGTTAACGACGGTTTTCGACCGTCTTAAATGATTTATGGACGTTCAAATTTTTAAGACTATTAAGGATGGTCAACAGCCGTCTAAAAGTTTAGAGACGGTTTACGGCCATCTTTAAAGCGTCTTTAAACTAAGCGATTTTAGAGACGGTCCAGAACCGTCTCTAAATCCATCATTTTTTTCTATTTTTCACGTAGTGCAATCACTGGAATGATGTCCAACCTACACTTCCATAGCATAGTGTAACAGCCCGGATTTTTGCCAACCTAGAATTAGACGTACTTAGGCAATGGGCCGCTCCTAACACCTCATTAACTTGTCAGAATTGAATCCCACAGTCTAAGATCGCTTCTGAACCCATTTCCTTCACAAATCCAACCCTTCACCACCTTGTTCTTTCAATTTTCCTAAGTAATTTCACCCTAGACACTATCTTAAACTAGTTAGTGTTATAACTTGGATCACCTTATATACAAACTCCAAAGGCCTGAGTACCACCTCGACCAGAAATCACTTAGGATTAAATCCTTTAGAAATGAGACAAAGTAACTAAGTGTTAAACTAGATTAGCTACGAAATCCATTTGAATCACTTTAAATACGATCTGCAAGACCCAAAACTTGTGGAATCATTGACGCTAGGTTACCCTAAAATTTAGGATCAATCTCATTACCCGACTGCTCTCGAGAGCACTTTGAAACTCCGTATCAGATCTGGACCGCATATCGGGAGTCTGAATAATACGATGTTAAGGACTTAGGACCGCCTCGCTGGGCTTGACAACCATCTCAGAAATCAAATCCAGATAGTGTCCCACGGCTGTTCGCTTGAGTCCAGAGCGAGAGAGTGTGAGAACACTTGTTTCTTTACAAAATAAATATCTTGAATAGTAATCTGAGACTTGTCGCTTGCGGGTCAGTATTAAGCAACCTGACCGTCAGAATCAGACCAAAATACACCCTCAGATCAGGAAAAATTTCATAAATATTTACATGTACTCGAAATTTCGGATCTAGATCCGCTGACCATTTAACTGAAACTGGTCCGCCACGCGTGATCTGAAAATCTGACTAAAATGAAAACTTAACTAAACGTAGATCCAGTGTTAGTGAGCTTAAGTCCAACCTTGGCTCAAGGAGGCCCGCCAGAAGTGCTCCGTTGAGCTGAAACAGAGTCACTTTGGTTATAACCCAAGTATACCTTGACCATAAGTCTAGTTTGGAGTATTTTTAGGCTATATAAGGACCTTAGAACTCTCTTTCTCACAGCCATACGAATTTGAGAGAAACCCTAGAGAGAGAAGAGAGAAAAGAGAGAAAGTGTGGGAGATACGGGAGTCTTCCTGCCTTGCTTCCCTACTGCTATACACTCCATTCTCATCATTTTTCCGGCGATTCCAGCTCCGTTTCTAGGTAAGAAACCCTAACCCTAATCTGTTTTGGGGTTGTATAGGTTGTAGGTTCTGAAATAGCTAACCTATTTCGTTCTCTAGGTTGCCAAACTGCCGAATACGGAAACTTAGCAATTCTATCGACTCCGTTTCGATTCTACGATAAGAGGTGCGGACTTTAGGTGTATAGGTTATGGTTTTCAGTATTTTCAATGTCAGATAATGATCTACATGCAATTGCACATGTACAAAGTGCTTTCTGTTTTCTGTTTCGATTAAAGATGTAGATTATGGAATTTTACATATTCTAGGTATTCGTAGAAAATACCGTATACGTATAAATTTTAGAAATGTATTTGACATGATTATTTGTTGTATGAATATATGATATATGGATAAAATACTTATTTGGTGAAAGGATTCGCCCAAATACATGTTTTACTAATATACACTATGTATGTAGAAATACTGTATCGTAGAAAGTACCGTATACATGTATATTTTAGAGATGTATTTGCCATGATTAATTGTTGTATAAATATATTATGTATGCGTAAAATACTTGCTTGGCGAAAGGACTCGCCCTAATACATGTTTGTTAACATACACTAAGTATGTTGAAATAGTGTATGTTAAGTGTTTGTGGGAATGCTTGTGTGAGTAAGTGTTTGGATGTTGATGCCTTAGGAGGGTGTTGAGATGGGATTCTCAACTACCTTAGAGACATGTATGATTACCTCCATGAGGTTGTTTACTTAAACTGCTTACTTGTGCAATATACGCGTTTGTATTCCTACTTATGTAGTGCTTTACAACATACTTTATAACATGCTTTATAACATACTTTATATATGCTTACTAACATGCTCGGATTACTTTGTTTACCATGCTTTACTCTACATGCTACGTATAAGGTTTGATTGAGTTTGGGGCTATGATTATAGTCCAGACAATCGGTACCAGAATTGAATTCGTGGCTGATTCATTTGCCACGTGAGATGTGTTCGACGAACTCGAGTCGTACTTCGGTTGGCGATAGTGGTTGGCCACGCGAAGTGCTTATGCACTTCATGTCGTTCAACTTGTTGTGCGCTCGAGCTAGCCGAGCTCGTCAAGTAACCCGATCTGTCTAATGTATGTTCACCATGCTTGGACGCTACTGCTTAAACCTAAGGTACCAAACTTACCAGTGAAATCCCTTTTAACCATGGTACCTCGATCCGCTAAGACTCATGAGCCAGGCATGGTGGTATGAGACACCGTGGTCGAGCTGTCGGCCTACGCTGGGGCCACGTGCCTCCCCGTAGTGACCAGTGAGCAACCAAACTCGTGAGCCTATTATGGTGGTAT
Organism: Magnolia changhungtana; assembly: GCA_030180095.1. Taxonomy (NCBI): domain Eukaryota; kingdom Viridiplantae; phylum Streptophyta; class Magnoliopsida; order Magnoliales; family Magnoliaceae; genus Magnolia; species Magnolia changhungtana. Next base: position 8,274,332 of record JASAUF010000652.1, read on the forward strand.
GAGACACTATATTCATGCTGTCGGCCTACATTGATAAGGTGATGGGGGAGTGGTGTAACGAATGCGAGCAACAGCCCTGACAGCCCTTTGTAGTGACCTCGAGCATACTCTGAATTTGTGGTGAGGCGATGAGTTTTGCCGCAGAGTAGAGAGTATGAACTAGGCCTGTTTCTGTATAGTGATGAATTATTTAAGAGGTGATGGGGGAGTGGTGTAACCTTTGTGCGTAATAGCCTTGGCAGCCTTTGCAGTGACCTAGAAAACACACCATCGTCTGAGATTAACTAGGACTGACGACCCTAGAATGGATCATGTTTGGGAATGATACAAGGGAGGTACCTTAGTTTCCCAATCCTGCTTTTTGAAATGGATTAATAACAACTCGGTAATCATGCTCATCATGCATTGCATGTACCTGGAAGATGTGAAGCACTGAGGGATGAAAGCATGCCGCGAACATGAGATGGTGTCGCACAAGGGAGGGTGTGGTGAGGGCATACATCATGACTGCATTCATACTTGCATTAATAAGAGTAGTTAGGAGTATTTGATTTTACTGCTTTATCATTACTGCTTGAATGAATTGATAACATGTTAACCTATGCCTTATTATTCCACTGAGTTGATTACTCACTCCCACGTTACGGGACGGTGTTGTACACACCAACTAGATTTGTTGAGTTTCAGGTGATGGCGATGCTTATGAAGCAGAGCTGGACTACTTCTATGATGATGAGGAGTTCTCCTATCTGTATCTCTCTGGTAGGTCTATGAAGACCTGGTATTGTATTGACGGGACTATGGTACTTGGGATAGAAGACATTACACTTCCTCACATTAGGTATATTTTAGAATTGTACTTATAATTAAATAACCATGTAACATCACACTCTGGAGACCCACCATAGTTTATATATGTTATTTATCTATCACAGTCTTCCGCTTGCAATTTAACTGTCTCTGGAGTATGATATGCTGTTTTGGCTTAATCTCACTCATGTTCAATGCACGAATACAGTCAACATTCAATCATCACTCATTTTGTTGCATAAGTGACGTTCTGGAACTCGAGAGTTGAGTTACTACTTGACCCCCGATTTTCGGGATGTTACACATAGATACATGGAACACATCGTGGATCCCGGACAACTCTGAAGGTAAGGCAAGCAAGTAGGCCACAACGCCCACCCGCTCGGTAATCTCGAAAGGTCCAATAAACCTCGGGGCAAGCTTGCCCTTTGCTCTAAATCGAACCACGCCCTTAATAGACGAGACCTTGAGATATACCATGTCCCCAACTGCAAACTCGAGGGGTCGACGCCGACGATCAACAAAACTCTTCTGCTGGCTCTGAGATATGCGCATCCTTTGCTTAATAATATCTACAACCTTTGATGTCTGCTGCACAAGCTCGGGACCTAGGAGACGACGCTCTTTAACGTCAGTCCAACAGCTAGAAGATCTGCACGGTCTACCATAGAGTGCCTCAAAAGGAGCCATGCCGATAGTCGCCTAATAACTATTGTTGTATGCAAACTCGACAAGTCGCAAATGCTCATCTCAACTGCCCGTGAAATTAATCACGTAGGCTCTGAGCATATCCTCAAGGATCTGGTTGACCCTTTCTATTTGCCCATCCGTCTGAGGATGATAAGCGGTGTTGAGATGCAAAGTGGTCCCCATTGCCTGTTGGAAACTCCTCTAAAACTGAGACGTAAATCTGGGGTCTCGGTTAGATACGATCGAAACTGGAATGTCGTGCAGTCTCACTATCTCCTCGATGAATACCTTTACAAGCCGATCCATAGTCCAGGAAGCACACATCGGAATGAAATTAGCCGACTTTGTCAGACGATCAACGACAACCCAGATGGTATCGTGACCGTGCTGAGTCCTTGGCAAACCTGCAATGAAATTGTCGACACATGCTCCCACTTCCAAACTAGGACACTCAATGGCTGCAAGGGACCAGGAGGTCTCTAGTGATCGACCTTGACACACTGACAAGTGTCACACTCAGTCATGAAGCTAGAATCTGGTGTTTTATCCCCAACCAAAAATACTACCTCCTCATATCTTAATACATCTTCATGGAGCCCGGGTGGATGGTAAGTCTCGATCGGTGTGCATCGGTCATCAGATCACGACACAACTCTGGTATGTCCGGGACTCACAATCGGCCTTTGAAGCGTAATCCACTGTCGGAACCAATCTGTCAGTCTGACTGTTCCATGGATGCTCTTCTACTCGGTACTCCTGAAGTAACTCATCTGTCTGCTGAGCCTCGATCACCTTAGCAACCAAAAAAGGTTGAATCGACAAGCTCGAAAGTTGAACCATGGAAGACTGCAGACCGAACTCAAAGTCAAACTTTAAAACATCCTCGAGCATCTGTTACTCTCGAACCATCATCCTTCCCACCAGGACTCATGGCTGATGCCTGAGCACGTCCGCCACCACGTTCACCTTACCCATGTGGTACTGAAGATCGGAGTCATAATCCTTCAACAATTTCATCCATCGCCTCTATCGCATGTTCAATTCGGACTACGAAAACAAATACTTCAAGCTCTTATGGTCTAAGAAGAGCTCGAACCTAACCCCATAAAGATAATGCCTCCACACCTTCAGTGTGAAGATAATTACTGCTAGCTCCAGATCATGGGTGAGGTAATTCAGCTCGTGGACCTTGAGCTGGGCGAGGCATATGCCACAAGCTTCCCATACTGCATCAGAACAACACCCAAGCCAACTCTGGAGGCATCGGTAAACACAACAAAACCATCACTCCCATCAGAAAGAGTGAGGGCAGGAGCAGACGTGAGGCGGTCAATAAAACCATCACTCCCATCATAAAGAGTGAGGGCAGGAACGGACGTGAGGCAGTCCTTCAACTTCATAAATGCCTCCTCACAAATGTCACTCCAGACAAACTCAGCACCCTTCCACGTTAACCGGGTCAGCGGTGCTATAATAAGGGAGAAACCCTCGATGAATCGTCGACAACATCTCACCAGATGAAGGAAGCTACGGATCTTGGACGCGTTCATGGGCTAGCCCCACTGATTCACTACATCAACCTTCGAGGGGTCCACAGTGACACCCTCTCTCATCACCATGTGACCGAGAAACTTTACCTCCTCCTGCCAAAACTTACACTTCTTCAGCTTCGCATACAGCTGGTGGGCACGGAGGGTCTCAAGCACAATCTGTAAATGCATCACATGGTCCTCCCGGGTCATCGAATATATTAGAATATCATCAATAAACATAACCACGAACTGATCAAGGAAGGGTCGGAAGACCTTGTTCATCAGCTGCATAAACACGGCAGGTGCATTGGTCAGTCCAAACGACATGACTAGAAACTCAAAGTGACTATAGCACGTCCGGAATGCTGTCTTCGGAATGTCCTCTTCTCGGAACCGAATCTAATGGTAACTGAGCACAAGTCTATATTAGAAAAGAACTAGGCACCCTGCAGCTAGTCAAAAAAATCATCAATACGAGGAAGCAGGTATCGGTTCTTAATAATGACCCTATTGAGCTTGCGGTAATCCACACAGAGCCTCAACGAGCCATCATTCTTCTTCACAAACAATACCGGGACTCCTCACGATGAACTGCTAAGACGAATAAAACCCAACTTCCAGAGCTCATCCAATTTCTCCTACAGTTCCCGCAACTCCATCGGTGTCATTTGGTAGGGCGCCTTCGAGATAGGCGCGGTATCGGGCATCAAATCAATCTGGAACTCAATCTGCCGATGCGGCGGCAAACCTGGGATCTCTTGAAACGCATCCGGGTAATCACAAACTACTGGCAGCTGCTTAATACACCCTGCCACGGACTCCTCGACAATATAAACCAATAAACTAGACAACGGCTCCCCTCTGAGCTTTGCAACAAACTGGAACACTGGCAAGCCGGGAATATGAAACGTGACTGTCCTCGTGACACAGTCCAAGATAGCATGGTACTCAGCAAGCCAGTCCATACCCAGGATAACATCAAACTCTGCCAATGGCAACACTAACAAATTAACGAGCAAGAACATATTGCCAACCAAAACCAGGCAAGAAGGGCAATGACGGCTCAAAACAACGGACTTCCCCAAGGGAATCGAAACAGCCCAAGCCTCATACGCGGACTCCAACGGAATACCGGTCGATTGGTAGAACTCCTCATCCATAAAGGAATAGGAAGCGACAGAATCAAACAGAACATGAGCAACACAAGTAAAAACAATGAGAATACCCTCGACAACTCCACTGGTAAAAGACTGCTAGTCCCGACCCTGCGCCTACTGCGTGGAATAGAATCTGCCTTGAGCTAGCAAAGTTAACAAGCCTGAAGTTTGTGGATCCTGACTTTGCGCCTAGTGTGCGGCAATATATACTCAACCCAGGGACTGTGGGGGAGGTATCGGTCCCCTCTATTGCTGTTGTGGCCGCTGTGGAGGCCTGCCTAGTTGCCTCTGCTGCTGAGGAGAAGGCCTAGGAGCGGGAGCCTGATGATGCGCTCACTGCTGATGCTGCTGCTGCTGAGGAGGATGGGGAGGAGGCAAGGGCAGTGGCCTCTGTTGCTGCAAGGGATGAGAACACTTATGCCTACGATGCCCTATCTGCCCACATCCATAACAAACACCAAAAAATGGCCCAAAGGAAGGAGCGGCTGGCTGCACTGATGATGATGTTGCGGATTGCCTGAACCAAGAACGACCTTTATGTCTCTAATACTAGTGCTGACGGGAACTACCGGAAGGTGCCTTCCTCTTCCGGTCTCCGCTAGAACTCTGATATTTGGTCCTCTGGGACAAGGCCCAGTCATCCTCATAAACAAATGCTCTGTGAACGACCTGATCAAATGTTGTCAAGCAATGTCCCACCACACGGCTACGAAGAGAAGGACGTAAGCCGCTCACAAAACGGTGAGCCCTCTGAAAAGGCCAAGCTATATGTCCTAGAGGGGGGGGTGAATAGGACTATGCCAAATTTAAAAATAAATCAGCGGAACTAAAGTAAATCAATACCCTTACAATAATGAATCAATTCACAATGCTAAATATAAATCACCTTGATAAATAATTATTGAGAGATTGATACAAATTTAGTTCTAAGGACAACCTTACACCATAATAAACAAGGGCTTATGGTAGGACAACCTTATTTCTAGAACCTCTTTTGAATCAAGAACTCAATGTTAATATAAGTAAATGAAATAGCAAGGAATTGAAAATAAATGCAGAAGTAAAGATCTAAATTATTACAACAATCCCCACACTTGCTTGAAAATGTAAATAGTTACAACATTCACATCCACTTGTACATTCCACACAATCGAATGATAAAGATATGAAAATTAAGAAAGTATTCAATCCACAAGACAAAGAGTTATAGTGGTTACTTTGTGTGTACACCAAGCTGTTTTACAACATGACCACACAAAATGCTACTCCACTCTAATATCCTCACACAGGGGATATTAGCGTTCACTATCAAATAGGTTTTCACAGGTTCACCAAAAACCTTTACAATTGTGTCTTTTTCACTTGGGCTTACACAATTCAAAAACCCCTTTTTCTGAGTTTTCTGGTTTTCCTCAGACAACCAATACAATGAGATTTTTCTGGCTCAACCTCAAACAAAACCAAAAATAAATGAATTTTACAGAATTGTAAAATACCTGGATTTCTCCTTTAGCAGCCCGGTAGAACCAATCGGAGTAGTTGATTGAATATCAAAGTTCAATTTCCAATACTCACATTCATAGGGTTCTAAATTCTAATAGATTTTAGATTTTGACTTGTTGGGCGTAGCTATATTTGATTTTGATTCCAAGAAGAAGGAATAATATAATTCCTCTTTTCAAATAAGATTGGAATAGAGAAACAAAATCAAATTAAATAAGCTAGCAAAAAGGAATATTAAATAAGCACAATTTAGCTTAAAATAAACACAGACTTATCTCGAGTGATTACTTGAAAATTCTTGAAGGAATGGAGTTCGGATGTAAAAACTACGAATTTCGTGTTCAATTTATAGAAGAAAAAATCGTTCCTATTTGGTCTTAGAAACCTAGGGTGGTCGTAGCTCTAACAATTTTTGAAAAATTGAGCGCGATCTTTGAAAGCCGTTCCACGGCCCGGTCGTGTGTACCCTACGATTGGTCGTGGGACACCTACGGACCAGTCGTGGGTCCTACTATTGGTCGTAGGACCATGAAATAGGTTCTTTGGATTTTCGGTCGTAGCTCCACGACCGATCGTGGACAGTCGAAGCGAACCTACGACCGGTCGAAGGACCTCGGGGCTGGTCGTGGGCGTTCCAAAAAATCCGAAAAATCTTCAACTAATTAGGACCTGGTCGTGGAATTTCTTGGACTAGTCGAACCAATGCTAGGGATGGTCGAACAAGAGCTAGGACTGGTCTTGGAACAGACCAAGCTCATGTAAAATAAACATTTGATTTATGTATCCAAAATGACCTACTTAAAGGGTCAACCTAAGGTCATTCAAACCTGAAATATGTCGTATGGACATTGAACTTCAACCATTCAACGAATGTAGATTGTTTGAACCAATATCAGGCTTGAAATCTTGAACAATATCAGGCTTGAAGTCTTGAACAATATCAGGCTTGAAGTCTTTAACTTCGACATCTTGAGCTTTGACATCTTGAGCTTCAACTTATAACTTTTTGAATAACTTTTTGAACTTTAACATCTTGAGCTTCAACTTGTAGCTTTTTGAAGTATTTAAGCAGTGTCTTGAATAAAAATCATCATACCAGCACAAGACACAGATAGATGTTTTGACATAACAAAATTTGACAACCAAAGGAGTATGAGACCATAACCCTTACACCCTCCGCTTCTCGTCGTCGACGAGGTATGGGGCAAATCGAGAAAGCGCTATAAAACTGACCTCATACTGGGACACCGTCATATCACTCTGAACTAGGGTCTCAAACTCAATCGCCCTCTGCTCCTGAGCATGTTCGAGAAAGGACTTCTGGTCAAAACGGACCACGAATTCCTCCCAAGTCCAAACAAACTGAGGCCCGATCATCCTTGACACTGATGACCACCAATGACTGGCCTCACCCTACAGAAGGAAAATAACTAATGAGACTCTTTGATCAGTCGGACACTACATTGTGTCAAATATCCTCTCGATCTTAGTACGTCACAACTCGGCGGCAGAAGGGTCAGGCTCACCCCTGAATCTCGGGGGATCATGCTGCCGAAACTCACGAAATATCCCGCTCGCATGCGACAAGTTAGATTATACAAGAACCTTGGCGGTAGGCTGACGGGTCTGAAGGACAACAGTGATGGCCTGCATCATCTGCTGAAAATGCTCAACCCCAACCAAAACCGTAGGATGAGCGGGGGCGGCACTAGCCTCAAGTGGAGGCACAGGAGCAATAGAAAGAGCTGGAGCCTTAGAAATTGGAACGACAAGTTTAGGCAAGGAAATAAGCGCCATATGGGGCAGAATCAAAATCTCAGGTGTAGGATCGAGACTAGGGTCCACGATGGGTGGAGTAGGATGTGCTCGGGTCGACTGGGTATCATGGGTGTCTCTACATCTCGTGCCTCGACCACGGGCACCGCGGCCACTGGCACCACATTTAGGCGGCATCGTCTACACAACAACAAGGACGATAAACACATAGGGATCAGAATCTAATAGGGTCAATGGAACGAAAGGAATACCCTCAGGACACTACTTGTCCTAAGCTCGCAACAGATATACATTGTTATCCCAAGTCATTCCGAGATTACTTGTTATGCTCTAATACTAACTCTTGTCACGCCCCAGACTCGGTGACCGCACTCATAAGGAACTGATAGCAGGTTCCGTCCGTAACAGCCTCTGTAGTACCCCATTCTCGACTCCTGAGATAGGTTCCGATCCTAGGATCTTACAAGGAAGATTTTTATATCATAAATCCGATTCAATCAAGTATACCAAAGTTCATAGTAAGTAAATCTCATAAAGTAACCATAGGAACGCATTGCAAAATCCACTAGAAATTTAAGCTTTTACAGGCATATAAGGTTCAAAAGGACATACATAAGATAAGAAAGAGAAAAGTCTACAACGGGTCCTCAACACGCTCCAATCCAATGCCCCACCGCTACTGCGCCGACCTAGAATCACCTGCACACATCAATCGTGCATAAACTTATAGAAAGCTTAGAGGGCAGTGTAAGTTGTGATAATGGTGTTCAGAATAATAAGGAGAATGCGGAAGGAGCCAATGAGCAATACTAACTCCTCCAACCGTGCCGAGGTAAAGTTATGAATGCAGTAAGTCGTACCAAGGCTATGCAATGCAATACATGAGTACTGGGCGCCATACCAAGACGATGAAATATAAGGCTTATACAGCCGATGCAAAAGCAATGCGAAGTAAGGTCAATCCTCATATTCAATCCACATATCAAGTACAGTTCCATCATAAGGAATCCACCGGGGTCAAGTACACTATTAGATGACTGCCGCTCTGCGAGACTCGCACAGTCAAATGAGCGTAGGAGACCTCACTACCCGCCTGTGGATAACTAATCACCAGCGAGGCTCGACGGTAGCGAACCCATTTCACAAGCTGGTCAAACTCAGCCTAGTTATGCCCCCCTCACTCAGGAGGGTAAGGCCAAACCCCATCTCAATCGACCTTGCAACCGTGAGAGTCGTGACCCAACAATATAAGGCCCTCGTGCGCTCATGTTTTCCACTCGGTCTATGCGTTGAGGCGTCTCCTCGGTACCGTGGAAGTTTAGGGGCTTTCACCCAGGGACATCCTATGCGCCCCAATGCTCAAGTATCATTTTCGGTGTCCACACACGGCCATCCACAATATCTTTATGGAAGCAACGGCTCTAATGATACTAGGGCAATAATAACAGTGTCATGCAATGCGGAATGCATGAATCACAACAATCAACCATGCATCAACTTTACGCCTTCAGTGTGCTCATGAGGGTTACTCCATCAATCAGGGAGTCCCATAACAATCCGCCCAACAGCACCGACCATGCTCAATCACTCCCAAACCAAGCATGCATATGATACACATGGGAATGAGAATGTCTAAGCACAGCATGCAACGACAATATGCACACTATGATGAAGTTGGGTCTAAACACATGGTGCACATGGGGATCAAGTAATAAAGGTGATATAGCATGAGGAGAAGAATGGGCCTAAATCAAGATCTAAGGTAAACATTTAACCACCAATAGATGAGAGTAGACCTAACAAGGGGGCCTAGGGGTACACGATGTAGACATTTAAGCACCATTGTCCCCAAGAAAGTGGCCCAATAAGGAAACTAGGCAAGGCTAGGCCCATGGCCCAGATGCAACCATAAAAAAAGTAGTGGTCAGCCTTATATATATCTCTAATACCACACAATGGGCCTCTAAAAAATGGCCCAAAGGCTACATGCAATACTCATGGGCCCAAAGGGGAAGACATGGGCCAAAATAATGGCCCTCAGCCCATGCATCGTAATAACAAATGGGCAGGCCATATACCCAAAACAATGGCCAAGGCATATCCAACAAAAGTCAAAGTGAGCCTCACGACATCAGCCCAAAAGTGAATACAATAGAGGGGCATCAAGGGCTCAACTACACACACAACATCAGCCCACACAGCCCACACAAGGAACAATCAGCCCACCAAAAATACTGGGCCAAGGGTGGACGTCCAATGTTATGGGCCCGCTGGATGGCCCAAAAATTTGGCCTATAATAGGCCTCATAATCCACCCAAAAGTGGCCCTCAAAAGGCACTAATTAAGCCTAAAAATACCTCAGGAATAAGGCAAGATATGTGTACAAAACACCCTCAAATCTGGTGGGCCATACAGCCCCAGAATAAACAACTATGGGCAGCAACTTTGGGACCCTTGTTGGAATTCCATCCCACCCACTTCCTGGGCCTGCTGGAGTCTAACAATTAATTAATTTACATAAAATACTTAATCCCTGCTGACCCACACATGTCACAGTGGGCCCCACCAAATGAAGGGAGAAAATACAACACATATATCAAGTAGGTCAGCTGTTGGACTACAAGTCCAGCAACAACCCAATAAGGCTGGGCGTCCCAAGGTTGGGCGGTCCCATGGTGGGCCCTACTTGTGGACTTCCCACCAGGGGGTGGGCCACGTCCAAGTGGACCACACACATGGGGGAACGGTTGGATAAAATACTACATCAAGGTGGGCCAAATGGGGTGGACGACTAGCCCATGGCTAGACATCAGCCCAGCTGGAACATCCAGTTGTGGACTGCTAGTCCAGCTGCAAAACACCCCAAAATTTAGGTGGAAAAGGTGGCCCACACACACATGAGATGGGTCCCAACATGATGGGCCACAAGATGGGCCAAATGGGAGGCCATAAACTCAAGCAATCATGCAATCAAAACACGGACAACAAGGTTGGAATAAAAATTTACTGCATAAAAATGTTCCTGTCCACACCAATGTACACCCATTAGAGTGGGCCTGGGCCCATCCAAAAGAGGGAAAATAGGTGGCCGATAACCACCCCTAAAAGTCAAGCAAGGTGAGGTCCACAAAAGTGGCCCATCACTCCAAAAATAAAGTTGATAAAAGTGTTTTTCCTTCATATAGCATGGCTGGACGGTCTAGAAAATTGGACCGTCCACCCGTGTGGGCCTACTCCTTTGGGTCCATTGTCGAGGGCGGATGGAGATGGGGTTTAACATACATCAAGGTGGGGTCCACTCTTCTAAGGGACACCCCACATTAGGGGGAAAAGAGGCTACAAACATGGGTAAACTCCATGCCAAAGATCACCTACATCAGTCCATGAAACAGTTCAGAATTTTATGGACAACAATATGTAGCTGGACATACCAGTCCATAAGATGAAGGATAAGGAGAAATACATCAGATAGGACATGGTGTGGCCATCTTTAGTGGGCCCCACAAATGTCCAGACCAAAATCCCAAGCCACAATACCTTACATGCAACAAATAGACAGCAAGTAGGACACCCATGTCCAGGAAATGGACAGCCTGGGCATCCCACCTTGTTGAAATTTCTGAACATCCCAGGCCCACCAAATGGAGAGAGAGAGAGAGAGAGAGAGAGAGAGAGAGAGAGAGAGATGATCCGGCCATAAGAAGGGCTCCACCACTATAAGCCCTTCAAAATCAATCATAGCCATACATCATGCATACATTAACAAGTAAATCTTGGATCTTAAACATGAATGGGTCTAGAATCAAAATCTAAGGTGGGGATGCCACCCCCACCAGGGATCTAGGGTCTAGATGACCCAATCATGCCATGATATTAAGAAAACTGCCATGATGGGGCCCATAGAGAATGGCCCCATGCATGGATAATGCATGCACATGGTGGGCCGTAGGTCACACCCATGGGATTATGTAGGTCTCCACCATTGATTGGTGGGTCCTACACCTCCCTCATGAAAGAAAGAAGAAGATCTAAGCAAGGAAATCAGAATTTCTATTCTAGGAGAACCCCTACCTCTTGGATCTTCAATCTTCTACCATCACCATGTACCTCAAGCTTCAAGGGTCATGAATCTATGGCCAAGATGGGATTGTAATGGTGAGATGGAGGGGAAATAAGGAAGAAAAGGGGCTGGAATGGAGGGAAGATGGGTTGGGCATCCAAGGCTAGCAAGGAAAGCAAGAAGAGAAAATGAAAGAGAAGGCAGAGAGAGAAGTTGTTGTAAGGGAGTTATGATTGCATATAAGGTTTTGGGAAGAAAAAAGCAATGATGGATTTTCTTGTTTAGAGAAGCAATGATGGGTTTTTGGGGAAGAAAACTTATCATGAGTTGCTAGGTTGTAGGTAGGCTAGGTGGGGTAGCCTTTATGGGAGAAGGTCTACTAGGGTGAGCCCCATGGGAAAATGTGTACACCCACTAGGTGAGTCCCATAAACATGATCAAAGGCTCAAAATGATGTGCACCTACATCTTATGATCTACAACTCGGATGGAGGGACGAGACTCGGCATTGGAATTGCGGCGACGATGCAGACAAAATGGCATAGGTTTTGGGTCGATCCGAGTCGGGTCAATGTAATCGAACTCAAGGACGACCACAAACACTACCCGAAGGTCACGGGTCACCGGGATTTGACCGGTAGGACCACGAGACCTAAAGAAATGGCGTGCATACTTAGGTTAGGGTCTTACAACACGTGTGGCCCACTAGTCCAGTAAAATGCACGGACAGCTCGGATGTGCTGGACATGAAGCACATACATCATGGTTGGCTTCACAAGCACCATCCAAATGGATAGTGTAGATACAAAATAAATGCATCACGGTGGGTCCCACCCCCACACGTGCCATGCGTGTGGGGTGGGCCCACGTCCATGGGATATGGACGGACGGTCTGGATACAGTCGTACCTCACAGTGGGACCACAGAACTTAGTGACGTCTCCCATCAGATGAACGGTAGGATATAGAATATGTACATCAAGGTGGGTCCCACCCCCACACATGCCACACATGTGGGGTAGCCCCACGTCCATAATAGATGGATGGTTGGTAGAAACACATGCATCATGATGGCCCACAAGACTTCTGATGTCAATCCTGCAGCATTTTTGTTGTGTGGGATCCACCATCCTGGCTTCAACAGACGGTGTGGATCAACACATCATCATGGTGGGTCCACATGTGTGGCCCACTTCAACTTTGGATTAAGCTGATACTTGTGTGTTCTCTTCATCCAGGGACGTTGGACGTCCAGCGGACGGATGGCCCTAGATGGGGCACGCCATCAAGGTGGGTCCCGCATGATGGCCCACCATGGGTTGGATCAAAATGATATTTGTGTTTTCCCTTCATCTGCGCTGGCTGGATCAGGTGGGCCACACTCCATCACAAAAAAAGGAGAGAGAGAGCGAGAGAGAGAGAGAGAGAGACGATGTAGTTGAGGGACCCCACCACTATGGGCCCCTCTTAGATCACAACACATACATCAAAGTGGGTCCCATCATAAGTGGGCACTAAATCAAAATCGAGATCTAGAGCTATGAATACCCACCAATTTCGCTCCTTCTTGGCTCCTTGGAATGCTAAGCTCCTAAGCTTTCCCTTTGATGGTGGAAGATGAAGGTTGGATGGCTAGGATGGGAGATTGGGTGGTAAGAAGTGGGCCACACCTAGCTTCTCCTCTCCTTAGAAATTGTTTGGATGATTCCGTTCTTTGGTAGGATGGGATGGAGTGAGAAATGAGAGAGAGGAGTGGTGTGTATGACATGGGAAGCATGGGTCTCATTGACTTTTGGAATGAGATGAATGGGCTAAGCATGGGTTGCTTTGACTTGGTGAAGAGAGAGGTATGAGTGAGTGATAGGTTGTGATGGGATGTACTTGACTTGATTGATGTAATTGATTTGCTAGATTCTCTTGGGTTTTGCAAATGCTCGACATTTTTTCAAAATATGTGCGGGCCTACAACTCCTAGCCTGGATATCGCATCAGCACGGGAGACGCAGCGTTGAAGCCGCGATGACGGTGCGATCACAAGAGTACAAGTTTCGGGTCGAGTCGACTCGAGTTGACAAGGTGTGACTCAAGGTCACGAGCAAACACCGATTACAGATCGCGAGTCACCGAAATTCGACAGAGAGGACTGCGGGAGTCTACGGAACAATACGGTCTAGGATACGAGTCTTACAATAAATTCAATGCTATCGAGCAATCTTCGATGTCATCGAGCACCTTTCTTCGAGTTATCGAACATGTCTTCGATTGATCAAGAAAAACACCCAATATGTCCAGCAACCAACTTGACTTTCCTTTATAAATTCGATGTCATCGACCCGTTTTCGATGTCATCCAGAAGTTCTCGATGACATAATCTTTGTGATTTCTGCACCTGTTCTTTTGACTTCCTTCCTTCTCCACTTAATTTTCTTTGGATCTTGGAGTCTTGAAATCTTCAATCTTGGTCTTCAAACATCCCTTCTTTGCTATGGCAATTCTTAAGCATTAAATTCATGCTTTTAACATCCTTTTTAATCCAAACTCTTAAATTTACTTTGCAATACAAACACATGTAAAATATACCATTAAGTCATATTATGTTTGTAAAACTAAGAAATAAATGGGGGATAATATGTAATATTTGACCCTCAACATCTAGCAACTTGCAAATTAACTTATTAAAACTACTAATGTGGGCCTCCACATCTCCACCTTTTGTCATCTTGAAGTTGAATAACTGAAGCTTCAAGAGTATGCGATTCTTAAGGGACCTTTTAGCATAAAATTCTTCTAACTTCGCCCACAAACTTGTTGCGATTTTCTCCCTCAAAACATTGTAGAGAACCTCATCCATGAGACACAATCGGATAGAGGATAAAACCTTCTTATTAAGAGTATTCCAATCATCATCACTCATAGATGGTTGACGCTCCTCAAGAGCCCCATCTTCGCCTTGCTTAGTTAATTGGCTAATCATCTTAACCTTCTATAACTCAAAATTATTTTTCCCTGAGTACTTCTCAATATCATACTTAACATTTCTCATTGATACTAATCCTTCAAATTCAAGCCTACGCCCCAACGTTAGATCTGATACCACTTGTTGGGGGACCGCGGAAGCACATAGAGGCGGATCTAGGATGGCAACCCAATGGGACCAGCAAAAGGGAGAAGTACATAGAGATTTTAATGTGGAAAAACCCTTGCGGGAAAAAACCACATCACAAAACGTCAGATGAATACTATGAAAGTAAAATTAAAAAGAGAAAGAGGTTACCCGATTCGAACAACCTCGAATCTCACCCTTGCTACACCCTTTGAGCCCTTTGGATGAATTTGAAAACCGCTAGAAATATTTTCTAAACCTGTTTACACCCATATATATAGCCTTGGGAAGAATTCCAAATGGAAAAGGAAACTAAGAAAAATCCCATCCCAAACAAAAAAGATAGCTGAGAAGAATCTGAAACGGAAAAAGAAACATAAGTTTATTAAAGACATCAAATACAACAGTATTATCATTAGCAAATACCAATAACAATCTACCTTGGCCCCATCACAGCAACGGTCCGGATGATTAAAACCATGGTCCCCATTTTTACTAAAAGCATATGAAATTAAGTAGCATACATGTGCTAATGTAATTGGACCATCTGATTGCATCTCTAATCAGAAGGGATTAATCATGGCTCGGAGGAGCAAGTGGAAGAGCTGTGTCGGGGCTGAAAAGAATGGACAGTGATCACTCTCAACTGTGAAGATTTCTGTCGGTGGCCACATCTTGATCTGAGCCTCAAAGCTTGCATCTGAGAAGATGGTGTCGGAGGTGCCCCTTATGCAGACTCGTTTTACCTTGTCAACACCATCCCCAACTCCAAAATTCGGGATTCCCTGTGCCATGACTGGCATTGGGCGCAAGAGCATCGCAGCTAGTGTTGAGTCCTGTGCTTAGCAAAGACAACCCAAAGTCAAAACCAAGCCAAACTAACGTAAAAGTACAAGCCAAACGCATGGTGTTGAACTGAGTCAGTTCTGACCCAGCTCGAGTCAACTCAGAAGAGTTTACACAACTTGTCCGAGTCTTAAAACCATTGTTGCAACTGCAGTTTACAAGAACAAAAACTCAACTGGACTCAAAACCATTTATTAGATTTTTCTAGAGTCTTGATGAAACTCGTTGAGTCGACTCAACTCAGGCGAGTCAAATAGAGGGTTTTTTTTTTTTTTTTTTTTTCCCTTCTTCAACTATGGTTGTAACTATAGAAATGTTGTAAAATCAGTATTTTAAAAATCAGACATGAGACCAACCTATTTTTTGGGGTGGTCCAGTCCAAACTGGTCTTGGTTGAATTCCAAACCAAGGATTTGAACTTCACCAAAATTACAAGGTTTGATCAGTTGGTTCACTGAGCAAAATGCAGTTACCAAACGGTTCCTGCCCAAAATGAGCTTTTCCGTGACCCAACCCATTTCTCTAGCTGGTTCCAACTAAGCAAATCCAACCTTCAATTGCTATGAATTTTATAATTAGTCTCGCTGACTCGGAACAACTCTGGCGAGTTACCTCATGATGCAAGCTGCGTGAGCCATGGGTGAATCTAACTAACTCACCCGAGTCGGGGTGACTCATGTTGTTGAACCAGATCAGGTCTGATGAGTCTGAGTCAATGTCGAGTCTCACAAACTCATACACGTCTTAAAACCATAAGATTATCAAAGTTTTAAAACAAAGATTAAGAATACTAACAAATGGGCCATGTTGGTGGATAACCAACTTGGTAAACCCTCAGCGTGTAGATGCTTGTAGCATGTGGACAGTCAAATCATCAATGACAATTAATATATATATATATATATATATATATATATATATATATATAAATAAATGGATGGTTTAAATCAAAGGTCCCATAATTAAAGAAGTCCAAGAAACCATTTAGCATTTTGATCAGATGACCATAACTGTCTCCATATGGCTAAAAGCACTAGAGCATACTAATTAGCTAAGGTAAATAGCATGAATTGATGATTCATCTAATTTGTATGCGACATGTATTAGCCAACTCAGTACCCTGTTGAGTCCAATCCAGTTTAAAACCATGAGTCAGCTTTGAAAATGTGCCCAACTTGGACGAGTCAGCCTCATGTTTTGAAGACTTGAACGAGTCTAATGCGACTGATCTGAGTTGACTCGGACTTGGTTGGACTCAATCTAGTTTGGAACAATGACTCACCCTGACTCGGACAAGTTACAACTTAACCAGGGTCAAATGAGTCAGGCTGAGTCACCCTAAGACTCTACCTAATCTTGCCTTAATTGACTCGGAATGAAACGAGTTGGGTCAGAGTCACTGAGTCTTCAATCCATTCTAAAAACATTTTCTCCTTTACTCTTAAGTCTTACCTCATCAGGGCTTAGATTATAAAGGAGTTGGCGCTGATATTCCTTCTTCAATAAAATACTTGTGGGAGGCTTATCTGGTCCTAACCCAAACCATATTTCATACATTTTGAGGAAATCTGGCCAATTTGCCTGCTGTAAAATAAAATGATGTTAGCAACTAACGTATATCATAAATAGTCGATGTGGACACTTTCATACATTGGATTGTGGATGGTCCATTGGCCATGGACCATACTTCATGAGCCACCATTCAAAGACAACACCGAGCATAGGATTTTAATCATCAGATTGATAGCCTATAATGATTGGATCAGCCCGATTTTTGGAGCATCTGACTAAAGTAGTGAGGTGGACTTCTTTGGACGGGTTGGATCATGAATGATTATACACAGACCACAATATGGGTCCCACAACAACCTGGTACAACCGTGTGTTGCTGTGGCACCAATGCAACTGGTGGGCACCTCTTGGGAAAATCTCATCCGTCAAATTAGCAGCCATCAAATGGATTGGAGACAGAACCAGGCAATTGGAAAATTTAGGCCATAAGTAGAGATTGTCCCATCCGTGTAATTTTTCTGTTGTCTCCCATTAATATTGGGGCCCATCTGATGGACGATTCCTTTGACCGGATTAGAAAATAATGCATAGAATTACAGACTTTGTGTGGTCCTTGGAATGGTAGCGATGCTGCAAGTTCTCCAAAGGACGGTAACATTGCTGCGTTCACATAGATGGCGACTACCACTTTGTTCACGAATTTGTTCATCGCGTCAGTTACATTCATCCCTCCAAAGCTGTGGCCCACCAAAATCACCTGATGATGGAAAAAAAGTAAAAAAAAAAAAAAGGTTATAGTGGGCCATATTCATCAGGTGGGACCCTCCAGGGGCGCATTCGTGGATATAAAATCACCTTTGACATCCACTCATTAATTAAGTAGGCTACACAAGTATGAGAAATGGAGATGATCACTGATGAAAATTCAATGATATATTCGGCACATTTGATGATGGGCGGGTATGAATTACATGAGATGGAATGTTCAATGTGGATCCCAACTGATAAATGTCGTGAGAATCTAAACGCATGCAGGGAATCCCATCATCAACCTCTCTTGCAAATATCCATAGCATTTCTTTCTCAAATGGTGGCTTATCCAGTGTAGGCGTAGCATACGTGAGATTAATTAGTCCAAACCAATAATATCATGGCCCCATGATGGATGGTCCACGTACGTGAGTGTGGAAGACAGAATAAGCACCATTATATATATATATATTATATATAGGGAAAAGGTACTATGCGCTCGAGCGTAAAGCGGTCGTCCGTTAGGTCGAGCTGGGTGGGCTCCACTGTGATGTCTTTCGAACATCAAAACCGTCCACCAGATGTACCATTCCATGGTGGGCCTGGAAGGCCCAAAATCAAGTCAATCCATGACTTTAGTGGGCCACACCACATACATAAGTGCAGAGGGGCCGTGCACCATTAAAACATTCATTACCATTTTTGAGGGCCCACCGAGATGTGTTATGAAAATCCAGCCCATCCATTATGTGTGTCCCACTTTAATGAGGGTTCAGACCAAGTTTCAGGTGCATGGAAAACTCAGGTGGGTCCCACCAATGCTTTTATATGTTTTTGGCATGTATACTTATGGTTTTAGATGGTGTGGCCCACCTAAGTCATGGATTGACCTGATTTTGGGCCTTCCAGGCCCACTATGGAATGGTGCATCTGGTGGACGGTGTTGATGTTCGAAAGGCATCACGGTGGGGCCCACCCAGCTCGACCTCACGGACGACCACTTTACGCTCGAGCGCATAGTATATATATATATATATATATATATATAGGGAGATGGTCACCTGCGCACCTTTTCACGTGAGCACCAATGAGCACCTTTGCACACGTGTCATGTATACAAAATCTGAACGGTCCAAGTGATGCCGCACACCTTGAAATACTATAGGCCCAATTTTCAGCCTGATACAAAACTCTGGTGGGCCATGGCAAAAGGAAACAGTTTCCTCCCTTGATTTGCATTTCTCTTTGCTATGGCTCATAGTCATGGATCAGTATATATCAAGGGTGTGTATATACCGTTTATATATGATATATATATATATATATATATATATATATATATATATATATATATATATATATATATATATATAATTTGATAGGAAAGTGAAGTAAAAGCCCGTTAGAGATGACGAGACTCAACAACAAGATGGAGAGAATTCTGAACACATTCTGACGCATTGATGCATACGCAGGTTCTCATGTAAATAGTTAAGCTAGATATATATAAATCTATTTGTCCATCCACTATATATTCTATTAAGAGTGTGAGACATTGAGATCTTATGATTCAGTCACGGGAATGAACCCTCAACTTCATAAGTAGACCAATGGGGATGCCTTTCAAATGTAATCACTTATAATCCATAATGATTGATTTTATTTATGCTTGTGCATGAAACTTTCAATAAACCAATCAAGATACACACTTATTTACTTTTGAGATAAAAATGTATTTTGTTTGTAAATATTACCCACAAAAAAATTCTATCTTCCATTCAATTTGACACCTTAAAATAAATTTTTGTAGAGCGGGTTACAGACACTTTCATGTCCAAGATGGACTAGAGAAGGCCCGATCAGAGGCGGGAGTCATCAAGACCGTCAGAACCTTAAAATAAGCATATCTCGCAAACCGAAATGAGTTATTTGACGTGTCATATATGATTTTGAGGTAGGACGAGCTACTTTAGCCAACCAATCTGGTTATACCAAGTTACCCACGCCGAATTTGCGAAATTCCATCATATTGACGGCTGAATTCCATGTTTAGTTTTGTTTTTACTATAAATAGTAAGTTTTAGTTTGATTATTACTCTTCATCTGTTGGGCTTTAGGAGTTGTGTCCAACATTAAAAGTTCTTAGAATAATTAGGAGAATAATGTGGTTAAGCCACATAGGACACTTACTAAAAATAAACTATATCTCAATTTTAAAAAGTACAGTTTCATAGCTGATAGCCTGTTGTTTATGGGTTTTGTCATAACATCCACCGGCATTTGGGTGGATGAGGAGAAGGTGAATGCAATCAGAGAATGGCCGGTTCCCACAAATATTCATGAAGTGCAAAGCTTTCATGGACTGACGATATTCTATTATCGGTTCGTGAAAAATTTCAGTACCATTGTGTCACCAATCACAGATTGTATGAAGAAATGACAGTTTCAGTGGATTGACGAAGCTGACAAGAACTTTGCCGAAATTAAGCGCAGGTTATTCACGACCTCAGTTATTGTACTTCCCAACTTTGACAAACTGTTTGAAGTCGAATGTGGTATTTTATATGTCGGGATTGGGGGAGTTTTGTCTCAAGAAAGTAGGCTGGTAGCCTTCTATAGTAAAAAACTTAGCAATGCATGCAATAAGTTGTCTACATATGAGATCGAGTTCTACGTAGTGGTCCAGACACTGTGACACTGACAACATTATTTAATTCAAAGGAAATTCATACTTTACACAGACCATCAAGCTCTCAAATTCATTAATAGTCACACTAACATTAACCGTGTACATGCTAGATAGATCTTATTTTTACAAGAATTTACATTCGTGCTAAAACATAAGTCTAGGCAACAGAACAAAGTAGCCGATGCACTAAGTCATCGTATAACTTTGTTAGTCACTATGAGAAATGAAGTTGTCAAGTTCGAGCGCCTCAAGGACATATATACCGACGATGGCGACTTCAAGGATGCATGGGTTAAATGTCAAGAAGGTCACCACGGCGACTTACATATGCAAGATGGGTTCCTTTTCAAGGGGAATCGATTGTGCATCCCAAAAGTTTGTTAAGAGAACGGATAATCCAAGAGCTACATGGAGGTGATCTTAGTGGACACATTAGGCGAGACAAGAAGCGAGCTCTTGTAGAAGAGTGGTATTACTGGCCGTAATTGGTACGTGATGTGGGAAAAGCAGTTCAACGTTGTTATATTTGTCAAAACTCTAAGGGACAATCTCATAATATGGGCCTCTACAACCTGTTACCCGTGCCTGATGCCCTTGGGAGGATTTATCTATGGACTTCGTACTTGGTCTCTTATGAACACAATGCGGCATGGATTTGGTGTTTGTGGTAGTAGATCGTTTCTCCAAGATTGTGCACTTAATTTATTCCATACAAGAAGACTCTCGATGCAACATACATGGCGAATCTATTTTTCAGAGAAGTTGTGCGGCTACACGGGGTTCCCAAGACTATTACTTCTGACCATGACACGAAGTTTATTAGCCACTTTTGGTGAACTTTGTAGACTCGATTCGATACAGGACTTCAGTTCGGCAGCGCCTACCACCCACGGACTGACAAGCAGACTGAGGTTGTGAATCGCACGTTGGGAAACCTCCTTCAATGTATTTTAGAAAAAAAAACCGAAGTAGTGGAATTTGGCCTTGTCTTAAGTAGAATTCAGATTCAACAACATGGTGAACCGCTCAACAGAGAAATCCCCGTTCCAGGTTATTTACAGACGAGTACCTCGCCACACATTTGACTTAGTCCCTCTGCCCAAGCTCTCAGGCATGAGCATTGCAGCATAACATATGGCAGACAGGATTATGGGCATTTATGTGGAGGTACAAACCAAGCTACATGCCTCAAACGAAAAGTATAAAGAGCAAGCGGACAAACATCGGCGACAAAAAGTATTCGAGGTGAGCGACTAAGTAATGGTCCATCTGCGCAAAGAAAGATTTTTAATCGGAATGTACAACAAGTTGAAAAATAAAAAAAATTAGATCGGTACCAATCATCCGAAAGATCAATGACAACGCTTATATTGTTGATCTTCCAGATGACATGACGATCTCACGAACTTTCAACATCGCGGACCTGACCGAGTGTCATGAACCAAAGCAAGATGTGAACTCGATGACGAGTTCTTTTGAAGTGGAGGAGACTGATGTAGAGCGGGTTGAGGACAGTTACATGGCCAAGATGGATCAAAAAGAGCCCAGTCAATGACAGAAGTGATTTGGACCGTCGGACCTTAAATCTGGCGTATCTCGCAATCCGGAATGAGTTATCGGATGTAAAAATATGATTTTGGGGTAAAACAGGCTACTTTAGCCAACCAACCCCGCTATGCCAGGCTACGCAAGCCGGATTTATGAAATACAGCCAGATCGACGGTCGTTTCCCTATTTTAATTCCATTTTTACTATAAATAGTAAGTTTTAGTTTGATTATAACTCTTCATCCGTTGGGCTTTAGGAGTTGCGCCCAACGTGAAAAGAGCTTAGAAAAATTAGGAGAACAGCTTGGCAAAGCCAAATAGGACACTTACTATTTTTGGCTGAAAACCTTGCGCACTAGTGGACATCACGACCGTCTATAAATAGTAAGTTTACCATTTATAGTAAGTCACGAATTCTAAGACTTTTAGTTGTAGTTTGATTCTGATTTCTTTCCCATTGCTTGGTATCCCTATTTAAAGAGTTATGAATTCATTTTTTATTTATTCATTAATCAATTTTAAATTTATTAGAATTTATTTCTATTTTGTTGCTTTCTTTCCTCGTGGATTCGAGAAGTCTCTCTGAGGAGTCTAAAGAAGTTTCATGGACTCGGAATAATTATCCTCGTGCTCGACCTCACGTCCTTCCCTGCATCAATTTTTCATCTCATTTTAAGGGATGAGCATAAAAATGAGGCCGATCCAAAGCTCAAGTGGGACAATAAATGTGAAACAGTGGGGATTGAACACGCCAAAACATTTGTGGGTCATGGAATGTTTATAACAAATCCACCCTATCCATCTGCTTTTTCAGCTCATTTTATGCCATGGGCCCAAAACAAGGCCAATACCAATATCCAGTGGGCCACACAATAGGAAACAGTAGTGGGATTAAACTCCTACCATTGAAATAGATTAGGTCTATCTTGGAGCAAACGTTGAGCTTCGGACCCATCTCATTTTGATGCCAATCTCATAAAATGAGCTGAGGAAACAAATGAATGGGATGGATTTGTCACAAACATTAAGATTAGGTTGGCATGTGAACGTGTACTAAGGTAAGGAGGGGAAGATTGACAAGAACGGCAATGGGATCAACAGTTTCGCTAATACGAAAATATAAAAATTAATTATTCATGTATGCAACTAACAGTGGATGGTTTGCAAACCATGGGCAGGTTCTGAGAAACAGTTTAAAAGCAGGAGGTTTTAGGTCCGTAGCCCAAAAGGCACGCTTACATATGGAAAAATCCCTGTGTGAAACAATCTTAATGAGATCTCGAACAGATCCGTTCATGGGTAATAGCCAAGGCAACCTCACATGTAAATGCATGCATTTTATTGTGCACACCTCCGTAACAGTCTAAAGTAGACCGAGCCTTTAAATCGATGGTACCCAATAATATCTTGTAGCATTAACCACATTAAGAATTATGCATTTCACCCTGACCACCAGGTGCATCGCTCCCTATTATCCTCAGGGCTCAAAACTCACTCCATCCATGGTTAGGTGGACTACACGATTAGAAACAATATACAAGGGCAACGCCACCCTCCAAACTATTACCTTTAGTGTGGCCGACTTGAATAACAAATGGGCCTGATTTTTGGGACACGTATCTAAACTTCGATGTGGCATCTAATGGTTGGAGTGGATTTCATATACCATCGTGATGGGACAAAGTCAAGTCAGGCATCTCTCTTCCAACAGTTTCCTCTGGTGTGGCTCACTTATTTTATTTTATTTATTTATTTTTTTTTTCTGGGTTAGCTTGTTAATGGTGTGACTCACTTGAATCAAAGGTGAACTTGATTTTTTTGCATTGTGCCTAGTGTAAAATCTACTCGTTAGATGTGTACCCCCACAGTAGGTTCAAGATTAAGAAATCAGGCTCACATGTGATTCAAGTGGGTCACACCAAAGGAAAGAGGTTGAGAGAGAGACTCATACACCCTTGATTTTACAAGGACCACCGTGATGATTATATAAAATTCATGATGCAACAATTAAATCACTTCATCATAAAATTTATACACGGTGCCTAAAATTTAACCCACTTGTGATTCAAGTGGGGCCATAAAAAGAGTAGTTCGGAGAGTGAAGGTTCCCTATTCAGTAAACCATATATATTATCTAGTTGAATCATGGATGGAGCTGATTTTTAGGTCCTGGACCTAACAAGGAGTGGTTCACCTAGTAGTTGGGGTGTCCACCCTAGCCGTTGACCACTTTCCTCATCCGTGAGACCACCACACTAATGATAATTATTGGCACATCATGGGGCTTGTCAATAATTTTCTAATAGTCTCTTTTATGCATAATTCCAATAATTTTCTAATAGTATTTTCTATCCATGATTATGCATAATTCCATTAAACAATAGTCATAAGCTAATACACCTTGCTGATTTTTCCTTGTCTTAACCTTTGGGACTCAATTTCTTTAGATGTTACCTACTTTCTTTGAAGCTTATGACGGCCTGTCATACCCTACGTTATATCCCGGGTGGTAGACTCCCTGGACTTTCAACACCGGGTCAAGGGTTCGAGTACCCATGGTGGTGAAATCTCACGGCGTGCTTGTGTGGGGTGTGTGCATGTGGCGTGAGTGTGTGGGGTGTGTGTGCGTGGGTAAAATTTTAAAAAAAAATAAAATAAAATAATAAAAATAAAAATAAAAATAAAAATACCCTACGTTATATCCCGAGCTAATCATGGCTTGGCCAAGTCAAGTCAAATCAAATCACATCTAATTTTCACTTCCAGCTTACTCACGAACGAAGCACTTCTAAGTATTAAAACTGTGGTTATACCTTCCAATCCGGTAGAAATTTTCGTAATCAATATCCACATGCATTGGGGTCTATAATATCCACGGCCTGGATGACCCCAAAGAAGGGCCCCGAAATATAGAAAATAGCAATGCTTCATTTTATCTTCTCCTTCTATATTAACGACAATGAAATAATGAAAAACCACATACATCTTTTCTTTGATACATGATAACAAGAAATTACCTTTTCATCCTCCGACAAAGCAGACATGAAATCGATAAGTGGCTTGTTGTACGCATCAAATGTAAGGATCGTATTAGCATCCGACGGGTTGATGCCGGCACCGGCAAGGTCTACGCATGAAACCTTGTGACCTTTATTCTCCAAAAGACTCCGGACTTTGAACCAGCACCATCCTCCGTGCGACGCACCATGCACGAAAACAAAGTGATAGCTCATTTCACTTCCTCCGCCGCGGCAAACCGAATTATTTTTCCTTACTCGTTAAGAAGAGGTGATTGTGCCTTTTTATACTACAAATATCTACTCTTTGGAGCTTTACTCCTACCCTTGTAGGAGCCACTCCGAACCACTCATCCGTTGGGACTAATCTTGAAAACGATGGATGCCAAAAATACATTCGTGGTATGATCTTAGCCACTAATTCCAGGATCTTGAATATTATAAATGGGTGGTTAGAAATGTGCAAGAAACTGTAGATTTATCCAATCTATGGATTGAATTATCTGATTGTTGTGATTCTGACATATGTTCAATCCATTTTCCATTATACAATAGATGAAAGGTTTGGACCACATATATATGTACCGGATGTTCCTATACGGGGAGACTGATGACAAACTTGATAAATGCCCCCGTACAGCGTTGCATGTTTCTCTTGTCTGGATATGCCCCGACCTTTCAATTTCATCATTCCGTGAGTCATTTTTCAACATCTAATTTCTTTGCCATGTCAAACATGTGCAGAAAGACATCAAAAGTCGGAATATTATTATAGTTCTAAAACCCAGTGAGTCAACTTAAAACTGGGATGAGTTAACTCAACTCCATATTTGAGCCTCTAGAGCGTTCAGCTCTTCTTCTTATTCAAAAAGAAGACCCACTCGACTGTTACGGCATATAAGTGGTACCATCGAGCCATATAACATTTTTGAGTGAAATTGATTGTAGTTCATATAATTGAGAAATGCTCACACACAGCTAGTTCGACATTGCATTTTCGTCCAACTAGTTGATTAATTCAAGGACCAATTAATGCTATTTAATACCAAGAAAGAAATGTTATTCTAACCGGAAAAGTAGCTGGCAGTGGTGGCCCCACTATAGTGTTAAAGTGAAATCCACCCCAACCAATAGGTGAGGTAGACATATCTTTGCCATTTATAGACACTCATACTGTGTGGTACGCTACACAAGATATTGATCTTTCCTTGGAACTTGACTATATTTTGGGAACGGGTGCGGGAGGGACGCCAGCAATGATATTTTACGGGGCCATACGTTGATGTGTATGTGAGATCAAATCTGACCATTATACATATACGTGTAAACAAATCTGACCATTAGATGTGTAATCCCATGATAGAATAGTATCCAAAATATCAAGATGATATGTTATTAATTTGAGGCACACAAAAGAAAATAGTCAGGAGAGATGTTCCCCCTCGATTTTTATAGGCCCACTATAATGTGTATGCAAAATCCATTACACCCATTAGATGCGAAACCAAAAGATTGGCTTAAAGCTAAAAACTCAAGCTCAAATGTGATTCAAGTGGGTCACATTTAGGGAATAGTGTAGAGAGTTAGATTTTCCGATAAAATTTTTCCAATAAATGTGATCCAAATGAAGTAAAATGGGCAGGTTTTTTGGCCCTGGGTCAAACAGAGGGTGACTCTCACTTTAACACCATAGTGAGGCCCACCCAAGCTGGGTACTCTTTTGCCAAGTAACCTCCAGCAGCTTCTCTCCGCAAGAGAGGATTTATTAACATTAGTTAGAGCTGGGCATCGGACCGAGTCGGATCGGATTGGGTCTCACTCGATCCTACCCGACATCTGAATGAGTTAATCCGAACTCGATCAGATCCAGGGTCGAGTTCGAGTTCGGGACACCTGAATCAAACAGATCCGTTGTACAATTGTCCTCACCCGAACCGATTCCGACTCGGTCAAAAAAACCGAGTCGGATCGGGTTAGATATGATTCGAATAGGATTAGATTTGTGGTCAAACTATGATGTATGTGTTATATCTAAACCGCCCATCCATTTGTAAAGTTCGTCTTAAGGCTTGAGCCGAAAAATAAGACAGATATAAAGATCAGTTGGCCCACACTACAAAAAAACAGTGGGGGATTGAACATTTACCATTGAAATCCTTTTAGAGATCATGGAAGTTTTAGCGTAATATGAAATTTTTTTTCCTCTTCATCCATATATTTTTAACCTTAATAATAGATTAGATGGAAAATAAACGTTATGATGGGCCCTACGAATTTTTTAACGGTGAAAATCATTATTCTGGCTGCACTTTGTGGTGTGGTCCAGTTGATCATTTGATATGATTGTTTTTTTATTATAATGCTCCAAAATGATCTCGAAATATGGATGAACATTGTGGATATAATAAATACATAACTGTGGGGTCCATGTAACTTTGATCTCATTTAAGCCATTGTACCGTTCATACAATTTGGAGCTCGAGGCCTGCCTTTACTCCTCTTTGCACGACACGTCTGAACGTGCTGGGCAAGAAATGCCTAAAGGCTACAGCCTATATACTGATGATGCTGACGGTGACGGGTTAAGTTGGCGTGCGTCACCAAGTTCCGTGGGCTCCACTATGATATATGTGTTATAATCTGCACCGTTCATCCATTTTTAGATATCATTTTAGAGAATGAACCAAAGAATGAGGTAAATAAAAGTTTGTAGTGGACCACACTAAAGAAAACAATTGGGAAAGTGATTCCCACCGTTGAAACTATCCTAAGGCCCACCATAATGTTTATTTGAAATCCAACTTGTTCAAAAGTTTAAAAAGACATGAAATAAGAGAAAACACAAATATAAGCCTGATCTAAAACTTTCATGGCCTTTAAATATTTTCAATGGTGGGCGTCACTGTCCCACTTTTTTCTGTTCTAGGGTCCACTGGAGCTTTGGATTTAACCCGTTCTTTGGGTATTGCCCTAAAATGATCTCTCCAGATGGATGGAAGGTGTGGATATAAAACATACATTATGGTGGGGCCCATGGAACTTGTCAACGTAACTTCACTATTCAACGGCTAGTCTCGCTACTCAACCTGTCACTATCTGTCTCACAAACGTGTTGCGGACGCAAGTGGTTTACAGCACGTATCTAAGTAAACTCTGGTGGGGCCACCGTGAATGCATGTGGTTTATCCACGCCGTCCATTCAATTTTTCAGATCATTTTAGTCGTTGAACTCAAAATTGATGCATATCCAAAGCTCAATTGGACCATACCATAGGAAAAAGTAGAAACATTGATTTTCACCATTAAATCACACCGGATCGAATCGGGTTGGTCCAGATCGGATCCAAACGGAACGGATTTCGGGTCGGGTCGGGTCAGATTTACTACTTACCCGATTCCGATCCGAATAATGTTCGGATCTGCTTGCTCCTACCCGATCCTAATCGATCCAGGCCATCGGTTTTGTTCGAATCGGGGCGGATTGGGTCGAATCGGGTCGGATACGCCAGATCGGGTCCATCTTGCACACCTCTAACATTAGTATGTAAATTAGGCAATGAATTTCAAGGGGCGTGGATTGGATACTGACAAGGTTAGTAGCCAAATCGCTACTGAAGTGACGTCACCAAGCTCTGTGGACCCCGCCATGATGCATGTGTTGTATCCATACCTTCCAACCATTTTTAAAGATCATTTTATGGCATTACAAAGAGAATGAGATAGATCTAAAGTTCAAGTGGATCCCACCATGGAAAATAGTGGAGACAGTGACATCCACCATGTCACCGTTGAAAACTTCTTAGGGGCCACAGTAGTTTCCGATGAAGCTGATATTTTTGTTTTCACTTCATCTATCTCTATGTTAACTTATGAATAGGATGGATCTCTAAAATACATCACTGTGGGCCCTATAAATGTTTCAACGGTGGGTGTGATGGCTCCCACTGTTTTCTGTGGTGGGTCCACTTGAAATTTAGATCTATCTCATTCTCTTTGTAACGCCATAAAACGATCTCTAAAAATGGTTGGGCAATATCAATACAACACATGCATCATGATGGGGTCCACAGAGCTTGTTGACATCACTTCAGTAGCAATTTGGCTACTGACCTTGTCAGTATCCAATCTGCGCCCGATTTCAACTGAAAATGGGATGAATTAATGTATATGAAATCTAGTCCATTAATTTGGTAGGATTTCTTTTAAACATGTGAAGGAGATAAATTATTATTTTTAATGATTAATGGTATGATATCTATTTACAAAAAAAATAGAGCTATTAGAAATTAATTTTAGCCGTACATATTTAACTTGTATGTGTGGCTTCAGTGATAATGATTGGTTATTAAATTTTAGCATATAAAATATAATTAGTAGGCCTTATTTAATGGACAGGCCGCATCTTTGACATATAATTTCTATCATACTTATGTAAAACTTGATACTGTGGATCTCACATGTGGTATATTACTTGGGATAGAAAGGTAATTTTTTGCTATTAAATACACAGCTAGTTGGACCAATTTGATTAGTCCAACTAGTTGTGTGTGAAAATTACTCTATATAATTTACATATTTTCAGGTATTTTAAACTCACACACCACCTTAATACTTTAATTTAATTATTAAAATATCGAATCAAGTAAAGACTCGTTTGATTCTTCCAGTTGGTAAAACTCAGCTAGATATTGAATCAAGTTGCGTTTTGCAACTGAGAATAGATGTGTGGATAGCTGTATGTTCTCTGTATATCTCTGATGATTTTATTCCATTCAATTTGGCAGTATTGATCAAGATTCTTACTTTGCGGTTGGATCAGTTCCATCATCTCAATACTGCTTTGTGATTATTTGAGGGTTCTACCAGAGGTGACATGGGGCGGACCAATTGTGATGGTCCATTATTGCCAGAATTCTTCTAGCGATAAAGCTTTAGAATTAACCTAGCCCAATGGAATGTGGTTCAATGGTTGTGATTATTTTTTCCAATTTTTTGAAAGTGATCCAGTCTATCAGATTGCAAACCGACACTTGCGATCAATGACGGTTTTTATTAAAAAATTTTAAAAGGATGACCTGACTCTCATCATATCTCAATCCAAGTGATCGATTTGGTCTTTATTGAAATAGTTTTTGAGATTTTTCGAAAGATGATCTGGTCCATCGGGTCATAATCCAACAATTTTGGTCAATGATGGCTTTTATTAAAATGTTTTTGAAATTTTTTGAAGATGATTCGGTCCATCGGGTCACGATCCAACGGTTACGATGCTAGCTTTTATTGAAATATTTTTTGAGATTTTTTAAGATGATCAAGTCCATCGAATTGTGATCCAACGATCGCGATCAATGTTGGGTTTTATTGAAATATTTTGGAGATTAAAAAAATAAAATGATCCGGTCTAACGAATTACAATCGATGTTTGTTTTTTTGGAATTTTTTTAAATTTCAAAAGATGATTTGGTCCATCGGATTATGAATCGACAGTTGTAATGAATGCCGATTTTTATTGTGATATATTTTATGTGATTTTTGAAAGATGATTTGATCCATCAAATTGTAAATCGACTGTCGCGATCGATGTTGGTTTTTATTGTAATATATTTTTTGTGATTTTTGAAAGATGATCCGGTCCATCGGATAGTGAATTGACAGTCGTGATCAATGTCGATTTTTACCAGAAGGCAGACTTAGCACGTCATATTTGTGTAACACCCAGAAAATCGGCACCCAAGTACATAAACTCCGATCCCAAGTTCCCGAGTGTTAACCAAATGAAAACGCATGTGTGACCTCGTTCAGATTCACATTTATTTCACACATGCGATTGATGTTGGCCCATCTTAATTTAGACAATCCAAACATTCTTTCCTGTTGATTCCCTCTGCTCACATACTTCCAAATCTGCCGATTTGACCCATATCTCCCTTATGTCTCCCCCTTTTGTCTTCTTCTTTATCCTTCTTTTGTTCCCTTCTTACGGGCCCATCTTGACCCTTGGTGTTGGGTCCCAAGAAGGTTTTGTTCATCTTTGAACCATCCTTCGGGTTATTTCTTCATCTCATGGCTTAGATCCAATAATGATGTCTCACTTGCATTGATTGAAGATAGTATTGGATGGATGTGGGTATTGAAATGATTGTTGGGGCAGCAATGAATGCCCCTAAGATGGTTGGAATTTCATATTTTCTTGATGAGCTTGTAGATGAGAGTTTTTATGGTTTTGGTGGATTGGAGAGGGAGGTCATAAGTGGTGGTATTGATCAATTGGATATGCACCATGGATGGGTTGGTTGATGGTGTGGATGATGTTAGTAATGAAAAAGAGGGGCTAACCTTCTTATTAGATGGTTGGGATGGCATGGATATTGCCTTGGATGGGTTACATCAACCTCTTAATGGCTTCGATAAGAGATCCATCCATTCAATTTGTCTTGATTTGATGATTGAATGTGGAGATCATGTTCCTTCAACAATGGACGATGCTAACGGCCGATGGTTACTTTCGATGGCCAGGATGATGTGAAGGGGATTTAATACCTGCAAGAAGGTGGAGATCACTTTTAGTAGAAGGATTGAAGTACAAGAGGAGAGATACTTACGTCTTGGAGAGGATGACCAGGAGAAGGGCACTCACGAGAGGCCTCCACAAGTTGAATAGAAGGATTGGAGGGTGTTTATTTTGGAAACCTTGTATGAACTTATTTCTTCCTTGCATGTGCATGGATGAGGAAAAAACTCTCTTTTTATGTTTTTGTCTTTTGTAAATCACACATGAATTGAGATGTAGGAAAATAAAAATTTGTGCTAAGTGCTTGTTTGTCTAAGTGAGTGTGATTTGGATTTTTGTACCAAAATGTAAGAATTAGAACATTTGCTCAACCGGATGTTGAACCCAATTTTTGAATCGTTTACTAAGGGTCCTGATTCCCTTAATTAAGGTAATGCGAAATTGTATCATGCCCCTAGGATTTGGGAAGAGCTTAAGAATTCTTGACTCATGGTTTTCATCCTTGAATTTGATGAATATTTCTGTTGCTCAGACCTTTTGTGTATCTTTTTTTTCTTTTTCTTTTTCCATTATTACCTGCAACGTCCTTCTGGGTTTTCACTGCATCTGGTTTGCTCGTCATTTTTTTTCATGGCATCATTTCAAGTTTTCACCACACCTTGGGTATTTGATCTTGCCTGCCCCTTGGCACCCTTTTGAATTTTTACCAAATCCATTGCATGCCTATTGTTTTTACTTAGAGCACCCTTTATGGATTTTCACTCCACCCATCTTGTTTAGGCATGATTTTCTTCTTTTGGTTTTTCTCATATTTTTCCTTTTATTTTCTACAACAGTTGAGGGCTTCGATTTCCATTCTTGCCAGGGGTGCACATGGAACTGGTAGAACTAGTAAATCGAACCAGAACTGACCAAACTGCATGGTTTGGTCTGGTTCTGAAGTGCACCGATTTTGGTTCCAGTTCTGAAAATCAAAGAACCGATTAGTTTGGTTCGGTTCTCGGTTTGGGGTCTTGTAGAACCGAACCATGAACCGAATCCTAAAACTGAACTTGGAACTATTAGTTCTTGATGCAGAATTGCCGAAGGACCTTGCTGTGAATTGGATATGGAGATTTGAAGTAATGAATGGCTTACCTTGTTTTGATGCTATTGTTCTAGATAAGGATGTTGAGGTCTTCCTTTCCTAACACCCTTTAGAGAAGATACGATGGGGCTCAAGCTTCTGTTGATGGTGTTAGATTGGGGACCTAGCCCTGTTAATATAGGTTAGAGGCGTGAAGAGTTTAAAACCGATCAAAACTCCTCTCCCCAAGGCTCCACACGAATTGGTAATCCTAGTTCGTCTAAAATGTTGTATGCATATCACAGTTATAGCACTCCACCCCTTTTATGAATTTCTGCATGTATCACAACTTAGTGGGGCCTACTGGTACACCTGATCATATTATCCAACCTTTAGGTTAATCTAAACTATTGATCAATAAGGCCCACCTTAAAGGATTCTCATAGGAATTGAACCGTAGAACCGAACTCGGAACCAAACCTGGAACCAGATCGAGTTTACAATATATTTTAGTTGTCTGTTTGATTCATGATTTATGGTTTACAATGTGCCCTTTGATTGTTTCCGTAAGTATCTTTTTGTACACCTTACACAATATCTAAACCATTCATCAAATAGATCACAACATGAATGGACATGGACTGGGATATATATATATTATATATATATATATATATATATATATATATATATATATATATATATATTATATATATGCAATTGGGTTGGATTATAAAAAGCCCAAAACCATAGAAATGAACCGGTTTTTATAGTCTGGTTCCGGTTCGGTTCTACGGTGTAAATTAATGGTCCGGTTTTGGTTCCAATTTTCCTGGAACCATTAGGAATAGTTCGGTTCTGGTTTCACCCCAGAATCGGACCGAACTGACCCGTGTGCACCCCTAATCCTTACCAGTCGATTGGCTTACTTTTCCAACCATGTCTTAAGGCACGATAGCAAAACTGTTGACTCAAACTGAAGTCATCTGGAAGGGAATGGGTTAGGGTTGGAACTTGCTTCTTTTCAGGTTGATCTTTTTCTCTTTTTCTATTTTCTTTAGTCTTTTCTTGTTACATCTTTTTTTTATTTATATTGCATGCTTCTATTTATCCTTACTTTTTTCTTATTTTCTCTTTATTTCTTTTTTTTTTTTTTTTAAATTTTGTTCTCTTTTTTGTGAACTCTAGTATGCTCAGCTTGATTTATCATTAGAAAAAAGAACATGGCAGACATACTATCTTGATTTATTATGGGGCTCACCTTGAGGTTTCTATGAGATCCACTCCAACTATTGGAAGTGTAATATGGACCATCCAACTAGCTGTCTGAATTAAATGCTAATTAACGTTAATAAATGATGCCCGTGAAAAAGTTAATTAACAAGGGAGACGAGTGGCTGGCTTAGGATGGCCCCACTTGGGTGTTTGTGTAAAATCCACCCCAACTATTAGATAAGTCACCCCATGTTACACCCAGACCATGAAAATCATATCCATCTATGGTTCAAGTAGACCACGTGATCAAAAGTAATGTGCAGAAAAGCTAACCTTCAAAATTTGTTTCCCTTTGCATGGCCCACTTGAATCATGCATGGCCCTGCATTTTAGGCATCAAGCCTGGCATTTGGTGTGGCGTATAATGCATGGAATGGATTTTACATGCTCATCAAGTTGAGCCTGGTAACAATCAAGGGTAGACGTCTCTCTCAATTGTTTCCGTTGATATGGGCCACTTGAATCACATATCAGCCTTATTTTTGTTCTCTAAGCCCTATATAGAAGTACACATCCAATAACCGGAGTGGATCTCACGGTACACATCACGGTGGGCCCAGTACAAAATATAGGGAGAATTGCTTTTGACCGTTAGTTCTGAAAAATGTGTCATGTTACTGAGAAAGAAGGTTGGACTGTACCCGTGTTCCCCAATGACAAATAGTGGAGTGCTTTCCAGACC
Source organism: Magnolia changhungtana (assembly GCA_030180095.1). NCBI lineage: Eukaryota > Viridiplantae > Streptophyta > Magnoliopsida > Magnoliales > Magnoliaceae > Magnolia > Magnolia changhungtana. The sequence goes on from JASAUF010000652.1 coordinate 8,308,857, forward strand.
TTAGAGCCCACGTTCATAGATGAGTTGTATATCCATGCCATTCATCAGTTTTTACACATCATCTTATTGTATGGCCTAAAAATTGAAGCAGATGTAAATCTCAAATGGACCACACTACAATAAACAATAGACATTGAGAGCCCGCCATAATAATTAAAAAAAAAAAAAAAAAAAACCTTCCCAATGAGCATCATAACGATTTTTTGCCATCTAACTTGTTGACGAGGCCAGAGAGACGAGGATCAAGGGAAAACACGAATATTGGCTTGATCCAAAACTTTTGTAACCCCAATGAAGTTTTTAACGGTTAATCACCCCTGTTTCCTGTGGTGTGGTCCACTTGAGATCTGGATCTACTTCAATTTTAGTATCATGTCCTAAATTAATTTGGAAAACTAATGGACATCCCGGATATACAACACATGAAACACCCACTCCGGTGTGACCCATGTTACAAGCCAACACCCGAGTTACAAACTAACTCGGATTGGACAGCGACGTAGCAACCGAGGCTGGTGCTGTGTTGACGTGGCAAATTCTGTGAGCCAACCCTAATGCATGTGTTATATCCATACTGTCCATCCATTTTCTCGAATTATTTTAGTGCATGACCCAAAAAGCCAGTCAAATCCAAAACTCAATTGGACCACACCATAAAAGCAGTTGAGATAATGACCCCACCGTTGAAATCTTCCTGGGGTTGACCATGATGTTTATTTGTCATCTTACCTGTTCATAAGGTTACACAGACCTGGATGAATGGAAAACACAAATATCTACTTGATCTAAGACTTCTAACTCTCAAGAAGTTTTTAACAGTAGGCGTTTAATCCCCATTATGTGATCTACTTTAGCCTTGGATCTGCCTCATTTTTTAGTTTATGCTATAAAATGATCCACCAAAATGGATGCTCACATGCATCATGGAAGGCCTCACAAAGCCCTCTCTAGGTTGGAGGGGAGTCTATTCATTTTCATTTTTGCAGTGCGAAGAGAGAACATTAAAGAAGAGAGATGCATTCAATGGAGAGAGGAGAGAGAGAGAAGAGGAATATGATTTTTTTCGAGGAAAATTGGATAACTAAAAGCACCACATGGGTAAAAAGTCCCATTTGTTAATTATGTAAGGTCTTTTACAAGAAGTGAAGACAATATATATATATATATATATATATATATATATATATATATATATATATATATATTAGATCAATAATATGATATTCATCTGAAAAAATTTGGGCCGTTAGAAATCCATTCTAATGGTCCATATTTAACTTATATGTATGTTTGCATATATGAGTACTATTTACTCCCTTTTAGTTCCCCTTCGATAAACATGAGGAGAAACGAGTGTTTTATCCAATATAGTACGATCAGCCATACTATACGGTTGCATCTCCAACTCTCCATTTCCCTGTTCTTTCTCTTCCATATCCTCTACTTCCCTTTTCTTCTTCAACTCCTCATCCTCCTTCTCCTTTAAAAATTGCCCCCTTTGTGTACAAAAATCTTCCTTCTCCTTATTCAACCCATCCCTTTCCTTCTTTAAATATTCATTCTCTCTCGAAAACTCACACACCTGCCTTTTCAACTCCTCTTTCTCCTTCAAAAACAATTCCTTCTCCATTTTCAATTGCACTCTCTCATTTAGATCTTCTCTCTCCATCTTTAACAATTCCTTCTCTTTTAGCAATTCTTCCCTCTCATTGAGCTTCTCTTCCTTCTCGACTCAACCCTCTTCTTCTTCAACTCATCCCTCTCCTTCTTCAACTCTCTCCTCTCCTCCCTAAATTCATTCATCAAAAGAACTGGCTTCATAATATCCCCCCTGTCGCTCTCCCTCTACGTTTGTTTCTTCATTTTCCTCTGCTCTATCCTCCTCATCATCATCATTCTCGCTCTCCTCATCATCATCATCATCGTTGTCGTCCTCCTCCTCATCTTCCTTAGCTTCAAAATGTATCAATGGATATATAAGAGTCGGGATATTTTTTATCATGACATTGGTTTTACAGACCAGCCTAATTAAACATGTAAAAAAATAATAATAAACGTTCATAACATCTCACCTGGAACCTATCACAGACTAAGCGAACGGCGCCCATTTCCAGTTCTTGTAGGGTGGGTTCTACGGTCATTAATATTAAAGTCTGCAAAAGAATTTGTTTGATGTTAATATACAAAACGTATATGTCAAATTAAGAAAATTGAATGGTGGAGAAATATAAATACTTACAAATTTAGTCTCGAAAATTTTATATATTTTGTTGTACCTCCAACCCTTCCAACCTCAATATTGAATGAAGTGTAGAATTTGAGAGGGAACATATGAAATAACACTCTTGACAGGTCTGTTACAATGAAATTGCGTGAGGTTAAAAATCTATAATTGAATATAGACTATAATCATGTAGAATAAATAAAGGGTCCTTACTTGTAGAGGAAAGATACAGCCACATACATTGTAGCGAATCGCACTTGATGCCATCACAGCACCTTCGAACCTTTTCGACATTGTATAGAAGGCCAAACTACCCCAAGGATAGCTATAGAAGTCTTCTATAGAGTCGACCAGGTCAATGTAATCTATGTTACACATGGTTTTGGTTTCGGTTCCCTTAACAAACCACTCTACACACATAATTAGGGCAACATTCACGATATCCTCATGCTTATAGGAGTCAACTATTTTTTTTCAAACACCTCTCCTAAATATTTCTTTAAAATTGAATGTTCTTTGAAGTCCTTCTTTCTTATTGTCTTCGTAATGGGACAATTTTTCGGTATAGCAAGCTCTCCAATCTTAAGCCCCATTATAAGGGCGAAGTCCATCTCCACGAATTGCAAACGTGTCCCCCGTATATCAAACACAATATCGCCTTTATATCTTAGAAAAAGAAAGTGAAATAAAGCTCCTATAAATCTAAACGAGGAAATGTGCAACAAAAAAGAAAATGGAGATTGCCTAAAAAGATTTAACCGACCATCGTGCATCTCCAACCCACACTTAACAATATCGAACCACCATTTTAGTGAACGCTTGGAGGATGGGTTTGGGAATCGAGTAGAAGAATCGTCACCTACATAAATGAATTACAAAATATATCAAAAATAAAGTTCAATAGATAGTGCATAATAGTGTAAAAAATCAGACATAATTGAAATCAATCAAGCACTTGAAGAATTTGAGCGAGTTTCAAATGAAATTGAATGAGCCTCAAGAGAAATTAAGTGAGGTAAACATGAAATTGAGCGGGGCAAATAGGAAATTCAGTGAAGCAAACATGAAATTTAACAAGAAAAACATGCAATTCAATGAGGCAAACATGCAATTCAAGGAGCATCAAAGGAAATTTAGGAAGGCAACCATGAAACTCAGCGAGCTGGCAAACATGAAATTGAGTGAGGCAAATAGGAAATTCAACGAGGCAAACATTCAATTCAACGAGCATCAAAGGAAATTAAGCGAGGCAAACTGGAAATTCAGCAAGACAAACCGGAAATTCAACGAGGTAAGCTAAAAATTGAGCGAGGCAAACTGAAAATTGAGCAAGGAAAACTGGAAATTCAGCGAGGCAAACATGAAATTCAGCGAGTCAAACTAGAAATTAAGCAAGGAAAACTGGAAATTGAGTGAGGAAAACTGGAAGTTGAGCGAGGCAAACATGAAATTCAGTGAAGCAGACTGGAAATTGAGCGAGGAAAACTGGAATTTGATCAAGGCAAACTAGAAACTCAAGGAGGCAAACTGGAAATTCAGTGAGGCAAACTGGAAATTGAGAGGCAAAGAGGAAATTCAGCGAGGCAAATTGGAATTTCAGCGAGGCAAACTGGAAATTGAGCAAGGCAAACATGAAATTCAGTGAGGCAAACTGGAAATTAAACGAGGCTAACATGAATTTGAGCGAGGAAAACTGAAAATTCTACGAGCCAAACATGAAATTCAACGAGCCTTAATATCCCCATTCAATCTTTCAAATTTTCATTCAATATAAATTTTCATTTAGTATAAATTTTATAGAAAATATCAAACACTGAATATAATACAACATTTCACAAAATTTTCCTCTTCCTCCCATGCCTACGAGAAATATCATTTATATGTTACAGTCAAACTATCATATGCTATTGAATTCCTTTAGACTAGACCAAATTTTTGCACACCTGTTCTTGCCAAGATGTGACCACTGCATAATATATCGATGAATTTCATTACAAATATACCATAATCATAACCATTAGTTTACTTCAGTACCGATTTCTCTTCTTTGGTGGTCCATATCTTCCCTTCAAGCGTAGTCATGTCTCCGGTGGCATGGAAGAGAATGGGGAGCCATTCAGTCATTGTTCTAATCTTTTCTTATACTCTACAAGCCTCAAAGGGAATTGAGTGAGGCTAACTTGAAATTGAATGAGACTGACTTGAAATTGAGCGAACTTTAAACATAAAATCGAGAGAGGCAAACCAGAAATTAAGCGAGGCTCTTTGAGCGAGGAAAACATGAAATTCAACGAGCCTTAAAGGAAATTGAGCGAGGCAAACATGAAATTCAGTGATGCTAACATGAAATTAAGCGAGGCTAACATGAAATTCAATGAGCATCAAAGGAAATTGATTGAGGCAAATAGGAAATTGAGTGAGGCTAACATGAATTTGAACGAGGCAAACATGAAATTGAGCGACCCTCAAAGGAAATTGAGGGAGGCAAACATGAAATTCAGTGAGGCTAACATGAAATTAGGCGAGGCTAATATGAAATTTAGTGAGGCAAACATGAAATTCAACAGCCCTCAAAGAAAATTGAGCGAGGCAAACATCTAATTCAAAGAGCATCAAAGGAAATTGAGTAAGGCAAACCGAAAATTGAGCGAGACAAAGATGAAATTTAGTGAGTAAACATGAAATTCAACAAGCATTAAAGGAAATTAAGCGAGGCAAATAGGAATTCGAGTGAGGCTAACATGAAATTCAGCGAGACAAATATGAAAATCAGCGAGGCGAACATGAAATTCAACGACCCTCAAGGGAAATTGAGCAAGGAAAACATGAAATTCAACGAGCCTCAAAGGAAATTGACCGAGGCGAACATGAAATTGAGGGAGGCTAAAATGAAATTGAATGAGCCGAACTTGAAATTGAACGAGGTAACATGAAATTGAGCAAGCATCAAAGGAAATAAAATGATTCTAACATAAAATTGAATGAGCTTAACTTGAAATTGAGCGAGGCTAAGATGAAATTGAGCGAGGCTAACATCAATTTGAGCAAGCTTCAAATGAAATTGAACCAGCATAACATGAAATTGAATGAGCCTAGAATGAAATTGAGCGAGGCTAACTTGAAATTGAGCAAGGTAAACTTAAAATTCAGCGAGGCTAACATAAAATTAAGCAAGACAAATATGAAATTCAACGAGGCTAACATGAAATTGAATGAACTTCAAATGACATTGAATGAGCCTATCATGTAATTGAGCGAGCTTCACAGGAAGTTCAACGAGTACTTTGGTGAAGTCGACTGAGCAGTTCATGAAATTTACCGAGTATTACATCAATTTGTGGGAGTTCTCGGCCATATTTTTATGATTTCTCTATTAATTTCGTGAATTGCTCAGGCAATTTCACCAATCACGCACCGGCAATTTCACCGACGACTCTCACAAATTGCTGAGAAGTAGGTTAAATGGACCAAGAACTCTCGCAAATTGAAAATCAGATTGCTTAGTACGCTCTTATTGTACTAAGTTAACTGAGTTGGGCCCGCCTTGAATTTACATGGATTATCCATGACGTCCATCCGCTTTTCATCTAATTCAAGGGTTTGAGCCCAAAATCGTAGTATATCCAAATATCAAGTGGATCATACCACAGGAAATAGTGGGGATTCTACTGTTGAAACCTTGCTAGGCCCCACGGTGATGTTTTATTTATCATCCATCATGTTCATAGGATAATGTAGACATGGATTAACCGAAAACACAGATACAAGCTTGATTCAAAACTTCAATGGCTTACAAGAAATTTACTCGGTTTAGGGCAATTTATTGAAATATATCTGTACTACATACTTTCTTCGATGGAGGTACCATTTTCGTCTTGAAAAATAAAAACAAAGGTAAAGAAATTATCGATGGGATATTGTTGTATGAGGAGGAGAGAATAATCCAGAAAATATGGTTTTGCAAAAGTGGAGAGGATGGTGCGACCAAGGCAAGAGTATTTTCGTCAAAAAAATGGATTATTCAGAAGTGGAGCAAGGCATGATGAGTATATAAAATGGGTTTGAAAAGTAGGGGTATTTTCGTATGGAAAAAGCGAATAGTTTAGTCTTTGAAGGTAAGTTTAGGAGCATTGAGAAAAGACGCGGGTAAAAGGTGGGGTTATAGTCTTCGATTTCTCTTGAAATTTTGAATAGGACCAGCCCGTCAGATTGCGTTCGCACATCTGCTGTCCATCCATTTTAACAATGTGGTCAACCCCAATATCCAAGCCACGCGATCATCTATTCCTGCACGTGATGCGTTTTCGAATATGTGAAAATTCATATACAAGGTCTGCATGTAATCGTTTCTCCAGCTGAAAATGAGGATAAACACTACGTAGCCAGGATCTTCCTAACTAAGAGATTTTTTGACATGGCCCATCCATGGTCTGTAATGCATGACTAAGCCATGGCCCCACTCACGTCTTATTCAAGGACGCTGATTGCATACCGACACTACAAGTTGCTACTGGATGGTGCTATGTGGGCCCAACATGATGTATATATTTTATGATCCACACCATCTATCCGTTTTTCCCGATCAGTTTATTGCATGAGCGCAAAAGTGAGGCAGATCCAAATCTCAGGTAGACCACACCACCGAAAAGAGTGGTAATTGAACGCCAACCATTAAAAACTTCTCAGGGGCGACAAAAGTTTTGGATCAAGCTGATATTTTTGTTTTCCTTTCATCGAAGTCTGTTTGACCTATTCAATAAGTTGGATGGAAAAAAAAAAAAAAATCATTACAGTGGGCCTTAGGAAGTTCTTAATGGTGGTCAATCACCACTGTTTTCCTGTGGTGGGGTTGACCTGAGATTTGGATTTCCCTCATTTTTAGGCTCATGCCCTTAAAATAATGATCTAGAGTGGATGGTGGCGTGGATAAAAACACATACATCCTGGTGGGGCCCACAGAGCACTTCTAGTAATGACGTGGCCAGTGGCAGTGTATGCACATGGAATCCGCGTCTCTTATGGGCAGGAAAGTGAGAGGCCGCTGGAGGCTGAGTTGAAGGGGTAAAACTTTGATACTCTGGCAGAGTGTGATCGTTGAAGCACAGGCACCGAGAAATTACGCACTATGTACAATTAATTTAATTTGGTATTGTTCGTGTCATGGCCTTGTTTGGATGGACGATAAGCTCAAAATTTTAAACTTCTTTGGCTTTCCAAATGAATGATAGGGAGATACTTAAAAGAACACTTTAAATTTAATGGTACATATTAAAAAACTATCTGTCAGTTAATCAAGATCATGTTATGGGTGAAAAATGGACTGACCATGAGTGACCACCACTCATCCGTTGGGCCTTATCTTGAGCACGATGGATGCCAAAAATACATTCGTGGTATGATCTTAGCCACTAATTGCAGGATCTTGAATATTATAAATGGGTGGTTAGAAATGTGCAAGAAACTGTAGATTTATCCAATCTACCGATTGAATTAACTGATGGCTGTGATTCTGACATATGTTCAATCCATTTTCCAATATACAATAGATGAACGGTTTGGATCTCATATATATGTACCGGATGTACTTATATAAGGAGATTGATGACAAACGTGATAAATGCCCCAGTACAGCGTTGCAGGTTTCTCTTGTCTTGATATGCCGCACCTGTCAATTTCGTCCTTCCGTGAGTCATTTTTCAACTTCTAATCTCTTTGCCCATGTCAAACATGTGCAGAAAGACATTGAAAGATGCAATATTATTAGAGATCTAAAACTCAGTGAGTCAACTTAAAACTGAGCTGAGTCAACTCAACTCGATATTTGAGCCTTTGGACCGTTCAGCTCTTTTTCTTACTCAAACATAAGACCCGCTTGACTGTAATGGCGTAAAACTGGTACCACTAAGCCAAGTAACATTTTTGAGTTAAAATAATAGTAGTTTATATAATTTACATATTTTCAGGTATTTTAAACTCACACACCACCTTAACACTTTAATTTAATTATTAAAATATCGAGTCTTTACTCGTTTGATTCTTCTAGTTAGTACAACTCAGCTAGATATGGAATCAAGTTGCGTTTTCCAACTAAGAATAGATGTGTGGATAGCTGTATGTTTGTTGTATGTCTCTTAGGATTTTATTCCATTCAATTTGGCAGTATTGATCAAGATTCTTACTCTGCCGTTGGATCAGTTCCATCATTTCAATACTACTTCGTGATTATCTGAGCATTCTACCAGAGGTGACATGGGGCGGACCAATTGTGATGGTCCATTATTGCCAGAATTCCTCTAGCATAAAGCTTTAGAATTAACCTAGCCCAATGGAATGCGGTTCAATGGTTGCAATTATTTTTTACAATTTTTCGAAAGTGATCCAGTCCATCAGATTGCAAACCGACAGTTGCAATCAATGACGGTTTTTATTGATTTTTTTTTTTTTTTTGAATTTTTTAGAAGGATGATCTGACTCTCATCATATCTCAATCCAACTGTTGCGATCAGTGTTGGTCTTTATTGAAATAGTTTTTGAGATTTTTCAAAAGATGATCTGGTCCATCAGGTCACAATCTAACAATCGTGGTCAATGATGGCTTTTATTAAAATGTTTTTGAAATTTTTTTAAGATGATTCGGTCCATCGGGTCACGATCCAACGATTACGATGTTGGCTTTTATCGAAATATTTTTTGAGATTTTTTAAGATGATCTAGTCCATCAAATTGTGATCCAACGATCGCGATCAACGTTGGCTTTTATTGAAATATTTTGGAGATTTTAAAAAAAAAAAATGTCCGGTCTAATGAATTGAGAACGATGTTTGTTTTTTTGGAATATATTTTTTTTTAATTTTGAAAGATGATTTGTTCCATCGGATTGCGAATCGACAGTCGTAATTAATGCCGGTTTTTATTGTAATATATTTTATGTGATTTTTGAAAGATGATTTGACCGTCGTAATCAATGCCGGTTTTTATTGTAATATATTTTATGTGATTTTTGAAAGATGATTTGATCCATCAAATCATAAATCGACAGTCGCGATCGATGTTGGTTTTTATTGTATTATATTTTTTGTGATTTTTAAAAGATGATCTGGTCCATCGGATAGCGAATTGACAGTCGTGATCAATGCTGGTTTTTATTAGAAGGTAGACTTATCATGTTGTATTTGCGTAACGCCCCGAAAATCGGCACCCAAGTACCTAGATTTTGATCTCGAGTTCCCGGTTGTTAACCAAATAAAAACGCACGTGTGACCTTGTTCAGATTCACATTTATTTCATACACGAGTAATCAGAGTAGCATAATACAATTTAATGGATGCGAAGCAATGTAGAGATAACAAAAATCAGAAATATAGGGCTAACAATCAAAAAATACAATTCCAATAGTGGTGATCGCCCAAAATGGGGATTATACAAGCCACAATGAACATACCATAAAATAAACATACAGAGTACATCGAGTTAAAACTCCAACATATACAAGCACAAGATTAAATAAGTACATTGTATTCCAGTTTCGCCCGACGCTCCTAAGACAATACGGCAAAAGTGCAAGCCGATCCAAGCCTACCCGTCGAAGGCCCCAATAGAACCTGCATTAACAACAATGCGTGGTTGGTGTTTTAAAATACCATCCCAGTTAGGAGTGAGTAGCTAACTCAGTGGTCACATCAGTTCTAAGTTAAACATGTTCTCAACCCAATCAGCACAAGTAATGATAAAATAAGAAATCAAATCATTTCTAAATACTCTTGTTAAATGCGCAGATGAAGATATGATATGATACACGCTCTTTCCAAATAACACTCCTTCCCAAGCGACTTCAACGCCTATTTCACATATACCAACACTCCCTCATCACGTGACTCCAACGCCAAATCGCCACATCATATCTAATGCAATGCGATTGATGCGTATGTTGGCCAAGTAATTATTAAGTTTCATTCATCCAATATATCGACGAAGCTAGGATATCAACGTCATAGGACTAGTCCTTATCTAGATCACGTGGCTTGTTGCAGCACGTAACAGCTGCTTACCAGTGTTCCCTGATCCAAATTTAGGTATCACATGTTTATATTACGAATCAACAATTCCAAATGTACAGCATGATACCTAAATGTATGAGGATCAACTCGGTGTAAGTCATCACTCAATACTGGGTACAATCACTTAGTTTTGAGATGTGGGCTTATCACATAAAACCAAATTAAATACATAAAGGAAAAGTCTTGTCACCCAATTTCATTCACGCCCGGGTCGTTCGAACGGTACTCTGGCACAGAACCATCGACTGGTTAATTTGACGGGGGCCATTCCAACAATGATCTATTACCTCCATTAGTGCTCATTGGTCACTACGGGGAGGCTCGTGACACTAACGTAGGCCGATAGCTCAAACACAGTGTCCCATACCACCATGCTCAGCTCATCAGTCTTAGTGGGATCGTATCGCACTAACGGTTATGAATGGACTCATCCATTGAGAACGGGGTATCCTAGATTCGATTTGATTGTATCATACATTGTGAACATACATGATCAGATGACTAGTAGACTAATTTGATTGACCTAGGAGGACCCCGATGCAACTAGCATTGGGTGCAAGCAACCTGTGTAGTCCAGCTACTGTCAGTCGTCCGTGTTCAACCAGGGTCGATCAAACAAGCCTAGAGTGGCCGCCCTAACTTTATCCACCCTTTTGGTTCAGGCGGTTAGCTAACTGACCCAACATCATAACAATTCTAAGTATCGCTATGGACTAACACTACATCACACAATTATAGCATAAGTTTCACTACACAATCACTTAAACATTTCATCGAACATGTGAGCGTCCATAGGGTATTACATTCACTAAAGCATTAAATCAAGCATGTGAACACGCATAAAGTAATACAACCACCTAAGCATTAAATCAAGCATGTGATCATCGACAAAGCAAGATATTCCGCCACTTAGACATTTCATCAAACGTGTGAGCATCCATATCCAATCAATAGCATATATTATAGTAAAAATCAAAATATTAACATATTAGTATGCACAAATATATATACAAGTAACTAGTCATTAATTGAGACCCTCAAGGGTCGATAAATAGAAACCTAGGCATAATGGTCCGCACCTTTGCAATGATTCGCTCGACTCAAAGTGCTCTAAGGATTAGGGATTTGGGGAAAACCACAAATTCTCATACAAACACCAAGAACTATGTGAGATCCATGCAATTCATCCTAGAAAAACCTACGTTAGGAAGTAATATTTGTTTCTTACCTCCAAATCATGAGCGAGGTGGATTCAGCGAAGGAAAACAATTGATGTTAAGGCTTTGATTGGAGGAAATCGATGAAGGGAAGCTCCGAAACTCTCAATTCCTACGCTCACTCTTCTTCTCTTCTTCTTTTTCTTTCTTTCTCTTTCTTTCTCTCTTTCTCTCCTTTAAAAAATGTAAATTCATATAGGAAGAGAAGGTGTGAAATGAAATGGTATTTATAGTACCAGATGTTACACAAATGGCCTTAATGGCCATTTATTCATTATACTAACCCTGAAGGGAGTTGTTTCTAACTAATGAGACCCGTTAGGAGATGTAAGGATCAATCTAAGCCATAGGATAAGTGTCCTAATGGAATATCTATATTTGGACATAGTGATATAATGATTAGACATGTCGATTGACCGTGAAGGCCCTAACTTAGATCGACGATCACCGATGATCAACCGGGGCCGTGGTTATATGAATATGTGTGGAAAAATATCTTTAACTCACACCTTGAGTTTGATCGCGATCTAATAGTCAGAAAGACACAACTCCGCAAAAGATTGGAATGTTTGTTTCACTTAAGTTTCAAGTTTCAGCCTGAGGCATTCGCGTATTTCAAGCACTTGACCTCTGTCCCAAGTTGAACGATTTGAGACGCAATCTCAGTTCGATATCCCACGATGGACGCCAAGCCCACTAAGATGAACATATTTTTATAGCATCGAGTTTACTGACCCACTAATGAGTGGTCTAGAGCTTATGTGGATAATCAAGGCATTTCTGGAATGAATTGGGTATCGAGATTTCTTGTGTGAAATTATTAGAGTTTGGATTAGGTAAGTTCATAGTGTGGCCTATTCGTAAGTAACGAAAATGACGATTCGAGCATAATCACCCTAAACCATTGGTTCTTAGGCTAAAGGAGTAACTAAATTGATTTTGTTTATTAATTAAGATTTGAACCCTAGTTGTCTTGGATTTTTTGGTAGGTCTTTATTTAGTTGTGGTTGTCTTGATTAGTCAATAGTAGGTCGGCTAGATTTGGGCCATAGATAAACAAATTACAAGGCTAAACTCGATGTTTAAGTGATTTGGAGGATGCATTGGCTTCCTACGGTCGGCTTTGTGCGGTTCTTTACTGATACCACTAGCATGTAGGCTCACCTTGAGCATCAAAGGTCAATAAATGACAATGTAGGTTAACTATAATGAAAATTTTTAAGGGTTTTTGAAAATCCAAAATGTCAAAAATCCGGGACTTTACAATTTGGCTTCTGAGATGCTTTTGATTGATGATTGGACCCTAATGCTTGATGTGTATATAGTGAGCCTTTTTTTCGAGATCTAATGCCTTAGAGAGGTCTTGAACGGCCTAGATCATACTTTTGACAGACTAGATCACGGATTGCACCAACCATCAACGGTTAACCTTTTCTTTGCTTGACAACCACACTCCATGTTTATTTTTCACCATCTGACATTTTGAAAAGGTTTTGGATGGTCCGAATTGAATTGTGGCGAAAGTTAAGGACCATTGGAGGTACTAGCAGCTCCTAGTGGGTCGTTTGCTGACTAGACCTGCAAATCTTACCTACCATGAGTCCCATGAACCAATCTCACGTGAGTGGGGGCATAAGCTAAGGACGAGTGCCACCCTAGGGGCCACTCGTTGCTTTATATAGGGGTTTCTTTAGCCCATCTTAATTTGGACAATCCAAACATTCTTCCCTGTTGATTCCCTCTGCTCACAAACTTCCAAATCTGTCGATTTGACCCATAGCTCCCTTATGTCTCCCCCTTTTGTCTTCTTCTTTATCCTTCTTTTGTTCCCTTCTTGTAGGCCCATCTTGACCCTTGGTGTTGGGTCCCAGGTTATTTCCTCATCTCATGGCTTAGATTCCCAGAACGATGTCTCACTTGCATTGATTGAAGATTGTATTAATGAAAGGATGGATGTGGGTATTGAAATGATTGTTAGGGTAGCAATGAATGCCCCTAAGATTGTTGGAATTCCATATTTTCCTAATGAGCTTGTAGATGAGAGGTTTTATGGTTTTGGTGGATTGGAGAGGGAGGCTATAAGTGGTGGTATTGATCAATTGGATGCGTACCATAGGGATGGGTTGGTTAACAGTGTGGACGATGTTAATATTGAAAAGGAGGGGCTAACCTTCTTGTTAGATGGTTGGGATGGCATGGATATTGCGTTGGATGGGTTAGATGAACCTCTTAAGAGCTTTGATAAGAGATTCATCCATTCGATTGGTCTTGATTTGATGATTGAATGTGGAGATCATGTTCCTTCGACGATGGACGGTGCTAACGGCCAATGGTTACTTTGGATGGCCAGGATGATATAAAGGGAATTTAATACCTGCAAGAAGATGAAAAACACTTTTAATAGAAGGATTGAAGTATTAGCGCAAGAGGAGAGATACTTACCTCTTGGAGAGAATGACCAGGAGAAGGGCACTCACAAGAGGCCTTCATGAGTTGAATAGAAGGATTGAAGGGTGTTTATTTTGGAAACCATGTATGAACTTATTTCTTCCTTGCATATGCACGGATGAGAAAAAACTCTCTTTTTTTTGTTTTTGTCTTTCGTAAATCATACATGAATTGTGATATACGAAAATGAAAATTTGTGCCAAGTGCTTGTTTGTCTGAGTGAGTGTGATTCGGACTTTTGTACCAAAATGTAAGAATTAGAACATTTGCTTAGCCAGATGTTGAACTCAATTTTTGAATTATTTACTAAGGGTCCCATTCCATTAATTAAGGTAATGTGAAATGGTATCATGCCCCTTGGATTTGGGAAGAGCTTAAGAATTCTTGACTCATGGTTTTCATCCTTGCATCTGATGAATATTTTTGTTGCTCGGACCTTTTGTGTATCTTTTTTTTTCTTTTTCTTTTTCCATTATTACCTGCAACGTCCTTTTGGGTTTTTGCTACGTCTGGCTTGCCCATCATTTTTTCTCATTGTCGTTTCGGGTTTTCACCACACCCTAAGTATTTGATCTTGCCTGTCCCTTGACAACTTTACTGTTTTTACCCTTAACACCCTTTTGAATTTTTATCAAGTCCATTGCATGCCTATTGTTTTTTTTTTTACTTAGAGCACCCTTTTTGGATTTTCACTTCGCCCATCTTGTTTAGGCACGATTTTCTTATTTTGGTTTTTCTTAGATTTTTCTTTTTTGTCTTCTATAGCAATTGAGGGCTTCGATTTCCATCCTTGTTAAGGGTGCACATGGAACTAGTAGAACCGGTAAACCAGACCAGAATTGACCAAACCGCACGGTTTGGTCCGGTTCTGAAGTGCACCGGTTCTGGTTCCGGTTTCAAAAATCAACCGATTATTTTGGTTCGGTTCTCAGTTTGGGGTCTTGTAGAACCGAACCGAACCATAGAACTAAACTTGGAATTGTAGGTTATTAATGCGAAATTATCAAAGGACCTTACTATGCATTAGATATAGAGATCTGAAGAAATGAATGGCTTACCTTGTTGTGATTCCATTGCTGTAGATAGGGATGTTAAGGTCTTCCTTTCCTAACACCCTTTAGAGAAGATACGATGGGGCTCAAGCTTCTGTCGATGGTGTTGGATTAGGGACTTAACTTGTAAGACCTGTACCCTAGTCCAAACCGTTCCGTAGACTTCTGCGATCCTACCGGTCAAATTCTGGCAACCATCGACCCGTTTTCGGCGTTTGCCCACGATCCTAAGCCGAGTCCTGCATACCAAAGTCAACTCGATCTGAAACTTGTACCTTGGCGACCGCGCCGTCGCCGCGGTTTCAACGCCGCGACTCGCGCACCGATCCGATACCCAAGGTAGAAGATGAAGGCCCACGTTCATTTCGAGTGAAACGTCGCGCGTTGCAAATTCTAAGAGAATCTCTACAATATGTCCCATCAATCAATCAATCAATCCCACCAATCAAGTTCACATCACACATCAAGTCAAGTACAATAACTCATACCCTACCCTTACCTCTCTCTTACACAAGCTACCTAAAGTCAACTCTCTCTCTCTCTCTCCACCCATCCCTCTCTTACAACCCATCACTCCACCCATCACCCATCACACATCACTCCATCACCTCTTATCAACCCATCACTTCTCTCTCTCTCCCTCATTTCTAAAAAAAAAATCTCTCCCAACCAAAAATTCATACGTCCAAGCTCTCTCCCTCTCCCAAACAACAAGTGTGGCCCATTTTCCCACTCTCTCATCTCCCATCTCAACCGTTCATTCCTCATCTGCCACCATCAAAAGTGTAGGCAAGGAGCTAAGGAGGCTAAGGAAGCAAGGAGGAGTGCAAGAGGTGGGTGATCCACCATTAAATTCTAATTTTTTTTGGGTCCACTTGTTGTGGGACCCACTCGATGTATGTGTTATATCAATGGAGGGCCCATAGTAGCGGGGTCCCCTCTCTCTCTCTCTCTCTCTCTCTCTCTCTCTCTCTCTACATGGAGGTGATGATGAAGGGGTGAGTGTGGCCCACTATGAATCACATATTTTATGTGGAACCCATCGGATAAATGGGTTGGATCTACACCATCCAACCCATTAGCGGGCCCAGATGGAAGGAAAACATAAATATCAGGTGGGCCACGTTCATATGGGACCCACCTTGATGTGTGGACCACGTGTATGTGGGACCCACCACCATGATGTGTTTATCCATGTCGTCCAGTGTCCCTGGACGCTGGACGGGTTTGGCTAACATGGAGTGCGTGTACTCCATGGGCATCTACTAACAAAAAAAAAGGGTAAAGAAAGAGAAGGAAATGGTAGGCCACCCATGCAGGCCCCACCTTGATGTACCGAACTAATCCACGTTGTCTATCTCATTTCCCGGATAATGTTAGACGTTGAGCCCAAATATTAGGCCAATCCGATTATCGAGCGGGCCATACCATAGGAAATAGTGGTGTTGGCCGTTAAAATCCATTTTAACATTTTTATTCGCCAAAAATATATGGTATATTAGACTCATTAGGACGATCTTGAGCCATGGAAGCCATTGAGCGGGGAGGATTTCCCTGATGAGGGCCCCACCTAGGAAAAACCCCAAAATCTCCATTTTTTTTAAAAAAAAAGAGACAACAAAAGCAATTATTGCTGCTGCTGACAGAAGGCGCAGGCAGCGCCTGCGGCTGTCAGTAGGCGGACGGACGGACGGCTGGGCCTCACGGCCCCAACTGTGGGCCCCCACCGTGATGCGCTTCGAACATCAACACCGTGCATTGGGTGGGCCTCCCCCTGGCTACGTGCCACCCAAAAATCAGCCGTATACGGAACTCAGGTGGGCCATGCCGTCTAAAATCATGTGAAGACATGCCTAAAACATATAAAATCACTTGGTGGGGCCTACCTGAAATTTGGATGCTGCTGAAACTTGGTCTGAACCCTCAGCCAAGTGGGACACACATTATGGGTGGACTGGATTTGTGAACCACATTCCGATGGGCCCCAGACCCACCCCAGGTCCACGTGACCTTATAAACAGGTTGAATGGCAAGTAAACATTACAGTGGGCCCCTGACCGTGTGACCCAATGGCCGGTTGGGTGGCAAATAAGCATTACAGTGGGCCCAGCCTCCTCCCTAGCCCACATGACCTTATAAGTAGGTTGGGTGGCAAGTAAACATTTCGGTGCCCCCCCCCGACCATGTAGCCTTATCAACAGGTTGTATGGAAATAAACATTACAGTGGCCCCAGGGTCTATGTGACCTTATCCACATATTGGATAGAAAATAAACGTTTATGGTGGGCCCCTTATGGGACCCACTGATGTATGTTTTATGTCCACTCCTCCCTATAGCGTGGACCCCTCTCCCCCACCATGATGTGTGCATTATCCACACTATTCATTTATTTTGTGGGGCCCACCCTATTTATGTGCCCCAAACATGGGCCATCTTGGGCAAACCCACCATGATGATTATGTTGGACCCACTATCCTTCTAATTTTACCAATCATGGGCTGCCATATGAGGCCCATGTGATTAGGACCATTTTGATGTACTTGTGGCTTGTTGCTAGGCCCACTTTGATATATATGAGGCTCATGGGTCGAGGCTCAATAGGATGTACAGAAGACTCATTGTAGTGTGATTCCACCATGGTATATGTGTTGATCTTTATAGCGGGCTATACCTTAGGAGCAATGATGGTTTGACGCCCACATTATAGGGATAATGTTGGTTAAATATCCGCATTGTCACTCTTCCTAAGGACCACTGATAGGCCCATACTTGTAGTGAGTAGGCCGTCTAGGCCCATATCCGTTATGCACAAGCCCGTCACCCTATGATATGTTTAATATAGATCCATGATTCATGATCATATGCATCATATGCATGTCTGATATGACGAGTGACTGATCATAGCATATGCCTTCGGGTGGATTGTTTATCAAAAAAAAAAAATAAACAAACAAACAAGCGCAATACACAAACGACCGCACATTTGACCGCCATAACTTCTACGTCGGAAATTGTGGCTGACTAACCTAAAAAACTCTCTTTTCTTTTCACCTAAAATTTCGAGAGATTGGCTAGAGTTTTTCGTCGTCGCCGAGGAGTATAGTGTATGTCTGTACAAGTAAAACCGTTGAAGATGCTCTGGCTCTTCGTGTGGCCCCCTCTAGTGAAAAATAAAACAAAAAATAAATAATAAAGGGCCAAAAGGCCTTCCCATGCGAGGGCCCCACCTTTTGAACCCATATGAGACCCAATGTGAAGCCCACTGGTTCATCTTGGAGTAGATCCAAGCTGTCCACATGAAAATGATTTTAATTTTATGCTATCTATCGAAGTTTAAGAGAAAAGCTCATCACGAATAGGCCACATCGGAGGAAACAATTCAAAATTAATGTACAACGTTAATGCCGTTATGGGCCACAAACAACTGTAAATTTTTTTAAATGATTATTGTATGCCCTAGCGACATCAGGGCCATAGCCTCTACAGACACATCGTAGGTAGCTGGATTGGATACCGAAAATGTTTGTTTCTAGCATACGGGCGCCATAGATGTCCCTGGGTGAAAATCCCTAAACCCGATGGTACCAGAGGATGACTCCAACGTCGAGACCGAGTGGATATGTGAGCGCACGAGGGCCGAATACCAAGAGGCCGCGTCTCCCACTGTATCATGGTCAGTTGGAAAGGGGTGTGACCTTACTCGCCTGAGGGTAAGGGGCAATACTAGGCTGAGTTTGACCAGCTCGTGAATGGATCTGCTATCGACGTGCCGGATAGGTATTGACAGACTATTGGCCAGGTGAATAGTGAGGTTTCTTACGCTCACTTGAACTGTGCGGCTAGGAGAGCGGCAGTGCCATTTGGAGTGTACTAAACCCCGGTGATTATCTTGAATGAGAACTGTATTGACGTGAGGATTGGCATACTTGAGCTGCATCTTGCATCAATGGTCTTGACATGACTGATAGCATTCATTTCTTGCACTGCATAGCCTTGGTACAGCTGGTTGTATTCATGTACTCATCAACAAGATTCTGCATTACTTTGACCTTGCATTCTGAACACACTCATATTGCGCACACACTTACACCACCCTCTAAGCTTTCTATAAGCTTATGCACGATTAATGCGTGCAGGTGACACCAGGGTGCAAACGTAGTCTCGCCGCAGTTGGAGCGTGCAGCCGAGCTTCTGAAGTTTTTGTTATTATCACTATCTTGTATTTCCCTTCATACGTCTTATACTCAAAGTTTTTTATCATAGTGGAATTTGTGATGGTGTTCTTATGGTTATTATTCATGGGTTATGCTTTTGGTTATGCTCATTACGAATCAAATTGATTATTAGAAATCTTCCTTGTAGCATCTCATGATCGGAACCTGGTATGTGGGTACCGGGAGCCAAGAGTGGGGTACTATGGAGGCTGTCAGTTCCTGATTTGTCGATCGAGAATTTTGTGAGCCCGGTTTCCGAGTTCGGGACATGACACAACCCTATTAATATAAGTAAGAGGAGTGAGGAGTTTGAAACCCATCAAAACTCCTCTCCCCAAGGCTCCACACGAATTGGTGATCCTAGTTCCTCTAAAACGATGTATGAGTATCACAGTTGCAGCACTCCACCCCTTTCACAAATTTATGCATGTATCACAACTTACTGGGACCCACCGGTACACTCGATTATATTATCCAACCTTCAAGTTAATCTAGACCGTTGATCAATAAAGCTCACCTTAAAGGATTCTTACAAGAATCGGACCGTAAAACCAAACTTAGGATCAAACCTGAAACCGAACCGAGTTTACAATATATTTTAGTTGTCTATTTTATTAGTTTACAATATATTTTAGTTGTTTGTTTGATCCATGATTTATGGTTTACAATGCGCCATTTGATTGTTTCCGTAAATATCTTTTTGCACACCTTCCACAATATCTAAGTCATTCATCAAATAGATCACAACATGAATGGACATGGACTGGATTATTAAAATATATATATAATTGGGCTTGATTATAAAAAGCCCAAAAGTGTAGAACCGAACCAGTTTTTACAGTGTAGTTCCGGTTCTGTTCTAGGGTGCAAACAGTCCAGTTCCAGTTCCAATTTTCCTAGAACTGTTAGGAACAGTTCAGTTCTAGTTTTCACCCCCACAATAAGATCGAACCAACCCATGTGCACCCCTAATCCTTGCTAGCCGATTAGCTTGCTTTTCCAGCCATGTCGTAAGGCACGATAGCAAAGCTGTTAACTCAAACTGAAGTCATCCCGACGGGAATGAGTTAGGGTTGGAACTGTGATTCTTATCGTGTTGATCTTTTTCACTTTTTCTATTTTCTTTTCTCTTTTCCTGTTGCTTTTATATATATATATATATATATATATATATATATATATATATATATTTTGCATGCTCCTGTTTATCCTTACTTTTTTCTTCTTTTATCTTTGTTTCTCTTTTCTTTTCTTTTTCCTCTCTCTTTTCCGTGAACTCTAGTTGCTCAGCATCGACTTTATCATTAGAAAAAAGAATATGGGCCGATGTACTATCTTGATTTATAATGGGGTTCACCTTGATGTTTATGTGAGATCCACTCCAACTATTAGAAGTGTAAACCTATTCTGGACGTGGAGCCAAAAAATCAAGTTGATTTGTGATTCAGGTCAGCCACACCAGAGGAAATACTTTGAATAGACACTTCCACCCTTGATTTTTGTTTCAAGGCCTACAATGAAGATTAAAAATAAAAAATAAAATAAAATCTACTCTGACTAGTAGATGTCACACTAAAACTTAGGCCTAAGGACCAAAATTCGGGTCCATCCACGTTTCAAATAAATCACACCAATGTAGATATTTTGGAGGGTGAGCTTTCTTTATCAACTATTTTTAGTCGCGTGGTCCACTTGAAGCACGGAAGAGCCTGCTTTTCGAGATCTAGGTGTAACATAGAATGACCAACCTGATGGTCGGGGTAGATTTAAAATTAACACCATGGTGGGCCCACCTGAACGGGCAATTCTTTCCCAAATTTGCATATAAATACCTGCTCTGGCAGCATTACGAGGATTAATTACTATATTGAATTTCGTCATTGCCAGCATTATGAGCACTAATTACCGCCTTAAATTAAGCTAAGCATTTTTTTATTTTTTTTTGGGAAGGCCCTCGTTTTTCACGGGACACTTTGACATGTACGTGAGATTCACTCGAACGATTAGATGTGTAATACAATTATAAGCTTAGATTAAAATAATAATAATAATAAAATAATTCGACTGACCTATGATTCAGATGAGCCACACCAATGAAAACAATTAAGAGAAATATCCACCATTGATTTTTATAAGTTTTTTGTGATGAATATGTGAAATCCATTCCAACCATTAGATGTCACACCAAAGGATAAGCCTGGGTCTCAAAAATTAGGTCTTCACGTGATTCACATGGACCACACTTCAAGGGAAACAGTTTGGAGGTAGAACCTTTCCATGTACACTGTTTCCAACCGTGTGGTCCACATGAACCACCGGTGGGGATAAATTTTGAGACCTTGGAGTAACATGAAGTGATGTACCTGATAGTCGGGTTGATTTTACATTAACACCATTAACACCACAGTGGGGAACCCAAGCCGTGACCCATTTTCTATACCAAAGTAAAATTAGCCTTTAGTGAAAGCAATTTTTATGTTTTTTTTTTTTATTTTAAAACGTATATAACTCCGCCCCTGAAAATCAGTTTGAGCTAATTTGTCTCATTGGACTTCAAATGGACCCTTAGATCGAAGAAATTAGACATCAAAAGCCTATGCAATTGAAGCCTAAAACTTGAGGTTGATATGCAATTGGAATAGGGTTGTCAATTAATGGGCTAGGCTTAATTGATTTGATTAGGGACAGCCCATCAGATTGATGCGTTCGCCCATTTTAACAAGGCCTGCATGTAACCGTTTCTCCAGCTGAAAATGAGGATAAGCACTACGTAGCCAGGATCTTCCTATCTAAGAGATTTTTGGGCATGGCCCATCCATGGTCTGTAATGCATGATTAAGCCATGGGCCCAATGCACTCATGTCTTTTTCAAGGACGCTGATTGCGTACTGACACTAAAAGTCGCTACTGGATGGTGCTATGTGGGCCCCACCATGATGTATATATTTTATCCACACCGTTTATCCGTTTTGCTAGATCATTTCACTACATGAACGCAAAAGTGAGGCAGATCCAAATCTCAGGTAGACCACACCACTGAAAAGAGTGGTAATTGAACGCTAATCATTAAAAACTTTTTGGAGGCCACAAAAGTTTTGGATCAAGCTGATATTTTTGTTTTCCCTTCATCCACGTCTGTTTGACCTAATCGACAAGTTGGATGGAAAAAAAAAAAAACATTACGGTGGACCTTAGGATGTTCTTAATGGTGGTCGTTCAATCACCACTGTTTTCCTGTGGTGGGGTTAACCTGAGATTTGGATCTCCCTCATTTTTAGGCTTATGCCCTTAAAATAATGATCTAAAGTGGATGGACGGCGTAGATAAAAACACATGCATCATGGTGGGGCCCACAGAGCACGTCTAGTAATGACGTGGCCAGTGGCAGTGTATGCACATGGAATCCGCGTCTCTTATTCAACTGGGCAGGAAAGTGAGGAGAAATTTACGACTGTGGACCCCACCTTTTATCCCCTCGTATGGATTCAGAATTTCAGGATGAAAATACCCCTCCTTTTGACGGAAACAGATTCGGTACTCCCCTGCCACTTGCTAATGGCAGACGGTCGGTGGTCTGTGGACCCCACCATGATGTATACTTTTCATCCATGCCGTCCATATATTTTTCCAGATCATTTTATGGTATGAGACCAAAAATTAGGTATACCTAAATCTCAAGTGTACCACATTACAGGAAACAGTGTTGAGTGAGCCTCAACCATTAGAAACTCAGGTGGAGCCCACTGTGATGTTTGTGAGAAATCCTCCCCATCTAAGTTCATTCATAGGGTCACAAAGACCTAGATGAAGAGGAAAAAAAATTTTCATAATGATCCAAAACTTCTGCAAAACCTAAAAGGGTTTCAATGGTAGACTTTCAATTCCCCACTGCCTTTTATAGTGTGGTCCACTTGATATCTAGATCTGTCTTATTTTTCACCTCAAGCCTTAATTCGAGATCGCCAAATAGATGGACGGTTTGGATATAACACATACCTCATAATGGGACCCATAAAAATTGGTGGGGATTACAACAGGGGAAAAAGAAAGAAAGAAAAAAAAAAAGATGTCAGCGAGTTGGGGTCGACCGGGTTGGGACCCGGTCGACCGGGTCAAGCTGGGTCTATCGCTACGGATTATAACCGTAGCCAAAACTGTAGTGCTATGCACTTATTTCTCTTTTTTATTTTTTTTTATTTTTTTTATTTTTTACATGGAGAACGTTTTCTCCCTTACATTTTTCCTTAATACATAATTATGTAAATATGTATATATAAGTATATAAAAATATTTTTCTATCTTTTAATTCATTTCTTTGTCTATTTATTTAACAAGTATATCTCCTAAATTGGAATGATTTACTTAACTTACCACATATGATTTTGGGGTAGGAGAAGCTAATTACCAAATATTTTTATATACTTATATATACATATTTACATAATTATGTACTATAGCAAAATGTAAGGGCCTGTTTGGCTTGGCGGATTGGAAGGGATTGGAAGTTAAATCCCGGGATTGGCCCGGAGTGCCAAACAGACAGGGTGACCTGATCCTCCCATGGATCTTAAGACAATCCACTGACAACACTATCATTACCTTTAAATCCCATCCAATCCACCCTAATCCGTTCAAATTTGCCTGGGACGTGTTTGGTTTGAGGGATTGAAAGGGATGGGAAGGTTTAATCCCGAGATTGGCCGGGCGTGCCAAATAGACTCTATATAGCAATCCCGGAATATAGCAATCCTATGAATCTTAAGACAATCCACTGACAATACCATCATACCTTGAAATCCATGTCATCCACCCTAATACCATTCACTCCCTTCCAATCCACCCAGCCAAACGGGCCTTAAGGGGAAAAATGTTCTCCATGTAAAAAATAAAAAGAGAAAAAAGAAAAAAGTGCATAGCACTACAGTTATGGCTACGGTTATATGAGCGGGGCAAACATGAAAATGAGCAGGGTAAGCATGAAAAAGAGTGGGGCAAATTGAAGTATGAGTGGGGCAAACTAGAAAAACAGCGGGAGAAACATGAAAAACAGCGGGGCAAACTAGAAAAATAGCGGAGGAAACATGAAAAACAACGGGGGAAACATGAAAATGAGCGGGGCAAACTAGAAAAACAGCGGGACAAACTAGAAAAGCAGCAGGGGAAACATGAAAAACAGTGGGGCAAACTAGAAAAATAGCGGGGGAAACATGAAAAATAGCGGGGAAAACATGAAAATGAGCGGGGCAAACTAGAAAAACAGTGGGGGAAACATGAAAAACAACACGGGAAACATGAAAAACAGCGGGGCAAATTAGAAAAACAGCGGGGAAACATGAAAAAATAGTGAAGGAATCATGAAAAATAGTGGGGGAAACATGAAAAGCAGCGGGGGAAACATGAAAAACAGCGATGGAATCTTGGAAAATTCATTGTTGCTTAGCTTAAGATACAACTAATCACATGTGCCAATATGTCATGTATAGGATATTTGAACTATGAAGAAATGTGACCCACCATGTAAAATCAACCCTACTCATTTATCAAGTGGGCCAAATGAGTACATGGAAGCACACCATCACATCTCTGATTTAAACTCTCTATTTTTTTCATGCACAATGGCCTGATTTTTTCACCAAATGATTCTTCAAGGTGAGTCCCTCCTTTAGTATGGCCCTCATGTCCTAGACAAATGATAGGTTTACAGGTTAGATGGACTGTATTGTAAGCTATCCCACAACTGGTTGTAGGAGATCATTACTCTCAAAGAAAAGATGTTCAAAGTTCCAAATTCTTCAGCAAAATCAGATAGTTTACCCCGCTCATATTTCAGTTTGCCCCGCTGTTTTTCTTGTTTGCCCAGCTCATATTTCAATTTGCCCCATTGTTTTTCTAGTTTGCCCCGCTCATATTTCAGTTTGCCCCGCTGTTTTTCTTGTTTGTCACGCTCATATTTCAGTTTGCCCCGCTGTTTTTCTAGTTTGCCCCGCTGATTTTCTAGTTTACCCCGCTCATTTCATTTTTGCCCCGCTCGGGTGGTAGACTATTAGGAGTTTCAACACCCGCTCAAGCGTTTGAGTATCCATAGGTGGTGAAATTCTGACCACGAGCTAATTGAAATTAGCTACGAAGTGAATGAAATGAATTTTCAACCATCGACCTGATGGAATCTTGGAAAATAAGTAGGTTAGTTAGCTAAAGTAGCATCTCCTACCCCCAAATCCTATCTGGTACGTCAAGTAACTCATTCTAGTTTAAGAGATATGTTTATTAAATGAATAAAGAACGAAATGAATAAAAAGAGAGAAAAATATTTTTATATGCTTATATATACATATTTATATAAATATGTATTAGAAAAAAAATGTAAGAGAGAAAAAGTTCTCCTTTTTTTTAAAAAAGGGTACAATGGTGGAACAGTGAGTTGGGGTCGGCCATAGGGTCTAAACCCGGTCGACCCCAACTCGCTATCCAACCTTTTGCAATGGGCGGGCTATGGGTAAGGCTATAGCTACGGCTATAACTACGGTTATATCTACGGTTATATTCCGTAGCCAAAGGTAACTGCTTTCACAAACCAAAAAGCGGAAAAAGCAGGGGCATTTTCGACCTGAGCAACAGAGCCGTGCAATTGGAAATTACTCTCAAAAGGAGAGGTATTTTCATCCTGAAATTCCAACTTCGTACGAGGAGGTCCAAGTGAGTACTCTAAGTTTGTATTTTCGTTATTACATTAGTTTATTATATTTCAATATAGGACTTATTTTTTGTATCTATGATTTTTTTAAAAAAATTATATATGTGATTATTCATCATAAAGAACTTCATTTTTTTCTTTAAAAAAACAAGCTATAATATATGACTACTCCTTTAAAAAGTCATGTAGCATAGCACGCAATCTATTTGAGAGAGAGAAATCCGGTATTCTTGTTATCTTGAGTCCTTGGAAATGACGTGGACAAATGAGACCCGACATCACCAGTGTACCTTCTACACAAACAATCCACACTCAATTATAAGCTTTTAAAAACAGTCCATCCAACAACCTCTAGCTTTACCCTAATAAACACCAACACCAATCCATTTTTATTTCGAAAACACTTACTATTCATTTTCCCATAAATAGCCCATAAGACTACCATCAAGCCAACCACCACACCATCCTTATTTCCCAATCTCTCCTCCAAGCCAGGCCAAGAGAAGATCTTCAATTATCCCCAGCATTACCCACGACACTTTGGAAAGAACAAGAAACCCCTCCCACTTTGAGGCAAAGGGCAATAAATGAAAAGGATGGATTGATTCTGCATTTTTCATGCACATCATGCAAATGGATTGGATTGAACTAGTATTTGAGCTGGGGGCTGCGGTACAAATTTTTTTCCTTCTTATGTGGATTCTTTTCATGTGCCACATTTGTCATATGCATGCATCATGCATCAATTTGTGCACTATGCGCTATCAAGCACCTATAAGTCATGCCACCGTACATTTTCAAACGCCATATATGTGCCACATGTTCATCGGGCCACATTTGCTAAAATTTTGATGCGTACATGCACTAAATATGAGAGAACTCTTCTCTTTTGAAAACTTGACAAATAGCATGAAAATAACTAGTCTAGGACAGCTTGACCTAAACAAGTTGTTTAGGATTAAACTTTTACTGCCACCCAAATAGTCTTGAGAAAAGAATGGCATCGATGGTTGTAAAAAATCCTTCTATTTTTGTTTCCCCCACTGTTTTTCATGTTTTCCACGCTATTTTTCTAGTTTGCCCCGCTGTTTTTTATGTTTCTCCCGCTGTTTTTTAGATTGTCCTGCTGTTTTTCATGTTTCTCCCGCAGTTTTTCATGTTTCCCCCGCTGTTTTTCATGTTTGCCCCGCTGATTTTCTAGTTTTGCCCGATTTTTCTAGTTTGCCCATTGATTTTCTAGTTTGCCCATTGATTTCCTAGTTTACCCCGCTGATTTTCTAGTTTCCCCCGCTGATTTCCTAGTTTGCCCCGCTGATTTTCTAATTTCCCCCGCTCAATTTCATGTATGGCTGAAAGTTTGGTGGGTTTAACATGACCGACCCATGACCAACCCGACATTAGCATGTATACACCCGACCAACCCAATCAACCCATTGAGCCCTCTTGGGTTGGGCTTGGGTTAAGAATTCCCAACCCAAGATTGGGTTGGGTTGGGTCAAGGTTTAGGTATAGGAACCTTGGGTTGGGTTAGGGTTGAGCACCAACTCAAACCAACCCACCTGACTTTCAACCCGAACCAACTCGACCGCGAAGTGATTGAAATTGACCACGAACTGAATGAAATAGATTTTCGACCATCGACCTGATGGAATCTTGGAAAATAACTAAGTTGGTTGGCTAACTTAACTTCTCCTGCCTCAAAATCATATGTGGTACGTTAAGTAAATCATTATAGTTTAGGAGATATGCTTGTTAAATAAATAGACAAAGAAATGAATTAAAAGATAGAAAATTATTTTTATATACTTATATATATACATATTTACATAATTATGTATTATAAAAAAATATAAGGGAGAAAATGTTCTCCATGTAAAAAAATAAATAAATAAAAAATAAAAATAAAAAAGAGAAAAATCGGCCTATAGCTACGGATTTGTTGGCCTCTATAGCTACGGATTATAACTGTAGCCATAGATATCACTAATCCGTAGCTATAGGTACCTTGGTCCAGGGACCTAATAAACTGGGTCAGCTAGTTGGGGTCGACCGGGTTAGGACCCGGTCGACCCCAACTCACTTTACAGTTACCCGATCGACCGGGTTATGACTTGGTCGACCCCATTTAGATAAATTTCACATAAATGGGGTCGATCGGTCAGAACAACCCTTCGGCCGACCGGTAATTGTCATGAAGTTGGGGTCAAAGCGGGTCGATCTTGGTCGACCCCGAATGATTTTTATGGCGATGACATTCAATCTTCATTGCTTTCTATCATGTGGCCCATTGAGTTTTGGATCTACATCATTTTTGGGTACATGAGAGTGAAGTGAAGGGGATTGACCGTGAAATGCATTTAATTGAAGGGAATTGTCTGTGAAATGAGTGGAATTTACCGTGACATGAAGGGGATTATCCGTGAAATGCATGGAATTGACCGTCCATTGAAAGGAATTGTCCTGAAATGCATAGAATTGACCGTGACATGAGGGGGATTGTCCGTAAAATGCATGGAATTGACCGTGAAGTGAAGGGGAGTCGCTGAAATGACTGTGAAATGCATGGAATTGACCGTGAAGTGAAGGGGATTGACCGTGAAATGCATGGAATTCACCGTGAAGTGAAGGGGATTGAGCGGGGCAAACTAGAAAAATAGTGGGTCAAATTAAAATATGAGCGGGGCAAACTAGAAAAATAGTGGGGCAAACTGAAATATGAGCGGGGCAAACTAGTAATTGCCTGTTTGAGGTTGCTACGGTAGAATGCATTTCTTTGTCAAGATAAAACAAGAGATTTTTTATTATTATTTTTTAAACAAGAAATTTGGTTTGGTGAAACATGGGCTTGTTTTTAACTTGCAAAAACATAGAGAAAACTTCTTATTTTGAAGCGAATTTGGAGACATCATTTTCATCAATAGAAAAAAGGCCAAGTGGTGAAGGATTCCAAGTAGAGGTGGGCCACCAGCTGCCTAGCAAGGAGCCACCTTACATACAGATGGGGCGTAGCAAGGAGCCACCTTAACCTAAACATAAACTTGATGAAAACGGAGGGGTATTACATATTGTGATGAATATGATGTATTACAAATAAAACATCATTGTGGGGCGTAGCAAGCATAATCGGATTGCGTACTGAGTTAGTCAGTACGCTCCCATTGTACTAAGTAAACTCAGTTGGGCCCACATTGAATGTATGTAGTATATCCACGTCATTAATCCAATTTTCCATTTATTTTAAGGGGTTTAGCCCCCAAATTGAAGCATATCAAAAGATCAAGTGGATCATACCATGGGAAGCAAGTGGGCTACTGATATTTCGGTTTGCCATTGATTTTCATGTTGCACCCGCTGATTTTCTAGTGTCCCCCGCTGATTTTCATATTTCTCCCGCTGATTTTCATGTTTGCCCCACTGATTTTTCAGTCTCCCCCGCTGATTTTTTACTCTCCTCCGCTGACTTTATAGTTTGCCCCGCTGTTTTTCTAATGTCCCCCGCTCAATTTCATGTTTGCCCCACTGATTTTCATGTCTCCCCGTTGATTTTCATGTTGCACCACTGATTTTCTAGTGTCTCCCGCTGATTTTCATGTTTGCCCACTGATTTTTGATCTCCCCACGATTTTCTAGTCTCCCCATTGAATTTGTAGTTTGTCCCGCTGATTTTCTAGTGTCCCCCTCTCATTTTCATGTTTGACCCACTCATTTTCATGTCTCCCCCGCTGATTTTCATGTTGCACCCGCTGATTTTCTAGTGTTCCCCGCTGATTTTCATGTTTGCCCATTGATTTTCATGTTTGCCCGTGATTTTCCAGTCTCCCATTGATTTTCTAGTCTCCCCCGCTGATTTTCTAGTTTGCCCCGCTGATTTTTTAGTTTTCTCCGCTCACTTTCATGCTTGCCCCACTCATTTTCATGCTTGCCCCTCTCATTTTTAGTTTGTCCCGCTCATTTTTCAGTTTGCCCCGCTGATTTTCTAGTTTGCCCCGCTTATATTTCAGTTTGTCTCGCTCATAATTCAGTTTGCCCTACTCATATTTCAGTTTGCCCCGCTGTTTTTATAATTTGCCCCACTCATATTGCTGAGTCATAGTCTGAAAACCTGATTTGTTGAACAACCCTAACTTCTGATGTTTGGACCATGCAATTAAATAAGTAATTTTAAGTGCCTACGTGGTTGAAAGAGAGAAACCATGTATATTCTTCCTGTGTTGGTGTGACACTAATATGATCACCAGTCACCACCAACATTTGATGCAGTAGTAGTGGGCCCCACCATGATGTAGGCTTTTCATCCATGCCGTCCATATATTTTTCCAGATCATTTTATGGTACGAGACCAAAAACAAGGTATATCCATATCTCAAGTGTACCACATTACAGGAAGAGAAATTTAGGACTGTGGACCCCACCTTTTATCCAGCTGTTTTTTATGAAAGAAGACAAACCTTGGTTTGCAACTTAGACTCAACGCGTACGGACGACAAATTTGAGGATGAAAATACCCCCCTTTTGTGGTTTGCCCCTACGATTTTGTGATTTGCCACGCTGAAGTTTCACATTCAAGGTATTAAACAATGGATATTTATAATACGAAAGGGCAAGGAAACTAAAGAACAGAGAAACATACTCGACTTGATATTTGGAAGCAAGATGAGTAAACTTGTCAACATTTACTTTGCAATCATGATGGGTTTATCCAACATAGCAAGTAATGGGGTAGTGTCGGATGAAAGCCTACGGTTGAGTCATTCTCTCAAGATCGACAATGATGAGAAAGACACCGAGGCAAAGAACAGACCGTAAGTGCGAAGGAGATGGTTGTGAACAAGAGAGAGTGTTATCTAATGCGTCAAATGAGAGCTTAATCCAAAAATTCTGTGGCACTCAAGAATGATTCAACTGTTTGCCTCACCGATTTTCTAGTTTACCCCACCCAATTACATGTTTCCACCGCCGATTTTCTAGTTTCCCCCGCCAATTTTAAAGTTTCCCCCGCCGATTTTCTAGTTTGCCCCGCAGATTTTAATGTCTCCCCCGCCGATTTTCTAGTTTGCCCCGCCGATTTTCTAGCTTCCCCCGCCGATTTTAAAGTCTACCCCGCCGATTTCCTAGTTTGCCCAACTGATTTTCTAGTTTGCCCCGCCGATTTTCTAGCTTCCCTCGCCTATTTTGATGTGTGGTGGTTGGCTTGATGGTAGTCTTATGGGCTATTTATGGAGAAAGGAATAGTAGGTGTTTTCGAAATAAGAATGGATTGGTGTTGGTGTTTAGTAGGGTAAAGCTAGAGGTTGTTGGATGAGCTATTTTTAAAAGCTTATAATTGAGCGTGGATTGTTTGTGTAGAAGGTACACTAGTGATGTCGGGTCTCATTTGTCCACGTCATTTCTAAGGACTCAAGCTAACAAGAATGCCGGATTTCTCTCTCCCATATAGATTGCGTGCTATGCTACATGACTTTTTAAAGGAGTTGTCCTATATTTTAGCTTCTTTTTTTAAAGAAAAAAATGAAGTTCTTTATGATGAATAACCACATATATAATTAATAAAATTATAAATACAAAAAATTATCCCTTCCCCCAAATCCTATATGGTACGTCAACTAACTCATTCTGGTTTAAGAGATATGTTTATTAAATGAATAAAGAACGAAATGAATAAAAAGAGAGAAAAAAAATTTTATATGCTTATATATACATATTTATATAAATATGTAATAGAGAAAAATGTAGGAGAGAAAAAGTTCTCCTTAAAAAAAAAAAAAAAAAAAAAAAAAAAAAAAAAACATGAGTTGAGGTAACGACCGGTCAAAACCCGGTCATTCTCAACTCATCTTGTCAACCTTTTTCAATGGACGAGCTATAGCTACGGCTATAGCTTTGGCTATAGCTACGGTTATAATCCGTAGCCAAAGGTAACCCCTCAAAAAGCGGAAAAAGCAGGGCATTTTTTTGTCCGAGGCCAAGGCATGACAGTTGGGAATTACTCTCAAGAGGGGTATTATTGTCCTGAAATTTCGAATCCGTACGAAGAGATCCAAGTGCGTACTCTAGGTTTGTATTGCTTCAAAAAAATCACTGGATAAAAGGTGGGGTCCACAGTCGTAAATTTCTCGGAAAGTGAGAGGCCGCTGGAGCCTGAGTTGAAGGGGTAAAACTTTGATACTCTGGAGAGCATGATCGTTTAAGCACAGGCACTGAGAAATTAAGCACGGTGTACAGTTAATTTAATTTCGTATTGATCGTGTCATGGCCTTGTTAGGAATATGATAAGCTCAAATTTTTAAACTTCTCTGACTTTCCAAATGAATGATTGGGAGATATTGAAGGAACACGTTAAATTTAATGGCACATATTAAAAAACTATCTGTCAGTTAATCAGGATCATATAATGGGTGAAAATGGGTTGACCATGAGTGACCAGTATGAGGAAGAACACAAAATATTTCAAGGAAACAGATCGGCTCTTATGACCAAGCACAACCCCTACGAGCAGCTCAATGACCCGACCACTAGCCAAGGGTCCAACTCTGGTAAACCTCTTGCTATCACTACCTACAAACTACCGTAAGGATCAACCCGGCTTGCCTCGAAGACAGTCCCGACCACAATCAACACAGTTCAGCTTTGGAAGATCAACCTCGACCCTCTGATCTATAAGACAGCCTCAGCCTTCCGACCCAAAGGTTGGCCTCGGCCATCTACCCCGATTTTCTTGGATCTCGAACACTCTGAGATCTTTGCTGAGGATCTTGGAAGATTACCGCTACATGCTTGGGTGGAGGGGGGGAATTTCATCTATAATACACACCTATCAAGTAGAGAGATTGTCATCTACGCTACTAATGCCTATAAATAAGAACTTTGCTTACGGTAAAAGGTACGCACAAAATACACATAATAAACCCTACGTTCGACTAGACCCAGTTTGCCTACACTGACTTTGGCATCGGAGGGTCACCTGCTGTAGCCAAGCTCTACATTGTTGTCTCCTTTTGTAGGTGAGCAGCGGTCTAAGAAGGATGCCGGGATATCAGCATCAATAGTTGGCATCATCCATGGGAACGACGTCAGAGTCGTTTCCTTCTCATGAAAGTTCTACGATGTAAAAGGAATGAAGAGAACTCTGGCCACCATTGCTGCAACTGCTCTTGCACTGGCAGAACAGTCTGCAGACCAAGGCGGTCTGCCTTCCCAGCACTAGACCGATTCTGCCCCAGCAACGCATGCAAATAGATCCCGCAACTAGGGAGGACGACTTGTCTCCCTAGAAAATCAAATTGGGGTTCTAACCGGTAATATCGACAGTATTATGCAGATGTTGGAGAGGCAAAACCCATCGCTCGACCATGGAGCAGAAGTAGCCACAACCACCTAATAATCTTGACCTCCACAAGTTCCCCACGACTCATATGGAGCCAGGCAACAGCCTGGACAACATAATCAAGCACCTAGCCACACCGCGGGAACTACCGTGCTTGCCAACTGTGACCTATGTCACACATTAAAGAACAAAAGGCATGGGAAAGCTCCTGAGACGATTGTTCACTCCCCAAGTGCAGGGTTGTGATGTAGTAATAAACTCGGTAAGACCGAGGTCGAATCCCAAGGGACTGAAACTTATACGTTATCTGAAACCAACTAGAACTAGAACTAGGCTAAGATGAAGTCTAAACCAATTATGATTTGAGGATTAATGGTGAAATAATTAAACTAAAATTTAGGAAAAATCAGAGAAGGGAAACTAGGGATTCAGAGGATCCACTTGTAGAGATCAGGGAGATCTTATGCCTGTATTACAAATCAGGAAAATTAACTGAACTACCATTGATATAGATTTCAAAAGATGAAAGGTATATGAATTAGAATGGATTCCATCACCAAACCATGCCCAGGAGACAAAGCAAACAACAGAATTAATCTAATTACCCACCAATCAACATGTTTATGAAGGTTAGGAAGGGTACCGTCATCCGACCATGCCTAGGAGATGATGGTGAACAACAGGGCTTCCCGACGTCATAAACATAAAGAGGAAAAGAACATGCTCAAAGCCATTGCGGACCCATTGTAATTTCAGTCACAACAGACCATTAAAGACTGAAAACATTCCCTTAATAAAAAATAAAAAAAAACCCAAATCAACATCAATTCAGTCTAAACAAAGGGCACAAGCAAAGAGGCCTCCCATCACGCTACAAGCTTCACCTCTTAGCCCTAGCTAAGAGGATTTAGCCACACATGATTGGGCTAGATCTCTTAAAAAAAAGAAAATAAAAATAAAAATAAAAGAAAGAAAAATCTACTCCCTCTTCTCTCTCTCTCTCTTCCCGTCCAAACTCCAGCCCCCAAGCCAAGCTGCTCCAGATGATGATGCCCCCTCTCCACGGCTCTCTCTCTCTCCTTTTATAGAGCCTGCGTGAGGTGGTGCTGGAGTTGTGTGGCTGTTTACGCACACAGTCCGTGCAGGACTCTCCTTATGCAGCAATTTGTAATGCAAAAAAGAAAAAACTTTCTCCTTGCTTTAATTCCAAAGAATACACATCCCCAGACGATTTTTTATGCCCTACACAATGGATGGTGTGGATCGAAGAGATTGACTGTGATTGTGGCCCACAAACGCCCGCAAATCACGGACGACGTCGGCTGACCGACGAAGAGACTACGCATCCGTTTCGCAGTGACTATAGTGGGGTCCACTTCTTGATGTTGGGTGCAAGATCAATACCATCCATTAAATTCCTCTCAGGATTTCAGTCGGGTAGGAGTATTTTTCACTGGCTTCGTGCGGCCCATCGAATCAGATCCTTCCATCGTCTATCCTGCGTTCGATCACATCTCTTCCCATACGTACGTGCATTGATGCAGATGGCCACCATGGCTGTGATCAGTGTCTTCATGGGAAACCGATGGACGGCTCGGATCACCGCTCCGACGACGATCATGAACATGGTGGGACCCACAGCTGCCGGATTTTACGGACGCACAACAGAGACCGCACGTTCTTCCGCTGTTGTGTTGGTGGGGCCCACTTTCTATGGATTTTTCGAGATCCACACCGTCCATAATTTCCTCTTTGAAATTCGGCCGGGGATGGACGGTTTTCATCATCATTTGTTGTGACCCACTTAATGTATCATGCTCCAACGGAGCTGCGGACGAGTATCTTCTGCTTGTTGTGATCAGTACATGTGAATGCATGGATGATAATGGACAACATGGTTCTGTCCAGAATGAATCCCTCTAAATGATGGATGGCTTGGATTTCAAAATACTTTACAGGTGGGGCCCACCAATCATCAACCGACGCCCCTGTTTCCGTGAAAAACGGAAATTTTCATTTTTCTCTTCTTTTTTTTTCTTGCGAGAAGTCGGGTCAGCCGCAGCTGACCGACTTTGTATTTTTGGTGCGCTGTGAGTGCACCGCTTCTGTGCACTCCACCTACACGAGGTGAGACTTGCCGTGATGTATATGCAAAATCCAATCCGTCCATCTATTTTTTCACCTCCTTTTAATGGTTAATCCCAAAAGTGAAACATATCCAGATCTCAGGCGGGCCCCAATTCGAGATTTTAAGGGTTGATATGTCCATTAAGCCACTTCTAGGGGGATCCGCCGGCTGAAATTTGACGTGTACGGTTAATTTATGGTCCTGAAGCCATGTATGGAGTTTTGAACCAAGCGGATGGTGGGAACACTGTGATCTTGTATTCTGGACCAATTTCGGGCCACTTGAGCTTCAGTTTCTCGATTTTTCCGG
The DNA here is from genome assembly GCA_030180095.1 of Magnolia changhungtana. Lineage (NCBI taxonomy): Eukaryota > Viridiplantae > Streptophyta > Magnoliopsida > Magnoliales > Magnoliaceae > Magnolia > Magnolia changhungtana. The sequence goes on from JASAUF010000652.1 coordinate 8,344,525, forward strand.
ATCTCTGGCGTGTAAATCCGCCGATCTTGGTCTCCTGGGGTCCGTCCCTTGCCTTGGTGTCATCAGAGTGTCAAATCTATTCTTTTAGCGCCTTTTTGCAATCAATGCTCTCAAATACACCCTGCATTACAAACATAGTTAAAACCGGGCGTTAAACAGTATCATGCTCGTAATTCTGAATATTAAATGGGGTCTGATATGCAATATTTGACCCTCAACAGCGATGACCGAAAATGAAGTTCCTTGGGAGGCTAAGCTCAGGGAGATACGAGCTCAGATCGGTGATATTCAACAACTGTATCGAGCTCGGGTCCCAACCTCAGTAGAAGCAATGTTAGAAGAAACAGAGTTGCCATTTAACGACGATATAATGGCATCTTCATTACCACCGAGATTTCGGATGGCGCAAATCACTCCTTATTCCGGGACTGGTGATCCAACCAAGTATCTAAAGTTGTTCAAAGCGTGAATGGAGCTGCAAGGCACAACCAGCTCGGTGATGTGTCAAGCTTTCTCCCTAATCTTGTTAGGGGCCATGTGGAAGTGTTACAGGCTGTTAAAGCCAAGATCCATCAGTTCTTTCACACAACTTAGTAAATCCTTTATCACCCAGTTCATTAGTGGGAAATATGGAAGAAAATCGACAACTCATCTCCTCACCATTACCCAAAAGGAAGACGAGTTGCTGAAAGATTACATCGTCTGCTTTAACGCAAAAGCAGTATGGGTGGAAGGCTACTCCGAGCAAATAGCTTTGGCCGCCATGATATGTAACACCCCGAAAATCAGGGGTCGAGCAAGACTCAACTCCTGAGATCCAGTGCATCACTTCATACAATATGGTTGATGATGTGTACATGTTGTCCATATTAGTGCATTAAACATGAGTGGGATTATACTAAATCAGCATATCATACCCCAGAGTTAATGTAATTAGGCAAGCAGAAGACTGAATTTAATATGCAAAGTATAGATACGTATTTCATATCCTCCAGAGTATGATCATGTAGCTGGGCTGAATATATACAAATGTTGTTTCAAAATACACAAAATGTCGCAATGTAAATGTTCAACTAATCCAGTATCCATGTAATCCCGGTAACGCAGCTCTAGGTCTACCCAGACCCGCCTGAGAGCTGAACGTAGGAGAACTCCTCCTCGTCAAAGAAGTCCAGCTCCGTCACATAAACCTCGCCATAATCTGCATCTAAAAGAGAGTCTGGTTGGTGTTTTAAAACACCATCCCAGAGTGGGAGTGAGTGATCAACTAAGTGGTACTATAAGGCAAAGGTTAACATGTTATCAATTCAGTCAAGCAGTAATGATAAAGCAATACAACAATCATATGCTAAGTACTCTTGTTAATGCAGGAATGGTATGTTGTAATGATGCATGCCCTCGCCTGCACTCCCTTAGCAACATCATCTCATGATCGCGCATGGCAAACTCCCTAAACATGCGCTTCCTCGCCAGAGCACATGCAATGCGGTGCATGGTTGTGTTAGCCAAGTAATTTATTAGGCTTATTCATACAGCAGATTCAGGAAACTAAGGTACCTCCCTTTATATCATTCACCCAAACATGGATCCATCTAAGGTCGTCAATCTTAGTTAATCACATACGATAGGCAAGTTGTAGGGCATCACTCCTGATGAAAGCAGTGTGGGCTGTAAGGCAGTGTGGCTGTAGAGGCACTAGTGGCGCACTTCGCACGTGCGCATCGTGTTGCAGAGGGTCGCTCCCTTCGCAAACCGGAGCAAGACGTGTGCGAGTCGCGGTGCGACTAAGTGGCTTAGGCGGGTGACTGGTTGGCAAAGAGACTAGAGGACTAAGAGAGAGAGAGATCTCAGTATATATAGATGGACTGAAAAGAGCTGGGCATTCCGTTATCAGTTGGGCACCTTACATCTCTCTAAGGTGTTATAGCTAATCTACGACCACTCTTTCTTAGCTAATGTTATCCTTCTCTACATTCGCATCTTTCTTTGATTCCCTTATCCTCTCTTCTTGACTCACAAAAGTCCTTACCATTGGATATATGTAACACAATCGTCAAGGTGGGGCCTACCATGATGTTTGTTACAAATCCTCTCCGCACATCGGATTATTCATCTCATTTTAGGGCATTAAATATTTATGGGTCATACATATTTGGTGATAAATCCAATCCGTCAATCTGTTAAATCAGCTCATTTTATGGAATATAAGCGAAAATAAGCTATATCCGAAGCTCAAGTGGGCCACATGATTGGAAACAGTGAAAAAGAACATCCACCATTGAAATATCTTAGGGCTTTGAACTTTGGGTCTACATAATTTTTACACTATGCCCTTAAAATGAGTTGAAAAACAGATGAACGGAGTGGATTTTTCACAAACTTCAAGGTTCCCTGTGAAAGTTCGGGATGGAGTTGGCACTTAATAATCTGAACCGAGGTTGCCAACTACAGTAAATTAAGGGCAGTTTTGTAATTGCAAAAATACAAAAATCAATTCGTAATTTCATATGGATATTTAACATCACGTGGTTTAACTACGAAATATAAGCCAAGTTTGGAAAATAGTTTAAAAGCAAGATATTTAGTCCATATTCAAAAAGGCTGGTGGTTGTATGGAAAAATCTCAAAAATGAATGGCTGAAATATTAGCCAAGTTTGGAAAATAGTTTAAAAGCAGGAGTATTTAGTCCAAGAGGGCGTGAGCATGTGAGGCAGTGTGGCTGTAGAGGCGCTAGTGGCGCACTTCGCACGTGAGCATCATGTCACAGAGGGTCGCTCCCTTCGCGAATCGGAGCGAGACGTGTGCAAGTCGTGGTTCGACTAAGTGGCTTAGGCGAGTAACTGGTTGGCAGAGAGACTAGAGGACTGAGAGAGAGATCTCTCAGTATATATAGATGGATGAAAAAGAGTACATTGCAAAAAAAGCGTAATAATTGGTGAGCCATTAGTGTGGTCAGTTGTAACTGCTACATGGCTAGCCCAACAGCTAGAAAACGACTAGCTGCTGTCTCATAATAGTCAGTATGCAGCAGATTAATGGGTCATGCACAACAGTCAGAAAACGGTCATAAAACGGCTAGTTTTCCAACAGCCAGAAATGGCTTAATGAAATTTAAGTCTCTGGACCATAACCCCCTAGCCACCTTAGCCTATAAATAGAGGGTTTGGATGGGTTTCCAAACCATCTCAATCCACTCCAGCAAACACATACGAACTGAGACAGCTAGCCCCAATCCACTCCTATATTCCAGTGATTCTAGCAATATAGCAAGGCTTGAACCTTAGCTTAAAGAACAGACCAGCGGTGTGGTCTAGAACAACGGTTCAAATGAACCAATAGCTGAAGAATAAGAAAAATAGACCAGTGCAGTGGTCTCATATACAGCTTCTTCTCCCTTTTCTTTTTGGGATTTTTCTTTTCATTGTACTTTCTGCCAGATTGAGTGTACCAGAGTTCCAATAGGTGAGCTTTCGTGTTTGCTAAACGCAGACCCACACCAGGCTCGTCGTATCCTAGAAGCGATTTACCTGTAACCTATCAGCATACTCAAATCACTTGAGTAGGGGCAAATAACGCTTTAAGGACAGCGTTTCAAGCATGCTTCAGCCTATCCTTAGTTCAGATAATTTTTATTCTTTCGGTTTCCATATTATACAAAAATTATATAAATCTATAAATTTTTAACAATCTTAAAGCGTTATTTGATGGAAGCCGACAGTGTTTCATCCGTCAAGTTGATGAATCAAGACTTGATACGTCTTGATCGGTTTGATGGAACAAATTTTACAAGATGGCAAGATAAGCCAAAATTTCTTCTGACGGCACTGAATATCTACTACATATTAGATCCAAGTCTACAAGCACTACCTGAAGAAACCGAGAACGACACACCTGAACAGGTGGCAGCCCGCACCAAATGAGTTGAAGACGAACTCTTGTGTCGGGGACACATTCTGAACTCTCTCTCCGACCGTCTGTACGATTTGTACCAATAGACGTCATCAGCAAAGGAGATCTGGGCCCATCTGAAGTTCAAATACAAGGCTGAAGAAGAAGGTATCAACAAGTTTCTCATCGCCGGGTATTTTGACTTCAACATGGTAGATAACAAACTGCTGCTGCCCCAAATCCAAGAACTGGAGCTAATAGTTAACAAAATGAATGATTTTGGACAAGTTGATACCATCCTACGTATCAAAGTTAAAAAACATTGTGGGGGTTATGCTTTGTATCAATCTCATTATATTAAGAAAATACTAAACAAGTTTAACCATCTAAATATAAAGGAAACAAAAACTCCATTTGATCCAAGTATCAAGCTAAAAGAAAATATTAGAAGAACAGTTGCACAATTAGAATATGCGAGTGTTATAGGGAGTCTTATGTATGTTATGCAATGCACTAGACCTGATATCGCATATGCTGTGAGTAAACTTAGTAGGTTTACTAGTAACCCCAGTATTAAACACCGGAATGCAATTAGTAGAGTCCTTGGTTACGTAAAAGCAACCAAAGACTTAGGACTATTTTATTCAGAATTTTCGATCGTATTGGAAGGATATACCGATGCGAGCTGGATATCAAGTGCAGGGGACAACAAGTCTACTACAAGGTGGGTATTCATCTTAGGAAGTGCAGCTGTATCTTGGGGATTTAAGAAACAGACTTGCATAACGCACTCGAATATGGAGTCTAAATTTATTGCCCTGGCTGCAATAGGCAAAGAGGCTGAGTGGCTAAGGGATCTTCTATTAGAAATTCATTTCTATGTAAAGCCTATATCGGCTGTATCACTACATTGTGATAGTGAAGCAACATTAGCTAGAGCCTATAGCGACACTTATAATGGTAAATCTAGACATATCAGTTTTCGACATGATTATGTCAAACAATTGATTCGATATGGAATCATTGTTATTTCTTATGTGAAATCAAGCAACAACCTAGCAGATCCTTTCACTAAACCTCTACCGAGAGAGGTAGTAAAGGCTACATCTAGAGAGATGGGGTTGAAACTCTTCAACCAAAATTCCACCAGTGATGGTAACCCAACCTAAAATCAGAAAATCTCTAATTTTGGATTTTAAGGATAAGAACAAGTCACTGATATGTGAAAAGTTTTCAGCACTAAATTATATAACCTCATCCATAATAGATAAGTGCTGAGCGTTACGATAGAGGGTTGAGTCTTAGAACTCTTAATGAAATCCAGTTTAAAGGACAAGTGTCTTATAGTAACGAAGACACTAGAAGGATTTCACCTATATAAACGTAAAGATGGTGCCGTCTCTCATGAAAGTTAGAAGTTTTCTCTTGGGATCGTTCACAAATTAGGATAAGCATATGTAACGCCCCGGATTTTTGCCAACCTAGGATTAGACATCCTTAGGCAATGGGTCGATCCTAATACTCCATTAACTTGTCAGAACTGAATCCCAAAGTCTAAAGCCGCCTTTGAACCCATTTCCTTCACAAATCTCACCCTTCACCACCTTGATCTTCCAATTTTTCTAAGAACTTTTACCCTAGACACTATCTTAAACTAGTTAAGTATCATAACTTGGATCACCTCATATACAAACTCCAAAGGCCTGAGTACCACCTCGACCAGAAATCACTTAGGACTAAATCCTTTAGAAATTTGACAAAGTGAATTAGGTGCTAAACTAGATTAGCCATGAAATCCATTTGAATCGCTTTAAATACGATCTGTAAGACTCAAAACTTGCAGAATCATTGACGCTAGGTTATCCTAAAATCTAGGATCAATCTCATTACCCGGCTGCTCACGGGAGCATCTCGAAACTTCGTATTAGGTCTAGACCGCACATCAGAAATCCGATTAACACGAAGTTAAGGAACTAGGACCGCCTCACTGGACTTGACAATCATCTCAAAAATTAGGTCCATCCGATGTCCCACGGCCATTCGTTTCGATTCGGAGCGAGGGTGTGTGAAAAACACTATTCCCATTTCAAAATAAATATCAGGAATAGTGATCTGGCACCATTCGTTGACGCGTCAGTATTAAGCAACCTGACCGTCAGAATCAGACCAAATTATACCCTCGGATTAAGAAAAATTTTAGGAACATTTACATGTACTTGGAATTTCTGATCGTGGCCCACTGACCGTCGAACTGAAAGTGGTCCGCCACATGCGATCTGGGAATCCGATCGAGTCGAAAACGTAATCCCACATAGATCCATGTGTGGTGAGCTTAAGTCTGACGTTTGGCTCAAGGGGGGCCACCAGAAACACTCTTTTGAGCTGGAACATCGCCGAAATGCTTATAATAGCAGTAACCCTTGAACCTGAGTCTATTTTGGGAAGATTTGAGACTATATAAGGACCTTAAACCCTCTCCCATTCCAGCCATACGAATTTGGATTTGAGAGAGGGAAAAGAGAGAGAAAGTGAGGGAGATGTGGGAGGAATTCCCTGCTGCTGTTCCCTGCTGCTATTCGGGCTCCACCGCCTGATTCTCATCGCTTTCCCGGCGATTCCGGCGTTATTTCTAGGTAATAAACCCTAACCCTAACCTGTTTGGAGGATTAGACAGTTGTAGGTTAGGAAATAGCTAACCTATTTCGTTCTCTAGGTTGCCAAACTCCCGTATACGGAAGCTTAGCGAACCTATCGACTCCGTTAAGATTCTACGACAAAAGGTGCGGACTTTAGGTGTATAGGTTATGGTTTTCAACGCTTTCAATGTCAGATAATGATAGATTCATGATCTGCATGCAATTGCACATGTACAAAGTGCTTTCCGTTTTCAGTTTCGATTAGAATTGTAGAATTTGGAATTTCACATACTCTAGGTATTCGTATAAAATACCGTATACGTATTTTTTATGGAAATGTGGTTGACATGTTTATTTGTCGTATGGATATATGACGTATGGATAAAATACTTATTTGGCGAAAGGATTCGCCTAAATACATGTTTACTAATATATACCATGTATGTAGAAATACGGTATTGTAAGAAGTACCGTATACGGGTATATTTTAGCGATGTGTTTGTCATGATTAATTGTTGTATAAATATATTATGTACGTATAAATTAATTGCTTGGCGAAAGGAATCGCCGTATTACAAGCTCCCTTGTAAATACTACGTATGTTGAAATTGTGTATACTAGAAATACCGTATATGTGTGAGTTTTGGAAATGCAATTGTCATGATTATTTGCTGTATGATTATGGTATACATGGATAAAACAATCACTTGGCTAAAGGATAGCCCTAATACATGTTTTACTAACATACACTATGTATGTTGTATTAGTGTATTCTAAGTGTTTGTGAAAATGAGTGAATGGGTATATAATCCCCATTCGTGCTCGCCATGACTAATTGTCATGGATTCATGATTGTTGTATTGGCGATACCCTTTTTGACGAAAGGATTTGCCCTAAATCACGCCACGGCCAATAGACACCATATATGCTAAAATGTGTGGCCCAAGTGTTTATGGAAATGACTGAATGAATATGGAACTTGGATTCCTGCTTGCCATGACTATCCGTCGTGGGTGTACGCGTGTTATGATTGGGGCAACTCCCTAGTGAAAGGATTTGGCCTAATGCCTATGTGATCGACATATGTCATGTATGTTGATGCATGTTTGTTTTAGTGTTTCTTGAAATGTCTGAATGAGTAGTAGTTAGCAAATTGTGATGTATAAGGGTATTGAGATGTGAGTCTCAATCTCTTTTAATTATGTGTATGATCTCCTTGGATTGTTGTGTAATTAGGAATTGAACATGTATAAACTCATGCTTGTGTTGTGATTCATAACATGCTCAACTGCTTTATATTATAACTATGTAATGCATATGTTTAAATTTATATTTACGTTGTATGATCCGTCATGGGTGATGGGGGAGCGGAGCAACGAGTGCGTGCAACAGCCCTAGCAGCCCTAAACGGAAAATACCATACCTTGATTGTATGAGTAGAATCTTGATTCACTACTGCTTTATCTATCTGCACTTGATTGTGTTTGGGGCTATGATTATAGTCCAGACAATCGGTACCAGAATTGAATTTGTGGTTGCGATTCATTTGCCACGTGAGATGTGTTCGACGAACCCGAGTCGTACTTCGGTTGGCGATAGTGGTTGGCCACCCGAAGTGCTTATGCACTTCATGTCGTTCAACTTGTTGTGCGCTCGAGCTAGCCGAGCTCGTCAAGTAACCCGATTTGTCTAATGTATGTTCACCATGTTTGGTCGCCTCTGCTTAAACCTAGGGTACCAAACTTACCAGTGAAATCCCTTTTAACCATGGTACCTCAATCCGCTAAGACTCATGAGCCGGGCATGGTGGTATGGGACACCGTGGTCGAGTTGTTTACTACGCTGGGGCCATGTGCCTCCTCGTAGTGACCAGTGAGCAACCAGACTCGTGAGCCGATTATGGTGGTATGGGACACTATATTCGAATTTGTCGATACTTACGGCGAGAGCCGAGTACGGTGAGACTGTGCTCGTCCGACGAGCGACGAGTCCTCTGTAGTATCTTCGAGTATACTCCAAGGTCCGTGATTGGCGACGAGTCTTTCACAAAGAATCGGAGTATGAGTTGAGCCGAGTACGGTGAGACCGTATTCGAGCCGACGGCTAGTGATTGAGCCGAGTACGGTGAGACCGTACTCGAGCCGACGGCAACAATTGAGCCGCATACGGTGAGATCTGTATCCGCGCTAACGGGTGACGAGCCTTTTGCGATGCCTTCACTATGCTTCTCAAACCATAATATCGTATGAGATTAACTAGGATTGACGACCCTAGAATGGATCATGTTTGAGAATGATACAAGGGAGGTACCTTAGTTTCCCAATATTGCTGTTTGAAATGGACTAATAATAACTTGGTAATCATGAGCATCATCGCACCGCATGTGCTTTGTAGATGTGGCGCACTGAGGGAGTAAGCATTCGCGAACGTAAGATGATATCGCTTGAGGGTGGTTTGGCAAGGGCATACAGCATCATGTCATTTCATTTTCGCACTTAACAAGAGTAGTTAGAAATGTTTGATTTGTACCGCTTTATCATTAACGCTTGGTTGAATTGATAACATGTTAACCTATGCTTTATTGTTCCACCGAGTTGATCACTCACTCCCACGTTACGGGACGGTGTTTGCAACACCAACCAGATTTGTTGAGTTTCAGGTGATGGCGATGCTTGTGAAGCAGAGCCAGACTACTTCTGTGATGATAGGAGGAGTTCTCCTATCTGTATCTCTCTGGTAGGTCAATGAAGACCTGATATTATATTGACGGGGCTATGGTACATGGGATAGGAGGCATTACACTTCCTCACATTTGTTACATTTTAGAACTGCACTTGTATTTATTTAACCTGGTAATGTTATCACACTCTGGAGACTCATCATAAGTTATATATTTTATCTATTTATCACAGTCTTCCGCTTGTAAATTTAACTGTCTCTGAAGTATGATATGCTGTTTTGGCTTAATCTCACTCATGTTCAATGCACGAATACAGTCAACATTCAATCATCATTCATTTTTGTTGCATAAGTGATGTTCTGGAACTCGGGAGTTGAGTTTATGTTCGACCCCCGATTTTCAAGGCGTTACAGCATATGGCCATTAAATGTGTTGAGCAAGATTGTAAGAACTCTAACAAACACATAGGGAATATGTGTGTGGTTTCTCCAACTTTGTTATCTAGGAATAACTGGTTCAAAGCTACGGCTACCAGTCATTTCGATAGAGTTTCGAGATACTTACACTAAGAAAATATTAAAATCGAAAGATATCTTTCTTTATGCATATAAGCTGATTATTCTGGTAGAAATGTTTAACCGAGAAAAACATATTTTTAAAAATTAAGTGGGGGATTGTTGCAATATATTTTAATAAAATAAATAAAAAAGCTTTTTGGGGCTTTTTTAAGAATAGTCCCACTTGGGAAAGGGAAGAGAAGAAAAAGGTGTTTAAATGAAAAGTGTGGAGTATCTTAATATTTACTTACCTAGTCCGTGGACCATGGGACTTACACCGGAACACCCACACGCGCGTTCGCGCTCACGCTCGGGCACAAGCACGGGGTCGAACTCGGTCTCGGTCTCGGTCTCGGTTACGGGCTCGATGCGAGGGCGTGGGCATGTGAGGCAGTGTGGTTGTAGAAGTGCTATGGCGCACTTCGCACTTCGCACGTGTCACAGAGGGTCGCTCCCTTCGCGAACCGGAGCAAGACGTGTGCGACTAAGTGGCTTAGGCGGGTGATTGGTTGGCAGAGAGACTAGAGGACTGAGAGAGAGATCTCTCAGTATATATAGATGAACTAAAAAGAGCTGTTGCAGCAGAAACTGTAACAGCTGAGCCATTAGTGCAAGGTCCAGTTGTAACTGCTGCATGGCTAGCTCAACAGCTAAAAAACGGTTAGCTGTTATCTCACAATAGTCAGCTTGCAGCAGATTAATAGGCCATACACAACAGTCAGAAAATGGCCAGTTTTCCAACAGCCAGAAATAGCTTAATGAAATTTATATCTCTGGACCATAACCTCCTAGCCATCTTAGCCTATAAATAGAGGGTTTGGATGGGTTTCCAAACCATCTCAATCAACTCCAACAAACTCATACGAACTGAGACAGCCAGCCCCAATCCACTCCTATACTCCAGTGATTCCAGCAATATAGTAAGGCTTGAACCTTAGCTTGAAGAACAGACCAACGGTGTGGTCTAGAACAACGGTTCAATTGAACCAATAGCTGAAGAACAAGAAAAATAGACCAGTGCAGTGGTCTCATATACACCTTCTCTCTCTTTTCTTTTTGAGAATTTTCTTTTCATTGTACTTTTTGCCAGATTAAGTGTACTAGAGTTCCAATGGGTGGGTCTTTGTGTTTGCTGAACGCAGACCCGCACCAGGCTCATCGTATCTTAGAAGCGATTTGCCTGTAACCTATCAGCATACTCAAATCACTTGAGTAGAGGCAAATAACGCTTTAAGGACAGCGTTTCAGACGTACTTCAGCCTATCCTTAGTTCAGATAATTTTTATTTTTCCGGTGTCCATATTATACAGAAATTATATAAATCTGTATAATTTTCAACATGTGAGCAGCGATATAAGGAGTACACAGGGGTATCAGCATCAACGTATCATTCGTAAAACGTTTTAGGCAATGATAGGATACAAACTTTTGACGGTTTAATTTGGCCAATGTTATCTTATTTGTAAAATTCATGAATGCACGCGTATCAATCATACACATGACACCAGAGTATATATAATTCCACGTTATTTGAGTGATGAATATCGTAAGAAGACACTAATACGGCACGAAAACGTTCACCGCATGTTGAGGAATGCAATTCGGAGTACTGCATCTTCAAGCTCCACATAAACCACTTATGTACGTGCCTATATGGCAATTATGTCTCTGATCCTGTCCGTTCATAAGGGAGGGCCCAACGAGATTATATCCTGGCCTAAAAAACATTTTAGATTAATGATCATACAGACCACATAAATGTCGATATTGGTCCTTTGGTTATCCATTTTTTACACTTGTAGACACCCCGTTTATTACCAGGGAACACGTATCTTTGCCCATTATAATCAACGGATACGATCACGCACATCTCTCCAACGTCGAAATATGTAGGTGCGCTTGATGCCCGCGCGCGCATATGGGAGTCTGCAAATTCCAAACACAGCCATCCACTCGGATGCGGGAGCAGATTAGGTGCGTCCATTATAGTGGGTCCACCTAGATGTATATATTCTATATCCGCCATCCATCTGTTTCTTCAGATAATTTTATTTCAAAATTTCAAAAGAAAAAAGATCAAAATCTAAATTGTGGAAAAATATCATTTAAAACTGTTTACTAAGATATGATTCACCTGATAATCGGATCTGCTTTATTTTTGGGCTCATTACCTAAAATAATCTATTAAAACGGATGAACGGAGTGAATACAGAAACATAGATAAAGGTGAGACCCATGGTAGGTGCCGCACCGTCTTGGGTGAGACCTAATCCACTCCCCTCATATGCACGTCTAGCTGCCACGTTGCAGAACCATATACAGTGTGTAAGATGCCATCCGTCGGCGGACTCGGATTTCCTGCAAAAGCCTTTGCAAGAGGATCCTGCGCTAGAAACATACGTGGGTCTCACTTGATGTTTGGGAGAAATCCACTCGTCCATCCGTTTTTTGAGATCATTTTAGAACATGTGGCCAAAAATTACCGGATCTAATACTCAAGTGTGCTGAAAACGTGAGGATTGAACGTCGATAGTTGAAATATTCGTGGGGTCGCCGAAGTTTTGAATTAAGATAATATTTGTGTTTTCAGTTCATCTCATAGGAATGATGTTACGAACGGTGTGGATGGCATGTAAACACCAGTGTTGACCCGGAGAGGTTTCAACGGTACAAATTTCTCTACCCACCGTTTCCTCTAATGTGGCCCACTTGACTCTTGGATCCTTCTCATTTTTGGTAACCGGACTAAAATGATCTCAAAAAACGGATAGACGGGGTAGATTTCTCATATACATAAGTGGCTCCACCTAGTTTCCAGTAAAAGAACTTCCTGCGAAAGCCTTTGCAGGATGGGTTCTGCCCTGGAAACATAAGTGGGCAACCTTGATTTTTTGTAAGAAATCCACCGTCCATCCGTTTTTTGATATCATATTAAGACATGGGCCAAAATTTGCCGGATCCAATACTCAAGTGAACCGTAAACGTGAGAATTGAACGTCGACAGTTGAAATATTCGTGGGGCCACATAAGTTTTGACTCAAGATAATATTTTTGTTTTCAGTTCATCTCAGTAGAAATGATGTTACGAACGGTGTGGATGGCATGTAAACATCCGTCTCATTTTTTGTGATAAAATGATATTAAAAAAAAAAAAAAAAATAGATGGAAAGGTAGATTTCACACATACATGACGGTGGGCCACACCTGGCTTTTGTATATCCACACCTGGGTTTTCGGTCCAGGAAATTCCTGCGAAGGGCTTTAGCAGGAAATCCGCGTCCATCCGTCGGCATGCCACCTCAGATTCCTGCGAAGGGCCTATAATGGATGGGGAGATTCTAAAAAAAAAAAAAAAAAACTCCCACGTGGTACCGATTCCAACCGTTTAATAAGTGGTCTATTGTCTATTTAATGTGGACCGTTTGCTTAGGATGGACCACATGTACGGCAGAAACTATAATTTACATCATTCATGATCAAGCCCACACACAAGACATGGTTGCTAAACCAGCTCCTCCCTCAGAAGATCCTGATCATTGGTCCCTTTGGTTGAATGCGTAAGATTCCAATACTTTTTCTCCATCGATCATCTATTTGCAAGCCACCATCAAAACATCAAGACCGTCCGATCCAGGAAAAATTTTAGGACATGGTCTATGGGTGTATTCGATCAAAAGATAAACCCTCGAATAGTGTGACTACTTCTACAGACGATGAATTGTATGATAAGTGACCTGCATCTTTCCACAGCATACACGAGTTTTCAATCCCGACCAGTGAGGCCCATCATTTCTTAATCCAGACCATTTATCTTTTGAGGCCCATCATGGATGGATAATATCCCAGAACTTTACACCATTCAAAAGATACCAGCGATCAACATTAGGACCTTTTAAAAGTGAATGTGGACAATTGTTGTATTTTTCTTCCTAACCGTCTGTCTTTGGGCTACATATCAAAAGGTTATACCTGTCATATAAATGGAACTTTGAGGTACAGTTCATCAGCTGTGGGACTCAACGGATCAATGGTCTGGATTCCTGTAATATCCGTCCAATTCTAAGACCTAAGAACTTGTGTAAATTGAACAAATATGTGGCCCACTATCATACAATTTCTTGTCGGGAAAACTATGGAGAAATTTCCTACTGTACGACCCATTTATGGCCCACCAGCCATTTGAAGCCCACCTCTTTTTAAGCTTCCAAGAATACTCCCCTGTGTACGGCCGACTTTTCAAGGGACCAAAATACCCCCGTCATTCATTCCTTCCGGAAGCCGATTGGCTGGTGTGCGAAGACGAGCGCTGACGCTCCACGACATGGCCCCCACAATGATGTATTTATTATATCCACACCGTTCATCCATATTTCGAGATCATTTCAGAGCATTATCGGAAAAAAAGAATCATATCCAAAGATCAACTGGACCACACTACAAATAGCAGCAGGAAACTTGATTTTCACTGCTAAAAATTTCATAGGGCCCACCATAACATATATTTTCCATCCAATCTATTCAAAAGGTTACAGAGACCTGGATGAAGAGGAAAAACAAATTTCATATTGATCTAAAACATCTCTGACCCCTGAAGGATTTCAATGGTAGACGTTCCAATCCCAACTACCTTTTACGGTGTGGTCCACTTGATAGTTAGATCTATCTTATTTTTCGTCCCAAGCCTTAATATGAGCTCTCCAAATAGATGGGCAGTTTGGATATAACACAGATCCCATAATGGGACCCACAAAAACAAAAACAAAAAAACCACGGACTATCGCCGCGGCAGTGCCACGACAGTTTGGCAGTTTTTTTTTATTTTTATTTTTATGGGGAGAACTTTTTCTCTCTTGAATTTTTCTCAAGTACATAATTATGTAAATATGTATATATAAGTATATAAAAATATTTTTCTATCACTTAATTCATTTCTTTGTCTATTTATTTAACAAGCATATCTCCTAAATTGGAATAAGTTACTCAACGTACCATATATGATTTTGGGGTAGGAGAAGCTAATTTAGCCAACCAACATAGTAATTTTCCAAGATTCTATCGGATCGATGGTTAAAAATCCACTTCATGGTCAATTCACTTCACTTCACGGTCATTTTCGTGCATTTCGCGGTCTAATCGCTTCACTTCACCCCCATTTCCATGCATATCACCATTTTCATGCATATCACGGTCATTCCTGCATATTCCTTGTTGATTCACGGTCATTTCGATGCATTTCGCAGTCCCGCATCTTCACTTCACGATCATTTTCGTGTATTTCGCAGTCCAATCGCTTCACTTCACCCCCATTTCCATGCATATCACGGTCATTCCCGTATATTCCATGTTGATTCACGGTCATTTCGACGCATTTCGCTGTCCCGCATCTTCATTTCACTGTCATTTTCGTGCATTTCGTGGTCCAAACGCTTCACTTTACCCCCATTTTCATGCATATCACGGTCATCCCAGCATATTCTGTATTGATTCACAGTCATTTCGACGCATTTCGCGGTCCTGCGTCTTCACTTCAAGGTCATTTCGTGCATTTCGCGGTCCAATCGCTTCACTTCACCCCCATTTTCATGCATATCACGGTCATTCCCGTATATTCCGTGTTGATTCACGGTCATTTCGACGCATTTCGTGGTCCCGCGTCTTCACTTCACCGTCATTTTCGTGCATTTTTCCGTCCGATCGCTTCACTTCACCCCCATTTCCATGCATATCACGGTCATTCCCGCATATTCCGTGTTGATTCACGGTCATTTCGACGAATTTCGTGGTCCCGCGTCTTCACTTCATGGTCATTTTCATGCATTTTGCGGTCCAATCGCTTCACTTCACCCCCATTTTCATACATATCACGGTCATTCCCGCATATTCCGTGTTGATTCACGGTCATTTTGACGCATTTTGCGGTCCCGCGTCTTCACTTCACAGTCATTTTCGTACATTTCGTGGTCCAATCGCTTCACTTCACCCCCATTTTCATGCATATCACGGTCATTCCCGCATATTTCATGTTGATTCACGGTCATTTCGACGCATTTCGCGGTCCCACGTCTTCACTTCACGGTCATGCATTTCGCGGTCCAATCGCTTCACTTCACCCCCATTTCCATACATATCACGGACAATTCTCGCATATTTCGTGTTAATTCACGGTCAATTCAACGCACTTCATGGTCAATTCACTTCACTTCACAGCCATTTTCACGCACTTCGCGGTCAATTCACTTAACTTCACCATCATTTTCAGAATCGCCGGGAATGACCGTGAAATGCATGGAAATGACGGTGAAGTGAAGTGAATTGACCGCGAAATGCATGGAAATGACCATGAAATGAAACGGAATCGCCGGGATTGACAGTGAAATGCATGGAAATGATCGTGAAGTGAAGGGGATTGACCATGAAATGCATGGAAATGACCGTGAAATGAAGGGAATTAACTGTGAAATACATGGAAATGATCATGAAATGAAACAGAATCGCCGGGATTGACCGTGAAATGCAGGGAAATGACCGTGAAGTGAAGCGAATTGACCGTGAAATGCATGGAAATGACCGTGAAGTGAAGCGAATTAACCGCGAAATGCGTGGAAATGACCGTGAAGTGAAGAGAATTGACGGTGAAATGCGTGGAAATGATCATGAATCTAAACGGAATAGCCGAAATTGACCGTAAAATGCATGGAAATGACCGTGAAGTGAAGCGAATTGATCGCGAAATGCGTGAAAATGACCATGAAGTGAAGGGAATTGACTGTGAAGTGCATCGAAATGACCGTGAATCTAAACGGAATTGCTGGAAATGACCGTGAAGTGAAGCGAAATGACCGTGAAATGCATGGAAATGGCCGTGAATTAAAGGGAATTGACAATGAAGTGAATGGAAATGACCGTGAATCTAAACGGAATTGCTGGAATTGACCGTGAATTGCATGGAAATGACCGTGATGTGAAGCAAAATGATTGTGATGTGAAGCGAATCGCGGTCATTTCCCTTCACTTCACAGCCATTTCCACGCATTTTGCGGTCATTTCCCTTCACTTCACAGTCATTTCCATGCATTTCACAGTCATTCCAAACAATTCTGTGTTGATTCACGGTCATTTCCACGCATTTTGCAGTCATTTTCTTTCACTTCACAGCCATTTCCACGTATTTTGCGGTCATTTCCCTTCACTTCACAGTCATTTCCATGCATTTCACGGTCATTCCAAACAATTCCGTGTTGATTCACGATCATTTCCTCGCATTTCGTGGTCATTTCCCTTCACTTCACAGTCATTTCCATGCATTTCGCGGTCATTTCCCTTCACTTCACAGTCATTTCCATGCATTTCACGGTCATTCCAAACAATTCCGTGTTGATTCATGGTCATTTCCACACATTTCGCGATCATTTCCCTTCACTTCACAGCCATTTCCATGCATTTCGCGGTCATTTCCCTTCACAGCCACTCATGGCCAGTGAAGGGAAATGACCGCGAAATGTGTGGAAATGGCTGTGAAGTGAAGGAAAATGACCGTGAAATGCGTGGAAATGACCGTGAATCAACATGGAATTGTTTGGAATGACCGTGAAATGCATGGAAATGACTGTGAAGTGAAGGGAAATGACCGCGAAATGCGTGGAAATGGCTGTGAAGTGAAGGGAAATGATCGCGAAATGCATGGAAATGACCGTGAATCAACACAGAATTGTTTGGAATGACCATGAAATGCATGGAAATGACTGTGAAGTGAAGGGAAATGACCGCAAAATGCATGGAAATGCCTGCAAAGTGAAGGGAAATGATCGCGAAATGCGTGGAAATGACCGTGAATCAATTCCGACGATATCCGGCAATTGCGTGCATCGATGCATTTCACGGTCATTTGGCTTCACTTTACGGTCATTTCCATGCATTTCACGGCGATATCCGGCAATTCCGTTTACGTTCACGGTCATTTCGATGCACTTCACGGTCAATTCACTTCGCTTCATGGCCATTTCGATGCATTTCACGGTCATTTCGCTTCACTTCACGGCCATTTCCATGCATTTCACGGCGATATCCGACAATTCCGTTTACGTTCACGGTCATTTCAATGCACTTCACGGTTAATTCACTTCACTTCACGGCCATTTTGATGCATTTTACGATCAATTCTCTTCACTTCACGGCCATTTCCATGCATTTCACGGCGATATCCAATAATTCCTTTTACGTTCATGGCTATTTCGATGCACTTCACTTCACGGCCATTTCGATGCATTTCACGGTCAATTCCCTTCACTTCACAGCCATTTCCATGCATTTCACGGTCATTTCGCTTCACATCACGGTCATTTCCAGCGATTTCATTTAGATTCACGGTCATTTCCATGCACTTCACGGTCAACTCCCTTCACTTCACGGTCATTTCCACGCATTTCACGGTCAATTCGCTTCACTTCACGATCTTTCCATGCAATTCACTGTCAATTCCAGCGATTCCGTTTAAATTCACGGTCATTTCCATTCACTTCATTGTCAATTCCCTTCACTTCACGGCCATTTCCATGCATTTCACGGTCATTTCACTTCACATCACGGTCATTTCCAGCAATTCCATTTAGATTCACGGTCATTTCGATGCACTTCATGATCAATTCCCTTCACTTCACGGTCATTTCCACGCATTTCGCGGTCAATTCGCTTCACTTCACGGTCATTTCCATGCATTTTACGGTCAATTCTGGCATTCCGTTTAGATTCACGGTCATTTCCATGCATTTCACCATCAATTCCCTTCACTTCATGGTCATTTCCATGCATTTCGCGGTTAATTCGCTTCACTTCACGGTCATTTCCATGCATTTCACGGTCAATTCGCTTCACTTCATGGTCATTTCCCTGCATTTCATGGTCAATTGTTCACTCCCCAAGTATAGGGTTGTGATGTAGTAATAAACTCGGTAAGGTCGAGGTCGAATCCCACGAGGACTGGTTGTCACAACTCAAATCTATGATTCTTCTTAACTAATCCAATGAATAATGAACTAAACTGCTAAGCACAATTTTAGGAAAAATAATTAAGAATAGGGAAGAAAATTCAATCAGAGAGAAAGCACTAGGACTTTCGAATCCACCCCTAATTATCCTAACCCTTGTTTTGTCTGTTGATTTACCTTGATCTAAATTGATACCACTTAAATAGAGAAAGCACAATCTGTGTCCTAAATCGGGCATACAGACTGTCTAATTCCTTTAAGCAATGCCATGAACAATACATCCCATGTCCTTGGTCGGGCACATGGTATGCAAAATTCATTAAAGCACCCTGTTCCTTCCTCTATAGGAAACCTGTTCTTGATCAGACCCAAGCACCTGTAATAAGCATCCAAACAACATCCATCTATACTTTGGTCAAGTTCATAGATGGAGAAGTATGGAATTTAAACCCATAAAGCCCACTCAGAGAAAGAAACAAATTAAATAAAATTCAAAGTAAATCAACCAATACAAGAGCTGATCAAATTAGGGGCTTCATCTCAGCCCTAGCTGAGAGATTAGTTACCCATAAAATCCATAAAAAATATTAAATAAAATTCATAAATTAAAACTCCAAACCGAACAATCTCTCTCTCTTTCTCCTTCTCTTTCTTCTCTCCCTGGCTCTGGATCTCCAATTCTCTAGATCTGAATGCCTTCCCCACGTCCAAAACTTCCCTTTTATAGCTGCTGGATGGCTGGAATCGGTGGCAGAGTCGTAGACGGACTCGGAGTACAGATTTTCACAACCGTGATCGGTGGGCCCCACAGAGGTGTTTTCTGGAAAATCCACCCCGTCCATTGGATTCAGGACGAAATTTCAGTCAAGAATGGGTGGTTTTGAAGGTCCATTGGCGCGGCCCACAGAAGAAATCTCGAAAAGATCAGATTTGAACGTCGCCGGGTAGCCCTTTTGTGGCCTCTGTACCGCACACGTGTGTACGCATGGGAGTGGAATCTCAGCATGGTTTTGTAGTTCTCGTGGCCCTCTACGCGATGGACGGATCAGATCTTCCGGAAGGTTGACGAACGGGGCCCACAATAATTCGCAAAACGGCCAGCGGCCGTGCATTACGCGGACGCCAAACCGGCGCTGACGTGATGGTGGGGCCCATTCCGTTGATCAAAACGAAAATCCACTCCGTTCACTGGAATAAGGACGGAAAACCGGTTGAAAATGACTAGTTTTTTTGCTGTTTTAGGTGTGGTCCACCAGAGATTTGAACTTACCGTCCGTTTGTGTTTGAACGGTTGTAAAACCATCCTCTGCTGTAGTCTCAAATTTTGCCACCTAGGCAGTGGTGATTGCTGCCTCAGGAAGTGGATGGACGGTCCGGATTGCTCATTTGGACACGAGGTGGGCCCCACAACCGACGACCGTGGGTCGGTTCCGCAGCCGCTGGAACGCGGACGCCCGTTTTCGGGTTTTTGACGAAGAAGACGCGGTCAGCGTCCCGCTGACCGCGTTAGCCGGTACGGTGCACGGCGGTAGCCGCGCATGCATGGTGTACATGCATCATGTATGGGGTCCACTGTGATGTTTTTGAGAAATCTGCACCGTCCATCCTTTTTCCCATATTATTTCAACCGCAGAAATTCAATTTGAGACAGTTCCAGATATCAGGTGGGTCCCAAATTGTAAATTAACGGGCTGATCTGTCCGTTGGACCACTTCCCAAGATCTGCAAGGGTTGAAATTTAATATGTACGGTTAAATTATGGTCCCCATCATATGTGTGAAGTTTTGAGTTGATCGGATGGCAGAAAACGTGTGATCTTGCATTTTGGACCCTTTTCGGGCCCCTTTGGCGTGCTTTCCTCAGATCCCAGGCGTGTAAAATTTTCATTATTGGTTTTCTGGAGTCCATCCCGTGCTCGGGTAATTTTAGAGCGTCAAAACCATGTCTTTAACATCAATTTCCAATTTACACTCCTAATTTCATCCTGTAATAAAAACACGAGAAAAATCTGACATTAAACACTATTATGTATGTAAAATTAGGCAATTGCTGGGGTCTGATATGCAATATTCGACCTTGATCATCAATCCCGGCGATTCTGTTTCATTTCACGATCATTTCCATGCATTTCAAGGTTAATTCCCTTCATTTCACGGTCATTTCCATGCATTTCATGGTCAATCCCCTTCACTTCATGATCCTTTCCATGCATTTCACTGTCAATCTCGGCGATTCCGTTTCATTTCATGGTCATTTCCATGCATTTCGCGGTCAATTCACTTCACTTCACCGTCATTTCCATGCATTTCATGGCCATTCCCGGTGATTCGAAAATGACGGTGAAGTTAAGTGAATTGACCATGAAGTGAGTGAAAATGGCCGTGAAGTGAAGTGAATTGACCGTGAAGTGCGTCGAATTGACCGTGAATCAACACGGAATATGTGGGAATTGACCATGATATGCATGGAAATGGGGGTGAAGTGAAGCGATTGGACCACGAAATGCACGAAAATGACCATGAAGTGAAGACACGGGACCGCGAAATGCGTCGAAATGACCGTGAATCAACACGGAATATGCGGGAATGACCATGATATGCATGAAAATGGGGGTGAAGTGAAGCGATTGGACCGCAAAATGCATGAAAATGACCGCGAAGTGAAGACACGGGACCGCGAAATGCGTCGAAATGACTGTGAATTAACACGGAATATGTAGGAATGACCATGATATGCATGGAAATGGGGGTGAAGTGAAGCGATTGGACCACGAAATGCACGAAAATGACCGTGAAGTGAAGACGCTGGACCACGAAATGCGTCAAAATGACCATGAATCAACACGGAATATGCAGGAATGACCGTGATATGCATGAAAATGGGGTGAAGTGAAGCGATTGGACCGCGAAATGCATGAAAATGACCGTGAAGTGAAGACGCGGGACCGCGAAATGTGTCGAAATGACCGTGAATCAATACGGAATATGCTGGAATGACCGTGATATGCATGGAAATGGGGGTGAAGTGAAGCGATTGGACCGCAAAATGCACGAAAATGACCGTGAAATGAAGACG
The DNA here is from genome assembly GCA_030180095.1 of Magnolia changhungtana. Classification (NCBI taxonomy): domain Eukaryota; kingdom Viridiplantae; phylum Streptophyta; class Magnoliopsida; order Magnoliales; family Magnoliaceae; genus Magnolia; species Magnolia changhungtana. The sequence goes on from JASAUF010000652.1 coordinate 8,366,346, forward strand.
CGGGACCGTGAAATGCGTTGAAATGGCCGTGAATCAACACGGAATATGCAGGAATGACCGTGATATGCATGAAAATGGGGGTGAAGTAAAGCGATTGGACCGCGAAATGCATGAAAATGACCGTGAAGTGAAGACACGGGACCGCGAAATGCGTCGAAATGACCGTGAATCAACACGGAATATGCGAGAATGACAGTGATATGCATGAAAATGGGGGTGAAGTGAAGCGATTGGACCGCAAAATGCACGAAAATGACCGTGAAGTGAAGACACGGGACCGCGAAATGTGTCGAAATGATCGTGAATCAATACGGAATATGTGGGAATGACCGTGATATGCATGGAAATGGGGGTGAAGTGAAGCGATTGGACCGCGAAATGCACGAAAATGACTGTGAAGTGAAGTGAATTGACCATGAAGTGGATTTTTAACCATCGACCCGATAGAATCTTGGAAAATTACTATGTTGGTTGGCTAAATTAGCTTCTCCTATCCCAAAATCATATATGGTACGTTAAGTAACTTATTCTAGTTTAGGAGATATGCTTGTTAAATAAATAGACAAAGAAATGAATTAAGAGATAGAAAAATATTTTTATATACTGATATATACATATTTACATAATTATGTATTTGAGAAAATTTTAAGGGAGAAAATGTTCTCCCCATAAAAAATAAAATAAAAATAAAAAAATAAAATTGCCAGACTGTCGTCGGTTTGGTGGTAGTGCCGCGATGGTCTGTGGTTTTTTTTTTTTTTTTTGTGGTCCCATTATGAGGTCTGTGTTATATCCAAACCGTCCATATATTTGGAGAGCTCATATTAAGGCTTGGAACAAAAAATAAGATAGATCTAACTATCAAGTGGACCACACCGTAAAAAGTAGTTGGGAATTGAACGTATACCGTTGAAACCCTTTCAGGGGCCACGGAAGTTTTGGATCATTATGAAATTTTTTTTCCCTCTTCATCCAGGTCTTTGTGACCTTATGAATAGATTGGATGGAAAATATATGTTATGGTGGGCCAAACAAAAGTTTCAATGGTGAAAATCAATTTTTTGCTGCTCTTTGTGGTGTGGTCCAGTTGATCTTTGAATATTTTTTTTTTTTTGGATAATGCTCCGAAATGATCTCGAAATATGGATGAACGTTGTGGATATAATAAATACATAACTGTGGGGTCCATGTAACGTTGATCTCCTTTGAACCTTTCGTACAACTCGGAGTTCGAGGAGCGTCCGCGGCTGATCCTCTTATGGAAGGAAAAGTAGGGGCATTTTCGACCTTTGGCAAGTCGTCCGTACGCTTGGGGAGTATTCTTGGCAAGTAAAAAGCAATGGGCTTAAAAAGGTTGTGGCCCATATACTGGTCGTACAGTTAGAAATTTCTCAAAACTATGGCAGGACTACTTTGTGAGGTTTACTATTTAGACCACTTCAAAAAATGGTAGTTACTCATCCTCCTCAGCCACTGATTTATAGCCAATTAAACGGAGATTATGTCTAAAATATCACTTATAAAGAAAACATAACTATAAAAAATGGAAGAAAAAATAAAATGATGATTCATCTAAATTTGAAGTGAAAAATCATGTGCTTGATATTATCTTCACTACACCAAAATCGTCATTTAGGAACGGTTCTAAACCGCTCCTAAATGCTTCAGGAACGGTTCATTACCATTCCTAAAAGAGGCATTGCAGAAAATCAGGAACGGTTCAGAACCGTTTTGGGTACCGTTTCAACAGAATTTTAGGAACGGTTTTTAACCGTTCTGGTGCCAACGGTCATATTTTCAGCACAAAATTTTAGATACGGTTTTGAATGCTTACTAATGTTGCCAACGGTCAGATTTTAGGATGGAATTTTAAGAACAATTTAAAACCCCTTCGTTCATTGTATTTTGGATGTAACCCGTCCATGGTAGGGTCTAGTAGGTGCTGGGTTCTAATAACCTCTCAACCATACAAATCGTTACAAATCGTATATCTCGGTCTTGGGAGATGTTACGGTAGAACCATCTCTACAGAGTACACGTGGCAGAGAAATGTATAGATCAGGACCGTTCATGTAATGGCCCTTATTATTATAATGAGTGGTTCATTATTTATTTATTTATTATTATTATTTGTTTTAATCACATTTGCCAAAATATTTATCCATTTACTACTTTCACCTCAAACCGTCACTTTAAAGGAAGGCCATCCATCTTTCAAATGTGAGAATTAGGGCTGTAAGAAACCTCTCCAACTCTTTTAACACTTCCAAACTTGGAAATGAGACGATGACAATGATTTTGTAAAGCACGACATATCAATTCAACTTATCAGTCCAACACTCTAAATCCTCTCTTAAATAAAATTACAGTACACTATATTTTAGTAGGGTCATGAGATACAGGATTAGAGGCAATGGGGAATGGATCATAAAGCAGCAGGCCAGGTTCTGAACCAGCAGCTACAGTTGAAGGAGCCTGAACGCTTGCATTTTCAGCAGGTAATGGTGTGATCAAGGCCAGCCTGGCATCCCTCTCCAATGATTGGATGTATTGGTGGATGTAACTGTTGAAGGAAACTAAATGTGTCAAAAGCACATATGGACATATATCTAACCATAGGGAAATTGGATTTGTGTGCTTTACCTATAAAGGCTGCTCTCTGATAACTCTGGGCTCTTCAACTTTGGCAAATTGCTTAAATCCAGCCATAAGTTTCCATGGCCTAGGTTGTGCTGGTAATACATGCTGTCCAAGCTTAGAGACATAGCTTCCCTGTCAATGGATCCGTACTAGTGGGCTCCCATGCTCGCACCACCCAGGAAATCTTCAAGCTTATGAGAGGAAGCTGGCATCACTCCTTCCATCAACAAAGACATAGACAAGACTTTATTTTTAGAAGCTATTTAAAAGAAACTGAAAGGAAGTGATGGAAGAAGAGAAGCATACCAAAATATACAACTTATATCGAGATCACTTCCACATGCGAGTGCAGTGGAAAAATGCAGGAGGAAGGTAGGTTGTACACATCTAATAAGTATGCTGGGGATCAAACCTCCTCCTACCTCGTCTGTAGTAAGGAGTTTCATCGATGGTCTTCTTCACATACTCGACAAAAGGCTGTGGAGTCCGTGGGGACGGTGACTCATACCGCTTGCTGAGGCGTGTGCAGTGTCATAGGGCTTGCAACAAATGGTGACACGATTGGCTCTAATTGGTGGGCCTCTCCTACTGTCCAAAGAACCGTATAAAGACAAGGACAGTCACTACCAAAACAACGGCAAGCACCCAAGTAGAGCGGACCAAAACAACACCACTTGTCATTCTTGATGTGGTTCCTTGTTCAGTCATGTAGCCAACATCAATTTCGACTCTCTGGCCTACAATAAAAGAAAGTAAAAAAGTGTCATTGTCGCAATAAAGGAGGTACTAGTCTTGTTCTAATGGGTGCTATCCAGCTTTGGTAAATGATACAGATGTAGTAATGTCCATGCTCCATGAAGGAAATAAGTTAAAATGCCCCCTACCTATTACCAACAACTGCTAACACGCTTACCAAACACCGAGCCTGTGGGTGCTCAACAAGTCTCAAGCTTTCTTTTCAACGTGACTCTTGGTGCATTGGAACCCAGAACCAATGGCATCAACAGTTTTCCAGAGAGCAAAATTGGGAGTTGTTTGGGATAGAATGTGTTAGAAGAAAAGATTTAGTTCACTTTGGAGAAGGAGATTCACTTGGTGCCAAAACTGAATCTTAGTGACAAATCCTGTTGTGCCCTAGTAGTGTGCCCACTTTCAAGGACAGTAAAGGTAGAACACTACATCGGTTGGTGAGCAAATATAATTACAGTTTACTTCTACAAAACAGACAGCTTCAGAAGGAAAACCCCCTTTAAATAATACTCCAAAGAATAAAAATTATGAAAGAAAAGTCCCTTTTAATTGTAATGCGAAGAAAAGTGTAGACATCCTTTCTAAGAGAGAATATAATAGGAATTTCCATGAATAGTAGGAAACTTGATTAGAAACATAAAATAATGTTGGGAACATTATAGGTGCATTGGAAGAGTGATGATAATTTTATCCGCAAACCTTTCGCCACGTTGAACTTTGACCTGGTGTTATTATGGAGATGAGAAAAGGTAACTAAACTCACAGATTTTAACATGGTTCTTTTCTAAAAACAAGAAAAAAGCATTGCTAACCTCATATTCTGCACGCCCACCAATCCCAAAGTCATCACTTCTTAGGGGGTTAACCAACATTAAATCTCTAGCTTTCCTGTGGATTTCCACACCTTAAAAGGAAATGATAAGGACAAACAAGTTACCGTCCATCATGGGAATTCCTAATCCTAAGAGAGTATATCAATAAACCACACCTGTGTTTCCCATAATTGTTATGAAACTCTTGTTGGAGTTCGGTGTCGTGTCAGGTTCATCGCATCAATCAGCACCAAGCAATAGTTAAACAACATGCTCACAAGTCCAGAAATCATTACCAACATTCCTGGGTTTCCTTCTCTAGTGACTTAGTGACTTGGCCTGAGAACAGTGCAAGCACACCAATTTTGCTGACATCAAAATAGAAAAAGCGAACTTGAGCTGGAACTAATGCAAGTGATGCTTGGTAGTTTGCCAACGAAAATACAATGCAAGCAGAAATAGGAAATATGAATAACATGAATGTCGATCATTTCTGCAGGTAATATCAGAAGCAGTTCTCTACCTTAATTACAATGTTATTACCTTTCCCATTTCCAAAACTGAAAAGGCCCCAACAAAAAGTGCATGTGCAGATCTGGTAACCTGTGGTGCTTCTCTCAATGAGGCAATGATGGAAACATATACAAGTCCCTCATTGCTACTACTCTTACTTCTCACAGCTTTCAACTTGGTCATAACACGCACCAAATGCTCAGGAGAATGAGGGAAAAAGAGACAATATGAATTGCCAGTATCTAGATCTCTCCATGGCTTTGCATAACTGAAATTTCACCAAAGCAATTCACTAACAAAAAAAGAAATTCTAGTAACTTCCTAAACAAATCTTGAGAAAACAAGAAAGAAACATACCCGACAAAAGGTGGGTCAACCCTACAATCATAAGGGACTCCCATATTGTTACCAGTCTCTCCAAAATGGTCATAAGAATCCCTATTTTTGGAAAAAAAAAAAGGGAAGAAGAATTAAAATTTGTCAATAATCTTATCATGCATAACACTAGTTATTTTCATCAAGCAAAGTACCTAAACATATTAGAACAATAAGATGATGGAAGTTTGACTCCGTATGCCATCCTATACAAGGTGCAACAAATATCAAGAGAAAAACAATAGCGCAACGATTTAGTGGACAAATTTGGACTTCCAATAAATGGGTAAAATTGGGCAATACATCTTGACAAATCAGCAATCACGTACCACATTGATTTGTAGTTATGAGGATCAAAAGAGATAATATTGGGTTTCAATAGTTGAAAAAGAATCCACTTCATTCTTGCTTGAAGAAATAATATAGCCTGTAAACTGAAGTTTGGGATGTTTGCATATAAAGTGCACTGTGGAGCTGAATCGAAGTGAATGTAGAAAAGTACTAATATTATCATGTGCAACCAAAATATACAACTTATGTGTGGCACAAAAATTTAAACATGTACCAGCAGCTACTGATCCAGACCATTCATTTCATGAGTAGCACGTGGATGGGCTACGGTCCAAAAAATTTCAACGACCAAACACTCTTAGTTATCTAATCAACAGACATTTTCCCTTATAAAGTGCCCACTATCATTTTAACTGTTTTCAGGCCACCAATAAAGCAAATAATATTGCAGGAATGGTTTGGTTTTCAGGCTGTGCCCCACTCCTTGGATAGTTCATTTGATGCCTAGAACAAAATAGTAGTGCATTCTGTCTTGCATTATTTAGAAAGTGCTCCCCAGCATAAAAATAAAAATTGACAGAGACTAGAATGAGAAGATACAAAAGTTGCCTAATAACATGAGAATACCCATAAATGAAGATAAAAGTTCGATAATGTCCTCAAACAAAAAGTATACAGATCCACGTATCCAACAAGATATGCAACCTTAGTTAAAAACTGCAATAACATGAGGGTGAGTGATTGTCAGTAACAACTACATGCAGGTACGCTATCTGATCATCATAAATAGGTTGTGGGACTGTCACAGACTACGAAAACATCTCTTAAGGCTGGTTTGTAAGCCCATCATCTCCTTGGGCTCTGGCATATACTAGGCCTATCTGGTCAGATTTAAAAGTTCTGGACAATTAGTAATGGGGCCACCTACAGGTCAAGGTCATTGGTCCAGCAAGTTGATGGTCCAGCAGGTCAAATGATAACAATCATTTACATACAATTAATATGCACATAGAAATTGCTTAATAGGCTGAGATCTTGCTTGAAAAAGTTCTAATCCAGTCCAGCTCAGGCCTAAAAAATTTGACTAGTTTCAGGTTTTGGTTAGGCTCAGGCCTCATGATTTTCAGGTTTTAGGATCGATTACGGTCCGATTCTCATATATGTATATATGTATGTATCTATACACACACATGGATACATATAGCCCCGAGTTCAAAAAATAATCTCTCAAACAGCCAGGTTCAAAAGAAATTGGCTTAGATAGTGTGTGTATTTATAGCTTGATGAGAGGAATGGACACACACACTCCATTCTTTTACTATAAGGATGTGAATGGAACAGCCTGATATATTTTTGAACTTGTGGGCTCCACCTTATACCTTATACCTTTTCATTACTGTGTGAATGGAACATTCGCCGAAGGCAAATTGAGTTCAACATCCAAATCTGGTTCCTTATCAGGTTGAAGATATGCTGGCACGCCCTCAGATTCTGTCTCTGTTCCCATGTCCACTTCCAATGCATCAAGCTCTTTGTGATGTTAAAAGAAGAGAACCAGAAACAAAAGAAAGAAAAAGCAACATTGCAGAATTCATAGGATTTGGACGCAAACACCAGTAATGAAAAAGAAAATTCCACACAATACAAGCCAATTGAAGAGAGTAATATCCTAAATGAATCTATCTCATATTACCACCCAAAAGTTCATCCTCGTCAATGTCATCGGGTACACTGTAGCTTCTTCCAAGGGATTCTTGGATTTCGTTGCTCACATCCATCAGATCTATCATCTCATCTTGCATGTTCTACATCATCAAATCCATCAAAGTGAGTGTTTTTAAAACCTCATGATTATAATGCCATATACCCACTTTTCTAAAGGTTAGACCAAAAAGAAAAAGGACTTGATGATACGATATGTGATCCATGTCTGACGAATACAAGGTGTCAAACACAGTCCTTTTAAACATAATTCACATAAACACAAACATGCATGTCCTGAGAACAGAGGAAGGGGGAATCATACATTGATGTCCTGAATCTTCACAGTTTTCATCATTCCTTTCAACTCCTTATTAGCAGATTTCAAAGTTAACATTTTGGGCATTTCACCGAGAGTAGTAAGCCTAAATCTCTCAGCATTTAAAGATGGTTGGAAAGAATCTAGCAGCATTTTCACAAACACTATAAAAACAATAATACTAATCAAAGAAATCAAAGCAAAGATTTAAATGCTAACCTTTTGGATGGTGATGATCAGCTGAATGAGGTACCCCACCCAGTTGCTGCTGATCATTCCCAAATTCTCCTCCTCTAAACACATGAATTCCACCTTCAGAGACTGGCGATGCATGATATTCTTCTGTGATTTCAATCAGATAAACAACATGAACTCTTGAATTGACAAACCTGACAACATATAATCATTCATAATATTGAACTCTAATGCAAGAAGCAAATCTCTCCTATACAGATACCTGAAAATAGGCAACAACAATGCAGTGTTAGCCAAACTGGTAGAGTCTACTTTCAATAAAGTGTTTTATCTGTGATATAATTCCTTACCGTGCAGTGATGATCGAAGCCATCAACACATTTGTCACAAACCTGCATTACATCTATCATGTCCAGTCTATAGAAACAACTAATCAAGTAAGCTATACAATTAAAACATATATACAGTCCAAAAAGGTTAAGTGTCCAAAAAAGTATTAGACTATTGTCGCTAATCGGTGAACTCAGTAAAGCAATGATGCCATGCAACAAATGAGCCAATTCCAACTTCGCCTAAAGTCGAATGATATCCGTCTGGCTCGGGCAATTCGACGTCTTCTTTGATAATGATATCAATGGCAACCTTGTAAAGATCTTCTTGAAGAGGCTTGCCATGAATCATTTGGGGCCCATCTGCCCAAATAACTCGCCCTTGAGCAACAAGCTCTTTATGCCAAGAGTACAACTTGCATGGCCGCATTCTCTCTACACATTGATGATTCCCAACTGAGGGTCCACCAGTCGATTGTCGATTCTCTGGTTGAACCGAATCCATGTGTTGCTGCTGTGATAAAGTTCCACCCCATGTGTTATATACGATAATTGAAGAAAAATTATTACTATTTAAATTTTAAAAAGAAGGATTTCAATGAAAATTGACCTGCATCATCTCTTTGATACCCCCAATTTGGTCCGTAAGAAAATCTATTTTAGAAGATAGCTCTTGAATTTTGAACGATTGCTCTTGAATTGTGGATGATTGCTCTTCTACTTTTCCTTTATACGAAGAGATTTTTTCAAGAGCTGCAGCAGACCCCCTGATTTGTGATTGGGAAACGGTGGTCCCAACACCTCGAACACGACCCCTTGTATCAGGACCAAACACTTGAGTCAATAGATCATTGAGGATGTCGTAAGAATTACTTCCTTCGCTAGCAAGTAACTCTTTGACTTTTTCTTGCAATATTATACAATTACATAAGTAATATATTGACACTAAATTTGAATTCTATAAACTTAAATTTAAGACAACGAGATTACCACATGTGAAGCCGCATTACTGTGAATAGAACCATCCTTTCTTGTATGGGTTTTAATCCATACTTCAGTCCTACTAATCAGGGTGTCTCTATCTTTCTTTTGGCGTTGCTATATTTGGATGAATTTCACATTGCTAGTTATTAAGAATACAAAGCAACTAAAAAATTTAAGTTACATATAACTATCAATACTTACCATTTCTTCCTCGATTCTCGCGTGGTCATGCCTGCCACTCGTATGGTAAATTTTTAAAATTTTCCTATTCTCGACATTTTTTTCCTTTGTTCTATAATTCTGGGATCCGAATTATGTTCAATGAACATTTCCTAATCTTCAGGCCTAACTCTTGGTGGACGGTTATTTAATTTGGAATCAAGATTTGAATGAGGATCGAGGTACTTCATCCTCAATTTACACTTGTACTTCCTGAACATATCGGACATGCTTTTAAAGCATTTCTCCTTATAAGACTGAGGAATAACAAACTCGTCCTACAAGAAAATTTGAGATTGAATTTAGTTGATGCAAAAAAAGAATAATGATTAATTTATATCATAAGAAATTTTGTTGTATCTTACCTGTAAGAGCTTCCAGAGTTCTTCTTTCTTACTCACTGGCACTGCACGCCAATCTTTGATGGCAATAGAGACATGGGTGTGAACAAACTCTCCACTTCTTGTAGTCAACCTATGTGAGTGTTCCCCCACAGGAAGTCCAAATGCATTTAAGCTGATTACAGGCTTATATTTTGACGAAGATGAAGTTCCTAACACATACAAAAGTTATGTTGTATCAAAATAATATTATTTAAAACAATGTATTAAATAATAAGGTAATGAAGGAAATGTATTTACCTGCATTTTTTTATGCTTGTGCTTGTGAAGTTGACATATTCTCCTCAACTATTGACATGTCCCAGCTCACCTATAGACACAAATTTATATAAAAAGAAATCATCATACAAATAGATATTCATTTATCAAGATATTTTTTACATCAAATGAATCAACAAAAAGTATGATTACAAAAAAATTACCTATAACTCATAGCCAATTTCCTTTATAATATTTTCTAAATTTGCATTCGCGCCCCCAAAAGAGGAAAACAGAGTCGGATCTTCAAGTGTGTCCACATCTTTCGTCAATCTTTTTGGTGACATTAAAATAACATACCATCCAAGCCTTGTTTGATCCTTGGAGTAGAATACTTGACTTGCTTGGAATGCAAGTATGAATGGTTCATCTCCTTCTTTCTCATGTCCTTTCAATTTCTCCATATTTACCATTACCAAATTTGACTCGGGATCAACAATACATCCATTGGTCTTGTCTTCCACTCTGACCCAATCACAATAAAATATCGTTTGACGAAAGGCAGTGTAATCCAACTCGATTATCTATTTTACTACTCCATAATAGGTAGCCTCATCTTCTTTGTAATTCTTATCTTTAGCACTTACCCTGAATTTAGTGATGGCTTTCATGGACACCTCACTATTTTGTGTTGACTTAGTAGTCTCGTATTCACTTGGAGAGAATACAAAACCATTCACGCGATACTTGTTATAGCATTTTGCCTTAAACATAGGGCTATCTACTAATTGTTTCAATGTCAACTCGCCCTCAACAAACTCCAACTGCAAATAAGAAAAAAGTAATAACTATATATGAACAAATATATCAATTAAATGAATAATTAAAAAAATACCTCCTTTCGTAACCAATTGATGAAATCATGTTCATTGTTCTTCGACACACAACCCTTTCTTCTTTTCCCCTTTGATGTGGTCGGTCCTAAATATATTTCATATTTCCTATATGAAATATATGTAAGAATTTATCCAATTGCTACACGTGATTTGATATTTTAGAAATTTTATCTACTTACCTTTTCCATTCATAAATTCCATCGTAGCAGTGTAGAACCCATCTGCGTACTTGTTGATGTTGTATGTTAGTTAAGTATATATTCTTGCCATTATCCAAAGGCTCTTTATCGCACACTCTATCCTCGTCCAAGAACCTTTGACGCGTATGCTTGTGACTTCCTCTCTCACCATTTGGCATGTACTCCATACAATATAAAATAGATTCTTCTACAATGTAACGCTTTGCAATACACCCTTCATGATGTGTTGTATTCTTTACATATCCTTTATAAATCTTCATTAACCTGATGGAGGCATCCAGTTAATAATATATTGTCAATATATGATAACGATGAAGTCTAAATGAATCACATCATGGTTAGATATTTACCGTTCAAAAGGATACATCCACCGAAATCTAACTGGACTGTAAGCTAATGCTTCGTCAGCTAGATGTACCATAAGGTGAATGCTAATAACAAAGAATGAAGGAGGAAAAAACTTCTCCAAAACACACATTGCCACAACAACACGTTGTTTGACGGCAATGATGTTATCTACACTAATTATCTTCGAGCACGAGACATTAAAGAAGTAACAGATGTGTTGAATAGCAGTTCGCAACGTCTTATGCTCTGAGAAAGCATGTTGTAGCAACACAGGTAGTAACTGACACATAATGACATGATAATCATGCGACTTTAGTCTCTTTATCTCGAGAGTTTGTAAGTTCACAAGATGTTTAAATCTGGAACTATACCCTGTTGGAACCTTCAAATCATGCAATGTTTGATAGAACAATTCTTTCTCCTTGCGACTTAAAGTAAATGGTGCATTTGGTTTAATAGTTTTACCATCCGCTTCTTTTAGCCATAAGTCTTTCATTATATTCGTTTTTTTCAAATCTTCGCATGCACTTATATCATCCTTAGTTTTATCTTTGACTTCTAGAATCGTCGACAGAAGATGATCACCAACATTCTTTACAACATGCATTACATCCAAGTTATGCCGAACTGGTAACTCCTGGAAAAACACAATTATGATGGAATGTTAAGTTTTTATTCACTGGCATACATGTAAATGAAAGTAACAAGTTAAGGAAATCACCTTCCAATATGGCAAGTCGAATAGGATCGATCTTTTGTACCAAGCAGTAATATTCCCAGTCAAATCATCACCGTAACTTTTTCATTTCTTCCCCTTCGATTTACCGATATCCATCTGAATACCGATTACCTTCGCTTCAACCTCTGAACCACTTAATCGATGAGAAGGTCTTCCTTCTTCTACTTTATTATTGAATGCCGCTTTTTGGGTCCTAAAAACATGATTAATAGGAAGAAATCTTCGATGGCCCTAATAGGAGTACTTCTTACCACTCTTAAGTCGTTCAGCGACGGTTCCCTCGGCACAAACAGGGCAAGCATATTGTGCATGTGTAACACATCCTGATAAACTCCCATATGCAGGAAAATCATGAATTCCCCATATTAAAATGCTTTCAAATTAAAAATTGTCTTTGAATGAGAATCATATGTTGACACTCCATTAAGCCACAAATTCTTCAACTCGTCAATCAACGGTTGTAGGTAGACATCAATGTCCTTACTCGGTCCTTTTGGACTTGGTATCAATACCGTTAACATTGAAAATTCTCGTTTCATACACATCGAAGGGGGTAGATTATATGGCACTATAATGACAGGCCAACAACTGTAGACACTACTAAGATGTTCAAATGGGTTAAATCCATCAGTTGCAAGCCCTAAATGCATATTACAGAATTCTTCAGCAAAACTTGGCCACTTGTTATTTATTATCATCCAACTTGATGAATCAGACGGATGCCGCATAACACCACTATATTCTTTCGGTTGAGAATGCCAAGTCATTTGCTCTGCTATCCAAGGCACACTAGAAATAAAGTTTTTTTTCAAAAAAAAAAAAGATTACTTATTAATTTTTTTAACAAAAGGTATATAGGATAATATTAAAATTATATTTAACATTGAATGCACACCTGTATAGCCTCTGTAGCCTTGGTGCCAAAAGAAAATATCTCAAAACCTTCGATGGAACTCTAACACCTTTTTTCTTTGCCAAGTAATCTGACCTACATCTCGATGTATGACATGTTGGACAATTTTGTCTATCTTTATACTCTTTCCAATACATAATACAATCATTGGGACATGCATGTATAGTCTCATAAGTCATTCCTAATGAGTTGATCATCTTTTTCGCTTGATATGTGCTCACTGGCAAAGTGTTTTCTACTGGTAACAACTTCTTAACCAATTGAAGAAGATCATTAAAGCTGTTATCTGACCAACCATTACGTGCCTTTAAACTATACAACTCAACAATAACCGATAATTTTGTGAGTTCTCTAGGGCAAGAAGGGTACAAGGATTGTCTTGCATCATCAAATAAAGCCTTATATCTTTCTGCATCAAGGTCTTCATGACAATTTTCATTTCTTCTAAGATCATCCATAAGAGTATCAGCATGTTCTCCAATATTTCTAAATGCATCATTAACAAGTTCCTCCATTCTAGGATACTCATTATCGGATTGATCATCAAATGTCGATGATGATGGTTTCTCGTTACTTTTCGTAAGACTTTCACCGTGAAAAATCCAATGTGTGTATGACTTATCAATACCGTTAATGAGCAAATGCTCATGAATCTCTCCAAGAGTGAACATCCCACTCCCATTTCTACATTTCACACACGGACACGAATAATGATCAAATCCACCACCGTTGTTCTTTGTAAACTCAATAAAATGCACAAGTCCATCCAAATATTCTGAACTTAACCTATGTTTGTCCATCCATGCTTTGTTACTTAATGACGATATTCTGCAACATATGATAACAAACTAAAATAAAAATGAAGTGACAAAATTTAAACTAAACGGGCTGTTGTTCTACAGAAATTTAAACTAAACAATAGAACCGTAAACAAGGATTTGATACCAATTTCAACAGAATATAAATGAAGTGACAAAATATAAATTGAGCATTCCAAATTCAATATCAAATCCATTAAGTGCCTTCATAGGTATAAGCATAAAATCTAGCAAAGTAAAATAAAAAACACTGCATCTCTCTTTTAGACTCAACAGGTAGATTTGGTAGTTCCACGCTAGGACCCTTGGGTCGACGTGAAAGCGGGCTCCAAAGGAGCTACCGCTCAGAGAGCACAGGTAGAGGTATTTCCTCTTCTACCAAATGGGCTATTGTTCTAAAGAAATTTAAACTAAATAATAGACCCGTAAACAAGGAGAACCGTAAACAAGGAGAATCGTAAACAAGGCTCTGAAACCAATTTCAAGGGGATGAACGAGACTAAAAGAGAGAGTAAAGGCAAAAGTAATGTATAGCTACAAATATGTTTACATGAAGCAATAAAAATATAAATTAACTAAGACTATAGGTAAGCACACAATTATACCTGATTCAGCAGGTTCTTATCTACAACAAGAGAAGTGGACTTCAACAAATATGATTATATTCCTGAAACAAAACAAAACAGATATATGGTTCATTTGATTAAAGAGGCATTTAGCATTCTATAAAAGCATTTAATGCACCACATTAATCCATTGTAATTCCATACCACCTAATACCACACATCAAACAAGCATTTTCATACGAATGACCTTATATATAAAAAATGATACCTGAAACAAATAAATTAGCCACAGATCATACTTGCCTCTATCTAGAGGTGCTAATTGTCTCTATCCCATTTAGTAACATACCATGTACTATCCTCATACAATTTACATGCAAGCCGAAATTTCGACAGCACCTCCCCATATTCTCCAGATATATGTAAAATTCAATACTAATTAGTTGCCACGTGTAATCCATTACACATGGATAAAGGAAACCAATTAGTGAAGAACCACATATCCGGAGAAAATATAAGGAGACACTAATGAAATTTCAACTACATGTAAACTGAAAATGAGGACAACCTAAGTACACGGTATGGTACCGAACTGTCCAAAATGGGACAATTTAGGAATCCACAAAGAACAAGCATTTTCATTCAAATGATTGTACTTGTTCAATATAAATTCCTAAATGGGGGGATGCATTGCTAAACCACTAGGTGACCTAAATACTAATTAACAACATCAGTTAACAAAGAAATATAAATATAAACATTTAAAGAATAAATATCAAAATATATAAGAAATTGCTTAAATGTGTACAATATCACTTATTTAAACAATTAAATGTGTTTGTACAACATCACTTATTTATATAAATAATTAAAATTAAAAAGGAATTCAGCTTGATCCATGACAGTTGCTTAAAGAGATGGAACTTGCTGGTTCCATGAAAGGTAAGAAATTGAGAGTAGATGACTACTTACATTCCAACCACATCTTGTGTGTGGTGTATGATACATTTATTTATCCAAACTCTTTAAGCAGGCGAGAAATGTAGAAATTTTCTGAAAATCTTAATTCTTTAGTTACAAAATAAGCTAAAGAGAACAATTAACATTGGCAATGTAATTAATACAAACCTACTTTTTTAAAAGTTTTTCTGTTTGTACACCATGCTCAGTTTTTCTGTTTGTACAAGTCACATCCATGCTCGGTTTTTCTGGCTGTATACAATTTATGTAACCACGCATGTAGATTGTATGAGTTAATGCCTGACTTATAATTTCTTAAAAATCTCTCAAATTGTAAGAGCCTAACAATTTATTTTTATTGTTTTTTTCTATTCTATTCTTCTCTTTCTATCCTCGGTGGGTCCTTCATGCATTTCTTTTTCACAATCTGCATGCCACCATGTGGCCCATATGTTCAACGCAGACCTTCAAGTTGATGATTTTGATAAACTAACAATGTGGCCCATATGTACAAACTTATTTCTGAGTAAAAAATAAAAATAAAATCTACTCAACTTCACATTAAAAATACATAATTTTAGTATTAAATTAAATGGACATACCTTAGAACTAATCAACAAAACTCGGATACCTGAACAAGTCCAAAAGGCCATACAAGGCCAGACCTGACCTCTCAATGGGTTCGATAACTAAGACTCATAGGGATGCTGTTTTGGTGGTTGGATCCCTCACCGTGGGCCCACCATGATGTATGTGCCTTACATCTATGCCGCCCATCTATTTTGATAGCTTATTTTAAGACATGATAAAAAATAAAAAATAAAAAGAAAAAAGAAATGGATTCAAATCTCAAGTAGACAACACCACAAAAAACAGTGGTTATTGAATACCCATTGTTAAATGCTTCTTGGGAGACACCTGAATGTTTATTTGCCATCCAACCTATTGATAAGGGACCATTATTTCCTATGACGTAGCCTACTTGAGATTTGGATCTGCTTCACTTTTAATAACCTGCCTTAAAATGAAGGGTCAAAACATATAGATGTAAGGCACATACATCACGATGGCCTCACAATAAAGGATCCACCCACCTCCATTAAAAATAGTTTTTCTATTTGTACAAGTCACATCCATGCTCAGTTTTTCTGGCTGTATACAATTTATGTAACCACGCATGTAGAGGGCCACTTACATGCGTTGTACCTCTGTTTGGGGTTTGAATGGTTGATATGTTTTGTAGAGGGCCACTTACCCCAAACTAGTCCCTCCCTCAGCCACTCTGCATAAATTGTGGATGTGTTTGATCTTTGTAAAGGTGATGGTGATGATGACAAAGAGGAGACGAGATCCCCAGGATGCCTTCCCATCATCACTTCAGGTGCAAGAAGGAAGACAGTTTAGTCATGTTCTTTCTCTTTGTTAATCATCAATAGCTAAACTCTTAAGCATATATCAAACTCACAGGGGTTTCTTAATCTAGGTTTCTTATCTTCTAGGTTATTTTGCTTGTTAACCCCAAGGCATCTCTACAAATTGTGCATATGCCAACTGCCATGTGTGTGGCACATCTGGGAGTTGCATAAGATGTGCTAAACTTTTAGATGATCTTGCTATTACGTTAGGATGGTCTACTTATAAGGCATGCCCCATGCATACATTGAGTGTGTACTATTGGCATTTTTTCTCAAAACTATCCATTGTTTTCATGTGTTGGTAGCCTACCTGATAAGAGGACCAGATTAATCATTGTGTTGGGTCATCTGCATGGTTAGGCCTACCTTTATGTATGCCTCATATATCCCAAACACATAAGAAGTTGGCATGTGTAATCTGTTTCAAAGGCTACTTTTATTAATCAGCTGGTGCCACTTTGATTCTTTCTAGGCACAAAACAAGATGGATTTCATACTGTATAGGATTGTGCAGCAGTTGGTTCGATCAGTGGAATGTGAAGTAGGGACTGAAACAGTTATGTACGTCAAATGCATGCTCATCTATCCATCTTATGTAAGAATTGGCCCTTTGGGTCCATGTTTATCATATTATCTATTCTCATGCTTGCCCTCGAGCTATTCAAACATTTTCAAGATAGGGCTTTAACTTTTGGTTAATGAAACATCTACACTGGCTACCATAAAATCCATCACTCTGACAGAGTATCAAAGTTTTTCTCTCTTCTAATTTGTAACAAACTATAATGTTAATTTAGCAACATATAAAAAAGAAGCATTGGAGTCAATCCCCAAAAATGTTTTAATGATCAGATGGGACCAAACTGTCTTTTCTAATCAGATTATGAAGTTGGTCATCTATGCATGATGAATTAGTTCACCAAAATTCAAATTTGTCATGCACAGTGGATCAGTTCACCAAAATTGTCTTCGATTTTAAGAGTAAAAGGTATACTTGGATAGGAATATGTGTCTTTTCCAATAATTGGAGAAAATTATAGACAGATAAAAGATTAATGAAGTACAAAATTTTGAAGAACTATCAATTATATAAATCCATCTCTGTTGCACCTCTGCATGTACCTGGCATTCCGAAAATGCTATTTAGTTACGTATATGAAACATACAGCAGTATCTCATGATAGAGCACTTACTCAAAGTATACTGGATCAGAGTGTACTAAATTCATTTTTCAAAGATGATCTCTGCTGCACAACAAGATCATCAGCAGAGTAATAGTCTCATTTTGCTATGTATTATATAAATTTTTTAAAAAATAATAAATTGCCTTCTGGAAAATTGAGTTCATCTCATTTTGCTATGTATCATCTCGTCTGCTAATTTCAACTAGTAAGGCTGTGAAATGTACTTTCACTAGAGAACGAATCACTCACCTACAGCTTCAGTAGACAGTTTCCAGACGAGATCCTTAGGATAACAGGATGGATTACAATGCAAGCTGCTGCTGGGGTTGCAAGGAAGATCAGGTCGATGCAAGGGCCGAAGGTGGCAATGTCTGCTGAAGTTGCCTCAGGAGATTAATCATCCAGCTCGCAATTTGGTCAGTTGCCAGACTTTGCCTGCACATATAACCTCAGCAAAAACAAATCAATCATCCCATTATAGATGTTACTCCAGCTCTGGTTAAACTTAAACAATTGTCATTTAGGACTCCCTAATCACAAGACTTACCTAAAATCACAGGCCGTGTGAACGGCTCCGATGTCCTTCCTAGGAGAGCTTCTCTCCTCAAACCTCTCCTTCTCTTCTAATTCCTTCTCCCTCTGCCTTTGCCTCTCAGCGATCTCATCCAGCTTGGCTTTCCGCTCTGCATCTTCCTTCTTGCACCGTTCGGCCTCTTCAGTACAAACCAAACACTCACCATAGATCGAGAGAGGGAGATCGAGAGAGAGGGTTGAGATCGGGAGAGGGAGATCGAGAGAGAGGGTTGAGATTGGGATAGAGGGTTGAGATTGGGAGAGGGAGATCGAGAGAGAGGGTTGAGATCGGGAGAGGGAGATCGAGAGAGAGGGTTGAGATCGGGATAGAGGGTTGAGATCGGGAGAGGGAGATTGAGAGAGAGGGTTGAGATCAGGAGAGGGAGATCGAGAGAGATGGTTGAGATCGGGAGATCGAGGGAGATTGGGAGAGGGAGATCGAGGGAGATTGAGAGAGGGAGAGGGAGATAGAGAGGAAGACGCAGACGGCGGTGGAAATGAAGGATTTTAGGGCATTTTTGGGTATGGAAATGAAGAAAAGCATTTGGTAGTCTGCGGTAATTTACAGTACTGTGGCTCTCGGGCCATGTGGGGTCCACTCAGAGGTTAATAATAGAATCCATTCTGTCCATCTGTTTCAAAATAAAACAATAAAGCATAATAATAATAAATAAGCACATCCAACCCTCAATTAAGACACACCAACAAAAAATTGAAATAACAGTGTATAATAGCAATTAGTACAGTACGGTTGATTACTGTTTCAAATCAGAAACGACTCTAAGCTGTTTTTGAACTAAAATCCCGACCAAACCAGACAGATGATTTTGGTGTAGTGCTTGTCCATGAAGATTTTTGGTCTCTCTCTCTCTCTCTCTCTCTCTCTCTATATATATATATATATATATATATATATATATATATATATATACACACACACACATATATATATTAAGGAGTTTGTATGAAATGTCGCCTTCTATTTTTTCAACTTGGCTCAATAAAACTATCCATGGTCATAATCATGTAACCTTATCTCAATATCCTGATTGATTGATATTGGCTACATGAATCTTGTCGTCATCTAAGCCTTATCCTAATTAATCAAAATTGGTTACATAAATCATTTTTCACGAATTCACTTTATTAAGAATCATAACTTCAAATAGGTGATAGGTTATTAAGTCTTTTTTATTTCCTACTCTTACTCATGTTTTGTTTGGCATTCTCCTTTCCTATTTAGTTCTATCATTTTCTTATCCATTGATATTACTCATAAATAACCTTGAAAACATTCCTTTATAATTCTATCATTCCTAATCTTACTACTCATGCATCATCCTAATATATTCATTTCAACTATGCTAATCCTAAGCACATGTTGTTCCTCAATCACCCAAAATCCCATCTATAAGGCATGGCTCATCTCATAAAAAATCACATAACTAATAAAAAAGAAAGAAAGAAAGAAAAATAAAAAGATAAAAAGAATCTTTATATGTTAACCACTACATTTTGAGGGATTTTTTTATTTTACCACTTTTCATCCTCTTCAAATAACTTTCTTTAGCTTATTTTAAAACTTATTAAAATATCATAAAAGGCACAAACCTTTAAACTGTTCAAAAGTACATGCGTAGCAATCTAAACCATTCTCCAAGGAGTGGTCAATACTTTAGTTTGATTGTTTGGAAAAATATGGAAAATGATCTGAACCGTTATTGAAATTGTTGAACAATAATCTAGAGCATTTAAAAGTAGGCGGATTATGATATGGACCATTTCAAGATTGTGGAGATCATTAATCATCACCAATCCTTCCGGCAATATATGCAATGATATAACCACTTAATGGGTATTTCATTTTAAAGAATAGCCTATAACTTAAGGGGTGTTTAGCTATAAATGTATCTGAATGCTAGTAAGCAAACAAAGTAAATGGAGGGCTACATGTTTGGTTTATCTTTAGAATTTCTATTAGAAAATGAGGAATTTGCGACTGTATGACCCATTTTTGGCCCATTTAGGAAACTAAGCCCACCTTATTTTCTCTTGCGAGAATACGCCCCAGCTGTACGGATGCCTTTCCAAAGGTCGAAAATGCCCCTCCTTTTTCAATTTCTGTCCATTGTCTCATTTACGCCCAAAAACACGACCGGACTCGTGTCTATCAACCCTATCTCTTCTTTCCATGTATTTTCTTCACTAAATCGCCGTATAATCTTCATTTTCTTCACTAAATCGTCATATAATCTTCATTTTCTTCACTAAATCGCCATATAATCTTCATCATACTATCACATTACACCTTCCCTGTTACATTCTCCTCGAGCCCAAGCGCATTCTTTTTACGAATGCATGTCAAATCTTGAAGACCTTTCTCGAACACGGATTTCACTGATTATTAAGGAGTGATTGTAGTTTGCGGTCAACTACCTTGAAGTTTAAATTCTACGTAAATTCGTAATTGTTTACATAGAAGACCATGGTCAATTTCACGTGGTCAATATCATGTATTACTGAGTCAATTTTAAATGACTATCCAATTAGATGATGTATCGTGGTCAATTTCACTAACTTTCAGGTCAATATACTGAATTGATCGGTCAACTTCATGCACTACCTGGTGATTTTCATGCAATTTACTATCAAATTGTAGTGCATTTCTATAATAAAACGGTGAATCTGTAGTGCATTTACTGTAATACGTTTATGAATGTTATATATTGAATACATCTGTTGCTTTCTTTGAGCCTGTTTGGTTTTCTATAATCCAGGTAAATCGCTGTGAAGAAGTAATTATTACATTTTTTCACTTGTTTGGAAATGATGAGTGAGTAATTTCACCTAGAAAACCGGTCCGAAAATGTTGCCTTAAATCCATGGGCCCACCATAATGTATATAATATATTTGTGTCGTCCATTTGTTTATTTAGAATATTTTGAGGCTAGATCCAAAAAAATTCGAAAGATCTAATGTTCAATTGGCCCACATGAAAGGAAACAATGGATTTAATTGGTCCACTGTTGAAAGTTGATTCTTTTACTGGGCCCACATTGAGGTTTATTCACCATCTAACCCGTTCATAGGGTCACATGGACATGGATAAGTGAAAAGTATAAATATAAGCTTGATCTAAAATTTCTAAGGCCCTCAACAAGTTTTTAATGGTAGGCATTCAATTCTCATGATTTCGTGTGGTGTGGTTCACTTGACGTTTTGATTTGCCTAATATTTGGGGTCATGCCTTAAATTCATCTGGCATAATGTATGGACGGTAAATTCCTCGATTTATGAGTCAGCATTGGGAAAGATCTTACCTTGGTAAATAATGATTACTCATTTACAAGATAATTACACTTGAGCCAGAAAACCAAACAGGCCCTGAAATTGCGAATTGTTATCACTACGATTCAAATTTCCAATAAGACATTCATTTCACGGTCAATTCCATTCATTTCACAGTCAATCCCCTTCACTCCACGGCCAATTCCACACATTTGTACAGTTAATTCCATGTACGGTTAATTCCATGCGAATCCCCCTAACTTCACGGTCAATTCATTTCATTTCGCGGTCTACATTGGGAACGATGTGGTAATTACATAGGTAAATAATTATTACTTGTAATTACATGGTAAATACAAGTGATCCCAAAAATCAAACAGGACCTTAAGTTCACTTACTTTGCAGTTATTTTCAATCCTTTTCAGGACCGAGAATTGAATAATAATTCATCGCGAAAAATGCGAACCTTCCCTGGATGTGAGTAAAATTGACTGGGAAGTGAGTAAAAATCATCGCGAACTGAGTGACATACATCCCTGTAATTTAAAACTTTCTGAATCTGATCAATAAGCCTGTCATATTTGAGCTGGTACAATGGTGGATTTCCTACTACTCGGTCAAATCCACCATATACATGTGAACACTAAACGAGTTATATTATTGTGTTTGTTTTCAGGAAATGGCTTTGGTAATCATCCTATGCTTATATGGTGGGGAGTTAGTTTGTGAAAACGATCGTTATACGTACAAGGGTGGAGAATCGAAAACTAGAGTTGTATGTGTTGACATTCCATATGAATAGCTTCTATCGAAAATGTACAAAATTACGAAGAGTAGACCTGAGGATTACGATATAAGGTTGAGGGTATTGTATCCTTGCACAAACCAATCAGTACCTCCAGCTGTAATTGAAGACGATGATGATGTGAGAATGCTGTTGACAGCACAGCTGAAGCACCCGAATCATTACATCCCTTTATTCATCGAGATAATGCAGCGCGTTAATGAACCAGTACTTGAAGACCAGGTCGGTTATAATGGGTTCGAACATGATGCCCCAGCAGTAGGAAGTTTGGGTGAGGAACATATCTTCACTTACGAATATAACTGTTCACCTTCACAAGTTCCTCTAATTAGCACTCCGATACCCGTGTCGGCTCATACACCAAAATTGATGACAAGTCAAGGTCATACATCAAACTTCATGACAAGTCCAGTGAGGCTGTTGGCTGACGTGAACCTCAAACCTGAATATACGGTAACACCTTCATTTATGAGAGTAGATTTGCCCTCAACATCCAACATCAGAAATGTGAGTGGAAGCGAGATTCCACTGCCTGAGTAGGGTCGATCATTGGACTTCACCACCAGGCTTCCCATCATGCCTTTCGATGATGCTGGTTTCACTAATGCAGACCTGTCACTGTATTTATGTCCTGTTGATGACCCAATTGATATAGTTGTTGACCAAACGTTCGAGGACAAGAGCCGGTGTCAGTATATTTTGAGTCAATTTGCAATCCGCAACAACTTTCAATATAAGGTGTTGTATTCCACAAAGAAGAAATTCATCATGGCATATATGGAAGATAAGTGTAAATGGAGGGTGCACGCATCTAGGGTGAACGATGCGGGGATATTCCAGATTAAGACCTATAAGGAAAAACATACTTTTGGAATGTTATGGATGAAGAGCGATCATTGGCAAGCAAGCAGTAAGTTGGCCAGCGAACTGGTTGTCAATAGCATTGAGCAACGCATGGGGTTAAGGCCGAAGGACATAATATTCGTAATGCAAGAGAAGTATAATATTGTTATTAGCTATAATAAGGCATGACGCGCTAAAGAGATTGCAATCGATCGAGTAATGGGGTCTTATGAAGACTCTTACAAAGAACTCCCGATGTACTTGCATGAGTTGAGGATGGCGAACCTGGGAACTTTGACTTCTCTGCTTGTGAATCAACAGACGATGAGGTTTGAGAGATGTTTTGTTGCGCTCAGACAGTGTGTCAGAAGTTTTCAAACATCTTTGCGAAGGGTCTTAGCCGTTGATGAGACGTATTTAAAAGGTAAGTACAAGGGTGTTTTGTTTGTTGCTATGGCATTGGATAGTGACAATCACATCTTTCCAGTCGCTTTTGGTATCGGAGAATCAGAAAATAGCAACAGTTGGAACTGGTTCCTTACATACCTCAGCGATTCGTTAGGAAATTTACCTGGTCTTGTTATTATATCAGACCGTCATAAAGGTTTGATGAAAGAAGTTCCACAGGTCTTCCAGGCAGTAATCCACGGGTATTGTGCCTACCATATATACAGAAACTTGGTGGATATGTTCAAAGACAAGTCATTGGAAATCTACTACTGGCAGGCTGTAAAGACTTGTAGGAGAGCTGATTTCTATAAATTCATGCATGATATCGAACTTGCCAACCCCCCGGTACATGCATGGCTAAGGGAGATAGGTTATGAAAAGTGGGCATCTTCCCAAGAAAAAGGTTCAATTTGGTGACTACAAACATAATTGAGTGTGTTAATGCTCTATTCAAAGAAGCACGAGAATATCCAGTGACTATGCTAATAGAGACGATCAGATTGAAAATTCAAGAGATGTTTTATAAAAGAAGAGAATCAGCCTAATCATTCGTTGGACCGTTGACACCGTGGGCCGGGAAACAAATAAAGGATCTCATACCGAAGGCAGGAGATGTTCGTTGCCACGCAATTTTTCGAGATGAATACTATATTGTGGGAGATTACAATGATACCGTCAAACTTAATGACCTTTCATGTACATGTCGCGAGTTTGAAGTAAAGGGTTTGCCTTGTCTTCACATTCTTTCAGCATGTATAAACTACGATCTTTTTCATTACTCGTATTGCTCCTCATTATACATGACGAGGAATTATCAGATCACCTATGAAAATTTGGTGTACCCAGTACAGGACAAAAGTCAATGGGAAATTTCAAATGAATTCAGGGAGTATTGTTCGAGAATCTGGCCCCCGCTACAGATAAGGTCAGCTGGAAGAACAAAGAAGGCACGGATCCTTTCTCGTGGAGAGGAACGAACTACAAAAATATGTGGACGTTGCAAACAAATGGGGCATAATCATCGGAGCTGTAAATTTCCAATACCTTCAAAATAATGTAATTTGAAGTGTATTTTTTTGTAATACGACTGTAAATGTTGTATATTTAATACATCTATTGCTTTCTTTGAAATTATTAGAGTATATTGAATTATGCCCATTCACTTCATGTTTTGAGGGCACTACACGGTCATTTCCATGCATATCACGGTCATTCTCGCCTATTCCGTGTTGATTCATGGTGATTTTGACGCATTTCACGGTCACGACCCTTCACTTCATGGTTAGTTCCACGCATTTTAAGGTCCAATCGCCTCACTTCATGGTCATTTCCATGCATATCACGGTCATCCCCGCCTATTCTGTGTTGATTCACGGTGATTTCAACGTATTTCACGGTCATGACCCTTCACTTCATGGTCAGTTCCGCGCATGTTATGGTCTAATCACCTCACTTCACGATTATTTTCATGTATATCACGGTGAGTCCCGCATATTCCGTGTTGATTCACGGTGATTTCAATGCATTTTGCGGTCCCGCGCCTTCACTTCACGGTCAGTTCTGTGCATTTCACGGTCCAATCATTTCACTTCACTCCCATTTCTATGCATATCACGGTCATTCCTACCTTTTTCGTGTTGATTCATGGTGATTTTGAGCGGTCCCGCGTCTTCGCTTCACGGTCAGTTCTGCGCATTTCATAGTACAATTGCTTCACTTCACCCCCATTTCTATGCATATCACAGTCATTCCCACCTTTCCGTGTTGATTCACAGTGATTTTGACGTATTTCGCAGTCCCACGTCTTCACTTTACGGTCAGTTCCGTGCATTTCACAGTCCAATCGCTTCACTTTACCCCCATTTCCATGCATATCACGGTCAGTCCTGCATATTCCGTGTTGATTCACGGTGATTTCAACGCATTTCGCGGTCCCGCGTCTTCACTTCACGGTCAGTTTCGCGCGTTTCGTGGTCCAATCGCTTCACTTCACCCCCATTTCCATGCATATCACGGTCAGTCCCGCATATTCTGTGTTGATCCACAGTGATTTCGACGCATTTCACGGTCCCGCGTCTTCACTTTACGGTCAGTTCCGCGCATTTCACAGTCCAATCGCTTCACTTCACCCCCATTTTCATGCATATCACGGTCATTCCCACCTTTTCCGTGTTGATTTATGGTGATTTCGACGCATTTCACAGTCCCGCGTCTTCACTTCACGGTCAGTTTCACGCATTTTGCGGTACAATCGCTTCACTTCACCCCCATTTCTATGCATATCACGGTCATTCTCATCATTTTCGTGTTGATTCACGGTGATTTTGACACATTTCGTGATCCCGCGTCTTCACTTCACGGTCAGTTTCGCGCATTTTGCGGTCCAATCGCTTCACTTCACCCCCATTTCCATGCATATCACGGTCATTCCCACCTTTTTTGTGTTGATTCACGGTGATTTCGACACATTTTGCGGTCCCGCATTTTCACTTCATGGTCAGTTCCACGCATTTCATGGTACAATCACTTCACTTCAACTCCATTTTCATGCATATCATGGTCATTTTCGCCTTTTCCATGTTGATTCACGGTGATTTCGATGCATTTCGCGGTCCCATGTCTTCACTTCATGGTCAGTTCCGCGCATTTCACGGTCCAATCGCTTCACTTCACCCCCATTTTCATGCATATCACAATCAGTCCCACATATTCCATGTTGATTCATGGTGATTTCGACGCATTTCGTGGTCCCGCATCTTCACTTCATGGTCAGTTCCGTGCATTTCGTGGTCCAATCGCTTCACTTCACCCCCATTTCTATGCATATCACGGTCATTCCCACCTTTTCCATGTTGATTCATGGTAATTTCGATGCATTTCGCGGTCCCGCGTCTTCACTTCACGGTCAGTTCCACGCATTTTGCGATCCAATTGCTTCACTTCACCCCCATTTCTATGCATATCACGGTCATTCCCACCTTTTCCATGTTGATTCATGGTAATTTCGATGCATTTCGCGGTCCCGCGTCTTCACTTCACGGTCAGTTCCACGCATTTTACGATCCAATTGCTTCACTTCACCCCCATTTTCATGCATATCATGGTCATTCCCGCCTTTTACGTGTTGATTCACGGTGATTTCGACGCATTTCGCGGTCCCACGTCTTCACTTCACGGTCAGTTCCATGCATTTTGTGGTCCAATCACTTCACTTCACCCCCATTTTCATGCATATTACGGTCATTCCCGCCTTTTCCGTGTTGATTCACGGTGATTTTGATGCATTTCGCATTCCTACGTCTTCACTTCACGGTCAGTTCCACGCATTTCACGGTCCAATCGCTTCACTTCACCCCCATTTCCATGCATATCATGGTCAGTCCCGCATATTCCGTGTTGATTCACGGTAATTTCGATACATTTCGCGGTCCCGCGTCTTCACTTCATGGTCAGTTCCGTGCATTTCGCAGTCCAACCGCTTCACTTCACCCCCATTTTCAAGCATGTCATGGTCATTCCCGCCTTTTCCGTGTTGATTCACGGTGATTTCGATGCATTTCGCGGTCCCGCGTCTTCACTTCACGGTCAGTTCCGCGCATTTCGCGGTCCAATCGCTTCACTTCACCCCATTTCCATGCATATCACGGTCATTCCTGCCTTTTCCGTGTTGATTCACGGTGATTTCTACGCATTTCGCGGTCCCGTGTCTTCACTTCACGGTCAGTTCCACGCTTTTCACGATCCAATCGCCGCAGTTCACCCCCATTTTCATGCATGTGACTGTCTTTTCGGGCTGTGCATCACCCAATGAAAAAAAAATCTGCAGGAATGGGAGGTCATGGGGCTCACGGGGCTTGTGGTACATCGCGGATGACAAATTCAGACGACACCTGGAAATGAATTAATCGCGCCATCCAGTCGGCACTTATATATTGCAAATCACCCTTGCCTTGAAATAAATTTTTGTGCTTTTTAATCAAATGGCCCTACTAATTAGGACAGTGAATTGGGGCATTTCGGTTGTCTGATTTGATCTAACTTTAGAAATTGAATAGTGAAGACATGTCCCTACAGCAGTGCGGCCAGATCTGACCCTTGATCCAAAAATGGTGACCGTAAATGGGTCTCATACGGCCATTTGGATGAATCAGCGGAACCTAGGGCCAACTCACCTAAAACTAGGGTATAAAACCCTTTAACCTCTCTCTCTCCCACTCACTCTTACAACAATTCCAGAAAAAATGAGAGAGATAGATGAGTAATTAGATAGAGAAAGTGTAGGAAGGAGTGTCTATGGGTGCATTGTCGAAAATGGAGACCCTATCACCGTAGAAGCTACCTCTGATCCAAGGTAAGAATCCAAACTCCCCAAATGATCAAGAAGGCACTTCAATGGATTTTCATTGGTTGGGACAACTTGCTTGCTAAGATAATATGCTGGTCTTGTGCTTGGATATTTACTTGATTAGTGAAGGGGCTGTTTCGTTAGTATTTGCTCTTCAAAAGTTGTTGTCGAATTGTTTTATTCAAATGATTTATCTCTGAGAGACCATTACAAATAATGTATTGTAGTCCATATATTCAATGAAATGCCTGAGACATTGCATGTCATTTCAAGTGCCTCTTCTCATATTCGATGATAATCTCTGAAGAGCTGAATTGGATATTGTAACGTACAAGCTTCTGAAAATATAGAATAGTTTCTTATCTTAGGGCACTAATGATTGTTAGCGAAGTATGTCTCATTCTATTCAGCACAATCATCCAGAGAATGGTTGGGGAGCCTCTTGATAGGGTGAAGTGAAGACGGAAGGAGCATTCAGAGTTGAACATTTTATTCAAATAGAAGAGACTTAGTGAACAGAAGAAGCACATTCGACACTTTCTAATTCAAATAGAAGAATTGAACATTTTATTTACAACAATTCAGTACATATATAGATTGTTGAATAAGCACATTTGTTTCTTGGTTCATGAAGAGAGGAACATCATTTTTGGTTCATCCGATAGCCGATCACCGTCATTGTAGCTGGAATTATGCAGAATTCATTTTGTCGACAGCGAAATTGGAAGCAATGACGCTAAGGAAAGGGTCTGGGAACCGTACAGAACCTCAACTCGTCGATTGAGACGAGCTAGACATCGAAGAATTTTGGGCCAAACTCGATAGGCCTGGCCCATTCAGGGATAGAGAGTTAGCGACGAACGAGATTTTACCGAAATTAGTGGAATAGGAGGAAAATGGGATTTCGGCTTCTAACCAGGAAGAATCTCACGAAACGGATGAGGCCATTACATAGATCAGCTTATGCTACCCCAAAATCATATATGGCATGTCTCAGGGGGCCGCACAGACGCCCGGGAAAGCGCCCAACAAGCGGACCCCCCCTGCGGGTCACCCCGCCCTCCTGGCGTGCCCGCCCCGCCAGAGGTCCAGGGGACCGCGTTGGCCCCACCCTCCCGGCGTGCCTGCCCCACCATTACGGCGAGCCCACCCCGCCACTACGGCGTGGTCGCCCCGCCAACCCCCAGAGGGCGGCGTTAGCCCTGCTAGACCGACGTGGTCACCCCGTCGAACCCCCTTTTGCTGCCCCATTTGGGGATTTTTGAAATTGGGTGGGCCCCACTACCTTATACCCTAAGAAATGCACCATTTCTCTCCCTCTCTTCTATTGCAAACAAGCTACCTTAAGGGAGGAAGCTCCATCCTCTCCCAACAAGAGCTCAAGCCCTCATTCTCCAACAACCTCTTCTTCCTTCCATCAATCTTCCTTCTCTCCACATTCCATCTTCCATTTCACTTCCTTCCTTTCAACAACCCATCTCCCATTTCACTCCCTTTCTTCCAACAACCCATCTTCCATTTCATTTCCTTTCCTTCTAAACCCCTTCCAAGACCCTAATACTCATTTCCCTTCTCTCTTACTCTCCCATCTTAGATCTTCTTCAACCCACCTCTTCTTCACATCTTCCTCTGCTTTTCTTTTTCTATTCTCAACCACCCACATCAAACCCCACTCCTTCCACTCTCTTCTTCTCCATTTCCAAATTTCACTTCCCAAAACCATCTCTAAGAGGAGACTTACCCATTCCTTCAAACCCACATATCACTTCCCATTCTCCAACTCCATTACTCATAAAACCTATCTCCAAATTCATTCATTCAAAATCCACATTCAACCCGTTATACCCCATTCCATAGACCCCCTCACTACCTTTTCAACTCCAAACACCCTTCTCAAAACCCCATCTCCTAAGTCCTTTTCCTTCACACCAAACCCATTTCAAAATACATTTCCAAGATCCATCCCCAAACCCATTTCAACACTCATTTTTCCAAACCATCTTCCTAACCCTTCCTTAATCACTTTCTCATTCTTCACTCTTCTCATACTCCACAACCCAAGTTCCTCCCTCCTCAAGACCCTATTCTCAAACTCCTTGCAAGTTCCATTCTCAAATCCTCACAGTCCATAACCCATTTTCCAGACCCCTATTCTAAAGACCCATTCCCCTTCAACCGAGGAAGATGGCATTTTTAGCCACCATTGCCTCATTCTTCACTATCCCGGTGGTCCTTTCCCTTATGGGGAAGAAGAGACAGGCTTCCAAGGAAGTGGGGTCGAGCCAGAAGCGACGTAGTAAGAAGAAGGCTGACCTAAAGGGTAAAGCAAGCTCGGAGGTCTGATCCAAGAGGCGGAATGATTCCCAAATAGATGAAGCGCTCATTGAGGATTTGGGAAACTTCCGCGTGCGCCAAGTCACCTTCAAGGTCTCCGTGGACCAACATCTACTAGGTAGTAACTCTTTACTTAACCGTCTTATGGAGAAGGATTGGGGTCTCATGTTCTCTGCCCCCATGCAGGGCGATGTGGGGCAGGCTAAGATGTTCTACACTCTAATTAGGAATCCTCAATTCGAGCCCCTTGGACTCGATATCATAGTACACGGTAAGGAGAACCACCTAGGAGTTAAAGAAATTGCTGAGCTGCTGGGAGTGTCGTTGGGGGAAGTACAAATTGATGAAGCGAATCTCGAATCAAGCGAGGCATGCGACGTGCGGACTCACCTCTTGTGTGGCCAAGTTGCCCAATGGACTTGGGATGTCCGCTTCTATGTAACCTCTATGCACGTCGAATATCGAGTACTCCACCGTATTGCTACCCATAATATATACCCGAGGTTAAAGAATCGCACCGAGTGCTCCTACTATATGGTGGAGTTCTTGTATCAGGTGGGTAAAGGAGCAAATGTGTGTGCTCCTAGCATAGTGCTCTACCAGATTGTGAAGGCCGCAAAGGCGGTACGGAAGGACGAAGCCCTCCCTTTTGGCCGCCTAGCCTTCTTTATAGCCCAACAGTATGGGCTAGGTGGATTGGATGAGAACCCCGTACCCACAAAAATCCTAGGAGATAGGATGCTGAACTCTATGGGTGTGGGACCCAGACAGATGCAGGCTTACATTGAAGCGTATGGGGATGCTGATGAATGGGAAGAGGAAGGCGGTGAAGACAATGGAGGCAGCGAGGGTGACAAGGATGAAGACGGTGGGGCACCTACCGCTCTACACTTACACGAGCGTTGGGATGCGCTTGAAGCCAAATTGACCAGGATAGAGGAAACTCAAGCGAGGCACCATGCAGAATAAGAGAAATGGAACCAAAAGATGTAATGGGCCATAAAGGCCCTGATCTGTTGTAGCAAGGGGGAAGAGGCACCTCCGCTTCCGCCCGACTTGGACGAGTAGCCGCTTGACCTACTGATGACTAATAGTTTGCTTTAAGTAGTTGTTTTTAAGTTGCTTGGACCTAATCCCCTGTACTGGAAGACAGTAGGACTTTTGCCTAGTTAGAATATTTTTCTTTCCGTCAGACATGCTTGTAATCCGTGCTGTAATATGTAATTGGCCGTTTTTATTTACCAATTTTTTTCAATTTACACCATTTCTTTCTCTTATGAACATTCTTGTTTATAGAAATTACAAAGTGACAAATTATGTTTTAGAGCTGTTGTCCTTATCCCAAAATTCGTAGCTATTTTATCTGTAGCTATAAACTGTAGCATAAAACATTTTCATGCTACATACAATGATTGGACCGCGAAATGCGCGGAACTGACCATGAAGTGAAGATGCGGGACCGTGCAATGCGTCGAAATCACCGTGAATCAACACGAAAAAGGCGGGAATGACCGTGATATGCATGGAAATAGTGGTGCCATGAAGCGATTGGACCGCAAAAAGCATGGTACTGACCGTGAAGTAAAGACGCGTTACCGCGAAATGCGTCGAAATCACCGTGAATCAACACGGAAAAGGCGGGAATGACCGTGATATGCATGGAAATGGTGGTGAAGTGAAGCGATTGGACCGCTAAATGCGAGGAACTGACTATGAAGTGAAGACGCGTGACCGCGAAATGCATCGAAATCATCGCGAATTAATACAGAAAAGGAGAGAATGACCGTGATATGCATGGAAATGAGGGTGAAGTGAAGCGATTGGACCGCGAAATGCGCAGAACTGACCGTGAAGTGAAGACGCGAGACAGCGAAATGCGTCGAAATCACCGTGAATCAACACGAAAAAGGCGAGAATAACTGTGATATGCATGGAAATAGGGGTGAAATGAAGCAATTGGAGAGAATCCTAAGGCGGATAGGTTTACAACTGCGTGATCAAAAGGAGAATTAGCAGGTTCTTTCTTGCACCTATTATGTAATGATAACTATACATCTAAGTCTACAGGTAAAATATGACATTAGAAATTATCCCAAAAAAGGAGTTAAAATGATTCAAGGTTCAAAAAGTTGTTTACTTTACAATAAGTCATAGTAAGTTTGGTAGAATGGCTAAAAGTAGCACTAGTTGTTAATAAATATTAGCTGCTGCTATTTTGGTTAAGTTTCTTATCTAATCTGGCAAGGGAACCTTAATAAGGATATTGGCGTATATTTTGTTATTCTCATGATTTGATTATAGTTGAAATTAAGCATTTCCCGTGTTTTTTTTTTTTAGGTAAACAAAATAACTCTAAGAGGAGACTCAAATGGAAGGGATACTCCAACTTGACCTCGTAATAAGTAATAACTAGTTGAGAATGGAGGATCCCATCTCAACATGATAGGGATTTGACTGTTGGAGCAGCTAGCCCTAGGTGGTCCTGGTGATCTGCTCTAAAACATGGAGGTGAAACACTGTCCTATGAGACTTTCCTTCCCATCCTACATTCTTTTGTCTGTAATTGATCAAGTGGAGCACACATGCACAACCTGACATCAATTCTTGGTTGACAGTTAGGGGAATGATGGCCAAGATGGTTTCTTAGTGTTTTCTTAGTGGTCATTGAGTTTTTGTTCGAGAAAGTTATCATCACTTTGGAGAGCTAGCTGTCCTCACAAATGCAATTCCTACATGTAATAGATTGTTGATGAACAGCTTATTAGCCACCACAGCACATGCATCAACTTTTGGGTTAATCTATTAAGTTCATGCGCAAAGAATCTATCTATGGAGTTTCGTTTTGTAGCATGTGGTTAGTTGGATTTCCTTGTAAGTATTATTGCTCATGCCCATTCAATATCTTACATTATTCAACGACGGCAGATTGGTTGAGCTGAAGTGCAAATATGATAAGGTTTTCGTGTCTCATTATGTTAAACCCACACTTTGATCTCATCGCTATGGCTAATGTTGGAATGACAGTTTGGCGGCTTAGACACCTAGCATTAAAATTTGATCGCATGTGCATTTGATGGCTATGTAGTGGACAAAATATTTTTTATCCAATTTCTGGGCACTGATTCAGCCACCATTTGCAGAAACGGGGCACATATGCCAGGGAATATTTTTAGCACTGCTGATATACGCCGAAATGACAATGAAGAGAAGATATCATTTAATGCAAAATGTTGTCTTCACTATTCATAATGAAATCAATATTACAAATACATCATTTCCTTCAGAAATTTGACAAAATATACAACACATCATTTACATCATTTCACCATGAATGTTTTACAGTACATCATTTACAACAATTTACAACACTTCATAAAATTTCTCGATTCCTCTCATACCTAAGACAAATATATCATATTTTGAGGTCACTCAGGCAATCATAGGCTATCGAGTCCCTAATGCTGGAAGTGAGTTGTTGCAAGTCTCTCCCATTGAAAATTTGATCACTGCACAAAATGTCAATATATTTCATGACAAAAATGCCACAGTCATATCCGTTCATTTACTTTGGTATAGAGGTATCTTCTCTGACCGTCCAAGCATTTCCTTCCAGCGCAGCCCTATCTCCAGTGACGTAAAATAATATAGGCAAGGCCTCCTTCATCAAATCTATATGTTGCCTGTATCGACTGACTGTCTTCGAGTATAAACTGTCAAGTATAATGATTTCTCGGTCTCGAGGGTGGATGACCATCAGGTACCAGTGACTGTTGGAGTGATTGACTGGTACATATGCCTGTCCATGTTTTGCAAGATAAGATATCAATATCCAAAAATTATAGATTTGGGTATACCCAGCATTGATAACTTGTAACGACACCATTACCTCTTCATGTTGCCACATGGCCTTCTGCCCATCATGAGGCATGACAATGCTGATCGGAGAGAGTTTTCCTAGCCCTCCAAATAATAAATGTGATTCGTCACTGCCAACATCCCGATACATTCACAATGTCGACATTTGCATGCCGATACATGGCAATTACAAACAACATAGTAAATTAGAACATATATCATATAATGAAAAAGTATAATAACCATCATCCAAATCATACAATTACCAGGAAAAATATGGAACAGAACTTGTAGTCCTTTGTATATAATAGAGGAAATGATCGGTGTCTTCTCTCCAAGAAATCGACTTACTTGTCGATAGCCTAATCAATAAAGAAGGAAAATTAACCTATACTATATTATATACAAATTCTGAATAAAACCATGTATGTATGTGTGTGATTTACTTACCACGCTGTCAACCCAAGCATTCTTCTCCCAAATGGTCTTGAACCAAGGAAATTCAGGTGACTCTTTGTTTGCGTTAGCCCAGCTTTCCAATTCATGGAGTTCGTTCTACAATATTACCCTAAGTGGATCGATCTTGGCCTGAAGGGGTATCGAAGAAGTCAGAAATTCTCTCTGTTTCTAATCGGCGGTGGCGTTGCTTGGAGTGGTTTGCACGGCAGAGATGGAAGTGAATGGAGAACACTTGTAGACAGACGGCTTCAGCACCCTCTTAGGTCTCCCCATATTTAGTGGAATGGAATGCGGTGATTTCTCACACATCAACCGCCAACGTATCCTCGTCCTCCTTCTCAAACTCTTCCTTCTGATTCTCTAAGTCCTCCTTCCAAAACCGAATCTTCTCTGAACGAAATGCCTCCATCTGCTTCTTCAACTCCGCTTTACCCTCCTCTAACTCTTCCCTCTCCTTCTTCAATTCTTCCTTCTTCCTCAGCAACATTTCCCTCTCCTTCTTCAAAACCTTCATCTCATTCAACTCTTCCTTCTCTAACCTCAAAGCTTCTTTCAGTTTCAGCATTAGTTCAACCTCCTTGAGTAATACTTCTCTCTCTCTCAATCAATTCTTCTCTCTCTTTTAGTGTGCGTTCGAGAAGCTTCAACTCTTTCGTCTCCCTCTCCAACTGAAGCCTCTGTGCCTCCAGCTCCTTCCTAACCTCCCTCGACTCCCCAGTGAGTTGCAATCCCGCTCCCTCTCCCTCTCCCTCACCAGTACTGTCTTCCTCTCCCCCTTCTTCTCCCTCTCCACCCTCTTCTACCTCTCCCTGTCCCGATTTCTCCTCCATATCTTCATCACCTTCATCTTTAGTGCCCTACAAAATGAAGCAATGTATGTATCAGTTATATAACATTTCAAATTAAATATAAAATATCAACATAAAAGAAGACATTTCTAACATCTTACATCAAATATATCACGGGCCAAACGAACAACCTTCGTCTCCAACTCCTTTGTAGTAGGCTCTAAGTTAACAATGATCTTAACCTACAAGAGAATATCTTCATTTTTATGTTACAGAAACACACACGCACACACACACAAACACGCACACACAAATACATATAGTTAAATGAGTGACCACTTAGCTTCATAGAAATTGACTTACATCATTACTCTCTATAATTTCTTGAATCTTCTTATACCTCAAAACCTTCCATCCCCGATATTGTATGAATCGGGGATATAGGTCAGGAACGTATGAAATTATACACTGTTGGAGAGCTGGTACTCTCTCAACGGCCCATTTCTGTTACAATGAAATAACAAGGTGTTGTTAAATAAATATAGTTTGCTATAAAGTAAGAATTAAAATAGACAAGGAAAGAATCCTTACCTGTAGGAAAAATATGCAACCGGTGACATTGTAATTAGGCCCCTGGGATGCCATAAAGGCACTCTCGATCCCTTCCTTCATCGTTTGGAAGGCCAAACTGCCCCAAGGGTAGATATTAAAGTCTTCTAACGAGTAGACAAGGTCAATAACTCTTTACAATATTTAATATTCATGTCGGTACCCCTAACAAACCACTCTACACATAATATTAGGGCTAACTTTATGACATCTTCATGCTTATTGCTATCAACTATCCTATTGAACACCTCCTGTACATGTTTCTTTAGGATCGGATATTCATGGAAGTATTTTTCTCTTAATGACTTTTTCGAATGATGGATATTGGGTAATAGAGGTCACCAGTACTCAGCCATGTTATTAGGGTGAAGTCCATCTTGGTAAATTTTATATAGTTCCCTTGTAAATTGAATACAAGGTTGCCTATATATCTGTTAATAAGTGCGTGAAAAATGCCTCCTATAAACCTGAATGGTGAAATGTGTAATAAAAATGAGAATGGGGTCTGCCTAAATATAATTAATCTAGCGTTATTCTTCTCGAACCCACTCTTCACACTATCAAACCACCATGTCAAAGAACATCTGCATGAGATGGTGGGTACCGACTAGCCGCATCCCTTATCCAAGAGTTTGTCATCTGCAAGGATGAATTAGGAATTAAATCAACGATAACATTCAGTTTTTAACGACACATAATATGAAACTTGACTCATTGTGGTGAAAATTCATAAAGTATGGTGTGAGTCTGCTGAGTTAGCGGTTAATTTTTGCCAAATTCCAAATGAAAGTACAAGACTTGTTAGTGAATTTTCACAAGTTTTGGGCCGCTTTCACTCATTTATCATTATATTTCATATAGTTATTCGTAAATTCATACCAAGGTTGTCAGTCAAAAAAATGTCAATATCAAGCAGTCATCGGCCATTTTAAAGTATTCCATGTCAAATGGTCAACTCATAGGTCACATTCAACAACTTCACGGCCAATTTCACTAAGATATGAGTCAATTTTCATAGTTCTCTGTTGCATTTTGGCCGAGAACGTTGTGAATTTGACCATGCATGGATTTGTCTAAGGACTGTAATTGACCATTAGGTGAAGGGGATTGGCCGTGAAATGCATGTAATTGTCCATGAGGTGAAGGAAATTGTCTGTGAAATGAGTAGAATTGAACGTGGTGTGAAGGGTATTGTCCATGAAAAGCATGCAATTGACTGTGAGGAGAGGTGAATTGACAGTGAAATGCATGGAAATGACCGTGAAGTGAAGCGAATTAACGGTGAATTGAATTGGCCGTGAAGTGAAGGGAATTGACCATAAATGAACATGCAATGATTGTAAACGACTGTGAGATGAAGGGAATTAACTGTGAAATGATGGGGAATGACCGGAATTAAGTCGGTTCACGGTCAATTTAACTCAATTCACAGTCATTTTAACCCAGTTCACCATCATTTTAGCTCAGTTCATGGTCATTTTAGCGCACTTCATGATCATTTTAGCTCAGTTCATGGTCATTTTAGCGTACTTCATGATCATTTTAGCTCAGTTCACGATCATTTTACCTTGGTTCACAGTCATTTTAACTCATGAATCAATAACTCAGTGGGTCCTCGGTCTGTTAACTCAGTCGGTGCTCAGTCGCTTTCATGGTCATCGATTAGTTTCATATCTAATTTCATTCTTTCTTTACACAACTCTCAATGTGGGCCATTTGAGTCTTGTTTTTGCTTGTTTATCAAGACATGTCATACCATTAAGCATTTTAAAAATATGAAAATGGATTAGGGAGCATGCACATATATAGTATAATATATAGTAGGGTCCACCCAAAGAAAGCTTAATATTTTTAACAAATGAAAATGGAATGTAGACCGGGCGCATATATAGTATAATATATAGTGGGGTCGACAAAATGAAAGCAGGGATTTCAATATTACCTACCATTCGAGGCTTCTTAGCTGGGGGGGACCATTTTTCGTCCTATCTTCGGCTCAAAAAAAGTTGAAAAGGACGTCTGTGAGGTGTGTATTCTCGGCCAGATAAAGGGGAAAGAAGAAAGCGGTAAAAGAAGGGTTTTACAGCTACAGTGGACAATTACAGGGGGGAGGAGTGATCAGAAATTGGTAATCTATGGGTAGGATGAAGGATCTGCGAGAGGAAAGAAGAAAAAAGAGAAAAAAATTGGGCATTTTTCAGTGGAGACGCGGCTAGCAGCGTCAGTAGAATGCAATTAAAAAAGGAGGGGCATTTTCGACCTTTGGAAAGGTGTCCGTGAAGCTGGGGCGTATTCTCGCAAGGGAAAATAAGGTGGGCTTAGATTCCTAAATGGACCAAAAATGGGTCGTACAGTCGTAAATTTCTCCTTAGAAAATCCAGCAAAACTCAATGTTGTAACAAGCAAGCCCACCATATTATATATGTTATATCTACACCATTCAATTATTTTTTTTTTCATATTATTTTAAGGCACGAGCTCAAAATGAGGTAAATCTATATTTCAAGTGGTCAACGCTATATAAAATAGTAAGCATTGAATGACTATTATTGAAAACTTTCCAAAGGCTACAAAAGTTTTGAATTTGACGTACATTTTAGCTCATGCCCTAAAATGATCGGACAAAATTAATGGATTATATGGATGAAACACGTATATCATAATAGAACCAGCAAAGTTAATGCACACTCCTTGCTAAAACCATACCCACTCACTGCAAATTAAAGTCAGATGTCATTGCTTTTTTTCACCGAGCTTTACATGCATTTACAGCTAACCAAATGAGCCCTTAGATTAAGTTAGAAACCCTTAAAATGTTGGTGGTGACATGTAAAGAAAACTTATGTGGGTGGTTTTGTACAATTAGAAAAAAAAAAAAAAAATAAGTTGCATTTCATTATAACCCTATTCAAACAGTGAAAAACTAAACATGGGAGTTTGGCCGAGGAAACAAACGTCCGGTCCTCTGCTGCCAGTGGATGATTAGCTAAGTTCCTCGCCGATTAATCGCCCATGTGACCGCATTTCCTTTTGTTTTAATCGCGTTGACTCGGAAACGGCATAGTCTCAACTATCAACTTCGCCGATCAGGATCTGACACACGATACGAGAAGAATGTGAAACCGACTCGTGCGTGTAAAACTCGATTCCTACTCGCGGATGGATGTGCCTGTATCAGGCCGTCCAAAGAACCCCACCGAGCTGACGGTTACTAGTGAATCCTACTCGAGCCTGTAAAACTCGAATCCTACTCGCGGAAAGATGTGACTGCATCGGACGCCGTTTGGCTACTAACACCAGCATCCTAGCTCGGTGCAAAGCACAATAGGACCCACCATGATGTATATTTTATCATGCTGTTCATCCATTTTTCCATTTTATTCCAGGACATGATCCAAAACGTGAACAGATCCAAATCAAAGGTGGATCACACCACCGGAGAACTATATGGTTGAACACCTACCATTAAAAACTTACTAAGGCCGGCTGTGATGTGTATTTGCCACCAATCATGTTAATAAAGTCATAAAAACCTAAATGAAGGGAAAACACAAATATCAACTTAATCCGAAACTTCTTGGCCCTAAAAAATTTTCAACACTAACCCTACAATCCCCACTATTTCTTGTGGTGTTGCCCACCTGAGATTTTAATCTATCTCAATTTTGAGCTCAGCGTATGAACTGAGCTCGCAGGATGGACGGCGTCCATTTAATTTTCATCTTAAAATCCCTTTGATGGCTCCAATCCAATAACCATGATCATGCCTGTTTTAATTTGGTCCCACCGTTTGGACGCTACAGATTTACACACGCGCGCGCTTACCTGTATCATAAACGTCTTGCATTTTTTCGGACCGGAATACTCCACAACACCTGTATTAAGCAGCTGAGTAAAATACGCAAGCTCTGTACGTTCTACCACGTTGTATATGTAAATCTACTTCGTCCATCAGATGGTAAACCTTATCTGAACCGTGAAAAGATAATAACATCCTAACAAAAACTCCTGTGGACCATACCAATGGTACCAATGTAAATTTCTCGTAAAACCTCTAAATTCACTAGGTGGGATCAGGATAATTTCTGAATATTCACTTAATCCTTAGTGAGTTACGCCTGCTTAACGGATTTGATGAAAGATACACACCATGTTGACCCCACAAACAAGCCAATGGTTGGCATCCTATCCTTATTGTTCCCTTCGTGTGGCCCACTTGATTTATGGATCTGTATGAATTTTATCACAGAAGCCTAGAATCAAGTCTAGTACCTGATGGACGGAGTGGATTCTACATATACAACTGGTGGGCCCATAGAGGATGTGTTGTACAGGATTCCGGTTCGCATTTTTCTCCTCTATAAGCATTCGTGGCGCCACTTCGGACCGGCTTCTTTTTCCTTTCGCTTTCTCTTCCACACAGAGAGAGAGAGAGAGAGAGAGAGAGAGAGTCATATACACTGAGAATCTGTGTATGTCGTTGCTTGCATTGAGGAGAGACGGAGAGTCAATATACACTGAGAATCGTGTATGTCCTTGCTACCATTGACATTTTCCTTAGCTCTGGAATATGTATTTCTTTCTCCGTTTGCAGGTATGAAATGTCTCAAACCAAAGAGAATGGATTTGTAATTCCATCTGAGAGCTGTAGCTTCTCTCAGCCGTTGATTCGTCTTTCGTTTTCTGCTCTGATGATGCATTTGTTCTGATCTTGATATTTTAGGCCGCGTTTGGATGTACAATGGATTTTGATTTCATTGATTTGGATGGAGAAGAATGGAAGTGAATAATCACGATATGTTAATTTAGAAAATTTCTGAGTTTTAATTCCAACTCAAAAAGAAATTAATCATGATTTCAAACTGATCGAAGTCGGATTGATCTGAGCTCAGGCTGCGTTTGGATGTGCAATTGAATTGAATTGCAATAATTCAATCCAACAAAGTGGAATTAGGCCTTTTGATGTAAATTTCTGGAGCGTCTTCCCCTCATACTCGTCACCTGCACAATAAAGAAACAAGAAGGAGAACTTGGCTCAAGCCCAGGGGACCTCCGACTCTTAAGTCAACTTTTCAGGCTAAGGGGAAGGCATTTCTGGTGTATTGAGTTGCGTACCTTTTATCGAAATGGAGGTCCCTTATTTATAGGTACGGGAGAATCCTACTGTGTAAGGATTCTCTTCCTGATATCATGGAGATTTGATTTTGGCCCGCTTGGTCTCCATCAGATCCCGAAACCGTCGGGATAGAGGATCCTTTTGCGAGATCTCCAGGACAACATTTTCATTTACACCGTCTTTCCTTTACTCGACTCGGCCGTTTCTAACTCAAGTAACAATTGAGTCTTGGCTGGCTTTATAGAGATGAGATTTTTGTCTCCTGTCAGGTAGAGCAGTCTTGGCTTGTGACCGTTGTCTTTTCCTATCCCATAACTGACAGTGTGACCGACTTAATGATGATTCGGTTTTCACTGTCGATCATGTGGCTTATAGCTTTTAGCCCTCAGTCGGCTCATGCTGACGTTGCTAGCTCGTTCACCGAGCTAACTTAATCCGTCTTATTCTCTCGACTTTATTGTGTCTGCATGACATTGTCTCGGACCCGACTGTTGCCTCGGAAATCCCAGGCAGTGTCAGTAGAATTGGTCCGTTCCACATTCGAGTCTCAGGACTTGACATATTTTTCCCCAACAGTAAACTCCCTTACTCCGTGTGTCTCTCACGGCACTAAGGAGTAATAAGTCTTTAGGTCGGTTCATAATGTAGTCCAAGATAATAATTGAGCTTTTAATGCCTCTTGTGTCATTCCCAATGGGAGACGGTTCATTGTCCGAGGTCGCACGAGCGAATAACCGTCAAGTCGTTTCCTCCGCTTATGAATGTCGAACGCGTGGCGGTGGTGTTACCGTCGTAAGTCGTGTGCGCCACGTGTCGAGTAGGGGAATCGATGCAGGCATCGATTCGTCTCCCCATTAATTGCCTCTGCCACCTGGCAATGCTATAAAAGGGAGGGAGAGGCACGCGTTCCCCATTTTTGCTGCTGCCTCTCCCACTCTCTGTTCCCTCTTCACTTTCCTTCTCTTTTTCTCTTTCTCATTTCCCACTGTCAGCGTTACACTCTGCCATTTTCGTCTTCACCTCTGCCATTTTCTTCCTCGTTGTCCTCCTTAGTTTCTCCGGTGAGTTCTTCCCTCCCTTTTACTTGACAATAATGGTAATGCACGGCTCTCAGAGCTCCCAGGAGAGAACTTCCGGTGACGAAGGCGAAGCGCAGCGTTTTTAGAACGTTGCGGAATAACGTTCTTTACTAGCGGAGATTGGTGTTGATGCCAATACCGCTTTCTTATCGGAGAGAACTACTGGAGTTCTGGTGGAGCGTCTCGCTTCGATTGGTCCTTCTAGTGGCAGGTCGTCTCTGATAACCCGCCCAGGGAGACCCAACCCTCTGATGGATTTGTTGGAGGAGGAAGAGGAAGAAGAAACAGGGGTTACTGAGGGAACCTCTGGGTCGGCTTCTGTTGGTGAGTCGGCACAAGCTTCTCAATCGGCTACCGAGAGAGAAGAGTCAGAGGAAGAACTGAAACTAGTTCCTTCAGTTTTGACTGAGGCGAATTTGAACAGAATCCGAATCGGGTATCATGTCCCAGACTCGGTCATAATTCATCTTCCCCGTCTGAATGACTTACCCGACCGTCCTCCCGCTGGGGAAGTTGCAATTTTTTAAGTCTCAATGCAATGTGGCTTATGCCTGCCCCTTCAGTCCATTGTCTAAGACTTTCTAACTCGTGTCCGGATTGCTCCCGAACAAATAGTCCCGAATGGGTGGAGGAACTTAATCGGGTGTGCGGTGTTGTGGGATGAGCTAGAACAGCCTCCACTGACAGTTGATGAATTCCTCTACTTGTATCAAGTATGGGTAAACCCGAATTATCCCGGCTTTCACATCTTAAGTGCTTGGCGGGGTAAAGGCGGCTCTTTAATTACCGATCCTCCTACTTCCAACAAACATTTAAGAGAACGTTAGTTCCGGGCATGTGGTCGTTGGAAGACGGCTGAATCCGGGCTTTATGAGGCTCGTGTACCTCGGGCGTTTCGCAAAGCAGGTGACTCAATGTATCATTTTTTACCTTTTCACGTCATAATGCTTTGAGTTTGACGGATTTATGTTTTGCAGACATTCCGAAGAAGAGGCAGAAGCTTGGATCCAGCGCCTTAGCTCGGGTTAAGGAGTTGAAAGCGTTAAGTCCAGAAACTCGGTCCGGGAAGGTACTCCTGTAGCCGGAGTGCCTTCATCTTGCAGGTTTAGACTCGAGTGTCACAGGTAACCTTACTATATTTTCATATTCTCCCTGAGCTTTATCTGAATTATTATGCTCTTCTTTCAGATCTAGCTGAAGCTCGACCCTTTATTAAGTCGGCTCCTTCAGATATGGCAGGAACTCGACCTTCTCTTAAGCCGGCTTCCAAAACGAAAGCTCCTCTACGATCGGTCCTTCTATCGGAGCCTCGGCCTTCCAAGAAGCAGAGAGCGGCGCAGACGGAGAACGAACCCGTAGGTTCCTCTGCCCCTACAGTGGTCATGCTTTCTGATCCGAAAGAGAGGGCGAAAGCAGGGGATGCGGTAGCCGTTGAGTCTCGGAAGGCTCCCGAGCTAGGACCTATTTCAGAGGAGGTCCCGAGGCAGAGAGAGGAGACGAGAGCAGAGTCTTTAAGAGGGGAGACGACTCAGTCAGAGTCGTCGCCCTT
This sequence comes from Magnolia changhungtana, assembly GCA_030180095.1. Classification (NCBI taxonomy): domain Eukaryota; kingdom Viridiplantae; phylum Streptophyta; class Magnoliopsida; order Magnoliales; family Magnoliaceae; genus Magnolia; species Magnolia changhungtana. The sequence goes on from JASAUF010000652.1 coordinate 8,410,206, forward strand.
CCAAACGATTGTGTCGGGGATGGTGCCTTAGGCCATAACTCACGAGAGTGAGAAAGACTTCGTCAGTCTCTATAATGCCCCTATGACACAAACCGCTGGTCATGCAGCAAAGGTACTTTTTGAGGTAAATATCCTTTATCCCTTCCTTTTATCACTTTTATCACTCCTTGTCTCGGCTGCTTATCATGACTTTATATTTATCTTTTGTAGCTCGCCTCCTGCTTGGTCAAGGCTTACTCGAAATTAACCGCAGCCCAAAGACTTCAGAGTCGCGTAACCAAAGCAGAAGGACGATGCGAAATCGCTGAGATTCGGGTCGGTGTCCTGACCGGTGAGGCGGCTCTGGCCAGGAAAGCTGCTGAAGATGCAAACGCCGTGGTTGCTCGAGTGTCGTCACTGCTGTCTTCGACAGAGGAAAAGAGTCGGCGAATTTTTTAAGTTCATGCCTCTTGCGAAGGCACACTGGCTCAAGCTAAAGCTGAGGCTGCAGGGCTCATTCAACGAGTTCAAGATGAAGCCAGGGAGGCTGAGGAAGCTAAGGACCAGGCCATACAGACCTTTCTCGAGTCCCAGGAGTTCGAGGATGAGAGGGATCGCTTGTTCCAAAGCGGATATTCAGCTTGTATCAAGCAAATGAAGAATGCTTTCCCCGACCTTGATCTCTCAGGATTTGACGAAAGTGCCTCGGGTTCTGAGGATCCCGATTGGTTCGGTTGACGTCGCTACTACCGCTGCTGCCGGAGGCGAGGCCGATGTCTCTGGGACTACTTCGGGAGTAGAGGCTAATGCCTCTAGGACTGTTTCGGGAGTAGCTGTAGCCGAGAGGCAGTAGCCGAGCTCCATTTTTCGCACTCACACTAGCATAGTGTCGAGCCCTCCATTTTTGACACTCACACCAACATAGTGCCGAGCTCCAAAACTTTACACTTATACTGGCGTAATATTGGGCTTCACGGCTGGCTCTACAATGTCTTTTGCTGTCCTAACCGACTATCCCTGCCTTGGTTTTATTTTTCTGATTTTTTGAGACCAGGTTATAATGGATTTTGACAATGTAATCCGATGTAAAAACACTTCTACTGATGAAAGAATATACTTAGTTTTATTCATATAACTCAGCTTATATGTTTTTTTTCTACTTTATTTTCTCTTATGCTATGAATACCGAGCTAAGGGTAGTAGATCTTGAGATGTTCGGCATTCCAAGGATGAGACAATAATTGTCCATTCAGGTCTTCTAACCAATATGTTCCTGGTCGAATGGTATGCGAAACGATATAGAGCCCTTTCCAGTTGGGTCCTAGTATACCTGAGCCAACTTCCTTTGTATTGAGAAACGTCTTTCGGAGAACCATATCTCCAACTTGAAAATGTTTAACCTTGACTCGGGTATTATAGAATCGAGCTACCTGCCATTGCCGAGCCTCCACACGCAGCCGAGCTATTTCTCTTTGTTGGTCCACAAGATCGACTCCGAGTGCTAAGAGTTCTTCATTATCATCTGCATTGAACGAACTGACTCGGGCTGAGGGCAACCCGATCTCGACGGGAGTGACGGCTTCCAAGCCATAAGCAAGGGAAAAAGGAGTTTCTCCAGTGGTGGTTTGAGTTGTAGTTCGATATGCCCATAATATTTTTGGGAGTTCTTCAGCCCATGCTCCTTTGGCTTGGTCAAGCTTTGTCCAGAGATACTGTTTGATGATCTTATTGACCACCTCAACCTGTCCGTTTGTCTGAGGATGGTGGGGTGATGAATACACGTTTCTGATCCCAAGATTGTCACACATCTCGCAAAAGCTTCTGTTATCAAACTGCTTTCCATTGTCAGTAACAATGGTTTGGGGTACCCCAAACCGACAGACAATATTCTTCCATAGAAAATCAGTGATCTTCTGTTTGGTTATTTTTGCCAGTGGCTCGGCCTCGGCCCACTTATTGAAATAGTCCATGGCTACAACAGCAAACTTGGTCTGACCTTTTTCCATAGGGAGTGGCCCTATGATGTCGACTCCCCACTGTGCGAAGGGCCAAGGACCAGTCATAGGCGTCAGCACTTCAGGAGCTTGTCTCGGGATAACTGCGAATCTCTAACACTTGTCGTATCTCTGAGCGAGCTTACGAGCGTCGTGTTGGATGATCGGCCAGTAGTACCCCTGACGTAAGACCTTATGCGCGAGTGATCGCCCTCCTGAATGGTTTCAGCAGATCCCTTCATGAATTTCTTGAAGTACATAGTCAGCTTCACTGGGGTTTAGGCATCGTAGCAATAGAGCATAATAACCTTTCTTGTATAAGGTTCCGTTAAGTATGATATCATGGGAGGCTCGGATCTTCAATCGTCGGGCCTTAGCACGGTCTTCAGGCAGCTCACTCTTGTCGAGATATTGGACGATCGGATCAAGCCAAGAAGGTTTCGAGTCAATCATATGTACGGTCGAGCTATCTGGTTCATTAATACTCGGTTTAGCGACATACTCAATCGAAACAGACCTGGGTATATCGTCTTCGTTGGCGGAAGCAAGTTTCGCTAATAAGTCGGCTTTGGCATTCTCTGTCCGAGGGATTCGAGTGACGACACAAAATTGAAAGCTGCTGATCAGCTCTTTAGCTTTTTCAATGTATGCTTTTAATTGCTCTTTCCGTATTTAATATACACTAGTAACTTGGTTGACAACCAACTAAGAGTCACTGAAAACATTTAGATGCGTAACACCCAAGCTGGCCGCAAGTCGGAGGCCGAGTAATAATGCTTCATATTTGGTTGTATTGTTCGAAACTTGAAATTCAAGTCTTAAGGCATACTGCATATAGGTGTGATCAGGAGTTTTCAGAACCACTCCTGCCCTGCTTGCCTTAAAGTTGGATGAGCCGTTGACATATAGCTTCCAAGGAATGGGGTCAGGCGATGACGAGGTAGAAGCAGTAGTCGATTCTTCAACACGTTCGGTCACATTTTCAATCAACGGGTTGGTTTGTGGTGTTACTTTAGTAATGAAGTCGGCCATGACTTGCCCTTTGATTGCTGCTTTCGGCTTATACTGAATGTCGAATTCGCTGAGTTCGATCGCCCATTTCGTGAGTCGGTCGGATGCCTCCGGTTTCTGTAGAATCTGACGCAGTGGGAAATCAGTCATAACGACAATGGTATGCGCTTGGAAATATGGCCGAAGTCAGCGCAGTGAAACTACTAGGACTAGAGCCACTTTTTCCAAGAGTGGATATCTCGTTTCCGCTGGTAATAGTGCTTTGCTGACATAGGAGACCAGCAGTTGCTTTCCTTAATGCTCTCGTATCAAGGCCGAGCTATCTGCTGCCTTGGATACCACTTGATACAGAAGCAGAGTTTCTCTTGGCTCGGGCTTCGATAGGAGAGGTGGAGATCCAAGATAAGACTTTAGTTGCTAGAACGCTGCTTCGCACTCTTCCGTCCAATCCACCATTTGTCGTCCCTTCAATTGTTTGAAGAACGGAAGATATTTATTCGTGGCTCTGGATAGAAAACGATTAAGCGCCGCTACCCATCCAGTCAGCCTTTGAATGTCTTTAATCATTTTTGGAGATTCCATGTCAAGCAAGGCTTTTATCTTTTTCGGGTTCACCTCTATCCCTCACTAACTGACCAAGAAATCAAGGAATTTTTCCGAGCTTACACCAAAGGCACATTTACTCAGATTCAGCTTCATTCGGAATTTGCGTAAGATAAGGAACATTTCTTCTAAGTCGGCTATATTGTCACGACCCTAAATCTAGTGTTAGTAATCCATAATTACTATACACCAAATTTTGGTTGACAACCTCCGTAGAACTCCGATTCTTAGGACTTTCAAGTAACACATACTAAGTCCCATAAGCGGGGCTCCATGAGGAGGATTTTTGAAAGTAAAACCAACAAACACGTTGCATTTCTCAAAAGTTCATCATATTTAATATATATTACTGTTTACAACTGAGCACATCAGGGCAAAACCAAAACATAAAACATGTCATATTTACTATACCTGATGTACATATGTAGGGATTACAAAAAAAATATACACACTGATATGTACAAAACAAAAGGACAACTGGAGTCTGTAGCCTCTACTCCTGCAGCTCCCTACTCTCACCTGAAAAAAAAATAGAATGGAAAGCTTGAGCTACTATGCCCAGTGAGTGCGTGCATGCCGTGAAAATGCATGTTTCATGTCATGCTCATTTAATGCACACAAATGCACAGGCTTCCAAATCATTTTTTTATTTTATTTTTATATACAGGGGTGAGAGTTCTACCCACTTGTATAGACTTTTCCACCGTGGTCAACTACAGAGGTGGGACTACATAGTTCACAGGCCGAACGAGTCTAACCCACTTATGTTGAACCTCACTATCTGCCTAATAGCGAGAAATCACAAGTCGCCCGGCAAAATGATAGCGGACAATTTACGAGCTCGTTACACACAACCTATCTTTGTTTGCCCATAAGCAGGTTAGGTCAAATCTCTCAACCAATCGACACGCGTCGGTGGGAGTCACTACCTACTTTGGTATTTTAGCATTCCAGCGCTCTGTTCTTCCACCCGGTCTAAGCATTGGTCGCTCCCAATGGTACTAATCGGGGTTTAGGGACTTTCACCCACGGACCTTCTAATCGTGTCCTGTCGAATTACACATTTCCGGTGTGGTGTCCAACTCAAGTTATAACAAAGTATGTTCATATGCATAAGCCCACATACAAGCATAATATGTCATGGTTTTCAAGGCAAGCATAGGATGACCTCCCTCGTGTGATTTCCTTATACATTTACGTTCCACATTTAAGTTCTTCATAAGGATTTCGTGTAACACATCATGTATCTAGACGGTTTACATACTCATCATAGACACATCGTGTGTCGCACCACAACCCACTATGATCACCATATCATGATATGAATCATTCACTCTCAAGCATACAACGATACAACAACTATGAATCATGCATATGATATACACATAACTTAGCCAATCTAACTCCAATCCGGGAGTTATGCTGCTATAAGACTTCATACTACAAGCATGCTTTTTCTCAAGAAGTAACTACATTAAAAGGATGAAGGATATTTCTTTGAAACACTTTGTCAAACAGGTAGCGGGCAGATATTGTAAGAGAGAAACCGTTAGAAAGACGTATAACTTGCAAGAAAACTAACTCATATCTATCATCTAATCTTTCATTCATAACCTAATCAACTAACTTAGCAAATCTAGTCATACCCGTAAGAAAATCCAGCAATAACCTAATGAATTGAAATCAGAAAAGTTAGTCTGCTTAGGGCTTCGTAGGGCTTTAAAAGAAAAATTCAGCAACAAATTATCTTTTATAGGGCTTTCTTGGCTTTCAAGAAAATTGACTAACCGTAAATGAAAATCCATCAGTTTATCAAAACAACAATCTTATCTTTTAACCCTATCATTATACCTAATTCCAGCATACATAATTCCAGCATACATAATTCCAGCAATACCTAATTCCAGCAATACCTAATTCCAACAATACATAATTCTAGCAATCCCTAATTCCAGTAATACCCGAACCCTCAAACAGTAAATCTAGCACTGATTTTACCTTAAAACAGCAAGTTCAGCAATCTTCTAACCCTAACTAAAAATCCAGCGAAACCCTAACCCTTAAACAGAAAATCCAGTAATTCTGTAACCTTAAAACTGAAATCCAGCAATTCTTTAACCTTAAAACAGATATTTCAACAATTTGCTAACCCTAATTGAAAATCCAATAAAAGCGAACCAGAAAACAGAAAATCCAAACAATTTCAGAACCTTAAAATTGAAATCCAGCAATTCTTTAACCTTAAAACAGATATTTTAGCAATCTGCTAACCCTAACTGAAAATCCAGCGAAAACCGAACCAGAAAACAGAAAATCCAATGAAAACCTAACCTTAAAACAGAAAATCCAGTGATAGAGTTTTGAAGGAAACCTCAACGTACACATATAAGTGCTCCTAATCTATGCACTCACCTGTAACAAGCAGAGGATTGGATCTCAACCTCTTCTTCTTCTTCTTCTTCTCCTCCTTTTCCTCTTCTTCTTCTTCTCCCCAACTAGAGTGCTGGAAAATGAAATATTTGAAAGAAGGTTTTTCTATTTATGGGTTTGTAAATGGGTTTAAAGTGGCTTTTGGCTAAAAAGGAGGGTTATGGGATGTATTGTGTTAAGTTTAAGAAATTTAAACTTATGATAGTAATAAATAAAAGGTTATTTAAGTGATTTGAACTAACATATTCCAATGATTTGAAAAATATCAAGGTCATTTGAGTATATTTTCTCAAAATATACACGTACGTATTGATGCGTAACTTACAATCCGGGTGTCCTATTGACATGCCGTTTTCGCCAGTAACTCCGTAACTTGACTACGACCACAACGGTTAGGCTCTCCGACCTAACGGATTTGAAAACTCGATGATGGCGGAGCCCCACCTAAAATAAGGACATAATGGTCATTTCTCAAATTGTTTAATTTTAAGTTCGTATCTTAACATTCGGACATCAGGTTGAAATACGGCTTGCAGCTCGATAATAGAACAACATTATGATTAACTCAAAATATTCTCGGGGCCAATGGACCTACAGCCAACGGCTATCCAGTGTACAAACCAGATTTCTGGGGCATCGAGTCTTACAACTCTTCCCTCCTTAAAACAATTTCGTCCTCAAAATTTCAAAACATATCATAACCGTACAATACAACAATAACCATATCAGAGTTATACGTACCTAGGAATCAAATAAATGAGGGTAACGACTACGTATCTCTGCATCCAGTTCCCAGGTTGCTTCTTCTACAGAATCATAACCCCATTGGACTTTAACTAAGGGAATGACTTTAGTACAAAAAACTTGTTCTTTTCTATCCACGATACAAATTGGCTGCTCGATATAGGATGCATCTTCCCGAACTGCTACGGATTGTCAGTCAATAACAGGTACTATTATCTTTGGATCACATTTAAGGAGCATCGAGACGTGAAAAATATTATGAACTCCAGATACTTGGGGTGGCAAAACAAGACGATAAGTTATAGTGCCAACTCGTTCAATAATATCAAAGGGCCCTATAAACCTCGGGCCTAACTTTCCCTTAACACCAAATCGTACTACACATTTTACTGGTGAAACTCAGAGATATACACGGTCTCCCTCGACAAACTCTAAGGGTCTAAGCCGGCGATCTGCAAAACTCTTCTGTCGGCTTTGAGCTATAAGCATACGTTGTCGAATAAGATCAATCTTTTCAGACGTTTGCCGAACCACATCAGGACCTAAAAGACATCGCTCACCAATCTCAGTCCAACAAATTGGGGACCTACAAGGTCTACCATATAACGCTTCATGGGGTGTCATGCCAATAGTAACCTAAAAACTATTATTATACGCAAATTCTGCTAACGGCAAGTGGTCTTCCCAACTACTAGAGAAATCTAAGGCGCATTATCTAAGCATGTCCTCAAGAATCTGGTTAACTCTTTCAGACTGCCCATCTGTTTATGGATGATATGCTATGCTAAATTTTAAAGTCGTCCCCATTGCTTTTTGAAAACTCTTCCAAAACTTTGATATAAACCTCGGATCTCGGTCAAATACAATCGACACAGGTACACCATGTAATCTAACAATTTCATTTATAAATAAAGTTGCGAGTCGATTTGTAGACCAAGAAATACAAATAGGAAGAAAGTGGGTTGTCTTTGTCAAACGGTCTACAATAACCCATATAGCATCATGTCGACATAAGGTTCTTGGTAAACCCATAATGAAATCCATCGTTACATGTTCCCACTTCCATACTGGTATCTCCAAGGGTTGCAATTCCCCTGCTGGCTTTTGAAGCTCTATCTTTACTCGTTTGCAAACATCACACTCTGACACATGCCTAGCAACTTTACATTTCATTCCAGTCCACCAAAATTGCCTTTTCATGTCCTTATACATCTTCGTAGATCCTGGGTGGATAGTAAACTGAGTGCGATGTGCCTCATCCATAAGGGTCTTCTTCAATTCTGAGATATCTAGAACATATAATTTGCCTTGAAACTGAAGTCCACCATCTAAACCTATTTGCCACTCTGGTTGACTTTTTCCTATTGTCGCATCTTTACAAAATAATGCCCATTGATCAAACTGTTGGGCTTCTATTACTTGGAATATCAAAGAGGGCTGAATCGTCAGGTTTGCTAGGTATACAACTGAGGACTATAGAGTCATTTCAAAATCAAATTCAGCTATATCTTCTACCATTTCCACTCTCGCATCATCAAGTGCCACTTGGGCCTATGGCTGACGCATCATCAATTGTGCCACTTGGGCATGTGGCTGACGACTTAAAGCATCCGCCACCACATTAGCTTTTTCTAAGTGGTACTGAAGATTAAAATCATAGTCTTTCATCAATTTCATCCAACGTCTCTGCCTCATATTCAATTCAGCTTGGGAAAAGAGGTATTTCAGGCTCTTATGATCCAAAAAAAGTTCAAATCTAACCTCATACAAGTAATGCCTCCATACTTTGAGGGTAAAAACTACCGCTGCTAACTCTAGGTCATGTGCAAGATAATTCTGCTCATGAGGCCTAAGCTGGTAAGATGCATATGCTACTACCTTGCCCTGTTGCATTAGGACACACCCCAAACCTATAAGTGAGGTATCTGTATAAACAACGAATCCCTCATTCCCAGATGGAAGAGTGAGAACCGGTGCCATCGTAAGACAAGTTTTGAGTTCCGTGAATGCCCGCTCACATGTTCCACTCCAAATAAGCCAGCTATATGAGAGAATCCTTTAACAAAACGTCTGTAATACCCTGCTAGACCTAAGAAACTCCGAATCTCAAATGCATTCTTTGGCTGTTTCCATTGTAAAACTGCTTCAACCTTAGTTGGATTAACTGAAACTCCATTCTTTGACACTGTGTACCCCAAAAATTTTACTTCTTCCTGCCAAAACTCACATTTTTCCAGTTTAGCATATAGCTGGTGAGCACGAAGGGTTTGTAACGTCATCTCTAAGTGCCACTCATGATCTTCCCTTGTCTTTGAATATATCAAAATATCATCAATAAAAATAACAATAAACTGGTCCAAATAAGGACGGAAGGCCTCATTCATCAACTGCATAAAGACTGCAGGTGCATTAGTCAGACCAAATGACATGACCTGAAATTCAAATGTCCATAACAAGTCACAAAAGCTGTCTTCGAGATATCATCCTCCCGAACTCGAATCTGATGATACCCAGATCGTAAATCTATCTTCGAGAAATACTGCGCACCACTCAACTGATCGAATAAATCATCTATTCTTGGGAGCGGATACTTGTTTTTAATTGTAACCTTATTAAGTCTGCGATAATCAACACACAACCGTAAAGAACCATTCTTCTTCTTTACAAAAAGCATAGTCTCTCCCCAAGGTGAAGTACTCGAGCGAATAAACTCCAAACGACGTAATTCATCTATTTGTCTTTGTAACTCACTTAACTCTAAAGTGTCATACGATAAGGGGCTCTGGATATAGGGGCAGTGCCAAGGATAAGATCTATTCGAAATTCTATTCGTCTAACAGGTGGCAAACTTGAAATTTCCTAAAAAACATCTGAAAAATCACGTACTACCAGTAACTGTTCAATACATACACCTTTGAACTTATTATGAATATAGGACATCAAAGTCTCTATAAACTTATCTTTAGGATCAGCCATATAGGTCAGTCGCGTGTACACTTTTGATGAGCATGTCATCAATGTACACTTCCATAATTCGGCCGATCAGTCGAGCAAAGATTTTGTTCACTAATCTTTGATAAGTCGCACCAGCACTTTTCAAACCAAATGGCATCACTCGGTAACAATAAAGTCAGTGACAAAGGTAGTTTTAGATTTATCAGACTGATGCATTACAATTTGATTATACCCTGAATATGCATCTATAAAGCTAAGAAGTCCATGCCCCGCAATATTGTCTACCAACTGGTCTATCCTTGGAAGAGGAAAGCTATCCTTTGGGCAGACTTTATTTAGGTCAGTATAGTCAATACAGACTCACCACTTTTCATTGGCTTTCTTCATAAGTACGACATTAGCTACCCATTCCGGATAGTATATCTCTTCTATGAACTTTGCTTTGAGGAGCTTGCTGACCTCTTCTTCAATGACAACGTACCTGTCGGGGCCTAGTGGTCGTCACTTCTGTCATATTGGTCGATAAGCCGGATCGATATTGAGTCGGTGAGTGATCACTGATGGGTCTATCCCGGGCATATCTTCATGGCTCCATGCAAACACGTCAGCGTATCGTCGGAGTAGTACTATCAACTAATCTTTCAAGGGTGATCGCAAAGACGAGCCAATTTACACTATTTTGGATCCGTCTCTCTCGACCAAGGGCACCGAGATAAGATCTTCAACTGGCTGCCCTCGTTCATGAGTCTCGGCCCTGGGGTCTAGCGATTCGATCATCAATATTTCAGTTGGAGCTCTCTCAGCGAAAACTTTTACAGCTATCACATAACAACGTCTCGCGTCTTGCTGGTCTCCTTTGACGACTCCTACTCTCAACTCAGTCGAGAATTTTATAGAGAGGTGGTATGTAGATACCACAGCCTGGAGGAGACTTAGAGAGGGTCGACCAAGTATGGCGTTGTAAACTGATAATTGGTTGACGACCAAGAAATCGACCATTATTGTCATCTGATGCGAAAAATTCTCAGTAGTTAATAGCAGTGATGCGAACCCCTCAGGGAGTACCTGTCCGCCAGAAAACCCGATCAATGGGGTCCGAACCGGACGCAACGCTGACCATTCAACTCTCATTTTGTCAAACGCTTGAGCAAACAATACATTCGCAGATGAAGCTGTATCGACGAGTATACGAAATACTTTTTGGTTGGCGATGGTGAGGGTGACAACTAGTGCATCGTCATGGGGGTGATAGATGCCCCGGGCATCCTCCTCCATAAATGAGATACAATATTTCTCTCTTTTCTTTTCCTTTGAAGGTCGAGCTATAATCATGAGCTCGGACTCGGGTCGACTGAGGCTTCTGGAGTGGTTTTTCCGAGCATTATTTGAGTCACCTCCACCTTGGGGACCACCGATGATAGTCTGAATTTTTTCTATAGGTCGATTTTCGCTCAGACGTTCTTCAGCAGTTCTGGCTCTCACCACATGTTCTTTGAGTTAACCCTCTTTTACGAGTCATTCGATTTCTTCCTTTAGGTGATAGCAATCACTTGTTTTATGCCCATGATCACGATGATAATGGCAATACTTGTCTTTATTCCGCCGATTGGGATTGCTTCGGAGATTGTTGGGCCAGTTAACGTGTGGAAAACCTTCGGTCGAGTCATTTGCCCGACTTTCGTTCATCGCGTGCTTAATCATCCTTATACTTCTTTCATCCAGTCGAGTCGGCTTCTTTTTTGGCTGACTCTTTGATCAAGGATTTTGCGTTCTGGGCCGTCTCACGCATGATTTGGTTTCTTCGGCATCTGCATATTTGTCCGACTAAGCCATAAACTCCGCTAGAGTCTCTGACGGGTTCTTATCCAGAGATGCCAGGAATAGTTTGTCTTTGACTCCTTGCATAAGTGCATTGAGTACTGTTTCTTTTGAATGCTTTCGAACCTGGAGGGACTCAAAATTGAAACGCTTGATGTAATCTTTCAATAGCTCTCCCTGCTTCTAAACTATATTGTTCAGGTGTGCGGGGGGCTTCAGTTTCTTTTTCCCACCTATGAAGTTGGTGAGGAAAGCATCGCTGAGTTCGATGAATGAACTAATAGACTTCGGTTTCAACTGCTTGAACCAAAGTCGAGCTACATCGGTCAACATAAGAGAAAAGGCTCGACACATCACGGCATCCGAGGTGTCATGCAGTTTCACATAGGTTTTAAAGCATTCGATATGCTCCATTGGGTCGGTCTTCCCAATAAAAAGAGTGATTTGAGGTACTCAAAACCTTTTTGGTAGCCGAGCCTACATTATTTCATCCACAAAAGGGGATGTTCTTGCCTCGGATTTGGTTGGGTGTATATTTCAACCCTGTTTCATGTCCACCATCTCTTTCACCATTTCTTCCCGTACTTCCTTTTTGAAATCTTGGATGTCATCTTTCCAAGGCTCGTGGCTATCCGTCGTACCTTCAACAGGAGGCCAGTTGTGCCTCCTTTGATCTATCTCATGTCGGAGATCGGTAGGAGGTAGGACAACTGTAGCAAAGTGAGCCGGCGCTGGCTCGGGTGAACCCTGGGGTTGACACAGTTGATGGAATGATCGCGGAGCAGAAGGCTGAGGATCGGCTACTGGTGAAAGGACATGTGCTGCCTGCCCTTGCTGAGGCGGCTGCATCTGCCAATGGTACATCTGTTCTAGCATCTACTTCATCACATTCATATCGGACCGGATCTCCTGAACCTCCTGATCTAACCGCCCATTGTTGCGGTTCCGCTAATTATTGGCTGCAACAGATGTTGCTCGTTGTACTGCAAAACCCTCACAGTTATTGGGTGGATTTTGACCTATGCTTGTACCCGTCGGTCCTGTGACAGCGACCTCATTCAATTCTTCTTCTTGAACCATCCTTTTAGTTGTCACCATAATAACAAATTTCCAATTGTGATTGGAATATGAAAAATGGCTATTCGTACGGTTCCCACAGACGGCGCCAAACTGTTGATACAAATTTCTAGTGCGCCTTCCCCTCGTACTCGTCACCTGCATAATAGAGAAATAGAAAGGAGACCCTGGCTCAAGCCCGAGGGACCTCCAACGCTTAAGTCAGCTTTTCAGGCTAAGGGGAAGGCGTTTCTGGTGTATTGAGTTGCGTACCTTTTATCGAAATGGAGGTCCCTTATTTGTAGATGCGGGAGAATCCTGCTGTGCAAGGATTCTCTTCCTGATATCATGGAGATTTGATTTTGGCCCGCTTGGTCTCCATCAGATCCCGAAACCATCGGGATAAAGGATCCTTTTACGAGATCTCCGGGACAGCGTTTTCATTTACACCATCTTTCCTTTACTCGGCTCAGCCGTTTCTAACTTAAGTAACAACTGAGTCTCGGCTGGCTTTATGGAGATGAGCTTTTTGCCTCCTGTCGGGTGGAGCAGTCTTGGCTTATGACCGTTGTCTTTTCCTATCCCATAACTGACAGTGTGACCGGCATAATGATGATTCAGTTTTCACTGCCGATCATGTGGCTTACAGCTTTTAGGCCTCAGTCGGCTCATTCTGACATTGCTAGCTCGTCCATCGAGCTAACTTAATCTGTCTTATTCTCTCGGCTTTATTGTGTCTGCATGACATTGTCTCGGACCCGACTGTTGCCTTGAAAATCCTGGGCAGTGTCACTAGAATTAGTCCGTTCCACATCCAAGTCTCAGGACTTGGCATATTTTTCCCCAACAGGGCCCAAAGGGAGTTAGCCTTCTCCATTCATAATGTAGGATTGGATAGCAGTTCAATTGTTTTTTCATGTCAAACTTTAAATGAAGTCGGACTAACCCAAGCTTAGGTCACGTTTGGATGTGCAATTGAATTGAATTGCATTAATTCTCCCCCTTTTTTCTTGGTGAAGAATTGCAATAATTCAATTCAACAAGTGGAAATGGGTCTGTTCACAATGGAGGAATGGATGGCCGTTCAGATCAGTTTCCAAGTCGAACTTGAAATGCATGGAATTGCATTTTGGGGTTGGTCGTTAATGGTTAGGCTTAGATGGGGCTGAGGTCAGATCCTAGTTGCTGGATCGTTCGAGTCAACCTAGACTTGGATGAGTCCGATCCAGTTCAGCACCATGAGTCATTATTGAAAGTATGCCCAACTCATGCGAGTCACCTCTCGACTTGACTCAGAACCGGACGAGTCAGCTTGAGTCACTGAGTCTTCAGTCCATGGGTTGGATTGAGTCAGGCCCATTATTTTCCAGTCCTGAAAGCTAAGACCATCGTGGCCCATGCCGCGGGGCTTGGTTTTTGCAGGTTTGTCTTGGATGGGGCTGAGGTCAAATCCTGGTTGCTGGATCGTTTGAGTCGACTCAGGCTTTGTTAAGTCCGATCCGTTTTGGCACCACGAGTCATTATTGAAAGTATGCCCAACTCATGGGAGTCACCCCTCAACTTGACTCAGAACCGGATGAGTCGGCCTGAGTCATTGAGTCTTCAATCCATGGGTCAGATTGAGCCAGGCCCATTATTTTCCTGTCCTGAAAGCTAGGACCATCCTGGCCCATGCAGCCTTAAGCACACCTTGGATCGGGCTCTCATGCTGAACCCCAATGGAAATGTTGTTAGATGTAGGCCCTGTCCAAGCCCATTTATTTGTTGGGCCTGGAAACCGAGAGAGCACAAACAACAGCCCTACCTGTCCTGGGATAGGTGTCGGCCCATTGACAGCCCTAGTCATTGCTTTGAATTATGGTACCACCTCCATTTTTTGTTCTTTCTCTATATCTATTTGAATGATTGCAATTCAGTCACACTGAGCATCCAAGCGCACCCTTAGGCCACATAACTATTGCAATCTAGATCAGTTACATATATAGAAACATGCATGTGCGCTCACGCACACACTAGAAAGCAGCATTACGCCTTCTCTTTTGCTAGAACAGTTATTCAATATGGTTGAGTCTCCATTCCTTGCAAATTTGATGTGGTTTTTTTTTTTTTGACAGATAACGAGAAATTCTATAGAAGAAAAGAGACTACAAACACAAGGGCCTGATCAGTTGAGATAGCCGATCAGTTGCACCCAAGAAAAAAAAAATTACACCCCTTTAGCTTATCAACAGCAAAAGCCCATTCAACTATAAAGTGAATAACCCTTTCAATCGTATCCTCTATCGACTTGTAAGTGTCATTGAAGCACCTCCCGTTTCTCTCTTCCCACACAGCCCACCAAACTGCTAAGATAAATATTTTCTAGAGTTTAGTCTTATGATTACCACACCTAACTCCCTGCCATGCTTTTAGCAAGCTACAAACCGAGTCCGGGAAAACCCAATGAACTTGAAAATGAGACAGAATTTTAGACCAAATACGATATGCGAATGGACAGAGCACGAACAAATGGTGCACAAATTCTTCATCTGCCATACAACACAAGTAGATATTAGTGATGAACATGCCTCTTTTTCTTAAATTGTCCACTGTTAGAACCTTATTCCTTGCAATCAACCACCCAAAAGTAGCCATCTTTGGAGGCACTTGATATTTCCAAACATAGTGAGATGGGTCCTCTTCAACCAAATGAGCACTCTTAACAATATACCTGTATAGGGACCTGACTGAAAATTGCCCTTCTTTATCGAGACGCCACACTGATCTGTCTTCAATGGACTGCAATCAAGACTGCTTTGAATGCAGCTAAGCAAAGCAACATATTCTTTGACCTCTTGATCACGGAGATTTCTTCTACACACCGGACTCCAAACAACTACTCCCCCTAGGATCGAATAATAAGAATCCACTGAAATAGACTGATTTGGAGCTAGACGGTAAATTTGCAGAAAAGCTACCGCAAGAGTGTCATTACCCACCCATATGTCTTCCCAAAATCGAGTGTGATCGCCTTTCCCAATCGCTCTTCCCATTCCCATAAGAACCTTCACCTTGTTTTCTAGGATACCTTTCCAAAGAGTCGAGGCTTTGTATGCGGAGGAATTTTTTGTCCACCACCCCCCTTCTAAACAATCATATTTACTTTTGATCATGTTATTCCAAAGAGTACCATTCTTAGTCCCTAACCTCCACTTGCCTAAAAGAGCCCAATTCATGCTTTTGGGATCTTTTACTCCCACCCCTCTTTCTTTAGTATGCTTGCACACTTCCTTCCAATTGACCAAGAAACTTTTTCTTGTCCTCTTTCCCATGCCACAAAAAATCCCTTCTAAGTCTCTTGAGAACTGCCAATACTGATGCTGGGCATTTGAATAAAGACATAAAATATAAGGGAAGCTTCGAAGGCACCGCTTTAATGAGGGTGAGCCTACCCCCTAGGGATAAGTATCTACATTTCCATCTAGCTAGATAGCAATCACCTTATCCCATAAAGCTGTTGGGGGTTTACCAATGCACAAAGGAAGACCCACAAAAGTGGTCGGAAAACGGCCCACCACACATTGAAAGAATTCAGCATACTTAGCAACCTGATCTACCTCCATGTTCACCCCAAATATTTTAGTCTTAGCCATGTTAACTCTCAAGCCCGAGACTGCTTCAAAGCACCTAATTATAGTCCTCAAATTACTAATTTTCTTGTAATCTACTTCAGAGAACAAGAGTGTCATCCGTAAACTGAATGTGTGATATCGAAGTGGCCATCCCTTCCATTCTAAATCCGTTAATAATTCCAAACTCCTAGCCCTTACTCAACATTCTGGAAAAGGCCTCCCCTACTAATAAAAATAGAAAAGGAGACAATGGATCTCCTTGACGAAGGCCCCTCAAGCTACGAAAGAAGCCTTTCAAAGATCTGTTGATTAAGACGGAGAAGAAAGTCGAGCCCACACATTCCCCAATCCATCTTCACCATTTGTCTCGAAATCACATGCGGGAGAGCATATACAGAAGAAATCTCCAATCTACGTGATCATATGCTTCTTCGAGGTCCAATTTGCATATCAAACCCTGTTCTTTGGATTTGTGCCTAGAATCTAAGCTTTCAAAGGCAATTAGAGCACTATCTATGATCTAGCGACTCGGAATGAAAGCACTTTGATTATCAGAGATAAGTGATCCAATCACCCCTTTCAGACGAGATGCTAAAACCTTGGCTAGAATCTTATAGGGACCCCAAAAAAGACTAATCGGTCTAAAGTCCTTTAAGGATTCAGCCCCTTGGACTTTAGGAATCAATGCGATGAAAGATGCCCCTAGGTCCTTTGATAATCTACCTCTATCATAGAATTCCTCCATAAATTCCATCACATCTCCTTTTAAACTTTCCCAGAAAGTTTAGAAGAAAATCATCGGGAAGCCATCCGGACCTGGGGACTTATCCCCTACAAGTGCATCAACGACTCCTTTAACCTCAAGAATAGAAAATGGGATCTCGACCCTGCTAGCGTCCATATTAGAAAGCCGGTCCATGTGAAGGTTGTCTAGATTGGGTCTCTTCTAGTCTTCTCCTTGAAGAAGCTTGCTAAAATATTGAACGGCCTCAACTGAAATGCTATGCTTATCTTCTAGACAACATCCATCAACTACTATGCTTCTGATCTCGTTAACCCTCGCATCGGTACTTACTATACAATGGAAAATTTTGGTGTTTTTATCCCCATCTTTTATCCATTTACAACGAGATCGCTGCCTCTAGAAGGTTTCATCTTCCACCAACCTGGCAGAGTAGTTTTGGATCAACTGAATTCTTCTGGACTGAGAATCTGAGGAGAAAATACCATCTTCTGCTAACTGATCAATAGATTGCATCTTTGCTAAAATATCCCCTGATTCCACTTCTCTTTTACGAAGAACCTCCGCTTTCCAAATCTTTAGCTTAGCTATCAGAAGTCTCAGCTTGCTGCAAAGCCTAAAACCAGCATATCCTGACACCGTGAAACCTACCCACCAGTCTTTAACCAGTTGGTGAAAACCTTCCATCTTCAACTATGAAGCTTTAAATCTGAACGGCTTTGGACCCCAGTTTTCATCATCAGCTGCAAGAAGAATGAGACTGTGATCAAAAGTAGGTCTCGGAAGATTGGGAGATTCGAGGATAAGATTCCAACCAATCTGGGGAGACCAAAAATTTGTCTAACCTTGACATAGAGGGATCGGTTCTACCATTAGACCACGTGAATCTCACACCAAGCAGGGGAAGATCGACCAGTTCCTATTCTTCTATCCATTGAGAAAACATATGCATACCCTCCGAAGTCCTGCCACCCTAAGATCATTTGTCCAGGTATCGCATGATATCGAAGTCTCCGCAAATGCACCAAGGGCCATCAAATTTTTGTTTAGAAGTATTCAACTCTTCCCATAGCTCCGATCTTCTATCTTCTTGATTGGGACCATAGATCGAGGTGATTAAGATGAGAAAATTGCCTGACACCGCCTTAAGCAAGACTGAAACAAAATAAACACCACTCCAACTATCTGTAACAGACCTAAAGGAGGAATTCCAGGCCACTAAAATACCTCATGATCTTCCTGAAGCATCTAACGCCACCCACTTAGCTTTCTTCTCTTTCCACAGGGTTCCCAACAATTGATTGGAGAAATTCTAAACTTTTTTTTCTTGAAAACATAGCACCTCGACTTCACTTCTACCACAGATGTCCTTGAGAAGTCTTCTCTTCTGCTTGGACCCCGTTCCTCTAATATTCCAAGATATAATTTTCATTTAGGAACTGATCTGCCCTGTTGCAATTTGAACCCACCTCTAGAGAATGAACAACTGAACGTGGAGGGGTTGAGAAGTTTTTTATTACTATTTGATCTAATAGGGGTTTTCTTGGGAGTTCTGATCCGAGACGGGGGCCGGCCACGATTTTTGATACAATGGAAGAGGGGAATGAAGTCTTCTAGATGATCACCAAAGGAAACTCCTATAGACCTCCCCACGTGACCCATCGCATCCCTAATCCTTTTTTTTTTAATAAAGTCAATCAACTGAGTCCTCTAACCCGCTGCCTTTACATTTGCCAAATGCGCCCTTTCCCTCTCACCAGTTGTTGAGCTCGCTCTCATTTACAGTGGTTCCACCTCCATAACTCCTTCTTTGGAACCTTCATGGAAAAGATCTGCTATGGCCCGATTTGAGAATGGAACTGTCGGAGTAGAGGATGGATGCAAGGAGCACTCGGAATAAGCTGCACTATCAGATAGAAATTCAACATCGGAAGCGAAGGATGCACGCCTTTCAAGAGAGAGGGATCGCTCCTTTGACAGGGTAGATAGAAGTCAGAAAATTGCAGATCGTTTGCGCGAGGAGGTAATCCTAACTCGGTCAGGGAAATGAAACATTTGATTTCGCACAAGCGCAAAGGGTCGTCAACATCTATCACGAGAGAAAATTCGGGTGCGATCGGGATAGGTATAATCTGACGGTCGGATGAAGACTCCTCTTTAAAAGAATAGTTAGGATTAGAAGTAGGACAGATCGGCAGGGTCAAAGTAGACACTTTGATATGGGTGTCTTCCGAACCACCTTTATGCACCCGAACCTCCCCTTCGGAACTTCCAAAGGCTCTAAAGCTGCCACCTGTATCCCTAGGTCTTTCGCTCTGATGCCACGGTAGATTCAAGACAGAAGATGACTGATAGCACTGCCCCATCTCGATACATGTGGATGGCGGGGATTGAAACCCTGTTGAAAAATTATCCAGAGGGGTACGTGTCAAGTGATCTCTCAACGAACTGACGACATCGGCTCTTTCTCCAGCCAACGCATGACATGTTTCCAACGCATACTCCATAGTCGCATGCATCTTGTGCTCCTTCCTGAGACACTGCTACTTCCGCTTCTGAAGTAGGTGACGGAAACCCCTTCTGCCTCCAGAAATCAGCCCATCTAGGAATGGGGGTATCCTTTTCCTCCCCCAGAAGGAAAAGCTTTCTATCCTCCACCATCACTTGGATGTGAGGTGGAAGGATCTCTCCCTTCCTTCGCCTTACTCTGACCCTGATAGCACCCACCTCCTCTGTTGTCTTTGTTTTAACATCCAATTCAATAAATTGGCCTAAACGAGCTGTGGTTGCTAGAAAGAACTCATCGTTCCAGAGTTCCAGGGGGACCGACCAAATCGTCATCCAAACATCTTCCATTCCAAACAAAGAGAACTCCCATTTCTGGATTCTGATAATTAGACCGTCTTTATGAATCACTCCCGCCATGATCAAACCATCTAAGTTGATACCCGAACCCGATTCGATCCATAGTTCATTGTATCCGATGGGTTTTATAGTATAAGTCTCCTCCGAGAATCTACAGTATTCATTTAGCCATCTCCTTGTTATATCGATGCACCCTCTTTAGTGATTGCCACCACCGAATCCTGAAGCGCTCTTTTTGAGCGGCTGAAGGATTCAGAACTAATGTGCAACCAATTATCATTCCCTCTGTCTCCACCCTCATCCCTCTTCTGCCTCTCCTCTTCACCGATCTATGTTCTGCTTGCATGTGGATCCAGTCGAGTTGCTTTCGTTTTGAGTAGCACTTCCTTAAAGGAAGGCATTTCATTGAAATTTATTGCAATCTACTCCCCTCAAGAATATGAAACAGAGGTTGTGGGGTTCCGTATTTTTGAGAAGGTTTTCTCCACCACCGTTCTTCCTTTCTTGTCCATCCGTTCTGGACCATATCTTGCTCTCTAAACCAACATTTTTGTGCCTCCGAAACCTTCACCATGCAGCATCTAGACCGCCCTACTAGTTCTTCCTCCGAACTCATCCTAACAAGGGTGAAACCTCTGTATTTCCCTGTTAACCTGTTCCTTGGCAGTACTACATCCATTACCGCACCAGCCTGACCAAAAACCCTTGAGAAATTAATCGGGAGCTAGCCTTCTGGGTATCCCTTAACAAACAGAGTAGGGTATGTCAAAATATTCCTTCGTCTGTACAAATCTGATCTTTTCTCTTTTTGGCCTCTATTAACTGTTTCCCAATCCATTCCTTCATCGCTCTCCTTAGATTTTGTTGTTATCTCTTCCAGCCGTTTCCCCGTTCGCACAATCTCGTCACGCTTTTCCGCCATTCCTAATGAGGTCATCTCCGATTCTCTGCCGAGAAGCCATCGCTCACCATCACTCACCATCTTTGATTCTCTGCCGAGAAGCATTGATTTCTATTTTCTACTATGTTTATAACAAAATTTTACTAAAAAAGGCGGTGGAAAAAGAATAAAATTGCTAATGCCTATTTACAAATGGAGAAGGTGTAGGCTCTAAAGCTCGTAACTAGTTTTGAAACACCTTCATGTCATGTTTGGATGCAGACAATTGAGACTCTAAATCAAGATTTACCCATATTTTCAATAGGCCCAATTGTGATTCATGTAGCCGTTTTAGACTATTTGGATGCTCTACTGAATTGAATTGCAACCATTAGTCTAATGATGTGGAACTCTTCCTTCCTCTACATTCAGATTGAGGCCTTTGCTCCAAATTGCACTTATGGAACTTTCAAGTTGGACTCAAAGGAATGTAACTACACTTTGAGGGCTACCTTCTCATCATGAATACTTGTCATGAATAGTTTTTGTTGCTATTGTTGTTGTTGTTGTAGATTGGTCCCTTTCTCTCAATTCAATTGAATATTTTCTACTCAGTTTAGTGATGCATCCAAGCAAAGGCTGGTTCAAAGTTGAATGTTTTCTTTGGGCCGATGTGTCTATGTGGGCAGGCACTGAGTGGGATGCTTCTCTACCCAAATTTAGCATACTTTGTGTTTCATACTTTTCAGGTGGGACGTGAAACACATGGGTAGGTTGAGAAGGGAAAAATAAACAATTGTTGCATATCATCCGAAGGACATTATCTTCGCAATGCAAATGAAGTATAATATTCTTATTAGTTATAAAAAGGCATAACGCGTTAAGGAGATCGCAATCGATCACGTAATGAGGTCTTATGAAGACTTTTACAATGAATTCCGATGTACTTGCATGAGCTGAGGAGGGCGAACCCGGGGATGGTGACTGTCATGCTTATTAATCCACGGACGGGTTCGAGAGATGTTTCGTCGTGCTCGGATAGTGCGTTAGAAGTTTTCAAATATCTCTCCGAAGGGTCTTAGCCATTGACGGCATGCATCTAAAAGGTAAGTACAAGAGTATTATGTTCGTTGTTACAACCTTGGATGGCAACAATCATATTTTCCCAGTCACTTTTGGTATCGGAGAATCAGAGAACAGTAGCAATTGGAGCTGGTTCTTACCCACCTCAACTGTACGTTAGGGGATCTACCTAGTCTTGTGATCATATCAGACCGACGTAAAGGTCTAATGAAGGAAGTTCCCCAGTTCTTCCAAAATACAATCCATGGCTACTGCGCCTACCATATATACCGAAACTTGGTGGACACGTTTAAAGATAAGTCATTAGAAATCTACTATTGGCAAGATGTAAAGACTTGTAGAAAGGCTGAATTTGAAAAGTTAATGCACAATATCAAACTTGTTAACCCCCCGGTACATGCATGGCGGAGAGAAATAGGGTACGAAAGGTGGACATTTTCGTACTTTTTAGGAAAAAGATTCAACTTGGTCACTACAAACATAGCTGAGTGCGTCGATGTTCTATTCAAGGAAGCATGAGAATACCCCGTGATTATGTTGATAGAGATGGCCAGACTTAAAATTCATGAAATATTTTATAAGAGAAAAGAATCTGCATCATCATTTGTAGGACTGTTGACACCGTGGGCCGAGAAACAATTAAAGGATCTCATCCCAAAGGCGGAGATGTTCGTTGCCATGTAATTTCTCGCAATAAATACTATGTTGTGTAAGACTACAATGATACTGTTAAGCTCAGTTAGCTTTCTTGTACATGTCGTGAGTTTGAAAAAAAAGGGTTCTCTTATTTTCATGTTCTTTCAGCCTGTATAAACTATAATCTTCCACATTATTCCTATTGTTCTCTGTTATACACGACGAGAAATTACCAAATCATGTATGATGATTCCGTGCACCCAGTATGTGACAAGATCCAATGGGAAATATCATCTAAAATTCAAGGAGTATTGTGCAAAAATTAAGCCCCCATGACAGAGGAGGTCAACTGGAAGACCGAAAAAGGTACGAATTCTTTCCCGTGAAGAGGAACGAAAAATGGTAAAATGAGAAAGATGTAAACAAATAGGGCATAATCGCCAGAGTTGCAATTTTCCAATACCTCTGGAAAAGTGTAATTTATAAGGAATTTTTTGTAATGTGACAGTGAATGATATAAATCGAAGACATTTGTTACATTAGTGCAAATTGTGAATTTATTACTACGATTTAGACTTTAAAAGAGTAATAATACTCATGAAAAGGGATACTGACCCAGATTATGATTGAAATAAATATAGTCAATTCACTCAGTTATAGGTCAGATCACGTACAGTTTATACGACTCTTCCATATCCATCACAACTACCAATTGACTTAATATTTGATTGGTACGAGTTCACAATTAATTCGCATGAGTTTTTGATAAAGTGCAAATCTCCACTTTGAGCAGTCTCAATTCAATTACCAAAATAGTAAAGTGATTCGCTAACATCAACTAAAGAGTCTATTATACCGTTATCGGTAATTTCACTCAGTTCGCAGTAAATTTGACTAAGTTATAAGTGAACTTCACTCACTTCGCGGTGAATTGCAATCATTTTACGGTGAATTTCACTCACTTCGCGGTGAATTTCAGTCACTTCACAGTAAATTTTAGTCACTTCGTGGTCAATTTAAATCAATTTGTGATCAATTTCACTCACTTCGCGGTGAATTTCAATCACTTCGCGATGAATTTCACTCATTTCGTGGTCAATTTCAATCACTTCGCGATCATTTTTAATCACTTCGCGGTGAATTTCACTCACTTCACGGTGAATTTCAGTCAGTTCACGGTGAATTTCAGTCACTTTATGGTAAATTTCAGTCAGTTCCCGGTCAATTTCAATCACTTCAAGATCAATTTCACTCACTCAAACGTATACTATGTGGCTTACTAATATAATTGGATCTTGCTCATCAAAAATTCAGAATGATCAAACATGTAACGTCCTGGATTTTTGCCAACTTGAAAATAGACGTCCTTAGGAAATGGGTCGATCATAACACCTTATTGACCTCTCAGAACTCAATCCCAAAGTCTAAAATCCCTTTTTAACCCATTTCCTTCAAAATCTCACCTTTCACCACCTTATTCTTCAAATTTTTCTAAGTACTTTCATATTAGACACAAATCCTAAAGTTTAGGTGATGAAGAACAACACTTAAACTAAAAATTACCATAAATAGTAAATAAATAAATAAAATGGGTTTTTGACCATTAACCTTTTGGAATCTCACAAAATAAGTATGTTATTTGAAAGATTAGCTTCTCCTACCCCAAAAACATATATTGCATGTCAAATAACTCATTTCGATTTGTAAAATACACCCGTTTCAAATATCGAGTGGTTAAACCACCACTAAATAGGACAGTGACCGGCGATGGCATCGCCGGATCGGGGATGCATCGCCGGCCAGAGGGCCGGGCAGGCCACAGCGGGCCAGGCAGTCCATTTTTTACAATTTTTTAGTCCGAATTCAAAAAGTCATATCTCCCTCAATATAAATCTGATTTAGGTAATTCAAAAGACAGATTAAAGCTCAATAAGTCTAGTTTCATATAAAAATAAGTGAAAAGTATAATATAAAAAAATTAATATAGTTAAATATAGGTCATTGTGACAACTGTCCGAAAATTATTAGTTTGGACAGCTACGGCTTCTAGAATTTTTAGAATTTTTTTACAATACAAAATCTAATGAAATTTTGTAGAGATAAAGTAGACTTGATGACGAACTATTAAAAAAATAATTAAAATAATATACTAATTAAAAGTGCCAGAAAGTAGCGTAGAACTGCCCTAGGACCATATTCTGTCGTAATTAGGGCATAATTTAGTTGGGTACTAAATTAAATAATCAGTAGAATTAGCTTGAATCACTTTTCATATAAATTACAAGACCTAAAACCTTTAAAATCATTAACTCAACATTACTTAAAAACCTGGGAGCAATCTCAAAACCTAGTTGCTCTCATGAGCACATTGAAACTCTGTATCGAACTTGAACCACGCGTCGAAAGTCCGATTAATGTGAAACTATACGATTATGGCCACCTTACTGGGCTTGACAACCATCTCGAAAAGCAAGTCCAAATAGTATCTCGATACACACAACTTGAGGCCGGAGCGAAGTGTGTGAGAAACACGAATATCTTTAGAAAATGAACTCAACTTAAGTGAATTGGGCCGTTCGGTTGCAGGTCAAATCTAAGGTTTCAGACCATCAGATTCTGACCCAACTACACCCTCGGATCAGGAAAATTTTCCTACACATGTCAGTGTACTTGTGGCCCTGATTGAGTGATGATGATCGTTGAACTGAAACTGGTCCACCACGATCGATCCATAAATTCGATCGAACCGAAATGTTAACCTGGCCTAGATCCAATGTCAGAGAACTTTTCTCAGACCGTATACAGGAAATGGACCTCCAGATGAGCTCTGCTGGGCCGAAACAGGCGACTTTTGGCTATATCCTAAGTATACCGTGGCCTTGGGGCCATTGACATCACTTCTGACCCTATATAAGGACCTTAAACCCAACCCTCTCTCTTTCATATGAATTTCTCTAACCTTAAGAGAGAGAAGAGAGAAAAGAGAAGAAAAGTGTAAGGAGAGAAGAGAAAGAGTGGAGATCGTTGTGGGATTCAATCCCACCACTCCGCGAGCTGAATCGCCTCTCCCGTGTTGCTACACCGGCGATTCTGATTTCATTTTTGGGTAAGAAATCCTAACCCTAATCTGTTTTAGGGATTCAAATAGAGGAATTGATGAAATAGCTAACTTATTTCATTGATTAGGCAGTCGTTGTACCGTAAACAAAGGCGTAGGATTCGAACCGAGTTCGAAACGAGTTTACCGATGAAAGGTGCGGACTATAAATGTTTAGGTTATGGTTTTCAAGGCTTTCAATGTCAGCAATTATTTATGTCTGATTTGATTGCTACCATATGATCTTAGTTACGATGTATTTGATAAACTATACATGTATGTGTACTATGTAGATATAAAGCGCATTCTATGTGTTTGTTGAAATGTTTGAATAAAAGTAAAATTATGATTTATGTTGGCCATGCCTATTAACCTCGAATACATGTTCGTTGTATGTGTGACAATTCCTTTGTGAAAGGATTCGTCACAATATATGCTATAACTAGAGTTATTCATGTATGTGGTATTATGTAGCCTAAGTGTTCGATAAATTATTTGAATGAGTGTGAAATCCTGATTTGTGCTTGTCATGGCTGTTAATCTAGGATTCATGTTTGTTGTAAGTATGACAATCCCTTTGTGAAAGGATTTGCCATAATATATGTTGTAACTAATATAGTTTATGTATAAAGTAATGTGTAGTCTAAGTGTTTGATAAAATGTCTCAATGAGAAAATGTTGGCTGAATGAGATAAGATTCTCAATTACCTTATCTTTAGTTACAGTTTCCTTCATGTAACCTATCTTCTTACTACGTGCTTTATAGATGAAATGCTACGTATGATAACATGTGTGCTATGTGTTTGTCAAAATACTCAAATGAGATTTATCTTTGAATTGTTTGTCACATGCTGCTTTGACTATCACATATGAATGCCTAAAGTGTTTGAGTATGATTGGGACTGCTGCGTAGTCCAGGCTATCGGTAATGATTCCCAAATGAGTGGATGAATTAGTCTCACTACATTGGATAAGTTCAATGAATCTGAGTCGTACGATGATTGTCGACAGTGGTACCATGTCGACTAATTTAGCGTACGCTCGTACCAATCGAACTTGTCAAGTAACCCGATTGGCCTACTATGTGTTTTCGATGTATGGATACTACTGCTTGAATCTAAGGTAAAAACTTACCAGTACAAAGCCCGTTTAACCTTGGTACCACGATCTTCTAAGACTTATAAGCTGGGCATGGTGGTATGGGACACTGTGGTCGAGCTGTCGGCCTACGCTGGGGCGACGAGCCTCTCCATAGTGACCAGTGAGCAACACAAACTTGTGAGCCAAATACGGTGGTATGAGACACTGTATTCGAGCTGTCGGCCTACTCCGGCGCAGCCTGGCTATGGTCCCTAGTCAGGTTGGTGACGAGCCTTCGAAAATAGACTATCAGTTGGTAGGACATCGGTGGAGTAACCTCGTGTATAAACTAGGACTACGCTGAGGTGATGAGCCTTTTCGTAGTGACTTCGAGTATAAACAGGCCTACACGGATGGTGACGAGCCTCCCGTAGTGACTTGAACTTGCCTATCATATGTGATTGACTAGGATTGACGACCCTAGATGGATCATTGTTTGGGTAATGATATAAGAGAGGTACCTTAGCTTCCCGAACCTGCTGTATGAATAGACCTAATTAAGAACTTGGCTAACACGACCATGCATCGCATTGCACGGTGCTTTGGCGAGAAAGTGCATGTTTACCGGGAGTGTTGCATGAGCGATCGTGAGATGATGTCGCTGAGGGAGTGCAGGTGAGGGCATACATCATTATCCCATACCATTCTTGCATTAACAAGAGTAATTAGGACCTGATTGTCATACTGCTTTATCATTACTGCTTGACTGAATTGATAACATGTTAACATTTGCTTTATAGTTCCACTGAATTAGCTACTCATTCCCACCTGGGACGGTATTTTAAAATACCACCCAGACTTTGGTTTAGATATAGGTGATGGTAAGGTCTATACAGTAAAGTTGGACTTCGTAAGCGAGGAGGAAGGATTCTCCTATGTTCAGCTCTCAAACGAATATATGTAGACCTCGTGTTGATTCAACGGAATTACAGGGATTTACAGATTAGTTGGACATTTACATTTTAGTATTTTGTATAATTTGACACAAAAACTGTATATATTCAGCCCTGTTACATATTCATACTCTGGGGATTTAAAACCACTTATATACTTTATATATCTATCACAGTCTTCTGCTTGCTTAATTTAGTTATCCCTGGAGTATGATATGCTGTTTTAGTATAATCTCACTCATGTTCGAATGCACTCATCATAATCATCATAATCTATGTTGCATAAGTGATGCGTTGAAACTCAGGAGTTGAACTTTGCTCGACCCCCAATTTTCGGGGCGTTACAAAACACCTCCGCTACAGCAACGCATTATATTTTTTACATCGCATTATATTTACAATATGCGAGAACTACCCTTATTCTTTAAAAATTAATCAGATCTTGTGAAGTAAAGACAGTACATCTATATAGGCAGAGTAGGCACCTAACATTTTCCCTCTCTGTAACCATAGTCCCTTACTTAGAATCTCTGGAACATAAACTTACGAGTCATCTTAAGTTTAAGGACCCATTGGTTCTCAATCTTATGCATTTTTATAGGCACTAACCAACTCTAGAATTGTAATAATTGGTTAGTAGTGACTCCGATCAAATATCATATCTTTTACTCCCATTATAAGAGCCCTCGAGCGAGGCAACAAGTGAAAAGAAAGAGAGTATATCTCTCTTAACCTTGGGAAATCCGCGCATCTCCCTCAACATCCACAATTGTCATCCTATTGGATAAAATGGCTAGAAATAAAGTACAACACTTGCAACTTTACCTAAATCCTGACAAGTCCTGAGGGCTGGTTTGAGATCATGTATTTGATATGAATAATCAATTATGTACCGTTGATGCAAGAATCTAGACCACCCTCCTCTGACCTCTAAGCACCTGCACAGGAAGAAGACAAAAGAGACCTTGGCTAGAGCAGGGGACCCTCCGAAGCCAAAGTCAGGCTAAGAATCTGGGTATGGTCATGTTGAAAGGTTTGGGGCGAGAGATTTTGTGTACCTCTCCATGTTGATGGTTCACTTATTTATAGTGTTTATAAGATAGGGTAGTTCGTTAATTTAGGCACGATCTTAACCATTGGGCGGGACGTGCGCAAGTGATGAATGTGAGCAGTTACCCTTGAATCACGCAGAGGACGGTTACGCGAGAGGTGGGCGCTGGCGGTTATTTTCTATTCGTGTGCTACTGAGGGGGATCCTGAGCCAAATTGATTTAAGCCAAGCTTTGTTGATCGACAGGAGATGATCCGAGCTGAGGTAATCCGAGTCGAGCTCTACCGGTCGACCGAAGACAACCTGAGCAAAGCTAATCAGGACTAAATCAATCTGAGTTGTAGCTCGGAATGTATCCTTTGCCAGGTATATTTGTTCTTGATGGTCCTTTGGTCTTACCGAGTTATTCAGTCCTTGGTGGGCGCAAGCAGGCAGAAACTTGGGATCATGCCCTACCGAAGATTGTACTCACGGGAGCATATGCCAACTTCCACTCATGAGGTGATGTGGGAACGTGTCGGTATTCATCGAGCCGAGCTAACTTCAAAAGTGATCGGACTGCATTTTCCATGAAATCCATGTGATTTGGAATTACTGGTTGAGTTCAGAAAATTACAATCTTAACTCATTTGAAATCCATATGAATGTATTTTGTAGCTTTTATTTAAATGCATTGACGGAGAGAACCAATTAGAAGACCACAACTCGTGGATAAGTGTTTAGATGCATGTGAAATGGAATCACATTATAATGTTAGGATTTAAAAAGAGGCTTTTTGGTGTCTTTTATGCACTTATTATGCTGTTTCACACTAAATGTTGGTATATTATCCCAAGGCAAATTACAAAATATCTTTATTGGAGGGTTGGTCACACATCAATTCTTCTTTTATTACTGTTGGGAAAAAATATGACAAGTCCGGAGACTCGGTTATGGAATGGACCAACTCTACTGATACAGCAATGTCCAAAGGAGACAACTAAAGCTCGAATGCTAGAAGTCACCAGACCGACCATAAAACCGACCCATATTAGGCCGATTATAATGTTGGCTATTGGATTGAGGGAGGACATCAGCCAGAAACCGATTTTATTACATCCGATAGAAGGCCAAATAGCCCCGTCCTTGCAGCCAGCCAAGACACATATTATTAGAGTCAGCCTAAGGCCGAGCCGAGCAAGGAGGAGACGGTGTCGTTTTAAATACCGTCCCTACAATTTTGTATGAAGATCTCCAATCCTGAGGATTTTGGGATCTGGTGAAGTCTAGAAATAAATCAAATCTCCTAGAATTGGGAAGAGAATCCTCGCACGCCGGGACCTCTCACTTCTATAAAAGAAGGGTTCTCCAGGATCAAAGGTACGCAGAAATTACCTCTAAAAGACCTTCTTCTCAACCCAATTACTGACTTAAGCATCGGAGGTTCCCCGACTTTAGCCAGGGTCCCCTTTTACATCTTCCTTATGCAGGTGACGGACGAGGAAGGAGGTATATCAAAGAATCTGCATCAACAGTTTCGCGTCGTCTGTGGGATTCGATACAAAAAGTCATTTTCCAGGTTCTATCCAAAAGTTTCAAGTGAGCATTAATGGAAAGAACCAGAAAAACTAGTCCTAGCGAACCAAATGAGGCTGATAACGCTGGACCATCAGGTCCAAATGGGGCACAAGGAGCTCAAAACCAACCTGACGATTAACAAGGTTCCGCAGTTTGTCCAGCAGCATCTGCTGTAACTAGAAATACCCAGCAAAATTGAGGAAATGGACGATTGGATCGGGAGGTCCAGGAGTTCAGAGCCGATATAAATGTTTTGAAACAAATGTTATGAACGTTCCGCAACAAGTTGTCGACCCTCAGCCCACTGCCCCGGAGTCACTAGCACAGCCGAGTCAGCCCCATGGGCCGCCTGAGCCAGCCCTCACTCATTTCTCGACTGCCATGCAACCTCCCTCTGATCTCTGACACGAGATAGATCGGAGAAGGCGTAGCCGGCCTCCAGTTGAAGTTATGACAGAAAGCAACAAACCTTGGAAAGCTGACCTTTAGGACTTCAAAAAAGAAGTGCTAGAAGAGATGGTGGACATGAGGCATAGTCAAAATACACACCTAACTAGGACCGAAACAAAAGTGTCTCCATTCGTTGAGGAAATAATACAAGCTCGGCTGCCGGAAAGGTTTTGCCTCCCATAGATTACGCCTTTCGTAGGCAAAACCAATCCAACAGAGCACATCAAATGCTTCCGAACGTACATGGAACTACACGATGCCTCGGATGCCATAATGTGCCGAACTTTCTCCCTCACCTTAGCCGACGTAGCCCGACTTTAGTTCAAGCAATCAAAACTAAAATCCATCAGCACGTTCACAGAACTCAGCGATGCCTTCCTCACCAATTTTATTGGCGGGAAGAAGAAGTTGAAGCCCCCCACGCATCTGAACAACATAGTTCAGAAGGAGGAAGAACTGCTGAAAGACTACATCAAACGCTTCAATTTTGAGTCGCTCCAAGTCCAGAAGCACTTGGAAGAAACAGCACTCAATTCTATCATGCAGGGTGCTAGAGACAAGCTGTTTCTGGCATCCTTAGACAAGAATCCGCCTGAGACCTTGGCTGAATTCATGACTCGCTGGGATAAGTACGTGGACGCCGAGGAAACAAGGAATTTGCGTGAGGCCGCCCAAAATGCAAAAGCAACGGCTAAAGAGTCAGCCAAAAAGGAAGTTGACTCGGCCAGAGGAAAGAAGCGTAAGGACGACCGAATGCGTGATGAACGAAAGTCGGAAAAATGGCCCGACCGAAAGTTTTCAACCTATACCCCACTCAACAAGCCTCAAGAGTAAGTGCTGATGGAAATCAAGGGTGAAGGATTTGTCAGTTGGCCGAATAAGCTCCGAAGTAATCCGAACCGCTGGAATAAAGAAAAATATTGTCACTACCATTGTAATCATGGCCATAGTACGAGTGATTATTTTCATCTGAAGGAAGAGATGGAAAGACTCATTCGAGATGGCTGACTCTGAGAGCACGTCGAAAGAACCGGGACAACGGAAGAACATCCAGGTGACAACCGACCCATAGAGGAAATCCAAACTATCGTCGGTGGTCCTCGAGGCGAGGCCGATTCAAACAATGCTTAGAAAAATCAGGCCAAAAGCATCAGTCGACCCGAGTCCGAGATCCTGATCATAACTCAGCCTCTAAAAGAAAAGAAAAGAGAAAAATATTGTATCTCTTTCACCAATGAAGACGCTCAAGGCATTCACCATCCCCATGATGATGCATTAGTCATCACTCTCACCATTGCGAATCAAAGGGTGTTCCACATACTCATTGACACAGGATCATCTGCCGACGTGCTGTTCGCCTAGGCATTCAACAAAATAGGTGTTGAACGATCGGCATTGCGGCTAGTTCGTACCCCATTAATCGGATTCACAGGAGGACAGATACTCCCAGAAGGAGTCATCTCACTGCCACTTCTGCTGAAAACCCTCCATATCAGGTAACAGTGATTGTCGACCTTCTGATAGTCGATCAGTCGCCTGTTTACAACGCTATACTCGGTCGACCCTCTCTCAGTCTCCTCCAGGCCATTGTATCCACATATCACCTCTCCATGAAATTCCCGACTAAGTCGGGAGTAAGAGTCATTAAAGGAGATCAGTAAGACACAAGACGTTACTATGCAACCGCTGTAAAAGCTCTAACCGAGGTATCTACGATTGAGTCACTAGATCCTTGTGTTGGAACTCACGAACGAGGACAGCCGGTGGAAGACCTTGTCTCGGTACCTTTGGTCAAGGCAGATGAATCTAAAACGGTACAAATTGGCTCGTCTCTACAGTCTTCTCTAAAAGACAATCTGATAACCCTGCTCCGACAATACGCTGATGTGTTTGCATGGAGCCATGAAGACATGCCGTGAATCGATCCATCAATAATCACTCACCAACTCAACATCGATCTGACCTACAGGCCGATCCGACAGAAGTGACGTCCACTCAGCCTTGAAAGGTACGCTATCATTGAAGAAGAGGTCAACAAGCTCCTTAAGGCCAAATTCATAGAAGAGATATATTACCCGAAATGGGTAGCCAATGTCATACTTGTGAAGAAAGCCAATGAGAAGTGACGTGTCTGTATTAACTATACCGACCTAAATAAAGTCTGCCCAAAGGATAACTTTCCTCTTCCGAGGATCAATCAGTTGGAGGAGAGCACTGCGGGGCATGAACTTCTTAGTTTTATGGATGCTTATTGAGGGTATAATCAAATTGTAATGCATCAGTCTGATAATCTAAGACCACCTTTGTCATCGACAAAGGTCTTTATTATTACCGAGTGATGCCGTTTAGTTTGAAAAATGTTGGAGCAACTTATCAAAGATTAGTGAACAAAATCTTTGCTCGGTTGATTGGTCGAACCATAGAAGTGTACATTAATGATATGCTCGTCAAAAGTGTACACGCGGCCGAACATATAGTCGACCTAGAAGAAATGTTCCTGATCTTACGCAAGTTCCAAATGAAATTGAACCCGAGTAAGTGTGCCTTTGGTGTGAGCTCTAGAAAGTTTCTCTGATTCTTAATCAGCCAGCGAAGAATCGAGGTGAACCCGGAGAAAATTAAGGCATTACTCGACATAGAGTCTCCGAAAACTATAAAAGACATACAAAGATTGACCGCACAAGCAGCGGCACTCAACCGTTTCCTCTCCCGAGCCACAGATAAATGTCTCTCGTTCTTCAAACAATTGAAGGGACGATAAACGGTGGATTAGATGGAAGAGTGCAAAGCAGCGTTCCAGCAATTGAAATCTTATCTCGGATCTCCGCCTCTCTTATCAAAACCCGAGTCAAGAGAAGCTCTGCTGTTATATCTTGCAGTATCTGAGGCAGTAGTTAGCTCGGCCCTGATACGGGAGCACGAAGGAAAATAACTGGCGGTTTATTACGTCAGTAAAGCACTACTATCGGCAGAGACAAGATATCCGCTCCTGGAAAAAGTGGCCCTAGTTTTGGTAGTCTCCTCACGACGACTTCGGCCATATTTTCAAGCTCATACCATTATCGTCATGAACGATCTCCCACTGCATCAAACACTACAAAAATCGGAAGCATCCAGCCGACTTACGAAGTGGGCAATTAAACTCAGCGAATTCGACATTTCGTATAAGCCGAGAGCAGCGATCAAAGGGAAAGCCGTGGCTGACTTCATTTCTGAGGTGACACCAAAAGCCGATTCACCAACAGAGCATGTTACTGAGCAATTGACGACCGCTTCACCCGAGTCCACACCCAACCCAATCCCTTGGAAGCTGTATGTCAATGGTTCCACCAACTCTAAGGCAAACGGGGCAGGAGTAGTGCAGGAAACTCCCGATCAAACTTACATGTAGTATGCCTTAAAACTCAGATTTCAAGCCTCAAACAATACAGCAGAGTATGAAGCTTTATTGCTTGGCCTCAGACTCGCGGCTAGTTTAGGTGTCATGCACCTCAACATTTTTAGCAATTCACAGCTAGTCGTCAATCAAGTCATCAGCGTGTATCGAACACGAAAAGAACAACTGAAAGCGTATATGGAGAGAGCTAAGGAACTGATCCGCAGATTTCAGCTTTGTGTCATCACTCAGATCCCTCGAACAGAAAATGCCAAAGTCGATCTATTAGGGAGACTCGCCTCTGCCGACGAAGATGACATACCCAGGTCCATTCCAATCGAGTACGTCGCTAAACCAAGTATCAATGAACCACTTAGCTCGACCGTACATATAATTGATTTGAAACCTTCTTGGCTCAATCCGATTGTCCGATACCTCGATAAGGGAGAGTTGCCCGACGATCGTGCTAAGGCTCGACAGCACAAGATCCGAGCTTCCCATTTTACCATGCTCATCAAGGTACTTTACAAGAAAGGTTACTATACTCCCCTCTTACGATGCCTGAATTCCAGTGAAGCCGATTACGTGCTGTAGGAGATTCACAAAGAGATTTGCAGAAATCATTCTGGAGGACGATCACTCGCACACAAGGTCTTACGTCAGGGATATTACTGGCCAACTATCCAGCATGACGCTTGTAAGCTCGTCCAAAGATGCGACAAATGCCAGCGATTCGCGACAATCCCGAGACAACCTCCCCAAGAACTAACTCCCATGACCGGTCCTTGGCCCTTTGCGCAATGGGGGATTGACATAATCGGACCACTCCCTATGGGGAAAGGCCAAACTAAGTTCGTTGTTGTGGCAGTGGATTACATTACAAAGTGGGCTGAGGCACAGCCATTGGCAAAGATAAACGAACAAAAGATTATAAACTTTGTATGGAAAAATATTGTCTGTCGGTTCGGTATACCCCAGACTATTATTACTGACAATGGGAAGTAGTTCGACAATAGGAGCTTTCGAGAGATGTGCGACAATCTCGGAATAAAAAATGTGTACTTATCGCTCCACCATCCTCAGACGAATGACAGGTTGAGGCGGTCAATAAAATTATCAAACAGCATCTCCGGACCAAGCTCGACCGAGCCAAGGAAGCTTGGACTGAAGAACTCCCAAAGATATTGTGGGCATACCGAACCACGACTCGAACCGCCACAGGAGAGACTCCCTTCTCCCTTGCTTATGGCTCGAAAGCCATCACCCCAGTAGAGATCGGGTTACCTTCGGCCCGAGTCAGTTCATTCAACGAAGAATATAATGAAGAACTCTTAGCCCTCGGACTCGATCTTATGGACGAACAAAGAGAAAAAGCTCGGTTACGAATGATGGCTCGACAACAACAAGTAGCTCGGTTCTATAATACCTGAGTCAAGGTCAAGCGATTTCGAGTCGGGGACATGGTTCTCCGAAAATTCTTCTTAAATACAAAGGAAGTTGGTGCAAGCACATTAGGACCCAATTGGGAAGGACCCTATATCATTTCGAGCACCTTCCGACCAGGAACGTACTGATTGGAAGACCTGACCGGAGAGTTGCTACCTCATCCGTGGAATGCCGAGCATCTAAAGATTTACTATCCCTAGGTTGACCTAGCAGGGCATTCGAAAAAAAAAAACTCAAAAATGACGAGCATGTAAACTGAGTATATTCATTTGTCAGTATGTTCGTTATATTGAGTTACATCTTGCTTCGACATTACATTGATAGAGTAAAGGTCTTAAAAACAAAAGAAAAGGTTGGTCGTAATAGACAAGCTTCTTCCTCGGCAGAAGATACTCTCGAGCCTGCCCCGGAGCTCGGTCTGCTTGAAGAGTTGGTGTAAGTGCCAAAAATGGAGCTGATGATGGTACCAAAAATCCAGCTCCAAGGTTCACCAGGAGCTAAGTAGTTCAGACTCGGCTACCACCACTTGGAGCAATCTCAACAACCTCAAGAGCTGCCTCGACCTCGACACCAGCCGCAGCATCAGCAGACTCGACGGCCCCAGCCTCCAGCCCTTCGGATCCAAAGGCACCTTCATCAAATCCCGAAAGATCAAGGTCGGGAAAAGACCGCTTCATCAGATGAATACAAGCTGTGTACCCACTCTGATACAAACAATCCATCTCTTCCTCAAACTCTTGGGACTCGAGAAAGGCCTTAACAGCCCGATCCTTGGCTTCCTTCACCTCCCTGGTCTCATCCATGGCCCTCGGAAGAGCCGCCTCAGCCTCAGCCTTGGTCCGAGCCAACTCATCCGTGCAATAGGCATGAGCCTGATGAATTCGCCGACTCTCTTCTTGAGCCTCTGTCAGCAGCAAGGCCACGCGAGCACATTCGGCTTTGGCATCATTGGCGCCTTCTTGGAGAGTCCCAAATCGCCCAACAGAACGCTAACCTAAGTCGAAGCAGCCTCATCTTTTGTTTCTGCTTCAGTCGTCTGCTTTTAAGCCGCAGTCAAATACGAGCAAGCCTTAACCAAACAAGGGGCCAACTGCAAAAGAAGAATGTAAAGTTAGACCGAATCACCAAGGCTAAGAAGGGAATCGCAAGCATTACCTCAAGGAGTATCTTCGCTGCATGACCAAGAGTTTGTATCGAGGGGGCGTTATAGAGATTAGCGAAGTCTCTCTCGCTTCCGTGAGCGATGGCCTAAGGAACCATCCCCGACACGATCTTCTGGAAGGGTGAAGGCTCCTGCTAAGTCATTTCTCCCCTCAAAGTCTCTCCTCCCCGCTCCTCCCTCTGTTCCGGGACCTGCTTGGTAGTAGATCCTGGCTCCGGTGCTACTTGGGCCTCGGCAGGAACCGCCTCCACCTCCTCCGTCCTCTCTTCAGGGTCAGAGAGCATGACCACGGTCGGGACAACCGAGGCAGAGGCGGCAGGGGCAGATGGCTCCTTAGCCTTTGGAGTCGTCTTTGCCTTCTTCGAAGGCCGAGGCTCCGACAGAAGCACCGACCTCGGAGGAGCCTTCATCTTGGAAGAAAGTTTAAGAAGGGGCCGAGCCTCAGTCATATCTATGTCAAGAGAAGTACAGGATTAAGTAAAAAGCTAAAAGAAGTACGTCAGGTCAAATAGAGGATACCTGTTACGGCGGAATCTAGTCCCGAGAGAAGAAGACGCTCTGGCTAAAGAAGATTCTTCCAAGACTGATCTTCTGGACTTAGCGCCCTCAGTTCCTTAATCCGTGCTATAGCGTTGGCTCCTAACTTCGACCTTTTCTTAGGGACGTCTGCAAAACACGTCTAGTTAGACTCATAAGAATCATAGTGAGAAAAGATATAGAAAGGACACGCCAAGTCACCTGCTTCACAGAATGTCCGAGGAACGCAAGGTTCAAAGAGTCCAAACTCGGCAATCTCCCAGCAACCGCATGCCCAAAACCACATCTCTCTCTCTCTCCAGTGCTTGTTAGAGGTAGGAGGGTCGGTTATCAAAGAGCCGCACTTGTTCCGCCAAGCGCTCAAAAAGTACCAGTCGGGCTGCTGAGGGTTTAGACGTACTTAGTACAGATAGAGGAACTCATCAATGGTCAGTGGGGGCTGTTCTACCTCAGCCCACAACACTGAACATCCGAATAAGTTCCTCCATCCATTCAGAACTATTTGTCAGGGAGCTATTCGAAGTCGGGAAAGAAAATCCAGAGCAACGGGTTGAAGGGGCAAGCGAAAGCCGCATTGCATGGCGACTTAGAAGATCGCGACCATCCCAGGAGGAGGATGGTCGGGCAATTCACTCGGGAGAGGGAGACGAATAATAACTGAGTCGGGGACATGATACCCAACTCGGATTCTGTCCAAATCTGCTTCAGTTAAAACTGAAGGGACCGAACCCCTCTCGTCGTCTCCAACTTCTCCTCCCTCAGCAGCATCTCTCTCTTCTTCTGCCGATTCAATGGTCCTAGCCGACCTTCTAAGAGGAACTGATTCAGCGGGCTCCTCAAACTCCTTATCCTCTTCTTTTAGGTCATCCCCGGGAAAATGAGGAGTAGGCCTGCTAGGGGCAGTAATCAGACCAGAAGGACCTGCTTGTGCATGGCGTTCTGCTGAAGTCCCGGACATTCGTTTAGAGAACTAGAACACTTCATTAGCGCTAATCGCCATCTCCGTCAACAATGTGGGCGATTCCGAGACATCTTAGAAATGTCTCGTTTCGTCTTCATCACCGGAAAACCCCTCCCAGGGATTTGAAGAATCCATTAAGACAAAAAAGGAAAGGGAGGGAGAGAAAACTCACCGGAGAGGCGAAAAATGCACAGACAGAGAAGCTAAAAGAAAAATGAGAATGAAAATGGTGAAGAGGATGGTCACAGCGAGAAAGAAGAGAAAATGGAAGGAGCGGACGCACAGAAATGAGAAAAGGACGTCCCGGTCCTCCTTTATAGTCATGCCACGTGGCAGGGGCATTTAAGGAGGAGTCGAATCGACGCCTATCTCGACTCTCCCGCCCGACATGTGGCGTACGCCGACTGACACAAGTAACCCCCTTGCCACGTGTCCGACGCTCACAGGTTAACAAAACGTTCTGACGGCTGTCCGCACGTGCGACCTCAAGCAACGATTCGACGTACGTTAAGAACGACACTAGAAGCATTAAATGCTCCATCATAACCTCGGTCTCCAACGTAAACCGACTCAAAAACTCGTTACTCTTTAGCGTCAACATGGCTGACACATGGAGCAAGGGGGCTTACTGTTGGAAAAAAAAATATGACAAGTCCGGAGACTCGGTTATGGAATGGACCAACTCTACTGACACTGCCCGAGAATCCGAGGCAAATAGTTTGGACCGAGGCAAGTCAAAGCCTAAAGGAGAGACTCAGCTCGGATTGTAGGTAATGAATCCCGACCGAGGCTCATAGAGTCAAGAGCCATAGGTGAAATATATTAGATGCATATAGTTGACTCAACTAACCAGGCAGCAACGTCCAAAGGAGCCAACTAAAGCTCGAATGCTAGAAGTCATCAGACCGACCATAAAACGGATCCATATTAGGCCGGTTATAATGTCAGCTATCGTATTGAGGGAGGATATTGGCCAGAAACCGATTCTATTTCATCCGACAGATGGCCAAATAGCCCTGTCCTTACAGCCAACCGAGACTTATGTTATTAGAGTCAGCCTAAGGCCGAGCCGAGCAAGGAAATGACGGTGTCGTTTTAAATACCGTCCCTAGAATTTTGTATGAAGATCTCCGATCGGGTGAAGTCTGGAAACAAATCAAATCTCCTAGAAATTGGGAAGAGAATCCCCACACGTCGGGACCTCTCACTTCTATAAAAGATGGGTTCTCCACGATCAAAGATACAGAAATTACCTCTAAAAGACCTTTTTCTCAACCAGCTACTGACTTAAGTAAGCATCGGAGGTTCTCCGGCTTCAGCAAAGGTCCCCTTTACATCTTCCTTGTCCAGGTGAAGGACGAGTAAGGAGGTGTACCAAAAAATCTACATCAACCGTTACTAAGGTGCGCTCCAGTTATCCCGTGCGGTATGAACCATCTGACCCCGTCAGTGCACCCTTTTTTTCTCAAAAGTACAGCCATTGCCGACACGCCCGCAAGGTCCATTGTCAAACCCAACAATTTGTACGCTTTGGACTGCAGTTGCCTATTCCACATGTACGGCGGCCGTGCATGCTTCCCTTACCATCACAACAAGCATCATCTCCACTCAATACCGATTTTTGCGCTTAAAACACACTACCTCTGTGGGCCCACCATGCTGTAAATGTAAATCGATTTCGTTAATTGGGTGGGAAACCTTATTTTAACTGCATATACAAACTATCAACATGAATTAAAAATTGTATGGCCACAACAATGGGGGCCATATAAAATTGTTACTAAGACCTCTGAAGTTCAAGCGGTGTGGCCAGCCTGAGTTTGGATTAGCTTGATTTTATTCATTATAGTTCATCCTGGTACGTTGCACCTGATCAACGGTTTCGATGAGAGAGACACACCATTGTGACCCCACACAAAAACATATGATTCGCGTCATATTTCCATTGTTTCCATTGGTATGGCCCACCTGATCGTATCTGGCTGATTTTCATCCATAGGCCTACAATCGAGGATGAAATCTGACGGAGTGGATTTTACATGTACAACTGTTGAGCCACACAGGGCTTATGCGTTTTACGCAACCGCGTAAAACATGTCATTTCGAAGATTCCGGTCCCTCCACGGCCAGTCCTCTTAATGAGAAAAGTCCAACCCAATGGTAGCTCATGCGAAAGCCGCTCATGAATGTGGGATGTTGGACGTTCATCGGTGTACAGGAATCATCTACAAACACCCAAGTTCTGTGAGGTCGATCATGCTTTATATGTAAATCTACTCCCTTCATCAGGTGATGACCATTATTTGAACCGTGCATACAAAATATTAAAACTTATAAAAATCTATGTGGGCCACACCAACTGAATCAATGTACAATTCTTCCTATAACCTCTAGGTTCTCACTTTGTGGGCGGCCTTATGTTTGGATCAGGCTTATTTTGGTATGTTAACTTAATCTAAGTGAGTGCACTCGATTAACGGGTTTGATGAAAGATACACATCATGGTGGCCCTATACACAAATCTATGGTTGGCATCCCTTCTTCATTTTTCCCTATGGTGTGACCCATCTGAGTTGCGGATGTCACTGATTGTAATCGAGTTCTGTAATCGTTAATAGAACCCGATGGACTGAGTGGATTTTACAAATATACATTGTGTGGGACACACGTGTAAAACAGGTTTTGTATTTGATTTGGGTTCTTAGTTGGATTACTAACACTATGATTCCTGTGGTCCATTCAGCAAGTGGGCCACAAGTGTGCGACAGATTGCCGGTTACGAAAATGATAACCAACGGCCAGGATTTAAATTCTATAATTGACGATAATGAACCGGCAAGAGATTGAGGAGAAAATGTAAGTCTCACGTAGAGTAGCCTATCAACGTCCCGATCGCGCACAAGTGTATACGGACTGAATTCTCTGCAATGCCTGTTCATGTTGTGCGTGAACCAACAGAGTTTGTGGGACCTGCCACGTCATATATGTAAAATACTCCGCTCATCGTATTCTGGCCTGGATATGTTAGGTCCAGGGCCCAAAATCAGCCAGATCTGCTACTCAGATGAGCCACACCACATGGAACAGTGCAAATGGGATGCCAACCATTGCGTGCAGGGACACTATGGTGGCTATTTCTCATAAAACGCTTTAATCAGGTGAAACACACTATGATGGCTATTTCTCGTAAAACACTTTAATTAGATGAAACTTACTATTGTACCATATTTCTAGCTATTTTTGTGGATTACGCGTAAAGTGGATATAGCTGGCATAAAGCTAATTCTACACATAGTAGTTGGTCAACAAAGTATTGTGGTTGGCATACAAGAAGGGTGATCGAGCAGTTGACTTATAAATATGTGGAACACGACCAAGTTGTTTAGGAGATAAAAGTCAACTGAGGGTAACAAAACCTTGACATATAGAAGAGGAACTGTCGTAAAGAAAAGCGTACTAAAAAAGGAATATAGAGAAGAAAAGAATTTAAAAAAGATTTTGGACGGTTGTAACCATTATAATAATGAAAGAAGGATGTAAAACAATAATCTATAGCAAAAATCTATAATATAGCAGAGGAATGTGATAGAGAAAAATATACAAAATCTAATATCCAAAAAACAACCAACCAACAAAAATCAATCAAATCTATCAATTTATCTTTTATCTCAGCTTATTTCAGGAGTAACGGTAGTTCTTAGCCATAATCTTTAGTTGTAATCCAAGTCTACGCTCATACGCTGGATTTGCTCTCTATCAAATATTAAACAGTTCTTTCAAGAGACGTATTCTTGCGGTTGTTCCTAGTAATTGATTGTGATTTTTTTCATTTTGTTTGATTTACACTGGTATTATGAAAGTTCTTTCTTGTGAAAGGTACAAAGTAACCCATCTTCGGAGGAAGAACCCTGTCACGCCCCAAACTCGAAAACCGGGCTCACAAAATTCCCGATCGCCGAATCCGGTGCCAACACCTCCGTAGTACCCCATTCTCGGCTCCTAGCGTTCATACGCTAGATTCCGATCCTGCGATCCTACAATGAGAATTTTCCAATATACATTTAACTCGTAATAACCATAACCACAAGTATACCCAAATCACAAAGGCAACATTATCATCACATATCCACTAATATAAACATTTGAATACAATGCTGAAAGGGAAATACATATGTCAAAATTAAAGCTTCAGAAGTCAGTCACATGCTCCAAGCTCCACGCTGCTGCAACCTACCATCACCTGCACGCATTTATCATGTATAAGCTTATAAAAATCTTAGAGGGTGGTGTAAGTGTGTGCACAAGGTAAGTGCTAAGTATTCAATACAATGCCAAAAGATACAATACCGGAAATACTGGTAAGATCACGAATCATACGATATCAGAGTAAGCGAAAATACTGATAAGTCCATGAGTCAAACAATATCAGAGTACGCAATACAGGTCGGCTATACAAATGAGGATTCGTAAAGAAAGTCAAATATCA
This sequence comes from Magnolia changhungtana, assembly GCA_030180095.1. Lineage (NCBI taxonomy): Eukaryota > Viridiplantae > Streptophyta > Magnoliopsida > Magnoliales > Magnoliaceae > Magnolia > Magnolia changhungtana. Next base: position 8,452,769 of record JASAUF010000652.1, read on the forward strand.
GATACCGAGGGTACAATGCAATATGTAAATCTTATTGAGTCTGTCTAGGCCATATAAGTGCAGAAACATAACATCCCAAAATACTAAGTACTGCGGATGCAATTTAATATGCGGTGTGAATGAAATGACCATACTAGAGTGTGAAGTTGGGATGATAGTACATAGCATCGCAGGCTATGGGGTCCATACAAGGGACTTCTATCCAAACCAGTCTCATACCTAAATTTGAATAGTCAGACTCAATGTAGTAAACTCCTGATCTCAGGTTAGTCGCGTGCCCCAACCAAAATTCTGGCCATTGCGAAGACACACGTAACAAATAGTTGCACACCACCAGCCCGAGTGGATAGTGAATGAATGAATGAGTATGCAACTCCTGCCCAATAAGTCCACATATCAGTACTATTCATCTCTGGGATCATCACCTGGGTCTAGTACACTCTGCATGCAAATCGTCGCCCACTGACGCATGACCATGCAAGTAGAAGAGACCTCACTATCCGCCTGACCAGTAGTCAGCCAATATCTACCCGGCACGTCGATAGTGGACCTATTCATGAGCTGGTCAAACTCAGCCTAGCTATGCCCCCTACCCTTGGGCGAGTAAGGTCACACCCCCTCCCAATCGACCACGACACAGTGAGAGATGCGGCCTCCTGGTATTCGACACTCAGGAGCTCATGTATCCACTCGGTCTCGACGTTCAGGCGTCTCTTGGCCACGGAGGTTTATGGATTTTCACCCAGGGACATCTATGGCGCCCATATGCTAGAACTAAATATTTTCGGTGTCTCATCTAGCCATCTACAACATGTCTGTGGAGGCTAAGCCCTGATGTCGCTAGGGCGTACAGTAATCACAACACACGATGCAAGATGCATGAGTCATACAATCTAGTCATGCATTAATCCTGTGCATACCGTGCGCTCATGTGGGATAATTCCGCCTATCAGGGAATCCCATAAACCACCGGCACTATGGCATATGCAATGGTCAATCATATCTCTTAACAAACATGCAGATGATGCGTATGGGCATGTATCATGATGTTATGCTGTCACATACTCATAATCGGTGTCAATAACCGGCATCGATAATCGACCTCGACAATGTGGACATTTAATCAACATTACCCCCAAGGAATGACTTACATAGAGCCTAACATATAGTGGACTCATGGCCTCACACAAGGGCTAAATATACAACACCATGGGCCTCACTCAAGAGCTTAATATACATCACAATGGGCGTTTCACATGGGCCTAACATACATTACAATGGGCTCCATCGCCTGGCCCTCAAATGCATCACAATAGGCCTCATCACATAGACCTCATATTTATCACATTAGGCCTTAAATACAGGCTGAATACACATCACAATGGGCCTCAAATACGGGCCGCATATACATCATATGGGTCTCGACAATCGGCCTCGGCAATCGGCAATCGACCTCGATAATCGGAATAGGACTCGACAGTCAAAATCGACCTCGACAATCGGCCTTGATAATCGGAATCGGCCTTAACAATCGGAATCGGCCTCGATACGCGGCCTCGACAATCGAAATCGGCTTATACAATCGGCTTCAACAATTGGAATCGGCATCGACAATCGAAATCGGCCTATACAATTGACCTCGACTATTGGAATCGGCCTCGATACGCAGCCTCGATAATCGGAATCGGCCTCAATACGCGGCCTTGACAATCGGCGTATAAACAAGGCAGGGTCCATAGATGAACAGCCGATCAACCATAATATGAAGATCGGCTCTCGGCCGTGTTCATATCAAATCCGATAGCACGGAGTCATCCGTCTATGGTGAATGAGGCCCACTGATTAGGGTTAACCCACAAGAGAATGATGAGAGTGAGACTATTAAGGCCTAAGGGAATGTCACAGTGCGGACATTCAACCATCATTGCCCATCAATGTGGTCATTTAACTAACATTGCTCACAAGGAGTGGCCCACATAGGGCCAAACATATAGTGGGCTCATGGCCTCATACAAGGTCCTAATACGCATCACTATAGGCCTCACTCATGGACTGCATATACATCACAATGGGTCTCTGTATATGGGCCATAAATACATCACATCGGGCCCCGACACATGGGCTGGGTATACATCATATTGGGCCATAAACATGAGCCTCATATACATCAAGTGGGCTGCATTACATGGGCCGCACCAACGGGCCAACATGCATCAAATGGGGCCACATCATATGGACCGCACCAATGGACCTCATATACACAACAAGTGGGCCCTGCTCACAGGCCTCAAATACATAACATGTGAGCCCTACACATAGGTCTAGAATGCATCACATGGGTCACGTATCTGGGTCTCGAATATATCGAATGGGTCACGCGTCATGGGCCTAATACATAACACAATGGGCCTTACCCATGGACCTAATACATATCACAATGGGCCTTGCCCATAGGCCTAATATGTATCATAATGGGCCTTGTCCATAGGCCATGGATACATCACAATGGGCCTTGCCCATGGGCCTCAGATTCAAGCAGGTGGGCCCCATCATATGGGCCTCGAATATATCACATGGGCCATATCTCATGGGCTTCAATTACATAATAGGTGGGCCTGATAAAACACATGCCTCTAGTGGGCCTGAATATTGATGGATGGCAAGGATAAAACAATTATCATACTGATCCAAAACTTCTGTACTCCCAAGAGGGTTTCAATAGTAGCCGTTCAATCCCCACTGATTTTGCAGTGTGGTCCACCTGATATATGGATGTGCCTCATCATTTTTTTTGTCTCAAGCCTTAGTACAAGCTCACTAAATGAATGGAGTTTCAACACCGGGTCCTTACTCTTACCCGGGTGGTAGACTCCCTGGAGTTTCAACACCGGGTCATGAGTTCGAGTATCCACGGTGGTGAAATCCCACGGTGTGCGTGTGTGGGGTGTGTGTGCGTGTGGTGTGAGTGTGTGGGGGTGTGTGTGCGTGTGTGAAAAAAAAAAGCTCACTAAATGAATGGACGGTTTGGATGTAACATATACATCAACGATGGGTCCCACCGTCCAGCCATCTGGATGATGTGATAAGACCCATACATCACGTGTGGCCCATCCAGCACAAAACAGATGGACGGTATGGCTGCAAAGTATAGACATCACGGTGTGTCCCACAGCACACTGTCCAGGGATGGACGGTGTGGATTAACATATACATTACAGTGGTACTCACCGTCCAGATGGACAATGGGATGAAAACACGTACCATGGGGGACCCTCAGAACTTGGTGACGTCATGTACACCAGCTATATAGCTGGTGTATGGCACTCCAGCCAATCTGTTACCACGCCAGGTGGGTCCCACGTGGGCCACCACATATAACATATTATATTTTATATATATATATATATATAATAGTATATATATACATAATAATATATATATATACACATTACTATATATATATATATATTATTAATATATCTGATGTATATATATAACACACTCCAGCATCCAGAGCAATGGACGGCCTAGATATGGATATCATCAAGGTGGTGGGGTCCATGTCCTCAGCGGACAGACGGTTTGGATACAACCCACACCTCGTGCCAGATCCACAGGACTTACTGACGTCAATACCACGACTATACAGCCGTGTAACAGACACCAGCCAATCCATTTCAACATAGCTGGGTCCCATGTGGGGCCCACCATAACGTTTATTTTCCATCCAATTTGCTCATAAGATTATAAAGGCCTAAATTAAGATGAAAAACAAGTTTCATATAGATCCAAAACTTCTGTGACCCAAATAAGGTTTTAATGGTAGACGGTCAATTCCCTACTGCTTTTGGTGGTGTGGGCCACCTGAGTTCCGTGTACGGCTGATTTTTGGGTGCACCCCATACAAAAAGGGGACCCATCAAGTGCACGGTGTAGATGGTCAACACACATCATGGTGGGGCCCACCGTCCCAAGCCTAGTCCAGCAGCAGGATGCTGCAGCGTCCTCTGGACGCTAGACGTCAGTAGCAAGGGACGTCCAGTCCCTCTGTTATATATTTTTTTTCTCACAATTTATCATAGGTGGGGCCCACATCAGGAGAATCCATTCCGTTGGTTAGATTCCTGGACTCGGGATAGTTCTAACAAGCCCCATATCGAATATGTTTCAATGTGTAGAAACATCATAGCGGCCCCAAACAATTTCTATAACCAAAAACCACTAGTTTCCACAATATGGCCATCCAGAGATTGGATTGGTCTTCATTTTTCGGCTCAACGCCTAAAATGGGTTGGGAAATAGGATGGACGGTGTGGATTGAATATATACATCAAGGGTGTTGTGGGTCCCACACTCCTCCCTCTTTAAGCAGGCTAGGACGTCGCAGCCCTAGACGCTGGCAGCAGCGTCCTTAGCCACCATTTTCAACAGGTGGGTATGCACCCCCTCACCCACGTTGTAATGCATTTCACCACTTATGTTAGCCCGTTTGATGGAGGGCATGGGTAAAATGCATACTTCGTGGTGGGGTCCATCCAGTTGGGCCACAAGGCCTCATCATCACTATAAAAATGAAAGGGAGGGAGAGAGAGACAGTGAGATAGAGGGACCCCACCACTATGGGCCCCTCTGTGCTACAAATCATACATCAAGATGGCTCCCACCACAAGTGGGCCCTTAAGTCATCAAATCCAAGTAAAAATTTATAAATCTAATAATAGAAAGCACCCACCTTTGATCTTCTCAGACTCTTCCTTCCACCGATGCAATCTAGAGCTCCAAGGGGTGGACTTTAACGGTTGAGATCGGCTTTAAAGGGTTGGATTGAGTGGTAGGGAGTGGACCACACAAATCTCTCTCATGGAGCTTACTTGGACGTGGGTTGCTCTCATGGAGCTTGGGAGAAAATGAGAGAGAGAGAGAGAGAGAGAGAGAGGAGAGAGAGGTGATGTGAGTGATGGAGTGATGGGGAGAGAGATGGGTGAAGTGATGGAAAGTTGACTTTTGGGGATGGGTAGTTGTACTTGGGGTGGGTGTGAGTGATGGGAGAGATGTGATATGGTACTTGATTGATTGATGTGATTAATGGGACATTTTCTTGGTATTACAAACGCACGGCATTTTCTTCGAACTGAACGCGGGCCCACATCTCCTGGCCCGGGTATCGCCTCGGCACGCAAGACGGGGCATTGGAACCGCGGCAACGGCGCAGTCACTAGGGTACAAGTCTCGGGTTGAGCCGACTCTGGAATGCGGAATACAACTCAAAATCGCGTGCAAATGCTAATAATAGATCGCAGGTCACTGAAATTCGACCGGGAGGACCACGGAAGCTATGGAATGGTACGGGTTAGGATACGGGTCTTACAAACCCTACCCTCTGATTATCGCCCGATCATTATAAACTTTTGCAAGTGGCTGAGTAAGCAAACAATCTTCTCGGAATCCAGTCATATACGTTCATATTAGGCGTATCTACTTATTTTGATGCTTGGGGTCAAAGTTGGTCAGTTTGAATCAATCTGCTATTTCGATTTTGGCATGCTCGCTAGGGTTGTACACGAGTCAAGCTAGCTCGAAAAGCTCGTTTGGCTCGACTCGATCTAGCTCGGCTTGACTCAGGTCGAATGACGACTTGAGGCGAGCCAAGCTTCATATGACCTAGCTCGTTTTAAAAATGAGCCAAGTTCGATCATAGTGGATCTTGACTCGACTCGACTCAACTCAACTTGAACTCGGCTTAGCTCGAAGCTCGAGCTCGGCTCTACTCGAATATATATATTATATAATATTATATTTTTAAAAAGAAAAGTTAAAACTTAAACCCTACCTTATCCGTCCGTCCCTTTCTTTCCCTTTCCCTTCCTTACCTAACCCGCACACGCCCGAGTCCTCTCTCTCCCTATCTTATGCCCGAGCTCCACAGTCCCCCATCTCTCTCTCTCTCTCTCTCCACTTGGCCATTCCCCCGAGCTCGACTCGTCTCAACCGTACCGCCTACACTCAGCCACTCGCTTGAGCTCTTTCTCTCTCAACACCAACAATAAGATACCTCTATAGCTCTATTTAATATTATATATATTATTAATTGAATTTTTTATGTAGGAGTTGGGTCGAGTGTGGGTTGGGTTAGTTGGGTCAGGTGGCTAAGTTGAATCGGGTATTGATTGGGTCGGGTTGTTGGGTTGAGTCAAGTGCGGGTTGGGTCGGGTTAAGAGCAGGCTCGACTCGACTCGATGTAAGCTTGCCTTGACTCGAAAGGTTTGGCAAACAAGCCAAGCTCCAATGGTAAGCTCGAGGCCGAGCTCGAGGAGAGAATAGACGAGTCAAGCCAAGCTTGGCCCACCTCGACTCGACTTGACTTGATGTACAGCCCTAATGCCCGCACAACAGAAAACGGACCGAGCAACCAACACTCATCAGAAGAAAGAGAAGAGGCAAAAGTCATCTTCATACAAAACTTGTTATCGCTAGAATCTACCAAACATATACGATCATTTATGGAGGTGCACCCACCGATGGACCTATAAAGAAATAGAAAGATGTAGACAACGAGGGTTGCTAATGACAACCATGGACCCTCCAATGCACCGATGCCTAAGTTAGGTTGGTAGACTTGGATCAAAGGCTTGAGTTTGGGTTTTTCTAGCTTACCTTCTTTCATTTATGATGGCTATACTTATAGGGTCATTGGTCGGTTTCAAAACCATCGTATCTTTATGGGATATGCTGGAGAGTCCTTATTTGGATGGCAATCTTCCCCCAAAAATGTCATCGAGCTCACCTTGGTCAGCGTGATCTTTAGTCAGGATCATTCCAAATCCTTCCTTACTAGGTTCGGGGTGGGATTCCCTCTGAATTTTTTATCACACCTCTGGTCGTGGTCAACCTAGTCAGCTCAAGATGTTGGGGAGCTCGTAGCCTAACCTCTTCGCCTTGCGTGTCCTTTGCCCGTATCTGTAAATGTACTTAGTGCGATGACTCTTTCCCTACTGAGCTACACCTTCGAACAACTCAGCTTGGGTCGAGTCGGGGCTTATCTCTTCGTCAGGAGAGTCACTTGCCCTGTCTCTGAGCTCTGTGCTCTGACAACTCGAGACAGAAGCCTGTCATAGTCCTCTAGTCGCTTCGGTTTTGAGGCACTTTCCTCGCGGTAGGCCGTTCTTCCCGTATGATGGACTAATTTGATTTTACCCACAATAGTTGCCCCCCACATCCGAGTTCGACCTGCACGAGTTCAGGAAGTAGGATCTCAAACTAGTCTGAAAGTATGGGAATTGAAATTTAAACTTCGAGCGGTCTGGTCTTTTTTGAATTTTAAATTGGCATGGGTTTGTTGTTTACTGGCAGAGGAGGGAGCTAAAAAAGTTGGAATCCGGCTCAGAAGTTGAAAGGCATGATTATTGTCACAAGATACAAGGGGACATGCATTAATGGCATATAGTCGTTCGGATTCTGGACAAATCACGGGTTGATAGCTATAACCCGAGCCATCACACTTTTGCATGGACAAATCCCTCGTTGCCACGTGGTGGGGCGCGTCAGTCGAAGCGTCACCTCAGGCTCTTGTGTTGACATGTGGCACCGTGTAGGAGTAAATGTGTTGTTAAGGGAACTCTATAAATATGTCGATCCCCCTCTTTCCATTCATTTGTTTATTTTAAGAAGCCTGAGCTATGTCGACTTGCGTCCAACTTTATTTCGATCAAATAGTTTTCACTTCCCAGCGTTTGCCAGTTCCAAGCCCCCGTGACGGCGTATTTTTTCGATACGCCAAAGCTTCTCTTATCTCCTTCTCCTTTCATTTCTTTCTTCTTTTTCTTTTTTCAATGTCTTCTGAGGAGGACTCTGGGGTGGCTAATATCTCTGACTACTTCCAGGAGGAGTCGAATAATATTGTGTCTGACTCCATATCCCGGCTCGTCGTTGAGTCATCCGAGTCTTGTCCCATGGGATTTGCTTCCCCCCCCCCCCCCCCCCCAATCTAGTGAGTTTGGTGACCAAAGACTATTTCTCTCTAACTAGGGTGGCACCACCATCCGAGGCAGTCTGTCGGTCCTCTATTGGCCTCGTATTTACCGTTAACACATTCGTGTCAAGGCTGAGTGTATCTGACCTGCACTCCCTTAGGTCAGAGTTCTCAATCCCCAGCTCGGTGGGACTTTGTCTCCCTTGAGCTGGGGAAGTTCTTAGCCTGTCACGCCCCAAACTCATAAACCGGGATCACAGAATTTCCGATCACTGAATCCGGCACTGAAAGTCTCCGTAGTACCCCTTTCTCAGCTTCCAGCACCCATACACCAGATTCCGATCCTGGGATCCTACAAGGAGGATTTTTAGTGTGATTTTTTTTAAAGGAGCATAACCGCTAGCATAACCAAGTCACAAACAACAACATCGACACCACATATCCACTAATATAATCATTCGAGTACAATGTTGAAAGGGAAATACATAAATAACAAAATCTCCAAAGTGATCTACCACAAGCTCCTGCCTCAATGCTACTACGACCTAGCGTCACCTGCACACAACGGTCATGCATAAGCTTATAGAAAGCTTAGAGGGTAGTGTAAGTGTGTGTGCAAGATAAGTGTCAAACACACAAATATCAAAGTAAGCAGAAATACTAGCAAATCCATATGTCATACAATATCAGAGTATACAATGCAGATCGGCTATGCAAATGCGAAGTCATAGAGAGCCAAATATCAGATATCAAGGATGCAATGCAATATACAATTCCTGACGAACCATGATTACCATCAGCCTCATCTAGGCCATATAAATGTAAAAACATAGTAACCTAAATGCCTTATGCCGCAGATGTGATGCAATTTGCGGTGTGATGAAATGACAAAGCTAGAGCGTGAAGTCAGGATGATAGTACGTAGTATTCCAAGCTGTGGCGTCCATCACAAGGGACTTCTATCCAAACTGGCCCATACCTGATTTGGATAGCTAGACACAATATGGTAAACTCCTAATCTCAGGTTAGTTGCGTACCCAACCAAAATCATGGCCATTGCGAGGGTACACATAATAAATTAGTTGCGCATCACCAGCCCAAGTGTATAGTGAATGAATGAATGAATGAGTAAAATGTTGAGTATGCAACTCCTGCTCAGTAAGTCTACATATCAGTACCGTACTTCTCTAGGATCATCACCAGGGTCTAGTACACTCTACGCCACCTGCCGTCCCATCAGGCGCACAACTGGGTAAGTGGAAGAGACCTCACTATCCGCCTACCAATATCGGCCCGGCTCGTTGATAGCAGACCCATTTATGAGTTGGTCAAACTCAGCCCAACATTGCCTACTCCCTTGGGCGGGTAAGGCCACACCCCCTCCCAACTGACCACGACACAGTGGGAGATGTGGTCTACTGGTATATGGCCCTCATGCGCTCATATATATCCACTCGGTCTAGACGTTGGGGCGTCCCTGGCCTCAGGGGTTTAGGGATTTTCACCCAGGGACATCTATCACGCCCGTATACTAGAATCAAACATTTCGGTGTCCCATTTGGCTATCCACGATATGCCTGTGGAGGCTACGACCCTGATGTCGCTAGGGCGTATGGTGGTCATATCACAAAATGTGGAATGCATGAGTCATACCATCCAATCATGCATCAAACTTGCGCATACCGCGCGCTCACGTGGGGTAACTCCATCTCTCAGGGAGTCCCATAAACAATCAGCCCAATGGCTCATGCTATGCTCAATCACTCCTCATAACAAGCAGTAGATGATGCGTATGGGCATGTATCATGAAGTATACCAAGTATGATTATAATCACATACATCATAGTGGGCGGGTATAAGACGGCCCATGGCCTATATAGGTGAATGGGTGGTGTGCAATAATCACCGACATATGGTGTGCCTCACACATACAATGGGCCTCATACATATAATGGTCATCACACATATGATGGGCCTCTTACATCACAATTGGGTCTCATACAATCATAATGAGCCTTATACAATCATAATGGTCCTCATACAATCACAATGGGCCTTGTACCATCACAATGGATCTCATACAATTATAATGAGTCTCATACAATTACAATAGGCCTCATATAATCACAATTAACCTTACAATGACCTTATACAATCATAATGTTATACTAACACATATTCAGTGCGTATACTAACATAGTCGTAATCAATAATCGGCCTATATATGGCGAGGTCCATAAAAGGACAGCAGATCTAATCCATAACATGAGGATCGGTCCTCAACAGTGGATATACTAAATCCAAAACCACGGATTCTTCTACCTATGGCCAGAGGTGATGATATATCCTCCTCATAACAAGGATGGGGCTAGATGGCTTACTCATGGGCCTAAGAGTGGGCTTCCAGGTTTGGGTACTTCTACTAGCATCAATAGGATAGCCCAATAAGGCGAGATGGATCATACTAATAATAATAGGGGCCCATCAATATGGCTTAGTCCACTGAGGAGAAATGAGAATGAGTCTAATACAATTACAATGGGCCTCATACCATCTCAATGGCTTATATCATGATGTTTTACTAGCACGTGCTCATAGTCGACATTGGTAATCAGCCTATACACAAGGTGGGGTCCATAGATGGACAACAGATGCATAACATGAGGGTCGGTCCTCAACTGTGGGTATAACAAATCTGATAGCACAGATTCCTCCGTCTACGACGATGATGAACTCTCCTCATATTAAGGTTGGGCCTAGTGGCCTACCTATAATCCTAAGGATCCGTAAAAGAGTTCATTCTCCATACTATTATATAGCCCGCTAGATGCCCTAGGGGCCTAAATAAGTCTTAGGTGGACTCCAAGATAAAAGAAATAATCCTACTAACAACCAATGGGGGGCAACATCTTGGGTTAACCCAATGAGAACAGATGGATCATGTAAATGGGGCTCAATGATTAGGGTCGACCCACTTAGAGAATGATGAGAATGGGCCTAACAAGGCCTAAGGGAAGGTCACAATGATGACATTTAACCATCATTGCCCATCAATGTGGACATTTAACCAACATTGCTCCAAGGAGTGGCTCACATAGAGCCAAACATATAGTGGGCCCATGGCCTCACACAAGGGCCTAATATATATCACAATGGGCCTCACTCAAGGGCCACATATACATCACATCGGGCCTTGCCATGTGGGCCTTATATACATCACATTGGGCCTCACACATGGGCCACGTATACATCATAATGGGTCCCATCATATGGGACTCTCATACATCACATCGAGCCTCATCATACATTACAATGGGCTGTACATATGGGCCACACAAATATCATATCAGGCCGCACATATGGGCCACATAAATATCATATCAGGCCGCACCTATGGGCCTCATGTACATCAAGTGAGATCCACCGTCCTAGCTGGACGGTGTGGATAAAACATTATTATTATATCTACACCATTCATCTATTTTTAGAGATCATTTTAGAGCATTACCTTAAAAAAATGAATCATAACAAAAGATCATTTGGACCATACCACAAATAGCAGTGGAGATAATGAATTTCACTGTTAACAATTCACGAGGGCCACCTTAACGTTTATTTTCCATCCAATCTATTCATAAGGTCACAAAGACCTGAATTAAAAGGAAAAAGAAATCTCATATTGATCCAGAACTTATGTGACCCACAAACGATTTCAATGGTAGACGTTCATTCCTCCACTGATTTTTGCATTGTGGTCCACCTGATAGACGTTCAATCCAGCAACTATATAGCTGGGAGATGGACAGTCTGGATTAAAACACAAACCTCATGGTCAGGGCCCACAAAACTGTTGACATCAAAGCAGTGGCTATATAGCTAGTGGGCCAGTCCAACAGATGGACGGCGTAGATAAAACCCATGCATCACATGGGTTCCATACAGATGGATGGTATGGATGAAACCCACAAAACTTTATTGACAACAATACAGCAACCACGGGTTGCTCGTCCAGTAGATGGACAGTGTGGATATAACACATGCCCATATCAGACCACAAACTTGCTGACGTCAGTATAGAAGCTAAGGGCTGCTCGTCCAGTAGATGGATGGTTTAGATGTAAAACAGATGGACGAGTTGATAAAATACATGCATCATGCGGGACCCACAGAACTTGCCAGCGTTAATCCAGCAGCTATATAGCTGATGGATGGTTGGGATAAAACGCATACCTCATGTGGGACCCTCAAAGCTTGCTGACGTCAATCCAGTAGGCTGCTGGCCCACTGTCCATTAGACAGACGGTTTGGATATAACACAAACCTCATGATCAAGGCCGCAGAACTTGTTGCTTCAAACAACAGTTATTGTAACACCCCGAATTTTCGCTATTTTGGATTGGCCAAAAATCCTTTTAAAAAAAATTAATAACTAGCCACATCATCACTTACAGACCATTAACGCTCGAGGTGAGCTTATATGCGACTGGTACCGACAAAGAACCGTACAAATAAGATTGATCAACCGTAGGAAACCAATAAACCCAACCGATTACTTAAACATCAATATTATCCCCATGATTTGTTCACATAAGGCCCAAATCTAACCGACCTACCACTGATTAATCAAGACAATCATAATTAAATATAAGATTTACCTAAAGCCAAGTCAGATATGGCCCGAATCTTGACTAATGGACCAAATCAACTCAGTTACTCTTTTAGCCTAAAACTGATGATTTAGAGTGATCATGACCGAATCACAACTTTCGAATAGGTCATACTGTGAACTTAGTTAATCCATACCTCAACAACTACACCTAAGAAATCTCCCTACCCAATTTATTCCAGAAGTGCCCCGATTACCCAAACAAGTTTTAGATAGCTCGTTAGTGGGCCGCTAGATCCAAAATTATAGAGTAAAGTCCATCTCACTGGGCTTGTGGTCCATCGTAGACAATAGACTCAAAGGACGCCTGAAAATAAACGATTCACATTGTCAAGTCAGCACTTGTAAAGTGCAACTCGCCCCAGCACAGGCCTAAAGTCTGAAATTTTAAAACAAATGGCCCCGCCACTTAAGACAATAAATTAGAACATTTCAGCCATCAGATTCCACCCAAATTTATACCATAGATTGAAGATATTTTCCTGCACTCATCTGCCAAATCTGACCCCCGATCGCGAAACGATGACCGTTGATCGCAAATTCGGCCTTTGCAGTGAATCCCCGCATCCGTTTGCTGTCAAACTTTGCCCAACCCTCCATCGAGCCATGGGACACATGTTCCACAAATCTAATGGGCTAGTAGGCCATCAGGGCAGCCCCAATAACCAGAATGGGCTCCACAGGGCCATTAGAGATAATTACCAAAGTGCAGGGCCAAATGAAATAAATTTCTGGATATTTATATCCAGCCCCCTCTCTCACTCCCATAAACTCTAGCACCTAAGAGAGAAAGAGAAGGGAGTAGAGAGAAAGGTGATAAGGTTGGTGTTATGGGTTTGGGGTGCTTGGGATTTGGAAATCCCCGGACCTACGCCTTCCATTTGCCAGGAACTCCGACCCGATCGCCGAAGGAACAAACCACATTCGATCCAAGGTAAGATTTGGACTCCAATCCATCCATCTCTAATCTCAAGTTACATGCATGCACCTTATCACAACTTCCATGTACGCAGGGCCCCGACACATGAAGTTTGCGGACTCGGCGACGTTAGGACGATTTCAGCGACTTCCGGTCAACAACAGGTGCGGACCATTATCTTTAGGTGGCCGATTATTGTGCCTAACGTGGAATTTAGTGAATGTGTGTGGTGGTTTGCTCCTGCATGTTGCTGAATTTTCAGATTTTATGTTTGGGACTGTAGATTAGGATTTCTCAAAGTTATGGGAAGGGGGTTTAAGCCCCTAACACCCCCAATGTGTGGACTATTGATTTGCATGTGTATTTAGGGTGTAGACACTCAATTTTCCCCAAATTTTGCTGATTGTTTGTTGAATCACTATTGCATGTCAAATATGCTAGGAGTGATGGCATGAAATGTTGTCAATTTGCTGATTTGTTGATTTACTTGCATTTAATTCTCATTATATAATTGAATTATATGATTCATGTTGGCCCATGGAAGACTGAATTGTTGTGTATTGGTGCATGGTTGTCCTTATGGTTGAATATGTTGGAACATGTTGGACATGATCCGTATGGTTTAGCTGAATTTGGTATATTGTTGTCCATGTATTTATATTGCTGAATTGTGCTTATCATGTGTGACTTATTGTTGAATTTGGTGATACATGTTGTTTATTAGTGCATAATCCCCTTATGGATTGGTCGATTAACTGGAATCACTTGGGCGACCTTCCGTTGGACCTGCCCACGAGTAAATCTAGCCCGAATAATTAAACTGTAAGTTGTCGGCCATAGTTAGACTACATGAGACACCGTTCTCAGGCCGGTCAGTTTATGATTCAACTTGTCGGGGTATATTAGCTCACAAGTCAGCCATCCTTGTATGTTAACCCTGTTTGGACACGCCTGTATGAACCCGAACTACCCTAAGACCTTTGCGCCCACTGTCAACTGTGATTTACGGCCCATAAGACTCATGAGCTGGGGATGGTGATATGAGACACTATGCCCGTGCTATCGGCCGACACTGGGGTGACGAGCCTCCCCGTAGTAACCAATGAGCACCTAGACTCGTGAGTCGGGGACGGTGGTATGAGACACTGTGCCCGTGCTGTCGGCCTATGCTGGGGTGACGACCTGCCCATAGTGACCACGAGTAGGACATTAAAGTCCTGATTGTTTTTCGTCTGTGCTTAAGAAACTATGGGATTGATGAACCCACGAGGGCTAAGGATCGTGAGAGTCATACCACCACGGCCATTGTGCCGTGCAATCAGATTATGGCAATGCTTTCACTAAGGGTATTTCAGTTTTCCCAATCTGCAGGATGAATGAACCTAATTAATCAACTGGGCTAACATGTTACATGATTTTGCATCTTCTATTGTGGCGATTCGGCAGTCAAGGTCTCAATTGAGGGAGTGTTGGTCATTGTGATCGTTAGATGTCGTCACTTGAGGGAGTGTTAGTAGTGAAGGGCATACATCATATCATTAAATCATGCATTGCATTAACCACAGTACTTAGGATTCTATGATGTATGTTGTCCACTAAATTTACTTTTTGTATGATAATTTGTGTGGCCTATTGATAATGGTACCACTGAATTAGCCACTCACTCCCACTATGGAACGATGTTCTAAAACACCAACCAGAATCTTTCATAGATGCAGGGTCGATATAGCTGGATACGCTAGAGGATGTGGGCATGGACGGTGAGGAGGAGCGAGCGTACTATCAGACTTTTGACGGTTTCTTTTCATTTATGTTTGGATGGTCTTGGGACATGAGCTAAGGCCTTAGTCATTTTGAGATATTTATTTAGGTGGATCTATTTCCCAGTTGGATTTTTTTGGTACTGTATTTTGGATATCTTACATGTTTAGCGGCCTATATTTATATTTTATGATATTCTCATGCTTATGGTTTGTTAAACTCATCATTGCTTATAAATAAACCCAAATACATTAGAATCCGGGGCCCATTAGGGTATACGTGTTTCCCGGGAATTCGGGAGCCGAGTTCCTACTCGATCCCTGAAATTTGGGGTGTTACAGTTATATACTGCGACTGCTGGTGGACAGTTTGTAAATGATATTCTATTTAGCTCTTATGATTGTCAAATTTTGTAGTGTCAAAATCTCTTGGAATCTGTATCTTGTGTAACTCATCTTCGTATTCAAGATTAAGCAAAGCAAGTACAAGAACAAAAGTCTTTACTTCAAGAACTTCAAGTGTAAGAATAAAAAATTCAAATACATCATCATGTGATAAATCAAGCTTTTAAAGCTTCAACTATGTCAAGACAAAGTGTTTTGCTTTGGAACTCAAAGCTCAAGGTTAAATACAAGTCACAAGTACTTCAAGTTCAAGCTTCAAAGTACTTCAAGTTCAAGCTTCAAAGTACGTCAAGATATCAAGCTTCATGTTCTACAAGATCAACTATCAACCAAAGTGAAGGATGATTCAATGTTTAAATATCAATTATAAGGTATGAATGACCCTAGATTAACCATAGGTTAGGTCATATTGATTGCATACTTAAATTGGGTCACTATATAATTGTATAGGCTTTTTCTCGACTAGTCTTAGCCTATGTTCGACTAGTCCTAGTACTGGCTCGACCAATCCAAGAATTTTCTCGACCAGTCCAAGGTTTGTTACTAATTTTTAGAATTTTTTGTTGGACCCTCGACCAGTCCTGGAGACTGCTCAACCAGTCTTGGAGACAGATCGACCAGTCAAGTGAACAGTGCTCGACTCAAAGTCTAGCAAACAAATTGAGTCCCACATGACTAGTCGAGAGTAAGGCTCGACCAGACGTATAGGCCACTCGACCGGTCATACCAGCCACTCGACCAGTCGTGGAACGGTCTTATCTTATCGCACTCTTTTTTTTTGAAATCTTATTGGTCCTTCAACCAGTCGAGCTATCCTCTGGCCCAGTCGAGTGAATA
This sequence comes from Magnolia changhungtana, assembly GCA_030180095.1. NCBI lineage: Eukaryota > Viridiplantae > Streptophyta > Magnoliopsida > Magnoliales > Magnoliaceae > Magnolia > Magnolia changhungtana. The sequence continues at coordinate 8,469,325 of JASAUF010000652.1, forward strand.
GTTTCTGCACTTATAAATAGAGCACGATTTTTAGAGTTTTTAATAGAATTCAAGCAAAATCAAGACACCACTCTAAGAGATAAGTTAGTGATATTCTTAAGTTATTTAGTGCTCATTTAATATTCTGTTTAATTTAGCTTTTTTACATTTGATTTTGATATATATATATATTCCAATCTTATTTGAAGAAGGGGTTTAAGTTTTCCCATTTCTTGGAATCAAAATTAAATCAAGCAAGCCCAAGGTGATTTAATCTAAAAATCATTTAGAACTTAGAAACTTTTCATAAGTGAGTGTGAACATTGAATATTTATGTTGAACATCTACTTCGAATCGGTTCTACTGGGCTTCGTCAAAGGAGAATATCTTGATAAGTATATTTACATTTCTGTAAATTTCTTTTATAGTTTTTGAGGTTGTGCCAGGAAAATTCTTTCTTTCTTTTTGGTTTGTCTGAGGCAATCCAGAAAACTCAGAGTGTAGGGTTTTTTGAATTGTGTAAGCCCACTTGAAAGACACAATTGTGAAGGTTTTAGGTGAACCTTGAAAAACCTATTTCATAGTAAACGCCAATATCCACTGTGTGAGGATATTGGGAGTGGAGTAGTTGTGTGGCTGCTTTTCAAACAGTTGGTGTACACACAAGTAAACTACTATAATTTCAGGTATTGTGGTGGATGATTGATTGTGGCTTTGTGTGAATGTTGTAATTTCTTTTTAAGCCTTTGTGAGAATGTCGTAATCCTTTTATGCAAGTGTGGGAATGGTGTAATAGCTTAGTTAATTTTCTTTGCTATTTTTATTCTTTATTCTTCTGTATCGGTTTAAGATTTTGACACACAGACCATTATAGGAATCAGGTTGTCCCACCATAAGCCATTGGTTTTTGGTGTAAGGTTGTCCTTAGAACAACATTTGTATCAATCTCTCAATACTTGTACATTTGAGGTTGTTATTCATTTCTGCTTTGTGGCATTGTTTTGTGCTTTATTTATTTATATCTATTTAATTCCGTAGTTAATTTTTTAATTTGGCGTAGTCCTATTCACCCCCCCCTCTAGGACTCTTAGCTCGGCCTTTTCACGGTTGAGATTAACTCATATCCATGATCGGGCCCACAGAACTTACTAACACCAGTCCAGCAGTTATATGGCTGGTGGGACCCACAGATAGACGGTGTAGATAAAATAAATATATCATGTGGGACCTACATCACGTGGGCCACTCACAAATCGACAATGTTGATAAAACACATTCATCATGGTGCAACCCACTGTCCAGCAATCTGGATGGTGGAGATAAAACACATATATCGTGGTGTGGTCCACGATCCAGATGGACGGACGGTGTGGAGAAAACATACATCATGGTGCGTCCCACTCAGCACACTGTCCAGATGGATGGTGTGGATACAAAATACATAAATTAAGGTGGGTCCCACCTGCCCACACGTGTCACACATGTGGGGTGGGCCCACACCTCAAAACAGATGGACGGCTGGAGAAACACATGCATTGAAGGTGGGTCCCACTGTCCAGTCCATTGGACGGTGGATGGATGGTAGGTATAACACACATACCTCGTGATTAGGCCCACATAGCTTGCTGACGTAATACAGTAGCTATATAGTTGGTGTACACCAACCAATTAACGTCCAGGCAGGTGGGTCCCACGTGGGGCCCACCAAATATACATATATATATATATATATATGTATTATATATATATACATTATATTTCTCTTTCTTTTTTTGAATAGTCGCATCCAGGCCCTGGACGGCCTGGATAATACATCATGGTGGGGTCTACCATCAAATGGACAGACGGACGGACGGTGTGGATGATGCATATGTCAGGTGGCCACACCGTCCTACATACATCATGGCAAGTCCCACAGCTGTTAGACGTCAGTCCAGCAGCATCCATTAATGGACAGTGGGGGATAAAATACATAGATCAAAGTGGGGTCCATGCAGGTAGGCCACCCACTGCTGAGATGAAGCTGATATTTGTGTTTTCCCTTCGGTCTGGGCCGGTCTAAAATGAACAGCAAGGGAGGATCCCGGACATAGCAACATCCAACTTGGTGGACGGCATGGATAAAAATACATATGTCATTGGTGGGCCATCAAAATAGGAAAGAGAGAGAGATAGAGAGAGAGAGAGAGAGAGAGAAAACGTGAAGCGGGGGAGCTCTGCCACTATGAGCTCCCCTAGGTGGGCCATATACAACACATACAACAAGATGGGTCCCAAATCATGTGGGCCCTAAATCAAAATCATGATCTAGTGCTATGAACACCCACCGATGGTCTTTTTCTTGAGTTCCTTAGACTCCTTAGCTCCTAGGCTTTGACTTTAATGGAGGATGATGAAGATTGAAGGGTTGGATGGTGAGATTTGGTGGTAGGGAGATGGGCATTGATCTTGGGTTCTCTTTTCTCTCCTTAATCTTTTTCTCTCTTGGTTGCTTGGAAAAATGGCGAAGAAAATGAGAGAGAGAGGAGATGTAAGGAGAGAGGGATGGGTTGTTTTAAGGAAGGGATGGGTAGAGAGAGAGATGACTTTGGGGATGGCTTGTATAAGAGAGGGATGGGTTGTGTACTTGACTTGTGATTGATTGATTGATGTGATGAGTGGTAGAGATTCTCCTGGGATTTGCAATGCATGGCATTTCCTCAAAATATGCGCTGGCCCACAACTCCTGGCCTAGGTATCGCATCGGTTGCGCAAGACACGGCGTTGGAACCGCGGCGACAGTGCGATCGTAATGGTACAAGTCTCAGGTCAAGTCAACTCAGATTTACAGGATATGACTTAGGGTTGCCTGCAGACGCCGATTATAGATCACGGATCGCTGGAATTCGATGGGGAGGATCGCGGAAGTCTAAGGAACGGTAGGACTAAGATACAGGCCTTACATAGCCAACCTCCGAAGGGGGAGGTTGCCTTATATTCCACCTTTTTTTTCTTGTGGCCTTCATCTGCCTCTCCACCCCATGGTGAGAGAGGTCCCGTGTGATCTATAAGTCGCCTTGGGCAGTTAAACCCGAATGTCTAGTGGGCTATCTTCGGTTGTTGCATCCTATGGCAGTTGGTTGAAAATCTCGAGCTCATAGTAAAAGAGCTCATTTACTTGTATCAAACCAAGAGCAGCCCGGGCTCGCATGGTTGGTGCTATTTTTCTTCCTGGTCGGACAAGGGTCTGGCCATTATTCTCAACAACCCTTCCTCTAACAAGGGCTGGAAAGACATGATTTTTTGCTTTGGGAGAGTGGGAGGCTTTAGGGGCGAAGCTAGAGTGTTCGCGATCTTGAGTCCCAACCTCCTTCGCCCTGCCATGTCAGAAACACACTGAGCTGCTTTACTTTGTTGTTTTATATTGTTTTTTTTTTTTTTTCTATACTGATGTCAGGCTTCTTCTCTATAGCTTTTCCCGATCACAACCTAGCCTCTCCGCATATCATCTATATCAAATCAAGCTCACCTAGGAGTGGTCAACTAATTAGCGAGACCACAGACGATTGGTGACTGCCACACTTCTTCACCAGTTTAGCTTCTCACCTCCTGGTTGAGCGGCCAGTGGCTTAGGCTGCCACTGGGGCCACTCCCCCAGCTGCCTAGGCCGATCCTTAGGCCATTGTTGTCCCCACAAGGGCTCAGTCAATGGCTAAAGTTGTAGCGACTGTTGCACCCACCCACAACCCTCTCAGGGATGCTCATCCAAGGGAGGTGGTGGACCTTGATGCCTCCTCTCCATGCACCGAGCAAGCCCGAGCCAAGGTGGTTCGAGACAACAAGGGGGTCTCTGAGCACCAGAGCTCGGCCCCCGAGGACATTATGATGGGGGGCCTCCTCTTCCTCCATCTCCAGGCACCTAGCCATGATGGTGAACTGGGGTGGAGGCTTTGTCCCCGAGGAGGTAGTGAATTCAATGCTCTCTTCATCCCAACCTCCTCCTCGAGGCAATGACAACTTCTCACAATAAGGTAAGTCCATAGTCATAGTGTCGTAGTAAGGTTGTTTTTATTTTTTAATATCTTTCTACTAACTTGTCTTCTCTTTCTCTTGTAGGGGGCACTTGAGTCCCTCACAATTCGTTAATTCTCACTCGACCTAAAGGCCCGGGTCGACAAGGCAAACCAAAAGCTGAGTGTTACTAAGGCCGACTTAGAGGCGAAGGCCTCATAGCTACCGGCAGTCACAGAGGCCCAGATAGCTCTTCATGAAGAGGCTGAGGCACTTCAAGATGCCCTAGGGTTGTCCTCGGAGGAGCATGAGGTTTATGCTTCCCTGTTGGTGATGAAGCGACATGCAAGGCTGAACTGATGGCCAAGGTCATTGAGCTGAAGGCATGGGCCGCCGAGGCGGGGGCCCAATCAATCGAGGCGGAGGTCAAGGCAGCCAAGTGTTGTGTGTCAAATATTGCATATTCTCTCATATTTATATCTTGGTTTTATGAATATGATAATGCTTAATGGTATATTTTATACATTTTTGTATTGCAAGGTGAATCTGAGAGATTGGATTGAAAAGAATGTTAAAAGCATGGGTTTGATGCTTTAAAATCACCAAGGTAAAAGATAGATCTTAGAAGACTAAGATTGAAAAATTCATATGCCAAAGATCCAAGGAAACCAAGTGAGGAATGAAGAGAATTGAAGATTTGAAGTGAAGAAAAGGAATATGTGTGAAATTCAACTAGCCTAAGTTTTGATTCGACTAGACCAAGAAATTTTAGCTCAAACTCTAGCGACATTATCTTTTAAATTCACATGAATCTCAACTAGTCGACGAGCTCACTCGACTAGTCGAAGATGACTCTCGACCAGTCAAAGATTTCTCTCTACTAGTCGAAGATTACGCAGATTTTACGCGGACTGTGTAAATTTGAGGCGGTTTTCGGACTTTTCCAACTCGGTGCGAAAGTTGGAGTTCCCCAACTATAAATAGGAGTTCCTAGGATGCTCCAAGGCATCTTCTAAGGTTTAAGGAGTGGATCAAAAGGGTGGAGAGCCGCCACCAAGAGTTTTCTTCTTCATTAGTTTACTTTTATGCTTTCCTTAAGAGATTTTTGTTTAATCATATCGATGGTTAACTAAACCTCTTAGCTAGGGCTAAGAGGTGAAGCTTGTAGCGTGATTGGTTTATTACTTCATTGATTTCTAGTTTGATTTTAAGGAATATTTTCAGTTTTCTATGGTTTGTTGTGACTCAAATTACAATAGAGCTGCGATAGCTTTGAATATCTTATTTTCCTATTTGAGATTATGGGATTGGTAAATCCTGTTGTTCACCATCGTCCCTTGGGCATGGTTGGGTGATGGAATCACTTTCAATCTTTACAATTCTCCTCCATTGAGGACTAGTTCAATGAGAAGTTCAGAGATTTGATCATCTCTTCTTCCAACTGGATAAGATAGGACTCTGATTCCAGTTGTATTTCCTAAATCAAGTAAGGTAACATCTCAATAGCTACAAGTGGATCCTTGACACCTTAGTTCCCACCTTTCAATTGATAGTTTTAATCAATATCATTCACAATTACTCTCATTTGTTCCTGATTTCTAATTTAGATATTCTTCTAGTTTTAGTTCTAATTACTTTCAGAAACGTACAAGATTAGTCCCTGTAGATTCGACCTCGGTCTCACCGAGTTATTACTACATTGTGACCCTACACTTAGAGTTGTGAACACCGAGGTGGAGGTGAGGTTAATGAAAGCAGAGGTTAGGGAGGATAATGCGGTGGCCATCATATCAGCAAGGGAGGTGATTGCGGTGGAGGCTTACAAGGCCTCCGAGGGCCACGACGTCAAATTAAAAGTCTTCAATGCCGGCTTCTTGAATTGCCAGGAGGAGGTCCAACACTAGTTCCTAGAGCTCGACATGTCGTGGCTGAACGACGAGGCGACAATTGAGGATGTTGCCGATCAAGTCGTTCAAGATGAGTTTCCCGACGAGGTCGTCTATGAGCTAGCTGCTAACAAAGATGACGTTGTTGAGGTCATCCTCAAGTAGGAGGGACCCCCACCCTCGTAGGTCAACTGCTCTAGGCCTTAGTTTATGTAGTTTCATTTGCATATATATATATATATTTGTAATAATACTTCCTTTGAATGAAAGAAGATTATTTTAAATCTTGCTTCCTTTAGTGTGCTCGCTCTTTATGTATGCTTATTCCCCCCCCCCCCCCCTTGAACTGAGCTTGCTCAAGCTCGGAAGTAAGACGATATTGGATTGAAGGGGTAGGACCCTTTATGATTCTTGTTTAGGAATATTTTATCAATCAGTTAGTTCGGTGTTTAACATTTGTGTCTGGGTTGTGCCCCTTTAGTTTGTTTCGTTGTAAGGGTAATGAGCTCAGCCGGAGGGTGCCTTTCTCGTCCTCTCCCTATCCTCAACTTCTTGACCACTGAGTCTTTCACAGTTAGAAGTGCACCTCCTCGGGTTTAGCCCTTTTTCAGGCTCTCTAGCCGTTGTGTTTATCATTTATAGCTAGTAGGTCATCGATGTAGGAAAAATGTGATTTTTTTATTCATAAATTTTTTTACAAGTAATTTAATACCTGAGGTGTTTTATCAACTTGGCACGCTTGAGGTGCTTATTAGAGTTGTACATGAGTCGAGTTAGCTTGGTTAGCTCGCTCGACTCGACTCGACTCACCTCAGCTTGAAATTAGATCAAACTAGTTTTTAAAGCTCGCAAATTTTTTGAGCTGAGCTCGGCTCAGATCGAACCTCAATTTGAATCAACTCGGATTGAATCGGCTCGGTGACTCGGTTATTTTGATATTGATGCTGCTTGTTGAGTGTCTGATGAAATGACTCAATGAAGTTTGGCTTTAAGTGCATACATTCTCCGAGAGATCGACTGGTGGCAAGGAAGGAATGGATATGAAACAAATCACTATAAAAAAAAACTTTACATTATAAAACTGCCTTTATATATTGATTTTGACGCTATTCGTTGAGTGCTTGATGAAATACTTGTAAACTATTGCTACTGTTTTGCATTCCATGAGAAATCGAAGATGCACTCTATGTGTTTGAGAAAATTTTACATAGGCATGAACTTGCTCAAATTGGCCCGAGCTGCTAAGTGAACCAAGCTGAGCTAGCAAGTCAAGCTTGAGGACCGAGCCAAGCCGAGTTTGAGCTGGGGTTAGCTACTGGCCGAGCCGAGCCGAGCTATGTAAGCTCGACTAGGTTTGACTCATGTACAACTCTAGTGCTTATAGAGTTTGATCGGATCAATCTCTACTAATAGTAGACCTTTAGGTGCTCTACATTCCAAGGATGAGGTAGGGTTCACCCCTTTAAGTCCTCCAACTGGTATGTCCCTGGTCGGGTTATACCGATGACTTTGTAGGATCCCTCTCATCTCAGTTCTAGGGCTCATGAGTCAGACTCCTTGGTGCTCATGAAGACCTCTTGAAGCACTAGGTCTCCCACTCCTGGATCTTTGCTGACCCTTAAGTTGTAGTGCCAAGTACCTCTCTATTAGTAGGTGGTGACCCTAAAATGCACATTGTATCTGAGTTCCTCGAGCAGGTCGAGACTTAGTAGCATCTACTTGTCATTTTCCTCTTATTGGAATAGCTTAGTTCGACGTGAGGGCATTTCAATTTCTACTGGGACTATGCCCTTTGAGCCAAAGGCCAGTGAAAAGGGGGTTTCCCCAGTAGTTGATCGCGTTGTTGTCCGATATGCCCATAAGACATGTGACAACTCTTCAGTCCACGCTACTTTAAATTTCTCGAGCTTTGCCTTGAGGTTACTCTTAAGGATTTTGTTGACTGCCTCCACCTGGTCATTGGCTTGGGGATGCCGAGGTGAGGTGAAGGCGTTATGAATGCCGATCTTTTCACAATCCTTGAAACCTGGGATTGTCGAACTGTTTGCCATTATCAGTGATAATGGTGTGGGGTATGTTGAATATGTAGATTATGTTTTTTTTCCAAACGAAGTTGTTCATGTTTTGTTCGGTAATTCGGGCTAAGGGCATTGCCTCGGCCCACTTTATGAAGTGATCGACAACGACAATGGTGAACTTGGTCTGCCCCTTGCTTATTGCCAGGGGCCTGATAATGTCAACTCTCCATTGTGCGAAAGGCCAAGGCCCACTCATCAAGGTTAGCTGCTCGGGTGGCTGTCGTGGCACTACCACAAAGTACTGATACTTGTCATATTTTCTTACAAACCGCTTGGCATCCTTGTGCATAGTAGGCCAATAGTGTCCCTATTGGACTGCTTTGTGTGCCAAGGCTCTCCCACCCAAGTGATTTCCATAGAAGCCTTCATGGATTTCTTTTAGGACATACTCGACCTCATCTGGTCGTAAGCACATTAGGTAGGATAGTGAGAACTATTTCTTATATAAGACGTCCCCTAGTATCGTGTACCGAGTAGATCAATATATGATTTTTTAAGCTTTCAGATTGTCTTTGGACAGCTCACCCTATTGTAGAAAGTGTATGAGGTTCATCTAGCTCGATACATGATTGACAAGGAAAGTTGCTTTTTGATGGGGTTGACTGATGCTCGACTCGGGAAGAAATTCAATCAGGATGGTCCTTGTAAGGTCGGTTTTGATGCTCGAGGCTAATTTGGCCAAGGAGTTCGTGTTGGCTTTCTCAGACTTCTGGACTCGTATGATTTTGTACTTTTCAAATTCCTCGAGTAGTTCGCGAACCCTGGTCAAGTAGGCGATCATCTTTTCTCATTTGGCTTGATATTCAGTGGCCACTTGGTTGATCACTAGCTGCGAGTTGCTATAGATTTATAGCATTTTGGCTTCCATTGCTTTAGTTAATCACATATCGACCATAAATGCTTCATATTTGGCCTTATTGTTTGAAGTTTGGAAGTCGAATCGTAGCGTGTATTGGATATTGACTTGATCGGGCGATGTAAGTATAAGCCTCACTCCGTTCCCTTGTGCATTTGAGGACCCGTCTACGTAGAAGGTCCATGTTGGTTGTGTCGCGCACTGCTCGCTCCCTTCTGTAGATAGCTGATTTGTAGGGTAAGTAAATTTTATGATAAAGTTGGCGACAACCTGCCTTTTATGGCTATTTGAGGTTAATACATGATATCAAATTTGCCGAGTTTGATTGCCTACTTAGCAAGTCACCCCAAAGCCTCGAGTTTTTGCAATACCTGGTAGTGGGCTGATTGGTTAGGACAATGATGGTGTGAGCCTGAAAGTAAGGCCTAAGTCGTTAGGATGATATGACAAGGGACATGGCCAACTTCTCTATCTTTGGGTAGCGCGTCTCTACATCATCCATGGATTTTTCACATAGTAGATAGGTCGCTAGACACCTCCATCCTCCCTAACTAGGGCCGAACTAACTGTTGTTGGTAAAACAGCTAGGTACAATAATAACTCTTCCCCTTGCACTGGCCTCAAGAGCAGTGGAGGGGGGGACCCTAGATAAGCCTTTAGTTGTCGGAACACCTGTTCGCATTCCTCTATATAGGTCGGCTTTTTACTCCATTTTATTTTTGAAGAAGGGCAAGCACTTGTTTGTGGTCGGGATATAAATATGTTCAGTATTGCCACTCTGCCCATGAAGCGCTAGATCTCTTTTGTCGAGCTAGGCGAGCTCATTTCTATGAGAGCTCATATTTTGTCAGGATTCGCCTCGATCCTTCTCTAGTGGACCATGAATCATATGAATTTTTCCAAGTTGACGTTAAAGGCGCATTTGCTCGGGTTGAGTTTCATTTGATATCACCTTAGGATCTCGAACATCTCTCTTAGGTTCACCACATGGTCCTCGACCACGACGATCTTGATGAGCATATCATCAACGTAGACTCTATAGTTTTTTCAATTTTCTTGGTGAACATCTTGATCTCTAATACATTGCTCCAACATTTTTTAATCCAAAGGGCATGACTCGATAGCAATATAGCTCCCTGTTTGTGATGAAGGTGGTCTTCTGCTTGTTGTGCTCGTGCATGACAATCTAGTTATATCATGAATACGTGTCCATAAAACTGAGGAATGCGTACCCAGTGGTAGCATCTACCAGCTAGTCAATCTTCAATAGTGGAAAACTATCTTTTAGCTAGGCCTTATTCAGGTCTGTGTAATCCACATAGACTTGCCATTTCCCACTGGCCTTTTTCACTAGCACCACATTGGCCAGCCAGTTAGGGTAGTATACTTTCTCGATAAAGTTGGCCTCAAGGAGCTTGCCGACCTCTTCATTAATTGTAATGTATCTTTCTGTGTCAAATGCTCATCTTTTCTATCAAACGGGCTTGTGGTCGGGGTTTATGTTCAGTTAATAGACTACAACTCTTGGGTCTATTCCGAGCATGTCCTGGTGACATCACGCGAATACATCAGCCTATTCTCTTAGGAGGTTTGCATTTCTACTTGGAGGTAGGGTTCTAATAACGACCTAATCTGGATTGTCCGAGCTAGGTCAGCCTTGGAGAGCCATACTAGGATGAGGTCTTCCTCACGTGATCCCCTCTTGGTAGCTTCCTCCCTAGGATCGAGGGCAGTGACTTACATTGTTTGTTGTTGTTGCGCCCTTCCTCAGAGAGTTGTCGAGTAACATTGTTGAGCCTCGCGTTGTTTACCCCAGATTCTGTTGACCTCATGCTCGGTAGAGAACTTTATGGTGAGTTGGTAGGTAGAGACTATGGCCCGCATGACGTTTAAGGATGGTCTGCCCAAAATTACGTTACACAGTGAGGAGAAATCCATCACAAAAAAATCCACCATTGTGGTGACCTAGTTGGAGGCTTCTCTTACCATCATCGGTAGAAGGATGCTCCCTTCTGAGGTCACCTTCTCTCCTATAAAGCCGAGCAATGCACAAGCCACAGTCTCAATCTTCCTACTCCCATCTTGTCAAAAGCGGTTGTAAACAGAATATCCGTCGAGCTGCTTGTGTCGACCAACGTTCGATGTACCTTTTGGTTGGCGATGGTCATGATGACTATAAGTGCGTTGTCGTAGGGGTGCCGGATTCCCCCAAGCATCTTCCTCTGTAAAGGCGATCGTGCATGAGTCTATTCTAGATTCCTTCTTGGGGCGGCCGGTGATGTTCACTTGATGGACTCATCAATGATTCTCGCACTCCGGGCATGAGCTCGGCATGCTCGGTTCGAGTTACCACCTCCAGTGGGTCCACCGAAGATGGTGCGAAATTTTTCGATTGGCTCGTTGTCGTTCTGTTCCTTATGCTGCTCCTGATGAGGAACTAGTCGGTCTTCTCTGCGCCTAACAACAAATTTGTGCAAGTATCCTCTCTGACCAGGAGATTTAATCTATTCCCTAAGATCGAAATAGTCCTCTATAAAGTCGATCATGCATGCGTCCATTCTTGGTTCCTTCCTGGGGTGGTTAGTGATGTTCACTTGATGGACCTTATCAGTGATTCTCACACTCTGGGCATGAGCTCAGCGTGCTCGGTTCAAGTTAACAACTCCAACGGGTCCATCGAAGATGGTATGGATTTTCCTAATCGACTCATTGTGGTTCTACTCCTTGCGCTGCTCCTGATGAGGAACTAGTCGATCTTCTTTGCGCCTAGCAACAAATTCGTGCAGGTATCCTCTTCGAATAAGAGATTCAATATCTTCCTTCAAATTGAAACAATCGGTTATGTTATGATTATGGTCACGAAGGAAGTGACAAATTTCTTCATATCTCTTTTATCCGGGTCAGTCCTCATCTTGTTTGGTCACTTCAAGATTCTTTTCTCTTTAACCTTCATGAACACTTGCGCTGGGATAGTATTCAATGGAGTGTATCGGTAGAACCGGTTTTCAAGGACTTGATTGGCTCGGGGAGCGTTACTTTGGTCATCATCTCTTCTTCTTTTGGAGCTCACAATCCCTCCTTATTCTCCTTCCTCTTCCTATCTCTTGCCGAGTTACCCTCACCCTAGGCGTCCTCATGGGCGCCGAATAATTCCTCAGTATTAGAGTATTTCTTAGCTTGGTTAAGGAGGTCGACAAAAGTCGTCGAGGGGTTCTTGCCAAGCAAAAATAGGAGCTTCCCTCGTTTAAGCCCAACCATCATTGTTGTGAGGGCTACTTGGTCAGAATAATCATTTACATGGATGGCCTCAACATAAAACCGGACGATGTAATCTTTTAAGAGCTCATTCTCCTTTTAAATTACCGTGAGAGGGTGAGTTGTTGGCTTCCTTATATCATTGCCCCTGATGAATTTAGTGGCAAAGGCCTACTAAGTTGGGCGAATGAGCAAATAAATTTCGGCTTCATATTTCTATAACACTTTCGAGTTGCATTGATCAGTGTCAGGGAGAACGCCCTGTACATCATGGGTCCGGAAGTTCCATGAAGCCCCATCCACACTCTGAGTGATTCCAAGTGCTCGGCTAGGTCTCTTGAGACCGAGTAGGGTGATATCTGGGGCATCCGGAACCCTGACGACAACTGGGCTTGAATGATGTCATTTATAAACAATGGTTCAGTTTGTTCGAGGAGGGCATCCACAGATGTTGGGGCCTTTGCTTAGTAAGCCTGCTATATATTATTGAGCTACTCCTAAATTTCTTTGATTTCTGCCCCCTAAGGGACTTTGTTTTCTGCCATAATTTCCAGAGCTTTTCCCCGAGCTTGTCACCTTTGATCTAATGTATGACACAGATCTGACTCGGAGAGCTCGGTGGTTGCCGAGGTCTGTATTGGGGCAAGAATAGTCTCCCTAGGTCGGGCTTTCCCCTGGTGTGGCTCGGGGCGTGATTACATCGAGTAGGACTGCTCGGTTGCTGCCTTTGCCTCCTCTTGTTGATTGGGTGGGGACCCTTGTTGCCTCTCTAGTATCCTCATGATACGGTCTACGTTGCTAGTTAAGGCTCCCAGCTAGTTGTCGAGGGAGATGAGCTGGCTACCTTGATTTTAGGACTTCTGCACTACCACTTGTGAAGGTGATTGGGACCGAGGCAATGACTACGAGACCTAAGCTTCATCGAGTTGGGCCCGGTGGGCAGATTTAGCTACAGCCGCAGCCTTCCCCTTTATTTTGGCCGTCGGAAGGAGGACTGATGGTGATATGGAGATGGTGAGAACTTGACTTTGTTGTTGGTTCCTACAGATGACGCCAATTTGTTATTATCAAAATCTTGTTAACAGAAACGATTATTTGTGGAGGTGTACCTACCGATGGACTTGCAAAGAAATAAGAAGATATAGACAATCCGAGGGGGGGGGGGGTAAGGTAAGCTAGGCTGGTAGACTCAGATAAAATGCTTGAGTTTGGGTTTTTGTAGCTTCCTTTCTTTTTTATTCGCGGTGGCTATACTTATAAGGTCCTTGGGCGGTTTCAAAACCATTGTATCTTTATGGGATATGTTGGAGTCTCTATTTGGATGAGAATCTTCCCTCGAAAATGTTGTCGAGCCCGCCTCAGTCGACGTGATCTTTGGCGAAGATCTTTCCAAATTCTTCCTTACTGGGTCTAGGGTGGGATTTCCTCCAGATTTCCTGTCCTGCCTCTGGTCATAGTCGACCTGGTCAGCTTAGGATGTTGGGAAGCTCGCGGCTCTAGCTCCTCGCCTTGTAGGTCCCCTGCCCATATCTGTAGATGCACTCGTTGAGATGACTCTTTCCCTACTGAGATACGCCTTTGGATAGCTCAGCTTGGGTTGGCTCGGGGCTCATCTATTTGTAGGGAGAGTCACTCGCCTTGTATCCAAGCTCTGTACTTTGATAGCTCGAAACAGAAGTCAGTTCCGGTGGTGTTGTTGCTTCAGTTTTAAGGTACTTTTCTTGTGCTTGGTCGTTCTTTCCATATGATGGACTAGTTTGGTTTTTTACCCGTAACAAAACTCAAGTGGTCTTGGATCTCTACTCGTGACTCGTCGGTAGAGTGTTTCAACATTGAAGTTATGAGTTTGAGTCAACATATGGTACATACAAGAAAAAGAAAGAAAGAAAGAAAGCAGGCCATACTACATGAACTTAACATCTCTGGTTTAAGGTGAAATTGGGTCACCCTCATATCATACTTGGATTATAAAAAAAAAACCAGATAATTCAAATCTTAGATGAGCTATACCATCTAAAATCATGCCTTAAAACTAGTAAGCGGATTAAATAGTATATACAAAACACGGTGGGCCTCACATACAACCCGAAATGTTTTAAAATTTGAGTGTTCCCATATTAAAAGGTCATTCGGTTGATGGTAAATGATTGCACATTGTAAAGAAAGATTGTTTGGTTGATGATAAATAATGGCAATTGAAATCAATATAAAATGAAATACAACAAAAACATGTAAATTATATCCTCTCAAAGGGCCCATAATCAGATGTAAATGCTAAAATATCATCTAATATTAATTTAAGGTATTAAAATTGGTTTAGTTAATGCATTTCAATTATAGCCGTCCAAACAAAAAATCTAAATTATGATGTATTGTAATTAGATTCCAACTTCACATCTATTTCATTTACCATGTGATTTGGATTCCAGTGTCTTTCAGTTACAAGAATCCAAATAAGCCCTAACTGTCCTCTGTACTGTGGCTCACCTGAGCTTCAGATCAGCCAGATTTTTGTGCTACAGTGAGAAATGTAGGGACATCACATGATGGACGGACTGGATGTCAATAAAACATTTACGATGGGCTCCACAGGTGGATTCGTAAGCTAAGTTTATCCTAGATACGTGTGAATCGGGATTCGGTGTCGAACATGTGTTCTAGACGATTGCCGTACGCATGCAGGCGAGGTGCTCGCGTGTATGCCGCGTCTGGAGCCGGCGCTTGAAAGCGTGTCTTAACCATCAGACTGCTCTCTTGCACATGCCCGAATTGGAGGGCAGAAGAAAAGTGCCCCTTCCTTGTAGCTAAAGACCGAAATCCAGATCTTCCTTGTGGCTAAAGACCGAAAATCCAGATCGAGAGAGAGAGAAGCGAAAATGTCGAGCGACAGTAGCGATGAAATGGACGAAGACGAGCTTCTTCAGATGGCCTTGAAAGAGCAGGCAGAGAGAGATCTCAATTATCACAGACCTCCTTCAAAGCCTTCCAAGCCCGTCGTCAACCTCCTCCAGCCTCCTCCTACTAAGCACCACCCGAAAAACTCTAACCCTACCACCACCACCACCACCACCACCACCACCACCCCCCGTCACGACGACTCTGAGGTCGAGTTGCTCAGCATCTCCTCCGGGGATGAGGATTCTTACGCTGGCGGGGACTACGCAGCTGCGCAGACTCGAGCCGGTGCTGCTGCTCCCCGGAAAGGCGGGAGGGATGATACTGGCAGCGGCGGCAATCGGAGGTGGGATGGCGAAGAGCCCAATTGCTGGAAGCGAGTCGATGAGTCCGAGGTATACCTTGTCTTCTCCTCCTCCTCCGGCCTTGAGATCTTGTGGTAATTTGCTAGTATGATAACTTCCACCTTTCATATGCGTGCGACATCCAACCCATCCGATTGGTTGGCACCATCACGAGGATCAATCTGTGCAAAAATCAGCCACATCCGTTCATCGAGTGTGTACCACACTTATTTTGCTATTTATCAATGGACAGACATTGTTTTTATGGCGTTTGTGTGGTATACCCGATAAATACACGGGGTTTGATTTTTGCATTGGGAGATCCTTATGGTGGGGCCAACATATTGGAAGGGTTGGATGTTGTACCTGTTTAGTAGGTTGGAACTTATCTGCTGGATGGACTGTAAACTGTGATCCAACTGGTTGGGCTTGAGGCCTCTCTCTCTCTCTCTCTCTCTCTCTCTCTCTAGAGCTTGGCTAGGTGCAAACGTGTGTGCAATAAAGCTCATGTACGCTCTGCACATGTGTCAACATGGTATGATAGGTCCAAGATCATCAGAAAGGAACCACTATATTGATGTCTGAGCCAAAGAATCAGGTTGATCCACTGGTCAGGTAGGCCACAGTTTACAAAACAAATGTACGACCCTGAAAAACTTGGCTGAAGTTTTATAACCCACCAACCTGTTTCCAATATCAGAGTCCAGATACTAAGTGGACTAGATTAATATTTCAGAAAACATGTAGAAGGTCGGACCAACCTGATGGATGGATTGGATCTTACACCTATGTGCCATGCTAGCACATGTGTGGTGTGTACGCGATCTTTATTGCACACATGGGTGCTTAGCAAAGGTCATATCACACACACACACAAACACATACTATAAAGCTCTTGTACATGCCAATGTGTGCCAACATGGCACATACGTGCAAGATTGGATCTCACACTTATGTGCCCATGCTAGCACACGTGTGGTCTGCACACACACACACACGTGCGTGCATACACATACACACATACAATGAAGCTTGTGTACATGCCAAATGTGTGCCAACATGGCACGTGTGTGTGAGATCTAATCCATGTCGGAAACACAAACCTGATTGGGTTTCTCAAGAAATTCCTAGAAAATAGGAATCGAACTTTAGTGCAAGAGTGAGAGGTCAGTGGTGCTTATAGAACTTGTAGTCGGGTAAATCCCTTATAAATAGGGCTTGTAGGGGGATGTCTTGTGGTATGACCAAAAAAAGAGAGGTGAGAGAGCTCGAGTGAAGTGTCTCTATGGCGTGAGTTTAGCAAAGTTCTTAGGTGGTGCCGACTGCCGACTTCTTAATATGTGGTGTGAATGCGAAAAGTCCGGTGATATGTGGTCATTTGTGGACACAAGTGTGGCTGGCACAGTCGGTTATGGGAAGGATTTGCCCAAACGTAGGCACCTCTAAGCTAAGCACAAGAATCACAATGAAGTAGAAACAGTAAAAACTTTCATTCATTTCCAAGGTGCATTGATACTACTCATGTTAGGCCCTTAAAAGGGCTTTGAGACCTACAAAGAAGGAAGGTTCTTAATGTCATTAAGAACTAATGACTTATTGCAAAAATGGAAAAGTGAATAAGAAAGATGCTTAACGGATAAGAGATATCTAATGAGATTTTACTGCATAGCTAGCTGCCTAATTAGGAGGCGTGGGCCTCCTTATTGATGGGCCAGCTGTGGGGCTTGGCCAGGCTTGGCCCATGGATTTTAGGCCCAATTCAACTTGCATCAATCCTTCCCAACTTAAAAGAACTCGACTCCGGTGAGTTAATGAGATGATATTGCTCATAGAGGTCAGGATTTAGGCATTGGAAGTTTGTAGTTGTGATCCCTATTGCATCGTAGAGAGGTTGTCCCTGCCAATGGATGAGAAACTTCTAGCAACCACCTTGATGTGTGGAGACGATCTAATTGTTGAGAACATCAATGATTATGTCTGTAGGTAGCAAAATGGTTGGAAGCGTGATAGTCTGTTTCTTGATACCATCATCAGAATGGTGCCTATGATAGATAGAAAGATGTAACACATTGAAAATATGTCTGCTAGGTAAATTTGGTGGGAGATCTAAGACATAAGCATTGACACTGATCTTCTCTATGATTTTGAACGGTCTTGCATTACGAGGATCCGGGGGGTAACCGTTTAGGATGAACATGTATCATAACCATGTTGTTTTCCACAAATTCGACAAAACAATGTCTTGCATCCACATGTTGCTTATAACTATCATTACTTGCAAAGATATTGCGTCAAACTTTGTCATGTACCTGCTGCATACGACGGATGAGGTCATTAGCTTCTGTGCTTGGTTTTGACTCTTATGGGTGGAGGAACCAAATTGATTGGAAGAAGTGATTGTATAGCAATTAATGTTTCAAAAAGTGACATCCTTGTGGACTTGTTGACTGAGTTATTATAGGAAAATTCAGCCATGGGTATTACTAGGTCCCACGTAGCTATACGATCGTAGACAAGACATTGTAATAACTTGCCCAAGCTACGGTTGTTCACTTTCGTATGACAATTGATTTGAGGGTGGTAGGCGCTAGATAACCGAAACTTGGTTTTTGTTGCTATGGCGCTACCTAAAGAGTTTTCCAAAAATAGCTCATGAACTTGGTATCGTGATATGACACAATTGTCTTCGGAAGCCCATGAAGACGAATAATCTCTTGAAAAAATAATTGAGCAATCTTGAGAGTGTTTGTTGCATTTGGACTTGGTATGAAATGCGCCATCTTTGATAATCAGCCAACCACCACAAATGCTAAATCAACTTTTCAGGCGGTCTTTGGCAAATCTAGAACAAAGTTCATGTTAAGATCTTCTCACGGGGCATGAGGGATCGGTAGTGGCCGATACAATCCTTTTTTTTTTTTTTTTAAAAACCCTTAACGAGTTGGAAAACTCTGCATGACTGACAAATCTCCGTGATTTCTGATTTTAGATAAGGCTAAAAGTATCTATATCTAACGAGGGCTAGGGTCTTATCACGGCCTAAGTGACCACTACATCTACGGGTGTGTAATTCTTACATGGCAGGTAGGCAAAGTTGTGTCCGCCAAAACAAGTTGTCATCATGAATGCTGAAATGTGGGTATCTCGCATGCTCTCCACTATGAATGTCTGTGTAAATATGTTCGAAATTCTTATCTTCTGCATATTTATGCCGTATCTCTTCAAACCTCGGAACAATGATGAACATCAATGACAATAAATACGCATGATAACTCAAGACATCAACAACTTGATTGTTCCTGGAAAACTTGTGATGGATGATGAAGGAGAACTTCTATGGGTAAGCGTTCCACTTGACACGATGAGCACCCATCTTTTGCTGAGAGTTTAGATACTTGAGTGCTTCATGATCATCGTATATGAAAAACTCCTTGTAGACGACATAGTGATTCCAATGAGAGAGCTTCTCGTTGAAAAATGCTATTGGATGGCCCTCCTGATTGAGAACTCCACCAATGCTGATGTTGGAAGTGTTGCAACTCACCTCAGATACCTTCTCAACGTCCGGAAGGCTCAAAACTAGAGCTTTGATCATCTTATGTTTGATCCCATTAAATGCTCTTTTTGTTGCACTTGTCCATCGAAGCTCTCTTTGTTTCATGCAATCAATAACCAGAGCCATGATGCTGTCGATGTTTCGCACAAAACATCTGTAAAATGTGGCAAGGCCATGGAAATTACGAACTTCAGAGATAGTGATAGGTGTCGGCCAATCAATAATGGTTGCCACCTTGATGGGTCCACCTCAACACCTTGTGACGAGACGATGTATCCTAAGAAGCTCACATGTAATAATGGTGCACTTTTTAAGGTTGATGTACAAGTGCTTGTGGTGAAGGACTCTGAAGATAAGACTTAGGTGATAGAGGTGCTCATTCATCGACTTTAGATAATAATGTTGTCAAAGTAGACAATGACAAGTCCAACATATCATCCAGCTGAGGAATGGAGAAGCGGTACTTCACTGTAATTTTATTAATAACTTGGTTGTCCATACACATATGCCAACTTCCATCCTTCTTGGGGGCAAATGAGGGTTGACACAACACATGGGCTTAGGCTCTCTCGGATGCAACCATTTTTTAGCCATCATCAACTTGACGCTTCAACTCGGCATGCTCAGTTGGACTCATTTGGTATGCCGGTAAGTTAGGTAAGGATGCTTTGGGAACTAAATCTATTACATGCTAGATATCCTGCAATAGAGGCAACTCTTCAGGCAGATCATCAGGGATTAAATCTTGGAAGTCATGAAATATGGATTTAACTTCATTAGGAATAGGCTCATTCTGATCAGTAACGAGCTCTTTACTTGTTTTGTAACTAAAGTGGACATTATGCCTTTCTCCTTGCTCTCTTCTTTGAAGTTCCGTATGGTGAGAACACTGGAGTTGAGAAGGGCAAACAATGGGGACATAGATGAAGGGGATGACATAGGCTGCAATGGATGAAGGTGGGTTCGAAGACCTCCCCTTTTGAAATTGTGTTAGCCTCACCGTCGTTTTGTACCTTTCGATCAAAGAGGCAAGGTCGACTGAGAAGGATATGGGTAACATTCATTGGAATTATGCCAAATGTCATCCTTATATATGTTGATTTTAAAGGACTTCAAACACCTTCGAGTTATGGGGATGATAGTGTCATCAACCCACACAATCCTATATGGTTTTGGATGCCTTTCAGTTGACAATTTGAGCTTATCAATACCTCTGATGAGATGATGTTTGCCGCACTGCTGCTATTGATGATCGTGTTACATAACTTATCCTGGCATTTTACCTGTGTATGAAAAATAGTGGTCCGTTGCTAGTCATCCCCTTCCTCCTCTCTGGTCATAAGGAGGCGGCATGTGATATGAGTGGGGCCTTCAACCTCAACGTCAACCGTGGTTTTAGCATGGGGGTTCTTGGGTTGTGATGCATGCTCTATATAGCGTTGTTCTATCTTAATGTGCTCATTGTAATACTCATGCCCGTCCGGGTAGTAGGGGTCATCCTCTTATTGCAGTAATGGAGATTCTTGGCTTGTGGACACTTATTAAAAAAGTTTCATATCTATTCGCAACAGTAACAACCAACACCCCACTGTTATCGCCTATGGGGGGATTAGGATTAGGACCTTGCTGTCTGGTGTTATGTCCCTGCAACATTGGTTTCCTTTGGTATGAATTTTGCGGTGGAGGGCGTTACAAAGGTTGTGGTTGCCTTACAAGTGGAATCTGCATTTGTGGGCGTGGTT
The DNA here is from genome assembly GCA_030180095.1 of Magnolia changhungtana. Classification (NCBI taxonomy): domain Eukaryota; kingdom Viridiplantae; phylum Streptophyta; class Magnoliopsida; order Magnoliales; family Magnoliaceae; genus Magnolia; species Magnolia changhungtana. The sequence goes on from JASAUF010000652.1 coordinate 8,489,906, forward strand.
GAAAATGTTAGGGAGGTGGTCGGTGGTAGCCTTGTGGTGGAGTCCGATTAAGGTGTGGATCCGGATCTTTCCTTATAGAAGGTTCCCAGGCTGATAGCCAAAGTGCTAGAGAGTGCTGTCGTAGCTATTGTTTAACAAGTTGAGCCTTCTGATGAATACTGTTGACTGACTCAAAATCATACATGACCATCTCGTGCTGGATCTCTAGGCGTAATTCTGCCCAATAGTGGTTAGCTTTTAGTTGATCTGTCTTTGCAAACTTACAATAGACAAAAAGCTCATTGAACTTCTTAGTTTAGTCATCTATTGATAAAACTTCCCGTTTGAACGCAAGGAGCTCTTGGAGAAGGGTATCCATGTAGTCTAAAGGCAAGTACTTTTCAGCTTCTCTCTGATGTCAGCCCATTTGGTGATAGTAGGGCAACCCATGGTGAGATTGCTGTTATCAATGCTTCACCACTAGATTCTTGTTGGGCCCTTTAGCTTGACCTTGACAAAGGCCACTTGTTGTGCATCGTCTATGTCGTATTATTCAAAATAATCTTCAAGCGTTGTAATCCAATCGATAAAAGCCTTTAGAACAGAAGATTGTTAATGGGCTAAGATTCTAGGTTCTAATGGGTTGGTACAAGGGCTGGATTTGGACTGTTAATGGGTTGGATTTTGGGCTTTTAATAGGCTGGGATAAAGGCTGGATTTGGATTGAGGTAAGGCTGGTTTTCAGGGCTTTTAAAAGGTTGGAATAAAGGAAGGATTTTCAGGCTTTTATTGGGTTGTAATAGGGGCTGGATTTGGACTGGGATATGGCTGATTTTTGGGGCTTTTAATGGGCTGGAATAGGGGCTGTTACTGAGCTGGATTTTGGAGGGTAGATGGCTAATGAAATTTCGGTAATATCTCCTTGTTAATTGGACGTTTGGGCTTTGTAAAAAGAAAAGTTGTGCTAATATAAATCTATGCAAGAGTTGGCGCGCTTCATAATATCTGCATAAGTTCCCAAAGACTATATATTCCTAGTAATGTTGTTCCATTACTTTCTTTTTTGTGCTGTTATATTGATATATTGATGACGCAGGGAAAGATGACTTGTTCATTCATTAATTTATTCTTCATCATCGTCATGGCCTTACCCAGCTATTTGAGGTTGGAAAAGTGATCTGTAGATTCATATTTTCTATAACAGCTTGGTCGTCGAGTACGTGAAATGCGGGAGACGAGAGCAGCGCCTGTTACCCAAACCATGGAGAGGAAAGGGTCAACATTGGGTCGAAAGGGGTTTACCAACTTAAATTCATTATCTCGTGGGCTGGAATTTGTTGATCCATTAGGACTGGGGTAAGCTTTGCTATTTTTGCTAATGTCTTCGTTTATTCCTTTGCATCCACGTGGATGATTGCTGATATCAGTAATCAGTAATCACTTGATTAGTTGCAGGACCCTTCTAACTAGGTTTCGCTGCCACGATTCCCCACTTCGAAGTCTCACTCCTCTCCTGCTTCCTACCTATTTTATACTTGTTTACATTTTGAAAGATACACTTCCCCGCTCCCGCACCCAAATATGTATATGTTGTGGCTTCACTTCATGCTTCGTGCAACTATACTTTCTTCTATTTCTTCTACAGAATTTATTAGATGTATACAATTCAAAGCAAAAATTAGGTCCAGAATTAAAGTAATTCAAGAAAAAGTGCACGTGCCAGCTTTGGGGTACACAATTCTCTACAATAGTGTCATGCAATTCTTACAATTCCCCAAATTGAATAAAGAGGTTTTGAAAGATTACAATAGTCATATAGTATCATAGTTACTAGAAAAAGTAGAATCGCTCTTCTAACACTAGGAACAAAAAGCACAGAAAAAAACCCTAAAAAAGTTTGCTCATTCAATGAAAACAATCATGGCTCCAAAACCATATGCTTGGTCTTGCAAACACCACTTACCTAATTTAATCAAAACACCACTTGTTGCTTCCTAAGATGATGATTATTATTATTATTATTATTATTTTATAACTCGAAAGAGTAGATGAATTACTCTTCCAACACTAAGAACAGAAAGCAAAGAAGAAAACCCCAAAAGTTTGCTCATTAAATGAAAACAATTAGGGCTCCAAAACCATATGCATGGCTTTGTATATATAGGTGTCGCAAACTCCAGTTACCTAATTTAAATAAAACACCACTTGTTGCTTCCTAAGACTAAGAAAGTTTTTGCTTCTTCTTCTTCTTCGTTTTTTAAAGGAAACTAACAACTAATAAAAAGAAAAAAAAAAAAGAAAATTGTGCTTAAAAACACACACACACACAAAAAAAAAAAAGATACACTATGGTGTCTCCTATTTTTCGATAATTTTTTTTCAGAATCTTTGGCAAAAAAAAAAAAAAGGCTGATATGGGTCTGTATTGTCTGATACATGTCTGATATGGTTCCATACCCCATGTATCGTATCATTTTTGGGCCTGGCCGATATGCCCCTCGATGCCAATTTTTAGAACCTTGCCTATGAGCTTGGTGGTTTTAAGTTTCTTCCATGGCCTTTTTCCAATAATTGGTTTGACAAATTGACAATGGTTTGCTGATGAGTCTCGTACTTGTTGCTTCTTGAATCTTCTTCTTTACTTTCTCTTGGATATGTTCAGCAGGAGCATTGACACTATCACTAAGTTTACCTTGCATTGGTAAAGGCTCCAAGTCAAGGACTTGATTTGGTACACCACCACGCAGAATCTCAGGAGATTTCTGGTGTCCCCATCTGCCGATATATCATATGCAAATTTTCCTTGTGGTAGAAGTTAATCATAACAGATGCACTTATGGCGTTTTCCATCTTGGCGTGCATTATCCTTTCAATGTACTTCTCCCACCTCCTCATTCCAACTCTCCTGAGATCAGTGAATGAGAATCCCCATAATCCTTTCCTCTGAGAAGGCCAACGAGTGATGGTGCGAACATTATTTCCTCATTTAGGTGAGGGAGAGAGACCTTGCCTCTAAAAAATGTCCAAGAGCATGCAGAGTAAGAGAATATTTCCCAAAGCATGTTTTTTCAGTGCTGTTAAATTTTTACTTGGGTGAAATAGATCGAGAGTAATGTTAATAGTTGTGTAGGTTAGACTTGAGCAACAGAGACATATGTTACTAGTTTTTATATGTTGAGGTTAAAATCGTTTCATTTAGCAGATTATGAGTTACTTTCTATATTGTTACTCTTTTGTTGTTTGTTCCCATTACCCATTTCTTTATGTTGCAAATTGGCAGGATAATAGATAACAAGTCATTAACATTGATCAATGATGCTTCAGAAAGTTCTCCAGTTTCTAGGGACAAGCCTGATAAAGATATTCTGGATCCAAGCACTCGTGGTATTCCAATTCTTCTTCCATCATGTTTCTATGTTACATAATTGGAACTTCAGCTTTTGTGCTTCATTTCATATTATGGTGCTTGGCTGGGTATACTGTTATCAAGCATTGTGATTGTACTACAAACCACATAGCTGCATAATCATAACTTATATATTGTCATTTATTCAACTTGAGTTTTCAGATACCTCTTAGACTGTCATATTTCGGTGAAGGCATTCTTGAGCTTGAATTCTTTTGTTATCGGTACATATTCATGTACAAGGAAAATCGGGCATTTATGCATCCCGCGACCCTTTTGCTTGCATGCAAGTCGCGCCGCCAGTCATGCATGCCGTGCGCATGGCAGCTCCACTATCAGGCACGGCCATACATAACATAGAAATCACACTTGGAAAGGGTGGACAATTAGCTAGAGCAGCAGGTGCTGTAGCGAAACTGATTGCAAAAGAGGGTAAATCGGCCACATTAAGATTACCATCTGGGGAGGTCCGTTTGATATCCAAAAATCAAACGAAATGTTTGAAATTTCTATCCGATGTAGTTACAATTGACCCAAATGATCAAACAATTCAAAATAAATCTATCGGAATAGAAGAAATCCCTTCGTCGGGTGGTGCTTGTGTGGGGGTGTGCCACCAGAAATTGGGCTTGAAGCTCTCGCCTTACTAACGAGCCGACTGCTGATGGCTATTGGTCACGACTAGTACCAAAAAGCTCCAATGAGGGTTCATATTTCACATGGAGGAGTGTGCATCTTTACGTTGGGTGTTCTTCTGTCATGCAACTTGGCGGCTTTGTAGGTTGGTAGGTAAGGTATTCCGTATCGGTAACGGTGGCTGTAACGGTCACCACCATTACCGATATGGGTCATAACGGCCGATACGGGGGCGTAACGCGGCAGAAAATCCATTGATAACTTCGTGAAGATTGCGATCGTGAGAACTTTACCACAGTTCTTGCGAAGACGATCGGAACTGCGAGATCGATCGGAGCTGTTATAGAGTCCTGAAGATAGCTCAGTTGAGTGGAGGGAGAACCATGGAAGCGGATGTGACAGATAGAGAAATAGAGGGGGAAATAGTACAGAGGGAAGATCAACATAAGCAATGGCAGACCATCGAACGGAAATCCAGGAAGGGCAAGGAGTTGGACGAGAGGGCAAAAAAAATCGCGTCCTATCCCATGCTTTTCGTCAAAGGCTACCCAGATGGGTGGCTTCTGATCAATTTTGTGAGAGTTTTTAGGTGTGCGGGGGCGGTGATGGACGTCGTCCTACCTAGAGACAGGGTTTCGGGGCATCTCAGAGGCTTTGCCCTCGTTAGGATGAGCTCCAAAGAAGAGCTGGGAAGAGCTGTCCAGATGTTGCATGGTGAGAGATTTGCTGGAAAATCGATGTTAGTTTAGAGGACGAGGTTTGGCCCTGAACGGCTGGAGCAGAAGAAACTTGTGGGATCGGAAAAGGAATCAAAGAAAAGCTTCGAAGCTGCAATGACTACAAATAATCTGAAATCTGGAGCTCATACCCTACTACACTCTGGTCAATCGTTTAAGGAGGCCTTGCTGTAGACAGCGGGACTGTCTTCGACAAGCAGTCACCAATCATCGCCAACCAATCACCCCCAGACTGCTGATAAACGATCGGATCCAGAAGCTCCTAAAGCCATTGAACTTGCCGATCCACACATGATACGCATAAGTAAAGAAAGGCTGGATTGGTCCAAGATGGAGTTGCAGAATACGGTGGTTGTGAGCATTAGAGAGGGCGTCTTGATTACGCAGGTTCGAAAGTGGATTGCAGAATGTTGTGGCCTTTGTTCGACCAACTACTCCATCAAGCCAATCGGTTACAACGATCTATGGATTAGGGTTTGCCCGGGAGTTAATCCAGAACTACTCACAATGGTAGGTGTATTGCATCCTGAGGAACTGATTGTGAAAGTTCAAAAATGGAACGAATATTCCTTATTTGGAATGGAAGAATTCTGGGTCCTTATTTGGGGGGTCCCGCTCGAATTATGGTACAATGAATTTTTTATTCAAGCCATTACCAAGATCAGAGCTCTGATAGAGATGGATCTGAAGACGAAGTTGGGGGAGGAAATGGCTGTGATTAGAGCTCGGATCAGAAGATGAAAGGGAGATTCGTTGCCGCTCCAACTTCAAGTCCTAGTGGAGGGGAGAGTGGTGGAGCTACCTGTTCAAAGAGAGATGAAGGAGGAACTTCACCTGAGATGGGGAGATTTTTGGAAGTTGAAGGAGAGGCTGTCTCCCCCATTTTAGGCGAGGTCGGATGCTAAGGAGGTCCACTAGAGGGTTTGCTACTCCTCAAGAGCACGGGACGCCTCTCCCATAGTTGGCGCTCATCGGTAGTCTCCCCGTACGCGTGCCCCATGCTAGTGCGACACACGTGCTCTAGATGCCGAGGGCGTGTTAGTCACGAACGATCGTCCCCAGGCCATCGAGACGCGCGTGTCGTCCTGGGCGCGTGCTCAGCTCCCGAGTGTGACACGCGGTACTGTGTCTGACCAAGTCGCGTGTTCGTCAGAATTTTCTACGGAAGATGTTTCTTGAGAGACTACGTGTGCCTCATCTCTAGGTGAGCCACGTGCTTCGTCATCGTGCGAGACACGTGGCGTTCGTTGTACGCAGGTTTAGACGTCTCGCGTTGGGAGAGATAGGGCGTCACCCACGCAGCCGACACGTCTATGTGCATCATCTGAGGCGTCCAAGTGGGCGATAGACAGCCCGCCACATCAGCTGGGGACCGATGCTACTCTTAACACAGCGGTTTCAAGCCCGTGGGGGTCTAATGGCGTTGCTGGAAATGAGTGTCTTCAGACCTTTGACAACTGTCTCAGGATGGTTGGATCCGAGATAGGCCAGGAGAGTGGCTCAAGTACGGATGGTCCGATCCGGCAGTTCACTCTCAATCTAAACCTTTCCCCCCAACCCGATCCTAACATTGATCGGTGCCTTTTGCCCATTCCTGTAGCTTCGTTAGCACACCCGTTCTCGCGAGCGACCAGGATTAGGAGATCTCCAGTTCGTCGAAAGTTAATAAGGGACAAGGTGCAGGGTGATGAAATCACCGAAGCATAATTTGAAAACGTCTCTTGGAATTTGGATGGCCCAGACTCGCCGACTTCCATCCCATCCTCCTCGCTCTCTCTTAGGGATGCTTTATTCGATCAAGACCTGCTGGCCCTGTTTCAAGATGAGATCGGGGAAGACATTTTGGAAGCGGAACCGTTACAGATTCGCACAGGCAGGTCTCCAGCGAAAGAGGGAGTTTAGAGAAGAAGATGAACGAGAATGGGGTAAGAGCGAAACTCGTAGACACTATTCACAAGAAATAATGGGTGAGGAATGCGATCGGGCATGTGGGTAGGGCTTTAGGTCTATCATTCGGGGACTGCCCGCAAGATTTCATTGCCTTGTTTCATTGTGTGGAAACACGAGGGAGACCAATTGCAAAACCCAAGTCCCCTAGAAGACGCCTTTTCAAGTCATGTAGCAATGGGGAATTGTGGCGATTGGCTGAGAGATCAGGAGTAGAAGACAACAGAGTGATGGGTGCAGCGTTTCAGGCTCCTTGGGCTAGTGGTGTGAGTAAATGAAGATTTTCTCGTGGAATGTGAGGGGAGTGGGCTCTAAATAGAAATGAAGGCTTATAGAGGAGGCGTGCGGGAGGAGAAATCCTGACGTTATATGCTTCCAGGAGACCAAGATTCAACACTTTGATGCTTGGATTCTGCGGTCGCTGTGGAAAGTAGCTGATGCCAACTGGGTGACTCTGGATGCAATGGGATCTGCGGGTGGAATTCTCATGGCGTGGAAGCCCGCTCAATGGAAGCTGGAAGACAGCTGCTCTGGAAAATTCTTGGTTTCGATCATCCTTCAAGACAAATCGTCGCAGTTTCGCTGCCTCATCTATTCGGTTTATGGCCCATCCTTGGATGCTCGTCGGCAGGAGTTCTGGGAAGAACTTAGTAGGTCCAGGCAGAGATATTCCGGTCCGTGTTGCTTCGTTGGTGACTTTAATGTCGTTCGCGGAGGAAAAATCCCACAGGCGCAAGATCTCCCCCTCGATGTGGGCTTTCTCCTCTTGGATTAAAGATCAAGAGTTGCTGGACCTCCCCCTTCTCGGTGCTAGATACACATGGACTAATCGTAGAGCTGATCCAATCTTCTGCAGGTTGGACAGAATTCTGATTTCTCCTGAATGGCTGGAAACTTTCCCTTTGGCATCTCAGATAGCCCTCCCAAGAACTACATTAGATCACTGCCTGGTGTTTCTTGCGGTTGAGGATCAGAATTGGGGCCCGAAACCATTTTAGATTTGAGAACTCCTAGACAAAAATCAAAGGTTTTCCGTAGATGGTGGCTAACTGGTGGGATGGATTCACAGTGGAAGGTTTCACTGGTTACAGGTTATGCTATAAGCTGAGGATGCTGAAAGAGAAACTCAAGCAATGGAAGCAGTCTGAGCTTTGTAATAGGGACCTGGAAGCGGATACGTTACTGGAAGAGTTACAAGCCCTCGATGTTGAAGCAGAAGCGGGAATCAGGCCCTCAAAATTTCTGTCCAGACGTACTCAGCTCATCCAGGCTCTATCCGTAAGCGCTGGAAAAAGAAGTTGAGTGGAAGCAGAAATCCCGGTTTAGATGGATAAAGGAGGGGGATAGTAACACGAAATTCTTTCACGCCATTGCTAGTATGAATGCCAGGAGGAATAGAATCAACAGTGTCGTGGTGGATGGTAGTCGGATTGAAGACAGGGATCAAATTGTTGAGGAGGTGATTCCCCACTTTAAATCTCAGTTCCAAGGAGAGCGGTGGAGCAGGCCAAGATTAGATAATCTCCATATGCCCAGTATATCCAATGTTGAATCCCGCAGCTTGGAAGAGCCTTTCAGCGTCGAGGAAGTTTGGCGGGCTGTGGCTTCGCTCGGTGGGGATCCTTGGCCCTGATGGCTTCCCAATATCTTTTTTCCAAAGTTATTGGAAGACCATCAAGGGAGATCTGATGTAATTTTTTGAGGAATTCCACGTTAGGGGAAGACTGTCGAAGGGTCTGGGGGCTTCTTTTGTTGCGCTCATCCCAAAAGCTTCAGGCGCAATTGCGTTGAAGGATTTCAGACCTACCAGCCTGCTAGGTGGTCCGTACAAAATTTTGGCGAAAGTGTTAGCAACTAGATTAAACACAGTTATTGGGAAGATTATATTTGGTAATTAGTGCGCATTTATCCCGGGTAGGCAGATTGTTGATGGTGCCCTCCTCGCAAATGAATGTTTGGATTCCGCTCACAAATCCGGCTTGAAGTTTCTGATCTACAAGTTAGATATTGAGAAGGCCTATGACCATGTCGATTGGGAGTTTCTGCTCTACATGCTGAGGAGGATGGGTTTTGGTAAGAAATGGATTCAATGGATGGGTGAGTGCATTAGTTTTGCTCATTTCTCTATCCTCTTGAACGGATCCCCTAAAGGTTTCTTTAAAAGTTCTAGAGGGCTGCGCCAGGGTGATCCGTTGTCGCCCGCTTTGTTCCTCATCGTCGGGGGAGGCCTTATCCAGGTTGCTGCAAAAAGGAGAAGCAGAAAGTCTCTTTCACGGGGTTAGAGTGAAAGGTATGCACACCTCTATATCGCATATCCAATATGCGGATGACACGTTAGTTTTCCGTGAGGCAGATCCGACTTTCGTGGACAACCTGCACTCCGCTATCTGGTGCTTTGAGGTGGTGTCAAGGCTGAAAGTGAACATGGCCAAGTCTAAGTTGTTCGGTATCAATTTAGAGGACAAGGAGCTTTCGGAGCATGCTTACAAGTTGGGCTGTCCTGCGGCTAATCTCCCTTCTTCCTTTGTTGGTCTCCCGCTATGTGTTGGGGTGCCCACAAAAGCTTCATGGGACAAGGTGATTTCTCGTGTTGAATCTTATCTCGCCAAATGGAAATGTCATCATCTCTCGAGAGGCGGGCAGCTCACTCTAATTAAGGCGGCCCTCTCCAACCTGCCTGTGCACCTCATGTCCCTTTTCAGATGCCCGGTTAGTGTTTTGAAGGTGATCGATAAGCCGAGATGCGAGTTCTTTTGGAATGGCAAGACAAAGACAACAAAATTCCACCTAGTTAAGCGAAAGCAGGTGTGCCGTAGCTTTCAAGAAGGGGGGGTAGGCATACAGGATCTCAATGTAATGAATTCCGCTCTCCTGGGGAAATGGATTTGGAGACTTGGGACTGACAACGACAGCCTATGGAATAAGGTGATCAAATATAAGTATGGTAGCCCCATGGGGGGCTGGTGGTCCAAGTCCTCTTCCTCCTACAGGGCCTCTGCGCTCTGGAGAGGAGTTCTTGCCATGCAAAATCAGGTGCTGAAGGGGTTGGTCTTTGTCCTAGGCAAGGGTGATCGGATTCGATTCTGGGAAGACACTTGGCTCGGTGACGTGCCTCTCAAAGAAGCTTTCCCTAATATTTTCCAGTTGGCCCCAAGCAAAGATATTCTGATAAACAGGTGCGTTTTTTATTTTGGTGGGGGGTTAGTCTGGAACGTGGATTGTAGACGTCATTTACAGGATTGGGAGGCTTCTAAGTATGTAGATCTTCTACACAGACTGCACAACTTCAAATTGGACCTCCACGCTATTGATCGTATTTCTTGGATATGGGACAAATTTGGAGCCTTCATAGTAAAATCTTTTTGTTAGAAGTTGGTCTCCTCCCTTGCTTCCTTTTCTCCTTCATTGTCTCTCATTTGGAAATGTGGTGTCCCCCCCAAAATCCTGGTGTTCGGCTGGCTGGTGGGGCTGAAGAAAATTCCCACAATAGATAACTTGAAGAAAAAGGGTATGCCAATTGTCAACGTGTGCGTTTGCTGCATGAAGGTTGAGGAATCGATTGATCACCTCCTCTACTGTCCGTTCATTGCTTCTATCTGGTTGGAATTTCTACATTGTTTTAGGCTGAGTATGAGTTGGTGCAATCCGGGCTCGGTGGATCGCCTGCTGTTTGCGTGGTACGGTGTCAGTTTGGGCAAGTCTATGAAGAGGCAGTGGAGAATGTTGATTTTAGCAATTTGGTGGGCTGCTGGATCGAGAGAAACAACAGATGTTTTGACAATATCTCTAATCCTGTGCTTAGTACCATTTTCAACGCTAAACGCATGATCGTAGAATGGGCTGTTTTCGATGTTAGGATCAAGGAGTCTGATCTTTTCTGTTTAAGGGCGTTGTAAGGTCCGCTTTCTTAGCGGACCGCTTTCTTTTTCTTTGTTTCTTCTTTCGTTTGTCTCTGCTTCTTTTGTTTTTTTCCCTTGTGTTCTCTTTTTTCCTCTTTATGAAATTTCAGTGATCTTTCGAAAAAAAAACACGACCGTTACAATCCCCGTAACGGTTGAAAGTTTTCTTTTGCCCGAAAAATTCTGAAAAAATATTTAGAAAATTAAGAATAATGTAAATATTTCAAATATGTATTCATTTTTGTTTTGAACATGTTTATGGTAGTGTAACGGTCCACTCTTTGGTGAGAGTGTTGTAATGGGTTGTCTAGTGAATTGTTTAATATGATTATGTCTGTAATGTTTACACATGTTTACACATCACAATCAAGTATTACAACTAGAAATCAGAAAAAAGGCATACATACCGTTTTTTCAATTTTTTGAAAAAAAGGCCATCAGAGATTCTATTTGCTCAAATGACTTCAATCCATAATTTTAATCTTAAAAAGCTATAGTAAGAGTGGTTGAAATATGTTGTAACATGATATAAGAGAGTTTTTGGAATGAGAAAAGTGGAAAAGAGGAGAAAAATTAATTTAAATAGAAAAAAAGTGATTGTTCACTGTAACGCCCTTTACAGCCACCGTAACGGCTGATACAGTCTCAAAAAACTACCCACCCCTTTTCACCCCCGTATCGCGTGACGGTCATGGCCGTTAGCTATACGTATTGGCCTTTATGAGCGTATCATAACGGATACGGAACACCTTGTTGGTAGGTTTGCATTGTGGTGATATTTTCAATTTTGGTACTCGAGATTTGGAAACTTAAATCTAGTGGGCCTTGATTTTTTCTATTGTGCAATGGGTAGGGTTGCAAATGGGCCAGGCTGGGTTGGGGCATGTTGAGCTAAGTGTCTAGGGATCCCTGAGCAGCGTTCGATGCATCGATAGAATTGGCTGATACTATCCGTATTGGAGGCGGGCGATGCAAAATCCACCATTTTATCAAGGGAAATATCGCACATATCTTACAATTTACTGTGATATTATCGCTATTGTGATATATTGGCTGACTTTACACTACACTATCGATTGAGCAGTAGCAATGTAAGTTGGGGGAAATAAAAAACCCGAAAGAAAAAAATACCCAACTTTAGGTGAACTTCTTGGGGAATTTTGTTCATATTTGTGTTTTGAAAACTTCGCTTAAGTTGTTTCACATCAAAACATTATTTCGGTGGGGAAATTGCATTCTGAGAGCAAGGTATTCAAAATCAGTTACAAACTTACATAACTGAAATGGAGAGTTAGCGATGTCCTAGAGGGGGGGTGAATAGGACAATGCCAAATAATCGAAACAAATGCTGAATATGTAAATAATACAAAGATCTCAATTACTTGAGTATTGAAACCTTGATTCCAAATGATTCGTAGGACAGCCTTCACCTAAAATTTTAGGCAGGACAACCTTATTTTACAAATGTCTTTAAAATCAAAACTTCAAACTAGCAAGAGTAAATTAAAGAATTACAACATTCACCACAAAACTGAAATAAAATACATCTAACCACTAAAAATAATAATAAAGCATTCACCACATGGCACAAGGAGTTGTAGTGGTTCGGTGCTTAAAAAGAGCCACACCTACTCCACTCCCAAAATTATTTCCCTCGTAATTTTGGCTTTCACTATAAAAATGTTTTCATAGGGTCACCATAATAACTTGATACAATTCCTTGTAATTTTCACGGGCTATCACAATAAAAACCCAATTGAGATTTTCACAGGCTATCTTAGACAAAACCTCAACTGAGATTTTCACAGGAGATCTCAGAAAAACCTAAACAGAGTTTTAGAAGGTATACTTATTTTCAATCGTAGAAGATGTAGCAGAAGCTCGTAGCAGAAAGTCCACTTTCTTGAACGTAGATGGCGCAGTGTTCAATCAGATAGAAAGAGTCTAGGGTTTTATAGATTTTAATTATGAAAAACCCAAATGCTACTTAATTCAATTCTCTTATATCTCAAAGAGGAGTATAGTTTACTCTCCTAGATTAAGTCTAAATGATCTGAGAATAAAGGGAATTGAATAAACTATTAAAATAAATTATAAATACCAGCAAATTGCTTGCCGATGACTTGAGCTTCTCTCTCTCTTGCAGAAGACTTACAATAATAATTTTGTGTAATTCGGAATGAGAGAAAACCTCAATTTATATGCAAATAAGTTAGAACTTCAGCTAGCCCGAGATAGTCTTCGACTAGCCTGAGTTTACTGAATTCTGTTCAACGGATTTTAGATTGCGCGGGATAAGAATTATCCAAAATTCGGCTGGCCCGAGGTCAAGTTCGACTGGCTAAACATCACAATTCGGCTAGCCGAATTCGCCCTTCGGCTGGCCGAATTCCTGCAAATTCCAAAAGTTAATGTTTTTGGAATTTCACCTGAACTTTCTCGGGCTGGCCGAATTTCAAGCTTGGGCTAGTCGAATAAAAACTCGGGCTAGCCGAATTTTCAACGTAAGTTGTTATTTGCTCGGGCTTGAAAGTTGGGCTGGCCGAGGAAGCTTAGGCTGGCCGAATTCTAGGCAAAAATAAATGTAAAAACCCATGATCAAACATTTTTGAAAACACAGTCCTAAGGTCTTTCTAGGGTTTATACTACTTGAGATATATCAAATATTTGATTCACTTTGGCTTGAACTTTGTTTCGGAGTTCATTTTGAATTTGGGCTTGATCTTTTCTTGAACATAAGCCGATCTTGAACTTGATCTTCTCTTGAACATAAACCGATCTTGAGCTTGATCTTCTCTTGAACATAGACCGATCTTGAAGTTCTATCTTGAAGTGGTTTTGTCTTACGAAATTTGACAACCTATGTTTGCTTAACATCCTAGCACTTACAATAACTGCCGTAACGATTGTTACGTAACAGTCATAACCGTTACGCGTTACGGGGTCGAAACGGCTGTAATGGCCATTACAGAAAAACAGGCTGTAACGGTCTTGTAATGGTTTTTTCGAAAAAAAAAAACAAAAACAAAAAGTGGCTGTAATGGCCGTTACAGCCCGTATCATAACGGTAACAGTGGTGGCCATTACGGTCACCGTTACTGTTTTGGAACACCTTGTCTGAGATTGAATCGGGCAAGAACCCATTCAATGAGAAAATTTCATTTTAGATGTTTAAATTCATTTTTTTTTTTTTTTCAATAAATTAGGAAGAAAACAAGTACAAATCCATATCTATGCAGGAGTTTTATTCACCGACATTGATTTGAAGCAGAAAAAGTCCAATTTCTTCCATTTTCACCCTTGAAATTGCAATTTCAGGGTGGAAAAGATATATGTTGATGAGTGTAGATCGATTTACAGATTGGCCACACTCTTATTTTTTACCAAAATAATATGTTTGTAATCTTCTTCAGCAAAGGTAACTAGTTGTTTTATAGAAATGTTCCTGTTGAGTTTCTGTGGCTTTATTGTATGGCCTGTGGTCATCATCTCTTAAATCTCTGAGGCTAAAATTAGTTTCTGATAGTTTGACATCGGTCCACATTTGAATTTTGCAGAAAAATTGATGTATTTTTCTGAACAATTTGATGCGAAGCTATTCCTGTCACGGATACACCAAGACACAAGTGCAGCAGATTTGGAGTCTGGTGCACTTGTTTTAAAAACAGACCTCAAGGGAAGGACCGAGCAGAAGAAGCAATTGGTTAAAGAAAATTTTGACTGTTTCGTCTCTTGCAAAAACACAATCGATGGTATGCTAGAACTGTCCACTCCACCTGGATTATTTGATTTTATTTTTTTTTATATCAACTTGGTTGATTTAGTTTTGTTTTTCAAGAGGATTGGCATACATTTGTATATTTCCCTTTCACTTCAAATTTTTTTTATACAGTGATTTAAAACCCAGATGGGAACTGGCTACAAAATGGTCCGGAACCCTGGTTCTCTTGATAAAGTGTATAATGGCCTAGAGACTGAACCTACAGGCAACAACCTTCGCTTTGAAACCAGACATGCTATGCTACCCATTGTCCTAGAGGAGTTATGGTTGTTTATTCCTTATATTTTGTTCTTTTTATTCAGTGATAATTTAAATAGATGTCCTGGGTTGGAATGGGTCCGATTGGATGGACCAGCACTTGGACCAAAACACCCATGAAAGGAATCAGAGCCTGTTCTGGGTTTTAAACTTTTTTTTTTTGGATTGTGATTTGTATCACTAATGGCTAACTGATTCAATGATTTTTGGTCCTCTGACTGTGAGAAGTGAGTTTAAATTCTTTTTTCAGACATAGAATCAAAACTTAAGTGGATAGAGGAAGATCCTGAGGGTGCAGGAACTGCTAACTTATACCACGCTATACATAATGTCAGTTTGCTGGCAAATCGTGCTTTTGAGCCTCTATTTGAGAGACAGGTAAAAATAAAATAAAAATTCCTAATTTGAATTCATTGGCATCTATGACTGTATGGTTTTATGTTTCACCAAAGATTGATTGTTCTCCTTACACATGATATTACTGCAGGTGCAAGCTGAAAAGATCAGGTCTGTCCAAGGGATGCTACAGAGGTTCCGAACACTATTTAATTTGCCTAGTGCAATTCGTGGGAGCATCAGTAAGGGCGAATATGATATGGCTGTTAGGGAATACAGGAAAGCAAAGTCGATTGTCCTGCCTTCTCATGTACATAAGAATACCTCTCCTTTTTAAAACCTCTCCCTTTTCAAAGAACTATAACTTTGTTCCTGGTACTATTTGAGACACTTATTAGTCCCTTTGTAAATCGCATGCATGCTCATTTCATGGGCTCTTGGATTACAGATCAAGCTGGGCTAAACCCTCCTCATACCAGAGAGCAAAAAATGATCTCAACACCTCAAATGTTACCTTGCATTAATGAGGACGTGATCTGTGGATTCTGCACCCTTTAGGCACATTATGTGGCCTTTCATTATCGTGAAATCCCTTTTCCTAAAATTGTCAATGGTAAGGATATTTACTAAAGCGAAGCAATTTCTTGCTGATTGGACGAGACAGTCTAGGGAAATCATGACATAATCTTGGGTGACAACTCCCATATGCCAAAAACTACATTCCAGAACTGTCATCCACCTCCGGAACGACCCCTTCCAAGAAAACCATGAGGCTGCCCATCATGGGTTGCCACATCACCAATGCTCTGTACTGTGAATTATGGTAAGATAGTCCACTGGCTCTACCATCCTTGCTTGACCTCATGCTTTCTGATGGTAATCTGCTTCCAATAGCTGTTCTCTGTTATCTCAAACCTCTATATCCATTTTCTAATCCTAGCTCCCCCTGCGCCTGAGGCTGATCCACTTCGTTTCACCTCACTAGATAGTTCTTAACCCACCTTGCGAAAAGGGACAAATAATATACAAGCATATTGGATAAAGCAGCTTTAGTTTGAATTAACCAACTGCTCAGATACCTACTTTTTCAAGCAGATAGTTACGCTACACACTTTCCACAGCAACCTCCCATAGACGTTTGGCTGGTTTACTGCTAGACAATGGAGGAAGCTTTTGCCAGCTTCACAGCCAAACACTGAAGCCAGGCTGCCAGGGCCATTTTTGGGCAACATTCTTCCAATGCATTCCATATTTTTCTTTTGAAATTGATTTCTAGAAAGAGAATATGATTGTCTGACTGCATTTATGTGCAGTACAGAGTAAACTTGAATGAAATGTTTTGGTTGTGACAATCTAGCTAATTTGTTGCAATTTAATTTGATAATCTCATGTGGTTGTTTATTCTGTTAATTTAACTGGGCTTCTTTCTTGATTTTAATTTAAAGCAGTTGCGCCGCACAGGACCAAAAATTGGAACTAGTGCATGGCCTCTTTCTGCTTTCTGTAGAAACTTCACTAAATCACTGGAATATGCATTTACTTTCAGGTGGGAATACTGAAACGAGTCCTTGAGGAGGCGGAAAAAGTGATGCAGGAATTCAAAGGAATGCTTTACAAGTCATTGGAAGATCCACAATTAGACCTCGCTGAAGTAGGCTTATGCATTTTTTTATTTTCGTTAGCAATTTGCAAACATTCTGATTCAAGATTAAAATGATACAAACACTTGGCATGAAGTATGCGGATTGTTTAGATTGTAATGATGCCCTGTATACATTCTTTGACATGCTCAGTACCTTATATCTTCAAACTGAGTTCCTTGTAGGTTTATATTTCTTATGGAACTAGTAACCCTTTCATGGAAACCAACATAACTTGAAACTATCAGAGAAATCGCTAGTTGCTTGTCTCCTAATTGTAGAAAGAACTCAAAAATTGTAGCTAATCCTCTCTCAAATTCTCTCAAAATTTCAGGTTGAAATTTGAGGCCTTTATTTTTATTTTTTACGAGGAGTTGAAATTTGAGGCCATTAACAATAAAATCTTGCAAATGCTGTAGAACATTATAGCATAGTTTCATAGATCTTGAAAAACCTTCTAAATGAGTTATAAATCACCCTCAAAATCGAAGTTGTGGCACTCAAATGTAACCTCCAATCTGTGTATTCTGTCCAAACAATAAGATTGTGTTTGATTTAGTGTGTAGCCAGTTCTCAAAATATTTTATGTGCAATCAAATGAGCTGATGTGCACCAAAATAGAGAAATAAAATCAATAGTTGATTACTTAAACTCACTATAGAGATGAAATAGTCTTCAATATCCACCGAAAAACATTCAATAGAAACCCCCAAATCAAGCCCCTTTAAAGAGTCTTTGGATACCCTAAGCATAACACAATAATCCTACTAAATTGTGACCCTACATAACCATAGATATACCACTAAATCTTGGTTCTCATACTGTCTTGCATTACCTTCGCTGTACTGTAGTATCAAGCATGCCCCTTTCTGAGAAAATAGGTGATGAACCTCCCATGATGCAGAACTTGGTGGAGGTCCACCTGTAGCTGTATAAAAGATGAATACTCAAGTTATGCCACCTGAAAATTGTTGAACTGCCCCCTTGCACCATTCTTCCCTCATTGGAAGTTGAGCTTGTGCGTTTTTGTCAGTTGCAAGACCCTTCTACTCAGATGCTGCTTCCACATCATATTTGCACTTCATACTGCATTCCCCGTCATGCTTCTTGCCTGTTTGAACTTGCTAACATTTTAAAATATGTGCTCCCCGCTGCCGCATTTGAATTTTTTGCCATTTTCACTCATGTGAGCAAGTCTGGTTTCATGACAACTCCCTTTTTTTCTTTCCCCTAGATTGGAACTCTTTGTTTGGCTGGAATAGTTTCGCAACTAGTTTGAACATATGCAATTCTGAATTTTGAGGGCAATCTTCTACAAGAAGCTTTCATATCTTTGATTGACCTCTTTGTGACATCTTATGATGTGATCCGGAGGCTTGGGCTTTGTCCATAATTGCATAAACAAATTTGTAGTTTTTGTTACTAGTTATATAATCTTCTAATAGTTTCACAACCATGATTTTAATGAGTATTTGTCTTAACAACTCATGAAATTGTTATCTGATGTTTCGTCGCCTCATTGGGTTGTGGAGCTTGTTTTCAGAGAATTGCAATGCTCATAGGAGGGTGTTCATCAAGGTTGGCAGTGAAGTCCTCTCAGAGGAGGGAGCTATCAATCAAGCTTTTTTAGATGATTTTCAGAAGTTGTACTGAGAGGAATTCCGTATTAGGCCCCTCCTGAAGAGGTTAGAGCTCAATAGCCTTCCTCTGTAAAGGGCATCTTCTTTGGAGGAGAGATTTTCGAGATAGGAGGTGAAGCAACTTCATCCTAAAAGGAGACTGAGCTCTGTCGCCAGATGGGTTCTCCCTAGCCTATTACAAGCATTGTCAGGATATTTTAGAAGATATCATGGAGGTTCTTGATGAGTTCCTTGGAGAGCTACCATCAATAGAGATATGCACTCCCTCACTTTGGCCCTAAAGATGGATGCCAAGGAAGTTCAGGACTTCGATTGATTAGTCATGTTGGAAGCTTTTATAAGATCATCCCTAAACTCTATGCCTTAAGGTTTTGCAATGTACCAATTTCATCATTTCTCCCTCCCAAACCACTTTTGTTGGGGTTAAATATCGCGGGCAGTCCTCTCTCTACTCATGAGATGTTGGATGAGTTTAAGAAAAAGCCAATAAAGGATTCCCCAGTAAGATAGACGTGGAAAAGGTTTATGACTGCATGGGCTGGAATTTCCTCTACAATCTGTTTTGCAGTATGGGGTTTTAGCAAAAATGGAGAAGCTGTGATTGTTGTGTTAAGCTTAGCTTGGATCTGCCTATGTCGGGTGGATTCTTTCCCATTTAATCGGCTGTATTAGGCTGCGGCAGATTGGTATCATATCACATCAATCTGCTTCCAAATTCTTAAATCATAAAATCTGCATCTTTTCCTTTACTTTTTTCCATTGCATCTATTTCTTCTACCCTCTTCACTTTTTCTTTTCTTTTATGACGCCCAAACGTCCAATTAACCAGGGGAGATTTTTTTGAGATTTTGTCAGACATCTACCCTCCTATATTGGTCCTAAACCTCTTCCATTCAGTTCATTAACAGTCCAAATCCAACCCCTATTCCAGCCCATTAAAAGCCCATAATCCAGCCCATTAACAATGCAAATCCAGCCCTTATTTTATCCTATTTAAAGCCCATAAATCTAGCCCATCAATAGTTCAAATCTAGCCCCTTTTCCAGCCTATTAAAAGCCCTTAAATCTAGCCCCTATTCGAGCCTATTAAAAGCCCAGAAATCGATTCTATTGATAGTCCAAATCTAGCCCTTATTCCTGGCTCAGAAATTCAGCCCATTAATAGGCCAATCCAGCCAACATTCAAAAACTTAAAAAAAGTCCAAATCCAGCCCTTATTCTAGCTCGTTAAAGGCCTAGAAATCCAGCCCATTAAAAGCCCAGAAATCCAGCTCATTAACATTACAAATCTAGCCCCTATTCTAGCCCATTAAAAGCCCATAAATCAAGCCCATTAACAGTCCAAATCCAGCCCCTATTTTAGCCCATTAAAGGCCCAGAAATGTAGCCCGTTTTGAGTCCAAATCTAGCCTCTCTTCCAGCCCATTAAAGGCCTAGAAATGCAGCCCATTAAGGTCCAAACCTAGCTCCTATTCCAGCCCATTAAAGGGCCAGAAATCCAGCCCATTAACAGTTTAAATCCAGTCCCTATTCCAGTCCATTCGAAGCCTAGAAATCCTGTCCAGTAACAAGTCTAAATCCAACCCCTATTCCAGCCCATTAACAGTCCAAATCTAGCCCCTGTTCCAACCTATTAAGAGCCCATAATCCCAACCCATTAACAATCCTCTATTCTAGCTTGGAAACCACCCTATATTCTGTCCATTACTCAAGCCAATTAACAGCTCATAATAAGCCTGGATATTCTGTCCATTACTTTGCCAACGTTGCTCCCCTGATACGATGTATGCCCGTAGTGGTCGCATCTATCGAGGGAGGCTTACCGATCAACAACGAGACAATTGCATTAACGAGCTATTCGCAAGGATAGTCAGCTTGAAAGCTGTTGTTGACTAGCTACGGGGAGAACAACATGGAGAGCAACCTGATCCTACCGGAGATCTTCGTGATAACCCAAATCCACAACCAGGTTTCCAGCCCAAACCTTTGGTGAATCAGAACGGTGCTGGTCCTCTGGACTGTTTATGACTTCCTACAATGGGTCTTGTTAGAGAAGCTCACGATGACTCGATAGAAATGCCCAAGAAAGATGATATCACCAAGACAGTACGAGTTGAAGTTTCAGACATCACGGGTTGTTTTGATGCAAAGGTTTTTATCGACTGGATTACAACGCTTGGAGATTATTTTGCATGGTATGACATTGATGATGTCTATCGAGTAGCATTTGTAAAAGTCAAGCTGAAGGGTTCACCAAGAATCTGATATTGAAGCATTGACGACAACAATCTCATCATTGGGCGTTCTACTATTACCGGGTGGGTTGACCCAAGAGATATGCTTGAAGGTAAGTATTTGCCTCCAAATTATATGGATACTCTTTTTAGGAGTGCCTCATGTTCAAACATGTAACTTTATCGGTGGATGACTAAACTGAGAAGTTCAATGATCTTATTGTTCGTTGCAAGCTTCCAGAGATTGATTGCGTAACGGCTAATTGCTATGGGGTAGGGTTACACTAGGAGATTCAGTGTGAGATGGTATGTGTGATTTCGAATTAGTCGATGATGTTCATAGGAAGGCTCGATGAGTTGAGCAACAACTGCAACAACAAACTCTTCATTCTTCAACGTTTTGGCTCTCCAGTCGGGGAGCCTTTCGTAAGGAAAGATCCTGATCCACATATTAACTGGACTCCACCACAAGGCTACTGGCCACCTTTGTACCTTCAGCCGATCCCACAGATGTAGACTCTACCTGTAAGGCAACTATAACCCTTGCAGCGTCCTTCCCCGCCTAATGCATAAATGTAACCAATGTTGTAGGAGCATGCCGTCAGAGTAATACTAATTCTTCCCTTAAGTGAGGTTGGCGGGATGTTGACCGTTACCATTATAGACAGAAAGGACACTTTCTTAGTGAGTGTTCAAAAGCCAGGAACCTCCATTACTATGGTAATGAAGTGGACCCCTACTACTGGACAACCCCGAGTATTATGATGAGTACATTGAGATGGAACAACCTTATATAAAACTTGCATTGCAGCCAGAAGACTCCCTTACTGAAACTGCGGTTGAAGCTGAAGCCGAAGTTGAAGGTGCCACTCTTATTATACGCCGCTTCCTTACTACTACTGAGGAAGAAGTGAAAGTCTGACAACGGACCATTATTTTCCGTACACGGTAAAGTGCCAGGTTATGTTATGTAACATGATCATTGATTGTAGCGGCGTGATAAACATCGTCTTACAAGAGGTAATTGATAACCTCGAATTGCCAACTAAAAAGCATCCACAACCATATAAGGTTGAGCGGGTCAATGACACTGCCATACCCGTAACTTGGAGGTGTTTGGTGTCTTTTAAAATTGGCATCTATGAGGATCACATTTGGTGTGACGTAATTCCAATGAATGTCACCCACTCAATCGACCATGTTTCTTTGACTGAAAGGTACACAGTGACTTCATCTTTATGGATTTTCGAAGACTATTGTGTTAGATCGTGATACCAAGCTCATGAGCTATTTTTGGAAGATTGTTTTGCTAATAACGAAAACTACCTTCAATCCTCTAGTGCCTACGACCCTTAGACTGATGGGTAAATGGAAGTAGTCAACTGTAGCTTGGGCAAGTTATTATGGTGTCTTGTCTGTAATCATATAGTTATGCGGGACTTTGTAATAGCTATGGCTGAATTTTCCTATAATAACTTAGTCAATATGTCCATGGGGATGTCACATTTTGAAGTAGTATACGTCCACACCTTCCAGTTGATTTGGCTCCTCTACCCATAGAGTCGACGCCAAGCTCAGAAGCTGGTGATTTCTTTGCCATATGCAGCAGGTGCATGACGAAATTCAACGTAATACTACTGCAAGTAATAAAAGTTGTAAGCATCATGCAGATGCAAGACGTTTTTTTGTCGAATTTGCCGAAGGTGACATGGTTATGGTCCGGATTTGTCTTGAATGGTTGTCTCACGTGTCCTTGAAGAAGCTCCATCTTTGCAGTACGGGACCATTCAAAATCAAAAAGAAGATTAGTGCCAGTGCTTATGTTTTAGATCTCCCACCAGATTTACCAATCAACCCTCTACTTTCAATGTGGAAGATCTTTCCATCTATTCTGGGCATCATACTGATGATGGTATCGAGGAGCAAGCTGTCACATTTCTGACTATTTTGTCAACTATGGATATGATAATCTATGTTCTTGAGGATCAAATCGTCTCCATGCGTCTAGGCGGTTTCTAGAGGTTCCTTATCCGTTGGCAAGCACGGTCTCTCCTTGATGCTAAGTGGATTACAACTGCAGATTTACAGTGTCTGAATCCTGGACCTTTATGAGCAATATCGGGCTATTTAACTTGGTGGAGTCAAGTTCTTTTAAGCTAGGTAGAACTAATGTAGGACGAGCTACATCAACCAGGCCTAAGACACATGGGCCAAGCGCGGATCCATTAGGCTTTACCCATTGGCAAGGAGGCCCAAGCCTTTTAATTGGGCAGCACAATCCAATCAGCCAGCTATGCAAAATCCATTAGCTAGCCATGCAATGGATTCCCATAGATCTTTCTTATCAATTTAACATCTTTCTTTGATTAATCTTCTATTTTTGTAATAAATCTTTAGTTGTCAATGACAATAAGAAACTTCCCTTCCTTGTACATCCAAGAAGTCTATTTAAGGGCCTCACATGAGTATTCACAAAGCACCTTTGAATTCAATAAAATTCTGTATTTATTCTCTATTTAAGTTGTGTTTTTTTATTTGATTTTAATGTTAATCTTAGCTTGGAGGTGCCTACATTGGACATATCCTTCCACATTTAGTTGGATGCGTTAGGCTACACCATATGTGTATCAACAATGTTCCTTCCGCATGTCCTCAAATTCAATATGCTGATGATACCCTTTTGTTTGGTTTTGGCTCTATCTTTGAGGCCCATGGTTCAAAAGATTCTTTCTGTTGCTATGAGGTGGTGTTGAGCTAGGATAAACATGTCTATGAGAGGCATCTTAGGGAACAATTTGTGGTCTTGCAAAGTCTGTCTTTTAGCAAAGTCCATGGATTGCCGCACCGCTGATCTCCCCATAGAGCTTCTAGGAATGCCTCTAGGAGCGGGTGGACCTGTGTTAGAGTCTTGGGACTTTGTAATTGAACGGTGGAGTAGCCTGCACCCTGAAAAGGGATGTCCTTCTAAAATTGCTGCAAGTTGGAACCCCTTCGAAAGCACACTTTTATGGAACAATAAGGAGACTAGCCACAAATTTCATTTGCTGGCTTGGGTAGCAGTTTACAAGCCTCTCAAGGTTGGTGGTCTTCATGGTATTAAAAAATGATTACGTTATGGGTGTAACGTTTTTTACATAATAGTAATGATGGTGCCTGTTACACAATGTGGGGCCATAACACCTGATTTGAAAAAAAAAAAAAAAAAGGCTGTTAACAGGCTGATACGGCACTGGTACATTTTTTCCTTTAAAATAATTTTGACCTTATCGTAACGGCCATAGTGCTGGCCGTTGCGGCCATTGTTGCGGTTATTGAATACCTTGGTGGTCTTAGCATGAGACCAATTTAGGTGGTCAACGTAGTTCTGCTTGCGAGATGGTGGTGGAGGATAAAAAACATAGAAAATCCCAATTGAAGAGCATCCTGATTGCCAAATATGGTGTCTTGACCAGTTGATAGGACATGAAAGTAGCAACTGATAATAAGGGTTTGCAATTTGGAGAGGCATTTCTTTGCTATATGGGGACTTCTTGAAGCACACAAAATTCAATGTTGGGGATGGTACTAAGATGAGATCCTTGGAGGATTGGTGGTGTCCAGAGGAGTTTCTTTGTTCAGTTTTCAAACTGTTGTATGAGATAGCATTGGATAGAGTTGCCCTTGTAGCTTGTTACTTCCAACAAGTGGCAAAGAATGTGGTTTGCAATATATAAGGATTGCAAGGTTATGCTAGCAGAGAGGGTGACTGCACAATGTAGGTTAATGGTTATGGATGTTTACGTTAGGAGATGGAAGGGAGTGAAACTAATAGATGTTCAAAAGCAGGCGGTGGAATTTAAAAAGAGGGAATTATGTTATTCAGAAATAAAATTGATGGTAGGAAAGTGGAATGTCGAGGAAGAAGTAAATGTTATGTGGAATGAGAGGGTTGAGTGTATTAGGAAAGTAACAAAAGATGTTTTAGGAGTATCTAGGAGGAAAGCCAATCACATGATTCACATAAGGAAACTTGTTGGTGGAATGACAATGTACAATAGCTATTCACGAGAAACATTCATGTTTTAGGGCAAGGGATTAGAAAAGATGAAAGTTTTGAACAATATAGAAATGGCAGAAAAGATTGCTAGGAAATAGTAAGCGAGGCTAAACTTAAGGCCTATGTGGATCTTTTCAATGGATTGGGGACGTGAAGGTGAAAAAGATGTCTTCGAACTTGTAAAAATGAAGAGGAAGGGTAGGACCTAGGTCATGTTACATGCATTAAGATTGATAACCAGAGGGTACTAGTAAAGGACAGTGAGATCATTAAAAGGTGGGGAGGCAATTTTCAGAACTGGTTAGATGATAATCATGCTTGCCATAGGGATAAAAGGAACCATAAATTCAAATGGCGTTGGAGACCATAGATACTTTCATAGGATTAGGATATCTGAAGTGAAAGAAGCTTTGAGAAAGATGAAAACACTGAAGGCCCTTGGATTGGATGGCATGACGATAGAGGTTTGGAAGTGTATGGGAGATACTAGGTTATTTTGGTTGACAAAGTTGTTCAACAAGATTGTAAGATTGAAGAAAATGCTAGAAGAATGGTGCAAAAGTACTATAATAAGTATAAATGAGACATGAAGCTACACTAACTATCTTGGGATTAAACTTATGAGCCATGCTATGAAACTTTGGGAGAGAGTGATTGAGCAAAGACTTATGCACGGGACAATTGTATTAGAAAATCAGTTTGGTTTCATGCCTGGAAAGTCTACCTCTGAAGCTATTTTCCTTCTAATACAATTGATGGTGATATATGAGGAGAGGATCTCTACATGCTCTTAGTTGACTTAGATCATTTAATAGGGGTCCCTAGAGAGTTAATCTGCTGGGTGTTGTTAAAGAAGTTTCCCAAAACTGCACTTTCGGTACCTTGGGTCAATAATTCATGAGGGTGGAGAGATTGATAAGGATGCTGCCCATAAAATTCAAGATGAGTGGAAGAAGTGGAGATGTGGCTTTGGAGTTTTATGTGATCGTTGTGTATCACTCAAATTGGAAGGGAAATTTTGTAGCATAGATAAGACCAATCATGCTTTATAGGACAGAATGTTAGGCAGTTAATGAACAACATGTTCATAGGATGAGTGTAGCTGAAATGAGGATGTTGAGTAGATGAGTGACAAGACGAGGAAGGGTAGAAGTGAAAACGAACGCATTCAAAGGAACTGAGGAGTAGCACCAATAGGCAATAAGATGAGGGAAAGTAGATTTAGATGGTGTGGTCATGTGCAACAGAGATGAAGAACTGGCGCCGGTTAGAAGGAGTGAGTTGGTACAAGTTGAAGGCTCTAAAAGGGCAAGGGGAAGGCCTAAATGAATGAGGATGGAGGTAGTAAGAAAAGACTTGATGACCTATGGTCTAACTGAAGGTATGGCCCTTGATAGAGTGGATTGGCAGGATAGGATTCATGTAGCCAACCCAAATTAATCGGGATGAGGCTTGGATTATGATGATGATGTAATGTTACTTATGTGTTTTTTCCAAAAATTAAAAATGGTATGAGAGAATATAGCTAACTCTTCTAATATTTGCCCATCTATGGATACTCTGATCTACAGAGTTCTAATAATGAAATGTTGGTTGTAGTGTTTTAAATATCAACGATATCAGCCGATATATCCCACGATATATCTTGTATCCCACTTATTTGATCCAGTGATCATTTTCGATTTTCGATCCATGTTTTTATTGTAAATCACGTTAAACCATTGTTAAATGGTTACAAATTTATGATTCTTCATATTTTCCATGAAAAATCATGGATTTTGAACTTCGTTTCCATGAAAAATCATGGATTTTGAACTTCGATTTTGAGATTTAGGGGAGACGGGTCAACTTGCAGAAAATTGAGAAAAATAAAAATTTCTCAATTTCTCACAAATCAGTTTCAATCTTTGCATCCAAACACAAAATTAAACATGTATGTAACCTGATCTAGTGATTTTTCTTTTGCTTTTGAATGTATTACTTGTGTTTCCATACATTTCTTACGTTTATAAATTATATGAATATACTTGCATTAGTTCAGTTGGAAAGCGCATATATTAGGACCCCATATAAAGGAAATCCCCATTATGTGCAATTTGTTTTTGTAATATTTTGATTTCAAAGTGTGTATTGATGTCTTTTTCAACAATCTCTGAAGTTTTATGAAAAATTCAACCAATTTCCCAATGTTCCCATGTTTCCCAACAACAACGATACATTACGCGATACAACCGATATATCCCATGCGATAACCAATATGTATCCGTATCCCAAGGGTGCGATACATTACGCGATACAATCGATATATCCCATGCGATAACCGATATGTATCCGTATCCCAAGGGTGCGATACATTACGCAATAACGATATTTAAAACATTGGTTGGTTGTACATTAGTTTATCAGTTTTTGTTTCTGATGCACACTAATGTGTCTCTTTCATTTCTTTTGCCTTTATTTCAAAAGTGGATGGGCATTTACTGGTAGGCTGCTTGTTATGTCATGATGTACTGCCCTACTGATATATGACTTGTGCTTCTGCTAGCTTGAGAACACTGTCAGGCTGTTATCGGAGTTGGAACCTGAGTCAGACCCTGTGTGGCACTATCTAAATATACAGGTTGGCAATTGTCATTTGTTTGTCCATTTGATAACTGCATAGGTTAGAGAGAACATTGATGAATTAGCTCCATGCATACCACAATGTTGTAATTTCATTCTTGCAGTATTATTAGGTAGTCTATTGCTTATCCAAGATATGTTCCAGTTGTTGAGGTTCATCTCTTTGGGCAGAACCGCAGGATTCGAAGATTGCTTGAAAAATGTACTTTTGATCATGAAGCACAGATGGAGGCTTTGCACAATGAGATCCGGGAACGGGTGCTGTCTGATACAAGATGGAGGCAAATCCAACAGGATTCGAACAAGGCTGTAAGTGTTTCAATTTAGGTTCCCTGCTTTGTTTGTCATCATTTCTGTGCACTTGTTGCATGTGCACGTCTTTTTCTGTTAGCTATATAACCCTAAATTCTATGTGAAAATCCAGCATAAAACTCCACGTATTTGATAGTTCAGATTAGTTGGTTCTGGTTGATCTTACCTTTACCTGCTCCTATTGTCTGCATAAATACATACATAAATGCATGCAGACAAACATGAGCATCCCATAATACATGAGGATCCCATACGTACAAGAGCTTGCACCATGCCCATACATGAGTGTGCTCGTGGGCATGCATGTGAGGGTGCATGTATTCATTTATATGTATCGGCACTTTCATTGGAATGAAACTATCAAAAATTAATTTGTTACCTGTTTTCACACATGTGGGAGTGTATGTGCATATTTATGCATGGGCACTTTCATTGGAATGATGGATTAATTGTTACCTGTTTTCTCATACCAGTCTGATGTGGACTACTCTCTTCTTCTCGGGGACAGTAACTTGCCAGTAGATTCAGAGCCGGTGGATGTGACAGATGAAGTGGATGCTCTCAGAGGAAGGTATATCCGCCGGTTAACTGCTGTTCTTATCAACCATTTACCAGCATTTTGGAGATTGGCACTTTCTGTGTTCAGTGGGAAGTTTGCTAAGGTACTCCTAAGCTGTTTCTTCATCTTACATCCTGTACTACTTTAAATGGGACGTCTTGCAACTTAAGTCTTTCACTACAACTCTTCTAGTGTAAATGCTTCTTGACAGATTCTAACCTTCCATTTCTTCAGAGAACTATCTTACTAGCTTGCCTTTTTTTATAGTATATATGGGCCTGCCGTGGGCCTTTGGAGCCTATTTTATGTTATTTCTTAGGTTTTTTCTTGTTTCCAATTTTGCCCTTTTACTTGTATTTTATGTAATTTGCATATTTTGTCTTATAAATGCAATAGGGTTGTATGTCCAACCCTACTAGTCTTTCCTTTCTTTCAACGCTTTTCTACTTTACATGGTATCAGCGCCTAGGGATTGTTCCTAGCGTTTCTTTCTTTATTCCTTCCTCTCTCGATCTTTCTCCTTCAAAGCATATTTTTTTGCATATTTTTTTGTATGTCCAACCCTCTTTTCTTCTTCTCTTATGCATATATTTCATCTTGTTTTGATGATTGTGGGTGTTTTTTACCCACTGATCTGATTTAATTTGAGAGGGGGTGACCTACGGCTGGAGATTTTTGACGGTTTTTGAGTTTGTGGAGTTCGAATTGTGGCTGAAGTGTTCTTTGAGGCTTGAGACTTGCGGCCCTGTATTTTGGGAGATCTGAGAGAAGATTTTGCCGGACAATCTTCTTCGATCATGGTTCTGTTTTTTTTTTTTTTCCTTCCAATTTTTTTTTTTTTGTTAAAAATTGGTTTATGGTTTGCAGTCTTTTGGTGGAAGCTTGTGTTTGCTGTACTTTTGGGCAATTTTCCCTTCAGAATTGCTGGAAATTTGATTGCAGTGATAAGGCTTTTGATATTGATTGTTGTTTGGACCGATTTTAATGTCCAAATTTATTGAAATCTGCGTACGGTAATCCTTATCTTTCATATTTGTTAATGCAGCTGTAAGATCTTCCCTCTCTATCTTCTTGGTTTTTCATGAATTGGGATTTGACTATTATTTTGATCCATATTGTGTGGATTCAATACGGCCCCTTTGTCAAGGTTTGAGACAGTTGATTCAGTCAACTCTAAGATGGAGAGATTTATTGTTCATTATGAATATCCCGAGTTGTAGATTATAACCCATAAACTTTAGTAATTATCTTCAATGGTCAAAAGTTGTTAAGATGTTTATTGGAGGAAAATAGAAGTTAGGTTATATAGATGGTAGTATTCCTGAACTTGGTATGTTAGATCATTCTTATGGAGATTGGAAATCAAATATGTTGGTCGTAGGCCAGTGGGGCCCACTGGTGAGCAATCACTAGTGGGTGGGTCCCACGAGCTTTGGCTTCTTTCGGTCTTTTTCGTCTTCTGTTATATTTCAAATTCAATTTTGAATTTGATTTATGATAGGAGATAGGGATAAGACCGGATGATGTGGCCTTATCTCAATCCCACCCAAACTCTACTTCCATGTTATAAAAAGGAGTGCGCTTCTCTCATGGAGATCGAATCATACGAAACATTGAGAGAAATAGAGTGCGCTATAGTGTTTGGCTTGTCCTTGGGACGATCGATCCATAGATCGCTATCCGGGACCACTATATACCGTAGGATCAGAGGTGTGAACAGTTCAATCTGCTCCAGTAGTAGATAGACGGGTCATTGGAGCATCAATTTTCAGCTTTGTGAGGGTCCCAATTATCGTGTAGACCGTCAGATCTTGAGGGCTCATCTTCCGCATTTCCCAACAGTGGTATCAGAGCGATTATACGGCGGATCTCCGATTTATAATTTTCATCTAAAAGGTAAGTGGCCCTTTTTTTTTAATTATTGAAATCATGCTCCTGGTTTTGGAATGATATCAGATCTATGTGCACTGTAATTCTTGATGTGCAAATATGTACCGAAAAGGTCTTTTGATGTGCAAATATGTACCGAAAAGGTCTACATAGATATGAATGTGTACATCTATACACATGTGCATAGATGTGCATAGATGCGTACACATTTGACAACGTACATAGATGTACATCATACCAGAAATACAGTTGTTGTATTGAAATACAACACTAAAAAATGGCTACCGCGGATTAGTTGTTGAAGCAGCCATATAGTTGTTGTATTAAAATACAACACTAAAATATAGATGCATTAGAGAAGTGCATTAACTGATATTCATCTCATCAGCCACATTGACGTCAGCCATTCATGTGAGTATGATCACATGGTATTAAGTTGCATCCAAACCGTTCATCCATTAGGATGGGTATTCTTTTTCTAGGAGTGCTTCTGCAAACTCAACAGTGTTTTAAGCAAAGATGTAAGCATGTGTATTTTTTTTTTGTAAGCATGCCTTCAAATAAGATGTCAAAATGGATGGACGGCAAAGATGTACAGATTCTGGTACTTTACATAAGTTGATGTATTGATGTACACAACCAATTATGTGACTATGTGCATACATGTACATAGATATGTACACATGTGACTGTGTACATACATGTGCATTGTTCCAGCCATTATATAGTTGTTGTATTGAAATACAACACTAAAAATCAGCCATCATCTTATGCTGTGATGTACATATGCTGTGCTATACACGTGTATACATGTGCTGCATGTGTACACGTGTATACATGTGCTGTGATGTGTTGTACATGTGTGTACAATTGTACTAGTGCTGCGTCTTGTACTTCAAGTATTGTACACGTGCTGGACACATATTGTGCATGGCTGCTGTCCATAACTTAATGTATATGGACGTGATGTACGTGGCTAATGTACATATATGTACACATGTTGGTTGTACACACATGAATATTCATACGTGTGAATTGACGTTAACCAAGTACATCATACCAGCCATACACGTGTTGTATTATCATACCAAAAGTACACGTGTATCAGATGCATGTACACATCATGTTGTTATATACAACTACAACACATTCCACGACTGAGATGTATGAAACGTATATAGCTGTATATACGATACATGATTTGTTCACATATTGAAACATAGCTGAGATGTACGTATATGAGACGTGTTGGCCTAGTATCTAATTGTTAACATGGATGTGTTAACATTTGTGTTATAGTTGGCTGGATGGGTTAACGTCTTGTACTAGAACTCAAATGCAAGTAGGCCACGTGTGATAGGGTTGGTTGGGCTGATGTGGGCATCCATATTGACGTTAGCTAATAGCAACATGTTGCATACAGCAACACGTCAGCCTACATGTACATCTATAGCTTGGAAAAATAACTGTAAATCCAAACATCATGTGTACATCTCATGTCTTACCATTAGTGTTTATCTCGGGTTGTAATAGTGTACATCACGTGTTGGCATCCCTACCAATTTTTTGGCTTTAATGTATACGTGTTAGCTGAAGTATATGTGCAGTAACTATGTTTTACTTCTGCCAATTCAACATGTATAAATCTGTTGAAGGATGATGGACACATCAATATTGTAGTTTCCATTAATTATATCTAATTCACCGTTGATCTTGAGCTCATTAGTGAACGAAACGATCATTTACCATGATGATCAATGTTGATATAGGATCCATCATCAACAATGATCATTAACGGTAATGATCGGATCTATCACTAATGGTCATGATCACAGATGAAAATAGAACTCTCCTGATAACTTAGCACTTTATTTTCCTTCTGATGATTATGTTTATATGAGTGAAATAATTAGGCTTGATATATTTAGATCTAAGCCCTCCTTATTTTTCATTTGAACATATAGAAAAACTTAGTGCTAGAATCTTCCCTAAAACTAAAGGTTGTGCATAACCTGAGTGAGAGTTTAATCTCCACCACCAAATGATGCATGCAACCAAATAATGGAAGGTTGCATGTTATACAATTATAATTTTATAAAAGTTTCAATTTCATCTTAATTTGAGAACTTGATTGCTCTACACCACCCATTCGGGTATGTGGATTTTCAGATCTCGTTAAGATGTGTTGACTACTTTTATATTATGAAAAATTGTATAACACGTAGAAATACTGATGATTAGTGTCAATACCTTAGATCTTAGTTAAGTAGTGATACTCATGCAATGTAGAGATGGCTACCAAAGCGTTGATCGCTGAACAACTGAAAGGACAACATTTCGACGGCAATAACTATGAAGACTGGTCCCTCGCGGTGCGATGTCTTCTGGACGAGGACGATATATCTCACACACTCGATGTAGTTCAAGAGGAACCCATCTTAGCTGAAAACGGAAATTTACAAGAACATAGGGTTGCGATGACTCGCTACAATAAGTGGCGAAAACAAAATCGTTCACCAGTAATGTTCTTCTTAGCACCATGCACAAAGAACTCATACCTACATTCACGTATGAAGTGCATGAAACCGCTAAGGGAATTGGGAAGCAGCCGATGATGCCTATGCTTGTGAAGTCGATGCAAGAGTTAGGGCAATGGAATTGGAATTCCAGGAGTATAGGATGCCCGTCAAACGCCCCATCAAAGATCATATCCGTAAGATGGAGCAAATGATAGGTGCCCTTAGGAATGTTGGGTGTAAATTAGTGAAAATCGAGAAGATTATAGCCATGCAAGAATCTTGGGCCCAAATTAAAAGAATTTCAATCATCGATTTATCACTACGTTCGAGAGACTTTTGTGGCCACTTGGTACGTGAGGTTGAAATGAATGCATCATCAAGTTCGACCTGGGCCTTTATGTGAGACCCATGAAAGCTAACTATAAACGGTCCAAAGCTGCAGAAAGGCGAAGAAGAATAACCAAGAAGAAGACCACAACTTTTGCTCCAAATCTCAAGAAGGGGAAGAAGAATAAGCGAGAAAAAGACAAATGTATTACTGCTTTCTGTGGAAATTCCTACCATTATGCTCGAAAGTGCGCCCATAAAAAAGACGGTAATTTCTCGGTCACTAGATACTTTGTATGTAGGCGTTTGTTACGAAATCCTTTCCGTTGATACTATATCTAACGAGTGGATTTTGGATTCAATGCGCCAACAAAGCACGTGACAAGTAGTCATCGAGGACTCGAGAATTAGGCTACCGTAGCATGGGAGTTACAAGCGTACATGGGCAATAATGTTGTTGAAGACGTCATAAGGATTGGCGTTTTTCATCTACGTACGCACATAAAGGCGAACAATCATACTCCGTGATATTCTATATGCAGGGATGCGTCGAATTTAATTTTGTTTCTAGGTTATTAGTGATGGTTTTGATATTCGATTTTCCGGGACAAGAGTTTCTTTGAGACAATAACCTCATTTTTGCATAGGGTAATTTAATTTTGATTTATTTATTCTAGACGTAGAATGTGATAATGCATCTATTGCTTTGTCTGCTATGTCGAATGAAACTGTAGTATCTGAATCTCAAAAATGGCACGTGAGGTTAGGTTACATTGGAAAGGATCGTATGACAAGACTAGTACGTTCTAGTCTGTTAGACTCCTTATCCAAAGTTGATTTGCCATTTTGTGAACATTGTGTGTCTAGGAAGACTTCAAAGAAACCATTTCCCAAAGTTGGTCAAAGGGCACACTAGAGATAATCTATTCGGATATCTGTGGACCCTTTAATGTACATGTAAACGGATGTCAATACTTTGTCACTTTCATTGACGATTACTCGGCTATGGATGTGTATCTCATCTCACACAAATCTGAGGCTTTTGATTGTTTTCTTAAATACAAACGAGGTGGAAAATCGGCTTGAGAAAAAGATTAAAATCCTTCGATCGATAGTGGCGAGTATACATCCGAAACGTTTAAATCATCTTTGTGAAAACGTTGGAATAGTTAGGCAAGTACACAATGGCTTACACACCACGACAAAATGGTGTTGCAGAGAGAAGAATAGGACATTATTGGACATGGTTAGATCGATGATGGCTCAAGCCAATCTCTACCACATTGGGGGAGACGCACTTAGCATTAATGCCCGTACGTCCTAAATAGAGTCTCATCCAAATCCATTCCTAAGACCCCAAATGAGATGTGAACTGGGAGGATTCCTTCTCTAGCCAACCTACGTCGTTGGGGATCTTTGGGATATGTTTTGCTGCCTGTCTCGCATAGAGGTAAACTTGATAGTAAAACCATTGAATGCGTATTAATAAGATACCCTATGCATTCAAAGGATACGTTCTAGTTTATGAGGACCATGGACGATGGATTGAGATAGAATCCCGAGATGTGACCTTCGTTGAAGATAGATACCCAAGCCGAATGAAGCAAAAGGTTCCAATCCAACTTTTTGAAATACCCGATGTATCTCAGGAGAGTGAGAATTCTGCTTCACAAGACGATGATACTACTATAGTTCGTCAGGACAGTATGAGGACATCTCAGCAGGCTCCTGAGTTACGTCAAAGCGAAAGAGGATTGATTCCCCGAAAATATTTCGATATTGAAGGGCAAACATTCTCTTGCGTTGCAGTTGATGATGATGAACCTGATTCGTATCAGGATGCATTATTATCTTCTAACTCGGCCGATTGGGTAAATGCTATGGACGAAGAGATCGCTTCCATGGAGAAGAATAAAATCTAGGAACTTGTTGATCTACCTTCCAATTGCAAAGCGATAGGTAACAAATGGGTACTAAAAATCAAAAGAAAGGCGGATGGTACAGTGGACAAGTATAAAGCACGATTAGTTGCTAAAGGTTTTACACAACAAGAAGGCATTGATTACGAGGAGACCTTTTTCATTGTGAAAGTTCTCCTCAATCCGCATGATCTTGTCCATGCAAGTTTAGACTTAGAGTTATATCAGATGGATGTAAAGACCGCATTTTTAAATGGTGACTTGGATGAAGAAATATACATGCAACAACCCATGGGTTATGTGGACAAAAAGCATCCAAAGAAAGTCTGCAAATTGTTGAAATCTATCTATGGGCTGAAGCAATCTTCAAGATAGTGGTATATGAGGTTCCACTTGGCCATCACCACTTTTGGATTCACGATGAGTGAAGAAGATCATTGTGTATACATGAAACGGTTGGAAGATCTTTTCGATATTATTTATATATGTAGGCGATATCCCTGTTGATAATGACATGCAATTGTTGACATTGACTAAAGATTATTTATTCTCGAACTTTGAGATGAAAGACCTCGGTGAAGCCAACTTTATCCTTGGGGTAAAAATCATCGAGGATTGCCCTAAGAAATTTTTAGGCTTGTCTCAAGCAACATATTTACAAAAGATCTTAGATGTTCGGGATGGAAAATTCAAAAGTCATTGAAACCCCTATGGATAAAGCTACCAAGTTAGGACAGAAATCGTGTCCCAATGCATCGAAGCCAGAAATTGGCTATGTCCTCGATACCTTATGCAAGCGTTGATAGGAAGCTTAATGTATGCTATGTTATGCACCAGACCGAATATTAGCTATGCAGTTGGCATAGTCAGCCGTTATCAGAGCAACCCGGGACAGTCTCATTGGCAAGCCGTCAAACGTATATTCCGCTATCTCAGAGGAACAAAAGACCTAATGTTGTGTTATGAAGGCACAAGCCTCGAGCTCAAAGGATATTCTGATGCTGCTTGGGGTAATGACGCCGACGAGGGAAAGTCTACTTCAGGGTATGTATTCTTACTCGGAGGTGGAGCTATCTCATGGTCGAGTAAGAAACAGACATCCACAACTCTTTCATCTATGGAGGCCGAGTACATTGCGTGTTGTGCTGCAGTTCAGGAGTGTGTATGGGTTCGCAGATTTCTATTGAGTCTTGGTATTGTACCGAGTGTTCGTCAGCCTATATCGTTGAAGATAGACAATACTTCTGCTATTGACTTGGCAAAGGACCCTAAACACCACCAGAAATCTAAGCACATTGAGATCAAGTATCATTACGTCCGTGATCAAGTGAGAGATAAAAAGGTCGCCCTCAGCTACATTCCTACCAAGGAAATGATGGTTGATCCCATGACAAAACCTATAGCTAGAGATCTATTTCAGGTTCACGTCAGGCAGATGGGATTGAGGAAAACTTGATTAATGTACTTGTTTTGTAATACCTTTGATCTTTTATTAATGAATAATACATTCCATTTATTCAGTATTGAACACTAATATAAACTAGGTAAGAAGATCATCAGCATTTACCTTGAAATCATGTAGGATTTCTATTTTTGTCGGCAGGCCAGTCACCCACTCGCACGGATTGATTGACCAACTTGAATGTACTGAGAGGTACATTTGGGGCTATGTTTATACATTGAGGTATGAACTTCCCTTTATTGTGAATAATAAAGGATGAGGATATGATGAGTGAAGTCAGATCCACTACAATCTTATAAAGATTGTAGATGAGACTGATAAAGTTGAATAACATAATCGCACCATTCCTTTACATGCGATCAATGTTATGGCTTGAAATTAAAGCCAGGTTATGAGGTTATGAAATGAGTCGTACCTTATGTAGAATAACCTGCGTACTGTAGACCCGACTTACACCTAGTATTGTCTACTTTACGACGTGGGTTGTAGCCACGTCTTTGGGACCTATTACCTACAGATTGCTTTGATTCGATCTAATCATTGCAACGTGCGAGTAGCCGTCCCGTAGGTGACTCCTTGTGTCCTTAGCTACCCTCCTCTTGTGTATATGAGGATGAGATTGAGTGTCGCTACTTTAGTGTACAATGACGAAAGGTCCTTGATTGACCAGACTTCGATTCTACGCTAGGAAAGCGGCTTGATTAATTCCAAATTACACATCTGCGTGGGAAGATCCCGTGACAGCTACACCAAGTTTTTAGAACTATAAATACGCACTTGAAGACTTATCCTAAGCAATATCGAGTTGTTTTTATTAGACTTTTGCAAACAATATTTTTCTTAAAAGCATATATATAAATAAGTATTGCTTTGAATTGGTTTTAATCGAAGTTTGTGAAAAATCAAGTTTTGAATAACTCGATAAGTTGGATAAGTGCGTATGTTGGCCGAGTACTCGGATCGGGAGTTAACTCTATTCGGTGTGGTCATGCGGACTAGGACAGGCATTACAAAGCTTGGGTTATTGAGTACTAGTTAGGTGGTCACTTAGTACTTAAGCACCTGTGAGAAGATTATGGTGATCCAGCTGGTCCCACGTTTCTGATTCTTTTGATCGCGATGTTTTGGTATTTGATTGTTATAAGGCAAGTTAGTTGGACAAAATTTTGTGCCTATCCCACAATGTGATTGAGTGGGAGATGTTGGTCGTAGGCCAGTGGGGCCCACTGGTGAACAATCACTAGTGGGTGGGTCCCACGAGCTTTGGCTTCTTCCGGTCTTTTAGATGTCTTTGTTATATTTCAAATTCAATTTTGAATTTGATTTATGATAGGAGATAGGGATAAGACCGGATGATGTGGCCTTATCCCAATCCCACCCAAACTCTACTTCCTCTGTTATAAAAAGGAGTGCGCTTCTCTCATGGAACGCATCGAATCATACGAAACACAGAGAGAAATAGAGTGCGCTATAGTCTGTCCATCTTGGCTTGTCGTTGGGACGATCTGATCCATAGATCGCTATCCGGGACCACTATATACCGTAGGATCAGAGGTGTGAACAATTCAATCTGCTCAAGTAGTAGATAGATGGGCCATTGGAGCATCAATTTTCAGCTTTGTGAGGGTCCCAATTATCGTGTAGACCGTTAGATCTTGAGGGCTCATCTTCCGCATTTCCCAACAAAATAACCTACTTGTCATGTCCTGTCTTCTGAATTCTATGGAACTAGAAGTTAGTGAAGGCCTTTTTTTATTATGTACTGCCCATGAGATTTGGTTGATTGCTGATGAAGTATATTCTGATCAGAATAATATGGCTCAGATTCACAATATTTTCCAGGAGATTGGGACTTTGAAATAGGGAGAATATTCAGTTTCTGATTATTATGCCAAGATGCGTGGTTTGTGTGCAAGGCATTATCATTGTCAGTGTGTATGTAGATGATATTATTGTTACAGGTGTTGATGCTAGTACGATTTCTGACTTGAGGCTCTATTTAAGCAAGGTTTTTGATATACGGGGTTAGGGGCTGCCCAAATATTTTCT
This sequence comes from Magnolia changhungtana, assembly GCA_030180095.1. Taxonomy (NCBI): domain Eukaryota; kingdom Viridiplantae; phylum Streptophyta; class Magnoliopsida; order Magnoliales; family Magnoliaceae; genus Magnolia; species Magnolia changhungtana. The sequence continues at coordinate 8,528,094 of JASAUF010000652.1, forward strand.
TGGCATTGCAGTCTCTCGTTCTCAGAAGGGTATTGTTTATCTCAGTGAAAATATGCTTTTGATTTTTTCACTTCAATTGGTAATCTTGGTGATGGGGAGCTTCTTGATGATCCTCGCATGCATCAGCGCCTGGTGGGTTGGTTGATATATTTAACTATTACTCGTCTTAACTTATCTCATGTGGTCATTCTAGTAAGCCAATTTATGCATGCACCTCGCTCCAGTCTTCTAGAAGTTGTTCATCGCATACCTTGCTAAATCGTCCTTTTCAGGACGTCGCATTCTATTTAGTTGTTATAATCATCTGAATATTGAAGGTTATTCAGATGCAGACTAGGCCGGATCTCCTGATGATGGTCGTTCTATGACAGAATATTGTACTTTCTTTAAAGGAAATCTTGTTACTTGGAAGATTAAGAAGCAAACTATTGTTGCAAGGCTGGCGAATGTTGCATGTGAAACTTGTGGTTGAAAAGTTCTGTCGCTGAGTTAGGATTTGTGGTGGCTACTCTTGTGCCCATGTACTGTGACAATCGGGTTGTAATTCATATCGCTTCCAATCCTTTTTTCACGAGTGCACAAATATATTGAAGATGATTGTCATTGTATTTGTGAGAAGGTTACTGCTGGCATTATTTATACTCCCTTTGTCAAGTCTACAGATCAACTTGCTGATATCACTAAGGCCCTTTCAATTCAAGTGGGAAGACGTATTCAAGGCCATGATTGATATCTATGCCTCCGCTTGAGGCAGAGTGTTATATTATGATAGACATGGTTGGATACTTGGAAACCTCAACAAGCATGCAAATCAATACCAAGGATGATAGACCTGTTCAGAGACTTGGAAACCCCAACAAGCATCCAGTAGGCTTTATTTCTGACAAGCATATGATAGACCTGGTTGGATACTTAAAAACCTCAACAAGCATGCAAATCAATACCAAGGATGATAGACCTAGTCGGATACTTGGAAACCTCAACAATCATTTGAGAGGCTTTACTTCTGATTAGCATATGATAGACCTAGTTGGATACTTGGAAACCTCAACAAGCATGCAGGTCAATACCAAGGATGATAGACCTGGTTGGATACTTGGAAACCTCGACAAGCATGTAAATCAACACCAAGGATGATAGACTTGGTTTGATACTTGGAAACCTCAACGAGCATGGATAGGCTTTACTTCCAACAAGCATGGATTGCATTATACATGGCATGTGCTAAGTGGTACAGTTGTATCAAGTTAGAGGGGAAACATGGGAACTACAAGATGGAGGATTGCAAAGTGCAGCAGTTAAGAGTTTAGATGGTGGCACCAATTGAATTGGAGGGCCCTCTTGGGTTTTGGGTCCTAATTAGATGGTGGCACCAATTGAATTGCATGGTTTAGCGAGATGGTTGATCTAGCCTCATATGGGCATCTGGAAGCATAGATAGGAATATTAACTCGTACAACTTGATTTCATCAAGGTTTTATAGATTCTAGTTGGAACCGCTCTGGGACAGCCCTGCTACACGAAATAGAGACAATCAGCCAGGTGCAGTCCGACTTGTCTAGTTTTGAGATGAGTCCGACCTGGCAACCAGTTCAAGGGGAGCTATAATGATTCTAAACTGTTTGGGCTAGTTATAAAGAGTCTAAACGAGTAGGAATGAGTTATAAAGGGTCTAAATGAGTAAGGGCAAGTCCAATAGTATGACTTGTCCAATGGATATACAAGTCTTGCAATGAGTTTCAAAATGCCATTTTCACAGATTGTGCTTTGATTCAAACTGGGGGAGAGAAAACTTGATTTAGGGTACTCCATTGCCGTCCACCTCGATGAAATAAAAATCGCTCAAAACCCTTCTTTCCAAGTTTTCTCAACATAGATATAGTTTCGTTTTTATTTTCATTAGCATAATGCATGTTTGGGCTTAAATCCAACTTCAAATTATATATCCATGGGCTTGGGCTTAGTCCATGGGCTTGGGCTTAGATCTATGGATTTATGATCTGTGAAAGAATTTTAGTTTTCCCTGCATTTGGTTGCACCAAATATCATGAGATTTCACGATATTTGCACCAAATTAGACTGATTAATCGTGAAATATCATGAAATCTCATGATATTTGGTTGCACCGTTACTAAAAGAAAGTTCATTTCTTTTTAAATGGTATTTTTTCTTATTTTTTGTTTTAAAATTTTTTATCAACTTACAATTTTGTAATACGATTTGCTCATGGATTTGGGCTCAGTTCCATCTCTTTGTATATTTGTTTATAAAAATTCGCTTAGAAGTCTTAATAAGTTACGTGAATTTTTATTTGTTTTGTATTTAAGCTTACCATATTGGATTTTTTAAAGCTTTTCATGTTTGCCTTAGATCTTCATTTTTATGAAAATCATTTTTTTCATTCTAAAAGGAATTTTAAAAATCAAACATACATTTTTGTGTCTTTTGATAAAAAAAATTCCATTATCTTTTTAGACTTATAAATGTACTTATATTTACTTTGTTATTAGATGCTTATTGTGTGTGTGCATAATTTTCCTAAAATTTCCTATTTTCCTATTTCTACTATTTATTATTATTATCATTCTTGTCATTGTCGTTGTTGTTATTATTATTATTTTTTACGTGAATTATCGACCAGATGAGTTGTTTGTAGCCGGACAAAAGCTGTATTAGTTTAAGTGCGTTGTACTGGGTCCCGAACTAGATGCGCTGTCGTGTATCGGTTTCAGGGAGTCGTACTAGTTCCCAAACCAGATGAATGGCCACACGCTCACCTTTAAGCATATATCTAAAATGCCGGAGAAAAAGGAAACAAAACTAAGAGAAAGCAACATTGTCTTTTCTATTTGTCTTTTTTCGAGAAGGAGGGAGGGAGGGAGACGTTAATAAGTACTACAAAACCAAAGAGAGAGATTATACCATTAAAATCATTACTTAATCAGCAGCTAACATTCTAAAATGAATCAGAGAGTATTTCTGTGGCCATGGGAATCAGATACCTGAAGCAATGGAGTTGATGAAGAAATGACTTCAAGATGAAAAATGCGAAAGTTAAATGAAAGAGAAGGTTTGAAGCGATGACAAGAAGTGCAATATGCTCATGTGCTAACTTAATGAACAGTGTAATCATGGACAATCAACTATGATGACCAAGTAGTGTAATCATGGACAATCAACTATGATGACTAAGTAACTGAAGATGTGACAAGGAACTAGCATGAGAAACGTGACAGTTGCTTCCATGGCAGCATCAAGAGATAGATGTAGGAGCCTGGTTACCCAGTAGGTATGGTGTTACTGCTGCTACATAGGGGGGTTTCACATACAACAGGAACTTCACCTCTTTTTTTCAGGCAATACATGGTTTCATGTAACATGGCATGTGTTGGGCCTGACACTTCCTGGTTTTCAGCATTTGTCAGAGTGGAGATGCTCTGATAGTCCTTGAACATGTATTGAAAGAATAGGACCAAACTAGATTAGAGCAAAACCAGATATGTTGAGGTTTAACTTCGAATAATCACACCACAACGGTTTCCAATCCATACAAAGATCTTGAACAGCCTCCTTGACATGAAGTCAGGTTTGCGGCTCTGAAGGATTGGATAAAAAATAAAGCTTCATCAGGGTGCTTCAAGGCCGTGAGATTCACTGTATGTGACTCTGATAAATTGAAAAATATAATAGGATTAGAGAAAATTGTCCAAACGCCGTCTCTAGAACATTCATGCTATATGCTTGTTTGAAAGACAAGACAATAGTAGATTACTCAGTCACGGATATTTATCCTTTTCATCATCCTCATTAATTTTTTAGCCGTTAAAGTTTATGAATTTGGCTGTACAATCATATGACCCACCTATATGACTGTAATTTTGGGCTGTACATTTGTATGCCCACCTGCTCTCTTTTCCTCATCTTGTAGCCCATTAGCATATTTGGTACACTGAGGTGTATATATTTTGTATTGAGGGGTATTGTGGTATTTTTGGTTTTTACAACTTAAGTGAATAAAAGCAAAGGTGGTGGGGATGTCCAACCCTAACCTCTTCTTCTTCTTCTTCTTCTTCTTATTATTATTATTATTATTATTATTATTATTATTATTATTATTATTTAATGCAGGGACATGTGATGACCTAATCCTAGATGCATGTATAATCAGGTTAAAGAATGTTCAAATAAATATACCAATTAACTAACCGTTTCCAGTCAAAGGGATTAGGTAAACTTCAAAACAAAGATGAGGTCATTCGGTCAGGATCATGCCCTTTAGCATAAAATCGCGTAAGCAGTAAAAAGGGAGGACCTAGGGATATGAGAATATCCCAAATCTAGCATAAGTCAGTCCACAGTCAAGTTTGGATCTGATTCTACTGACTAACCATTCCTCTTTTCCGTTCAAACTAGAAATGAGATATCCAGAGAGGAACGAAAGGGGTGAAGAATGAAAGGCTCGAGATGAAGAAAGTATAGGTCCTTTTGTCGTCAAAAGAAAAGGAGGATGATTCTTACCTTTTCCTGCACCTCGAAGATTTAGAAAGAAGGAAACCTGAAATTGGGGTGGAATCCTCAACACCCAAGGGCCAATCCCAATCCTGAAACCCTAATCTCTTGAATAAAGAATAAGAAAAGAGAATAATTTCTATTCATTCAATAATTATGAAAATAGGGTTTCTCACAACGTATATATAAGCTATGGAAAAAGTAAAAGTGCACTAAAGCCCCTGAAAACAAGAAAAATAACAGAAAAAGATGAAAAGTAAAGAAAGTGCAATAAAGCTCCTGAAATAAGGAAAAGAATAAAAACGCCTAAAACTAAAACACCCGTGTAGTGGGGTGTGAAATCCGACCCATGGATCTATGGTCAGGGTGCGGTTATGCCGCTTCTGCACTCGTAGCGCGTCAAAAAATCTAGGGTACGATGGACCCAACGTCCATCCACATCAACTCCTCCACTCTGGTACTCTGTCGGCAACTCCTCCTCTGGTACACTCTAAATGGGGCACCATTGATGTCTGCATCAATTCTCCCCGGGTAGGAAGAATTCACCACTGGCGAAAGTGAACTCATGTATCTCTCGAGCAAATTGGGGTCGATGCGTTGCAGCTCTGCCTCTGTGATCCAAGAGTTATTTGTAATGGGCCTGTTCCTCCATTTGACTAGGAATTTCTGGAAACCCCCGGAGCGAGTGGAAACTACCTCGGAGTCCAAAATTTCCTCGATCTCGTCTCTTCTCGGTGCAGGTGGAAGAGAAGGTAGGATGGGTACATGAAGATCAGGCTGTGGCCAAGGTTCATATATAGGGAGGGTCTGGGAAGAAACAGGGGAACCAGTGGATAGAGGTAATGACTTGTGAAAGGGAACTACATCTTCCACATTAAATGTGGAACTGATGCCCATGGTAGCAGGAATATCAACAACATAAGCATTAGATCCCAACCTTTTCACATTTTTATGTGGGCCTATGCTACGAACATGAAGCTTCTTCAGGGATCCAGGTGGAAACTGATCAGACCTAATACAAACCATGACATCATCTCCAGGTAATTCCTTAAATCTCTTGTGAGTGTCAGCAGAAAGTTTATAATGTTCATTACTTGAATTAATCTTCCTCCTGATCTCATTATGTAATGCATGTATATGCTGGGCGAAGGACTCTCCTAACTTTGAAGGACGCCATGAGGATCAAATCTATGGGGGCTCGAGGTCTAAGACCTGAAACAATTTCAAACGAGCTCATTCCTGTGGACTTGTTCACTAAAGAATTATATGCGAACTCTGCTGTGGGAAAAACAGTGTCCCAGGTCCTGTGGTGGTCTCCAACTAGACATCTTAACAAATTCCCTAGGCTACGATTCACTACCTTTGTTTGACTATCTGACTGAGGATGATATGCTGAAGAAAACTGGAGCCTCGTAACCAAAAGATGCCAGAGAGTCTTCTAAAAATAGCTAGTGAACCTAGTATCTCTGTCAGATACGATGGATCTAGGTACTCCATGGAGTCGCACAACCTCCTGAAAGAATAACTCAGCAACATGGGAGGCATCTGAGGTCTTATGATAGGGTAGGAAATGGGCCATCTTAGAAAATCGATCAACAACCACGAGTATGGAATTGTGCTTACGAATAGTCTTGGGAAGCCCAAGCACGAAGTCCATACTGACATCTTGCCATGGGGCATGTGGAATTGACAAAGGAGTATATAAACCTGTATTTTCCTTCCTCTGCTTCGTCAGTTGACATGTCCAACACTGCCCTACAATCTTAGCCACATTTCACTGGAGATTAGGCCAATAGAAACGATCAGACACAAGGGCAACTGTTTTATCTGGACCAAAGTCACCTGCCATCCCTCCAGCATGCAGCTCCCAAACTAGAAAATTGCGGAGGGATGTTTGTGGGATACAGAGCTTGTTCCCTCTAAAAAGATATCCATCTGTAAGGACGAACTCCGCACTCGAGGGCGGGTCACTAGACAATGACGCATAAATGATCCCAAAATCAGGATAGTTTGAGTACTCACCCTTGAGTTGCTCAAAGCCTGTAACTTCAATACTCATGGACCGCAGCGTCATAATACGACGGCTAAGCGCGTCAGCAACCTTATTCTCTTTTCCGACCTTGTGCTTAAGCACAAACGTGTACTCTTGAAGAAATTGTGCCCACTTGGCATGCCTAGGGCTTAACTTCTTTTGAGAGCTCAAATATTTCAAGGCCTCGTGATCAGAGAACGAGACGAATTCTTACGGTAATAAATAATGCCGCCAATGGCGCAATGATTGAACAACTGCATGGAACTCCTTGTCATAAGTGGAGTAGCGTTGTTTAGCCTCGTTCAACTTCTCACCGAAAAAGGCCACAAGATGTCCCTCTTGGCTTAACACTCCGCCTATGGCAATTCCTGACGCGTCACACACTACCTCAAAGGCTTTGGTAAAGTTAGGTAGACGCATGACTGGTGCTTCCGTCATCTTCTTTTTTATTTTCGAGAAAGCCTGTGCCGCGGCTTTAGTCCATTGAAATTATCCTTTTCGTATGTAATCTGTGATGGGAGCCATAATCGAGCCAAATCCACAGATGAACCACCGATGGAACGTAGCTAGGCCGTGAAAGCTTCGCACGTTGTGTATGGTACGCGGCTCAGGCCAATTGACAATAGCCTTGACTTTCTCAGGGTCTGCAGACATACCCTCTGACGATACAATGAACCCCAAGAAGATAACACAGGAGGTCAAAAAGGAATACTTCTTGTGGTTCGCAGTTTTTCTACGCGCAAGGCGTTGCAGACCTGCCTCAAGTGCTTAATGTGCTGGCTAGGGGATGTACTATAGATGAGGATATCATCAAAGTACACAACTAAAAACTTGCCCATAAAGGGTCGCAGCACATGGGTCATCACCCTCATAAATGTACTTGGCGCATTGGTTAACCCGAAGGGCATAACTAGCCACTCGTATAGCCTGTCCTTCGTCTTGAAAACAGTTTTCCATTCATCTCCCGGGTGAACACGAATTTGGTGATAACCACTCTTGTGGTCAATTTTCGAAAAGATAGTAGAGGTGGCCATCATGTCAAGCATGTCATCAAGCCTCGAGATGGGAAACCGATACTTGATGGTGATCTTATTTATGGCTCTACTATCAACACATATGCGCCACATGTCGTCTTTCTTGGGTGTAAGAAGCGCGGGTACGGTGTACGGGCTCAGACTCTCACGAATGAATCCCTTGTTAAGCAATTCATCCACCTGTGTCTTTAACTCGGCATGCTCGGTGGGGTTTATTCTGCAGTGAGGGAGGTTTGGTAGGGTCGCCCTTGGGACGAGATCTATCGCATGCTGAATGTCTCGCATCGGTGGAAGCTCGTCTGGAAGGTCCTCAGGGAAGACACCCCGAAACTCCTTTAAGACCGAACGAGCGTCCTCGGTATCCCCATAGCAACCTCAGGTGTACTCTCCCTGGCTAGTAGGCTGTACACCATAGTCCCCACCTTAGTCTCTCTCTCAAACTCCTTAGCATCTATGATGTGGAGAGACTTCGATTGAGGCGCCCTTTAACTCTTATGACCAGTTGGGGACGCAACATCTTTCGCTCCTGTTGACGATTTGGGAGGGAGCGGGCTCAAGACAAGCTTCTTTCCTTCATGCTTAAATACACGATTAATTATACTCTCGAATATTGTGACATCTTTGTCATAGAGCCATGGCCTTCCCAAGATGATATGGCTAACGCCCATCATGATCACATCACACCACAACTTGTCCTTGTATGGTCCAAACTCAATCGGAACAAGGCATCACTGGGTCACAGGAAGGGATGTCGTATCCACCCAAGAAACTCTATATGGGTTGGGGTGAGGGATTGGCTTCAACTCCAGGTGACTCAAAGTAATTGGTAAAACTACATTCTCGCAGCTCCCGCTGTTTATGATCACTTTGCAGTTCTTTTCTCCACACTTGGCGTAAGTGTGGAAAATGGTGGTTCTGCGCCAATCTTCGCTTTCCTTCATCTGGGTCGAGGCACACCTTACCACTGCAAGTGAGATAGTCTCCACAGTATCATCCTCGACATCACTAGCCGAGTCAAGGGAGGGGATAATGATCTCCTCATCACCCTGGTCATCATAAACTTTATCTGCCACTTCTTTTGTGGGGTGTTCGGAAACAAAGGTAATGCGCCCCCTTATTTCAATACTCGGCAGTGATGTGACCCATGCCACCACAGTGGTAGCACTGCCCTGGCATCGTGGGCCTAGTACTTGGTCCAACCATATTATTATTTTGATTTCTGTTGACTGGCTGGGTACCAAGTTGAGCTCTAGGTTGAATTCCGACCTGGGGTCTCGCTCCCTGCGGAGCTGCTCTAGGCATAATAGGTCGAAAATCAATACCCCTCACATTGGACTGGCGCACACAGTGCTCCAGTTCTTGCACCACCTGGTAAGCATGTTCCAGACTGGTGACCATGTGAAGCGTGAGCTCCCGCTGAAGCTCAGGCCTGAGGCCCATACGGAGACGGGTGAGAACCACAACAGGGTACTCATCCACATCGCATCTTATCATATATTCATTGAACTTAGCGATGTATTCCGTCACCGTCATGGATCCTTGGCGCAAAATGTGCCATTGATCCAACAGCCTCTGCTTGTAAGAAAAAGGGAACATACCTCTCTCGCAACAACTCTTTCATCTCAATCTAAAAGAGAACTGGCCCCTCTTTAGATCGCTTACGGCGACGCTCCACATTCCCCCAATATAGTTTTGCTTGGCCCACCAATTTCATCTTGGCGAACCGACTCGTTGTGGGTCTGGCAGACCATGCCACTCAAATAAGTGGCCCATGTCTGCTAACCAGTCAGAAATAACTTTGGGGTCCAATCTCCCATCAAAATTGGGGGCGTCAACCTTGATGCCCTTCATGACCCTAGAAACAGGGTCCTCGTGCTCATGATATTCCGGGGGTGTTGTTGATGCACCCCATCATGGCCCTCCAATTGGGCGGGAAGAACAGGATCACGATTGTGTGTGGGTGGTAATGGATACACCTCATCGTGTCTGTTGTCAGGCTCACGGGCTTGGTCTGCGCTCAAACCATCCTTAGGCGGATCAAGGCCCACAACTTGGAACTGATCGACAACCCCAGTGTCGGGGGTCGCCTGTGCTCCACCTATAGTGGTGGTTGGAACACCAGCCTTTAGACTCACCACTCTCCTCTAGACACGTGAACCTACCATCTTGATGTGCAAACTGCTGCGCGATATTATCCCTCAAGGTTTGAAACTGTTGATCCATTCTCTTAGTTAGGCCCTTCATAGCCTTGGTAAATTGATCGGAGTCAATGGCGTAATGGAGATTGAACCCACGATCAGTGCGCGTGGGCATACACCAGGAATGACGAGTGAATGGTCCTAGATCTATGTGCGAGAAAGGGTAAAAACAATGATATCAATGCAATACAACTACCTTATATGGCCTAGATTTATATGGGGACTCAACAAAACCTAGAAAAAAGGGTTGACTAAACTTAACAAAATATGCTCCCTACGCAGAGCGGTCACGTGGTTAGCTCGCCAGGAGTGCAGGGGGCGGCGTGCCCCTGCCCGAGGTTCGAGGCGGAGCGCCCGAAACCTAAATGATTTTTAAAATTTGGGTAAAGGGTTTCTGTAAGAAATTTTTACTACAAATACGAATTGACAATAAACTGACCTACGCTAAAACTGATCTCTGATACCAAATTTGATGCAGGGACATGTGATGACCTAATCCTAGATGCATGTATAATCAGGTTAAAGAATGTTCAAATAAATACACCAATTACCAATCGTTTCCAGTCAAAGGGGTTAGGTAAACTTCAAAACAAAATGAGGTCATTCTGTCAGGATCATGCCCCTTAGCATAAAATCGCGTAAACAGTAAAAAAGGAGGACCTAGGGATATGACAATATCCTAGATCTAGCATAAGTCAGTCCACAGTCAAGTTTGGATCTGATTCTACTGACTAATCATCCCTCTTTTCCGTTCAAACTAGAAAGGGGATATCCAGAGAGGAACGAAAGGGGTGAAGAATGAAAGGTTCGAGATGAAGAAAGTACAGGTCCTTTTGTCGTCAAAAGAAAAGAAGAAGGATGATTCTTACCTTTTCCTGCACCTCGAAGATTTAGAAAGAAGGAAACCTGAAATCGGGTTGGAATCCTTAACACCCAAGGGTCAATCTTGAAACCCTAATCTCTTGAATAAAGAAGAAGAAAAGAGACGAATTTCTATTTATTCAATAATTATGAAAATAGGGTTTCTCACAGCGTATATATAAGCTATGGAAAAAATAAAAGTGCACTAAAGCCCTTGAAAACAAAAAAAAATAACAAAAAAAGGTGATAAGTAAAGAAAGTGCAATAAAGCCCTTGAAATAAGGAAAAGAACAAAAACGCCTAAAACTAAAACATCCGTGCGGTAGGGTGTGAAATCCGACCCATGGATCTATGGTCAGGGTGCGGTCATGCCGCTCCTGCACTCGTAGCGTGTCAGAAAATCTAGGGTGCGATGGACCCAATATCCATCCACATCAACTTCTCCACTCTAGTACTCTGTTGGCGACGCCTCCTCCTTTGGTACACTCTAAATGGGGCACCACTGATGTCCGCATCATTATTATAGGTAAGTATGGGCTTAAAGCTAAGATCTCAATTCTCCGTTCCTTTTTCCCTTCTCTCTTATCAAACTACATGGTATCAAATAAGCTCTTTCCCTTCTCTCTTACATCTAACTACAGTAGCATCTCATGGTCTTTCTGATGGTGTGTTACTAAAAGAATCTTGATCCAGTATTATTATTGTATTAGTAATTTGAATTGTTGAAAACATAGCAGTCAAATTCTAGATCTTATGCTTATGATAATAGTCGACATATTTAGCATTCGTTTGCTCATCCTCATTCTATTACCAATACAATTTGTTCCATCTTGAGGAATTTTTGTGTTTTACAATCTGTTTTTTGATAGGGTGAGCTTTGGGGCTTTCCTTTGAATGTATTCTTGAAATATTTCAATCTTGATCGACAAAATTTCGAACATGGTTTCATTGTAATCTTAGTTGAACGAACCTCAAATTACACTTTGAATTCATGCTCTACACCCTCGTTCTGGCTGGTTATACTTGCTATCATTTTCTAAACATGACTTTCCTGCTCCCACACCCAAATCTTTTGCCACTTTGCATCATGCTTCATGCTATTATATTAACAGTTTTGGTGTAGAAATCATTTTCCACCTTTTGCTTCTTTTTTTTATAAAAATTATATATATATATATATATATATATATATATATATATATATATATATATATATATATCTTTCCTTGGTTTTTCCTGGAGTTTATAAGGAAAATGTGATATATGAAGTTGTTCTTAATGACAGTCTTCCCATGCTTCTGGCAATGTGCTTCTTGATCAAGAATTAAATGTGAAACCTGCCAACAAGAAGATCGAGGATAAAGTCAGCGATGTGAAATATTCAAGTCATTCTATTGATGAAGTTGCTGAAATGGTACTTGGTACTGTTTCTGCCTATGAGACCAAGGTAAAGATGTTCCCCTCTCGATCATCCTCTTATACAGCACAAATTAATGGTTGGATCTTTTATTAAATTTGCATTGTTCTCTTATTCCATTGTCTGTTAAGTTCTTTGTGAATTGTTTGCATGAAAAGATCCCTTCCGATGCTATTCTGTACTGTATAAGTTAGTCTTCTTGTCATTCTTTGAAATATCCAAAGAAGGATTGAGAACTTGTTCCTTGGCAACATTTATGATCTTACAATTTCAATAAAAAAAAAAAGAGACTAACTTTACGATATGGGTCGTAACGGCTGTTATGGCCCCTGTAATGGCTGTTACGGTCTCTTTTGTTTTGTTTTGTTTTTTGTTTTTGTGTTTTTTTTTTTTTTTTTTTGGTTTTGAAATTGAAAAAACAACCCCAAAAAACCTATATCTGCCCCATAATGTTGAAAAAAAAATCCTAAAAACCTATATTTGCCCCGTAACAGACCATTACGAGGGTATTATGGCCTTTACATGGGGCGTAACAGGCTGTTAACGGCAGTTACAAGTTATTTCTTTTTTCTATAACAACTATTATGGCCGTTATGACCTCGTAACATGTAACGGTTGCCATTGTTACCTTTACATAACAGCCTTTACGGCCTTGTAACGGCCTTTACAGCACACCATGCGCTATACATGTGTCCGCTGTACACATGGCATGCTCATGATACTCCAAAACAATCCGATTATCGGCTGCATCGCTAAAATCACACCAATAAAATGATCCAAATTGTCCAAATGTTGGGCATCTAAATGGACGGTAAAAAAATTGGCAAGTTGCTTGTTTGTGATCCTTACATTTGTGGCCCACTCGAGGCTCGAAATTTCCTCATTTTTGGCTAAAGTATATATTTTAATGGGCTGATTAAATCATTTTGTCAAATATCACATATGTACACTGTGCATTCCAATTCCTCCCATTTACTCCCATCCAAACAAAAAATTTGAATTTTAGTGCATTTCATTTACTCCCATCCAAACACAACTTAGTAAGTCATTTACACTTGAAATGGGAGTAAATGTGAAATGGATTCCATTTACAAGCTCCTAAACGACCCCTTAATTAAAATTTTAAAACGCTAGTCCTTTGTTACAAAAAAAAATAGTAAATCTTGTATTGGAGAATGCGGACAAAAGAGCTTTATTGCTAGATTCAACAAGCCTAACTGGAAAAAAAGAGATGCTAATTTTGAATAACATGTTTGTTTATCTACTCTTGATTCCTTGTCAATAAGGAGAATTCTCCTTCTAGGATTCATGAATATTTTTTGAAACTCGAAGATGCAAGTGTTACGGCCACAGACTGTAATTAGTGTTTTGATTTCTTTAAGGGGATCAATATTGGAACTCTCATTATCTTTTCTTATTGGTAATCAAACATGTGATGCCCACAATTTTATAATTAAAATAATGCAAACACTAACACAACACTCAACCCAAATCCCCAGTTGTAGCCACCTTCCTAGTTAAGCCAATTCCAACCAGACTACTTCTAACAACCCACATCTAAGTACACATGATATAATACATAGCACTCCTCCCCTCCCCCCAAAAGATATCCTCTTCGATTGAAATCCAAGACCTCTCTAAAAGTGGATTTTGTGACTTTCACAAAGCAATTCATCATTTAATCCATCCTCCTAGGTCCTCTTGATTGTCACCATTGAGACCTTCGAAAACTAAAGTTGGGACTTACATTGGTGACCTTCAGAGAGCTTCTCATGACATTGAAACAAAGTCCTTTCTTTCTTCATCAACCATCTCCATTGATGAGAACTGTTTTACAAGTGGAGGTCCTGTTTGTAGTCGATCTAATTTTTGAGTTGGGCTTTTTGGGTCGTTGCACTAACCTCGACAGACTACGGTCGCATGCTATAAATTGGCTAACCTGTATAGAAGTCTTGTAGGTTATAGGTAGTGTTCAGAGTATCGGTTTCATTACATGTTTTGATGAGTGTGGATATGGAAACATGTATTGGTATCCTTGATATTATTACCAATACTTGGAAAAATATCATTGTCTGAGGGAAAAATTGGGGAACGGTTGGGAAAATGGTGGAATTTTTCAGTGAAACTTCAGCAAATGTTAAAAGGCACATGTTTACACATGTGAGAATCAAAATATTGTAAAAACCACTATACATAATAAGTTTCCATTTTATAGGGAGCCTAACCATGTGTTATCGAAAAATTTATTATAAAATAAATATGCAAAATTTGTAGCCAATTAATAGATTGGCCGACATTCATTAATATATAAAATTCTTCATTAATTAATAGTGAAGAACACATTTTCCAATATAAAAATGGAAAAATTGGGAATTTTCCAATTTCCCCCAATTTTCAGTTAAATGTTATTATTATTATTATTTTTTAAAAAAGTTTCTATGGATTTTTCGTCACCTTTGAGTTTTGGCTCATCTTCGCTTTGAGTTGAGATTCTCCCCAAATTCAAACTTTTATTCAATAAAAAAAAACAAGATTGATTGAAATCACCTAAGTAATATAATTCCAAACCAATAAAAAACAAGATTGATTGAAATCACCCAAGTAATAAAATTCCCCCCCCCCCCTCCAATGGAGAATTTTTTGGGTTTTTGAAAATTTTGTCAAATTTCGCCTATTTACGGATGTTTCCCTAGTATCAGGGATATTATCAATGGTATCGCCAATACCATGGTACTTTTATGAGGGATTCTTCTTAAAGTATTGCTGATATTGATAATATCGGCAAGTTTTGCCGATATTATAGAAAATATTGGCGATATTTGGAAAATTTTATACTATTAATAGTTTAGGTATTTTAATGAGCTGGGGATCCCGATAATATTGATGATATTTGGAAAACTAGTTGTAGGAGTATCTTTAGCTACCCAGATCACATCTCAAAGTCTAGGTATAAAGCAACTTTCAAAAACAATTATGGAATTCTAATTATTTAGTTAGACAGCTGCTCAAACTGTGTTTGATACTCTATGATTGAGGTTTGTTGAAGTTTCGATGGAGAACCTCCTAGACCCTCGTATTCTGGTGGCCCAAATTGCATGCACAAGGTATGTGGGACCAAGACATCTCCATGACAGTCATTTCCATCCACTTATACCATGGCATCATATCTCCAAATTGGTGGATGCCAGCCAGTGCTACCAATGCCATATGATCTTATTAGGGATTCAATTGAACGTCTTGAACTGCTTTTCTCGATATACCAGCTGTCAGGATATTCATCTTCAAACTTTGGGTAATGGAAATACAATCCTGGCCATATATGTTTGTACTATCATTGCCAATGAGATGGTTTATAATAGTAGCAGTGGTAGCAGTGGAAGCAGTGGGAGCAGTGGCAGCAGTAGCGGCCACTGCTACCACTACTTTGACTGCTTTTGCAGCTTTTCAATAAAATGTTGTTACGTCTCAAAAAAAAGAAAGAAGCAAAAGAAAAAAAGAAAAGAAAAAGTAGTGGCAGCAGCAGCGGCCTTGTCCTAACTACTTTAACTGCTTTACATGATTGTTACCAGTAATTTACCATTTCCCAGTCAACTAAAGAAACTTTGATATTCTGATCTTTACATCTACATTCTCTCAGTCAACTAAAGGAAGTTTCATTTTCTAGCTTCCAAGTAGCACACTCTCGCTTAGGTTAAGTTATGAGCTATTTTTATCTCTTGGGATTCTGTACTCAGTTCTACCCTTGTTCTTACATTCATCTAAGTGGATCAGATGGCAATTGATACAAATAATTGTTACTAATGCAGGTCCACAGCACATTTGAAGATTTTGAACAAGCAAATATTCTTTGCCCATACATGAGTGATGCCATAAAGGAGATTTCTAAATCATATCAGGCTATTGAAGGGAAAGAGTCTGCTCCTCCTAATGCTGGTAGTTAAAGTTCATTTTCTGCAGTATTTCATCTTTTTAGATTGACTTTATTCTTAGGATATTTTTTAACTCTACCAGTTAGAATCCTGCGCACACTTCATATGGAAATCACGAAGATCTACATAATAAGGCTCTGCTCATGGATGCGGGCAACAACGGAGGAAATATCTAAGGAGGAATTGTGGATTCCTATATCTGTTCTTGAGAGGAATCAATCTCCATACACAATATCATTCATGCCTTTTGCCTTCCATTCAATGACAGTCTCAGCAATGGATCAGATCAATTTGTAAGTCCTTAATGTGCGCTTCTATAGAAAAAGTATATTTGGACATCGTTTTGATTTATAGATCTGCTTCTTAACCTCTCTAAAGCTTATTATGAGAATCACTTTATGCAAAAAAAGGTTGGCCATTAGGCTATTGGTGTGAAATCCAACCTGTCCAAAAGGTTGGCACCACCATAGGGATCACCTCATGCTGATATGGGTGGGCCACACTTATATTTCCTAATTATATTAGCAGCTAGTCATTTTGTTCTATGGTGTGGCCCATCTAATGATTGGATCAGGCTGATTCTTTTTGCATCAGGTGATTGTGACGGCGAGCCAGCCTTTTATTTTTAAGGTAATGAAACTTTTATTAAAAGAGAATGCCAAAGAAAAATCAAAGGTGGAAACAGTAACTACAGCCCAAATAAATAAGATAAATTACAAACATCAATGGCCTTTAGACAAGAGGCCCATTCCACCACATCTCGCTTAACTGGTCTGACCACCTTAACACTCACCCACTCACATACTAAAAGCACCGGTTGTTCCTCTCCCCCCAAATAGCCCATAAGACTGTCATCAAGACTAGTCCTCATACCATCCTTCTTCCTTGCCCCATCTCCATGCCAAGCTAAGAGAAGGTCTTCAATAGACCCCAGACTAAATTTTAAGAATAACGAAGAAGCTATCCCACACCTTTTTAGCAAGAGGGCAATGAATGAAGAGATGATTAACTGACTCCACATTATTCATGCACATAATGGAAATGTTGGGAAACACTGACGACCTTCCTTAGAGGTTATCAATTGTGAGCAATGAGCACCCTCTTCCTACCCACCAACCACACAAAAGCCAAGATCCTAGGAGGGTGCCATAAAACCAAATATAGGAAGTTTAGCTCTTCTCTCTCGTCATAGGTCTCCGAAGCATCTTGATGCAGGACATGAAATTCAGATATGATGTGCAAGATTTTAGATTTAAGATCACATAGTTCATAAACAATTACACAAATTCCACATCCCACACAAAAGTCCAAATATTCAATTAAGGGGAATCTATGTGGGTCCGGGCCTACACACGTTAGGGCTGGATCAATAAAAATTATGAACCAAACAATACTCAAAGGGAAATAGAAATCATCCACACATGCATGACAATCAATCCCTAATCCAAGAAATTCACCAATTTCAAATCAAGGAACCCTAGGGTGAGAAAAGAGATAGAGGGATTTAGGGCAATCTAGGGTTAGGGTTTATAAAATTAGAGATGAAAAGTGGAAAACAAAAGAAAAACCTGACCTAGAAATAGCTCCCGTGTGCAGATGGTGCCCTGGGGCTGACACACGTGCGCAAATGGGTTGGCTGCACGTGCGATGAAGGCCCGCCTTCTCAAACCAGCTTCTTGGCCCTGGTCAGCCAGGCTGGGGAGGCTGGGGCTGCAAAACCTCCAACTCTCACGTCGATCTAGGCTATGGTCTAGGCGTGGTGCTCCGTCGAACTTTTAGCCCTCCTGCTAGACTAGATTCTGAAAACTGGCTGTAGAGGGATGAACAGCCGTAAAACAAACGGATTGGACACGAAGATGGTTGTGGGAAGGATGAAATAAGATGGAGGGGTGGATAGGGATAAACGTAGCTTCTCACCACGATAGGTAACCCTTCGAAAAGGGAGGGCTTCACACCCACTTTAATTTTTTCACAATTCAGAAACTAAAGCGTTCATGATATTCTAAATAATATAAATAAGCAGAACCTAAAGTATGAACTTAATCTGAGTAGTGGACCACGATCAGGAGATCCCATGATAAGCTTTTTTTGACTATCGGGCCCACTCTTTAAAATCAAAACTTCGTCTTCTATCTAGGAGGCCCTCCCTATACGTCGTCATCGAGCCAGATCAACGGTGGGGCCCTCCTTTTCCTTGTGTATGTGCGTAGGGGGGCGACGTGCGTGCACGTGTGCGCGGATGTCCCCATCAATTCTCCTCGTCTCCGAAAATTTCGCTATTGGCGAAATAAAACTCCTGAACCGCTCCAAGATGTTAGGATCAAGTCTCTGAAGCTCATCCTCAGTAAACCACGTGTTGTCTGAAGCTGGGCGTGACTTCCATATAATCAGGTACTTCTGAAACCCGCCGTCCGATGTTGAAACTATCTGATGGTCCAGGATATTCTCTATTTCCTCTCTGGGTGTCTGAAGGTTAGGTATGAGAGGTAAAGACTGGAAAGAAAGATCAGGAAGAGTAGGTATGGGAGGTAGAAGCTGGGAAATGGGTCGGGACGGGTAGGTATGAGACGTAGAGGATAGGAAAATGGGTCAGGACGGGTAGGTATGAGACATAGAGGCTGAAAAAATGGGTCAAGAAGGGTAGGTATGAGAGGTAGAGGTTGGGTAGATGGGTCGGGAGGGGGCCATGGATCAAGGGATAAATCTGGAGAATCAAGATGGGTGGGCGAAGGGCCGGACAAAGTATTAGTGGTCCCATGAAAAGTAACTAGATCCTCCACATTAAATGCGGAACTAATTCCCATGGAAGGTGGAAGATCTACCTCATACGCATTGAGACTGTTTTGTTTCATAATTTTGAAGGGTCCAGCACTACGCGCTTGTAACTTACGAATGACCTAGATACCGCTTGGGCCTGATGTGGACCATCACAGAGTCCCGAACATTGAATTCTTTGAAACGTTCATGCTGGTCTGTAGAAAATTTATAATGTTCATTACTAGTAGTGATCTTTTGCCTGATTTCTTGATACCATGAATGAATGTGATACGCAAAAGACTCTGCGGGCTCTGACAGCCTGTGGGACAGAGACATATGGACGGTATCAATAGGTTTCTTAGGTTTATAACCAATAACGACTTCATAAGGACCGAGACTTGTGGACATATCGACAGAACTATTAAACGCAAACTCGGCTATAGGTATTACGGTGTCCCATGTTCTGGTGTACTCTATATCCCTCCTAGGGGGGACTCATCCGATAGATCATCAAGAAAGACATCATGAAACTCATCCACTACTGGAATGGCCTTGGTAGGTAACTCTACACTAACCTCTGGTGCACTCTGTAGCTACGAGACCGCACATGTTATACCCCTCAAAATAATGGTCTTGATGTCCCTCATGGGGTGGGGGTACAGGTGCACGCCCTTGACTGATTCCTTGGCCACCTCCATTCATTGGTCTATCCTCCTGGCCACTTGACCGAGATTGACCATCTTTCCTAATGGTAGGGTTTGTCCTGAGGGAGGCCTCTATTTGGTTAAGGCATTGATCTATGTCTTGTTCCAAGCACTAACCCCAAGACTCGATCTATTGGGACAGCTTGTTTAGTGACTCTAGCAGTTGTTCCATATTTAGTGTAGGGTGCTAGCCAAAACCATGACCCGTATGTGTGGGCGTACAACTTGCAACTCCACCTAAGGACTTTCTACGACGACTATATGAGACTAAATGATCCTATGAGACTCTATATGAGGGAAACTACGCAGTGCTACTAAAATCCAACAATATAGTTGTCAAAATAAAGGAATAACAGAAAGTTATAGCAATGTAAATTGCTAACTTCCTGCTAACAGAAATTTCAGCAACTAATATCAGGGACTATGGACTCCTAAAAGCTACATATGATGAACTGAATGCATGATGGACTCAAACAAACTAACCCTAAACATGTAATGTATTCCCCTATAAGAACCCTAAGCTCTGATATCAAATTTGATGCAGGATATGAAATTCAGATATGATGTGCAAGATTTTAGATTTAAGATCACATAGTTCATAAACAATTACACAAATTCCACATCTCACACAAAAGTCCAAATATTCAATTAAGGGGAATCCATGTGGGTCCAGGCCTACACATGGTAGGGCTGGGTCAATAAAAATTATGAACCAAACAATACTTAAAGAGAAATAGAAATCATCCACACATGCATGACAATCAATCCCTAATCCAAGGAATTCATCAATTTCAAATCAAGGAACCCTAGAGTGAGAAAAGAGATAGAGGGATGTAGGGCAATCTAGGGTTAGGGTTTATAAAATTAGGGATGAAAAGAGGAAAACAAGAGAAAAACCAGTCCTAGAAATATCTCCCGTGTGCAGACGGTGCCCCGGGGCTGACGCACGTCCGCAGATGGGCTAGCCGCACGTGCGATGAAGGCCCACCTTCCCAAACCGGTTTCTTGGCCCTAGTCGGCCAGGCTGGGGTTGCAAAATCTCCAAATCTCACGTTGATCAGGGCTGTGGTTTGGGCGTGGTGCTCGTCAGTTTCGACCCTCTGCAGGCCGGTCGAAAACCGGGCGTGAGGGATGATCAACTGTAAAACAAACGGATTGGGCGCGAAGATGGTTGTGAGAAGGATGAAATGAGATGGAGGGACAGATGGGGATAAACGTGGCTTCGCACCACGGTAGTTAACCCTTCGAAAAGGGAGGGCTTCGCACCCGCTTTAATCTCAGTCTTTTGAAAAAGGAGGGCTTCGCACCCACTTTAAATTTTCCACAACTCAGAAACTCAGAGAGCAAAAAAACCACGTAGGGATTTTTATTCAACTTCAATGAATCAAAAGAACTACAAGGGGTGCCTATTTATAGGGAAAATCCTATACCCCAAAACTCGCGCCATATGCGCAACCTATTACTTAGCGATGAAGTAAACCAAAATAAACACCAATCAAAGAAATCTAAAGCGTTCATGATGTTCTAAATAATATAAATAAGCAAAACCTAAAGTATGAACTTAATCTGACTAGTGGACCACGATCATGAGATCCCATGATGGGCTTTTCTTGACTATCGGGCCCACTCTTTAGAATCAAAACTTCGTCTTCTAATTAGGAGGCCCTCCCTGGACGTTGTCATTGAGCCAGATCGACGGTGGGGCCCTCCTTTTCCTTGCGTACGTGCGTAGGGGGGGCGGTGTGCGCGCTTGTGTGCGCGTGATGTCCCCATCACATCTTGTAGACAGAGCGAACCGAAAATTGGCCTGATTTGTCTTTATTCCACACCTTCACATCCCTTTCATTCAAGGAAGGAGAGCAATAATGAAGACATTCTAGAAGCTCGATGAAATCATTTGCTTCCTCATATGACAAATTCCTACTGCAAGAGGGAGACTAGACAACTACATCTCTATAAGTAGTGAAACAATGAGCAATAGGAATATCCATTTCCGGAGATAGCCAAGCTAACCTTGGAAACTCCGTCAAGAGCTATCCATCCACACCTCCCAAAAACGAATCCTTTCACCATCTCTAAGAGAAAGAAATAACTTCTTTAAACTTAGGAGCTACCCTAGCAACTGCTTTCCACAAACCCGACACCCTATATAATGAAGTCCCTTACCCACCAACCCCTGTCTTGAGCCCCGTACTTGTGGGGCCAACCTATTGGATGGTTGGATTTCACACACATGACATGGTGGAACTTATCCACTAGTTATATAGTGACTTTGTGGCCAACTGGTCAAAGATGAGCCTCTCTCTTTCTCCATACACACAAACACTGCCAATAGGGATTAGATGATGATGATGATGGTGTGTGTCTAAAATAGATGTGTGCATTGTTTATATTAATATGTGTGGGTGTACATGCTGTGTTTACACACAAACACATGTGAAAAGCATCTTGTTGGCCTAAAAGTGATTGTGAAAGCATTGATTTTGAAGATCAAGGCCACATTCTTTATTTTTGTTATCTTTCTTTTCTTGTCTTTTGTCAAGAAGTAGCAGAGAGGGTTCACAAGCCAAATTATTTGTACCATCAACATGTCATCTTTTCTTGACACATAATTTTCTTGGATACTCATATAATTTCAATCTCTCTTTTTCGGAGTTCCTCTACCCTCATCTATGTATTTTTGTCCATTGCTTGTTCTCTTTTGTTCTGAATCTTTGGCAAATACATTCTTACCGGTATTGGAAACATTAGTGGTATTAGTTGTATTGGTGGGCACCTCTTAAAAGTATGTGTTGGATCCATGTAACTTATAGCCTTGCTTCTTCTTCTTCTTCTTCTTCTTCTTCTTTTTTTTTTTTTTTTCTTTATCTTTTTTGTTATTTTTTAAACAAAAGAAAAAAAAATTGCATGCTGACTTGCCTCTAACTCCACCTAGAAGTGATGTGTTGACTTGTCCCAGGTATGGATAAAGGTAGGTGATGTTACTTGGGTAGCTAGTCGAATTACCAAGTCATCAAGAGGACGCCCTACCCAAAATATCTGGTCGTAAAATTTTCAAATGATTTATTATTATTAATTTTTTTTTTTTTGAATCGTTTCATGTTTTAAAGCCTCCAAGTAAAAAACCATGACTACCTCAATCGTAGCTAGTGAACTTAGAGACACATCTAGGATTTTATTTTATTTTATTTTATTTTATTATTTTTTTTAAATAGTGAAAATTGGAACAAATTGACGTTTTGTGGGAATCACACTCTTGAAGCTCATTGATCAGTTGTATTGAGGTGTTGTTTTCATTTTCTGTTTCTCTTATATTTTGATGGCCTTTTCAGTCACTCTTTTCTTGTTAGATCTTTGGAAACTTAGTTGTGTGATCCTTAAATTAGGTGCAACTCCTGCTTTGAATGACGCTTCAGACTTGTGATCCTTTAACTAGGCGCCACTCCTGCTTTGAATGACGCTTCAGACTTGTGCTCCCACTCTCACTTCCCACTTGTATATTGACTCGGGAAAAAAATGAATACTTGGTCTGAAATAGTTGGCTATGAAAAAAGAAAGTCCGCTTATGCATCCATTACGGGGATTTTAGTGCAGATGTTATGACATTGACTTATCAAAGGATCTCAAGAAGCATTTAGGAAGCAATCACTCCCAGAGAATGTGTAAATCATAGCACGACAGAACCTAAGGAGGCTCAACAGCTCAAACAAAGAGCGGAAGAATGATAGTATGTGAAGATATTATTGAATCCCATTCTAAATATCAAGGACTTGTTTATGATGGAAACGTTATTTCTAACTTTTGGAATGTTTTAAACACCATGCCATTGAAGACTCGTTCCAGGACCCTGTGGTAACTCAAGATGCATCTAAGTGCTTGACTTATTTTTCCATCAAACACTCCTCTGATGCAGGACAACTAACCACTTGCTCTAAAAGCTCTAATTGGTGAAGCGCGGCGAATCAATCCCTTTATCTCATAGCCTAGGTCCCACATCGCATGGGTCAGGTCCTCGGCCCAACCCTACTCGTGGGCCCCACTTCACATGGGCCCACATCACAAGGGTCTCGCCTCACACAAGCCACCCGCCTCACACGGGCCACCCACCCCGAGTGTGCCCCCACATCCCACAGGCCATCCCACGAGCTCGGTGTGAAAATGCCCTTGCATTATCCTCTTAATGAGAATAGTTATAAATCTAGAAAGAGTAAGACTCACGGGAATGATAACCTCATGTGGAGTTGTTGAATTTGGCCTCTAATTCTCTCTCATTGCCCCAAATCTGTTCCTTATTTCGTGAAGGCCCACAGAGGGTGTTGAATTTCTTGTTGAACTGTCCTCCAACTGCTTCACAAGCTACCCTAGCACAAAGAAGGATGAGAAAGATGAACCTCAAATATCTGCACAAAGGTTATTTAATGCCATCAAGGTGCGAGGAATTGAGAAGCTAGAGATCTCATTAGGGGATTGATGCACTTCAACCTTTGTTGCACAAAGAGTTTACAAATTTAAGTGTGGGAATGCCTAAGAAGTAGAGTGAGATTTTGAAATGCAGGAGGCTCTAACAGCTTGGCAGAAGGTTCTTGCAACTAAGAGAAGATTGAGGCATGCAGGTTCTTGCAACCAGTGTTCGCAATATCGATACTATCAGCCGATATTATTGTTATCGCACACCTGTGAGACGATACCCTTGCGATAACCCCCGAAAGATACCAAAAAATCCAAAATTCAGATATCGGCCGATATATCGTCGATATCGCATAATATATCGTCGATATAGCACGATTTCGTCTCTATTATTTTCGGATTTCGACAGACGCACTCAAAAAAAAAAAAAAAAAGGAAATCGGAGAGTACCTGTGTGATCGGAGGTGGGCCACTGCGGATTTCTCGGAGATTCCACCGAGAAATTAGGCTGGATTGAGGAATGGAACGAGAAATTGCCAGCTCCGGAGCCCTCGCGTGCGGTGGAGGAGAGGGAAAGTGAAGGAGGGGCGCGGGAGTGGTGAAAAGGGATCGGATTGCGTGGTGGGTTACTGAGCACGCTGATATGGTACTCAGTAAACTCAGTTGGGCCCACATTTAATGTATGTGGTCTATCCATGCTGTCCATCCGTTTTCCCATCTAAATTAAGGGGTTGATCCCAAAATTTAGAAATTTTAGTGGACCATACCACAGGAAACAGTGGTGATATTGATTTCCACCGTTGAAACCCTTCTCGGCCCTGCAGTCATGTTTATTGGTCATCCAAACCGTTAATAAGATTATACGGACGTGGATGAAGGGCAAATACGAACATAACATTGATCCATCTCTTGTGGCCCTCAAGAAGTTTTTAATGGTGAACGTCACTCTCTCCACTG
This sequence comes from Magnolia changhungtana, assembly GCA_030180095.1. Lineage (NCBI taxonomy): Eukaryota > Viridiplantae > Streptophyta > Magnoliopsida > Magnoliales > Magnoliaceae > Magnolia > Magnolia changhungtana. The sequence goes on from JASAUF010000652.1 coordinate 8,552,899, forward strand.
TTTTCTGTGGTGGGGTCCACTCGAGCTCCGAATCTGACTCATTTTTTGGCTCATGCCCTAAAATGATCAATTCAAATGGATGGACGGTGTGGATAAAAAAAATACATCATTGTGGGACCCATGTAACTTGGTGACGTTACTAACAGGGGACGCGGATTTCCTGCGAAAGCCTTTCGCGGAAAGTTGCTGCACAAGGAGGCTGGGTGGGGCCCACCAAAATGTGTTTCGACCATCAACACTGTGAATTTGATGGGTACCCTTTAAATTATGGGATATCCCAAAAATCAACCGTATAGGGAACTCAGGTGGGCCATACCATCTAAAATTATGTGAAGACACCGTTAAAACATATAAAATCACTTGGTGGGGCCAACCTGAGTTTTGCATGCGCCTGAAACTTGGTCTGAACCCTCATTCAAGTGGAACACACATAATGGATGGCCTGGATTTGCAAACTACATCTCGGTGGGCCCTAAAAAATGGTTATGAATTTTTTAATGGTGCACGGCCCCTCCCCACTTCTGTATGTGTTGTGGTCCACACAAGTCACGAATTGACTTGATTTTTGAGGCCTATGCCCACGATGGAATGGTGCATCTGACTGATGGGGTAGATTTTCGAAATGCGTCACGGTGGGGCCCACATAGCTCGACCTCATGGGGCGTTAAAATCAGCTCGAGCACATTGTACCTTTTCCCTAAATGAGCTACTCCCCCTGACACCAGCCTTTTGTTGGTGGTCCGGGCTCTATGGGCTCCACCATGATGAGGTATATCCTAATCTCAAGTGGACCACATTATAGGAAAAGTGTAGAATGAGCTTCAACCATTAAAAACATTTTGGGGGCCATTAAGGTTTTGGATCAAGCTGATTTTTGTTTGTTCCCTTCATTTGGGCTGGGCCTGTATGACCTAATCAATAGATTGGATGTCAAATAAACAGTACATGGGCCTTAGGAGGATTTTAGTGGTGGATAACCAATCACTATTGTTTTCATGTGGTGTGGTCCACCTGAGATTTATATCCGTCTTATTTTTTATTTCAAGCCACAAAATGATCCGTAAAAATGGATGAAATACGAAGCTGGTGTTGGGGTAGTCAATCCGTTTCCTACAGCTGCTGTAGGTACGTGGGACGCGGATTGCGTCCTACCCCTGCCTATCTCTGGCCCCGATCTGGCAGTTCTATGGGCGGGCCCACCGTGATGTACTTATAAATCTAAGTTGTCCATCCCTTTTTCTCAAATCATTTTAAGCATGAAAACAAAAATGAGGCAGATTCAACGCTAAAATGGGCCACGCACTCTTGCATTTAATGCAACCAAGCTTATTATTTGGTGTGGTCCACTTGATCGTTGGATCTACCTCTTTTTTGTGTTCAAGCCTTAAAATGATATGAGAAAAGGGATTGACGACTTGGATGTACAGATACAGCACGGTGGGCCTACCCACAGAACTACCCCATCATTGATATGTATATTTCTCAAATTTTACTTCTTCGGTTCTTCTTTTGCTTTTCAATGAATTGGTTGTGTTTTCATACATGACTATGATATATTTATAAATATCATGTATTCAATTTAACTATAGTTGCATTAGTTCAGTTAAACATCGCATAGCTTAGAACCCTGTACAAAGGAAATTTATTATGTGCATCTTTTTTTTGAGATGTTATGATTTAAAAGTGTGTATTAAGGGCTTTTTTAACAATCCCCAAAGTTTCATTAAAAAATTCAACCAATTTCCCAATGTTTCCCCATGTTTCCCAAAAAGTACGATAAATTATGCGATACAAACGATATATCCCATGCGATAACCGATACGTATCTGTATCCCAAGGGTGCGATACATTGTGCGATACCGATATTTCGAACACTGCTTGCAACTAAGAGAAGATTGAGGCATGCCAAACTTTGTTGCATGGTATGAATAATTCAAGATGTAAAAAAATCTGAACACCTAAGAATTAGGAGTGAGATTTGAATCGTGTGAGGCATTAGCACCTTGGTAGAAGGTTCTTGCAACTAAGACGAGGACATTTGTGGGAAGCCAACCCTTGCCAATTGCCATTGTTGATATTGGTTCTAGCTTCTCCTCCATCATGGATTGAGAGCAACATTTCTTGGGTTAAAGCTGGAGAAGAATTATGCAAGATGAAGCCAGTGAATTTTATGCATTGATACAAGACCAATGCATGAACTCAAATAATGTGAGAGATCAATAAGTAAAATTAAATTAATTAATGAAAACTACAAATCTTGCTAACATCATCACAAATATCAAGATTCTAAGAGGAAAACATGCATAGTTTAAGCCTAAGTTGCCCAGCATCATCCTACAAAACCATTAAACATGAGAAACTAGAATCTAACAGATGTAGAAACATCCAAATAGCATAAGGTTAGGTCTATTGTAAAGGGGAAGGTCTAATACTACCTAGGGTTTACTAGATTTAGGTGTGGGTGAAGCTAGGGTTGGGGGAACTTGGAGAAAAGGGTGAAATTAGGGCTAAAGTGGGAAATTGGATGAAGGGATCAAATGATTTAAGTATTAGGAGATGAGAATTAGGGTTTTGGATGTAGGAAATTTAGGCATTTGAGGTTAATCTATAGATTTGAGAATATAGGGTTTGTGAATTTGGGGAAAATGGGTAGATTTGGGATTTAGGGTTAGGGTTAAGGTTTATAGGTAGGAATGAATGGGGTTTTGTTGTAAGGGTAGTGGAATGCCAAAAGAGACAATGGATGGTACCGTACAACCAGCCCTATGGGTTCACACGTGTGGTCGTACCTTCACACGTGTGGGCTGGGTAGGGTTGGGTTTTTGGTTCCAAAGTTCGGCTTGTGGAGGATGGTGTAAATGAGGAGAATCAGAAGGATTTTGGAGAAAGGGGGAATACGAAAAGAAGAAACTTGAAGAAATACATTGATTGTTGATGAAGAGATATGAATGTGGGGATAAAAGGAAGCTTCACACTTTCATTGATGAAGATAGGCTTCACACCGACCTTCCTTCCAAATCACATGGAAGATATCCTCACATCACATGAAGATTGGAGAGAAAACAAGATCTCTCTCTCTCTCTCTCTCTCTCTCTCTCTTCGTAAGCAAAATCAACATTAGGGAGCTCCCCCCCCCCCCCCCCCTTATATAGTCTTAAGAACTTTCAAAAATTACAAAACAAATCTTGTTTTACGACTTATAACCAAAATAACACCAGTCTAAGAGAAAACATATAAAACCACTCATAAAGTGTCCAAAGCATAAATCAAACATAAACTAGATCCTAAAACATGTTCTATGATGATAAAAAATGGCCTATGATCAATGTCCCGATCATGTAATCCATGTGATCCAACGGTCCAATCATCACATCCCTCAAATCCAACGGTCCAAATCACTCCTTAAAGCAACCCATGTGCATCTTCCCAGTGTGGGGTCTTCCAGATGCTCGTGCATGCACTATGGGGTCTTCAACACGGATACTTGCCTAGCCACAAAGAAATTGGGGCCCGCCTCCTCCTCTAATATGTACGCAAAAGCATACGTGATGTGGTGTCCTCATCATGCATGCTCGATCATTGTTCTTTCTAAGAGCATTGAGAGAGGGTCATTGTCATTGGAAACAAACATGCCAATGCATTTGGAAGATCTTTCAAGTCATACTTGAGATAGAATTCTACACAGCTGCTAAAATTGTATTGGAACCTTTTGTTAGCTTCATTTGTATGGTTAAAATGACAAGGGGGAAGGTGTTTTGCACATATAAGCTCCTGAGCTAAAAGTGGCCTTAAAGAAAGGAAAACCATTATGTTGCACCTTAGACAATGTATATAGCACATGTCATGGAGGAGAGACACTAAGGCAGTTTGCGCAAGGAGATTTTGAAGAAGAGATTGTGGCTCATATTTGTATGGTTTGGGCTACACATCGAGTGGAAGTCACTTTAAGCATGCCCTAACCCATAAACCCTTCTTCTTCTTCTTCTTCTTCTTCTTCTTCCTTCTGCTCCTTCTTCTCCTTCTTCTCCTTCTTAAAGATAAGAACATTTGGTTAGGATGTTACCTTTTGATGCTTTGAAAAGGTGTAGAGAAGAAAGGTGTAGAGAAGGCGTTCTCCTTTTGTGAAGGTCTCCCCTTGATCTATCTCTAATGAAGGAGAGATGTGAGAGCCACCTTTTGATCACATTCTCCCCACTTTTTTATATTTTATTGTCATTCATTTCCTCTCCAACTCTGGATAGCGCTCCTCACCCTCATGGACTTTGGTATGTCCTATAAATTTGCATGTCACATGCACCCATGGTATCCTTTCTTGGCGGAAATCCCATGCCAACACAAGAGGTGGACCATAAACAAATCTTTTCCATTGAATGTGCATTAAGTCCGACAAAACACTTTAATGATAAAAACATAAGATCTAATGGTTGAAAACATTCAATAAACCTTTTGAAAGTATTTGAGAATGTTGGCCAGCTTTAAACCACTTGATGGATGGCCCAATCAACAAGATCAAATTGCAACAAATTCCCGGGGGACTACTGGATCTCATGCATCCTAATGTTTGTGTCCAATCGCACCTGTGCCGGCAACCAATGTAACCTCAAAAGATGTGTAAGGTCCATTGCACTAAGATTGTGATGTCCTTATGTGATCTCAGGTCTATGGGTTAGCCAAAGCTGGTGCATGATCAAGTCAATCTATATTAAGCATGATGGACCTCTCGGTTAGGAGACTAGATGTGATCCTCCAATGCAAATATCGAATCAAGTACATCACAATACTAATGATTTAAGGGCTCGTTTGGGAGCTTGTAAATGGAGGTAAATGAGAAATGGAATTGCAGGTAAATGAATTAGGAGTAAATGACTTACTCAGTTGTGTTTGGATGTGAGTAAGTGAAATGCATTTGAAATCCAAATATTCTGTTTGGATGGGAGCAGTGTTTTAAAAATTGATGATATCAGCCGATATGTCCCATGATATATCTTCTATCCCACCTGTGTGATAAGAAACGCATAGGTAGTGCCGATATATCCCACCTATTTTATCTAGTGATAATTTTCGATTTGCGATCCATATTTTTATTGTAAATCACATTAAACCAATGTCAAATGGTTACAAATTTATGATTCTTCATATTTTCCATGAAAAATCATGGATTTCGAATTTCGATTTCGAGATTTAGGGGAGATGGGTCAAGTTGCAGAAAATTGAGAAAAATCAAAATTTCGTAATTTCTCACAAATCAGTTGCAATCTTTGTATCCAAACACAAAATTAAACATGTATGTAACCTGATCTAGTGATTTTTCTTTATCTTTTGAATGTATTGCTTGTGTTTCCATACATTTCTTACGTTTATAAATTATATGAATATACTTGCATTAGTTCAGTTGGAAAATGCATATATTAGGACCCCATATAAAGGAAATACCCATTATGTGTAATTTGTTTTTGTAATATTTTGATTTCAAAGTGTGTATTGACGTCTTTTTCAACAATCCCTGAAGTTTCATTGAAAAATTCAACTAGTGTCCCAATGTTCCCATGTTTCCCAACAACAACGATACATTATGCGATACAACCGATATATCCTATGCGATAACCGATATGTATTCATATCCCAAGGTTGCGATACATTACGCGATAACGATATTTAAAACGTTGGATGGGAGTAAATGGGAGGAATTGGAATACGTTGGTATTTTTCAATATATTGAAAGGAACGTATGCGATATCCCAAATAAGTGTATATATGTGATATTTGACAGAATGATTTTAATAAGCCAATTAAAATATATACTTGAGCCAAAAATGAGGAAATTTCGAGCTTTGGGTGGGCCACAAATGTAAGGATAAAAAACAAGCAACTTGTCAACGTTTTTTAATTGTCTATTTAGATGGCCAACCTTTGGACGGTTTGGATCATTCTATCGGTGTGATTTTAGTGATGTAGCCGGTAATTGGATTGTTTCAGAGTATTATCAGCACACCATGTGTACAACGAACATGTTCGAAGACACCTTTTTCTGCTCATGTGACTCTCCAGGGGAGCCCAAAAGGGCATTTCACCCCATTTACTTCCAAATCTCCCATGTAAGAGAGAATTTCATTTACAGGCCTATTTACTCCCAATTCATTTCATTTCCATGCATTTACTTCCATCCAAATGCACCTCAAAGGCATTTACCTTCATTTACTCCCAAATCATCCCATTTACCTCCATTTACTCCTTTCCAAATGACCCTTAAAGGTATTCGAACTCCTATGTGGTAAAAGATATACGCTACGAGGTGCCCGATGGTGGAGTTTAATCCATCCCAACTCGTCATTGGTTCACATCACACAGGATAACCACATTCTGGGTTGCCCATATCCACTAGAGTGGTTATGGAATTTAGGGTACTAAAAAATTGTGGTCTGACGATTCTCGCATGACCATCAAGGTCGTTTTGTCCATTTTATTCTTTCCCCTTGGGCCCAGAAGAGAGATTCCATAAGGAAACCATTTAACCTCTTAGCTTTTAACACACATCCACACAATTAATAGTAAGAGAAGATGTTAGCAGGCCACTAATGGAAAAGTTCCATTCATCAATAGGGTTCACTAATGGTGCAATTCCAATAAACAAATATCAAACTGGCTTTAAAGGGTGCATATAACCCTGTTATAGCTTGGACAATGTATGGAGAACAAGTGGTGCATAAATGTTGGTGCAACTTACATGGGGAGAGATTGAAGAAGAGCTTTTGGCTCTTGTTTGTAGGGTCTGAGCTATACATCAGGTGGATGCGACTAAGAGCATGCCCTGGCCCATAAATCAACCTTTATTCTTTAGGCGGGAGATATACGTGCGTTGAGTATAGATTGATTTTTTTTTTTTTTTTTTTTTTCTAATATTCAAATTTAGCATGTCTAATCCATGTGATGAGTGGACTAGCCTGACCTTTGGGCTAAATGTTGCCTCCTCCTGATTGGATCCCACACAGTTTGCCATGTTGGAACATGTGGTAAATTGCCTCTTTGATCTCTCATTGTGGGAATCACCCTAGGACTTCTTGTGGTGGAGATGTTTATTCCCTGGGGTCTTGAGGAGAGCAGAAATGCCACGCCGTAAGGATAGAAATTCTCAACATCATTTAATATATGTCATTCGACATGATTGACTCCATCAATTAATACCCTTTAGCTCCTTCAACTTTGTACATTTTGTTGTTTCCCTATGCTAGATATAGTTAAAAGAAGTTATCTGTTCTAGTCTATTGTTTATAACTACATGGTTAAGGTCTTAATATTCTTATACAGAACTTCCAAAACTTGTGATTGGGAACTTGTTTTCTAAAATCTGATCATGTCTATTGAGTTTGAGAAATGCTTTTGATAAAACAACAATTATGAAATTCTCTTTGAATACCTTGGTGACTGTGGACATCTCAGGATGCTTCTTTTTCTTTTTCTTTTTTTCGAAATTCTCATTTGGCCATCCTAGGATATTTGTTATACACAACATGTGCTTATGTTCTGCAGAGACATCTGCCCATTGGTAGCTAGTTTGATGTGGAGAAAAAAACAAAAAAAAAAAAGAGGCTGGACAGAAACTATGCGACATGGGTTGCAAGGCTGACATGGGCTAGTCTTTTGTAGCACCAACCTTCTACCAAGGCATCATTCCCACTTCGACTTGTGCTTTTGACTTGTACTCCTTCACAGCTGTTTATACTTGCAAATGTTTTGAAACAAACACTTCCCCATGCAGTGGCCTGTGGCCTCAAGACGCATAAATTTGTAGCCACTGTTCATTTCAGTGATAACTCATTTTGAAGGTCTTTTCAAGATTCCGATGATTATGTCCAAGCATTTTGCATCATTCGCTTAGTCACCTTCAATATGTGGCATAAAACCTGGTGACAAAAATGGAGATTAATATTTGGTTTTTTTTTTTTTTGGGGGGGGGAGGATTAAGAAATCAACGTTAATCCTAGCATGCGTAAGTGGTGTAAGGAGAGGAAGAAATGTAATTTTGACTTTCTTATGAAATTAATTCTTGAAGAGAACGCTTCAAAAAAAAAAAAAAAAAATCAAGTGCTTGTTAGGAACACAAATTCCAAATTTCTTTCGTTGTTTGTTCATTGTGTTATCTTTTTTTGTGCTTTTTGAGCACATCGTTGTTGGAAATGGTTCTCTAGAATATCGAAGTATGATTTTTTATTTATTATTATTTTTTTAAATACCATTCTCATAGTATTAGTAGTATAACATGGTTGGTTAACCTGGGCTCACCCAAGTCAACTTGACCTGGTTGCTTGGTGCTTGGGTTGGGAAGCTAATCTTGTTTAAGTTTAGTATGAGAGTTGCCCTGATTTCATGAGCCCCACCTAGTTTGGGAAAAGATTCTGGTTTCTCGTGTCCTGACCTGGTTATAATGGAGGAAGAAGGAATGATTATTTAAATCTTCCATGACAGTACCCATTAAGGATGAGAGGGATGCCCAAAAAACTTTCTAAAGTGTAAGGTCCCAACCATTCATTGATCTGATGGGTGTCTTCATATAATGGGAGCCTACAAATTTTCTTATTATCATTGTTGTTGTCGTTGTTGTTGTTTTTGTTGTTATTATTGTTATTATTACTACTATTACTATTGTTATTATTATCGTTGTTCTTATTAATATCACTATTATAAAATTAGTTGTTGATCCGCCAGGTCGACTCACTCATTGCCAGGATGACCTGACCTGGTGACTAATCAAATCCAAGTCTGAGCCCTGGTTTAATTAGCTATGATTAGTAGCATCCTTTTTTTATGTTTTCTGTTTTGTTTGTTTGTTTTTTTTTTTTGTTTTTGTTTTTGTTTTTGTTTTGTTTTTTTTTTTTTTTTTTTTTTTTTTTTTTGTTTTTTTATTTTTGTTTTGTTTTGTTTTATGATCGGATGACTCCATAACCAGAAATGCAGAGCCAAGACAAGATACGAAATCGAGAACCTATCAGCAGCAATATACAAAAATTCTGCTGTCCCGGCCATCACATACAATCCTTTCCCTGCATCACTGCTTTTCACTTTTCCACAGAATCGCTTCCCAGAATGCAAGAATCCGATCACGCTGATATCCCCCTAGCTCGACTGTTTAATGAAGTCCAGTCCATCACAAACCTGAAAATTCTGTTCACTACGGTAACGATTTGTAGCATCCTATTATTCCCTTAAAATAGTAAATGACATTTGATTCTTAAATAGAATTACAGTATTTGAGTTTTCAAAATTTTCTATACTATCAGTCAATATTTAGAAATATTCAGGTCTTAAGAGTTTGCCAAAGTATCATCTTTAAATTTTAAATTTGCATAACTAAATATGATACATACTTTTTTTTTTTCCTTTTTCCATCATCATCATCATAACCTTGTAAGAGTTATTCGGCTGTGCATTACGACTTCTGTTTTCTGAATAATTCTCTTGGCCCTATTATTGGTAATTAAACAAACCTTCATTTCCCTTCTCACCACCTCGATCCAAGTCCTTCTAGGTCTTCCTCTAATCCTCCTTATAGGCTCCTTAACCCTAATCGAACTTTTTCAATTTACTTTTATCATTTTATCTCCTGTTGGGGCTACTCCTAAGCTGCCTCAATTGCTCTCATGCTAAATCAATTCTTCGTAGACTTCCCATGTGTCTATCACAACATCCTCATCTTTGCAATGCTCATTCTCTGTTCATGTCACTTCTTAATGCCCAACATTGTTACCCATATAGCATAACTAGTCAAGCAGCACTATTATAGAGTATTCACTTGAGTTTCATTGGCATGCAGGATGCAGCAATCTTGACATTCGAGAGGCACATCTCTATTTGAATTAGAAAGCCAAGTAACAAAATACGTCACCCTGGGGATCTCCTAGCCAGTGTTTTTAACTAGAGCCTCTTCTCTATAATTATGCCTCCTAAAATTAACTAAAGCCTCTTCTCTACAATTATGCCTCCTAAAGTTTTATTCCATACTTTGTCCTGGTGCTGCAAATTTTTAGACCTTTGCAATTCAGATTCTTCCTTCAAAGTCGGAATGTCCAATTTAGCATTTGCCCCCCTCTCTAGTCTCACCAACTAACCCGCAAACAACAGACACCAATGAATTTTTCCTGAATGCTAGTGGTTAATTCATTATAACAAGTGCAAAAACTTAAAGGACTTGTTTTTTATCCATGGAAAATACCACCAGCACAAGGAATTAGTCTCACCACAAGTTGTTCTCACTCTTGGAACAGTACCTGATGATGTTGATATATCTTTCTACCAACTGTTTCCCAACATCCACCAAATACTCACCCTAAGAACTCTATCATAAGCTTATACACTGTTAATTATTTCATATATATTGAATGAGACAAATTTCATGTCATTGATTTTCTTATTTTGCATTCCCTTTTCACAATCGTTTTTTCTCTCAAAGTAATTAGGAAATATTTAATTAATTTGATTCAAGAGATGGTGTCAAAAGCTAAGCAAATCCAAGTGACCCAAGCACATGTTTATTCAAAGTGTTCATGAATCATGTGGCCTTACTTTCCATGCCTTTATCTTGGCTTTGTCTGGTGTCTTAGGTTGTTCATGTCCATATTGTTTTCTATATTAATATAAACATTAGTAAAGCAAATAAAAAGTTGTATCACTAGTAAACAACTGCATGTACTTTCTACTCTCAAAATTTTGAATATCTTGCTGTCACACAATTTTCAGTAACGAACACTATCTGTGCTTAAGTTATCAAGTTCTATCTTGATGTCTTGCCTTGTAAATTCTTGGTTGAAAGAATTATTATTATTATTATTATTATTATTATTATTATTATTATTATTATTATTATTATTATTTTAATTCTTCTTATTGGATTTATTTTGCACTTGATGGCTTTTCAATATGGCTATTAACGGGCCAGGCAGCTTGTCAAGCTTTCATGCCTGGACCGCTTTGGGCAGGGCCTGGGCTGGACCCAGGCCAAAACTATGACCTGTTTTTTTATTGAACAGGCGAGGCTCTGGCTGTCTGTAAGAGCTCGATGACACAGCCCACTTAAGGTTTGAAGGGCATTTTTGTAGCATATCATGCATGGTGGGGCGTGGGTAATGAGCAGCCTGGATCTTGCACGAAAGTGGATGGCCAGGCTCTAACTTTGGCTGGAATTGGGTTTTGTCCATATGTAATCACCAGGAGCCAAGCTTGGGCCTGTTCGTTTGATTTTTTTTTTTTTTTGCCTATCATGGTCCCATGCCAAGTTTGGGCCTAGGTTTTACTTTGTGGGTGGGGCTTGGATATACATCGGCCCGACCTTTCGGCAGCCCTAGTTCCCAAGGAGAATTGATTTGAAGTTTCATATCTTTCTATTTTTCTCAATGTTTTTGAAATCATTCCTTTTTCTTGTAGACTCCGTAAATTTTTTGTTTGATCTAAACCCTTTTTTCTTCGTTCTTCTTCCTATTCTAGGATGATTCAGAATGTACGGGTTGAGGCAACAAAGTCGGATGACATGTTTGTGCAAGTCCAAGAAATCCAAGAATCTGTTAGACTTGCACTTTTAAACTGCTTCATGGATTTTGCAGGTATGCTTGACTGTTGCAATTTAAAGTTTCAGACTGCAAAATGTGATTTGTGCATTTTACTTGCGGCCTAGGTTTCTTTGGTACTGAAATAATGAGATTTTATTTTGTTCACTTTCATCAGGTTATTTGGAGCAGATAGGGAGTGGACTCTCTCAAAGTAATTCAAACAAAGAAACTTCGAACTTACAAAACGGTTACTTACAAGGAATTGAAGCAAAAAACCTCCGTACTGCTACTGTTGCTGTGGATTCACATCAAAAGCTGCTGATGGTATTGAGTAACATTGGATATTGCAAAGATCAACTGACTTATGAGTTGTACAATAAATACAAACATATATGGCTGCACTCTCGGTACGTAGTAGCTCTTTGGTCCTTTCTGTGGACCGACAACTTTCAGATTGGTTAGTGATGCAGGACACATGATTTAATGCTAGCATGCAACGTGGAGATTATGAAAGAGTTCATAAAGTAATTCAATTAATAAAAGATGTTAACCCACCAAGTAATTAAGAGTAAACAATAGGAAATAAAATCTGATTTAACCTAAATCACATACACGCATTCTAAAAAATCGCGTAAATCAATTAAAACTAGGCCCGATGGAAGGATAAAACTTCCAATTTAGTGGCACGTTCCACACTTAAGGGATGGATTTGTAGGTTTTATGATCAGGTTTGGGAAGGGGAAAATCTGAAATTAGAAAAATTAGGGTCCATGGAAATTGGAGATTTTGGAATTAAAGTTTTTAGAAATTGGAAAAAATAGGAAATTTTGTATCGAGGGTTTAGGATAGGGTTATATATGAGGAAATTTTGTATCAAGGGTTTAGGATAGGGTTTTGATGGGGGAAGCAAGGGGAAATCAAAGGATTGAGCGGTTGTCCATACGATCAACGTAGGGGCTTGCACGTGTGGGTTGTTGGCTAGGGTTTTTGGGTCTTCAATGGTTGATTTCAGTTGGGGTTGAAGTTGAATGATGAAAAGTTGAAGAAAAAGATGATTTAGATGGTCTTGGATAGGAAGGAAAGATGAGAGATGAAGTTTTTGAGAAAATACCCCTTTTAGATAGAAATGGAAGAGAAGGAAGATGATAGATGGAAGCCTAGCACCTCCGTTGAATGGGAAATGGAATCACACAACACCCAAGCTCTAAATCATATGGAGTATTCTTCAAATCACATAAAGAAGAGAAAACACAAAGCTTTTTTTTTTTTCTTCAAAATAATGGCATTAGGGCTTCACACACCCATCTCTCTTTATAGTATAAAAAAAGACGTTTTACAAAAAGACGCTGTCATATAAGATTCTCAACATAAAGACGCTTAATAAATTAAAAGTTGTTCCTAACTTCCTAATCTCAACACAAATATAAGGTATACCAAAAATAACGAAGCATGTAAATAATCTAAACAACTAAACTATTCTGTGGCCCATGGGGGACTACAATCAAGATGTCCGATGATGATCCAATGGTCCGATCATTGTGTCCACCCAATCCAATGGTCTAATGTGTTCATCAAGCTCCTATATGCAGCTCACGTGCATCTTCCCAGTGTGGGATCTTCAAAGATGCACAAACATGCACGTGAGGTCTTCAATGTGGCTAGAAATGTGAATTAGGCCAAGTGGGCCCATGGTGTGCTGTAAAGGCTGTTACGGGGCTATAAAGGCCGTTACGTAAAGGTAACGGTGGCAACCGTTACACATTACGGGGTCGTAATGGCCGTTATGGAAAAAAATGACTTGTAATTGCCGTAAACAGCATGTTACATCCCCTATAAAGGCCATAATAGCCCCGTAATGGTCTATTACGGGACATATATAGGTTTTTCATACTTTTTAATCAACATTACGGGGCAGATACAAGTTTTTCGGGGTTTTTTTTTTTTCAAAAAAAAAAAAAAAAAAAAAAAAAAAAAGAAGAAGAGAGACCGTAACAGTCATTATGGAGCCATAATAGCCGTTATGCCCCGTATCGTAAAGGTAATGGTGGTCACCGTTATGGCCACCGTTATTGTTACGGAACACCTTGAGTGGGCCCCATGTAATGGTCGTCTAGCCATAAGGAGAGTGGCTCAACCCTCCTCCACTGGTATGGTGCTCGGATGTCCTCATCAGTTAGTCATAGCTTTATCTCATTGGAGTTATAACGTAGGCATGAAATGTGTCATTTGCATCTAATATTGTAATAGCTAGTGTGTTAAATAGTATACGCTACGTAGTGTAGCACAGGAAAATAGCGCAAGTCGCATTTAGGGCACATTACATGCTATGTAGCTTACACCACTAAAACAGTAAAATCAATTAACATTTTCAAGGATTTGTTACATTTTGCTAATTTCTGAAAATTAGTTAAGGTTATCAATTATTTTAATAAAATAATATTAGAAACTGCATCATATCAGTTCCATTGTTAATTTTTTTCCTTATTTTTGCTCTTTGCCCTATTTTTCCTATTATTTTAATTTGAAAACTAGAATTAAGCTATGCTCTATGTATCCTACTCGATATGGTTCATAGGGGTGAACACCATGTTACAAACTATTCACTTTAGGTTGGATTATCATCTTTAGGTTGGACATCTTTTTGGTTCCACTAATAGCTTGCAGGCACTGTAGTTGTATTCACTAAACTCTGTTATCAATTTCGATAATTCTTTGATGCCTTACATAACTACAGGGAAAAAGGTGAAGGGGACTCGGATATACAAGATTTAGTCTCATCATTTGCAGCCCTTGAAGAGAAGATCCTCGAGCAGTATACTTATGCAAAGGTACAATGCAATATGCTCTCTCTCTCTCTCTCTCTCTCTCTCTCTCTCTCTCTCTCTCTCTCTCCTGTTGTGTAAATGGGAGAGCCTACGCCATACTGCCATGATTTCAATCTATGGACCTTACAAATCATGTTTCACCCATGATTTCAATCCATGGACCCATATGCTAAGTGAACGTCCCTTTATACCCTTTCTCGCCACCTCGGTTCCAAGTCCTTTTAGACCCTTCATGCCCTAACATAAAAAATCTCCCGTGCAAGGGCCTTCTCCAATTTTCATAGAACTTATTGAATCATCTCCATTCTCAATCATCTCTCCATCACTTTATTTCCTTTAAAAATAATAATAATAATAATAATAAATAAGAAAACGACTTTATTAAAAGGCCACAAAAAGAGGAAAATAATACAAAGACAACAAAATAAAATTACAATCCCAGAAAGGCAATAAGGACGCAAGCATCTAAATCTCCATCACTTTATTTCCTGTTGTAGGTACTAATCAGTGTTTTCAATATCAGCGATATTGGCAGATATATCCCACGATATATCATGTACCCCCATCTGTGCGATATGAAAACCAAAGGTAGTATTAGAAATTCTTTGTATTGAAGAACATATCACAATGTATCACATAATATCAAAAGATATAGCGACCAGTCCCTTTTATAAAATTCTCAATATCAGATGATATCGGCCAATATCGCACAGAAACATGGAAAGTCCGTGGCTTTCTTTAGGAAATTTGAAAAAAAAAAAAAAAAAAACCCCATTCTAAATCTATTTTTCTCGATTCCTTTCTACTAATGACTAGATTTATTGTGGATTTTGACCATTTCTCTTGAATACCTTAGAAGAAAAACACAAATTTCGAGTTGGAATTAAGATCCAAGCCTATTTGAGGCCATTTTCAATCTGGTGAGCATTTTTGAGTTTCAATCCTTTTTTTTTTTTTTGGTAAAATCATGTGAAATCAGGGTCAAATGGTTAGAAAATCATGAAGATTTGGAGCTTCAATTTCGAGATTTTGGGGAGATGGGCTGATTTGTGGAAAATTGAGAAAAAAAAAAATCAAAATTTCTCAAATTTCTCCCAAATCGGTTGCAATCGTACTCTCCAAACTCCAAACATGAAATCAAATTTGTATGCAACCAATCTAATGATTCTTGGTAATTTGGAGATTTTTCAGGAAAAAAATGTAATTAAAAAATTATTATTATTATTTTTTTCAAAATTCTACTTCAATCAGCGGTCAATTGGCTCCCATTTTAGAGTTTTTTTTTTTCTTCAAAATTCCAGTCCTAATGTATCTGCAACTTTATGTAGATCTAAGCCACAACCACATACATCATTCACAGATATATTTCTAGTTTTCTACTTCTTCTTTTGCTTTTGAGTGTATTGCTTGTGTTTCCATACATGTCTTCTTATATTGTAGATTGAATAAATGCGTCAGCTCAATCAGAAAACGCATAGATTAGGACCCTATACAAAGGAAACATATTATGTGCACTTCTTTTTATGATGTTTTGATTTCTAAGTGTCTATTAATGTCTTTTTAACAATCCATGAAGTTTTATTGAAAAATTTGACGAGTTTCCCTATGTTTCCCAACAACAATAATATACAAATATATATATATATATATATATATATATATATATATATATATATATATATATATATATATATATATATATATATATATATATATATATATATATATAACTTCCTTTGCTTTTGAATGTATTGCTTGTGTTTACATACATGTATTCTTACATTGTAGATTGAATATATTCATCAGTTCAATCAAACAACCCATAGACTAGGACCTGATACAAAGGAAACCTATTATTGGCACTTTAAAAAAAAAAAATGATGTTTTGATTCCTAAGTGTTTGTTGATGTCTTTTTTAACAATCCATGAAGTTTCATTGAAAAATTCGATGAATTTCCCAATGTTTCCCCATGTTTCCCAACAACAACAATATACAATCGATATGTCCAAGAGGATTTCCAGTGAGGTTTCTGACAATAGACCCATCACCTTCCAAGAGGATTTCCAGAACTTTTTTCTTCTAACTCCAAACTTGATTTGGAAATGCTCTTTTCTTGTCAGAAATTCGGTGACATTGAATTTTTGCTGAACTTGCTGCCAACATTATTCACGTCTTTCAATTCAATTTCTGTTCTCTTATTGAGAAAACCTAGTTAAAATTTTTAACTATAAACTACCTTCTGCATGTTGTCATGTGGTTATGTAGAAATCCTCGTTAGTTTTCAGAAATTCAGTGGTAATTTTTACTGAACCTACTGTTGATGTGATTCATCTGTTTTTATTTAAATTTTGTGTCGTTTTCTTAGGCAAACCTGATTAGAACTGCTGCTATAAACTATCTTTTGGATGCTGGAGTCCAATGGAGTGGGGCACCTGCTGTCAAAGTAAGAAATAATGAGATCTATGGTAGTTCTTTTTCTTCTTTCAGCTTTGCAGAGGGAACATTTACAATGCACCAGTAATGGCTTCTTCCATGTAGATCTCATGAAATGATTCTGTTTGCAGGGAATTCGAGATGCAGCTGTGGAATTACTGCACACACTCGTGGCTGTACATGCAGAGGTACTTCTTCCTCTTAAAGGCATGCACATAGCTATTTGCTTCGTTCCTTATATGTTTCTCTAAATGTTTTTTTTTTTCCCTGTTTTTAGTGAAAGGTGGATGGTAGCACCGAGATTTTATTTTGTAATAAAAAGAATCCTAGTTCCCTATTCATTCCGAACATGGAACTTAGTTTGTAGATGCAAAGCCCATGGTTGGCCTATCCAAGCCATTAATCTGACGACCCCCATCATTGATGGATCATTCCCCCAAAATCTCCCAAATTGGAAGATTCTAGCCATTGAATCTTTGGTCTTTCCTCCATTGAATGTTTGTTCATGCATTTCTTTTTAACCATGAATTGCATGCAAAGAATGGGAAGCTTAGAGTTGACCAATTGAGAGGATATTCTGGGAATGGTCCATCCATGATGGGGACCATCAGATCAATGGCTTGGATAGATCAACCATGGGCCCCACATCTACAAACTCAGCTGGAAGTTCCCTGTTTGGAATGAATAAGGAACTCAGCCTGCAATGAGAATCAGTAAGCATTGTAACTATAAGCATTCTATCACCTGTCACGGTTTGGGCGAACACCTTTGGTCATGGGTTTGCTCCCCACAAACACAAGTTTGATTCCTCTCCCTGTGGATTACCTGATGCACGTGGTTGGCGAGTGATTGTGTGCGTCCGCAGGGAATAGTCTCGCCTTAAAGGGGTGGGGACACCCTGTCATCGTAAAAATAAAAATAAAAAATCTTAATGTCTGTAAGCTGATTGGTAATGCAAACTCAGGAGTGCCTATAGTGATAACTCCCAAGTATCTACTCCCTCGTAAGAAAAGAACCTCTGCTCTGTTTTGATAGACAGCATACTAAACCATGAGCCGAGAATCCATATCCTGCAGGACATGACCTGCTGATGGTGCAAGCATGTGGAGAATCCTCTCAACTATAGCTTACAGAGTGCACTGATTTTTATTTTTTATTTTTTGAAAGATGACTAAAATTCATTAACCCAGAAAAAAAGAAAAGAAAAAAAAAAAAAGAAGCACCAATACAACGCAGGAGGTGACCCTCTCGTCTCCAGTCTAGGAATAAAAATATGCAAACAGCAATGCCCCTTCCACCATAAAAAAGAAAAGAAAAGAAAAGAAAAAGATGCAAACAACAGTACCAAAATCAAATGAGCAAAGGAACAAAGTCCCTTCAAACCAACACATCATATTAGATCACCAAAATCCCCATGCCAATCCCCTAGGAGACCAAAAAGCGAGCATCCGCTGAACTGATTAATTTGGAAATCATATCTATCAAATAAATAGCGCATTGGTTTTGGAGCCATCATTCCTGTAATTGAGATCTAAATCTCATAGAATCAAGGTTAGGAGTTCAATCCTATCACCCCAGTAAGATCATTTGTTTCTTTTTGTCAAGAATATGATAGGAAACAAATATAGCTCATGAAATAAGCTAAGAAACTGCCGAGACTATGCTCTGTGACCTTCTCTTACGTATGTGTCTAGCCTCAGCTTGTGGAATCATGAATTCTAGGGGTCAGAATCAATGAACCATGTTCGATACTTAAAAATGGTGATGATCTCCCAAAAATATATTGAGTTCTAGTTAACAACTTCAAACTTGGTAAGTGGTGTCCTAACTTTACGAGCATATTTGAATGGGCCGTGAAAATACCAGCTTATTCCTAGGTTATGTTTTTTTTTTTTTTTCATTGAATCCTGAACGGCACATGTATGAGATCTCAGCCATTCACAAGGTGTGAGTAGCACATGAGATCTCAGCCATTCATTGGGTGGGAATATGGTCATCATCACTGTCCAAGCCTGAAGTTGGTCACTTAGTTTATCTGATGACCAATAAACAAAGGATAAGGGTGGGTGATAAAAAAGAGTTGACCAATAGTCATTCAACATGCATATGTGGCCAACCGAATGACAAGACCTGTCTGATCTTTTTGCTACTGCACATGAACAGCGCAACCTACCTGATGAATGGCCTAGGTTTCGTATGTACCTTACCGGAATGAGGGGAAGCATGACTCAAGATCCTATTTGTGTGAGCAAACTTTGCAGAACGCAACATTTGTAATTAACAGTCTTGCTGGCAAGGATCATGCTGGGTTTTGTGGCCCGTTGCATCCCTCTAGATACCCACTCTCAAGCATATTTTTATCGACCTGAACCAAATGCCCTTATAAGCTGTTTGCTTCGTTTAACAAGTCATTATCATTGCACCAATTTCTCCATGCAGGTCTTTGCTGGTGCTAAGCCCCTGCTTGAAAAGACACTGGGTATTCTAGTGGAGGGCTTGATTGATACTTTTCTCAGTCTCTTCCATGAAAACAGTGCTAAAGACCTGAAGGCATTGGATGCAAATGGTTTCTGCCAACTCATGCTTGAGGTGAACTCACTCTCTTGACATTGTCCTCTTTTATTGCTTGCAAATCATTAGATAGAGCTATGCTTCTTAGACTCCCTAAGAAACTTCCTTCCATTATGCATACATGAAAAGAGCCTCGCTCTCAAGCTGAGCTTCAGCCTGAGGAGTTGTTAAGGCATGCTTCTCAACTATTTTGACCACCGTTTCTTCTTCTCTGCAGCTTGAATATTTTGAGACCATACTGAATGCATACTTCACGCCCGATTCACGTGAAGCTTTGAAGTCTTTACAAGGACTGTTGCTGGAGAAGGCATCTGAATGCGTGATTGAGACCTCTGAGAATCCAGGCCACCATCGCCGTCCAACTCGTGGGAGCGAAGAGGCACTCGTAGATGATAGACAGCAAGGGATGACCATGTCACCAGATGATTTAATTGTAAGCCTCTTATATAAGGACAAGAAATAAATCATACATGTCCTCCTACACTCCATGATGAAGCTTTTCTTAGAATTGTCAACATGGGTATTGTTGTTGAAACTTGGAAGAGATCAGTACCCATGTTGCCAATATCTGGTACATGTGCAGATAACAAAGATCTGCGATCTGCTGCATCTGCTTATGAATAATGGTTTCCTACAACCTGGATATCTTTACATGCATCCTATTCATAGTTTGAAATCTCACAAATAAGAAACAAAGTAAAACTCAAAGTGGGCCAAGTTGACTTAGAATGTAACAGAGTTTGAATAGATGCAGTCAACTCGACTTGCCAGGACTTAGCAATGACATTCTAAAATAGGCTGGATATACTTTTCAACTGAGGCAAGGTTTCAGGTTTTTAAAAAACCATCCTATTCAATACATGGGCTTCTGAACTGAGCATATCCTCCACCCATATTGGTATATCACACCACTGATAAAATAAAAAATAAAAATGGCATATGATATGGTATGTACCTGTAATTAGTCATCATTATCATATTTTAGTACCTGCAACACAATTATTTGAGAAATTATGCCATTGTCTGTGCCAAAGTAGTTGTGCCAGACAGCATCATGTTTTCTCATGTGGATTTTTTCTCTTCCTTAAACCGACAGCTGGGATGGTTACTTTGCCTGCCCCTTGAACAATCTACCAGTATCCTTGTTATTTTCAAAATATGGCAGTTTTCCTCCTTTCTCCTGACGTGTAGTTTTTGCCTTTTTCGTACAATGTATAAATGCTTCAATGTTTTCACAGGTGCTTGCACAGCAATATAGTGCCGAACTACTACAAGCGGAACTTGACCGGACTCGGATAAACATTGCATGTTTCATGGAACCATTAGATTCAGTTCCAGAAATTGTGAAAGATCCCTTCCCGTCCTTCCGAGGATCCTTGGATTCCCCTATCCGAAATCATAGAGTACAGCCCACCGGGTCTCCATCCTTCTCTCGGCAAAGGCGCAGATGACTTTACATCTTCCTTTTTGTTGTTGTAATGAGTTGTAATCTATAAGTTGGTTGAAATTTTTATTAATTCTTTTGTTGTAGTTGTTTGAGGTTGGTGTGTGGTCAATATGCTTATAAGATGACATCTGTCGAGGGATCTGTCTTCCATTGTAGAATTTCTGGTTATTTAATTTGTTGTGTTTATCTTATTAATTATTACTACAGAGCCCATCTGTATGAGGCTGTATTTGGAGTAGAAACTTGTGGAATAGAAATCTTGGGAGTCGTAAGCTTATTTTTTGTGTTTTTACTTACAAAATATTGTTTGAATGTCAACGAGTGGAAACCGATTTCATGAAAAATCAATTCAGTATGTAATTATCAACACCTAATTTATCTTTTTAAGCCCTGAAACTTTTTCCTTGCAAAATATTGTTTGAACGTCAATGACTGGAAACTCATTTCATGAAAAATCAATTCAGTATGTAATTATCAACACCTAATTTATCTTTTTAAGCCCTGAAACCAGTGCTTCGTCCTAAAATCTTTCCATTAGGACTCATATTCAATTGGGGGCCAAGATTGAATGGGGAATGGCCCATCGGCAAGTAACTTTCCACATTTGATTAAAATGGGGGCTGCTATCCTTCCAATCTGGAAGATAAATAAGGCATTGCCTACTGACTTTCCTATGTTGCAACTGGACATTTAACAAGGTAACCATCTGCATTCAACAAAAGAATTGACTTGATGGATTAACGGGGGGGCATTTATTTATTTATTTTTTATTTTGTAATCAATTGTCATAACTTCATTGCATATGCAAGTGGTCCAGAACATTTCAAGTCTCCATGACAATTCCAATGCTATTTTGAACATTTCAGTCTTGAGTCTCAAAATTCAAGATGCCCATTACTATGTTGCACTTGAACATCAGGACGACTTAAGGCGGTCTACCCCTTTGCATTAGGGGGGTGATTGAATACCTCATTGAGGATCGAAATGAGGTTCTCAAACTGTCACTTTAATCATCATTTAGATCTCCGCACAGAGCCTCCCAAGGTCTTGTATTACCATTGCATCCTTGCATTGAGAAAGGAGGTACATAAAGCAGAAAGTAACCAAAAGTCGAGAATCTCTGGTCACAAAATGGACATTGCCATGCCAATTAGGAAATGCAAGAATCTTAATATTAGCATTCCCCATAATCTTCCAAGGTACAAGCTAGTCAACCGGCCTCCATTAAACATTCCGTACTTTATCAAATATAAACATTTGCATAACTCTTCATCTCGAGTTGTATCTCATGGTTGTGTGCCACTCAAAACTAAAAGGGACATTATATAGGGTAGTTGTAAGACTAGCCATGCTTTTATTAGAAAGAATGTTGGACAGTTAAGGAAGAACATGTTCATAGGATAAGCATATCTGAAATAAGTATGTTGAGGTGAATGAGAGGCAAGAGAGAAGGATAAAATTAGAAATGAATGTATTCTAGAGAACTTGGTTGTACCAATAGGTAATAAGACAAGGGAAAGTGGACTTAAATGGTTTGGTCATGTGTAGTGGAGACCAAGATCTGCACTATTTAGGAGTAGGTATAATTTGAAGGCTCTAAAAGGGCAAGGGGAAGGCTCAAAATGATGTGGATGGAGGCAATAGGAAATGACTTGATGACCTATAGTCCAGCTGAATGTCTGGCCTTTGATAGAGTGGAATGGCGGAATAAGATTCATGTAGCCAATCCTAATTAATTGGGATAAGGCTTACATGATGATGATAAAAATTTGCATAACTACTTTGGTTTTCTCTAATCCTTCGCGATCATTTGCCAAAAAGAGCCCAAATGTTAAAATTAAAATTAACAGCTCCCAATCCCCATGCGGCCTTTTCGATTTATGGACATGGTGGCAATTGAGAAGATGAAATTTACTCCCCATAGGACTTTAGTTACTTTACTCCCAAGGAGAGGTAATTCCTTTAAATAGAAGCCAGCTTTTTCTCAATCTGCTAAATTACTAAATCCAAGAATAAGACAGCTTTTGAGTAACCTAGTGCAGGAGCTGTGGTTGTGTAAAGAGGATTCAGGGTTAGCCAAAGGTGAATGCCTGGAGAGGAAGGACAAGACAATGATGATAGTTCATTACCACATTTGAAGCTACGGTGTGGCGGTCAACACATGCACGTGGTGTCAACCCCCATTGGACGATCATAATAACTACGCTAGCCTGCAAACTGACGTTTATGGTGGCTAGATGTTCTTAAAGTTACTAGAGCACATCATAGATAAAAATAAAAGCTCTTCGTGGTATCTTGTCCGAAAGCTTCACATTTTCTCTACTATATCTTTTTATCAAGTATGCAAAAGGCTACGATAAGAGAGCTCCCAATATGGTTTTGGACTAAATGATTTATCTTCTCACACTTGCTCATGTATTGTCATACTTGGTAATTTTCGCGACTAGACAAGGATATCTTGATTTGCAGTGGTATCCTTTTTATCCATTTTATGGATCGTAATGGAAAGAGACCAACAATACATTAAATTGGGGTTATTTCTATATTAAAATAATAATAATAATAATAAATAAATTGATTCATATTTTTTGCATATTTATGTGGGGACTACTGACAGAGGTTTTGACATAACGATCTACTGACAGGGTTTTGTCATAACGATTCCCCCCCCCCCCCGAAATTTAGATAGGTAAGATGGAGGGATTAAAGTTTATTCGCTACAGAACATGAAGTTGGTTCTGTTGGAGATTTGTGCTACGGAATCACACAATTTTAGATCTAGGGTAGCAACCCAATAATGTCAAGCAAACACAAGAGAACACAAATATTTAACGTGGAAAACCCTGGTGGAAAAAACCACGGCACAAAGTGACAGAAATCCACTATGAAATAGAAATTACAAGAGAGAGAACTTACCCGATTCGAACAACCTCGAATCTCACCCTTGCTGCACCCTTTGATAACCCTAAAATCCTTTTAGGAACCCTCGTAAAACTTTTAGAAAGCTTTAGAATACTTTAGAATAGCCCTAGGGACCTCTATTTATAGTTTAGGAAACTCCACTTACGCACCTAGTCCAGAAAAGTCTGGAAACTGCCTCAAATTTACGCAGTTCGCGCAGGATCTGTGTAACCTCGACTAGTCGAAGGAGGGACTCGACTGGTCGAGCATCACAACACCTAAAAAACTAAGCTCGCTGGACTTTAAGTCGAGCGGGCCTTGATCGGTCGAGTGGACCCTTGACTGGTCGAGCAGCGGACGGAAGACTTCTGACAACAATCTTCACCAAGTCTTCGATCTTCAACCGTGTAGCTTCTATACCTCTTTTCTTATCTCCGCATCACATCATAGCTTCAATCAACGCTTCTCGTGCACACTCCGTCCTTCTTTTATGCCATCGCCAAGCCCAGAGAAGTTGCACAGAACTTGAACTTCTCTGTAAGAACAACCTTGGTTCGCATGTCTGCTGGTGTGAATCTTCTCCAGAGTTACGCCTCCTTCCTCAGGCACCTGTCGGATAAAGTGTTGACGAACATCAATGTGTTTAGTACATGAGTGATAAACATAATTTTTAGCCAGATTGATAGCGCTCTCGCTATCACAATTAACCAGTACGGCCTTCTGCTTAAGCCCCAACTAATTTATCATGCCTCTTAACTAGACACATTCCTTAAACGCTTCTGTCACTGCCATATATTCTGCTTTGGTAGTGGAAAGAACTATCACAGACTGAGGCTTCGACATCTAACTAATTGCTCCACCCGCTGGTACAAACAAGTAACCTGAAGTCAACTTTCTGGAATCTACACTGCCTGCGAAGTCTGAATCCACATACCCTACCAACTTTGCTCTTATCTTCTCAAAAGTTAAGACGTATTTTTTATATCTTCAATGTATTGAAGTAGTCATTTCACTACTTCTCAATGTTGTTTGCCGGGGTTTGACATGTATCTACTCACAACACCGACTGCTTATGAAATATCTGGTCTCATATAAACGATGACATACATTAAACTGTCAACTGCATTCGAATAAGGCACATGAGACATAACCTTCTTTTCCTCATTTGATTTAAGACATTGTTCTGAGGAAAGCTTGAAGTGAGCCGCGTGGGGAACGCTCACCGACTTTGCTTGGTCCATCCCATACTTGATCAACACTTTTTCAAGGTATTCTGTCTGTGATAACCAAAGCATGCTTTTCTTCATGTCTATATGAATATCTATGCCAAGAACCCTCTTTACAGCCCCCAAATTTTTCATCTCGAATGTCCCTGATAATTGAGTCTTCAGTACGTTGATTTCAGACATATCATGACAAGCGATCAACATAGCATCAACATACAGTACTAGGATGATAAATTTTCCATCACATAGTGTCTTGTAATAGACACAGTGATCATATTCACTCTGAGTAAATTTCTGACCCACCATGAAAGAATCAATTTTTTTATACCACCGCCTAGGCGACTGTTTTAGGCTGTACAACAACCTCATTAACCTGCAAACCTTTTTCTCTGCCCCTTTAGCTTTGTAACCCTCTGGTTGCTTTATGTAGATTTACTCTTTCAATTCCCCGTATAGGAATGCAGTCTTCGTATCCATCTGTTCCAACTCGAGATCGTATTGGGCAACCAGCGCCAACACGAATTTGATAGATACCTGCTTAACCACCGGCGCAAATATCTCTATGAAGTCGATTCCTTCTCTCTGAGCATAACCCTTCGTTACCAACCTTGCTTTCTATCTATCTTATTTCCTTTTAAATAACCACTTGCATCTGATCATTTTTCAGCCCACAGGAAGCTCCACCAACTCCCATGTGTGATTTTTGTGCAACGAGTCTATCTCATCGTCCATAGCCGCCTTCCACTTTTCTGCATTAGGCTCATCAAGAACCTCCTGAATAGTAGACGGGTCCCCCTCATCTGTAATGAGGACATATGTAATATTAGAGTCGTCCCTATATCTTGTCGGTAACCTGCGATCACGCGGTGGGTTCTTTCTCAAAGGTGGCTGCTCCACCTGATCCTGTACCTCTGTCTGCCCATCTGTCTGTGCCTGAGTATCATTTAAGTCAATTTGAATGTCTATGATCAACCTTTCTGGTTCCTTTTGCTCCTCTTGATCATTCTTGCGGAATACAGAGCCTTCATCGAATCTGACGTCACGGCTAGTGATGACCATGCGTGTGATCTTATCGAATAACTTATAACCTTTCACACCAATGTCATAACAAACAAAGATATATTTTTTTACTCTATGGTCTAGCTTATCTCTCTCAACTGACGGTACATGAGAGTAAGTTTCACGACGAAATATGCATAGATCTGAGCAGTCGATTTTCTGACCACTCCATACTTCCTCTGGGATTTTACATTCAATTGTTGTTGAAGGAGATCGGTTCACCAAATAACAAGCTATGTTAATGGCATCTGTCCATAGATCATTGCCCGACACAACATTACTTAACATGCATCTGGCCCTCTTCAAGAGAGTCCAATTCATTCACTCAACCACACCGTTTTGCTCGGGCGTGTGGCGCACTGTGTTGTACTTATGATCCCTTTATCCTTACAATACTCATTAAATTTAATGGAAGTAAATTCTCCATCATTGTCAGTTCTTAAAACCTTTATTTTTCGCCCTAACTGTTTTTCCACCATTGCCTTCCATTGTTTGAATATGGAGAAAACTTCAAATTTATGTTTCATGAAGTAAACCCAAACTTTCCTAGAGTAGTCGTCAACAAATGAAACAAACCATGAGGACCCTCTGATGGAAACTTCTGGCGATGACCCCCATATGTCAGAGTGCACATAATCAAGCACTCTCTTATAAACATGTTTTTCATATTTAAAAGATAATCTAGATTGTTTACCATATATACAATGCTCGCATATATCTAAATTAGAATTTTTAAAAGCTGGAATCAAAGATCGATTAGAAAGAACCTTTATGCCCTGCTCGCTCATGTGGTCCAGACGAGCATGCCACATATGTAGAGACGTGGAGTTTGCAGTAGCTGCTGCCGCTCCACTTGCTGAAGTGCTCCCAATCAACCTATAAAGGTTTCCGTGCCTCTGTGCTTTCATAACCACGAGTGCCCCTTTTGAAACTTTAAGGACACCATTAATACCGGTGAACTTGCACCCTATAGCCTCGAGTGCACCGAGAGAGATCATTCTTTTCTTCATATCAGGAACGTGTCTGACGTCAATCAAGGTATGCTCCATCCCATCAAACATTTTGATGCTCATCGTACCAATAGCCACAACATTACAGGTATTGTCATTGTCCATAAAAACCTGTCCACCATCGCATTCTTTATAACTGGTAAACCAACTCTAATGAGGAGTCATGTAATAAGATGCTCCTATGTCAAGTATCCACTCGTCTTTATGATTGTCGTGTAAGTGACAAATCATGGAAACAGACAGAACATCATCACTACTTGATTCTTCATCAGATGTGACCACATTGGCCTCCTTGGAAGAAGCCGCTGAATTTTATTTCTTCGTTTTAGGATTTCTACAATCCTTATTCATGTGTCCAGATAACCCATAATTGTAACACTTTAATTTTCCTTTACCCTTGCCCTTAGATTTGGATCTAGGTCTTAAAGATCTTGTACCTCGCTCAGAATCTCTGCTCCATGTAATCAGTGCATCGGAAGAAGCCCCCATATCGCCGTTTAGCTTTCTCATAGCCTTCCCTTGAAGGGCTGAGATAACAGTGTCAACACTTAAGGTTTTATTTACGGTGCAGATCATGTCACTAAAAGACTCATATGATGCAGGAAGAGAATTCAACAATATACATGTCTGTTCTTCATCTTTGACCACTTCCTCCATATCCAGCAATTTGCACATCAATTTATTAAAGTTGCTGATATGGGCTTTTAAATCTCCACCCTCTGCCATCTTGAAGGTATAACATTGTAGCTTCAAGTGTATGCGATTTTCAGAGGACTTCTTTGCATAGATGTTCTCTAACTTCTCCCACAAACTAGCTACAGTTTTCTCCCTCAAAACATTATAGAGAACCTCATCCGTAAGATATAAATAGATAGAGGCTAAAGCATTACTATCAATGTTTTCCCATTCATCATCTTTCGTGGTAGATTTTTGCTCCTCGAGAGCCTTAATCTTACCTTGCTTGGTTAACAAGCTAATTATCTTAACCTTTCATAACTCAAAATTATTTTTGTCTGAGTACTTCTCAATATCAAACTTGTCATTTTCCATTATTACTAATCTTGCAGATTCATATCTATGCCCCAACGATTGCTCTGATACCACTTGTTGGGGATTTGTGCTGCAGAATCACATAGATCTAGATCTAGGATAACAATCCAATAATGTCAAGCAATCACAAGAGAACACAAAGATTTAACGTGGAAAACCCTTGCGGGAAAAAATCACGGCACAAAGCGACAGAAATTCACTATGAAATAGAAATTACAAGGGAGAGAACTTACCTGATTCGAACAACCTTGAATCTCACCCTTGCAACACCCTTTGATAACCCTAAAACCCTTTTAGGAACTCTTGGAAAACTTTTAGAAAGCTTTAAAATACTTTAGAATAGCCCTAGGGACCCCTATTTATAGTTTAGGAAACTCCACTTACGCACCTAGTCCAGAAAAGTCCGAAAATCGCCTCAAATTTATGCAGTCCATGCAGGATCTGCGTAACCTCGACTAGTCGAAGGAGGGCCTCGACTGATCGATCAACCCGCTCGACCGGTCAAGCCTGACCCTCGATTGGTCGAGCATCATGGACACCAAAAAAACCAAGCTCGTTGGACTTTGAGTTGAGCGGGCCTCGACCGATCGAGCAGTTCACTCGACTGGTCGAGCAATGGACTGAAGACTTCTAACAACAGGTTTATAGAGATTAATGTTTTATTGGTTATAGAACATGAAGTGGGTTCCTAGAGATTAAAGTTATTCGTTATAGGACATGAAGTTGGTTCCTAGAGATTGAAGTTTATTCATTACAGAACATGAAGTTAGTTCCTAGATGATGTCTTTAATTAGAGCTCAACACAAGTTGAGCTATCTCGAGAAACTCGCTCGAATTGACTCAGTTAAGCTCGTTTCGACTTGACTCGCAATATGGTTTGGGTCAGGCTGAGCGTCAATAACCTTAGCTCGAATAAAATCGAGCCGAGTTCGAGCTTGGTCAGGCTTGAATCGACTCAACTCGAAACAGAGCTCGAACCTGACTCTTTCGAAATATTATATATATATATATATAATTTTTTTTTTAAAAGTAAAAGTAAAAAGTGAAAACCCTAAACCTTTCACCTTTCCCTCTTTTTGTTTTACCCTACTCGAGCCGAGTGCGACTGACTGTGCGAGTGAGCGGTTGGTAGACGGTAGTCCGGCAGAGTCCACCACCAAACCGCGAACAACTGTGTAAGCAAGCGGCAGACAACAGAACCCACCACCGAGTGCGATTGTGCTAGCGGCAGACAGACGACAGTCCGACAGAGCCTGTCCACCACCAAGTCCGACTGTGTGAGCGAGTGGCAGATGATAGTCTCTCTACTCTTTACTCTCAAGTCTCTCCTTGGCTTCAATCCTTCAAGCCAGATAGACACATTTCTTATTTTTATTTCTTTTAATGATGCTATCAAGTTGGGTCAGGGTTGTGTTGGGTTAGGTCAGTGTCGAAATGGGTTAGGATGTGGGTTGGGTCAGGGTGTGGGAAGTGGGTTGGGTTGTGTCAGGTTAGGTCAGCGTTCAGTTGGCCGATTGGGTTAAGTTGGGTCAGCGTCGGGTTGGGTTGCATTGGGGTTGAGTTAAGGTGGGGTTGGGTCAGGGTGTGGGTAGTGGGTTGGGTCAATGTCCGGTTGGGTCAACGTCGGGTTAAGTTGCGTTAGGTTAGGTTGTGTCGGGTTACGTCAGGGTTGAGTCAGGGTGGGGTTGGATCAAAGTTGGGTTGCTTTGATTTTTTTTACTTAAATAGTTGAATTTCAAT
This sequence comes from Magnolia changhungtana, assembly GCA_030180095.1. Taxonomy (NCBI): domain Eukaryota; kingdom Viridiplantae; phylum Streptophyta; class Magnoliopsida; order Magnoliales; family Magnoliaceae; genus Magnolia; species Magnolia changhungtana. The sequence continues at coordinate 8,582,699 of JASAUF010000652.1, forward strand.
AGTTGGATACTAAACTTGTGTGGACTTGTATTTCTCTTGACTTCGAATTTTTTATTTGTGTTTTATTAAAGTAATTTACTTGGATATGATTTTTGATTACTTGAATAGTTGAATTTGAGATTACTTGAGAAATTCTAAACTTGTGTATACCTGTATTTGATTATTTTAATTCGATTTATGCTTAATTCAAGTATTCAATTACAAATCATATATTAAATATATGATTTATAGTTGTATACTTCAATTAAACATAAATCAATTAGTTTTAGAGCGACTTCACTTGACGCTTGACACACTCGACGGATGAATTTAATAATCTACCTACCCGTTTAAGAATTCATATACAATAAATTATATTCAAATCAATTATTGGTTTGATATTATATATATATATATATATATATATATATATATATATATATATATATATATGAATTCTTAAATTGTCCAAGTTGCATAGTTTGGGAATATATCATGTACCTTAATGTTGCTTATACAATTTACATAAAGTTTGAGATTCAGTGCATCAACCCAATTTATTCTCTGAATATATGGTTCTCAACTGGTTGACTGCCTTCTATCTGTGAATAACAGATAATGGTGATGACACTCAAACAGTAGAGAATTTTTACATATACTTGGAGAATTATGGGGAGATGCTGCTGAATTTTTGGCTCGCATGTAAATTGTGTGAGTAGAGTACATAATATATTACTAAATGGGATAAAAAGTGAAATTAAAAGTTAGGAGACATGAGAAAATGCCTACTTACAAATCACATATTACAATCACACCTTCGAACTTCATATATCTTACACGTGTTTTCTTATTTTCATATTTAAATATAGCTAGTGAGGATGTCCCTACTATCCTTGGTGTTGGTGCATCTGCCACATCTCTTCTAGTTGTTGATGTTGAATGAGATGAGAGAACCTTAAATTCAGATACGTCTAATAGAGGAAAAAAGAAGAAGAAAAAAAGATCAGCAGTTTGGGATGATTTTGAAGGGGTTGAGGTGAAAGAAGGTTCGAATTACGTTATGAAGGTTAGATGTAAGCATTGAAAGTTAACATTCGCAAAGCATTCTAGGGGATCAACTTCACATTATCGCAGCCATAATATTAATTGTACTAAGAGTTCAAAAATTCCACATTCAGGCCAACAATTGCTCTCATTTGCCTCATATGGAGGAAGCGACTCCGACATGCAAGCTGCTCTCATCACTCATAAATTTGGAAAAGACAAACTAAAATAGTGGTTTACAAGAATAATTACTGTTGAGGATAAACCATTTAGATTTATAAAGAACAGAGTTTGTAGCGAATACGACAGATACCTGAATCTAAAATTTGAGAAGTGTTCGCGGGTCACGGTGAAAAGAGAATGCATGAAGATGTATATAAATGAGAAGATAAAGATGAAAATCATTCTATCATCAGTCTCAAGTATAAGTCTTACTTCAGACTTGTGGACAACATCGAACCAAAGGAAGGGGTACATGTCGTTAATTGCACACTATGTGGATGAAGATTGGAATCTACGTAAGACAATTTTAAACTTTTGTCACCTTCTTCTCCCTCATACTGGTTTGGTTATTTCATACTACGTATACAATTATCTTCAGAAGTGGACATCGAAAGTAAGATATCTTCAATCACGCTAGATAATGCATCTACAAATGATGCTGTGATTTCTTTTTTACGGAACTAATTCAAGACAGTAGGGAATCTTTATTTTATGAGAAAATTTTTTAAAGTGAGATGTTGTGCTCACATTCTGAATCTAATTGTACAAGAGGGGCTAAAAATAATTGACGACACGATTGAGAACATAAAAGAGAGCGTGACGTATATAAGGGGGTTACCATCAAGACTTTGTATCTGGAATAATATACTCCAACGTTTAAATGTTGGAAGTCAAAAAATATTGAAGTTAGATGTGTGCACCCTTTGGAATTCAACATATGAAATGTTGGATACAACAGTTGAGTTGAAAATTGCATTCCTAGAATTTGCAGTTCGTAATAAAGCATATGTTTGGTTACCTAGTGAAGATGATTAGAGAAGAGCTGAAGATGTTTGCAGTTTTTTTTTAAAGTTTACTGTGACTGCACTAAGTTATTTTCCAGAAATAAATATCCAACGTCAAATCTGTTTCTTCTAAAGCTTTGGAAGATTATGGATGCTCTTTAGAGAAGTGTCACAACAGGTCTAGATTATATTAAGAATATGGTGCTAAGCATGTAAGTGAAATTCGAAAAGTACTGAAGCGAATGTCACCTATTGATGGCTTTAGTTGTTGTACTTGATCCTCGTTACAAAATAGGACTGGTTAGTTATGTTTATAAGAATATTTATCTGTTTGACAAGAAAGCAGTTGAAACATCTAATGTTCGTATGGCAATTAAAGAATTGTACTATTCTTATGTGAGTAATTCTATCAAGAGTTAGGATACCACTTATGCATGAACGTGGCTTTGGTTCATCTATAGGTGATGACAATTTTCTCGATGAGTACTTCTCAGCCTTAGTACAAGATGAAGCAAGTCAGCAAACAAATGAGTCAGAATTAGATGTATATCTCAAGGAGACAGTCATGAAGGTCTCCAACTAAGATTTTAACATTTTATATTGGTGGAAGATTATAGCTCATGACAGAAAATACCCTACACTATCGTTGATGGCTCGAGATATTTTATCAATTCCAATAACAACATTGTCATCAGAGTCTGCATTTAGCACTGGTAGTAGGGTAGTGAACAAGTATAGAAGTTCTCTTGCACCTAAAACAATTGAAGCACTCGTTTGCAAGATTGGTTACGTCCAGTTTAGGGTGACTATTCATTTGATGAAGAGAATAATGAAGATGACGCGACCGAGAGTCTAAACGAGACTGGCATTGCACCTTCATATGTTTAAAGTTTAAACATTGTTTTAAATATTTTAGACATTTTGATCTTATTACTTGTTTTGTAAGACTTTAATTTCTGTTATTTTTGGAGTAGAGTACTTGACATTGACATTGAAATTTTGAACGTACTATAATTTATTTCTTGAAAATTATATTGGCTTTATGACTTCTCCTAAAAACGTTATTTTTTTATTAACAAAAGTCCTTATGCAAAAATATAGTTTGATGACCCATCCGCCGACATTTAGGATTACGATACCCAAGTCTACTCCCCAACATCTGGAAGAATGAAGAGTAAATGACGTTTGTGTGGAGACGAATTCGTCAATAAAACAAATCAACTAAGAATACACTTATCTGGTCGGGGAGGAGAAGCAAAAGCATATCTTAATGCCTCACAGAAAGTAAAAATTCTATTCCAGACTCTCTTAGACTTAAATAAGAAAACTCTCTTAGCCACAAAAAATATCATAACAAGCCTATTATAATACATGAAGATTAAGAAATAGAGAGAATGCATCAAATTAGTAAGAAAGAATAAAAGAAAAATGCCAGATTAAAAACTCTAAAAGAATAACAACTGAGACTTGCTTTGAAGATAAGTAGGAAAGAGGCGGAGGCATCTAGATATCGATGTCCTCTAAGAGAACATGACGCCGAGGCAGGCCGAGCATGGAAACAAAGAAGAGCCACAAAATATCAAAGTTTCTCTTCAGGCTCTCATCATTGTATAAGATGTTGGGAGCTCCTTATAAATCAGCTCATAAAGAAGGATTGAAAAAGTTAGCTAAATCTATATAGGAACATGATGGTGAAGTTTCACCACCTTTTGATTCAGAATAAATAAACAATTACCTAGGAGAAGATAATACATCTGGATCTGCAAACACATTTCCTATCGTCGATGAAACTAAAAACGCTTTAAGTGGATGGAATGACGAAAGCAATGTTGATGGATCAGGTTCGGATGAAGGTGATAACTCTCTTATCTGTCGGTCGGAAAAGGCGTTCTTCATATAGACCATATTAACAAGATGCCGATGAATTTTGAGTGAGTTTATGATTTTCTTATAACATTCTCATATTGTTATTTTTTAGCTTGTATTAACTTGTTATGCATTGCCATTGCACCTGTCTCAGTTCTAACAATCTTGAATTTTTATCATTTTAATTATTTTATAATAATTTGTAAAATAATATTAACTTGACTCAACTCGAACAGCTCACTTGACCTGACTCGATCCGAGCTCGACATGACTCGAACCAGTGAGCCGAGTTGAGCTAGAGGGGTGAGCTCGAAGACTGAGTCGAGCTGAGCTCGAGCTTGGGTCATGGTGGGGTCGAGCTGAGCCGAGCTTGGCCTAGCTCGACTCAAACTCGACTCGTGTACAACTCTATCTTTAATTGCTTGATGTTAAGAGGGAGGGAGAGATAGATTGACTCAAACTCGACTCGTGTACAACTCTATCTTTAATTGCTTGATGTTAAGAGGGAGGGAGAGAGAGATTAAGGTTTACTCGTCACGGAACATGAAGTTGGTTCCTAGATGATGTCTTTAATTGCTCGAGGTTAAGAGAAGGTGACTTTTTGTAGGGCATTCATTGAATGCCTGTGGTGAGACTAGATCATGGGCCTATGCTGTGTCAGGTGAGTGATACACACCAAACTTAAATTAGTATCAGATGCCTAGTCAGCATGAATCTTGGGTGTTCTCCATCTTCACTGCCGAGCATGGCTTGGAAGGTCTGTATTGATGTACATTGTTTGCTAATTGTATAGTGGATGACATTGCAACATAATACACGTTGGAAACCATAATCATGGACTTGCCCAGATAGGGAAAGTAAGCAATGTTCTTCACTTTAGTTCACTAGGAATCCTACTATGGCCTTAATTTAAAAACGTCGACAAATTGACCAAAAAACTCGCCTGATTCGACTTTAACTCGACTGTATTTCAAGTCAACTCACTAACTGCCATTATTATTATTATTATTATTATTATTATTATTATTTTGAGCCTTTTTTAAGTTGACACTTAAACTAGAGTGAGTTGAGTTGAATTTTTCCTTGGGTTTTCTAGGTTCCCAGTTCAATTTTATATACATTTTTTTATAACACATTTTTTTAAATTTGAAAATAATCAATAATTGAATATTTACATTTCAGTTTTCACTTGGTCTTCAAGTAACTTAACTGGATGGATTTCAATAAGTTCACAGGTTTTTCATCCATGATTTTTCCCAGATTATTCTGTTTGCTACTCCAACATCATGGATAGTTATTCTTTTGAATAGGATGTCTTAATATGAATATATGAAAGCATCTCATGCCTCACTTCACAATTAACAACAAACACGTCCTTTGTAATAGCAATGTATAATAGAACTTTTCTTCTAAATAACTTAACACTCTTATCCATTCGTTTAGGGTGTGTTCAGTTACACTAAATATATGAAATATCATGAAATTTTCACCAAATTAGACTGACTAGTCATGAAATATCATCAAATTTCATGATGTGGTGTAACCAAACAAACCTTTACCAATAAACATTTCCCATTCTTTTAACATTTCATGTTTTAATTTTTGGTTTCTATACTCTATAGTAATAATTCAAACTATGGAGTTGTTGGATCTCTCTCTCTCTCTCTCTCTCTCTCTCTCTCTCTCTCTCTCTCTCTCTCTCTCTAAGTTGCTTATCCTAAAAAATGTTGTAAAATTCTCCTCATAATCTTTATTCATGTTTTCTACATGCTGAAATATTTCATCTGAATCTAGGAAACTCGCCTGAATTATTGGTTCAACTTGCTAATAATGAAACCAATCTGTTTTGAACATTTGCGAATTCTGGTCCCCCTAAGACTACCTCCAATTATTATATTTTGTTACCATTGATATCAATGAAACGAACATTCCATGCATCACAGAGCATGCTTTAGCATGCCCAACAGAAGGTATGCAGGACGGGTCTCCATGATCTTTTAAATGCTATATGCATCTCTGTCCAAGCACAGCAGCAGAAGTAGATATTTGGGAATGTATAACCAAATTTTAACTCATAAATGACTGCTTCCATTACAAAGAGGCTTTATGAAAAAGTCTCAGCGCTTAAATTAATGGAGAGTAGTTATTATTACTGGCCAATAGATTTGAAGATACCGACAATATCAAGAGAAAATACAGGATTTGCATGTTATGCTTTTGTCCCTCCAGCAGCATAGAGTGCTTTGATCTCTTCAACATCGTCATAGCTGCCAAGGAAGATGGGAGATCGTTGATGAATATTTGTTGGAAGCAGGTCAAGTGCCTGCAGAAATGGAAGGTACAGTTAGTGCATCACTCACAAATGCCAAATTACAATATATGGTGGAACTATAAAATGGTCTGTAGAATGTATAGCAGACATGAAATGAATGCAGCAATATTCGGAAAAATGTAAATGCTTCTTCCTGCTGACATTATCAGTATCATTATCATCACAACCTTGTCCAGCTATTTATGGATGGCTTTTCTCATGATTTACTGGCAAATGTTTAAATCACTGGCTGCCTACTGGACATCAACCCTCTACCTGGGCTTGGGACCTGTTCTCACTTCTCATGTGTTTTTTTTTATTAAGAATGCAAGTATTTGAAAAAATATATAGTAATCTAAACCTAGTATAAAGTTATTTGAACATGATTAGGTCATTTTTGGATAGATGCATTGCGTTGCATTGTATGGTATTAAACACAATGGTTACTCCCTACAATACTTGTCTAGAAATACCATGGTATTTTGACCATCAAATCCCACGTTTGGGATCAAATTCTTCCTTTGGGGAAAAACACTATCTCACGTGAAACCAGAATTTGGCGGATGATGGAATTGTGATCAACAGACCAGATTTCACATGTGATGTTCGTCACCTATATTCATATGTAACTCGAGTGTCACGTGTAAAGGACACATGGATAGCTGGCATGGATAAAACATTGACATCAACATGGGGCCCACAGATGTAGTGGATTTCAAAATCCACCAGAAATCACGCCGTCTCCTGCTGGGACAGGAAGGTCAAATACCTGGATTAATTCAATCCTGTCCATTTCCAAAGGCCGGATGGAATTTATTTCCCACCAAATGCAATTTAATACGTTGAAATTCTGCCTATCATACACGCCCTTATCAGATAGTGGAAGTGCATGATTTTTATCTAGATGATCAAAATGTTAGGGGGATGAAGCTTTATAACATTCTGCCATGCAAAGCATATCTCCACTGGCTCCATAAAACGGCAAGGTAGCCTCACATTGACAACACTGGCATGTCAATAAAGCCCATCAAGTACTAACCTCCAGCCTAACGATCACACACACACACACAGCAAAAAGAAACCAATCGGGGAAGGGTCGGGAAGAGGGGGGGGGGGGTGTGGGGGTGTGGTTGGGTTTACAAACACCACACCTTGCACCCTGGCACAATTGTTGTCCACTACCTTTTTCATGTAGGCAATTTTCAAACCTTCCATTGCAGTAATCTAGTGACTATTCCAAGAAGCATTTCACAGTAGAATAAGGCCAGCAACAGTGAAAGATGGTTTTCTGAAGTTTATTTTCTTAAATGCATAATGTGATGCACAAAAACTTCATGGAAAACCCTTACAATGCAAGACACACACACACGTACACGGAGAGGCGAGCACGCGCACAAACAAAATTAAATCTGCATAGAATAACAACACTCGAGATGAAGATAAAAATGAAGAATTACCAGCACAAGGCATGCAGTATTAGAAGATACAGAAAATCTAATTAGATAGGAAACATAGCAGATCTACAAGGTGTATGACAATGAAGGCATCTGGTGCGTACCCGTTGCTTGCCTGTGAAGGCTTGACCTCCTGCTTGTTCCATCAAGAAAGACATTGGAAAAACTTCATACAGAACACTGTTTAATATGAGATAGACCAAATTTAGTCACAAAAGATGAATAGTGTTAGAAGACTGAGAATTGCAAGTGAGGGGAAGAGGATGAAACTTTTTCCATTATAACATACCGTAGTTTTCCATTTGGACTCTTCTTATCTGCAGGATACAAAAAGATACCCCCATAGAGCAATGTACGGTGGACATCAGCTACCATACTGCAGATCATTAATAGTATTTAGTGATTACAAATCCATTGTCGAGGGGGGGGGGGGGGGGAGGAGTTGCTAAGAGCTTTTCTGCTTTTTCCATTCATAGGTTTGGATAGAGAAGATTTCTAATTAGTCTCTCACAAGTCTCCAGTTGTAACTCTATTAAATGATGATACATTTCAATGAGTTGAGTAAACAAACACAAAGAATCTTATATAAGAAGCAATTTTAGCAAAAAGATTTTGAAATTTACTACAGCATTACGCCTCATAGTTGCTAGTGCCATATGTCATGATCATCATGCCATAGTCGATTGAAGGATTCCACCATAATAAATTAAAAAAAGAACAGGAAAGTAATCCATATATTGTATCCTTGCTTGCATGCTATCTGATCCAAAACTCTAAGTATCTGGTACTCTCTCTCTCTCTCTCTCTCTCTCTCTCTCTCTCTCTCTCTCTCTCTCTCTCTCTCTCTCTCTCTCTCTCTCTCTCTCTCTCTCTCTCTCTCTCTCTCTCTCTCTCTCTCTCTCTCTCTCTCTCTCTCTCTCTCTCTCTCTCTCTCTCTCTCTCTCTCTCTCTCTCTCTCTCTCTCTCTCTCTCTCTCTCTCTCTCTCTCTCTCTCTCTCTCTCTCTCTCTCTCTCTCTCTCTCTCTCTCTCTCTCTCTCTCTCTCTCTCTCTCTATATATATATATATATATATATATATATATATACTGTGTGTGTGTTGTGGGTAAAAATGGACTGACCTGAGGTGACCAACATAGGAGAACAACAACGACAGGAAGGTAACTTGGGTTAAACGACCAAGCGCGACCTCCATGGATGGTTCGATGAACAAACCACGAGCAGGGAACCTCGTCGCTACCGAGCGCCCGTTGCGATAGCCTACACGTTCCCACCAGGTTGCTATGCGGGTCGACCTGGTCCTAGCCGAACACTCGACTCTGGAAGACTGACATCGTGATGACATTGACCCTTAAACCTACAACTCGGCCTCATCTGGTCGAGCTCGGCCATCTGGTGTTGGTCGGGCTTGGCTATCTGATGCAACCTTTCCAGGTTTTGACCAGTTGGCCTTATTGCTAAAAGTCGTTTCGAGATCTCAGCCGAGGATCTTGAAAGATAGCTACAACTAACACTTGACAAGTATGAGAGTTTTCCATCCAAGGAAGACATCCCGGGGCTATAAATAGGGGTCCAATCTATAGAGAAAGGAGTGACCAGTATAAGAGAGAACACAAAGCATTTCAAGGGAAGTAGCTCGGTTCCGACAACTAAGCATGACCTCCACGACTTCCGAGTACCAACCTAACCATGAACATGGATCCCGACCATAATCAACGATTCTACTCAGTCTGCGGGACCTCGACCAGCTGGACTATGAGGTCGAACTCGGTCCTGGGAAACCGACTATAAACCTCGACCACCTCGCCTATGAGGTCGGACTCGGTCATCGACCCCTAGCTCTTCGAAGGTCGACCACTTGGAGATGTTGTTGTTAAGATGGAATCTCCCCGAGATCCTCGCCCAAGATCTTGGGAAGATAAGGACGACATACTCAGAAGGAGATCCCTTCTATGATACGCACCTGCCAAGTAGGGAAGATACCATCTACATAACCAGCATCATACTAATATAAATGAGGACCTCACTTATGGTGAAAGGTACACACTAAAACCCTAACACACCTAGACCTAGATTCCCTCTCTAACTTTGGCATCGGAGGGACCCTGTCTTAGCCAGGGTCTTCATTGTTGCTTTATTGGTGCAGGGACTCGAAGGTCTAGTTAGGACGATTAGAAAACTGCATCAAATATATATATATATATATATATATATATATATATATATATATATATATATATATATATTCTCAATTCTTCCACTTTTAATCCCTTCTTTAGGTGAATCCGACTAAGTTGCTTCATTTATTTGGAGGAGAAACTAGATTTTTTTAAACGAAAATTGATCAAAAAATGGGTGGACCAAATTTCGAAATGTTGAAGTTTTTTACTTTAATTCTTTCTTCTTTTTTTTTACTGAAATAAAATAAAATCTATGATTTTGCATGTCTTGCATGCTCAATCATGGATTTCAACATTTGATTTGGGAAAAATTGCTTGTGTTTTCATACATGTCTTCTTATACTTATAAATGAAATGAATTAATTTTGAATATGGTTACATCACTTTTGTTAGATAGTGCATAGTTTAGGACCTTATAATTTATAAATGATATGAATTAATTTTGAAAATGGTTACATCACTTTTGTTAGATAGTGCATAGTTCACGATCCTATACAAAGGGCCTATTATGTGCACTTGTTTTTTGTGATCTTTTGATTTCTAAGTGTGTATTAATGTCTTTTTCAATATCCTCGCAAGTTGGATTAAAAAATTCAATACGATTGATATTTTCCAAGTGATACCCAATATGTTTGCAATACATCCATGGATACCGATACGGAAAACATTGCTCGTGTGAAGAGATAGGGGTGAAATACACCCCAAGTAAATAATCATGGAAAGTACATGACATCATTCTCATGGGGGAAGTGGACCTCAAGCTAAAGGTCTTTTAGGCAATGAATGTATTCTAAAAAAGCAGCAAAATCAATAACAGAGAGCGAGGCCTTCTTTGCCAACTCAAAAGCCATTACAAGATTCAATGACTAACAAAAGGTCGGATCATTAAATAGCACACAATTGGTTCCATGTTTCCACGACGTGATTCTAATACTTGCATATATTGAATTTGTTATCAAGCAATGTTTTTGGTAGCACTCATAGTGTAGCATAGGTAAAACGTTACATAGCATACGCAGGGAGCATAGCTCCCTGGTAGCATAAGCTACAAGGCACGTAGTGTAAGCTATAAAGCATGTAGCGTAGCGTATGCTACCCAAAATCTCCTTTTTAAAAAGTTTTTCTTCTACGCTAGTTTAACACCTATTTTAAAATGGTGGTGACTCATCCTCATCACATGTGGCATTACATTAGATCAATCTGGACCATTTAAATTGTGGCTCATATCGTGGACAGAGCACTTAAATAAATCCAAACCATCCAAATTGTGGTCCATATTGTGAATTCGTGATGTTTCAATAAAATAAAAGGAAAAAGAAAAAAGAGGTCACACTTGGAGATGTCTAAAAAGACAGAGATTTTGCATGGAAATATGTGGTTGACGATCCAGATTCACAAAAAAAAAAAAAAAAAAAAAAAAAAAAAAAAAAAAAAAAAACACACTCATGGGAATTATGCATTTTGTAAATTTTATCATAATTTCTATTATTTTAATTAAAAATATCAAGTATCATGTAACTTACGCTATATGCTATAAAGGGCCAAACGCTACGCGCTATTTAAAACAATGGTAACTAGTGATCCTAGAGTTGATCCAATATGTAAACCATGAAAAGCACCGACTCAATGATGTATTGCAAAGTAGACATAGTGTCATGTATTTTGTATGTATAGGTTTTTTATCGGTAGGTATTTCGTATCTATGATAATCAGAAAATTTTGGAGCCCGTACTTTCACCATAATATATATATATATATATATATATATAGATAGATAGAGAGAGAGAGAGAGAGGCATTGTCACATGCGCACGTGTGCACCTTTGCACACGTGTCATGGGCCCAAAATCCGAACGGTCTATGTGATGCAGTGCCCCATCAAACTCCCGGGGACCAATTTTCACCCTGATCCAAAACTCTGGTGGGCCATAGCAAAGAGAGATGAAAATCAAGAGAGGAAACTATTTTCTTTTGCTGTGGCCCACCAAAGTTTTAGATTGGGGTAAAAGTTGGGCCCAAGGGGTTTCATAAGGTGCTACATCACGTGGACCGTTCAGATTTTGGGCTGACATCACGTGTGATGAGTTCTCAAAAAGTTCTCACGAGAACTGGTGCGCAGCTAAGCATTGGGCTATATATATATATATAGTTGCATTTTTGAACTTCATATGTAAATATTATGTAGAATGAGATGATTGAGTGCATTAGGAAAATGGCAAATGATGTTTTAAGAATATCCAGAGAGAAAAGCCAATCATATAAGGAAACTTGATGGTGGAATGGCAATGTACAAAAGGCTACTAACAAGAAATGTTTATGTATCAAAGCTTGGAAAAGGACTAAAAACAGTAAAAAAAAATTGAACAAAATAGAAATGCCAAAAAGATATCTAAGAAAGTAGTAGTGTTTTAAATAGCTATATGTAGCATGTAGCTTACGCTATGTAGCTTAGCTTAGCCTAAGCCTTAACGCTACATATCTCATGAAAATAGCTTAAGTCATCTGTAACCTACACTACATGATAATTTGCAAACGCTACACGCTAGATGGACAATGCTATACTCTGTAGCTCACATTGCAAGTCATTTTTCGTTACACCGTTAAAATCAATTGATGTTTTCAATGATTTGTTGCAATTTTCTATTTTCAATAAAAATTAGTTTATCTTTTAATAATTTTAGTAAAATAATATAAGTAACAATATTAAATTATTTCGTTGCTTGTTCTTTACCATTATTATACTTAATCATTGCCTTTTCTATTACTTTAGGTTGTGTTTGGTTGCACTTGCACCAAATATTATGAAATTTTGTTAAATTTCATTATTAATTAGTCTAATTTGGTGTAAAATATCATGAAACCGGTGCAACCAAGCTCAACCTTGATTAAAAATCTATAAGTATCGCACTACATGCTATGTAGCTTACACCTCATGCTTCAAAGGAGTGAACACTACGCTACACGCTATTTAAAACATTGGAAAGTAGTGAGGATAAACTTAAGGCTTATGATGGGAGATATTGGATTATTTTAGGTGACAAAGTTATTCAACAAGATAGTAAGATTAAAGAAAATCAAGAAGAATAGAGGAAAAGTACCACAATACCTATTTATGAGAGCAAAGGACATATACAAAGCTTCACTAACTACATGGGATTGAACTTATAAGCCATACTATGAAACCTTGGAAGAGATTGATTTAAAGACTAAGGCCTGAGATAAATATATCAAAAAATCAATTTAATTTCATGCCAAGGAGGTTTACCACTGAAGGTATTTTCCTACTTGGACAATTGATGGAGCAATATAAGAAGGGGAAGGAACTCCACATGGTCTTTGTTGACCTAGAAGCATAGACAATGTCCCTAGAGAGTTAATTTGGTGGGTGTTGGGAAAGAAAGGAGTTTCAAGAGGAAATATTGGCAAAGGATATGTATGAGGGAGTAGTAACAAATGTGAGGACTAGTAGTTGAGAGACAAGTGAGTTCCCCATTACTATAGGCTTGCACCAAGGATCGACATTAAGCCAATACCTTTTTACTTAGTTATGGACAAATGAGGCATTTGCAAGGAGATCCCATGGTGTATGTTGATTGCAGATGGCATAGTTTTGGCTGACAAGACGAGGGAGAGCATAAACAGAATGCTAAATTTTTGTAGGGATGATTTAGAATTTAAAGGATTTACAATAAGTTTGAAGAAAACAGAGTATGTGTAGGAGTGGAAACGAGGAATTAGTTAAAATTGTTGACCGAGAAGTTTCCCAAATGACCATTAATGATATATTTGGTTGAAAAGTCAGTAAAGTGGAGAGATTGAAAAGAATGTTGCCCATAGAATTCAAGCAAGGGTGGAAGAAATGGAGATCTGCCTCTAGAGTGTTATGTGATCATCGTGTACCATTCAAACTGAAAGGGAAATGTTACAGGATAGTTGTAAGACCAGCCATGTTTTGTGGGATAGAATGTTGGGCAATTAAAGAACAACATCTTCATAGGTTGAGTGCAAAATGAGGATATTGAGATGGATGAGTGGCAAGATGAGAAAGGACAGAATTAGAAATGAATGCATTTAAGGGAACTTAAAGCGCAATACCAATAGGTAATAAGATGAGAGAAAGTAGACTTAGATGGCTTGGGCATGTGCAATGGAGACCAAGAACTACGTCAGTTATTAGGAGTGAGTTGGCACAAGTTGAAGGCTCTAGAAGGGCAAAGGGAAGGATCAAAATGACATGGGTGGAGGCAGTAAGAAAAAGACTTAATAACCTATGATCTAACTGAAGTTATGTCCCCTGATAGAGTGGAATGGCGGAACAAGATTATGTAGCTGACCCCAATTAATTGGAATGAGGCTTAGATGACGACGGCGACGGCGACGATGACTTCTGGACACGATATGCATGAGCAGGCAGTAGTATCAATGAGATCTGCTTGGTTTCCAGCCCCAGAAATATTTTTTTTATTCCAATATATTGTGAGGATGTAATGTTTATATACCTTCCAATGTATCTCAGAGACTTTGGAGATGAACTGTCCTCAGGGAATTTGCATTTCTTCACATACCTGTAAGCTGAAGAAGGTTAATAACAGTGACCAAATAAGTGACAAAGAAAGAAAAATACTGTAACTTGATTTTTGCATACTTTGCCGTTGGTTCATCCCAATTCTTGGCATTTCCTTCATTTACTGAGTATATTTTTCCCTTCTTTGGAATCTGCTTGATAGGGAAATTATCAAATAACTAATAAAGTTAACCAAAACACAGCAGAGAGAATAATTCCTTAGAAGCTTTAAAACAAGATCCAGGCATCCAGCATTAAAGATTTAGAATGTTATGTCCAAATGCACTGATCCAGAAATCAACTGCAACACATACCTTTATGTCTGGATGAGTCAATATGAACTCCCCGAGTGATGGATCAAGAGTGAAACCATTGACGCCGCTTCCAGTGCTCAGAACAAACTGCAATATGAGACTTCTAGAATGATAGTTTCATAGGGAAAAAAAAAAAACAGAGAGAGAGAGGAGAAAAACAGGGCCATAAACCCATGAACCACTGGTTCCATTGGTGAATGAGAAATGGTGGGAATGGGCATTTCAAATAATCCCAGCTCAGACAATGAAAGTCTAAAAGCTAAGAAGTTGAAGATGGTGGATCAGATTTCATATGGTTCAAGCCTACATAGAAACATTTGACAACTATTAAACAAAATTGGATGTCTTGAAATGAAGATGAGTTTACCGTGCAAGAGCTTCCATACATACAATAGCCAGCTGCTAGCATGTTCTTCCCAGGTTGCAACACATCATCTAGAGCTGGTTCCTTGGTATCTTTCACCATATAGATTCCAAAAATCTAGAGGCAAAATATACATGGCCCACAATCATCATCAAGATCAATAATAAGAAACATCATAAACCCACATTTGTACAACCATCCACTGCAAGGATCACAAAGAAATGAGAGGCTCAGATGTTTCTCTATCTCAAGTCCGTTAAGATGAGATGAGATTAATGATTAAAAAAGAAGGAAGAATCATATTGGGAATTGGGGATAGATAGAAGCCGTACCGTTCCAATGGAAACACCGCAGTCTATGTTAGAAGACCCATCCAATGGATCAAAAACAACACAATAACTGCAGTAATTGGAAGAAATAAAGTTGAATTAGTTAGAAACAGTGAGGTATAAGGATTTAAGAGCAGAAGGCAGCAGCAACACATACTTTCCACGCTTTGATGGTTCCACAAAAGTTGCTTCCTCGTCCTCCTCTGAAACAAGAATGCACTGCACAAAGGGTAATCAAGAAGATAATCAAGAAACTTACTTATAATTCATGAATAATGCAGGGTAGCATAATTTAAAGGAATGAAGAGATTTACTGTTCGGCCACTGCTTATCAAAGCCTTAACGAAAACTTCATTGGAAAGCACATCCAATTTCTTTTGTTCTTCGCCCTGCATTTTAGGTAAATTTTACATTTTTCCAATCAGAAGACGCCAACTATGGGAACTTGAAACAATCAGACCCATTTCTAATCCAAAGAGAGGATATTCATGATTTGAGATGGAAATGGGTATTGAAACATTGAAAGATGCATATATCAGTATAGAAAAATGATGAGAGAAACATTACCTGGACATTGGTCTCTCCAGCCAGTCCGATGAGTTTCGCCAGCCCTGCCTGTTTGACTAAATAGAAAAAGAAAGAATCATAAAGTAGAAATCTTGTTCATTCCAATCCAAGATGGAAGGGAAAACAGAGAGAGAGAGAGAGAGAGAGAGAGAGAGAGAGAGAGAGAGAGAGAGAAGACGACCTTATTAACAGCAGTGCAGACGAACTTGCAACCGAGGACGATGTGGCTGAGAAGAATGGTGAAATCTCCTCTCGATTCAGGATGCTTTGTCTGTTCGTTCAGAACAAACCGAGTTATTGTCATCAAATCCGTCCGATGAGCGTCCGCTGCATGATCCATGTTTTCTTGCCCTTCCCTTGTCTTGTGCAATTCTCTTTACTCTCTCTCTCTCTTTCTCTCTCTCTCAAGAACAAGAAGATGATTATTCTTGTGCTGGAATATTTATACGCATTAGAGAAAGGGGATAGGGCTATCTAATACAAATGGAAGTTTCCGTTGACACGTGTCGGTTCCGCCATGAAGCAGCGCTCGTGGTTACCATGAAGATAACGCCTTCCTCTCTCTCTCGCTCTCGTCCCCCTACCAGATTTTTCATGTCTTTTGTCTTCTGCTATCAACTCGCAAATCATCTTCCACAACCAAACGACCCAACAACTGTCAGTTTCGTAATTTCCTACACAGGTTAGCCTGTTGTGTGCAATTTGCGCCGTTCATTCATTTCTTAAACAGTGGTGTCCCATCCTCGTACTCGTCCATCAGAAGCGTGCCTACAGCTTGTCAGTACACACCATTCATCAGGTGCGTTGCGTCACCCCCCATGTTTGTCACACACTAAAAAAAACTCGGGTGCGCCTTGCCCTAATAAGCAGTATAAAATCATGTCTAAAATCTCTAATTTAGGTGGTGTGGCCCACCTAAGCTCCCAACCATCTTGATTTTTGGAAAGCCCCATCATCCAGTCGTTTGTATCAGATGAATGGATTAAATGGCATATGCAAACCAGGGTGGACACCATCCAAACTGGCTTGCCCGAATTTTTTACCAATTTACACGTGACCACTGAATGACATGGACGGATGATTTTATTTGGATGAGATACCTGATGCCTTCGTAGGTGGGTACTCAAAGCTCAGGTGGCCTACTCAGGGACGTTTGGCGCTATGTTTAGATGGGATTAAGTGGGATATCACTATCATCAGCATAGGATGAAAAGGGTTAGGATTAAGTGGGATGAAATTGTATTTAGTCATATGCACCATTCATACCTATCTTCAGGTTATATATATATATATATATATATATATATATATATATATATATATATATATATATATATATATATATATCTCGTAGTACGAACTTTTTGAGAATCCATCATACGTGATGTGGATCCAAAATTTGAACCGTTCATGTGAAGTAGCACCTCGTGAAACCTCATGGGCCCAAGTTTTACTTTGATCTAAAACTTTGATGGGCCATGAAAAATGAAAACAGTTTCCTCCCTTGAGTTGTATTTCTCTTTGCTATGGCCTACCAGTATTTTAGATCGGGGTGAAAATTTTTCGCATGGAGTTTCATGGGATTCCGCATCACATGGACTGTTCAGATTAGACACCCATGACATGTGTGCAAAGGTACGTACATGCATAGGTGCGTAGGGAAGCATGACTCTCTCTCTCCCTATGCGCTCGAGCGTAAAGCGGTAGTTTGTGAGGTCAAGCTCGGTGGGCCCCACCGTGATGCCTTTCGAACATCAACACCGTCCACCAGATGCACAATTTCATAGTGGGCGTAGATGGCCCAAAATCAGGTCAATCCGTGACTCAGGTGGGCCACACCATCTAAAAACATAAGTATACATGCCTAAAACATATAAAAGCACTGGTGGGACCCACTTGAGTTTTCCATGCACCTGAAACTTGGTCTGAACCCTCATTCAAGTGGGACACACATAATGGATGGGCTGAATTTGCAAAACACATCTCGGTGGGCCCTCAAAAATGGTTATGAATGTTTTAATGGTGCACGGCCCCTCTACACTTCTGTATGTGGTGTGGCCCATTAAAGTCACGGATTGACTTGATTTTGAGCCGTCCAGGCCTACCATGAAATAATACATTTGGTGGACGGTGTTAATGTTCGAAAGACATTACGGTGGGGCCCACCCAGCTTGACCTCACGGACGACCGCTTTACGCTCGAGCGCATAGTACCTTTTCCTATATATATATATAAGTACCTTTTCCTATATATATATATATATATATATATATATATATATATAAGAGAATGGCATTTGTTGCGGATTTGGTCCATTGATTACAATTCTATAGCCCACCAAACATGATTTTGCTTAATTTAGTATTTCCCACAGCGGAGCAGTTGAGATGAAAATCCAGCCATTGTTATCATCCAAAATGTGTACGGGGTCCATCTAATCTAACTTCCATGGGGCCCACCAAAGGATGAGTAGTTTCTTTTTCTTTCTTTTTTTTTTTTTTTTTAAATCAGCACATTTCAAGGGTAATGTGGGCCACATCACACGAATTTAAAGAGTTATTAGGCACGATTTTAGTAAGCTAGCCTACCTAAGTCCTTGATTGAACTGATTTTTAGGATCCACAGTGAAACTGAGTTACCTAACTTTTAACTGACACTCGGACAGAGTGGGTCTAATGAAGCGTTATTCCTGGCGATTCCTGCTCCCACCACACAATAGAAATATTCACGTTGAATTAGTTAAGTTAACATATATGGTATTAGATGTCTTATTTAGACTGTTGTCCTTTTCATGTCCGTCCCTTTGATTGTAATAATCCTCTGATTCTATTTACTGGACCACCCAAGCTTGTGGCAGTTATTTAATCTGGAGGAGGACATATGACTTGCCACCATTTAAGAAAAAGGTGTAGCTCATAAGTTAGCGCAACTTGTCCAATGGCGACGGATGACTGCTTTGCAGATATCGAAAATGATGGGAATCGCACTTCTCCTCTCTTTTCGGCCTTTCTTGAAATGTGGACCCTCCAGATTTCCAGGCCCAGTCGTAAACAGAACGACTTCTCCGGAAGAGAACGAATATTTTTTGAGAAAAGCTTTGATGCTCTGCCGGAGTGATATGGATGATATACATGCACTTACAAATTACATATGTGGCTTATAATTAATCAAATTAAACCATTCAAAGTGTAGTACCAAGTTAGATATTTCATAAACAAAAAATTATGCTAATATGTTCATCTGGACATAGAATCGGTGGATATTTATTGGACGGTTAGAAATGAAAAAACCAACAGTCCTGTTTCCAAAAATAAATAAATTTCTGAATGAATCAGTGGTTATGATTGTTAAACTAATCTCATATTGGGACTATGACTTAGGAACCATGGGGATGCACAATCCATCCGGTTTTATTTGAGTAAATATCTATCATGTGTACAATTTCTGAGCGTTTCATGAGCAACTCTCTTTTTTCTTTTCTTTTGTTTCTTTGGAAGCCTCTTTATATTTTGGAAGGGGCTGGGTAACTGTGCTAGCCTGAGTCGCTTAGGCGTAAAGAGGGCCTGACATGGGGAGGGTCATGCATCAGAACCAACACGTTCATCCCTTGTGTCTTCACAATGTCTTCACTTTCGGGGAACTCGTCAATCCGAATGGGGCACATCAGATGAATAGATTGGATGATATATAAACAGCACGCTGTAACCCCACACATATTTTTTACGATTTTAATGGTGGAACCTCCTATCTACTGTTTCCCACCTGAGTTCTGAATCTCCCTGAATTTTCGGCTTGGTTACGTATATTGGGTGGGGTATCCGGTGGATAGCGTGGATATGAGTCCTTTCATCCCGGTCTGCCTACCAAAGTGACTTTGGTGTGTTGATGTGGTAAAGTTTTAGGCTCCACCATGATCTATGACGTTAACGATGCATGTGTTATATCTACACAGTTCATCCACGGCATGAGTCTAAAAATAAACAAATCCAAACCTCAAATACACCACACCACATGGTGGGGGAGAATGACGCCCATCGTTGAAACTTTCCTAAGGTTCAACGTGATTTTTATTTGCAAGGTCACAAAGACCTGGATGAAGAACAAACACAAATATCAGCTTTAGCCAAAACTCATTGGGTTCCCAAGTTTTCAATCCTACAGGGGTGTAGGTAGTCCACTCGAGGTTTAGAACCATGCAGTTTTTTTTTTTTTTTTTTTTTTTTTGCCTCATGCCTTAAAATAATATGGTAAAATGGATGGACGGTGTGGATATAACACATACATCGTAAAAAGGCACACATAACTTTGCCATGTCAACACACCACCCCGGTCACACTAGGCAATCCGCTTCCGGGTTCCCCCCGACCATCCATCCAGAAGGTCCTATCTGCCCCCTTTTAACTAATTTAGTTAATGTAGATATGCGGCACCATCAAAGATTTAGGTGGGCCATACCATACGTCCTCCCATATATATTATATCTGTTGTATTTGATGTGTTAAATCTAATTAAATTCTGCGCAGATTTTTCGCACAACTGCGAAAGTGCAGGATTTATTTTCGATTTCGTTTATGATTCTTTTCGATTTTGTTTCAGATTCTTTCTACAACTATATATATATATATATATATATATATATATATATATATATATATATGTATGTATGTATATATATAAACGAGATTGAGAGGTATTATTCTAATGGATTGTAGGGCTTTCTAAAAGGATTCTAGAGTTGCTAAAAGGGTGGAGCAAGGGAGAGATTTGAGGATTGCTTAAGTCTGGTAATTCCTTCATCTTTGTAATTTCTGCTTCCATAGTAAGATTTGTCGCTTTGTACTGTAGTTTTTTTCTGAAAGAGTTTTCCACATAAAATCTGTGTTCTCTTGTGTTTGTTTGGTGCTCTTGGATTGTTATCCTAGATCTATCTCTATGTGATTCCGCAGCCCAATCCCCAATAAGTAGTATTGGAGCAATTGTTGGGGCACAGATCTGGATCTGCAAGATTAGCATCAATGGAAAACGCCAAGTTTGATATTGAGAAGTACTCAGGCAAAAATAATTTTGAGTTATGGAATATCAAGATGATTAGTCTATTAACTAAGCAAGGCGAAGTTCAAGCTCTTGAGGAGCGAAAATCGACTATGAATGACGAAGACTGGAATACTCTTAACATGAATTCTTTAGCTTTCATCCGTTTATATCTCACGAATGAGGTTCTCTATATTGTTGTGGTCGTCTTGGGATAACCGTGTAAAACTATGTTAAGCGTGAGACACGCCGGCGAATCTCCGTAGTATAGGATGCGGAGCGAGTAGAATAACTATAATCATATTCTACATTGTGGCGATGGCTATGTATGATATACTGCATATACTTTGCTAGGCATATATCTCATTTAGATTGCTTATGCATTGATACCTCTTGTAGTGTGGAGTACTTGATGTATCAGAACCTTTATATTGTTTTATGAATATCTTGAATTACTATTAATCTTAAATAATAATCATCACTATGAGTAGGGTATTGACCCTCTCCCAACCGTGCAGATTATGCAGGTGACGTATAGATTGAAGACTTAGTGATCAATTGCCCTAGAGGATTATGTTGAAAGATTAAGAAGACAATTTATGATTTAGTTTTACACTTTCACCGCGAACTCTGATATCGTAATAAACTCTCATTGAGAGGACACTCGATGTTTTATTGAATTCTTTTAATAATAATGATAGTTGATTTCATTCTTGTGAATGTTACCTTCAGAAATGTATTTGGATGTGATCCAAGTGAAGAAAAAAAAATGTAGTACGATTTTTAAAGCATTCAAGTTTATACATTATTAACACCCAATTTTCTCAGGCATGAGTATAAACTCTGACCGTGGAAATTCGGGATGTTACAACTCAAGTCTAATAAGTCCTTCCTCTTTGTAATTTCTACTTTCATAGTGAAGATTTGTCATTTTATGTCGTGGTTTTTTCTCGAAAGGGTTTTCCACGTTAAATCTTTGTATTTTCTTGTGTTTGTTTGGTGCTCTGGGATTGCAATCCTAAATCCATCTCTATGTGGTTCCGCAGCTCAATCCCCAACAATATCTACACTGTTCATCCACTTTTCAAGATCATTTTAAGGCATGAGTCTAAAAATAAACAAATCCAAACCTCAAATACAGTACACCACATAGTGGGGAGAATGACTCCCATCATCGAAACTTTCCTAAGGTTCAACATGTTTTTTATTTGCAATCTAGCCTATTTGTAAGGTCACATGGACTTGGATGAAGAATAATCACAAATATCAACTTGAGTCAAAACTTATTGGGTTCCCTATAGGGGTGTAGTCCACTTGAGGTTTAGAACTATATAGTTTTTTTTTTTGGTCATGCCTTAAAATAATATAGTAAAATGGATGGATGGTGTGGATATATAACACATACATCATAAAAGGAAACAGATTGGCTACTCCCCCCGCCACCCGCCCCGTGGTTGGTGGTCGGTGCTCTGTGGGCCCCACCATGATATATGTGTTTCATCCATTTCGTTCATCCATTATTAAAGATAATTTTAAGGCTTTATCCCAAAAATTATAGGGATAGAAATCTCAGGTGGACCACACCACAGGAAAAAAATAGTAATTGGATATCCACCATTTAAATCATCCCAAGGCCCAATGTACTGTTTATTTGACATCCAATATGTTGATTAGGTCATACAGACCCAGATGAAGGTAAAAAACAAAGATCAGCTTGATCCAAAACTTTTATGGCCCCCAAAAAGTTTTTAATGGTCGAAGCTCATTCAACACTGTTTCCTGTAATGTGGCCCACTTGAGCTTGGGATATACCTCATTTTTGGTTTAATACCATAAAATGATCTAAAAAAATAGATGGATGGCATGGATGAAACACATACATTATGGTGGGGCCCACAGAGCATCGACCACCAGCCATTGGCTGGTGGTAGGGGGAGTAGCCAATCCGTTTCCTCATAAAAGGCATACGTAACTTTGCCACGTCAACACACCACCCAGGTCACACTAGGAAATCCGTTTTAGGACCGCCCCCGACCATCCATCCAGAAGGTCCTATCTAGAGCTATACACGAGTCGAGTCGAGCCGAGCTGAGTATTGCCCATCTCGTGCTCGGCTCGCACTGCCAGACACCCAGTTCATACTCGGCTCGGCTTGGCTTTCGAGCTCGAATGCCCAGCTCATGCTTGGCTCGTCCGAGAACGAGCTGAGTTTGAGCAGAGTTTTCGAGTCGAGTTTGAGTTCAAGTCTTCGAGCATGTTTCGAGTATGAGTTTTCGAACCCTACGATCCATCCATCCCAAAATAGAAGAATAAAAAAACAAAGCTCTGAAAATCTCAGTATTGGAAGCCTAAGAACCAGAAAAGCCAAATCATCTCCAGATCTCTGGATTCTTCTTTAACACGATCCGGATAGTTATTTCTGATGGAGGGATGGAATCCAAATGAAACTGAAATTTAAGACTTCAATGATATATGGAAAGCAGCTGTAAAGGGAAGGCCTTAAAAGAGGAAGCTAGAAAAAAGAAATATATATTAGAGGTTTTGTCTTTCTAAAGCTTCTGGATCGTTTGTGGAATCCAATAGATTTGATTTTTCTTCTGGAAAGAAATAGGGGTTTTAGAATGGTTTTGAGATGGATGGGATAAGGGAATTTCGTGGAAGGAAGGAGTATATATACCCTTGGTCGAGTAATGAGTCGAGTCAATTTTGAGTACTATTCGAGTCGAGCAGGGTCGAGCTCGTGCTCGGCTTGAACTCAATTCGAGCACCAAAAATCAGCTCGTGCTCGGCTCGAACTCATTTCGAGCCGAGTTGAGTCGAGTATTTCCGATTCGAGTCGAGCGAGTTAACGAGTATACTCGTGTACATCTCTAGTCCTATTTGCACCCTTTTAACTAATTTAGTTAATGTAGATATGCGGCATCATTAACATGGTCAGTTCCAAACTTTGTTTCTGGACAAAATTGCTTCTAAGTCATGTTATGGCTGTGAGATCTCTAGTGGGTGGGACACCTCTACAGTTTTCTCCATGAGCTGAAGACTGAAAAGACTAAAGCAATGTTGGGCATGTGCATGGAGTAAGATGAACAATCAAAAGTCACATGGCTATGCTGGTCATAGATATCAACTGCTTGCAACCAAAGCTGTAAGCTAACATAATTTACTTAAAAAGTATTACGTGAACTTGTTAGATGATGATCTCTTATAATGAAAAAAATGAAAAAAAATAATAATAATACTAGCAGGGAGCACATCTAAATATTACTCATTGTGGGGCCCACATCTAATAGCACACATAAAATATTTTCATTGGACCACATCAGAAGTACCGTTGCAGGCAATTCATATGTTGCCTGTCTGTTCAATTGAGCTCTAACATGAAGTTGATCTCACACTGGTGATAAAACTCTACCTATAAGTTAGGCCACAAGTTTGTGAGGCATGAGTGGCCTAATAGTTGCAATCTCCATATAGTATATGATTCAATGTCTCCTTCCTAATCCTAACATATCCTGCAATCTATACAATCTTAATTAGCACATTTTGATTTGGTTAATTTTGGAGGCTTTTTGGGCCCATGGTTTGGATTATTGGACCACCTAACCTCACACATCAGGAAGGTGGATCCTTTGTACATGTGACACGTGTGGAAGGTAAAAGAGTTGGATGTTTTTAAAATTTGTGCCAAGAGTGCATAGATTCCTTTTGATAGTTCACCACCATCTTTCATTTTTCAAACCAACAGACGCGTCTGCCATTCAAATAGTGCGGTTGCACAACAACCTCGACCATGGATGGAGCATTGACCAAAATTCCATTCAACAAACGGCACTAACATATTTTATTTTATTGACTATGGATCAATTCACGCATGTTATTCACATATATAGGTTCTTAGAATTTCTTTCGTTGGCAATGTTTTCTTGATATAATCTATTTAACTCCAATGAAATAAGATTATTACATGGCATTACTTAAATAGGGTTTTTGTGCTCTCGCTGCCAATCCCAAGGTCGGACAAAATGCACACCTTCATCATGAATCATGACAATAGGATGATATGATCCGTCCACTTGTACTAAATTCTTCAGATGGTGTGGGAAGTCAAACACGTATACCCCACGTAAGAGGCCTCCTTATTCATCATTTTAAAATATTAAAATTATCGGTCGACTAAGCCCCCAAGTCGGGTCTTTTGATATTGATAACAACTTTCAGTGTTTTCCCTTGCATTTGATGTCACATACCCTTACACGTGCCTTTGGAAGATTAAATTGATGGAGGCCACGCGACCACGATTAACATGCTAATTAATGCGGCCGCATATATAGTGTGTTTATAAAAGGTTTACTAAGAGAATGTATCTTATCGCATATCTAGTTATGATACATTCGTGAGGCTGTCTCTCACAGTTTTTTCAAAATAAAAGATTTTTCCAAATACATTTGCAGAGTTTGCTGACCGTCGAGAAAATTCTGAATATTTGAAGGTCGGACCCTTATCCAAGCAAATCTGGTTATGGTTCGGATCCAAATCGGGAAAACGAACGTTGGCCAAATCTGGTCCCTAGCCGCGTATTGAATGTAATAAAAAGAATGAGAGAGCTTGAGGATCTAATCCTGCCATGTTGCTTTGATTGTGATCAAAAGATTGAGAGATTAGAATATGGTAGATCATATCCATCTATCCTTTCCAGCACTCCTGACCATTAAGAAACGAGACCTAAGTATAAATGCAGGAGGTGGTTTGATTGGGTCACGTAGATGCATGTTTATAATCAATTTTTAGGTCCAGGATCAGCCCTAGAGTTTCCTCAGATTCTTGAATCAAATTATTAAGCCATGAAGATTTCTCATAAAGGGATCAACCATGAGAAGAAGATCCGAGAAGTCAACAATTTCGAATCTATTTGGAGTCCTTATTTGGAATACGCACTATAAATACGGAGGATATATGATCAGTAAGAAAATCCAACAAAGGTTTTGTCTCATTGACAAGCTATAAAAGGAGTACACGAAAAAGAATTCAAGGCCCTATGCCAAACAAATATATTTACTTTTCAATTCACATTGTCATTTATTATATTTTATCTTAACCTAGCTTTAGCATAGACCTCTACTGCTTAGTGTCTAGTGCTACAGTTTCATAAGATTATATTAAATGTTCATAACTTTAAGTTGGTAGATCCCGATCAACTAAGTCCTGACTTAAGCGATCACACCTATCAGGTCAGATCTTGCTAGCCATTTGCCTTGATCGTTTATTCAGATAATCGAATTAAATATTTATCTCTTGATTGTTTATTTCTCTAGATTATTCTCAATATTTTATCGATTGCAACAAGTCACTTATTCAATTAATAAAATTGGCATTGTTAAGTCATTTATATATATATATATATATATATATATATTTTATATATATATCTATTCTTCCTCATTCTTTTAAAAATTATATTGATGAAATATCGGTGAAAAAACGAATTCTTAAGTGGATGGACTCAAGACAATTGTTAAGTCCATTAACACAAGATAAAAAGAATCTATTTAGAAGAATTAACCTATAGCTTTTTCAAAATTACCTAATCTTCGAATATAGCCAATGGTTGAGAGAATAATTAAATCATGTGTCCCATTGCTAATAAGTCAGACTCAATGTAAGCCACTAGTGATTCAATCAGGCATTGAGCCGTGTAGACTTTGTTATATTTGTGCATTCTAAATACATACATGGAAATTTTAAATATAAGCCTTCATCACACGTGTAACCTTGTTGGATTGAATTGTAAGCAAGAGAAATGAGATCCACCTTTAAAATGGCAAAATATCCATCCAAAGTATATATTTTTGCACCGTGGGTTCCTTGGATTATATATTAAATTTCTTCATCATCCACCCGATCGAATAGCAACCACAGGATGAACAATTCCTACTAATACACCATCTTTATGTGGGCCACCAGTCAACTGCTCTACCAGTAACTATTTCTACAAAGAGAAATTATCACGTTCAGCCCTACAAGTTTTCCACGCATGTGGGTCCAACCTTGGAAATCTATCTGAGCATGAAGCCAAATCCAATGGACAATCGCATATGTACTGTTGAGCCACATCCCGTGAGTGGATAATTTCAACGGCAGATCAGCATCACGTGGAACTCACATTTTCCACGTATACATGTGACACGTGGGATGGAAAAGACGATGCTTGAACCGCTAGGAGCACATGCTTTTAATATTATGCTAATCCAACCATCGCGGCGGACAAACATAAGATGTTTCTTTTATACAGATTGTAACATATATTAATGCCAATCTCAACCGTCCAAATAGTGGGTTTTTAAAATTTTTTATTTAGTATAGCTAGAAAATCTAACTGATTGGACTATCACCCGTTGAATCTGTACCGTATACTGATTTATTCGCAACCATTAATTTGATGATCAGAGATCGGGAATAGGAATTATGTGACGAATGTGAATCTTAGGCATGGTTATCTTACCTTTTCAGACTGGATTGCTATTTCTGGCTTGAAACCCTAAAAGCAAAAGCCTAACATTCATGCACCAACATGACACTTTCTGACGTAGGATTTGGATGTTTATCCGAGAATTCCCTGGTGACATGTGCCAACATATGATTTAGGCTGGCCCACTCATCGGGTAAGAGACACATGCACGTCAAATGTCGACCGTTGGTATTTAAGCCGTCCATCTCTCTGTGGTGACCTGACATTGGCGGTGTATGATTGAACAGCCACTTAGGTGGTGTGTTAACGTCACCAAATTCTGTGGGTCCCACCATCTGTGTTACATCCACATCGTCCATCTATTTTTCAAGATCGGCTCGTGGCATGGGCTAAGAATGAGGCAGAATCAAAGCTAAAGTCGACCCTAAAAAACCAAAAAAACAAAAAAAAAAAAAAAAAACCGTGGGGATTGAATGCCCACCATTGAAAACTCCCTGGGCTGACAAAAGTTTTGAATCAACAGACTCTTAGCCTCGGTTCCTATGCTAATGAGGCCAAAGGTGGCCTCGGTTCCTCTGCAACCGAGGCTAAAAACATAGACATTGGGTACTCTTTCTTCCGTCCATCTGATTTCATTTGAAATTTTTTATTTTTTTTCAGAATTTTTAATTATTTGAAATTTCTCAAATTTTCAATTTTTTTCAAGATTTTTAAATTCAAAATTCTTTTTCTTTTTCAAAAATTACAAAAATTTTCAAAATTTTTAATTTTTTTAAAATTTTCAATATAAAAAAAAAATCATACTTTTTTATAATTATCATTTTTTATTCTTAATTTTTCAAAAAAAAATTCTTAATTTTTTAAAAGTTTTCAAAAATTTTAAAAATTCTTAGTTCTTAAAAAAAATTTAAAATTCAAATCTTTTTCAAAACTCTCAATTTTTTCTTCAAAATTCTCAATTTTTTCCCAATTGTCTCCATATTTTTTTTCAAAATTCTCAATTTTTTCACAATTGTCAAAATTTTTAAAAATTTTTAATTATTTCAATATTCTCAATTTTTTTCAATATTCCTAAATATATACTTTTGGCCTCGGTTCTTTTACAACGGAGGCTAAAAAGCAGATTTTTTGTCTCGGTTCCTATACAACTGAGGCTAAAAAGTAGACCTTTCGCCCCGGTTCCTATGCAACTGAGGCTAAAAAGTAGACCTTTCGCCTCGGGTCCTATGCAAGTGAGGCTAAAAACTAGACCTTTCGCCTTGGTTCCTACGCAACTGAGGCTAAAAACTAGACCTATCACCTCAGTTTTTATGCAACTAAGGCTAAAAGGTAGACTTTTCGCCTCGGTTCCTCTGCTACTGAGGCTAAAAGGTAGACTTTTCGCCTCGGTTCATATGCAACTGAGGCTAAAAATTAGATTTTTTGCCTCAGTTCCTATGCAACTGAGGCTAAAAGGTAGACTTTTCGCCTCAGTTCCTATACAACTGAGGCGAAAGATAAACTTTTCGCCTCAGTTCCTATACAACTGAGGCGAAAGATAAACTTTTAGCCTCAGTTCCTTAACAACCGAGGCTAAAAGACATATTTAGCATCCATTTTTTCAACTGAGGCTAAAAAATTGTGGCTAAAGGCCTATTTTCTTGTGGATATGATATTTATGTTTTCCCTTCATCTATGTCTATGTAACCTTATGAGCAGGTTGGAGGGCAAATAAACATTACGGTGGGCGTTAGGCACCCACTACTTTCTGTGGTGTGGATTACTTAAGCTTTAGATCTGCCTTAGTTTTTAGCCAAGCCCTAAAATAAATTTGAAAAATAAATGGACCGTATAAATATAACATGTACATCATGGTGACACTCGCACAAGTTGGTGACATCAACTACCATGGAGGATGTCACACCACGCAATCCGCTTCCTACTTATTCCACGTGTAGGTTTTAGAAATGGGACGCGTAAAACATATTTGAAAGCTGTTCCATGGAGTATGTAGTCTTATGTAGGTTTGACAGCGGCACATGCCCCCGAGCAAACCCGGCCACATGGTCAGCTAGGATATTCTTGGTGGTTGGGTCATTAGGCAATCCACATTCCGAAGTAATGAGCCCGTGGGATAAGTGTGCATGTGCCCTGCTTGTTTTAGATCGTCAAAAGTCTTAGGGCCTGCTTGTTAACGTTGAATTTTTATACTTAATGTGGAATTAAAAAAATGTTTCGCGTTTAGTGGTGTTTGAAAATGCATCATTAACGCGGAAGGCGCTACGTGGTTTTTGACTGAATTCTTTCTGTGATAGGAGTCTGGCGTGGAATACGCTCAGTAAATTTTTCATTAAACAAAAATTTTTGCTTTCTAAATTACCCATTTTCAAGTTACTATAGCAATATTTTTTTCTTTAAATTGGTTGCTTAATACAAAATCAACTTTTAACCTAGAAAACTTCTTTATTCTCTACCATAATGTATGTGTTTCATTCATTCCATTCATCTATTTTTAAAGATCATTTTAGGGCCTGATACCAAAAATGAGAGGAATATAAATCTATGGTGGACCATACCACAGGAAAACAATAATGATTGGATATCATTTGACATCCAATTTGTTGATTAGGTCATATAGACCTAGATGAATGGAAAAAACAAAGATCAGCTTGATCCAAAACTTTTATGGCCCCCGAAAAGTTTTTAATGGTCGACGTTGATTCAACACTGTTTTCCTGTAATGTGGTCCACTTGAGATTGGGATATACTTCATTTTTGGTCTCATACCATAAAACGATCTAAAAACATAGATGAACGGCATGGATGAAACACATACATCATGGTGGGGCTCACATAGCACCGACCATTAGCCATTGGCTGGTGGCAGGGGAGTAGCCAATCTGTTTCCGCGGACGTAGATTGGATACTGACAGGTTGATCGTAGCAAGACTCGCTACTGAAGTTACGTCACCAAGTTATGTGGGCCCCATCATGATGTATGTTTTGTATCCACGCCGTCCATCCATTTGGAAATATAATTTTAGGTAAAGATCCAAAGAATGAGTCCAGTGCACCTCACCACAAAAAACAGTGGGGAGAGTGACACCCACCATTAAAAACTTAAATAGGCCACAAAAGTTTTTGATCAAGCTGATATTTGTTTCTTCCCTTCTTTCATGTCTATGTTGACTTGTGAACAAGTTAGATTTCAAATAAAAATCACGCTGAGCCTTAAGAAGGTTTCAACGGTAGGCATCAATCTCTCCACTGTTTTTCGTGGTGGGGTCAACTACATATTTGGATCCCTCATTCTTTAACTCATGCTCTAAAATTAAATCTCTACACAGATGGACAGTGTAGATAAAACACATACATCATAGTGCGCCCATGGAACTTGATGACGTCACTTCGGTAGCAAATCTCGCTATTCAACCTGTCATTAACTAATCTGTGTTCAAGTAGGATGCGGATTGGTTGGTGTACCTCACACCAGCTATATAGCTGTTGTATTGACATCAGCAAGTTCTGTGGGTCCCATCATGAGGTGTGTGTTATATCCAAACAATCCATCCATTTGGCAAGCTCGTATTAGAGCTTGAGACGAAAAATAAGCTGCAAAAAGCAGCGGGGGATTGAACACCTAACATTGAAACCCTTTTTGGGGTCATAGAAGTTTTAGATCAATATAATTTTTTTTTTTCCTCTTCATACATGTATTTGTGACCTTATGAACATATTGGATGGAAAATAAACTTAAATAGTCCATGGAAGTTTTGGATCAATATGTTTTCACTTCATCCAATTGGGAATGACCTTATAAACGGTTTGGATAACATATAAATATAAGGTGGGCTTTATTTAAAGGTTTTGTTGCTACTGGTGTTCAATCCTATACAACACATAGTGACAATCTTCCTGCTAAGAAGAATTGATGGCCTTATGATGATATTTTAGTTTTTTATTAAGTATTTTAATTTATTTGAATTAAATATAATGATTTTATTTTCATTTAATAAAAAATAATTTCTCTATAATGTAAAACATTTCCAAACGAGAGATAGGGGCAAATGTGTCAAATTAATATATTTCACATATTTGAGATGTTTGTTAACAAACAGTTTGTTTCAGATTCAGCACTTAATTTTTAGACTTTAGCCATAATTATCAAACAAGTTTTTTTTTTTTTTTTTTTTTTTTTTTTTTTTTTTTTTAGATTTGGCTTTAGATTTTAGATTCAAGCTTTAGATTTCAGATTCGGTCTTTAGACTTCAGATTTAACAAATGGGGCCTTGATGATGATACCTTTGTGTCAATAGTCCATTTAAGCACTGCGATGTATAATTTTTTTGGTTTTCTGGTATTTGTACAAAAATTCAGATGAATTGTATAAATGGTGTATGTTGTCATGTGACGTAAAAAAATATTTGAGAAACATGCGGCACGAATTTGGGTATTAGTTTGTTTTTGTGTATTTTTAATATTTTAGTTCTCTTGAATAGAAATAAATGGTTGCTCCATCCCCGTCAGTCTAAAAGAACAATCTCGTAAATGAAATCATGATCGATAAAGTATAATCACTATTTTCTCAACTGGTTACACATGATGGAGTCACATAGATGGATGATTATTCTCTCATCTTTCTTCCATAAGTGTATAAATACTAGAAGTAAATACAAGAAGATCGTCTCCAAACCCAACAAAACATAACCATCAATCTAGCGCAACGCTGTATCTAGGTTTAGTCCTCCCCTGCTTAGTAACAGTGGACACTTAATATAAATTTAGATTTATTCTATCCCTGTGCGCTCACCAGTCCGACTTAGGTCTTAGTAGTTGTAATTTCCTTTCATCCACGTTTGCACGCCAAATCTAAAGGAAGACCTAAGTCACCTGAGTAACGAGCTCATGCAAAAATAGCTCATTTGGAGGAAGTGGCCCAACCTCCGTCAATTACCTAAGTAACGAGCTCATGACAGTTGGTGGAATCGATGAACAGTTAAGCCACGATTGAGCCTCACTCTATCTCGACACCAGGGGTCGGTAGTCATGGTTTGAATCGTACCCTATCGGTTATGGCAAGCCCGCAACCCTAGCACGTGTTGCATGTGGCCAAATTTAAGACCCAATTGTTGTGCAGATGCCTTGCATTCTGCAAGTCACGATCAACCGTAACTAACTGTGATGCTCACGGTCGGCCGTGGAATCTCATGGTCGACCGTGACTGTAATATCCCGAACTTTTCAATACCCGAGTATTGAAAATTCTCGAGTGTTACCATGAAATTTAATTTAGTATATACATGTGTATGTCACCAATTTAGTCTATCTTAACCTTATATCTATTCTCTAACCTGTTGAATATGACTATTGGGAATAGTCTTCATTCATAGATCAAGTCATCCGATCGTTGATTTTTAGGACTAGATCATCATATATCCAAGTATTCTCACTTGTTCATCATAACTAACCGTTCAATCAACTATTCACTACTAAGTAAAGATATATGACTACCACTTTGAGTTTGAACCACCCAATCATGGTAAACTAACTACTCGACCTCTACATCCGCTTGTACACGTATCGAATCAAGATATTGATCCGTTCATCTTGATTACCATCTATGAATATGCTTAACCCACCATCAGGACTACAATTTAAGGAACTTACACATGTGAACAAGTCACTTGAATTTAACAGTACATTTTCTACTTCTTGATCACTCCAAAAATCTACTTATGTTCATCCATTTCCAAAACCGACCGTACAATCACCTACATACATGATCAGAGTACTAATCATAAAGTTTTTCTATTTTTAACATGTCATCTAATTGTCCATCATATTTGAATCCACCAAACGG
Organism: Magnolia changhungtana; assembly: GCA_030180095.1. Classification (NCBI taxonomy): domain Eukaryota; kingdom Viridiplantae; phylum Streptophyta; class Magnoliopsida; order Magnoliales; family Magnoliaceae; genus Magnolia; species Magnolia changhungtana. The sequence continues at coordinate 8,616,010 of JASAUF010000652.1, forward strand.
CTAGCCTAAATATCAGAATGAATAACTCACTTCGAATATCATAAGGTATATGCCACAACTACTGGCTGACTTTTCTATTAGATATATGGAAGCGTTGATTTAGACCTCAGGGCGGTATAACCCATTAAAAAGGCATCTTGGTCATCTATAAGTGATCAAGGCCTAAAATGGGGCAATGGAAAGAGAATGAAAAATAAAGAATGTCTGGAAAATTTTAATGCATTTGGATGGTGTAATCCGATGTTATGGACGATGAAAGTTGGAGAAATAAAAGATGGCAAAATCGTAAATAGTTAATGCCATTAACCTATACTCCCGAATTCTAGATTACATAGTTCTCATGATCCGCTTCATATGAAATTTTATACCATGCCTATTTATCATAAATTAACCATATACATCGAATTTCAGCCTTTAGATCATTGTAAAAGTGGCCCAATTGACAAATAAGCCCTTAACTATTGATTTTGGTGTCCATCGAGTGAAGAAAGGTCATGAGTAGTCATAGTAAGATGTTTTCCTTCATATGAATGACTTGAATTTTTCATCGTATAGACCAAGTGTGAAATATGAGAACTGGTAAGTTTTTTCCTTAGGCGCGAAGTTATCCATTTTAGACTTATAACTCTTTCTAAATCTGGAGCTTCCAATTGACCCACTTTACACTGTCAATCGCAACTTAAATTTGGACCACACTTTGGCCTCATATGACTACGTTATCATATAAAATTTAGGCTCTGATTTATGATCCTACACCGTTGAATGATGACCACCTTAACTTCAATTCCTTCCTTTTAGTGCAAAAGGTGAAATTTTGGATTAAGTGAAGCCGGAGCATCAAGGAGCTACAATGGGTAAAAGAGATGCCTTGGTGACCCTTTACCTAAAATAATCCTATAGCCTCTCGATGATCTCGACCTAATAGGAATATAAATTTGATCATCCCTTAACCTTGGGAGACCAAGACAAGTATGATAAAGAAGGCTAGAAGAGGCGTGAATCTACTGTGTAAAAGATAGCCCAAAACAGCAGATTCCAGGCCATGTTCGATGACATTGAGCTGCCACATCGAAGACCTAGCCGATGACATCGATCGAGAGTCGGGAATGTCCAGCAACCAAACTGGAGTGTTGGCTGAAATTCTCGATGGCATCGAGGTCCCTTCGATGGCATTGAAACTTAAGTTTTAATGGCATCGAAGTCCCCTCAATGGCATCGATTTGAGATCCAGATTGTCGAGCAAGGTTTGTAATTTTTTCCTGATTCTCTCGATGGCATCGAAACATGATGTTCGATATAATCAAAGATTGGGTCGATGCAATCAAAATAGGTCTAAATTTGTCCAGTAAGCAAACATCATTTTTGTCTAAAAATTTCGATTGCATCAGGGAGCCTTTCAATGACATCGAAGGAATACTCGATGGAATCGAAGACTCATTCAATGACATCGACAGATCCGTTTTATACCTGTTTTTTTACCGTTGGAGCTTGAAAGTTTTATAAATAGGAATTGACTCTTGTGTAGATGCATGGATTTTTGGAGCAAGTAGAGGTAAGGTGATCCCATATGCATATCCTACATTCATTGCCTCTATTCTTATGAGTTTCAAGTAATTTCCCTTGAGATTTCAACTCTAACGAGGACTCCAACCTCACTATTAGAGATGTGCATAAACTCCTCAATTTCTTAGAGATTGGACTTAAGCATTTTGGCATATCATCTAACTCTTATAGGAAACACATATAGCTGAATCTCCTAGGAAACCAACTACCTGTTAGTTATAGGAGATTCAAGTTACTCCTATCACCTTGGGCATCTCAGAGGAAGCAATCACAAGCAAGGTGATGATCGTGGAGCTTAAGTCGTGGCGAAGCTGTAACAACATGATTGGGGGAACATCGGGGAGCTGATTGAAGCATGAGAGAGTGGAGATCAAACAACTCGTAAGGCGCGACAAGCGGGGCTCAATCAAACAAGTGAGTTGTCATTTTTAGAGTCCATTGTTGTACTCCTTCCTTGTATAGATTGGAGTGTAAGTGTTTGTGTCAAACTCACCCAGGTTCTTTCGTAGGACCTTGACTTTTCCATAGGACCTAAATTCCATGGTTCTTGTGTAGGACCAAGGTTGTTAGTTGGGCTAAAGAGAAACCAACCAAACTCCTTTTGTAGGCATCCGACGAGAGTAAACGTGCCAGTTTATTGTGTAGGGGGCCTAAATTGTTGGGTTCGGGAGTTGGACCCTTGCTCTTGTGTAAGGCATAAACCTTAGGTTCTTGTGTAGGACATTTGCTCTCGTGTAGGGCATAAAGCATTAGATGCTTGTGTAGGACCATTGCTCTTGTGTAGGGCATAAACTTAGAGTCCTTGAGATTAGAGGTTAACCTGATTTAAAACCTCCGATAGTGAAATTCGATACACTCATGAATTGAGTGTGTCCACCGGGAGTGGAGTAGGCAAGTGGCCGAACCACTATCCATGCTTGTGTTTGAGATTGTCATTTGCACATCTTGTTTAATTATGCTAATGTGTTAAATGCTTAATTATGTATGCATGATTAGATGAATGCTTAAGCTTATATGTAGCCCATCCCCCCCCCCCCACACACACACACGCAGGTTCACTATCTCTTTATAGGCTAGTTGTTTTAACTTGCACATCTTTTGTAGCCTATGTGATTAGACCCTCTATTGGCTTGGAAGCCTTAAAGTTACATTGTCTCACTTAGTTTAATTGCCAAGCTAGGCATTGTTGTTTTTAATAAGTATATAATTTTTAATTGGCCTTAATCACTCCTCCCCCCTCCTCTAGGACTTAGTTTGCATTTTATAGCTCTATCATACTTCCGCATTAAATGCATAGCAGTCCACAAACCGCAATTTCAATGGTTAGAATAGTCCACTCAGAGTGATTTTCAAGAGTTATGGCTAATGAAAGTAGAGCCTGCATGATGGAAGCTCTGTATTAATGATGTGATCTTCTTTGGATCAAAAGTTACTTTACATAAGTTACTCAACCTCAAAATAGATTACCTAGGTTTCTAGATATTCAACAAATAATTATGTTTTGCAACTTAATTAGGGCCCATTTGGATACTATTAAATACGTACATTTCTTAACTTATGTAAGCTAAATTAATTTAAGCACTATTATAAAAGTATATTATGTTTTCTTACTTTTCAACTTACAACTTTTTACACACACACACACACACACACACTCTCTCTCTCTCTCTCTCTCTCTCTCTCTCTCTCTCTCCATGTGATGGATGGTTCATATCAAAGGAGGGCCCACATGATGGGCGGTCAACATCAAAGGTGGGCCCCCCATAATGACTTTCCACATCAAAAGTGGGGTCCACATGACAAACAATCCACATAAAAGGAGGGCCCCACATTATGGATGGCCCACATCAAGGTGAGCCCACATAAAAGGTAGGTCCGTAATGATGAATGACCCACATTCAAAATGGTCATGTATGATGGACAACCCACATTAAAAGGTGCGACCCACACAATAGACAGTCTATATCAAAGGTGGGCTCCACATGAGGAGTGGTGGATATGGAAGGTGGCCCCACACGACAGACATTAACATTGAAGGTAGGTCCCACATGATTGATGACCCACATCGAGGTAGGTCTCTCATAATGGACGGTCCACATCAAAGGTCGGCCCCAAATGATGAATGACCCACATCCAAGGTGGGCCTTGCATGATCGACAACCCACATCGAAGGTGAGGCCCACATGATTGATGGTCCAAATCAAAGGTGGACTCTAAATGATGGGCAGTGGACATTGAAGGTGGGCCCTACATGATAGACAATTTATTTTGATAGTAAGCCCTACACAATGAATGACCCACATCAAGGTGGGCTCTGCATGATGGACGGTCCACATCAAAGGTGGGCTCTGCATGATGGGTTGTGGATATTAAAGATGTGCCCCCACATGATAAATGCCCCATATATAGGTGGACCTCACATGAGGATGGTTCACAGGTTCACATCAAAGGTTAGCTCCTAATGTTGACCAACCCACATCCAAGGGGGGCCTTGCATGATAGACTACCCACATTAAAGGTGGGTTCGCATGATGAATGGTCCACATCTAAGGTGGGCCCGACATAATGGATAATCTACATCGAAGGTAGGCCTCATAAGGTGGATGGTCCACATTGAAGGTAGGCTCCACACAATGGACGGTTCACATTGAAGACATGGCCAAGTTGGGCCCAACATAATGAATGGTCCACTTCAAAGGTTGGCCCCACATGAAGGAAAGTGGATATTAAGAGTAGACCGAACAAACTTGAGGGAAAAGTACTTATCCAATATTGAAAACTAAACATGTATTTATCCAATATTGAAAACTAAACATACTTCTCTACTTTTTTGGCCAATAAGTTTGTCGTTTGCCAAACATACTTGTATAATAAATAAGTAGAAACCAAGATACGTTACTTGAGGCATAAGCAACTTATATAAAGTAACATACCATCCAAACATCCCCTTACCAGCCCGAAAGTAGGAAAATATATTTAGTTTCCAACATTGCATAAGTACTTATACCTAACTTTGTTTGATCCACCCTTAATATCTATTATCCATCATGTGGGCCCAACCTGTGATGTGGATTGTTCATTATGTTGGACCCACCTTAGCCCTGTCTTCAATGTGAACCATTCATTGTAAAGAGCTTACCTTCAATGTAGGCCATCCACCATATAAGGCCCACCTTTGATGTGGGTATTAATCATGCGGGTCCTACCTTGGATGTAAGTTGTCCATCATGTCAGACATTTGATGTGGAGATCCATTATGTGGAGGCCAACTTCGAAGTAGGACGTCCATCATGCAAGGCCCACCTTCGATGTGGACCATTCATCATTAGGGGCCTACCTTAGATGTGGACTGTCCTCGTGTGGGGTCCCATCAATGTTATTGTCCATCATGTGGGGCCCACCTTCAATATCAATTGCCCATCATGTGGAGCCCACCTTTGATGTGGTCCGTCTATCGTGTGAGCCCCACCTTTGATGTGGGTCCACCTCTTGGATGTGAACCATCCATCATTAAGGTCTAACCTTTGATGTGGATTATCCATTATGTGGGGCCCACCTTTAACATGGCCCTACCTTCGATGTGGGTTGTCCATCATGCAAGGCTACCTTTGGACTGTCCATTATAAGGAGAGATGAGAAAGGGAAAGAAAGAGAGAGTAGAAAAGTAAAAACGTTTACAAGCAAAAATGTTTTGGTGATGGATATAATCAACTTCACGGTAGGTGCTTACTACCTTAACTTCACAAAAGTAATTTTTTTAGTTGATAAAATAAGAAAAATTACTTATAGAATGATATCCAAACTACTCCTAGGGCGTGTTTGGTCGGTAGATTTGAATCGTATTGAATTGTATTAGATGGTATTAACATCATTCCTGCACAATCATTGCATGTTAGGAAATACCATGGTATTGTAGCCATCCAATCCTATGTTTGGGATAAAAATTTTGCAATGGGAAAACACCGGATTAAGCAAAATCATTTTTGGTGAACCATGGAATTGTAATCATTCACAACAGATGTCGTTCACTTGTATACATATACAACCAATTAAAATGTCATGTGTAAATGGTGTATATGTATGGATGGCATGGATAAACGCATGCATCAATGTGGGGCCCACATGTGTAGTAGATTTCAAAATCCTTGAAAATCCCGGGATTAGATGCAATTCCATCCCACCTAATCCCAACATTTCCCGTCCTCTCCAAATGCTAGATGGAATTGCAAGGGATCAAATGCAATTCTATCCCACTTAATCTCATCTAATACCTTGCGCCAAACACTCCCCTTATGTCTATTTTCGAAGTCATTGATTGAATGGCTAAAAACAGGCAAATGAAGCATCTTAAGAATTTTAATCATTCAAAGGTAGAATATGCTATTCTTAGAGATTGATTAGATAGTTAAAATCATTTAATGGTCATTGATGAAATGGTTATGATCATCTAACCAATGTGACGTATTGAGTGTTACCACCAATTAAATGTGGGGTCCACCACATGATGGATGCTGTAGTTTGGTGGCTACTATCTTCCAGTCACGAAGATATCTGGGGCATGTTCCATGAGCTAGACACGTCAATAGATTACTTGAAAGGTATGGATTAGATATTTTGGTGGCCCATTTTTTGAATTATCAACTTACACCATTGACTCTTTTTGTTTTTTGTCCATAGATATCTATTGGATGTCTGTCTTGTAAACAATCAAATATAGACAAGAGTTCAGTGTAACGGTTGGTTTGTGGCCTGTGTAAAGAGGCTGACAGTTTTTTTTAAATTTTTTTTTATTCAAAACACAATTTTCTAAGTTTTAGATAATGAAATTCCAAATTGCCAGACAGATTGCTAGTTGAATTCTTGTGGCATCTGATTCTTGGAATTGAATTCTTAAATAACACTCAAATTCCAAGTTGTCAGATGACACGTCATGAGGAAAAAGTATACATATGAAACCAATGGTCTACATTTAATATGATGGGTAGGCCAACTCCAGATTGGAATGGCATATTTATGGGACACCACTTATGCATATAAAGTTGAGTTGGGCTGGCCAAAATAGGTTGAGCCTAAGCCCAACACAATTTATTGGGCTATCCATGCAAGGCCCAAGCCCATCACATGGGGCAAGATAATATGTCTAAGTCCAGCCGAAAGTCAGGTGGATTTCTCGACCCATAGCCATTCTTAGGCCCGGTTAGTGCTATATGTTTGTAGTCTTCTTAAACAAAAAAGCAAAAACCCTACATTCTGAAAATTGAAATGTAGATGTAGCCGCAGCTCCATCTCCTTTGGAATGTTCTAAAAACGCATGAGACAGAATAACAAATAGATTGCGTGCAATGTCAACGAGGAGACTATCATCTTTGGGAGTTGAATCTGTCCCGATCCCAGGGGTTTAATAGCCTAACTTTACACGTTCCATCAATCCTAGGGCTCTTGATGTATTAGTTAAGTTCTTAACAATTGATATTAGATCTAACACCACATCCTATGTTCAAGTCACAGAAGGGGTGACCTGTGGAAAGGGCAACCTAGACTAGAATGAAAGTTATCATGGTGTGAAAAAGGGCTACTTGGATAACCAGAGTGAAGTTGCCATGCCCTGGAAAGGACTACCTAGAATGAGGCAAGATTGAGTGCCGCCACGGAGTGGGCCGCCGGTTTGCAGCAACAATACGGGGATGATGATAGGCCTCCCTATGATAGGCTTTAAGAACCCCTTTTTTCCCTCACCTTCCAAGTTTTTCCTTCTTTTATTCTCTTCTCTTCTTGGGCTTTTCTTTTTATTGAAGATGAATGAATTGTCTTGCTTGTTATGATGGATCATTCTCTTAAGCAAGACAAATGTATAAAGGAACATAGGTGTTGTTTTTTTTTTTTTTTTGGAAATACAATAGTGTGATAATATAGCAAAATATTACATATTCCAGCAATGTTTTCAATATGGCAAGGGTTGGTCATGATGTCCCCATAAGTGATGTTGAAAAGAAAGAACAAGGGGAACAACCTGCTCAAGAACCACTAGTCGAGCCTTAGTTGAAAAGCTCTACTAGAGCAAGCTAACCATTCAGAAGGTTCTCACTGATGGTTTTTTTTGACCCATCTTCGACCGATCGAGAGCCCTGCTCGACTGGTCGAAGGCTGGTGGTCGACCAGTCGAAGGTTCGAGTCGTGGATTCGACTCAAAGTCCAGCGAGTATTTTTTGCTGTTTTTACTGTAGCTATGACTGGTCGAAGGGATGTCTCGACTAGTCGAAGGTGTCCTACGACTAGTCGAAGACTAGGTTCGACTAGTCGAAGGTTACACAGTTTGTTTCGCGATTTTGCGCAAAACTGCGGATTTGAGTCCTTTCGCAACAGGGATGCGGAAAGGAGTTTCCTAAATTATAAAAGAGGTTGTCTAGGGTTTTTCTAGATACAGCAAGAGGGTTTTCTAAAGCTTTACAAGGGATTTGCTAAAGGGTTTAGGGCTATCAAAGGTGAGAGAGAGGGAGAAAGAGAGAGAGGAAGCTTATAGAAGGGAGGTTCTACTCGTGGAGGTTTTCTACTGTGTAATTTATATCTCAGCGCTTCTATGTCCTCATAATCGATTAGATCTCTCCGTTTTCTCTATTTCTCTTATTGTTTATCCACTCCTGCGTGAGTGAAGAAGATTGTAACGTTCTACTTCATAGTGGATGGTTGATCTGGACGAGGTCATGTGGTTTTTACCTCTTTGAGGGTTTTCCACGTAAAAATCTCTTGTGTGGTGTGTGATTGATGCTATGATTTATTTCATTGCTTTATTATCCATAATTCTAGTTTGTTTCGGGAGGCTAGATCCTAAGGTTTGTGCAAGGCATCCTAACAAAGTGGTATCAGAGCTAAGTTCATTGAACGGGTAGGATTGGTTTGAATTATGGAAGGTGGCTCAAGGATGATCAGCCTCAATGGTTCTAACTGGACCAAATGGAAGGCTAAGATGGAGGACTTGCTTTACTGCAAGGACCTATATTCTCTAATCTTAGGCATATCAGCAAAATCCAAGGATATGACTGATGATGATTGGAAGAAGATGGACCGAAAGGCAGTGGGGTTTATTAGACAATGGTTGGATGATTCTGTGTTCCACCATGTGTCTACGAAAACCTCAGCCGCAAGCCTATGGCTAAAATTACAAGGGCTGTATGAGAGAAAGACAGCCGGTAATAAGATTTTTTTGATAAGGCGACTTGTGAATCTCAAATTTAAGGATGGTGATTCTGTGGCCGAGCACATGAATGAGGTCAGGAATATAGTGAACCAACTCACCTCTATGAAGATGGTCCTGGATGATAAATTGAAGGCTTTACTATTGCTTAGTTCATTGCCTGACAGTTGGGAGACATTGGTGGTTTCTCTAAGTAACTCTGCGCCAGATGGTAAGATATCCATGGAATAGGTAACCAGTTGTCTCTTCAATGAGGAGACAAGGAGGAAGTCTCAGGGGTCTACTCAGCAAGAGGCTCTTGTGACGCAGGAACGGGGGAGAGGAAAGAACAGGAAGGGCGGGAAGGCCCGAGATAAATCAAGAGGCAAGTCGAGTAACAGAAAAGATGTTGAATGTTGGAATTGTGGCAAGAAGGGCCACTACAAGCATGAATGTCGTGGTAAGAAGAACGACAAGAAAGGAAAAGGGAAGGAAGATGAATCAGATTCCACTGCGGTCGCTTCAGATGGCGACATGGTAGTTATTCTTTCTACAGATCACGATATATGTCTCACGGCTACGAGTCAGGACACCGACTGGGTGGTTGACTCAGGAGCTTCTTTTTATGTGACTCCACACAGGGACTCCTTCACAAGCTACAAGTCAGGTGACTATGGGACTGTGAAGATCGGAAATTCTGGCGTATCAAAAATCGTGGGAGTCGGTGATATTTGTGTGAAGATCGATGTGGGCTGTACATTGGTTCTCAGGGATGTGAGGCATACCCAGACCTTCGTCTCAACTTGATGTCGACGGAAAGGTTGGATGATGATAGCTATGAAAGATGGTTTGCTGGTGGGCGATGGAAGCTCATCAAGGGTTCGTTGATCATGGCTAGAGGAAAGAAGTGTTGCTCCCTTTACAAGGTAAGTGTCAGTATGTGCAAGGGTGGATTGAACACAGCGGAAGATTCAGCTATTGACATGTGGCACAGGCATCTAGGCCACATGAGTGAAAAGGGCTTCAGCTACTAGCGAGGAAGCGGCTCCTTCCAGACGTGACAGGTATACCTCTCAAAACCTATCTTGATTGTTTATCAGGGAAACAGCATAGAGTTTCATTTATTAATACTACTTCTCATGTTAATAAAGTGCATGCATTAGATTTGGTTTATTCTGATGTTTGTGGTCCGATGAGGATAAAAACCTTGGGTGGGGCATTGTATTTTGTCACTTTTATAAATAATGCATCTAGGAGGGGTTGGGTTTATGCTTTGAAATCCAAGGACGAGGTCTTTGGTGTGTTTAAATTGTTTCATGCTATGGTCGAGAGAGAGACAGGTAGATCATTGAAGTGCATCCGCACTAACAATGGTGGTGAATACATTGGCGACTTTCATGAGTACTGCAAGTCCCTGGGTATACTGCATGAACAGACGGTTCCCAAGACCCCCCAGCATAATGGTGTAGTTGAGCAAATGAATCGCACCATTGTTGAGAGAATCAGATGCATGTTATCCCATGCGAAGTTGCCCAAGACGTTCTGGGGAGAAGCAATGCACACGGCGGTGTATTTGATAAACAGGTCTCCATCAGCCCCATTGAGTGGAGAAGTACCTGAGAAGGTGTGGACTGGACATGATCCATCGTACAATCATCTCAGGGTGTTTGGATGTAGGGCATCCGTTCATGAGCCAAAGGACGAGAGGTCCAAGCTCGATATGAAGATCAGACAGTGTGTGTTCTTAGGGTACGGTGATAAAAAATTTGGTTACAGGTTATGGGATCCGATCGAGAAGAAGCTCGTCAGGAGCAGAGATATAGTTTTCTTTAAAGATCAGTGTATAGAAGACATTGGTAAGCCAGAGAATAATCAGCCTAGTTCGGGTGAGCTAGAGGACATGGATCTGGTTATTCCTCCCGTGGTGCCTGATGACGGGGGAGTACAGCAAGGTGCAGAGGACGGGGGAGTTCCTTTAGAAGATGGACCAGGGGAGCAGCCCCCACTTGATCCACCTGTTGAGCCACAAGTGAGGAGGTCATTAGGGACAATACCAGTTTGTCAAGAGGTACTCGACACATAAGTACATTATACTGACTGATGGGGGAGAGCCAGAAGATTATTCTGAGGCCCTAGCCGACGAGCATAAGGGGGAGTGGTTGAAAGCTATGCAAGAGGAGATGGAATCCTTGCATAAGAACCACACCTATGATATGGTAAAATTGCCTATGGGCAAGAAAGCTTTGAGCAACAAGTGGGTGTTCAGAAAGAAGATTGAGCAGAAGAATTCACAGATGAGGTTCAAGGCCAGACTTGTGGTGAAAGGGTTTGGTCAGAGGAAAGGTATAGACTTCAAAGAGATATTCTCACCAGTGGTGAAGATGACATCCATTCGGGTGTTGCTTGGGTTGGTGGCTAGCATGGATCTGGAGATAGAGTAGTTAGATGTTAAAACTGTCTTTCTCTATGGTGACCTGGAAGAAGAGATCTACATGCACCAACCAGAGGGGTTTGAAGTCAAGGGCAAGGAGCATATGGTGTGTAGGCTAAGGAAGAGCTTGTATGGGCTGAAACAAGCTCCACGGCAATGGTACAAGAAGTTCGACTTGTTTATGTTGAAACATGGGTATGACAGAACGGAGTCGGACCACTGTGTGTTCACGTGCAAGTTCTCAGATGGTGATTTCTTAGTTCTGCTGTTATATGTTGATGACATGCTCATCATGAGAAAAGACATCAAAAAGATTGACAGGCTGAAACAGGAGTTGGGCAAGTCTTTTGCGATAAAAGACTTGGGCCCAACTAGACAGATCCTAGGAATGGAGATAACCCGTGTGTAAGCCGGGAAGCTTTGGACATCACAAGAGCGGTATATTAAGAAAGTCTAGAGCGGTTCAATATGAATGCAAATGTGGCCGGCCAAGACTCCATCGGATGGTCACTTCAGATTGAGCGACAGGCAGTATCCCAAGACGAAGGCAGAGGTGGAAGAGATGCAGAAAATACCCTACGTGTCAGCTGTAGGAAGTTTGATGTATGCTATGGTGTGTTGTAACGCCCCAGAAAATCGGGGGTCATGCATACGCTCGACTCCCGAGTCCCCGAGTGTCACTTATCATCAATTTTATGGTTTTATGATTTATCAAGTTTAAATGCGCAGCATGGAATTATTTGAAACATGAGGCACATCCACAACTAGTCAACTGAACTGAAAGAAATCAATATATATAGGTTCATAAGAATATAAATGGGCCACACAAGGTGATGCCCAACAAAATCACAAAGAAAAAAAAATATGCCCAAAAGAATGGTGCGCTGAGCCCACGACTCAACGCTCCAAAATCCAATCTCCTAAGCCGATGGAGAACCGCCCATCAACTGGAAGTATGACAGCTCCTCCTCCTCGTCGAGAGTAACATCGCCCCGCCCCATCTGCTCTGCATCCCTTGCATCTACGAGAGAGTCTGGTTGGTGTTTTAAAACACCGTCCCAGAGTAGGAGTGAGTGATCAACTCAGTGGGTGCTATTAGTCTTAAGTTTTAACAGGCATCAATTATAATATGAACATAATGAAAAGCAGACAACCATCAACACCTAGCAACTCTTATTTAAATGCATGCATATGGGATGATATGATGCAGCCCTCGCCACAACGCTCCCTCAAGCGACTCCATCTAACTATCGCATATGACAACACTCCCTCAAAGCGACCTCGACTGCCGAGTCGCTACCCTAACTAATGTGATGCAATGCGATCGTGTTAGCCGAGTTATTAATTAAGTTCATTCATCCAGCAGGTTGGGGATTCTGATTCACCCTACGTATCACTGCCCTAAGCTGGTTGCGAGGTCAAGACCCTAACAATGTGTGAGGTCGAGGCCCAGCGGTCCGTGATCCCGTCGGGTTTCTTATCCCCGACACTAAGCACATGAGAAGTGTCGAAAGGAAGGGATCGCTCGCGGTCACTACGGGAAGGTGCGGTAGCCCAGCGTAGGCCGACAGCTCGGACATAGTGTCCCATTCCACCATGCCCAGATCACGAAGCTATGGACCAGTTTCAAGTGGATTATCAATGGGCTATAATGGTTGCAGGGTGGTTCAGGTTCCATACATATGTGAGCACTCAAGGTTAACAAACAAGGTTGGTTAGGTCGTAGGCTAGACCGCACAAATCAGGCGAGCGTGAGATGAGTGACCTCGGGCACAAGAGACCCATGTAGTTGAACTACAGCCACCCGAATACACTCACCCAAATTCATGGGTCTAGCCCTAGCATAGCCCTACCGATGGGACTACCATCTCTTGTCATATTCCAGACCAACCCAAGGGTGTGAGGGTGATCCTAACGAGCTATCAATTAGTATATCAACATCGTATCTCATGCATCTGAGTCAAATGAATCAAATATTCCTAGCAAGCCTTCATGAATTAAAGTACATGTGTATTGTGTGTGTGTGAGGAGGTTAAGCACCTTCTCTATCCTAACAGGCCATATGCACAAGAAAAATGAAATCATACACACCATGAATCAATAATATATGAGAGAAATGACGAGGCATAAGCATGTTATCATCCATACACGAAATCATGTGAGCAACAAATAACATCATGAAGAACCATCATGCATATCCATACCATTTCAAGAACCTATAATTCCTAGGGGTTCACTAGACTTTCAAATATACCAACCAAGCATTCAAAATCATTAAGCTAGTACTACAATTGGTGCTAGACCACCTAAGAACAATGGTCCGCACCTATGAATCGTGGGCGATTCAAAAAACGTCCTAGGAAAGAGGGCTTTCGGGATGACCGGCCGGAATCCCTAAATCAAGCTTTTGCATGTTAGCTTTCTAAGCCAATCCCACCTTAATACATGGATTTCAAGAAGAAAAGGGGGAAAGGACCTTACCTTAACGACCAACGGATGGTTGTTGCGGTGGTGGCGAAGAGTTCTCCCTTGAGGAGAGGTAGGAAGTTGAAAGGATCGATTCTCTTGGGCCCCACCTCGATCTAAGGTCTACCTTGGATCTCCTTCACTCACACTTTCTTCTCTCCTTGCTCTCTAGCTCTCTTTTCTCTTTTCTCTCTTTCCTTTCCTAGGGCAAATTCGCATGGGGAGAGGGGTGCCCAAAAGAAACCCTTTTTATAATTCCAGATTTGGTGCAAATGGCCCCAAGCTTCCACAATTTCCTAAAATAGACCACTAGGACTCCCTATTGGTGTTGGGGTGGCCCTAACACCCCTTTGGCCACCAAATTTGGTGTGTAGGTGTCTCATGGTCCGATTAGGGTCCCTGCAAGATTTGAGGACAAACGGATGAACATATATATGATCTGAGTAAGCGTTTCTGACCTTTAAGTGGCCCTGGGTGGCCTATTCTAATTGATGGGGCATTTCTGGTAGCCCTCTGGCCATGAAATTTATAGGGTAGGTGATTCATGGCCCGATGAAGGGCCATACAAAATTTGGGAGCGATCGGATATGGGGTTTGATCGCACGGGTCAGATTTATGATCAAAGGTCACCGATCCACGATCGGGTCCCAGATTTGGTGGACGGGTGTGGAAAAATTCATTGAACTGTCACTGCAACTTTAGAAAAAATCCGACGGCTGGAACTCCTAGAGTCTCAGTTTTATTTGTGAGTGCCAGATTCCAATGCTGGCATTGGCGGGGCGCATTTGACAAGTGCCAGATCCCACTTCTGGGTGTCCACTGGGTCCGTAATCCGCGATGGACCACAAGCCCAGTGAGATCAATGATTTCCTAAATTTTTTAGATTTTTCTGACCCTCTTCGGTCGTTGGGTGGCCCACACGGGCTGTTGTTAAGTGTAAATAGGTCATCTGGCTTGGCGGCCCACACTTGGTCCCATCATAACTAGACTGGTCCACCCCAGTATAATCTAACATTGAGTGTTAATGGTCATTAAGCGAAAGCGATATTATAAGTTAATTAAAAATAAATTTTTAAGAATTTTTGGAAATCCAAAACAGTGAAAATCCAGGATGTTACATGTGTACACGCCCAGACATAGCATATGCGGTTGGTGTTGTCAGCCGGTACCTTGCCAATTCTGGCAAAGAGCATTGGGCAGTGGTGAAATGGATACTACGGTATCTAAGAGGCTCATCCAGGTTGAGCCTATGCTATGGTGACGGAAAACCTATGTTAGAGGGCTACACAGATGCAGATATGGCAGGTGACATAGACTCCAGGAAGTCTACATCAGGGTTCATATTCGAGTTTGCAGGGGGAGCAGTTTCTTGGCAGAGTAAGCTACAGAAGGTCGTAGCATTGTCGACGACAGAGGCCGAATACATTGCAGTCACAGAAGCATGTAAAGAGATGCTTTGGATGAAAAGGTTCCTACAGGAACTTAGCCTAAAGCAGGAAGAGCACGTGGTCTATTGCGATAGTCAGAGTGCTATACACTTGAGCTAGAATCCAAGTCAGCATTCCAAGTCGAAACACATTGAGATATGATATCACTGGATCAGGGATACTTTGGAACAGAAGGTGTTACAGCTTGAGAAAGTCCACACGGACAATAATGGGTCAGACATGATGACCAAGGCTTTGCTCAAGGGCAAGGGAAGAGATTTGATGGGTTTTTTTAACCCATCTTCGACCGGTTGAGAGCCCTGCTCAACTGGTCGAAGGCTGGTGGTCGACAAGTCGAAGGTTCGAGTCGTGGCTTCGATTCAAAGTCCAGCGAGTATTTTTGCTATTTTTACTGTAGCTACGACTGGTCGAAGGGATGTCTACGACTAGTCGAAGACTAGGTTCGACTAGTCGAAGGTTACGCAGTTTGTTCCGCGATTTTGCGCGAAACTGCGGATTTGAGTCCTTTCGGAATAGGGACGCGGAAAGGAATTTTCTAAACTATAAAAGGGGTTGCCTAGGGTTTTTCTAGATACAGCAAGAGGGTTTCCTAAAGCTTTACAAGGGATTTGCTAAAGGGTTTAGGGCTATCAAAGGTGAGAGAGAGGGAGAAAGAGAGAGAGGAAGCTTATAGAAGGGAGGTTCTGCTCGTGGAGGTTTTCTACTGTGCAATTTATATCTCAGCACTTCTAGGTTCCTCATAATCGGTTAGATCTCTCCGTTTTCTCTATTTCTCTTATTGTTTATCCACTCCTGTGTGAGTGAAGAAGATTATAATGTTCTACTTCATAGTGGATTGTTGATCTAGACGAGGTCCCGTGATTTTTACCTCTTTGAGGGTTTTCCACGTAAAAATCTCTTGTGTGGTGTGTGATTGATGCTTTGATTTATTTCATTGCTTTATTATCCATAATTTTAGTTTGTTTCGGGAGGCTAGATCCTAAGGTTTGAGCAAAGTATCCCAACACTCACATCATGAGTGTGTCATGCTTATAGATGGGGGTGAACTGAGGACTATCAAGAAGCTCAAACTGATTAAGATAAAATGGAGTGGCTAAGAGCTATGCAAGAGGAGATGGGTTCTTTGCATAAGAACCATGCCTATGACTTAGTGAAGTTGCCAAAGGATAAGAAAGCACTCAAGAATAAGTGGGTATCCAAATTGAATATTGAAGAGAATAATGCATAACCAAGGTACAAGGCAAGATTGGTTGTGAAAGGATTTGGACAAAAGAATGGCATTGATTTTGATGAGATTTTTTCATCTGTGATGAAGATGTTATCCATTTGAGTCATATTTGGTTTCAATGTAAGATATGTCAAATAACATTCCTGCATAGCGATATATATATATATATATATATATATATATATATATATATATATATATATATATATGGAGCAACCAGAAGGTTTTAAAATTAAAGATAATGAGCACATGATTTGTAAGCTGAAGAAGAGCTTATATGAGTTAAAACAATTTCTAAGGCAGTGGTACAAATAAGTTTGATTCATTCATGGTGGATCATAGGTATAAAAGAACCACTTCAGAACATTGTGTATTTACTATGAAATTTTCTAAAGGTGACTTTATTATTCTTTTGCTCTATGTTGATGATATATTGATTATTGGTCAAGATGTTGGCAAAATTGATAGGTTAAAAAAAGGATTAAGTAGGTAATTTGTTATGAAGGCTTTAGGCCTCGCACAACAAATTTGGGCATAAAGATCTCTTGTGATGGGAAGGTTGACAAACTGTGGTTATTACAAGAAAAGGTATATTTAGAAAGTGCTTGAAAGATTCCATATGGATAAAGCAAAACCTCTCGGTTATCTACTTGCGGGTCACTTCAAGTTAAGAAGTGAGAAAAGTCCCTTAAGTGAGAAAGAAAAAGAAGAAATGATGAAAGTTCCCTATGCATCAACGGTAGGAAGTTTAATGTATGATATGGTGTGCACGAGGCCCAACATCACAAATACAATTGGTGTTGTTAGCAGATTTCTTGAAAACCCTAGCAAAGAGTACTGGGAAGCAGTTAAATGGATTCTTAGATATCTCAGGGGTTAATCCAAGGTGTGTTTATGCTTTAAAGGTGGTAAGTCTATGTTAGAAGGCCACAAAGATACAAATATGATAAGAGACATTGACTCTAGGAAGT
This sequence comes from Magnolia changhungtana, assembly GCA_030180095.1. Lineage (NCBI taxonomy): Eukaryota > Viridiplantae > Streptophyta > Magnoliopsida > Magnoliales > Magnoliaceae > Magnolia > Magnolia changhungtana. The sequence goes on from JASAUF010000652.1 coordinate 8,633,288, forward strand.
CCATATCAAGGCACATGCTTACTTTTGCAGGGGAAGCAGTGTTATGGTAGTCCGAGTTGCAAAAATGTGTGGTCTCATCTACTACAGAAGCTGGGTACATTGCAGTGATAGAAGCTTGTAAGGAAATGTTATGGATGAAGAGGTTCTTTCAAGAACTTGGCTTGATGCAAAACAATTGTATTGTTTGTGACAGTTAGAGTGTCATCCACCTTAGTAAAAATCTAAGTCTCCATTCCATGACCAAGAACATAGATGTAAGGTACCATTGGATTTGGGATGCTTGTGAAGAAAAGTTGCTACAACTTGAGAAGATCCACGCCAACAAGAATGATTTGAATATGATGACTAAGGCCTTAGAGAAAAGGAGAAAAGCATGGGTTTTGCAAAAGCATGGTAGGTTTAGGCATGGTGGAGCCCTCTTCATGAGTTGGGGGGACTTATCTTTTTTTAAGTGAAGTAAAAGGAGAAAGAAATGACTTTTTTACTTAGAGAGATTTGTTGCAACACATTTGGGGTTTTCTTTCTTGGAGAAAAAGAGGAGCAAGGTGTCTTCTTTTTTCAAGCTTCTTATTGATTACATAAGGAGTTTTTCATCTCCGAGTTCGCAAGGGTCTATTCATAATACCGGTTTCTTCAATTATCTTCTCCAAGGGTTGTGTTTGGGTTTTGTACAATCCCTAGTTATTGAGAAAATTCATTTTTTTTGTTATTGTTTGAAATCCACCTTTTGAGTGATGTATTTGAATATCCAAGAGAGGTTGGTCTCTTGATGATTGTGCATCCATTATTTCTATTACAGTGGATTTTGCTTAACTAGGTCGCATAGTTTTTCCCTTCACATATGATGGTTTTTCCACATAAAAAATATCTTTTGCACTCTACATGTCTGATGATTTGCTTACTTGTATTGGAAGTGATTATCATCCATTAATCTTTTAGAATTGTTAATCCCAATGATTTGCACAAAAAAGGAAAAGTTGTGTGGTTTCTAAACAAATCCGTGGATAACTTGTTCATTCATTGTGAATATGTGGTTAGAATCGGGTCTTTTTTTTGTAGCTTTGTTTCGTTATGGTGGTCAATGTCGAACTCCCTCCAAGCCCTCTTTCAAGCCTAGAATTGGGAAGTGTGGGCAGGAGAAAGAGATAGTTGTGGTGGCTATCCTTGTTGGAAGTTATTTGATATGTATCAAAAGAACCTAACAATAGGACACTCAATAATTTAGCTTCTAACACAACTTCGGTTATCCATTCAGTGAGAGGCCAGACAATTTTTTGTTAATTGGGTTTGAACCTTTTGGGAGATCATTTTTTATTTTTATGAGTTGGGTTACAGGGAACTCTCTCCATATTCCTTTTTTTTTTTCTTTTCTTTTTTCCTTTTCTTTTGTTTACGTCTCTTTTTGTTTGATTTTAATATATTCAAGTTACCATTAGAAAAGGAGGAGGAGAAGGAAAAGTCTTCAGAGGCAAACGTTATAACTTCAGACATGTGCGAGATACTAGGTGAAAGTGAAAATACTTCGGTTACTAGCTTTTTCAATATAATTTCGTAGGCAAATAAATGTTAGACATGTGGAGAAGTATCATAAAATCTATTTACAAGAACAAAGGAGATGCATGAAGTTGCACAAACTATCGGGGGATCGAACTTACGCCTTCACTGTGAAGTTCTAAAAGACGATGTTAATACAAGATTAATACAATAAATAAGATATATTCAAATATAGTTTGGCTTCATGCCAAGGAGATTAACAATTAAAGCTATTTCTCAACTTAGATAATTAATTGAACAATATAAAGATAAGAGGAAGAATCTATACTTGGTTTCATAAATCTGAAGTAAGCATACGATGGAGTTCCTGGGGAAGTTATGTGATGGGTGATTCTAAGAAAAGAGGTTCTAGGAGGATACATGGACATCTTTAAAGACATGTACAAGCATTGTTGTAAGAGGAAGAATGGTTGTTAGATTTATACATCCACAAATCTTTTTACGTTAAGCTTGTGCATCTTAGTGCAAGTGAATTTTGTAACTGAATCTAAGCTTATTTAAGTTTAATATACTTAGACTACAGTGAGACACTTGGATACACTAAAACATGCTTTGATGCATACTGTATGTTTAACTTGAATGTTTAAAGCTTAGTATTTTGTCTAGGCTTTTGAGTATGATGTGGTGTTTGGTAGACCACACTAAAGGGGGGAAATGCTAAATTGTAGGTTTGGAGGTAAAGTCCAGAGGCTTAACATTAGTAGAACCAAGGGAGTATTTGGAATGCAACTTCTCTAAGAATGGTAATAGAGATGAGACTTTAATTAAAAATGTTGGTCAAGAGATTCTCCACTTCTTCTTTTTTAATCGTGGGAAAAGCTTTTAGCAGAATGATTGATAGGGTTAATGTGATAGAGTTTTTGGAGAGAATTCTAGATCAGTAGGAATGATTTTCAAGTTGCGCATCTTCAGTACGTGGGTGACACTCCTGTAATGCGGAGCCTAGATAGTCAAAATGTCAACTTTAGTAAGAATGGTAGTAGATATGAGACTTTAGTTAAATTGATGGTTTCATGTTGTTCGATGAGTGGGTTGATAAGTTTCCTCTGGTTATTGTGTGTGGCCTTCTTAGATCTATATCTGATCACAATCCTATATAACTAGAGGTCAAGGTAGACAGTTAGGGGCCAAAGCCATTTTGGTTTGAACTGATGTGGTTGGAAGTGGAAGGTTTTGCCGAACTAATTAAAGGTTGGTGACAATGTTTCGAGATTATTGGTACGACTAACTTTAGATTGTCTCAAAAGCTCAAAACTCTCGAGGGCAAACTGAATGGATGAAGAAAGTATATTTTAAGTAAAAGGAATGAGGACGTGAGAAGAATCTAGGGGAAATTCATGAAATCAAAATAAAGGAAGAGGCGAGCGAGTTATCCAAAGAAGAACGTCACAAGCGCATTTCCTCGGCAGAAAATTATTCCAAGCACTTAGAAAGAAGAGATTAAATGGAGGTAGAGATTGAGGGCATTGTGGCTATAAAAGGTGATAAGAACACTCACTGTTTCCATAACATGGCTAATGCTAATGCAAGGAATAATCAGATTAGTAGTCTTGTTGTAGATAGCCAAAGAATTGAAGACAAAAGCCATATGTTCAACTATTGTGCAAAAGACTCCTTGGTTTAGAGTGCTTCTCCATCGTTTTCAGTTCGATCTTTCTACAAGATGCTTTGGATTCCATCGAATATGAGAAGAAAGGATTTCTTTCATGCCTTTTAGTTCTACAGTGCCCCTCCCAAGGTGGCATCCTTTACTTGGTTGGAAGAAAGGGAATTTTGACCATAAATTATCTTCAAAAAAGGGTTGTGGTCCTCCCTAATATATGCCTCATGTGTATGAACGATGTAGAATCAATTGATCACCTCTTCCTCCATTGTTCCTTTGCTCGTAAAGTGTGGTGTAGGCTCTTAGCATCCTTAAAAGTGAATTGGGTAATGCAAAAATTAGTAGAAGATCTATTTTGGGCCTAGCATGACATGATTCTTCCTAATTAAAAGTTAGTTATTTGGTGCCTAGTACTGCTAGCAGTTTTGTGGAATATTTGGAGGTGAGTGTAATAGGTGATTTTTTTCTCAATAAATAAGGCTTGTGGGGAAAACTACTATGGAAATCCAAGAGAGATGTATTAGTATGGGCATCTAGGGTAAAAATGTAAATGTTTCTGTGGTATCGCCCATGCTTGGGTTGTAATTTTGATTATCCACTTCTTTTTTATCTTAGAAACTTCTCAATAAAAACATATCTATTATCTTTTAAGAAAAACCAAGATTCTCCACTCTTTTTTTTCAGCAGTGGGAAAAGCTTTTGGCATAATGATTGATAAGGTGAATGTAAAAGGGTTTTTGGATGGAATTCTAGATAAATAGGGATGATTTTCAAGTGCACATCCTCAGTACGGGGGCAACATACCTATTATGTAGAGCCAAGATAGTCTAATTGACAATTTGAGAGAAGTGTTGAAACGTTTCGAAGTAGTGTCAAGTCAGAGAATCAACATGCAGAAAAGTGAGAGGTTGGGATCTGACTCTGGGAGGAAGGATTGCAGACTGCATTCATTAGCAAATATGTTCAGTTGTAAGGTTGACAACCTTCTTATCTTGGTCTTCCACTTATGTGGGGAAAGCAATGAAGAGTTTGTGGGTAATTTTCATTGGAAGTGGAAAAGAAACTACCAGCTTGTGCAAGAGTAGATACCGGTCTCTAAGAAGCCAAGTAGCCCTAATTAAGGTAGCCTTTCCCAAGAGTCCAAGACATCTTCATACTTGTGTCTCTTTTCAAGTGCTTGGCTATCGTTATTCAGCATCTTGAAGGTCTTCGGAATTCCTACGGAGACGGAGGTAACCACGAAAGAAATATCTTCTTGTGGGATGGAAAGAGGTTTGCAAATCTCAAGATACTGTAGGGACAGGTATAAAATCTAAAGATTATGGTTGTGCCATCCTTTGTAAATGGCAATGGAGGTTTGGATCGGAGGAAAATAGCCTATTGTATCTCATGAGAATACGAGGTGTTGGAGGGAGGGTAGTTCATTCTTCTGTCTTTTCAGTATAGGGCCGAGAGAATTTGGAAAGCGATTGTGGATGGTTGGAGATGGGGTTATAAATTCTTAGATGCACCTAGTTTGGCAGTTCACTGTTAGAAGTGATTTTCTCAGGCTTGACAATATCCTTTGGACAACGGACTTTTTTTTTTTTCAATTTGGAGGCAATTGGGTGGTTTTAACTGTATGTTTTTATGGGAACCTAAAGGGTGACAAGTTTTAGGATTTTATTCCGCTTCAAAATTGCCTTAGAGAGATTCGTTGTTCTCCTTCTCACAATGTGTAATGCCCTGAAAATTGGGGGTCGAGCATAGGCCCAACTCTCGAGTTCCAACACATCACTTATGCAATATGAATAATGATGATTAAATGTTGTCTGTATTAGTGCATTAAACATGAATGAGATTATACCAAAACAGCATATCATACTCCAGAGACAGTTGAATTTCACAAGCGGAAGACTGTAATAGATGTATAAGATATATGAACTGCAGTAAGTCTCCGAAGTATGATCATGTTACCAGGTTAAATATATACATGTATACTCCTAAAATGTACAAATGAATATACATGTGTGCTCCAAAATACAATCATAACGAGTATAATGATATCTAGTCAGCATCCCCGTAAGCCCCGTCGATCAGAACACGGTCTACATAGACCCGCCTGATAACTGCATGTAGGAGAATTCCTTATTATTATCATAAAAGTCTGGCTCCGCTTCGTAAGCATCGCCATCATCTGTAACTATAACAGGGTCTGGTTGGTGTTTAAGCACCGCCCCAGAACGTGGGAATGAGTGATCAACTCAGTGGAGATATAAGGTAAAGGTTAACATGTTATCAATTTAATCAAGCAGTAATGATAAAGCAATATAATCAAACATCCCTAAGTACTCTGGTTAATACAAACATGATGTGTATTAATGATGCATGCCCTCGCCTGCACTCCCTTTGCGATCTTCCTCTTACGGTCGCGGCATGCACCCCTTCCTCTGTGCTCAACACTAATGCCAAAGGCACATGCAATGCGGTGCATAAGCTAATTACCGAGTTCTTATTAAACCTTTTCATACAGCAGGATTGGGAAGCTAAGGTACCTCCCTTATATCATTTTCCAAATAATAATCCATTTTAGGGTCGTCAGTCCTAGTTAGTCTCATACGATGTTGCGGTTCCAGATCGCTACAAAGGGTTCGTCGCCTCGATGCAGGCCTAGCTTATACTCTAATTGCTATGGAAAGGCTCGTCGCCTCAGCGCAGTCTCAGAGTATGCTCGAGGTCACTACAAATGGCTCGTCACCTAGTAGTAGGCTGACAACTTGACCATGGTATCCCATACCACCATGTCTGGCTCATAAGTCTTAGCGGATCGAAGTACCAAGGTTAAATGGGCTTTTCACTGGTGAGTTTGGTACTTTAGATTCAAGCAGTAGCGTCCATATATGGTGAACATACATTGGGCCAATGGGGTTACTTGACAAGCTCGACTAGTACGAGCGTACGTCGAATTAGTTGACATGGAGCCCATATACAGCCCTTGTGGCCTAACCACTATCGATAATCAGCGTACGACTTGGAATCCTCGAATGTATCCATCGTGGCTAAACAGTTCGGCTACCGAGCGTAAACCATTACCGATTGCCTGGACTACGTCATAGTCCCAATCACATTTCAAGAAATGGCATTCACATTTGATAGTCAAAGACAACATGTGACAACCAATTTTAGTATCCATCTCGTTCAAGCATTTCAACAAGCACGTAGTAAACATGTTATCATACATAGACATTCCATGCATAAATCACATAGTAGCAAAATAGATTACATAGAGGAAACTGTAACTATAGATGATGAAATTGAGAATCTCATCTCAACACCTTTATTACACATATTTAAACACGTATTTTCTCATTCAGACATTTTATCAAACACTTAAGCTACACATCATACATACGTGTAATAATTTAGTTAAAACGCATATTATAGCAAATCCTTCCACATAGGAGTTGCCACACATACATCCATCATGTATCCTCAAACATAAATCATAGCAAGCACAAATCATAATTTCATACTCATACAAGCATTTCAACAAACACATGGAATGCATATATTCTAACATAGTTCATATATATGTGTAATACGCGGAAAACATCGTATCTAAGCATATATAATAGTAATCAAGTTATACATAAATCATTACTGACATTGAAAGCCTTGAAAACTATAACTTAAACATTTATAGTCCACACCTTTCGCCGATAAATAAGTACCGAACTCAGTTTGTATGTCAAGCCTTTGTCTACGGCACGACGGCCATCTATAGCATGAAATAAGTTAGCTATTTCATCACTTATACTATTTAAAACCCTAAAACAGATTAGGGTTAGGTTTTCTTACCTAAGAATGGAATCAGAATCGCCTGTATGGCGATACAAGAATGGTGGTTAAGCACGTGGAGCGTCAGGATCGAATCCTAAGAACGATCTCCTGCTTTCTCTCACACTCTCTCTCTTTCCGTCTCTTTCTCTCTCTTAGGGTTGTAAATTCGTATGGAATGAGAGAGAGAGAGAGAGAGAGAGAGATAGAGGGTTTAAGGGGCTTATATAGGCCCAGAAGTGATGGGAATGGCCCCGAGGCCATGATATACTTAGGTTATAGCCAAAGGCTGGCCGTTTCAATCCAACGGAGCACATCTGGAGGCCCATTTTCTGTACGCGGTCGGACTTAAGCTTCCTGACGTTGAATCTAGGTCAAGTTAAGATCCCGACCTAATCAAATTTATAGATCGACCGTGGCAGACCAGTTTCAGTTCAACGGTCACCGATACTCGATCAGGGCCACAAGTACACTGACATGTGTTGAAAATTTTCCCTGATCCGAGGGTGTAGTTGGGTCAAATTCTGACGGTCTAAAACCATAGATTTTGGCCCGCAAGTGAACGGCCCAGTTTACTTAAATCTGAGTTTATTTTCCAAAGGTATTCGCGTTTCTCACACACTTTACTCCGGGCTCAAGTTACGCGTTTCTGGATACTATCTGGATTTGATTTCTGAGATGGTTGTCAAGCCCAGTAAGGAGGTCCTAACCGTATGGTTTCGCAGTAATCAAACTTTCGACGCGTGGTTTAGGTCCGATACGAAGTTTCAATGTGCTCCCGAGAGCAACTAGGTTTAGAGATTGATCCTAGATTATAGGGTAATGTAGTGTTATTGATTCTACAAGTTTTAGGTCTTGCAGTTCATACTTAAAGTGGTTTAAGCTAATTTCATAGCTAATCTAGTTAACACAATTAATTTCGTCTAATTTCTAAAGGATTTGGTCCTGAGTGATTTTTGCCTGAGGTGGTACTCGAGTCTTTGTACGAATTTTTTCGAGACGTTACACAATGATAGGTGATGATATATTCACTCCTTCAGTATCTTTTTGGGAAATTCCTTTTATCAGCTTCTTTGTGGCGGTGATTGCAGTGTTTCTTTGGAGCCACAAGTGCTTACCTGATGATACCCAATACTACTAACAGTTGTTACATTTGTATTTATTTTGGCCAAGAATAATGTTTTAATCATTGATAACCTGGGTAAGAGGAGTATGGTAATAACAAATTGGTACATTGTGTGCCTCACGAATGCAGAGTTTGTCAATCACCTATTTATCCACTGTGGGGTTCTTATGGTGATTTGAAAAAAGAAAAAAGGAAAAAGTCCCTTTCTCAGTTTGTTTTGGTTTGAGTGATGCTCAGGTCAATTGATGATCAAACTTATGCATGGAATTGGTAATTTCCAGTAAAAAGGAAAGGCGCTCTTTGGAAAATCTCTTTCCTAACTATGATGTGCTCACTTTGGGCTGAACAAAATGACTGTACCTTTAACAACAGATCTACTACGATAGAGGTCTTCTGGAGGGTCGTGACTAGGCTAAACATTTTCACGGAGTGTAGTAGGGAAGACTTTTTGAGAGATTGGATGAATGTATAACTATCTTGTGTACTACGAAAGACCTTTCTATGCTTGTATGCTTCATTGTTACTATTCAGAAAAGAAAAACTTTTCCTTTCTGCGAGGTTTGTGGAAGCGAGTGATATCAGGTAAATATGAGGTGAGATGAGGTGCGGTAAGGGGGTGGTTTACTAAGTTCACGTCTCTTTACATGTTGTCATGCCTATGGAAATTTTAGTGCGGAAATGCCTGTTAAATTACTCGAGAACACCATTTTGAGAGGATTTGTGGTGTAGATCGTTACACCTAGTTATGATCTGTTGCATAGGGTGGTTCCTATGAAGGTCGCTCAAGGTTGTTTCATTTAAGGACTGGTGATTACGATGTCATTGCTTCGAAGAAACTAAATAAAAGATGAGGTTGACGAATTCCTAAGTCCCATGGAGCATTAGTTCTCACCTTCTGCAGGTGAAAGCGACAAGTGGAAATGGTGCTTTGAGAGAGTGGAAACTTTTTGGGGGGCAAGTCTTCTATGTTCCTTCTAGTGGTGGAAACAATGGAAGGAGGTTCACCACCTTGTCTTTCCCCTGCCCTCCCTTTCCAGGATGCGACTTCCAATCGATTTTGGAAGTTTTTTTGTCAATTGTTGTACGATTCCTCAGATTATGGTCGGGGGCTAGTGTGGTGGATCCAACAACAATAATTGTGGTCATACACGGGTCTACTAGGGTTCTAGCATTTGTTGGTTAGTTTCTAAAAATTATCCTTACTGTCAACCATTTTAGTAAGAGAATGATAATCATTAATGGGATTTATCATGTGCTTGAGAAGTGCCGAGATTGTATATTACTAGTTTAATCATTGTCCTTCACAACAGATCACTAGAGGTAGCTTTTGGCCTTCTTAGAGGTGGTGTAGGTGATGCCAAAGTCAACAACTATGCTTTTCCAATCTTAGGATTGGGGTTGTGGTGGCAAGAAAAGGCAGATTCTTCAGAGGTTGGCATTACTTGCAGGTCTTTGGTCAATTTGAAAGGAACATAACAACATGATCTTTTAACAATGGGTTAGAATCGTTGGAAGAGGTCTTTTAAAGAGCAGAGGATATGGTAGTCAAGTAGGTTATGGATCTTAAGTTGTTTGTTGATGGTGGATTGTATGAGATTTTCGCTCTAGGAGTCTGGGGGAGGATTTCTTATCATTTGATCCTCATTGCTTTGAATTTGCGGTGTTTCCTGACACAGGGATGAACGTGATGAGGTTGAGCATCGTCTCCCTTAAGAGGATAACTGTTCTGAATCCACAGAACTTCTCTGTACTCCTCACGAAAGATTCTCGAATCCACGAGAAAGAAAGTAAGCAAAATAGAAAATAAATTCTATAAGATTTGAAATTGATTAATGAATGAAATAAACGAGTTCACAACCCTTTAAATAGGGATACCAAGCAATGGGAGAGAAATTAGAAGCAGAATACAACTAAAACTCCTAGAATTCGCAACTTACTATCAATAGTAAACTTACTATTTATAGACAGTCGTGATATCTACTAGTGCGCAAGGTTTTTGGCCAAAAATAGTAAGTGTCCTATTTGGCTTCACCAAGCTATTCTCCTAATTTTTCTAAGCTCTTTTCACGTTGGGCGCAACTCCTAAAGCCCAATGGATGAAGAGTTATAATCAAACTAAAACTTACTATTTATAGTAAAAACGGAATTAAAATAAGGTAACGACCGTCGATACAGGGGTATTTCGCAAATCCAGCTTGCATAGCCCGGTGTATCAGGGTTGGTTGGCTATAGTAGCTCGTTCTATCCCAAAATCATATATTTTACGCCCGATAACTCATTCCGAATTGTGAGATACGCCCGATCTAAGGTTCGACAGTTTGGATCACTTCTGTCGTCGACCGAGCCTTTTCTGATCCATCTTGGCCATGAAACTGTCCGCATCCCGTTCTACATCAGTCCCCTTCACTTTAAAAGAACCCGTCCTCAAGTTCTCGTCTTACTCTGGTTCATAAACTTGGTCAGGTCCGTGACATTGAAAGTCCGTGAGATCGCCATGTCATCTGGAAGATCAACAATATAAGCGTTATCATTGATCTTTTGGATAATTGAGATGGATCCAATCTTCTTATTCTTTAACTTTTTATACGTTCCAGTTGAAAATCTCTCTTTGTGCAGATGGACCATAACGCGGTCACCCACTTCGAACACTTTTTGTTGCCGATGCTTATCCGTTTGTTCCTTGTACTTCTCATTCAAGGCATGTAGCTTGGTCTGTACTTCCACATGGATGCCCATGATCCTGTCTGGCATATGTTATGCTACAATGCTCGTGCCTGGGAGCTTGGGCAAAGGGACCAAGTCAAGTGTGTAGCGAGGCACTCGTCCGTAGATAGTCTGGAACGGTGATTTTTCTGTCAACCGGTTCACCATGTTGTTGAATGCAAACTCTGCTTCAAAGAAGGTCAAATCCCACTACTTCGGTTTTTCTCCTAAAATACAGGTCTGCTCATCAGTGTGTGGGTAGTAGGCGCTGCTAAATTAAAGTCGTGTATCAAATCGAGTCAACAAAGTCCACCAAAAGTGGCTAATGAACTTCGTGTTACGATCAAAAGTAATGGTCTTGGGGACCCTGTGTAGCCATATGACATCCCTGAAGAATAGATTCGTCACGTGTGTTGTATCAAGGGTCTTCTTGCATGGGATAAAGTGTGCCATCTTGGAGAAACGATCTACCACCACAAACATGTAATCCATGCCACGTTGTGTTCGTGGGAGACCAAGCATGAAGTCTATAGATAAATCCTCTCAAGGACCGTTAGGCACAGGTAACGAGGTGTAGAGGCCTGTATTCTAAGATTGCCCCTCGGAGGTTTGACAAATATGATAACGTTGTACGACTTTTTCCATACTACGTACCAATTGCAGCCAGTAATACCGCTCTTCCACAAGAGCTCGCGTCTTATCTTGCCCAAGGTATCCACTAAGGCCACCTCCATGTAGCTCCTGAATAATCTACTCTCTCAGAGAACTTTGGGGGATGCACAATCAATTCCCTTTAAAGAGGAAATCGTTCTTTATATGAAGGTCACTGGGGTGACCTTCTTAACACTTCATCCAAGAATCTTTGAAGTCCTCGTCCTCGGCATACAGCTCCTGACAGTTGAAGCTGACCACCTCGTTGCTCATCGTAACAAGTAGTAATGCACGACGACTACGTGCATCAACCACCTTATTCTACTATCCTGACTTGTGCTTCAGAACGAACGTGAATTCCTGTAAAAACGCAATCCATCTAGCATGTACACGATTCACGTTAGTCTGACTATTAATAAACTTTAATGCTTGATGGTCAGTGTACAAAACAAACTCTCTTTGAATCAGATAATGCCGCCAATGTCGTAGCGACTAAACAACTGCATACAACTCAAGCTCATACGTTGACCACTTCTTTCGGGCTTCACTGAGCTTCTCGCTGTAGAAGGTTATTGACCTGCCTTCCTGTGATAATACTCCTCTAATTATGACGTATGAAGCGTCACACTCAACTTCAAATTTCTTGTCGAAATTAGGAAGCACCAAGATTGGTGTTGTGGACAAACGATACTTGATCTCATGAAAGCTCTTATCAGCTTCATCGGTCCACTGAAATGGTCATTTTTTCATGCAATCAGTAATAAGTGCGACTATTGTACTAAAATTTTGAATGAATCGACGATAGAAGGTCGTCAACCCGTGAAAACTCCTCACCTCATGAATGTTTGTCGGGATCAGTCATTTTCTAATGGTTTGCACATTTTCATCGTCCACACAGATGCTCGTGGACGTTACAACAAATCATAGAAATAACAGGTTGTCCGTTAAAAAACTATACTTCTATAAGTTGAGGTACAACTTGTTAATTTGTACGACCTGCAACACTTGCCTGAGATATTTCCTGTACTCCGTCTCATCCTGGCTATATATCAGTATGTCATCAAAATATACTACTACAAATCTGCCAGTGAACGGTTTTAAAACTTAATTCATCAAACGCGTAAAAGTACGTGGTGCGTTCGATAGGCCGAAGGGCATGACCAACCACTCATACAACCCTTTCTTGGTCTTAAATGTTATTTTTTACTCATCACCGGGTCGAATACAAATCTGATGGTACCCGCTCCTTAGGTCTAGTTTAGAGAAAACCTTAGCCCCTTCTAGCATATCGAGCATGTTGTCCAACCGTGGTATTAGGACCGATATTTGATGGTAATTTTGTTAATTGCTCAACTGTCGACGCAAGTGTGCCAGCTTCTATCTTTTTTTGCGTTAATAATGCTGGTATGGCATATGGGTTCATGCTCTCTTTCAAGAAACCCTTACAGATCAATTCTTCCACTTGTCCCTGAAGTATCTCACACTCCTTCGGACTCATCTTATAATGAGGGCGGTTGGACAGGCTAGCCCTAGGGACGAGATCTATGTGATGTTGGATGTCCCTCATGAGGGGCAATCCATCAGGTAAATCGTTAAGCCAGACTTCTTTGAATTCGTTTAGCAATAGTCTTAAACTTGGAGGAATGTTCGAGGGTTTCGATTCCTCACCCTTCACCACTACAGCGTATACCTCGCCGGTTTCCTTAGATTCCTCCATGAAATTTCGAATAGTCAAGAGGGAACTCTCCTCCACTTAAGAGGCTTCAGTGTGGTTCTCTGGTGCCATAGGGGCAAGGATTATTTGTCAACTATCCTTGATGAATACGTTACATTGTCTCGTCCTCGATGGGTCGCATCACGGTTCGACTGCTAGGGTTAACCGAGTAACATATGGCATGCTTCCATATCAACCACGTTGCAAAGTATTTGATCCTTATAATTATTGCTAATTGAAAATGAGATAGTACATTGTTCAGTTGTCTTGGTCTCGTTCACCTTTTTTATCTAGCCAATTGAGTATGGAGAAGGATGTTTTATCGTTGATAGTTGCAACTTGTCCACCATCACTCTTGAGATGATGTTCTCGCTACTACTACTGTCTATGATCACATCACAGACCTTTTTGTTGACAGTGCATTGAATACAGAATGTACTGTGTCATTGTGGATGTAATTCCTTTCATGGGGTATACAGTAATCTCCTCACAACTAGAGATTCACCACGATCATCGCCCATTAATTCATCATCATCTGTTATTTCTTCAATGACTTGCTCATATTCATCAAAGCCAGAATCTTCTTTTGTGGCCTCATATTCAGTGCCCCCTTCGTTTATGGTCAAGTGTGCTGAGAGACGTTGAGGACGAGTGTTTGATAAGTGGCCTGGTTGGTCACAGCAGTAACAATTGTTCGACCTTGGCCAAGCATAAGGATTTGGAATCCTACTCGGGCCTGCTGTTGTGGGTGCTACATGTTGAGGTCTGAATGAGTCGCTCCCCGTATAACGGTTTGTGGTTGCAGGAAGTTAAGAATGTTCTCCTACTGGATCTTTTCCTCATGCCAACACTGGATCCTGCATGGGACCCGTCATGGGGGGTCGAGTTGAAGGATAGGGCCGAGCAGGAACTCTTGCAAATTACATTTCTGCCCTACCTGCCAATTGAACTACTTCATCCACGGTCCCGACTAGGTACATTTGAACTTGATCCCGAATTGTCGGTTACAACCCACCTATAAATCGCGTTACCTTCTGTGACTCAGATTCTGACAGATCGTTTCGTGTTACCAACCTTTGGAATTCTTCAGCATAATCTGTGACGATTCGATTTCCTTATTGGTAATTCTGGTATTGTTGGAATAATATTTGCTTATAATCACTGGGGAGGAATCGTGATCGAAGAAGACATCTCATCTGTGGTCATGATGAGATGAGCGCCTTGTTCTGGTAGGCTCGTGAGAGTTGTAATTGCTCCCACCATGCAAAAGCACTAGATATTAATTTAAATGCTACCAATTTTACTTTTTTATGATCTGGCATGTCCATATAATCAAAATATCTCTCTACTTCGGCTAGCCAATCGAGGAAATCTTCTATGCGTAATAAACCATTAAAACTAGGAAGTTCAGCCTTACCTCAATAGTCTCTTTCATCACGATCTAGATGATCGCCTCCATAGATTGGTCGTCAGGCAAAACCTTCATTAAGGACCTCATCACTAGAACTTGACTCATCTGGTGTAGCTCTACGGTTTGCATTGATAGTGCTCTACAAAAATCGGGGTTGTGCCATATAGCAACCATGGGTGGTGGAGCAACCATAGGTAGCGGAGCACTGCCTAGGGCTCGGGGTGGAAGTAGCGCATCCACAAGACGGTCGAGGGTTGCCTGCTACCCTTGCATGGTCAACTGACTCTCCCAGTGAAAAGTTTCCATTCTTTCCACAAGATCACGAATCCCTGGATCACCGTCCACAGGATTTTGGCTCACACCTTCGTGGTTTGCCATCGGCCCAATGGGAATCCTCATTTTGATACCAATTGACGCAGGGATGAATGTGATGAGGTCAAGCACCGTCTCCCTCAAGAGGATAACTGTTCCGAATCCACGGAACTTCTCTGGACTCCTCACAGAGGTTTATCGAATCCACGAGAAAGAAAGTAAGCAAAATAGAAAATAAATTCTATAAAATTCAAAATTGATTAATGAACGAAATAAATGAGTTCACAACCCTTTAAATAGGGATACCAAGTAATGGGAGAGAAATCAGAAGCAAACTACAACTAAAACTCCTAGAATTTACAACTTACTATTGAAATACTTAAGTGGGCCAAAAACGTAAGGATCGAACATACACAATTGAAATATTCGTGGTGCCACAAGAGCTTTAAATCAGGCTAATATTTATGTTTTTAGTTCATCGCAGCAGGAATGACGTTACAAATGGTATGAATGGCATGTAAACATCATTGTCGACCCTAAGGAGGTTTCGACGATAGAAATTTCCCTACCTACCTTTTCCTTTAGTGCGGCCCACTTAAGTTTTTTCTCCTGCTCATTTTTTACCTCATGTCCTAAAATGATCTCACAAAACGGATGGACGGATTGGATTTCTCAAAAACATCACGGTGGCTCCCACTTAGGTTTCCGGTGCAAGAACTTCCTGTGAAAGGCTTTTATAGGAAATCCACAGCATGGTTTTTTCAGACACGGATTTCCTGCGAAAGCCTTTCATGTGCTGGAAACCTAGGTGGGGCCCACCATGATGTTTTTGAGAAATCTACCCAGTCCATCCATTTTTTGAGCTCATTTTAGGACCTAAGACCAAAACTTAGTAGGATGCAAGACTTAAGTGTGCCTAATTAGAGGAAAAGGTGGGTAGCAAATTTTCTATAGTTGAAACCTCCCTGGGGTCGACAGTGATGTTTACATGCCATCCATACCGTTCGTAATGTCATTACCACTGAGATGAACTGAAAACACAAATATTAGCCTGATTCAAAGCTCCTGTGGCACCACAAATATTTCAACTGTGTGTGTTTGATCCTTACCTTTTTAGCCCACTTGAGTACTGTATCCTGCTCATTTTTGGTCTCATGTCCTAAAATGATCTCACAAAATGGATGGATAAATTGGATTTCTCAAAAACATCACGGCGGGTCCCACTTAGGTTTCCAGCGCAGGAACTTCCTGCGAAAGGCTTTTGCAGGAAATCCACAACGCAGTTTTTTCGAACGCGGATTTCCTGCGAAAGCCTTTCACACACTGGAAACCTAGGTGGGGCCTTCCATGATGATTTTGAGAAATCTACCCCGTCCATCTGTTTTTTAAGCTCATTTTAGGACCTGAGACCAAAAATTAGCAGGATGCAAGACTCAAGTGGGCCGAACTAAAGGAAAAGGTGGGTAGGAAATTTTCTACTGTTGAAACCTCCCTGGGGTCGACAGTGATGTTTACATGCCATCTATACCGCTCGTAATGTCATTACCACTAAGATTCAAGTGGGCCGAACTAAAGGAAAAGGTGGGTAGGGAATTTTCTACTGTTGAAACCTCCCTAAGGTCGACAGTGATGTTTACATGCCATTCATACTATTTGTAATGTCATTACTACTGAGATGAACTGAAAACACAAATATTAGCCTGATTCTAAGCTCCTATGGCACCACGAATATTTCAACTATGTGTGTTCGATCCTTACATTTTTGGCCCACTTGAGTACTGTATCCTGCTCATTTTTGGCCTCATGTCCTAAAATGATCTCACAAAATGGATGGACGGATTGGATTTCTCAAATACATCACGGTGGGTCCCACTTAGGTTTCTAGCGGAAGAACTTCATGTGAAAGGCTTCCGCTGCATCCATCGGAGAGTTAGAGAATAGGGTGAAGAGGCATGCTAGAGAAGGAAACTCACTCACTCAAACTCGCGCTAAGAGCGCCTTCATCCAGACCGTCTGCCTTATCTGACGGTTGATAGACCAGTGCGTAGCTAAACGTTTCTCTCTCTCTCTCTGTCTATATATATATATATATATATATATATATATATATATATCACACACACACACACTGTTACCATTAAAATAAAAATAAATAAATAAGATCCGGAGTAAATACTGGGTGAAGTAAGTGGGTTGATTTAACAAGGTCATGCCTCTTTACAGGGCACCGGGCCGGTAGAAAACGGTGTTTAGTGTAGAAAAGCTATTTCTTTAATGGAGTGTGCTGCTTTTAGGATGGCTCAAGAATGTGGTTTTGTGAGGGGATGCATAGTGTGGTGAATGGCAGTTAGTACTAAGTTTTTTCCTTGCTGTATGGGGTGGTTCCTGGAAATATTTTGATCCGTCATGGTTATTTCGTCCTTCAAGGTCAGGTGGTTATGAATCCACCATTTTGAAGAGACCTAACGGAAGATGACACTGAATAATTCTCAAGTCTTAGGGCATTCTCAGTAGGCTTTTACTACCCATTGGTGAAAGTGCAAGTGAAAGCAGTTCTTTGAAAGATTGGGAGACTTTTTGGTGAAGTTGTTCTCTTTCTTCACTTAGTGGGGATTGGGGAGACGGTGTACGGAAGGTTGCACCCCATAGGGATGTTATACTTTGTTTTAAAATAATATTAAAATTTGAATTTTCAAATTTTCGGTAATTTCCCTCCACATTTGAAAAGTGTTGATACTTTTGTGTTGTGGATTTTGTCCCACATCGGATTTGACAAAGTAAACTATCTTGTATATAAGATAGTATTTTTGCCTAGGGCTTGTGCCCTTTTCAGGGGGCATGTGAATTTAGTCCTGTGGGGGGGCTATGCCATAGGTCTTAACGTCTTAGGCGTTTGCCGTCAGTCCGTGTCCAACAAGTAGCGAACAAGATGAGTCTTGTGCGGGTGCGGTGTGGTGTACTCGCGTGGGTGTATATGTGTGTATGGGTACTCTTTATTTGCGAGAGTATACTCGCACTGCGCATTTTCGTTTTGAGAGATGCATCCCTTCCTTAAGTTGGTCGCACTGTTGGGTTTAAACCCAACGGACGTAACCTTTTGTAAAGGGTGTTTATACACCACTTGAAGTCTATATAAAGACGACCGATTGTTTAAAAATACGATACTTTATCTTATAAAACTCTCTCGATATGGATTTTTAAGCATTTTATTGCGAGTTCATGTTGAGTCAACTCAACACTTTCGGATTAAAGCGCAAGTGGTTCTCTTCACTTGGGACCGGGTCATAGTCATTGTATCCACGGAGATCGATTGTTCGGAAACTGTTGCACTTGGGACGTTGTCCAAGGGGAGCAAATTCGATTTCAAGAAGTGACTCAGTCACCCTCGACTCAATTCAATAAGTTCTTCTTTCTCAAAATCTTATTTTCTTTTTTGGTTCTCGATTTTAATAGTCTATTTAATTCAACTAAATATTCCAACAAGGGATAGCTTTTGAGTGGCATGTTGACAAGGGCAAGGTCTTAATGTTTGATCATCTAACAAGTACAAAGATGAATATTACTAATATGTATATCCTATGCTTGCAGAATGCAGTATTGGTGGATCGCTTATTCTTGCCCTCTTTTATGTAAGAGGTTTGGTGGTGGTTTTACAATCCTTTTGGTTTGGCCTGGGTGATCCCAAGACTGATTGTGCTTTTCTTGAAGAATGGAATGGGGCCACTTAGGTCTCAAGAGGTAATCCTTGTGGAGATTAGCTCTTCTCATGAGACTGGTCAAAGGTGGATGGTTGCTTTGGCTATAGGCATTAGAGCTCTTGCTAGTCATAGAAGAGATGAAATGGGAAGATTTTGGACAATCCAGTGTTAAGTTTACGGTTCTAGTAGTGGTTTGATTTGCTGTATTGATGATCTTTCACATCTTACCTCATGTTATGGTTGTCTTGGGCTGTTTCTCTTTTCTTTCTTTTAATAAAATTTCTTTATCATTCAAAATAATAATAATATTAGATAAATAAATAAAAATGTAAAACTCATCTTTTGCTAGAATAATTGAGTGTGGGGCACCCTCTAGAATTTCACTTAAAACGATTCACAAGGATAGGCTATAATCAACTTCTTTCATATTGCCATGGTCTAGAAAGTTCACCCAAACCCATGTGCTAATACTTAATGATTGGTTGCTCCATCTCTTGTTATGAAGTATGCCACATTATTATTATCGTTGCTGTTGTTTCACAAATTCTCTGACGACCTATTTGGATTATAGGGAAAGAAAAGAAAAGAGAATGTTTTTTACTGTTTGGACCTTTTGGTTTTTAGGTAGTAATGGAAATAATGAAATTAGAAATAGCAATCTTTAACCTTTTGCATGGTCAAATTCTCATACTAGACATGAGGTGAAAATTGTGAGACGAATATGAGATCTCTAGTTGCCACCTAAACAAGATACCCAAAAATGGAATCCATGTTTCAATGGTGTTCATCGAGTCGAAGGGAATCCATCGTTGCATGATCATCACAATTTTCTTTTCTTTTCCTTCAATCCAAATGGACCCTTAATACACATTTGAATCTGCTCACTTGGGAGGTATGGATGTTTTGGCTACCATTTACAACACGAAACGTGCTTGATTTTAGTCCCTTGAAATGGAGTAGTTGTTTCTTATCAGTCTTTTCATGGTCTTTGTGAGCAGCCAGTGGGACTCGGGGGAAAAAAAAAAAACTGAATACTATGAAAACTCTCTAGGTACTTCGTTTCAGGAGTATCATCAACTGCTTATGGTGCCCAGTTTAGCTGAGACATTTTTCCTCTTTCCTTGTTTTTAAATTTTTTTAGACAATAGTATACAGATGCCATAGGAAAGCAGCTTAAAGATTATATAAGATTGATGGATTGTTGCTGAACATATTAGTAGCCAATTCATCTCGAAGATTAATGTCTTACCCCTACGACAAGCCAATGGAACTGGTACATGAGTTGTCATTTTGGCACACAACAAACTATGGAGAAACTGACTATTGGATTTTGTACAGGTATTAGGGTGACAGTTAGGGGGAAGGAGGTTTTTTTTTTTTTTTTGGGTTAGCTTGTTAGTACACAGGGGGAAGGAGGTTGTTGAAGCTGCTGGTGGTTCTGTTTGGAGAGTCAAGTTGGGCTTCCCTGCATTGCTCAAGCCTGAGTGGTTTGAGAAGAGAGGCCAGCTAGGCCCCCGCAGAAGCAGCGGCCACCTACCTGCCCCAACTAAACCAATTCTATTTTTGCCAGAAGAAAAGGATACTCCTATAACAGATCAGTCAGCCCGCATAAACACTTGCTTTATCCATCAAAGGAGTAAGTGGTAATTTTCTTGTTCTGAGGGTCTTCAAATGAGTTTCCCTGTTACAGAATGTCATGATCACTGGCTGCCACCAGCTTTCTCCATCTAAATTCTATCAATGTTGGTCCATGAACGCACTCCGACTGAAAAGGAAGAAGAAAAGGTGCTCCACGTAGAAAATGATTTAGAGATGGAGAGGTTCTCTATTTGTGTTCAAGTGCACATATCAACTTTACAAGGGTGTACATGGCTCTTCAATTCTGGCACTTTAGAGGTTCATGGTTTCTGTAAACCAGACTGCAGATTAGTTGTCCCCTGTTGATAGACAGTTCTCAATTCATCCGTTCAGTGTTTCATGATACATTTGGGCCGATTCAAAACTCGATAGGCCACACCATATGGAACAACGTTAAATCAGCCCGCAAGGTCAAATGAATGCATCATATGCTCAACCTAAGACAATCCAAGCCATAAATTCTCTGAGGTCCAGCTTTGAATTGACTGATAAGATAGGGAAGACAATGACACTGATATCATCATCATCATCATTTAGACCATTCTGCGGTGTTAAATCTGAATTCCTCCCTCACACATGCACGCCCCACCTTAACTTTAAAATTCCAAGCCCTGCTCGTTCGATGAGCCGGTGGAGAATGCAGTGTGTGTGAGTAATCCAGGGTTCAATCTCTGGTACTGTTATCTTTCAAAAAAAAAAAATAATACTAATAATAAATAATAAATAATAAAATAACATTTGCGGGCTCCACTTGGTTGAAGACCATACGAGCACCCTAATCCAAACCCCTTTGCACTGTACAACCAGGGTTCCTCTCTCGGGACATCAAGCAAACCCTAGAAATCAGAGATAGTGGCTAGGAAGGTGTCATTTTGCCATTGGGGCCAGCAGATGAGCAGTCGGGATCTCACATATGGGTGCTGTTGAGTGTGCCTGAGTTACAGATTTGCTTGACAAGTGAGACATGCAATGCTGCTGGCGTACAAATTCCATCCACCGACTGTTTTCCAATGAAAATGATTTGTTACAACCTCAAACGGGGGAAAGGAACCAAAGGCAGCAACCATCAAGTGCCATCAGCTCTCTTAAATATAATCAAAACCCATAATCATATATAATTCATAACCGCAACAAATTTTCTCATACAATATTAACAGAAATATGCTAGAAAATAAGGAAAAGAACAAAGAAAAGCAAAGGGGAAAATCACACAGAGCAGGCAGCTACAGCTAGCTACGTGCAGGGACTAAAAGCCACACCACAATCAAAAGAAAGGGTGCTGGCTTTTTTCTCCTACCACTGAAAGGGTAAAAATAGGAGTAGTAATAATACTCTTGTGCTCTGCTTGCCAGCAGAAGCCATGCCCCATTTTGCCTGCAAATATGACTTTGCAGAGCATCCACACTAACTAATAGGCAAGGCGGACTCTAGGAAAAAACAAAAAACCCTCTTCCAATCTAAAATCTAGACAAATACCTACTACTAGTTTGGCTGCAGCAGCAAAAGTCATCTAGGTATTTTTCTCAGAAGCACCTGCGCACAATGTTCTTTCAATCAAACCCCAGCTCGCATTGACATGACACAACCAAAAACCAACTATTAAAGGAAGAACTCGCCACCCAATGAGAATATTTAAAAGCATTTCCGGTGCACAATGGAGGGCCCGGATTCATCATACTCGGCCTTGGCAATCCACATCTGCATATTGGAACACATTGAGATCATCAGGGGCAGGTATGAACGATAACCATCCAAGTACTCACAAAATTTAAAACAAAACCTATATATAACGTATAGGAAATTAACCTGCTGGAAGGTGCTGAGGGATGCCAGGATGGAGCCTCCTATCCAGACACTGTACTTTCTCTCGGGTGGGGCAACAACCTTGATCTTCATGCTGCTAGGAGCAAGTGCTGTGATCTCCTTGCTCATACGATCAGCAATGCCCGGGAACATGGTCGAACCACCACTCAGCACTATGTTGCCGTACAAATCCTTCCTGATATCCACATCGCATTTCATGATGGAGTTGTATGTGGTCTCATGGATTCCAGCAGCTTCCATTCCAATGAGGGATGGCTGGAAGAGAACCTCAGGGCAACGGAACCTCTCAGCTCCAATCGTGATCACCTGCCCATCAGGCAGCTCATAGCTCTTCTCAACTGAGGAACTGCTCTTGGCAGTCTCCAGCTCCTGCTCATAGTCAAGGGCGACATATGCAAGCTTCTCTTTCATGTCCCTGACAATTTCCCGTTCAGCAGTGGTTGTGAATGAGTAACCTCTTTCTGTAAGGATCTTCATCAATGCATCAGTGAGGTCACGTCCTGCAAGATCCAGACGAAGGATTGCATGGGGAAGTGCATATCCTTCATAAATGGGCACCGTGTGGCTCACACCATCCCCAGAATCAAGCACAATACCTGCGCAAAAAGGAAGAGAAGAAGGATTTTAAGTAAATGAGCAAAAGCAGAGGAGAAATCTCAATTGAAGATAAGAGTCGTAGATGCAAACCAGTTGTACGGCCACTGGCGTATAGAGAAAGGACAGCCTGAATAGCGACATACATGGCAGGTACATTGAAGGTCTCAAACATAATCTGAGTCATTTTCTCTCTGTTCGCTTTGGGGTTGAGAGGTGCTTCGGTGAGAAGCACTGGGTGCTCTTCAGGAGCAACACGGAGCTCATTGTAGAAAGTGTGATGCCATATCTTCTCCATGTCATCCCAGTTGCTGACAATACCATGCTCAATGGGGTATTTGAGGGTGAGGATACCTCTCTTAGATTGGGCCTCATCCCCCACATAAGCATCTTTTTGGCCCATGCCAACCATGACACCAGTGTGGCGTGGTCGGCCCACAATGCTGGGAAATACTGCCCTTGGAGCATCATCACCAGCAAATCCAGCCTTATCAAAGTAACAGCAGGCATCAGTGTAGTATAATTTGCTCAAGATTTAAAAAATATTTGAAACACAACTGAGATTATGAACAGAAGTTCAATGAAGGTTAACCAACCTTGACCATTCCAGTTCCATTGTCACAGACAAGAGGCTGGATATCCTCAGCATCAGCCATCTTTTATAAACCTGCAGAAGAAAGAGAGCGTATGAGGAAAACAATCTCTTCGTTTTTTGGGAAAGGAGGATTTTTTTTTCTTGTGATGTGTAAACCTTGTAAACATGTTTCTTCTTTGATTTAAAGCAACTCCATGCACGCAAATAACACTCAAGAGTTATTTGATACTCTGGCAGAGTATGGATATGGTGGATTATGAACAGGCACTTCCCTTTGTAAGCATGGCAAATATGAAGCTGAAATTAAACCAACCAAATCATGTAACCCACTGTACATGGGTTAGAATGATTGTGATAATGTTGACTGTCCATTAGATACTAACTAACATCACTTCCATATATTTGCTGCCACCTAAACCATGTAAAGTGGGGTCAATTTCTGAGTGCTTGCAAATCATCCATCACATTCTGCCATGTCATTGCACTTTGCATCTGATTCTCATATCTCAGTTAATTTGCCTATCAATCTATGAAATGACCTCACTAATCTATAGAGGTCTATGCCAATAAAAAAACTCACAAGAGTTAATGTCTTCCTTAAATAAGGTTCCAAAATTCAAACTGTCACCCCCTCTAGGGTCCAATAGGCACGATTTACTATGTTGTACACATCCCATTTCCCTGATTCCTTTAACTTCAATTTATACAAGTACATGATTGCTCTGGATTCATAGTTTCAATGCTCGCAACCAACCGTATCAGAAAGGTTAGCATCTCTTACAGTCCTCTATCTTTTGTTCTTTCATTCAATATTTTGTTGAAAATTGATAAATTTTGTGTTTCCTTTTCGTAATGGTCTTGTAGTAACACAAGTAAAAACGGATGTTGTTTTCTAAAATGTTCCTACAACTTTTTAGGATTCTATTAAAGAGGTATATGTTACAATCTTTTCACTCTCCGTAGTCATTTATTTCTCTTTCAATCTTTTCATGGTAAGGTAAGTAATTTTTTACTCCCTAATCACTGTTGTGTTTTTATCAAAATTAGAATTAGAAAACTTATGAAAAGGGCATGCATAGCACACATTGCATGTAAATTTCATACAGTGCTGGGCACTGAACGTGCCACTTACCAGTCTTGAATAAATGCTTGGAAAAGTTACACTAAAGAACAATGATTAGCAGCCCCACTCACAAGTTTGAGAGATCCATAGCATTCAATCAATGATCACATCAAGTTAAACAAACATCATGTTACACATCTAATCACTAGCCTATAGATATCAATCCAAGATTTAAAAAAAAAAAAAAAAAAAAAAAAAAAAACTACTATTGGACAGCCTAGGAAAAATTAGGGGCAAAATAAAATTCCATTGACTGCAGGAATTAAGAATCATCTGATTGGTGCAATATTCTGGCCAGGCCCTTCAATAAGATGATCCATTGATTGGATTGTCTGCATTTAATTCAATGGATATTGAGTACCAATAGCAACCAGATCTAGAAAACATAGTTCTGTTAAAAAATAAAAAATAAAGCACAGAGGTTTTTAAACACATCAGAGATTAAAAAACGAAAGAAAGAAAGAAAATACATAAAAGACAATGCCTTTTCTATTATTTTTGAGACAGCAACCACACATAAAGCTCTCCCAATTCAAGACTGGCTTCAATCAGTTTCAACTGCTGAAGTAGCTGCTGAACAGAAATAGATCTGATTGATGAAACCAAGCAGCTATATGATGACTCCATAGGGCAAAAAGGCCATTTGAAACCTTTTTGTTGTCTGTCAATCTAGTTGGCCCACCATCAAGTGTCTCTGCTACAGAATCCCACTTAGGACAGATACATTATGAAGCCAATGAGATGATCAATCCACACGAGTAAAAGCTGAATCCCGCCTTTACTGTTGGTTGACCAGAAAGAATGCAGTTTGGTCCCCCAATCTAATTCAAATAAGCACAGTTGGTTGATCAGAAAAAACGCAGTTTGGTCCTCAATCTAATTCAAAAAAAGGCACTGATCCATCCAAAAAGGGGAAGGAGAAATCAAGAAACCTGACGTAAGTGAAAAAAATATTACATAGTAAATGCATCGAACAACCAAATCACAAGGGGAAAAACATACAATAGGCATCAGTCACATGCAGTGATGAAAAAAAACAAAAAGAAGGGAAAAACAAATTTAGATAACCACCAAAACAACAGAAAAAAGAGGTAGATCTATCCATGCCATGACAAAAGATGGGATTTTAGAAGCATTAATCTAATATCAGCTGACAGCCAGAGATCTCATGAATATGCCTCCATAATTCAATTCCAATCGTTCATCAAACAAAAGAATAAGCAAGAAAAAACCTAGATCCGGACTGTAAGAGTCCTAAAACCCACCCCGGATCGCAATCAAACCCTAGTAAAAGCTAGGATTCTCGAATCACAGCAAACATGCAAGGAAATCGCAAGGTTTTCCAGCAAAGCTTATTATTTTCAAAATACAGGATTTGCCAATAAAAAAATAAAAAAAAAAAAAAACTAAGAAGACGAAGAATCTAGCCAGATCTGATCGGAATCATACCAAAAAAGCACAGCACAAATCAAATAATCAGAAGGAAGATGATCGGATGAGAAGATCTGCTTACCTTGTTGAAGAAGCGATGAAGGAGAGAGGACAAGAAAAGGAGACTAGGGCTCGCCTTTCTCCTTGGCTTCTCCGATGCAAAGAGCCTCTCTCTCTCTCTCTCTCTCTCTGAAACGCTAGAAATAGCGAGGAAGAGGGGGAAAGGAGATTTATATAAAATAGCGAGCCTGTGAAATTCGAATGAAATGAAACGAAATGCAATTTTACCAAAGTTGAGGAATCATTTCGTCCACGAGAAAAGATAGGATGGCCTGGCGTACAGCCTTTACGCGATTAGGACCGTCGGATGTCTATTAAAGGGAAAGATCTGGACCGTCCAAGCTGTCTTTCGGCCTTCGCACGCCATTGACACGTCACATGGGCGGCATGACCGGGACGTCTGGTCGGCGTCGCTGCGGTCATGCTCCCATCCGCTAGCCGGCGGCGGAGCCTTTTCCGCTGGCTTGGCTCCGTTCCACTCGGCTCGTCTCGTCTCAGGTAATTGTATGTCATCCACGGTGGCATGCGTGCGTGAGATCCTGGCTGCTCATCGCGTGGGTCCCCTACGTGAACTTTCCTTGCATCAAAGTCAGGCTCGCCCCATCTACGTCTCTGAATCGAACATATGCTGCTGGTCATTTCCTTAATGGGAAGCCGTATGATATTCTGACAAAGCGTCGTGTTTGATAAGTAGGTCCATGGGCAAGATTAAACCTTTAAATGCGTGTGACCCACCGTAGCTTCTGTGAGTATCATCTCCTTTGCTAGTGCTGCTCGAACGAAGTTCCTGCGTAAGGATGTTAGGTGGGGCCCACCCAGATATTTGTGAGAAATCCATCTCATCCATCCATTTTCGAGCTCATTTTAGGACATGCAACCTATAATGATGTGTATCCAACACCCAAGTGGGCCACACAAGAAGAAACGCAAAAATTCAGTGAGCATTGTTGAAGCATTCTTATGACCATCAAAGTTTTGTATCAGGCTATATCTTTGGTGCTTTCACTTCATCCCGCTGGGAATAATCTTATACGCGCTTTGGATAGCATGTAAACATCAACGTAGATTCTAGGTAGGTTTTAACTACATTAATTCTTTCCCCAATTTTCTCTCTCATATGACCTACTTGTGTTTTGCACCCCCTCATTTTCGTCACTTCCTAAAATGAGCTTGCAAAACAAATGGACATAATAGATTTCTCACATGCATTTTAGTAGACCCCACCTAGCATCCTCGCGCAGAAATTTTATGTCACACCCCAAACTCAGAAACCGGGCTCACAAAATTTTCGATTACCGAATCCGGCGCCGACAGCCTCTGTAGAACCCCATTCTCGACTCCCAGCGCCCATACGTCAGGTTCAGATCTTGGGATGCTACAAGGAGGATTTTCAACATCAGTTTAATTCGTGATAAGCATAACTAAAGGCATAACCCACAAACAACAACCAAAAACTTCATCACATTTTCACTATGATCAAAAACTTTATAAGTACAATGAGCATAACGGAAAATACAATGAAAGTGGACAAAAAGCGCCAAAATGATCTGTTCTGCGCTCCTGCATCAGCGCTGCTGCGTCCCAACGTCACCTACACGCAACAGTCGTTCATAAGCTTATAGAAAGCTTAGAGGGTGGTGAAAGTGTGTGCGCAATGTAATAATGTAGATATGCAGTATCAGAGTAATGCGGAACATGCTGATGAATCCATGAATACCACTAGCCATACCAAAGCTATGTAATGCAAGGCATGAATGATGTTGGCCATACCAAAGTCATGCGATGCGAGATGCAATTCAAGCATACAAATCCTCATCTATATCCACATATCAATACAACTCAAATCTAGGATATCACCGGGGTCTAGTACACTCTAAACCAGATTGTCGCCCCATCGAGCGCAATAAGGTAAGTGGAAGAGACCTCACTATCCGCCTGCCAATATCGGGCTCAGCTCGTCGATAGCGGACCCATTCCTCGAGCTGGTCAAACTCAGCCTAGCTTTGCCCCCTCCTCTCGGGCGGGTAAGGCCGCACCCCCTTCCAACCGACCATGATACAGTTGAAAGCGCAGCCTCCTGGTAATCAGCACTCGACGCTCATGCACCCACTCGGTCTAGACATTAGAGCAACCTCTTGGTACCATAAGGGTTTAGGGACTTTCACCCAGGGATATCTATAGCACCCCATGTAGAACAAAATTTCTGGTTTCCAATCCTGCCAAGCACGATACGCCTGTGGAGGCTACGACCCTGATGTCACCAGGGCATCCAGTATCATATCACACAATGCGAATGCATGAATCACACTATTCAGTCATGCAGCAATCATGCGTGTATTGTGCGCTCATGTGGGGCAACACCGCCTATCCGGGAGCCCCTAAACAATCTGTCTGAAGGCATATGCTATGACCAATCACTTCTCATATCAAGCATACATATGATGCGTATGATCATGAATCATAGAACTATACTAAACATGTTATATGGGATAAATGTTGTTCATAACGAAGATGGGCCTAGACGACGTACAAGTATGGACCTAACAATGGGCCCTAGGGAGAATTTTAATGCAGACATTTAACCAACATTATTCTTACAATGTGGACATCAAACCAACATTGCTCCCAAGGCACGACTGTCATAACATCATTACACAAACCATGGTAGAATCATACATCTTAATGGACTTGTGTACATCCAATTGGGCCTCGACCCATGGGCCTTAGGTACAACAAATGGGCCGCATAACATGGGCCTTAAGTATATCAGGTAGGCCTCAATGGTTGGGTCCTAACTACATCAAGATGGGCCTAATCATATGGGTCTCATGCATATCCAGGTGGGCCTCAACGGATGGGCCACAAATAAACCAAGATGGGCCTCATACATATATCAAAGTGAGCCTTATACATATATTAAAGAAGGGTTCACTTGAACTATTAGATCTGATTCATTCTTTAGCTTATACCCAAAAATGAGATTTCCAATGGTTGGATAGATTGGATGCAACACATGCATCATGGTGGGGCCCATGAAAGCCCACCATCAGGTATGTTATATAATACATTGTGTGTGTGTATATATATATACACACACATGCACAGACCCACACACATGCACACGCACACACACGTACACATGCACTCACACACGCACACACACGCACGCACACGCACACACTCCCATCGTCCCCTGGACGGTGGGAATAAAACACATAAATCATGTGGGTCCCACGTGGGGCCCACCATAATGTTTACTTCCCATCCAACCCGTTCATAAGGTCACGCAGACCTAGATGAAGGGTAAAAACAAATTTCAGCTTGATCTGAAACTTCTGTGGCCCCAAAAAAAGAGTTTCAATGGCAGGCCTTTAATCAACACTATTTCCTATGATGTGGGCCGCCTGAGCGTTGGATCGGCCTGATATTTGGAGGAGGCCCACTTCAGGGAGGGGCCCACCTCATGGACGGTTTGGATGATAAATACACATCATGGTGGGGCCCACGGTTGGAGCCATGGGTTGCCAGCCCGTCCGTCCGCCGTCCGCCGCGCCGCAGCAGTGTGCGGCCGCTCTTCGTATTCTCGACGAAGCAATACTGCCGCTTCGTGTATCTCCTTTTTTTTTTTAATGACGTTTTCCTGTGGTTTTTCACAGGTAGGGCCCACATCAAGTAAATTCAACCCGTCCATTGCACTCTGTGGCTTAAGACTGTCCAAACGAGTCCCATATCCGATGTTTTTCCGGCACATAAAAATGCCAGGGTGACTTTCAACGGTAGAAACTACTATTTAACAGGCTATGGCCCGCCCGAAGATTGGATGGACCTCATTTTTCGACTCAACGCCTAAAATGAGCTGTGGAAGGGAATGGACGGCGTGGATTGAATTTATACATCTATGTGGGGCCCATACAAGTGACCACCCAAAAAGGGCTGTGAACCAAGCTAATATTTATGCTTCTTTAACGTTCAGCGTCCCTGGACGCTGGATGGTTTGGTCGTGGCTCCTTCATTGAGGTAGCCCCAGCTTAGGTGGACCACTAAATGATAAATGGTGTGGGTACAATACATGTAAGGTGGGCCCCACTTGAAGATAGTTTGGATAAAATACATGCTTCAGGGTGGGGTCCATCCAAGTGGGCCACACAACCAGATCATGATCACATAAGAAAAATGAAATAGAGAGGGAGGGAGAGAGATAGAGAGTGGGACACGCGTGATGGAGGGACCCCGACACTATGGGCCCTCCCTTGCAACCAATCATACATCAAGTGGGTCCCAATATATGTGGGCCCATTAAATCACAATCCAACGATGGAGATTCCTTCTCCAATAAAATAGACGGTCTAGCTGACCCTTATTAACTAGAAAGTAAACATCAATGGAGATTGCCCCCATCATGGAATGATCATGATGATCAAAGTGGGCCATCGGCCACATCTTAGGGTCCCAAGTGAGATCCAAACCATTGATCGGTTGGCCTCACTTGGCCCATTATAAACACATGAAAATCTAGCCTATAACGCACCCACCATTTGATCTTCTTGCTCCTTTGGCTTCCTTAGCTCCTTAACTTAGATTCCAATGAAGGAGATGATGTTTAGATGGTTGAGATGGGAGATCTTGGGATGGAAAGGTGGGCCTCACACATGCATTTTTCTATCCATGGGAGGGCATGGACGTGTGGAGTTCTTGCTTGCTTGGGAATGGTTTGAAAAAAAATGAGAAAGAGAGTTGTAAAGAGAGAGAAAGAGAGAGTGATGGTTGATGGAGTGATGGATGTGGTGAGTGATGGGTGTGTAAGAGATTTTTGACTTTTGTGGTAAATGGTGTAAGAAAAGTATGAGCTTTGTAAAAACTTTTTTACTTTTGGGGCTTATTTAGGAAAGGGTGAAAGGTGATGTGTACTTGACATGTACTTGACATGTTGAGATTGATGGATTGATGGATTGATGTGACAAGTCGTAGAGATTCTCTTGGGTTTTGCAATGCGCGATGTTTTCCGCGCACTGAACGCTGGCCCACATCTCCTGACCAGGGTATCGCCTCAGCGCGCGAGTTACGACATCGGAACCGCGGCGACGGCGCGGTCGTTAAGGTACTAGTCTTAGGTTGAGTCGATTCGAGTTGACGATGTGTGAATCAGGGTCGCGCGCAATTATCGGTTAAGGGTCGAAGGTTGCTGGAATTTGACCGGAAAGATCGCTGAAGTCTACGGAACTGTACGGTCTAAGATACGGGTCTTACACTTTATGTCAAAGGCTTTCACAAGAAATCTGTATCCTAGTGGTAGATCCCAGGGCTTTAACATTGAGGTCACCAATGTGGCATGAGCGAGAGTGATAAATCAAAAAAACTTTGCCATTATTCTCACTTCGCATTATTAATTGAAATGGGAAGCACCTTCCTTTAGGGGCCTTCTGATTTTCTAATTGTAGTGGTAATTCAAGATAAATGGGTAATAATTATTTACCTTTAAATTTCTAGCTGCATAAGGTGACGTTGACAGCAACCATCATTTATAGCACTCTCACATCATCTGTGGAAAAAAAACATTACATTTGTGGGGTCCACCATGATATATATGTCTTATCTACACCGTTCATCCCTTTAGCCAGCTAATTTTAGGGCATGAGCCGAAAAATGAGACAGATCTAGAACTCAAGTGGACCACACCATAGGAAGCAATGGAAATTGAGCTCTTATCATTGAAAGCTTTTTGAGGGCCCTAAAAGTTTTGGATCAAGCTAATATTTTTATTTTCCCTTGCTCTATGACAACAAATAAACATCAAAGTGGGTCCTAGGGAGAAAATAGCTTTCAACGGTTGACATCTTTACAATCATTGTTTCTTAAGGTGTGGACCAGTGGTCCACTCGACCTTGGGATTTGCCTTATTTTTGGACTCAACACCCTAAATTTTGTTGTTAAAATGGTTGGATGGTGTGGATAAGTCACATACATCATGATGGGACCCACAAGTTTAAATCAGTAATAGTATGGTTTTTGCAGACCGATTTTCAAGATGTAATTCCATGTGAAGTTAGTCATAATTACTTATTTACATGTATTTGCTAGGAAAAAAAAAAAGCCCCTTATTGAAATGGTTCTTCAATGGCAATCTTTACTATTGTAAATGTTGTACCATTTTTATTTGATGTCGGAAGCACCTTCCTTTGATGAAATGGTTATACAATGGCGGTTTGTGCGACCTTAAATGTTGTACCATTTTTATTTGGTGTCGCTTGTTCCGTGGGCAGTGGCTAGTAACTCATTTACATTTCTAGGGTTGCAAATGGGTTAGGTAAGGGCTCAATCCCAATTCGAATTTTAGACCTAAAGGCAACTCATTAAGGGAGTGATTGGATCAAAGTTACTTTAAATAAGCTACGTGCTCCACAAGTAACTTATCTCGGTTTCTACTTATTTAACAGTTTAGTATGTGTAGACACCCCACCCAAGCTAGCATCATGAGAAGACAAAGATAACCAAGAAACCCTAATCAAACCCTAACCCCAACCTGAACCCTAACCCTAGCCTAACCCCAGCCTAAACCCTGACCCTAGCCTAAACCCAGCCTGAACCCTAACCCTAGTCGAAACCCTAACCACCACCCAAGCTAGTGCCTACATGCAAATTAGTACAATTCCCTAAAATGCACCCAATCGTTTTGAGCCAAAACTCTGAAGACAGACTTTGGATCGAGCCAAAACACCGAAGCAAGCCCATCGGCTAAAGCCCAGAGAGAACCCAGCCCGGGCGGTAATCGGACTACCGCGGCCGGTAATCGGATTGTCACCCCTTATCTGACAAGTGTCCCCTCTGAGCACACAACTGTCCCACCTCCCAAAGTCAACTTTCATATGGAATTACCCCTGAAGTTCACCCTATTTACCATTTTACCAAACTTCAAGAGCTTATAAGAGCATGTCACATGGCATTTCTCTCTTCTCAACCAATTACAAGCTGGCATGTCAGCTTTTACCCTTAACAAACTTAACAATTACCAAAATGTCATCACAAAAGACTATAAATAGCCTTCACCTCTCCTCATTAAAAAAAAAATACACAACAACTATCCCATTCCTAAATTTTTCAAGGGAGAGAGTGAGAGAGGGAAAGGAAGAGAGTGAGGGTGAGAAGGAGCTCTAAGCCTCTAAGATCCGATCTTTTAGCTACCTCTTAACCTCCTTCAAGCCATCTCGATTCCACAGTCTAGCCCGGATTGGTCATGGTGCATTCCATGTTTTAGCCATCTCAAGAGCAAGCCAAAGATCATCTCATTCTCTATTTAAGCATTCGTCATATCACCTCCTCTCTTCTCAACCGCTTTGCTACTCTAGATCGCGAGCGAATGTATGCTCTGTGACTTGCCGTATATCGGATCATGTCACATTAGAAACTCATAGTAATCTAGTCCGCTTTTTCTATATTATTACATAAGCATCATTACATCTGCCCTTTTAGACACATCTTCGGACGTATGCTTTATGGCTTGCCGAAATTCTGGATCTTGCTACATCAGAAATTCGTGTGTACCTAATCCTACTCCGACTACATCATTTATCCTTTGAGATTACTTACCACACAGAGTAGAGACCGTACATCTGTACGAATAGAGAGGGTGTCTAACACATTCCCTCTTTGTAACCGAGGTCCCTTACTCGGAATCCCGGATCGCAGACTAGGAGTTAACTTAAAGCAAGAGAATCTTTGAATTTTCTAACTTTACATATTCTACAGGTTCTAGCTGACTGCGGGATTTAGAGATTAAGTGGCTAGAGGTGACTCCAAACTTACATCAATCAGGCCAACCCCACAAATCAAAAGAACATAACCCATTCTTTCCAAACGCCAAAGTGTGGGCACCAATTTCCCAGCGTACACAAAATGACAACTCTACTGGGGATTTGCTAGAGCACACTAGCTGAGACCTGACTTGAAAGTGTGTGACACTCTAATCTCAAAGGACATTCTTCATACATTGCACCCCATAAAACAAAACAAAAAAATAATAATTAATCTTTGGCTTACACTTGTTTGGATATCAATCCTAACCATGATTGCCCGATCTCGCGTAGCTATGGCTACCCAAGAAGAAGAGCCGACAACTTTGCCAGCTCCTGAAGCACCGGTACCGACACCGGCACCCCCAGCAAATCCTATAGATTCCCCAGCTACTGCGACCATGAACGAGATGGCTTAAAATCTCAAGGCAATACAGGAACTACTACTTCACTTGGTACCAGGCATCATACCAAGCATGCAGGCAATACAACCTAGTGCTCAAAACCGTTCAATCCCACAACCTCCCTTTGCTTTTTCTCTTCCTCCACCAACAATTCTCATTTTACCTTTCCCTACGGAATCAGCACAAGATCACCAACATTCTCCTACAAATGGTAACAACCTTCCCACACATCTTCTAGTATATTTTCCAGCACATCTCCTCAGAAACGGGAACAACAACAATCATATCACAAACAGGCTCCCCCTAATGGGAGTCACAGATAACAATTGGCGGATGCCCAGGAAGGGGGCTAATTTCGAGTCCAACTTACTCCCCCTAATGGGAGTCACGTTCCGAATTTGGCAGCTACCCTAAGTGGGAGCCATTTTCGAACATCACACCCTCCCCCAAAAGGGAGCAAAGTTCAATTTCAGTTAAATCCCGCAACTGGGAGTCCATCTTCTTTCCAACAACCCCTCATTCATAGAAATCAGAGGGTCGGTGAGATAGACCCTTATGATGAGGAAGCAACCCAAGCCATGCAGCAAGGGGCAAGATATCCGCAGGCGAACAAATAAAAAATCGAGGAGCTGCGGGAACAGCTCCAAATGATGCAGAATCAGCTGTAGAGGCAACAAGGAGTGGATCATCCATCCACTAAATTCAGGGACTTGTGTCCCTTTTTAGATGTCAGGGTACCTCAAAACTTTGAGGTACCAAAATTCAAAAGATACGATGGTAGTGGGTTCCCCACGACAAATTTAAAGGCTTTTTGGGGGAAACTCAATGCAATCGTTGGGAATGATGGAGCCCTGATACGGCTTTTCCAGAAATCCTCAAGGGTGACGCTTTGGATTGGTATACGTCACTCGACAGCCATCAGATTAGGACTTGGGAAAGACTTTTCCAGGCATTCATTGACAGATTCTCATACAATCTGAACATGGCTTCAAGGAGAGCAGACTTGGCTGCCTTGAGAGAAAAAGCTGACGAATCATTGTCGACGTATGTGGGAGGATGGCGAGCCATGACCGCTTGGATGAGAAATCCCATCGATGATGAGGAGAAATATCTATGATTGTCCATTCAGCAAATCCGAACATCTCCGGATACCTGATCTCGTACCCATATGTGAACTTTTCTCAGCTCATTCGGGCTGGAGAACAAGTAGAAGCCGGGATAAGAGCTGGAACCATCTCCCCATGGCTGCATCAGGCCCCCTCAATCAAAAGAAACAAAGTCGATGGGAAGCCCTTCAGATATGGGAATAGGAACGGCACTGCTCTCACGCAACGAGCCACAGACGTAAACAATATCGTCGCAGCCACCCAAGGCAACCAATATGCTTAACAATAAGAGCCACATCAAAACCGACAATACCAACCACAACAAACTCAACAAGGATACCAGGCACAACCACCTCAACAGCAACAACAACAGCAACAGCCCAGGGGAAATGCGCAATACCCATATCAGAACAAGCAAGCAATGTTGGCCAGGAAATTCACTCCATTGTTACAAACATACAGTCAGATCATGATAATGTTAGTGCAAAAACAACTTCTTACACCACTCCAACCTCGGCCTCCACCGAATCTCTTGTCCGCCAGCTACAATGAAAATGAGTATTGCACATACCATCAATCTTGAGGCCATCTAACAGACCACTGTTTCGCCTTTAAAACGCAGTCCAGGATTTGATCAAAAGCCAAAAGATCACAATCACCCCACAAGCCAATGCTACGACTCAGGCCAACATTCTCCAAGATCTCCTACCACCACATCAAGTAGGGCCCAGCATATCAGGCACCTCTACCATCAACAACATTGAAAAAGGACATCCCACGTACTCCTTCCCACGTCACTCCAAGTAAGCAATCATGCCCAATACGACAAATTGGTCATTGGAATATCGACAGGCTCCTCCTCCTGAACCACATGTATTTCTCGAAGTAATACTAGCAGTACAACCTCTCATCCTCCAAGGATAATCTCCATCATCAAACAGGTCGAACTCTCAGCCTCTCATCCTCCAAGGGGCACCTCCAGCATCATCTCCTGCATATCCAAATAGGTCAAACTCTCAGCCTCTCATTCTCCAAGGGGCACCTTAAGCATCATCTCCCGCATATCCAAACAGGACAAACTTTGAACCCCTCATCCTATAGGCAGGACTCCCCGATCTTGCCCCATTAGTCTTGCAAGGGGCACCTCTGGTCCAGGAATAATCTCCCAGCTTCCTTCTTTTACCCCATCAACTGGCACATGCCCAAAGGATCCCTCCCTCACAAAATACACCTCAAAGAAGGGAGGAGAGTCCCATCGTAGAACGACCAAAACCCTGTGAGGGTCCGGTCGTACTTCAAGGAAAATCCTCATGTCCACCACAAACCATGCCAAGATCAACAACCACTAGCAGTCTCAAGAACAGGTATATCTGGAAGGAAGAACAGTCCCTTCCTATAACACAAAGGCAATCCCATGACACTACCTGGAATGTGCCGAGGTAGGCAACATAAATCCCAATGGATGGTACTTCAGGAAAGATAACCAGAATCAGAAAGAAACCCGAGGAGCTTTGTCAGGAACGACTGGTAAGGTTGATGTTGCCTATGATATAACAGCACAGCTCAAGACCATTCCCACACAAATCTCTACCTGGGAACTATTGTGCACATCGAGGTCGCATCAAGAAATCTTTGTGAAGACTTCGAACGATGCACACATCTCTCCTGACATACCACCTGAGATGGTGGCAAACATAATAAGACAACTCCTTGCACCAAAAGCAATCACAATCTCTGATGACGAGCTACCACCAGAGGGTAGCAAACATGGGCGATCGCTCAACATAGCCGTCTGTTACAAGGATCTCAAGGTCCCTCTGGTCCTCATTGACAACGGATCGAGCTTAAATGTTTGCCCTATGAGGACTACTGAACGTCTAGGGATCGAACCGTCTTCTTTCAGGCCCAGTACCATGAGTGTTAGAGCCTTCGACAACTCTTGAAGGTAGGTAGATGCAGAGAAAGACATAAAGATATAGATCAGACCCGATGTATCCCTGGTCACATTCCAAGTCCTTGATATCTCTGCCTCATTTAACTTTTTATTGGGGCGACCTTGGCTCCATGCTGTTGGAACAATCCCATCCACTCTCCATCAAAAGGTTAAATTCCCTTTAGGAAATCGAATTATCTATAAACTAGCCGAACCGGAAATCATCTTGCTAATAATAGTCAATGTGCCGGAACCCGACATCCCAGTGATTGACATTTAGCATGCGAAGGGTGACATATCATATAACAGTTTCGAGTTCGAAATTGTGAACTCCATCACCAACCCCTGCCCACTCACTGCAGAATATGTCATTCCCCTTGCTGAACGTTAAATCCTAAACTACTGCACCGAGTTCCATGGGAAAGGTACGGTAGTAAGGCAAGCTCCGGCAAACGAGCAAAGACAGGGACTGGGATATCAACCGCCGCCAGATTATTAGGCCGTAAGGCCTAAAAAGAGACAACCATTTAAGTGCACACCCATCTAGTTTGTCAGATCCAGGGTGGTTTGTGGCGACACGGTAGTCTCCCTCGAGGATCATTCCAAAACCTAAAGCTATCAGAACATTCAGCCAGGAATCCATCTGGCCACCAATACAATGGGACAAGATCCTCAGAGCCTCAGAAGCACATCCAATGCCAGATGCAGAACCACCAGACCCATCAGATGAAGCCGGGGGCACAGGAGCGGAATTACCCACAAAGGATCCAGGGCAAGAGGTGCTCACTACAAGACAGACAGACAGACAGGAACGGGGAGTCACTCATCCCCATCAACAGCCAGGGGGAGGTACCCCCACTAACAACTCAAAATCACAAGGGGCAAAAATAGCCCCTCCATTGGATCGAAAAAGGGAAGTGGCCTTCCCTTGACTGGACAGACATCAAGATCCCACAGGAATGTGAATCTGAGGAGCCAGAAGAGCTCCAGCTCCTCAACAAAGAAATTGGGTCAGACACAGATTCTAAACCTGG
This sequence comes from Magnolia changhungtana, assembly GCA_030180095.1. Classification (NCBI taxonomy): domain Eukaryota; kingdom Viridiplantae; phylum Streptophyta; class Magnoliopsida; order Magnoliales; family Magnoliaceae; genus Magnolia; species Magnolia changhungtana. Next base: position 8,671,405 of record JASAUF010000652.1, read on the forward strand.
TCCAACATACATCATGGTCATCGGGACGAATGACCCACCAACACAGTCAGATCAAGCTCACAGAATCAGAAGGGGGAAAGAACCAAGCTGGTCAGCTATTCTCCTGACAGTCGAATCGACCGGTAAGCCATCTAAGGGTACCAGTCTATAAAAAAAATGACGATGTAAATAGCAGTTGGCATCCTGAACTAGGACAGAATCAATCATGGTTTGCAACACCGTCCTGTTCGGGATCCCTTGGAACAAAAAAATAAAAATAAAAAACCTTCAAATACAAAAACAACAAATATTTCAGAAATCACAAAAAAAAAAAATCAGATATTTCTCAAAATCACAAAAAACCAGAAACTCTTCAAAAATAAAAAAATAATAGAAAACTTCACAAACAACAATGTGTCGAATGCACCAATCACAACACCATAGTTTAAGGTAGACTCGTACGATTTTGATCTAGAGCTAGACTTTGAACTCATGGGTTTGGATGAAGCCCAAGATGAGGAAAATGATGATGCGGCTCTTGAACTAGAGAATTCATTCAAAAAATTCAAAACAAAGGTCAATGTTGTGGCGGACGATTTTGAAGTTGTGAACTTGGGTTTGACGGAATTCCCTAGCAATGTGCGCATCGGTAGATCCTTGCCTCCGGAATACAAGTAGAGGATGATGGAATTCTTGAAGCCGAGACTTCCCCAAACAATCAGCCATGGTACGCAGACATCAAAGAATACCTCGAGCATCAAAGGTACCCGGAAGGAGCGGCGGCAATCGATCGTTGCACTATTTAACGGCTGGCGGCCCAATTCACGATCACCGAGGGCATCCTCTACAAACGATCCTTCAATCAAGTCCTTCTCAGATGCGTGGATAAAGCAGAAGTAGCTCAAATCATGATGGAAATCCACGAAGGACTATGTGGCCCACACATGAATGGACATATGATGGCAAAGAAGATCCTACAGCTTGAGTATTATTGGCTAACGATGGAGACATATTGTTGCAAACACGTCAGAAAATGCGTCAAATGTCAGGAGTGCACGAACCAAATCCACTCGCCCGCTTCCGAACTATACAACCTGACGACACCATGACCCTTCTCTATATGGAGACTTAACATCATCAGAAAAGTCAGCCCCAAAGCTTCAAATGGGCATGAATATATCCTGGTGGCGGTAGATTATTTCATAAAATGGATAGAGGCAGGATCCTACACTACCGTCGCAGCATCTTAGGTGGTAAAGTTCATGAAAAACAATATCATCAACCGATACGAGATTCCTCAGGCCATCATCACAGACAAAGGGACTCCGTTCGTCAATAAAAAGATGGGCGATTTCCTCTACAAGTTTAAGATCTAACGCCATCGGTCAAGCCCCTACCGTCCTCAAATGAATGGTGGGGTCGAAGCCGCAAATAAGACTATCATTCAAATACTAGAGACAATGGTCAAGACGTATCGTGACTGGTCGAAAATGCTCTCATACACACTTTTGGCTTATTGGATGTCTATACGGTCTGCTACAGGCACAACTCCTTACAAACTCACATATGGAATAGAAGCGGTATTACCAGTCAAAATTGAAATCCCATCACTCCGAGTATTGTTGAAAAGCGAAATTGATGAAGGCGAGTGGCAGCAAGCAAGATATGATCAACTGCATCTGGCAGATGAAAAGCGCATGCGCGCACTAAGCCACTCGCAGTGCTATGAAAGAAGGATTGCACGGGCTTACAACAAGAGGGTCCGGAAGAAGAGCTTCAAAGTCGGCGACATGGTCATGAATCGTATCTTACCGTCGCACTTACCAGACCTCAGAGGAAAGTTCAAACCCTCATGAGATGGACCGCTGGTCATTCAGGAGATACTCTCAGAGGCGCCCTTCGGCTCACCAATCTAAGAGGAGAAGATCTTCCTGAGCCCATCAATGCAGACAACGTGAAAATCTATCACGAGTAACCACACCTAACTTTGTCAATGATTACAATTGCAAAGCTAAGATCAACAACACAAAAAAAAAGAGAAAAAAAGAGCACCCATTATTCCTCCCACATGAAAAGGAAAAAACAAAAACAAAAACTAAAACTAAAAAAGAAAGAAAACAGAAACTAAAAAAGAAAGCAAAAAAGGAGAAGAAAATAAGGTCATCCTACATTTCCAAATAATCTGACTAAAATAAAACAGCTTATGATTGTGATCAGAGACCAGGGCAGGATGACAATTAGTCGGTCGGCTATGAAGGAAATCTCTCTGTCTCTCTCGGCACTCCCTAAATTTTATTTATTTATTTATTTTTTTAAATGCCTAAGTAAGAAGGGCGAGTTGAAAACTCGAAAGGGCGGCTCGAGTAAAAACAACGGTCATGTAGCGGACTTGGTGAAAACCTGAAAATGCACCAAGGGTAAGAAAAGCGTAAGCTGTCAAGGGGCAAGTAAGAACAATAACCCGGAACGTAGTGAAAATCCGAAAGGATGCTACGTGCAAAAATGACAGGAAAGCTAGATGTAGTGAAAATCTAAAAAGGCGCTACGAGCAAAAATGACAAAAAGAAAAAAAACAATAAAGTGCAGGTACAGAGGAAGCCGGGGCAATGAGCAACGCGAAGAGATACAAGGAAGAAGATAAACTCCGGATCAAGCATTCTGTCAGATTCTACCTAAAATCCAAAGGACACAATCATAATACACACCACTCTCAGGGAACTGAGATCCCCAATACACAACTCAGATTGCCGAACTCAATGTGGGCTGAGTCCAATATTCTAATCCCAATCATCTAAAGCACAAATCCAAGCACAAACGAATACTGACAAAGTTGTGGCACAAACAAAAATTTTCATTCCTTTCAAAAGCCTTTTGTTTTTCTACAAAACCAAACAAAAAATATACATATACAAAGTGGCAACTAATAGAGTCAGAAATTGCCAGGTAAGCCTCCATCCCATCCCTCATACATCGACAACCGCTGCTTAAGTCTGTCCACCTCCATGCGTAGGTAGAAGACTTCATCCCTCTCCAGACGGCGTGACGCGATCATACTCTCATCATATCATTGCCCCACCACTAGACGACGGGACATATCCTCACAAATATGACGGAGCACCGAAAGCTCGAATATCAGGTGGTCGTGCGTGGCTAGCAGAAATGATGGGTCAATGAAGGGTCTCTCCTTGAAAGCCTCAAAGGAGTCATCGACCCCTGAGGAAGATGAAGCAGAGTCCCCGACAATGTCTCGATTATCCGCATCATCAGCCAAGTGCCAGCCGAGAACCTGGCGATAAAACGATTACTCTATCACCCATCGTTGATATGACACTGTCGTCAGAGGAGGAGCCCAGGATTCGAACTCTAAAGCCGCCGCATGCAAGCAGCCATGCCACGAAGACCAGACTCGCTGACAAAGAGCCGGCATGCATAAAGGAAGGGGAGCTTGCCCAAATCCTGAAAAAGTGAAATCAAGGAGTCCTGCCAGAAGCCAAACTGCCGAAGGAACTGCATTGAATGATAAGAGTAGTACCCTCGGAAGCCTAGCAGCAACAGAGGAGTACGAGCTGCATTGCAGATCTACGGCACACGGTAGAGCCACGAAGCCTCACAGCTGACTTCCCATCCACAGAGCTGAGAAAACAAACAACGATAAAGGGACTCTATAGCCTTAACACCCAATGGGAGTCCATCCAAGAGCAAAGACAGCATGTCGATGCGACGGAAATCCGACCATGAGAGAGAGGGGTCATGTACAAATGCTCCCACAACCATACCTAGGAGATGAAAGACTGTAAATGAGAGATGTGCAGAAGAAAATAGCAGCCCTTGAGAATGCGAGTTTGCTCGAGTGAACACTTGGACAAACCCAAGAAAGGCTCCACCAACACCATTGAGACGATACTCCAATGAGCCAGGACACAACGGAAGGCATCAAACAAAATTGCCAAAGATGACAGACGCCATCCTGAAAAGAGCAGCTCAGCCAGAATGCAGAATATCAGTGCATTCAAGCACTGGAGCTGGTGGTCAGATCCCTCGCTCCCTCGAGCAGTCGAACATCGATCATATAACAGCTCGAGGGAAAACTCATCAGCTCTATCATCAACAGTGGGAAAAGCAGCTGAGAACCCAAACCACGGCTCCAAGTCTGAAGGATGTACCGGCAGAGATGAAGGAATATATGGCTCCTGAGAGAGAGGGAGTCCAAACAAACGGGCAAACTCCTCTACAGACGGACCCAGCTCCAAGTCATTGAAAAAGAACAAGTTCAACGCTAGGACCCAGTCATAGGACACAACGCTCAACAACTGCCAATCTAGGTGAACCCGGTGAAAGTGGAGGACCTCCCTGAAGCCCAAAGAATCCAACTCAAAAATCCCAGAAGTTGTCAGACTCTCTATCCAGGCACGTAATCTCTTAGAGCAAGTACTGTGTGGTTGTAGGCGGCAAGTACGAACTGGCACGCCCTCGACAATCTGGAGGCCCAAGTCAGCTAGTGAGTCATAAAAAATAGGCACACTCTCATCTAATAGATCAATCTCATGATGCCGAAAGAAGCTTGACTCTCCCATCTCCTCGCAGAGCGTATCCTGAAAGGCAGCAACAGGTGACTAGAACCGCCAACTATCGCCACGTCAGGAGCTGTCTAAAAAGTACATGCCCTAGGAGCCGTGACACTCAGGCCACTCCAGTACCTAGCATGATTGCCACTCGATCCCCAACAATAGCTGCAGCCCCCATCACTGCCTCATAATCCAAGCCAAATATCCGACCCAAGTCGTTGACAGAGGGGTCATCACCCGCCCGATCAAAATCTCCTGTCAATCCCAGAACATCAAGGTGGGGCAACCACCCATCATGGCCCCATCAGCCCCATCCAAACTATCCAAAATGATCAGATTATCATTAAAACCCATGCCATCAACCATGGCAAGATCCGGTCCATCCATCATCATCATAGCACCATCCACGCCACCCGATGGCACATCTATGCCCATGCCTCCAAAAGATAGCCCATCAAAAGGCCCACCAAGCATGGGACCATCCAAACCATTAAATCCCAAAGCATCAAGACCTTCTTCCAACATCACATCTCCACCTATCCCACCATTAATGGTGGTAGGAGCCACACCATAAATGGCATTTACTTCCTCAAGTAACCCTACCAATCCACCATCACAACCCACCAATCCACCATCCAAACCCATAAATGGGCTCCCACCCATCATGCCATCATGAGCCAATAAAGGAGACATACCAATCACTTCAAAAGGACCCACCATCTCATCATTGTGGGATCTACCAACATGATCTCCAAGGCCAGCCATGAAGTAAAAGACAAAGGAGAAGAGGACAAAGGGAAGAAGAAGACAAAGAGGGGATAAAAAGGAAGGAAAAGGAACAAAAGGAATGATCCAGAGATCAGAGCAGAGAGAGAATAACAGGGACAACAACCTTGGATGAGCAGAGAAGAACGGACCTTACTAGAACAAAAGATGAGCAGGGGCGGTAATCAGATTACCGCCCGCATGCTCTTTCCATGCCTGTAGCCTAACGGAGTCATAAGCCATGACAAATGTCAATGGGTGGTAGTCAAACTACCGCCCACGGTAGTCCAACTACTGCCCATGCCCAGATCTCACGCAAATCGAAAGTATGGCCCAACTAGGGGGCCGGAGGGGTCCAAATCTTCAACCATCAACGCGATCAAATCAACAGAAGGGCTCAGAAAGATCAGAAAGACAACATTGGGTAAATAAAATCTAATATATATGGAAGATTGTACAATGGATGATACACGTAAAAGAATGATACACGAATACTACTCATCAGGTACATAATCGTCCGTATCTTTCGGATGAACTTCAGGCCTCAAAAGGCCTCCCCCGGCAAAGCACGCACCACCACTTAGAACATAAGCATTCTAAAGGATTGGGCCGATGTTGTACTGCTCGCGCCAGGAGTTGTACTCCCTTGATGGATCGAGGAAGGCGCTGGCCTCGTAGTCCTCCAAAGCAGCAGTCAACTCCCGTTTAGGCACTGTCCTCCAGTCTGTCAAACCGGATGGTGGGCTGAACGAAACCAAAGGACTACTAGTCAACTGCCAGAAAAGCCTCTCACTCAGATACCATTTCGTTACCCGGAGCTCCTTTAAAATACGGCGCCGACGTGAGGCCTAAAAAGCGTCCTGAGCCACAGGAGTAAGAGCAGCGGCCGACCGAAAGTAGGGTCTGGTGCGGAACTAGCAAGTACAAAAGAGTCAGAGACAAAGGGCGAGCAAAAAATATAACAAAGGGCAGTCACTTATGTCATCAGGGACAAGGGCATCCACGTTCGACCTCCAAGTAAGATCGAAAAACAGGTGAGTGCAGCTGCGATTATCCTTATACCACAGCATCACGCGCGGAAAAGGAGGCCTGCAATCAATCATAGTGGGCCCCATATGAGAAAAATGATCAAAAAAGCAAACCTGCGCAAGAGCCACAATCAGAAGACGCATCAATCATCCAAGTGTATGGTACAGGAAAAAGGAACCGACACGCACCTCAATGACCGGGTAAAAGCCAGTCAAAGATCTACTGCTGCAGCGGCTGGTCTTGTCCAACCCATCGTACAAATGGGCCAAGAGTGCTGCATTCCAGTTGTATGGCGTAGGAAAAGTGATGTCTGCCACGAGCGACAACAGGCGAGAGCTCACCAGCTTGTTCCCATGGCAAAAAATCATGGCCTCCATGGTATATAAGATTAAGGCATGGGCCTTCACGATGGCCTCGGCCTTAGTCACAAGAATGCGTCAGGAGAAGTTCGCGGACAACCAAAGCAATTTAAACCACAGTCTTGAAAAATCCGAAGGATCCGGCATCATCCCTAACAAATTCATCCAATCATCAACATAATGGATAGGGAGATCCTCTTCAAATGGGATGGATCCTCCCTCGTACAGGAGGCCCAGCTGCATGTAAATGTCGTAGGGGGTGATCCCCCACTCCCCAAAGGGTAGATGAAACGTATGGGTCTTAGCGGCCACCTCTCGGTCAGCGCAGACAAAAGAGCCATGTTCGTCTTGCTCATACAGACTCTGAACAAGCTGGACAGGGGAGTGCACTCTAACACTTAAAAGAATAGAGCCTGAGGATCCTTAAACCAGTCTAGCCAATGGGTGCAGACCCCACGACCCCTCAAGACCGCAGGAGCTCCTCCCTCCTGGGCCACATCAGAAAGGTGCCAATCCTCTCGAGGCACGTAACAAGGATCAATTGACTGATGAGAAGGACCAGCCTCATTCCTGCTGCGGTGAGACATGTTACATGATCAAATATTCACAGGTAAGTATCCCTCTCACTTCCATAAAATAAATATTCTATAAGAAGGATACTCGTTATGAACGGGCCACTGAAGGCCCATCGGAAAGCCCACTTCAAGGCCCACAGTTCAAAAATCCAAGACCCACAGTTCAAAAGGTCCAAGGTCCACATATCAAAAAATCCAAAGCCCATTCCAAGGCCCATGTCTCCAAGCCCCAAACCCATATCAAGGCTCACCTTAAGACCCACTTCAAGACTCACAGTTTAAAAAAAAATTCAAGGCCCACAGTTCAAAAGGTTCAAGGCTCATGTCTCTGAGCCTAAAGCCCATTCTGAGGCTCACATTGAAAAGCCCACTCCAAGGCCCATTGTTCAAAGCCCATGTCTCTAAGTCCAAAGCCCATCCAAAGGCCCATGTTTCTAAGTCCATGATCCAAGGCCCACTTGAAAAATCCAATCCGCGCATGGAGCCAAAAATCAAGCCAAAGAGTGCGATCCACTCCACAAATGATGGCCCACCATCGAGATCCATGCTATTGGAAGATTCGAGTGGACCTTGAATCATCCATCCTGGCCCACCATCTTATGATTAAGATCATCTTCTTCCACACAAAAAAAGGGAAACAAAAAAAAGGCCATACACAAAATAAGAGTGGGGCCCCTTTCTTATCATACCCCACTCAATCAAAATTACATAAATACAGCTGGCATGGTATAATAAAAAATTTCTAACAAGATCTAATGGCTGGAATTTTGAGCAATGTCTTCCAAAATCCAAATCATTAGACTCCTCTGTCCAAGAGGAAGATCCAATGCTACAAATGAAATATTTCAAACACTCCACAAGCATGGATATTGAACTCTAGCAAACAAAGCAATCAGCCCACTAAAGAAACAGCCACCTGAAAGAAGATCTGAGAGAAGAAGCAAAAAGGAGTTGGAAGTAGTAAGGAATCAGCAACAGAGGAGAACAAGAGCTTGGATGGAGCAAAAATGGCGTCTCTGGACAGCAGAAATGGGAAGAATAATTAGGAAGGAGAGGACCACACCCGGACCAGCACCAGGTCTAACCAGCGGGTAGACCATTGTCGGGCGGTAGTCGGACTACCGCCTGCGGCCCGACGTGCGTGGATCAGCACGTCTGTCCCTCTTGAGTTGATGGGACAACCGGAAAATGCCATGGACCGGTGGATAATGGACGGAAAAGGAGAAAAAGAAATCTTCTCATGAGAAGGTCCAATATCTCACGAGAAATTGCAAAATCTCATGAGAAATTGGGAATCTTGATAAGATAAAGTGATAAATTGCAGAAAAATACCAAAAAGAGAAAAAGAAAAGAAAATATAATAAATCATGGTTAAAGCTCCACTAATCCATCAGTGGAGGCAACACGATTATTTAACTTGCATAAAAAAAAAAAAACGAACGACGACGCCCTCCCGCGAGATCGAACAGATTTTTTCCAAAATCTCAAAATATTTACAATAAAATCCCTAAGGAATGTAGTTCTGAAGAGGATAGCTTTCAAACGAAACTTTCAAAAACGCATGCAGCACGCAGTACACTGAGGAATCCTCCATATTTTTCAGTTGTGGCCAGTGCAAACAACAAAATAAGATTCAATCCCTTTCAGTCTCCTCAGAGGACGATCGAATCCGTATATGCCACAAGTACGATTGGCCCGATCTCAATATCTGGACAATCGTACAAATCAAATGCAAGTGATAATGATTTGATCAGTCTCTGGTAAGAATAATCAAACTCAAAGTGAAGAAGGTCTGTTGTAACCAAAGTATCATAATCAGCAGACTGCATGACAAAAGATTAGTCGCACATACATAGTCCAAGATATTCACAAAGTTTGATAGAGTCCAAGTTGGCGTAGTGAGTTTCCCGTAAGGCCGCATCAACGCGCAGGGCAACTAACCACTTTGATGATCAAACGGAACAAATACTCCTAGGGTGATTACGTAGCAAAGGAAACAACAGATCCAAATAGTATGAGAATCCTCGTAAAGCCGCATCCACGCGCAGGGGCCCTACTTTTCAGACTTACCCTCCAATGCTACCAATAATCTGACGTGAAAGGGTTGTTATTTGTGGCTCATAATGCCGCAGAACGCTCATGGACAATTACAACGTTTTTCTCAACCCTCATGATATGTGCGAGTCATGTCTTTTTCAAATAGTAAGCTGATTACGATATAATGACAGGCAATATCTCTTTTGACCAGAAGGGTGGGGTGTCCACTCGCTTTGGCACAGTTCGCTTGCAACCTTGGCTAAAAAGAGGCATCTCTAGACACCCCACTCAGGATAGCATCTTGAGAAGACAAAGACAATCGAGAAACCCTAATCAAACCCTAACCCTAGCCTAATCCCAGCCTGAACCTTAACCCTAGCCTAACCCTAGCCTAAACCCTGACCCTAGCCTAACCCCAGCTTGAACCCTAAGCCTAAACCCTAATCTAAACCCTAACTACCACCCAAGTCAGTGCCTACATGCAAATCCGTACAATTCCCTAAAATGCACCCAATCATTTTGAGCCAAAACTCCGAAAACAGACTCTGGACCGAGCCAAAACACCGAAACAAGCCCATCGGCCAAAGCCCATAGAGAACCCAACTTGGGTGGTAATCGGATTGTCGCCCCTTATCCGACAGGTCTCCCCTCTGAGCATACAGTTGTCCCCCCTCCCAAAGTCAACTTTCATATGGAATTACCTCTGAAGTTCACCTTATTTACCCTTTTACCAAACCCTAAGAGCTTATAAGAGCATGTCACATGGCATTTCTCTCTCCTCAACTAATCACAAGCTGCCATGTCAGTTTTTACTTTCACAAACCCAACAATTACCAAAATACCATCACAAAAGGCTATAAATAGCCTTCACCTCTCCTCATTTCAAAAAAAAAAAAAAAAACACAACAACTATCCCATTCCTAAATTTTTCAAAGGAGAGAGTGAGAGAGAGAGAGAGAGAGAGAGAGAGAGAGAGAGAGAGAGAGAGAGAGAGAGGAAGAGAGTGAGGGTAAGAAGGAGCTCTAAGCCTCAAAGATCTGATCTTTTAGTTACCTCTTAGCCTCCTCCAAGCCATCGCAAGAGCAAGCCAAAAATAATCTCTTCTCTATTTAAGCATTCATCATATCATCTTTTCTCTTCTCAACCCCCTTGCTACTCTAGATCGCTACCGAATGTATGCTCTTTGACTTGTCGTATATCGGATTCTGTCACATCAGAAACTCATAGTGATCTAGTCAACTTTTTCTTTACTATTACATAAGCATCATTACATCTGCCTTTCTAAACACATCTTCGGACGTATGTTCTGTCGCTTGCCGGAATTTCGAATCTTGCTACACTAGAAATCTGTCTATGCCTAGTCCTACTCCGACCACATCATTTATCCTTTGAGATTACTTACCACACAGAGTGGAGACTGTACATCTGTACGGACAGAGAAGGTGCCTAACACCTTCCCTCTTTGTAACTGAGGTACCTTACTCGGAATCCCGGATCGCAAACCAGGAGTAGACTTAAAGCGAGAGTCTTCAGATTCTCTAGCTTTACATATTCTGTAAGTTCTAGCCGACTGCGGGATTTAGAGATTAAGTGGCTAGTGGCGACTCCAAACTTACATCAATCAAGCCACCCCCACAAATCAAAAGAACATAATCCATTCTTTCCAAATGTCAAAGTGTGGGCGCCAATTTCCCAGTGTGCACAATATAATTGGAGTGTTTGGATTGTAAGTTACTTAAGATAAGCTGCTTATGTCTCAAATAGTATATCTTGGTTTCTACTTACTAAGTTGGAGTGATTAAGTACCTTTAAGTAAAAAAAGTTACTTATAATTGATTTTAAACTGAACTTTTTTTTTTTATGCACTCACACTCCACACACACTCACACTACAATGGGATTGCAAGACAATGGGTACTCGAACCCATGATCTCGTGTTGAAACTCTTGTAAGTCTACCACCACTGAATCATGAGTAAGGACCCATCTGACTCATTGATCTTAACCAAGCTTACTTGTCTCAAATAAGTTACTTATTAACTTATTTGTTGGTATCCCAATAAACAATATACTTATCACCCAAAGAGTTGAAAAGCATGCATGGTTTCTAACATCATAAGTATTTATTCCTCAAGCTTGTTTGGTCTCCTTTGATGTGGACCATTCATTATATGGACCCACCATTGATGTGGGTTGTCCATCATACGGGACTCACCTTGGATTTGGGTTATTCATCATTAGGGGCCGATCTCTAATGTGCATCACCATTATGTTCTGCTCAACTTTAATGTTAGTCATCCATCATGCGCGGCCCACCATCAATGTTACTATCCATCATGTAGGGCCCACCTTCAATATTCACAGCTCATCAAATGGAACCCATCTTTGATGTGGATCATCCGTCATGTGCGCCCCACCTCCAATGTGAGTTGCGCATCATGCAGGGCCTGGCTTGCCTTGGACATGGGCCACTCATCATTAAGGCCAACATTTGATGTGGACCATCCATCATGTGGGGCCCACCTTGATGTGGATCATCCATCATGTGAGGCCCATTGTTATTAATTTTCCATCATGTGAGGCCCACCTTTGATGTGGATTATCCGTCATGTGGGCCCCACCTTCAATGTGGGTTACCCATCATGCAGGGCTCGCCTTGGCTATGGGCCATTCATCATTAGGGGCCTACCTTTGATGTGGACCATCCATCATGTGGGACCACCCATCACATGGAGCCCAACTTCAATGTCCACTACCCATCATGTGAAGCCCACCTTTGATGTGGACCGTCAATCATGTAAGCCCCACCTTTAAAGTGGGTTGTCCATCATATCAGCCCGTGGATGTGGGCTATTTATCATTATGGGCCGACTTTTAATTTAGACCATCCGTTATATGGGCACATGTTAATATGGGGTCATCCATCATGAGGGCTAGCTTTGATGTGGATTGTCCATCGTGTGAGCCCCACCTTCGATGTGGACATTCCATCATGTGGGGCCTCCTTTGATATGGACCATCAGAGAGAGAGAGAGAGAGAGAGAGAGAGAGAGAGAGAGAGAGAGAGAGAGAGAGAGAGAGAGAGAGAGAGGTTATTAGTAAAAATAGGTACGATACAAAACTTATTGAGATAAGTAGTTTTTAGCACGGAAGTTACTTATACAATAATGTTTACGAAACTAATTTAAGTGAAAAAAGTAACTTAATGACTTGCCATAAGTTAAAAGGTAATTTATTTCGTGGTATCCAAATAGGTCCTACAATTCAAGTAGAGCTCGGGCTGGATCAAAATTTAAAAAAACAAAAAATTTAAAAAAAAGAGAGTAAAAAGTAAAAAAGAAAGAAGCCAACACATGTATTTAATAGGTCAGGGCCAGGCGTACATAGAGTATAAATATTATAATTGAGTTTTCACATAAATAATGTCTCAAATCATCAAATTGTTGTGGCTATCAATTTTGATGATAAAGAATAAAATGCCCAACAATCCAAACTCAACATCAAGAATATGGGGTAATGATTAGCAGTCTAGAACTGAAAAATGTGGCCAATCTTTGCCGTAGTCTTAGTCCCAAAGATTATTTAAAAAAAAAAAAAAAAAAAACCCCACATAAGTTAATTGTTATTTTTTTCTTTAGGTTTGGGCAAGTTAAGAGTCTAGTTAGGTTAGGTCTGGTCCATTTTACTACAAGTCAAATTGCACCCTTTAAAAAAGTGGCTTTTAGTTGGGTTGATTTTGAGAGGAAGTTGACACAACCCATTTAGTAATTCAGGTTGAACTCTTGCACCTAGACCCATCCCATGGGTTTTAAATTTTGTACCCAAAACCACTAATTATCGGGTTAGTAAAAAGTGTGGGAAAAAAATAGTGTTTTCAAGAAACCTTATTTGAAAATAGATGAAAAATTTTCAAAACAATTTTTCTTTTTTTTTTAATCACGTGCACTCACACACCCTACACGCGGCCGTCCACTCACACCACAATAGGTGTTCGAACCCATGAGCTCATGCTGAAACTCTTGTGAGTCTACCACTGAGCCATGGGGTCATAAGTTTTTTCAAGAACCCATGGCTTTTCCTTTTTATATATATATATATATATATATATATATATATATATATATATATATATATATATATATATATATATATATGAAAGAAAAACTTGAGAGAAATTTCCAGGTAGTTATTGGCATGTGCCAAATTTGCATGTGGCACATTTGGGATGCTTGAAGATGGATGGTGACAAATGCAAGATTCTTGAAGAAGGATGGCATCACACATTGCACATGTGGGGCGCTTAACGGTGTAGGGTGGCACATGAGTGCTTCAAGATGGACAATGGTACATATGCCACAATGGCACATGGAACATGTGGGCACTTTCCACATGTGTGGTGCACGCTCAGATGAATGGTGGCACATGTGGCACAATAGCACATGTGCAGTACAATGGAAGATGTACCATGGAACATTGGCACATGAGGCAGGTGATGGGTTTAACTATTAAGAATCTCATTTTACTTCAATTGCCGGAAAATGCCTTTCTTAGGAGAAAAGGTGAGAAAATAAATTTGTTGATTTTCCAACAAAAGGGAAAGTGGCAAATGGTGTTCCCCACAAATTCCCACAAGGAAAGAAAAGTTAGTTTTGTGGTAAATGATGTTTCCTTTCCTTTTCAAAAATCTAAACAAGCCCCTAAAGTATTAGTTCCCAGTTTCCCAGGTTTTGAATCAGTTGTTATCCCGAGGTCCTTACTTGTTCAATGTTGTTTATGTATTGAAGGTCTTAGTCCTTTCGAAGTATGCAGTCTTGAATGACCTTGGTAACTGATTATTTTCATCAGAATGGAGGCAGCACTAGCGACTAGCGAGTGACAATAAAGTCTACCTTAACTTGGAAAAAAGAAAAAAACTAATGACAATGTGAGAAGAAGGTGAAGTGTGGAATCTGGTATTACCCCAAGGTGGATGGATATACTCACTCATCAGAGAGAGGTGCCTCAACCAGTCTCCTGTCAAATGATGGCACGAATGCTGTGGTAATGATATGCAAAATGTTTAGCTACATCCTAGTTGAATTTGAGGATCCCACTGTGGCAGCTATCCCAGTTGCCACAAGCTCAACATGAGGTAATGAGTCCTGGGTTCAAACCTGTAGCTCAATGGTAAACAGGAAACTTTCAACATTAGAATCTCAGGTTCAAGCCCAACATGACTATTGGGAAGAAAAAAGGTAACTGAGCCCCTACGGCAGCATGTTTCATTTGCTGCAAATGAGCTACCAACCCCATTGAAATGGACCCAGTACCTAAGGACCTGTACTAATGACTTTATAAAATTGGTAAGAGTTGATGACTGTGGATGTGGGCTATATGACTATATGGGCCCACTTGGATGACTGTAATAAGGAGACGGATTAGCTACTCCCCTTGACACCAGCCAATGGCTGGTTGTCGGTGCTTTGTGGGCCCCACCATGATGTATGTGTTTCATCCATGCCGTCTATCTATTTTTATAGATCATTTTATGTTATGAGAGAAAAAATGAGGTATATCGAAATCTCAAGTGGACCACATTACAGGAAACAGTGTTGAATGAACGGTGACCATTAAAAACGTTTTGGGGGCCATAAAAATTTTGGATCAAGCTGATATTTATTTTTTCCCTTCATCTGGGTCTTTATGACCCAATCAACAGATTGGATGTCAAATAAACAGTACAGTGGGCCTTAGGAGGATTTTAATGGTGGATATCCAATCATTATTGTTTTCCTGTGTGTGGTACACCTGAGATTTATATCCCTATCATTTTTTTCATCAATCCATAAAATGATCTGTAAAAATGGATGAACGGAATGGATGAAACAAATATATCATAGTGGGGCCCATGGAACACCAACCATCAGGCACAGGGCTGGTGTAAGGGGAAGTAGCCAATCCGTCTCCACTTAACATGAACATGTCATATCTTAAGTAGGTGACGATTTTTTTGCTTTTTTGACTTGATATAAAAAGGGAGAGAGTAGGGACGTACAACCCTAATTGTCTCTCTCTCCATTCTCTTTTTTCCCATATCCTTTCTTCCTGTTTCCCATTTCCTTTCACTTTTACGTAACTCTAAAGTAAGGTCTCTGTTAATAGCTTCAATTGAATGATTGAGACTTGGTGTGACAGCATTTGCTAGCTACCTCATCCATCATTTGATTTTTTATTTTTTTTATTTTTTTTTCCCTCTCTTTTTGAGCAGACAATGAATAAAAACTGTTAGTTTACATATCATAAGTAGACGGCTGGCTACTTTATCATTTGATGAAATTACCAGGCTAACAAAGAATCTTCTCAGCCCGAAGCTGAACATTGTGTAAAGATTAAAAACATTAAATTCTACAAAATTCATGTACATCAACTAGATTCCCATACCTGGAAAAACAAATGGCGGCTACATCATTAAGTCAGGGAGCCTCACGTAAAAGCCGTCTGCCAAATTCAAATCATTGTCTTCGAAACCTGAATGCATTATGCTTTTCTGAAAGCCAATCATCCCAGCTTTCAATCTGTGAGTGCTGAATGCCATGTCCTGCCAATTAAGGTGCCTACCCTCTCGCCAACAATAGCTTTCGAGATGTTCCCAGGTTTAGTTAAATTGAAAACAACAACTGCAGCAGGAAAGCTCACTAATCAGTTCTATCCCTCTTAAGTGGGATAGAAACAGAACTTTACTCAACCCAGACATAGCCATACATGCAACCTGGCATGCCTGTCACACATCTAAACAATGCATCAGGTACACGCCATAATGTTGATGACCTGGCCAAATTGGCTGGGCCAACTCATCAGGTGGGCCACACATATATAGTTGTCCAATTTATATAAAAAAGAAGAAGCAGTTTCCAGGTGTCCAATTTATCAAGGGGCTCACGTGATGTATTCACACCATCTAACTCATCCAACAGATGTGTGACCTCGAAAAGGCCCTACAGCCCAATACTCAGCCTGATCCAAAACTGAAGTAGGGCACAGCAAAGGAAACAAGCTGAGAGGGAATTGAATTCCCACCCTTTAATTTCACAGGGACACATCTGAGTCATAAAACAGCCTGATTTTAAGTCTGATTCTTCATCAGGCATGGGTGAAGGATCTGAACAGACTGGATTTGATATATACAACATGGTAAGTCCCCCAGTCTAATAAATGGCGAGCATTCCCTCTCAAAATGTTCCATGTGCTATGGCCCACCTTGATGGACGGGCGGGATTCCATGAACATTCAATGAACACCCCATCTGTCCAGTATGAGTGAGCCCCATTTATCAAAAATAAGAAACAATCACCATGCTCCAATCTTTATATATATATATAGAAACAGTTGCCATGCTTCTTTTAGCAAAGGTCTGAATTAATGGTACACATGGCTCGCCAGATGAGTGGACCAGCCCAACTTTTTGCAAGGTCATATACATGATGGAGACTGCCAGCAGCGCAGCTCCATTGTCCGACATGGTCCAGGTTCATGCTGATAGCAGCACGTAGGGTAAAGAGAACACTGCATAGTGTAAAGGATATGAAAAGTTCTCCAAGTATTATCCAACCATACCAGGGATATTGTTTTCCTGACACAAGGTGATAGCAGTCATGTCCATGACTGACAGATCCTTCGTAGTCACATCCTGATAGCTAAGAGTTTCAAGAAGGCGGGCATTTGGATTAAGCTTGGGATCCTCGTCATAGACACCATCGACATTTGTAGCTTTCAGCACGACCTCAGCATTTACTGAATAATGGATAATGTGCTATCAGAACATAGAAATTGTGGCTGACATCTGTTATTGTGTGTTATGTGAATGTAAAACCATATGTAGAATGCTTGCATTAATCTAATCTTGCTTCATAACATAGAGTTGGAGTTACTGTATGCAAGTTCCCATTGGGACATGTCACGTCTACAAGATCTAGACTAATGGCCCCAAAGACCAACAATATATGGCCACATGGCCCAAAAATCAGGCAGGTCAGATGGTCGATTTAACAAGGCCCAATAACGAGGAGTGGTCACTTCTGTCCCAAATACAGGGGTTCTGATTCTCCAGTACCTAACTTTAGGCCATGGCCAATACCAAGCCGGTCCTGACCTCAGGAGGACCCAACCCGAAATCCGACCTGACCCAAATTCCTCGATACTCAACCCAACTGACTGATCCAAATACATGGGATTATTTCCAACCCGACCTAACCCAACCCAGATTTGCTCAACCCGATTTCAAATCAGGTTGGAGTTTTCCAACCCTAACCCAACCCAAGGACCTTGACAACCTGACCAAACTTGGGTTGGGTCAGTTGGGGTACAAGTTGACCAGAACCCAAGTTGCAGCCCTGTCCAATATAAAGGACCTGGCAGATTAGTAGCCTGGGTCTTGTACATGTTTTCCATGTCTTCCCATGGGAACTGCAATAACATGTACAATAAGTCGCATTCAATTCACATTGATACATAGAAATTGACTCACTTTCTGCACAACGGAGGGCTGCAGCTGTATCTGTTGTGAAGAAAGGGTTGCCAGTTCCAGCTGCAAAGATCACAACTCTTCCTTTCTCCAAATGCCTAATTGCCCTTCTTCTGATGTATGGTTCTGCAACCTCAGACATGCGAAATGCCGTCTGAACACGTGTTGGGATGCCAATGCTCTCCATCGTTGCTTGCAGGAATATTGCATTCATAACAGTCGCCAGCATGCTAAACCAAGAAAAATCAGATTGAGTAGTGGGGAAACAAGTTTTCAGATGTCTTCAACTACAGAATGAATCAAGACTCTCTCTTTTTCCACCCTATTTAAAACATGTCAAACACATAGGAAATAGCAGTAATGAAAACAAACGACGCCCACTCAACCAAAGAAAAGGAAATCTATATTGCTCCCCATAGACAAATCTTTACATAACTTTCTTTATTAACAAAAGGGAAACCCATCACAATATTCTACTACTTCAATAATTTTAAGCCTTCAAAATTTGAATGACCATGTCTCAAATAATATAGCCAAGATTCATCAGAACTTTCAGATTTTAATCTAACTTTTGCCCCATTGGCAAGATAGGAAACATGTCAATACTTATTTCCTGCCATTTTTTACTTTTGCCAAATTTTTTCTTATTTTCCTTATCCAATAACACATTCATCTTCATCAAATTAGGGCGTGTTTGGTTGCAACAAATATCATGATATTTCATGACAATCAGATTAATTTGGTGCAAAGTTTCATTATCTTTCATAAGATTTGGCGCCACCAAACACATCCTTAACCAAATAGGCTTACATGAGTTGGCCAACACTAAGTTCAGGCTAATACAAGAACATAAAACACATAATAGATGAATTTAGAGTCATCTCCATTGGTCAATATGGCTATGTTCCTCTTCCTTCAACATTTTGATGCTTTCTATCACCAACTTTCACTAGTGAGCCACTTTGCATTGCAGTTGTATCATGTATGGTTACTGCAGTCTGCAGCCACCATCCAAATAGAAGATTATCTTGTCAATACTCGAGCATAGATATAATAGTCGATACATCGATTCCATTTTCTCAGAAAAAAAATTAGATCCATCCTTTTTCTTATGATTACAGCAATTTTTAGTAAGACACCCAAATTTCCTGCATACAACACAATGAGAACTGGGTTTCATTTTTCTCTGTCACTACAAGATGAATTTCTTTGGTTGCTGTATCCATATGTTTCCCTTCCTTTTACAATTGATCATGGTGAAGTTTGCCTTCTTGAGACCAATTTCAAATTGTGATGATGCAAAACTTGATTATTCTCTGTAGCATACGTATTCTTCTTTTCCAATACATTTAGGGCCTGTTTGGATTGGGGGTAAACTAGGGGAAGCAAACAATTTCCTTTTTATTTGACATTTCTTTTGTTTGGATTACATAGAAAGAGAAGGAAACCTATTTGCTTTCCTTGGCAAGTGAGGAAAAGCTTTTTTTTTTTTTTTTTTTTGTTTTCTTTTTTTCTTTTTAAATTAAAAAATTCAAATGGTGAGAATAGAGGTTCTCCTTTGGCGTGACATTTTGAATGGAAAAATTGGAAGGAAAAGTGGTTTCCCTTTGATCCGGGAAGCACATTCCTTCACAATTTCTCCAGTGAAACAATCAGGTCTAAGGGGTTTGCTTCCCGTGTTGATGTCAGTTTAGCATTTGCTTATGTCACAAGTTTGCTTTCCCTTGCCTTCACCTAGTTCACCCCAATCCAAACAAGTGCTTACTTTTGCGTGAAATGCTTGTACCAAGTCTTGTTCAGTAAACCTACTCATGCTTTGCTCTTGTGATGGAAGAGAACCTATTAGTTCATGTAAACTCATAGTAGATAAATCTGTAAGAATTCTTCTATCGCAGCAACTATGTGATGAACCTTTACACATGGACTTTCAATATATTTTTTTTCTACAATTTCTTATCTTGAATGGTTATCTCCATGTCTTTAATTTGATTGTTAATGCAAGAAACTCAAACGAAAAAAGCTCAATAACTTCACCTCAGGCATCCAAATATCCATATCAAATCAGCCGATGGGGTCATATCAAGCCGGGCTCAATACGGGAGAGAGGGTTTAAATGGGTTCCCTAAATTATCAGGGGCAGTAATAGTCGATATGCCAATCAGAGGCCATTTTGTTTATTCTTTTCACTTTTCTCAAAACGTTTGTGCATTTTCTACATTTTAAACAAAGAGAAAGGAGAGGAACTTGTTTTCTGTTAGATCTAGATCTAGATCTATTTTTGAGATCAAAACGTAATTTGAGTGTGATTCCATGTATCAAAGTAGGGATGAATTCATTTGGTACTAGTGTTTATGATGACAATATATCAATTAGAATTGTGCATATTAAACAAAGAAATAGAGGGTCCTTACTCTTGCCCCCCTGGTAGACTCACAAGAGTTTCAACACCAGGACACGAGTGCCCATTGGTGGTGAAATCCCACTATGGCGTGAGTATGTGTATGTGGGAAAAAAAAAACACAGAAATAGAAATTTTATGCAGTAAAATTACATATACTTTATGTTCCAGGCGTGTTGGCCCGGACCATTGCTAAGAGTGTGTAGGTGGGCATGCCCCCGTCATAATGTTGGATTAACTGGGGATACAATGCATATAAGTGCTTCATGATAGTTGTTATTGTAATCACGTATATTCTAATTATGGATAATCTATGGTGAATGGTGATTCTAGTTATCTTAAACTAAAATATGCAACAAAAACTCATATGGTAAAGACAAAAGAGGTGATAATCAACCAGATCCATGGAAGGTGTGGACTCCACTTCTAATCCTTCTCAGTGATAAACATCATATTCTAGAATATAAGTGGTACAAGTAACTCCCCATCTATATGTAGGCTGTTATCACCAAAATCTGGCCAAACAGATATGATCAATTGCAGAGGTGAGTCCACCAGTGAACCTGCAAAGATAGGACGAAGTAGACAACAGGGGTGCCGATAATGACTGTGGACTCTCCAATGCTTAAGTCAGGTAGGTAGACTCGGATTGAAAAGGCTTGAGCTTAGGTTTTTGTCTCTTACCTTCTTCTTTTTTTTTTTTCTTTTTTTTTATAAAAAATATAAACTGATTTCATTTCATCTGAGGGATAATTACATTCGGGTTTTTGTCTCCTACCTCCCTTCGACTGTAGTGGGGGTACTTATAGGGTCCATCAGGCGGTGTTGAGATTTGCGTATCTTGCGGGATTCACTAGAATCATTGGAAAATCTTATCTAGATACAAATCTTCCCCCGAATATATCGTCGAGCCTACCTCAGTCGGCGTGATTTTTGGATAGGATCGTATCAGATTTGTTCTTTCTTGGTTCGAGGCAGGATCCTCTCCAAGATCTTCGCCCCGCCTTGGTTGTGGTCGATCTGCTTAGCTCGGGAGATGGCTATTCCAACCGAGCTCCACCCTTACGCAACTCAACTCAGGGCCCATCTTTCTGTCAGGAGAATCATTAATTATATCATTCGAGCTTCGTGCCCCATCAGTTTGAGAAGCTCGTCCTGACATTTTGGTCAGTTACACTTTTCGTGCGGTAGGCTAGTTTGGCTTCCCCCACAACAGGGTTCGAGTGCCCATTGGTGGTGAAATCCCACTATGGCGTGAGTGTGTGTATGTGGGAAAAAAAAAACACAGAAATAGAAATTTTATGCAGTAAAATTACATATGCTTTATGTTCCAGGCATGCTGGCCCGGACCACTGCTAAGAGTGTGTAGGTGGGCATGCCCCCGTCATAATGTTGGATTAACTGGGGATACAATGCATGTAAGTGCTTCATGATAGTTGTTATTGTAATCACGTATATTCTAATTATGGATAATCTATGGTGAATGGTGATTCTAGTTATCTTAAACTAAAATATGCAACAAAAACTCATATGGTAAAGACAAAAGAGGTGATAATCAACCAGATCCATGGAAGGTGTGGACTCCACTTCTAATCCTTCTCAGTTATAAACATCATATTCTAGAATATAAGTGGTACAAGTAACTCCCCATCTATATGTAGGCTGTTATCGCCAAAATCTGGCTAAACAGATATGATCAATTATAGAGGTGAGTCCACCAGTGAACCTGCAAAGATAGGACGAAGTAGACAACAGGGGTGCCGATAATGACTGTGGACTCTCCAATGCCTAAGTCAGGTAGGTAGACTCGGATTAAAAAGGCTTGAGCTTAGGTTTTTGTCTCTTACCTTCTTCTTCTTCTTCTTCTTCTTTTTTTTTTTTTTTTTTTTTTTTTTTTTCTTTAAATATAAACTGATTTCATTTCATCTGAGGGATAATTACATTCAGGTTTTTGTCTCTTACCTCCCTTCGACCGTAGTGGGGGTACTTATAGGGTCCATCAGGCGGTGTTGAGATTTGCGTATCTTGCGGGATTCGCTGGAATCATTGGAAAATCTTATCTAGATACAAATCTTCCCCCGAATATATCGTCGAGCCTACCTCGGTCGGCGTGATTTTTGGATAGGATTGTATCAGATTTGTTCTTTCTTGGTTCGAGGCAGGATCCTCTCCAAGATCTTCGCCCTGCCTTGGTTGTGGTCGAACTGCTTAGCTCGGGAGATGGCTATTCTAACCGAGCTCTACTCTTAAGCAACTCAACTCAGGGCCCATCTTTCTGTTGGGAGAATCATTAACTATATCATTCGAGCTTCGTGCCCCATCAGTTTGAGAAGCTCATCCTGACATTTTGGTCAGTTACACTTTTCGTGCGGTAGACTAGTTCGGCTTCCCCCACAACAGTTACCCCCCCACCCCCCACAACTTTCGAGCTCGTCCTGTACGTGCTTGGGAAGTAAGAATCTAAACTAATCTGAAAGCGCGGGAACCAAAATTTAAATTTCAAGCAGCCTGGTCCTTTCTGAATTTTAAATCGAGCTCGGGTTTGTCGTTTGCTGGGGAGGGTGGGAGTTGAAAAGTTAGCACTCGACGCGGAATTTGAAAATGCATGATTACCGTCACGAGATACGAGGGGATATGCATTAATGGCGAAGCACCATTCAAACTTTGGACGAACTGCAGATCAACAGCTGTCACTTGAGCCGTCAAATTTTTTCTCAGGCCAACCCTGCGTTGCCACGTGGAGGGGCGCATAAGTCAAAGTGTTACCTCAGGCTCATGTAGCACCGCGCAAGAGTAAATGCGCCGTTAAGTGGATTCTATAAATACAGTGATCCCCCCTCTCTGCCAATCAGATTGTTTTGCGAAGCTCTAGCTCTGCCGACCAGCATCTAGCCTTCACATCGGTTCAAGGGTCTTCTCTTCTCCAGTGTCCGTTAGTTCGAAGTCCATGTGCTGAAAATTTTTCAGGTATGCTAGAACTTACTTCTCCTCCTCCTCTCTTCCATTTCTTTTCTATGTCTTTTGAGGAAGATTCTGAAGCTACCACTGTCTCCGGTGCACTTCATGAAGAGTCAACGGGCAGTAGCTCTGATTCCTAGTTTGCACTATCCTTGGAGTCTGGGTCTCGGGAGCCTACCCCTTCACTTAGGGTGGAAGCACCATCATGGGTGGAGCCACAAACATGGTAAGCCTCCTCGCGACAAGCAAAGTCGACCTCCTCATCTTTTAGGAATATGGCCCATACGGCCAATTTTATTTTTTTTGTATCTAGGTTAAGGATGGACAACCTACAGGCCCTTAGATCGGAGTACATGATTCCCAGCTCGGTGGGGCTTCGACATCCTCAAGTTGGAGAACTTCCTAGCCAACCTCCCGCAGGGGAGATTTACCTATACTCGATATTCTTCGCTTATGATCTTCACTTGCCTTTCTATCCTATGGTGAGAGAAATGCTCCACCGCCTTAGGGTTACCCCAGGGCAGCTAAACCCCAATGTGTGGCGAGCTATCTTCAGCTGATGTATTCTCTGGCAGCAGGTTGGCAATTCCAAGCTCACTATGGATGAGCTCTTCTTCTTGTACCGAGCCAAGAGCAGCCCTTGCTCTCAAGGCTGGTATTACTTTTCTTCATGGTTAGGCAAGGGTCAGGCCATTATCACCAATAGCCCGTCCTCCAACAAAGGATGGAAGGACAAGTGGTTTTTTTAAAACCAGAGAGTGGGAGGTCCTTGCGGCAGAGCTGGGGGGATTACGGGCTCGAGTTCTTACCTCATTCGCCCTCCCAGGTCGGAATACATGCCGAGCTACTGTATTTAGTCTTCTTTTGTTTACTTGCTCGTTTCGTGTGGTCATCTGACTCCTTTTCTTTTGTAGCCTTTCCCAGATCCTAGCCCAGCCTCTTTCTCTTTCTTCTGCACCAAATTAGGATCGCTCGAGAGTGACCAGCGACTCAGTGGGACTGTAGAAGGCTAGTCACTCCGCAATTCTTGCAGCAGTTTGGCCTCGCTCCCGCAAGTAAGTTTCTTTGGCCCTTGTCAGTTCTCGGTTGCTGGTTATGTATATAGGCTTTCTCTCGTACTGACCTTTCCATGTTCTTGCAACGACGTCGGAACGCCCTCAGTCTCGAAAGAGAAAGCTTCCGTTTAGGGACGAGTTAAAGAGACCGAAGAGCGTGGGGAACCCATCAGCTCCTCTCGTCACTCCACTTAGAGCCACTATCCCCGCTCTCAACTTGCGGGCGAGCGAGGCTTCAACTATCATTGCCCCTACTGTGGTCCCAACTGGATCCGGGGGTGGAGTTGCCGATGCTCCTGTTGATGCTCACCCACTTGAAGTGGTCAAGCTCGATGCACCCTCACCAAGGTTTGAGGAAGCTCAGGCCGAGGAGGCCAGGGATACTACTGGTGCTTCCAACCGCCAGGGCTCTTCATCTTCCTCTTCTTCAATCCCAAGGCATTTGGCCATACTCCTGAATTGGGGGTGGGGTCATCTGGCCGAGGAAGAGGTAAACTCCATGCTATCTTTGCACCCAGAGCGACTATTTTCAGTGGTGGTGACCTCAACCCTCAAGGTACGTTGGTAGCTTGTAGGTCTTTAACGCGGACTTCGCTAACTGGTAGGAAGAGGTTCAAGGACACTTTCTCGAGCTCAACCTTGCAAGGCTGGACGAGGAAGTGGGCTCAGGGGAAAATGTTGTTGCCGACGCCGACCCTGCCCCTGAGTCAAAGGGACCTCCGTCGGCCTAGGCGTTTCTATTGTTCTCTCTCTCTTTTCCCCCATTTTTTTTGCAAACAACTCTATACACCCTCTTTTTTTATTAATAAATTCACCAAACAGCCCAATACAATACTCTCACCAAAGAGTGTACGGTTACGCTATCGTAAACATGTTCAAAACAAAATATATATACAGATTTAGAATATTTACATTATTCTTAATTTTCTAGATATTTTTCTTAATTTTTTCAAGTAAATTTTTTTTCCAATCATTACAGGGGTCATAATGGTCGTTACGCCTCCGTATCGGTAACTGTGGTGACCGTTACGACCACTATTACCGATACGGAATACCTTGGATACAACTACGGAAGTGTGAGATGCTTTACAAGAGATGTATTTGTTTGATATGAAGAAATATTCGAGCTCCAACAAGGAGAAAGTGTTGGATGAATATTATTCCAAACTCAAGGGAATGTGATGGTATGGTTGAACGGTTGAAGGCTCACTTGGTCGCTAAGGGGTATACTCAAACACTTGGTATTGATTAGTGAAACCTTCTCTCATGTTATCAAGTTGAATTCTATTCGAGTTATACTATTTGTAGCTGTTAATCATAGTTGACAACTCTTCCAACTTGATGTAAAAAACGCCTTCATGATAATCTTACAGAGGAAGTTTATATGGAGCAACCTCCTAGATTTGTTGCCCAAGGGGAGTCTGACAAAGTGTATAAATTGCAAAAGACAATCTATGAGTTAAAAGCAGTCCCATGTGCATGGTTTGACAGTTTAGCAAGGTTGTATTAAACTGTGGCTTTGTTTAAAGTCACACTGATCATTCCAATTTTGTACAAAAGGGTATCTCAGGTCTCATTGTGCTTGTGGTATATGTGGATGATATTGTTGTTACAGGAAGTAACAACGAGGGGTTTGAAGAACTGAAGCAGTAGCTCTAACAACATTTTCCTACAAAAGATCCGGGTCATCTTCGATACTTCCTTGGTATAGAAGTAGCCAAATCCAAATGAGTTTATTTCAATAGAAATATATTCTAGATTTACTCATTGAGACATGTCTTCTTGGGACCAAGCAAGTTGACACTCCAATGGATCCTAATCACAAGCTTGTGAGTAATCAAGGAGATGTAGTAGAGGATCCGGAGACGTACAATAGATTAGTTGGGAAACTTATTTACTTAACTACTACTCGACAAGATAATGAGTTCTCCAAAAGTACTGCACATGGAAGCAATTATTCGAATTTTGTGTTACCTAAAAGGAGCACCAGGTCAAGGAATTTTGTATAAATGGATTGATTATTTTTGGATCACAGGATATTCAGATGCAACTAAGCAGGTTCCTTACTAGATAGACAAGCCACTACTGGATATTGTATATTTGTGGGAGGAAATCTAGTAAGCAGGTTCCTTACTAGATAGACAAGCCACTACTGGATATTGTATATTTGTGGGAGGAAATCAGGTAACATAGAAGAGCAAGATATTCAGATGTCTACTGGATATTGTATATTTGTGGGAGGAAATCTAGTAAGCAGGTTCCTTACTAGATAGACAAGCCATCACTGGATATTGTATAAATGGAATGATTATTTTCGGATCACAGGATATTCAGATGCAACTAAGCAGGTTCCTACCTAGATAGACAAGCCACTACTAGATATTGTATATTTGTGGGAGGAAATCTAGTAACATAGAAGAGCAAGAAAAGGTGTGGTGGCCCAATTGAGTGTCAAAGCAAAGTACAAAGCAATGGCTCATACCTTCTGTGAGTTGATGTGGATAAAAAAATTGTTGTAAAAAATGGGATTTACAATGCACCTACCTATGCAGTTATTTTGTGACAATCAACCTGCTTCACACATAGCAATAAAGATGCTTCACATAGCAAACAATCCAATCTATTTCCCATGCAATATCAATATGTTTCCATATCCCAAGGGTACGATACATGAATTAATACCGATATTTAAATCACTAGATGGGATTATCCATGAGTTGATGATCCAAACGAACAAACGAAGTACATAGGAGCTTGGAGGCAATATGGATCACAACTTGATTATCACAATGTAGAGAAATACACATAAGAACATGAGAACCTGTATCTAGAAGAAGAGATCAAAACTATATGTACGTTACATCCACATATATATATATATATATATATATATATATATATATATATATATCCACATATATATATATATATATATATATATATATACACACACTACCGGTCATTAGGAAGTGTTATCACGAGATTATAATGCATCCATTGTAAAATTCCAATGCTTACATACCCGATGTGGTCAGCAGATGAACGGTCAAGGCCGCTACATCCTACCCAAGAGGCTCCACGAAAGATATTACCTCCACCAACAACTATAGCAACCTGAAAGAGACATGACACGATTTTATAAAAAACAGATTTGGAGAAAGAAGAAAATAAAAGAAAAGATTAATAATGAAATTTAATAAAATTTAATGACATTTGGTGCAACCAAACAACCTAAAATAATAAGAGAGATAGGCAAAGATTAAGTATAAAGGTAAAAGCAACCTAATTGATTTAATACTATTACAAAATTTTTTTTACTAAAATGATTGAAAAGATTAACCAAAATTTATTAAAAAATGAAAAATGTAACAAATAATTCAAAACATTAAATGATTTTAGTAAAAAATAACTTGTAGTGTAAGATACGTAGCATGTATTGTGGGCTATGTAGTGTGTAACATGTGCAAAATTAGCATGTAGCATAGGCTACACGTGACTTAGGCTATTTTCACGAGAGCTACGTGGCATTAAGGCTAAGCTACATGCTACATAGTGAAGCTATTTAAAACATCGATTACACTAGTTATAGAAAAAGGATTAAAAAAAAAAAAAAAAAAAAACCCTGAGAAGAAGCAATATTAAATGAATGCCCAAGCAAAAGAAATATAACAATTCCAATACTTCCCCCTCAACCTAATGCATACATACCAATCATGCCTAGCTTGTCAAGTAGTTCATCAATTTTGTTTCGTTCTACAGGGCTAGTAAAGATCGTAGTTGCATGGCCTTTCAGAAAAAAAAAAAAAAAAAAAAAAGGTCATAGTTGCATGAAGCCTAAAGCAAGGCAGCAACATATTTGTCAACGGGAGCAAGGAAGCATCTTTTTTAACATTTTAGCAAGTATAAATATCAAGAACCCTCCCGTTCCACCAATGGTCCTACGGGGCTTCGCCTCATGTTTCAATATTTGTTTGATTGTTGGGAAGGAAGAGGATTGTCCACCATAGATAACTTGCAGAAAAGGGCCATGATTCTCCCTAACATATGTCTATTGTGTACGAAGGATGGAGAGTCGATCGATTACCTACCTTATCCATTGTCCCTTCACTGCTAAGGTGTGGAGTCATTTTCTTGCTTCGTTTAACACGGCTTGGGTGATGTTGAGATTCGTCGAGGATTTACTATAGGCGTGGCATGGTGGACTAGGAAGTGACGGGAAATTTGGGTGGAGGCTTCTACTTAGGGCGGTGTTGTGGTCTATTTAGGGGGCTAGGAATCAACGTTGTTTTTAGAATCGTTGTATGGATCGGAGGTCATTACGAGGGTTTTAGCTCTTTTAGAGAATTGGGCTAGCTCTGTTCGGTCAGCTTAGGCTAGCCTTCTTGTTTTGTTATTTGTTATTTGTTTGTTTTTTTTGTTTTTTGCCTGCTTGTATTCTTTCCTCACTTTTTTGCGAGTTTTCTAATAAAGTGGTTGTTACCACTCAAACCAAAAAAGAAAAAAACCTAGGAAGAGGGAGCATGAGCGCAATTCAAGGCAAGGAGCAACACTTCGTTAGAAGCAACTAAGGTGAAGACATCAACAGGTTGGGTTTGTAAAAGGGACATGCGATATATAAATAATCTAGGATGTCACTTATACGTAATGAAATGACATCCATTTTTATGTGCTTAGTTCTCTTAAGAAATACTAGGTTTCTGATATGTAAATAGTCACCTCATTGTCACTACAGAAGACATTTGGGAGCCTCGCATCCCGGATATTTAGACTAAAATGTGGGCAAAATGCCTCTATGATAGGTATTAAATTTAGATGCCCTTACCCAAATATCAAACACAAGAAGTGGGCACAATGCATCAAATGTTGGCATTTTGGTCTCTTACCCAGATTTTAACTTGGAAAGTTGGCAAAATGCCTTGAGGATAATAAGATTTTTTTTTTACTTTAAAAGTGGGTAAAATGCCTTAAGGATTAGCATTTAGGTGTTCTTACCTAAATTTTTAGAAAAGTGAACAAAAATGCCTCAAGGCTTGGCATTTTGGTGCTCACACCCATACTGTTAACTTGAAAAGTGGACATGATGCATCAAGGACTGCATTTTGGTGCTTATTACCCAGATTATTAACTTGAGAAGTAGGCAAATCCTCAAGGATAGGCATTCAAGTGTCCTTACGTAGATTTTTTTTTTACTGGAAAAGTGCAAAATTCATCAAAGAGAGGAATTTATGTGACCTTAACAAGATTTTTAACTTGAAAAGTGGACAAATGCCTCACGAATTAGGCACTTAAGTTGACTTACCCAGATCTTTAACTTGAAAAGTGGGAAATTTTCCTAAATGCTAGGCATTTAAGTGACCTTATTTTGGATTTTAAACTTGAAAAGTTGCCAAAATCTCTCATGGCTAGGCATTTATATGCCCTTGCCTAGACTTTTAACTTGAAAAGTTGGCAAAATGCCTCAAGGATTGGAATTTTTGTAACCTGGCCAAGTTTCTTGAACTTGAAAATGAGGCAAAATGCTTCAAGGACAGGCATTGTTAGGGGAGCTTACTCAGATTTTTAAGTTGAAAAAAGGCAAAAGTACTTAAGGTTAGGCATTTAGGAACCCTCTGATTTTTTAACTTGAAAAGGGGAAAAATGACTCAAGGTAACCATTTAGGAGTCGTTAGAATTTTAACTTGGAAATTAGGCGAAATGCCTCGAGGGTAGGCATTAGGTGCCCTTTAGTAGATTTTTAACTTGGGAAGTGGGCAACAGCCTCAAAGATAGGCATTCAGGAACACTCAGTGTTTTAAATAGAATTGTAGAGTAGCATGTCGTGTATGCTATGTGGCATAGCATAGCTAAAGCAATATGTAGTGTATACAAGAGTTTCAACACGAGGTCGTGGGTTCAAGCACCCATTGTGGTGTGAGTGCGTGGGTGTGTTTGGGGGTGTGAGTATGTGTGTGAAAAAAAAAATGTAGTGTATAAAAATAGCAAAAGTAGTGTACACTACGTGAAAAGTGAAAACCTTTTTTTTTTTTTTTCTATATATTTTCCTCCCTGTTCGTTCATCACATGTTTGAAAATGGTGATGACTTTATTGATATCAAACTTCTCCTACAATACTTAAGAAAAACCCACACTTTGAAAAACTTGAAAGAATGTGTCCTCAAGTTGGAAACCAATCTTGACCTTTGGATTTTGCACTCTCTACAACAAATCTTCTTCTTTGGTGGAAGTTGGTGGTGCAAATCTTCAATCACATCTCCCCACATCTTCAATCAAATCTTTACATTAGCCCTCATATTTTCCACAAATAGCAAAATGCAAATATTGATATTTAGGCCCAAAATCTATAACTAAACAGTCCAAAATCAGCACATGTTGGACCTTGTGGTGGGCCATGAACCTACATCAACACCACAATGCATCAATTCAAACCATCCAAATTGTGGGTCCTATTGTGAATGTGATGGGGACATTAGAGGACCTACTTGAGTGTACAAGAGATGGAGGCGACCACCTACATCAGCGCAACTCTCTGTGGATGGGAGACGAGTTTCAAATGGGGCCCACCGGGCCACTTTAAAGACCCCAAATGCATTGGACGTGCATTAGGAAGACCCCACTTAGGGATGATGCATATGAGTTGTTTAGGAGACAGTTTTAGTCATAAGATTTTTATTTCGTGTCGATCAGGCCACCAGATCTAGCCCCTTGGACCCTGATCTCGTTTTATATATGATTTTTTTTTGTTATTTTTAGGATTTATTTGACGATTACGATTGATGGTAAGTGTTTTAATTTACTTATTTTGGATGATGGGCCATGTCACTTACGTCAGTGGTGTATTTGTTATGTTTTTGAAGTTTTAATTTTTTTTTGGGGGGGGGGGGGGGTACGTCCAACCCTAATGGGAGCTTGAGAAAAGAAAGAAAAAAGGTCCTTGTGTTGAAAGGGTATTTTCCTAATTGTTTTAGGGTTTGTGAGAAACCCTCCCTTCTAATTGAATTGTGGAAGGGTAGAGGCTTGCTTGGTAGTAGATTCCTCCAACATCAAAACCCAACCCAATCCACCTCCTTTCTCTTCTCCCCTACACATCAACGCGTGGACCCGCACACACGTGAATCCATATGGGCTGCAACGTGTGGGCCCCTTTTAGTACTTTTCCCTCCTTAATTCCCCTCCCAAACCCTACCTAATCCCTAGATCCCTAATTCCCCAAAAAATCCCAAATCTCAATCCCTAAATCCCAAAACCCTAACGAAAATATGATTTTTTTGGTAAATCCATTTCCCAAACTTGATTTTATTAGCGTCATTGTCTTTTCACGTGGTTGTTGCACTACCCACGCTAGATCGGAAGTCCCTACTTCTAAGTGGGCCACTCTCGTAATATTTTATATTTTCGTGCACTGCGTATGTGATAGCCTCGGCCCCTTGTGTTACAAATATGAATTTTCTAAATCTATTATGTGGATATGTTTGGTTTTACATGTTGAATGCTGAAATTAATGCGTAATTGATCTTACGTCTTGCATCCTTGGTTAGTTTCCACTCGTCCTACATCAAATTTGGTAAAAGAGCCTAGGTCTAGTGTAGGGTAGGTGTTCGAGAAAATTCTTATACCAATAGTAGAGCATGTAGATTGCATATAGCTTGTTGAATTTTCTGATTTGACTTGCTAAATTTTTTGCTTGGGTACTTTAAAAAGTCATATATTTTTGGAATTTTCAGATTTAGTAACTTTAAGGCACCTAGTTGCTGAATTTTCAATTTTGGCCTTATTAGAATCATTCCAGGACTGTCCATAGGGTTTAAGGTACTTATGGTCATCATACATAAAGTATAAGTGTATCATATAGTATCATATTAAGCGTCATCAACTCTAAATTTTTCATCGCATTCATCATATAGTACACATACAGCTAGGTTGCCTTTCATTAGGGTCGTTTAGAGTATGCAAACGTGAACAGGTAGTGGTTTTGGTTTATTCCCCACCATGAACCCGGATTAGATTGTCGAGGCTCTCGAAAAGATTAACTGCCTTCTGACGGCCATTGAGACGTACAATAGGACCACTACCGCGCGATTGACTACCAGCAACCAGCATATCACGTGGTTAGAGGCTACCTTTCATGATACCCCCGTCACCGAGGAAGACCACCAGTCTTAAGCAAGAAAGCTAGTGGATGAGGACCCAGTTGAACAGGGTCCAATCCTAGTAGAACCCGTTAGGGGTTGTTATAGGAACTTTGGTCAGGGAGTGTCATGTAGGACCGCGTGCCCAAGCGCCTCCTAGAGAGTTGCGGGATCATTGCAACCCTGAGGAATGGGTTCTGAAGAGCGTCAAAGTCAATGCTCCCAATTTTGATGGTCGCTTGAACTCAAAGCATTTCCTTGACTGGCTAGCTAACAAGAACCACTTCTTTGAGTGGCATGACATGTCAGATCACCGTTGAGCGAGGTTCGCTAAGATGAAGTTGACGATTCAAGACAAGCTGTTCTGGACCAATACAGAGTGGAAGGAAGAACGGCGTGGAACTGAACCCATTACATCATGGGTTGAGATGAAAGAACTTCTTAGAGAAAAATACATCTCGTCTCCCACCGTGATCACCTTTTGGATTAGTGGCGGTCCTTGAGACAAGGGTCAATGCTTATATTGGATTACATCGAGAGATTCAAGGACTGCATGAAGTGATGTGATGTCGACGAGTTCCCTGTTGTGACCCTGTCTCGTTTTAAGACAAGCCTGCGCCCTGAGATTAGGCGTGAGCTCATCCCTCACGACGTTGGTACACTAGAGGAGGCCTACCTTAGGGTAGAGGAGCTTGAACGATACCTAGTGCAACCAACAATGAAGCAGTTTAGGTCTCGTGATTCTAGTGGCAGGGTTGCTCCTCAGGAAGCCAAACCTAACCTTAGGAGCTAGACTAAAGCCCCAACTGGTGCTCCCACCTATAAGAGAGATGTTAAAGGTAAGGCTCTAGTCAACACTAGTTCGAAGGGAAGAGAGCACATGTAGTGTTTCCGTTGCAATGGTTATGGTCGCCTCGTAAAGGAATGCCCATACAAAAAAAGAGGTAAAGCTTTTATGATAGATGAGGTAGATGGGGATGCCAAGGGCAATTGCAATGTAGAGGAACATGAGCCTGATATTGGTGCTAGTGATGAGGAGTTTGATGAGCAGGAGACCCACACTCTTGTAGTAGTCAGATGCGCCCTTGCCTAAGCTAAAGAAAATGATGATTGGCATAGGAACACGATCTTCTACACTTATACCAAGTGTGGAGAAAAGAATTGTAAAGTGATCGTGAATAGTAGCAGTTGTGCCAACGTGGTCTCTACCAGCACTGTGAGTCAACTGGGCTTGAAAGTCGAGTCTCATCCTCAACCCTACAAAGTGTCGTGGGTTGATGAGTCCTCCATTCTAGTCTCACAGTGATGTTGTATCCCCCATACAGTTTAAGTCGTATAAGGATTCGTTGTGGTACAATGTGGTTCCCATGGAAGTGAGCCACGTCATCTTGGGTAGGCCCTGGATATTTGCCTTGGACGTTACAATATTCGGTTGCTCGAATATTTGCACATTCATGTTCTAGGGCAAGAAAATTAGATTGAGTCCTCTTCCACCCAAGAGCATACCAGAAAAGAAGGAGACCATAAAAAAAGTGATCCTGGAACTTCGAGGAAGTCCAAACCTAAATCTCTTCACATCATTAATGCAAAAGAATTTGAAAGAGCATCTAGGGAAGATTCAGAGGTGTATGCCCTCGTGACTAGAGAGGCTACCCCCAAGTTGGTGTAGAGTTGCCTAGTGAGGTGATTTCGGTGATGGAGGAGTTCAGTGATATCTTTCCTGACGACCTCCCGGATGAGCTACCACTTATGAGGGACATCCGACATGCCATTGATCTCATCCCCAGATCAAATCTCCCAAACCTTCCTCATTACAGAATGAACTCCACGGAGCATGCGGAACTCAAGAAGCAAGTTGATGAGCTTCTTAAGAAATGGTTTATTCAGGAGAGCATTAGTCCATGTGCCAGACAAGCCCTTCTGACGCCCAAGAAAGATGGCACGTAGCGTATGTGTGTGGAAAGTAGAGCCATCAACAAGATTACCGTTAAGTACAGGTTTCCTATACCGCGTCTTGAGGATATGTTGGACATGATGGCTAATGCCACAATTTTCTCTAAAATAGACTTCAAGAGTGGGTATCACCAGATCCGTATTTGCCCAAGTGATGAATGGAAAACTACCTTCAAGACAAAGGATAGGCTGTACGAGTGGCTAGTCATGCCTTTTGGGTTGACCAATGCCCCAAGTACATTTATGCAGGTGATGACCCAGGTGTTGAGACTTCATGGGGAAGTTCCTAATCATGTACTTTGATGACATCCTTATTTATAGTATGACTAAGGAACAACACCTCCATCTAAGGCAAGTGTGTGAGATCCTTAGGGCAGAGAAGTTGTATGCCAATTTCAAGAAGTGTTCGTTTTTGTCTAGTAGTGTCATCTTCTTATGTTTTATCATGTCATCCAAGGTCATGTCTGCAGATCCTGAGAAAGTCAAGGCCACAGTCAGTTGGTCTAAGCCGCGTAATATTCATGAGGTGTGTAACTTTCACGGCTTAGCCACCTTTTATAGGCGGTTCATTAGAGGGTTTAGTTCCATCATGGCTCCCATTACGGATTGCATTAAAAAGGGGGAGTTCTAATGGACTAAAACAGCCTCTACGGCGTTCAAGGAGATTAAAGTCAAGATGACTAAAGCTCTTGTCATGCAACTTCCGGATTTTTCAAAGGCATTTGAGGTTGCTTGTGATGTGTCTGATGTGGGTATAGGAGGAGTGCTTAGTCAAAAAGGGCACCCTGTCGCTTTCTTTAGCGAAAAGCTGAATGAAGTGAAACAAAAGTATTCCTATGATAAGAATTCTATGTAGTGCGCCATTGGCGACATTATTTCTTACCACAGGAGTTCGTCTTATTCTCTGATCATTAGGCTTTGCGCTATCTCAACTCGCAAAAGAAGTTGAACATGCCAAGTGGGTCCAATTTCTTTAGAAGTATAGTTTTGTGTTGAAGCACAAGGCCGGGGTTGAGAATAAACCCGCCGATGCGTTGAGTCGTAGGGTTGCATTACTCCAATCCATGAACGTTAAAGTCACTGGGTTTAAACGATTAAAGGAAGATTATCCTAGTTGCCCAGATTTTGAAGAGGTGTATGCATCCTTGTTAGATGGTCAATCTAGGAGTAGTAGTGAATTTGTTGTGGCCAGTGAGTTTTTGTTTAGAAGCGATAGATTGTGTATACTCCGTATGTCTCTCCGTGACTTTATCATTTGTGAGCTTCATGCTGGAGGGATAGCCGGTTATTTTGGGCATGACAAGACTATTGCCTTTGTTGAGGAGTATTTTTATTGGCCAAGTCTCAAGTGAGACGTGGCGAACATTATAGGGTAATGTAGGACTTGTCAACTAGCAAAGCAGAGGAAGCAAAACACCGGTTTATATACACATTTGTCAATCCCACACACCCCATGGGTTGATATTAGCATGAATTTCATGCTTGGGCTCCCTAAGACGATTAAAAAGCATGATTCTATTTTTGTATTCGTGGACTGTTTTTCAAAAATGGCTCACTTCCTCCTATGTTCTAAAACGTCTGATGCCACTAGTGTGGCTAAATATTCTTTGGGGAGGTAGTTCGTTTACATGATTTGCTGAAGACCATTGTGTCAAAGCGAGATGTGCAGTTTATGAGTTATTTTTGGAAAACTCTATGGTACATGATGGGAACTAAGTTGCAGTTCTCTTCGGCATACTATCAAAGCTTAGGGAATCTACTACGATGTTTGGTGGGAGACCATATTAAGACCTGGGATGCGGTTTTGCCCGTAGTTGAGTTTGCATACAACAATTCCATCAATAGGTCCACAAGAATGAGTCCATTTAAGATAGTATTTGGGTACAAGCCTAGAACGCCTATAGATTTCATACACATGTCTGCCTCACATAGGCCATCTAAGTCCTTAGAAGCATTTGCACGGCATATTCATGACTTGTATAGCAAGATCAAGAGGCGCATTAATGCTACTAATCAACATTATAAAATCTCTGCAGATTCACATCGTAGGTTTAAGGAGTTTCATGTGGGTGACTACATTATGGCCTGCGTTAGGCCCGAACGATTCCCACAGGGAACCGTGAGGAAATTGCATGCCCGCACTGTAGGTCCATATAAAATTTTGACAAGAGTGGACCCTAATGCGTATGTGGTGGATCTTCTATCTGACATGGGCATTAGTGCAACATTCAACGTGGAGGACCTTATGCCTTGTGACGGACCCAAACCTCCATTTTCTAGCCCGCCTGCAAACCTTTCTCCTACCCTAGATGATGGTGTCCTTGACCCCGTCCTTAGCCCATGGCCTTTACCAGACCCTACTTCTCACCCATTGCCTTCTCTTCCATCACTACTTGGACGGAAAGATGAGATCGAGGATGTTCTGGACCACCAAGAGGTCTCTACTCACTATGGAGGATATCAAAATACCTCGTGACGTGGAAGAATGGGTCGAAGTCAAACAACACCTGGATTACAGAGGCAGAGTTCTAGCGCATTGATCCCGACCTCCTCGAGCATTACCACAACTTTATTTCGCTAGTGGCGATGTTTCTTAGCCGAGGAGAATTGATGGGGGCATCAAAGGACCTACTCGGCTGTACCAAAGACGAAGGCGACCACACCTATTAGCGCAACTATCTTTGTGGATGGAAGACAAGTTCCAGATGAGGCCCACCAGGCTACTTTGAAGACCCCACATGAATTAGACATGCATCAGGAAGACCCCACTTAGGGATGATGCATGTGGGCTACTTATGAAACAGTTTTACTTATAAGATTTTTATTTTGTGTTGATCCGACTATTAGACCTCGTTGGCAAGCCATCGCACCACCAGATCTTCCAGATTTAGGCCCCTTGGACCCTGATCTTCTTTTATTTATGTTGTTTGTTATTTTTAGGATTTATTTGACGGTTTAGATTGATGGTAAGCGTTTTAGTTTGCTTATTTTGGATGATGGGCCATGTCAATTAAGTGAGTGGCGTATTTGTAATTTTTTTTTGAAGTTTTAATATAAAAGCAAAGGGGGGTGGACGTCCAACCCTAATGGGAGCTTCAGAAAAGAAAAGTAAAAAAGTCCTTGTGTTGAAAGGGTAGAGAAACCCTCCATTCCAATTGAATTGTGGAAGGATAGAGACTTACTTGGTGATGGATTCCTCTAATGTGTACTATTCTCCTTTCTCTTCTCCACCAAGGTACTCCACTTCTTCTATTTTTTCTTCTTTTCATTCCCTTACTACTCTTCTAAACCCATCAAAACCCAATTTAATCCACCTCATTTCTCTTTTCCCCCACCCATCCACACGTGGACCCGCACGCACGTGCGTTTGTACGAGCTGCCACGTGTGGGGCCCTTTTAGTACTTTCCCCTCCCAAACCCTACCTAATCCCTAGATCCCTTAATCCCTAATTCCCAAAAAAATCCCAAATCTCAATCCGTAAATCCCAAAACCCTAATGAAAATTTATTTGTTTTTTATTTGTTTTTGTAAATCCCTTTACCAAACCTAATTTTATTGGCGTCATTGTCTTTTCACATAGTTGTTGCACTACCCACGCTAGATTGGAAGTCCCTACTTCTATGTGGGTCACTCTCATAATATTTTATATTTTCGTACACCGCGTATGTGATAGCCTAGGCCCTTTGTGTTACAAATCTAAATTTTCTGAATCTATTATGTGGATATGTTTGGTTTTACATGCTGAATGCTGAAATTAATGCGTAATTGATCTTACATCTTGCATCCTAAGTTAGTTTCCACTCGTCGAATGGGGCATATCTTTGTAATCACACCCATCGCACAATTTCTAACCATCTATGTATGGGTGGGCATGCAAGTGTACGAATGGTTTCGAAAGAAGGTTTTGAAAGCCATGCAAATACCCCTCCAGCCCCAAAAATTTTGTCAGTTCGATTCTCCCTATCCATACTACCATTTTAAAAAGAGGCTTCTAGGATTTGATTGGCCCTGTGAAAGGATCTTCTCGCTAAAATTCATGGGCACTAGAGCCCAAATAAAGAAGTCAAGATTCCCTCATTTCACGTCCACACAGTTGTGGAGCTTGAATTACTTTTTTTTCATTTAAAGAAAAAGAGAGGTGTGTATCCAACTTTTAATCTAAATTAATTGTTTTTATTTTATTTTAATTGATTAAATGATTGATTTTAATTTTGACATTTTTTTTTTCATTTTTTCCTCTTTAGCAAGTTATTTCCACGTAACTTCGTAGAACTCGATACTATGTTCTTATTGTTTTGTTGATCTTTGATACTTTCATTTAGACATTAGCTAAGGTAATTTTCTTAGAAACTTGTTGATGTGATTGATTTAGCTGCATATAACTTGTTTCGAAGTCCGAACACGCTTTTACATGAAAAATGAAAATTTTTTCCTATAACTTCTCTTTTTTTGTTATTTTTATATTTATAATTATTATTTATCATATTTTTGAAAGATAAATATTTAAATAAATAATATATATATATCATAATTTTCTATTATTTTAATTTAAAAATAGAAGCATAATTAGCATGGTGTTCCATAAAGGCCATCACGGGGCAATAAAGGTTAAGGGTAACAGCAGCAATTGTTACACATTACGGAGTCATAAAGGCCGTAACGGCCGTTACGGTAAAACTGACCTATAAAAACCGTTGAAGCCCCTATAATGGTCCGTTACGCCCCTGTAAAGGTCGTAACCATTGTTTGAAGTATCTCCAATATTATCGAAATATCTCTGATATTGTAACACCCCGGATTTTTTGCCAACTTGGAGATAGACGTCCTTAGGCAATGAGTCAATCATGATACCTTAATTGACTTCTCAGAACTCAATCCTAAAGCCTCAAATCCCCTTTCAACCCATTTCTTTTAAAATCTCACCTTTCACCACCTCGTTCTTCAGATTTTTCTAAGTACTTTCGCATTAGACACAAATCCTAAAGTTTAAATGATGAAGAACAATACTTAAACTAAAACTTACTGTAAATAGTAAATATATAAATAAAATGGGCTTTTGACCATTAACCTTATGGAATCTCACAAAACGAATAGGTTATTTGGAAAGATCAGCCTCTCCTGCCCTAGGACCTTATTCTGTCGTAAATAGGGCATAATTTAGTTAAGTACTAAACCGAGTAATCAGTAGAATTAGCTTGAACCACTTTAAATACGATCTGTAAGACCCAAAACGAGTAGAACCGTTAACGCTACATTACCTAAAAACTTAGGATACATCTCGAAACCCGGTTACTCTCGGGAGCACGCCGAAACTCCGTATCGGACCTGAACCACGCGTCGAAAGTCCGACTACCCCGAAACTATATGGTTACGACTGCCTTGCTGGACTTGACAACCACCTCAGAAATCAAGTCCTAATAGTACCCAGAAACGCACAACTTGAGTCCGGAGCGAAGTGTGTGAGAAACGCGAATATATTTAGGAAATGAACTGAAACTTAAGTAAATTGAGTCGGTTCGCTTGCAGGCCGAATCTAAGGATTCTAACCATCGGAATCTGACCCAATTACACCCTCGGATCAGGGGAAATTTCCAACACGTGTCAGAGTACTTGTACCCTGATCGAGTACCGATGACCGTTGAACTGAAATGGATCCGCCGCGGTCGATCCCCAAATCCGATCGAACCGTAAACTTAGCCTAACCTAGATCCAATGTCAGGGAGCTTAAGTCCAACCGCATGTAGAAAAGGGGCCTCTAGAACAGCTCCGTTAAGCCAAAACAGTTAGGTTTTGGCTATAACCTAAATATACCATGACCCTGGGGCCATTGAGGTCGATTTTGGGCTTATATAAGGACCTTAAACCCTCTCTCTCCATTCACATACGAATTTCTAAACCCTAGAGAGAGAAGAAAGAGAAGGAAAGAGAGGGAAAGTGAGAGGCAGAGTTAGGGTTTGTTCTCGGGATTCAATCCCGCCGTTCCACGTGCTTAGCTACCGCTACCGTATTGCTATTCCGACGATTCTAATTCCGTTTTCGGGTAAGAAATCCTAACCCTAATCTGTTTTAGGGATTCAGATAGTGTCTGTGATGAAATAGCTAACCTATTTCATACTATAGGTTGTCGTTGTGCCATAGATGAAGGCGGAGTGTTCAAACTGAATCTGTTACGAGTTTACCGGCAAAAGGTGCGGATTATAAACATTTAGGTTATGGTTTTCAAGGCTTTCAATGCCAGTTAATGATTTATAACTGACGTGGGTGCCATTTCACATGCTAAATGCGATGCCTAATTCGCTTTACGGTTATATATGAACTATGTTGAATATAGGCTATTCCATGTGTAGATTGAAATGATTGGATATGTCGGGAATTTGGTTTTGTGCTTGGCATGATTATTCACCGTGAACATGTGATTATTGAATACGTGACAACTCCTAATGAAAGGATTTGCCCTAATACATGTTATGACCAACATACGTCATGTATGTTATAGTGTGTAGTCTAAGTGTTTGTTGAAATGACTGAATGAATATGGATTCATGATTTGTGCCTGCCATGTGTATGGAATGTAAGAACATGATTGATGTGTATTAGACAACTCGGTGAAAGGATTTGCCCTATTATATGTTGAAATTAACATACGTCATGTATGTCGGTTATGTGTAGCCTAAGTGTTTGGCAAAATGCCTGAATGAGTTGTTGCTAGATGAACTGTAGTTAATAAGGTATTTGAGATAGGATTCTCAACCACCTTAGCTATCTACATAAATTCCCTCAAGTAGCTGTAAATCTATATGGTGTGTTTGAGTAGAATATGTATATGTAACACGGCATGTTATATATGTTTCATTGTATTTTCAAATGCTATCCATAGTTGCAATGGTTGTTAAGTGTTGTATGATTACCATATGTACATATTTCTTACATCCTAATGTGTTTGGGACTACGACGTAGTCCAGGCAATCGGTAACAATTTCTGTTTAAGTGGTCGAGCTAGTCTCACCACAGTTGATGCGTTCGATGAATCCGGGTCGTACGATGATTGTCGACAGTGGTTACGCTCCATGTCGATTAATTCAGCGTACGCTCGTACCAATCGAACTTGTCAAGTAACCCGATTAACCCGATGTATGTTCACCATGTATGGACGCCATTGCTTGAACCTAAGTTACCAAACTCACCAGTGAAAATCCCGTTTAAACCTTGGTACTTCGATCCGCTAAGACTCATGAGCCAGGCATGGTGGTATGGGACATCGTGGTCGGGAGTTGTCGGCCTACGCCGAGGTAACGAGCCCACCCGTAGTGACTAATGAGCAACACCGCCTCGTGAGCCGAATACGATGATATGGGACACTGTATTTGAGCTGTCGGCCTATACTGATCAGGTGACGAGCCCTTTGTAGTGACCTAGAACCGCAACATCGTATGAGATTTGCTAGGACTGACGACCCTAGAATGGATCATTGTTTGGGAATTGATATAAGAGAGGTACCTTAGCTTCCCAACACTGTTGTATGAATCAATCTAATTAAGTATTGGCTAACATGAGCATGTACTGCACTGCATGTGCTTTGGCGAGGAAGAGCACTTTCGGGAGGTTGCAATATGCGCCGTAAGATGAAGACGCTGAGGGAGTGTAGGCGAGGGCATGCATCATTAATACATATCATGTTTGCATTAATCAGAGTACTTGGGGATGCTTAATTGTATTGTTTTATCATTACTACTTGATTGAATTGATAACATGTTAACCTTTGCCTTATAGTTCCACTGAGTTGATCATTCACTCCCACGTTACGGGACGGTTTTTTAAACACCAACCAGACCCTGTTTTAGTTTCAGATGATAGCGATGCTTACGAAGTGGAGCCAGACTTTTATGATGATGAGGAGGGTTTCTCC
This sequence comes from Magnolia changhungtana, assembly GCA_030180095.1. NCBI lineage: Eukaryota > Viridiplantae > Streptophyta > Magnoliopsida > Magnoliales > Magnoliaceae > Magnolia > Magnolia changhungtana. The sequence goes on from JASAUF010000652.1 coordinate 8,713,608, forward strand.
TATATGCAGCTATCAGGCAGGTCTATGTAGACCATGTGCTGATCGACGGGGTTATAGGGTTGCTGATTAGATGCCATTACACTTGTTATTTTACACTTTTGGAACACCAATGTATATTCATTTTGTTCATTTTTGGAGTATACATGTATATATTTAACCTGGTAACATGTTCACACTCTGGAGACTTACAACAGTTTATATATTTTATATATCTATCACAATCTTCCGCTTGCATAATTTAACTGTCTCTGGAGTATGATATGTTGATTTGGTATAATCCAACTCATGTTTAATGCACTAATACGAACAACATTCAATCATCATTATCTATGTTGTATAAGTGATGCGTTGGAACTCGGGAGCTGAGCTTCTGCTCGACCCCCGATTTTCAGGGCATTACAGATATTATTGTTATCTCTAGCTTGGCGATACCGATAACACTGATTGTGATACCAATAACACCGATGGTATTAGAAATTTTAGGCATTAGCAATGTATCGCTAAGTCTCGCCAACATATCAATATTGCCAATATTTTCAATTGTGTAAATTCCAGGGGTCACTTGTATTGCTAATGTATTGACATCGCCAATGGATCACCACTATTTTCGACTGTGTAAATTCTAGGTGACGCTTGTATCACAAGTGTATTGGCGACATTTCAATAATATCGCCAATGTAGAGATATCACAAAAAGTTTGTTTATTTTAAAAAACATCTATTTCAAATTTTTTAATGAGCACATTGGTATATGTAGTTTTCAATTTGTCGTTGTTAATATTAATAATATCTCAATATTATCGTTGTTGCAACATGCGTGATATCAAGACCACAATCTTTTGTTTCCTAACTAGTTGTTGCTGAATTCTTCGCAAAACATCGTGACTTGTCGATATTATACAATATCAATGGATGTTTAGATGGAAGGTTGGATGGATGATTAGATAGTTAGATGGGATCATTAGACTGTTCCTTGCGATGACACATGCTTTTAAGCCCCCATTAAATGGAAACTTATAGTGTATACATACCTTTTGCAAATTTTTTTTATTCCTAAATATGAAAATGTGTATTTTCTCATGAAGTTTCACTAAAAATTCCACCGTTTTTCTCATATTTTCCCGCTTTTCCGGTTATTAGTGATATTATCAGCGGTATCGATATTGTTTTCGTATCCCCAACTAGCAAAACTTGTAGCGATACCTATAATTTGAACATTGGCCGTAACAAACCCATAACGGTCCATTATGGGACCGATATAGGTTCTTCGGGTTTTTTATAAACAGACACAGAGAGAGAGACCGTAAAGGCCGTTACAAGGGTCAGAACAGCCGCTACAACCTGTATCGTAAAGGTAACGGGGGTAGCCGTTATGACCACCGTTACCGTTACAGAATACCTTGATCATTAGGCTTACTCTACATGTTATAAAGGGCTGAACGCTATGCTATATGTTACACACTATTTAAAACACTAGGTACGCTATTCTTATCAGCAAAAATGCCTTAGGGATAGGCATTTAGGTGCCCTTTTCCTACATTTTTAATTTGAAAGTGGGCTAAATGCCTTAAAGAGTGGCATTTTGGAGTATTTATCTAGATCATTCATTTGGAAAGTGCGAAAAAAGCCTCAAAGATAGGCATCTAATTGCCATTATAAATACTTGGACAAAATGCCTCAAGCATTGGCATTTTGGTGCCCTTACCCAGACTATTCGCTTGGAAAGTGAGCAAAATGCCTCAGGATAGGCACTTAGGTGCCCTTTGATTTTGTTAGAGTAGAGGATATCAATATACAGCTATATCAACATGGACTGTGGGCACAATGCCCCAGCTATAGGTAATTAGGTGCCCTTGATGTTTATCTTAAAAAGTGGGCAAAATGCCTCTAGTATTGCCATTTCCATACCCTCAACGAGAATTTTACCTTGAAAAGAGAGCAAAATGCCTCAAGGATTGGCATTTTGGTGCGGATTTTTTTTTTCTAGGAAAGGGTAAAATGGCTCATGGATCGGCATTTTGGTGACCCCAATGAGATTCTAACTTGAAAAAGTGGGTAAAATGCCTCAGGATAGACATTTTGGAACTTTTATCAAAAAAATTGTGTGAAAAATGGGCATAGTGCCTGAAGGATTGGCATTTTGGTGCCTCTACCCAGATTTTTTAAGTTGAAAAGTGGAGGGGAAAAAGCCTCAAGGATAGGCATCTATGAGCCCTGAAAAGTGGGCCTCCAAATCAAGTCATGATCACCATACAAAGGTGCCACATATGAATATAGAAATAGAGACGTTTTGTTCTGCACTTCATGAGTCATGATCACCATACAAAGGTGCCACCACATACGAATATAGAAATAGAGACGTTTTGTTCTGCACTTCATGAGTCATGATCATCATACAAAGGTGCCACATATGAATATAGAAATAGAGAAGTTTTGTTCTGCACTTCATGGAACCCAATGAAGAATCACGTCAGTGCAGCATTATCTGATCCACAAGAAATTTTGAGCAATTAAGATCATAAAATAGTTCAAATGTATGTAAAAAGAGTTAGACAACCTACCTCTACTCCAAGCCGAGTCACAAATGCTACTTCTCTTGCAATGGACATTGTAATCTACAAATGTAACATTGTATCATGATTAATACAAAAGTTCAGGAAAAACAGGCAGCAAGAACATTCTGTTGTGATTATGATAAGTTAGTCAATAAGCAAACTTTGAGCCAATGTATTGTGATTAACACATAGTTTCAGGAAAAACATGCAGCAAGAAGAATTTGTCATAAATCTTTATAGGTTCTTCAATAACCAAGGTTTGAGCTTACAAATCTCTTTATCATGCTAGTGAAAATTTGATGTATCCTTCAATCCAATATCCTCGTAAACAATTACACAATAAAATGAAGGAAAATATATTATAAGGCCTGAAACTCATCTGTACATCTGTTAAAATAGTGACACCAAAATCACTATGGGTTTAGCCACCTTTTAAGCCCATATGACCCATGTTTCACATGGTAACAAGGCCCAATTGTTAGTGGACCCTTGGAAGGGTATTTTTGACATTTTCATCATGAAAGGGGGCTTTTAGGGTAAGTTGCGTTGGGGCTAGGAGAGTGTTACGAATTTTGGAGAGAAAAAGAGGGGTTTTCTCTTGCACAAGAAGGAGAGTTTCAAGAAGGGAGTTTTCTTCTTGAAGGCTTGATTCAAGGCTCCAAGGTTTTCCAAGATGTGCCCCAAAGTTTTCTTCTCAAGGTACATGAGGTGAGAAATTTTATTGCTAGCATTGCAATGGTGGAGGGTTTGTCTTTTTAAGCATCGAATCGATGGGTTTTTTGTTGCATTATTGAAGAAGGTACTCTATTCCTTGATCTTTGTAATCTCTCCTTGTTATAGTGAATTTTCTTTGCCAAATTGCCTGTGGATGTAGCCCAAGAAGTGAATCACGTATATCTCGTGTTCTTGTGTGGTTGTGATTTTGTTTTTTTCTCTAGTATCTTCTTTCTATTTATTGCACACGATCCTTGCATATTCCGTGTACCATTAGAATCAAAGGGGTGTTTTGATTTTGGTGGTGTGTTGCTTGGGCAGTGGTTTTAGTAGCATCAAGTGGTCGGCCGTGGTTTTAATCACTTCAATATCCAATATCCATGTCCCCAATACTATTGTAGTGCTTATTAAAGCTGATTAATATGGACCATGTGTACATGTTGCCCACTTAATCCTCTGGTTCTATCCTTAAAACTCCTCTCCTTTGTGCAAATTTTATATTCTTTGGGGCTTATATTGTAAATTGTATAAAGCGATGGTATTTTCAGTATTTTGGTTTTGTAACTTAAGGGCATAAAAACGGGGTGTGGGGGGGCAACCATAACCTCTTCCCCCCCGGCAAAAAATTTGTTGCATTAGTTATTTGAGATTATTAAACTGTACGATATAAAAGCATATGAGATGGATTTTTAACCAAAAGAAAGGACATTAAGGTAATTAAGTGAATCCCTGTAATCGACACCAAAGTTTACTACAATATGTCTTGACATATTGTTATTGGATAAGCCAAAACTAGCCATTGGATGGGGATCATGGTCAATGATCACAACTAGCATCTGATAAGATATACAGTTGATAGTGATTCCTTGAAGATCTTCAAGACTGGAAGGTCCTAAACTTTCAATAAATAGCCCCATAGAGGAAAGCTCAAAGGAAAAGAGTTAAACAGCCAAAGGGTTGAAATATTCAAATTCTGACTGTTTTCTTAGGTATCCCCAATCCTAACAATCCACATCTTTTTTTCCTTTTTCTTTTCTTTTCTTTTCTTTTCTTCTTCTTTTTTTTTTTTTTCTGAAGGATGATGGAATTTTATTAAAGGCCTGCTCAAAATAGCGAAAACAAGGAAAGAATATAAAGAAAAAAAAAAAAAAAAAACAACCGCCAGAGCGCAACCCACAAACTACCAACTACAATTGGAAACTTTCCAACCGGGAGACCAATCCTTTAACTTGCTCCACAACCGCTTTCACTGGTCGAGAAGAATCTCAGAAACGTCTTCTATTCTTCTCACCCCAAATGGACCACCACACAGTGAGAAGTGTCAATAGCCAAGAAGATTGGTCTCTCTTACCCCAATACCTCCATGCTCGGTATAACCCAATCCACTCAAATGCCACAAGAACAGGATCCCACACTGATTGAGTGTAGGAGAAGAAAATAAATAAATGATAAATAGATTCAGCATCTTGCTTACACATATAACACATATTCAGGATAGGCAAAGATCTCTTTTGGAGAATTATCGATTGTCAATACCTTTCTTAAGTTGAAATAAAGAAATGAAAATGGCAAAAATGTTTCTGTGAATAAAACACTACTGAATCGAACGGATCCATACCCATCTTCTTGATAGAACAAGAAGTTGGGTATTGATCGAATCCTTCAAAGACTTTTTCCTTCCCACCAACCACATGAAAGCCGCGACCTTGGAGCAGAGCTCCATAAAACCATGAGTGGAAGGCATGGCCCCCTTGGGCCCTCAAAATCTTCAAACTGAATGAGCTTATAAAAGGACTTGACAGAGAATCTGATGTAGGACGGTCTAAACTAGAATGTATGTGTGAGCACAAAAATTATCTAGCAAAATAAACTAAGCAAATCAAACGAAATATTCAACATTCCACATCATAGTAAAGATAATAACAAAGGAAACATGCAATGGTTTAAGACCATCATCACAATCCTACAGTACCATATTCAAATCATGCGTGGATTGGATCCGGCGAGGCATGGGACCTCTCGATTTGCATGGTTTCAATCCAACAATCAATGCAACTTCTCTAGTCCAGGAAATCAAAGGATTTTTGGAATAGGGATGGCTAGAAAATCTGAGAGAGGGTTGGGATCAATTCTCAGATTTTCGGGGTAAGGAAACTAAGAATCTAATTGTAAACAGTAGCAATCAAATAATACTAGGCATAGAAAAAGAAGAAGAAGAAGGTTGGGGGGTTAAAAATAGAATTTAAAAGAAGAGAAGAGATTAGGGGAAGAGAAGAAACTACCACAGAGGGAGGGGAAGGAGGCACCAAATTTTCATTTTAAAAAAATCACCTGGTTTAGGGTAGAAAACATCCTATTTATAAAATTCGGATTAAAAAAATGACTAAACTACCCCTGTAACAAAAAAAAAATAAAAAAAATACATGTGTCCTCCTGATGTGGGGCCTTCAATTAATCCAGGGACACATGTAAGGTCTTCAAAATCCTCCTTGGTTGTGCCACGAACCATCATTAAGCCATAAAGATGTATTTGTCAGTCACCTTCGTCTTTGATAAACTTTGAAGGGTCTAATGTCCTCATCAGAATCAACCTGAACTATGAGCCGATCATACCATTGAACCCTCCCACCCCATAGGGTGAACATATTGCAACTGGGACAAAAGGGCAACGAACTTGTTCTTGCTCTCCGATAAGTTTCGCCTATAAAGTAGAGCCCAAACCATGAAAGAGCTTCAAGAAGAGAAACAATCCGCCACTTTAAGACCCTCTACAGGAGCAAGACAAGCCAAACTGTGGAAATCAATTTTCAATAGGGAGCCACCACACCATAAGTCTTCGCAAAGTCTAATTTTGGATCCATCCCCTACATAGAATGAAATCCCTAGCCAAAACACCTCTCTAGATGTCGCAACTGATTTCCAGATGTAAGAAAACCTATACAAGGAGGATTTCTTTGTTTCCAAACCACCTTCTCGAGTCCCATACTTGCTAACTATGATTTCCCACTAAATATTGCCTTCTTCCTTCCTAAACCACAATAGCCATTTTCCTAGAAGGGTCGAATTCATACCAGAAAGGCTCCTCAAACTTGCCCCACCTCAGGTCATTGGCCTGCACACTTCCTCACATTTCAACAAGTGAAGTTTATTGCTTTCTTTGGATACCTTCCATAAGAAATCCTGCACCTCATCAAGTTTTCTCGGACTGCTTGAGGGCATTTGAACAAGGACATAATATACGCTGGCATATTGGCAAAAGCTATTTTATGATAAGAGTTGACCGGTCACCTAAAGACAAATAATGGCTCTTCCACTTAAATAATTTACATTCTACCCTCTATATCACCTTATCTCATAGATGCTTGGCTAGCTTTCCCATTTACAATGGGAGCCACTAGTAAGTGGAGGGGAAAGACCCTGCTTTGCATCCAAAGGACGATGCTAGCTTCAAAACCTCACCTTTAGAAAGATGAATCCCCAACATTTCACTTTTCCCCACATTAATCTTCAACCCCGAGACCGCCTCAAAGCGCATAACCATTTTGCAAGTTATCGACCATAGAAGAATCAGCTTCACAAAAGATGATCGTGTCGTCGACGAGCTAAAGATGAGATATCATACTCCCCATATCGCCACCCTAAACCCTCTAATAAGATAGGTTTCTTGACCTTTGGCTAGCATATGGCTAAAAGCTTCCCCAACAACTAGGAATAAGTATGTGGAAAGCAGGTCCCCTTTTCTAAGACCCCTAGAAGGCTTAAAAACTCCTTTGGGGATCCACTTACAAGCATCAAGAAAGAGTGGCAACAAACACAAGCCTAAATCCACTTCCTCCACTTCTCTCTACATCCCATCCTGCCCAACATGATGTCTAAAAAAGCCCAGTCGACATGATCGTATGCCTTCTCGACATCAAGCTTGTTGATAATTAGGGGTGTACATTGAGTCGAACTGAGTCGAGCTGGCCTTAGCTCGACTCGGCTCGGCTCGGTCCTCAAGCCTGACTGGCCAGCTTGGCTCGGTTCGGTCAGCAGCTCGAGCCAGTTCGAGCCGAGTTCACCATTGCAGCATTTCCACAAACATCTGGACTGCACCTTCAAAATCCCTCTGTATGTGAAACAGAAGCAATGGTTTTACAGGTATTTTATCAAACACCTTCTAAGAAACATAAACACCAAGAAAAACCAAGAAAAAAAGCGTATTTGTTTCATGTACATACCTTCATTGCCACCAACCACACTTCGTTGAGTCATTTTATCAAACACTTGGTGAGCAACATCAATGGCAAAGTAACCGAGTCACCGAATTGGTTCGATCCAAGTTTGATTCGAGTTGGATTCGATCCGAATCGAGTTAAGCTGGGGCCTGCTCGAACTCGGCTCAAACTCATTTTCAAGCTCAAAAAATCAGCTCGACTCGGCTCAAACTCATTTTCAAGCTCAAAAAATCAGCTCGACTCGGCTCAAACTCAGCTTCGAACCGAGTCGAATCGAGCTTTTTCGAGTCGAGTCGAGCGAGCTAACCGAGCTAGCTCAGTTCGTGTACACCCCTACTGATAATACCAAACTTCTTCTCCTTGAAGCAAAAGTCTATGCACTCGTGAGCTATAACAACACTATCCAAAATTTAACAACCTTCCACAAAGGCCACTTGATTCGAGGAAATAACACTCTCCAAAACTTCTTTGAATCTCAAGGCAAGCACTTTAGCCACAATTTTGTACGGGCTTCATAGAAGACTTATCTAGTTAAAATCTTTCAATCCCTCCACCCCTTCTATCCTTGGGATTATAGCAATAAAAGAGGCTCCCAACTCTTGAGCTAATCGACCTCTTTCAAAGAACTTAACAAATTCCATAACATCTTCTTTCACCACATTCCAGAACTTTAGGGAAAATGCTAAGGGAAATCCATCGGGGCCAAGAGCTTTGTCACTACTGAAACTGTCCATAACGTTCTTAACTTTTGATATCGGCCTTTCCAACCACTCAGTTGTTTCTTTTAAGACGTTAAAGTGAAGGTAATCTAACCTTGGACGGACCCAATCCTCTTTAGACAGAAGCTTCTGATAATATTCCACTATAGCCGCACACACCTGATCCTTCTTCTCGATATGAGATCCATCCACAACCAAGGAGAAAATTCTGTTAGTTCAAAGCCTTGCCGATGTTATGTCGTGAAAAAACCTCATGTTCGTGTCTCCCTCTTTCAACCATAACTCCCGTGACCTTTGCCTCCATGTAAATTCCCCATTCTTGAAATACTTCTCATAATCTGTTGATAGAAAAGTCTGCTTTTCTAGATCTTCGGAAGTCAGCAAATCCTCGTCCTCCTTCAGATCTATAATATGAAGCTCATCCAATATACCAGCCAACTCAGCTTCTTTCGCCCCGAAAAAATCCCTATTCCAAGACTTAAGACTCTCCCTTGTCAATTTCAGCTTTTTATGTAATCAGGAGCCTGTTGACCCAGCCACATGAAAGGAACACCACCATTTTTCCGCCAAACCAGGAAAGCCATCTAACTCCATCCACACCAGCTCAAAGCTAAATGGTGGTCCGGCTCTCTGATTCTACGTGAAGAAGAATGGGTCATCTTCCTTGTTAAAGTTGATTAATATGGGTCATATGATCATACACTCCACCTACTCCTCTGATTTTATCCTTTAGTTCCTCTCTTTATGCATATTTTATATTCTTAGACTAAGGGGCTTATGTTGTAAATTGTATGAAGGAAGGAGTATTTTCGGTATTTTCATTTTATAACTTTTGAGGGGGTTTCCAACCCTAAACCCTCTTTCCTCTTTCTTTCCAATTCTTTTCATTCCTCTCTCTCTTCGCTTGCCTCTTCCTTTTCTCTTTTCTCACAAACTTTCATGGTATCAGAGCAGTAATCAATCAAACTCATTTTTTTTTTTCGACTTTCTTACTTTCTAAATATCTTTCTCCTCCCATTCCATTTCTCATTTTCACCCAGGGTTTCTTTTCTTTGGCGCCCTCTTGTATGGCCTGCCTGTGAGAGTGAGGTGATGTGTAGGTGATTGATATACATTCCGGTGTGCGATCGTGGAAGTGTTGGGAACGTCAAGCATATACCTTGTTAAAGCATGTGGCTGGAGTAATCATCGCTTTGGGAGCAGTGTAAGCAATGCTTCTCAAGTTCTTGTTTCTTTATTGTACCTGGTTTTAATGGAGATGATGAAAAGATAGGCCTAGTTACGTGAATCCATCCAACTTTTTAAGGGCGCAAAATTATCCTCTACTATGTTAAATGGAGCAAATTATCTCCAGTGGTACAAATCTATACAAGTTTTTGTGACAAAAAAGGGAAGGCTAAAATACTTTTCATGGAGAAATCGGATGAAAGCAAAAGTATGATGAATGAATTTAAATTTAAATTTAAATTTAAATTTTTAAAAAAAAAAAAATGCTTTAGATTACAACATGGTTGTGGAACAAAATGGAAAAATCTATGACTGCGAATGTTATTTTTTTATAAGGCAAAAGAGTTTGGGATACTCTATGGGAGATGCATTCATCAGAGAAAAACGTCTCTTATACCTATCAGTCGTTTGAAGAAATCTTTGCATTTCGACAAGGAGATAAATCTCTTGGTGAATATTTCTCAAAACTCGAAGGAATGTGGAAGAGTTGAATGTGTATCAAACAACAACATGAAAAGTTTCGTGTGGCTAAGTTCCTGTCTAGATTGAAACCAAAATATGAGCCAATGCATCAGCAAATTTTGAGTGGCAAAGATGTTCTATCATTAAATGAAGTAGGGGCCATATTGATTATAATGGAGATAGTGGCGTGGGGCACATCTTTAATTGCCAAATTTGAGATGAGAGAGAAAGAAAGAGATGAGGAAGGGGGAGGTTTGCCTTTGTGAGTTTGCCCTGTGATTGGGAAATCTAATTTCCGATTTTTTCTGGCAAGGAAAACTTATAGGGGGGTTGCATGGAAAACTAGTTTTACCCCATTTCCAAAAATATGTTTTCCACGCTCGTAAACAGTGGAAATGTAGTTTCCAGCAGAAAACTGTTTTCCACGAAACAGTTTCCTGCTTCCCAAACCGGCCTTTAGGGTTATTCTGCACTTCGAACACTAGGAAACATAATAAATATGGTGTTAGTTCAATTCTTCATTGAATATTGAAAATTGCCCAGACAAGGTAGATCAGCAGCAAGGCAGCGACTCCCCTAACATGAAAGTGAATATGTGTAATTCACATACATGCAGCAACTCAAAAAGATGATATAGCAATTCCCTCTCTAAAAAATATAGAAGATGGAAGTTGGTGCACCAATATCCACCATAAAAAGCCCAAGATATCTATTATCAGGAAAGATGTTGTGTAAATTTGCATTGGTTGAAAAGAGGGTGGCTGAAACTAAATCTAAAGCACTTAAAAAGTCAAATATCATAGTGGTACTTTTTAAAATATATGACATCCCAAAATTAGTCTTAAATTTCAGTAGAACATTCCAACAACTAAAGATCTTCAAGATCCTTCCTAAAATGAACTAAATCCTAATCAGAACCTACTAAAATTAAACTAGGACATCTAGCTCCATAAACAAGTTCCCATAGAGAACTTTGATTAGCTTTGTAATAAATTGTCTTAACCCGAAAACCAACCAAACCATAGTTAATTTCCAAACTAGGGCAATCAAACCACCTGAGGCAACCATTGGGGAGGGATTACTTGACCTTTTAGGACCCTTTTTTATCCTCTTCTTGATTAGCTTTCTAATAAAATTGTCTTAACCCAAAAACCAACCAAACCATAGTTAATTTCCAAACTAAGGCAGTCAAATCACCTGAGGCAACCATTGGGGAGGGATTAGTTGACCTTTTAGGACCCTTTTTTATCCTCTTCTTGGGTCATGGAAGGGACCTTCTGTTGGGGTTGTCAGCTCCCATTGGTCGGGCTGATTTCAGGGCTGCACCACCATCTACCGGGATTTTAGATCGTTGATTTCAATAAGTACATCTTGGAGAAAATCAACCAAGTTTAATAATCTATTTTTGGTTGTAGAGAATGAAATACTACTGCTAAAAGAACAAAATTAGGTTCATCAAGGATAAGATGCAAGTGACTAATATCAAGTAATGAAGCATTTCTTATAAATTGGCCATTAGCCTTACAAAGGCTATTAACGGGAGTTCAGCTCTCAATCCAACTCTTGCCATGCCTACCAGTGTCACACACATTAACGCATGGTGTGAAGTGAAGCAGCAACAGATTCAGGTGCGGGATCAGGGAAGCGTCTGTTTCAAAACATTAGCAAGTATAAACATCTAGGATGGGAGAGCAGGAGCGTGATTTGAAGCAGGAGCACCTGGTTAGAAGGATCATGCAACCAAGGATACAATTATGCAATATTTGTCATTCAGTCATTTACTAGGCAAGATCTGACGTTAAAGCATCATGGCCCAAAAAATGAGGCTAATCAGGTCACCAGGCAGGCCACAAAAATGCAAAGAATGTGGAATTGTCTGTGGTTTTTCTCTGACCTTTCATTCATTCAATACATGTATCCCCCATCAAATCCCACACCCTCACCAAAACAAACACCTCCGCCACCCCCCCCCCCGGGGTTATGAACAGCCCAGATTTGCAGGTAGCCTGCACAATTTTCAATGTTCTTAATTGAGAAACATAGATTCCAACATGCCACATACATGCATAGCCACAAAGATGAAACAAGTGTCTGATGTTCTTTCCGACAATTTGATCCACAAGATTATTGAACAGATCAAAATAGACTTACAAACTCATATTACTAGTTTCCCCATTCCCACCTTCGGATCAATATTTTGTGCATGGTCTCCTGCAAGTGCTTCCCCACTTACTTTCAGCAACACTCGACGCCATTTATATGATGGCTTGGACATGGCAGCTTCATCAGTTTTCAACTCAAAGGGCATCATGGTTGATGCTTGAGTTCTGTTTATAATCATGAAGTTAACAAATGAAAGCAAACTTTTAAAAATAAAATTTAAAAAAAAAAGTTTATTATTGTAAATTTGTAAACCTATTATGCTTTTCCAATTAAAGTAATCGACAAAATGTACATGCTAGTAGGCCACGAATGGTTGTAGAAGAGAAAATGTCCAAGAAATTGGATCCTAATGAAGCACAGTATCAAGATGCCTACGCCATAACATCAAAGGCAAATCACAGCCAAGGAATTATATGGCCACGAAGCATCAGGATGTGTCTTGAAGCACCAACACGTGCAAAAGTGCAGCCCATGGTTTGCAATCAACACCTGCAGCAGATTGATCCAGGTACTAGACATCCTGATCCATTTCAAATAAAATTCATGGGTATATCCTGCTGGGATGTCCCAATACAGAAGGCCCACGATTCTTTTTCACAACAATTTGACTATTCGAAGGAAATTGTAACAAATTCAGCAAGAAACTGTAATTCCAGCAATGCCCAATTTTCAGCACCAGTATATTAGTTCCCGAGACCAATGCTCACAGAATTCTGGAATTATTCCCAATTTTCAGCAGCTATAATTTTGTTGTGGCACTTAAACACCAAATCCCAGAGAGTTGCAATAAATTCCAGTATTTAATCAAACTTCTACAGCAACTACATATGAAGTCCAGGAGAGCAGATTCATGCCTCCCACGATCCATTTTCCGTGCCTCCATTTCATCATATTTGTGGCACACATGGATCAGATCAAACCATCCATTTCATGCTTCCAATAGTGATCGACTCATGGTCCAAAAATCAGTGTTTAGATGGTTATAGCACTTGGTGGCAATTGGCATACAAATGAACACAAAAAGACAAAAACCAGCAACGGCTTCTGTTAAGTGAAAAAAAAAAAACCATTTATGCATGGTTAAGATAGTATCACCAAATGAAATTTTAATGTTCTATTGACGTATGAATCCGGTGTATGGTTCAGACCTTCATACAAAGGTGCCACTTGTCTGGTACACAATCTGGAGGCATGAAAATGCTGGGCCTCAGAGGTAGCCAATCTGTTCTTGAAGTCCAGAACTAAAAATAAACAAAAACATTTACCAGATTCCCATGCATGCATACAAGAGGGAGAGACAACAACAAATTTAACACCTTGGGCTTCACTACCACAAAATCCCAAATGACTCACAATTTGTACAGAAAGATAAATAAATCTCTCAGATGAAGAAAATTAGTGTGAAGATTTTGAAGAGGATGTGCTGCCAAATCTCTTCAACCTCATTATTGAAGGAAATAATAAAGAGGTAGAAGGAAGATGGAATTAGTGAAACTGAATTCTCAGGAAATTCGTCCAGCGTCGGTCTTATTGGTCAGAGATGAAATTGATATCCACAGGAGAGATGTTGGGGTAGGAAGGATGAGATGTCAAAAGGCTTCCAGTCAACTGTTGAACTAGCTAAATCAGAAGAACCCGGAGAAATAGTTGTGGCTGTCGAAACTCCTTGTCATTATAGTGATTCAAGGAAACCTTAAGATTCAACCAAGGCCTTATTGCACCAGAGCAGTGACTCGAAAAAACAAAAAAATGTGAGATCTTACTCAGGCAGTCAGATGTTGGAATTGAGCTTGCTACGCCGGGTTTCCAATTGGCCATGACAGGCCTCACTATTCTCTTTTCCCCTCCTTAGCCAGGGTTGCCTCGAACCTATCCACGTCAGTTGCTAGTTGTTTCTCTGACAAAGGGTCTGGGGTGTGGTGCCCTCCTTGCAAGAGGCCTTTTGTCTGAGCTGGAGCCAGAGCTGGGAGAATTTCTGGACCTTCTGAAGCTTCTTGGGGGAATTCGGCCTTCTCCGGGTGCAATGAGACTCTCTATCCTGGTCGCCATCTTCCTTGTGTTGCTTTTGACGCTCCTAAGGGCTCTGGCCTCTGCTTTGACTCCTGCTTTCCCCTCCTTTGTTTGGTCATATGGAGCTCTGCCAAAAGTGGCTGCTTTTGTTTGGCTTCTTGCGGGGGGGATTCCTCACCATGTACAACCAGCAACACCGCGGAATGGTGCTCCCCAACGTCTATTTACTCTATCTGGGCAATGCAGAATCCATAAATCACCTTTTCATCACTGCCCCTTAGCTTGGGGGCGAGGTCCTCCATTTTCACCAGATTTCGCACTTCCTGGGCCATGCCTAATAGGGTTGTTGACTTACCGTTCGTTCGTGTGGCACAGAGGTGGTGTCAGAAAAGATCTCAAGGCTATCTGGCATTTGGCTATTTTGGCAGTTCTCTGGGCAATTTGGAAAGAAAGGAACAGTCGTTGAATCCAGGGTCTTTCCTCTCCTTGCTCCAAGGTAGTGGATTTGATTCTCCATGATGTAGCGGACTGCTCGCTTTGTCTTCAGATCTCTGATCACTGTACGTTTCTTCCTTCCTTGGATTGTAACGGCATGGCTCTTTCTGGTCAGTCGGGAGTTGTATAGTCTAACTTGAGTTGAATAGCTGATTAGGTCTGGGTTTGTTTTGTTTCTCTGTTTTCTCCCTTCTGTTTTTGTTTTGTGTTGTATAGCTGGTTAGATCTTTGTTTGTTTTGTTCTTTTGTTTTCTTTCCTTTCTGTTTTTGTCTTGTTTTGTTCCTTTTGGGTTGCCTTTGGCTCCTTTTATTAAAGTTCAATCTTCAAAAAAAATGATAGGCTGGTTGATGGCGTGAGATTCCTCTTCCATTCATTAGATGATTGGGATGGCATACATGTTAGCAGAAGTATCCTAAAGAGGAAAAGAGAAATCCAGAACTTGTCATGTTCAGTGAATAATGAAAAGGAAATGACATGCTTAAAGTGACCAGGTTGCTGGTTAGGAAACAAAATTAGCTTGAAATGAAGAATCAAATATCCTCTCATGGAATATAAGAGGTGTTGAAGCAGGTAAGAAGAGATTGGCGGTGAAGCAGTTTGTTCCTTACTTGCAGGATCCTTCTTACTTGGTGCTTAGAATCACTCTTTGCACTCTTGCTTCTACTCCTACTTCCAACCTAATTTGATGGGGACATCATGTGCACACACGCACGCACACCACCCCCCCTATGCACGTACGTACGCAGAAGGAGAGCCCCACCATCGATCTAGCTCGATGACAACGTCCAGGGAGGGCCTCCTAGCTAGAAGAAGAAATTTTGGTTCAGAAGGGTGGGCCCGATAGTCAAGAAAAACCCATCATGGGATCTCATGATCGTGGCCCACTCGTCGGATTGATTTCATATTTTAAGTTTTGCTTATTGTTATTATTTAGAACATCGTGAACGCTTTAGATTTCTTTGTTTGGTTTTTTTATTTAGTTTACTTCATTGCTAAGTAATAGGTTGCATATATGGTACGAGTTTTTGGGGTATAGGGTTTTCCCTATAAATAGGCACCCCTTTTAGTTCTTTTCATTCATTCAAGTTTAATAAAAAAAATTCATGCTTTATTTTTCTACTCTCTTCGTGAGTTGTGGAAGAATTCAAAAGTGGGTGCGAAGTCGTCCCTTTTCGAAGAGCTAACTACCGTGGTGCGAAGCCACATCAATCCCGATTCACCCCATCGTCCATCATCTCTTTTTTTTTTCCATCTTCTACCACCATCCGTGCTTCGAATTCGTCCTTTGTTGCATCAGTTTTCTTCATTACAGCAGGTTTCCAGATTTCAGCCTGCAGGAGGGTTGAAACTTTGGCGGAGCACCGCGCACAAGCCATAGCTCGAATCGACCCGAAACTTCGGGATTTTAGAGCATACCCCTGGCCGACCAGGGTCAAGGAGAGCTTTTCCGCCATCCACGCCCCCTCACACGTGTGGCCAAATACCCGCGCACGTGCTAGTGCCCCAGGCCCGCTGTCCACATGCGGGATCGTCTTTTGGCTCAGGTTTTTATCCTCTCATAGCTGTTTTTCATGAATCCTAGCCCTAGATTACGTTTTCCCTAAGTTATTTGTCTATTTTCTCACCCTAGGGTTCCTTGAATTGAGATTGGAGAATCCCTTGGATTAGGGATTGATTCTTATGCATGTGTGGTTGATTTCTATTTCTCTTTAAGCATCGTTTGACTTATAAATTTTATTGGCCCAGTCCTAGGCTGTGTAGGCCTGGACCCGCATAGATTCCCCTTTAATTGAATGTTTGGATTTTCATGTGGGATGTGGAATTTGTGTGGTTGTTTTTGAATTGGTATGATCTAAGCCTGAAATCTTGCATATCATATTTAAATTCATGTCCTGCATCATAATTATACCCAATGTTCCAAATATCGGTATCATGTTACGTATCGCACCCTTGGGATACAAATACGTATTGGTTATCGCATGGGATATATTGGTTGTATCGCATAATGTATCGTTGTTGTTGGAAACATGGGGGGAAACATTGGAAATTGGTCGAATTTTTCAATGAAATTTCAGTGATTGTTAAAAAAGACATCAATACACACTTACAAATCAAAACATTACAAAAAAAACGAGTGCACATAATAGGTTTTCTTTGTATGGGGTCCTAATCTATGCACTGTCTAACTGAATTGATGCAAGTATATTCAAAGTTTACTCATATAATTTATAAATGTAAGAAGACGTGTGGAAACACAAGCAATACATTCAAAAGCAAAAGAAGAATCACTAGATTAGGTTACATAAATGTTTGATTTTACATTTGCACATAAAGATTGCAACCGATTTGCGAGAAATTGGAAAATTTTTTATTTTTTTCAATTTTCCACAACTCGGTCATTCTCCTCCAAATCTCGAAATCAAAGCTCCCAATCTATGATTTTTTATGCAAAACATGAAAAATCATTGATTTGTAACAATTTGACACTGATTTTACATAATTTACAGGAAAAAAAAATTCGAAAATAAAAAATGCTCACCAGATCAAACATGTGGGATATATCCCACTACTTATGCGTTTCGTATTGCACAGGTGGGATATAAGATATATCATGGGATAAATCGGCCAATATCGTCGATATTTAAAACATTGATTATACCTGTTTACATTTTGAAATAGACGCTTCAAGCTTTTTGCAATTATGTTTGTTCATAACAGGAAAGTGGACATCCTCATTCAAGAAAAAAGATTGCAATTGTTATCTCCTCTAATTTGTGAATTGTAGGGAAAGAGGAATCATGGGTGTTCCATACTACCTTCAAGGGCAAGATTGGGAGGCAGAGCAACTCTTTGCGATGGGATGCGAATTGCGATATGGTGAGATCCTCGGAAGCAACAAAATTTCTTGGAGACAGAAAACAAGAGCAACTTGACTGAAAGAAAGAAACAAAAATACTTCATTCTTTCATTAGTTCACCAACCTAAGGAGGATGATAAATATGACCTCCAAGCTTGGGTGAATAACTCCTCCATCAAAGAAAAATTGGGATTAAAAATGCAATAGTGGAATGCTATAGCTCATTCTGTAGAGTTGAGGTTAAGAGGCTTTCTTTGGATGGCTTAGCTTTTGAATTTCTTCCCCCTGACAAAAGCATAATTATTAAAAGGCCTTTTGAAATGGATGAAGTGAAAGATGCGATTTTCTACATCGAATACGACAAAGCACTCGGACCAACTGAATTTAGTATGGCTTCCAATGAAAAAGTGTTGGGAAGTGGCAAAGAATAACCTAATGAAGGATTTCAATGAGTTGAATGATGGAGGGTGTATTCATAGAGGGGCTAACTCCACTTCCCAAGAAAGAAGGTGACTCAACAATTCCAGACTTCAACCTATAAGTTTGGTGAGTAGTTTATATAAGATCCCAGCTGAAGTCCTAGCTAAAAGGTTAATAAGAGTAATTGAGTTTGTGATTTCTCCTTTCTAAAGGGGCTTCTGTCATGGATAGAAAAAAATTTTGGATGGCAGCTTCATAACCAATGACTCATTTATTGGAGGTCTAGAACATGAAACTGAGGATCATTTGTAAAATTGATATCAGAAAATCCTATGATAAAGCAGATTGGAAGTTTCTCTTGTACCTTATTAGAAAAATAGGTTTTGGAATAAGTGGTGCAAGTGGATGGAGACGTGTATCTCTTCAGCTCTTTTATCCATTTTGATTAATGAAACTCTGAGAAGTTCTTTTAAAAGTTTGAGAGAGCAGACAAGGGAATCCACTCTCCCCATTCTTATTTTCAATTGCTGTAGAAGCTCTTATCATTGCAACATGTAACTTGGCATACTAACATGCTTCGCTGTTGGCAATCCAGGTATGCCTACCTCTCATCTGATAATATATTGTTTTTGTGATGCTTCTCCACAACAAGTTGATACCCTTAAAGCTAATAACAATTTTCTAAGCAATGCCCAGTTGATGGAGACATCAGAGGACCTACTCAGGTGTACCAGAGACAGAGACGACCACCCACACTAGAGCAGATTTCTTCATGGATGGAAGACGAGTTCCAGATGGGGCCCATCGGGCCATTTTGAAGAGCCCACATGCATTAGACGTGCATCAGGAAGACCCCACCTTGGGAAAATGCATGTAGGCTACTTAGGAGATCATTTTTGTCATAAGATTTATATTTCGTGTCGATTCGACCGTTGGATTTTGTCGATTGGGCCATCGAGCCACCGGATCTTTCAGATTTGGGCCCCTTGGACTCTGATCTTGCTTTCTTTATGTTTTTTGTTATTTTTAAGACTTATTTGATGGTTGAGATTGATAGTAAATGTTTTAGTTTTCTTATTTTGGACGATGAGCCACTTCACTTAAGTGAGTGGCATAGACGCATAGTTGTAATTATGTTGAATTTTAATTCCGAATTTTTTAATTATAAAACCACAAGGGGAGTGGAGTTCCAACCCTAGTGGAGATTTAAGAAGGAAAAAAAAAGAGAGAGAGAGAGAGAGAGAGAAGCTCTCTTGTGTGAAGGAATTTTCCTCATTATTTTCTAGGGTTTTTTTAGAAATAAAAAATAAAAAAATCTTCCATTCCAATTAAATTGTGGAAGGGTAGAAGCTTGTTTGGTAGTAGATTCCTCAAGGTACATCCTTCCTCATTCTCTTCTTCGAAAGACATTCTTCTTCTTACATCTTTCCTCTCTCTTCTTTGAAAGGTATTTGTCTTCTTTCCTTTTCTTCATATTTTCGCTTCCATTACAGCTTTCTAAACCTTAGATATTCAATTTCCTATTTTTCCCAATTTCTAAAAACCCTAATTCCAAAATCCCCAATTCCCATGAACCCTAATTTTCCAAATTTCAGATTTTTCCCTTCCTAACCCTAATCATAAAACTTACTAGTCCTTCCCTTGAGTGTGGAACGTGCCTATGCTAAATTGGAAGTTCTATCCTTCCATCAAGCCTAGTTTTAATTGATTAATGTGATTTCTTAGCATGCGGGCATGTGATTTAAGTTAAATCAGATTTTATTTCCTATTATTTACTCTTAATTACTTGGTGGATTAACATCTTTTATTAATTGAATTACTTTATGGACTCTTTCATAATCTCCACGTTGCATGCTAGCATTAAATCATGTGTCTTACATAACCAGCCTTTCTAAGCAATGTCCGAACTCCAGATAAATTTAAGTAAAAGCGCCATGGCAGGAGTGAGAATGGATCAATCAGGTGACTTCCTTTGCATCTCGCATGGGATGCCCATGAAGTATTTGGTAATCTTGATCAGAGTGAACCCAAGATCAGATTCAACTTTGGATTCTACAATAGAGTGCTTTGAAAAGAAACTATTGCCATAGAAAAGATTACTCAACACAAGCCACATTATGGAATCCTTATAGGCTAATGAAGGCTCAACTCAAGCAACATTATGCGAATAGTCATATAATAATCTCCCAAAGACCTGCCACCCTAACGAAAATCAGCAATCCACCTAGATAAAACAACCTAACAAAATTTTGTCTCTAAGAGTAAGATGATGCAACAGAGTCCTCTCTTAATACATAAAGTTCCCCTTATCTCCACCTTCATTAAATAAAGCAACCACGACATAATTGCAATATCATTTGCCTCCCGATCTGCATGTGATGTGTCATCAGCCAGTGGTTCCAGAATTTGACCATCCAAATAACCCAGTTTCTGTCTGCCACCAATAAACATCCCTGAAGACTTAAGACCATTCTAAGTAATTTTCTCCATCAAACTTTAGTGTAGTGATCTACAAACCTGAGTGTTCAACAACCCTAGAAATTAGGGTTCCCTTCGAGTTTCATATATTGTGTGAGGAACCGCTTGCAAAATTGCACTTGAACATATATAGCTACTGTTGAACTGCTACCATTTCCATTGACGTGAATCACGAATAATCAGCCACAAATAATCACAAAATTTTCAAAGTTGAAATCTAGTATATAACAAACCTCTAAATACCCCAACTGACCAACCATGATTCATACGGTTCCCTATACACCATTAGGACTTCACACTAACATTAGAATGAACACTCAAACATTTCAACAGAACACGATAAATTAGATTTCGAGATCCATTTAAACTATAACCCAAAATTTGTTCTATAGGACTGGGCAGCATGTTGATCGAGTGCCTTTAATCCTAGTGTAGAGAAGACCCCTGTTTCAGTTCAACCAGTGTCCCTTTCAGTTTGACCGAATTTGTGGTTGATTCTCAGATTGCACACTATCCACTTTTGCACGTTTTCAGTTCAACCGATGTGTGTGAGTTGGATCATTTTGGTCCGACCGAAAGTCCCATCGGTTCGACTGACGGAACACGTAAGTGCAGGTTTTATTTGCTAATCTTGTACAGGAGTATATAATATAAATACTCTCTGATGCAGGATGGTTTTCTAACTTAGGATGATGGATAAAATCAGATTTTCAGTTTAAAAATGAGCAACAAAAGTATGAAATTTCAGCAACATCATCATAAACCAAACAATTAATCAAATAAGCAATTACATGTAATCTTAGGCTACCACATGCTTGTACGAAGGAACTAGTAAGATGTTACTTCAGAATAGGCCCAGTGGAATTAAGAAATTCCATCCAAAACATGAGGGTAGAACTGTTTTAAAGGGAATCAGCTAAGTCCTAAAGGGATTCTAAAGGATTCTAGGTTTAGGGAAATTAGGGGAAATCTGAAATCGGGCTTTATTTTAAAGGGGAATCTAGGGTTTTAGGTTAGGGTTTGATTGAAGAAAGAAGAATAAGGAAGGATGTAAGAAAAGGGTTGAAGTGGGGTCCACAAAACAGTTCGTACATACATACGGATTCACATGTACAGCTGGACCTTTTATTTGGGTATAGGTTGGGATGGTATGGGTTATGGATGGGTTGAGGACGCTTGGGTTTAAGAAGAAAATGAAAAAAGATAAAGGAGAAGAAGATTTGAAATGGAGAGAGAGAGAGAGAGAGAGAGAGAGAGAGAGAGAGAGAGAGAGAGAGAGAGAGAGGATATGAGAGAAAATACCTTTGGAGCTTGAGAAGAGAGAAGAGATGGATAAATAAGGCTTAACACCAAGGTAGCTTTCATTCGGATTCACACCGAATGGGGTTTCACACCACATTCTCCATAAACACGAGAAAGAGGAGAACTTCAAGCTTTTTCATTAACATCATATCATAAAAAAATGGTAGGGTTGGACGTCCAAGCCTTTATATTCTAAAAGTTGGTCTTTTACAAAAAGCCCATTAATAAAAGACCTATTTGCTTTCAACCCCCTACTTTGTAAGTTACAAATACCCCCTGTATGAGTTAAAACCAATAAACATATAAATAAAGTCTCAAAAAGTAAACACAAGTGCTAAAAAACAAAAATCACTATAATCCTAAGAAACTAAGACTATCCGATGAACTCTAAAGACGTCCATGATCATGGCAGGCCATGATCAAGTCGCATCCAATGGTCCGAAAACATCCTTCACGCAACCCACATGCTATGTGGAGTCTTCGGCTCCTCGAGACTCGAACGGGTACTCGCCTAGCCATGGGGACACTGTCACACCGGGGCTTGGACCCTCCTCTGATATGTGCGTAATGGCATTCGTAATGTGATGTCCCCATCACTCTCCTAATTGCGATTAGGATTAAGAGCTAGAGGGCATAAACGACGGTTTTGGAGCCTAGCATGAATACTCAAGGGTTTAAGGGGAAAGCTAGGGTTTTTACTATAAGTTGTTCCATCTCTTGTAACCTTCTTCTGATTATAGAGGATTGATCATCGCTTTGTACTGTAGTTTTTTCCCACATGAATTTTACATGTAAAATCTCGTGTGTTCTCTGTGTTTGCTTGGATTTTTCGTTCTCTATTACTAGTTTGATTAGATCTGAGGTTTCTTTTATGCTCAACACAGCATAGCTATGCCCAAAAAAATCACAAAACCTTAAATATTTCATGGATTTGAAAAATTCCACATCCTAGAGATTCCAATTTGTCATATGGATCAAATCAATGCATTAAGTGCGCTCAAGAAACCCATTGAATCTATAAAGGCCAAGAAGCCCAAAACTCAAAAACAGTTTTTTTTTTAGGGTAACAGAAAATTTTATTCAAAGCAAAAGGGGAACAAAAACAAAATGGATGATGAGATATCATCCACTCTACAACACTGAATTCCGCCAACAACCCTAGAAAACCTCCACCAAGCACCTAATGAAGGCATTGTAGGCTCTCGCCCACTCTACAACTAACCACTTAGCTTTTTGAAACACTTTTCTGTGTCTAGTGGCCTTCTCATTGAAACGGTTCTTTTTCAAATATTTTTGTAGGTCTGGAAAAACACCTCTAAAATCTTACCCAAAAATCTAAAAAATTCATGACAATTCTTCTACGTTCATCAGCGCCACCCTCCCCCCTCCCCCCGGTGAAACCCTGGTCATATGGAGCTAATGTCATCTATTGGTTTAATGACATCATGATGTAGAGCGGGTCGCGGATGATTTCATGGCCAAGATGGACCAAAAAAGGCCCGATCGGAGGCGGAAGTGATCCGGACCATTAGAACCTTAAAACGAATGTATCTCGCAAACCGGAATGAGTTATCCGACGTGCCATATATGATTTTGGGGTAGGACGAGCTACGTTAGCCACCCAACCCGGCTATGCCGGGTTGCCCACGCCGAATTTGTGAGATTCCATCAAATCAACGGTCGAATTTCCGTTTTATTTTTGTTTTTACTATTTATAGTATGTTTTAGTTTGATTATAACTCTTCATCCTTTGACCTTTAGGAGTTGTGTCCAACATGAAAAGTGCTTAGAAAAATTTAGATAATAATGTAATTAAGACACATAGACACTTACTATAAATAGTAAATTTACTATTTATAGTAAGTTACGAATTTTGGGAGTTTGAGTTGGAGTTTGATTCTGAAACTTCTTCCAAGGTTTGGTATCATTATTTAAAGGGTTGTAAATTCGTTTTTATTATCTACCAATGAAATTTCGAGTTTTCTAGAATTTATTTCTATTTTCTTATTTTCCCTCGTGGATTCAGAAGTCCAGAGAAGCTCCGTGGATTTGGAATAGTTATCCCCTTGAGGAAGATGGTGATCGACCTCATCACGCCAATCCCTGCGTCACATCGGTAGAGGGGCCCATTAGATCTGCCTCTAATAAGAACCACTTCACTACTCTGAGATCAAGTTGAACAAGGACAATTAAGGTATGAATAGATCTAGGTTTGTAATTAAAAAGAAAGAAGAAAATAATGTTCAATGTATCGAATGTATCAGCCAATAGTTTTAGTATCACATGTCATCAATACAAAACCATTCAGGGAAGAAAAAAAATCCCCATGTACATGTAGATGTTGATATTGTGCTATATTTGCAATATCTTGCCACCATTAATATCTAGATGGTATTTCCAACATTTTGACTAAACCCAACGTAAATTAGTGAAAATCAGAAGGAAAAAATATTTTTGACCCAAATTTGTTGATGATTTTCTTTGTAGTTGTGCTTTAACAACTTGACTTGAGTTGTTTCATATCAAAACATGAATTTGGAGGAGAAATAGCAATTGGAGGGGGATTTCAGAGCATAATTGTCTGACAGTGCATCATTTTGTCCCATAAACAACAGAAAAATATGATGCACATTTCGTAATGCTTTGAGTTCTATGTGTGTAATCACAAGTCTTTTACATCTCCCAAAGTTCTGCTAAAAAATTCCACCATTTTCCTATGTTTCCCCAATGCTTTGAGTATCTAACTGTTTACAATGGATGTCATTAAGATTAAAGTTTCAAAGAGAGGGCATTGAGATGCCTCAAGTGTTAAAGAAATTGGAGAGACAACTGTAGATTTTTTCTCATGATCGTTCGGTTTCTACATGTTGAGGCAACTATCTGAAGTTCCCCGTCAAGTGGAAAGGATGACAGCTATTTAATTGCAGTAGTATCTCTAAGGAGGACTTCCAACACATCAACTTGACACATATGAAAAATGCATTTCATCAACTCGCCAAGGGGAGTCAACATAGGGAGACCTCCCATCACCCAAGTGTCAGACCAAGAGCAGGCCAAAGAATACATTACTCAGATATAGCAGTTAAAAAAGAAGACTTTAGTCATTTTAGTTTTTTTTTTTTTTTTTTTTTTTTTTTTTTTTTTTTTTTTTTAAGAATTAGGATGCTTGTTATTTCAAATAGTAGTTTCCAGCCCACTGGGAAGCAAGACCCCCGTGCACTCCCCTATTCTAGTAGCCAATAGGAGGCAGTGGTTCGCTCACAACATTACTGTTTGAGAGGACAAATAAATCTTTCTTATGATTAATTCATCATCATCTAAGCCTTATCCCAACTAATTGGGGTTGGATAGCGAATCACGTTCCACCCATTCCACTCTATCAAGGGCCATAATCACTAACAAAATAAGAGAATCTGAATAAAGCACCGTGGGACATGAAAGGTGATGCTCCAGTAGTTGGCTGCACAAAATAGCTAGGGACCTGCCAATACATGGTTGGCAACACCATGGAACCCCACACAGGTATTGAGCGCTACCCACGAAGGGGAATTTGCAAACAGTTAATATCTACTCTAGAATACGTGTCAACCCAAAACCAATCCCTCCATTCTCACTCGCTAAATCTTTTTAGTAATGCCAGTAGTAGCTTCAGTGTCTCAATCTGACTGAGCGTATATGAAAGAAAAGCAGTATTCTGTTACTATGTATATCAATAGCAGACTAGAGCAAGAAAAGATGAGGTAGCTTTTGATTTTAAATACCTGAAATTGGTGGAATCGGGAAGAGGCAGCATATCGGAAGAAGAGCAGCTGATGACCATCCGAGGAGGAGGTTTGCTGCTCTGATTACAACTCCACATCATACGACTATTGGCACTAGGACGAAGATGAGACGATAGCAGAGGAAGAAAGCCGTTCGAAGTCGCCATTTAGGATCAACGTTATCAAGAACAAGATGAAGCTTAAGCTCTTTTTTTTTTTTTTGTCCTTTATTTTAGTTTTCGCAAGTGCTTTGTAGTCCCTCTCGTGCCATTTGCTTGAAATGGTTCACTTGTACAGTCCAAGCCTTTTTATCTAGACTGTTCATTTGGTCGCATTTCATGTACTTCCATACAAAACATCACACTCATCTGATAAACATTAACCATTTGATCAATCGCCCCTAATATGGACGGTCAAGATCATTTATACTGGATAGGCCACTTCAACAATTTGATCCCTGTATTTGGTATGACCCATCATGGGTGTCACTTTTGTTAGGGAACCTTAGCCATCCCATCCATGGCTTGGAAATAGGATGGCTAGCTAGAGAAAACAAGCCTAAAAATCAAGGATGGATTGGATGATCCACTTAGTGTGATTTTTGCATGGTAGTTCATGAAATGAGTTCTAATCTTAATAGACAGCTAAAATCGATTGATTGGACTGTCCAGAGGGACCTATTAGAATATTTTGTACAATCTGGTTGGTTAAACAACTGATCAGGCTCTAAATCTCGTGGGCCTATGATGCAGGTCCGAGACCAACCTGTCTTCAGCACTGGGCTTTGAACGAAACAGAACCAGCAGCTCCCTTTACCACTCCCAGTCCTATCCGCTAATCTCAGGTAAGCCCACTCAAGCATTTTGCCAATATATAAAAGTTCCAATTGTAGCAAGTGGGGCACAAGGTTAAGTCATCCAAACCAATGATTTGTTGAGTCCACCATGTTGGGTCCCTCCTCATGTAGAAGTGGAACCCACATGTATGGTCTTAAGTAGTATTTTATTGCAATATATATGTGAGGGGTATTTTAATCTTTTGGCCATGCTAAGTAAAGATATAGAAATGGCTTTTTTGCTTGGAGAGGTTTGTTACAATATTTGAGAGAAAGAGAGGAAAAAAAAAAAAAAAAGTTCTTAAAAAATGAAGAACAACATCTTTTTACCACCACAATTTTCAAATCCAAGTTTGTGAGGGTACATCCACAAGGTCAGTTTCTTCAATTGTCTTCTTCTAAGCTGTGTTGGGAGTTTATACGGTCTTTGATGAGAACTCTATTCTTATATTGTTACTTGTAATTTACCTTTTAGTGATGTATTTGAAGAGTTGAACATGACAAGTAAATGTAATTTTATTTATTACAAATACTTATACATAACAAGGGTATGCTTTACTACACTAACAAACTATCACTCTTGAATGACAACTCTCACACACAAGGAAAAAACTCTTTGAACTCTTAATACTTGGACACCTTGCTTTCACTCTTGAACTCACTCTTTTGTTAATGTTTTTTGTGTGTATGTACATAATGAGGCTCTCCCCATATTTATAGGGAGCTATGGAAGGTTTTAGAATCAATATAATTCTAAAGAGTTCTAGAAGCTTCCAAATATATCCTATAAAGTTCTATTATATTCCGGAACATTCTAAGAGAATCCGGAAGGTTCTAGCATAGTCCGGAATGTTCTAGCATAATCTGGAACATTCCAGAAGAGTAAAGAAAACTCTTATCAAACTCTAGAAGTTTCTGGAAGATTCTAGAGAATTTTAGAATTTTCTAGAAATATCTGGAAGTTTCCGGAAGACTCCGGAATATTCAAGAGAGGTAGTGATGACATTTAACACTCTCCCTCAGCACCAACTCTCACAATTCTGCCTTGGTCATTATGCCAAGTTTCTTTCTGAATTTGGTGAACTTAGCATTGCTAAGTCCTTTCGTGAGTATGTCTGCAACTTGGTTGTCGGTCTTCACATCCTTGGGTTTTGGAACTCGTTCCCAAGTTTGATTTTGGTTCAATGCCTTAATCTCTTCTTCCATTGTCTTCTGTCATTCTATATCTCGGGATGCTTCTTCAAATGTCGTTGGCTCTTTCACGATCTCTTCTTCTGCTAAGGCAGCATTCACGTATCTTGGGTTAGGCTTTCTCTGTCTAGTCGACCTCCTAAGTGGTGGGTTGTCTACCACAACCTCCTATTGACTTGGGCGAAGCTTTTCTGGACTACTTTGATGTATTCCAGTCTACCATGGATTCATAGATTTATCTGGTGTTCCAGATAGATTAGGTGCTTGCTCATCATCTCCTGTTGTAGGCGTCAACTCCTTAGTTGAACTAGGAGATTCTTCTCCTTCCCTTATCTCCCCTATCTTCTCATGTATTTCATCTTCTAAGTCTTGAGAGTTTGGCAGCTCCTCCTTCAGTGGCGACCATCATGATGAGGCTTCATCAAAGACAATATTCCTCGATATGTAGCACCGACCAGTTGCAGGGTTGCAACATTTTCACCCTTTTTTTCACTGTTATAGCCCAAAAAGATGCAACGAATTGCCTTCTTATCGAACTTGCTACGCAAGTGATCAGGCACAAACATATAGCATACACTTCCGAAGACTCGGAAGTAACTCACCTTGGGCTTTATGTT
Source organism: Magnolia changhungtana (assembly GCA_030180095.1). Taxonomy (NCBI): domain Eukaryota; kingdom Viridiplantae; phylum Streptophyta; class Magnoliopsida; order Magnoliales; family Magnoliaceae; genus Magnolia; species Magnolia changhungtana. The sequence goes on from JASAUF010000652.1 coordinate 8,741,631, forward strand.
CCATAGCTTCTCGAAGGGTGAAACAAAGCCTAGTTTTGCTTGTGGTAGCCTATTGATCACATGAGCTGTCGTTTGCATGCACTCTGCCCAGAATTGGCTGGGCACATTCTTAGCATGTAGTATGCTGCGACATATCTCTGCAAGGTGACGATTTTTTTCTTTCGGCGGCGCCGTTTTGTTGTGGAGTGCCCGAACAAGTCAATTTCGTCGGATTCTACACTCCTTTAGATAATTTGAGAACTCTTTCGATATATACTCTCCGCCATTATCCATTCACAAGCATCGGATCCTTCTATCGAACTCACTTTCGACCTTCTCCCGAAATTCTTTAAATTTTAATAAAGTTTCTGACTTCTCTTTCATGAAGTAAACCCAAACGTACCTTGAGAAGTCGTCAATGAAGGTCACCATGTAATGCATGCCACTGACCAATGCCTGTTTTACCCGTCCAAACACGTCTGAGTGGATAAGCTCCAAGGGTTCTTTAGCTCTAAACTTTGATTCTTCATATGGCAATTGGTGTGCTTTACCATATTGACACCCTGCACAAATTATATCTTTTCGAACATCCAGTTGGGGAAGACCTTTGAGCATAGCCTTCTTCATCATTATCTTCAGCTTATGATAACTCACGTGTCCTAAACGTGCATGCCAGAGATCCGCAGTCTCATTTTTTCGAGTCTTATCTATATAAGTTGATTCAGCTGACATTACGTAGATTGACTCCAAGCATCGTCCTTCCATGATGGGTGTACCTAACGGTTTAAGGTTTCGGTACACCTTAACATCCTCCAGTCCAAATACCACATAATTACCAGAAGATGTCAGTTGTGATACTGATAACAGATTTTTCTTTATCTCTGGCACGTGATAAACATCTTGCAACTTTACTTGATTAGGGTTAAATCGAGGTGTGATAGTAGTCGTACCTACGTGAGTTATCGGCAACCTTAAATTATTAGCTGTTACCACCACCCGATCTCCTTTGTAGGCGGATAAACTTGACAGTTTCTTCTTATCACTTGTAATGTGATTTGAGCACCCTGAATCAACGATCCAATCGTCACTGTAGTTGATAGCTGCTTGATTGGAAACTGCGGCAAAGGCTATTTCACCAGTCTCTTTCACTATTGAGGAAGCAGCTACTTCGTCAGTGACTGTGTTAGACTGCTTGAGTGGTTCATCAAAATTTATCTCATTCTCTAAACAATCTCCTTTGATGGATTCAGACACTGATAAGGATGCCTGAAAGTTCCAGTCATCTTCACTGTCTTTTTGGTGATTTCTAGAAGCCACCAAGTTACCTTCGGCTGATTTTTTCTTGAACCAACAATTTTTTGCAAAGTGACCTTTCTTGCCGCAATTAAAACACTCTATATCATACCTTCGAGATACGGAGGATCATTGTTTATTTGTGTTGTTGTCGAATTGAACTCCCCATGTCCGAGGACTTCTTCCTTACTCTTCTCTCTTCTTGGACTTTCTAAAGTTCTGCTGACTTTGTTCGCCCCTTCTGTTCTGCTGTCGATGTCTACTTTTTTTATTATTGCAGTAGAGTGCTTCCTCTTCCTTGTTTATCAACACTCCAGCCATTTGTTTGCATAAACTTTCTTGATTGGCCAACAAATTCTCGAATTCTATGAGAGTGAGTTGAGTAGGCCAACCTCGTATTGCCGTGATAAAAGCATTATACTTGGGCTTCAACCTGTGTATAATGATCCTCTTCATTCTTTTCTCATGAATATTTGCTTTAGGATCCAATTCTGAAATTTCTCGGCATAAATCCTTTACTTTTGTAAAGTATTCGCTTATAGACTTATCTCTTTGGGTGGTGGACATTAACTCATTCTCTAAATATTGAAGTCGAGCATCATTTGTTTTTGAAAACAATGATGCAAAGGTGTCCCATGCCATATTGGGTGTGTCGTCATCCTTGATTCGCCCAAGCAACTCATCCTCAATGGTTGACTTGAGCACCTACATTGCCTTCCCGGCCTTAATCTTCTACTTTCAGAGTGCTTCAGCATTTTCCTTAGGAGGTGGGATAATCTCATCCCCATTAACAACCTCCCTCAAGTCCTGCCTTCAAGTTAGGACTTAATGCGACTCCTCCAACTTTGATAGTTGTGGTTGTTAAGTCTCGTAACTCTGCTCGTTGTGTTCACAAGATCCGCCATCATGACTTGGTGTGATTATCACTCTCTTTACCAAGCAAGCCAACAAACTTCACAATTTTCAAACTGTGCACGATCTCTTTAGAAAACGGATCCCGACCAAACCTCGCTCTGATACCAAATTGAAGAGTTGAACACGACAAGTAAATGTAATTTTATTTATTACAAATACTTGTACACAATAAGGGTATGCTTTACAACACTAACAAACTATCACTCTTGAATGACAACTCTCACACACAAGGAAAAAACTCTTTGAACTCTTAATACTTGGACACCTTGCTTTCACTCTTAAACTCACGCTTTTGTTAATATTTTTTATGTGTATGTACATAATGAGGCTCTCCCCATATTTATAAGGAGCTATGAAAGGTTCTAGAATTAATATAATTCTAAAGAGTTCTAGAAGCTTCCAAATATATCCTATAAAGTTCTATTATATTCCGAAACATTCTAAGAGAATCCGGAAGGTTCTAGCATAGTCCGGAATGTTCTAGCATAATCCAGAACATTCCAGAAGAGTAAAGAAAACTCCTATCAAACTCTAGAAGTTTCTGGAAAATTCTAGAGAATTCTAGAATTTTCCAGAAATGTCTGGAAGTTTCCAGAAGACTCCGGAATATTCAAGAGAGGTGGTGATGACATTTAACAGTATTTGGATATCAAGAGAGGTTGATCTCTTAATAATCGTGCTTCCAATATTCTATTATGATAGATTTGTGCCAAAGAAGGTCCCATGATTTTTCCTTCACATTGGAGGATTTTTCACGTAAAAAATGCATCTCATGCATTCTATACGTTTGATGATTTACTTACTCACGCTGAAAATAATTATCATCTATTAAATCTTTTATAATTTATATTGTCAATCTCATTTATTTGCACATATAAGAAAAAAAAAAGTGTGATTTCCGAGCACACTATGGATGAAGCATCTCACCAAGACTTACTACCAAAATTATCATCAGCCCGATTAGAGCCCATTTAGGGAAGGGTGTATTTCTATAACAACCATCGACATTGACCATGTATTTTGAATAGCTCGTTTACATTGATGGTAGGTTGTTATGTTTCCACTAAACTCTGCAAGGGGATATACACACTTTGGGACATGAAAGGGCGAAAAGGAGAATGCATAAGAATAAACGGATGTTACTGTGAGTCTGTGACTGCCAAGGCAATCAAAGGAAGTAATGCTGCTTTAGTATACATTGACGGCTTAGGTAGACTTTCTAAGAAGTGGCACCACGTGTGCCCATTTAGTTAATTCCAAACCAAACCACTAGGCTGATGAATGGAGTTTGGAGAAGTTGGCAAGTCTGGTGAAAGCCGTGTGAAAAGAAACAACCCTTGTTGGAGTAGATGCTTTTATTTTAAAGGTCAGGTGCTTGTAGAATTTTTGGGAGCTAGAGATATATTCCTTTAATTGAAGGGACAAAAGTAGGATTTGACCAGCAGAAAAGGGTGATTGCATGATGTAGGGCGTGGCACGGATACATTCTTAGCATGGTTGGATCAGAAGATGGTGGACCGTAAATTGATCATAACTTTTGATCCGAGTATTGGTACGGGACGCACAACCTATCAATTTTTACTAAAACGGGCCATCTAAGGTGAACCGACACACAATGTGGGTTGCATCTATCTGTTTTGCCAAAAAAATGCACACTTTCAAATCAAAAACGAAAATTTAAGAAAAATTACTATTTTTAGTAATTCCAATATTTTATTTTATTTTTATTATTTTTAGAGTTTTAGAGTTTTCTTCATTTTTAGGAATAACTTGTAATCATGATAGGACTCTTCTAGGAAAAGCTTATTTGGAATTTTTTTTTTTTTTTTTTAGAAATTAGGCTTTATAAGAGTTTTATTAGAATTAGGATTTTTACTAGAGTTAGAATTTTGCTATTTTTGGTAATTACGAATTTTAGTTTTTTTCTATATTAATGGTATAACAGGGACACATACAAATCAGACAATCATCAAGCAATTTATTTCGAATTTTTAGAATTACTTATAGTTTCTATCTTTCATCGTGGATTCGAGGCATATCTGTGAGGAGTCAAGAGAAGCTTGGTGGATTCGTAGTTATCCCCCTAAGGAGGACGGTGCTTGACCTCAACACGTTCTTCTCTACATCAGTTTGGTAGCAAAGCGAGGCTTTCTCCTTGAATCGATGGTTTCTAACGACAGGTTGGGTAACAGTCCCATGGATGGTGCTCTAGACAATTTACTTTTAACGACGATAGCTTTCGAAGCAATATATCGAGCGAATTGGCAAGTCATGCAAGGGTTGCAGGCTGCCATCGACCGCATGATAGAGGCCCTAGGGAAACTCCATATTCATGGTGGTGATCTGCCAACAACAGGTGTTGGAACTCATAATCGCACTGATTATAAGACGGTGCCAATAGTGAACCATAGAATCACTCCAGAGAATGTGGGATCCAGCGACATGATTCCACAACATCTCGGACGAGGCATTGATCAAGATAGATCGAAAGAATTAAGAATTCAAGATAAAAGTCGATCTTTCCAGTTTCAACAGCCAACTCCACTTCAAGGACTTCCTTGATTGGTTGCTTGAAGTCGAACGTTTCTTCAACTATATGGACATCGTGGAAGAGAAGAAAGCTAAACTTACAGCTTGCAAGTTGAAGGGCGAAGTTTCAACTTGGTGGAAACAACTTCAACTCACACGGACAAGACAGATAACAGTGGCAATTCGGACGGGTCGCGGATGAAGCAGTTATTATGCATGCGATTCCTCCCTCGAGATTACGATCATATATTATTCCAACAAAACTAAAAATCTTGGCAGGATAACCGATCAATGAGTGGTTATGCAAAGAAATCTCATTATTTATCGGCCAGAGACGATCTCATCAAAACAGAGTCGCAAAAGGCCATAAGATTCATCAATGGCCGACATGTCGCCCCTATGGAAATGGATAACCAACCCAGAGCGTCGTTAAAAAACTGCAGCATTGTATGTGGGGCCCACAATGGTATGCACCTTCTATCCAACCCATTCATATAACATGCCTTGCTAGGATGGAGGGACACCCAAAAAATGGCCATTGTTAAACTAATAAGAGTCATGCCATGTGAATTTAGAGGTCTTAAACATGAATTTACACCATTTTCTATGGCGTGGCCCACATGAATTTTGAAGCACTGTGATTTTTTGTTTTGGTTTGGGAATAGAGGAGTGACACCAACGTAGACCAAGACCCATGCTAGTTAGAAGTAGTGTGTTGATATAAGTTGAAAGCTCTAAAATATTAGAAAAAGGCTCAAAAGGACATGAATGGATAAGAAAAACCACTACTCATGCCTCAGTGGTAGACTCACAAGAGTTTCAACTCCAAGCCATGGGTATAAGTAAGAAGAGACTTGATGACCTATGGTTTAATTGAAGATCTGGTGTAATGTTTCGGAAAAATCCATACAAAGACCCGAGTACCACCTCAAGCAGAAATCACTCAAGACCAAATCCTTTAGAAATTAGGCGAGAATTAACTAAGTGTTAAACTAGATTATCTGTGAAATTAGCACTAACCACTTTAAATATGATCTGTAAGACCTAAAACTAGTAGAATCGCTGATGCTACATTACCTGAAAACCTAGGATCAATCTCTAAACTCAGTTGCTCTCGGGAGCAGCTTGAAACTCCGTATTGGACCTGAACCACGCGTTGAAAGTTCGATGACCACGAAACTATACGATTATGACCGCCTCGCTAGACTTGATAACTATCTCGAAAATCAAGTCCTAACAGTATCCAAAAATGCGCAACTTAAGCCCGGAGCGAAGTTTGTGAGAAATGCGAATATATTTAGAAAACGAACTCAGATTAAAGTGATTTGGACCGTTCACTTGAGGGCCAAATTTAAGAATTTAGACCGCCAGAATCTGACCCAATTACACCCTTGGATTAGAAAAAATTTCCAACACATGTCAGTGTGCTTGTGGCCCTGATTGAGTATCGATGACCGTTGAACTGAAAATGGTCTGCCACGGTCGATCCACAAATCCGATCAGATTGAAAACTTAACTTGACCTAGATCCAATGTCAGGGAACTTACTTCGGATTGTACACAGAAAATGGGCCTCTAGATGTGCTCCGTTGGACTGAAACAACCAACTTTTGGCTATAACCTAAGTATACCATGGCCCTGGGGCCATTCCCATCAGTTCCGGGCCTATATAAGGGCCTTAAACCCTCTCTCTCCCTTGCCATACGAATTCCAAACCCTAGGAGAGAGAAGAGAGAGAAAAGAAAAGAAGAAAGTGAGGAGAAGAGAGAGAGAGTGTGAGGGTTTATTCCTAGGATCCAATCCCATCACTCCACGGGCTGAATCAGCCTTTCTAAATCGCTATCCCGGTGATTTCGACTCCGTTCTTGGGTAAGAAATCCTAACCCTAACTTATTTTAGGGATTCAAATAGAGCAGTGATGAAATAGTTAACCTATTTCATGCTATAGGTTGTCATTGTGCCGTTGACAAAGACTTAGTGTATAAACTGAGTTCGTTACGAGTTTACCGGCAAAAGGTGCGGACTATAAACGTTTAGGTTATAGTTTTCAAGGCTTTCAATGTCAGCAATGATTTATGTCTGACTTGATTGCTATCACATATGCTTAGATACGATGTTTTCCGTATATTACACATATATGTAAACTACGTTGAATTTAATGCATTCTATGTGTTTATTGAAATGATTATATGAAAATGGAATTATGATTTGTGCTTGTTATGATTGATGTTTGAGAATACTTGATTGTTGTACGTGTGACAACTTCCCTGTGAAAGGATTTGCTATAATATGTGTTTTAACTGATTTATTACATGTATGTAATGTGTGTAGTTTAAGCGTTTGACAAAATGCCTAAATGAGAAAATGCCTGTTGGAATGTATTTAAGGAGGGTATTAAGATAGGATTCTCAATTCCCTTATCTATAGTTACAGCTTCTTTTACGTTACCTATCTTACTACTATGTGATTTATGGATAAATTGCCTGTGTGTGATAACATGTGTACTACTTATTTGTTGAAATGCTCAAATGAGACTCATGCTTAGATCGTTTGTCACATGTTGTCTTTGATCATCACATGTGAATGCTATTGTTTGGAGTGTGATTTGGGGATACGATGTAGTGTAGGCAATCGGTAACGGTTTACGATCGGTGGCGGAACTGTTTTAGCCACGACGGATATGTTCGATGAGTCCGAGTCGTACGAAGATTAACGACAGTGGTTAGGCCACAAGGAGTGCGTATGCGCTCCACGTCGATTAATTCAACGCACGCTCATACTAGTCAAGTTTGTTGAGTAACCTGATTGGCCCGATGAATGTTCACCATGTATGGATGCTACTGCTTGAATCTAAGGTACCAAACTCACCAATGAAAAGCCCGTTTAACCTTGGTACCTTGATCCGCTAAGACTTATGAGCTGGGCATGGTGGTATGGGACACCGTGGTCAAGCTGTCGGCCTACGCTGGGGAGACGAACTTTCCTGTAGTGACCAGTGAACAACCGAAACTCGTAAGCCAAATACGGTGGTATCTGACACTATATTTGAGCTGTCAGCCTACGATCAGGTAACAAGCCCGTAGTGACCTTGAGTATACATTAGGACTACGCTAAGGCGACGAGCCTTTCCATAGTTGCTTCGCGTATAAGCTAGGCCTGCGCTGATGGTGACGAGCCTCCTCGTAATAACTTAAAACTTGCTTATCGTATGTGATTAACTAGGATTGATGACCCTAGATGGATCATTGTTTGGAAAATGATATAAGTGAGGTACCTTAGCTTCCCAATCTTGTTGTATGAATATGCCTAATTAAGAACTTGGCTAATCACGTGCATGCACTGCATTACATTTGCCTTTGGCGTTGGAGTTGAGCACAACGGGAGTGTTGCATGTCGCGATCGTGAGATGATATCGTAGAGGGAGTGCAGGCGAGGGCATACATCATTATCGCATATCATCCTTGCATTAACAAGAGTATTTAGGACATGAGTATTGTACTGCTTTATCATTACTGCTTGACTGAATTGATAAAATGTTAACATTTGCTTTATAGCTCCACTGAGTTGATCACTTACTCCCACGTTCTGGGACGGTGCTTTAAACCCCAACCAGACCTTATTGTAGTTGCAGATGATGGCAATGCTTACGTAGTGGAGCCGGACTTTTATGATGATGATGAAGAGTTCTCCTATATGCAGCTATCAGGCGGGTCTATGTAGGCCGTATTCTGATCGACGGGGATTACTGGGATAATGACTAGATGACATTACACATTTTGTATATTTTGGAAACTTTACATATAATTAATTGACCTGGTAACATGATCATACTTAGGAGACTTACAATCACTTATATGCTTTATATACTTATCACAGTCTTTCGCTTGAGTAATTCAATTGTCTCTGGAGTATGATATGCTGTTTTGGTATCATCTCACTCATGTTTAATGCACTAATATAGACAATATTTAATCATCATTATCTATGTTGCATAAGTGATGTGTTGGAACTCGGGAGTTGGGCTCCTGCTCGACCCCCGATTTTTAGGGCGTTACATCTGGTCTTTGATCAAGTGAAACATTGGACAAGATTTAGGTAACTATACTTGGGATGAGGCTTAGATGAGGATAACGGTGATGATGATTTTTTGAGCTCTGGGGAGGACATGAGGCACCAGATGGATAAGTGGATCTAAAACAAGTTACCCCCATGTGGTATCATGTTAGTCAAACATCATATATGGAACCTACTCCCCTCTCTGTTTTTTGTCAGAATTTTTTATGATTTTAATAATGAGAAAAAAATAACTAAGAAGAGTCTTTCTAACCCTCGGACCTTTGCTACAATGCATCTATATATGTTGTTACATGGTATCTAGGGCAATGGAATGTTTTTTTGTTTTTTAAAATTTTAAATGAACCATACCATTCATATGATGGACCTTATCATGACTAGGATGCCCCCAAATATTAGAACCATTTAACCATCATATGGATCACCACATCAACTTCGACTTTTAAGGTGTTTTCCATTATTTTATATGATGATTGGAAGAGGCTTGATTTTTGGGATATCATATCATCATGGTGTGGCTAACATGATGAGTGTACTTAATGACATACAAGTTATAGGGGCGCATGGTTATATGTGATGTTCAAATTGTCGATGATAATATCGATCATATCGCAATATTATCGTTATTGTAACATGGGCAATATCGAGACCACAATTTTCCATTTCCCTTTTAGTTATTAACATTTCTTAGCGAAATATCGTGTGTTATCGATATTTCAAAATATCGATAAATATTTGGATGGAAGCTTGGATGGATTAGTGGATGAATAAAATGAGTTGGAAGGGATAATTGGACTGATTTTTTGTGGTAGCATATGCTTTTGGGCCTCTATTAAATGGAAACGTATTATGTATGCATTCTTTTTGCAATTTTTTTATTCATAAATATACAAATATGTGTATTTTAACATCTCCTGAATTTTTACTGAGAAATCCACCATTTCCGCCATGTTCCACGCATTTTTGGTTATCGACAATATTATCCGCGATATCGATATTGTTTTTGTACCACCGACCAACAAAACTTATGGCGATACCAATACTTCGAACTGTGAATAATCCTCATTCTAAAGGATTATGTACGGCGTTCAATCTGCCCTCTCTCCATGAGTTCATGCATCCACTCCATGATAGATGACTTAAAAGATGTAATCGCCTGTATCCACCACTAACCATAACCATTTCCCCCCTTCACTCATTATAACCATTAATCTCTCTTAACACAGTTACTTTTCCACTATACTTCTCTCTTTCTTCTTTATTTTGTGCTCTCTGTACTTTTCATTCATTTTATTGATGGTGATTTTCTTTTGTAAGAGATGAACGCTATAAATTGGACAATTTAAATCTACTCACTGCAATCATGTATATGCCTTTCTCTACCTTGTCCAACCATAATTTTTCTATATGATCATTGGCATAGTTGGGCCATGTGGATGTGCGAAGGTTGTTTGGAAAGTCTATTAGGTAGGCCACCCAAATCAAGTTGTACATGATTTAGGCAATCATCAAAGAAGCCCGCCCAAGAAATCAAGTAGGTCTTGTAACGATCCTAATTTGTATGACCCACTTGAGACCTTGACTAGAACAAATTAATAATTTGATTTTCCTTCATTAACAAAAACTAAGCACTTAGCCTAGTTAGTAGAAGCACTCTCAGTAAAAGGATAAGTCAATGGATTAATTCTCCACCCTACATGAATTTTATTTTTACCAAAATCTACAAAACCCTAGTGGAATTTTCTATAATCAGGGCTCTCACTCTATTTAAATGGGAGGTCTGCAAAAAATTCCTATAGAAAACCCTAAACCCAAAAATAACAGCCTAGAGTTGTACACAAGTCGAATCGAGTCGAGTTTGACCCAAGTTTGGTTTGGCTTGTTTATGTGACACCCCCTGTTCGAGCTTTACATGAACCGAGTTTCGAGCCTATCCCTACTGTTTGAACTTGGTTTAGTCCAGATTATATAAGCTTGAGATTGGTTTGGTTTGGTCCAAATATCTGAGCCGAGTTGAGCCAAGTTCAAACAATGGTCAATTTTTTATTTTTTATGGTTAAATAAACAATATATATAATATGATTTTTTATTAATACAAAGATAACACTACAAAATGAGCTAAAAAATGGATGGTCGGCATGGATATGCATCACATACATTGAGGTGGGCCCCACCACAAGAAAATGGTATTGATCCGAAACTTCTGTCCCCCAACAAGTTTGGATCCTATGTTGTGGTCTACCAAAGGTTTGAATCTTCTTTATTTTTGGTCTCATATCGTAAAATGAGCTGAGATTTTTGATAGACGGTTAGATAAAACACATATATCATGGTGGGCCCCACAGAGCTTTGACATCAGCGGTGTGGTGGGTGTTGAGGTCTCTAGCCAATTCGAATCCCACTTTAGTGTACTACGTAAACTTTGTTGGCCCACCATCATGTATATGTATTATCCATGCTGTTCATCCATTTTTACATATCATTTTAGGACATAATCCAAAATTGAATCATATCCAAAGCTCAAGTGGACCAAACCACAAGAAACAATGTGCATTTATGTATTTGTATTATGTATTATCCGTGTGATCATGTATATGTGTTATCCATGCCGTCCATCCCTTTTTACATATCATTTTAGGACATGATCCCAAATTTGAATCATATCCAAAGCTCAAGTGGATCACACCACAGGAAATAGTGTGCATACAATCTATGAGCCAAATCAAGTCGAATTAAATCGAGCTTTAAGCCGAGCCGGTACTATCCTGTTGAGCTTGGTTTGTTTTTTAAACAAGCTTGACTCGGAAACTTAGTTTGGTTTGAACTTCTATTCGAACCAATTCAAGCCGAGCTTTTTTAAACCAATCCGAGCCAAGCTTTCGAGTAGCTTAGTTTGTGTCTAGCTCTAGCCGTAGTAGAGAAAAAAGCTATGCAAAAGAAGAGCCTTCACTAGTAAGTTTTAATATTCATTTATTATTTTTTTTTTGTAAATCTCTAATAAAAACACTAGATTCAACCAATGGACATGGTGGGTTTACCCTACGTCCATTGTTTTGACGTAAGAGAGTAGTTTTGATCAATAGAAGACTATTTCGAACAAGTTTATGTAAGAATGATTATCAACTATGAGAAATCTAGTTGTTCTAATCTAAGAAAATCCAAACTTACAGATCTTTTGGTTAAATCATAGTAGAACATCAAATCCTAGATTGATTTGATAAATAAATTTCCCACATTTATGTGCGAGGTTGTATAATTTATAATAGCTTTTATGGAAAACAATTTTCAACTATCAATTGTAAATGCCAAACAGGGATTGATTGATTGTTTGTGGCGAGGGTTTGGAGCTCTTCTTTGAGTGTTGTTTTTATAGACTTTAGAGAGGCGGTAATTGCATATAAGTCACGTGATTTCCGTGTGAATTTTTTTATAATGTCGTGGCCGTATTCTATTAGGATTTGGAATTTTTTGTTGTGTAATGTCATCGTATGTGCTATGCTTTTATTTTTGAATGGCCTTCCGAAAATTGCTCCTAATTCACTGTTGTCTATGTGAGAGTCTCAGACATCCCTTTGAGAAAGTTTTTCTCTGGTTAGATCTGGGACGGCCATGCATGTATATGTTGGATGATGGAAAACTGTTTTTAACACCTCAGGAATCACATGTGTGTGGCATACGCCAATCACGTGCCCTACCAATGATGACTATATATCTTTTCGAATGTAGACGTAGGTACAATTCTGAGTGTGATCTCTTTTAGCAGGCCACATGTTGTTGGGAGATTAGGTACGATTACCTTTCATTTCCATATTTCATATGGGTATACCAACACATAACTGCTTTTCTTTGGCCAACATGAACTGCTGGCGCAATTTGTCAGTGGATGGTCCATTTGATTTAAATAAATAAATAATAATTAAAGAAAATGGCCACGCTCCCGACCATTCCACGGTGGATTTTAGAAGTCTTTTTTTTTTTTTTTTTTTGCTTTCTTTTTTTTGAAATCCTAACAAACCCATTGATGGCTCCAAAAGAGGATGGCTACTAAGAAAAGTGGTACATATCAAAGATACACTGGATCATTGGATTAATGTGATTTCTTCACAGTAGATTATGGAATATGTTCTGGATTGAGAGTTAAGATTGATTGATTGGAGTGTCTAAAGTGACAGATGCAAGTAAGAGGACTATAAGGGAGAGAACCGGTGCATTTCTGTATAATAAAAGTGATAGAGACGCACCAATAAAATATCCCTTTGACCAGGGGCAATGGTTGGTTGTACGGCACGTAACCGTTGTTCACCTCGTGTGACCAATTTTCTTCTCATGAGGAATTAGACTAACCATGATCCACACATTCGTTTTCAACTCTGACAAGTGGGGCCATGTATGGTAATCAAGACGATGTGTCCATTGAATCCCACCATCGATAGAGTATGACCTGGAAAGCCCTTAATGGTGCACTTTTAGCCTTTCAATTCGTGGCCTCCCGATAGATAGATGGTTAAAAGGAGAAACACAATGGTGTGAGGATATATATATATATTCCATGAGAATGGTGGAGTGGATAAACGAAGGATGGTCCCCACTTGCATAATTGAAAGGGCATGTGTGCACTGTAGAAAGATGGGCGTGATTGACGGTGGTATTTGTTTTTTCCTCGATCCACGAGGAAGGGAAGGCGAGGAGAGCGAGGCGTCTTGGATCAGGGGCCAAGTGAACTTGGATCACGTGATGTACTGAAATTCTGAGGAATGAAGAAATGAATCCCCCGATACCCATTTCAACTGCGTACGCGGATTGCGTGGTGACGCCCCAACACCACGCAGCTGGGTGGTGCCATGGCACGGTGGGGGTTGATTGGCCAGTTGCTGCTATCAAAGATTGCCCCATGTTTTCGTTGGGTCGAGTGTGTACTCGATCCGGTCGCTTCTCACAGCAGTCCGATGTCCCAATCAAATCTTGTAGTCAGCACCAGTGCGTTTAGATAACAAGTTACTTCAAATAAGTTATTTATACCTTAATTAGTTTATCTTAATTTCTACTTAATTAGTAAATAAGTATGCTCGGTAAATATATTTTTAAAACACCTTGTCTAAAAAATATGTTTAGTTAAGAAACAATTAATCCGAAAATGCCGTGACAACACGGCCCACTTTAATGTATATTTACTCTATCATCCATTTTGTCCTCTCATTTTGAAGTATTGGCCAAAAAATGAGCCAAATCCAAATCTTATGTGGACCACACCATAGGAAACAATAGAGTTGTACACAAGCCAAGTCAAATCGAGTTTGACCCAAGTTTGGTTTAGCTTGTTTATGTGACACTTCCTATCTAAGTTTACACGAGCCGAGCTTCGAATCTATCCCTACTTTTTAAGCTTGGTTTGGTTCAAATTATACGAGCTTGAGCTTCGTTTGGTTTGGTCCAAATATCCAAGTCAAGCCAAGCCAAGTTCAAATCCCGCATTAGCTCGTTGTCTATCCATTTTAACATATTATTTTAAGACATTATCTAAAATTGAATCATATCCAAAGCTCAAGTAGACCAAACTACAGGAAATAGTGTGCATTCATGTATATGTTTTATGTTTTATCCATGCCATCATGTATATGTATTATTCACACCATCCATTTGTTCGTACATATCATTTTTGGACATGATTCCAAAATTGAATCATATCCAAAACTCAAGAGGATCACACCACAAGAAACATTGTGCATACAATCTATAAGCCGAATCAAATTAATTGAGCTGAATCGAGCCGAGCTGAGCCGATACTACCCTAGTCTGAGCTTGGTTTGTTCTTTTAAACGAGCTCGACTGTGAGGCTTGGTTTGGTTTGAACTTATATTCAAACCAATCCAAGCCCATCTTTTTCAAACCAATCCGAGTCAAGCTTTCGAGCTGGTTTGGTTTGTGTCTAGCTCTAGGAAATAGTGATCATTGAACGCTCATAATAAAAAATTTCCTAGGTCCACCATAATTTTATTTGCCATCCAACCTGTTGATAGGTCACATAAACCGAGATGAAGGATTACCCATATCATATTATAAGTAGATTTGTTCCCAATCATGAGCAACATAGTGTATCTCCTTTTGTCACTCATATGTGTGTGGTAGTCACTTTTTGGATGAAAAGACTATCGTGAAAATTCTACACTGTGGCTTTTATTGGCCCACTATGATCAAGGACACCAATAGATTTTGTAAAGCGTGGGAGAGATATTAGAAATTGGGAGGAATATTCTATTGAAATATGATGCCACTGAATCTCATCTTAATCATCGAAGCATTTGATTGTTGGAGCATTGATTTCATGGGACCATTTCTCCAATTATTTGAAAAAATATATAATCTCCTTGCCGTCGACTATATTTCTAAATGGGTTGAGGTAATTCTATGTTGGAATAATGATTATCGAATGGTCATTAAGTTTCTGAAAGAAAACATCTCATCTGGGTTCTAAATGCCTTGAGCCATTATTAGTGATAGAAGATCTTACTTTTGCAATATGCCATTTGAAATATTAATAAATAAATATGGTATTAAGCATAAAGTGATTACCCCCTATCACCTATAGATGAGAAACCAAGCTAAAATATCAAATAAGGAGATTAAACAAATCTTGGAGAAAATAATTAACCCAGATCACAAGGTTGGTCACTTTGACTAACCGATGCAATGTGGGCTTACCGTATGACCTATAAAACCCCTATTGGTATGTCACTCTAATGACTTGTTTATAGGAAGGCTTGTCACTTGCTTGTGGAGTTGGAACATGAGGCGAATTTGGCTATAAAGACTTTCAATTTCAATATCGACAAAGTTGGCTCGTTGCGTAAATTGAATGAAGTTGATGAAATCCGGAATGAGGCTTACGAGAATTCATGGATATACAAAGACATGATGAAAGTGTTTTATGATAGGAAAATCATTCGAAAAAAGTTTGAACAACAATAGAAAGTCCTTTTGTATAATTTGAGAAATCATATTTTTTCTGAAAAATTGAGATCTCATTGGACCAACCCCTTTCTAGTCAAAACAGTTTATCCTCATGGGATTGTCGAGATAGAGAATCCAAAAAATGACAACATTTTAAAAGTGCACGGTTATCGCCTTAAGCCATTTGCTTAAAACTTTGATTTAGATGACATGTCCATTCCTTTGAAAGATCATGTCTACCAGGACTGACCTTCTAGTCTAATTGAGGTCCCTCTCCCTATTTACTGCTTTCCTAGGTTAAGTTAGAGTAGTTTAGTTTTTCTTTTGTTAGTTTGTTTTTGTTTTTGCTTACCTAAAAAAAGTCTCTTTAGTTGATGGAGATTTCATGCAATTCATTTGATCCTTCTCAGGTACTCTCTCTCTCATCTTTTATTTTTGTTGTCTCATGTTATGATGTATTGCATATCTTTTTTACATTGAGGACAATGTAGATTTTAGGTTGGGGGTGAGATTCGGTGGAATTATCTTTATCTTTGTGATTTTTGAGTAATTTTTAAATACTTTTTTTTTGTGTACCTGAGTGTATTTAAGTATGGTATAATAAGATACAAAGTAATTTTTGAAAGTCTAGATTCTAGTTGATTGGTAGATTTTTGAACAAGTTCTTTTGGTAAATTAATTAATAGGAAGATTTAAAGATCGATTGAGTCTAGTTCACAATTTACATTTGACTCATAGTCCTGAAGGCCAACTTGAACTCCTAGTGTTTAGCTTGATTAGTAGTCAAAAGTATTAGGAACCAAGCCTAGAAATCCATGTCTACTCTGATATAAAAAAGAAGAAAAGGGCCAACTAAAAAAATAATAATTTAAAATAGTATAATAAAAAAGGGCTACCTATTGCATGTGTTTAATTGAAGAAAGAAAAGAAGAAATGAGAAAAGTGATAGTGTGAAAGCCATCAATGAAAAATTAAAAGCTGGAAAAACAACTGGTAAAGGAGATGTGTTTAGAATCAGTGACTTACGTTTATCTGACCACTTCTAGGTAATCGTCATAGTTAACCTTATGGTGGGAAGACTAAGTTTTAGGGATGACGAGTTGGAATTTACTAAGCACACTAGAAACTTGATGTTTGAATGCATTTTATTAGTTAATTGATGAATGAGAACTTAGTTTAATTATTTACTAATCATACGAGGTTTTAGACTAACAATATCTTATCCCTGTGTCTCTGAATTATATCTACATATACCGTAGATTATACAAAATATTGTTCTTTTGAAAGACATTTGAAGTTTGGGATTTGAATTCAGTTTTTACTTGTTTTGCTCAGGACTAGTAAAATGTTGGTTAGGGGTGTGTTGTGTGTGAAATATTGCATATTTCTCCCTAATTGTGCATTATTTTTATAAGCATAGGTGTGCTAAATTGATCTAATTACGTGTGTTTTACTATGCAAAGTGATTTTGAGAACTAAGATGAAAATGATGATTAAAGTAATGATTTAAAGTTCAAGGAATGATCATGAGGAGAATTGTATCTATGGAGGATAATATTGAATAATTCAAGTACCAAAGATCTAAGAAAACCAAAAATAAAAGATAAAAGAAAAGTGTAAAAAATCACACAGTCGAATAACAGACTGTTCGGTCCCACCTAAGGTAGGTTCAGTATGACCGAATGTGTTAAAAACAATCTAGCAATAAATAATAATTTTTAGACTTAATTCTACTCGACTCTTAGGTGTGACCGAAGTGATGTTCGGCATGCCCGAAGGATGGTTTGGTGCAACCTGAAGGAGACAGAGAGTTTAGATATGTTTTGGGAAAATTCGGCTGCAACCAGAAGACCCATCAACCAAAATGATGTTCGATGCCATAGAAGGTTCTCATCAGTGCAACTGAAGCAGAACAAAAGTGTGAAAATTTAGGATGGTGTGAAATCGGTGCAGAATTTTCCTATTTAAATGGATGATTTAGGCTATTCTAGATACGAACTAGGGTTTGAGACAGAGCAAGAGGTTATCAAGATAATACAGAATCCTTCTTCTCTAATCTTTCGGTTCTAAATTCATTTTTATATTTTTTTTAAAGTTTAGTTCAACTATGACTATGATGGACTAAATCTCTTAGTTAGGGATAAAAGGTAAAACTTATAGTTACTTTTAATGTTCTAACTTAATTTGCTTTAAGTTTATTGGTTTGAATGATGAATAATTCATTAATTTTAGTTTGAATAAAGCTTTAGTTTTAGTTTACTTTGATCCATTATCGACCTTGGGCATTTTAGATACTTAGGAAGGCTAAGATTATTTACTTATATCTTTTGTAAGTGATTGATTTATAAAATTCATAGATTTATCGTAGATTACGGGTATGATAAATACTTTAAATTCACTGTGATCGGTAACTTGGTACTTCATGTGGGAACTGAATCAATTGAAGTTCATATTTATATTGAGTTATGAATTTTGAATTAACCGCTCTATCATCCGATTAGATATGATAAGACTTTGATTCCAGTTGTGTTATTTAATTGAATCAAGTGAATTAGGCATTGTGGAAAGCTACAAGTCGATCCTTGGCGCTCTAGAGTTTTGTTTTATTATTTTTATCTATACATTATTTTAATTACTATCATTGCTTCTTTAATTTTAAGTTTCATAGTTAATTATAGTTTTAGTTATAGTTCTAAAGTGTTTTGAAAATGCAAAAATATAAGTCCATGAGGATTCAATCTCGGTCTCACCGAGTTAAAACTACATTATAGCTTGTCAACCCTTGGATTCAATCACTGCCAACATCCTTTTGAAGGTGGAGATGTTAGCAAATCCCTACACAACCCTAAATCCAACACCCCTTTAAAGGTGGAGATGTTAGCAAATCCCCCACACACATCTCAAGTCCAACTGGTTGGACCACAAGTTAGGGTTCACCTAATGGATAACTTCTTACTTGCTAAGTGCATAGGACATCAAACTCATTCAATAGATTGGTCCCACCATGAGGAACACTTCATGCAAAAATAAGTCAAATCCACTGATCAGGTGGACCACACTTGTATTTTGTTATTTATCAATAATTATACACTGTTTTCTGTGGTGCTTCTCACTCAATGATTGGATAAGGCTGATTTTTTGCGCTAGGTGATCCTCATGGAGGGGCCAACCAATTAGAAAGATTGGATGTCACAAGCACTCAACAAGTTGAAAGTTATCTATAGGACAAACAAATTGTTTTATATGGTATGGCACACTCGATGATCAAGTAAGATTGACTTTTACAAGAGATGTTCATGCCATACGTGACTAACTTATTGGAAGGGTTGGATTTTAAATTTTCTTATTATATTGATATTTATCATTTGGGTGAACTATAACTTATGGTCCAACCAGTTGGACTTGAAACCTTCGGTGTGTGTGTGTGCATGTTTCAAAATCTATTTTTATAACAATTTTTACAAAATCTTGATAATGCTCAAATATGAAAGCATCGTATGTGCGTGCTAAATATTCCATGTGTTAATTTGTTGCTGACAGATGTCTTAAATCTGTCAATTGCTGTTTGATGACATTGAACTAGCTTCGATGTCATTGAAGCCAATTTGATGACATCGAAGCCGGTCGATCCCATCGAGTTTTTTGTTTGGGATTTTTAGCACCGGTCGTTGGACTGTTTTTGTCATTTTTTGATGACATCGAAGGTTTACGCAGATTCATTTGCGGAAACGCAGATTCTGCGATTTTTGTTTCCTATTCCAGTTCTACTTGTTTTTAAAGCTATATAAAGGGTTGTATACGAAACTAGGAGGTATTCTAAGGAAATTCTAAGGCATTTTAGGTTTTCTAAAAGGGTTCTAGGGTTTCAAGGGGTGGAGAAAAGGAGAGGTTTGAGGATTGCTCAAGCTAGGTAAGTCTTCTATCTTTGTAATTTGTGTTTTTCATAGTAGAATTTTTGTCGCTTTGTGCTGTGGTTTTTTCCCACAAGTGTTTTCCACGTTAAATTTTTGTGTTCTCTTGTGTTTGCTTGGTGCTCTTGGATTGCTATCTTAGATTCATATCTGTGTGATTCCGTATCACAAATCCCAACAAGTGGTATCAGAGCAATCGTTGGGGTACAGATCTGAATCTGCAGGATTAGCAATAATGAGAAACACCAAGTTTGATATTGAGAAGTACTAAGACAAAAATAATTTTGAGTTATGGAATATTAAGATGATTAGTCTATTAACTAAGCAAGGCGAAATTAAGGCTCTTGAGGAGCGAAAATCGACTATGAAAGATGAAGAATGGGAAACTCTTGATAGTAATGCTTTAGCCTCCATCCGTTTATGTCTCATGGATGAGGTTCTCTATAATATTTTCAGGGAGAAAACTATAGCTAAGTTATAGGCGAAGTTAGAGGATATCTATGCGAAAAAATCCTATGAAAATTGTCTACACTTGAAGCTATAGTGGTATAACTCCAAGATGGCAGAGGGTGGAAATCCGGAGGCCCACATCAACAACTTTAATAAATTGGTTTGCAAATTGCTGGATATGGAGGAAGTGATCAAAGATGAGGAACAAACATGTATGTTGCTGAATTCTCTTCTGGCATTGTATGAGTCATTCAAGGAAGCGATGTGTACCGCAAATAAAACTATGAGTGTTGACACCGTTATCTTAGCCTTTCAAGGGAAGGCCATGAAAAAGCTAAACGACGACATAGAGACATCTTTTGATGCACTATTTACGAGAGGCAGGAATTCTGAGCGAGGTATAGGATCTTCAAGACCTAGATCTAAATCCAAGTGAAGGGCAAAGGACAACTAAAGTGCTAGAACTATGGGATGACTGGACACATGAAGAAGGATTGTACCAATCCTAAAGCGAAGAAAGAAAATTCAACGACTTCTTCTAAGGAGGCCAATGTTGTCACATTTGATGAAGAGACAAGTGGTGGTGATGTATTGTCTGTGTCCATGATCAAACACTTGCGCAACAATCATGGAGATGAGTGGATCCTCGACACAGGAGCATCATATTACATGACTCATCATCAGAGTTGATTCGCCAGTTACAAGGAATGTGATGGTGGACAGGTCTTTATGGACAATGACAATGCCCATAATGTTGTGGCTATTGGTACTGTGAGCATTAAGATGTTTGATAGGATGAAGCTTACCTTAACTGATGTCAGGCACGTTCCTGATATAAAGAAAAGTCTGATTTCTCTCGGTGCACTCGAGGCTATAGGGTATAAGTTCACTGGTATTGAAGGTTTCCTTAAGTTTTAAAAGGGGCACTCGTGGTTATGAGAGCGCAAAGGTACAGAAACCTTTACAGGTTGATCGGGAGCACTTCAGCAGGTGGAGCGACTGCAGCTATTACAGATTCCACGTCCCTACGTATGTGGCATGCTCGTCTGGGCCACATGAGCGAGTGGGGCATGAAGGTACTATCTGATCGTTGTTTGATTCTAACTTTTAAGAATTTTGATTTAGATATATGCGAGCATTGTATATATGGTAAACAATCTAGATTATCTCTTAAATCTGAAAAACATATATGTAAGGGAGTGCTTGATTATGTGCACTCTGACATATGGGAGCCATTACCAGAAGTTTCCATTGGGGGGTCGTCATGATTTGTTTCATTTATTGACAACTACTCCCGAAAAGTTTGGATTTACTTTATGAAAAGTGAATTCGAAGTTTTCACCATATTCAAATAATAGAAGGCAAGGGTGGAAAAATAGTCAGGGTAAAAAATAAAGGTTTTAAGGACTGACAATGGTGGAGAATTCACTTCCATTGAGTTTAATGAATATCGCAAGGATGAAGGAATCATTAGGCATAACATAGTGCGCCACACGCTCGGATAAAATGGTGTGACTGAGCGGATGAATCGGGCTCTCTTGGAGAGGGCCCAATGCATGTTAAGTAATGCAGCATTGGGCAAGGACCTATGGACAGAGGCCATTAACACTGCCTGCTATTTGGTGAACCGGTCTCCTTCTACGACAATTGAATGTAAGATCCCAGAGGAAGTATGAAGTGGTCATAAGATTGACTACTCTGATTTGTGCATATTTGGTTATGAAGCTTACTCTAATGTACCGTCAGTTGAGAGAGATAAGCTAGACAATAGAGTCAAAAAGTACATTTTTGTTAGCTATGGTATTGGTGTGAAAGGTTTCAGGTTATTCGACAAGGTCACACGCAAGGTCATCAATAGCCGTGACGTCGATTTCGATGAAAGCTCTCTACTCCACAAGAATGATTAGGAGGGGCAAGAGGAGCATGAAAGGTTAATCGTTAACATTCAGATTAATATAGATGATACTAAGGTAGAAACAGATGCGCAGACAGAGGTATAGGAGTAGGTGGAGCAGCCACCTGTGAGAAGAAACTCACCGCGTGATTGTAGATTATTGGTAAGATAAAGAGATGACTCTAATATTGTATATGCCCTCATTACAAATGAGGGGGACCTGTCTACTATTCAGGAGGCTCTCACTGAGCTTGATGTAGAAAAGTGAAAGACAACTATGGATGATGAAATGGATTCGTTGCACAAAAATCACCAATGGGAGCTGGTGGAGCTTATAGTGGGTTGAAAAGTGACCAGATGCAAGTGGTTATTCAAAAGAAAATGGGATAGATACAAAGCTAGATTAGTAGTGAATGGTTATGCTAAGAGAGAAGGAATTGACTTCATAGAGATATTCGCGCTGGTGGTTAAGCAGGTGTCTATTAGATTCGTGTTGGCGTTGGTTGCCCAATATAATCTCGAGCTAGAACAAATGAATGCCAAGACTGCATTCTTGCACGAGGAGTTGGAAGAGCAGATCTACTTGAAGCAACCAGAGGGCTATAAAATTAAAGGGGCAGAGAAAAAAGTTTGCAGGTTAATGAGGTTGTTGTACGGCTTGAAACAGTCGCCTAGGCAATGGTATAAAAATTTGATTTTTTCATGTTAAGTCAGAAATTTACTTGGAGTGAATACGATCACTGTGCCTATTTCAAGACACTGAGTGATGGAAGATTCATTATCATAATATTGTATCTTGATGATATGTTGATCGCCAGTCATTATATGTCTAAAATCATCGTACCAAAGACTCAGTTATCAGAGACATTCAAGATGAAAGATCTGGGGGCTGTAAAGAGGGTTCTCGGCATATATATTAATAGAGACAGAAAGAGGAGCATGCTTTGGTTATCACATGCATAATACCTTGAAAGGGTGTTGATCAAGTATGTGATGGACCAGGCAAAGCCAGTGAGCGTTCCCCATGCGGCTCACTTTAAGCTTTCCTCATAACAATGTCCTAAATTAAATGAGGAAAAATATGTTATGTCTCATGTGCCTTATTCAAATGTAGTTAGCAGTTTAATGTATGCCATGGTCTGTACGAGACTAGATATTTCAAAGGCAGTCGATGTTGTGAATAGATACATGTCAAACCCTGACAAACAACATTGAGAAGCGGTGAAATGGCTACTTCGATACATTCGAGATACAAAAGACCACGTCTTAACTTTTGAGAAGACATGAGCAAAGTTGGTAGGGTATGTGGATTCAGATTACATAGGGAGTGTGATTCCAAGAAGTCAACTTCAAGATACTCGTTTGTACTAGCGGGTGGAGCAATTAATTGGATGTCGAAGCTTCAGTCCGTGGTGGCTCTTTTCACAATCGAAGCAGAATATATGACAGTGACAGAAGCGTTTAAAGAAGGTGTTTATTTTGGATGCATGATAAATCATTGAGACTTTAGCAGGAGGTCGTGCTGGTTAACTATGATAGCGAGAGTGTTATCAATTTGGCTAAAAATTTTGTTTATCACTCACGTACTAAAACACATTGATGTTCGTCACCATTTTATCTGACAGGTGATTGAGGAAGGACGCGTAACACTGGAAAAGATTCACATCAGTATAAATCCAGTAGACATGCTCACTAAGGTCATTCCTACAGAGAAGTTCAAGTTCTGTGCAACTTTGGGCTTGGCGATGACGTAAAAGGAGGATGAAGTGTAAGACCCATATCCTAGACCGTACCATTCCATAGGCTTCCGCGGTCTTCCTGATCGAATTTCAGCAACCTTTGACCCTTAATCAGCATTTGCGCGCGATCCTGATTTACACGTCATTAACCTGAGTCAACTCAACCTAAGACTTGTACCTTAGCGACCGCATCGTTGCCGCGGTTTCGATACCGTGTCTCGCACACCGGTCCGATACCCAGGCCAGGAGATGTGGGCAAGTGTTCAGTTCGAGGAAAATGCTGCGCATTTGCAATTCTAAGAGAATCTCTACAACATGTCAAATCAATCCCATCAATCACTCCCATCAATTACCTCTCATGTCAAGTACAAAACCCCATCCCCAAGCTATCCTAAAGTCAAAGCAACCCATCCCTTACATGTCAAAGTACACATCACCCATCACTCACCTTTTCACCCATCACAACAATCCCTCTCTCTTACAACCTCTCTCTCTCTCTCATCTCTTTCTCTCCCATTCTCCCAAGCAAGAGAGGTGCATGTCTAAGCTCTCTCAAGTGAGAAAAGTGAGTTGTGTGTGGCCCACTTCCTCTCCCAAAATCCTTCATCCTAACCATTCATCTCTCATTATCTTCCATCAAAGAGGGACGCAAGGAGATTGGTGTTCCATCGGACCAAGAAAATCAAACGGTGGGTGTTTCCATAGGCCTAGATTTCTTGTTTTGATGATGGGTTAAGTGAGGTCTACAGATTGATGGTATGGATCTCACTTTGGACCCTAGATGTGGCCGATGGCCCACTTTAATTTTCATGATCATTCCATGATGGGGCCATTCTCCATGGACCCCATCATGATGTTTATTTTCCTTGTATGGATAGGGTCATCTAGATCTTTCATTTCAGTGGGGAATGAATCTTCACCGTTGATTTTGATCGGTGGGCCCATATGTAATGGGACCCACTTGATGTACGTTGTAAATCACGGAAGGGAGGGCCCATAGTATCGGGATCCCTCCATCACTCGATCTCTCTCTTTCTCTCTCTCCCTCTCTTTTTTTCATTTTTCGTATGTGATGATGTGGCCGTGTGGCCCACCCGGATGTACCCCACTTAATGTAGGTCTTACCCACACCATCCATCTATTTGGTGGCCCATCTGAGCAAGGCCCACCCTAATATGTGTTATACCCAAGGCCATCCAGCATCCTTGGACACTGGACGTTACAGGGATGAAAATAAAATATCATCTTGATTGGAAACTTGGGGAGGGTTACTCATGTAGGCCCCACCGTAATGTATGAATTCAATCCACACCGTCCATCTCATTTTCCAACTCATTTTAGGTGTTGAGCCAAAAAATGAGGCCAATCTGATTACATGGTGGGCCATTTCATGGAAAACAGTTATTTTACCGTTAAAATTCCCTTTGATATTTCTATATGTCAAAACACCTTGAATATTGGGCTTATTTAGCCTATCATGAGCCGTAGGATCCAATGTTTGGGACGGATCCTTCTGATGCGGGCCCAACCTAGGAAAAACCTTAATAATACAAATTTTAAAAAAAAATAAAATAAAACAAACACAGTAGCAGACCTGCTGCTGTCGCTGGAGGACGTCTAGCCGCAGCGTCCTGCTACGTCGTGGTACATGGGCTAGGATCGTGGGTCCCACTTGTAGGCCCCACCATGATGTGTTTTGCACATCAACACCATGCATTTTGATGGTGCCCCTTAAGGCTGTGATCACGGGGGACAGTGGGATTGCACGTCTGCCCGTTGAAACCCTTTTGAGGTTAACAGAAGTTTTGGATCATTGCGAAATTTGTTTTTCCTCTTTTCACGGGTCCCTATGACCGCACCAACATGTTAGATGGAAGATAAACGTTATGGTGGGCCCCATGTGGGACCCACCGATGTATTTGTTTTATCACACCGTCCACGGCAGTGGACGGTGGAACCCACCTCAAGTGTACGTGTTTTGTCCCCCACCAATGATGTATGTGTTTTATTTACACTGTCCACTGTGTGGAACGGTGTGACCCACCTAGTGTGTATATATATATGTATATTATATAATATAGTAATATTTATTCAATTTATTAATATAATATGTATGATGTGGTGGGCCCCACGTGGGACCCACCTCGCATATATGCATTTTAACCAGGCCATCCGTCCATCTCTGGATAGTTGGATGCTGGATGCACCTTATGATATATATAGATATATAATTTTATAATATAATGTAATATATATTATAATGTTATATTAAGGTGAGCCCCATGAGGGGACCCACCATGATGTATATGCTTTGTCCATACCGTCTATCCCTATGGGACTCACCTTAATGCAAGTGTCTTATACCCACACCGTCCGTATTTGGACGGTGGTAGGTGCAGCACACTATGATGTAAGTGTAATCCACTCCGTCAGTCCAATAAGGGAACGTGGACCCCACCTTGATGCATGTGTTTCATTCCATGCCGTCCATCTCAAGGGTCCACTGTGATGCATGTATTTCTCCAAGTCATCCATCTGTTCAGATTTGTGAGGCCCACCTTTGATATGTTTATGGCCTGTTGTTGAGGCCCACCTTGATGTGTATGAGGCCAGTTGTTGAGGCCCACCTTGAGGTGTATGAGGCCCGTTGTTGAGGCCTGTTGTTGAGGCCCACCTTGATGTGTATAAGGCCCGTTGTTGAGGCCTACCTTAATATATATATGAGGCCCATGTTATGAGGCCCATTGTGATGTATGCAAGGCCCATGGGTTATGGCCCATTGCAATGTATGTAAGGTCCAATTGGTGCAGCCTATTCGATATATATATGAGGCCCATGTGCTTAGGCCATCTTGATGTATTTGTGGCCTGTCCATCGAGGCCCACTTGTTGTATATATTTGAGGCCCAAGTGTAGGGCCCACCTATTATGTATTTAAAGCCATGGGTTGTGGCCTATAGTGATGTATATTAGGCCCATGTGATATAGCCCATAGTGATGTATATTAGGCCCATGTGATGTGTATTAGGCCCAGGTATGTGGCCCACCTGTGAAATATATCTGAGGCCCACTTGCGATGCATTCAAGGCCCAATGTGATGTATGTGTGGCTGTTGCGTTGTGTATGAATCCTTTATGAAGGCCACTCCTTAGGAGCAATGTTGGTTAGATGCCCACATTGATGTGCAATAATGGGTAGATGTCCTCATTATGACCTTCCCGTAGGCTTTGTTAAGCCCATTTACACCATTCTCTAAGTGGGTTAACCTAAATAAGTGGGCCCCATTCACCGATTTGATATAACCACAGCCGTGGGCCGATCTTTATATTATGGTTGATCAGTTGTCCATTGTTTATATGCTGATTATCGGTGCCGTATGCTGATTGTCGGTGCCGATTATCGATGCTGATTATCGGTGCCGATTGTAGAGGCTGATTGTTGAGGCCGATTTTGATTGTTGAGGCCCATTGTGATGAATTTGAGGCCCATGGGACATGGCCCATTGTGATATATTTTTGGCCCATATATATATATATTTAAAAAGTAATGGATTTCATTAAAAGAAAAAGAAAACAGCGGCTGCCGAGATGGCACAATGGGCCGACTTGATGTATATTAAGCCCGTGTGAGCGGCCCATTGCGATGTATATTAGACTCATGAGATGCGACCCACTTGATGTATATGTGGCCCATGAGTGAGGCCCATTGTGATGTGTATTAAGCTTTTGAGTGAGGTCCATGGTGTTGTATATTTGGCCCTTGTTGGAGGCCATGAGTCCACTGTATGTTAGGCTCTATATGGGCCATTCCTTGGGGGCAATGTTGGTTAAATGTCCACCTTGTCGAGGTTGATTATCGATGCCGGTTATTAATACCGATTATGAGTATGTGACAGCATAACATCATGATACATGTCCATACGCATCATCTGCATGTTTGTTATGAGATGTGGTTGACCATTGCATATGTCATTGGATAGGTTGTTATGAGACTCCCTGGTAGGCAGAGGTTATCTCACATGAGCGCATGGTATGCGTAGTATTGATGCATGACTGGATTATATGACTCATGTATCTTGCATTGTTTGTTGTGATTACTGTACGCCCTAGCGACATAAGGGCCGTAGCTTCCACAGGCATATCGTGAATGGCCAGATGGGATACCAGAAATGTTTGGTTTGAGCATTGGGCTGCCATAAATGGCCCTGGGTGAAAATCCCTAAAACCCTCTTGGTACCAGAGAACGCCCCAACATCGAGACCTAGTGGATATATATGAGCGCCCAAGTGCCGGATACCAGGAGGTCGCGTCTCCCACTGTGTCATGGTCGGATGGGAGGGGGTGTGGCCTTAATTACCCGCCCGAGGGAGTAGGCATAGCTAGGCTGAGTTTGACCAGCTTGAGGAATGGGTCTGCTATTGAAGAGCGGGGTAGGTATTGACAGACTACTGGCCATGCGGATAGTGAGGTCTCTTCCACTTACCTAGCTGTGCGCTTGATGAGACGGCAAGCGACGTAGAGTGTACTAGACCTTGGTGATGATCCCAGATAGGGACCATACTGATATGTGGACTTATTGAGTAGGGATTGCATATTCATTCATTCACGATCCACTCGAGCTGGTGGTGCACAACTATTTATTACGTGTACCTTCGCGTGATCAGGATTTCGGTTGGGCATGCGACTAACCTGAGACCAGGAGTTTACCACATTGAGTTTGACTATCCAAATTTAAGTTTGGGACTGGTTTGAATAGAAGTCCCTTGTGATAGACCCCGTAGCCTGTGATACTACATACTATCATCCCGACCTCACACTTTAGCTTAGTCATTTCATTCGCATCGCATATTGTATCGCATTCATATGGCATTTTGGGTCATTATGTTTTCTATACTTATATGGCCTAGACGGACTTAGCAGGATTTACATATTGCATTGTACCCTCTGCATCTGATATTTGGCTCTCTATGACTCCTCATTTGTATTGCTGATCTGTATTGCGTATTCTGATATTATATGACTCATAGACTTACCAGTATATTTTCGCTTACTCTGATTAATCTGATATCGTATGATTCATGATCTTGTCAGTATTTTCGCTTATTCTGATGATGTATGATTTATGGGCTTTATGGTATACTTAGCACTTATCTTGTGCACACACTTTCACCACCCTCTCAGCTTTCTATAAGCTTATGCACGATAGATACGTGCAGGTGGCGTTAGGTTGCAGCAGCGTTGAGCTTGGAGTGTGCAGCTGTCTTCTGGAGCTTTGATTTTTGACATATGTATTTTCCTTTCAGTACTGTATTCAATTGTTTATATTAGTGGATATATGATGATGATGTTGCCTTTGTGATTTGGGTAAACTTGTGGTAATGCTTATTACAAGTTAAATGTACATTAGAAAATCCTCCTTGTAGGATCTCAGGATCGGAATCCGGTGTATGGACGCTGGGAGCTGAGAATGGGGTACTACGGAGGTTGTCGGCACCAGATTCGGTGATCGGGAATTTTGTGAACCTGGTTTTCGAGTTCGGGGAGTGACATGGAGTATGCACGAGAAGCGTTGATGAAGCTATGATGCGAGGCAGAGATAAGAGAAGAGGAAAAGAAGCTACATTTTGAAGATTGACGACATGGTGGAGATTATTGCTGATAGATGTCTTAAATCTATCAATTGTTGTTTGATGCCATCAAGTTTTTTTGAGATTTTTAGCCCCGATCGTTAGACTGTTTTTGTCATTTTTCGATGACATCGAAGGTTTATGCAAATTCGTTTGCGGAAACGCAGATTCTGCGATTTTTGTTTCTTATTCCGGTTCTACTTGTTTCTAAAGCTATATATACAGAACTAGGAGGTATTCTAAGGGAAATTTAAGATATTTTAGGGTTTCTAAAAGGTTTCTAGGGTTTCGAGGGGTAGAGAAAAGGAGAGGTTTGACGATTGCTTAAGCCGGGTAAGTCCTCTATATTTGTAATCTGTGTTTTTCATAGTGGAATTTCTATCGCTTTGTGCCATGGTTTTTTCTCCCAAGGGTTTTCCACATTAAATATCTGTGTTCTCTTGTATTTCTTTGGTGCTCTTGGATTGCTATCCTAGATCCATATCTGTGTGATTCCGCAGCACAAATCCCAACATAATTTTCATAAAATTTGATGAATAATTATGATTTCCTAATCTAAAATCGTGAAATGCATACATATATGCAATTTTATCAATTAGAAAGAAAACTACAGACTAGAAGAAAATCAACAACATACCTTAAGCCATGCCAAATCAATGATGCATGGTATCTCCTTCCTTACTTGTCCTTAAAGATGAAGGGCTTTGATCATCACTCCAGGTATCTCACTGCATTGACACTCTTAGCTCACATTCTCCTCAATTCTCCCTCTTAAGTGTGTGCTTAAAGATGGATAGCCTCACATTTTTCGGTTTGGATGGAGAATCAAAGTCTCCCTTAATTATAGGATTTAGTTCCCATCTTCCATCTCATAAACTAAATTATTCTTGGACTCCTTTTACTTTATACATGCTAGCATTTTTATAAGTCATGAAATTTTTAATATTGACTTAAACAATGAATTTTGAGCTATAACCACAAGTTAAGCCATAAAATTAATGGTATTGATTATCATTACAAATAATTGAAATGATTTATGCAGAATTCCTGTAAAGCTGCTGCTAAGAGTGACCCATTTGATTAATGGTTGCAATTAGCTTCACTAATAATAATTGACAACTTTTAAGGAAATTAAGGAAAGTTTCTCAGCCTAGCTGCTACTCACAAGTGATTTTTTGAGCAATAACCCATTCATGTGGTGGTTCATTGCATCAATTGTTCAGATAAATAGGTAAAACCTTCCTTGCAAGCATGTTTATTTATTTATTTATTTATTTTTCTTTTTTCTATTCAATATTTAATAGCGGTATTCATCCAGGTAAGGTTCTTACCCATGAAGAGGGCATCGACTGAACAAATTGATTGTGGAGCATATGTTGTCCTAAAAACTAACTTCGATGATTGTTTGATATCCCATACATAGGGTACAATTACATATGAAACTTCCCTTTAAACCTCCACACAAGTGAACATAGTCCATAACCATAGATAGCAAATGCCTCAGGACAACACATACGATATTTGTTGTATATGCTAAATATAGAAAGATAGCAATGTGATAGAATATGATTGATTGAATGGAACTGATTTGGACGCATACTAAGGCAATTGACTGACTAATCGCGATGCTTAAGCATCCCTAAAACCATTTTCATAATTACCAGAGCGCTCTTAAACCCCTATCATGTGCCCATCCCTGCTCCTAGTTCTTTATCAGGCCACCTGCACTTTAACAAGTTTTTTTTTTTCTAAATCAAAGCTTCTTTAAACTATCCAGAATTTCCTTTAAAAAAACCTACTTTATGTTGTTGATGTCTTCAAATCTAAAAATCAACAGGTCTATGGATGAGAGCTCGATGCCATTGAGTAGACTTCGATATCATCGAAGGCTGCTCAATGCATCGAAAAAATCTGAAAAATCCATGTTTTATCATTGGAACGTTTTGGTGTTTAGTTCGATGACATTGAAAATGTTTGATGTCATTGACGGTCCGTCGATGCCATCAAGGTGTCATTAAACGATCGCACAGAGTTACACAAAATTGTGTAAGTGCGGGAGGCTATATATATGGGTGTAATTGGGAATATGGTGTATCTTAGAGCTTTTTAATTTGTTCCAAAGGGTTTCAAGGGCTTGTAAGGGAGATTCGAAGCTTGTGTGAATCGAGTAATCTTTTGTAATTTCCTGCTTTCATAGTGCATTACTGTCACTTTATGTCATGGTTTTGTCCCGCAAGGGCTTTTTCACATTAAAATAAGATTGTTTGTGTTTGAACATGATTGTGCGATTGGAGTACTTTGCTTGATTCATCTCTGTGTGCTTAGTTCCCCAACAAGTGCTATCAGAGCAAACATTGGGATGCAGATTAAATTTGAAAGCATAATATTGATGGCTTCAAATCCTAAGTTTGATGTTGAGAAATAATTCTGGAAAAATAACTTTGAATTATGAAAGGTCAAGATGACCGATATCCTAGTTCAGCAAGGATTGGATGATGCACTCCTTGAGAAGTGGTTAGAATCTATGACAGATGAAGAATAGAATAAGATGGATAAGAAAGTAAGAACCTCTATCCAATTGTCCCTAACAGATGAGGTCCTCTATAATGTCATGAGAAGAAAACCGCAACAAATACATGGAAAAAATTAGAGGACATTTACGTGAAGAAATATCTTGAGAATCGGCTGTATTTGAAGTTGCAGTTGTTCAATTTGAATATGACAAAGGGGTTGATGTTGAGGCCCACATTAGTAACTTTAACAAGATTATTTACAAATTGCTAGATGTGGAAGAAACGATGAAAGATAAGGATCAGGCATGCGTCCTATTAAATTCTCTCCCAACATTGTATGAGTCATTCAAGGACTCGTTATGCATCAGTAGATCAACCATTAGCATTGATATCGTTATCTCAGCCCTTTAAGGAAAAGCGATGAGAAAGAAAAGTGGTGATGTGGGTACCTCTACTGATGCATTGGTTACGAGGGGATGAAATTTTAAGCAGGACAATGGATCTTCTCGATTGAGGTCCAAATCCAAGGGCAAGGGCAAAGGGAAGTTAAAGTGCTGAAATTGTGGGATGTCCGTGCACATGAAGAAGGATTGCACAAATCCTAAGATTAAGAAAGAGGACTCGGGGGCTTTTTTTTTAGGGAGGCTAACATTGCAGAATCTGATGAAGGTACAGTAGTTATAATTTATTGTCAGTGTCTATGGTCAGACACTTATACGATGATCATAGGAATGAGTGAATTTTGGATACCGGGGCATCATATCACATGACTCCTTATCGAAGTTAGTTCACCAGTTATAGAGAATGCGATGGTGGCTAGGTATTTATCAGCAATGATAATGCCTATAATATTATGGTTATTGGATTGGTGCGCATCAAGATGTTTGATGGAATGGAGCATATCTTAACCGAGGTGAGACACATTCTTGAAATGATAAAAAGCATGATATCTCTTGGAGCACTCGAGGTGCTTGGGTGCAAATTCACCTTTTTTTATCGCATCCTTAAAGTTTCAAAGAGGGCACTCATAGTGATGAAGGCATAGAGGAATGAAATCTTTACAGGTTGATAAAAAGCACTTCGAGTGGAGTTACGGTGGCTGTAACGGATTCCACGTCTGCACGTGTGTGACATGCATGCTTGAGCCACATGAGTGAGTAGGGCATGATGGTATTTTCTGATCGTTGTTTAATTCCAGCTTTTAAAAGTTTTAATTGAAGTATATGTGAGCATTATATATATGGTAAATATTCAAGATTATCTTTTAAATCCGGAAACACATGTATGTAAGGGTGTTCTTGATCATGTGCATTCTAATATATGGGGGCCGTCGCTCGTGGTTTCTGGTGGAGGGTCGTTATGATTCATTAAGTTTATTGACGACTATTCCAAGAAGGTATGGGTTTATTTTATGAAAAATAAATCTGATGTTTTCACCAATTTCAAGTAATGGAAGGCGATGATGGAAAAACTGACAAGGTGAAAAGTGAAGGTACTAAGGACAAATAACGGTGGGTATTCACTTCTTTAAAATTTAATAAGTATTGTAAAGATGAAATGATCGTAAGGTACACCACGGTGCGCCACACACCAGAGCAAAACAGTGTGGCTGAACGGATGAATCAAACTCTCTTGGAGAGGGCCTAATGCATGATCAGTAATGTTGGGTTGGGCAAGGACCCATCGACTAAGGCTGTTAATACGACTTGTTACTTGGTGAATCAGTCTCCTTTTACGGCCTTGAATGTAAAATTCCAGAGGAAGTGTGGATTAGTCAATAGGTAGACTACTTAGGACAGCGTGTATTTGGTTGTGATGCTTACTTTCATGTACCATCAGTTGAGAGAGATAAGATGGACAAAGAGCCAAGAAATATATCTTTATTGGGTAGGGTGGTGGTGTGAAGGGGTACAGGTTGTATGATCGGGTTACACGAAAAATTATCATTAACCGTGATGTCAAATTCGACAAAGGATCATTATTCTGTAAGGATGAGCATGAGGAAATAAAAAATTTGGTGGTTAACGTTCAATTAGACAGAGATGAGATACAAGCTAAGACAAAGATGTAGACAGAGGTACAATAACCGGTGGAGCAACCACATGTGAGAAGGAATCCACCGTGGGATCACATGTTACCAGCAAGATATAGGAATGACTCAAATATCGCACATGCCCTTATTGCAGATGAGGGAGATCTGTCTACTCTTCAGGAGGCTCTTGATGAGCTGGATGCTGAATAGTGAAAAGTAAAGATAGATAATGAGATCGACTCCTTGTACAAGAATGAGGTGTGGGGTTAGTGGAGCTTCTCGTTAGCTGTAAAGAGATCGGGTGCAAGTGAATCTTTAAGTAGAAATAGGATAGGTATAAGGCAAGGTTGGTAGCGAAGAGATATGCTGAGAGAGAAGAAGTCGACTTCACTGAGATATTCACACTTGTGATGAAGCAAGTATTTATCATATTTGTGTTGACATTGGTTGCCCAATATGATCTCGAGCTGGAGCAGATGGATGTGAAGACTGCCTTCCTACATAAGAAATTAAAAGAGCATATTTACATGAAGTAGAAGGCTTTGAAATAAAATGGCAGAAAACAAGGTTTGTAAATTGAAGAGGTCGTTGTACGACATGAAATAATCACCTAGGTAGTGGTATAAAAAGTTTGATTCTTTCATAGTGAGTCAGAGGTTTACTAAGAGTAAATATAATCATTGTATCTATTACAAGACACTGAGTGATAGAAAGTTTATTATCATGGTGTTGTATGTCGATGACATGCTGATCACCAATCATAACATGTATGAGATCGATTTACTAAAATCTCAGTTATCAGGGACATTCGAGATGAAAGATTCGGAGCTGCAAGGAGGGTTCTCGGTATTGATATACACAGAAATAGGAAGAGGAGCAGAATTTAGTTATCTTAAGTAGTATACCTTGAAAAGGTATTGATTAAGTATGGGATAGACGAGGCAAAGCTGATTAGCGTTCCCCATGCGGCTCACTTGAAGCGTTCTTCGGAACAGTGTCTTAAAATAAATGAAGAAAAGCATGATATGTCTTACGTGCCTTATTCGAATGCAGTTGTAGCTTGATGTATGTCATGGTTTATACGAGACCAGATATTTTACATGCAGTGGGTGTTGTTAGAAGATACATATTTAACCTTGGAAAGTAGTGAAATTGCTACTTCGATACATTTGAGGTACGTATCTTTTGAGAAATCAGGGGCCAAGTTAGTAGGTTATGTGGATTCTGATTACGTAGGCAGTATGGATACTAGAAGGTCGACTTCTAATTAGTCGTTTGTGCTAGCAGGTGGAGTAATTAGTTGGATGTCAAAACTTTAGTCTGTGGTAGCTCTTTCTATGTCTGAAACTGAGTATATGACAGTGACATAGGCATTAAAGGAAGGCGTTTGGTTGATGGGTATGATAAATCAGTTAGGGCTTTAGCAGGCGGTCGTAGCAGTTAATTGTGACACTGAAAGCGCGATCAATTTAGCTAAAATTATGTTTATTACTAACGTACTAAACATATTGATGTTCGTCACTATTTTATCCAATAGATGCTTGAGAAAGGAGGCGTGACTCTAAAGAAGATTCACACCAGCGTGAATCCAAAGGACATACTCACTAAGGTGGTTCCCACAGAGAAGTTCAAGTTCCGTGCAACTTCTATTGGCTTGAAGAAGGCGTAAAAGGAAGACGAAGTGTGCATGAGAACTAATGGTGGAGCTATGATGTAAGACAAAATTAGAGATGTGGAAAAAAAAAACTATAAAGAATGACAATTAAAGACATTGTGGATATTGTTGTTGATGTCTTCAGATATGAAAATCAACAGGTCTATTGATGATAACTTGATGCAATCGAGCAGACTTCGATGTCATCGAAGGCTGCTCCATGCCATCAGAAAAATTTGAAAAATCCATGTTTTATCGTTGGAACATTTTGGTGTTTAGTTTGATGACGTTGAAGATATTCGATGTCATCGATAGTCTGTGGATGCCATGGAACGATTGCACAGAGTTACATAAGTACCAGATTTGTTTCTTATTTTGATTGTGATTCTCATTTAAACTATATATATGGATGTAATCAAGAATAGGGGTATCTTGGAGCTTTCTAATTTGTTCCAAAGGGTTTCAAGGACTTGTAAGAGAGATTCGAGGCTTGTTCAAATAAGGTAATTTCTATCTCTTGTAATTTTCTACTTTTATAGTGCATTACTGTGAACGCTGAAAATCGGCGCCCATGCTGATTGGAGCGGGTATGGTTTTAATTTATGGGGGTGAATAGGTTGATTTGTGGATGTTGGAGTCACCACTAGCCAATTAATCTCAGAATCCCGTAGTCAGCTATAACTCGCGGAATATGTAAGGTTGGAGAAATCTGAAGACTCTCCTACCTTAGATTGACTCCTGCTCTGCGATTCAGGATTCCGAGTAAGGACCTCGGTTACAAAGAGAGAATGTGTTAGACACCCTCTCTGCCCATATGACTGTACGGTCTCTACTTGGTGTGGTAAAACAATCTCAAGGGATGGATGATGTGGTCGAGTAGGAGTAGGCACACATGGAGATTTCTGATGCAGCAAGATCCGAGATTTCGACAAGCCATAGAGCATACATCCAACAACGTGTCTAGAAGGCGGATGTAATGATTCTTATACAAAGAGATAAAGAAAATTGAAGTAGATCGCTAGGAATTTCTGATATGACAGGATCTGGTGTTCGACCGGTTACAGAACATACGTTCACTAGAAATCTAGAGGAGCAGGGGGGTTGAGAAGAGAATAAATGTCATGATGAATACTTGTGATATAAATGAGATGATCTTTGGCTTGCTCTTGAGATGGCTAGAATATAGGGAACACCATGGTTAATCCAGGCTAGACCTAAGGGTTGAGATGGTTGAGGTGAGGCTAAGAGGTGGCTATAAAAATCTGGAATTTAAGGTTTGGGAGCTCCCTCTCACCCTCACTCTCACTCTCTTCTCTCCCTCTCTTTCTCTCACACTTGGAAAGTGATAGTTGTTGTGTGAAAATGTGAAGAGGAGAGGGCTATTTATAACCTTCTCCAATGACAATGTGGTAATTACTGGGTTTGAGAGGGGTAAATGCTGACATGGCAGCTTGAGATTGGTTAAGGAGAGAGGGATGCCACATGACGTGCTCCCATTGGCTCTTAGTATTGGTAAAAAGGTAAATAGTATCGGATGGAAGGGTAATTTCAAAAGAAAGTTGACTTTCTAGCGCAGCGACAGCTGTTGCTTGGAGGACACATGCGCCACATGAGCGGAGGTAATCGGAGTACCGTCGACGGTAGTCAAACTACCGCCTGTGCTGGGCTCGGGCTGGGCTTTGTCCGGTGGGCCTCGTTTGGTGCACTGGCTCGTCCGGCAGTCTTCTTCCGGGCTTTTGGGTTCAAATAGGTGTGTTCCCATGCTGATTTGCATGTATACTCTGATTCTGACGAGTTTTAGGTTTGGATTGGAATCTGGGTTAAGCTAGGTTTAG
Organism: Magnolia changhungtana; assembly: GCA_030180095.1. Taxonomy (NCBI): domain Eukaryota; kingdom Viridiplantae; phylum Streptophyta; class Magnoliopsida; order Magnoliales; family Magnoliaceae; genus Magnolia; species Magnolia changhungtana. Next base: position 8,779,021 of record JASAUF010000652.1, read on the forward strand.
GGTTTAGGCTGAGGTTAAGCTAAGATTTAGAGGTTCGAATTAGGGTTTTGGGGTTTGGATTAGGGTTTGGGGGTTCGGATTGGGTCATGGTTCTCGGACTATCTTAACCTTCTCAAAATATTAGCCTGGGTGAGGTGTCTACAGATGCCCCTCTTTGGCCGAGGTTGCAAGCAACCGAGCACCAAAGCGAGTGGACACCCCACCCTTCTGGTCAGAAAGGGTAGTGATTCGAATCTGTTACCTACCATTTATCATTGTCAGTTGATTATTTGGAAAAAAGATGACTTGCACATATATGAGGGTTGAGGAAAACGTTGTGATTATCCCTGAGCATTCGTGTGGCATTATGGGTCACCAATCACAACCCTTTCACGTTAGATTGTTAATAGCATTGGAGGGTAAGTCTGAAAGTAGGGCTTTTGCGCGTTCTTTGCGGCTTTGAGAGGATTCTTGTACTGTTTGATCTGTAGTTTCCTTTGCTACGTAATCACCCTAGGAGTATTCGTTCTATTTGATTGTCAAAGTACTTAGCTGCCTTGCACGTTCGTGCGGCCTTAAGGGAAGCTGACTATGTCGAGTTGGACTCAATTAAATTTTATGAACATCCCAGACTAGGTATGTGTAGGTAATCTTTTGCCATGCAGTCTGCTGATTTTGATACTTTGGTTATAATGGATTGTTGTCACTTCGAGTTTAATTATTTTTTTCAGATATAGATCTGAAAAGGCCAAGCTATATGTCCTAGAGGGGGGGGGAGGGTGAATAGGACTATGCCAAATTAAAACTTTAATAACAGAATTTAAATGAATAAAGGAAAGGAAACACTTTAAACAAATCACAATACGAAAATGTAAAGCAACCTCAAAATTTTAGTCTTGAGAGGTTGATACAAGTGTTGTTCTAAGAACAACCTTGCACCATAAAAACCAAGGGTTTATCGTAGAACAATCTTACTAGAACGGTTTAAGTATCAATATCTCAAATTGAAGAGGAATAAAAAGTAAATAGCAAGAATGGAAGTCTAAACTATTACAACATTCCCCACAATGCTTGAAATGTAAATATTACAACATTCACATCCACACATACATCCCATAACTTTGAATGATAAAAGATATAGAAAATAAACAAATATTGAAATTACAAGACACAAAGAATTATAGTGGTTCCGCCTGTGTGTTCACCAACTGTTAAACAACAACCACATAGCTTGCTACTCCACTCCTAATATCCTCATACAGGGGATATTAGCGTTCACTATTAAAATAGGTTTTTCCAGGTTCACCTAAAACCCTCACAATTGTGTCTTTTAAATGGGCTTATATAATCTAAAAACCTCACTCTGAGTTTCCTGGCTCACCTCAGAAACCAAAACAATGAGATTTTTCTGGCTTAATCTCAAAAGAAACCAATACAATAAAAGATTTACACAAATGTAAAATACCTGAATTTCTCCTTTTGTAGCAGCCCGGAAGAACCAAATCGGAGTAGAAGTTTGAATATAGAAGTTCAATGTCCACACTTACTTTGAAATGGTTCTAGGTTCTACTTAATTTTAAATTAAACTAGTTGGGCTTGCTCTATTTGATTTTGATTCCAAAAAGTGGAATATCACAATTCCTCTTTCAAGTTAGATTGAAATGCAGAAACAAAATCAAATATGAAAAGCTAACAAAAGAGAATATTAAATAAGCACAATGTAGCTTAACAATAACACAAACTTATCTCTCAGAGTGATGCCTTGATTTTACTTGAATTGGAAATAAAGCTTTGAAATTTGTGCTCTATTTATAGTTGCGGAAATCGCATCTTCGACTAGTCCTGTGGACACTACGACTGGTTGAATGTCAAACAGATTTTTGAATTTTGATCGCAATCGGATAAAACCGTTCCACGATTGGTCGAAGGCTCTTCACGACCGGTCGTGAGCCCTCCACGACTGGTCGTGAGGAACCAGAATTCGTTGCTGTAGTTTGAGTTGTGGCTGCTGGATTGGTCGTGAACAAGTCATGCACTGTTCATACAACTAGTTGAGCAGTCTCCAAGACTGGTCGTAGACGAACAAAAAATTTTAAAAAATTGCAACCAACATAGGACTGGTCCTTGAATTTCTTAGACTGGTCGAGCCAGTGTTAGGACTAGTCGAACAGGGTTCAGGACTAGTCTTAGAACAGTCCAAATACATGTAAGGTGATTCAATTTGAATTATGTATACAAAATGACCTACCCTAAGGTTAATCATACTTTCACCATGAAGTATGAACATTGAAGCTTCTCTTCTTCAGATGATTTTGAAATTCAAGAAGCTTGAGACTTCGACACTTGATGAAGCTTAAAATATTCAGAAGCTTGAATTCATAGTCCTTGAATTGTACTTAACCTAGAGTCTTGAACAAGATTTCTGAAAAGGCTAAGCTATATGTCTTAGAGGGAGGGGGGGGGGGGGGAATAAGACTATGCCGAATTAAAATTTAACAGCGGAATAAGATAGCCTTACAAACAAATAAATAAAAGACAACACTTCAAATAAATCAAAGAATAGAAATGTAAAGCAATCTTAAATAAAGAACTTGATACTAATGTTGTTTTAAGGACAACCTTTGCACCATAAAAATCAAGGGTTTATGGCAGGATAACCTTACTAGAATAAATTGAATATTAAAACTCAAACTGAAATGAAATAAAGGAAATAGCAAGAAATAAATCCTAAACTATTACAACATTCCCACTTTGCTTGAAATGTAAATATTATAACATTCACATCCACATATATATTCCACACATCTGAATGATTAAAGATATAGAAATTAAGTAAACATTCAAATCACAAAACACACCGATATATAGTGGTTCGCCTGTGTGTTCACCAACTGTTAAACAACAGCCACACAGCTTGCTACTCCACTCCTAATATCCTCACACAGGGGATATTAGCATTCACTATCAAAATAGGTTTCACAGGTTCACCTAAAACCTTCACAATTGTGTCTTTTTAACTTGGGCTTACACAATCCAAAAACCACACTTTCTGAGTTTTCTGGCTCTCCTCAGATAACCAACACAATGAGATTTTTCTGGCGAATCTCAAACAAAACTAAAATAATGAAATTTACAATAAATGTAAAATACCTAGATTTCTTTTTTTGTAGCAGCTCGGTAGAACTAACAGAGTATAAGTTCAATCAACGTTCAATGTCCAATACCTAGTTAAGAAATAGTTATAGGTTCTAATTGATTTTAAATTAAACCAAATTGGGTGTAGCTCTATTTGATTTTGATTCCAAGAAAAAGGAATACAACAATTCCTCTTTTTCAAATAAGATTGGAATATAGGAAGAAAATCAAATATAAATAAGCTAACAAAAGAGAATATTAAATATGCACAGATTAGCTTAAAATGAACACTAACTTATCTCAGAGTGGAGGCTTGAATTTTCTTGAAATTAATCAATGGAAAACTTTGAAATTTGTGTTCAATTTATAGATGTAAAGATCACGTCTACGACTGGTCTTAAGAACCCTTCGACTGGTCGTAGCATCAACAACATTTTAAAATTTTTGAGTGCAATCTTAAAAACTGTTCTACGACTGGTCTTAGAGTGTCTACGACTGATCGTGAACCACCTGCGACTGGTCATATCAGACCCAGGACTGGTCGTAGAAAACCAGATTTGGTTGCTGGAGTTTGAGTCGTAGTTCTAGGACTAGTCAAAAAATGAGTCGAGACATCCCTACGACTGATCGACCAAGTCTCAAGATTGGTCGTGGAATAACGAAAAAATTTCAAAAATCTTCAACAACTTAGGACCGGTCGTGGAATTTCTTGGACTGGTCGAACCAGGTCTAGGACAAGTCGAACAGGGTCCAGGACTAGTCTTAGAACAGACCAAATTCATATAAATAGATTTATTTTGAATTATGTATACAAAATGACCTACCTTAAGGTCAATCTAGGGTCTATCATACCTGGGACTTGAAATATGAACATTGAACTTCATTCTTTCAGATGATGGTTGACCTTTGAACCTTATGAAGCTTGAGATCTCTAACTCGACGTAGCTTGATCTTGAGATCTTCGAAAGCTTGAAATTAAACTTCATCAATGCACTTGAGTCTTGAAATGTACTCTTGAGTCTTGAAATGCACTCTTGTTATCGATGCTTACAGAAGAGGACAAAGTACATAACCTTGCATTTCTTGAAGCAGAGCACCGTGCATCTCTTGAACCATTATGATGTAGTGTCTTGATCATATCAATATACAAACACAAGACACAGATAGAGGTTTTGACACCACAAAATTTGACAATCAAAGGAGCATGAGACCAAAGCACTTACAATCTCCCCCTTTGTCAAATTTGTGATAAAACACACTCATATAAAAATAAGAGAAGCACCACATGCATAAAAATGAATCAAGTAACATACTCCCATACTCCCCTTGAGTAGCAATACACATATTAGCACAACTCATATCCATAAGCAATCAAACCAAAAGTTTCCAAAAACTTCCAAAAGCCTTCTCCCCCATTTTGTTAAAATATGACAAAGGAAGCAACAATGCAAAGGATAAGAATTGGAAGAATAGATGAAGTAATTCGACAATATATAAGTAAGTAAAAGTTCACAACCCAGTTACGAGTATAAATAGATAGTCATCAAACCAAATAGAGTGCACAATCCAACATAAGTATGAAAGATATTACATGCAAAGAATGAAAACACTCAATCAGATCCTGAAGAAGGAGCAGGAATGGTAGGATCAAGATTATGCATTCCCTTGTTTAAGCGCCTAAGATACTTGCGCATGTATTTAAACTAAAGATCATGGGCAACATTCATATTCCCTACCTTCTCTTCTAAAGCACGAAGACAAGCATCAAACTCAGATGGCTCATAGTCAGGATCATTTCCAGAATCTGATTCAAGTTCATCGAAAATATCATCCATATTCACATCATCAGAAGGAAGATCACTAGCTTCTTCATCCCCAGCTTCAGCTCTATCAACATCCACTTGGCCACGAGCCAATTCCAATTTCATTTTATTAATATTCGAATTGTTAAATATAAGATGATGGATGGGAGTCTCTCTAACAGGCATAGTGACTAGTATGTGATTAGCTAAAACAGTCATGAGATAGGCAAAAAGAATATCACTATGACCTGGATGGAGACGAGACTGAATAATGGAATAACATATCAATGAAGGAAGGCAAACTTTAGAACCAGAAATGAAAGAGTGCAAAACACGAACCGTAAAGGCAGTTAATTCTGTCTTATTACTAGAACGAGGATACAGGTTAGAAATAAAAATTCTATGAAGTACCCTGTATTTGGGTAACAAGTACCTTGTGGGGAGCGCATTCCCTTTATGAGTCCATTGCACATTCATGTTACACAAATCTTTGGTTAGTATACGTTTTTCAGATTTTGAGGGTTTTTCAGCTAAAGTATGAATAGGAATACCCTCCTCATTAACAGGAATATCCATTAACCCTGAAATCAAATGGCGGTCAACTTCAAATAGACTTTCTCTAGTATCAACTTTAAAAGTTAAATTCTCAAAAGAGAACTCTGAGATACATACAAACATGGCCTGTGCAATAGATTGGTATGTTGGCCCACCCCAATATAAAATATTATCCCATCCTACAGATTGGAGTAGAGGTAGAATACCAAAAGGAGCAATATGTTCAATACAGACAGGTCGTTCAACAATGACTTTGCACATATGCAAATCCCGTACATCAGAGGGATCATCCTCACGTGAACGAAGATAGCGCCTAGATAGAGGGGCTGATCTAGAAGAAGATGGACCACGAGAAGTTTTCTTTTTCCCTCTAACATCCATTTGTAATACAAGATGCAAGGAAAATAAGAAGAATCACAAGATGAGAAGTGAGGTTTTGATAGATCAGATTTTACAATAGAAAACCTCAAACTTGCAATTAAAGACAAAATAGATTACCCCAAAAGTAAAAATGGAGTACTATTAACAAGAATTTGCAAGAATAATGTAAAAGAACCACTAACCTTGAAGAACAATGAAGATGGGTTCGACTGGTCGGGCATAGGCTCGTTGGAGAGTGAAATGGAAATGAAGAAGATGAAAAATTTCCCCAATTTTAAAAGCACCATCGAGTTTCACGACTGGTCGTGGATGTACTCGACCGGTCGTACCAGGATCGGTCATGTACATTCATGACTGGTCGTGTCTCGACAAAAATAAGCATTTTTCATAAAAAATTTAAAATTTAAATCATTAAATTATCAAATATAAAAACACCATAATACAAGTTTGCAAGAATATTCAATTTAAATTGCACACACCAAGATTAAATTTCAATTTACTAAACCTGTTTTTGTCAAACGGTTTAGTGAAAATGTCAACAAGTTGAGTCTCGGTCAGAATGTATTCTAAAGATATTAATTTTTCTTCCACTAATTCACGAATGTAATGATACCTAATGTCAATGTGCTTGGTACGTGAATGCTGGATTGGATTTTTAGAAATGTTTATAGCACTGGAATTATCATAATATAAGACCATAGAATCTTGTGCTATTCCGTAATCACTTAACATACGTTTCATCCACACAAGCTGAGTACATGCATTTCCAGCTGCAATGTATTGTTTCATCCACACAAGCTGAGTACATGCATTTCCAGCTGCAATGTATTCTACCTCAGCAGTTGAGAGTGATACAGAACTTTGCTTCTTACTAAACCAAGAGACTAAACAATTTCCAAAATAAAAACAACCACCGCTGGTTGATTTCCTATCATCGATATTTCCAGCCTATCAGCATCAGTGTACCCAGCCAACTGAACACTAGTATCATATGGATACCAAAGACCCAAATTTACAGAACTTGTAACACGTCTAATAATCCGCTTAACAACAGTTAAATGAAATTCTTTAGGATTAGATTGATATCGAGCGCAAATGTCAACACTTAAAGCAATATCAGGTCTACTAGCACTTAAATACAACAAACTACCAATCATACTTCTATACAATTTTGGATCCACATCTTTACCTGTAGAGTCCTTTGAGAGTTTTAGAGTTGTACTCATAGGAGTATCAAAATTTTTACCATTCTCAAGACCAAACCTTTTAATCAAGTTCAACGCATACTTGGCTTGAGAAATAAAAATTCCATCAGGTTGTTGTTTTACTTGTAACCTAAGGAAATAATTTAATTCCCCAACCATGCTCATTTCAAACTTAGATTTCATTAAATCTGCAAACTCGACAGTCATGTTAATACAAGTTGATCCATAAATAATATCATCAACATAGATCTGAACCATTAAGATATCATTGTTATGTTTCTTAACAAAAAGTGTCTTATCAACACTACCCATTTGAAAATTATGACTTAGTAAAAACATAGTCAATTTTTCGTATCATGCTCTAGGAGCTTGTTTTAAACCATACAGAGCTTTTTTAAGACGGTATACATGATCAGTAAACTTAGGGTCTTCAAACCCTGTAGGTTGTTCAACATATACTTCTTCATGTAGATCACCATTCAAAAAAACACTCTTTACATCTATTTGATAAATTTTAAACTTTCTAAAGCATGCAATGGATATAAAAAGTTTGATTGATTCAAGGCGAGCAACTGGAGCAAAGGTTTCATCATAATCAATGCCTTCTATTTGAGTGTACCCTTGTATAACCAATCTTGCCTTATTTCGAATTATATTACCAAGTTCATCAGACTTATTTTTGAAAATCCACTTAGTTCCTATAATGTATTTATCTTTAGGTCTAGGAATAAGATACCAGACATCATTTCGAACAAATTAATTAAGTTCTTCCAATATAGCTACTATCCAGTTTTCATCAGTAAGAGCTTCTTTTACGTTTACTGGTTCAATTTGAGATGTAAAGCACACGCAATTACATGTCTTCTAGTTGTCTACGAGTGCGCACACCAGTGAGAGGGTTTCCAAGAATTTGAGCGGTTGGATGATCTTTAATCGTCCTTACCTCAGAATTGTTTTGACTTGATGAAGTATCGAGTTTATCAATTAGAAGAACTTCATCATTATCTGAACTTGGGGCAGGTGTATTCAAATGATCGTCTATGACCACATTAAAATTCTTGAATAACACCAGTCCTTTTGTTCAGTACACAATATGCACAACTGTTTAAAGAGTATCCTAAAAAGATTCCTTCGTCACTTTTTGTGTCAAACTTTTTCAGATTTTCACGGTCATCCAAAATATAGCACTTACTACCAAAAACTCGAAAGTATTTGACATTACGCTTTTTATCGAACCACATTTCATAAGCAGTTTTATTATTAGATTTACATATATAAACCCGATTAACAATATAGCAGGCAGTATTCACTGCTTCAGCCCAAAGATTTTTAGGGAGCTTCATACTATTCAACATTACAGTTCCCATTTCTTGAAGCACTCTATTTTTCTTTTCCACAATTCCATTTTGTTGAGGAGTTTTGGGTGCAGAGAATTCATGTGATATTCCTTGATCGTTACAGAATTTCTCAAAACTGCTATTCTCAAACTCAGATCCATGATCACTATGGATCTTACAAACTGGAGAACCATTTTCAATTTAGATCCGTTTGAGAATCCTTTTAACTTCATTAAGGGTTTCTGATTTATCCCTTAAGAAGGCTACCCAAGTGAATCTAGAAAAATCATCCACGATTACCAAGATGCATTTTTTGCCACCTCGACTCTCCATCCTGGTAGGTCCTATAAGATCCATATGAAGAAGCTCGAGTGGTCTTGATGTGGCATTGGAGTTCACCTTTTTGTAAGAGCTCCTTGTTTGCTTGCCATATTGACATTCACCACATATCTTGTCTACATTTTGTAATTTAGGTAGACCTCTTATTAGTTCTTCCTTGCTCGATCTGTATAAATTACGGTAGTATACATGTCCAAGGCATTTATGCCATAATTCTGTTTCATCGGTATGGACAATGTAGCACGATTGATTAGATAAGCTACCATCGCTTACAATATAGCAGTTTTCAGAAGTCCTGCGACTAGTTAATATTATAAAACCCTTTTTGTTTAAGATTTCACAACCTTTATTAGAAAATTTTACGCTATGATTATTATCACATATTTGAGATATACTTAACAGGTTGTGTTTTAGCCCTTCAATATATAAAACATTCTTAAATAAGGGAAGGTTATAGAGCTAAACTGTACCTTGGCCAATAATCTTACAGTTGCTACCATCACCAAATGTGACTGACCCATCAGTCATATCTTTAAGATTAGTGAATAAAGCCTTGTCGCCTATCATATGCCTTGATCATCCACTGTCTAAGTACCACTTCGAATGACTTGTAGGTTTGAAAGCAATGTGGGCAACCAAGCAAGTAACTTTAGGAACCCATTTCATTACTGTTTTGGGTTTAGGAGTATAGTTGGTCTTCTTGTATTTGTAATTGATGTACAAGTGACCCACTAAGTTAGATTTTAAGAGCTTCTTAACAAATCAACTATTTTTTTTTGGTTCTGAGTTTTATAGTTGACATAATTGCTTTTAGGTTTTTGAAAAGTTTTAGCATTTTTAAAAAAATTTTAATTAATACTTTTCCCTTTTGAGTTGGAGGTTTCTCCTCTCACAAACTTAGGAGGAGTAATCTTCTGTTTAGAAAGTATATTCTTATTATAGCCCAACCCGGATCTGTCGCCACATTTTCTAGATCTGGATAAAAGTTTCTCAAACTTAGGATCTCCTTGGGCTTACCTCCATGGATCCTTTGAACTCAAAAGTGAAGAGTTTTCAAGCTTAAGTTTGTCATTTTCAGATTTAAGATTTTCAATCAGAGAGGTTTTGAATTCTAAATCACATTTAGTCTTTTCAAAATAATCTGAAATATAAGATTTTTCTAAAACAAGAGACTCAATTTATTTTTTTTAAGTTTTAAAAACTTTTCTTTTTGAAGTTTTAGTTTTACAGTAATTTTACAACTTTCCTTGTATAGAGCATTGTAAGCATCTTGAAGATCTTCTTCATTTTCATGATCACTATTTAGATTTTCTTCACTAGTTGAATCATCATGATCTGAAAAAGTGAACTCGGCTAGAGTCATAAGGGCCTTAACTTCATTGCCCGACTCGTTTTCAGAATCTTCTAATTCAGAAGAGGCTTCAGTGCCAGAAGATTCGTCCCAAGTAGCCAACATTCCTTTCTTTTTAGGTTTGTCATTTTTAGAACATTTGTTTGGTAAATGCCCATATCCTTGGCAGTTGTAACATTGACTATCTTTTAAAGATTTTCAAGTTTTAGATTTAGGTTTAGATCTTTTCTCATCATTTGATTTTTGAAAATCAACCCTCTTTTTATTTTTAAAAATCTTGTAAAACTTTTTTACTAAAAGAGCCATATTGTCTTTTGAATTTTCTAAATCGGAGTTTTCTTGAAAAATATGTTTAGAAGACTTAAGGGCAATAGATTTACCTTTAAGAGCTTTAAAAGTTAACTCGTAGGTTTGTAAAGATCCAACCAACTCTTCTACCTTTATATTGTCCATATCACGAAGTTCCTGGATCGCGGTTACCCTAGAATTGAACCATTCAGGTAGTGAGCGTAGTATCTTTGCACACACTTTACTTTCTAAAATTTTATCACCAAGACCCCACATGGAGTTTACAATGTCATCTAATCTAGTGTAGAAGTCATAAACATTTCATTTTCCTCCATATGAATTTCTTCAAATTTGGTTATGAGGAGTTGGACTTTAGATTTTTTGACAATTGAAGTACCCTCGTGTGTCATTTCTAATATATCCCAAGCTTTCTTTGCAGTATCACAGGATATGATTCTTTTGAACTCATCCGGTGATAGTGCGCATGTGATTGCATTTAGTGCTTTTGCATTGACACTACTCTCACTTTTCTGAAGAGTGGTCCATGAGTAATATGGTGTACTCTCATTGATTTTGAACCATCGATACTAATCACTTCAGTGGTAGGTGGGTTCCATTCAGTCACTGTGACAAGCCGCACACTCTCATCCATTGATTTGAGGAAAATCCTCATCCTAGCTTTCCAATAAGCATAGCTGGAGCCATCAAAGGGTGGAGGTGTAACGCCCTAAAAATCGGGGGTCGAGCATAAACTCAACTCCCGAGTTCCAGAACATCACTTATGCAACAAAATGAATGATGATTGAATGTTGACTGTATTTGTGCATTGAACATGAGTGAGATTAAGCCAAAACAGAATATCATACTCCAGAGACAGTAAATTAGCAAGCGGAAGACTGTGATAGATATATAAAATATATAAAATCTGTGGTGAGTCTCCAGAGCGTGATAACATTACCAGGTTATAAATTACAAGTACAGTTCAAATTATACCAATGTGTAAGTGTAATGTCTTCTATCCCATGTACCATAGCCCCGTCAATACAGTACCAGGTCTTCAGAGACCTGTCAGAGTGTTACATGTAGGAGAACTCCTCCTCGACATCATAGTAGTAGTCCGGCTCTGCTTCAGGAGTAGCAGCTAGCCATCTGCAATCGAAAATGTCTGGTGGGTGTTCGAAACACCGTCCCGTAACGTGGGAGTGAGTGATCAACTCAGTGGAACAATAAAACATAGGTTAACATGTTATCAATTCAATCAAGCAGTAATGATAAAGCAATACAAATCAAACAATTCTAACTACTCTTATTAAGTGCGAGAATGAAATGACATGATGCTGTATGCCCTTGCCAAACCACCCTCATGCGACATCATCTTACGTTCGCGAATGCTTAACTCCCTCAGTGAGCCACATCTACTAAGCACATGCGGTGCGATGATGATCATGATTACCGAGTTCTTATTAGTCCATTTCAAACAGCAGTATTGGGAAACTAAGGTACCTCCCTTGTATCATTCCCAAACATGATCCATTCTAGGGTCGTCAGTCCTAGTTAATCTCATACGATATTATAGTTTGAGAGGCGTAGCGAAGGCATCACAAAGGGCTCGTCACCGTCAAGACGGATACGTGATCTCACCGTATGCGACTCAATTGTTGACCGTCAGCTCGAGTACAGGTCTCACCGTACTCGGCTCAATCACTAGCCGTCAGCTCGAATACAGTCTCACCGTACTCGGCTCAACTCATACTCTAGTTCTTTGTGAAAGACTCGTCGCCAATCACAGACCCTTGGAGTATACTCGAAGATACTACGGAGGACTCGTCGCCCGTCAGCACGAGCACAGGTCTCACCGTACTAGGCTCTCGCCGTAAGTATCGACAGCTCGAATATAGTGTCCCATACCACCATAATCGGCTCACGAGTTTGGTTGCTCACTGGTCACTACGGGGAGGCACGTGGCCCCAGCGTAGGCCGACAGCTCGACCATGGTGTCCCATACCACCATGCCCGGCTCATGAGTCTTAGCGGATCGAGGTACCATGGTTAAAAGGGATTTCACTGGTAAGTTTGGTACCCTAGGTTCAGGCAGTAGCGACCAAACATGGTAAACATACATAAGACAGATCGAGTTACTTGACGAGCTCGGCTAGCTCAAGCGCACAACAAGTTGAACGACATGAAGTGCATAAGCACATCGCGTGGCCAACCACTATCGCCAACCGAAGTACGACTCGGGTTCGTCGAACACATCTCACGTGGCAAATGAATCACAGCCACGAATTCAATTCTGGTACCGATTGTCTGGACTATAATCATAGCCCCAAACACAATCAAGTGCAGATAGATAAAGCAGTAGTGAATCAAGATTCAACTCATACAATCGAGGTCTAGTAGTATCCGTTTAGGGCTGCCAGGGCTGTTACACGCATTCGTTGCTCCACTCCCCCATCACCCATGACGGATCATATAATATAATTATGAATTTAAACATTCGCATTGTATAATTAAAATCATACAATCAGTTGAGCATGTTATCAAGCATATCATAAAGCATATTATAAAGCATGTTATAAGCATGTTATGAAACACTATAAAACCAGGAATACAAACGCATATATTACAAGTACGCGGTTTAAGTGGACAACCTCATGGAGGTAATCATACATGTATCTAGGGTAGTTGAGAATTCCATCTCAGCACCGACCTAAGGTTCTAACACTTAAGCACTTACACTCACAAGCAATTTCACCAACACTTGGAATGCACTATTTTAACATACATGACGTATGTTAGAGGAAAGTGCACTAGGGTTGTCCCTTTACCAAACTAGTATTTTATACGTATACATCATATTCATACAGCAAATAATCATGACAATTACATCAGCAAATTTTATACGTATAGGGTATTTTCTAGGATACCCAATTTCAACATACATAGTATTTACAAGGGAACTTGTAATACGGCGATTCTTTTCGCCAAGCAATTAACTTATACATACATAATATATTTATACAACAATTAATCATGACAAACACATCGCTAAAATATACATGTATACGGTACTTCTTACTATACCGTATTTCTACATACATGGTGTATATTAGTAAACATGTATTTAGGCGAACCCTTTTGCCAAATGAGTATTTTATCCATACATCATATATCTATACGACAATTAAACATGTCAAACACATTTCCATAAAAAATACATATACAGTATTTTATACGAATACCTAGAGTATGTGAAATTCTAAATTCTACAATTCTAATCGAAACAGAAAACGGAAAGCACTTTGTACATGTGCAATTGCATACAGATCATGAATCTACCATTATCTGACATTGAAAGCGTTGAAAACCGCAACCTATACACCTAAAGTCCGCACCTTTAGTCGTAGAATCGTAACGGAGTTGATAGGTTTGCTAAGCTTCCGTATTCGGCAGTTTGACAACCTATAGAACGAAATAGGTTAGCTATTTCACAACCTACAACAGTCTAAACCCCAAAACAGATTAGGGTTAGGGTTTCTTACCTAGAAACGACGCCGGAAACACCGGGAAAAGCTTCAAGAAAGGGATGGTGCAGCCCGTGTGGTGGCAGGGAACGATAGTAGGGAGATCCTCCCACTTCTCCCTCACTTTCTCTCTCTTTTCCCTCTCTCAAATCCCAAATTCGTATGGCTGCCATGAGAGAGGGTTTAAGGTCCTTATATAGTCTCAAACCTTCCCAAAATAGACTCAGGTTCAAGAGTTACTACTATTATAGGTATTTCGGCGATGTTCTAGCTCAAAAGAGTATTTTTGGTGGCCCCCCTTGAACCAAACGTCAGACTTAAGCTCACCACTCATGGATCCACGTGGGATGATGTTTTCGACTCGATCGGATTCCTAGATCGCATGTGGCGGACCACTTTCAGTTCAACGGTCAGTGGGCCACGATCCGAAATTCCAAGTACATGTAAATGTTCCTGAAATTTTTCTTAATCCGAGGGTGCAATTTAGTCTGATTCTGACGGTCTGGTTGCTTAATACTGATGCGCAAGCGAATGGTGCCAGATCACTATTCCAGATATTTATTTTGTAAAGGGAATAGTGTTTTTCACACTCCCTCGCTCCGGATCCAAACGAATGGCCGTGGGACATCGGCTGGACCTGATTTTTGAGATGATTGTCAAGCCCAGTGAGGCGGTCCTAGTTCCTTAACTTCGTGTTAATCGGACTTCCGACGTGCGGTCCAGATCCGATACGGAGTTTCAAGATGCTCCCGAGAGCAGCCGGGTAATGAGTTCGATCCTAGATTTTAAGGTAACCTAACGTCAATGATTTTACAAGTTTTGGGTCTTGCAGATCGTATTTAAAGTGATTCAAACAGATTTCGTAGCTAATCTAGTTTAACACTTAGTCACTTTGTCTCATTTCTAAAGGATTTAGTCCCATAAGATTTCTGTCTGAGGTGGTACTTAGTCATTTGTAGTTTGTATCTGAAGTGATCCAAGTTATACTACTTAGCTAGTTTAAGATTGTGTCTAGGGCGAAAGTGCTTTGAAAAATTGGAAGATCAAGGTGATGAAGGGTGAGATTTGTGAAAGAAATGAATTCAAAGGTGACTTTAGACTTTGGGATTCAGTTCTGACAAGTTAATGAGGTATTAGGATCGACCCATTGCCTAAGGACGTCTAATCCCAGGTTGGCAAAAATCCGGGGTATTACAGGAGGCCTAGTGACTGAAAGGCTATTAAAATTTGACATCTTATATATAACTTAGATTGTTAGCTCAAGAAATGAATCCTAGAATAAAAGAATTAAAAAACGAGTTATTAGGCTTTGATACCACTTGAAAAGGCCAAGCTATATGTCCTATAGGGGGGGGGGTGAATAGGACTATGCCAAATTAAAATTTAACAGTGGAATTCAACCGAAAATAAGATAGCCTTATAAACAAATAAATAAAAGACAACACTTTAAATAAATCAAAGAATAGAAATATAAAGCAATCTTAAATAAAGAGCTTGATGCTAATGTTGTTCTAAGGACAACCTTTGCACCATAAAAAATAAGGGTTTATGGCAGGACAACCTTACTAGAACAAATTGAATATCAAAACTCAAACTGAAATGAAATAAAGGAAATAGTAAGAAATAAATTCTAAACTATTACAACATTCCCACGTTACTTGAAATGTAAATATTACAACATTCATATCCACATATACATTCCACACATCTGAATGATTAAAGATATAGAAATTAAGTAAACATTCAAATCATAAAACACACCGATATATAGTGGTTCGCCTGTGTGTTCACCAACTATTAAACAATAGCCACACAGCTTGCTACTCCAGTCCTAATATCCTCACACAGGGGATATTAGCATTCACTATCAAAATAGGTTTTACAGGTTCACCTAAAACCTTCACAATTGTGTCTTTTTAACTTGGGCTCACACAATCCAAAACCCACACTTTCTGAGTTTTTTAGCTCTCCTCAGATAACCGACACAATGAGATTTTTCTGGCGAATCTCAAACAAAACCAAAATAATGGAATTTACAATAAATGTAAAATACCTGGATTTCTTCTTTTGTAGCAGCGCGATAGAACCAATCAGAGTAGAAGTTTAATTAACGTTCAATGTCCAATACTTACTTAAGAAATGGTTCTAGGTTGTAATTGATTTTAAATTAAACCAAATTGGGCGTAGCTCTATTTGATTTTGATTCCAAGAAGAAGGAATATAGCAATTCCTCTTTTTCAAATAAGATTGAAATATAGGAAGAAAATTAAATATAAATAAGCTAACAAAAGAGAATATTAAATATGCACAGATTAGCTTAAAATGAACACTAACTTATCTAAGAGTGGAGGCTTGAATTTTCTTGAAATTAATCAATAAAAAAACTCTGAAATTCGTGTTCATTTTACAGATGCAAAGATCATGTCTATGATTAGTCTTAGGAACCGTTCGACTGGTCGTGGACCACTTACGACTGGTCATAGCAGACCCAGGACTGGTCGTAGACAACCAGATTTGGTTGCTGGAGTTTGAGTTGTAGTTCTAGGACTGGTTGAAGAACGAGTCGAGACATCCCTACAACCGGTCGACCAGGTCTCAAGACTGGTCGTGGAATAACCAAAAAATTCTGAAAATCTTCAACAACTTAGGACTAGTCGTGAAATTTCTTGGATTGGTTGAACCAGGTCTAGGACAATTCGAACAGGGTCCAGGACTAGTCTTAGAACAGACCAAATTCATATGAATAGATTTATTTTGAATTATGTATACAAAATGACCTACCTTAAGGTCTATCATACCTAGGACATGAAGTATGAACATTGAACTTCATTCTTTCAGATGATGGTGAACCTTATGAAGCTTGAGATCTCTAACTCAATGTAGCTTGATCTTGAGATCTTCGAAAGCTTGAAATTAAACTTCATCAATGCACTTGAGTCTTGAAATGTACTCTTGAGTCTTGAAATGCACTCTTCTTATCGATGTAACTCTAAACCTTGATGCTTACAAAAGAGGATAAAGTATATAACCTTGCATTTCTTGAAGCAGAGCACCGTACATGTCTTGAACCATTGTGATGTAATGTCTTGATCAAATCATCATACAAACACAAGACACAGATAGAGGTTTACCATAAAATTTAACAATCAAAGGAGCATGAGACCAAAGCACTTACAATTTCGTCTTCGATGTAGCTTTAAAACTCTGATGCTTTAGAGAAGAGAACAATGTAATTGATCTTGCATTTCTTGAAGTAGATCATTATTCTCGACTTAAAGCATCGTGATGCAGTGCGTTGAATATATGTATATCAACGTACTACACAAGACACAGATTAAGGTTTTGACACCACAAAATTTGACAATTAAAGGAGTAAGAAACCATAACACTTATAAGATCCACTCATTTCTACTAGCATTCATACGACTATCCAGATATAGAGATCGGGCCAACCATACTTGTATCATGTATGGATTCGATCATCCCCTGGGGAAACCGGAAGGGATCGAATCTTATTTAACTGTTTGCACTGGCCGCAACTGGAGAATATGGAAGATTCCTCAGTGTACTGCTCACCATGTGAGTTTTTTAAAAACTTTGTTTGAAAGCTATTCCCTTTAGAATTAGACTCCTTGGGGATTTTATTTAAAAATATTTTTAGATTTTTTGGAAATTATCTGTTCTATCTCGTGGGTAGGGGTGCACACGGTTCGGTTTGGTCCGGTTCTCGGGTGAAACCGGAATCGAACCGTTGGCACCCTAGAACCGAACCAGAACCGAACCGTTAAAATCAGTTCGGTTTTGGATCGGTTCCACGGTTCTGGGCTTTTATAATTCATCCCAATTGCAAGCCCATGAAATAATTATAAGGTGTGCAAAAATACATCGGTTCGGTTCTACGGATCGGATCCACGGTTTGGTTCTACGGATCGGTTCATGTTTCGGTTCAGTTCTACATACCCCCAAATCAAGAACCGAACCGATGTCACCAGTTCTTTGATTTTTAGAACCAGAACCGGAACCGGTGCACTCTAGAATCGGATCAAATCGGACCGTTTGGTCGGTTCCGATCCGGTTCCACGATTCTACCGGTTAAATGTGCATCCTTACTCGTGGGTGGGCGTCGTTATTCAATTTTTATTTATAATAATTAACAATTGCATTACCTCCACTGATAAGCAGATGGGGCTAATGGTTTGAAATATTTTTGAATTTTTTTTTGAAAGATCTGTCCGATCTTACTGGTAAGCATCGTCGTTCGGTTTTTATTGTTTGGCCCAGATGAAATAATCAGATGGCCTCCACTAATAAAATAATGGGGCATTCAATCTTATTGTATTTTTTGGATTTTCCTTGTATTCCCTGTATTTTCCATTAATTTATCATATCAAGATACCCAATTTCTCGCAAGATCTTGAATTTCTCGTGAGATTTTGAGATTGTCTCATGAGAAATAACTTTTTAAGGGAGGAATCTTTTCCTTTCCTTTTGGGCTTTTGTCTAATGGACCCAAGAGAGGTCTGGTCATGCCATCATTTCATAGGGGACCAGCCCGCTGTCCCAAAGGAATCTAGTCAAGGGTGGCAGTCTGATTACGGCCGATCACTTGTTTTGTCCACTGGTTCTGTATGGAGGCTGGTCCAAGCAATGCACCCTCCTTTCTCATTTCATCTCCATCTAGGGATGTCTAGGGACACCATTGTAGCTCCCTGGAGGATCTTGG
Source organism: Magnolia changhungtana (assembly GCA_030180095.1). Classification (NCBI taxonomy): domain Eukaryota; kingdom Viridiplantae; phylum Streptophyta; class Magnoliopsida; order Magnoliales; family Magnoliaceae; genus Magnolia; species Magnolia changhungtana. The sequence goes on from JASAUF010000652.1 coordinate 8,797,640, forward strand.
CCATTGATTTTTGTGGTTTTCCATCACCCTTCTTCCTTCTTCAATCTATGGTGGATTAATCATGAATTCTTGTTTGTGTTTGCTTGGACTTTGACGAGATCTTCTTTGTGAAATGTTTGGAGGATCCATTTGTAGTCTCGGATCTCCCTTTTGGGCTTAGAGAGGCCGTGATCGGGACCGTTGATCATTTTGGTCTGATCTTAACCGTCAGATCTTGCTAGATTTTTTTGTTTTGGGCCAAAAAGAGTTGGCTGGATTTTTTGTTTGTTAGTTTAATTTTTTTTTTATTTTTTTTATTTTGTTAGAGTGGGGTGTGATAAGAAAGGGGGCCCCACTCTTTTATTTGGTTTTTGTCTTCTTTTTTTTTTGGATGATCTTGATCGTAGGATGGGTGATTTAGGACCCACTTGAGCACTTTAATGGTATGGATCTTGATGGCGGGCCACCCCTTGTGGAGTGGATCGCACACCTTAGCTTGATTTTTGGTCCCATGTATGGATGAGGTTTCTCAAGTGAGCCTCAAATCATGGTCCTATTTTGGTCAAGTTGAATGGACTTTGATTTGGATATGTGGGCCTGGAAGATAGTTCTTTGAAAATATGGGCTCGTGCAAAATAGACCTAACCTTGGACATGGGGAATGGGCTTTAGAACTTGGACTTTGGATCACGGGCCTCTGGACATTGTGCTTAGGCTTTTGGATTTTTGGGCCTTGATGGGCTCTAGACATTTAGGCTTTGATGGGCCTTACACATTTAGGTCTTGATGGGATTTGACTTGGACTTTGGGCTTTGACTTGGGCCTTGATGGGCCTTGATGGGCTTTGACTTTGTGGTGAGAAGGATACTTACCTGTGAACCTTACTTGTGTAGCATACCTTGCATGGTAGTAATGAGGCCGACCCTTCTCGCCAATCGGTCAATCCCTATTACATACCCTGAGAGGGCCGATACCTGTCTGATGTGGCTCAGGAAGGTGGTGCTCCTGTGATCTTGAGGGGTCATGGAGTTAGGACTCATTGGCCGGACTGGTTTCATGATCCTCAGCGTCTATTTTTTGATGTATTGCAGCGTACTCCATTTGCTAGTCTGTTCCGGGTTCGTCTGAGCAAGGTGAACATGTCCCTTTTTGTCTGCTTTGACAGAGCGGTGGCACGCCGAAACTCATACTTTCCATTTACCCTTCGGGGAGTGGGGGATCACTCCGTATGACATCTATATGCAGTTGGGCCTTAGGTATGACGGGGGATCTGTTCCTTTTGAGGAAGATCTTCTGTTGCCTTCTGATACGATTGGATGAGTTTGCTAGGGATAATGCCGGACTCTTCGGATTTTTATGGCCATCGATTCAGGCTGCTTTGGCTGTCCTCAAACTTTACTTAGCGTGTTCCTAAGACTGAGGTTGTGGCTATTGTGAAGGCTCGTGCCTTGATATTGTATACTATAGGAGCGATGATCTTCTGTCATGGGAACGAGTTGGTGAGCTCTCGTCTATTATCGCTTATGGTCGATATCACTTTTCCCACGTCGTACAATTGGAATGCGGCTCTCCTTGCCCATTTGTATGAAGGGCTTGACAAAGCCAGTCGTTGCATCAATAGATCTTTTACTGGTTTCTATCCGGTCGTTGATGTATCCTTCACATCCTCTCTTCTGCATTCTTCTCCTTGGGATGATTGGTTACAATTTCTAACTGCAGCATCATGCAGGTTTGCTTTTTTGACCATTTCCTCCACCTGGTGCCTACTCTGATCTATCATTCACCTCCTTTTCTGCGCATGATGCTGTGGTATAAGGACAACCGCAGCCATACGCGCATGTTTTATGATCTCGCGTGAAGGTCGAATGTCGATACCCTCGTCCCTGATGATGTGAGTAATTGCCCTGTGTTACCTTCTGTTATCTGCTTCTTGCTCATCTTTTGTCCCTGATTTCTTTGTTCTCCACAGTTCCATACTAGGCCGTATCTTCAGTCGAATGCGGTGCTTACTCCTGTGGCTCAGGAGGCTTTTTAGGCTTCGCAATGACGCCGCATCTTGGAAGATCCTCGTGTAACGAAGTGGTATCTTGGAGAGAGGCTCTTTTGGCAGTCCGCTGGTTCCGTTCAATCCACCGTCTGGTCCATCTGATTGGAGGTCGGTGCTCGAGTGGGAGTTTACTGATGCTTTGGAAGGTTTTGATGTCAGCGCCTTTGTCGATCCAATGAGGGAGTACAGCTCATGGTGTGAACAGTATGGTATCGGCCCTATCTTGCAACCTGCTTATGCTCCGGGTGGTGGTACTCATTTCACTAGAGGAGGACTTCTGGGGACACATGTCCGTCAGAAAGATACAGATGAATATATACCCAATGATGATTAGCTCTATCGTATCCTGTGACTATACACCTTTGGCTATATAACTTTTTGCATATATGAAACTTTTAGCCGCCTGTTGTCACTTTTCGGGTTGACTTTTGAGCATTGTTTGTGATCCCAAATGAGCTTTTCGTAGGTGGCCCATGTTTCAGGGCTCTTGCAGCGGGTCCCACCCTTGATTTCACAGCGTTGTGGGCCCGGGCGGTAGTTGGACTACCATCGGCGGTAGTCGGACTAACGCCCTTAGACTTTTTTTTCATTGTCTTGTAAGATGCGAAAATGATGCAGAGATGTCAGAACCTGTGGCGGTAATCGGAATACCGCTAGCAGTAATCCGATTACCACCTCCGTCCATCTCTTCTTCCAGTAAGCCCCCTTCTTCTCTATACATTCTTCCAGAACTTTTTGGTGATCCTTCTCCTGCCCAGGCCCTCTGGTCACTCCGTTTTGTCTCCTTTCTTCTTCCTTTTTGTCCCTTTCTCTTGTCTTTATTATGGCTGGTCATTATGGAGATGTTGGTGGGTCCAACATGAATGATGGGGAGGTGGGTAGTGATTCCCTTATTTATGGTGGTGAGGGCTCATTTATGGGTGAATTGATGGGGGTTGGTGGTGGTGTAATGAGCTCCTTTGGAGAGGTTAATGCCATTTATGGCATAGCTTCTACCACCATTAATAGTAGCCATGAAGTGGGATTGGATGGATTAGATGGGTTTGGTGGCTTGGATGGATTTGATGGTTCCATGCTTGGTGGGCCATCGAGTGTTATGGGTGTTGGGATGGTTGGACCATTGGATGGTGTGGATGGTATTGGAGGGAAGGTGGATGGTCCAGATTTTGGTGGTGAGTACTTGGACAGTGGGGATGTCATGTTGATGGGTTCGGGTGGTGTAGATGGTGTGGCCGGATCAGACTTAGATGGGTGGCGGGCCCCATTTTAATGGTTCGAGTGGCTTGGATTTGACGGATGACGGACCCTTTGTGGGTGGCTTAGGTCATATATTCGGTGCGGATTTTAAGGCGGTAATGGGACAAGTTGTTATTGTCAGGGATTAGGGTACCGGTCCAGTCCGTTACTGGGGTACTTTAGGTGTTGCGGCTCCTGGGGCATCTACTTTTCAGACTGCTCTTGATGTGGTGATTGTTGGAGGTTCGAACCCACCTGCTGCAGCTTTCCAGGGTACTCTCCGGAATGCGATGGGCGAGTCGGGCTTTTTTCGACACCATGAGATTGATTTGTTGGATGGGGGCATGCCCATTTTTTACGATTTTCCTGTGGATCTTAGGTTCCAGATTGTAAAGGGCGTGCCTGTTCGGACTTGTCGACTGCAGCCACGCGGCACCTATTTTGAGTGGTTGCATATCTGGATTGAGAGCTTGACCGAGTCTGAGATCTTCGAGCTGGACACCCTGGGCTTCCAGGAGGCTCTTCATCTCCATAGAGTTTGCCTAGATTGGTGACTATTTAAGTGCGGCGTCACATGATTGGGTTCCAGCGTTGAACCTATTTTACTTCAATGATTTGGAGCTGGGCTCATCTTTAGAGGAGTTCACGTGCTTGTCTGGTCTTCCCCTCACTCGGGAGCCTTATATTCCTTGATCCAAGCCGGTTCGTCCTGCTGATTTGGACCCATGGTTCGGATTTTCAGCCGCATTCCCACTACAAAGAGGGAGGCTGATGAGTTTTCACTCGAGCTTTTGTATGATGATTGTTCGACTGCTCGAGGGGGTTCAGGATCCGATCGCCAGCTTCAGTAATCTTCTGTGTCTTGGCGGAGTTGCTCTTTTCAGGCTGGCGACAGTCGTCTCTGGTAGTTTTACTTGATATGTTCTGCCGCGTTCTGGGCCGTCGGAGCATTGTCTCTGTGGTGCTAGCGGAGCACTTTTTAGGCTAACTGAGTACTCGATTGGACATACCCTCATCCTCCAGGGCTGTTGCTCATTTCTTCAGGTATTTTTTGCTTTTTTCCTCTTTCCTTTTCACTGCTCTATTGTTTACTTGCAACTTGAGCTCGACTCATATCTTTCTCTAGGTATGGCTGTGGGAGCACCTTTATATTGCCCCTCCGCTTGTGTGGTCTAATTCTCGCCGTGGCGATGTGCTATATCTATTGCTTGATGGCCTTCCTCTTAGTGCGGAGGCCACTGAGTCACTCTACCGTCGTATGCTCTCTCAGCTTTGGGGATAGGAAATTAGTTGGAAAGCTCCATGGCTTTGTCGTACGCCTTTGCTGTAGCACAGCTCGCACTCCTTTGTTGTTGCTAGTCCTCCATGGATACTGCTCTTATCATCCCACTCATTTTCTCTGGCAGTTTAGCTCCGCCAGGCTGTTCCCGACTTCGCCATTTCTGGATTTGGACATGCTCCTCTTCCTTTTAGTCTGATTGCTCTGTACCGACGAGTATGGATTTCCTGGCAGGGCTGCTTGGATGCATCAACCTTGAAATTCGAGTCTTGGGCTCCTCCTTTAGCGATGGTGTCATACCAACAATGGGTGGCAGAGCAGTCGCTTTATCGTTAGGTCCATAGTTGGCACTTAACGGATGAGGCCGATGATCGAGATATGGCTGGCGATACTGCTTCGTCTTCCTCATGTATTGAGGATTCATTTGAGGCATTCTAGGATCGGCCTTTTATTGACCCGTCGTTTTCGCTTGTAACGCACGACCATCTTATATCTGAGCTTGTCGTTCTTCGTCATTCCTGCGATGATATGGCCCATCGGCTGGCGGTGAGATGGTGGTACGATGAGAGCATGCTTGCTGCGCATCACCTAGAGAGAGACAAGGTCTTCTACCTGAGCATGGAGGTGGAGCGGCTTATACAGAGATTGTCGATATACGAGGGATAGGATAGAGGCTTACTTGTGATCCCTGACCTGATCAGCTGCTTGTCATGTATGCATGGATGCTTTTTGTTTTTGTTTTTATTTTTGTAAAGAAAGAAAATGATGTAAAAGAGACTTTTTGAAAAGAAATAAAAGTTTTGTTGGTGCTAAATTTGTTAGCTCATGTTTGGATTTATGCTTTGGATGATTAGGATCAGAAAATTGGGCTCAGCCCACGTTTTGTGTAGAAGTCTAGGTTGTGTACTAGAGATCTTGGTTCCTTAAGAGTGTGTCCAGGATCGTGTCCTTTAGATTCGAGCGGAGTCTGACAAAATAATGATTCAAAATTGGTCCTTTCCTTGTATCTCGTTGTTGCACTTGTCGCCTCGGCTTCTTCAGTATCTGCACTTTTACTTATTATTATTATTTTGCTAGCCATTTTTGCCCATAGCCCCTTTTCAGGTTTTCACTATGACTGGCTTTCCCATCATTTTTGCCCACAGCGTCCTTTCATATTTTCACTACATCCTGGGTCATTGTTCTTACCTGCCCCTTGGTAGCTGTGTTGTTTTTACCCTTAGCACCTTTTCAGGTTTTTACCAAGTCCGCTATATGCCCCCTGTTTTTACTCGAGCCGTCCTTTCGGGTTTTCAACTCGCCCTTTTTGCTTAGGCATGCTTTTCTCTTCTTTGTTTTTATTTTTTTTAAAGTGTCGGAAGAGACGGAGAGGTTTCCTTCATAGTCGGCTGATTGGTTACCCTCCTCTCCTTGTTTTTTATCACAATCGTAAGCTATTTTATGTCGGTTGGATTATTTGGGGATGACGATCCTATTTTCTTCTCCCTTTTTATCTTCTTTTTGAGGTTTTGAAGTGTCGGAAGCGACGGAGAGGTTTCCTTCATGGCCGGACAATTGGTTACCCTCCTGTCCTTGTTTTTTATCACAATCGTAAGCTGTTTTATGTCGGTTGGATTATTTGGGGATGATGATCCTATTTTCTTCTCCCTTTTTATCTTCTTTTTGAGGTTTTCTGCCTTTTTCTTCTTTTTTTTGTGGTGTCGTTTCTTCTTCTCTCTATTTTTTTTCTTTTTTTTTTTAGAGGAGAAATGATCGGTGTTTTTCTCTTCTGTGTTGGGGAAGGTGATGGGCACAACTTCCTTTTTTTGTGGGAGATGGATACAGCTTTGCGATTATAATCATTAACAAGGTTAGGTATGGTTACCCGTGATAGATTTTTACATTGTTGGTGTTGATGGGCTCGAGAAGATCTTCTCCTTTCAAACTGGTGAGCCGAAGAGTGCCTCTTGGGAGTACTTCTCGAATGATCAACGATCCGTCCCATTAAGGTTTAAACTTTCCTCTGAGATCTGGCAAGTGCGGCGGTAAGATGCGCTTCGTGACCGTGCCGCTGACTTCAAAGCTCCTCTTTCGGATCCTCTTATTGTAGGCCAGTGCGATCCTTCTTTGGTAACATTGCGAGTGGCTTAGCGCACGTATGCGCTTTTCATTTGCCAGATACAGTTGATCATATCCTTTTTGTTGTCACTCGCCTTCCTTGACTTCTTTCCAGCAATATCCGGAGTGATGGGATTTTAATTTCGACTGGCAGCACTGCCTCCATTCCGTATGCGAGTTCGTATGGAGTTGCACCTGTAGCAGACTGTACAGATGTCCAATAAACCCAAAGTGCGTATAGAAGCATCTCTAACCAATCCCGATACATCTTGACCATTTTCTCCAGTATGCCAATGATAGTCTTGTTTGCAGCTTCGACCCCACCGTTCATTTGAGGACGGTAGGGCTTGACCGATGACGTTGAATTTTAAATTTATCGAGGAAATCGCCCATCCTTTTATTGACGAATGGGGTCCCGTTGTCTGTAATAATGGCATGAGGAACCTCGTATCGGCTGATGATATTGTTCTTCATAAACTTGATTACGTGAGATGCTGTGATGGTGGTGTAAGATGCTGCCTCTATTCATTTGGTGAAGTAATCTACCGCCACTAAGATGTACTCATGCCCGTTTGAAGCTTTGGGGTTGACTTTGCCGACGATGTCAAGTCCCCATATAGAGAAGGGCCATGGTGTTGTCAGATTGTATAGCTCAGAAGCAGGTGCGTGGATTTGGTTCGCATGCTCCTGGCACTTGAAGCACTTTCTAACGTGTTTGCAGTAATCTATCTCCATCGTTAGCCAATAGTAATCGAGCCATAGGATCTTCTTTGTCATCATATGTTCGTTCATGTGTGGGTCGCATAGTCCTTCATGGATTTCTGACATGATCTGAGCTGCTTCTGTTTTATCCATGCAACGGAGAAGGACTTGATTGAAGGATCTCTTGTAGAGGATGCCCCCAGTGATCGTGAACTGGGCCGCTAGCTGCTGGATGGTGTGACGATCGGTTGACATTGCTCCTTCCAGGTACTTCTGATGCTCAAGATATTCTTTGATATCGGTATACCATGGTTGATCGTTCGTAGAGGTTTTGGTTTCATCGATCTGCAGGTAGAACGCGGGTTCTTCTTGGAGTTCGATGGTGAGTTCCCATTCATCAACTCCTTTTGGGATTTCTAGCATCGAGGTAAGGGTAGCCAGAGCGTCCGCAAATTGGTTCTTGGCTCGAGGCATGTAAGAGAATGTGATCTCTTCAAATTCCTCGATCAGATTCTCTAGATAAATGTGATACGAGATCAACTTTTCATCCTTTGTCTTCCAGTCGCCATTCGTCTGATTGATGATAAGTTGTGAGTCTCCGAAGAATCCTAACTTCTTCACATTGAGGATTATGGATTCTCTTAGACCAACGATACATGCTTCATATTCAGTTACATTGTTGGTGCAGTGGAATGCTAATCACGTGGAGATGAGAATTGGGATGTCGTCGGGAGAGTGGAGTATTACTCCTACACCACTCCCTTTTGAATTTACAGCTCCATCGAAGAAGAGTGTCCACTCTCCTACCTTTCTTTCTTCTTCTTCCTCGATGAGAAGGATGTCCTCATTAAGGAAGAAGGTCTTCAGCGGTTGGTAATTTCGCAGAAAGTGTGCTGCTAAATGGTTGGCTAGTGCTTGCCCTTTGATTGCCTTCTAAGTGACATAAGTGATGTCGAACTTGAAAAGCAGCAGTTGCCATTTTACGATCCTGCCCGTTAGTGTCGGTTTCTCGAACAAGTACTTTAATGGATCCATGCGAGCGAGCAAAAGGATTGGGTGACCGATCATGATTGTTATAACCGTTGCATTGCCCAGACTAGGGCGAGGCACGTTTTCTTAAAGCTGGAGTATTTGGCTTCGTAGCTCATGAACCGTCGGCTTAGATAGTAGATCGCTTGTTCCTTTCTTCCTGTGTCGTCGTGTTGGCTGAGGACACATCTGATTACTTCTGCTGCGACAAAGATGTACAACAGTAGTGGCTTACCTAGAGTAGGTGGCAAGAGCATTGGAGGATTTAACAAGTACTTCTTGATCTTGTCGAAAGCCACTTGACAGTCGTCATTCCATTCCTATGGCGAGTTCCTCCTTAAGAGCTTGAATATGGGCTCACATATAAGCATGAGCTGTGCGATGAATCGGCTGATGTACTGGATTCTTCCGAGGAAACCCCGAATCTCTTTTTCGATATTGAGCAGCGGCATTTCGATGATTGCCTTAGTCTTGGTCTCGTCCACTCGGATGCCATCTTCACTGACGATGAAGTCTAATAGCTTGCCTCCGGTTGCGCCGAAGACACACTTTTATGGGTTGAGACGGAGCATGAACTTTTCTAGCCTATCGAAGAGCTTCTTGAGGTCTTCAAAATGACCTTTGATCGTGCGAGATTTGACAATCATGTCGTCCACGTAGACTTCCATTTCCTTGTTTATCGTGTCATGGAACAAGGCAGTCATGGATCGCTGATATGTGGCTCTTGCATTCTTCAGCTTGAATGGCATGACTAAATAACAGAAGGTCCCCCACGGTGTGATGAAAGAAGTCTTCTCACGATCTTCAATGGCCATATTGATCTGATTGTAGCCGAAAAAGCTGTCCATGAAGGAGAAGATCTTATGTCCAGCAGTATTATCTACCAGCGTGTCGATGTGAGGCATTGGGAAATCGTCTTTAGGACTTGCTTTGTTGAGGTTCCTAAAGTCGATGCACATCTTGACTTTGTCATCGTTCTTTGAAACTGGTACAATATTTGTAAGCCATTCCGGATAGTTGGAGATTACTAGGAATCCTGCATTGTATTACTTGATGACTTCATCAGGGACCTTTAGGGCCAATTCTGGCTTCATTCTTCAGAGCTTTTAATTGACAGGCTTCATGTCTGGCTTTGTTTATATGTGGTGTACTACCAAATCTTCATCGAGCCCTAGCATATCTTCATAAGAAAAGGCAAAGTTGGACAACCTCGGTCTCAAGAATTCCATCATCCTCTGCTTGTATTCCGAAGACAGTGATCTACTGATGCGCACTTCTTTAGAGAGTTCCGGTGATCCCAAGTTCACAACTTCGAAATCATCTGCCACAACATTGGCCTTTATTTTAAACCTTTCGAGGGAATCCTCAAGTTCGAGAGTTGTATCATCATTTTTCTTATCCCAGGCTTCATCCAAACCCATGAGTTCGAAATCTAACTCTAGATCAAAATCGTATGAGTTGACCTTGAACTCTGAAGCTGTGAGTGATGTGTTTGAAATAGTGAGTTTTGAAAGATTTTCTGTTGTTTTTGGATTTTGAAGATTTTCTTATGTTTTGTGATTTTGAGAAATATTTGGTGTTTTTGTAATTTTTGGAATATCTGATGTTTTTGTGTTTTGAAGGTTTTCTGATTTTTTTTGTGTCTCCAAGGCATCCCGAACAGGACAGTGTTACTAACCATGATTGATCTTGTCCTGATTTAGGGTACCAACTGCCATTTACATTGGCATTTTTTTGGAGGCCGGCATCCGTGGATGGCTTGCCCACCGACTCGATTGTCAGAGGGATGGTTGCCCAACTTGGCTCTTTCCCCCTTTCGACCCTGTTGCTCTGCTCTATTTATACCTGTGGGTCATCCGTCCTGATGACCATGATGTCTGCTGGACCGGGTTCAGAGTCGGAGTCTAATCTGATCTCTTCACTCAGAAGTTGGAGCTCCTCGGGTCCGCATTGTGGTGGGATCTTGAGGTTCGTCCAGTCAAGGGAAGTCCATTTCCCTTTGTCGATCCAATGGATGGGCTGCTTCTGCCCCTTGTGTTGCTAAGTTGTTGGTGGGGGTGTTTCCCCTTGACTGTTGGTGGGGATGGGTGCCTCCCTGTCCTTGCCTGGGTGACTTGTAATGGGCACTCTTGGTCCTCGGTCCTCCTCGGATGGCCCTATTTCCGTGCCCCTGGCTTCATGTGATGGGTCTGGGGGTTTTGCTCCTAGCACTGGCCGTATTTTTAATGCCCTGGGGATCTTATCCCACCGTATTGGCGGCCAAATGGATTCTTGGATGGAATGTTCTGTTAGTTTGAGCTGCTGGAGGTGATCCTCGAGGGAGATCATCATGTCACCATAGACTATTCTGGCTTTAACAAATTCGATGGGCGTACATTTGAACCGTTGCCTCTTTTTAGACCTCGCGGCCTGATCCTCCGGTATCGGTTGATATTCCATTCCCTGTCTTTGCTTGTTGGCACGTGCTGGCTTTACTACCATACCTTTCTCATGAAACTCGGTACGGTAGTTCAGGATTAGCCGTTTAGCAGGAGAGATGACATATTCGACTGTGAGTGGATAGGGGGTTGGCAATGGAATTCACAAATTTGAACTCGAAACTATGATATGATATGTCGCCCTCCGTGTGTTGGACGTCAATCACTAGAATATTAGTTTCTAGGGTATTGGCCTCCACCGGTAGAATGATTTCAGGCTCAGCTAGCACCGAGATGATTCGATTTTTCGAAGGGAATTTAACCCTATGATGGAGAGTGGATGCGATGGCTCTAACAGCATGGAGCCACGACCGTCCTAACAGAAGGTAAAATGAGGTAGGAATGTTAATGATCTGAAATGTGATAAGAGTAATGTTTGGTCCGATCTATAACTCAATGTCTATTTCTGTCTCTACCTGCCTTCGGGAGTTATTGAAGGCTCTAACGCTCATGGTACTAGGCCGAAAGGAAGATGGTTTTATCCCCAAACGTTCGGCAGTCCTTAAAGGGCAAACGTTCAAGCTTGATCCATTGTCTATAAGTACGAGTGGGACTTTGAAATTCTTGTAACGGACAACTATATTTAGTGAGCGTCCATGTTTGCGAGCTTTAGGCGGCAACTCATCATTAGAGAAAGTGATAACTCGTGATGCGAGGAGTTTTCAGATCATGCTCGCTAAAATTTTAGGAGGTACATCAGGAGAGATATGTACATTGTTCAGAGTTTTCACAAAGATTTCTCAATGCGATCTGGACATACAAGAGTTCCCGGATGAAAATTTGTGCGGAAATGGATTTGAGCTGAGCTGTTTTGTCGTAGGCAGCATCAATTTTGTGGGTTGTTCCTGACAAAGTTCCCTGAATTTCTTTTGGGTTTTGATTATCTCTCCTGAAATATCTACCATTGTAGCCCACTTCGGCACACTCTGGATAGTGTCATGGGACTACCTTTGTGTTATAGGAGGGAACCATCCTCCCTTCCAGATATATCATCGGCTCTTAAGACTGAGTGGTTGTTACCGGAACTATTTGTGGTGGACTTGATGATTTCTCTTGGAGTCTGACTGAATCCTGACGGGATTTGATAGTGGGATTTTCCTCATCCTCTTGATATGTAATTTGTGAGGGAGGGGTCTTTTGGGAATGTGCCAGTTGGTGAGGTATGAGGAAACTTGGAGGTTGGACCGGGGGTGCCTTTTGCAAGGTTAGTGGGTCTAGATCAGGTAGGCCTATCTGAAGAATGAGGAGTTCAGAATTCGGCCTGTTTAGATATGCTGGGGATGGGGCTGGATATGCCCCTTAGAGAGCAAGAGGCTGGGAATGTGACCTGGTGGATGCTGTTGATGCCCTTTGGAAGGTGAGAGGTTGTGCTGCTGGTGCTGCCTTGAGGATGAGAGGCGGTGCTGTTAGTGCTGCCTCGAGGATAAGAGGTGGTACTGTTAGTCCTGCCTCGAGGATGAGAGGTGGTGCTGTTGGTACTGCCTCGAGGAATACCTGTGGCCCAGGCGGAGGCACCTGTAGGTATCCCCATGTCCGATTTGCTGTATTGGGCATGATTGCTTGTATGGAATGATGTGCGGAGGAGTATGTGGGATGCTTTCTCGATGTTGTTGACGGTAGAGGTGCCGGATGTGCTGGGTCCTGCTGGATGTGATGGCAAGGGATTCTGGAGGATATTGGCCTGAGTGGCACTACCGGCCTGTGGGGTGATCGCGATTTTCTGACTTTCGATCAAATCTTGGACCATGTGTTTCAAGGCAAAACAGCGGTTTGTTAGATGACCAGGAGCTTGGTGATATGCGTAATATTGATTTTCATTGTAACCTGCTGGCAGGGGATTTGTCAAAAGTCAAGGTTGGAGTGGTGTCAAGAGTTACCTTTGCATCAACATTTTCAAGACCTGACTGTATGTTTGTGCTAAAGGGGTGAATTTCCTGCCCAGCATTGCCTGCTTGTATGGGTTTTGTGTACTTCCCCTAGGCTGCTGTTGTTGTTGTTAAGGCGGTTGTGCCTGATATCCCTATTGGGCTTGCTGTGGTTGGTACTGCCTATTTAGTTGTGGCTGCCACTGCCTGTCTTGTTGCGGCTAGTACTACCTGTCTTATTGTGGCTATAGTTGCGGAGCGTACTGGTTTTCTTGAGTGTTGGCGACGATGTTGTTGACCTCTGTAGTGCGTTGTGCGGGAGCACTATTGTTTCCATTCCCATATCCGATAGGTATCCCCTCGACTTTGTTTCTTTTGATTGAGGGGGCCTGATGCGGTCATAGAGAAATGCTTTTGGCTCTGATTCCGGCTTCCACTTCTTTCCCAGCTTAAATAAGCTAGGAGAAATTCACATATGGGTATGAGATCAGATATCCTAAAATGTTTGGGTTTGCCGAATGGACGATCACGGATATCTGTTCTTCGTCGTCAATGGGGTTTCTCATTCGGGCTGCCATGGCCAAGCATCGTCCCATGTATGCCGACAATGATTCGTCGCTTTTTTATCTCAAGACAGCCAGATCTGCCCTTCTCAGAGCCATGTTCAGATTGTATGAAAATCTGTTGATGAATGCCTGGGAGAGTCTCTCCCACGTCCTGATCTGATGGCTATCCATTGATGTGTACCAATCCAAAGTATTATCCTTAAGAGATTTCTGAAAGAGCCATATCAAAATTCCATCGTTCCCTGCTATCGCATTGAGTTCCCCACAAAATGCTTTCAGATGTGCTGTGAGGCACCCACTACCGTCATATCTTTTGAATTTGGGTACCTTTAAGTTTGGAGGTACTCGATCATCTGGAAAGGGACATAGGTCCTTGAATTTGGTGGAGGGGTGATCCACTCCTTGCTGCCTTTGCAGCCAATTTTGCACCATTTGCCGCTATTCTCGCAGCTCCTCGATTTCTGACTTGTTGTGTTGTAGATATCTTACCCCTTATTGTAAGGCTTGGGCTGCTTCTTCCTCGTAAGGGTCAATCTCCTCAACCCTTTGATTTCCAAGAATGGGGAGTTGCTAGAAAGAAGATGGACTCCCAGTGGCAGGAGGTAGTTGGAATTGAACGTCGCTCCCTTTCGGAGGAGGGCTGGATGTTCAGAAAATGGCTCCCACCTGGGGTATCTGTCAATTTTGGAATGTTGCTCCCATTAGGGGGAGTGAGTTAGACTTGAAACTAACCCCCTTCATGAGCATCCGCCAGTTCTTGTATGTGATTCCCGTTAGGGGGAACCTGTGCTGTAAGCTGATTGTCGTGATGTATTGAGTAATGATGTGTAGGAGGGTTGCTCCCGTTTGCCGGTTGTTGTTAATCTTGTGATGACTCCTCTGGGAGAGGGAGAACAAGATTTGCTGGAGGAATGAGAGAGAATGTGAAAGGAGTTTGAGGGATTGAGCTGTTTTGCACACTAGGCTGGGTCGCCCACGTGTTTGGTGTAGCACTTAGCACTAGGCGAAGCAATATCTCTTGTAAAGCTCAAAAACTTTAGGCCATCTCACCCATGGTTACATTGTCTGGTAGGTTTGTTGGAGGTGTCAGAGGTGTTGGCGCTGATGCTGGTGCTGATGTTTCAGGAGCTGGCTGAGCCACCGGTTCTTTGTCATGGGTAACCTGAGAAGTCATGGCTCCCCGGGATCGAGTGGTCATGGTTCGGATTGATGCCTAAGCAAATGTAAACCAAAGACTTGTTTTTTTGTATGAATGCATGATGATGTCTCTTGAGATTAAAGTGCCACACACTTTCGAGCCAGGTCTCTGCTAGTGGGAGTTATTGGAGTCGCCATTCTGTGAACGTTGGAAATCGGCGCCCTTGTTGATTGACACGGTTTTGGTTTTGATTTGTGGGGGTGATTAGATTGATTTGTGGATGTTGGAGTTGTCACTAGCCAATTAATCTTAAAATCCCACAGTCGGCTAGAACCCGCGGAATATGTAAGGTTAGAGAAATCCGAAGACTCTCCTACCTAGATTAACTCCTGGTCTGTGTTGAGGGTCAAATATTGCATACCAGACCCCAGTTATTACCTGGGTTTACGATTATGATATTGTTTAACTGCCTGAAATACTTATGTTTGTGATGCAAGATGTGTTTAGGAGCTTGGACCGAAACAAGGTGTTAAAAGCATAGATTTGACGCTCAGAATGTACCAAGGCAAGGGATGGAGCCCAGGGGACCAAGATTGATAAATTTACATGCCAGGGATCCGAGAAGATCAAGCCGTTCACGTTCAAGTGGCCTGAAAGTTAGCCAGAATGCAGGATCACAGGGTTCTCACCATCCGATTGGCTCGAAACTTCATTCATTACCTAAGGACCACAAATGAACCGTACACGTCAAATTTCAGCTCCCGGATCCCTGTGGAAGTGCTTCAAACACTAGATCAGCCCCTAAAACCATGATTTGGGGCCCACCTGATATTCGGATATGCTTCAATTTTGTTCTCAACACATGAATTGAGCTAACAAAACGGATGTACGGAGTGGATTTTACCTATACATCACAGTGGACCCACGTGTACACTGAGTGTGCACATTGTGCACGTGCACAGGCTGTGCACGAGAAATCACGAGGTCGGTCAGCGCCCGCTGACCGACAATTTCTTAAAAAGGAATTTTCTTTTGTTTTCTCTCCAGCGTTTACGCACGGCCACCGTTCTTCGCTAGTGGGGCCCACCCTTCATCAAAATCATACATCTGAACCGTCCATCTTCTCCAGAAGGGGGTCGTGACCATTGCCTAGGTGGAGGAATCCCGGAAGATAACTGAGATCTGATTTCAGCCATAAAATAGAAGATGGACGGAGCAAAGAAAAACTCAGTGGGCCAAACAGAATCTAATAAAAAATCATCCTTTTCTTACTGGATTTTCGTGGAGATCACAGTGAGCGGAATGGATTTCTTCACAAACATCAAGGTGGGGCCCACCAATCGTCACAGAGCCGTTACGCAGGCTCTGTTTCGCGTCTGAACTTACGGACGGAACTTGTGGGCCACCATCACGGCTGCAAACGATCAATCCGGACCGTCCACTCGTTCCAGAAGTGAAAACCGACCGTACATAAAAGGTTTTTTCAACTCCATGCTCGCACACACAAGGAGAATACCACTCAAACGCAGGTTGGACGGCTATGTGAAAGATCAAGTGGGCCGCGTCAGCAACAAATCAAAACCGACCAGGTCCGAACGGTTTTTCAAGAGCATCCAACTGGACGGCTTGGATTTCTTCAATATACGTCGAAGTGGACCCCACCAGCTTCGTCAGCAAGTGGATGAGGTTTGCTTCGCACGAGTCAGCAAAAGCTGGACGCTGAGTCTACAAGTGGGTCCCACTCAGTGCCCAGTTCAATGATCTGAACCGTTCATCTGTCACATTAGGTGGTCAATACCTTCACCTAGATGTCGGAATTTTTCCATGCAACAAATGTACGAAGATTTCAGCCGAATGGGAGATTAACGGTGAATTGAAAAGTGCGGTGGGACACACCTAATTCAAGCCAAAACATTTCATTCCTGGCTGATTTTTCAAGGCGAGTTAATTGGACGGGGTGGATTTCTCGTCTAATGTCAATGTTAAGCCTACCAATTATCTCAGATTCGTGGCGTTGGTTTTACTGCGTAAACAGAGTCTCCAACTCTGTTTCAACCACGTGCAGCAACCATCATTCGCTTCTCTATAAAAGGTGGTTAGAGAGAGAGCTTGAGGCTGGCTGGAGAGCAAGGAGGTAGCGGCTGGGTTTTGGTGGAGCACCAGGAGAGTAGTTTTTTTTTTATGTTTATTTTATTTTATTTTATTGTTGAGATATTCTAGCCTAATCATGTTTATGGGCTAAACCTCTTAGCTAGGGCCAAGAGGTGAAGCTTGTAGCGTGATGGGGGACACTTTGCTTCTGCCTTTTGTTTAGACTGAATGGATTTTGATTTATTTTATTAAGGGAATGTTTTCAGTCTTTAATGGTCTGTTGTGACTGAAATTACAATGGGTCTGCAATGGCTTTGAGCATATTCTTTTTCTTTTATGTTTATGACGTCAGGAAGCCCTGTTGTTCACCATCGTCTCATGGGCATGGTTGGATGTCAGTACCCTTCCTAACCTTCATACATTGATTGGTTGGTAATTAGTTTAATTCTGTTGTTTGCTTTGTCTCCTGGGCATGGTTTGGTGATGGAGTCCATTCTAATTCATATACCTTTCATCTTTTCAAAATTACATCAAAGGAAGTTCAGTGGATTTTCATGAATCAAGTGTAGTTCTCCCTGATCTCTACAAGTGGATCCTTGGCACCCTAGTGTTCCTTCTTTGAATTTCTCTTCAGTTTTAGATTATTATTTCACCATTATTCCTCAAAACTCATCTGATTTAGAATTCATCTTAGCCTAATTCTAGTTCTAGTTGGTTTCAAATTACGTACAGGTTTCAGTCCCTGTGGATTCGACCTCGGTCTTATCGAGTTTATTACTACATCACAACCTTATACTTGGGGAGTGATCAAGTTTTTTGAGCGATCTGGGATTCCGAGTAAGGAGCTCAGTTACAAAGAGAGAAGCTGTTAGGTACCCTCTCTGCCTGTACGACTATACAGTCTCTACTTGGTGTGGTAAAACAATCTCAAGGAATGGATGATGTGGTCGAGATAGGAATAGGTACACACGCGGATTTCTGATGCAGCAAGATTTGAGATTTCGGCAAGCCACAGAGCATACGTCTAACAACGTGTCTAGAAGGCGGATGTGATAATGCTTATGCAAAGAGATAAGACAATCGAACTAGATCGCTAGGAATTTCTGATGTGGCAAGATTCGATCTACGGCAGGTCACAAAGCATACGTTCACTAGAAATTTAGAGGAGTAGGAGGGTTGAGAAGGGAATAAATGTCATGATGAATGCTTGTGATGTAAATGAGATGATCTTTGGCTTGCTCTTGAGATGGCTAGAACCTGGGGTACACCATGGTTAATCCAGGCTAGACATAGGGGTTGAGATGGTTGAGGTGAGACTAAGAGGTGGCTATATAAATATGAAATTTAAGGTTTGGGAGCTCCCTCTCATGTCCTCACTCTCACTCTCTTCTATTCTCTCCCTCTCTTTCTCTCACACTTGGAAAGCGAGAGTTATTGTGTGAAAATGTGAAGAGGAGAGGGCTATTTATAGCCTGCTCCAATGACAATGTAGTAATTGCTGGGTTTGAGAGGGGTAAATGCTGACATGGCAGCTTAAGATTGGTTGAGGAGAGAGGGACGCCACGTGGAGTACTCCCATTGGCTCTTGGTGTTGGTAAAAAGGTAAATAGTATCAGCTGAAAGGGTAATTTCAAAAGAAAGTTGACTTTCGGGAACAGAAACAGTTGTTGCTCGGAGGACACATGCGCCCCGCGAGCGGAGGTAATCGGAGTACCGCCGGCTTTAGTCAAACTACCACCCGGGCTGAGCTTTATCCGATGGGCCTCATTTGGTGCGCCGGCTCATCCGATAGTCTTCTTCCAGGCTTTTGGGTTCAAATAGGTGTGTTCCCATGCTGATTTGCGTATATACTCTGATTCTGACAGGTTTTAGGTTTGCATTGGAATTCGAGTTAGGCTATGTTTAGGGTCTAGGCTAAGGTTAAGCTAAGATTTAGAGGTTCCGATTAGGGTTTCGGGGTTTGGATTAGGGTTTGGGGGTTCGGATTAGGGTTTCGGGGTGCGGATTAGGGTTTCGAGGTGTGGATTAAGGTTTCGAGGTGCGGATCAGGGTTTCGAGGTTTGGATCAAGGTTTCGAGGTGCAGATTAGGGCTTCGGGGTTTGGATTAGGGTTTGGGGGTTTGGATTGGATCATGGTTCTCAGACTATCTTAGCCTTCTCAAAATATTAGCCTGGGTGGGGTGTTTACAATTACTATCGCTTTGTACAGTAAATTTTTTCTCGCAAGGGTTTTTCCATGTTAAAATCATATTGTTTGTATTTGAACTATTGCACAATTGGAGTACTTGGTTAATTGTGCTTCCGTGGTCCCCAACACTTTTGGCTATCCAGAATTTCCAAATTGTGAGTACACGCGATGAAGCATATATCTAGAATTACACTGACGAAGCCATCCTAGCCATCCGATTAATGGCTATCAAATGGATGGTTAAAAGTAACATACTTATCAGGGATCTAAATTCCAAGGAAGGATCAGATAGTTACTATCATCCTCCCACTGCAGTCTTGGGTTATGCTCTACAGACTGAGCTGCCGTGAAACCATGCCATGTACACGTTGAAGAGTCACCACCGCCACACGCCCATATGATGTGTGTGTGTGTGAGACATCCAACCCATCCAACAGGTGAGCCCCATCATGATGTCCCAAAGAAAGGATAAGTCGAATTATATAGAGTGGGCCCGAATTGCCCCCGGAAGCCTCCAAATTGTATTTGGAGTGTGTGCATGGCATGCAACCCATCCAAAATAGGTTGCACGGTTGCACGGCTATGGAAATGGGACAACCCAAAAATCAATCCAATCCAATCATCACTTGGGCTTTTAACGTATAATTTTAGGGTTTTTTTAAAGGCAATTGTCCATTTTTTTTGGTCTGTGATGTGGCCTACCTGTGATTGGATTTGCTTGATTTTTTACGTGGATGCACATCATGATGGGGCTCACGTATGGAAGCCTTAGTGCCAAGCAAACCATGGATGTACCATGGTTGCTTATGGTGGTACTGGTACCAGTGGAGGGCAGTCCAGTTAAAATAAGGATGAACTAGGAAATAAGTGAAGTGGACAAGGTTTTGGAATGGAGCCATTTTGAGGCTATTTTAATCAAGACATGTGGATAATTTAATCATCAATTTGGATGGCGGCTTATTCAATGGGCCATCATGAAAAGGTCACCGTGATCAGAGGATCTTAACCTTCCAAAGATTAGCCTTCCCATTTATAACCTAGTTACGAAAATCGACTTAGCTGAGTTCGACTTGACTGCAGCAGATTTTATCAAGACTCTGGAAAAGAGAAAGGAGAGCCTACTCGAAAAAAAAAAAAAAAGGTCAATGAAACTTGACTTGACTCACTATGACTCTTACCTACGATCATTCGTTAACATATTATTATGTAACTTGTAAAATACCCACAAAACCTCATCTGAGTTACTCGACTCAACTCAACAAATCGAGTTTTATAACTCTGAAAATACCCGGAAAATGATTGTTTGGAGATATAATTTGTATGAAATGGACTCTGTTGAATTTACAATTCATTCGACGATCTAAATGGGACCAGTTTATATGACATTTATTGGATGCAAATGATGTTTGGATTTACGTGGTGGTCAAAGAAAAGTGGGCCAAAACTAACCAATGGTCGAGATTGATAATTAGACCATTAAATGAACAACTGAACTCAACCGTGCCAATTTTTTGGAATATTGGACGCACCCACGATGGATTGAGAGATGTGTTGAGAATCAATCTAAGTTTGGGTAAGAAAACACCCCGAGAAGATAATTTCTCCTACGTCGCTATTTTACTGCTATTAACGTCAGTGCCACTCATCTTGCATGTGCTTGTCACTAAATAAGAATGATGAATATATTAGACTTGTATGATTAATGTTCTTGTTGGTACAAGACAATCCATTCTGGCTTTCAGTTTTCTGCAAGTAGGCTGGGCTCCACGGTTCATCGATCCCAATCATTATTATTGTTGGGTCCCACTGTGGATGTCAGATGCAAAAAAAAAAAAAAAAAAAAAAAAAATGTTGGAAAAATCCTAACCCTTCAATACTAATTCATATTGACTCAATAAAAAGAAAACCCTAGTATTGTATTGGTTGGAATTTCCAATCTGGGGGATCATTGATGCATGGACCATCCAGGGTCAGATCCAACCAATCATGGGTTTTGATAGCTCTAAAAGATTAAGAAGAAGACGGGTATAGTGATCATCAAAGAAACAAGGATGATTTAGAAAGAAAGAAGGAGATAGCTTCCAAAAGAGAATCCGCTATATTATTGTAATTTTTGCGAGTATCAATGTCTACTCGTTTACACCACAGATCATTCCCATGGACATGTATCAGACTCTCTCCTTGAATTACTATATATCCTTGTTTATATGTAACCTTAATAAGGAGGAAAAAAAAACAAACAAAAGAGATAAAGGGAAAAAGAAAGGGTAAGTGTGGCCACATTAATACAACCTCAGGGCCTAGAGAAAGCATCAAAGGATGGTAGATTGAAGGAGCTCCAACTACCATTTAGAAGATTGGAATGAAGATTGAGGTGGTCTTCCACAACTGATCCCAACTCTTGCTGTTGTGGTAATTGCCACATAAGATCTGATGACCAATCTATGTAGTGAACAACGCCTTCAGCCGGCAGTGCTTCCAACCCAAGGCTGCTGATCATGTTCATGTTTGAAACCTGATGCTTCTGACTCCCAACAAATTCATCCACAAAATTTCCTGGAATGGGATCATGTGTCCCTTGGCACTCGACGACGTTTTCTTCATGTGGGAGGGGTACTGGTGGCTGATGATTTGGACCTGAAGGAACATTAGGCAAGTCATCGAATGAGGACACATCAAATTCATTTAGAAATTCAGGCACAGGAATTCCTGAATCAGGTTCCGGGTGTTGATTCAAGAACTTAGCATAGACCGCAGCCAAGTCAATGGTCGAAGAATCAGACCTCAACGTGTCGGTCGAAGGAACCACAGAGCTCTCATTCGATTGGCGAAAATTCCTAATTGGATCATTGGCAACAAGAACGGAACAATCTGGTTCAGAAATCAGACGTCCATAACTCGAATTCCCGATGGAGACACGGTGGTCAGTTGATATCCTCACAGACTTTCCGCGTCGGTTCTTACGACAACCGCCACCAATAGGTACGTTGCGGAGAGAGCCACCTTTAGTCCAATAGCGTCGACAGCCCTTGCAGAAGTAGCGGGGTTGGGTGAGGCTGTAGTTGTTGTAGTAGCAGAATTTGGTGTTAGAAGAGTCGCAGCGAGGGCAGTTGGGGGCCAACTCCATATTAGCCTTCCATCTTCTGTCCATTATAAGAGGTCTTGGATGGCATGGGTTCATTTTCTCTCACTTCATTCCCAAAGATTAGAACAATGGGCGAAGGAAGGAGATTGATTGAAAGAAGAAAGCAACGTGAGAGAGGTTTTTGGGAAAGAGGAAGAGTTTTATGTATATTTTTACATGAGCATGTTCATATGCATGTGCATATGCATGTGCATGTGCATGTTTGGATCGAGTATCGAGAGATTAGAAGACGTGGGCGGTTCCAGAGCCGTTAACAGGAAGGGAAGGCGTTATTTATTACTGGGCCGTAGGCGGATAGATCGTGTCCCTAATGTTTACACGTGGCAATATTGTATTGGTGGCATACCCGAGAGGTTGCGGAAGGAGTCAGGGAGAGAGGGAGGCATGGCCTCGACCTCACTAACGCGATCGAGGACGTCGTTAGCAGAAACGCATGCACGCGCCCAACCCAACCGCCGCACCTCCCGAATTGAAGCGCATTTGCCGCATTCCATCATTTCATCAGATGGGCCGATGTTGACTTTGATTCACTTACTGTGAAAATTGCATACCTGGCAACTATAAATGCAACTATAAACGATCCTGCCGTCCCAAACTATTACAGCCACTTTGTAATCACAAGTAAATTTGATTTCCAAGTCAGATTAGAATGTATTGGAATTAATTAATTTTTATTTTATTTTTTTAATAAATTTTTATTTTAAAATTAGAGTTGAAATTAATTTATATTTTTTAGTATGAGCTGTGTTGCTTCACAATTTGCTTAATTATTAGTAAATACCGCGTACAAAGTGGTAATTAAGTAATTACTACTAGTAAATACCTGTAAATAATTGTAATTAAGTGATTATCATTTACTTGGTAATTAAGGTTAGTTCTCTTATAATTAGAATGTATGACTCACTTATTCATGTTTGTTTTAACAATTGTAGAAACGGAAGTTTCATAGCCTTAATTTAGATTGCTCTTAAAGCAACCAATTACAATAATTTAATTGCATTATAACTATAGCCGATCGCTGGATATCCAGTAGTGGTGTTAATTAAAGGATATGATCCTTTAATTTAATCGACCTGACTTTTGAATGATGAACCATTATATGTAGGTCCCGCAATTTGTACAGTGGAATTTCAGCTAATATATGGCACGATGTGTGATTTTTGTGCTTGCGCATCTCTTGAATCCACCGCGTGGCCTGCATTATGCAACCACTTGTTAGTGGGGTTCACATGTAACTTGCTTGGCAAGTCTTTCATAGGGGGCCATACACCTCCCTCTCGTCAAAAATTTGTTAACGTTCCCAAGAGAGCGTTTTATCTTTTGGAAAGTCTCTTAAACTAAATATAATTCACACTCTTCCTTTCTTACACACAAATGAAGTAGGGGTAGCAATGAGATCGATGTCCAGCCTGGTGGGCTTGACCTGGAGTTTGGACTGAGATTGTTGGCACTCAGTTTATTTCCTGTCACGTGTGGTGTGTGTTGGCGTGCCAAAATCGATATAGCGGCTCGATTCAAATCGATCTTATTTAACCCCAAGCACAAAAATAAGTAGATACATCAAATTTTGACAATATATAACCAAATTTGAGGTGATCAGTCGCCTACTCAGTCACTTGTAGAATATCTATAATGATCAAGTGATAATCAGAGGGTGGGGTTTTTCTTCCAAAGATGACCTTTCAGTATACCTTTGCAATCAAAGAAAAGGAAAAACTTACAGTTGATCACTGTAAGAATGCAGACCAACTGCAAGAATGCATTTCTTGAAAGAACTACTTGTATTGGATAATGATCAAGTTCAACGTATGAGATAAACTTGGATTATAACTAAGAAATTACCGCTATTGAATTATCAGTACTTTTAAGATATACTGAGCTAAGATAAATTGATATATTTGATTTGCTTGTTAGATTTGGATGTGTCTGTATCCTTCTAATCTTCTTTCTATTTATAGATATTTTTTCTATAGCTATTCTTCAAACGTTTTCCTTTTTTATTGGATGGTTATGGTAATCAAAAACTCGTCATTTAGATCCTTCTCTTTCTATGTTTCTTTTTTTACTGATATATTTCTCTTGGCTAAGCACCTTTCCTCTCGATCAAGGTTGGCTTGTCAACTACGTTTCACTCCTAGATGTCTCGGCCACATTACCTTTTTAGTCATCTAATAACATGTAGCATTAAATCGATGCCAGTTATGATTCCGTAGAAAGCACTCCAAATATCTCAAAAAATCTTTTTCATACACTTTCTATCTCTCGTGTAATGTCACATGTTACCCTCATATTGGCTTTTCTCGGAACTATCAGAAATAATGTACAGCCTTACCCCCCACGTTGCTTCACATTTGGGTAAAAGGTGAGAGAGATGTTGTTTGGTTGTCCAATGCAATTAATGCGAACGACTGTTCATCCACCTGTCCATTCCCCATTAATTTATTCTATTGAGGCTAAACTGAATGACAATTTTTATCTCTTATCTATTGATTGTTCTTGTGACATGTTGCACACAATCATCTTGTACTAGGAGTCGTGATTGCCCTTTTATTAATGCATGCATATTGTGGCTAATATATAAATGCAATGCAGGGTTAGTGTTTGCTTTCTTGCACCTCTTACTTTTTCTCTCTCACTCAAACTCTTTTCTTTGTCTGATCTTCTTTCGATTACCATGGCCGCATCTTCCTCATCCTCCATTCCAGTCTTCCACCAAGAGACCATAAATGATTTAGATGTTCTTTCCTCAGGAGTTGTCAATGACCCCCTCTTCAATGCTTCTGTTGAACCGAACAATGCATACTTAACACTCGGTCCATCCTTTCATCATGAAGTCACTCATGATCAACTTTGGAAAATAGAACTTTGTTTCCCAAGGTGTCCTATTGAAGTTTTGTTTATCCAATCTAATCGTTTCCTAGATCTTACCAATG
This sequence comes from Magnolia changhungtana, assembly GCA_030180095.1. Lineage (NCBI taxonomy): Eukaryota > Viridiplantae > Streptophyta > Magnoliopsida > Magnoliales > Magnoliaceae > Magnolia > Magnolia changhungtana. The sequence goes on from JASAUF010000652.1 coordinate 8,822,411, forward strand.
CTTTCAAGGCTTCAAGAGTGTGGCCAAAACCGATAAATGGTTGGGCGGAATGACATACTCATGTCAAAGCACTGCATGGTGATACATGGAAACATGTTGGTATCTATAATTGTGTTGGCCTTTCATTGTAGGAATACCCAACCAATGACTTCCTCTTTTTAGCAGCTTCAACTTTATCGAGTCGATAGACCAATACTTTCCATTTTGGATGCATGTAATATATGCTTAATGTCTATGCATCAGTACGTATAGTCAATAGATGTATCTCTCTCCGAGAGGAATAATGAATCATCATATTATCAATGATTGACATGTTTGCATGATAATAAAAAAAATCTCTCAATACCAGAATCATAAAGTAAGAACAACACAAACAATATAACACAACAACCAAAACAATCTCAGTCATCAAATCATCTATCTTAATCATATTGATATGAGACATGTTGGGATTCACTCACCTATTTGAGGTAGGGTCGATGTCTTAAATCAATCAAACACTTCATAAACTTATACTTCAAATCCTTATTAAGATTATTTAGCATGTTCCAATTACATCATATTATTCCAACAAGTGGGTCCACCCTTGATCCAAGCATGATGACCAAACATAAATTCTAAACTTCAAATTTGGAAAACAAAAGGGACTGTTAATCAATATAATCAATCGTTTGAGCCTACTCCAGAACCCTCGATCGATCTCTTAATCAACCGACCATGGATCGATGATAGTTTGAATTAACTTTTTAAGTCACTGGACACTTTTGGCCACCTTCAATCGATCGAACATTACTCGTCAATCAATTGAGCATGGTCGGATTAAATCAATTCGCTTGTTAGAATACTTTCATCATTCTCGATTGAATGAGTTTGATAGATCGAACATCAGGTTCAATTGGTCAAACTAAGTTATGAATTTTAAAAATTGGTTGCTAGAAAAAATTGACCTATCTCGATCGATCAAACACTGACTTTTATCGATCAACCGAAGTAGAGTGAGTTCACTTATACAGACTGTGTTGATGCAAAAATCCGGTTTGATCCTTAGACCTTCGTGTACCTGCACAGAAAAAGCTCAAAGGACACCCTGGCTTGAGCAGGGGACCCTCCGATGCCAAAGTCAGGCTTGGATTCTGGGTCTAAATGTATCGAGGGGTTTTGAGAAAGAATTTTTGCGTACCTCACAAGATGATAGAGGTTCTCCCTTTATAGCTGCTGGAGCGTTTAATCGTAAGAGGATTCTCCTCCTAGTATTGTGCAATCGTAAGAGGATTCTTCTCCTCGTATCGCGGAGTTAGGATTGTGCCCGTCTCTAGTCCTCATCTGATCCCGTGAGCTTCGGGATCGGGGATCTTATCCCGAGATATTTGGGATGAGGCCTTGTTTCGCGCTGTCTCTCCTATGTTGGCAGATCCGATAAGAAGGTCGGTCCGATGCATGCTCGGACTGTTGGTTCGTCGTTCGGACCGACTCATCTTTTGTCTCGGCTTATAGAGTGTATAACTTTGCCTCGGATCTGAAGTATCCCTCGGCGACCCGAGGCGGCGACCCGAGACGCTAAGTCCGAGTCTCGGGACTTGGTATTTTTTGTCCCCAACAGTAAGCCCCCTTACTCCGTGTGTCTCATATGACGCTTAGGAGTAGCGAGTTTTGAGTCAGTTCATAACTTGGTCCGAGACGATAAATAGGCATTTAATGCACTCCGAGTCGCCTTTGATGGGAGACGGTTCAGTTTCTGACATCGCATGCGCCGGCAACTGTCAAATCGCTCACCCCGCCAATGAGGCTCGGACACGTAGCAAGGGCATTATTATCGTCAGTCGACGTGCACCACGTGTCGAGTGGGGGAGTCGATGCAGGCGTCGAATCATTTTCCCATTAATTATCTCCGCCACATGGCAATCTTATAAAAGGGTGGGGGTCCCGCATTTCGAACTTCTACTGCCATTCCCGCTTTGTATTTCCTGTGGAGCTTTTTGGTCTTTTCTCTTCTTCCTTTCCTCTCTCTTAACTGTCAGCGGCTCTTTTCGCCATTTCCGTTGTCCTTCCTTCCTCCGGTGAGTCTCTCCTTCCTCTTTATTTAGTGATAATGGCGGCTAGAGGTTCTCAAAGTCCCCGGGAGGGAGTTTCCGGAGATGAAGGAGAAGCGCAACGTTTTTGGAACGTTGCGGAATCGCCTTCCTTACTAACGGAGATAGCAGTTGATGCGAACCGCTTTTCTTTCGAGAGGGGTTTGAAGCCGGCGGAGCGCCACCTTCCGTTGATCCTTCTCGGGGTGGGTCGTCTTTAGTAACCCGCCTTGGGAAGGCCTAATCTTCCAAGGGATATTGAAGAAGAAGAAGGAGAAGGAAGAGGAAATATTGATTCTTGAGGAACCTCGGGTCGGTTCTGTTGATAAGTCGGCACATGCCGAGTCCGAAGGAGAAGGATCGGGGATGACCTAAGCGGCCCGGTTCCTTCGGTCTTAACTCGAGGCGGATTTTGAATCCGAATCGGGTACCACATCCCCGAATCGGTTATCACTTATCTCCCCGTCCAGAAAGACTTGCTTAGGATCATCCTCCGGGCCGGGGCGGTCGCGATCTACCAAGTCTCGATGCAATGCGGCTTGCGTACCGCCCCTTGACCCATTGTCAGGGAGTTTTGTCTCGTATTCGGATTGCACCGGGGCAAATAGTTCCGAATGGGTGGAGGAACTTACTCGGGTGTGCGGTATTGTGGGTGAGATGGAGAAGCCCGCCGCTAACGTCGGCCAATTTCTTCACTTATACCAAGTGGCCCGAATCCGAACTACCCGCTTTTATGTCTTCGCCGCTTGGCGGGCGAAGGCGGCTCCTAATAACCGACCCTCCCACTTCCAACAAACACCTTGGAGAGAACGTTGGTTTTGGGCTGTGGTCGTTGGGAGACTAGTGAGTCCGGGTCCTACGAGGCTCGTGTTCCTCGGGCATTTCAGAGAGCGGTGACTTGGCTCTTCTCTCTTGCCCTTCTTTATTTTTGTAATATTCTGAGTCTGACGGGCTTATGTCTGGCAGACATCCCAAAGAAGCGGCAAAAGCTCGGCTCCAGTGCTTCAGCTCGGATCAAAGAGTTGAGGACGTTGGATCCGGCAGATAGGTCCTAGAAGGTGCTCTTACAACCGGAGCATCTTCATCTCGCAGGTCTAGACTCGGCCGTCACAGGTAATTGAAATTGTATTTTCATGTGCCTTTTGAACTTTTCCTGATTTACTTCGTCTTCTTTTTTTTTTTATAGATCTGCCCGAAGCTCGTCCCCATCTAAGGATTGTTCCTGAATCAGCTCCCTCGGAGATGACTGGAACTCGTCCTCCTCTTAGGGCGGTTTCGAAGTTAAAGGCTCCTCTGCGATCAGTCCTTTTGTCAGAGCCTCGGCCACCGAAGAGACAAAGAGCAGTGCAGAAGGAGAAGGAGCCTGCGAGTTCTTACGCCCTGCTGTCGTCTGAGTCGGATCCGATCAGGAAGAAAGGGTGGAAGTGACATGTGTACACGCCTCGGAACCGCGGGCGGCACGACTCGGGACATGTTGCGACGGATGTTCCGAGACGGGAGGAAGAGACAAGGCTGCGTCTTCAGAGGGGAAGAAGAGACGAGGACTGCATCCTCCAGAGGGGAGGAAACGAACCAAGAAGGGTCGTCCATCTTGCAGAAGATGGTGTCAGGGATGGTTCCCTGGGCCTTAGCCCGTGGGAGCGAAAAGGAGTTCATCAGTCTCTACAATGCTCCTTCGTCGCAAACCATCGGCCATGCAGCAAGGGTACTTTTGAACTTGCTCCCGCTTGGTTAAGGCACATGAAGAGTTATCCTCGGCTCATTGGTCAGACCCTTACTCCGTCGGAGCGATGGGCGACGTGAGAATGCCGAGATACGGTCGACGTTCGATGGGCGAGGTGGCCCTTGCCGGAAAGTCGCCAGAAGACGCAAAAGCGAGGCGCGACTTTTTCCAAGAGAGCCCTTGATGAAGCGCGAGCCGAGGTTACTCGAGTGTCACTCTTCTCTCCAGGCGAAGAAGAGAACCGGCGAATCCTTGCAACCCATGCTTCCTGTGCAGATGACTTGGCTCGGGCTAAGCTTGAGGCGGCGGGGCTTACTCAGCAGGCCAACGATAAGACTCGGGAGGCTGAGAAGGCTAGGGACCAAGCCGTCCAATCATTCCTTGAGTCAGCGGAGTTCGAGGATGAGAGGGATCGCTTGTTCCAAAGCAGATTTCTGGAATGTGTCAAAGACATAAAGAAATCTTTTCCTGACCTTGATCTCTCAGAAATCGAAGGTGGAGGAGCCTCGGAATCCGAGAATCCGGACGCTGCTGCTGAAGTCACTGCTGGGGATGAGGCCGGTACATGCGAGAATGCTTTAAGTATTATTCCTTCCAGAGGGCAGTAACCAGGGCCCCTTATATATATATATTTTTTTTGTAAGAACAGTTTGAAGATAAATGAAAGATAGCACTTTTATTCATAGAATTTGGCTTTAAATCTTTCTCAGTTCGGATTCCTTAAATCTTAAGTGCCGAGCTAAGGATAGTAAATTTTTAAGTGCTCAGCGTTCCAAGGATGAGGCAGCGATTGTCCGTTTAGATCTTCTAATTGGTATATTCCTGGCCGGATGGTACCCGAGACAATGTAAGGTCCTTCCCAGTTTGGTCCTAATGTACCCGATCCAATCTCTTTAGTATTGGGAAATACTTTTCGGAGAACCATATCTCCCATCCGAAACCGTCTGATCTTAATTCGGGCATTATAGAACGAGCCACTTGTCGTTGCCGGGCTTCTGTACGTAGTCGTGCTACTTCCCTTTGCTCGTCCAGGAGATCGAGTCCGAGTGTGAGGAGTTCTTCATTTTCTTCCACGTTGAACGAAGTGACTCGAGCCGAAGGTAAGCCGATTTCAACGGGAGTGACGGCTTCCGAGCTGTAAGCGAGTGAAAAGGGGGTTTCTCCTGTGGCGGTTCGAGCCGTGGTTCGGTAAGCCCAAAGAATTTTCGGGAGTTCTTCGGCCCATGCTCCTTTGGCTCAGTCAAGCTTGGTCCGGAGGTGTTGTTTGATAATCTTGTTAACTGCCTCAACTTGCCCATTAGTTTGAGGATGATGGGGTGAAGAATAAACGTTTCTGATTTCGAGGTTGCCGCACATTTCGCGAAAGTTTCTGTTATCGAATTGCCTTCCATTGTCCGTAATAATGATACGGGGTACTCCGAATCGGCAGATAATGCTTTTCCATACGAAATCGGTGATCTTCTGTTCGGTTATCTTAGCTAATGGCTCTGCCTCGGCCCATTTCGTGAAATAATCCACTGCTACCACAGCAAACTTGGTCTGACCTTTTCCCATAGGGAGTGGACCGATAATGTCGACACCCCACTGCGCGAAGGGCCAAGGATCGGTCATTGGCGTCAATGCCTCGGGAGCTTACCTCGGAATTGCTGCGAACCTTTGACATTTGTCGCATTTTTGGACGAGCTTGCGAGCGTCGTGTTGGATAGTGGGCCAGTAATATCCCTGTCGTAAGACCTTGTGGGCGAGAGACCGCCCTCCAGAGTGGTTTCCACAGATTCCTTCATGGATTTCACGCAATACATAATTTGCCTCGCCGGGTTTGAGGCATCGCAGCAATGGAGCATAGTAACCTTTCTTATAGAGGGTATCGTTGAGTATGGTATAACGGGAGGCTCGGAACCTCACTCGTCGAGCCTCGGCATGATCTTCAGGCAGTTTCCCCTTATCAAGGTATTGGCGGATTGGGTCGATCCAGGATGGTTCCGAGTCTATTGTATTGACGGCCTTGCTAACTGGTTCATTTATGCTCGGTTTATCAACATATTCGACAGGGACGGACCTGGGTATATCATCCTCATCGGCGGAGGCGAGCTTTGCTAATAATTCGGCTTTGCCGTTTTCTGTACGAGGGATTCGAGTGACGTGACAGAGTTGAAACCCATTGATAAGCTCCCTCGCTTTCTCCATGTATGCTCTTAATTGGTCTTTCCGTGTCTGGTATATACCGGTAACTTGATTAACAACCAACTGAGAATCGCTGAAAACACTTAGGTGTGTGACTCCCATGCTGGCGGCGAGTCGGAGGCCGAGTAACAATGCTTCATATTCCGCTGTGTTGTTCGACGCTTGGAATCCAAGTCGTAAGGCATACTATATATAGGTGTGATCGGGGGTTTCCAGCACAACCCCAGCCCCACTTGCCTTCGAGTTGGAAGAACCGTCGACAAACAGTTTCCAGGGAATGGGGCATGGTAGGGTCGGGGGGGTGGCTGTTGTTGGAACTGCAACATCCTTTGGCATATCGTTGACCGGGAGTTCGGTGGGTGGTGTTCCCTCGGCAATAAAATCAGCTACGGCTTGCCCTTTGATTGCTACCTTCGGTTTATATTGAATGTCAAACTCACTCAGTTCGATGGCCCATTTCATGAGTCGGCCGGAAGCTTCTGGTTTCTGCAATACCTGGCGAAGCGGAAGATCGGTCATCACGATGATGGTATGTGCATGGAAATACGGCCTGAGTCGGCGAGAAGAAGTTATTAGTGCCAAGGCTACTTTTTCCAAGCTTGGGTATCTCGTTTACTGGCAATAATGCTTTGCTTGACATAATATACCGGCAGCTGCTTTCCTTCGGATTCTCGTATCAAAACCGAGCTAACTGCTGCCTCGGATACTGCTAGGTAAAGCAGCAAGGATTCGCCTGATTCGGGCTTTGATAATAGAGGTGGAGAACCGATATATGATTTTAATTGTTGGAATGCCGCTTCACATTCTTCCGTCCAACCCATTGTCTGTCGTCCTTTCAACTGTTTGAAGAAAGGGAGACATTTATCTGTGGCTCTGGACAGGAACCGGTTAAGTGCAGCGACTCGTCCAGTTAACCTTTGGATGTCCTTAATGGTTTTAGGGGATTCCATATCAATCAAAGCCTTTATCTTCTCAGGGTTTGCCTCTATTCCTCGCTGACTAACCAGGAAACCGAGAAACTTTCCAGAGCCCACCCCAAAAGCACACTTACTCGGATTTAGCTTCATCCGAAACTTCCGTAGGATGAGGAACATTTCTTCCAAATCATTCACATGATCGCGTGTATGCTTTTTGACGAGCATGTCGTCAATGTATACTTCCATGGTTCGCCTATAAATTTGAGCAAAGATTTTGTTAACTAATCTTTGGTAAGTTCTTGCAAGCATTCTTTAAACCAAATGGCATCACTCGGTAACAATAAAGGCCTTTGTCGGTGACAAAGGTAGTTTTTGATTTATCTTTTTGATGCATTACAATTTGATTATACCACTGAATATGCATCCATGAAGCTAAGGAGCTCATGTCGGTGGTACTATCTACTAGTGGTCTATCCTCGGAGCGAAAGCTATCCTTGGGCGAGCTTTATTTAAGTCGGTATAGTCAATACTGAGACTCGCCACTTCCGTTGGATTTCTTTACTGAGCACGACATTTGCGACCCATTCAGGATAGTTTATTTCTTCTATGAAATTAGCCTGGAGAAGTTTGCTGACTTCTTCTTCAATGATGGCGTATCGTTCGGGGCCGAGCGGTCGTCGCTTCTGTCGGATCGGTCGGTATGACGGATCTATGTTGAGTCGGTGAGTCATCACAGATGGGTCGATCCCGGGCATATCGTCATGGCACCAGGCAAATACGTCGGCGTACCTTCGGAGCAGGGCTATTAGGTTTTCTTTCAAGGGGGGCTGTAAAGACGAGCCAATTCGTACCGTCTTGGATCCATCTGTTTCGACCAGGGGGACTGAGATAAGATCTTCAACCGGCTACCCTCGTTCATGACTCTCGCCCCGAGGGTCCAATGATTCGATCGTTGATATGTTGATCGGACTTTTATCGGCGGTCCCTTTTACAGCTATCATGTAACAGCGCCTCGCATCTTGCTGGTCTCCTTTGACAATTCCTACTCCCGACTCAGTCAGGAATTTCAATGAAAGATGGTATGTGGATACCACGGCCTGGAGGAGACTTAAAGAAGGTCGGCCGAGTATTGCGTTGTATACTGAGGGTTGATCGACGACCAAGAATTCCACCATCATCGTTGTCTGATGTGGGGCATTGCCGGCAGTGAGTGGCAACGAGACAATTCCTTCGGGCAGTACTTGTCCTCCGGAAAACCCGATTAACGGGGTCCGAACTGGACGTAGCATGGATCGTTCGATTCCCATTTTATCGAACGCCTGAGTAAATAATACGTCTGCAGATGATCCCGTATCGACGAGTATCCGGAACACTTTCCGGTTAGCGATAGTCAGGGTGACAATCAATGCGTCATCGTGGGGGTGATAGATACCTCGGGCGTCTTCCTCTGTGAACGAAATGCAATATCTTTCCCTTTTCTTCTCCTTTGGTGGCCGATCTATAATCATAAGCTCGGACTCAGGCTGACTAAGTTTTCTCGCATGGTTCCTTCGAGCATTGTTTGAGTCGCCCCCACCTCGCGGACCGCCGATAATCGTCCGGATTTCTTCCATCGGCTGACTCTCGGTCGGACGTCTCTCATTTACTTCAGCTTTGACTACATGTTCTTTGAGTCGGCCGTCCTTTATGAGTCGTTCGATCTCTTCCTTTAGGTGACGGCAATCACTTGTGTTATGCCCGTGATCACGGTGATAATGGCAGTATTTATCCTTGTCCCGCCGATTAGGATTACTTTTGAGCTTATTGGGCCAGTTGACAAAGCCTTCACTCTTGATTTCCATCAATACCTGTTCCTGAGTTTTGTTCAGGGGGGTATACGTAGAAAATCGTCGATCCGGGCGTTTGCCCGACCTTCGCTCATCATGCGCCCGATCATCCTTGCGTTTCCTTCCTCCGGTCGAGTCGGCTTCCTTTTGGCCGACTCTTTGACCAAAGTTTTAGTTTCACGCAGTCGCGTTTCTTCTATTGCATACTTATTCGACCGTGCCATAAACGCGCGGAGTATCGGGCGGAGTTTTGTCTAGAGATGCCAGGAATGGCTTATCTCTAACTCCTCGCATGAGCGCATTGAAAGCCGTTTCTTCTGAATGTTTTCGAACTTGAAGGGATTCGAAATTGAAACGCTTGATATAATCTTTTAATAGCTCTCCTCGCTTCTGAACTATGTTGTTCGGATGTGCGGGGCTTCAATTTCTTTTTCCGCCGATGAAGTTGGTGAGGAAGGCGTCGCTCAGCTCACCACGAATGAACTGATGGACTTTGGTTTCAACTTTGAACCACAGTCGAGCTACATCGGTCAATGTAAGAGAAAAGGCCCGACACATTACTGCATCCGAGGCATCGTGGAGCTCCATATATGTTTTGAAGCATTCGATATGCTCCGTCGGGTCGGTCTTGCCGGTGAAAGGAGTGATTTGAGGTAAGCGAAACCTCTCAGCAACCGAGCCTCCATTACCGAGTCCACAAAGGGGGACGCCTTTGCTTCGGATCTGGTTGGATGCATATTTCGGCTATGCCTCATGTCCGCCATTTCTTTCGCCATTTCCTCCCGTACTTCTCTTTTAAAATTTTGAATATCGACTTTCCAAGGTTCACTACTCTCTGCCGTGCCTTCTATGGAAGGTCGGATGCGCCTCCTTCGCTCTATCTCGTGTCGAAGATCGGTTGGGGGCAAAGATGCGTTGGCCGACTGAGCTGGAGATGGTTTGAGACGCCTTGGGGTTGGCTCGGCCGGAAAGACGCGCATGGCGCGGAAGGTTGAGATCAACCGCCGCATGACATACTGTTGTCTCCCCTTGGGGAGGCGGGAGTGGTGCATTTCTTCGCCGATACATTCGTTCGACCGCTTCATCATATTCATATCAGATCGGATTTCTTGAACCTCCTGATCCAACTGCCCATCGTTTCGACCCCTCTGATTGTTGCTTGTTTTGGTCGCTCCTCGTTGGCGGTTGTTAGGTGGGTTCTGGACTGTAGGGACCGCGATCGGACCTGCTGGCCCTGTAACCGTGATCTCATTCAGATCTTCTTCTGGGACCGTTCTTCTAGTCATCACCATGGAATTCAATATAGAAATAAGGGATGGCTTTCTGTACGTTCCCACAGACGGCGCCAAACTGTTGATGCAAAAATCCGATTTGATCCTTAGACCTTCGTGTACCTGCACAGAAAAAGCTCAAAGGACACCCTGGCTTGAGCAGGGGACCCTCCGATGCCAAAGTCAGGCTTGGATTCCGGGTCTAAATGTATCGAGGGGTTTTGAGAAAGAATTTTTGCGTACCTCACAAGATGATAGAGGTTCTCCCTTTATAGCTGCTGGAGCATTTAATCGTAGGAGGATTCTCCTCCTAGTATTGTGCAATCGTAAGAGGATTCTTCTCCTCGTATCGCGGAGTTAGGATTGTGCCCGTTTCTAGTCCTCATCTGATCCCGTGAGCTTCGGGATCGGGGATCTTATCCCGAGATATTTGGGATGAGGCCTTGTTTCGCGCTGTCTCTCCTATGTTGGCCGATCCGATAAGAAGGTCGGTCCGATGCATGCTCGGACTGTTGGTTCGTCGTCCGGACCGACTCATCTTTTGTCTCGGCTTATAGAGTGTATAACTTCGCCTCGGATCTGACGTGTCCCTCGGCGACCCGAGGCGGCGACCCGAGACGCTAAGTCCGAGTCTCGGGACTTGGTATTTTTTGTCCCCAACAGACTGCTTTTTAAAAATTTTTAGGGTTTCTCTTCTTTCTTAGTTTTGATGGATTCCATTGATTGTGGAATTGGGTTTAACCAATCCATTGGTTTTTATCATAGTCGAATTCGGAGAAACCAAATAATTGTTTAAATCCGAATATATGGCATAATTGATAGTTGAAAACAATTTTCAACAAAAGTTCTTATAGATTATACGACTTCACAAGTTGTTGTGGGATTCCTCAATCAGATCACTCTAAGATTCGTTATGATCCTTAGATTTGAATCTCTTAAACTGATACGGTCGGATTTCTCTAAGTTGATCTTCCTAATACACAGAAATATCGCGGGAATTGTTTTCCTTATTCAAAAGCTCCTCCATAGATCAAAAGGATGGACGTATGGTTAAGTTACTACGTCCATTGGTTAGCTTTAGGGTTTTTAGTTAGGAATTTACAGGAAAATAAAAGTAGGAAGGTGAAATCTTACCGGTGGAGGCTCTCCTGCTTTCTTAGGGCTTCTTTCTCTCTTTCAGTTGCTCTTAGGTTTAGGGTTTTCTACGGGAATTTTTTGCAAATCTCCTCATTAAATAGAGTGGGAGCCCTGATTCTAGAAGATTCCACTAGGTTTTGGTGAATTTTTGTAGTAAAAATATAATTCTTATGGCATGGGGACTTGACTCATTGACCTATCCCTATACTAAGAGTTTTTTTTACTAACTGGGCTAAGTGCTTAGTTTTTATTAATAACATGAAATTAAATACTAATTTATTTTAGTCAGGGTTTCAAGTAGGTCATGAAAATCAGGGTTGTTACAACTTGATTATAAGTACAACTGAACTCGAGCTAGAATGCATATTCATGTTTCCTTTCAGCTGGATTAATCAAGATGATCTCTGCTTCTGATCTTCTGTCGGTACTTGAACCGTCAAATATTAATTTCCAAGGTTTTTGGTATATCATATATATGTCCAACACTTCTAGAGGAAGTTGATTTTCAATATTTGAAGGGTGATCGACCAATAAATTTGTTATGGCCTGTACTTTTACCACCTTTTGTGGCACATACGTCAGATCAAACTCTGACAATGCTAAAACCAATTTGCCAACTCGGCCGATTTAACATATATTTAACTAAATCAGTTATTAAAATTACATTGACTGACATGGCCAGTAAATAATAACATGATTTTGTGGTCACAAAGTGCAATGGTAGACATAGTTTTTCTATGGAAGAATACCACCTCTCGGTATACAATAATGTTCGGTTAAGATAATAAATGGCTCATTCCCTTCGATCATCATCATCTTGTGCTAATAGGATGCTAACCGATTATGCACAAGCTGTAACATACAGCTTGAGTGGTCGACCTTTAACTAGTGGCATCTACATCAATGGCTTTGTCAAATAATCTTTAATTTTGTCAAAAGCCAACTAATGTTCTGCTTCCCTCTTGAACTCGTCTCCTTGTTTTAGCTTCAGCAATGGAGAAAACACATTAGTTCTTTCTGCATAATTAGAAATAAATTGACGCATAAAATTGACTTTGCTGAGAAGCCTTTGGAGCTCGATTTTGTTTCTCGATGATGGAACTTATATTTGTAACACCCCGAATTTTCCTGGCCTGAGTACATACTCGTGCCTAAGAATTTCAGGTGTTAGTGAAATTAAAGAATGAATACTTCATAATTGCACCTTATTTTTTTTAAGATCACATTAATGAAAGTACCCAATCAAGAGAATAAAGTCAACCATACTATAAATCTTATTCCATTTAATATAAAATTTCAACTAATGATTTAATGCTCACTCAGGTGAGAGCTTATTACAAATATCCAAATTCATAGCATGAGTAAATAAAGCTAAACAAAAATGAAAGCAACGACAACATAATCCCACGTCACTCGTAGTCGTTTATAGGGAGATCATGTGTTACTCATATCTCCAACCTGTGCATCACCTACATTATCTATATGGTTCGAGAGGGTCAATGCCCTACTAAAAGTTATGGTTATCCTTAAAGATTAACACAATTCAAGTATTTCCTCAAAGTAAGATAATATAAAGGTTCCAATACTTTCCGTACTCTACCACTACAAATGGTATTAATACGCGCAACCAATCTACATAAATACATGCCTAGCATAGCATGTGTAGCTCATCATACATAGTAATCAGCACATTGTGGAATATATATAATTCATAAAAATTTCGATTTGCTCCACATCCCATAACTATGGAGATTAGTTAGCATGTCCGACATTACTGTGGATTTATGTGCATACCTCGAGACGGCACAACTCATGAATTGGAAGAATTATGTTACACGATTTGCTCATGGAGCAACTAATTGCAACATCTAATCCTAGGAAAGTGATCTATCACTTACTTGCAGATTACATACATCGATTTGTGCACCACTAACTAAATCCAAGGATTTACGCGTCGACCAAAAGGGTCACTACTCAGAGTGCATTACATCCGCAATACACACACACACACAAGTCACTAGTTTTGAGTCCTTCAATACATGACCTACATCAATATAGAAACAAGTCAAACCATGAGAGTTTTGGAACTCCAAGACACATGTCTAAGATATAAAATAAGAGAGGTAGCACAAAGCTAACCTAATAAAGGAGAAAAGTAGCAATAAGCTAACTCAATGAAAGAGAATAATAGTATTAGGCTAACTCAATAAAAATAAGGGGAGAGAAGCAAAAGCCAATTCAATATAGACTGGAAACACGTGTCTCTCTCAAAATTGATGAAGGGAAAAGCTTGTATCCATCGCTCTTCATGAATTCATAAAAATTTCGATGGTATTTTCATAGACTAATTAATCTTAAATTATAATAAAATAAACCCCAATTGAGAAAAAAATAGTCCATATACCTTCAAATGTATCGATAATATAACAATATGATTTCGGGCCAGATGGGTCACCGATACGTGCAAAATACTCCAAAAGTGAATTTTTTTTATTATAAGGTTTAAATTATGAATTTTAAGTTAGATTAAAATCAATAAAATCATAAGGTTTGTTGATATAACTATCTAGTCCGTTAGTTGCACAAACTATGCACTGTTCAGGACTCGAATGTGTGTAGTCTCACAATTCAAGGCATAGTTTTGTGATCCAACCCATAAAATATGTCTAACATGATTAAAATCATAAATTAAACATAATTCTAATATAGATAAATAATTCATAATAATCCAGCAACTTATTAGTATGAAAATCATAGTAAAAATCAAATTATACATAATTTTAATGTGAAAATAAGAGAACTATATATAAATTTAACTTAAATTAATGTAATCTTAAAGGAATCTCTCACATTAGCCTTAAATACAAACCCTTAGTAGATCTCAATGTAGGAGGGCTTCTACATAAACCATGACGTCGCTCGACCAAGAGGTATACAATACACGTGTGGGGAAGGAAGATAAGGGATAAGCGTCTAGGTTTGGATCTCTCTCTCATGGGCATTGAGGGCTGGTGTGTGTGCATGGGTATAGCTAGAGAAGAGGCACATGTACCCTTTTTATAAGGAGTGTGTGTGAGATGTGTGTCGCATCCCACTTAGAATGAGTTTCTTAATTCTTATTAAATCGATCGGACGTCTTTCTTTAAATTTATCTCGTTCACAGCAATGTCGTCGAATAGAGTCAGGGTACATAATTTTCCTAGTGATCCAAAATTTAGATTGGCCTATCTAAAAAGTTCTCCTAGCAGATGCCAAAATGGACTTGATCTCAATTAATGGTTCACGCTTAATGATTATGGCCCAATTTTGGAGAAAGTGTGTAGTTAAGATAGGAAAATGATTGAGTAAAATTTGGTGGTTGATCGATAATAGGAAAGGTCAAAATCTAAAATTTCACATGTTGTGCTAAAAGGAAGTAATTGGATTTAAGGCAGTCATCTTTCAATAGTGTAGGATTATATATCGGTATCCAAATTTTGTATGATCTTGTAGTCATATGAGGCCAAAGTGTGATACAAATTTGAGTTACGATTGATGGTGGAAAGTGGGTCAATTGAAATATCTAGATTTGGAAAATTTTAGTAAGGTGACTATTTCTTAAACGAGGTGACTTGGCGCTTAAGAAAAGGTTTATCAAGGTGAGGTTCTCACATTTCACATTCGGTCCATATGATGGGCAATCTAAGTTGTTCATATGAAAGGAAATATCCTTCTACGACCACCTACAAACTTTCCTCACTTGATGGATACCCAAATCAAGGGTTAAGGGGTTGATTTGTCGATTTGGTCACTTCTACAATTATCTAAAGGATGAAATTCGACATGTACAGTTAATTTATGATAGATAGGCATGGTATAAAATTTCACATCAAACGGATCATGAGAAACATGTGATTCAGAATTCAAGGGTCTATGTTAATGGCATTTTCATAATTATTTTTGATATGAGAGTTTTTGAAAATCTGATGATTTTACATGGTTATATGAACATTTCTAAGAAATTCTTAGAAAAGCGCTCATAGCTAAATCATTACGAATAAAGATTTATTCACCAAATAAATTAAATTTCTCATTAATTAAGGGGAGATACATATATCAAATAATAAGATGAACCTACGTTAAAATGGTAACATCTGGGATATTACAATCCACCCCCCTTAAAAATAATTTCATCCCTACGAGTGAGAATATACTCACACATTGTGTCTAAGTTTCCATTATATTCCATAAGAGGTAGATATGCATTCCTAGGTGTGTACAAGTCCGTATAACTAACTACACAAAATTGAGGCACTACACTATTATTGCTTGAGCCTTATGCTGATCGATTTCAATCCCTCGTTAATATATTAAAAATCTTAAAAATTATCCGGCCGATACACCAAAAGCACATTTAAGTGGGTTCATTTTCAGCTTATGAACTCTCATTCTTTGGAATGATCTTCGCAAGTGAGTGAAGTGTTTCGTTGGATCAATTTGACCACTATGTCATTAATATAAACCAAACGATATCATGACTCAATAAAAAGTTTCCAAAGGTCCAAGATACCTAAAAGTTGTTTTTGGGACATCCTCAGTTGTAATGCTTATTTGGTTATATCCTAAATGTTTATCCATTAAAAAAACCATTTGATGTCATGTAGCTTGATCGATTAATTAATCGGTCATGGGCATAGGATACTCATCTTTTGGTGTAGCTCAATTTAAATTTCCAAAATTAATACAAACTCTAAGTTTGCCATTTTTCTTAATAACTAGTACTACATTTGAAATCCATTTAGCATACTTGATAGGCTTAATGAACCTTGCTTTCATCCGCTTAGGTGGTTGTTATGCGATCGATAGCCATCCTTTATAGGTAACCTATACTTAACCAGGTTTCGATCTAATCCAAGCAACTGATGATAATCCCATGAAAAGCAATCGGTGAACCCTCTGAGTAACTTAGTAAGTTCAACCTAGATTTGGAAGTCTAATAGTCCGTTGACGAAAGTAGGTTTGGGATATTGTTATGTTTCCAAATTTACTTCAATTAAAGGATCATGCATTAGGAAATTAAAGTGCGTAATGGTGATCTATGTCTATTTTGCCTAAATTTCAAGTACTCATATTATGAAAATAGCAAATCTCATAGTAGTTCCCAAGAGTCCAGAGTAAGCAGGATTATGGAGTGATGGAACCATGTTTGAGCGAAGTATGGGCGGTTTGACTCAAATCTTGAAATCCTAGCAGATCTCAATGATATCAATGCCCTGATCAAACAGATGATTGACGTATCAAGCTCAAACCCACTATAACCATCCATTCGTGTCAGCTCGAACACAGAAAATAGAAAATTGTATTATATCATTGGATAATCCTACCACTTATACTATAATAATTGGGATGGAAGTATCGAATCTCGAGTACAAGATTCTTCCTTAAGGGGGGTGGATTGTAACAACCCCAGTTTTATTTTATTTCTATTTGTGTTATTAGTTGAATACCTTTATACAAATACACAACCTTTTATGGGAAAAATAGTGAATCCTTAGGAACACTATAAATTAAATTATCCTATTCACAATAGAAGTACTGAATTTTGAGGACAAAATTCTCTTTAAGAGGGTAGATTGTAACACCCCATACTTTCTATACTCGAGTATTACCTAATAATCTAAATTACGAAACCGCTCATCTTCATTCCAGCCTAAATCTGATGGTTTGAAGTAATCTTCAACTATGGAACAAGCCATCCACCCGCTAATTTTCAAGATGGACCATTAAATTATCAAGATCCACCATTAAATGGGCCCACAATACTTATGCCCATAACACTTCATATAGTGGTCCACCGTTCATTATGCCAACAACTTACAACAAGAAAACATAGTTACATAATGTAACTATTGAATTAGGAAAATAACCCTTAAAGTCTATCTATAATAGTTTGAGGACCTTTAGAAATGTCGGTAATTGTATCGGGAAATGATCCGACCATCAGATTATCGATAATCATTAATTAGATACATTAATCGAGAAATACGACCCATATGATAATGGGATCAACTCCATTTTTGAGCAAATGACTACCATGGATGAATGACATCAGATGAACGGAGCAGATCTCCCACGAACATCCTGTGGACCCCACCTTAGTAGTGTGTGTTCACCATCTATGCGTGCACCCGCCTTACACCAGAACGGTTCATGCGGCTTGACTGCGCTGACCCGATGAAAACCAAAAAGGAGGTTTTTCGCCCCACTTTTTCCCACCAGAGCCCGTTTCAAACCAACGGTCATCAGTTGTTCAAGATGGGTCCCACCATGGTGATCATTGGTTAGATTTGAACCATCCATCACGTGCGGCCCACGAATCCGACCACACCATGAATTCTTCTGCACTTTGGCATGTAGATGCACATGCACGATCACCTGCGCTTGCAGCCATTTTCAGAAGGACGGAAACTCCTTTCCCTTTCACTGCCTCACTGGCAATCCAAAGCAACAGCCTGCTTTTAATCTCAGCCAACCACCTCGACAAATCTGAGCAGCACAATCCAACCATTTTAGGGTTTCCTTGGCTATGCAAACGGTGGAAGGAATCTTCCTACTTTCGTGTTGGCATGATCCCAGCCACATGTCTCCTTCTGGTAGCTTGTTATAGCTCATCTCATACATCCAAGCTAGGGCGTTAGGAATCCCTTTTACATATTGAAAGGAAATTTTGGGAAAGAACTCATTCGCCTGAGAAAACGGCTTTTGGAATGAAAAAACCTCACCCATCGTTAATGCGACTAGCCGTTCATATAAAACATGGGCCCCACGATGATCTGTGGACCCATCCAGACCAATCAGAAGGCTTGGATTGGAGTGTGATCTCCTATATCAAGATCCGCCATGAATAGGGTGGTCACGTAACACCCCGTACCTCGGGTACATGGGTGTTACCTTCTTAAGTCCACAGTAAGGGAATAAAACAAAGTAACTAAGTTAGTTGAACATTGTACGTGTAGGATGTGAACTCTAGCCATCATTAAAGCCATCCATCTGAGGACCCTAAGAGCCGAGACAAAATCCCATGACGATCGAAAAGGTGACAATTAACTAACTTCTTTAGATTAAAATAATCTTAAATCAATTAGTAGGGAAGTAATAAACAAACGACCTACTAGCTAGGCTTCGCGAAATAAAGGCGACAAACCAAATCACCACTGTGCCTAGACACTACTTTGGGCTGTCAAAATTGAAAACCAAGTCGATCCGGCGACCACCGGATTGACAACACGGACCATGAGAATGCCTAAGGAACATGATATGGTCCACCTAAGCCTCGGTCCCACCCCAAACTAGGTAGGAACCCTTAAGTAAGAATCCTAAGAGGGATGGACGGACTGGATTTATCACAACCATCATGGTGGACCCCACACCGTGTGCATGTGCATCCTATGCACTAGTACACGAGGTGCGCTGGAATGATGGGCTCGGTCAAATGGACTTTGACTGAGCTCTTTACCAAAAAAAATAGAGGAAACACAATCTCTCGCCAAAATAGGGTTCAAACGGGTGGTCTTTAAGCTCCTAGGTGGCCCACCATGGCCACTTTTCGAGCCATCTAAGCCGTTCACTTTCTCTGTGGGGCCCGACTCAAAAAAACCATAGAGGCTTTTGTGCTTCCATAAACAAACGAGAGAGATAGGTTACCACCATCCAACGCATTACACGTGGGAGGCATCCGCGAGATGGGGCCTAGCAGAGATCAGTTGGATGCTCACAATTGGTCCGATCGTGCAATCCCACCCGTCCATTTTCTAGTTGGAGACGTGCTCTCCCTTTGTCAAAAAATAGACAGGCAAGGAATGAAAAAGGAGAAAGTGGGAGAGGAGACCGTCCTCTCTCGGAAAGTAGGGGCTGGCACGATCGCTGTCGTTCCTCGTTCACATGGATATCCTGTCGTTGGAAGTTCTCTCTCTCACTGATATAAAAAGCACTGTAGCTCTCGGGATTCGGACCAACGAGAGAGAGAGAGAGAGAGAGAGAGAGAGAGAGAGGGAGGGAGAGAGTGAGTGAGAGAGAGGAAGAAGAGTGAGGGAGAAAGGTGAGATCGGGCGCTGGTGGAGCTCGGTTTTGCACTGAGTCGACCCAGCCGTTAGACTGAGTCGAGCCAGTGAAGACCAGTGACACCCAAAAGGGGATCGTCCGAGTTGAGCCACAGCCAAGTGACGACATTAGGATTCAGGTAATACTTCCCTGTTCAAACCTCCAGCGTTTATAAGACCGCATGCTAGCCGCTTCAGTCCTCAAACCGGGCCAAGGAATGCCTGTGTTCGGGACTAAAGTCTTGGCAGACATCAGGCCTCCATAAGGCCTTAAAATAGACCTTCAATCAGGCCATGTAATGGCTCTGTTAGAGCAGAAAATGGACCTTTCATCAGGCCCTATTTTGAGCTTGAACTAGGCCAAATAATGGCCATAGTTCGGGTTGAATCTAGGCCCATTAACTGCTGCGAATTCGGCTCCAATCCAGCCTTCATGATGGTTGTGGGTTGGGCTGAGAGACGGGACGAGTCGAGGCTCCGGTTTGGACCCAAAAACTAGGCCGAAAAATGACTCAGTCTCAGTCCGGACTAAGCCAATCAATGGTTGTGGGACGGACTGAGAAATCAGTTGGAAAAAGGCCTCTGTTTGGACCAAAGCTGAGTCGATCGATAACTCTATTCTGGGCTGAAATCAGACCCAACTATAGCACCTGTTTCGGGGCCAACAATGGCCATGCGTCAGGCCAAAACTGAGCAGCATTGGGGCCCTGTTTTAAGCTAGGAACAGGCCAAGCAACGGCCATGTTCAAGACTGACAGTAGGCCTAACAGAAGCTCAGTTATGAGCTAAGTCCATGCCTTCATCGGGTTTTGATTTGAGCTAAAGATAGGTCCCAGATGGACCTTAAATCTAACCAAAAACAAGCCGAAAGTTGAGCTGGAAACAGGGTCTTCATAAGAGTCGAAAACTGAGTAAGAGCAAGGTCCCTTGCTAGACCGTGTAGCAGGCTCTCATCTGACTGATCTAGGCTGTGGAAATCCCAGCAGATGGGTCCTACTTCTAGCAGAAACAGGCCTTAAAGGACCGCAGGTGGTAGAGGGGAATGACCTCCTAGTTGAGCGCCGAAATCAGTTTCAAACCACCTCCGTTTGGGTCTCTGTTCCAGCCACACACAGAAAGTTACGTCAGGACATACAAATCCCAGAATATGGGCCCTGTTCTCAGCTGAAGGCATGCCATTATCTGGGCCCTGCATTTTGGCCGTGTCCGGGCTAAAAGCCAACTCTGGCTGGGCTAAAATTAGTTATGCCTGACCACTTGGGTGCACACCTGAGACCAGTTCTCAGTGGGCCGCACCTAGAGTTACAGTGGGCCGCACCTGAGACCAGATCTCAGTAGGCCGCACCACAGCTGGTGGGCTGCACCACACAGGGTAGTGGGCCACACCATGTAAACGAGTGGACTGCACCACACTGGTACAGTGGGCCTCACCGAGTGCAGCCCAGCCACACGCATTAGGTGGGTCCCACCTACGTGCTGAGTCCAACCATTGGTTGTCCATTGATTTAAGTGGTGGGCCCTAAGAATTGGCCGTTAAGTCCATTAATCGGGCCTTATTGTGGAACAAAGTCAGGCCTAGTTCAGGCCCAATTCGGATCTAAACCTTAGCCAAACTTCAGGCCTTGTCAGGCCTCTTGTTAGGGCAAGAATTGATGGGCCTGATTCCCTTGGTGGAAGCCCAAACCATCTTAACCATGGGTTTTTCAAAACTTCCACCAATCTTTATGATCAAAGCCTCAGAACTTATTGTCTAATGCAAGTAGATTTCTCTGGGGGGCTATCTGAGTGACGTGGAGTCACTAACTTCTCGAGGAAATTCGCATCAAGGGACACACTATGACTTTCCTGGTGATGATTCTCTTCCCCTTGGGCTTTCCACCCCCAACTAGACTAAGAGTAGTCGTTATAATAGAAACGTAAAGACATTTAACTGCTTCAAGGAATGATTTAATGACTTTGAAATAGATTGCATCTATTTGGTATATTTGTGTAGATTAATGATCTCTATGATTTAGAAATAATTGACTTACCTGGTGAGATCGTTTAGTATATCTGATCGTTGGATTTGAAAGCATGCCACAAGGTCATATTTATACTTGGTTAGCTCATTTGGACATGTGAATTAAATTATCTAAACTACATGCGTAATGCGTTATTTCACTTAGTACATATTTTTTTATTATAAATTCATGATCATGTGATTCGTAGTTGTACATTCAATGCTCTCTACTTCTTATTCATAGGCAAATTCCATGCTATTGTTTGTGACACACACATTGCTAAAATCTCTCCATGAAAAATTCTAACTAAGGAGAGTCCGTGCTTGGGGTGTAACTAGACTAGTTGTGATGTAAGTAAACCCCTAACATGGAGGTTGTCGATTGTGGCAATTGATTTTGGGGTTTACTATCCATGTGTGGTTCCACCTATCTAACTATGGAATGAACCTTGCAATATTTACAATTACCGTTATTTACAAGTCTTTTAATCATACATGCCGTCATGTTTTAATCGTTGTACTTAATAAATTTGATAATTCAATCCAAGTCGTAGTGGCCCTTTTCAGTGGAACTAATTGACCATGTGTTGGTGGGATCTACACACACCCTAAGGCGGAAGCCTCATGGGCCGGGGATGGTAGTCATGGAATACTATGCCCGAGCTGTCAGCTTACGCTGGGCCGTGAGTTCCCCGTAGTGACCGTGAGATCATTTCAATTGGCTAGGTGTAATTGGACTAATGATGGATTGGTTAATCATGCATACATTGCATTCGGGCGATGACGAGTGGCTAATTCTGGATGCTATAGCATGTGCCTAATAAGATTTAGTTGGGGTATCGTTTCGCTAGCTCCTAGACCATCGACTATCGACCCACCTTTGGTGAGTTTAGCACTATGCATGTACTACGTACTTTCACTGATGACCGACCACATTGCATGGGCTTTGCCCAAAAGCCAACTGGATGAGCATCCCCAGTTGATGTGCACTCATACATCCATGCATTTAGTAAGACCGCATCATGCATTATTTTGTGTGTTATGTTATTTTATGCTATATCTTATCTAGGGTGGTAGTGTGTAATCTTGAGGGGAAATCAGACTGAGCTGGCCACTCATTCATCAATGTTCAACCATACAGAGGATGCAGGTACAGGAGCCGATGAGTACGCAGTAGATTTGGAGGCGGTGGCAGTCGAGGAGGAGCTCTATGATGAGGAGCCGCAACAGGAAGCGGCCACCTATTTTGGGCTAAACCAGTAGATTAGTCCTTTACTATTATTTCAGCACATTAAGAAATTTTAGAAACTTGAGGTTTTGTAATTGGCCTCCAGCTGAGTGGGCCAGAATATTGTTCCCATTTTTGGGTCACATCTATGCTACATTTTATTCCCACTATGCACTTTGATTTATTTATTGATTACCACTATCAGTAGTTAACTCTTAGGTTTTTGGAATGCGAGTCGTGTACTCGGGTTCCGAAAACTAGGGCGTTACAGGTCATCTTCCTCGATTTGGCTGAAAACTACACCATCAACGTGTGGACCCTGATTCCACATCAAAGACGTTCATCTAATGGGCCACGCACTTTAACCATCATCTGTGGCATTGGGTCTTAGTCATGCAGCCTAAGAAGCCGACACTCCAAATATCA
This sequence comes from Magnolia changhungtana, assembly GCA_030180095.1. Taxonomy (NCBI): domain Eukaryota; kingdom Viridiplantae; phylum Streptophyta; class Magnoliopsida; order Magnoliales; family Magnoliaceae; genus Magnolia; species Magnolia changhungtana. Next base: position 8,845,269 of record JASAUF010000652.1, read on the forward strand.
CTACAAAACTATCGTTAGAATGCCTTTAACTGTAACTAATCTAAGGATTAGCTATGCCTGAACTTTTGAGAACGAGATTAGAAGAGCCTATCAAGGCTGCCTTTTAGGGCAACGCTTTCTAGAAAAGGAATGCCAAAAAGAGAAAAGAAAAGTGCTGCGTTTAGTGTCGCATTGGGTTGATTCAACTCGGTCCGAGTTGATGAGATTTCTGGCAAAGTCCGTGTGCCTCCAACTCATTTCAAGAGAAGAGGATGAGTTAGAAAAGGAAGGCGAGAGAGAAGAAGGATAAAATGAGAGAGAGAGAGAGAGAGAATCTGAGAGAGAGAGAGAGAGGTCATGCGCTGTCCCCCGTTGTCACACTTGTGCCCAAGTTAAGCTGATCCGACATCCATTGTTGGACCACCAGAGAAAACAGAAAGAGGAAATGAAGAGAAAAGGAAGGAAGCACGAAGAAAGAAGAAGAAAGGAGAAAGAAAGAAGAGGGAAGAAGATTGAGTGACCCATCTAAGTCGACTCGCCGAGTCAGACAGGGATCGTGTCTCTGATTTGTCTATCGTAATTCGTTTGGTAAGATCCCTATGTCCCGCCACCAATCTTTGTTCTATCCATGAGCTAAACTCAGTTAGCACCAAGATTAGCTAGTTAGTACAGACAACAAAACCACCGAGTTGCTGACTCACTCGACTCAGTTGGGTTGACTTTAGACACCGAGTCCAGCCCTGGTACGGACCTTTCAGACAAAGAAAGGGGAGAAAAGGAAGGAAAATGAAAGGAAGAGGAAGTGGCTTGAAGAAGTGAGGAAAAGGAAAGAGAGAAGTTGTTGCTGAGTTGGGTTGAGTCAACTCACTGAAGTCGAGTTATACCATGACTCACCTAAGTAAGATAATTTCAAAGTTTTAGTTTAAATTCCAATATAGAAATTGTTTAAATTCCAATATAGTTTTAGTTTAACTATGTTGATCTGATATTGGAGTTTGAATCATCCTCTGTGTCATAGACTCATACTTAAATTCTACACTATCTAAATCTTTAAGTGTAATCTTAGGGAATGGTGTGGCAATCTAACTGGACAAATAGCCTAAATTGCGGTGGGATTGGATTCGTGAACATGCGCAACTAATTCCAATGACACAGGAAGTCAATTCGACTCTTGAAATGTGAGGATTACCTTCAAGCTTTTCTACATCTTGGTAATTAGCTTGCTCATTCATCTTTGTTCATTTACCTTAATGATTGCTTAATGTGGTTCGTTGCACTTGTTGATTTTAATTCCTTATAATGATTGATAAATTGGATTTAAATTCAATATTTGAATATGCAGTAAGATCTAAATACCTCTATTTTGATTTGAAATGAATGTTTTAGATATGTATGTGCTATATCGATATTATACATGATCACTTGATGGAATGATTGGAGGTCCTAGAACTAGTGGCCATTTTGTCTAATAAATTAAATGGAACATTTGATGTGGACTTATCATCTTATGGATCATTTGTTGCCTAAGTAACTTTTGGGATAATCCCTTTTTATCACATCTTGGGATGGATTATTCGCCTTATACAGCTTGATGTAATATTTGCCTTGTGTGGCTTCAATGAACCGTCTTCATATATCTTTGCAATGGTAAGTTCTACTTGTAGAACTATAATTGGCCGCTAGTTGAATAGGTTACCTTTAAACATCCTATTTGTTAGTCTCATGAGCCAGGAATGGTGGAATGAGACACTATGCTTGAGATGTCGGCATATGTTGGGTGACAAACCCCCTATAGTGACCTTTGAGCTTTCTTAAAATGGTTGTTTGAAATTAGAATAATAATGGTTGGGTTAATCATACATCTTCATGGCATATGGACTTTATCTGATGGTCGATACAAGACGCGAGGTTTTCTTGGGTCACTACAGGCTGTACCGTAAAGTATTTTACCTAGTGATCCTAAGTTTTTGTTGTATGCATTCGACTACCATGGGTTGTCCCTTTTCGCATGGACTTTTTTGGGTGTCTAGTTTTTCTTGGACATACATAGAGTACTCTTCCAGGAAGCTAGGCCACCTTGGGTGTCCTCGTTATATGGTCTTTTCTGCGTGGCTAGTTCTCCTTAGGGCATTCATTTGAGTACTTTTTCGAGTGACTAGTTCTCATTAGGCAACCTTTTGCCAGCTAGATGCGCATTCCCAGGTCTGTAAGCATGTGCATGCATCCATGTATTTAAATAAGATTATCTTTGTAAAATTTATTTAATGAATGTGTATATAATGAACCTTATCTAATTTTTATGATAATCATTGTAAATATTTGTTATACCATGTTCTTGATAATTATGCTAAATTATCTTGATGATACGATAAATCTTGGGGGTTATACCTCACTGGGATAGCCATTGACGCTATCAAACTGTATTCAGTGTGCAGGATACGTGGATGATGTATGGGTTGACTCTGGCGCGTCGCATGGAGAGATCGATGGCTATACGGCTCTAATTTCTAGTCTACTTTTATTATTTGGTTGTTCAATCTTTAGTTATGAGACATTGGTTTGTACAAGTTTTCAGATAACCACATGAATATTTGGACTCCCTCTTATATACTTGATTCGTTTCTATTCCGCTAGTTTACTAACTCTAATTTTTTAAAAAAAAATGTACGTGAAATTTGAGCCACCGTTAAAGGTTAACACTCGGGTTTTTGAAAAATGAGTAGTGTACTCGATTTTCGGGAACCGGGGTGTTACAGTTGGTCGTTTAATTACTATCTTTTAAGAAGATGACCATGGTTCGACTGAAATGGTCAACACATTTTTTGTGTGCTCTTCTGAATCAAAAGAATTATGTTGTATGATTCTAAGAGGACCAAACTCCTCCACATCACCTTCCATCTTATTTAATTGCATGGTTTAGCCTAAAAACTCAATGATAGGGTAAGTACCATATTACAATCCAATGTGATTGGTGGAAATAACTCAAACTATTTTACCGAATTTGGACATTTCCCCCTAGTTGTGTACGAATTCTTTTGCTTGCCAACTTCCTTCATTATTTATAAACAAATATCCTCATTTAGTTTGGATGAGGTTTATTCTAATGACTTTGCTTTTACAAGTAATTCTCAATCAAAAGATCATCTAAAAAGCATTCATCACCGAAGTATCGGTCGATCCTTCAATGTTCATGCCTTCCTTTTTGAGATTTTAGTAATTCTCGAACGACTCAGCTCCCACATGGAGCTTGGCGATATTCATTGCTATGTGTTCTTCTTTTGGCCTTGGAATTGTCAACCTTGACTGCATTTGCATGCCCTTCATTCGACGTTCACTTCTTACAACGGCTAATTGTTTTTGTTTGACTACCTACTACCTTTGCCAATGTTGTTTTTTAGTACATATCATTCCTTTGGTACAATTAAAAACTTTAGATGACTCAACCTTTTCCAAACTCCATCTCAAGTAGGCCGAGGTTAACCATCCTTTGTCCAGGAATCGGCATAGGATGATTAGTAGTGTGCTTTACCCTTTATTGATAAAAAGAGTTACCCTTTTCAATATTTTGGTTGACCGATGGTTCTATTCGTTTGTTCGGCCAATAAAATTGCCTTGCACATTACTCACACAGGTGTGGCCTTTGGCAAGTAGAGCCTATCACCTTTGGTTATGATTCAGTCTTCTCAACCATATACATAGTCTTTTTACTAACATCTCGTTCCTTAGCCTAGTTCTTTGGAGACCCAAAGTTAACTTTTTATTATGGCCGAATCAATATTCGAGGATTAACTATGGCCATGCTAATATTGATTTTAGATGGGAATGGATCAATATTGATAAACATCACCTCTCTTTTTCTGGAAACTTAGGCAATCTTTGGTCGATGTTGTCTTCAATAACATTCCTGAAAATGATACACTTGTTAGTGGAATAAGATCAAGTTCTATGTCATTTATAATAACTAATTTTTTTAACTCTTCAGCTGTCGGTATCTTATGATTGATAAGAACTTTGATAATTTTTTAATCCAATATGATATTAAATACCTCATTAACCTGAGTAATATCGAAGGAATATGTCCTTGGAACCTTTTGAATTGAGGTGCAATCGCTTTCATCTTCACCAAGGCCAAACAAACAAATGGTGCCACTACTTCGGCCACTGGAACGTCATAGTTATGATCACAGTAGTATGTTCCTCCTAACGAATTCTTTTATCGTGACACCTCTTAAAGAAGCGCCTCATATCGAGATACCTTTTTATTAGATCGTAAAAATCTGTAAATTTTGTTCTAATAAACTTCTTTTGAATTTCAAACTCTAGACCATCATCGGCCAATTAAATGATTTTTGCCTCGATGGTGACTACCTTGCATTGGCTTTTTTATCTTTTAAACCAAGCGATATAATTTTCAATCATTTCTCCTAACAATTGCTGAAATCGTGAAAGATCAGCCATATAAACTTTTTTATCTTATAAAAGAACTATGCATGAAAGTTTTCTTCTATTTCTTGCCAAGTTTGGATCAAATTTTGTAACAAATTAAAATAACAAGGCTACTCCAGCTACTGAATGATTAAATAATTGTAGTTTATAGTAATCATTATTAGTCGATTCCCCACACTGTATAGTAAAACGACCTATATGCGATATGGTCGATTGTCTAGTATCACTTGTACATAATGTAAAATCAAGTTGATAATTCATCGGCAATGGATATGTAATGGATATTGCTAGTTGACCCAATCAGGATAAGGCTTGTGATATACTAGATTAATAGTTCCGTTGAGAACTTGGACTGCTACCTCCGAGACTAACTGCACAATTTGATTACAGTCCCAATGTTGCTGCTCATCCATTAGAGGTGGCTCTGGACCAACCGGGTACTACTCCTCATTATAAGGTTGATTTCTGGGCAAAAGTTGCCCCCCAGGTATCCCTTGATTCTTGGCTTCAACGACAAAATTCATATTCTCCCGTTCAAGCTACTTGAAATCCATAGGTGGTGGTGAATTTCACATGTCTTGGACTAGAACAAGGGAAGTATATGTATTTTGTCGTAGAGAGCGTGTCTATGGCATTGGCTGTACCGAAGGTATACTGCTGCCAGATTCCCAACTGAATTAGTGTTAACTTATTGATGGTGCAATAAGTACCCTTTCGGCAAACATAGTCATCAATCAGTTTATGCTTTAGGCGTGACTACCCATCAATCTATTAAAGGTTTAAGTCTAAACTCATGACTGTTCAGCCTGAATACGCAACAATTCTATGATGTGTTGAATTCCATTTGCATGTCATCCATCTCAGCTGAGATAATCTCAAGGGGTTCAACCCGAGATGTCGATGCTCTATTTGGATTTAGCAGAATAAGTACTAGACTGGGTGGTGGATTTAGTTGCTCAAGTACCTTCTGAACCTACAACTCTACCTCCTAAGCAGGAAGTTCATTAGTTACAGCATTAGTAGCTACAGAAGAATTTTGACAACCTCTTCAACTTATGATTTCATAAAACTTTTACCTCAATAAGTATAATCATGTCCCACCAATATATTAAAATTGTTCTTTTTGCATGGCGTGCAAAATGAATATTTATGATATCCAAGTAATTGTTTGAGTCCCACTGGGCGTGCTAAAAATTATCAGCACTTGGTCCATTTTCTACCACGTGTGGTGTGTGTAAGCATGAAAGAATTGATATAGCGGCTCGATTCAAACCGATCAACTTTGACGCAAAGTGCCAAAATAGGTAGATATGTCAAATTTTGACAGTATATACCCAAATCTAAGGAGATCGGTCACCTACTCAGCCACTTACTAAATATCTATAATGATTAGGTGATAATCAGAGGGTGGGGTTCTTCCTCCGAAGATGGGTCACGCCTTACCTTTCACAAGAAAAGACTTTTCAATATACTAGTGCAATCAAACAAAATGAAAAACTTTCAATCGGTCACTGAGGAGACCTGTAAGAATGCGTCTCTTAAAAGAATTGCTTGTATTAGATAAGGATGAAGTTCAACATATTGCAACTAAGAAATTACTGTTAATGGATTATCATTACTCTTAAGATAGATTGAGCTAAGATAAATTGATAGATTTGGTTTATTTGTTGGATTTGGTTGTGTGTATGTGTCCTGCTACTTCTTGCTATTTATAAATTTCTTCTATAGTTATTCTTCAAACATTTTCCTTATTTATTGGATGGTTATGGCAATTGAAAAGTCGCCATCTAGTTCCTTTTCTTGCTATATTTCTCTTTTTTATTGTTCTTCTTTTCTCGGGCAAGCACCTTTCGGTTAAGATTTGCTTATTGACCATGTTTCACTCCTAGATGTCGTCTCGTCCACATTACTTTGTCAGTCACATGATTACGTGTAACATTAAATTAATGCCAGCTATGATTCTGCAAGAAGCGTTCTAAATATCTTAGGAAAATTTTTCATACATGCACCTTCTATCTCTTATATAATGTCACATGTCACCCTCATATTGCCTTTTCCTGGCATGTTCAAAAATAGGGTACAACAGAGATACGTTGGCATTTTAGGCCCAACAAGGGCCAACCTAACATCCCCATTTAAATTCAAGTTTGAGCATGGGATAAGTCATCTATAGCATGGCCTCGTTAAAGCACCCATACAAAAATAATAATAATAATAAATAATCCAAGATAACCCAACTGGCTAACCTAATCCCATTCTCATAGCCATACTCTCCTTTCTCTCCCTTCGTCCTCTTCCCAACATTCCACTTACACTACCATTGTTAGCTGTTGACTGTCATCCTCTCTCTTATGTTGTCTACCAATTTGATTTAAGTCACTCGTATACCACATGCATAATTTCTTAATGATTGTGTATGAATTATGAACCATCACAATTTGACAATTCCACATGCACGTAGGATCATTGTGCGTCCACACGCATGTCCCAATATAAAATACAAATTGTTTCACACTTACTTCAAAGACAACCTGATAAGACTCGTTGTATAGCCCGACCTGAATTCAAATTAAGTTGACGTTTCAAGCTTGAAAACTGAGCTGGGGATGATCAGATTTATAGTTTGCCCGATAAGCCCATTTTAAAAGTCTGTCCTAGCCAGGCCTAGTGCTACTCTTAGAGGGAAGACTTTTGGAGGTGTGAAAGTCCTTAAAAATCTTCAAAGCAAAAGAGAGTACAGAAAAGAAAAGAAATTGACAACAAAGAGGAAATGAGTCATATGCTTTTAAGCAAACTCATCAATTGATCAATACCATTCTTCATCTAGGTCCCATTACTGTGCTTGGATATGAGAGGTGGAGATCATAGTTCAAAAATTCGATGACTCGATTCAAAACTCAGTTGAGTCTGCTTTAACTCGATGAGATTTCAAGCCAAGTCACTTTTTCAGTTAAGTCAACACGAGACCCTATTCAAAAGGGAATGTCATTGACAACTTACCATGTGTTATTCTTTTGAGTAAATTTGACCATTTTTTACCTATAATATTTCAAACCTCTATTGTTACTTGAATCATTTCTCAACTTAATTATTAAATATCAAGTCAATTAGAATCAAGTCTTCAATTCAACCTAACCTAATTATATATTGAGTCAAGTCGAGTTGGATTATGGAGTTTTTGAACTGTGGTGGAGAACTTCTTTCCTATAAAAGATTATTGGATTACATATCATCGAATTCCTTCACCGCTTTGTCTTTGCTTTGTGGTCCAATTCTCACATCCTTATTGGAGTCGAATGCAAATCAAGAAGCTTCTTCTCCATGATCTAGGCATTGGCCAATGTTATTATCAATGCCATGATATGTATGACTCCAAGGATCAAGGATCAATGTCCATAAACTAAATGAGATAACTTTTTTCCCTCAAAAAATGATGAACTATGTCTCTCACCTTGTAGCCTACTTTCTAACTATCAAATAAGGTTAAAATGACATGAAATTGATTTCTTTTAAAAACTTATTAAGAAACCTTCCCAAGGTACCCAAAAAGCCTCTAATGGGAGTAAACATGGGTCATTAGATTAGGACCATAGTGGTTGTTGGCTAGTCGATAGAAAACTAACTAAGTCTTTGCGGGAGCCTCTGACACAGGTGGAAATGTGTTCCTCCAACATGGGAGAGTATGTGTAGGACTCTCATTGACATAAGTGTGTACGTGTTCTTCTGACACGTGAGTGTATGTGCATTAAGACCTTGTGTAGGCATCCAATAGAAGTGTATGCTTGTAAAGGTTAGAGGTGAACCTGATTTGAAATCTTAAGGATAGTGAAATTTAGTACACTTGAGGAGAGTGCGTCCACTGGGAGTGGAGTAGACAAGTAGCCGAATCACTATACGTGCTTATGTTTGAGAGTGTTATTTGTGCCCATTTTTATTTATACTTGTGAGCTTATCTTATTGAATTATATGAATGCATAATTAGATGTATGCTAGGTATTGAATTAGTTTCACATCTTACACACAATATAAGTATCCTTTTTATATACTAGCTGCTTATTTTATTGAATGTATGATAGTCTATGTGATTGGACCCTCTTAGTTTAGAAGCCTAAGTGTTATTTGCCTTATTGAATTGGAATTAGTGAATTAGTTAATTAGGCAAATATTTTTTAAGTAGTCTTATTCACCCCCCTCTAGGACTTAGCTATAACTCTAAGCTCCTCCAAGCTTTCGCCCATAGTGTGTGGTGTAATGTTAGACTATCCATGCAATTTCAATATACACCCATGGTATAGTAGAGCCCCAAAATAGTACCCATTTTAAAAATTCTACTCTTTTTTTACACTTGAAAAGTGACTTTTGGATGGTTTATGTTTTTTACGAGATGAAAATGCCCATGAACATTCTTTTACCACTATTATCCAACTAACTCTTCTTTTACCATTACTCTACGGTGATCTTTTGTGTTTTTCGATTACTTTTCAAAAATCTTTCCTGCTTTCGAATAGCTCTCTTTGGTAGAATCTTCCACTTCAGAAAAATAGATTCATCATTTTCTTTTTACCTATTATGCTGAAATGGGCTTGTTTAGGGAGAAAATAAGATAAAAAAATTATTATAGAAATTTTACTTTTAAAAGATGAGTTCTTCTTCTTTCTTTAAAGTATTTTACTTAGACGAGTATTTTACTAAGAAATTGATATAAGGAAAGAAAAAATAACCAAAAATTCACTTTTAGAAGATGAATTCTTCTTCTTTCTACAAAGATTTTGCTTGGATGAGTCTACTTGGAAAAAAATTGATAAAAGGAGATGAAAGATATAAAAAAAAATAAAATAAAAATAAAAACTCGACTTTTAGAAGATTGATTCTTTTTTCTGCAAAAGAAATTGTTTAAATGACTCAATTATTTATTAGCTTGTATTGTTCATAAGCTAGACTTTGGGTTCACTTTTAAAAGTTAAATTAGTGTCAAAATAAGATAATTTTAGTCCTATTTAAAAGCCTGTTGAATTATCTTTCCAACAAGCTCCTGATCGCCCTGAATCGATCTGTTGGATCGCGTAATGTTAGAAAAACCATGTCACGATTGTGATATGAAATTTGGGCCCACTTTTAAAAGGTTAAATGGTGTCTAAATCAGATGATTCCAATCCTACTTGAAAGCTCATCAATATATCATTCCAATTGTACAACCCAGACCACGCACGAGCGTGTCCAATCTAGTTGTTATCTTTCATTTGTCTATTTAGATAGGGTAGTATTGACTCAATGATAGTAATTGATGTATTTAGAGTCACCATTAGCCGATAAAGCTTAGGATATACGATTGTTAAAACCCATAAAATCGCTTAGAAATCGAGTGATCCAAAGATCCTTTAACTCGAGTGACTCTTGCAATTGGTCTACAACTGAAGATTTTAAGAGCCTCAATGATAATAAAGGAATGGGTTAAGCACCCGTTTCCGCCCACACAAAGTGTAGTATCTACTTTGTGGGTTTTTGGATTTTTAAAGAATTTGGGCTGTTTTAGAAGTAATAACATCCAGGATCAAGATACAAATGCCAAAATAAAAAATAACAAATAAATGAATGAGTCGAAGAAGAGTGTGTGCATTGTACGTGTAGGGTGCTGATGTGAATTTAAAGGAGATGCGAGAAAGAATGAGGGCAATCAAGTGCTCTCATGTGAAAAGAGATGGCTAGGAATCCCTAATTTTGAGCTACTCCAGATATTAGCGGATTTCTTTAAAAACCAGAAGCCTTCTGGCATGGAAGATCTCTCCTGCAGAGCCTCCAAGATTGATGCCTTCCTCACCCGAAAAACTAATTCCCGAAGCTCTCTCCTCACTCCACAAGGCTATCCTAAGTGTTTTTAGGTGAGCTTGGGCATGAGTTCTCATTACTGAATGTCTCAAATTAATAAAATGAGCTGTATTTTTATAGACTAGATTGACGGGTATTGTATTTCTGCTAGTGCTAATTTGACCTTTTTTTTTACACTTTTTAAGGTCTTTCTGGTGGTGGGAACTGTCCCGTCTAATAAATGCACTTTTTCCTGTGCGTGAATTTTATTCTTGGTGGTTGATGGTGCCTTTTCACACATTTTAAAGTAGTTGTGCCACCTAAGCATCCCACGGACCACCTGGAATATTCTGGGGGGGCTCGAATGATCTGTGGGGATTTTATTCTTATTGGCATCTTTTGCTCGATTTGAACTATCAAATGTTTATGAGAGGTACATGGATGTTCTTCATTTGATATGTTTAGCATTGTAGTGCTTCCTGAGTAGATTGGAAGATAATTCTTTGAAGTTACATTGAAATTCCGCAAAGTAGTCTCTTGCTATGTTAAGTAGGGTGTCCATACCAACAAGCTCAAGATAACTCCGATCTTACATGTAACAAAGGAGTTGTGACCATTTTTGTTGGATCGCGTGATTCTGAAAAATTGAAATTGTGATAATTTTTTAGCCCATTTTTGAAAGGTCAAGCAGTCTCCAAAATGCGATGATTTCAATCATATTTGAAAGCTCACCGAAGTATCTTTCCAACAAGTCCAATATCACCCTAATTCGACTTATAAGTGACACAGGGATGAACGTGATGAGGTCGATCACCGTCTTCCTCAAGAGGATAACTACTCCGAATCCACAGAGCTTCTCTAGACTCCTCACAGAGACTTTTCGAATCCACGAGGAAAGAAAGCAGAAAATAAAAATAAATTCTAATAAATTTGAAAATGAATATTTAAATTCCAATAAATGAGTTCCCAAACCTTTAAATAGGGATACCAAGCAATGGGAGAGAAATCAGAAGCAAACTACAACCAAAACTCCTAGAATTCGCGACTTACTATAAATAGTAAACTTACTATTTATAGACGGTCGTGATGTCTACTAGTGCGTAAGGTTTTCGGCTAAAAATAGTAAGTGTAACGCCCTGAATTTCGAGGGTCAAACAAAGGCTCGACTCCCGAGATCCGTCGCATCACTTATGCAACATAGAAAATGATAATTAAATGTTGTCCGTATTAGTGCATTAAACATGAATGGGATTATACTAAATCAGCATATCATACATACTCCATGAATGATTAAATTTAGCAAGCGGAAGACTGTGATAGATATATAAAGTGTGTAAGTGGATGTAAACCCTAGAGTATGATCATGTCACCAGGCTGAATAATTATATGTATAGTTCCAAGATCTACAAAATGATAAAGTGTGTAAGTGTCATTTAATCCATATCTCTGTAGCCCCGATAACGCAACTTTAGGTCTACATAGACTCACCAGAGAGTTAGATGTAGGAGAACTTCTCTTTGTCATCATAGAAGATAGGCTCCATCACGTAAGCCTAGTCATCACCTGAAACTAAAACAGGGTCTAGTTGGTGTTTTAAAATACCATCTCAGAGTGGGAGTGAGTGAACAACTCAGTGGAGCAATAAGGTAAAGGTTAACATGTTATCAATTCAGTCAAGCAGTAATGATAAAGCAATACAACAAGCATTCTTATGTACTCTGGTTAATGCAATGATGATATGTATTAATGATGCATGCCCTTGCCTGCACTCCCTCTGCGATATCATCTCATGGTCGCGCATGCTAAATTCCCACTATGCTCAACACCTATGCCAAAGGTACATGTAATGTGGTGCATGGTCGTGTTAGCCAAGTCCTTAATTAGACCTATTCATACAGCAGGTTTGAGAAGCTAAGGTACCTCCCTTTATATTATTGACCCAAACAATGATCCATCTAAGGTTGTCAATCCTAGTTAATCGCATACGATAGGCAAGTTCGCGAGTTTATACTATAGGTCGTTACGGGAGGCTCGTCACCTTAGCGTAGGCATAATAAAGACTTGAGGTCACTATGAGAGGCTCATCACCTGATCGTAGGCCTATTTTATACTCAAGGTCACTACGGGAAGGCTCGTCACCTTAACATAGGCCGACAGCTCGAATACAATGTCCCATACTACCGTATTCGACTCATGAGTTTGAGTTGCTCAATGGACACTACGGGGAGGCTCGTCATCCCAGCGTGACCACGATGTCTCATACCACCATGCCCGGCTCATGAGTCTTAGCAGATCGTGGTACTAAGGTTAAACGGGCTTTTCATTGGTAAGTAGTTCCTTAGATTCAAGCAGTGGCGTCCATACATGGTGAACATACATTAGGCTACTCGGGTTACTTGACAAGCTCAACTAGTATGAGCGCACGCTAAATTAATCGACATGGAGTGCATACGCACTCCTCGTGGCCTAACCACTGTTGATAATCACCGTACGACTCGGATTCATCAAACGTATCAGTTGTGGCGAAACTAGTTCGGCCACTGATCATAAACCGTTACCGATTACCTGGACTACGTATTAGTCTCAATCATACTCAAATACAACAGGCATTCATGTGTGATAGTCAAACAGCATTTAATAGCCAACAGGCATTCAGTTTCAGTTCAACGGTCATCGTCACTCGATCAGGGCCACAAGTACACTGTCATGTGTAGGAAAATTTTCCTGATCCAAGGGTGTAGTTGGGTCAGAATCTGATGATCAGAAAATTTAAATTTGGCCTGCAAGTGAATGGCCCAATTCACTTAAATTTGAGTTCATTTTCTAAAGATATTGGTTTTTTCACACACTTTACTCAGGGCTCTAGTTGTGCGTTTTTGGACACTATTTGGGCTCGATTCCCGCGATGGTTGTCAAGCCCAGTAAGGTGGTCATAACCATATAGTTTTGTGGTAGTCAAACTTTCAACACACGGTTCAGGTCCGATACGGAGTTTCAATGTGCTTTCGAGAGCAACTGGGTTTTGAGATTGATCGTAGGTTTCTAGGCAATGTTCAGTTAGCGATTCTACTGGTTTTGGGTCTTACAGTTCATATAGAAAGCGGTTCAAGCTAATCTACAAATTAATTTAATTTAGTACTTAATTAATTTTCGTCTAATTTCTTTATGATTTGATCCTTAGCGATTTCTGCCTGAGGTGGTACTTGGGTCTTTGTACGAATTTTTCCGAGACATTACAATCTACCCCCCTTAAAGAAAAATTTTATCCTCAAAATTAGTGCCTTTCGTACTCCTCGAGAATTTGAGGGTAGTTCTTAAGGACCTCGGTTTCTGTTTCCCAAGTAGCCTCTTCCTCAGTGTGATGCGTCCATAGTACTTTCACAAGCGGGATAACCTTACTGCGCAACACCTGTTCATTCCTGTCTAAAATATGTGTCGGTCGCAGTACATAAGTAGAATCTTCACTCAACTGTACCTGATCCCATCTGATAATATGGGAATGGACAGGAAGATATTTTTTCAACATCGATACGTGAAATATGTTGTGCACGCCTACAAGTGGTGTGGGCAAAACGAGGCGGTACGCTACCACACCCACTCGATCTAGAACCTAAAACAGACCAATAAATCAAGGCGTGAGTTTTCCCTTCTTGCCAAATTGAAGGACTCCCTTCATGGGAGAAACCTTAAGAAACGCATGGTCCCCGACCTCAAACTCTAGCGGTCGCCATCTCGTATCGACGTAACTCTTCTATCTGCTCTATGCTGCAAGAAGTCGACGCCTGATAATGTCGATCTTTTCTGAGGTCGCCTGCACTAATTCTGGGCCAATCAAACTCTTCTCACCAACCTCTGCCTAGCCACGTGGTGCTCTACATGGGCGCCCATACAATGCCTTATAGGGGTCATGCCAATACTCGCCTGAAAGCTATTGTTATAAGCAAACTCAGCATAAGGAAGACAGTCATCCCAATTGTCCTTGAAATCAAGCACACAAGCTTACAACATATCCTCTAACACCTGATTCACCCGTTCCATGTGCCCATCCATCTGCGGATGGAACGCGGTACTGAACTTCAGCTTCATACCCATCGCTTCTTAGATGCGAATCCAGAAGATAGATGTGAATCGCGTGTCTCAGTCCGACACGATTTCTATAGGCACTTCATGCAGACGTATTATCTCCTTAATGTACAACTTGGCCAACTTGTCTGCTGAGTTTGAGACTCTAATCGGGAGGAAATGAGCCGACTTCGTCAATCGGTCCACGATCACTCAAATGGAGTCATGTCCCTTCCTTGTCTTCGGCAACTCTGAAATAAAATCCATAGAGATGAAATCCTACTTCTATTTAGCTATGGGCATGGGTTGAAGCAATCCAGGAGGTCGGCGATACTCGGCCTTGACCTACTGGCACGTGAGACAACGGGAACATAATCTGCTATGTGGGCCTTCATGTTGTCCCACCAGTACGACCTTTTCATATTCCGATACATCTTCATACTACTAGGATGCATCACCATCTTCAAATTATGCACAGCTTCGATAACTTTCCTTCTCAAGTCATGAAGATTTGAGACGCATAGGCCGCCACGACAACGTAAACCCCCATCCGAACCAACTCTCTATTCCGAGTTTTCATTGTCACTCACCTGCTCTCTCATCTTTGCCAATAGTTCATCGTCTTTCTGAGCCGCAATAATCTTGTCATCAATGAGTGGTTGCACACGAACGTGCGCGATGCTCTTGAACGGCTCCTCTACCGTAAGCTTCTGCTTGAAATCTCGTACAAATTCTACCATATTCCATTCGTCTATCATTAGTGGAGCTGCAAATGCTATCGTCTTCTTGCGGCTCAACGCGTCTGCCACAAGGTTTACCTTGCCAGGATGGTAGGAGACCTTGAACTTGAAGTCCTTCAAGGTTTCTATCCATCGCCGCTACCTCATATTCAAGTCTCTCTGTGTGAATATGTATCTGAGGCTCTTGTGGTCCCAAAAGAGCTCGAACTCTTCTCCGTAGAGGTAATGTCTCCAGAGCTTTAATGCAAAGATGACGGCCGTTAACTCTAGGTCGTGTGTAGGGTAGTTTTCCTCGTGTTTCCTCAACTGTCGCGAGGCATAAGCGATCACCCTGTCCTTCTGCATATGAACACATCCCAAACCAACACGAGAAGCATCAATGTATATAGTATACTTGACCCCTTGCTCTGGCAATACTGGCACAGGGGTGAACGTCAACTTGTCCTTCAGTTCCTGAAAAGATACTTCTGCCTTCTCATTCCAGGCAAACTTAAGATCCTTTCGAGTCAGCTAAGACAACGGTCTGGCTATCTTAGAGAAGTCCCTAATGAATCGATGGTAGTAGCCTGCCAGGCCAAAGAAACTCTTCACTTCTATAACTGAACAGGGCTGCTCTCAGTCCTGAACTGCGGTCACCTTAGCAAGGTCCACAGTTATCCCTTCCTTGGACACCACATGTCCTAGGAACTTGACTTCTTCCTTCCAGAAGTCGCACTTCTTTTACTGCGCGAACAACTGGTTCTTCCTGAGAGTATCAAAGACTGCTCGCAGGTGTTCCACGTGCTCCTTCCGACTCTTAGAATATATCAGGATGTCATCTACAACTACGATAACGAATCAAAATAGATACAGTCGAAACACTCGGTTCATCAGGTCCATGAACATGGTCGGTGCGTTTGTGAGTCCAAACAACATCACAAGGAACTCGTAGTGCCCAAAGCTGGTTCTGAACGCTGTTTTCTACACGTCCTCATCCCTAACGCGCAACTGGTGATACCCTGACTACAAGTCGATCTTTGAGAAATATTGTGCCCCCTTCAACTGGTCGAACAGATCATCTATTTTAGGCAAAGGATACTTGTTCTTTACTGTCACTTGGTTCAACCTGCGATAATCAATACACAATCGCAGTGATCCATCCTTCTTCTTCACAAACAACACAGGTGCTCCCCAGGGAGATACACTCGGTCGTATGAAGCCCGAATCTAACAGGTCGTCAATCTGTCTCCTCAACTCCTCCATTTCACATGGAGGTATGCAATAAATCGGTAGTGAAATGGGTGTCACACCAGGCACTAGATCAATGGTAAAATTGATCTCGCGTGAGGAGGTAATCCAGGTATTGTCCTGAACACGTCCATGAAATCCCGAACTACAGGCGTGTTCCCAAGTGTCGGACCATCAACATTCTCTAGGAAGGTGGCATAACAACCAACGCGGCAAGGCCAACTGACCTGAACTGGAAAAGTAAAGGCCGTGCCCTCAAGTGCACAGGCTATCACCACTCTGGTATCACAATCGATCTCAGCCTTAATCTCGGTGAGCTAATCCATACCAAGGATAACGTCGTAATGATGTAGTGGGGCAACGATCAGGTCAACAAGTACCATCCTGCTTCCTAAGTCTACCAAGCAATCCTTACAAACCTTGGTAATGTTTGAAAAGGTCCCTATGGCGGTAAGGATCCTCACCCCCTTCGTAGGAGCTATTTTTAAAACTAATCGCTTGACCGCCGCGTATGATATGATAGAGATAGTGGACCCGGTATCCGCCAATAAGAAGACTGGTGTACCATGAATATGTGTTGTGACTTCGAAAGCCATCGGTGCTGTAACTACGGTCTCGGATGCCTCAGCTGAAAGTGAGTGCACACGAGCTTGTTGAGAATGGTTCGGCTGCGGTACCATGGGCTATTGAGGCGGCCTAAATTGATGTGCAGGTGGCCTATAGGAAGGCTGTGCAGGCGGTGCTGATCGTAAAGGTGGAGCTGAGATAGCTGGTGGCATCTGACAATTAATCTTCCGAGGGGGCATGAAGTCGTTGTCCCTCATCCTGGTGAAGCAGTAAGTGTCAGAATGGCCCGACCTCTTGTAGTAGGTGCACCATACATCAGGTCGCCTCGGCTATGTCGATGGAGCGGTAAGCCAAGGAGGAAAATCTGCATGTGGCCTCTTATTGAGAAACGGTATACTCAGCAAATTTGGTCGAGGCCTAGGACCCATGGGTACAGGTGTACGGGATAGTCTATCCCCGTCCTACTCAGCTCGCATAGTTAGGTATGCTAGCGCAACACATCTTCGTGCAGATATCGGACCGCAAACCCTCAGAAAATCGCCGCATCCTCATCGGTTCATTTGCCAGTATTAAGGGAGTATACCTGGCTAGCTCCCTGAACCTGTTCTCGTATTCCACCACAGTCATCCTTCCCTGTCGGAGGCGAAGGAACTCTCCCTCCTCATTGTGGTAGGTGAGAGGGAAATACTTTCCATGGAAGCATGTCTCAAAAGCCTCCCATGTGCATACATAACCAAGAGCAACGGTCCAAAGGATGCTATCCACCAGAGACTGGCTTCCTTCTCGAACATGTATGCGACCAGCTCAACCTGCTCTGCCTCAGTGCAGTGCAATGGCTTCAGCATCTTAGAGATGCGGTCAAGCCAATACTCGGCCTCCTCAGGTCTATAAGTACCAACAAAAGTGGGAGGTCGAAAGTGCTAGAATCACTCAAATAAGTCGTTGGCATTCATGTTTCCAGCAGGCTGCACAGGTGGTGCAGGTGGGACCGTGTGCATATTCTAGGCAATGGCCCCTGCAATGGTGGCAAAAAACTGTTGTTATTATTGTTGCTGCTATTGCATCAAGGGCATCATCTGCTCCAACCTATCAAGAGGAGGAGCCGACTGTGGTACATATTGCGTCAATGTTAACGCATAGTTCTGTTCAGGAACCGGTGGTGCAAAAGGTGTCGGCCCATTAGTGGGGCCAGTTGCTGGCTGTGAATCCGGCATTGTGTCACTGTCAGGGCCTAAGCTGAGGTCCGTGTGGCTATCACTTAGGGGAAGTGCCCCATCAAACGATTCACCGAGAGCAAGACGTGTCATACTCCGAGTGCTCTTAGGTGGCATTCCCTACATACAACATAGGGTGCACCACGTGTAAGATTTAGTATAAGACATACACTCATTCAAACATCATTCACATTCCAAACTAAAAGGAACTTCATGCATTTCATTTACTAAAATTGTCGCAATACATGAGATATAGTCTTACATGAATTATGACAGAAGATGCATGTGAGTTAATCTAAACGAGCTTTAAACACTAAAACATACTAACAACTAACCAAGCCTACAACGGCTAGCACAAAAAAAGACTAACAACAAAGCAAACTAAAAGATGACTACACATAAGACTAGTCGTCCGAATTTGGTGATGGAGGGCACCCTTGTCCTGCATGCAGCATAGGATAGCCTTCAAGGTGCGAGACACCTTCTTGAATTTTTGTTTCATACAGGCCCCATTTTCTTCAAGTTCAGCCCCAGTCTATCTGACCTCCTGTCGCAGGGCAATTGGCCCTCCTCTATCTGAGCCAAACGGGCTTCTAAAGAAGCCCGATCACTGTGGCACTCATGTGTAGCAGGAGGAGAGCTCCCATCAGAGTCTTGGGCCCCATCTTCTTCCTCTTCCTACTCTTCCTCTTCCTCTATTTTATGTTCATTCTCTTCTTCATCACTTTCTTCCCCTTCAATACCCATGTTGTTGAGAGTAGTGTCGTTGATGAAATGGATCGGCGCAAGCCTTTCTGAGCCAAGTCTGTAGCCGAATTCATCGACAAGCTTGCATATAAGTCCATCGAATGGGAGTAAAATGTCTGTCCTGAGAGAGTGTGCAGTCTGAACTATCTGTAGTAGTATATACGTAGGCAGGCACAACTCGTCTCCTTGCCCAGCTCTCTAGAGGAAGTCTACCATCAGACGCATGCACTTACTGCGATTGATCCACCTAGGGTACATATTGTGCGTGAAGATGTGGTGGAGCAGGCGGAAGTCAAGAGTCATCTCGGACGCCAAGAGGCAATTGCCTTGATTCTAGTAGACCAGTCGGCCACAAAGAATTCGCGTGCGGTGATCTCTTTCACGCACACTCCTGAGATTCTTCTCGCTAGCATGAACCTCACCATGCCCCATCCCCATGATCCGAGCTATCACGTCAACATCAATTGTGGCTTCCCGCCTTCCCACAGGAATAATGAATTGTAGGGGCTCCAGTGATGGGTCCCGAATATGGCCGTAGAAGACTCGGACCGCATTCTCAGTCGCACGTGCCTTGCCCTTAAATATGGGACCCCATCCGACATCCATCAGGAGGTCTATCACCGGATAAAGCCTAAATAACCTCTTGTCCATGTGAGCTTCGTAGAGAACTCTACGACCCTAGAATTTACCTTATGCGATGCCCGGCTATAGGGCTCTCACGAGCGGAACTTGGGGATAGAGGTCCCGCTTCATCCATCGCTCTCGCGTGGCGCTTGTACTTGCTCCGGTGCCTGATTTCTTCCTCGGACGGGTTGGGCGACTAAGCTCAGCTTCATCTATGGAAGCTCTCTTCTTTCCCATGAGGGAATGAAGTGTGGAGAGGGAAAGTATTGCAGCCACAAGCTTAAAAAGAGCCATGAGAGTGAAACGAGATGGAGGGATATGATGGATTTGTGGACTTTGAGATTTTTGAGACACAAGGGAGGGTTTGTGTGCTCAAATGGGAGGAAATGAGGGAGATAGGAGATGGGTTTGAAAGGAATGGTGGGAGGTGGGTATGTAGTGATGAAGAAGAAAAAGATTTGAGAATGGAGGGAGGATTCGAGAAAGAAAAATGGAATTTTTGGAGGTTTGGAGAGCTAGGAGGGATGGAAATGAAGGAAAGGGAGCAAATAGGGAGGAAAAGGGGGTCCCCACACGATTTTGTGGGCCCCACACATGTGTACACTGGCCGGCCCGATCGGCCTGCTGTGGCCCAACAGGCTTGGGCGAACCAGACCTCAATGCATCGCGGTCCCCTGGACCTGTGGGTGATGGATCGCCCTGGGGGCAATGACATCCCGTCTAAGGGTGCTAGATGTGCGGGACCCACCCCGGGTCCCATTATTTTATGCAGTTTGGGCCCTAACGCCCGTTTGATGATGTTTCGGGTCCTATCTTGCGCGTATTCACACTTTTCGGGTTATTTGAGCGTGGAATATGCCGAATCATCGTCTAAACTTGTCAATTGATAGTCTGAAAAAGAATTAGGATCATATCTCATGATCACAGATGCCTACGGGTCCGATTTTAATGGTTAGTTTCGCCTGTCGGCGAATCCAGGAATCCTACGACTGTTTCTACATTTTTCTCACCCCTACCTAAGTCAAAGTACGTCAGTGTACGTTGTGTTACCACAACCTAGGTCCAGTTTAATCCAAATCATGCTCTGATACCAACTTGTAACGCCCCAAATTTCGAGGGTCGAGCAAAGGCTCAACTCTCGAGATCCGTCGCATTACTTATGTAACATAGAAAATGATGATTAAATGTTGTCCATATTAGTGCATTAAACATGATTGGGATTATACTAAATCAGTATATCATACTCCAGGGATGATTAAATTTAGCAAGCGAAAGACTGTGATAGATATATAAAGTGTGTAAGTGGATGTAAATCCCAGAGTATGATCACGTCGCTAGGCTAAATAATTACATTTATAGTTCCAAAATCTACAAAATGATAAAGTGTGTCAGTGTCATCTAATCCATATCCCTGCAGCCCCGGTGACGTAACTCCAGGTCTACATAGACCCGCCAGAGAGTTGCATGTAGGAGAATTCTTCCTCGTCATAGAAGACAGGCTCCATCTCGTAAGTCTCGTCATCACCTGAAACTAAAACAGGGTCTGGTTGGTGTTTTAAAACATCGTCCCAGAGTGGGAGTAAGTGATCAACTCAGTGGAGCTATAAGGCAAAGGTTAACATGTTATTAATTCAGTCAAGCAGTAATGATAAAGTAATACAACAAGCATTCCTATGTACTCTGGTTAATGCAAATATGATATGTATTAATGATGCATGCCCTCGCCTGCACTCCCTCTGCGACATCATCTCATGGTCATGCATGCTAAACTCCCACTGTGCTCAACACCCATGCCAAAGGCACATGCAATGCGGTGCATGATCGTGTTAGCCAAGTCCTTAATTAGACCTATTCATATAATAGGTTTGGGAAGCTAAGGTACATCTTTTTATATCATCAACCCAAACAATGATCCATTTAGGGTTGTCAATCCTAGTTAATCACATACGATAGGCAAGTTCGCGAGTTTATACTATAGGTTGCTACGGTAGGCTCGTCACCTCAGCGTGGGCTTAATTCACACTCGAGGTCATTACGAGAGGCTCGTCACCTGATCGTAGGCCTATTTTATACTCAAGGTCACTACGGAAAGGCTCGCTACCTTAGCATAGGCCTACAGCTTGAATACAATGTCCCATACCACCATATTTGGCTCACGAGTTTGGGTTACTCAATGGATACTACGGGAGGCTCGTCACCCCAGCGTAGGCCGACAGCTCGACCACGGTTTCCTATACCACCATGCCCGGCTCATGAGTCTTAGCAGATCGTGGTACTAAGGTTAAATGAGTTTTTCATTGGTAAGTGGTACCTTAGATTCAAGCAGTGGCGTCCATACATGGTGAACATACATTAGACCAATCGGGTTACTTGACAAGCTCGACTGGTACGAGCGCACGCTAAATTAATCGACATGGAGCGCATACGCACTCCTCATGGCCTAACCACTGTCGATAATCACCATACGACTCGGATTCATTGAACGTATCCGTTGTGGCGAAACTAGTTCGGCCACTTACCGATTGCCTGGACTACGTATTAGTCTCAATCATACTTAAATACAAAAGGCATTCATGTGTGATAGTTAAATAACATTTAACATCCAATTCAAATATAAATCTCATTTGAGCATTTTAACAAACACATAGTGTACATGTTATCATACATAGGCATTTTATACATGAATCACGTAGCCGCATTTAAACTATATGAAGAAATCTATTCATATCGCTAAGGTGATTGAGAATCTAATCTCAACATCTTCAATAAATGCATTTCATCAAATAATCACTCATTCAAACATTTTATCAAACACTTAGACTACACATCTCAACATACATATAATAAATTAGTTATAACATATATTATGGCAGATCCTTTCACAAAGGAGTTGTCACACATACAACAATCATGTATTCTCAGGTAATAATCATGGCAAGCACAAATCATAATTCCATATTCATTCAAACATTTCAACAAACATATGGAATGCATTATATTCACCATAGTTCATATATATGTGTAATACACGAAAAACATCGCATCTAAGTACATGTGATAGCAATCAAGTCAGTCATAAATCATTAACTGACATTGAAAGCCTGGAAAACCATAACCTAAACATTTATAGTCTGCACCTTTCGTCGGTACGCCACTTACAAACTTGGTTCGCACACTACGCCTTTGTCTACGGCACAACGGCTACCTGAATCATGAAATAAGTTAACTATTTCATCGATTCTTCTACTTGGATACCTAAAACAGATTGGGGTTAGAATTTCTTACCCAAACATGGATTCGGATTCGTTGGTATAGTGACACGGGAGAGGCGATTCGATACGTGGAGTGGTGGGAATGAATCTCGGCAACTATTTCTCACACACTCTCTCTTCTCCTCACTCTTTCCTTCTCTTTTCTCTCTTCTCTTTCCTAGGGTTTAGGAAATTCGTATGGAATGAGAGAGGGGTGGGTTTAGGGCATTATATAGGCCCAAAAGTGATGTCAATGGGCTCAAGGCCATGGTATACTTAGGATACAGCCAAAAGACGTCTGTTTCGGGCCAACGGATCTCATCTGGAGGTCCATTGCCTGCATATGGTCGAGGAAAAGTTCCCAGACAATGGATCTATGTCAGGTTAAGATTTCAGTCCGATGAGATTAGTAGAAAAATTTCCCTGATTCAAGGGTGTAGTTGGGTTAAAATCTGACGGTAAGAAACCTTAAATTTGGCTTGCAAGTGAACGACCCAATTCACTTAAATCTGAGTTCATTTTTTAAAGATATTGGCTTTTTTCACACACTTTACTCAGGGCTCTAGTTGTACATTTTTGGATACTATTCGAGCTCGATTCTCGCGATAGTTGTCAAGCCCAGTAAGGCGGTCATAACCGTATAGTTTTACGATAGTCAAACTTTCGACGCACGGTCCAGGTCCGATACAGAGTTTCAATGTGCTCCCAAGAGCAACTGGGTTTTGAGATTGATCGTGGGTTTTTAGGCAATGTTCAGTTAGCGATTCTACTGGTTTTGGTTCTTTCAGTTCATATAGAATGCGGTTCAAGCTAATCTACAAATTAATTTAGTTTAGTACTTAATTAATTTTCATCTAATTTCTCCATGATTTGATCCTTAGCAATTTTTGCCTGAGGTGGTACTCAGGTCTTTGTACCAATTTTTCCGAGACGTTACGGTAAGTATCCTATTTGGCTTCGCTAAACCGTTCTCCTAATTATTCTAAGCTCTTTTCACGTTGGACGCAACTCCTAAAGCCCGATGGATGAAGAGTTATAATTAAACTAAAACTTACTATTTATAGTAAAAACGAAATTAAAACAGGGAAACGACCATCGATCTAGGGGTATTTTGCAAATCCGGCTTGCACAACCCGACATAGCGGGGTTGGTTGGCTAAAGTAGCTCGTTATACCCTAAAATCATATATTTTACGCCAGATAACTTATTCCGGATTGTGAGATACGCCCGATCTAAGGTCCGACGGTCCTGATCATTTCTATCGTCGACTGGCCCTTTTCTGATCCATCTTGGCCAAGAAACTATCCACGACCCGTTCTACATCAATCCCCTCCACTTCAAAAGAACTCGTCCTCGAGTTCTCATCCAGCTCTAGTTCATGATACTCGGTCAGGTCCGCAACGTTGAAAATTCATGAGATCGCCATGTCATCTTGAAGATTAACAATATAAGTGTTGTCATTGATCTTTCAAATGATTGGAATGGGTCCAATCTTCTTATTTTTCAACTTGTCGTACATCCCGATCGAAAATCTCTCTTTGTGCAGATGTACCATAACGCGATCGCCCACCTCGAACACTTTTTGTCGCCGATGCTTATACGCTTGTTCCTTGAACTTCTCGTTCGAGGCATGTAACTTGGTCTGCACTTCCGCATGGATGCCCATGATCTTGTCTGCCATATGTTTTACTGCAATGCTCGTGCCTGGGTGCTTGGGCAGAGGGACCAGGTCAAGTGTGTGGCGAGGCACTCGTCTGTAGATAATTTAGAATGGTGATTTGCCTGTTGAGCGGTTCACCATTTTGTTGAATGCAAACTCTACTTGAGACAAGGCCAAATTCTACTGCTTCAGTTTTTTTCCTGAAATACAGTGAAGTATGTCTCCAACGTGCGATTCATAACTTCGGTCTGTCCATTAGTCTGTGGGTGGTAAGTACTGCTGAATTGAAGTCGTGTATCAAATCGAGTCCACAAAGTCCACCAAAAGTAGCTAATGAACTTCGTGTCACGATCAGAAATAATGGTCTTGGGGACCCCATGTAGCCATACGACCTCCTTAAAGAATAGATTCGTCACATGTGTTGCATCAAGGGTCTTCTTGCATTGGATAAAGTGCGCCATCTTGGAGAAACGATCTACCACCACGAACACTGAATCTAGCCGCATTGTGTTCGTGGGAGACCAAGCACGAAGTCCATTGATAAATCCTCTCAAGGACCGTCAAGCACAGGTACGGAGTGTAGAGGCCCGTATTCTGAGATTGTCCCTTGGAGATCTGACAAAATTGACAACGTTGTACGGCTTTTCCTACATCAAGTACTAATTACGGCCAGTAATACTGCTCTTCCACAAGAGCTCGCATCTTGTCTTCCCCAAGGTGTTCATTGAGGCCACCTCCATGTAGCTCCTGAATAATCTGTTCCCTCAGAGAACTTTAGGGGATGCACAATCGATTCCTTTTGAAGAGAAAATTATCCTGTATATGAAGGTCACTGGGGTAACCTTTTTGACACTTCATCTAAGAATATTTGAAGTCCTCATCCTTAGCATATAGCTCCTTGAGACAGTCGAAGCCGACCATCTTGTTACTCATCGTAACAAGTAGTGATGCACGACGGTTAAGTGCATCAGCTACCTTATTTTGTTGCCCTGACATGTGCTTCAGAGTGAACGTGAATTCCTGTAAAAATGCAACCCATCTAGCATGCACACGATTCACGTTAGTCTAATTATTAATAAACTTTAAGGCTTGATGGCAAGTGTACAGAACAAATTCTCTTTGAATTAAATAATGTCGTCAATGTTGTAGCGCCTGAACAATTGCATACAACTCAAGCTCATAAGTCGACCAATTCTTTCGAGCTTCGCTGAGCTTCTCTTTGTAGAAGGCTACCAGCCTGCCTTCATATGATAACTCCTCCAATTTCGACGTATGAAGCGTCACACTTAACTTCAAACAATTTGTCGAAATTAGGAAGCACCAAGACCGGTGTTGTAGATAAACGATACTTGATCTCATGAAAGCTCTTGTCTCAGTCACTGGAACGGTCCTTTTTTCATGCAATTTGTTATAGGAGCGACTATGTTGCTAAAATCTCGCACAAATCGACGATAGAAGGTCGTCAATCTGTGAAAACTCCTCACCTCATGAATGTTTATCGGGATCGGCTATTCCCTAATGGCTCGCACTTTTTCATCGTCCACACGAACGCCTATGGACGTTACAACAAATCCTAAAAACAACAAGCTGTCAATTAAAAAACTACACTTCTTCAAGTTGAGGTACAACTTGTTAATTTGTAAGACGTGCAGCACTTGCCTGAGATATTTTTTATGCTCCGTCTCATCTTGGCTATATATCAATATGTCATCAAAATATACTACCATAAATCGGCCAGTGAACGGTTTTAAAACTTGATTCATCAAACGCATAAAGTACTTGGTGCATTCGATAGGCCGAAGGGCATGACCAGCCACTAATACAATCCTTCCTTGGTCTTGAATGCCATTTTCCACTCATCACCGGGTCGGATATGAATCTGATGGTATTTGCTCCTTAAATCTAGTTTAGAGAACACCTTGGTCCCATCTAGCATATCAAGCATGTCGTCCAACCGTGGTATTGGGAATCGATATTTGATGGTAATTTTGTTGATTGTCCGGTTGTCGACACACACGCGCCAGCTTCCATTTTTTTTTTTTGCGTTAATAATGTTGGTACGACATATGAGCTCATGCTCTCTCTCAAGACCCTTACAGATCAATTCCTCCACTTGCCCCTGAAGTACCTCACATTCCTTCGAACTCATCCGATAATGAGGGCGGTTGGGCAAGCTAGCCTCAGGGACGAGGTCCATGTGATGTTGGATGTCCCTCATGGGGGGCAATCCATCAGGTAAATCTTCAGGCCAGACTTCTTTGAATTCGTTTAGCAATAGTCTTAAACTTGGAGGGATGTTTGAGGGTTCATCTTCCTCGCTCTTCACCACTACGGCGTATACCTCGTCAGTTTCCTTGGATTCCTCCATGAAATCCCGAATGGTCAAGAGGGAACTCCCTTCCACTTTAGAGGCTTCAGGGTGGTTCTTTGGTGTCATAAGGGTAAGGATTATTTTTCGACTATCCTTGACGAATATGTAGACATTGTCTCATCCCCGATGAGTTGTATCATGGTTCGACTGCCAGGGTCGATCGAGTAGCATGTGGCAAGGTTCCATATCGACCATGTCACAAAGTATTTGATCCTTATAATTTTTACCGATTGAAAACGAGATAGTGCATTGTTCAGTTACCTTGGTCTCATTCACCTTTTTTATCCAGCCAATTAAGTACGGGGAAAGATGTTTTGTCGTTGGTAGCTGCGACTTATTCACCATCACTCTTGAGACGATGTTCTCACTACTACCACTGTCTATGATCACATCATTGACCTTTCCGTTGATAGTGCACCGAGTACGAAATATATTGTGTCGCTGGGGATGTAATTCCTTTCGTGGGTTATACAATAATCACCTCACAACTAGAAATTCTCCGTGATCCTCGCCCGTCACTTTATCGCCACCTGCTATTTTTTCAATGGTTTATTCATGTTCATCAATGCCATGGTCTTCTTTTGTGGCCTCATATTCAGTGCTCCATTCGTTTATAGTCAAGTGTGTTGTGGGACGTTGAGGACAACTGTTTGATAAGTGGCCTAGTTGGCCACAACGGTAATAATTGTTCGACCTTGGCCGAACATAAGGATTTGAAATCCTACTCAGGCCTACTGTTGTGGGTGCTGCACGTTGAGGTCTGAATAAGCCACTCCCTGTATCACAGTTTGCGGTTGTAGGAGGTTGATGACGTTCTTCTACTGGATCTTTTCCTCGTGCCAGCACTGGATCCTGCGTGGGACCCATCAAGGAGGGTCGAGTTGAAGGATAGGGACGAGTAGGAACTCTTGTAGGTTGTG
This sequence comes from Magnolia changhungtana, assembly GCA_030180095.1. NCBI lineage: Eukaryota > Viridiplantae > Streptophyta > Magnoliopsida > Magnoliales > Magnoliaceae > Magnolia > Magnolia changhungtana. The sequence continues at coordinate 8,872,882 of JASAUF010000652.1, forward strand.
TTTCTACCCTACACGCCAATTGAACTGTTTCACCTATGGTCCCGACTGGGTACATCTGAACTCGGTCCTGAATTGTCGGTCGCAACCCACCCTATAAATCGTGCCACCTTCTGTGACTCAGATTCTGACAGATCGTTTTGTGTAGCCAACCGCTGGAATTCTTCAGTGTAATCTGTGATGGTTCGATTTCATTGTCGACAATTTTGGTATTGCTGGAATAATATCTGCTCATAATCACTGAGGAGAAATCGTGATCGAAGAAGACGTCTCACCCATTGCCATGATGAGATGGGCGCCTTGTTCTGGAGGGCTCGTGAAAGTTATAATTGTTCCCACCATGCAGAAGCATCAAATTTTAATTTAAACGCTACTAATTTTACCTTTTTATGATCTGACACGTCCATATAATCAAAATATCTTTTTACTTCGGCTAGCCAATCGAGGAAATTTTCTATACGTAATAAACTATTAAAACCAGGAAGTTCAGCCTTACCTCGATAGTCTCTTTCAGCACGATCTAGATGATCGCCTCCATGGATTGGTCGTCGGGCAAAACCCTCATTAAGGTCCTCATCGCTAGAACTTGAATCATCTGGTATAGCCCTACGATTTGCCACTGATAGTGCTTTACGAAAATTGGGGTTATGTCGTATAGCAACCACGGGTGGTGGAGCAACCATAGGTGTGGAGCACCGCTTGGGGCTTGGGACGGAAGTAGAGTATCCGCAAGACGGTCGAGGGTTACCTATAGCCCTTGCATGGTTAACTGACTCTCCCAGTGGAAAGCTTCCATTCTTTCCGAAAGATAACGAATCCCTGGATCACCGTCCACAGGATTTTGATTCATACCTTCATTGTTTACCATCGGCCCAAGGGGAATCCTTGCTCGGATACCAATTGACGCAGAGATAAACGTGATGAGGTCGATCACCGTCTTCCTCAAGAGGATAACTACTCCGAATCCATGGAGCTTCTCTGGACTCCTCATAGAGACTTCTCGAATCCACGAGGAAAGAAAGCAGAAAATAGAAATAAATTCTAATAAATTCGAAATTGATTAATTAAATTCCAATAAACGAGTTCACAACACTTTAAATAGGGATACCATACAATGGGAGAGAAATCAGAAGCAAACTACAACTAAAACTCCTAGAATTCGCGACTTACTATAAATAGTAAACTTACTATTTATAGATGGTCGTGATGTCTACTAGTGCGCAACGTTTTCGGCCAAAAATAGTAAGTGTCCGATTTGGCTTCACCAAACAGTTCTCCTAATTATTTTAAGCTCTTTTCACGTTAGACACAACTCCTAAAGCCCGACAGACGAAGAGTTATAATCAAACTAAAACTTACTATTTATAGTAAAGACGAAATTAAAACAGGAAAACGACCATTGATCTAGGGGTATTTCACAAATCCGGCTTGAGCAACCTGATGTAGTGGGGTTGGTTGGCTAAAGTAGCTCGTTCTACCCCAAAATCATATATTTTACGCCCGATAACTCATTTCGAATTGTGAGATATGCCCGATCTAAGGTCCGACGGTCTGGATCACTTTTGTCGTTGATCGGCCCTTTTCTGATCCATCTTGGCCATGAAACTGTCTGCAACCCACTCTACATCAATAAGGAACGAGTTATGACCATTTTTGTGGGATCGTGCGATTTTAGAAAAACTATGATTGCAATTGATTGTAATATGGACTTTGGACCCACTTTTAAAAGGTCATATAATCTCCAAGTGAAATGGTTATAACTGTATTTGAAGTGCATTGAATTTTCTTTTTAATGAGCCCAAGATTCCCCTAAATTCTACTTGTAATGCAGGAGTTATGACCCTTTTTGTGGGATTGTGTGATGTTGGAAAAAATGCGATTGCGATTGTGATTTGGAATCTAGGCCAAATTTTGAAAAATAATTTAGTCTCCAAATAAGAAGATTTAAGTTTTATTTGAAAATTCATTGAATTTTCTTTCTAACGAGTCTAAAATCGCCCTAATGTGACTTGTAACGAGGGAATTATGATCATTTGTGTGGGATCATGCAACACTGGAAAAATTACGATCGCACTTGCAGTTTGGAATTTGGGGCCATTTTCGAAAGGTCAAATAGTTCTTAAATGAAATGATTATAATTTTATTTAAAAGCTTGTTGAATTATCTTTCCAAATAGCTCAAGATTGTCCAAATTCGACTTGTAATGAAGGAGGTAAAGACCATTTTCGTGGAATCGGGCAATTTTGAAAAAATTACGATCACGATTTGAACTTTGAATTCAATTTTGAAAAGTCAAACAATGTCAAGATGAAATGATTCTAATTGAATTTAAAAGTTTACAAAATTATCTTTCTAATAAGCCCAACATCACCGTCCTCTAACATATATAATGTACGAGTTCTGATTTTAAAGTCATATCAAAGTCTAAATCATAATCATAGATTTTCCGGCATTTTGTGTAAGGCGAGTGGGTGAGTGTTAGGTCACCTACAGATAAGGTGGACCGAGTGTGTAACTGTTAGGTTACCCATATATAAGGTGGCCCATTGAACGCACGGACATGCAGCTTCCCACTTGTAGTTATGAAAAATTTAGCAGCCACGGTTAATCATATAACGAAGTTTAATATAAAAAGAGCACGTTAATCATATAACGAAATTTAATATAAAAAGAGCATGTGTCTGAGTGGGACTTGATTTTCATGAATAAACCAAACCCTAAGATAAAATCTTAGCCCACTTCATCAAAGGGCGCCGTGCGTCACCAGATCGACATGACTCGTCTACGGGGTCTTGAGTGGACGTCATTCACGATTCTATAATTGAGGAAACATAACCGTTTGTAGCAGATGCCAGATATCACACCATGGACTTGATCATGGTGACACACGTGCAATCGAGCGGATGGGTGAGACACGTGTGTGATGAAAGCTTTGGCGAGTCCGAGATGGGGGAGGGACGTTGGCATTTCTCCTCGCCTCTTTCTGCAATCTGGCATTAAAGAAAAGTCAGTGCCTTAATCCCCCGAGAGGAGAAAGAGGAGAGAAGAGGAGAGAGAGACCTTAAAAAGCTGCTCAAAATCCAAATCCAATGTCTCCTTCAGATGCCAACATCTTCCCCTTCAACGCCTCTGTTAGGAAACGGACGGAGGCCCCTCGCTGTCTCTGCTCGCCTCCTTCGTTTCCCTCCAAGAAATACAAATCACTGGCGGAGATAATGCAAACGGCGCCGATTGTTGTCACGGAGAATGAGGATGAGGAAAGCAGCAACGATGAGGACGATGACAACGACGTGAGGTGCGAGCAATGCATGTCGGGAGATGGAGCTGAGGAGATGCTGCTCTGTGACAAGTGCGATAAGGGATATCACATGTACTGCTTGCGTCCCATCATTGTTCGAGTCCCTACAGGGTCCTGGTTTTGCCCCAATTGCTCTCGGAAGAAACGGTTAACAAGTAGGTTCGTCTTCTTCTTCTTCTTCTAAAATGGTTAAAAACTCGGTATTGTTTCTTTATTTTTGGCGATAAGCTGATGTTTTGAAATGTTATTGAACAGTGTTTCCGCTCCTGCAAACCAAGATTGTGGACTTTTTCCGGATTCAGAGGGGACTGGATGCCTTGGATAAATGTACTTCTCCTCTAGGTAATTGGTGCTCTTTGTTCTGTTTTTTTTTTCGGACCATACATTTTCAACTATCTTTGTTTTTATGGCATTCGCCCATTCTTTGATTTACTTTTAGATTCTTTTTGTTGATTTCTTTTTGCCAATTGTTTATTTATTGTGCTTGTTATATATGTGCATTTCATTGAAGAAATCTCAGGTTTGTTTGCTTACCATACAGAAGCGGCACGGCATTTCCATTCGATGGGCAATTGTGTGGATGTTCCACAGTACTAGAAAACCACATTTATGGATTAATCCTAGCCTTTTGTATTAGGGACTTTTCTTCTTTGAATGTGAACCATAGACCATCTTTTATTCCACAATCTGTGGAAGGCCATAGATTTGATGAATATCATTTTGTTTTCGGTGGGTCTTTCTGTTATCGGACTGAAAGGCACTGATATGAAGCACCCCCTTTAAGAGGATAGCCATCTCCTCTTAGGCAGTTCTGGTTCATGCAAGTGAACTTGCCCCAGATACAATCCAACTTGGATTTTCTACTGAAAAGGAGATGAACTCAACTGTAATGGATTTTCTACACCTAGACAAATCTACAACGAGCCTCTATTTATTTATTTATTAATTTTATTATTATTATTATTTTTTTTTTTGGGGGGGGGGGGGGGAGGAGGATTAATTGATCACTTTATTGAGAGGGCACCAAAAAAAACACAGCATTTCAACCTCAGTAGAAAGGAAAAATTATAGTCTTGTAATGAAATTATACAAGAAGCCCATTCAATAACAGAACTCTCGACTTTTGAGGATAACTTCCCCTTCGTAGGAACCCCGTCTAGAAAACGTGTACCCCCCCCCCCCCCCAAACACACACACACACAAATGGCCCAAAGAACGGCTAGCAAGGCCAACTTCCAAAGATCCTGGACACTTTTGTCCAAGCAAACACCATGCCACATAAGGAAAAGTTCCTTAAGCGTTCCGGCATAGACCAAGAGATGCCAAACAGAGCAAGAATAGACCACCAAATCTGCTTGCCATATGGGCAATGAACGAAGAGGTCATTAGCTCACTCCACATACGTCTTGCACATAATACATACGTTCCGGAGAATCATGCTACTCTTTTGAAGGTTGTCAATGATAAGGACCTTTCCTCTTCCAACGAGCCAACCGAAAGCCGCTACTTTTGGACTTTTGGGGGAGCTCCATAGTGCCACACAAAAGCAGTATGCCCACAAGAGTGTTCTCTTTCATTACTCCTAAGAAGATTGTAGAAGGACTGGACCGAGAACTGCCCCGTCTTATCTTTCGACCATAACAATCTATTCCTTTCTTCTCTAATTGACACATGATCTTGAAGGCACCTGAGCAGTCTTGACAACTCTTCTACTTCTATATCAAGCATATTGCTACAACATGGTGGATTCCACACCACTTGAGACCCGATGACGTTGAAACACTTGGCCACCATGGTATTGTTTTTCAAAGCAAGGTGCGCCACAAACGAAAAAGCAGTTTGGAGGGAGCTCTCCCTGACCCACACATCTTCCCAAAATCTAACCCTTTTCCCATTACCAACCATGAAAGCTATTCCTTAAATCTCGATCGGAGTAATGCGGGCTATGCCTTTCCAAACTGAAGATGCTTTGTAAAGAGAGGATGCATTGGTTGTCTAGTCGCCAATCTCACTTACATATTCGCCCACAACTACCTCGCGCCAACCACTTTCCTAAGAGTCCCATATCTCACCAACCACTTTTCTAAGAGAGCCAAGTTCAGCGATTCAAAATCTCTAATTCCAACCCCCCCTTTCGCATACGGTCTGCACAACTCTTTCCAGGCCAAAAGATGAAACTTATTCTTTTGTTCCAAACCTTGCCACAAAAAATCCCTTTGCAACTTATCCAGCTTGGCTATGACTAGCATCTAGCATCGGAATAAAGACACAAAGTGAAGTCGAAGATTGACAAGATTGCTTCGATTAGAGTTATCCGACCACCAATAAAGAGATACCTTCCTTTCCATTTGGCTAATTTTCTTTCAAATCTTTTTCACTACTACTCCTTATAGGCGTTTAACCAGCTTCCCTATACAAAGGGGAATATCTAGATAGGTTGAGGTAAAAGATCCTGCCTGGTAACCAAAAATCCTGGCTATTCTCTTTAAATCAGTTTGAGATGTGCACCCCAAGCATCTCACATTTGATGATATTGACTTTGAGGCCTGATACCACTTTGAAGCATGGAATCACCATCTACAATCTATCAACCACATTATCATCCACATCCCAAAATAAAATAGTATCATCTACAAAGCGAGATAGGAGAAGCATCCTTGCTTACTTGGAACCCTATTATAATGCCCACTTCTTGACCTTTCATAAGCATTTTGCTTAGTGCTTGTGCAATCACAATGAATAGGAAAGGAGATGGAGGGTCCCCTTGTCGAATCCCTCTTGAAGGTTTGAAATAACCTTGGGGTGCCCCATTAACTAACATAAAAAAACTGGTCGATTGGACAAATTCTCCCATCCATCTAATCCATTTCGAACCACATCCCCTCCTGCGCAACAATACTCCAAGAACTCTCAGTTGATGTGATCGTAAGCCTTCTCAATATCAGGCTTACAAATCACTCCACTAGAGCATTCCTTGAACGACGAATCAATGCACTCGTTAGCTATTAGAGCACTATCTAGCAGTTGTCTTCCCTCAATAAAAGTGCCTTGAGTTTTAGAAATGATGGAGTTCAACATAGCTCTAAACTAATTTGCTAGGATCTTATAAGGGCTCCCGATTAAATTGATGGGCCTAAAATCCTTTGATAATCCACACTTGAGACCTTGGGGATGATCGTAATGAAAGAAGTGCCCGTGGCTGAAGACAAACGTCCCCTCTCATAGAACTTTGCCATGATGTCCATCAGATCACCTTTTACCACCTCCTTGAACACCTGATAGAAAGCTATTGGGAAGCCACCCAGCCTTGGAGCCTTTTTTTTTTTTCCCTTCCTAGAGTCTATTGCCGCTTTTAACTTCACTAATCTGAGAAAAGCTTCTCTAGATTGAGTGAATCATCCTCCACTATTAAAGCTTTGATAATCTAGAGTGGGGAGCTTCTAACCTTCATCTGAAAGGAGATTCTTGTAATAGTTTACCACCACTTCACACGTCTTTCTTATCAACCTTTCTTTCCCCCACTACCAAACTACCAATTTTGATATTTCTAGCTCTTGCACTTGCAATGTTGTGAAAAAACTTGTGTTTTTATCCCCTTCTTCCAACCAAGTGGTCCTCGATCATTACTTCCACTTACTCCTCCTCCATAAGACTACTAGGATAGACTGGAGCCAACTTTATTCTTTTAGTTCTCTCTTCTAGCGTTATCAGAGTAGCTTCAACTTTCATATCAAAATCCAGAATTCCACTTAAATTTTCATCTAGTTCATGATCCTGAGCTCCCATCACCTTCTTTTTCAAACAAAGGATTTTCTTTTCAGCAATTTGAGCTTTTGAGATAACCGATATCCTGTGATCCCACTAACCTTGAAAGAACTCCACCATTCCCTAATTAGATCATGAAATCCTTCCACTTCCAGCCATGCAAGCTCTAAACGAAAAGGTTTAGGACCCCAATTGTCTGTATCAACTGACTAAAAAACTAGGCAATGATCCAACACTAGTTTCGGGAGCGGTTGGGTGGCCTCAAGCGGGAACCTCTCCTCCCACGATGGTGAAATAAGAAATCGATCTAACCTTGATATAATTGGCTCAGCCTGTTCATTGAACCATGTAAACCTTCCTCTTGATGTGGGCAAGTTAATTAGATTTTGCTAGCTGACCCGCGCAGAAAAGTTGGTCATGCTTCTGGTGATACCTCCCCCATAGGACTTTCCAAAAGAAAAACGGGTAGTGTTGAAATACCTCCCCAAAGCACTCGTAGGGGTTGATCAAACCTACCTTTCATGGAGTCGAGCTAATTCCAAAAGTCTCCCCTTCTTTTAGCTTGTGTTGGGCCATAGACTGCTGTGAAGCACCAACCTAAACTTTTGGCTATCTCACGAAGAACCACTATGCCGAGAGCTCCACTCCAAAACCAGGCTATATGGGCCTTCTATGAATGGGCTCTCACTAAAAACGAGATTCCCCAATAAGCAACGGCTGAAAAGCCATTGCCAACACCCCCCTCCCCCAGTGGTGTCCCATGCTACGACAATTCCCCCCTGTAGAGCCCACAAAACCAACCTTTACCCAATCCTTGGAGTTTAGACAATCCAAAATTCTTTCATTGATAGCTTGAAACTTTGTCTCTTGGAAGGAAACAGCCCGCACCTTCCACCTTCGACAAACATCCCTAATCTGAATCCTCTTATGAGGATATCCCATTCCACACACATTCGGAAAGAATAAGTACAGGGATTAATTTGTAACGAGGATGTGAAGTTAACCAAAAAAGGATTTCCTATGGTTCCAAAACATTACAGACACTACTTCGAGTCCTTGGATTTATAAGGCTCTCATGTGCTTTTTGCAAATTAGGCTTTTGTGGTTGTTTGGTTGGAACTGTCTTGATGTAGGGTGGTTTTATAGGAAGAAGGTGAGAAGAATAATTAGATGATTTTACACCATATGTTTGCAAGAGGTTGGTTTTTAGGGTTTTCTTCCTCTACAAGAGAAAAACCCTTCTTTAAAGAACATTGCTTTTGTTTTCCAGCCATGTTGCGTCTACAGTTTAGCTCCTACTGTGGCGGGTGTTACAGTGATACCAGTGTTCGAAATAACGGTATCGCATTACGTATCGCACCTTTGGGATACGGATACATATCGGTTATCACATGTGATATATCGGTTGTATCGCATAATGTATTGCCGTTGTTGGAAACATCGGAAAACATTGGAAATTGGTAGATTTTTTCAAAGAAATTTTAGTGATTGTTAAAAAAGACATCAATACACACTTACAAATCAAAACATTACAAAAAACCAGTGAACATAATGGGTTTTCTTTGTATGGGGCCCTAATCCATGCGTTGTCTAACTGAATTGATGCAAGTATATTCAAAGTTTATTCATATAATTTATAAATGTAAGAAGACGTATGGAAACACAAGCAATATATTCAAATGCAAAAGAAGAATCACTAAATCAGGTTACATACATGTTTGATTTTATATTTGGACACAGATAACAAACAATTCGCGAGAAATTAGGAAAAAAAAAATTTCAAATTTTCGCAGCTTGGTCCTTCTACAAATCTCAAAATCGAAGCTCCCAATCCATGATTTTTCATGCAAAACATGAAAAAACATGGATTTGTAACAATTTGACACTGATTTAACATGATTTACAAAAAAAAAAGGATCGAAAATAAAAAATGCTTACCAGATCGAACATGTGGGATATATCGCACTACTTGTTTGTTTTGTATCGCACAAGTGGGATACAAGAAATATTGTGGGATATATTGGCCGATATCGTCGATATTTAAAACATTGAGTGATACTATAGCATGTACCTTAGCAAGTTATTGTGATGTGGCATGTACTGTGCACACCTTGCTTATGAAAGAAGTCCTAATTTTATAAAAAAAATTAGAAACAGTAAAAACTCAAAAGAAGTCCCTTTTTTGGGCTTAAACATGTGTTTGGTAGACGTTGGATATATAATGGCCGTTACAGCCACCATCGTTACCTTTGTGATATGGGCCATAATGGCCGTCATAGTCTCTCTCTTTCTCTTTGTCTCTCTATCCTCTCTTTTATTGAAAAAAGTCATAAAAAACTTGTATCGGCCCTGTAATGGACCATTATGGCCTATATGGGGTGTAACGGGCTTTTATGGGTGTTGTAACAACCGTTACGGGTCATTTTCTCCATTACGACTATTACGATCCTGTAACGTGTAACGGTTACCACCATTACGTTTACGTAAGGGTCTTTATAGCCCCGGAATGGCCATTACAACACACCATGTAATGGACCAACAAATGAACGATCTTATCATGGCCCAATTTGGCCCCCACTAGTCTCTCTTTAGTAGGAAGAACTCATATTCAGGTTCTTCTCCATGCATCCACAGGCACGACCTGCCTTTCTTAGGATTCACTTTAGGCTTTGTTGGAAGTTGGTCATGTAGGCTCACCCATCGGATTGCCACCTTTTTGTGGGACCTCATATCATTGTGCGATGTCGCTTTCTCCATCTTCTTGCATATAAATTCATTGTCTTGCCCCCTATGTCACACTTTAATCTTTAATCGTCTACCTCGATCTTTGTGGAGTGATTTATATGTTCCCATCTACTTTTTGATCAATGTGTTCATATTTGCTTCAATGTCATCCTATCAAGTGTCTTTGATCCATTTAATGATCCATATGTTCATCATTTAATTGATCCATTTGCCAGTCCATTGTCCTTGTTTGTGATGAAATCTTTAGATATTCATTGTGGTGTTTACTGTATCGGTATCGCACCCTTGGGATACAGATACATATCGGTTATCGCATGGGATATATCGCGGAATTTATCACACTTTTTGGGAAACATGTGGAAACATTGGGAATTTTGTCGATTTTTTCAAAGGTACTTCAAGGATTGTTAAAATATACACTAATACACTTTTAAATCATAACATCACAAAAACAACTGCACATAAATCATAACATTATAAAAACAAGTGCACATAATAGGTTTCCTTTGTATAGGATCTTAAGCTATGCAAGTATATTCAAAGTTTATTCATATAATTTATAAATGTAAGAAGACATGTATGGAAATACAAGCAAGACATTCAAAACCAAAAGAAGAAGTAGAAAATTAGAAATATACCTATGAATAATGTATGTGGCTGTGGTTCAGACCCACATAGAGCTGCACGGTGGCTTAAAATCATCCATAGTTTTTAACATTTATTAATTATTTTTAAATTAAATTATTAATTATATTAAAAAAATCATCAAACACCCTAAAATGCTCTAAAAATGTGGTCAATGTCTCACTGATAGAAAAGAAATTTCGGAAAAAATTATTTTTAAAATTTTTAATTAAAAATATAATTTTACTCTAAAAATCTCCAAAACTATATGAATCAGTAGATTAGGCTTTATCATGCTTGATTTTGTGTTTGGACAGTAAGATTGCAACTAATTTGGGAGAAATTGCAGAATTTTCTATTTTTTTCCCCCAAATTTCCTCAAATTGGACCATCTACCATCATATTTCGAAATCGAAGGTTCAAATCCTTAATATACATGCAAAACATGAAGAATCAAGCATTTCTAACCTTTTGACATCGATTTGAAATAATTTGAAAAAATGATCGAAATGCGAAAGATTCACCGAATCGAAACCGACCCTAATTTGCTTTGATCTTGATTCTCGCTCAAAAGCTTTAGTTTTCTCCCGAAAGATGAGGATGAACCGAAATCCACCCTTGAGGTATTTAAAAGAGCAAAGAAAGAAGGAAAAAGATGAAAAATCATTTTTTAAAGTTTTTTTCTCAACAGAGTGTTGGTTCCTAATGGTATCGACGATATTCGTCGATATCAACATATATCGTCAATACATAGGAAAAAAAGCTAAAGAAAAAGTAGTGATATCGTGCGATATAAATATTTGCGATATCACGTGATACATTTAACGACATCATGGATTTTTGATACTGAAGTAGCATTTTGTATCACTGAGCTGCGATACCGATAATATCGGCCGATGTTATCGATACTGCAAATATTGATTCCTAGTGGATATTGTGTTTGCTATTTGAAAATTTTAGATTCTTTTTAAAACTTAGGCATCTTAACTTTTCCAGTATAGATTAATAGTCACAATCCTCTAATCAATTTTCTCTTCTACTATAAGGATGTTTGAAAGAGACATTGTTTGAATTGTTAATTTATGATTCTTTGCTACTGTTAGTTTCTTCTGTATGAGGAGGCTCTCCTTGATGTTATGTCAATGATGTGAACCCATCCAACCGATCCAAAATTTGATGTGGCTTCTTAATAAAGTTTTCTTGCCTTTCAAAAAAGAAAAAAAAAGAAAAAAAAAAAGCAAACTTACAATTGATGGATAAATGGTTCGTTGATTCCACATCCTTGAGGAATATAGAGCATGCATTCATTATAATCATATTCCTCTTTGGATGGCAATCGATGGTTAACACTTTTTCCGTAGTAACTAACCATCCAAAAGAGATTACTCTTAGAGACCTCCATAAGTGGGTGATGCAGGACAATTAACCACTTGCTTTAAAAGCTCGAACTGATAGAGCATGGCGAATTAATCCCTTTATCTCATAGCTCAAGCCTCAAATCTATGGGTTAGGTCCTCGACCGAACCCTCCTTGTGGGCCCCAAATCCATGGGTTCTACGTAATCGTGGGCCCCAAATCCATGCGTTCCGCCTCACAGAGGCCACCTGCCTCACACGGGCCCTAAATCCATGGGTTCCGCGGGCCGCCCACCCTGAGTGTGCCCCTGCATCTCACAGGCCACCCCACTTGAGCCCTGTGTGAAAATGCTCCCGCATTAATCACCCACGGTGAGGAGTCTCGAACACAAGACTTCCCGCTTTGATACCAATTTGATGCAGGACAATTAACCACCTGCTCTAAAAGCTCGAACTGATAGAGCATGACGAATTAATCCCTTTATCTCATGGCTCATGCCCCAAATCCATGGGTTATGTCCTCGGTCGAACCTTCCTCGTGGGCCCCATCCATGGGTTTTGCGGCCTCATGGGCCCCAAATCCATGGGTTCCACCTCACACGAGCCACCCACCTCACACGGGCCTCAAATCCATGGGTTCCGCGGGCCGCCCACCTCGAGTGTGCCCCTGCATCCCACAGGTCACCCACTCGAGCCCGGTGTGAAAATGCCCCCGCATTAGTGGGCCATTGTATTGATCTGTAATGTTTTGCCCAAGCATTTCATTGAAGTATTCAACTAAGAAAAGACCCTATCTTTCCCTTCCATCATCATTTATCATCATTAATTGGAGTACACACGTGATCTTGGAGCTTGACAAAACCCTTAATTTTTCCATATGCCATTTTTGTTGTATGAGGCGAAGCATGTCATCACCTCCCTCAACATGCCAAAGCATGAGGATGTAAGTTCCGTATGGTCGGAGGAGGTAGGATAGAGCTTTTGAAAAACAATCAGTCCGTCAAGCCATACATCTTCCTAAAATTTAATCCTAAATCCATCTCCCATAACACGAGAGCCCTTTTGAGAAATCACAATGTCCTCCCATTAGAGCCTTCCAAACCTTTGCAGAGAGCTCACTTAAGCACGAGTTGTTTGCTGGAGTTGTGCCTCGAAAAACTGTTGTGAATTTTATTCATGGATGACATGGATATGATATTGATGATCTTGTCCATAGGTTATAATTACCATGTGTCGTAAATGGATAGGTTGAAATGCCATAGTTAATTTGTAGAAGTACCTTAAGCATACATGAACATGGGATAAAAGAGAGGTATTCCTGTGGTTGCCTTTGGGAATATGAGATTGAACACAAAGGTCAATGACCAAAGAGTTGTGGGCCATGGATCTCAACACTCCGTTGTTCCATGACCACCTAGCAAGCTATAGGACCGACCTGTGGTTACTACTATTATTGTTATTATATGGTCATCTTGTGTGAGGGGACTAAAGACGAGTCAGGATGGAAGGTCTTCATCATTGAGTGTGACGATGAGTCGGTGTACCTTATGCTACCCCACATGGGAGTGTGAGTGTGTTATGGGAATCAATGTTTTAAATATTTACGATATCAGCTGATATATCCCACGATATATCTTGTATCCCACCCGTGCGATACGAAATGCACAGGTAGTGGCGATATATTCCACATGTTTGATCCGGTGAGCATTTTCAATTTCCGATCCGTTTTTTCTTTGTTGAGATTATGTTCAATCAGTGTAAAATGGTTACAAATCCATTGGTTCTTCATGTTTTGCATGATAAGTCATGGAGTCGGAGCCTTGATTTCGATATCCATTGGTTCTCCATGTTCTCCATGTTTTTTTTTCCAAAATTTTCCTTCAACCGTCAATTGAGACTAATTTCAAAATATTTAGGAGTATTTGATGAAATGATCATCACATACACTATAATTTTGAAATTTGAGTGTGGGTGGTCTGATTTGGGGAAAATTGGGAAAAAAATAAAAAATTTCCCAATTTCTGCCAAATTGCTTGCAATGTTTCACTCCAAACATGAAATCAAGCATGTATGAGGGCTGATCTACTGATTTGTTAAGTCCTAGTGAATTTTTGAAAAATAAAAATCATTTTTAAAATTAATTTTTTTAAAATTAAAATATTAATCTTTTTCGAAATTTCCCTTCAACTAGCTGTGAATTGAGACTAATTTCGAAGTATTTAGGAGTGTTTGATGAAATGATCATCACATATACTCTAAATGTTATGCATTCGATTTGAATATGGCTGCATTAGTTCAGTCAGACAACGCATAACTTAGGACCCAATACAAAGAAAACCTATTACGTGCACTTCTTTTTTGAGATGTTATGATTTAAAAGTGTATCAAGTTCTTTTTTACCAATCCCTAAAGTTTCATTGAAAAATTCAACCATTTTCCCAATATTTCCCCAATTTTCCCCAAAAGTACGATAAATTACCTGATAAAAACGATATATCTCGTGCGATAACCGATACTTATTTGTATCCCAAGGATGTGATACGTAACGCGATACCGATATTTCAAACACTGATGGGAATAACCTCCTAGTTTTGGACTTGTTGGTCACTTTCATTGGAGGACTGAGTTCAAATCTCTAGATCGAGAGGCCCATGATGCTTGGACTGTGATCAACTTAAGGATATACTAGATTTGATTAGTCCTTAGACCTGAGGATATATGAGGAGTTCAAGGTCTTGATTACATGTGTTTTGGTTCGCTTTAGGAGGTCATCATGTGGCCAACAAAAGAGGGTGTATCTGGGTGCACACGTTAAGGTCCAATTCAGGCTCACATGGACCAACAAGGGTTCCACTAGTTTCTTAGGAACATCCTATGGCTTAGATTTTAAGATCAAACATTCCTCAAGTGGTTTTTCCACTTAGTCCAACACGGTTTTAAAAGGTTTTATAAATGTTTTCAATCATCAAACTTTTGTTTCAACGGTTAAAATGGTTTTTGATATGGGGTCCACCACTTGGTTCACATGGGTATTGGATCAATAGTGGCTGGATATGACAATGGAGGGATTGGATCAGATGTTGGATACATGGTGAGATAAGATCAGAAACTTCCAATGTAGTAGAGTACAGTGTTTGAGTTGTCGTTATCGCTACAAGTTTCGCTGGCTAGAGATAAAGATATAATATCGTTATCGCCGATAATATCGTCGATAACTGGAAATGTAGGGAAAAGGGGGGAAACTTGGGGAAAATGATGGAATTTTTCAGTAAAACTTCAAGACATGGCTAAATACACATATTTACATATTTAGGAATTAAAAATTGTGAAAAGAATACATTACATAATAAGTTTTCATTTAATGGGACCCAAAAAGCATGCGATGCCATAAAAAATCACTTTAATAGCAACCAAAATAAGTTTATATATTACAAATGCAACTGACATACATTAATTAAGACACGTAAAAGTAAATGAACTCAAAGAAAACAACAAATATATGATTGATCCAGAACTTTTGTGATTAATCGTCGATCACCACTTTTTCCTTTGGTATGGTCCACTTGATAATTGGATGTGCTTATTTTTTGGATAATAAGCTAAAATGATTTGGTATCTACACCGTTAACTCATTTTGACAAATGATTTTATGGTATGGGCCAAAAAATGAAATGAATCCAAATCTTACGTGGACCACACCACATGAAAAAGTGATCATTGAATGACAACCATTAAAAAAATTACGGGGGCTACATAAGTTTTGGAGCAAGCTAATGTTTATGTTTTCCCTTCATCCAGGTCTATTAGACCTTATGAACAAATTGGATGGAAAATAAACATCATGATGGGCCTCAGGAAAGCTTCAACGGTGGATATCATTCCCACCACAACTTCCTGTGGTGTGGACCACTTGAGCCTCACATCTGGCTACATTTTGGGCTCATTCCCTAGAATAACATATCAAAATGGATGAACGGTGTAGATAAAACAAATATATCATGGTGGGCCTTACAGAGTCCTGACAGACCATCCATCTCTAGGCTCCTGATCCGCACCAATGCAGATTTTCCCAACACAGAGTTACCGAGAATTTTCTCGAGAACTCATCATATGTGATGTGAGTCCAAAATCTGAACGGTCTAAGTGATGCAGCACTCCATGAAACTTCTATGGTTCAACTTTTGCTTTCATATAAGACTTCGGTAGGCCATTATAAAAGAAAACAATTTTTTCCCTTGATTTGCATCTTTCTTTGCTATGGCCCACCAGAGTTTTAGATCAGGGTAAAATTTGGTTCCTGGGAGTTTCATGGGATGCCACATCACATGAACGGTTCAGATTGGAGGCCTACTACACGTGTGAAAAAATGCGTACGTGGCTTCGTGCCCCATGAAAAAGGACGCGGATTAACTATATGACAGGTTGAGTAGCGAGATTCGCTACTGAAGTGGCGTCACCAAGTTATGTGGATCCTATCATGATGTGTTGTATCCACACCGTACATCCATTTGGAGAGAACATTTTAAGGCATGATCCAAAGAATTAGGCAGATCCAAAACTATACTGGACCCCACCACAAAAAACAGTGGAGTGAGTTACACCCACCGTTGAAACCTTCCTAAGGTCCACCGTAATGTTTATTTGAAATCTAATCCGTTCATAAGTTAACACAAACATTAAATAAGGTAAAACAAAAATATCAGCTTCATTGAAAACTTTTGTGGCCATTAGAAATTTTTAATGGTGAGCGTCACTCTCTCCACTTTTTCTGTGGTGGGGTCCACTCGAGATTCGGATCTGAATCATTCTTTGGCTCATGACCTAAAATGGTCTCTCAAAATGGATGGACGGTGTGGATACAAAACATACATCATGGTGGACCCACATAACTTGGGGACGTCACTTCCTACTCAACCCATCAGTGACGCATCCGCGCCCGATAAAAAGGGGTTCCGAACCCATTTTTCATACGAGAGACCTTGGAACCCTAAATTCTTCCCCAAATCTCTGGATTTCTCTGGAAATTTTTTTTTTTTTTTCTCATTTTCTTCCTAAATCAATTCCGTTAACAATCTAATAGAAGAAAGAAGAAAAGAGAATCGAGATTTTCTTTACAGGTGCGGATATCCACCCTATTGAAAGTTTCTCTCTCTCTCTCTCTCTCTCTCTCTCTCTCTCTCTCTCTCTCGTTTCCAATTTTTTCGGAATGTTTCTTCCGACGTGTTTCGTGTCGTTGGATCATGGACACGATCTGACACTATCGGCAAATATATCGGCCGATATTGCGAACACTGAGTGACAACTGGACTTTTGCAAAAAATCGATAAAATCGCCGAAAAATCGGCGATATTAGTAAGAGAAACGAAAAAAGGGAGTTTCGGTGTCGCAACTCTAGCGATACCGAAATTATCGGCAATAATTCGATAATTTCGCCGATAATTTAAACACTGGTAGAGTATATAGAAGACTGTAGGGTGATAGAGTATCATAACTAGTGTCTCCTTGAAATCTTAACTCCTTATTTATAGATTCTATCTTAGAGGGAGAAGGCAACAGTAGGAGAGCCTTGGACATCCCATCCCTTAAGGTGTCACTTGTAGAGAGAGGAGAGAGAATTCTGTTCTCCTTCCCTCTTTCCATCACACGTTCACATGTGTGGGGTTTGCCTTCGACGGTTCTTTATGTCTCCCTTGGCCCTACTCCAAGGGCTAATGTGTTTAGCTGTCATTGTTCTCCTCCATTTGGGATGAATTTGGGAGAGACCTTTTGATTTAAATGAAAGGCAATGACAATTCGATGGTTTTTTGGTGGCATGATCAAGGTAATCCCAATGTTTTAAATATCGACGATATCGGCTGATATATCCCACGATATATCTTGTATCCCACCCGTGTGATATGAAACGCACAGGTAGTGGCGATATATCCCACATGTTTGATCCGGTGAGCATTCTCAATTTCTGATTTATTATTATTATTATTTTTTGAAATTATGTTCAATCCATATAAAATGGTTACAAATCCATTGGTTCTTCATGTTTTGCATGAAAAATCATTGAGTTGGAGCCTTGATTTCGATATCCATTGGTTCTCCATGTTTTTTTTTTTTTCTTCAACCAATAGTCAATTGAGACTAATTTCAAAATATTTAGGAGTATTTGATGAAATGATCATCACATACACTCTGATTTTGAAATTTGAGTGTAGGTGGTCTGATTTGGGGAAAATTGGGAAAAAATAAAAAATTTCCCAATTTCTGCCAAATTGCTTGCAATGTTGTGCTCCAAACATGAAATCAAGCATGTATGAGGGCTGATTTACTGATTTGTTACGTCCTTGTCAATTTTTTTAAAATAAAAATCATTTTAAAAATTAATTAATTTTTATTAAAATATTAATCTTTTTCGAAATTTCCCTTCAACTAGCTGTGAATTGAGACTAATTTCGAAGTATTTAGGAGTGTTCGATGAAATGATCATCATGTATACTCTAAATGTTATGCATTCAATTTGAATATGGCTGCATTAGTTCCGTTAGACAACGCATAGCTTAGGACCCTATACAAAGAAAACCTATTATGTGCACTGCTTTTTTGAGATGTTATAATTTAAAAGTGTGTATTTAAGTTCTTTTTTAACAATCCCTGAAGTTTCATTGAAAAATTCAACCATTTACCCAATATTTCCCCATGTTTCCCCAAAAATATAATAAATTACCTGATAAAAACGATATATCCCGTGCGATAACCGATACTTATTTGTATCCCAAGGATGCGATATGCAACACGATACCGATATTTCGAACACTAGGTAATCCTAACTATGGGATTTTATTTTTTCTTTTTTTGGAAATTCGAGAATATCTGAATAGGGGATCCTTAGGGTTAAGAACACAAAATCTGGAATTTTCAAAACTATTTTCCACTGCGTTTAAAATCCCAACATTCTCTAAGCTGAAGGTTCTAGGCTTGTTCTCCTAAACTTTTGTGAAGATTCATTAGTCACTTCGCTCATTTAACACCTAACTTTATAGTCAAAATCCCTCACTAAACACCCAATTTTCAATCTAAAGCTCCCACCCAATCCTTAGAAACATGCCTAGTGAACCAAGAAAGGTGTGGGACCAAGCCTGTCTGAGACTGGCCTTTCACCCCTATTTTATTCTCTGGGTATATGGGGTATGGAAATCCAATTTCTATGCTACAGAGAGCTATTTTATGGGGCCTCTATGATGTGGAATCCAATTTTTGTGCCGTAGACTGTGATTTCTAAATATCAGATTCGTAGAGGAAATGATTATTATGAGAATCTCATGTCTCTGCAAACATCAAGCCATTTGATTCCACATTTACTAGATAAGCAGAGGTAGAATCATTTAGCAAATAAAGGTCGCCAACTGGATTAACACTAGCAATATATTTATCACGACATTTAATAATTAACCTTGTTCCGAAATTATAACCATGTTTAGATAATCCAGAAACAAAAACCAAACAAGGTCTAACATCTGGTGTGAAAGACAATTTTTCAGAACTTACTAGTCTAAGCTTGAATATGCTGACTTCAATGACTTTGGTCCATGCATCCATGCCCAAGTGCAACCGCATGTCCTCATGTACTTGCCGAACTCCCTGTACCCTGCAAAGAATTAGACATGTGGTGGCAGTGGCACTAGAGTCTATGCACCGCATGTTTTAGGGGATCTAGTCAACATAAAAGACTGAGCCAGACCTTTTCTCTTCTTTGTTATCCTTAAGGTCCCAACCGTTTTTCCTCATATAGCCAGTCTTGCCGCAATGGTAACATTTGCCATGGAACTTCTTACAGCCTGATGATCTACCTTTTTGGATATTCTTGGCAACAAGATCCTTGGAAGTAGTAGGGTTACTACCTCCGCTGGGCTATGCATTGCCTTTTCCCTCTCTTGTTCTTTTTCCTCTTGAGCTTTCCTTTGGTGGTGATTTTTTGGTGTGATTCATGGATTGATTTGATAATCTCGTAAGGTCCTGATTCAGCCACTTGAAGTTGCACAAGCAACTGAATCATGGTCGAAGTTGGATTCTACATCATGTAATTCAAGACAAAAGGTTTAAAAACCTTTGGGAGATAATCCACGATCGTGTCTATCTGTGTCCCGGTGTTAATGTTAACTCGAAGGATTTCCATTTTGTAGATGAGAGCCATCATTTCAAGCATGTGATTCCTTGCAGGAGTCCTTTCACCATTTTGGTTGCAAGGAACTTCATTGATATGAGCTTCCTTTGTGCCTTTGGCTGCCTGCCAAACATTTCCTCAAGGTTCTGCATCATTTCTTGTGCTGATGCTGGAGTACATTAGACATGGACCCCAGCATGTATCACTTTCTCATATCATTGGCACGAATCTAGAGATCATATTCATCTTTCGTGGCCATGGAACTTTTTGGACTGGGAACAAAAGGAGATGGTTTGGTCACAACATATTTGTAATGCTCAACCATGAACATCAGATCAAGTTACTTATCCATATGGAGTTTCTCATTATTCGAGATTTCAGTAGGCAGATTAAAAATAGCTGATGCAGGACAATTAACCACTTGCTCTAAAAGCTCGAACTGATAGAGCATGGTGAATTAATCCATTTATCTCATAGCCCAGGCCCCAAATTCATGGGTTAGGTACTCGGCCGAACCCTCCTCGTGGGCCCCAAATCCATGGGTTTCACCTCACATGAGCCATCTGCCTCACACGACCCCAAATCCATGGGTTATGTGGGCCGCCCACCCCGATTGTACCCCTGCATCCCATAGGCCACCCCACTCGAGCCCGATGTGAAAATGCCCCTACATTAATCACTCTCGGTGAGGAGTCTCGAACACGAGACCTCCTGCTCTGATAAGAATTTGATGCAGGACAATTAACCACCTGCTCTAAAAGCTTGAATTGATAGAGCATGGTGAATTAATCCTTTTATCTCATAGCCCAGGCCCTAAATCCATGGGTTAGGGTTCTCGGTTGAACCCTCCTCGTGGGCCCCAAATCTATGGGTTCTGCCCTCTCGTGGCCCCCAGATCCATGGGTTATGCACGCCGCCCACCCCGAGTGTGCCCCTGCATCCAACAGGCCACCCCACTCGAGCCTGGTGTGAAAATGCCCCTGCATTCATTGTTTTGTCTGCATGTTTCGTTGACCATATGATGGTAAGTAACTAATTATCCACAAAGATTGCAACTTGTCATATGTTTTATCATTCCAACAATGCATGGAGAGAAAAATGCATCATGATAAGTAGTCATCTAAGGGCTCTAACTAAAATAATAAACTTCTTGGTGATAACTTGGAATCCTACCTAGGGATAGGCTGTTGCTTGTGTCACTAGATGGAACTCGTCTTAGTTTGAGGTTGGGGCCAAGGATAGTTGACTAATAGTCATCATCAATATACCTCCCGCCCTAAAAAGATAGTATGTGGCTGTTGGCCTATTTATAGGCTTTGATTTGTCTAAACACCTCACCAACTAACATCTTAACCTTAGTGTTGGGCCTGTTTGATTGCGTGGATAAGAAAGAAAAAGAAAACGTGGGGTTAATTATTACCTTTTCCAGTAGTACTCACCATCGGATTCCAAAAAGAGGGTATGTTTGATTTGTAATTGGAAATCCTATTTTTATTACACGATGGTCACCTCAAATCTTGTGCTACATAATTGTCATTGATGCTAGGGCCACTGTTTTAAATATCGATGATATCGGCTGATATATCCCACGATATATCTTGTATCCCACCTGTGCGATACGAAACACATAAGTGGTGCGATATATCCCACATGTTCAATCTAGTGAGAAATTTTTATTTTCGATCTTTTTTTTTTTTTTTTTTTCAATAAATCATGTTAAATCAGTGTCAAATTGTTACAAATTCATGATTTTTCATGTTTTGCATGAGAAATCATGGATTGGGAGCTTCGATTTTGAGATTTGGAAAATTGATTTATTTTTTTCCCAATTTCTCACAAATCGGTTGCAATCTTTGTGTTCAAACATATAATCAAACATGTATGTAACCTAATCTAGTGATTCTTCTTTTGCTTTTGAATGTATTGCTTGTGTTTCCACACGTCTTCTTACATTTATAAATTATATGAATATACTTGCATCAATTTAGTTAGACTTAGCGTAGATTAGGACCCCATACAAAGAAAACCTATTATGTGCACTTGTTTTTTTGTAATGTTTTGATTTGTAAGCGTGTATTAATGTCTTTTTTAACAATCACTGAAATTTCATTGAAAAATTCTACCAATTTCCAATGTTTCCCCATATTTTCAACAACAACGATACATTACGCGATACAACCGATATATCTCATGCGATAACCAATATGTATCCGTATCCCAAGGGTGCAATACATAACACGATATCGATATTTCGAACACTTGCTAGGGCTAGTGATTATTGTGGGGAATCCGGTGTTTCTTGCATGTCAAATAACAGAAAATGTCCCATCAATGGAAAATGTTTTCTTTTCCATGGGTTCCACATAATCAAATAGGCCCTTAGTGAATCTCTAAAGAATATCTTGGAAAATAGGAAAACTCAAGTTTCCTGTGAAATAGGAAAACAACCCTCTCAACTAGAAGTGTAGGTTTTGTGGATTTGGTCAAAGACTGGTGGTACTCGCTTAAGGTGGACGCTTACCCGGGATTTGTTATCTTTCCAAAATTAAAATGAAAGGAAAGCTATGTGTATGGAAGAATGAAGTTTTGGGTGCTAGAGAGTAAGAATCGGGGTCTATTTTGGCGGAAATTCAGATACTTGATATTATGGAAGAAGGTAAAGTTTTGGAGGAGGAAGAGGTGCTTAGATGGGAATTCCTATTGATTGAATATGGCAAAAGGTTTAAGGAAGAATAAATTAAATGGAAGCAACAATCTATGGAGGTGTGGCGTAGGGAGGTTGATAGAAATATGAAGTTCTTTCATAACATGGCTACTGCGAGGGCAAGATCAAACAAACTCTAAGGGTCTGTTTGGGTGGTGGGATTAGAAGGGATTAGGTGGGATGGGATTCGTCTGGTCTTGTGCCAATTCCACTCCATGTTTGGGAAGAATGGAAAAGCTTGGAATTACATTAAATGGAATTGCATTCGGTCCCGTGCCAATTTCACTCAATGTTTGGGAAGTTGTGTAGGTCCTACCATGATGTGTGGGCTATATCCACACCGTCCACCCATTTATCGAGATTATTTTAGAGCATGGGAAGCTCAAGTGGACCCCACCATAGAAAGCAATGGGGATTGAATACTTACCGTTGAAAACTTCTTTGGGGCCACATAAGTTTTGGATCTACCTCATTTTTAGGCCCATGCCATAAAATGAGGTTACAAAACAAATGAATGGTTTAGATATAACACGTGTGTTATTCTCAATAATTTCAAATGATGATGGGTATATCCATTCAATGTACCACCGTATTATCAACAAAGCATGGCATTAATTTTTTCCCATGGCAACAGGGGACAATCCCTGCCATGGGTAATAATTATGTTTTTTGAATCCCATCCCACCTAATCCCTTCTAATCCCACCGCCCAAACAGACCCTAAGCTTTAGAGGTGGAGGGGAAGTGAGTGGAAGAAAAGTTGAAGGTGCATGATGCAATTGTTAATTTCTACAAGGATCTCTTATTTGGAGAAGGTTGAAAGAGACCTTGACTCGACAACCTCACTTTCAAAAGGATCCTAGTGGAGGTGGTGGAAGATATTGAAAAAAAGAGTTTCTGATGATGAAATCAAGAAGGCTGTGGAGGCTCTTGGTATAGATAAGGCACCGGGTCTGGACGGTTATTCGTTAGCTTTCTTTCAGGTTTTTTGGAAAACGGTTGAAGTGGTTGTGAAGGCTTTTGTAGATGAATTTTTCCTACATGACTGGTTAGCTTCTAAATTGGGTGCTACATTTTATTGCCCTTATTATGAAATTACTGGGTATCGAGAGTCTTAAAGATTTCCAACCTATTAGCCTGATTTGTTCTCATTATAAAATTGTGGCAAAATTCTAGCTACAAGGTTTCAAGCTACCCTAAGCTATGTGACCTCTAAAAGCCTAAGGGGCCTTTGTTTAAAGGTCACTAGATTCTTGATAGTGCCCTGATAGCCCAAGAATGCATCAATGCTCGCTCTAAAGCAAGTAAGCAAGAAGTTGTGTGCAAGCTAGATATTGAAAAGGCTTATGAGCACGTAGATTAAGATTTTCTAGATTACATGTTAGATAGGTTATGCTATGGCAGAAAATGGAGGTGTTGGATTAAATGATGTACTTGGTCGACTAAATTTTCAGTTTTAGTCAACGGGACACTTTAAGGGTTTTTTAAATCGTCCAAAGGATTTAGGTAGGGAGACTCCCTATTGCCTTGCCTGTTCCTAGTAGTTATGGAAGAATTCAGTATGGCGATGGATAAGGCAGTTGTAAGGCGCATCATTTATTGATTCAAGGTCTGCAAAAGGAGAGCTGGTGATATCTCACTTACAGTACCCGGATGCCACCGTTATTTTCAATGATGGGGATAGGGCCCAAGTAGATAAATTATATATATATATATATATATATATATATATATATATATATATATTTATATAGGAATGCTCACCTGCGCACCAGTTCTCACAAGAACTCGTGAGAACTTTTTGAGAACTCATCTCCCGTAATATGAGCCCAAAATTTGAACTGCCCACGTGATGCAACACCCCATGGAACGCCCAGGGCCCAACTTTTACCCTGATTCAAAACTTTGGTGGGCCATGACAAAAGAGAGAGGCAAATCAAGGGAGGAAACTGTTTTGTTTTTCCATGGCCCACCAAAGTTTTGGATCAGGGTAAAAGTTGGGCCCTAGGGGTTTCATGGCGTGCTACATCACATGGATGGTTCTGATCTTGGGCTCATATTACGGGAGATGAGTTCTCAAAAAGTTCTCACGAGTTCTTGTGAGAACCGGTGCGCAGGTGAGCATTCCTCTCTACATATACATTTGCTTGGAAATGGCTTTGGGATTGAAGGTAAATGTTAACAAGTGTGTGCTGTTGGTAATAGGTTAATACATCAAGGAAACGGCGGCGCTAGCAAAGGTTTTATGGTTCAAGGAGGGTTCTTTCCCCTCAATGTATTTGGGTTTGCCATTGTGTGCTGGGAAGCTTGCTTTGCATCTTTGGGACAATGTGATTGAAAGAGTGGAGAATAAGTTATTTACCTCGCCACTTATCTTTGGGGGGAACATTAACCCTCATTAAAGCGGCTCTTTCGAACTCACCAATCTACCACCTTTCTTTGTTCAAATGCCCCAAATCTATAATGAAAAGACTGGATCGCTTAAGAAGGCGCTTCTTATGGCAGGGTGCAGAGGAGAAGGATAAGTTCCATTTGATGTGTTAAGAGGATGTGTAGACCTTTCTTGGAAGGGGACACGTACATAAAAAAATTGGCTACCATGAATGAAGTGCTTATTGGGAAATTGTTAAGGAGGTTTGGGTCAAAGGAGGGTAACATTTGGAAGGAAGTTATTATTGAGAAATATGTTATGGATGAAAGGGATGGTGGACCAAAAATCTTCTCTATACAAAGCTACGGGGTTATGGAGAGATACAATGTGTATAGGTGGGTGGTTTAAAGATGCGGTTGGTTTCGCTCTTGGGGATGGTAGTAGGATTAGATTTTGGGAGGATGTTTGGGTGGGGAGTTGAAGTATAAAAGTGGAGTTCCCATTGTTGGCAAGTATTGTCGTGGATGGGGATCTCTGTGGACTGGTGTTACTTTTTCTCAAAAGTGGGGGTGGTGTGGACTCTGCCTCTTTAGGAGGAGGCAGATTTTCTATCTTTGTTAAATCGGCTTGTGGAGATAAGGCTGCCTTCATTAGCGAAGGACTCCATGATCTAGCTCATTGACCAAAAAAGGATCTTTCTTAGTTTGATCCTTCTATATCTTTTTGGAGGGATTATTGTCAAACTCCGTTTGGGCTCACACTTCTATTGGCATTGTGGCACACCTCATAAAGTTGCCACTTTCACTTGGGTGGTTGGATGGAACAAAGTGCTCATGATTGACAATTTGCAGAAAAGAGGGATGACCATTGTTAATATGTGTTCCCCGTGTATGCGCGATAAGGAGATGTGGACCATCTATTTATTTATTTCCCTTTTGCTAGGAAGGTGTGAGACGATTTTCTTGGCAGTCTGGGTGTGAAATGGGTGAACCCTGGTTCTATGAAAAACTTTATGTGCTCATGGAGCGAATGGGGAGTTGGTAAAAGCAAGCAAGAGTGTTGGAGAATGGCTTATGGCAGGATTTTGGGAGCTATGGGGTGAGCCTGACAACCGTTGTTTTTGGGACTCTTCCTTGGAAGCTTTGAAGGTCATTTCAAAAGTCCGTATGGATGTAATGGAATGGGGGTCTTTTTCCTTTTAGTGATCAGTCTTAGCTTAATGGCTTGTTAGGTTTTGGTTTGGTTTTCGCTTGGCTTGTATTTTTCTGGCTTATCTCCATTAATGCTCACACAAAAAAAAATAAAAATTCAAATGCTATACCTATAAGATTGTTTGTGCATGTACACAAAACCGTATGGCCCCTAGCGCTGTAGGGTTGGTGTATTTTTTTAAATAACATATGAAAAACTCATTGGGACACTCGGTTGATATAAATAGGCTACTCTAATCGTCTGCTTGAACACGTGGATCATCCAATTACATATTTTAGGCTCCTAAAGACCAACTTGACTGTTGATTGTATACAGATTGTCATCGGGCTGCTTTAGACTTGATATGGTCTATCTATAGTCTGGATGGTTAGAAGGTTCATATCTTACATTCAGTTAATTGGATTTGATGGGGCTGATGTGAGGCAGAGTACACTTTGATGGTTGGTATCCTCAATGTTGTCAAATCGCATATGCGATTGCATGCGATCAGCATATGCTGTTCGCATATGCGATCGCACAATCGCATATGCCATGGCATATTTTTTTTTTCAAAAAAAAAAAAAAAAAAAAAAAATTCTAAAAAAAAAAGGAAAAACATTAGTACACATGATTGGATTGAGTTATTTTACTTATTTCATTATAGTTTATGTGTTTCATTAAGTGATATATTTAATTACTTATATTAGATAAATTTTAACAAAACAATCAACAAGCTACATTAAAAGATAACTAATTATTATAAACTTCGAAGAAAGAAATTCTAATGATAAATGGATGACTTGAAACAACTTACAAGTTATAACTTACAACTCAATTTACAAAAAGTAAGCACAACTTATAAAATATAAAAAATAACATAATTGAAATAATTGTAGAGAGATTAGAGTAAGAAAGAAAGAGGTGTAAGAGAGAAAGAGTAAGAGATTTAGAGCTTTGGAGTAAAGAATAGTGAAAAGGAGGGGATATGAGTTTTTCCAATTTGAAAAAATAAAAATAAAAGTAAAAATCTTGCCAGGCATTGGGAAATATGCGATCGCATATGTAGTATGTGATCGCATACTCGCATATGCGATCACATATTTATCGCATACAAAAGTATGCCATGGCATACTTGCCAGATCGCATATGCCATCATGGCATATGCGATTTCATCAAAAGTATGCGCATATGCGATCGCATTTGATAACAATGGGTATCCTCAATTGGCCAACTTGAGTAGCTTGGGTGCATCTCTTGTGAGGCTTTAGATACATTAAAAAGACCTTATAACCAGTGTTCGAAATATCGGTATCGAGTTACGTATCGCATCCTTGGGATACAGATACGTATCGGTTATCGCACGGGATATATCGTTTGTATCAGGTAATTTATCACAATTTTTGGGAAAAATGGGGAAACATTGAGAAAATGGTTGAATTTTTCAATGAAACTTTAGGGATTGTTAAAAAAGACCTTAATACATACTTCTAAATTGAATGAATAGGTGATGATCATTTAGAGTGTATGTGATGATCATTTTATCAAACACTCCTAAATACTTTGAAATTAGTCTCTCAATTGACAGCTGATTGAAGGAAAATTTCAAAGAAAAAATTTAATATTTTAATATTTTTTAAAATTAATTTTTAATTAAAAATGATTTTAATTTTCCGGAAATTGACAAGGACTTGACAAATCAGTAGATTAGCCCTCATACATGCATGATTTCATGTTTGGAGTGCAACATTGCAAGCTCCTAAATATCGAATTTTCTCCAAAGTTCCCCAAAATCAGACCACCTATATGCAAATTTCGAAATTAAAGTGTATGTGATGATTATTTCATCAAATACTCCTAAATACATTGAAATTAGTCTCAATTGACAGCTGGTAGAAGGAAATTTTCGAAAAAGAAAAAAAAAAACATGAAGAACCAATGGGATATTGAAATCAAAGCTCCAACTCCATGATTTTTCTTGCAAAACATGAAGAACCAATAGATTTGTAACCAATTGACATTGAATAAACATAATTTCAACCAAGTAAAGGGATCAAAATTTGAAAATGGTCACCGGATCAAACATGTGGGATATGTCCGCAGTACCTGTGTGTTTCGTATTGCACATGTGGGATAAAAGATATATCGTGGGATATATCGGCCGATATTGTTGATATTTAAAACATTGCTTATAACTAGCCCCAATTCAAGTGAACTTTATTTGATACCCAAGATAGAGTTAAAAATTTCATAATAGAGTAAATTCCAAACCCTAAGGCCTCATTTGGGAAAAGAATTAAGATTTGAAAATTACTTTGTTGAGAATCTAACATGCCACCATCCACAATTTATTCGATTCTATTCACATCATTAGTTGTTTGGTTGTCCGTCCTACTTAAGATTTCAAGTTCAAGCATTTGTAAATTTATTACTTGCTTGGTTAGAATAAAGTGATTACTTATTCAGGTCTCATTATTAATATGGCCTTAAACGACGAGCAGCTTGGTGCAATAAATCTTACCAGGAGTCCAATTGTTGATTTGGACCATCAATCATGCAGACCAAACCTTTGATTGCCCATGACTCCCAATGATCACTTTGATCAAACGATTCTAACCATTTTATCAATGTGCAGGAAAATACAATCCCCATAGATTGTGCTCGATAAGGTCCGATATCGATTAGGAGTAGGACTGTCCAGCGGTCCCCCTTGCATGTTCCTCGAAAGAATCACTTGGCTTGGATTGTTCACCATATGGTTCCCAATTAATTATATTGCAAAGGGTCTAATCATTAATCTAGATTGTCCATCATATGGGCCACACCTTTTGCTACCCTGGACTCTTGATAGTTACTTTTTAATGTATGATTTTAACCATCGATCAGCAGCTAGGAAAATTAATGGTTCAGGGTGATCATATTTGGAAAGTTGCAATCATTGATCTAGACCATCCATCACATGGTCCCACCCTTCTTAATTATTTGGCCTTTCAAGAATTGCTTTAACCTGACATTCAGAATGACATTTCAATAATCAATTTTAAGCAGACAATCTAACTATATCCTAATGGCCACAAAAATGGCTGGTCCACATTGATTATACTTATAGCTGTTCACCTGGTGGGCCTCACATTTAATTGCCTGTGCCTCAATCATGTGGGCCCCACATTCGTGAGAGAGAAGGTGAAGAGAGGGAAGGGGATTGTAACTTATTATAATTTAGTGCGAGCAACAAACAAATATTTCTTGAGATAATTTAGTATGTTATAACTAATTCAACTCCTAACTCATTTTATGCCCTATAATGAGGAAGGTTTTGAATATTGGTATCACATAGACTGCTGGCCGATAACCGTGCGTGCTGCGAATTTATTTATTTTTTCTGAAAAATTCCAAATAAAAAAACTGGAAAAATGGAAAATGGGAGGATGCAGAATATGTATTTTCCGACATGTATTTGATGGTCTCACGAGCCATTCTTTGATAAGAATGTTGTCTGTCAGCTTTGTCTGTTGAGTGTCAACCAATAGCTCCTAATTAAATGCAGTAAAGCATGATTTAATGGATTAGGATCAGTACATTGAAATACAAGAAAAAAGATGTTAAAAAAAAAAAAACAAAAAAAGTGATGGTTTACTGCTTCCAATTTTTTTTTTTTTTTTCCAAAGTGGTCCGTTCTGCTTTGATTTCCCGAGTACTATTCAAATCTTGTGTTTCGATCCTTAGAATAGGCCTTGATCTAATTAAAAATGAGCATCTATGCTTCCTCTATTGTTGCAATGAAGAAAAAAGTGAAAAAAATAAGGGAAATTGAAGATAACAAATTGTAGTGGGACCTTTATGGTGGTATCGGCCTTGTCGAAACCCCCACTACCCCCGTGTATTGCATAATGGGGTTGGCCAATATGGTTGTATCATAACCAATATTCAAAACCATGATAATTAGGTATCCAAATGATATTGAACAAGCAACAAGTCAACAAAAAATATCCCTTCATAATAATAGTCGAAGTCTCCCAATTTGTGCAAGGATGGTAGACGATCTATACATTAGAGGTGGGCGCTGGATATTTAGCTTCTTGAAGCACTAAAAGCCCTTCTTGATTTATGTTGACCATGATGAGAACTTTTTTTTAATGGTGATGCGCAGTGTTCAAATTGTTGATATCATTACAAGTTTCACTAGCCGGATATAAATAAACAATATTGTTATTGCCAATAACTAGAAATGCAGGGAAAATATGGTGAAACATGGGGAAAACAATGGAATTTTTTAATGAAACTTTTGGAGATGCCTAATACATGTGCATATTTAGGAATAAAAAAATTGCAAAAAGAATGGATATATAATAAGTTTTCATTTAATGGGGGCCTAAAAGCATGTGTTGCCATAAGAAATCACTCCAATAATAACCAAAATGAGTTTATATAATATAAATGCAGCTACTTGCAACAGGAAACTGTGAGGTCCACCGTGATGTTTGGGAGGAATCAACCCTATCCATCCATTTTGCCATATCATGTTAGAAGATGGGCCAAAAAATGAGCCAGATCCAAAACTCAGGTGGGCCGCATGACAACAAACAATGAGGATTGAACGTCCACCGCTGACCGTGGAGCCCGCCTCGATATATGCATTATATATCTACTCCATCCATCTGTTTTACCATGTCATTTTATGGCATGGGCCAAAAAATGAAACAGATCCAAATCCTAGGTGGACCACACCACTAGAAACAGTGTTCATTGGACGCCCACCATTAAAAAGTTCTTAGGGTCCACTGTAATGTTTATTTGCCATTCAATCTATTGCAAAGGTCACACAGATCTGGATGAAGGGAAAACTCAAATCCCCCTGAATAGTATTCAACAATAGTATCCATGTGGCCCACAAAAAGCTTTTAATGGTCATTCACCACCGTTTCTTGTGATGTGGTCCACTTGAGATTTGGATCTGCTTCATTTTTGGGTCCATGCCATAAAATGATCTGGCAAAATGGATAGATGGCGTAGATATACAACGCATACATCGAGATGGCAAAATGGATAGATGGCGTAGATATACAACCCGTACATCGAGGTGGGCCCCACCCACATTGGGTGCGATTTAGCTATTGCGTCCGGATGCAGATTGCATACCGACACTGCTAGTAGCGATGTAGTTATTGGACGGTGCTCTGTGGGCCCCACAATGATGTATGTGTTTTATTCATGCCATCCATCGATTTTGGGTCATTATTTTAGGGCATGAGCCAAAAAATGAGGCAGATCCAAATCTCAGGTGGACCACACCACATGGAAACAACGGTGACTTCCCAGGGCTTAGTGTAATGTTTATTTGCCATCCAACCTGTTGATTAGGTCAAACAAACTTGGATGAAGCTAAAACAAAAATATCAGCTTGATCCAAAAATTGTCCCCCCCCCATAGAAGTTTTTAATAGTGGGCATTCAATCACCATCGTTTCCTGTGGTGTGGTCCACCTGAGATTTGGATCTACCTTATTTTTGGGCTCATGCCCTAAAATGTGATGGCAAAATGGATGGACAACGTGGATGAAAAAGTATATGGTGGGGCCCATAGAGTACCTTCTAGTAGCAACTCATTACTGGCAATGTCAGTATGCAATTTGCATCCCGGATTGCTTGCTAAAGCCTTTCACATGAACTTCTTTCTACGAGAAGGCGGGAAGCTAGGTGTGGCCCACTGTCATGCTTGTGAGAAATCCACCCTGTCCATCCGTTTTGCCAGATCATTTTAGGGCATGGGCCCAAAAATGAGGCAGATCCAAAAGTCAAGTGGGCTGCAGGACAAGATATGGTGAGGATTGACTGTCCGCTGTTGAAACATTTGTGGGGCCACAAGTTTTGGATCAAGGCCATCAGGCTAATATTTTGTTATTTTCAATTCATCCTAATAGGAATGACCTTATGAACAATATTGATGGCATATAAACATCATGGTGGAACTTAGGGAGGTTTCAACAATAGGCATTTCCCTACCCAATTTTTTTTTTTCCCTGTCATTCAGCCCAATTGAGTTTTGGAGCTGCCTCATTTGTGGGCCCATGTGATAACATGATTTGGCAAAATAGATGGATGGGGTAGATTTTTTATAAACATCACGATGGACCCTAGAAACCTGACCTAGCTTTTCGTTGTAAGAAGTTCCTGCAAAAGCCTTTCCAAGCTTGTGTGCCGCTTTTCCAGCGATGTGGGTGGGACGGGACTTGGCTATGGGGCCCACCTCATGTATGTGTTGTATATCTACACCGCCCATCTGTTTTGTCAACTCATTTTAGGCAATGGGTTGAAAATTGAAGTAGATCTAACTCTTAGGTGGACCATTGACCACACCACAAGAAATAGTGATCATTGACCATTAAAAACTTTAGAAACTTTTTGTGGGCCACAAAAGTTTTGGATCAAGCGGATATTTGTGGTTTCCCTTCATCCAGGACTGTACGACCTTATGAACAGCTTGGATGGGAATTAAACATTATGGTGGACCCTAGGAAGTTTTTAATGGTAGGTGTTTAATGACCACTATTTCTTGTGGTGTGGTCCACCTAAGATTATTTCATACCTTTTGAAGACTGGCGTGTCGATCTGCTTCATTTTTTGGCCCATGCCCTAAATAACATGGCAAAACAAATGGACGGTGTAGATACATGACACATACATTGAGGTGGGCCCCACAGAGTCACACACCGTTGTTGTGTCCGTAAGTCATAAAGAAAAAAGGAAAGGGAAATGACCTAAAACTAGATTCAAATCGAAGCATCTTCAAGCCCCTTCAACGTAGAAATCGGCGATTCTTTGCAATGGGAGGAATTTTCAATGGAAAATTGCAAGAAGATTGCTACAACCTTGCTGAAATCCACTACCTTATCGAAAATTTTTGGGCTATTTCATACCTTTTGAAGACTGGCGTGTCGATCTGCAATCCAAGCATTCTCGATCTTCCGAAACTAATCCCAAATGGCCAAAATTGAGTTTCTCAAATAAATGCAAAAGAAAAAAGGTATTTTATTTATTTATATATATTTTTTCTAGTATTTACCCTAGACCTTGGCTCGATTTTGCCATCGATAATTGATGAAAATGTCAAAACTTTCACCATTTTTTTTGAGAGATAACGGAAGCTTCATTAAACACAAAAAGAATGACAGAAAACAGAGGGAGTTGGACTGCTGAGATAGCAATACAACTACACTCCTATGAAAAGCAAATTACAACCCTTTTGCTTTTCTGCAGTAGCTGCCCACTCAACAATTAACTGCCTCACCCTATAAGCTATGGACTCCAAATTTAAAATACCACTGAAACATCTCCCATTCCTTTCTTCCCATACAGACCACCATAGAGCCAGGAGAGACATTCTCCATAGAATAGTTCTGCGTTTTCCCAATCTAATACCGTGCCAGGCCTTCAGGAGTCTTCCTGCTGAATCTGGAAAGGACCATGAAATCTTGAAGCGATGTAGAATTTCTGGCCAGATCTGATTTATAAAAGCATAGTGAATAAAGAGAAGTTCCACCGATTCTTCGTTTGCCATACAACATAGGCAGACATTCGTGGTATACATACCCCTTTTTCTCAAATTGTCGACAGTGAGGACCTTCTTTTTGCCTACTAGTCATCCGAATGTTGCTATCTTGGGCGGGACTTGGTATTTCTAGGCAAAATTATTCGTTGCCTCTTCTCTTGAAGAAAGATTACTGACTATTGAATCATAGAAAGACTGGACCGAGAATTTGCATGATTTGTCAATTCTCCAGACTAGTCTATCTGCTCTGTATTGATCCGGTTTGATATTGTTTATGCGATTAAGTAACGCCACATATTCTTCCACCTCCCAATCTTGAAGGTATCTTTTGCACCCTTTGCTCCACACAACCTCCCCTCCTAGGAGTGAGTAGCATTCACCCACTGATATGGATTGGTTTGGGGCGAGGCAAAATATATGCGGGAATTCCTCTTTTAGAGCAACCTCTCCCACCCAGATGTCTTTCCAAAATCGAGTGCATTCACCGTTCCCTATATCCATTCTTATACCTTGAAGGACATCCTTCTTTATGGATAACACCCCTCTCCAGAGGGCTGAAGCTCTATAGTAGGTAGAGCCCTTGGTCCACCAATCTCCTTTAGATCGCCCGTACTTGTTTTTGATTATCGTGTTCCAAAGAGTTCCGTTCTCGGTCCCAAGCCTCCAGGTCTACTTACCTAAGAGAGCTCGGTTCATGCTTTTGAGGTCTTTAACTCCTGCCCCTCCATATTGGGTCTGTTTGCAGACCTCCTTCCACTCCACAAGGTGGAATTTTTTCTTCTCTTCCTTCCCATGCCAAAGGAAGTCACGTCTTAGCTTTTCTAAAGTTACCATTATCGACGTCGGGCATTTAAACAGGGACATGAAATATAGTGGAAGGTTCGACAATGCTGCCTTGATAAGGGTGAGACGCCCGCCCAGGGACAAATATCTGCATTTCCATCTAGCTAGATACTTATCAAACTTATCGATGACCTTGTCCCACAACGACTTCGGGGGCTTTCCAATGCATAGCGGGAGGCCCACAAATGTAGTTGGGAAACGACCGATTGAACATTTGAAAAAATCTGGAAATTTGATAACCTCTTCTTCCTCCATATTCACTCCGAACATCTTGGATTTTGCCATGTTGACCTTGAGACCTGACACTGCCTCAAAATATCTGATCGTAGTTCGCAGGTCGCACACTTTTTCCTGGTCTGCTTCATTAAAGAGTAACGTATCGTCCGCAAATTGAATATGAGATATCGGATTATCCATACCTTCCACTCTGAGCCCGCTGATGATACCTTCGTCCTGGCCTTTGGACAACATTCTAGAAAATGCCTCCCCTACAATTAAGAAAAGAAAGAGTGACAGCGGGTCACCTTGCCGAAGCCCTCTGGAATTGCTCAAAAATCCTTTTGGAGATCCGTTAATTAAGATGGAAAAGAAAGCTGAACCCACACATTCCCCCATCCATCTTCTCCACTTGCATTCGAAGCCCATCCGATGGAGCATATGTTGGAGAAAGCCCCCGTTTACATGATCATATGCCTTTTCTATATCTAACTTGCATAAAAGGCCCTTCGATCTAGATTTGTGACTCGAATCTAAACATTCATACGCAATGAGGGCACTGTCTACAATATGTCTTCCCGAGATGAATGCGCCTTGGTTGTTGGAAATTATTTTACCCATCACCCCTTTCAACCAAGACACCAAAACTTTGGCCAGAATCTTATATGGACTGCTGAGAAGGCTAATCGGTCAAAATTCCTTAAAAGACTCCACTCCCCGGATTTTCAGAATCAGTGCTACGAAAGAGGCCTTAATACCTTTTGAAAGCCTCCCTCTATCATAGAATTCGTAGATGAAATCCATGACATCTCCTTTTAATACTTCCCAAAAAGATTGGAAGAAGATTATCGGAAACCCATCAGGACCAGGGGCCTTATCTCCCCCCAAGGCGTCCACCACTCCTTTCACCTCTTCCAAAGAGAAGGGGGCTTCAAGAGCACTGGCTTCCTCAGCAGACAAACTGTCTACCTGGAGATGGTCGAGCTTGGGTCTTTTCCAATCTTCTCCCCGAAGCAGGTTCTTGAAATAGCAGATGGCCTCTTCCGAAATGCTCTGTTTGTCTTTTATGTGGGTCCCGTTCACCACCATACTGCTGATTTTGTTGGATCTCGCACGCGCACTGGCTATACAGTGAAAGAATTTTGTATTTTTGTCTCCTTTGATCCATTTGCTACGAGATCCGTCTCCAAGAGATTTCATTTTCCAGTATGCTTGCAGCATAGATTTGAATCAGCTGAACTCTTCTGGTAACGTCATTTGCTGTCCTCAGGCCATCTTCCGCTTTAATGTCTATCGCTTTCAACTCAGCAAGGATCGCATTCGTTTCCTTCACCCTTGAATGAAGCTCTACCGCTTTCCATCTCTTGATCTTATCTTTCAGTAATCTTAGTTTGCAACATAGCCTGAATCCTGCATATCCTTCCACATTAAATCCTACCCACCATTCTTTAATTAACTGATGAAAGCCTTTTATCTTCAGCCACGAGATCTCGAATTTGAAGGGCTTTAGGCCCCAGTTTTGATTGTCTTCTGCAAGGATCAATGGACTATGGTCGGACGTAGGATTCGGGAGGAGAGACTGTGATAGAAGGGGGAAGAATTCAAGCCAGTCAGTCGATACCATAAATCTGTCCAACATGGACAAAATTGGATTTGTCCTCCCATGTAACCAAGTAAATCTCGCTCCGAGCAGAGGGAGATCCACTAGTTCTTGATCTTCAATCCATTGAGAGAAGATGCGCATACCAGCAGTTACCTTACCACCATGGGATCTTTCTTAACACATAATGTTGAAATCACCACCTATGCACCAAGGACCGCTGAATTTCTGCTTGGTAACATTTAATTCTTCTCAGAAATCCTTTCTTCTGTCTTCTTGTTTAGGGCCGTAAACGGAGGTAATCAGACAGGAGAGATTGGAGGATGTCTCTTTTAGAATAACCAAAACTGAGAAGGTTCCACTCCAGTTATTCTCCAGGGTCGAAGATGAGGATTTCCATGCCACCAGGATTCCTCCTGCACTTCCTATAGCATTCAAGGCAACCCACTTAGCATCCTTTTCCTTCTAGAGAGTACCCAACAACTTGTCGTTGAAATTTTGTACCTTGGTTTCTTGAAAGCAAATTACGTCAGCTTTACTCCTATCGAAGATATCTTTGAGGAGTCTTCTCTTCTGTTTGGACCCCACACCTCTAACATTCCAAGATAGGATCTTCATTTAGGGACTAAGCTGCCCCGAAGTCCTTGAGTCCCGTTTGCCTTATTTGACCGCTTGTTTGAATTCAGGCTTGGAATAAAACTTTGCAGCTCCCTGTTGCTGTATGTCTTGGTGGGATATTTCCTGGGAGTTCTTATACTAAGCATTGGTTTGCCACGTTTCACCATTTTATCGATGATAAAGAGTAGTCGTTGGCTACAGTGTCCACCTGTGATAGCTGGCAACAATAACTTATCAGCGATATTTTCTAATTATCAAAAATCCAAATAAATTGGTGAAATTTTGTCCATACCCAGAAGAGATACGGCATTTGTGGTGTTTAGTTTCGGAGAACCAATGACAACGAAATTATCAGTGACAATTCAATATAGTCGCCGACAACTAAAACACTGGTCAAGCGCCACCAAGCCCATTTTTATCTTATTGGCTGGAAAAGTCCATTCCTGAATTTACATAGCAGTGTTGGTTGAACTTGGTCATATGCTTTCTCTATGTTGCTTTTGATTATAATCCCATCAGATCATATATTTTTGCCATCTTAAATCTTTTGTTTTGCTGCCACAACCCTATCTACTATCTGTCTTCCCTTTGAAGATTAGTTTAATATGGCAAAACCATGAATCTTCTAGATATGGAGGGCTAGAACTTCCGCGTGACTCTTGCAAACTCTGCTCATAGCTCACTAAATCCATCAGTCAACTCCTTCGCACCCTTGAATCGACTCGATTCCCCTTCTTTAGAGTGGATTCAATGGGTCAACCTTCTTATTCCAAGGACTAGCTTGGGTCATTTGAGTGATTTGGGTGATCATTGAATTTATATAGTGATAAGAAAAACCACTTGGCTGATTCTTCATTTTCTTCTTTTGAGATGGAAAAACACAAATTATAGGTTATGCTTTTTGTTCGCCCCTCTAGAATGGTCCTTTTAGGTTATTCCCAAAACTTGTACCATCTTTTACTATCTCTACCCCAAGAAGAAGGGAAAAAATAAAAAATCCTCGAAAAGCTAAAAAAGGAGGTTTAAACATTTTCTTGAGAAGAGGCTTTATTCTTTTTTGAAGCTCAAGTCCTAGTTAGTAGTGAGTTGGTTCAAGTTGAAGGTTCTAAAAGGGCAAGGGGAAGGCCTAAAAGGCCGTGAATGGAGGAAACTAGAAAAGATTTAATGACCTATGGTTTAGGTGATGATATGGTCCTTGGTAGAGTGGAATGGTGGAATGAGACTAGTGTATTCGACTTGAATTACTTAGGAGAAGGTTTAGATGTAGATGATGATGATCAAATAGGCTGAAGGTGAAAGAGTTCTCTCCAGTGCACATTCTCTAGAAATATAGTACTTACTTTTATTGTTTGTGCAAAATATTCTCATTTCTACATTTATTTATTTCTGCTTTCAATTTTCTGGTTATTCGTTTTGTTTTTATTTTCAGACTTAACTAGTTTGGTTGTTGGTGGTCTGGCTTTATATTTGCTGTAGGTTTCTTGAATTAGTAGTTCAGTACATCACATCATTATGCGAAACAGTGAACTTATGTTGTGTTGCGATTATTACAATTTGTGAATGAAACCTAGAGGAATCATTACAAAAATCTCAAGTTTTATAAGATGGATGTTTTCTGTATTTTCTCACTCATTCTAGGTTATCAGGAGTTTTACTAATTTTCCCAATCTTTGTCTATTTAGAAACTGAAAATGAGTCTCATGAGCCCAACAACTTGACTCCCTAAGGAGCCGAGTTGTGCTTGAGTCGTGAGTTGAGCTTGAACTCCTCTGCTCCACCCACAAGCCAATTATGGCAATGTGCTTTCAAATTGGTGATATCTCTGACTTTTGCAATTATGGAAATTGTTGCAACCAAAAGGCTACACCAGCTGGCTGATCAAAGAGCTAATCAATCCAGCCATTCAGATTGTCTTGGTTGATAGTTTGGACCACATCCATGGTTTGATGAAGTCAACGGTCAGCTTACTTTGCGAGGCCCATGAGATTAATTGAATGCTCATCAAATTTAGTGGATTTTTTTATTTTTTTTTTTCTTTTTCTTTTAACCAGTTTTTAGGGTTGGATTGGGTCACAACCTGTATTTTCGTCACTTTTTTGTTGGGATCCAGATTTCAGGCATCAAATAATGTCAAAATGACACGAAACCTGTTTGGTAGCCTATTGGCATTAGATGAGCACTAGATCATGCAATTCAGATGTTCGTTCGAGTGAGCTATGGCCAATTTATAGAAGGCCTATTTAGTTGTGGCAGGATTCAAGGATATTTTAGTCATTTTTATTGTATGAGGGTTTTCTCTTCTTTAAGCATGTATAAGGCCTATATGCTTAGATGTGTAAAGGCATTAGCACTGGGAATAAAAAAGTGTTTTGAGTTTTGGGTGTTATTTGCTTTGGAAGAAGAGGTGAGAGTGGGTTTCGTCATCTCTAGTTCTTGAATAGAGGATTGTGGTTCTTCCCACGATCTTTATTTTCTTTTTGTTTGCTTCTTTTATATCCTTTCCAGTTGGATTAGAAACGAAATTGTAAAGGATTTCTTCATTTAGGATAATGGTAATATGCATTACCTGATGCAAGACAATTAATCACCCCCAGTGAGGAGTCTCGAACGTGAGACCTCCCGCTTTGGTACCACTTTGATGCAGGACAATTAACCACTTGCTCTAAAAGCTCTAATTGATAGAGCATGACGAATTAATCCCTTTATCTCATAGTCCAGGCCTCACATCTCATGGGTTAGGACCTTGGCTGAACCCCCCTCGTGGGCCCCACATCATATAGGTTTCACTTCACACGAGCCACCCGCTTCACATGGGTGGGGCCCGCCTCACACGAGCCATCCGCCTCACATGGGCCGCCCACCCTGAGTGTTCCCCTGCATCCCACAGGCCACTGCACTCATGCCCAAAGTGAAAATGCCCTTGCATTACATCTTGTGGCAGGTGTGCTATTCTGTTGGAGAAGTCTAACCTCCCACTCGCAATTGTATTGCTTCTTGAAGTATCTGAGTAGCTGATAATGGGCTTCTCGTGTTGTGGCTCGCAATTAACTCCAGGTAATCCACCACTAGCCTTGGATATATGGCTGGATGGCATGGACTCAAGTCACCCATATTTCTTGTTCTTGACTACATCTACTGTCAATGATTCTGTGCAAAAACATTCTCGCTTCTTGATGCCCTTGATTATAATTCTCCATTTGCAGGTCCTATGTTCAATTCCAGATCTTTGTTTGGATGATTGTTCTTGACATGCCCAAGCATCCAAAAGAATGGCACTTGCCTCTTTTTCCAGATTCTCTGGAAATCTGTCGAGACTAACACTTGAATGATTTAGTGCCACAGAATTCCAACAATTCCATATCTTATTTTCTGTAATATCTAATTTTTACTTGCATTTCACTGTCTACTGCCAGTCATTGCTCATGTGACCAATGTCGTCTCCTTATATAGGTTATTTTTTCTGTCTAGATGCCAGGAAACGTCGTAGGCGTTCCACCCCTTTAGTTATGTGTAAGAAGAGGAGGAGATTATTGCCATTTAGTCCAACGGAAGATCCTGTTCGGAGGCTAGAACAAATGGGTTCCCTTGCTACAGCATTAACGGCATTGCGGATGGAGTTCAGCAACGAGCTCACTTACATGCCTGGCATGGCTCCCAGATCTGCTAATCAGGCCAGGCTGGAAAGGGGTGGCATGCAGGTATGAACTTTTCCTTCAGAATTTCGGGATTTACGACAAGAAGTAATTTACGTTTTTCTTTCCCCTTCCATTTGGTCTATTCTTACTCTGTTATCTACTTTATTCTTCTAGGTTCTCTCAAAAGAAGATACAGAAACATTAGAGCTTTGCTCAGCAATGTGCGGAAGGGGGGAATGGCCTCCCCTTGTAGTAGTTTTTGATTCTTGCGAAGGGTATTTTCAATCTTGGTCTTGTGTTTCAGCATGTTAGTCATCTTCTGTCTGGGACTGGGGGATAACAAACTCTGCTGTTGGGTGCAGTTTCACTGTAGAAGCCGATAGAAACATAAAGGATTTAACCCTCATCACAGAATACACTGGTGATGTTGACTATATCAAGAACCGGGAACTTGACGATTGCGATAGCATGATGACCCTCCTTTTATCAACAAACTCATCTGAGAGTCTTGTTATATGCCCGGATAAACGTGGAAATATTGCTCGCTTCATTAATGGCATTAACAATCACACTCTGTAAGTCATATCCCATCTCATTTTCATTTATGTATCAAGGTTTTGCTACTTGTGGGGTCCCCATTTATTAAATGGTGGTGACTCATCCACTTTACTCATGGCACGTGTGCAAGTCAATGTGGAACTTCCAAATCGTGGGTCTTACTGTGGGAACATGTATTGAAAATCTCAATGATTGTAGGGATCTTAACGATCTTATATTTTGGACTTCTTCCATTTTCTATTCAACAGACCATTTGATGGCCAACCAGTGGGTTTAGTTATCCAATGCATTTTTTTCTTGGGAAACATTCCATCCGAGTAAGTGGCCCAACTATGACATAGTCGCATCTGTAGTGGATGATTCACCACCATTTTAGAAATGGTGAAAAATGCATGTGGTTCTCTACCCTTGTTATTATTATGAACTGTTAGTTATAGATACTCTCATATTCTATATATAGGTATGCTTTTATTTCTTCTATTTTATTATCCTTATTTTTCATGTAATTACTGCACAAATTGGATTTTTGGCTTTATATTGCAGTTACTACCATAGTTTCCCTAGTTTAGTTTCTCCTTCTCCTCTGTTTTTTTTTTTTTTTTTTTCAATGGGCTATTTTGATTTCCCCATTGAAATTTGCATGTCGAAACCTGCCTGGGAATATTTATTATTAATTGAAAACACCAATTCCTCTCCTCTGTACTTGAAAAGTATTTGTTGTGGTGCAGGGATGGTAGGAAGAAACAAAATCTTAAATGTGTCAGGTATAATGTAAATGGTGAGTGTCGGGCCTTACTTGTTGCCACCCGTGATATTGCTAAAGGGGAGAGGCTATACTACGATTACAATGGATATGAGCAGGAATACCCAACTCAGCATTTCATCTGACTTACTCTACAACTACGGAATTTCCTCTAACCAGTCCATGCAAAGTGTAAATCAGGATCCGAACGGGTCATTTTTGAGGTAGTTATTTGAGGGATTCTTTTACAGCCCATTTGGTTCTAATGCTGAAATCAGCACCATTCCTTCTCTATTTATTGTGGTTGGACCCTTCATTGTTTGTCCAATGTAACAGTGACCATTCCAAGGCCATGAAAGATATGGGATTAAATTAACATGGAGTGTCATTTCCAGTTCTCAGTTAAGGATAATGTCTTCAATTTGCATTATTTTGAAATGCAGATGTCAGAATGAGTCGATCTTAAGCTTTTGATTTTCGTATTCAGTGAGTGACTTGTCTTTCAGAACTCCCAACTTTTCTCTGATGTGTGCGTGCAGTAGTTGCGCATTGTTTTGGAGTTCAACAGTAAAGTTTAAAGAGCAGCTGGCCTTGTGCAAGTGCTCTTGCCACCTTGTGGCAGGGCAGCATTTTTTCAGATCCAGGCTAATCATGAGGTTGTCCCCACTGTGTTGATGTCCTGGCCAAAAGAGAGAAGGTTGGTCTGCTTTCTGTGGGCCACACTCAAATTGTGAATGTGGACTTTTACACATTGAAATGTTTGTTGAGCTGATAGATCTGATCTATGTAGTGAACAAGGGGGCATCTACATGGTGGGCCCACTCATCTACATGGTGGGCCCACCTAATAAGTGGCTTTGATCTTGATCCCATGTTGGCTTGCCTGTGTCTGCATACATGACTGCAGTGGCACACGCTTGAGTTTTGCCACCCTGGGCTTAACTCCAAAATCTTTGGGATGTTTGAATTAGCTCTTTGCTGCAATATGGATGGAATACTCATCCTTTAGTGCTGGTGTACTTTTACTTACAGGGGAACCAGTTCCACATTTAAAGGGTTCTTTCTTCAACTTGTGTGTTTACTTGGGATTGAATGTTGCCTACCAATATGCCACATTTACTGGGTTCTTCCTTGCACTTGTGGATGGTGGATGTGGATCGCTTTACACATTTCAATTCCTGTTGATTTTCATGACTCTTCTCATGGAAAATGGTTATCTTCTATTTTATGCTGTTTGGCAGGGTGCCAGTGAAAAGTTAAAAAATAAAAAATAAAAAATGGCCTCATTGGAAGGCAAGGATCGTTTGAATTAAGAGATTGTCATCCATGATCCATAGTGGGGTACACCCTGATCCATAGCTCAAGTGGTAGACTGAGTGAAAGATACCTCGCTTTAACACTGAGGTCTTGGTATCCCTCCCTACTAGGGGTGACTAACGGTGAAGTGTGAACTGACCGTGGCGTGTACTAACAAGCTAACAAAAAAACATAAAAATGATTCATAGTGGGGTGTATCCGTCAATTAGCTTGGATGGCCCACTTGATTTATTTATTTATTTTTTTAAGAAGAAGAAGAAAAAGAAAGCAGAAAGCACAAACATTTTGATGAATGCAATGACACATTCCTTGGACCATCCTATACTGAGTCCCATAGTGGGGTCCAGTCGTGATGCATGTGTCGCATGTCTATGCCGTCCATCCATTTTGCGAGTGCTTTTGAGGGCATGGGGAGCGGATTAGGTTAGACCCCGGATCCACTAAGGTGGGTGCGACCCTTGACTCTGAGGCTCACTGTGCTGTGTGTGCGCCTTAAATCCACACCGTCCAACCATTTTTGACAGCTCATTTTAGGGCATGATCCCAAAAATGAAGCTGACTCAAATCTTAGGTGGACCACACCACAGGAAACGGTCAGCCATTGAATCCTCACCATTAAAAACTTCATGAATTCCACCAGAAAGTTTAGTTTCCATCCAACCTACTGAGAAGGTCGAAAACACTTGATGAAGATACCATACAAATATCATTTTGATCCAAAGCTTTTGTGGCCTACATAAAGTTTGTAATAGTCAATCACCACTCTTTCCTAAAATGAGCTTTCAATAGGGACATCACAGTGGGCCCACAGTCAGGGGTCCCACCCACCTTGGTGGATCCGGGTCTCACTTATTCCACTCCCGAGGGCATGAGCTTTAAAAATGCGGCAGCGAATTCTCAAGTGGACCACACGGTAGAAAGCAGAGGTGATTTAACACCTACTATTAAGAACTTCTTGGAGATCACCACAAGGTTTATTTGTCATCTAATCTGTTGATAACATCGCACAGACTTGGAAGAAGGGAAACTCTTAATACCAGCTTGATCCAAAATTTTTGTTGCACACAATTTTTTTAATGGCCAATCACCACTTTTTCCTGTGGTGTGTTCTACCTGAGATTTGGATCTGTTTCATTTTTGGTCTCATGGCCTCAAAAGAGGTGGAGAAACAGTTGGACGGCGTGGATATAAGATACACGCATCATGGTGGGCCCCACAGTCAGGATTCAATCACCTCCATGGATCCCACACTGTTGATGCATGTCTTATATCCACCATCCGTTTTTCCAGTTCATTTTAGGGCACGAGTCCAAAATTGCAGCAGATCCAAATCTAAGGGAGAGCCGGTTGGGTACCAGCCCCACCTAGTCCAAAATGAGGCAGATCGAGTCCCCGACTGCTTTCAGGGCTTAAGTGGACCACAAAGTGTGGATTGAACGTCCACCGTTAAAAACTTCTAGGGAGCTGGAGAAGTCGCAGATCAATCTGATATTTGTTTTTTCACTTCATCCACGTCTAAATGACCTTATTAATAGGTTGGATGGTAAAAAGTCATCACGGTGGCCCTTAGAAAGGTTTCAACGGTGGATGTCATTATCACTGAAGCTTTCTTTGGTGTGGTCCACTG
This sequence comes from Magnolia changhungtana, assembly GCA_030180095.1. NCBI lineage: Eukaryota > Viridiplantae > Streptophyta > Magnoliopsida > Magnoliales > Magnoliaceae > Magnolia > Magnolia changhungtana. The sequence goes on from JASAUF010000652.1 coordinate 8,917,783, forward strand.
GAGCAGTGGACCTGCCTCAATTTTATAATTATACCTTAAAATAACCTGAGAAAAGCGATGAACGGCGTGGATAAAACGCTTACATCACGGCGGCCTCACGGAGCCCTGCCCAGACGGACGGATTACCGTCCGCGTCTGACCCGAACTTCATCAACCCAGAACTCACAAACACAGCTAACCTTCGCTCCCACCCCTTCAAAAACCATCGACGCCAAGTCTCTCTCTCTCTCTCTCTCTCTCTCTCTCTTCCTGCCTATTTCCATCTCACAGAGAGAGAGATTCGCCTATTTCCATCTCACAGAGAGAGATTCCAAGGAAGGAAAGATGGCTCGGAACGAGGAGAAAGCTCAATCGATGCTGAACAGATTCATAACGTTGAAGAACGAGGAGAAGAAGAAGCCAAAGGAGCGCCGCCCGTTCCTAGCCTCCGAATGCCGTGATCTCGCCGAGGCTGACAAGTGGCGTCAGCAGATCATGCGCGAGATCGGGCGCAAGGTCGCCGACATCCAGAACGAAGGTCTCGGCGAGCACCGTCTCCGCGACCTCAACGATGAGATCAATAAGCTCATTCGCGAGAAGTCCCATTGGGAACGCCGCATCATTGAGCTCGGTGGCCCCAATTACGCCAAGCACTCTGCCAAGATGACTGACCTAGAGGGCAACATCGTCGATGTCCCCAACCCCAGCGGCCGTGGCCCTGGTTACCGCTACTTTGGTGCTGCCAAGAAGCTGCCTGGCGTTCGTGAGCTTTTCGAGAAGCCCCCCGAACTCAAGAAACGCCGCTCCCGTTACGACATCTTTAAGCGGATTGACGCCAGCTACTATGGTTACAGGGATGACGAGGATGGGATTCTCGAGAAGCTGGAGGGTCCCGCGGAGTCTCAGATTCGGGCTCAGGCCTTGAAGGAGTGGCAGATGATGGAGGATATCAAGAAAGAGGCGAGGAGGTCAGTGAAGAGTGGGGATGTAGCAGGGGCCACGGAGGTGACTCCGACAACCATCTTGTTTGAAGGAGAGGAGGATGTGGTGGATGAGGAGAGGCGGGCAAAGGAGAAGGAAAGCAGGATGGAGGAAGAGGAGTTTGTTGTGCATGTGCCACTTCCGGACGAGAAGGAAATTGAGAGGATGGTTGTGGAGAAGAAGAAGATGGAGCTGTTGAGTAAGTACACAAGTGGCAATCTTTTGGAAGAGCAGATCGAAGCCAAGGCCATGCTTAATGTTCAGCGGTAGTCGATTCTTCGTCTTGCTTGCTTGTGGGTACTCTTTTTTTCTTTTTTTTTTGCCCCTTTATGCTATTAAACTTGGATTTTGGTATTAGTTTCTATGGAATACAAGGATAAAAAAAAAGTGAGAAGTTTTTTTTTTTTTTTTTTTTTTGGTTCTTTTATATTGTTATTATAGTTTCTTTAATTTACATGTTCCTACTGGGGTCAAAGGTAAGTTGTTGCTGTGATATGCTATAAGATGTGCTATCTTGATTTTTTGCATGTTTTCCTTTTTCTTTGTATAGGAAAGAGCACTTTTGCTCCTCTTGGATGACATTTTAAGCGTGGCTACATCACCTGAAAGCTTTTGGTTCCCTGCCCAACTGATAACTCTCCCTCTAGCCTTTTGGAACATATTGATGGATGTTTCAGCTTAATTGGAGAACCTCGTAATCTTTTGTTCCTCATTCCTTCCAAATCAACAAGAACACTAACAGAATGGTGAGTTACCAAATGATTTTTTTTTTTTTTTTTGGCCCATCCACCTCCCTACCACGCCATGACTGAATAAAAACATCTATTGACCCTGGCATCGCTTATGATACCCCAATGATTCGAAACTCCTTCCAAACATCCCCCATGTTAGTGACAATGCACAAACCAATGCTCCACTGATTCCCCATTACACATTTATAGAGTAGAAGATGTTTGTGATGTTCATCTTCCTGCTCAGGTGATTAATGATGAGGACTTCATGCTTGCCAATTAGCCATACAAAAGTGATTGCCATTGATAGTCCCAAGCATGGATATGAATATCGGTAGCGTATCGGCCGATACGGCCATATTGTATACATATCAGCACAAGATGATATGCGATACAGGGTCGTATTGGCCCGATACGAAAAAATTGACCTTTATAAGTCTATTTCGGCCCGTATTGGCCGATACAAGGCCTATCGGTGCACTGATACGAGGCTAATACGGCTAATGCGCTCATAAAAGTCCAATTTTGATTTTTTTTTTTTCAAAATTTCATTTATGTCTCCTCTTTTTTATTTATTTATTTTTAAATGTATTTAAACTATGGAAGAAGCTTAAAAACTTATTTTACGCTAGATCTAGACGTATTTTGGGATCAAAATAAATGATTTGAATGGGATTCGACAAATGGAAGCAAAGTGGACCATTATGGAAAAAATTGGAAAGAAGAGCAAACCTTCACTTTCGTTTTTATATTTTCATCTTTTTTTACTGTGTTTCAATGTAATTGGCCCTAGTTCACCAAATCATGCTTGATTTGTGTTCGATTAGGGCCCATTTAGTTGACCTTCAACAACTCAAATCAATAGACAACATTCTCATCAAAGAATGATCCGATATATATATATATATATATATATATATATATATATATATATATATATATCATTTTTTTTCCTATTTTTTTACTTAAAAAAATTCTGACCGGTATGGACCAACACGACCCGGATACTGATATGTGACGCCATATTGTATCATTTTCCTACTAGGCCAATACACCTATTGATACTGTTATTCAAAACTATGGTCCGAAGTAGCTCTAAACATGGGCCATGAAAGGCTTGAAAGCCCACTCCTCCCTACTAACCCCCACTAATAGTAATGTGGGTATTGATTTTACAAAGAACTTCTCCGTTCTTCAAACATCTGGGTGTACATTAGCTATAGAAAATGAGTTCCAAATGATGACTCAAGAATTTGGAGAAGAATTCTCTTTTTCTATATTGCTTCAATCCAAAGTTTGGTTTAAATAACCACTCTACAAGTCTATACAAGGAAGCCTATTTAGAGCTTCTTTATACATGGTATATTACAATTAATGATAACCCATGACAACTCATACACAATATTCTCACACCCCCCTTTAAACTGATGTGGGATAATGAACCAATATCAATTTGCTATGGAGAAACTTATGACGGGATGAGGTCATAGTTTTAGTAAATAAATCAACAAGTTGTAGCTCTGATGTCACATGAGGAAGAGAAATGATTCCAGCTGTGTATTTTTATCTCACAAAGTGGCAGTCAACTTCAATGTGTTTAGTGCACTCGTGAAATACTGGATTGGAAGCCAACTGAATAGCACTGAGGTTGTTAGCATATAATAGAGTTGGCAAAGACAAATAAATCCCAAGATTTGTTAACAATCCCCGAAACCAAGTAATTTCACTACATGCCTCTGCCATTGCACGGTATTAAACTACATCGTTTGGATCTAGATCTTATGTAGTTTGCTTCTTACACTTCCCGCTAATCAATGATTGTCCCAAGAAAACACAATAGCCAGTAGTGGACTGTTGTGAAATGGGATAACCTGTCCAGTTTGCATCAGAGTAAGCAGATAATTGTAGATCATGCGATGATGGAAAGAGAAACTCTTGACTGAGAGTACCTCGAAGGTATTGAATAATGCGATGAACTATCGTCATATGCAATGTGCCAGGTGCCCCAACAAACCGGCTAACAACATGAACTGCATATGAGATATCAGGACGAGACATAGTGAGATAGACTAAACTCCCTACCAGCTGCCTATAGGATGTAATATCCGAGAGAAGGTCTCCATCATCTTTTTCATACTTGACATTTAATTCCAGAGGAGTCTCACAGGTCTTGTTATCTGTAAGGTTTGCTTGTTTGATCAAATCACAGGTATACTCCCATTGACTCATGAGATACTCTTGAGTATTACGAGAAATTTCAACACCCAAAAAATATGTTAATGACCCCATATCTTTCATATGAAATGATGAGTGAAGTAATGATTTGAGATCGGCAATACCTTGAACGTCACTACTTGTGATGAAAATATCATCAACATAGACTAATAAAGCAGCAAGACCTGAATCAGACTTGAGAATAAATAGTGATGAGCCATATTGGCTTTAAGAATAGCCCGTTGTGGTTAACACCCCATGGAAATTTTCAAACCACGCTCTTGGTATTTGTTTGAGCACATACAAAGCTTTAGATAGTTTGCAAACTAAGCGTGAATCCTTGGACTTATAACCGACAGGTTGCTTCAAGTAAACTTCTTCTTTGAGATTCCCATGGAGGAAAGCATTCTTGACATCGAGTTGACTGAGTTGCCAACCTTTAGAAGAACTTATAGCCAATGTTGTCGAATCACATATGCGATGTTGTTGAATCGCCAATGTTGTCGAATTGCACATTCGCATATGCGATCACATATTTAATTTTTTTTTAAAGAAAAATTATATATATATATATATATATATATATCAGGGAAAAATTCAAAAAAATGTAAAATAATATAAGAAACTGAGGAGAACTTTTCGAATTTAACAGATAACTAATTTTACATATTTAAAATATATTTGAGAGACAGAAAATGAATTAAACATCAAGTCATCCACATTTAACAATATAGTTAACAAGAAGTAACAACAAAATCAACAAGCTATTTATTTATTATGGTAGAAAATCAACAAGCTATCTTCCTTAAAACTTAAAAGTACTTGAATCTTGATCTTCCAACTTCCAAAAGAGAGGGAATGTAAAGATAGAGAGATTAAGATCACTTGGAAGTAGGAAATACAAGAGAGGGAGATTAAGAGCACTTGTAATTAAGAAATGTAAGAGAAAAAATAGAGGAAGATAGTTTTGGAGTGTGAATATTGCAAATGGAGGAGATTTGGAAGCCTTTTTATAGGAAAAATATTATTATTTTTGCAATAAAAATAAAAATAAAAATTCAATGTGCCATTGCCAATATGCGATCGCATATGCTGTATGCAATCGCATATATTCACATATGCAACATATGCGATCACATATGCCATGATTGCATATGCAATCTACATATGGATATGCGCATATGCGGTCGCACATGACAACAATGCTTATAGAGATCTTGGAATGGATCGTTTTCATTTTTCCCACTGGAGCGAATGTCTCATTATAATCAACTCCATACTCTTATTTATAGCCTTGGGCCAGTAGCCGAGCTTTGTATCGATCTAAGCTTCCATTAGATTTTAATTTCACAGTATATACCCATTTGATGCCTATCACTTGCTTCCCCTCAAGTAATGGAACCAGTGTCCAAGTAACATTCTCATCGAGTGCCTAAATCTCATCATCCATGGCCTTTACCCAACACGGTTGTGTATATGCCTGAAAATAAGAAGTAGGGACAACCAAAGAATCTAATTCAGAAAACAAGGCATGATGAGAGACAAAAAAATTTAATCGATAGGGAGGAACGGACGGACGACTGGAACGACGTAATTAGATCTTAGTAGAAGGTGGAATGATTACATCGCACTATAGGAGAAGAGGACACCTGATCGGAAGCAGTAGCAGCTGTGGGAGAGGACCTAAGAGATAAGCTTCACACGATGTTGGTAGACTTGCAAAGGAGGAGAGGAAGAAGGAAGCATAGAATGATTTTCTTCAAAAGAGGACATATGAGAAATGGAAGATGGAACAATGGTAACTGATGGAGATGCACAGACAACTTTATAGTATAGTAAATTTTCAAAGAATTTGACATGTCTAGACACACGAACACGTCGAACACATGGATCATAACAACGATACTCTTTCTGATGCCCCCCATATTCACGTAATACACATTTAGCCGCTTTGGGGCTGAGTTTATCCTATTCTCGTTTAGGGAGATGAACAAAAGCAATGCATCCAAACACTCTTAACCGGCTATAATCCAGATCTTTATCATGAAGAAAGAACGTGTGAGTTTTTCGGTGGGCTAAAACACTAGAAGGTAATCGATCGATCAGATACACAACTGTTGATTTTGCTTTAGCCCAAAGAAATTTTGGGACGTGCATATTCCATAAGTTGAAGCTCATGCCAAAGAGAGGTAAGTTTATAATAGAAATCTTGTCTACTCAGAGCTACTTGTTCTAATTTTGATAACTCATACTCCACTTGATAGCGATGGGCATGATTTGATTATTGATAACACATTTTCAAGTAAGCTCATATTTCGGATGCGGTATTGAATGATGTGAGGTTA